>JALMGA010000002.1:100382833-103007833 GCA_023333525.1 Aspidoscelis tigris stejnegeri
AACATTCAAGCAATCTTTTAACAACACTTTCTTCCTGGCAAACAAGAAAGCACTATTAGCATTTTAATCCACACCCTTAGGGAAAGCCTGACTAAATAGATAGACTGCAGTGTGCCTTAGAGGTTAAAAGGGGAAATATGTTGTGTAGGGGATAATCTGGAAACTCCAGGGAAATTACACGTAGCAAACAAAAGGGTGTCTTTTTGCTTTTCCTGAAACAACTGATCATATCAATACATATAATTACAAACACACGCACAGGCAAAAGACAGTACCATCTGTGCTACCATAAAGAGTTGAAATCAAAGCATCAATGTTCAACTAAACAACATTTATAATATTGGTAACAACACAATATAACAATAGCATGATATATGATCAATGATATATCTGACTCATATATATCTGTGAGGAATATCGGAGATCTAAGCACAGTTCCAACTTGAAGCGTCTGTTTGAGCGAAAAGTTATGCAATAATCTCACCTGAACTGCAAGTAATAAAAATTAATCAAAAAATTAAAATGTTTAATAAATGTGTTACCGCCTCGGTATATGTCTATTATTCTGTCTGTTATTTGTCTATCTCTCTTTCAGTCTTTATAAAATATGGAATAGCTGTGTATCAAAAGGGGAATGTATTTTTAAGGGGGATGTATATTTAATGTACGAAACATCTGTGTGTTGGTTGCTCAAGCCACTCAAGATATTAAACAATTCTATATTGAAACAAGCACACCATCAGGCTTTAATGAGGAATTACAGTCAAAAATAACACAACCAGACTGATCTACGTTTTGAAAATTTTATTGCAGAGGAACAAAACTGTATATAGAATCTAGGGCCACATGAAGGATGTTTAGGCCATTCCTCAAGGCAGTATGGCTCTATTTTGATAGCCAGGGAAATAGCCATCTTTGCTGTGAAATCTGACCCCACTATTAGGCCAGGAGACTTGCTGTGGATTTGACTGGTGTCTCTTATCCACACAACCTTTGTAGCTTTGGAAGTTTCTGGTCAGTGCAGTTTAGTGCCAGACAGGAAGATGGTCCCAGAATTCAGGCATTTTCTGCCTGGTGATAAAGTGCACCAACTTCAGTAAGTTGCCCCTGCTGCTGCTCTCTCTCTTGGCATTGGTGGGGATGCAAGAGGATGAGAACTAACCTGAGCCACCTCTGTGAGTGAAATTCCCACTTTGGGTAGGGCAGCTTTCCCATCTCAGAGGCACTACAAGGGCTCTACACCAGGCACACATATTTATCATCTTTATGCTGAGCAGCAGCCTATCCCTAAGTAGCTGATGGAGGAGGGGCTAAATTCCCCCAAACCTTTGAAGACTGTAAAACGGGTCTTGATTTTTGGATTTCTGAAACCATCCTGGTGGGGGAAGATCCCTAACCATAGAATGGCCCTGACTGTAAAGTAATCAACAATATTCCCAGCTTCTTCTCCCCTTAAAAAGCTGCCCTTGGAAGGGGAGAATTTCCTCTGTTACTCTGAGGGTGCATCCAGATGAGACAAAAATAGTCATTATGGTGCTACTATGGTGGGGTCACCTCACTTATAATATGCCGTGATCACACCTATTAGTCCAAGACATCCTCCAGCCATCTTCTCTCTGCATTGCTAACATTTTTTTCTCCTGGATTTGTTTTGTGGGAAGCCTGTGCTTCCTTCCAGAGTCTGCTTTTGCACATCCGTACTTTTGGGCAAACAGCAGAGTACAATCTCTTATTTTTCTCAAGGAATGACTGCAGAGGAGGAGGTGCATACTGGTTCAGATATGCCGCAGCTGCATCTGTTTGGAGACACAGTCCGGTTACCCCAACATCAAGTTAGCATCGAGTTTGCCATCAGCACCACACACTCCAAACACAACCCGTTGCCACTATTGATTGACAGAATTTTATCCTATCAGAATACAGGTGGTGTTGATACAATCAAGAAGGGTGGAGAACTAAAGAGTCCTGCAAAGGAGACTAAGGGAAATAACATAAAAGATAAATCGGGCAATTAAGACCTTGATTGTAAACAGATGGTTGATTGCTCTCCTTTGCCTTCTTCTGTTTTATTTTATTTGTATAGTATTGTATTCTACTTTGAAATGGTCAGATGACTAGTCAAATAAATAAACATATATATATAGTTACATAAAAGATCTGAGTAGAGCAGCCCACACTGAGGACAGATTATCAGGAATTCTGTGAACAGGATTAGGATGGCTTCAGTTCAGTTTCTTAACAGGATGGACTATTTCATCAAGGTGTGATCACAGCCTAGGCAACCCCATCATAGTCCCACTTTTTCATCCCTAAAAAGCACTAGAAACTACTGCTGGAAAACCCCGCAGTGGTAGTGGGTTTTCCAGCTTTTGCACTTTTCAGTGACAGACTTACCTTTCTGGTTTACCTGCAATCAGAGCTCCATCCAGCACCCATGTGTGGAGAATGAATTATCCATATTATAGAATCATAGAGTTGGAAGGGACCTCAAGGGCTATCAAGTCCAACCCCCTGCTCGATGCAGGATTTCCTAAAGCATCCCAGACAGATGTTGGTCCAGCCTCTGCTCGAAGACCTCCAATGAAGGAGAGCTCACTAGACCCGTGGCAACCTATTCCTTTGACCAATCACGCATTATGCATCTCCAAACCATGCTTGTCTAGAGAGGAAGCACTAATAGCGAGGGAGCAATACCCCACATTTTTGCTTCCTATTAATAGATGAGGTTGCTGTGTGCAGGAGCAGCCAAACTGTTTAGCCTGAGGCAGATCTGAGAGTAGGTAGTAAGCAAACGATGCAACTTCATTCCTTTTCCATCTTGTTCCTTTTCAAGCAAGTGGCTATTTGAAGTTGTTTGAAATTGTACTTTAGTAGAAACCACACTGTTGTCAGCAGCAAGATTGCCTTTTCAGCCCCAATTTATCTTTCTGTCTCTCCCTCTGGGGCCACTGGAAACCAGCTAAGCACCTACCTGTTTCCTTTGGTTGTTTTCTGTGCTCTTGGCGGGCTTCCAGAACTAGTCCCAGTCATTCTGATTGCTGGATTGTTTGCTGGAAATCAAGGTAAGCGTGATTGAAACAGGAAACCCAGCATCATTGCTGGATTTCCTGTAGTACCATTGCAATGCATTTTTCCCCATGTTGCAATAGCACTACACTAGGAATGTCATGGGGATGTCTGGCTGCCATCCCCAGTGTTGTGGCAAGAGGTTCCCAGGGTTTGTCCATTGTCTGAAAGCAGCCTCAAACCCTCTCCCAAAATGCAGTACAATTAAAAGGAAGGATAAAATGGGTTTATAATGTAATCTTGTAACAGTGATCCAACTAGGCTTGAACTCATTCAGGACTATGACAATAAAAACAAGCACAAATTATATCACACCTTCCTCCCCTTTTTATTTACTGTTCTTCCTATATTTATGTATTTCATAAGTGCAGCTCCAGGGTTAGTTTCAGCACCCATAGTGAATGGATCTGGGGTGGAAATGAAATCAAGAGACAACCACAAATATGATTAGAAATTGAATTTTTAAAAACCTCAAATAAACCATTAGTCGCAAGTATTTCCCTGTTTGTGTCCATTCATGCTGCTTTTCCAAGCAGCAAAAGACTCTTTTGCGTTAACCCAATGGAGATAAAAGGGAATGATAAGAAATTAGAGGAAATTTTGGTAATGGCAGACTGCACTGATGGGAAGTCTTAAATCAATTAGGAATTAATTTAACAATATATTATCCTTCGAGGATTAAAAACGGTTTCACTGGAAGTCAAAGGAAGAACAATGTAAAGGGGCTACTTTCAGCTTTTGAAAATGCAGTATAACAATTAAGGAAAATGCCCCTAAAGGACTGATCAAGTCGGGGATCTGTGGATGTGAATTGAACTGTTTGCTGTCTAGAAGAACCTAAGAACTATATAGAGGTAGATGGCAAGGAGAACTTCTACAAAATAACATGCATATGGGCCATCTTCAAAGATTATCATTTTTGAACCCCATCACAAAGGTAAGCATGCTACCTTTGAAGACTGTTCTATACAGCCCCACCCTTGTGTACCAAAGATAAAGTATGAGCAATGAGGGGTGGGTGGTGCCTCAGTTCTGTGGAACAGAACAGCTATGGCATCTCTGCATTGCTGCCAGTGCTGGCCTGGGACAGATGACATCCCTGCATGTTGACAGAATATGATGTTCTTGATCAAAGACAGGGTGGAGCAGACCAGTCAAATTGCTCCAAGCAAGTAAGTGAGGAAATGGCCTAAGCATAACCAATGTGGTTTTATTGAGAGAGGGCAACACTTACTAGACTGGTACAGTATAACAATTATACCATCCCAGGCCAGAAAGGATCCTGTGCAGTGGCACCCCACACCTAGCCAGCAGCCCTTATAGTGTGAAAGACCAGTCCAGGGGTGCCTGAATTGCCACGCCAATCCAACAGCTGGGCATGACTGTGCAGCCACAGCTGTGCAGCTACACGCACTCGGTGCACCGCATCTGGAGGAGGGTGCAAAACCAGCTCCCCAAGAGTGATCCAGCCACTTCTGGGCTTGCTGTGGACTGCTGAATTGTTCCAAGGTATGCAGCAATGGAGCAGTGCAGATACCCCTGAACAATAAGCAGATAGAACCACTTCAGCTGATGTGAAAAGGTCTAGTTTGGGCTTTCTGGGTTCTTGCCTGGAAGACTATTAACCAAATGGAATTAAGGCCTTCAATTGCACCTTGTGGTTGTGTTCCCATACAAGATTAAAAGTGAATCCAGTTCATTTTGGGGATTGTTGGATCCTATTTAATTTTTTATTCCAGGACTTTATGACTCCTGCTAAAATCCACAGGAAAAAAGTCCTCAGAAAAATTGTTCTCAGTCCCATTTTGGAGTCCAGTTCAGTTGTTTTCCCCCTTTGGGAATGCTACTGGACTATCCGGGGAGGAGCTCAGTCTTTCAGACTGCACCCCCCCCCATGCTTTTGGCCAATGGCTGCTGTGGATGGGTGGCATTTCACATCTGGGAAGGTCTGCCCACTCCTCTTGCCATGCCTGCAATACTAGCATGAGCCTCCATTTACATGTGATACATTTGTAGCAAGAATCGCAGAGGGGTGGATTTTAAAAGCCATGAGCCTCCATTTACGAGAAATACATTTGTAGCAAGAATCACAGAGGAGGGAAACCTGAAAGGGAGAGTGATTGATTTGTGATTTCCCTGTGAGTGTGTCTTCACGGCACCCTTATTTCGAATTCAAAATGTTTTGAATCCTCGCAGTCCAGACGGCAGTTTGGCTTAACACGATTTCCGCGTGTTAAGGGACGAGAGTTTCCCTCCCCCAATAGCTTGCTTCCAAAGCAAGCTGTAAACGCAGCAGAAGCCCGAATAGCAATTCACTGTAGCAAACAAGCAATTCACGCCTGATAACATCTTGCTATTGAAAGTGCTGGTCTTCTTAAAAGGGAAAGAAAGAAAAGCAGCTGCTGTTTGGAGAGATGTGTGAATGTTTGTTTTCTGCTGCGCACCCTAAGCAATCGGGAGAGGAGGGGAAAAAATTGCTGTCTGCCTGCTGCCGATTTTCCTCCATCCAGGCAAGGCAGCCACCCAGCTAGGCTCCGTGAAGGGGTCTGTTATGGGTGGCGCGTTCACGCCAGGAGGAAGAGGACAGGGCAGCCCTGAAAACCGGTTTTTAAAAGGTAGCCACTGGAGTCCCCCCTCGAGTCACGTACGTCCTCAGAACCCGGATTGAACGCGATTAAGCTGAAAGTAATGGGAACAGGCAAATTTGCGTTTGCATCCGGTTCTGTTATCTCGGTTTAGGGAAAGTGAAATAAGGGTTGCCGTGAAGACACGGCCGCAGTCTCTTCTTTCACTCAGCTGATTCTGAGCAGGGTAGCCTTACAGGAGTTGGACAAGGGGCGGAGATGAAAAGGTCCTGTTTCTCTGTACTGTGCAATTTGAATGGAGACTGCAGTATTTGAATTCAGATCATGTTATCTCCAAGCAAATGGGGACACCCAGAATGTGCATTTGGTCCTGAATCCAGATTTTAAAAGTCCAATCCAGATTTTTAAAAGTCGAGTGTGAATGCAGCCTTTGTCTGTTTTATAACCTTGACGACATGCAGTTGTAAGTTGCTGATGATAAGAACATTTGTTGGCAACCATTGGTACTCTGCTGAACTTTGTCAGAAAAGAAGATGGAAATCAATGATATCTAAGAAAGCAATCAAAGAATGGAGACTTTAAATTCTGGGATAACTAGTAGGAATGGAAAGAAACTAGTTCATTTACAGGCATGAGAAAAAACTAAGCACAATGTGTAAATGCTAGAGAGAAAAACAAAATCTGCACTTTGCTTTTTGGGTTCCTTATTCCTTATGTTACTTTAACTCTAAATTGTAAGAAATCATTTACAACCTGGAAGGCTGACCTGATAATACCTGTTCTTGCCATTTGAGTCCAGTATTTGATACTCACTGCTTGGACATACATTATTATTTATTTATTTTATTTATTATTTACATTTCTATCCCGCCCCAGATCCAAAGGTCTCTGGGCGGGTAACAACAGTTAAAACAACATATTAAAACAACATCCAGATTAATCATTCCTGCTCGGGCTCTCTGACCCCCTCACTCCTCCCGTAGCCTCATCTTTAGTGATGGTCAAGGATCTTAGAGGGACACTGGGGCTATTGGTCTGTTTAATTATGTTTTTTAGTTTTTGATATTGTATTTTAATTTGTCATATTGTTTAATATACTTTTAAGGGGGGGAGGGACTATAATGTTTTATTTTTATATGATGTTTTTATTATATTTATTGTTGTTAACCGCCCGGATTGGCTTGCCACAGGGCGGTATACAAATAAATATTATTATTATTATTATTATTATTATTAAAAACAGAATATACATTAAAGGCACTTTTTTAAAAATCAAGAAATTATATATGAATAAGTTATGCAGCCTACAAAGAGCTGGCTGTTGTGCACACAATGAAGTATCAAGCTCTAGGGACTACTGATTGTTATGGTTGATTAATGTTTTCAAACCCCCAAAGTGTTTGCAACAGTTAATTAATGCCACTTTTCAAGCACCAGTTCCGTTGGCAGTCATAGATAGTTTCCTCACCCACCGCTGTCCACGCTTGGATGGCCTGTTCTGGGACAGGCCTCATACCACTATAGCTTGTGTGACTAAAGTTCCTAGTCTAGGGGGTGTAGGGGGACCAATTTTGCCAACACAATTTGTTGTGCTAGCAAAATGAGTTCCCCTGCTAAATTAGCTTTTGTCTTCAAACTTCACGGCTTAATTTTTTTTTAAAGGCTGTTTGAAACAAAAGAATCATTTAACATTTAAGTATTAAGATGCATTTCTTCAGACACCAAGAGGCAAAGTAGGATCTAAACAAGAATCTGTGTTTTTCTCTTGCTGGCTGTCTCCTTACCTGCACATCTGGTGAACAGCATATGAGAACAGCCCAAAAGAGAATCCCAGAAGTCAGCACTCCATAGGGAATGCCAGACACGGTATTAAAGGAAATGCAACAACAAAGTTGGGTTTCCAGTAATAGCCCTCTTACTTGCACATCTGGCGAGGAGCACTAGGGATGTGCACAAATATTCATAACATTCATTATTTGGACAAATTTGGACATCCATACACAAATAAAATGTCCAGACATTCATTTTTTAGTCTTTGTACAAATACTAACATTTTGAGTTATTTGTACAAATAATTTGGACATTCATATGCGTACATATCTGTACGCATTGCATACATATCTGCATGCATCCATATAGGATGAAAACAATGTGTACAAGATAAAAATGGGATGTGTACAGATGTGTAGAGATGAGCTTGAATGTGTACGAGATTCGTATCATTGGATATGTACTGAATATTCAGATGTATAAATATGAATGTATTCATATCGGTTTGAATGTCCAGACATTCATTTTTTCTTTATTCGTATGAATTTGGATATTCAAATATTCAATTTGAATCAAATTGAATGTCAAAAATTGCATTCATGCACACCACGAAGCAGCACACGTGGTCATCCCAAGAGGAACTACCAGAATCCAACCATACATTAACTCCCTTCCTTTTGTTGGTTTTCATGCAGTTGGCTGACTTCCAGTAGTCCCTCTTGAGGCAATTGTGTTAGCAGCTTGTCAGACATGAAGGTAAGCAAACAGAAACCCAGCATTGCTGCTGGATTTCCCATAATAGCATTGCCACACGCTTCCTGCATTCTACGAGTATCACTAGACTGAGAATGCCTCAGATGTGTCTAGCATTCCCAATGGCTTGCCAAGAGGAGCCTGGGTTTTTCCTCACATTTGGAGGCAGCATAGGATTATTGCTTTTGCTGTTGTTGCGTCATGACCAACCTCTCATTGACTGTTTGGGCACTTCTATGCAGATTTGACAGAGATACAGAAATGGGTTTGCCACTGCTTACTTCTATCAAACTGGGAACCCTCTGCTTTCTAGGCTTCTTGCATTACCACTGAGCTACAGCACAGGATTACCATATGGAAAAGAAGACAGGAGTGCTACACCCTTGTTGGTGGTACAGGTGAGGCAATGTCAGCAGATGATGCCTGCCTTACAAATTACACCTGCTGAAATCCTCTCTGCTATAACACCATTCAAAGGGTAGAACTCCTGTCCTGTTTCCATATAATACCCCCCTGGTAGCATATCATCAAACCAATAATATCAAAAGTTGTGTAGCTGAGGCACAATATAGTCCTGGACTCAGATGTTAGAATGGGGCATCACACAAATGCTGCAACTGGATATGACTTCCATGTGCTGTTTCTTCCACACCCCTCTGGCAAACCCGGAAGACTGGCATGCTGACGGGAGACTGTGACAATCCCCCAACTCCCTGCATTCGGATTTACGAGTTTTGCTTTATATTGTGCGGCACCAGTGTGTGGCCAGTTATTTTCAGCCAAGAGGATGGATAGAATGGGCAGTTTTGTTTTTCTGTTTTACTCCTATTACTCAGGAATGATTTCTTGTGTGACGGCAAAGCAGCAAAGGAAAGAGATTATGGAGGCATGGCCTTCCTTTCTTCTCCCTTCTTAAACAGATTATCACATCTTTGCCAATGCTGCTCATTAGGGAAGGGCACAGATATTCAAAATATTTGTTATTCGTATGAATGCGGACAAATTCGGACATTTGTGTACGAACTGAATGTTGAGTTATTTGTACCAATAATTCAGACATTTCTATGTGTATGGATAGATACAGATCTAGTGCATATCTGTGCTCATCTGTACAGACATGTATGGGATGCAAACGGCACTCAAACGGCATGCATATGGATGCATATGAGAATCGTACTTGTATTGAATATTCATACGGATAGATATGAATGTTTCCTATCAGTTTGAATGTTCTTTATTAGTATGAATTTGGATTTTTGAATATTTGATTTGTTACTAATCAAATGCCAAAAATTGCATTCATACACACCCCAGAGTGAGAAGATACAGTGCAGGGGAAAAAGGACAAAGATGAAGATAATGCTACACTCATTTAAATTACATAGGAGATTCATTTACACTGATTCACAGTCACACTACAAAATTACAGTTGTACCCAGTTTGGGCCAAATGCCTGCAAAATATATGTACAGTCCAGACAGAGCTGTCCTAATCGTGCTCTACATCCAGCCCAGGCCATCCCTGGCTGTCCAACAGCTGTCCAGCAGGGAGAACATTTGGACAGTTGTGGCCCCCGCCCCGTGGCCATTGGGCCCTTTCGAGCCCTCTGGCCAACAGCCCCTTTCAGGGGAGGGGCGAGACTGGGACGGCCCATCCTCAGGTCCTCAGTTGGGTCAGCTGGAGCCCACAGGGACCCCCTGGGCCCGTCCCGCACACAGGTGCCTGCGCCACCCACCAGCCCCATGTGCGATCGCTTACCTTTTTGAACCTTTTCATGTGGCCGGCCAGGGCACTGTGCTGCTCTGTGCGCAGGCACACATGATGGAGACTGCCCCCACACTGACCTGATGTGGGGTGCAATTGCCTCTGCAGGGTGTAATTGGCTCGACTGAAGTGGCTGCACCCTGTGGAGGCGCCCTGGGCCCATTCCCCTGAAATGTGTCCTCTAGGGGCTCCATGGTCATGAACCTTCATTCCTAGCCATCTGAGTCAGCTCACTGGTTGTGCAAACTTGGAAGCAGTGAGGAAAGCAAGGGCCTATTCACACTTAGGCCTCTGGTATACAATTAGGACAGCTCTGCTACAGATACTCTGTAGCAGAGCTGTTCCAGAACTGTCCTAATTGCATAACAGAGGCCTAAGTGCGAATAGGCCTCGATTCTCACCAGCAAACCGTGTAGTCTTGATCAGCTGATCAGGATCATGCAAGGTAAATGCAGAAAGGCCCTTACTTTATTATGTGTGCATCTCTACAGTGATGTATTCATGGAATCCTCTCTCTGAAGCCTGAAACATTTATTGTTTTTCATATATTTTGTTAAATAAATAAAACAGTTTATCTGCTGTTTCTCAGAAAAACTAGGGCTGTCACTACAACATTATATCTTTACTCTCTCTTCGCAGTATAATATAAATATGTGAAGGGTTTAGGGATTAACCTAACTCATTTTTGCAGAAGTTAATGTTCAGCATTCCAGACAAGAACTTCCTTTGAAGAGCTACTCATAGAAACCCAGTTCCGTAACCTGCAAATAAACCAGCTGCTACAGCTCTCTCTTCCTTCATTACATCCTTGTAACATGCAAGGATTTAAAAAACACTGAGATATTCTCAAGTCAAGGTTAATATCCATTCAGTTTTCTTGGAAACAGTATGGAAATCTCTTGCCTTTGCCTTATGAAATATTTATATATGCATTTTATTGTGTTTCAGATATACTGGATTTTGGGTGGAAAGGTAGTTGATGAGCACAGAGTGGTAAAACGAAGAGGTTCTAGGATGTCTCATTGTTTCAGACTATTGAAGCAAAACTTGCAGTTACTTGTCAAGTAATGTTGGCTCTTCCACAGTGTTGGCTCTTTTGCACAACATAAGAAAACTCGAAGCAGTATTGGCTTTTCTACCCTGCTTTTCTCACCCATTTAAGGGGACTCAAAGCGGCTGACAAACCTTCCATTTTCTCCCCACAAAAGAACATCCTATGAAGTAGGTGGGGCTGTGAGAGCTCAGAAAGATTGCTATGACTAGCCCAAGGCAACTAGCTGGCTTCGTGGAGGAGTGGGGAAATCAAACCTGTTCCCTGTTTCCCTGTTCCCTCCCACACCATTTTCCTTTTGTTTCTTGTCTTTTTAGATTGTAAGCCTGAGGGCAGGGACCTGTCTAAGATTAATATAATATTGTACAGCGCTGAGTACATGTACAGCGCTTTAGAAATAAACTATAATAATAATAAAAACCTGGTGTTCCCAGATAAGATTCCAACTCTCTATCCACTAGACCAAACTGGCTCACATAAAGCTTTCTGACATTTCTCTCCTTAGCCCTGTCCATCTTTCCTAGTTTCATTATAATGAAAATCACAAACTTTTGCTATTTGATAAGTCATCACAAATGTCTAGGGTTCAAACAACAAACCCCATGAGGCACAATCTTATAAATAATATGTGAGGAATACCATCTTTCTTTTACCTGCCAAGTTCTTTAATCCACTCTCTGGATTTCTCTCCCTCTCTTGCTTTTCTCATCAGTACAAGTGTCATACCTGGTTATTTTTCCAAGCAACTTGAGAATTTAAAGTTTTTCTCTGCAGTATTTTTGTGTCATTGGGTACCACCTCTTGGCTGATTCATGGCTGACTACTAGAGCACCCCTATGCAGTTTTCCTGGCAGAGATGTGGAAGTGGTTTCCTCTTGCCTATTTCCTGGGAGAGGCTATGGATTGAACCAGCAATCCTTGTTTTCCAGGTATTTTACTCTACCGCTGATTCTGCATCCAGACAGTCATTACGTAATCCAGAATATCCATGCTTTATTCCAGAATGTCCAAATATAGCGGAATAAGTAACCAACCTCTGGATGGATGCAGCCTATGCTATTGCCACTCCCGTGTGCAGCAAAACAATTTGGTCTTTTGATTGCATTTCCAAATTATTAGAATTGAGAGTTTTTTTTTCATACTTGAGAGTTACACTCTTGAAGATAAGCATATAACTCTTCTTCTTTATTTGAAACTCAGGGTTGGTATGCACACCAGAGAGAGAAGAACTGAAATTCTAAATGTCTAGTTTCTATTGAAACAGCAGATCCACACTTCTGACATACAAGTGTGGGTGTGGACCATAAAACATCTGACTATGACAGATTGTTTAAGAAATTATTTAGTATGTATATTTACCCCACTGTTCACTAGCCAGTCCTTCTTTGTGATACTTCCCAATACTACGTGCTTTTCTCTTGTCAGAGAGATGCAGATCTTGTACTAATTTGTCCTCTGCCTCTATGATAGACAGATGAGAAATGATCTGAGGCCTTTTCGCACTGCAGCCAAATGGCTATAGTGAACGAAGGCTAGGCTACGCAGGGGATGGATTCGCCATTCACACCTAGGTAGGTAAGAAATGTGTGGGGGCGCATTCCTTCCTGCCTAGGTGCGAAAGGGGAATCTATCCCCATGTGGCCTACCCCAAAAAGGCCGGCGCGGGGGTGGGACGCTCTTCCCAGGCCTGCCGCCATTGGGTCAAATTTGACCCAGGGGCGGGCAGGCCGGTCCCATCCCTTCCCTGGGTTGCTGCAGGCTCGGGCTGACCCAATCGGGTCACCTAGAGCCGGCAGGGTCCCATCCTGGGCACCCCCACCCCTGGCTGGGGCCTAGCAGGGATGCACATGTGCATGCAACTTACCTGGTCACTGCCGGGTTCGAAGTGGCAGGCCTGGCTGGTGGCACATGCAGACAATCCTGGTGCACTGGCAGCTGGGGCAGCCCGGATCAGGTTGCCCCAGCTGCCAGGTCCCCTAGGTGCCCACTGGCACCCAGGGGGTTGGCGCCCTCCCTGCAGCTACGTAACCACTTACCTTGTCGTGGTGGTTGCGTGGCCAGCCCGGGCAATGTGCTGCTCCATGTGGTACACCGACCTCACGCTGTTAGCGCAACCAGTCCGAAGCACTGACAGCTTAGCCCCATCTACCAATAGTGGCAGCCAGGGGCGGGGCCCACATCTGTTCAGGAGGGAGAGTGTGAATGCTCTCCCTCCCGTACAGCTGTGAGATGGCCCAGGACGGCTGGGAATGCCCTGGGCTAGGTGTTGAGCGCAATTTTGTGCTCTACACGTGGAATGTGAGTGGACGTCCTGGGGTGGTTCCAAATAGAACCGCTGGCCCAGCAGAATGAATGCTCCATCCCAGAGTGTCCTACTGGCATTCCATAGGCCCTCATTCAAATAGGCCATGTGTTGGCTGAGTTAAGTTGTGCTTCCTTTTATACAGCACCTACACCACCCCAGCCAGAGTTGGCTAAGGCTCTTTCCTGGTTCATAGAATCGTAGAGTTGGAAGGGACCTCTAAGGTCAAGCCCAGCCCTCTGCTCAATGTAGGATTTCCTCAACCATCCCAGACAGATGTAAGTCCATCCTCTGCTTGAAGACCTCCAGTGAAGGAGAACTCACTACCTTCCGTGGCAACCTATTCCATTGACTGATTGCCCTCACTGTCAGGATGTTTCTACTCGGTAGGTCACATTCGAAGGAGCACCTGAACCTAAACACTGCCTCTATGCAGAGGTGCACCAGGCCTTTGAGCCACCAGTGCCTGCCCCTGTGATGCATTGGGGAACACCTCTAGGTATTTTCATGGCACAAAATACCCAAAAGTATGTTATCCCCATCTGTTTCTACTGCTGCCCAGTATAAACAAGTCTGGATGCAGCCTGACTCTCTAAAGCTACCTGAAAATCCTCTCTGAATACTAAAGAAATTTCCAGAACCACTAGGGGTGAGGTGGTAGTGAACCGCCAATCAATGGACTCCGTTCTAAAGTGATTTAAAGGAGATTAATAAAAAGAAACTTTACTGCCTGCTCCTTTTTAACAAGCACCCCCACTCTGGTAACCAGCAACCCTCTCCCCATTTTTGTGGGTATGATAACTGCTTTTCTGAGATTGCAGTTGGCTGCTGGGGGGTGAATGTGGTGAGAATCTTTGCCTGTGGATCCAGGCAACACAATGCAGACATAAACACATGGCATTTCTCATAAAATTATCTTTGTAAACCTGACAGCAGACCTGAAGGTCATGTCTATATTTCTATCCTCAAATTAAAGATGAGAGACAACAGTTTGTTTAATGCCAACAACTCAGTTTACAGCTCCTCTGAAATTTGGACTTGCCTTTTTTTCTAAAGTCAGAAGTCATCATCTGAAAGCAATTTTCCTATTTTTTAAAAAAAATCATTGTATTTTTCTTGTTGCAAAATGCTTTTCAAAATCTTTTCCTTCCCTTTCTTTATAGTATACTGAAGCAGCTCTGGACCCCATGCTACAAAGGGATACAAAGGTAAGTGCAAAAAGGTCCTTAGCTTTCACACTGAGGAAAAGGATTATCAAAGACCTGTCCAGATAGGGATATACTGTGCAATTCCATCTGTGCTGTGGTGGGATTTCCACACATAGCTGTGGCAAACCCTCCATAGCCCTACTACATGCCTGCTAAATCTAACTATAACATAGCTTGGAAAAACTTGACTCTGGTTGTGGATTTTCCTGAAATAGCACTATAACATACTTTGTGGGTGGAGTTACCATCTTTGCTATGGGCATTGGACATTAAATATGGGAGGGGGGCAGAAAACGATAGCCGTGCATGTGTGATGTAGCAATCACACACTTCCAGGCATACCCGGATGTGTGAGTCACTTATATGTGATGGTTTCAGGGTACAGGCTGCAGACTGTTTTGCTTTCTGGCTTTGCAGGCTTCTTGCAAGCTGCCATAGCCAGCCTTGGTGCAAACAGCCTTCTGCAAACCCAGGATTTTGGCTGCAAAAAGGGCGGGAAATCCTGTGCGGGCCCTGTTGCAGTGATTGGCTGGAGTAAGGTTTTGGAGGGAAAAGCTGTCTGGGGATCTGAGTACTGGGGGGGCTAGAGTAGGAGTTCCCACCAATCAGGCTGGAGGGACAGAAACCTCTGTTAGGAGTCTCCAGCAGCATTTTATTGCGGCTAGAGCCAATCAGGGTCAGGGGGATGAGTATAAAGGAACACAGAAGACAGCAGACTAGGTCTTCATGCTGGGACAAGAGCTGAAAGGAGAAGAAGAGCTGAATCCTGAGGGAGCTGGACCAGTAGCTGACCATTGGGCTGTTGGCTGAGCGATTTCTGAAGGGGAAGATTGGGGCTCCGGGGGAGACTTCGCTAGCAACTATCCAAGGCTGGATGATCGGACAAGCAAGGATGGACTGGGCCTTGTGATCATCTGGGGCCACGTTCTGGTACACTGGTTTGGCTAGAGCTGTGGCAAAGCAAGTCAGAGGGGGAGGAACGTGGAGAGGTTTGTCTTTTAAAAGGGGAACTATTTTCCTTTAGAGAAAGGGGTAGCTCCTAGCCTTAAGAGACTTGCAAATTTAAGCTAACAACTTCCTGAACCTTATTATCTTTTTAGTATTGCTTGTGTATAATAATAAACTTGTTTTAGTTTATGGTTGAAATGCTTGCTACCAGTGTTTTGTGTCCACACTGTAGTATTCACTTGGCTGTTGCACTAACTCAGCATCCTAACGGGGCCAAGCTTCTCCTAGAGAGGGCAGGCACTAACTGGATCGCTGGGCATCGTGACACTATATCACACAGAGTCAGCGCCAGCCCTGCAGTCCGTTCAACAAGTGACGGTTCCAGAGGGGTTTTTCTCTGGCACATCACTTGTTGGCGTGATATCCAGGTGGCATCTGGAGATGGCAAAAGTGCAGAGCATGTCTTCCTTCTTTGCTTTACCGCTTACCTGTTTATAACCTTAAAAAAAAAATAATTCTCCCCATTGCTGAGAATAAAAAGCAGTCAGAAAGGAAGACAAATACCAGGGGTTTAAGTACCACAATACAGCATTGTGTCTTTTAAAGGTTACCTTTCAGGGGGCAGAAGACAGCTGAAACAATTGAGAAGCCAAGGACAAGTGGTGGTGTCTCCCATGGCAAAAGCCATTCTCCTGCTTAATGGATTTTTCGATCTCTGTCTGCCTGGTGTAGTGTTATTAAAACTGTTTATTTTTTAATACTTTTAGCTCTCATATTTTTTCCTACTTTGTTTTTGTTTTAATGGAGGGAAAATATCCCTGTTTCCATACCAACCCTACAGCCACAAGAAAGAATAAAGGAAAATGGTGTGTGGGGGGGGGAGAGAGAGAAAATATTGCCAGAGTTCATTTGACAGACTTAGAACCAAATGGAAGTTCTTTCTTTTCTTTTTTTCTTGTTTCAAAGGCCCATATAATTAGAAGAAAATTCACAGTGCATAATAGCAGGTGTAGGAGGATGACATTTTTTGTCACTCATTTTGGTTAGGGTGGAGCAGCAGGGAGGCAGCCGGCAACAATCCTGGAAAAAATTGGATGTAAAAGGCTCTTTCTGTGTAAACTCCCAGGATGGGTCCTCAGAACATTCTCTTGCGCATCTGTACAAATAGAGCAGAAATAATGAGGCAGATAGACAAGGCCTGCATTCTCATGGATCACGCACCTCTTCCAAGTTGGGCAGCTACCACGGATGCGTCTTCACGGGATGCCTTATATCGTTTCCCCAAAACCGAAATAATTGAACCGGGTCAGAACTGTCTCCACGGCTTTGAACTTGATCCAGTTCCGTGGCATCCCGAGGGCATTCCGATTGCAGCCTTATCTTGGAATCAGTCCTTGGAGTCCCCACGGCAGCCCATTGCCAGTCAATTGTGCCCACCCCCTCTCTCTGCCCTCTCTCTGATTGGTGTTCCCTCCCTCCCAGGATCAGCCCCTCTCACATAGTTCAAAGTAACAGAGATCAGACCTTTCCCCGGCTGATGAGGCTGGTTGAAACGGGCGGGGAAGGAGGGAGATTTAACAAGAGATGGGGGGGGGGAATGTAGCAAAAGTGTCTGATTTTATAGCTGTCATGAAAGCCTGCCTGCTCCCGGTCCTTTAAACAGTAACACAGAATCTCAGCTGCTGAGATTCTGTATTACTGTTTAAAGGACTGGGAGCAGGCAGGCTTTCGCTTTCTAAAGGTCTGAAGTTTTGAAATTGCGCAAATTCGCACCATTGTTAAGAGAGTGAGCTGGTTCCCTTGCTACACTGTAGCGCTGCTACAGAAGGGACGGGCCAGCTGGCCTGTAAGCCACCCAAGCATTTGGGGGGTGATGTTTTCATGGAGGTAGATTTCCCTGGGAAGGAAGAAGGGAAAAAAGAAGGGAAGGAAGGAAGGAGGGAGGGAGGGAGGGAAGGAGGGAAGGAAGAAGGACAGAAAAGAGGGAAGGAAAGAAAGAAAGGGAGAGGGAAGGAGGGAAAGGAAAAAAGTACACGGAAGGACGAGGCGGCAAGGCAAGAGCACCTTTACAGCTGAGCCCTCCTTTCCTTTCCTTTCCTTTCCTTTCCTTTCCTTTCCTTTCCTTTCCTTTCCTTTCCTTTCCTTTCCTTTGGCTCGGGCCCCTGTGCTCCCTCCATGCTTGCACACCCTTGCGCCTTCTGCCCCCAGCAAGCCTCGGCCAGCGAAGATGGATGAAGGCAAGGCGTCTCTTTCTTCGCCGTCTTGGAGCTTCACGCGCAACTTGAAAGGCTCCGCCAGCAGCCAGAGCGGCGAAGAGAAGCGATCCGAAAAAAGTTTGCTTCAGGTCAGGCAGGGAAACACACACACACACACCGCAATGATGTGCCCAGAATACGGACAGCCATTGGATACAGTGCAATTGCGGGAGGGACACCCTGAACACAGAATCTCATCCCTTAACACGGTACTGTCCACACAGTAAAAAATGAAACCCGTATCGAGTGCACAATTCGGAGTGAGACCTGTTGAAATCAGGTTTGAGATTCAAAACAGTTTGGCGTGGTTTAACACGGAAAAAGCGTGTTAAGCCTAACTGCCGTCTGGACTGGGAGGACTCAAAACATTTTGAATTCGAAATAACGTTGCCGTGAAGATGCAGCCATGGTGTTTGCTGCCCTGCTTCTGGCTCAGTCACAGAGCACAAAATTTAAGATGTAGAAGATCCCAGGTTCCTCTTGACCAGGAATGGGACAAGAAGACATTTTGGGGCCTGAGCAAATTCAATGTGTCAGATTGAAGTTGTGTACTAGTTTTTAAATTATGTGCAGTGCACGATGCTGTGTGCTACTATGTTTCTGTATTTTGATATGGTCAAACAGACTAATCAATAAAAGTTATATATATATATAAGTTGTGTGGTGCTGAATGGCAGACTTGATGGTAATTCGGGGTACTGTTGGTGTAAGGGGACTATTCTCCCCAAAAGGTACAGCTGAGCCATACCCCAACCAGCATACTCACGCCTCCCCCAGCCATCCCTGAAGAAAATAGACTGTTCTCCATTGTTTGCCCTAAAGCTACTGAAGCAGAGTCCTGGTCTTCTGTAAAAGTCCCCTTCTAATGAAAGGAAATATTGTTTTCCTTGTGCATTGCCAAGAGAAAATGGAGGATCCATTGTCCTGCTACTTGCAGGGATGAGAGAGAAAGGAAAGAGAAAGGAAATGGAGGAAATATTAGATAAGGCACTGAAGAAAAAGGAAGAGGCAGATGAAGCATAACATCTGTGTGTCTACACCTCTATTGTTCTTTCACCGCACCCCAGTAGTGACATAGACAGCTTCCAGATTAGCGGAATGAAACGTGCTGTTGTACCAAAATATGCAGCTTACCTGCCGTCTGGATTAGAGCACCCTCCCCACAGCTTCTTCCTTGACAGCTGTGATACTTCTGTGGCATGTGTGGTGAGGCGTCCATCACGTGGAGAGGGCAGCTATTCGCTGTTCTCGCCGTCCTGCCCGCACTGGCAGGAACATTCAAATTTACCTGAAACTGTGGCACGAATGTTGATCGTTCTGCAGTAAGGTACATTTGAAGTAGTGGCAGCATAATGTGGCGCTGCTACACACAATCGGGCATCAGGTGTGAGGCCCACGAATTGGCTGGACATTTTGAAGCACAGCTTTCTTATGTCTGGACACACCCATTCTCAGTCTCCAGAGTACAATACCCCAACAAAGTCTGCCATTGGACAGCAGGAAATGGGGAGATGCCCCAAAAGAGGCAGTTCCCTCCCAAAATAGACTACTTGCTGGTTCTCAATTTTCAAACCAAAACAGATTACTGTTCTGAAGTGGATTGAGAACTCATTTATTCTGAATACACTTTAGCTCGGATTTCAGCACTTTGGTCCACAAAAGGTACAAAAACACAAATTAATGTTGGCATGGAGCACTGTGAAAATGCTGTGTCAGAACGTTCCCTTACAGTCAAGGCAGCCCAGTCTGTACGCAAAGTGAATCACCTCATGCAGCAGATTTGTTCCATCGAGGTCAAGCAACACATCATTAATAATTAACAATTTATTAAATGTATTACTATCTTTGCTCTTGATGAAACAACAATGATTGTACTAATTTTATTGTAACCCACTCTGAGACCTTGGCTACAAGGTGGAATAGAAAGAGGAAGGAAGGGGAAGGAAGAACAGAAACAGGAAGGGGAAGGGAAGGGGGAAAGGTCAAAAAGGGGGAAGAAAGATAAGGGAAAAGAGGGAGGGAGGAAGGAAGGAAGGAAGGAAGGAATTCTGTGTCTTAATTCTCTATGTAACTCAACTGGGCTTCAGCATTCTGCACTCTGCTGTGGTAAGGGTGGGGTGTGCCACCATCTAGAGTTCTAGCTCTGGCCCAGGACAAAGATTCTGACTCTGATGCTGCTGTCTGATTTCAGATACAGCCATTGATTCAGGAATGTTGACTGTATATGATCTGTGTCCAATGAATTCTCCTTAAAATCTGGATGCATCCGAATTGAAATAGGGTTCGGCAAGGGGTGTCTCAATGCAATTTAGATTTGGTCCAATTTCTGCAGACTAAATCGCCCAAACCAGGACCAAATTTGATACTGGAAAAAACAGGTCTGGGCCTGGTTTGGGGTTTTGGCACGCATTGCTTTGTGAACTGAGCCTATGCAAGGGGATGGTCCCAGGCTATTTGGGGAGGAGATGGGTGCTCGCATCAGTGGGAGGTGGGATTTTATGTCCTGTGCTTGCCGCTCCGCAACTGCTGAGATTTTGGGGGAGTAAATGGTGTTAAAGCTGAAATGATGAGGGGGTCAAATGGCCCCACGAGACTCTTTTATACAAGTATTCCACCCCCTATTTCCCGATCGCCAAGGCAGGCAGGATAATGGCTTGATTTTTCTCTCTTTTACACGGAAAATATTCCACCCCTGTTTCCCGATCACCAAGGCAGCCATGGTAATGGCTTGATTTTTCTCCATTTTAAGCTTGCTGGGTGTTCTCATGGTTCCTGAATGGAGCGGAGGTCCGCAAAACTGCTCAACCACTCAACTGCCACCAAACCTCGTAGCGACTTTGGTTTTTAAAAATTATTATGTTCGGTACTGGTTTTTCTGTGCCGCTAAGGGGGGGGGGATGTGGCATTTGCAGCCAGCGGCACAGCTGTGGGGTGACATCAATCCAGCTTCCAATGAGGAAAGAGGGGGAGGAGAGGAGATGGCACTGCTCCCCCATGCCAAAGTTTGGCGTGGTACGCATGGGGATGGCTGAATCCGCACCCAGCCTGCGTAACCAGGAATGGCATGGGAATGGGCAACGTTCGATCTTGATCCCACACCCAGTCCAATCAGACCCAAATGGCTTGCATGGGGACGCGGCCTGTAAGACCAGTTTGATTTGCTCCATCCTCCACCTGTGACTGGAGGATGATGAAAGATCCTGGGGGGAAAGATGCAGCATGAAAATCTCTTCTTCCTTCCCTGCAGTTTGTGCTTGTCACAGAAAGAGACTGAATGGATTTTTTTGGTGGTAGGAAGGAGGGTGTCAGATGGCCTTTGGGGAAACAAATTAACACTTTGGCTTATGAGGTTAATGCAATTTCATTTTCTGTTTTCCCTTTGGAGTGAACTGTGGCGCAGAAGGGGCCCAGAGGTGCGACAGAATGGATGCCTGGAAGACTAGACCTAGATGAAACAGAGGGAATCCCCTATGTGGAACTTAATTTTACTCTCCCAGGCCTTGTTGAATGAATAGGGATTTGTATTAATAACAAAACAAGAAAGAGAGCTGGAGAGAGAGCGAAACATGAATGCAGGAAACCCACAGGATCTGGGCTTCATCTTTTGAAATAAAGAACAAAAATAATATAATCCAGCAGGTAAATTCTGTGGGGAGATTAGACAAAGGCAGATTTTGAAACTTGGAAGACCCCCCAGAGGATTCCAGTGAGTATTTTCAATTCAATATACCCTGCATATCAAATAATTCTAGTAACACAATTCTCACAAATCTCAGCAATCCCACCCCAGAGAAGATAAAAGTGACAATAATTGTTAGTATTATATAGCCCCCAAAAACATGTTTAAAAGTTCTTCTCAGAAATAATACCACTAATAAAAGCTGCTGATCTCAAGGGAATTCTTGTAGAAATTTTTCAGTGTTGACAATCATCTGTCCTACTTTTCTCACTCACAGCACAAGTTTTGATGATTTTTCAGCAAACAGGAGTCAATGAAGGTCCAATTACTGAGAAGTATAAATCCTTCACTCCAAATGCTGTCTCTTGTTTTCAGTTGCTGCTAATACTATTGCTACAAAGCCCCCCCCCCCCGGAGCCTAACCAACCTCAAAGGTTTGTTGTGAAGACAAAGGACAGAAGAATAATATGAACAGCCTAAAATTCTTCATAAGAAAGATGTATTATAAATGCTGTAATAAATAATAGTCCACTCAGGGTCACAACTTCACTTTAAACCAACTTCAGCCCATCATCTGATCACAATCCTCACACCTTTTCACTTCTATCCATTTTATTTGTGGACTTTCCACCTTCCACAGGATGGGAAGGGAATTGTGAAATCGCCTCTGGTCAGAAGGCAAGATTCTGTTACTAATTTATGTGTCTCCTCATGAATATCTTGGCCCAATATGTTTCATTTTGCCTGGAAGATTGAGCTAATAGAGATATACCTATCCAGTGTGAAGTAAACTGTGGAATTTTTGCCACAAGGCTCTTTTGAAATGGACTGGACAAGAGCCCCATTTGTTACTGAGCTAGAAAAAGATAATACACTGATAAGATTTTTGGACTCGCAGTATCATCTCTCCAGTGTAGGTCGAAGTGATCCCATGGTTGAGTTAAAATTGAAATTTGGCAAGGGATCCAGGGGGAGATACTAGATTGGCTTCTGTTAGCCAATACCACCAGATTTGTTGCTGTTGCTAGACGCTCAGGTGAACTATTGCAATGGTCTCTACTCTGGGTTGCTTTTGAAGGTGGTTCATAAATGCACCTAATGCAGAACACAGCAGCAAAGCTCGACAAACCTCACACCTGTCCTAAAGAAACTGCACTTGTTGCCAATTTGGTGTTGAGCCCAATTCAAGGTTCTAACAAATGATCCATAAAATCTTAAACAATTTGGGCTGTAGTTTCTAAAGGAGTGCTTCCTCTACATATACCTGCCCATCTATTAAAGATCTGTTTAGGGATGTGCATGAATATTCATAACATTTGACATTCATGTGAATTCAGACATTCACATTCAAAGTACTGGCACTTTCCAAGATTAACATTTGAATTTGGATCAAATGTTTTGATACATTCATATGCAGCTTTGTATGGGATTTGTATGGGATTCAGATGTAGGAATTGGTATGGGATTGAACATTTATATAAAATACGAATCCTCCCAAATTTGAAGAGGATCTATTCAAACAAATACAAATTTTCAATATGAATCAAATAAAAATATGCTCATCCCTAATCTATGTGACACTGGGAAACTGTTCTGAAGTCTGAGGGCCACCACAGAAAGGTTCCTCTCATATACTTCTACCCTTTGAAGCTCTGAAGTTAGCAGAACTACAAAAAAGATGTCCCTCTGTGATCTTAATACCAGGGAGTTTTGCCTTCAGAGTAAATAATAGGAGGAGTTTCTTAAGGGGGAAACATTGTATGGTCTTTGCATGCTCTTTCCCACCAGCCTGAGGGATCAAAGGTGTTTGAAGAAAGGATGGATTTGGGGTAGGAGATGCTTACATCTCAATACTGTGTACATGAAGCTTTACTTTGCTTCAGCAACAGAAATACACTGGTGGGGGGGGGGGTCCACTTACCTCCCTTAATCCATATCTAAGATGATCCGGACCTAAGGAACGGGTCCTTCAACTAATCTGGATTTAGTAGATCCAGATCTAAGGAGGTACCTGATGTGTCTCCATGGTTGGTGTAGCACCCAGTAGCAATGGGTGCTAGTGTGCTCGCAGTGGAAATGCCAGAGCACCCATGTGGTGAATCCAGATCTACCCACATGGGGCTCGCCCTGTGTCATGGGGGGTGCAAACTCCATAGATGCTCTGGAGATTCTTCATAGATCCTCCGGAGCTGCTTCGGGGAATCTTGGAAGATTGTGGCAAATTGCTCCAGAGATTCTCCGGAGCTTTGGACAAAGCTCTGTAGAAATGGCATTGCGCTGATGGGTCATCTTCAAAGCCTGTGCCATTCCCTGGAGTTTCCTTCAGAGCCGTCTTCGGAGATTACACATCGCCTTCGGAGCTTTGGGTTTGGGGGCACCCCCCATGGGTGCCCACCCTGGAGCCCACCCCTAAACCCCATTGCCCAATCGTGGTGGAAACATGCTCTGTATAATCCAGATTTGATGTCTGAAGACCCCATTGTAGACTCCTTTAATGGGGTCTCCAGGAAATCCAGATTATAGGACCCATTTAATCCGTATTTCTCTAGAACAGGTGGAAACAAATGTGGCTCTAATGGAGTATGCAGTGGAAATGGAGTCTTCCTGCTCTGAGCCTAATGAGTCCTAAATGGGTCCCTAATGCATCCTTAATGGGTATTTAGTGCTAGTGGGAAAAAACCCTTATTTTGCTATGTTTTCACAATGGGCCTTGTTGCACTTTGCAAAGTCCAGAATGCTCTGGGACAGAGTGTTCACACTGCACAAAGATGCTTCTATCCCGGAGGTGTCTCTCAATGTCTGCAGGCACCTAAAATGCAAAAGGACTGAAATGCAAGTATATCAACCTGATAAAAAGAAAAATAGGTAAAATATATATTCACCCCTCCTTGCTATATTTATTCCCCCCTCCCCGCAAAAAGTGTAGTTCTAATGATAACAATAGCAGCACAATAGTATCCTCAATTTATTATTGTATTCTGTCCAGCAAACAGTATGTTCTTTCAGTAACATGCAGACTACTTACATTTCTTACTAATCACAATGCTTCAGAGAATTTAGATGACTTTAAATAATGTTTTTTTCCCCTAGTGAACTGTCTTAAAAAAAAAAAAAAACCTTCAGATATATTATTAAATCAGGGAGGGGTATGTGTTTCTAAGTGGGTCAATAGTATTTAACATTCTTTGCATTTGAAGTCTGTATTTTTGCTGATAGCCTAGCATTATGTCTAATGAAATAAACCCAAGCTGTTCTCCAAGACTGTATTTTTGGTCTCTAGGGGATCTTGTAACTACACGTTTGCTCTGATTTCATTTGCTTTTATTTTGCTTGAAACCTACAATAAAAATAAGTACAAAAATGCTTTTCAGAGGGGTTGTAATATTTTTGAAAGTAACACTGAAAAAGAAAATTAAGTCAGATGTGAGATGCCACCATTATATCATGGCATGCCAACAAAAGTTAGTCAAATAACTTTTCATTGACTAGTTCCTTGCATATCTCCACTCAGAAGTAAGACCCATTGAATTCAATGGGATTCTTCCCTAGGGTACCCCATATCTTTGTTTCTCTTCCTGATAAGACCACCATCCAGGACTCCAGTTGAGACAAGTGAAGGACAGATGGAGCGGTGAAACATCACATTGCTTTATCAATAAGAAACCACATAGTATAATTAAAGTTACATGATTATATACTTCAACACTTACCCCTTCCAACCACTCTAATTCCCACACTCCTGTCTAAACATTCTTGTATCTTCCCTACTTTCCCAGATTCAGGCTTTGGAAAGTTCTCTGCAGCCTACTAAACAATCACCCACCATCATTTATCTCCCCATACATGACAACAGTTGGGGTCAGTGAAGTAAGCCATAAGACACTGTCCTGTATTTTTGGCAGGGAAAGATGGCAACACAGATGCCACCCTCACTTTTCCATCCACACCACAGCTCAGACAACTTCAGTGCCTGAATCCCATGGCTTAGATATGGGCTTAGTGACAGATACCAAAGTATGCAAACTTTGACATCCGGATCAGCTCATGCGAAGACCGCAGAAATAATGTTGGATGGTTCAAGCAGAATACCCATGGGTTATCCTCTTCGTGCTATAACCAGAACGACCGATAGGGTTCTTTGCCAGTTTTACTATTCTGAAAAGCACTTTCAGAAGCCTCCTTTATGCAAATTATATCACAGAACACCAGCAACATCAAAATGGCAGCCAATCCTGATAGTGAGGGAAGCCCTCCATCCCCTCTCATCAAGATCACATCTACCTTGACTTTGAGGACAACAGGCTTCCAACAGTGTCAAGATCATATCTGGAGAATCCCTGGCTTTACACATGATGCAAGAGAGAGGTCATTAAACACAGAAGATGTTCTCCTGAGCCCATCGACCATTTTAAGTGCACAATGATGTCATGAAGCCTACTGGGCAACAGGCAAGTTCCCTCACAGGTTGAAGGAGATTTGGCAGCAGCAGGCCCACTGTAACCAAGGAAACAGGAGGACACGTTGCTGTGAGTGCTGTGAGTGCTCTTCATCTGTTATTAAAGTGATGTATGAGTGCTTATAGATGTATGGCAGGGAGATGATTACAGTATCTATGGGGATGCCACACTCATCCTGTCCATTGAATGCATCATGAGGGCCCAGATCAGGTGGATCTTTCCCCTTTATGGTGCATTCATGAGGTCATAAAAGTGCAGTGTGGATCCTACCAATGTTGAGACCAGCTGTGTTGTTGCTAACTAATAGAGGTATTGTGGCTTTGATTTTTGTGTTGCTATATTGTAGTACAAAGGAAGTATCAAGGATCTACATTATGGGTCTGTTAGATCTTTCCATATGTGGATTGCATTGGGTGTCACTGTTTAAATAATCCTTGTTGGGAAGTAAGATCCCCTCTAAAGACTCAAATGTTTCCAGATAGATTAAGCTGTGCATAGTGCCTAAGATATTAGCACACAGCGGCTTCTAAGTCAGGTCTGCTGACATTCCAGAGAACAGCACCTGTTGATTGACCCCCTGACCATCTCCCCCATTTGATTGTTTGGGTATATGTTTCCATAAAGGAAGGAAATTTTGATAGTAGGTGAATGACTGCCTAGTTATTATTTGGCTGTCTGGATTGCAGATCCCATCTAGATTGAGAGAACCCATTATCAAAGTGACAAGCTGTTTTCTTTCAGGATTATCCAACTCAGAAAAGCCACCTTTGGATTAGATAATATGGGGGAAATGACTTGCCACTCTGCTAACATGTTATCTCACTCTCTGAAGGTGGACTGATGTTGGATTAAAGCTTAAGTGTGAACGCAGCAGACTTTTTCTATTTCTAGTCCTAGAAGCCTGCAATTAAAACAATTTTCCACATTCTGTAGATAGACACCTTCTTGAAAGATGATTCTTCTCCTGTTCAAAAAGAAAGTAAACCAGAGATCTGTCTCCAGAGATCAAGAGGCAGTGAGGAAAATAAAAGTCCTGGCAATTGCCTCTTGCCATGACTTGCCAGGAGGAAAAGCAAACTCTGGCATGAATTTGCTTAGCTTCACATCTGCCAAGGGGCATACAAGATTGCTTCATTGGAGACTTCCAGAAGACAGCCAAGAACCCACTTCCTTTCTTTTGTTGTTGTTGTTGTTTGCATGCTTGGCTAGTTCCTTGAAGTCCCCAGCGAGACAATCTCATATACCAGAGATGAAGGCAAGTGGAACTATTATAAGAAACCCAGCGTCACTGCTGGATTTCCAGCAACGCAACATGTTTTTGAAGTTTTGAAACTAGTACTGCTTTGGAGACAATTGCCGGTTTTACCTGATGCCTGGAAGCAGCCCAAGTCAGTGTGTCAAACTTCAGTCAAGGTTATTCCCATGTTTTCTGTCACTGCAGCATTTTGAAGGTAGGCAGTGTGGCCTGATTTCATGAGTGCAAAAGAAGGGCTAAACTGGGATTCAGTTTTTGCCTTGGATCCTTCTGCAAGGCACTTAATTACACACTGATCTAATATGTCAGTAAGCACTTTTGTATCAGATCAAAGGCTAGCTTGCTGCTCCATATGAGGAAATGAGAGGTAAATGTTGCATTACTGTTCATTTCTGCCACTATGAACATTGGATACCTGACCTTTCTCGGCTGTCATCTTTCCAGAACAGTCACAAAAGAGATTGGAGCCAAGCAGGGAATATGTGATAAGTATATTATAAAGCTGCATAGCCAATCAGATCTGGAAATGTGCTGATCACACAAAGCCAACTGAGACCAATGGCAAATTGCATCTATAATCAACATTGTTCTCTGTCTTTAAAAAAAATGCATCTTTCAGCTCCATTTTGAAGAAACTCCAGGGAATCATAGAATAGAATCATAGAATCATAGAGTTGGAAGGGACCTTTAGGGCCATCAAGTCCAACCCCCTGCTCAATGTAGGATTTCCTAAACCATCCCAGACATAGAATCATAGAACCATAGAGTTGGAATGGACCTCTAGAATTTCACCAAAAAAAGTTGATTTTGAATTAACACATTTATGACAAAATAATACTTCTTTGGCTATTGGTCTCCGTTACCAACAAGCTCCAAACTGCCTTTATTGAAAATTTCATTTTTGTCGTGCTTCTTTCTCTCTTTTTTCTTGGACATAAATGGGAATGAAATAAAGTGCTATTGTATCCTAATACATGGATTGGCTTTAAAAAAAAATTCTGCTTGGATCTCTTTCAAGGTTCTTGAAGCTTCAGGTTCCCATGTCCACATTCCTCAGCCCTTTGGTGGCTATTCTCCTGCCTTCTCCTTTTGTGCTCTTTCTTAGGGCCAAAGATTTTCTATTTGGGTCTGTCTTTTGCTCACAACCCCTGCTGAACAGTGCCAGACGGGCATTCAGTATATGGCCATTCTTGCTGGTTTTCCTTTGTTGCCTCTGCTGATAGGATGAAAGGAGTTTACAGCCCTCTGTAAGCCATTGTACATGCTTTCATATTTTCCCATCAGCCCTGTTAACAGTGCCCAACAGAGAGCACCATATGGGGATGTGCATTGCACCTTATGATTACTTAATTTGGTATTCATTTGAGTAGGCTGGT
Organism: Aspidoscelis tigris stejnegeri; assembly: GCA_023333525.1. Taxonomy (NCBI): domain Eukaryota; kingdom Metazoa; phylum Chordata; class Lepidosauria; order Squamata; family Teiidae; genus Aspidoscelis; species Aspidoscelis tigris. Next base: position 100,411,303 of record JALMGA010000002.1, read on the forward strand.
ATATATTGGTTTTGCTGATAGAGTTCCTGGTGCAAAAGAGGGGGGAGAGCAGGAGGCAAAGAAGCATGGAGGGAAAGTTTAATTGGATAATTCTCACTGAAGCGTCCTCTATTTAACCAACCGGAACCCCTTCTGCTGCATCTTTATATTATTTTGCATTCTCACAGGGTCTGCTTCCTGTGGAGCAGATGATGAAGAATAAAGCCTTAGTGGAACCAGTGACACAGCTCCCTTAAATCTACCCCCACCCTGAAGACTAAGAAGCATTTTAGGGCTTTGCAAAACCTGCAAAAGTTCACACTTCTGCCCGTTTCTGTGTTTGCCACTATGCCAATTAACACTTAATAGAAACCAGTTACAGCTTATGTGAGTGAGGTTACATATGAATTGGGACCCAGGGAAATTTATCCTATGTTTCTGGAATGCCCATTTCCCAAGTGTGCAATTAAATCCAGATTGCACTTGCACACTCCTTAACTACCTTCCACCCTATCTCAGAACTGAGAAGTGTGACCAGAAACCCTCCATGTCTTACCCTACCTGGTTCAGTTTTCTTTATGTCTGAAGCCATGTCAGCTTTTGTAAACCATCTGTTGCCAAGATAAGCAAACTATCTAAAGTGGTTCTTTGGCTGCACAGGTGAAAAACCAATGCCCCACATGAGAGAATGCCCCTTATTAGTTATAAACAGAAACGTTAGGCAATGAGCAAATAATTATAACTTAACCTTTTAATGTGAAAGGCTTTGCAGCCATAATCTCATTTGCTCTCTTATTGGCGTTATAAAATGTCTTTATTTCCTTTTTTAAAAGATACAGCAAGTTGTGGTTGCAACTGCAAATATTACCAAGATTCATTTTCAGGGTTCAGATTAGTATAAAGTGCTTCCAAAAAGCCACCTTTTCCATATTCACCAGTTCACAAAACTTCTACTAACAGGTTGTTGTTTTTAGGCTTGGGGCCTTTCTGCACTTGGCCTTATTCTGGAATATATCCCAGAATATATCTGCATGCTAGTGCGGACTATGGGAGGCCCCAAGTGAGGCCTGCCACAGTATGCGTTAGCTTGTGGCCAGGAGTCTGCTGTCCAGAGATATATTCCAGAATAAGGCCAAGTGCAGAAAGGTCCTTGGTCCAGACAGAGGAGATATAGCATCATTGTGACTGTGCTATGGTGGGGTTGCCACTATAGCTCCTCTGTATCCCCCCTAAATCAAGATATAGCTTATTTCAGGAAAACCCAACACTGGTAGTGGTTCTTCCATAAATAGCACTACAACTTGTGGTTGGAGCTGCCATTCTTGCTTTGACCACCATACATCTCTGGGGAACAAAAAAGATAGCCACCCATGTGTGGTGGTGGTGATGTGCATATCCAGGTATTTCATGCTAGCATAATATCCAGATGTGTGCATCACATAAGACCCTGTGCTGCTGACTGTTCAGCACATGATAATTCTAGAAGGGATTTCCTCTGGAATATTGCTTGCTGCTGTGATATTTGGACAGCATTTGGAGCCAGACTGAGAAGATTATTTAAGTAAGTGTCTGATAACTTACTATTTGTGCAGGGCCTTTGGTCTATTTTTATTGCCAATCCAATCTAGATGGACATAACATTTTGACTCTTATAAAATGATAATATTATGCAAATTTGTACCCTCATTTTCCTGTGAGGCAGAAGGTCCAAATTACATAATTTGTGTTCCCCCTAGAAAATCCTCCTCAGTCACCTCAGGCTCTGGTGTAGCAGATGTAGATGCTTTACTAAACAACTGAAGCTTCAACCATCTCCAGAACCAAGCTTTGAACCTTTGCTTTCTAAGCTATTGCACTGCCTCATATGTAGAACCAGAGACTTTTAAGAAATAACTGCATGTGTGAAATTCTAATGGCAAAGCTATTCACTTTTTCATCCCAATCATTCCCTTAAGCATGAAGATGCAGCACTAATAAATGATATCTTCCTGCAAATTTGTCTAATTGAAATTAGGATTACTTTTTACCTTGAGAATAGAAGCATTGTCCAGCAGAAGATTTAAGATGCAATATTAGAATGCATAATAAGCTGAGAACATGTCTGCCACTGAGGCTCGGCAGGGCAGGGCTGAGTAAACACCAGCTTACTATCTCTACCATCATTCAGTTTAGTCATCAATGAAGAAAGAAAATTTGAAAAAAAGAGAATATGAAAATTCCAGCAATTAGAAATGAACTGAAAAATTGAAACTGAAGACCTTAAGTACCTACTTTTAGCTGTTGGCCAGATAACAAACTATCTGTAATATCTATGCATCACGGGGTTTTTATTATTTTTACCTAAAGCAGTCTCCTTTTGGGAGTGACAACCATGCTTTTAAAGACCTGTGTTTTTTCTCAATGCACCTTTAAAGGTTTTTAATTGTTTCATATCTGGTCATTTTAATTTGTATATAATATTATTATCATAAAGAGTGTCCCTGTTCCCTCCCACACCATTTTCCTTTTGTACTTTGTTTGTTTAGATTGTAAGCCTGAGGGCAGGGACCTGTCTAAGATTAATATAATATTGTAACCCACCCTGAGACCTCTGGGTATAGGGTGGGATAGAAATACAAACAAACAAACAAACAAATAAATAAATAAAAAATCCAGTGAATGAATCCACAGACTACAGAGCGAGTGTGTTGTTATGTCTACACTAACCACTCCATATACATCTTGATATGGAAAACCATTTCTCAGCATCTGTTCCCTTCCACTTCCATGTCAACCTGTTTTTCATCCACTGTTTGCTAATTTTTTAAAAAGCAATTTCTCTCATCCAGTCTTAATGTTCATTTTTTTCTTCTTCCATAAATATTTCCAAGTGCTTCTTCATACTGAACATTAAATTCCAGTGTGATAGAGGGTTTATCATGTTAGACTAGAACTAGAAACTTCAAGACTCCCAACAGATACAGAATGAGCACTCTCTCAAAATAACAGAATGACCAGCTCTGGAGACACCACATGGATCTGGGAAGCAGTGGGACCTCATATGGTGCAGCTTTAGCACCAAGGTCAGCTCCTTAGCCCCAATAGGGAGACCTTTTTTCCCAGTCTGTCTGAATATCCAAATAACTACGGCTATGGTCCAATAGAGGGGAAAAAAGAAGAGCATGTCTGAGCTCTGAGGCAGTTCAGCAAAGACTTCAAAGTGGGATTTGTCACACACCAGCCTGCCCCTCCCCCCTCATGGACATTCTATGCTAGAAAAGATGGATTTGAGAAGTGCTGGGAAAACAAGGGCCACATGCTACCTCTCTGAGCAACCCCTTTTGTTATGTCTTGCTTGTGATATACCCCAGGGTATGAAACACTCTCCCCTCTCTGATGCACCAGGCACCCACCTTGTATGTATTCAGATGTCTGGTGAGGATGGACCTCTTTATCATGACCTTTGGCTGAGGGACCAGCATGTCCTCCCAGTGTAGGTATTATCATCAGTCTATGGAATTTCCTGCCAGAAGAGGTGGTAACAGCAACCAGCCTAGGTGGATTCAAGAAAGGGTTAGACAAATATATGGGTGATATAGATGTATCAATGGCTACTAGAATTGATGCCTAGGTACATCATCCAGGCTGTGGGACAGGCAGGATGCCTCTAAGGCCATTTGCTGTGATTCAAGAGCAGGTGAAGATTTGCCCTTGTCTTCTGTTTGAGAAACCCATGAGCAATTGGTGGGCTATGGTGTAGAACAGGATGCTGGACTAGATGGCCCATGGCCTGATCCAGCAGAGCTTATATTCTTTTCTTATAAGTATTTGGTGAGATAGGTAGGAAGGTAGGTAGATGACAGACAGACAGACAGACAGACAGACAGACAGATAGATAGATAGATAGATAGATAGATAGATAGATAGATAGATAGATAGATAGATAGATAGATAGATAGATAGATAGATAGATAGATAGATAGATAGATAGATAGATAGATAGATAGATAGATAGATAGAGCCACAAAACAAAAAAAAATTTGGTTATAACAAGTAAGGACAGGACCATGTAAGCACTGTCATCATGAAACCTGTCTGGAGATCAGGGGAGGGGAAAAAAAGAGAACAGAACAGCGGTGTAATGAGAGTACCCTATAGACCACACGATGTGGCCCTGAGGTGGACTTTCCAGGTAGCTTGTGAAAGGGATTCCAGTGGGTAAGAAAACTCCCTGGATCCAGACTAAGTGTGTTATAGCCTTAGTCTGATTTGATTCACTGGGATGCTTAGAATCAATTGGTGCTGTTACTGAAATAAAATATACTGATGCTTCTCCTGTACTGTGCTAATTTAATCTGATTCACTGAATATGTGCATTTGCAACAAGGCTCCATCTATAGACAACAATGGAGTTATCAGTGGAAGTGAAAGGACTCCGCCCGAACTTTTGCAGAAAGATGCGATGAAAAGGTTGAGGAAGAAACTAAAGTGTATGGGCCTCAGGTAAGCTGCAAGCTGAAATGCCGAGTGCTGGAAAAATAAGGAAATAGATATGGAATGGAATATCATGAAAGACACTAGAAGTCTGAAGCCCTATTTAGTTTGAAAGTTTCTCTTTCATTTAAGAGCAGACAGATGGAGCTTTATCAGTGCTGTTTTGGTGTGTGGCAGTCTGTACAGTTAGCAATGTTTTAAGTAGTAATAGCCTTCCAAATAATCTGGAAGGCTATTACTACTTATCATCATGCACAGGAGAGAAATGAGCAAGTTCTGAACCTCTAATTATGCTGAACTTCAGCTCCAATCATATCTTGCCCTTGACCAGACTGGCTGGGGTTTGGGAGGGTTTAGTTCAGCATCGTTTGGAAGGCCATAATTTGTTCACATCACTTCCATGCGTATAAAATAACTTAGAATGCTGTACCTTTAAAGATCTGAAAAAATTGTATTTCCCTAATTCCCACATCATGGATAACTGAAGAGGGGGAAAGGTGACTTCCACGCAGCACAAATCCTACTATAAATATAGTTGTTTTTAATCCAGGAGAACTGCACCTCACTAAAATCAGTGGGAAAGCTTGAATGTGACTTTGTGACTCTCTGACTGGAAACTGCAGGGAATGACCTCATTCCTGATCCTCCTAAGTGATAAGAATAGGAGTTAAGGTGTGGAGGATGTGTGGGAAGCAAGATATTTTGCAGTGAGGAGTGAGTGGTCTGAACATGTACCCTGTTTCCCTTTCTACCACTCATAGGTCTGGTACTTCTGGCAAATGTTGTTGACTAGGTTCATCTACTTTTGGTCACAGTGTTGGCAGGTATATTGCGAAAGGAAGTTCTGCACCACCTTGGCCAATGGCCTCATGACACTGGAGAGAGGATGTTTCCCAGAACTAGGCAGTGACTTTCATTGTTAACAGAAGAGTCTGCAGTGAAGCAGAATTATTTCTCCTCTTTGCTCATAATTCTGTCAGCCTTTCAGAATTGTCAAAACATGTTTGATGAGAGACAAGCTGTCTCCTTTCCACAGCCTCCATTCTCATTCAATCCCATTGTTAAACCCATTGGAACAAACCACTCATTTTGGGAAGGTTACTCTGAGTACAATGTCTACTTTCTTCTCAGCTGAAAAGTTCTGATTATGATACACACTGTATCCTTTTCTTCAATTCTGAATTCCTTTCCCTTCCAATTCCTTCTACCTGAGCAGAGTTACAGGCTTTTGACATTTATATGTAATCAGTATGTGAATGAGGGGGCAAACATGGTAACGGGCCCTTCTGCCAGCAATTGGCATCACTCCATTAAGGCCCCTTCCTGACTGAGTTGGGATATCATGCTAAGAAGTGACAATGTCTGGTATTGCTCCCCTGCTATTACCACTTCTTGGCTACACAGGTATCCAGGTATCCAGGTGTCTGCAATGCCCAGATGTGCATGCCACCACTACTGCACAAACAAGGCAAGCTGTTTTGGCCTCCACACATGTGCAGCGGATGGAGTGGCGATCCCCAACCCATCCAAAAGGAGAGTTCAAGCACTATTACTGAAACCAGTGCTGGGTTTTCCAGTAATAGGTTTGGGGGTTGGTTGTTGTTGTTGTTGTTTTGCTTTTATTTTTTTGAGGGAAAAGTGGGGCTGTGGTGGAGTTCCCACAGATACACGTGGCAGCCCCACCAGAGCAGTGCCATATTGGTGATATTTTCCTCCTATCTGCTTGAAGAGCAACAATTTTCAGTATTGAGCCTGCTCTATCACATGGATTTCTTATACTTTAATTTCCCAGGGTTTTACATTGTTCAAAATTCTACACTGCCCCTCTCTCCTGACTTCATATTTTGATTTACCACAGAAGGATATGATGGATGAGGAGGCCTCCTTCAGATGCTTGTTCTTGACTTGGTCTTCTCCTTGCCCCATGCATCATCTCTTCTTTACTTTCTTCACGAGGCTAGAAGTTAAGATTTTGTGGCTTTTTACCTTACACATGTGGTTGCTTATAAAGCAAGGCACTGTGATACCCTGTCAGGGCTCAAGCAGCAATAATTCATTCCTCGTAGTAAACAAAGGAAGTGTTGATTCAGACTCAAGAGATTACAGCTCAGAGTAACTTCACTTTGCTGAGAATATAGTAGCATGTAACATTATACAATGTATATCCTCAGCATTTCTTCTCCCCTGCAACAAAATAACCAGGTTATCCATCAATCCTCTTTGACCTGTTCCCTCTGTACTTTCTCACCTTGCCCCTTCTTGCCTTAAGTTAACAGCGCCACTGACTGTGCCAGTCACTTTGGAACCCAGCGAGCATGAAGTAAGTGCCTCACATGTGCGCCTGTCCCCGTGTAGACCCGCGCTCGGGGGGGTGCTCAGAACGGGGTTCCTGCAGGCTGTAGTGGACCTAAACTGGTCCCCTAGAACCCGTGGGAACTGGAGAAGGGACCGGACAGGCCTGCCCGCCCCTGGCTCCAGCCGGACCCAATGGCGACAGGCCTGAGAGGGGCATCCCGCCCCTGCACCAGCCTTTTCAGGCTAGGACATGTGGGGACGGATTCCCCTTTCACGTCCCCAATCGTTCCTTACCTGCCTAGGTGTGAATGGGGAATCCGTCCCCACGTGTCCTTCATTGCATCCCTGTGCAAGGAATGATCAGAACTGCAGTTCTGGAACATCTGGGCCATAGTCACACCTTCACTTTAAACCTTCTTTAATCCATCTTCACGTCTGACTGCTCACATCTTTTTCATTTCTATCCATTTCATTTGTGGACTTTCCTGAATGGCAGAATAGAAAACTTTGTCAGCCATTTTGAGAAAAGCCAACTCTTCTTCTTCTATTTGTGGACTTTCCATTTGGAAAGTCCAAATGGAGGATGGAAAGTCCACAAATAAAACAGATATAAGAAGAGGAGCTGACTTTTCTCAAAATGGCTGACAAAGCTTTCTATTCTGCTCCCCACAACAGATACCCTGTGAGGTAGGTGGGGCTGTGAGAGCTCAGAAGAGAGCTGTGACTAGCTCAGCATCACACAGCTGGCTTCACAAAGGAGCGCAGAATCAAACCCAGTATTCCCAGATAAGAGTCCAGCTCCTTTACCACTAGACCAAACTGGCTCCAGTAAGTTGGAGGGACTACGTAGGAAACCTACTTATTTTTTTATTTTAGTCTTTTTTCTCTTTATTTATTTATGTTTGAAAAACAACAATCAATAAACAACAATTTGCAGTTGCATATAACAAAACCATCACTATAATTAAATAAGAGTTTAGCCTATAAGTGATACATTTATAATCAATAAATAGATAACAATAAATTACCCATATATTCCGGCATATAAGACGACTGGGCGCATAAGACAACCCCCAACTTTTCCAGTTAAAATATAGAGTTTGGGATATACTCACCATATAAGAAGACGACCCCCGTCATATAAGATGACCCCTGACTTGAGAAGATTTTCCTGGGTTAAAAAGTAGTCTTATAAGCCAGAATATACTGTATTAACCAAAATATAACTGTAACCAAAATGAAAGGTACGCTAACTGAAATTTTCACAACATTAAATAGGAAAATGTAAGACAAAAGTTTAGAGTTTAGGAAAGATGTTGTAAAAGAAGAGTTAGGCTGAAATGAATTATGATGCATTAACTTTTTGCTACTGTAAATAATAGGGATGCACCAGTAAGTGCAGAAAAACCACAAAGGTGATATTAGAATTCTGTTTTTCAGGATAATCTTGTTCTATACTTGCCTTAGCCTATCATTTTCATTAGTATTTTATCATTTTTATTCGCCTGTGTTTGGTTTCTTTAATTCAATTATTATTTGCTCATAACAGCAAATTGGTATTTGAGTGCGTTCTTAATACTTGCTTGAAAAACTGTATAATTTTCATAAATTACTCATGATATTTGTTTTTTATGCTTAGTGATATTACAAATATATATTTCAGAAAATTACCCATCAAAGTGAGATATCATTTATATATATTCAATTCCATAAGTAAGGAGGCAGTCAGCTGACCCTCCAGTCCTTGCTGGTCTCCATCTGGCATTAAACTCACCCACAGTGGTCAAGGTTTAGTCCATCAGTGGCCAACGCCTGAACTGCAGATGAGGAACTAGGTAAGGATTTGCCATTATCCTTTGATATCCTGCAGAAAAAAAATTTGCACTACCCTTCCCGGCCACTGGACAGGAAAGGAGCATGATGAACAAAGGTTGACTTGACCTGTTCCCTCCCCCCAGGTTTGGGACCAGTCTTCTGCTGCACACCACCATTTTGGCTGCAGCACCCTCCACAAATGCATGTGCATCAGCGCCATCACCTTGATGACGCGGTCACTCTGTGCACACAGTTGTGTCTATGGCTGTCTGAGGTGCCAGCGTGCCTGTGCGGCACCTCAAATGACACCAGAGCACTGGCAAGAGTGAATTGTCACACCACTGAACACTTCAGGCAAGTAATTAGGTAACGTTGTTTAACATGTAGAGTAGGATTCGCGCTCCATACCTAATCAATGATTAGTGAACTTCTGAGGATGAAGGGCACACTTGGAAGCTGTAACAGGCCACTCTGTGTGCATATGCACTAATTGTGCTCTAGAGTCTGTAGTGTGAACAGGCCTCCAGTTTCCTGAAATTTGCCATGGCTAACACCAGTAGTGAATCACTACTTTCTGGATAACTGAAAGGTCTCCTTTTTTATTCCCAAAGGTCTTCCTGTTATCTGAGCTTATATACTTGTAGTGAATTCCCTGGTTCATGTAATAAGCTATTATCTTTCCCTTTGGTCTATTTCAGAAACAAGGAGAAGGGGAGAAGCAATGCTTATAGAAGCTCTTGAGATTAATTGTCTTTGCAATATGCCAAAGCTAGCTAAACTATGCTCAACCTGATGCTAGTGAACTAATAAAACTCCCATAACTCCTGGCCAATAGCAATCACAGAATAATAGATGGAGCCTATTAACATCTGGAGGACCATATTTGGCTTCCCTCCCATATCCTATGCCTAGTAAGGAGATTACAAAATGGACTAGAATGACTAGATAAGCAGCATTACAGTTCTGAGAAGGAAGGAAGGTGGAACTGCTGCCCACAGTGGTGAAAACCCTTCGAAAATCAGATTCAGGGACTAGAACTGCCGATATTAAAATGAAGCACTGCTAAGACATATGCAGATACCCAGTTGCACTCTGGCCTACTGGGAGGAAAAAATTAAGCAGTGGATATTGAAAGTCTCCCAACTCTGGATACTCTTTCTTTCTTTCTTTCTTTCTTTCTTTCTTTCTTTCTTTCTTTCTTTCTTTCTTTCTCTTTCCTTACTTCCTTCTATTCTCATCCATCCTTGATCAGTGATTGCCTTAATAAAATTGATATTTGGCTAATGTACTATTTAATTCAATTGTCACATGTAAGTCCCCAGAGTAAGAAATATCCCCAAAATTTTTACTAATTTGATTTTTTTTTTCTCAATAAGAAATGTTAGCAGAGTACTTCCACAAAAATAGTGGAATTACAACAAGGACAGAATGCTCTTGCCTGCTCCACGTTCCTGGCTTGGTCTGAAGGAAGTTTGCACACTCTCCCATTTTCCCCAGCATTAGAAGCATATTCTGCATGGAAAGGAAGGATGGCACCTTCCATCCATTTACCTGAATGCAGGTCTTCGTGATTTATAGTATCTGGTGAATGCTTTAAATTGAAGTTATTTAGCTGTGTTTAGCTTCAAATATATTCCTTTGAGTCAACAGTATATGCTAGTACTAGGGAAGTGCACGAATGTTCCAAACATTTGAAATTCGATCAAGGGTGTTTTTCCACTGTCACTAGGTACTTAATGGGTACTTTTAGTGACAGTGGAAAAACACCCCAAATTTTATTGAATGTGGAAATTCAAATTCGAATAGAATGTCTACACATTTGAATTTAAACATCTGAACAGATTTCAAATGTCCCAAAACATTTGTTTGAACAATTTGAAACATTCAAATGTGCAAATACATATGTATTACATACGAACCTGTACGAATCTCATACGTATCTGTACACATTTGTGCTGATAGTACGAGACGAAAATGGGATGCATATGGGATAAAATGGGATGTGTATGAAATGTGTACATATAACACATGTGAATGTTGTCGACATTCGTATCTTCAAATTCAAATCTAACATTCGAACAAATAGATTCGAATGTATTGGATTTGAATCGGATTTTGTTCCATTTTGATTCTAAACATTCAAAACAAATAGAATGTTTGGATATTCAACTCGAATTCGAATGTAAAAAAAAAAATTCATGTCCATCCCTAGCTTGTACAGTGTTTAGGGAGGTGACCATAGCTCAGAAGTATGGCACCTACTTGCAAAGCAGAAAGTCACTGGTTCTATCTCTTCCATCTGCTCAAAATAGTGTTACTGTTTTGTTGATGAAGCACCAGCATGATAAGGAAGATGCTCAGATACATCCTGCAGTATCCAACCTTCAGTTGAATACTGATGGCTGAAGCTTCCATTTGGGTTGGGATCTGCTGGAATGTGGGATCAGGATTCAAATTTCTGCTCTGCTATGAAGTCCCCTATGTAGCCATGAGCCAATCACTGCCTCTAAACCTCATGTCCCTCATGAGGGCTGTGGTCGCACCTTCACTTTAAACCTTCTTCAGTCCATCTTCAGTTCTGACCGCTCACACCCTTTCATTTCTATCCATTTTATTTGTGGACTTTCCACTCAGGAAAGTCAAAATGGAGGGTTCAAAGTGAAAGCGTGACCATGGCCAGGGTAGTTGTGAAGATAATGGGAGAAGGAGAATTATAGCCATAACTGAAAAAGCTCCTAGGAGAAAAGGCAAGATAGATATGTAAGAATGAAAGTTAATGGTCTTTCTCTGTTCCAAACATGTGTTACTTAGAAGTTATTGCCTTTGCACTACTAAGTTCTGTTTAGCTCTGATAATAATAAATACAAGTTGATGGGTCCATTTTATTCCCTAGGTGATGCCCTTAGCCAATTAGTGGGTGAATAATTCTTCAGCTTTCTCTGCCCACCTACAAGCATATTCTATGAGAGTCACAGAAGCAGTCCACTTTTCTCCAGTTTATGCCCATTATGAACCTTAATCTTGGTTGAAATGCCTGTGCCCCAGAAGTTCTTCTGACCCATTATGATTGCTAAAATGACAGAATTTCTAAAAATTGACATTTCTTTCACAACAGGATTGCTCTCATGGGAAAAACTGCATCGGCTGAATCATGTTATCTTCCTTCTGCCATCTCAAAGGGCCAACCAGGAACACGCTAATAAAATACAAATAAAACTCATTACCCAGATGCAATATCTCGCCTTGTCAAGGCCCACAGAAGGCATACTGGCAAAAGGAGCAAGCTGTCAGCATCAGTCTCCCCTATGCTCAGATGAATTATACAACACCAGGGGTCCCAAATGGAGAGTTTTGACGAAACACTTAAGTTTGCAGAGAACGTGAGTAAATTTTTCCTCCTGCACATATATTTTCACATTAAGAACATAATGTATTTTCCATAGCTGCATTTAGCCTGAGTGACAGGTACATACATTATAAGCAATCAGCACACACACACACACAAACACATCAGGTTTCTTCATTTTGACCCATTCTGCCACCTTTCCCAGATTTCTTCCCCACGTCTGGCAGCTGTCTTCATTTCTCCTGTCGCTTTGCTAACACTTGCCTCCAAGGTGTCGTGGTATGTTTTATTTTCCTTTCTTCCAGCTAGTTTGCAGACGGTGCGAAGAACAGTGTATGATTGCAAGCAGTTAGGTGATTGCTTTGCACCTAGGGGGGATTCAATGATTTGTACACAGTGGTACCCAACTGTACTTGGGAGACTCCACAGATGAATAGAACAGCTTCTATTTCCCTCTGGCTGAGTTGCAGAAAGCTCAAGAAGCAAACCCCCCCCCTCCCCAATCTTAGCATTAGCAGACAAACAGGCAGCTGCTGACACCAGGGTTAATTAAATCTCTCTCTCCATCAATTCTTATTCAACTATTATTGATGGCCATTAGATCAGTGACAAAGTAACAAGAACACAGTATAGACTCATCTTAACCCATGCAATGCCAGAGGAGTAAAGTAAGATGTAGAACTCTTGGTTATTTCAAACATTGAAAAGATTATTCTTTCGACTGACGAGACAGTGTAAGAAAACAAAACTTTCAAGTTAATCCATGGAAATGAGAAGAAATTTACACCAGCATGTAACAGATAAAAAAAGAAGATATTGAGTAACATAAATATAAACATTTAACTTTCAGGACCTTGTAAGGTAGGAGGAGCCACATCTAGGAACAGAGCCTTTTTAGTTGTGGCTCCCTCCTTCTAGAATTCACTACCAATTGAGATCTGGTGTCCTCCCTCACTGTTCTTCTTTTAAAATAATAATAATAATAATAATAATAATAATAATAATAATAATAATAATAATAATAATAATAATAATAATAATAATAATAATAATAATAATAATAATAATAATAATAATAATAACAATAACAACAACAACAACAACAACAACAACAACAACAACAATAACAATATATTACTACCCTTGCCTTTGGTCATGGTTGATAGAGTAACCGTTACTTGTTAAAATTATTCTTCCATTATACCTACCTGTTAAGCATTTTGGGGTCTTTTGCTTTGTATTGTTTTTACTTCCATCTTGTAAACCAGATAGTGTCTCTGTGAAATCTGTGATATATAAGTCAAATCAATCCATTTTAAAATGCTAAATATCATGGGGTTGTTTTTTTCAAAAGCAGACTTCCTTGATGTATGGTATTATATTATGGTACAAACTGAAAATTTCTACTTGACTCTTGCTTTGCTTTCCTTGAAAAAGAAAAAAGAGGAAAGCTTCAAAAAATTCTGAAATCAAAATAGACAAATTATAACCTTTGTGTGCATAGAAACAAAACAAAGCAAAAAATCCAGTAGATTCCAACACTTGGGAACTTTGCTCTCAAAATTTTAATAGCCATATTAAAGTCCCCCATACTTTCTACAGATCTACTATAGATTCATGATGAAATGGCATTTTAGCATGTTGTCAGACTTGCATTAGATTATATTACTGTCACAGTGGTTGCATCCATACATACTAAAAATAATGGTTTGAAAGTGATAGCATCTACACCAGTGATGGTGAACCTTTTGAGCTCGGTGTGTCAAAATTTGCAAGAAAACCTAGCTTAACTCGAGTGCTGTGGCACATCCAGAAATATCCCTAATTTTGTGATATTTGTAGCTCTAGTAAAAAAGTTATATATCTGTCAACTAGAACAGTTATATATATATATATATATATATACAGTGCCTGACAAAAGTTCTGTCGCTTATCCATGTTGTTGAAACCAAAGCCTATAACCTGACTTAAAATTCATCCATTGGTTTTAAAAATGACTCATATGAAAGCTGAAACCCTCCCAAATGAGGTTTTTAAAAAGAAAATAAATTTGCTTCACTGCTGAAATATTGATCATTTAATGAACACAGAAAGGTCAGATTTTGGCGAGACAAAAGTTTTGTCGCTTTGTCATATAATGCACCTAATCCTAGTTTACAGCCTCACCTGTGCCCACTAATTGATCGGATAATTAGTGGGTGTGTATAAAAAGATCTCCAGCATCGCAGACCTTCACTTGACCTGGAACTTGACCTCTGACAACATGCCAAAAATCCACCCTGCGACCAAAGCCTTGATTATCAGGAGGCTGAAGACCAGATCCACTGCAGAGGTGGCTGGCACCTTTAATGTGTCTCAGCGTCAAGTACAAAGAATTACAAAAAGATTTGAAGAGACTGGAGATGTTTTTGACAAGCCCAGGTCTGGCAGACCCCGCAAGACGACTGCTCAGGAGGAACGTTTGTTGGTTCGAAAACCAAAAGCCAGCCCTTCTTCCACTGCAGCAGAGCTCCAACAGGCCTGGTCACCTCAAGTCCCTGTGTCAACTAGAACAGTTTGTAGGATTCTGTCTCGAAATGGCCTCCATGGTCGAATCAGTGCCCAGGAGCCAGCACTAAACAAAATGCTATTAAAAAACCGTGTGGCATTTGCCAAGGCCCACAGCCTACTAAATGGATGGACGCTGGAAAAGTGGCAGAAGGTGGATTTCTCAGATGAATCTTCAGTTGAATTACACCACAGCTGCCGCAAATACTGCAGGAGATCTACTGGAGCCCGTATGGATCCAAGATATACCCAGAAAACAGTTAAGTTTGGTGGTGGAAAGATCATGGTCTGGGGTTACATTCAGTATAGGGGTGTGCGAAACATTTGCAAGGTGGAAGGCAATATCAATAGCCTAAAATATCAAGACGTATTAGCTACCTCTTACATTCCCAATCATAAAAGGGGTCAAATTTTGCAGCAGGATGGCGCTCCATCTCATACATCCATCTCTACATCAAAGTTTCTCAAGGCAAAGAATATCAAGGTGCTCCAGGACTGGCCAGCCCAGTCACCAGATATGAACATCATTGAGCATGTTTGGGGTAGGATGAAAGAGGAAGCTTGGAACACAAAACCAAAGAATCTTGATGAACTCTGGGAGGCATGTAAAACTGCATTCTTTACTATTCCTGATGACTTCATCAATAAATTGTATGAATCATTGCCGAAACGCATGGATGCAGTCCTTCAGGCTCATGGAAGTCACACAAAATATTAAATATGGCTCTAATAGCACCACAACTTCATTCACCAATGTTATGAAACATATCTTTGTATTTGAAGTGAATTATCTGTTTGATTTTCACATTACTTTTTGTGGGCGACAAAACTTTTGTCTCGCCAAAATCTGACCTTTCTGTGTTCATTAAATGATCAATATTTCAGCAGTGAAGCAAATTTATTTTCTTTTTAAAAACCTCATTTGGGAGGGTTTCAGCTTTCATATGAGTCATTTTTAAAACCAATGGATGAATTTTAAGTCAGGTTATAGGCTTTGGTTTCAACAACATGGATAAGCGACAGAACTTTTGTCAGGCACTGTATATATATACATATATATTATTAAAAGCAAAAACAAATAATTCTTTATTGACTTTTGTTGCTGAATTGCATTTGCTAATATTCAATTGAAAGTTGGTATTTTGTACACTTCAAGAACAAGCAAGCACTACACGCCCAGGTGCCAGGGTGACCATGTGTGTCACCCAAAAGGGCTTGGCGTGTCACCTGTGACACACGTGTCATAGGTTGGCCATCACTGATCTACACATTAGGACCTCTAATCCACCTTACAGGCTAGAAAACACACTTTTAAATATCTTTAATGAGCACTAGAGGTGGGATGGAAGCATTAGTATTTGTATGCTACCACCTCTAAGCTGTTTTTCAAGCCATTCTTTAAATGTGTGTGGATGCAGGCACTAACTTTAACTGTGCTGCATAGATGAACACAGGTCCAGCTTTCTTAAGCCTGTTTGGGCATTTTTAAACTTACCTCTTGTAGTCTAGAACTGTGGGGCAGGAACAGTGTGCACTGGAACAAAACACTCTGCATAGTGACAGCATATTCCAGTTCAGCCCCCATGCTGGACCTAAAGCTTGCATGAGCTTTGATGACCTGAAACTAAAGTTCCCAGCCTCAAAGACTCTGGGGGGGGGGGTGTAGTCTGGGAGTGCACCATTGGAATGGTTCATCCTATAAACTGAAACCCAGAGGCATGCACCTTCTACACACATCTGTGTTCCAGGTTAGCCCCCCTAGTACACTGGGGCCGTGTCTTCACGGCAACCCTTATTTCACTTTCCCTAAACCGAGATAACAGAACCGGATGCAAACACGAATTTGCCTGTTCCCATTACTTTCAGCTTAATCGCGTTCAATCCGGGTTCTGAGGACGTACGTGACTCGAGGGGTGACTCCAGTGGCTACCTTTTAAAAGCCGGTTTTCGGGGCTGCCCTGTCCTCTTCCTCCTGGCGTGAACGCGCCACCCATAACAGACCACTTCACGGAGCCTAGCTGGGTGGCTGCCTTGCCTGGATGGAGGAAAATCGGCAGCAGGCAGACAGCGATTTTTTTCCCCTCCTCTCCCGATTGCTTAGGGTGCACAGCAGCAAATAAACATTCACACATCTCTCCAAACGGCAGCTGCTTTTCTTTCTTTCCCTTTTAAGAAGGCCAGCACTTTCAATAGCAAGATGTTATCAGGCGTGAATTGCTTGTTTGCTACAGCGAAATGCTTGTTTGCTACAGTGAATTGCTATTCAGGTTGCTGCTGCGTTTACAGCTTGCTTTGGAAGCAAGCTATTGGGGGAGGGAAACTCTCGTCCCTTAACACGGAAGAGTTCCCACAGTAAAAAATGTAAAACGTTTCAAGCGCACAAACCGGAGTGAGACCTGTTGAAATGAGGATTAACATTTACAACGCTTTGGGGCGATTTAACACGCGGAAATCGTGTTAAGCCAAACTGCCGTCAGGACTGCGAGGATTCAAAACATTGTGAATTCGAAATAAGGGTGCCGTGAAGACACACTCTGGCAGATTTCAGTATTCAGATCTTCTGCTGATCTGGGTCATGCTTATCCTGGGCACCCGAGAGAAGGCCTTCTCAGTAATGGCCCCCAGGCTGTGGAATAGTCTTCCCCTTGAGGTGTGCCAGGCCCCTTCACTGTATACGTTCAGGAAGGGGGTGAAAACCCCCATATTCTTCACTAATGTGCAGATGGGAAGCCCTCACTACACTTGCATGTATGGTTTATCTAAGGTTTGGTTTAACATGCCTAATTGTAGAACTGAGTTCAAGGGTAAGATAATTTTATTTTTTATTAAGCAAAATGTTGAGTCAATATCATAAAATATAAAAGAAGGACTCCAATTCAGCAGAGAAAGCTACAGCACATAAAAGAACATTGTATCTTAAGTGGGAAATAGCTATAGTGTAAATTGTGTCTGGTCACAAGGGTTGTTTACCTAAAATGGCAAGGCAAAGGTGTTTGTACAAACTCCAGGTAGATGTCACTTTAAAACAACAAAATCCCTGGAATCTTCAGCTGCTTAGTTTTGAGAATCCATTATGGGCTTGTCCCCAAGGAATAAAAAGTCTGCCAAGACTCTCCTTTTGCCTCTGAGCGTCCCCAAGCCAGGGTTTTTAGCGAGGTTCCAGCGCTATCTGCAATTTCCATCTGCACCTCAAAAGGATAATATTGCCATATCTACAAAGTACCATTTGCGCCCTGTGGTGTTTTCTGTTTATTTTGTTCGCCTATTCATACTACCAAAAAGAACAGTAATGGCCTTATGGCTCTGAAAATTATCTTTTACTCCTGCAGTGTTGATAACAGCATGCCCTTTTAGGGTTTACTGTTATGAAAACGCTTATGCCCAGGTATACCTCCTTGCATCCTGAAGCTGAGGTTTGACTGCAATTGCTAAATAAGGAAGCTGAGGTCAAGAAAAGGTGGGGACAAGTGCATTACAGCAAATGGGAAAAGAAAGGAGGAGAAAAGTTGATCTCTCAGATGGCAGAGTTACAGATCAGACAGGAACTGCTGAACTTGCAATATTAAGGGAAGGTTTGGTTTTTTTTTTTTAAAGAGATCCCTCATAAGAGAAGTACCTCTTGCCTGATTCTTTTACCTTAACTTTTTTTTTTCTAATAAGTCCTTGGACCTTTTCACACTTTGACCAGAGACAGCTCCAGGAGAATCATGGGAATGGGGTGTTCACAGGACAATCCACAGCAATTTTTCCAGGGGTAGCCAGAATAATTTCCCAAGCTTATCTGCCTGGATAGTTTCAAAGTTGTTCCACGGTGCAGAGAACAGTGTTGCAAGATGAGGAGGTTCACATCTTCAAGGCTTGGAGTTTTGCATCTCAAGGCTCACCCCACCCTCATGCACAAGATGCAAGTTCCTCTTGACCAACTGTGATGAGGGATGGATGGGACATCTGATGTCAGGATGTCCTATCAGGGATACCACCATTCCCATTTCTAGAGCAACTGGACAGGAATGACCCTGTTCCAGCACTCTATGTAACAATGGCCCCAACTATTCTTTACATTTACCAGCCAGGAATTTTCAGCAGAAACGATTCTTAATGGCTAAGTGCATATTCAATCCTTTTGTTTTTATTTGCATTTTATACTGTGCACTGGTACTCTGCTTTATCATCACTTGTAAACTACCATGACCTTTTCTTTTATCCTGATATTTTCTTTTCTTTTTTAGAAATGCAGCATACAAATGGTCTGGAAGTACGAAATATGGAGATGAAACCAGAACTTTTTCTTCTGGGCCTAATGGACCTATCACTACAGAAGATTTACAGAGGATTATTTCAATATTTTATTAAGGTTGCAAGATGGAAGAATTCAGCATTACCCGCCATGAATAGTGAACTAATAGACTTGGCAGAAATTGAGAAATTGGCATGCTTGATTAGAGGAAGAACAATAACGTCATTTCGTAAAGACTGGGAACGACCTAATGACTTCCTGAGTAAAGAAAAAATGGTATATTGATATTGGGATTTGGTAATTAAAAACAATGTATTGCTGAAAGAAGAGAAACAACTGTAAAAACTAAGGGTGATGGTGGAGACAGGATAATAGAGAGGCAGTGAAGCTGTGTTGGGACAAAACGACAGTAGCACCTCAGAGTTGCCTCCGAGTGTGTGGCCCTCATTTTCCCATGTCTGCTCTAATCCACCTTCTTTGGTACAGACTGGTGTGTGAACAATTCCCCCTCAAAGCCACTTCAGAGGTGCCTCAGAGATTCTTCTTCTTCTTCTTCTTCTTCTTCTTCTTCTTCTTCTTCTTCTTCTTCTTCTTCTTCTTCTTCTTCTTCTTCTTCTTCTTCTTCTTCTTCTTCTTCTTCTTCTTCTTCTTCTTCTTCTTCTTCTTCTTCTTCTTCTTCTTCTTCTTCTTCTTCTTCTTCTTCTTCTTCTTCTTCTTCTTCTTCTTCTTCTTCTTCTTCTTCTTTTGCTGTATCAGATTACAAGGTTAGTTGTCAAGATGGGACCCCCTCCCATCTTGACAACTTCCAATTCCCCCCAATTGGAAGTCATCTTTTTCTTCTTTTTTCACTGATCAACACCAGGTAAGTGCAGAAAATGCCACAACTACCAATGATCCAGATTAAGACCTCCCTAATGACAGAGCCAGAGCTGTGGGGGATGGGGTCTCCATGATCCACATTAATATGCAGGTGGGAAATTCAGATGTGTACTAGCAGTGGACCTTAATGCAGGTTAAGAGTCCATGCACAAAGGCTCTTAGTTAGTGTTTTTAGACATGTCATCAAAAAAAGGCTTCATCCTCCCCCAACCTCCTTCCCTATTTTCCTTGCATGAAAAAAGTAATGAGCAAGATAGATCATTATATCACTCTTCCTGTTTCCCCTTAGCATTGTTCTTTGCCTTTCCATGTCTATCTTTTTCTCTTCTTACATCACTTGATTCTCAGTGCACAGAGTTTGCAGTCCATTGAAAGGAAAAATGCATGAAAGCAATGTTCTTCTGTGGTCTTCTAAACAGAAAAGTTACAATTCTGTTCGATCCCAGATATGAGTTCTTAGCAGGCTGCTCCATTCTAGGATACACAACCCACCCCAGGCTGGGTTGAGTAGCTGCTGGCACAGGATAGGGGCATCCACATTGGGATGGCCTGTCCTGCACCAGTTCCCACCGCTGGTTCCGCAGGCTGGGCTAGCTTAGAAATTCCATACTGGAATGAAAGTTCCTAGTTTTGGAGGGTTGTTTTTTTCTTTACTTATTGGAGGCTTTTTTGAGGGGGAGCATTAGGGCAGGGTACCTTGTTGCACCACCAAAATGCCCCTCCCCCCCATCCTGGAATTAGAAACAAGGAAGCATTGGGCACTTCCGGATAGCTGCCTATCCTGAGACATCTCCCATTCTGCACATGAAGACACAGCCTATAATTCAGCGGCCTAGTTAAAGGCTGAGTGGAAGGAAGACGGGTGAAAATTACTGACAGAAGGCCTCAGTCTATTCTGTTTCAATCTGTTAAATTAAAGAAATACGGTTGAGAGGCAAGCAGCAGAGAGAATTAACCTGTTTATTTCATTCCTTTAGAGAACGGGCTTCCAATTTTGTATAGTTATAAATGAAAATGAATTTAGTTCCTCAGCCTAATTCCTGGTGGAGGCTGGTAGGCCTCTCAGTGTAAAACCACATCTAAAACAGCATGCTCAGATTGCTTTCTGCCCAGGAGAGCTGCCAGGCTATTATAGCTTGGATGTAACATATCATGACTGAAGAGAATTGGCTAGTTTCTGTGGAGGTCTCGGGTAGGGACGGTAGAACACCACAGAGCTCAAAGGTAATTTATACAGTTGCACTGGTAAAACTTCATTGGAGCAGTGCATTAGTTGGTTTCTGGGCCACTTTCTCTACATTAGTGATTATGAGGTTCCTTCCCCTACCCCTGAACTGGGAAAATGGGATAATTGGCAGAAAATTTGCTTTATTTTACCCATCTATGCCCTGCAGCCACTATCAGCTTAGTGCAGTGCGTATGCTTGAATTTCAAAGCTCCAGCTCTACATTCTTTGTTCTAAAAAAGGACGCTTCTGAATTAAAGCACAACTGAAGAGCGAATCACTTTGGTTCTGACTATTAAACTGAAGAAGATGGATAAAGGGATGATCAAAACACACGCTGTACTTCTCTATACACCCCAGTGTGTAGACAAGCAACAGAGGCTTTCAGGGAGTTCTTATCACAGTTGGAAATGCATAACAAGAACTAGTGTTTTCAGAACCTCTGTTGCTGTTCACACAGAAGATGTTAATTGGCACAACGGGCTGATTAGCAGTAGTTGGTACCCACAGCTGTTGGACTGAAGGAGAAGAGAGAGGAGAAAATAAGAAGAGCATATGCGAGTGAGGCTGGTCCCATCCAGATGGCTAGACTATGGGTGTTTTTCTACTAGCACTAAGTACCCATTGAAGCACCCATTAAGGACCCATTTGGCTGAGAGACGGATGACCCCATTTCCACTACAGACCCCATTAGAGACACATCTGTTTCCACCACAGCTAGGGAAATCCGTATCATATCGGTCCTTCAGGGCGTATAATCCGGAATCTACAATGGGGTCTTCAGCCATCAAATCTGGATTGTAGGGAGCCTGTTTCCACTACAATTTGGCAATGGGGTCTAGAGGAGGCTTGGGAGAGGCACCCATGGGGGGGGGGGGTGCCCCAAACTCAAGACCTCAGAGTCCCTCCAAAGATGGCTTCAAAGTCCCTCCGAAGCTGCCTTTGGAGATTAGCAAAGGCTCTGCAGAAAAACCCCTTACGAGAGCATTGCAGCTGTCAAGTGCTCCGAAGGACCTTTGAAGTTAGTGGCAGATCGGAGCAATCTGCTGCTAACTTTGGAGATCCTCCGGACCGCTTGATAGCAGCATTACTCTTGCAAGGGGTTTCTCCTAGGAGCCTTCGCTAATCTCCGAAGTTGCCTTCAAAGGGACTTCAGAGGCAGCTCTTGCAAGGGGTTTTTCTGCGGCACCTTTGCTAATCTCCGAAGGCAACTTCGGAGATTGCACCCCCTGTCCCCTAAAACACCAGGGGTGACAGGGGGTAGATCTGGACTTGCAAATGGGTGCTCTGGTGTTTCCACAGCAGGTAGGCTAGTACTTGCTTTGGGTGCTAGACCACCCATGGAAACACATTGAGTACTTCCCTTAATCAGGATCTACTAGATCCAGATTAAGGGAAGTACCCATTCCTTAGATCTGGATCTTCTTAGATCTGGATCAAAGGAGCTCAGTGGAAAAACACCCTTGAAAGCCATTATGGCACCATTGTGGTGAGTTTGCTACATGTATCTGTAGCAATCTGAACATAGTCCCACTATATCCCCCCTCCAAAAAAAGTGTTAGACTATTGCTGGGAACCTTAGCACCGGTTGTGTTTTTTCCAGAAATAGTACCTTTACTCATCTTTTGAATGGAACTACCATTGTTGCTCCATAAACCATATATGCATGGAGGCCAGAACAGATGGCCGTGTGTGTGCATTGTAGGAATGTGCACCTCCGAGAACTTGGCACTGCCTAAATATTTGGATGTGCACATCACTTTAATGCACAAAGTGGTCCCAGCCGGAAGCAATACCCCATATTATCATTTCCAGCCACCATCTATAGGCACCTACTTGGAATTTTATTCAAACCCACATGAAATTTGTCCCTCACTGACCGTGAGAGATGGCACACATATTTGTGAAGCCTGAACTGATATAGGAAGGAGAAAGAACAGCCCTGACTGGGGAGGGGTGGAGGTCAGCAGGGCAATTATCCCAGAACCTGAGATTCGCAGAAGGCTTGCCACTTGACCCCATGACCTTTGGGGGGGGGGCACATGGATCTAAAGTGGAACCAGGAATGTTTCTGACTTGGGGTCCATGCTGAGGGGGAGTGGACTCAAAATTTTAGCTACTGCTTGCAGTAGAGCACTGCCTACATTGCTCTCATGGGGCAGAATCCTTAGAGTCTGGTAATATTGGCTGGCATAGGAGAAAGTAGCCGAGTAGCTCCAAATCTAGCTACTGAGACTTGAGGCTGTGTTCAGGAATATGGGGTTCCAGAAAGCAGCAGCACATTTCCATCCTCTTGTCTTTCCTGACCCAAGCTACTTGCAAGAAGGCTAAAGTAAAACCTTGCCATTGATGTGGCAGAGGAATATAGTGCCAGACTGGGGCTTTAAAAAAGTTAAGGACGGATGGAGAAAAAATATTTTTGCTTTTGTAATTTTTGTAAAAGTGAAAGTAAAATGATAGGTAGTTCAAGCAAGCTTTTTCTTCTTGTTTTTTTTTAAATAATACATCTGATCTCTCTTGTATGTAGCTCAAACTGTTACCAGTCGCTTTGATTTCCCTGTCTGCATAGGCCATAGCTGTGACCCAGTATGAGTGGGATGCAACTCACTGAAGAGGCAACTTATGCAAAGGATGTGTGAGCCACCCCAGTGGCAAAAGCCACAGAGAGGCATGGCAAACACGTACATCACACCTCCTGGGCCCAGTAGGTGCTTCTTCCCCATTTATGTGGAGGGATAGAAAGGTGAGGAAGTTCCTTACAGCAACTTCAAGTTTTCCAAGGGGGCACTTTTATGCCAGACAGGAAACAGCCCAGGGAGTTGGCTATGTTGGTCCAGCAGAATTACAGGACCCCATAATCCAAGCCTGTAAGGTTCGTCCTCATCCTTCACCTTTAAGAAGCAGGCATCTGCCCCAAGATATGGAGAACTGAGCAATTAGTAAGCTAAGTCCTGAAGTAGGTAGAAAGACTCAAGGTCTGGCCAGAAGTAAGGCTGTGATAGGCAAATACCTCACTCCTGGGTCAAGAGTCCATCCATGTATAGGATCTTGTTCACATTTAGGGGTGAACTATGAAGTAGGGTAACACCTGTAGGGGAGAATTAAAGGACTTCCTTTAAAGGAGGCAAACTCCATAAATTTGGGGCAAACTGTTTTGAGGGGAAATGCACAAGTGATGTAGAGCATCTGTGTTTGGGTGATCGACACAGCCTGTATAAATTCCCATCAAAGAGTGTATATGATCCGGGCAGTTTACATAAATTTGGCACAGAGTCTGTGCACAGTGTGAAGAAGCCCTGTGTTACTAGGGGAACATCAGCTGGAATTACTGGATCATAGCAGAAGAGTGCCTATGAAAAGGCTGCATTCCACAACGACCTATATAAATTATGTAAATAGGAAAGGTCAAGAAGGCATGGGAGGAAAATTCTGCCAGGCATTACGGAAGAGTGTATGCACGATAAATGCCTGATTGGTGATTTCAGCTGCCGCTGCATTTGCTATCACATCTAATTTGGGCCAGAATACTTGCTTCTCAATAAAATAAAATAAAATAAAATAAAATAAAATGCCATATTTGTTGATAAGAAGAACCTAATTACCTCACTAGTGACAAGAAGTCAATTTTCATACTGAACCAGAGGGAATTGTACAGTAAAAAGGGAAAATTCAGAGAGTTGGGAAACAAGATTGACATTTATAGGACTCAAAAAGATACTGGCATCCCCTCCTTCCTATCTCTCCCCACCCCTCCTCTCCAGCACATAATATCAAACTGTGTCAAAGCTACAGTCTTACAGATTTTAAAACACTTTGGAGCCTTATTTTAAAAGAAGGGAAACCTCCCAAACTCCAATTAGTCAAGAGTCTTACAGAAACTTTGCAGTTCAAAAATTCTTTTTGCACAAGGCTTCTCCTTTTCCTGTTGTCTTTGCAAACAGAACTAAGTCTAAAGACCCTCATAGAATTTTTAAAATGTTTTTTTCTTCTTCGGAAGGCAAATATAGAGTCATTATCTAATGGCCATAAGGGATCTAGACATCTTTTTCTCAGCTAGCGTTTCTCCTGTTCGCCATTCCAAGCCCATTTAACCACATTATATTTCACTTGTTCAAATGGAAATTCATTCTCAGACCAGATGTGTAAGCAATTTTTCCACCACCGGAATGCTATTGGATTAGGAATTACAAGAAATGTTTTATTTGGGCAGGATAATTGAAATTAATTAAGGAGTAGGTTAGAAACTGTTAGAATATGAATAAGTATATCTATTTTTCATGAAATGGCCTGGAATGATTGAAGTTTTTCAAGGGTGATATATGATAGCAAACTGATAAAACATTGATGGTGGTGTATTAATATTTCAAGAAAGGCCATACATGTTTTGTGGCACCTTGCTAAATCTTTAAATGGCATTGGATAACCTTGAAAAGTCTGTTTACACATTATTATTTATTTGTTGGCAAAAGCAAGCAATAAGTGTTGTACAAAACAGCATTAGGAGATTGCTTAGTTCCTTTATTAGCTTTTTCCTCATAAGAATCCTATCAGTGAAGGCAGAATCAAATTATAATCAATCTGATATTTAATAACCATATATTGCCTTGACAAAACAAAAACACGTTTTATACTGCAGGCTACTGGAATGCATTTTCCTTACTATGACAGATATATTTGTCATAACAATTTAAAAGTTCCAAGAGGATGTTACAATTTATTTCACTGTTTCCTGCCCTAATGAATATTGGCACGGGGGGGGGGGGTAGAGAGAGACAGATAAAAGTAAAGGTAACTATGGCTTTATCATTGTCCCATGACAATCCAAATATTTTTCCTGTATCATCATATGAGATCATGGATAATTTGGATGACAAGTTATTGGATCTGTTAAATGTATTAATCTTCACACTGTCAGGTTTTCTCAAGTCCTGCTCATCAATAATGGCAATTACCAGAAAATAAATTTGTGAATTAAAGAATTAAGGTCCAGATGTCAGCAGCACATCTTCCGTGACCAAAGTGTTCACTTAGGGTACAGAATTCAGACAATCCTGCATCCTGGGAGCTTTTGCTGAGACATGAGCACTTCATAGCCAGTTTGGTCTTGCAGTTAGGGAGCTGGACTCTTATCTGGGAATACCAGGTTTGATTCTGCCCTCCTCCATGAAGCCAGTTGGGTAACCTTGAGCTGGTCACAGCTCTCTCCTGAGCTCTCACAGTCCCACCTACCTCACAGCATGTTCTTTTGTGGGGAGAAGAACAGAAAGCTTTGTCAGCCACTTTGAGTCCCTTTAAATGGGTAAGAAAAGTGGGGTAGAAAAGCCAACTCTCTCTCTCCTTCTCCTTCTCCTCCTCCTCCTCCTCCTTCTCCTTCATAGAGTGCTCAGATTTATAAGCCCCTAGGGGAGACTCTGACAGCACTTCTCCACAGGTGGAACTGAAGGCAGAGTGCCCAGGCTTATCTGGTCGAGCGTTATTTGTCTTATAGCAAAGGAACCTATTCCACCAACAGTGTCATCTCAGAATGAATATGGAAGAGCACAGAACAGATTTCATGTTTTGGATAAGTTAGCTTTCAACATTTCTGGAGATTTGGACCTGGATGTCTTTTTGGTTAACAGAGATGTAGACCAGTTCCAGGTACCAATTTAATATCTTCTGACAAGCAATCTTCCAGAGTATAGCCCCTCCAAAATTATTGCTTGTTGGGCAGACAGCACAGGGATTGGTGCTGTCTGTGCACATTTGAGTGACACCCAGATCCAGGTATTTTGCCAGCATCAAATACCCAGATTGTGCAATTGCCTCCACCACCCATGTGCGGCTGTCATTTTTAGCAAGTTATAATAAGATATACTGCTGTTTCAGAGACACACACCACCATAGTTAGATTTTCCTGCAATAGGCTGTGGTGGGATTTAAGGAGGATATAGCAAGGCTATGGTAAGGTTGGCACAGATACATATGGCAATCCCACCATAGCACAAGTATACTGGTGCTATATCAGGGTGGGGCTGTAGCTTTATTCTGAAGGAATACTGGGCTATAGAAGTGGGGCAGAATCCAGCCGGAAGCCTTGCTTTGATCTCCCAATATTACAGTTTGATATGCTACAGTGAAGCAACATGAATCATCCAGATGGAATCACCGAATCTGGCACTGCTCTATAATTCTCATCCATCCACCAGTGCTGAGAAGGAGGTTGTTTCAATAAGGTGGCTCATTGAAATGGAAAATCCTCACAGAACAGCTTGACAGTTCTCTTTGAGTCATCCTCATCTCCTTCCTTGATAGGTACCCTCAACTCACTAGAACTTCAGAAAAAAAAATGCGCTGGTTGGGTCACTTGTGGGGATGTGCATGAATATTCGTAACATTCAAAATTTGATCAAATTTGCCCGAATTTGGACATTCGAACATGAATCGAATGTTACAATATTTGAATGTTAACATTCAAATCAATACAAATGTTTCCAGACATTTGTACGAATAGTTCAGACATTCATTACGCTGTGGGTGTGGGAAAACCGAGTGTCAGTCACATCAACAATGGATTCAGATTGCATTTGACATGGATTGACAGTGTATTAAAAGTGAATTCAGGTCAGATTGGACGTTTTCGGAGCGTGGATATGTTACAGACACGTATCAGATATGTATCGGATATGTATTTGTTCATATCAGATACGTATTCATTTTTATCCCATACATATTGAATGTCCATACGGGGTGTTTTTCTACTGTCAAAAAGTACCCATTTTTGCACCCATTTAGGACCCATTTCGGTGTGAGCTGGATGATCCCATTTCCACCACGGCACCCATTTGGGACCCGATTGTTTCCACTGCCGTGGGGGAAATCTGGATCTAATGGGTACATTTTGGCCTTTAATCCGGATTTTCTGTAGACCCCATTAATGGGGTCTACAACGGGGTCTTCTGCCAGAAAATCCGGATTAAAGGGAGCCTGTTTCCACTGGAAACAGGCAATGGGGTCCAAAGGAGGCTAGGGGGAAGGGATGCACCCATTGGGGCCCCTCTAAACCTAGGCTCCAAAGTCACTTTGAAGCCACTTCGAATCCTCTTCGAAGTCATTTCAAACTCATTTCAAACTCATTTCGAAGTCTGTGCAAAATAGCTCCGGAGTGCCTTTGAAGTCTGTGCTGATCTTTGAAGTGAACTTCAGAGTGACTCCGAAGTAACTCCAAAGTCATTTCGAAGTTCACTCCAAAGATCAGCACAGACTTCAAAGGCACTCCGGAGCTATTTTGCACAGACTTCAAAATGACTTTGAAATGACTTCGACATGACTTTGAAATGACTTCGAAGTCAATTTGAAGTGGCTTCGAAGACTGCACCCCCCTGCCTCCCAACACCTGGGGTAACGGACCGACCCCTTGGGGGTCTATCCAGATTCCCCACATGGGTGCAAAGCTGTTTCCACAGCAGGGGTGTTAGCACCCATTGCTAATGGGTGCTACACCTCCCATGGAAACACATTGGGTGCTTCCCTTAATCCAGATCTACTAGATCCGGATTAAGGAATGTACCCATTCCTTAGATGCGGATCTTCTTAGATCCGGATCTAAGGGCTGCAGTGGAAAAACACCCACGAATAGATTCGTATCTAATAGAATTTTACCACATTCAAATGCAAACTATTTGTATGAAAATGGTTTTTAGAACACTCTATTCGATTTGAATCAAATGCCAAAAAATATTCGTGCACATCCTAGTCACTTAGAGGTGGCCGATAAATAGGTCCAGGTCACCACACAGGGTTAGACTACCTCATCTCTTTGGTCAACTTTATCTTTAATGTTGTGTTTGGAAATGAAGGCTGTTGGAAGCAATTAGAGGGAGAAAGGCACAAAGGCCAGGCTGATGTATCTGCCCAGACATTAGGCCTAATGCTTTTCAGTGACATTTAGATATTGTCTACAATTGCCCTCTAGATCGTCCCCTCTGCAAGTTTTTGCTTGTTTACTTGAAAAATCTGCATCGCCTGAACTTTATTTTGAATACATCTTTTGAAAGCTCTTACCTCCAATGTATTCCTTCTGGACCACGAGGGGAAATTCTTGTTTAATAACGTTCACAAAAAGCAGCTTGACATGCTCTGGGAATTTCATGCAGTTCCATCAAGAGTGCCTGGTGACATCTTTGTAGTCTTGATTTATAATGGCATACAAACACCACTGTGGCCCTGTAGCCCAGTGACATTAAATACTTTCTTTTTTAGTCTCTCAAATCTAATTAATAGGCTTGTGTCAATAGCAAAACAGGATGAGCTCTAAAGAGACAGCAGGAAAAAAAAAAGGCCACAGGGAAAGCACATTCTGTTTGCTTCCTCCCGCTCACACAGAGGGGAAATATCTGCTCATTCTGGAATGGCTGCCAATTATCATCCTGTCATAATCCAGCTATCCTCAGTAAAGGCAGTTGGGAAAGCAGTGGAGAAATGAGGTGGAGGCTGTCCTCAGCCATCTTCAGTCTTGTTAAACAGAGGCTGAATCTGCCATTATGGAACATTGAGCATGCACTGAGAGCACAGCGTTTGCGTGACACTATGCCCTCATTACAAGATAGAGGAAAAGAACAGAGGACACCACACTCTTCCTCTCTTATGTCCCACCCAAGCTGTTAAGCGCTTGCCTTCTTTTGCCACTGCTTGTTTTCAAAGACAGGAAATGACCACTGGGGTAGGCACTGTTTCCTGCCTTTGAACATATACACACCACCTTCTATTTCAAAGCAGAAACCCTACCTGCTTCAGTACAGAGGGTGGGGAAAACCAACTGATAGGCAAAAGAAGCTTGCTGTCCTGCTGCCCCTCTTTCTCTGGGAACAGGACCAGTATTTCCACTCTTCACTGCCCAGCACTGCTACACTGGTGGTGAGGAGAGAGTGAAATCCACCTGATCCTTAAAAGGTTAATGATCAGTGTATACTGAATGTGAATAACCATTTACCCTGTCACAATCTCTGCCCTATGCCCCAAGTATGCTCTCGGCTTGCCTTACATGGAGAGAGGAGAAACGTATCAGAGGGGCATGATCTCAGGGTGCCCCCAGTGGAACAGATGTCAATACAACACTTTTCAAACTCATCCCCCAAGGAGAGGAGGGCCTAGAATCAAAATTTGTCAAGGGAAACATAATTCTTATTTGATATTTGATTTCCAAACTGATGCTGAAATTTGTCGTGCCATTGTACAACTACTTTAAGGCAACAGTGTGCTGGAAATGGCATTAGTTACCCTAAAATGCATCAGTACAACAGTAGTAACTTATATTTACATCATAAACAGGAAGAAGTACACAAATACTTGGGAAAAGGTGTCAAAGTACATGAGGAAGACACTTTGGCTATCAACTTTGGCCCTGTCCCCAAAAGACTTATTAGCCCCTCTCGGCTTCCTCTGCCGTCATTCTGTTATAGCTGACTTTAAAAGTCCCCTCCACTTCTGGAATAAGCGTCCCCATGGTAGCCGCGATCTAAATGGACTTTCCGTCCCCAAGGAAGCCTGTTTCCTTTCCCCGCATCTTCCCCCCCCGCCCCCTCTCTTGTTAAAAGGAAAAATAGCCAGATCTCCATGTCCTGAAACGGCTTCCCGCCCCTAGCAAAGGCAGATGATCGCTCATTCATTCACTTTCAGCACTTACTTTCACTCAGTTCTCTGTTAGAAAAGGCTTTCTGAGCCGGCAAAGTCAGCGGCTGCAGCCATCGGCGGCGCGATCCTTCGCTTATTCTCTTTTAAGGCTTTCACAGATCACTGATAACAATGTTGCAATTCTGAGCAATTCTGGCTCTTTTTACAAAGGAAAGGAAGCAAACCTGCTGCATTTCTCAGATGTGTGAATGCTTTTTGGCTGTGTGTGCAGGCAAGCAATCCCCGCCCCTTTTGCCACGGAGCGTCCTCAAGGCAGATATAGCGAGCAAAACCTGTGAATCGCCGAAAGAGCGCTGGAACTCTTCTTTAAAGTGCACGTATTTTATCGCGGGAATCTCACTTTTCTAAGCTCCCTAAGCGCCTTGTAAAGCCTGGAATGGGGCTGCTCAGAGGCAAAAGAAGAGTTCCAGCAGACTTTCAATTGCATGGGGACAGGGGATTTAAGAGCGCACAGTAGATACAGCAGGAGCAGAGTAAACGGTGAAAGTTTAGAAACCATTCCTCTCCTTTGGGGCAATAGTCAATGTTGCCCCCTTTCCCTGCTCATATTTAATCTTGCTATAGAGCCATTAGTGAAGATGTTGGAAGTTTCCCAGGAGACAGAAGGGTATAAAATAGGCAGAATGCAAGTTAAAATAATACTTTAAGCAGATGATCTTCTACTGTCATTAACTGATCCCATCAAGGTTTCTTTGGGACTTAAGAGGTTATTAGAATAATATGGGGAGGTTTCTGGCATTAAAATTAATTATACTAAATCTACAGCTGTGTAAATTAACATTAAAAGTAAGAAGTCAGATTAGAGGCCTATTCGTACGGATACACCAGAGCTGTCCTAATTGCATACCAGAGGCCTAAGAGTGAATAAGTCCCCAGGATGAAGCAAAAACTGTGGATTACAAGAAGTCCTGCAAACTTTGAGGTATTTTTGACAAAAGACACAGCCCAACATTTTTATTATGATTTTGTCTGAGTTTGGTTAGCTTATTCTCCCTGCTTCCTGATAAGCAATTTCTGAAGTCTGCCAGCTAAAAAGCTAACCAAAGCCGCTACAATGTTTACAGGCGGTTTAACTTTGGTAAACTTCAGAAGCTCCTTGCCAGGTAAAAAGCTAACCAAAGCTGCTACAATGTTTAGAGGCAGTTTAGCAGAGAAACGCTTCTCTTCTAAACTGCCTCTAACTTCAGAAGCTGCTTGCTGGCAATCAGGGAGTGGGGGTGGAATAAGGGTTGCAGGAAGAGGCTCGTGGGACAACAAGGGCCAGATGACCCCCCTCATTGCTGCATCTTTACCTGTCAAACTGGGGCGATTAGTTCTTTTATGCTATTTGATCCCTAAAAACGGCCAGCAGTTGCGATCTCCAATGCAGAGGGCAGGAACAGTGAGCACAGGACATGAAACACACCTGCTAATGATGTGAGCATCAATCTCCTCCCCTAATAACCCAGGAGCATCCCCAAGCCTCCAAAATAATGCGGGCTTGCCTCCCGAACTGTAACGAGAACAGTTTTCTTCGGGAGTTAATTTACCAGGGATTTGGGTGATTTGTTCCACATGTAGCCCAGTTTGGGGGCTTTGCATGGGGATGCTCTGTGTCGAATTCAGATTCAATTTGGACTATAGAGTGCATGGGGACGCGACCTTATTCTGCTATATTTAGATATTCCAGAATAAATCCCTTAGTAGAAGGTTGAGAGCCATTGGACCAACAAGGACTCATCACCTTATTGGGAGGATGAGTCATATGTTCTAGTTTCAAGTCTGAAAACCTTAAGAGGCCTGTATGCCTAATGTCCAAGAGTCAAAAGGTAGGGTGAATGCTACAGAAAGAGTACTACGCCCTCTGTCATTGCCATTATTAAGGTTTTTAGTACCTCCCACAGTTATACTGTTGTGCTAAAGTTAGCAGCCCACGGTGTAGAAAGCCCCTGTCTAAATCTGCCTTTTCCTTGAGCTATCTCCTGCTCTTTAATATATTTCCTAGTACTTGCCATCCCCCACCTGTGCCATCTGTCATGTATCCTATGCTCTTGTAAAATTTGCCATTAGTTAGGTAACCTAATATCTCTTCCTGATGAAGAACACCTGCCATGCCCCATGTATAAGACCTATCTGAGCTGCACACAATCAGTGCTGATTTACACCCTGCTGTGTGATGTATTTTGTATCTGCAGACATCCTGTACTGACATGCTAGCCATCACTGTTGGCAGATGGGTTTTGCGGCCAGGAAACCTTCTGACTGCCTATCAGTGATGTCACACCTGTGGTCAAATGTGCTCCCTAGTCTGTCAATTCTGGAAATCATCAAAAGCTGTTCAGCCATGATTGAGCGATGATGCCCTGGGCTGCATTTCAGCAGTTCCCCGAGCAGCTAGAAAACTGTGACAGTTCCTAAAACAGCAAAAGGAAGGTTTGTTGCAAAGCCTAAGCATGTAGGCGAAATCAAACCAGAGCTGCTTGTTATGCTGAATAAAGACAGATCAAGATTTGAAGCCGAAGCTTGATCGCTTTTTGGCAGAAGAGACCCACGGCTCTCTAAATGCTGAGCACACACATCCATGAAGAATGTGTACAAATCAATAGTGTCAACAAAAGATGTTGTGTGTGGCCCAGTCAATATGAGCAATCACCAAAGGGTGGGTGATAAAATGAATAATAATTATAGGAGACATGGAACAATTAATAAGCAAGCTTCCAGGGCAGAGAGTACAGAGGCCTGTTTGCACTACAGCCGGTAGTGCATGATTAGTGAACTTCTGGGGAAGAGCATCTGCACTTTGAGGAAGTGTTACAGCCTCCAAGCATGCCCTCCCTCCCCAGAAGACAACCCTAGATGTGACTGCATGCATGCAGACCATCAGTGTTGTCATGGCAGCAGCACTGACACATGCGCAGTCACGGAGAGTGACACACCCAAAATGGTGGCACGCAGAAGAGGACCAGCTCTGCTATCGAATCAGGTGAGTTGTCGATCGGGGGGGGGGGTAATTGCTTTGAGTCTCCCCTTCCCCCAAGGACAATAGGTAATTCAAAGTTCTTATACCGATCATAGAAAAAAGCTACACAAGTCATAATACTACATTAAGAAAATTAAAC
Organism: Aspidoscelis tigris stejnegeri; assembly: GCA_023333525.1. Classification (NCBI taxonomy): domain Eukaryota; kingdom Metazoa; phylum Chordata; class Lepidosauria; order Squamata; family Teiidae; genus Aspidoscelis; species Aspidoscelis tigris. Next base: position 100,444,869 of record JALMGA010000002.1, read on the forward strand.
GTAACTTCAATTTTTCACTTTCACTCCTACGACATTCGTACATAAACATTTGTGTACGTTTGTACAGAAATAGTTCGTACATTACTTAAAATGGGATATGTATCAGATATATTGATATGTATGCATTTGTATATGATATGTATGTGTGCTGGTATATGATATGTATCCAATAAGTATGTGTTTTTATAGGATCTGTATCCAGGATCTGTATCCACGATCCGTGTCCATAATCCGTATGCATTCACATCAGATATTTGTACGAATCCATACAAATACTGTACATTCATATCAAATAGAATCCTACCACATTCAAAAGGGATCTATTCAAACGAATACAAATTTTCTAACATTCAATTCATTATAAATCAAATGCCAAAACATGTACAACACTATTTATCTCTTTAACTATGCCATCTCTAACTATACCAGTGTAGTATAATGATTAGGGTGTTTGATTAAAACCTGAGACACAAGGACTGCAGTTACATGCAATATTTAATCAGTTTGGAGACCATTCTCTGTTTGGAGAGATCATGCCCAAAAAATGCAATTGGGACCACCTTGTACTCTGATTGTCTGAGCACTGAAACGGTTTTAGCTCATTAGTTCATTAATTCAGAGGGAGTGTGGAAAGTGGACAGCAAGAGGAAGGCCTGGTCTATTGATCTCTCCTTCTCTACTTGCCTTTGCAAGATCTCCCCTCCTTAGCACTTCGCAACAGGGGTGCTAAAGAGGGTAGATATTGAAAAGGCAAGTTCATAGACTTGTTTGGTGCAATGGTGGTAGTTGAGGCATGAGGCTGGTGTGGTTTAGGTGCAGGACAGAGAGCCTTTTTCTACTTGGAGGTTGGCCATGACAAACCACTTCTGTTTCTCTGCCAAGAAAACTGCATAGTTGCACTGGCTGCCAATCCCCTACCGAGCCCAATTCAAGGTGTCAACTTTAACTTAAAAGGCCCTAAATGACTTGTGCCCCAAATATATGAAGGAACATCTACTCCCAAATCACCCTGCCCATGCCTTAAGATCTGGAGGGGAGGCACTCCTGGTTGTACCACCACCCTCTGCAGCAAAAGGGGTGGGCATCCGGGAGAGGGCTTTCTCAGTGTTGGCCCCTACGCTATGGAATAGTCTCCCCCTTGAGGTGTGCTGATCATCTTCACTGTGCATGTTTAGGAAGGCAGTGAAGACGGACCTCTTTGCCCTGGCCTTCAGTTAAATGGGGATACACTTTTCTCTCCACTGGCAGACACTGTTATTGTTTTAAATGATGTCTGATTTTAGATGATGTTGCCCGCCCAGAGACCTCCAGATATAGGGTGGGATAAAAATGTACATACATACATACATACATACATACATACATACATACATACATACATACATACATACATACATACATACATACATACATACATACATACATACATACATACATACATAGAGGTTCCCATGCAGTCAACCAGGAGTCAGCTATGACTCACTGGTTCCCACCAACACCAAAACTAACTGCTGTTTTGTTTTAAACCTTTTCAGAAGGACAATGTGATATAAATGCTGTATAAATAAAATGTAAAAGTGTGTTATTGCTAAAACTGTGTTATAAATGGCCGAGATGCAGGCGGAAGCTTACCAATTTGCTAATTAACAAAAGTTCTCAGCTTCATTCCTCACTTTCCTTTTTTCCCCTTGTACCTTTAACCCACAGCTCCATTAATTAAAATTTGTCCACCTCAGTTAACTATGGCTCTGACTGATTAGTTAGCTACTAATTTAACTGATTAAAGGTGGGTGCTCTAGCAAAAAGGGCCAAAATATACAGACCTATAAAGCAGCAAAATCAATTTAAGCATCACGTCTGGAGAAAAGCCATACAAAAAAGAATGGAGGGAATTTGTAGAGTTCATTTGATGCATAAAATGTAGATTCAGGTATAATGGAGAGCTATGAACACACAGAACCTCTTGTTCTCCTCTGTGAATCTACCCCAGTCATACATTCCTTGTTCCTTTCTTCCCAGTCTTCGATAGACAGGCTGAACTCATGAAACAATATGACCCTGATTTTCTCTATACCCTCCAAAAAGTGTTGAGTACACAGTGACTTCTGAGTACACATGCTCCACTCTTCTAAAAAGCCTTGTTCTTTAAAATAATTCTTCTTTGAGAGAGTTCTAATCTTAATCATCATATTGACAGCTTCTAGTCTGTGTCTGTGGCCCTGGTCACACAAGTCTAAGACAGAACGGCCTATTCATTAATTCAATCTGAGGTCGTACCAGTGCTGATCACACCTACATCGTTATAGGTCATCCTCAGGCTATCCCTCACAATTGTCAGTCACACCTTTCTCCGGGATCGACCTGAGCTTCCTCTTGGCTCGCCACTCCTTTCCCTGTGTCAAATTTATCTCCTTTGTGCCACACCATTGTGTCATTCAAGAGAGGCGAGGGTGTGCATTTGCAGTTCTTTTTTAAGCCTGCTCCCACATCTGCAATGTGGATGGCTGGTCTGGTTGGTGCACAGAACCTGAGACATTTATACACTTGCTTTCCGGTCCACTGAAGGGGAAAGATGCATTAGAGACTAATATGCACTAGTTTTCACACTAGGGAATGTTAGTACACAATAGCCTAGCCCTAACATGACCAGAGACTTATCTGTGTCCAGTTGCATGCCTGATCCTCCACAGAACCCCACCATTTTGGTCATGGCGCTCTGTGTGACTGTGTGTGCAGCAGCACCATCGACACAGCCATGGTGATGCTCTGCGCTTGCACAGTAGCATCAGGGATCATCTGAGGTGCCCATGTGTTTCCATGACACTTCAGATGACCTCCCTTGCACCAGAAAAGGTGCAATGGTCATTACTGGACACTCCAGATAAGTTTATGGTTGTGATTGGGGAGGGTTGGTTTGCACATCTAAGGCATTTCCGCACTGAATCGCGTTCGAAACCGAACGCGTTCAGGCGGAAAGCTTAAGCCAGCTTCGGGCGCTTTCCCCGTTCACACACAGACGCTCCGGAACGCGTGTAAACGCGTTCCGGAGCGTCTGGGTGCGAATGGTCAAAGCGCCCGAAGCTGGCTTAGCCGGCAAACGCCGGCCAGGGGCGCGCCGGCGGCCGCGGAGGCAGATCGACAATCAGCTGTTTGAAAAACAGCTGATTGTCAAAGCCGCGCGGCGTCGGAGGCGAGCCGGCAGGCGATCGGGAGACAGAAGCGGCGCGAACGCTTCTTCTCCCGAACGCCTGCGGGCGGCTGGTCCGCGTTGGAACGCGTGTAGAGCACTTCGAAGTGCTCTACATTTCGAACGCGGAAAAGCCAGCTGCGGACACGTCGGGACGCAAGCCGCGCGCGGCCAATGCGGATGACGTGTCCACAGCTGGCTTTTTCGCGTTCGAATCAGCCCCGTGCGAAAACGTCTCTAGTTTATAATTAGTTAACATCTGGGCAGGCAAGGGGCATTTGTAGGCTGTAAATGCCTCCTGCAAGTGCAGATGTACTTGCCCAGATGTTAACTAATTATAAACTAAGAGGCCAAGTGCGAATTGGCCACTTGTGCCATTTTAGGGTCTGGGTCTCATACAGGTACCTAACCCTTTTGCCTTCAAGTGTTTAAGCTCATTATTTTAAGAATGCACTAGCTTGCTAGTAAAATAATTTGAAATTATAGAGGTAACAGAGTGAGCTACATGTACATCAAGTTAGGCAAGTGAGAAATCCCACTTTTGAATGGCCTCTGTTACAAATCAATAGAAAAAGGGAAGCTTTAATGTCATAAAGCAAGCTGCTGATGATCAGTCCTTTGTCTGTTGTGTTGAGTTCCCATCTGTAGCCAGCTTTTTTTTTTAAGAAAAAAAATAACAATAATGAAGGGTTAGTTAAAAATGTCCTCTCACCTTTGGGCTGAAGTAATGCATTTTATTTTACCACTCCTTCTTCCTTTCATGAGGTCATGCCATGAAGTGTTTGCAAAATGTTGAGTGTCAGGTTATGTGTTAAGTCTTAATGGTTCCAGAGGAGGTGTAAATGGCTGCTGAACAGGCATTATGGTGCATATGGGAAGAGAGAAGAGCTAAAGTAATATTCCTTTAGCAGAAAGGTAGAAGGAAACTCCAGTGCCTAACAAAGATGAAGGATGGTGTGTTTTCATATTAGGCACTCTTTCAAGTGGAGTGCTCTGTCTCGGCCTTTGTTTAGTTCCAGAATTTATCTATCACATTTATTTCAGGATTGCTACCGGATTGAGAATGAGGATTTAGGCACACTGACAGGATTAGGGGGCAGGAACTGTGGCTCAAAAGACATTAATTGCTTGGAAAACAACAGAGGCCGAAGGCCTTTTCGCATGAGGGGTTTTAGAACACATGGAGAGCACGTTGGGACGCAGCATTCACTGTTGCGGGCGGGCGGATCCGTCCCAGACCACCCCCAAGTTTCTCAACCTGCTGTCCACGCGTTCGAGTTTCAGAGCACTAAAAAGTGCTCTGAAACTGTCTCTGCGTGTTCCAAACTGTTTCAGAGAGAAAGCATTTGCCCCTCCCCCGGGCTGCTCCCATTGGCTCCTATGGACCCAGTGTGGGCAGCCCGGGAACCTTCTTTTCCTGGGTTCCTGCTCGCTCCTGAACCCCAGATCAGGGTCCAGGGGCAGGCAGGAAGCCCAGCCAAAAGCCCCCAACCCATCCTCGGAATTGCGTGCACGTGAATGGGCCTTACCTTCTCTTCCCGGCCTGATTCTGATAGAATAGGCCAGGCCGTTCTGAGCATGCTTGAGGGCCGGACCCTCATTGGCTGGGCACCCGCCTTGTCTCAACTGGCCATCAGAGCATGTGAGGATGTGCGGACAGTGCCAAAGTTTCTTTTCCTTTTCTTATTAGAGCCCTTTGTCAGTACTCACAAGGAAGATAAATAAATCAAGTCCTTCTTGACAGGAAATCACAACCCATTTAGAAATGTGGAAGACTGTCAACTTTAGGGTCTTCCTAGTTTGCTTGTTTTCTGAATCAGACTTCTAAAATCTCACACTTCAAGAAGGCTGCAGGTTTTTAAAATTACAAAAGCTTCTATATGAGGTTGCAGAGCATTATTGCCAGTTAATAATTGATAGTTACTGTTCCCTCTGGACAGTACATTATTGAGGTAACATACAGACTGGGATTTGTGTCCTCTGTTTACAGCCAACAGATCTTGTTTTCCTTTTATTATTTCTTTCAAGCACATGGCTTTCCAAGCCAAGGTGAATATAGACATTCAAGCAAGATGCACACACATGCTATAGTATGTGCTGCAGAGACCCTTCCTGGCCCGGAACACTTTCTTCAGCTCTTGGCTTTTCTCTGGAGTAATCTCAGGATAGGGGTCTGTAGTCTACATGCCAATGCAGACTCTGGTAGGCCTCACCTGGGGCCACTGTAACCTGCACTAGCATGTGGACAGCAGGCCCTTTTGCCAGGATATATTCTGGAATAAAGCCAAGTGCAAACAAAGCCAAGAAGCAAGATGGAGCAGGCTGGATGGCTGTCTGCTTGGATACTGTCTTGTCTCAAACCAACTTGAAAGCTGAGAAATGGAAGTTCCTTGGTGTTAACGCTGCATACCAGTGACACTTTGCCAGCCAGCTTTCTGCACAGTGGTAGCAAGAGTGATCCTGGGGCCAATTTGCACTTTGGCCCATAGTCAGCAATTAGGCAACATCTGGGCAGGTGTATCTGCACTTGCAGGAGGCATTTACATGCTAGAAACACCCCCTGCCTGCCCAGAAGTTGCCTACTTGCTGACTAGGTGTGGCACACAAAATCCTGCTCCACAACCTTACCAGCCCTTACCCCAGCTTACCTGCTGATGTGTTTTCTCACTCCAAAAGTGGACTGGATTAAAATACAAATGGGTCCTTAGCAAACCAGACAATCAGGGAACAAGGCGGTAATGTCCCTTTCTTGTAACTTTCCCCTCTACCTTCAATGTGATGCTCTCTGGTGTTTGCCTCTCTGACAACCTACCACCTTCCATACAGCTGGCCAGCTTAAGGAAAGGGGAGCACAAGAGGTCCAGGATTTACTGGAATGGTGCAGGGAGAAAGAACCTCTCTTCTTCTTACTGACTGTTGAACTGGATTTATGTCATAATCTCAAATGAAAGCCAAATAGATTTTTGGAATCAGTAGAAAGTGAAGTGCTTTCCCTAATCGAATCACACGCCAGTGTCACTTGTGAAGCTCTGCAAAGCAGAAAGAACTCAGGAGCTACTGAACCGCAAACAGCTCCCTCATATCACTTTCCTCCTTAAAAAAAATATCCTCCTCTTCAGCCCACTTTTTGCTTCCCTCACAAACAAGCACTGAAAGAAGGAAAGAGAGTCAGTCACGTATACTGTTGTTCATCCTGTGCTTCTTTGCATTCTTTAAAAAATATATATATTTGTTGTTCATCTCCCACAATCCTTCAGCCAAAGCTGAAGTAAAGATAAATATGGAAATGTCATGCTAAGCCTTTCTCACTGGAACAACGCAGTCCAAATTCCTTCAGACAAATACAAAGGTATATCTAATGTGTTGAGAGCCAGCGATTGGGTGTGTGGGGGGGAGAGGCTTTGAAAGAATTGCATTCCAAATTTTAGGTCTGTAGAACTAATGACTTGGAAAATGTAGCTGCATACAGTGGTGCTTTGTGCATCAGAACTGGGGGGCGGGGAGGGTGTTGTGGAAGGGCTGAGGCTGCAGCTGGATGCCTTCCTTCAGTTTCCTAGCACTGCTTTTTTTCTCTCTCCAAAAGCTTAGTTTTGGGACAACACAAAGAGTCTTCTGAATGGACCGCTTCCGTCCAGTTTGGTCTTGTGGTTAGCATGTTGGACTTGTATCTCGTAGTCGCAGGGTTTGATTCCACACTCCTCCACAAAGTTAGCTGGGCAACCTTCAACTAGTCACAGCTCTTTCTGAGCTCTCAAAGCTCCACCTACCTCACAGGGTATCTGTTGTGGGGAAATGAATAGAAAGATTTGTCAGCTGCTTTGAGTCCCCTTAAATGGGTGAGAAAAGCAGGGTAGAAAAGCTAACCACTCCTCCTCCTCTTCCTCCTCCTCCTCATCATCATCATCGCCACTGGCCTTCTTCCTCCCTTCCTCCCTTACTTACTCACTTACTTATATCCCACCCTATACCCAAAGGTCTCAGGGCTGGTGACAACCTTTAAAACAGCAATTTACAAATCAGTGTATAAAATACATAAAAACACTTTTAAAAGATTCAGCACATTTAAAGGAATATCCCAAATATTAAAATACAGTATCTTCGGGGGTGGGGTGATATAGTCACCTTAGCCAAAGTCCAGAGCAACGAGGTGTGTCTTTACCGCCTTCCTGAATATATACAGAGAAGGCGCATGACACACCTTGAGGGGGAGACTATTCCATAGTCTGGGGGGCATTACTGAAAAGGCCTTTTCCTGGAGGGCCACCTGACTCACTACAGAAGGCAATGGAACAACCAGGGGGCCTCACCTCCTGATCTTAAGGCCCAGGCAGGCCAGTATGGGAAAAGGTGTTCCTTTAGATATTTGGGGCCCAAGTCATTTAGGGTGATCATAGTGCCTACACCAAAAACACTATCAACTCCCAAAAACAACATTTAGAAAGTGCATTTTGGACGAAAACTGCCAAGAACCTCAGCCTTAATGGCCTCTCCAGCACTCCCTATCATGGGAGGGATGATCCAAAAGGAAAATTTTCAGGTTCTGACCGAGACTTCAAGCATGAACAGAAAAAGCAAACATAGAGAGGAGAGCCTGAAAAAAAAATGGGTGTGAGAAATGCAGTAATCCTTCAAACCTTGTGGGTTTAAACCCCCAAATTTCATATATTCACAGCAGAAGGCTTGTAAACCTCTCTCATTATTTGCAATAGATAATAAACTACAAACTAGTACATTTCAAGTCTGTCGCTGTCAAAGAGCAGAATTCCAGGCTCAAAGGTTCTACAGAAGACATGAAGTTCCTCAGTTCTTGTTAAAGAAGTGCATGAACTAAAATTGTATGATTGGTTCACCATCAAACTAAACACCTGTTTGTTCGGTTTCAATGGCAAACCAGTTAATCAAAAAAATGGTTGTTAATATTTAATTTTAAACTGGTTTGAAAATAAGAAATACAATTTTTCATTAAAAAAACTTTTCATGGGCAAAATTGCAGCAAATCCAGACTATTCAGTCACATAGTTCACACTTGCAAGTGAGGACTGATTCACTTTGATCAACAATTCAGTCTTCAGTATGATGTGAACATTCACAAACTAAGAGGATTGCTGTGAACTAGGGATGTCCATGAATGTTTGTATCATTCAAAATTCCTACAAATTCCTACAAATTCAGACATTTGAATTCTAAGCAAATGTTGGGACATTCAAAGACTGACATTCGAATTTGAATCAAATGTTTTGATACATTCGTATGAAGCTCCGTATGGGATTCATATAGGATTGAACATTCATATCAAATTTGAATCCCACCACATTTGAAGGGGATCTATTCAAACGAATATGAGTTTTCTTGCATCCAATTCAATACAAATCAAATGAAAAAAAATTGTGCACATCCCTACTGTGAACCACAAACCAACTGAACCAGTTCATTACATCTCTAGTTTTTGTGAGTTTTAAAATTACAATAGTTTGATGGAACATAATTAATGTGAAAGTCAAGGGGGAAATATATCAGGAAGCATGTTCTTACTCTTTGCATATGCAGGCAAAATTAATCTGGAAATCTAATAAGTAAAGAAGGTGAGTTTTTTGTTTGTTTGCTTTTAATGTCAAAGGCTTTTCAATACTTTTACTTCCAGTCATTTGATCTTTTTTCCCTTCAAGATTTCTCATCCTTCAGGGAGGAGACTCTAGACTATTAATGCCTTGGTGTGATTTCAGTTGAAGGTGTTATGAATTCTTTACAAAAATGTATGACAGAAGGAAGAATCCAACACGTTGAGGAAAGACAAAGCAGCCAAGAAGAAAGAAAGAGGGTGCTGGGAAGGGCTAGCCAAAGAAAAATGACTGAAGAAGTGTGAGAGATAAAGAATTTTATCTCTGAAGCATCACATCTTCTACTAAATTAAAAATTGGATCATCATGTCAAATTAAAATTCATAATACAGAGGAAAGGAAGAAGAAATAACAAAGTCAAACAGTGAGGCTGTATATCTAGTAAGTCCAAAAGTATATTTTCAAATGGCATTTTTTTTCAATCAAAATAATATTGTATTCATGTGTATAATGGCCACTAGTATTTAATAGTCACATATAGTTACAAAATGCCGCTTTGTACATAAAGTAAAAATGAAATAAAATCATATTTTCTTCCTCCTCCCACCACCCTATCTCACCATAACCTTTGACAACTTCAGTATTTAAATGACACTAAAATATCAGGACAGCAGTTCATTAATTCTTCTACTCTCTTCCTTGAGGTAATGAGGAGCGCCTGGTTCTTTAATATGTATTAATAAAGTTCCATTTTACTTCAAAAGATCCCTTTAATTTAATTCCTCAATATATAAGATTTTTTTTCACAGTAAAGTCAAATTTATACTGATCTAGAACATAACTTGTAGCAAGTAGTATCTAGAATCCCTTTGTTCCCTCTGACCCTATCCTATGGTGGATTGTGCAGTGATTGAAAACAGATATAATCTTGAACCAATATTTTGGTTATTGTAAACCTGTAACAAAAAATAAAAGGCTGGTAGTGTTGCAATTGTTGTATTTAATATAGCTTCCATACAATTTATCACTTCTTCCCAGAACTGTTGTACTTTCATACATTGCCACCATAAACAGAAATACATACTTGTTTACATCATATATATTCCTCTTTTACACCTTCTAAATGAAAAAAGAAATCCATGTCTCCCAAAAAACTGCTGAACTTAATTTTCCATTGTCCTGAATTATGAGCATTATGGTCAAGAACATTGGAAACTAGGGAACATCAACACCTAAAAGGCCAAGATGTAAAGGGATAATTTACCTTCAACTTTTTTGCAGAAGACCAATTTCATGTTTATAACTTGCACATATTATTTATAACTGCATTTATATTCTGCCTTTTCTCAAAAGACCTCAAGGCTACACACCACATTCTCCTTTTCCCACTTATTTTATTCGCAGAATAATTCTATGAGCTAAGTCAAAGAGGCAATGCTTAACACAAAGTCACCAAATGACTTTTCGTGGTTAAGTGGAAATTTAAACCTGAGGTGTAGACTAGTGTAGTACTCTGTCTAGTACACTTCACCTACTGAAATGGTACTTTCCACCCAAATCTTGAAGGTGCAGAGGAGGCAGGGCCTTTGGGGTAGTGGTGCCTTGTCTTTGAAACTGACTTCCCTAAGAAACACATGGCTGGCTCTTATTTTTATGCAAGTCACAATTCTGGGTCAAGCCACAATTCTTCTAAGTCATGACAGAATACCTTATAAGACTAACCTGAGTGTAATAGATATTTTACAGAGATATCCATGTATCAGGAAATGCAATAACACATCTGGTGGCATATTAAAGAATGAGATATAGGGTGTTTTTCCACTGTCACGAGAAGTACCCATTAAGTACTGATTAATGGGTACTTAATGGCATTTTTGTACCCATTAATGGGTTCTTAATGGGTACTTCTCGTGACAGTGGAAAAACACCCATAGTGTGCATCCTAATATTTCATAGATTGGGATTCTCTTAATCAAATGCATGAAGTATAAACGATGGTTGCTAATATACACTGACAAATGGATTAGAGAAATTACAGGTTATGGAAGAAAGGAAATGTATAAAATACAGATAGTGATGGTTCAATTAGAACTGGAATACAAGCCAAATAGACACTGTGACCCTTTAAAACTGCAGGGATAGCTGGTAAAGCAATCAGCATGGAAAAGCTAAATTAATTAACATGAACTTTTTCATTCTGCTACTGTTTGATTTTAACAGTGCAATTTTGATGTGTATATTTGTGCTTTCTCTACTGAGAGACAACGTCAACACCCTCAGTGATAATCATAAAGCTGTTTTAACAAGAAAAAAACTCATCAGAAGCAGTGAACTTAAATGACAGGTGTGCAAAAAGGTTTGTCAAAGAGATTTGGAAGCCTTTTTATTCCAGAAGGTGGCACCCTCTGGAAAGGGTACAGTGTTTTAGGGATGTGCACATATATTCAAAAGTACAAAAATCTGATTCGAACTCAATGAATGTCGACATTCAAATTCAAATTGGATTTTTGAAAATCTGAATTTTCAAATTTGGATCAAATCTGGATTTTCAAAAATCCGAAATGGATTTTTGAATAATTCGACTGAATTTGTCATCATATATCACATCCAAATATTGGGTCTATTTGTGCTTATAATACAGGATGCAAACAAAATGCAAACATGAAGAAAACAGGATCCGAACGGATTCAAAAATAGGATACAAACGTTCCCAACATTCATATATTCGAGTTTGAATCAGATTTTTGAAAATACGGATCTAGATAATCCAGATTCAAATCAGATTTTCAAAAATCCAGATACTTTAATTTTGATTCAAATCAAATATTTGAATATTTGATTCAAATTGAATTCAAGTACAAAAATGCATTTGTTCACATCCTTAAAGTGTTTCCTATGACTTAAGGAACTCAGGCTGTCTAGGAGTCAAAAGTAACACCCAGATGGGCGAGGAGCATCTCCACATTAATACATCCAGTTCACTCCCAGGTAGAGAATCTGTGCCTAGGAGTGCTCTAGCAGTCCCTGGGTAGGCCACTACCATGTAGACTGCCAATGGGGGCAGGAAGGGCCAGGATTCATCTCAGAGCCAAGTAATACTTCACCAGGCTCCAGCAGAAGGCCCACTTCCAGGGCCATGGAGACATATCCCCAGGCTCAAAGGTAGTCCGGCATGGGCCTACTGTCATCTAATGTGCTCCACACTACCACTGTTCCGATCTGGAATGTTTGTTCCAGGTCAGCATCAATCTCTAGCATGCCCGTATGGTGTGCTTGCAGAAATTCCGCATAAGTATTCTACCGATCAGTTCAGTGTGTACCGATTCCCTATGTCAGAGGTTCTCACACCAAGGCTTTCAGATATTGATGGACTACAACTTCTGTCACCCTCATTCATTCTGGAGGCCAAGTTTGGGGATCACTGCTTTTCAGGACTCAACACCTTTCTTCTCACCTGTAGGTTGTATTGGGTAGTCCTTGGGAAGAACGTTCTTTCATGGGCTGATGTGGGACCAATTTGAAGGTGATTGTGTGATGCAGTCATTACAATTGTTTTCATTTTGAGGTGGTAACTGGGATGACTGACAGAGCCTTATGCAATGTAGGCTGCAATCCTATACAGATTTCCCTGGATAAACATCCTACTGAAGTAAATGAACTCAAATGATGTCTAGGGATGATGTCTAGTCACTTATTTCTTCTGACCCCAAGCAGACTCTAAAAATGATCTAAGAATGAGCTGTGCCTTTGACCACAGGGCCTGCCATAGTCTGCACTAACATGTGGATGGAAGGTTGGGACCTTCGGGGATAAAATCTGGAATAAGGACAAGTGCAGAAAGCACCCTTGACTGGTACTCCATGGTCACAAGTTTTGAGTTTCAGCCAGTAGTGCCTGGCGCCATCCGTGGCTGTTGGGACAGAAAGCAAGGCAGCTGAAGGAAAGTGGTACAAGGGTCTGACAAGATGCAATGAATATTAGACATCAGGCAAACACGCATGAAAATGATCACCACTGAACATAGTGGATTATACACACTTTAGCCAACCCAGATTAAAAGCACTGGACATTCAAGAAGTAAGAGGATAGAGTGGGCAGAATTTGTTTCTTTAACATGGAACATTTGTGGTTGAGTTGCCCTTATTCTATTTTTTCTGCAAAGCACTCAAGAGCAGTGTTTTTCCTTTCCGGCAATGAGATCTTGGCCACCCAATGTCTTTCGAAACCAAGTGGAGATATGAAGTTAGCTTGCTAACACCCACTCTGTAACCTCTTGCACCTTCTCAAGTCCCATTAGCTAATCAGTTCTTACCTCCTTAGAGCCCTTGGAGCTGTTCCTTTTCCCCTCTACATCATGAATCCAGAATATATCAATATTTTTACTTAGCCTCCCTCTTTCTCTCTCTTGGTACATGTTCCTTCTCTTCCTTCATTTCACAAATTCCTAATTAGGTTGGAGTAACTGTCAGATGTGATACAGTGGTTATGTGTAATTTATGCAAATCTTCTTGAAGACCAAAGAAACTCTGAAAGAGAATGGACAAGGGCCTCTAGCTAACCCAGAGTCTTCTCACTGAAGGTTCTCCCCTTGTTGACCACAGCAGAACATAACAAGCATGATTCTGATGGTCTCTGAGAACTGACAATTACATCTAGAAGTGATAAGCTCTATTACAATAAAGGTGGCCAGAAAAAGCAACACTTTCTAAGAAAAAAAAAAGTGAATCAGCCTTATTTTTTAAAATCTATTTTGTTCAAAGTCATGCAACACAGTAAAACAAACATTATCCAAAGGTAAAACTAAACATATAAAAATTGGTAAACAAATAACAACTTTCCATGTGCCTAACAAATATGAGCATTTAAAATATACATTAATCCAGTATTAAAAACTGTTAATATTTACTTATGTACTGAAAAATGTTTTCAACCACCACTTCTTTCCCTTTGGATTAGGCCAATTTGATCTACATAGCCTTAGCAGAGCATTAAGGAAAGGGGAATAAAATGTTTGAAACTTATCTGCCATTCATTTCCTTTATTCTCCAGGTAAGAAGTTCATTTACAGCAAAACCCCAAAGTTTTTTCATACCAGAGATCTAATGTAAGGAATTAATAGTTGTTCCAACTTTGCATTATTCCTAGTTCAGCAGCCACATGTTTAGCATAGGGATGCGCACAAATATTCAAAATATTCGTTATTCATATAAATTCAGACGAATCTGGACATTCATATCTGTATGGGTACATATGCATCTTGTATGAACCCATATGCATCTCGTATGCATCCGTACACACTCGTACGCGTCCATACAGGATGCAAACAGGTTGCGTACAGGATGTGTACAGCATGCAAATGGATACATACAGGTATGTATGAAATGCGTATATACCTGTAGAGACACAAATGTCCGAGTTAATCAAATGTCTGAACATTCATTTTTTCCTTATTCGTACGAATTCAGATTTTCAAATATTTGATTTGTTATGAATGGAATGTTGTAAATTGCATCTGTGCATACCCCTAGTTTAGCAGCCTTCTCAACTACTTTGAATTAATAAAGTTTTAACTGCGGCCTGATATTTTATCAGGGCTTCCCACTGGACAAGCAAGCTCCCCCCTTTTATTACCTTTTATACAGCAGCTACATCCACATAGACACCAATGATACCCAATGGGGAACATAAGGTAAGGATCAAAAACAAACGGTGTTTCCACCCTAGCTGTGGAAACCGGATTAACCCTACCCCCAGGCCAGATTAAGAACACTTACCTTAAGTGGCTTCCGCATTGGAGTCCTCTTCTGCGACCCTTTGCGGAGGCCGCTTCCGGATTTCAGCGTGCAAGACCATTTTTTAAAACCGGTTTTGCCGCCGAAATCCAGATTAAATGTAAGACCTGAAAAATCAAGTCTTACATCCATCTCTTTGCCTGGATGTGTGCACAAGCAGGATGCTTCTGCACATGGTCAGGCGAAGAGACGGATTCCCTCCGCCCGCCAAGTTGGGAAGGGAAGAAGCAGGACTGCCTGCTTTTGAAGCCCTTCCCCTGGGCACCAGGCGCCGCCAGAAACATATAGTGATGGGCAGCTCCATGCTTCAGTCCTGCAGCACCAGTGTGTGAGCTGGAGGACTTTTGGAATGGGTGCTGATGCATCTACACAGCACCCACTCCATCCATTCTCCAGAATCTGGCCTCCCCGCATGTGTGTGGATGTGTGAGGGCCCTTCGGATCCTTCACTATTTGTGATGGATCAGGGGGAGCACGAATCATCGAAAAATGGATCTTTTTAGATCCATTTTCGGCAGCCATTGCAGAAGCACCCAAAAGCCTGCATGTAGACAGCTCAGATTCTGGCTTGATCACCTCAGGGGTAGCTGTTCCCCATAGGGCAGGAAAAACAGTTCTGAGGGTGGATTGGGCAGGTAAGTTTACCTCCCGGGACAAGGGAGCATGCCTTCCTGCCTCTGTGATCTTGTGTGTTGGTCTTCCAGTGAACCAGAAACATTCGCAAAACTTGGCCATTTTCAGTCCATTGGAAGAGCATCTGGTGGGGAAACACTTCAGCAGTAAAGAAAGTTCTTCCCTGTTGGAGCAGCAAGGATGGCAAGGCAACAACTGTGTGCCAGCTATGCTGGCCCTTCTGTGGGGTGCCCACACCTTCATGTTAATCCAGCATCAGTCCATCTTCAGGGTGAAAGAGTATTGCAACACAGTGAGTGGTCATTTTCTTTTCATATTATCTAACTTTGTAAGATAATGCAAAACAACAGCAGCAACTCTTCACTTTGCTGATGTGTTATTTAATTCTGAAAGTGAACTGAAACAGGATTAAAACTTAGGCGTGAGGGCTGCCCAAGTGTGCTCAGTCCAGGGTATGACAGAAGGGGCTGCAATGCTGATGAAGCCATGTTTTGGTTTGCAAGGCACTTTGCCATCTGCATTGTGTTTATGCACATGGAAGATATGGTACTGAAATGACTTGATCCTGTCCTCAATCAAGATTTAGATGATGCTTTACTTCAAGTGACCTTGCAGTGAGGTGATATACTGTAGTCCATGGGTGCAATGCATTCATTCAGCAGTGTGGCTGCCCTGAAGTGACATCTCCAGTTCTTGCTTGTACTGCTATATGAGTGCTTTGACATCAGTTACTTACGTTTATGCTGCAATCCACAATATTGCTGAAGGGGTATTTTCCATCTCATAGGAACAAATTACGATAGACTAAAAACCTACTTTTTGTATTACTTTGGTTGAATGCTTGTGTTTGGGAAGCTCACAAACTGAGGTAGGGAAGCCAATCAATCAAATGTCTACTGGTATAGTATCAAGCCATAACAAAATAAGCAGGTTAAATTGTGACAAGATAACTCATGTTGGCAATATCATCAGTGTGTGTACAAGCTTCTTACAATACAGTTAATAATCAGTAAGATCTAAAGATCTAGAATAAGTTAACCAGGTACAATGTCCAAGGGCAGAGGAAAGAGTTTGGTTATCTCATTTTATTTGAGCTCAGCGTCCAATAGTAAGAAATATGCTGCACAGCAAATTTAAAAATGCCTCTGGATGTATCTGGAACTCTGGGGCAGTTTTGGCACCAGTCACAAAATAGCTGGGGGGATGTGAAAATCTACAAAAAGAATTGCTTCAAAATAGAGATGGGCACAAATGGTTTTTTGATATTCAATTAGTAATGAATCGAACGTTAGAATATCTGTATTCGTCCGAATAGATACCCTTTGAATGTGGTGGGATTCTATTCAATATGAATATATTAGTACAAATTTGTATGAATTCGTATGAAAAGCCGATACAAACAAGTACAGTACGTATCCAATATGAATGAATGTGTATCCGATAATGAATGTTCAATCCCGTACAAATGCATACGAATAACATACAAATCCCATACAAATCCCATATGAAGCTTCATACAAATGTATCAAAACATTTGATTTGAATTTGAATGTCAGTCTTCTAATGTGCCAACATTCAACCAAATTCGTACAAATTTTGAATGTTACGAATATTTGTCCACATCTGGGACTACATTGGGAATGCCGCAACTATGTGTGTTGTGCCCAATATAATTATGGGACAACCATGTGTTAGAAAGCCTAAGCTCCTGTTGACCATTTTGTGCCAGTAAATGTAAAGTTGTCTTGCCTGGCCTTGCCTAGAACATAAGGTACATCTTCCTGACTGGGGAAAGAGGCAGGGGGCCTCTAAGGCCATTTGCTGGGATTTAAGAGCAGGTTAAGGTTTGCCCCTGTCTCCTATTTGAGGTGTCCATGAGCAATTGGTGGGCCGCTTTATGGGGCAAGATGCTGGACTAGATGGGCTGTGGCCTGATCCAGGAGGGCTCCTCTTATGTTCTTATGTTCTTTGACCCTCTAGATATTGAAAGATTATAAGTTGACTACAGGCTATACTGACTGAGGTTGATGGCACTTTTTGTTCAAGGTTATTTGGAGGACCAAAATCTAACCCTCCTTTAAAAACAAAACAAAACCAGCTGCCTAAAGGCCAAACTAAAATTTACCCTAAAATGACAAGCAAATGCTTATTCCACCACCAGTTCCATCCAGCAGAATTGAATCTCTGCCATCTTATCTTCATCATTCAATGTCAATAAGGTAGAAGAAAGAAACAGAATGCTTCTTATCAGAATAAAGGTTATTTCAAGTAGATATTCCACGTGGAATGAAGATGTAGACACATTACTGTCAAATATGACAGATTCCATCTTGTTTGATATTTGGACTGCTTTAAAGACATTAAACAAATTCCTAATGAACAGATCAGGATTTAAAACAGCAGGTGGAATAGCATTAGCAGAGAAGAAGAGTTTTCTAATGCCAGTTTGGAAGAATGAACTTTCTGCTTAATGGAATGCAATGTGAGATGCCAAAGACACAGAAAACAAGCATCTAGCCCAAACTGGGTAGAGGACATGATGCCATCATACATCCCAATTTGCAGTGTTACAAAAGCCTATTGCTCACTACATCGGAAAGTAGCTACCTGAACAGCCCTAAAGCCCATTAGACTGCATAATGAAACAATCATAACCTGAAACAGTCACTCGACTCCTCCTTGTAATGCCAGTTAGTGCTGTTGTTGCAGTAATGCTTTGAAAAGATTATAGTTATGGCATAGACTCTTGAGCAGAATAACCATACTTTTAGATGCAGGCTAAAGCCTGTGAGTCTCCTAGTACTGAATTGGGAATGCTACATGTAATTGTGGCATTCCCAATATTGTCCCGGGATATGGAACTGATATCCTGTAATAGTGCTATTATGGGAAATCCAAAACAATATCGGGTTTCCCATAATAATGATCACTTACTTTTGTCTGCTATTTCCTTTTGTGATTGTTCATCTTGAAAATATCCATAAGCCAGCCAAGGGTGCTTTAAAAAAAGGATCCAAGGGAAATGGGCAGTTGCTTGACTGACACAGGGGTTTTTGCAAAAGGAACAATCACAAAATGAACCATCTGACAGAGGCAAGTGCCCATAGTCCCCTCCTGCTGTCTGGAGGCACCCTAAAAATGTGTTGAGTTCGCATGTATGTTTATTGGTCTTAAAAAAACAACTCTCCAGACCAACTATTGCCATGGTGGGAAAAAAATTAAGTTGGATGGGCATATGGAGAACATTCATTCATAGCTAATAATATTATTACCATATTGTGTCATACACAACTTTATTTAAGATCATCACTATTTCCTTCCTTCCTTCCTTCCTTCCTTCCTTCCTTCCTTCCTTCCTTCCTTCCTTCCTTCCTTCCTTCCTTCCTTCCTTCCTTCCTTCCTGATCCATGCAAGTTTCATTGGTGTGGCGCGTTGTTTCTGTTTGCAATATGCCAAATCACAGATAGCTTGGGGAGCTGAAAGCGCTTCCATTTCTGACGAGATGCATTTAGTTACCGAAGGTGCTTGCCTTTTTCAAAGAGCTGAGAAAGAGCAACCACTGCCCTTGGTTAAATATCTCACTGTTGATGAGAAGCAAAGTCTTCAACCTACCTGTAATTCTCCTGCAATGGTCTTTACAGAGCATTAATATGCAAACTCATTGCAGGCATGTAGATGAAAACACAGATGCCTTTGTCACTTTGAATCTGCATGCTGTCCTGTGATTTTTTAAAAATATAAGTTTATTCTAATTGTGTTTTATGTTTGGTATATGACACATTGCATAACATGTGTTGGCTTACTAACAGCCGTAAGAAGCCATAAGAACACAAGAGGAGCCCTGCTGGATCAGGCCACAAACCATCTACTTAAATATCCTGTCTCACACAGTGACCCAGCAAGTGCTCTGGGGCATTCCCAAGCAAAAGACAAAGGCAAGATCTCCATCCCTTGATTCCGTGCCGATGGCCTTTAGAGGCATTCCACCTGTCTCTCCAACCCAGAGGCAGTTCCTAGGCATGCATTCTAGTAGCCATTAATTTACCTGTCCTCCATGAATTTAACACCTGCTCTGTACGGAGATAAGTGGTTGTGTATTCCTGCACACAACCTTGGCATGGACAGAAAGCAGAATGTAGCTCTCACAGAAGGAATTGAGATTCTCTCCCCCTCTTTTCTTTTTAATGCTCTTGCAGGTTCAGAAGGCGGGAAGGAAAGGTGGATTAAAGAGAGTATATATCTGTAGTACAATGAAAATGAGAGACAATGAAAAATATACAAGATTACTATGTAGGATAGAGACAAAAATGAGATGCATAAACAGGAACACACCAGAAATCACACCTAAATTTTAATTCAGATTCAGTCCACCTTCAGACTAAGGGAACACATCAGCAAAGGGAACAGTTATTTTCCTTCCAAATTATCTAACCCAGAGCTGAATTTTTTTTAAGTTAGTTAGATAATGCTGGAAGAAAACAGTTGTTCTCATGTTCTGAAAATGGACTGAAGGTAAATAAATACCTTGGTTTAAATGTAACTCAGAAGGAAGCAGCATGCCTCTGTCATACTATCTTTGTTTTTCAAAGAGGTTCAGCTTGTGTCTTTGGAGAAAGAAAGATAAGTATACATCAAGATTCAAGACATTTTCATACAATTTTCGTACTAATTTACTGGATAAATAGAGAAAATAAAAAGGCCAGCTATTCCTACAGTCCACAGGATTCTACCCCTCTTGCCAGACAACCAGGCCACTCCACAATGAAATTTAAGAGACAATTCCTGATGTAGGGCTCGGAGAACAGTATAGGGATACTGCTTGGTATGTCACTCACTCTGCTATCCAGGGGGCTCCCTAGCTGAGCTGGCTGAGGTCTTCTCTGATGTGAAATTGGAGGCTTCTTCCATGGTAGTGCTGGGGGATTTCAACCTCCATGTGGAAGGGTCCTCCAGTATTCCAGCCAAGATTTTTTATAGTCTCCATGACCCATGGGACTATCCCATTACAGATATCTTTGGATATTTGATTCAAATCAAATCCCAAAAAATTGCATTCATGCACACCCCTATGAACAAACATATTATTGTTTTTCCTAGCGTTGGCAGGAAACAAAAAGAACTTGGTCATCATTCCATCCTTAAGTTGCCACCCAACAGAGCTTCTCTGGGTGAAGAATTACTGCAGTCTACGGACATGGAGAAGATGCTGGTTTGGGGGTCCAACCAATCATATGCTCCTTTGCCCCAGGGCCTTCAAAGCTTCTAAAAGCTATCTGGCAGGAAGGATATGGCAAAGAGGGGCCAATGAGTAGTGAATGTCTCACTCAAGGAGAAAGATGCCCCACTGCCTTATAAAGCCATAAATTACTTTGATCTCAAATTTCTAAAGGAGCTTCTCCTCTTATTCAGAACTTCCTGTGCATTGAGATCTGCTGGGGAGGCCCTACAGCCAGTACTTCCAACCTCAGAAGCCAATAGGATAGAGACCAACCAGAGGCTCTGCTTTGATATAGCCTCCAGGCTGCAGAATGGCCTCCTATCCTGGGTGCATCAAGCAACTTCACCATATATGTGCAGGTGGTTGTTGAAGAGGCAATTTTCCGCCTATGCTCTTGACTAAAGAGGCAGACCATGAGATATTACCATGAGATATTCATGCGAGTATCTCAGTAGAGGGGAAGGAAGAGTGTTCTATATGTTGCTTCAAGAAAGGAAACACATTACTAAAAGAGGGAAAAGAGGGAAAAGAGGGTATGGATCTTCAACAAACTTTTATCTGTTTTTTGGAACCAAAGGGCAAAAATAAATGAAAAAAAAAAACCAAATAAATTCCTTCCCCCCTCTCTTCTGCTGGTGCTTTCTTTAAGCCAGATTTGAGGCCTTTTTGCACAAGGGGTTTTTGAACACATGGAGAGGACGTTGGGGTGCAGCAATCGCTCTTGCGGGTGGCGGGATCC
Source organism: Aspidoscelis tigris stejnegeri (assembly GCA_023333525.1). NCBI lineage: Eukaryota > Metazoa > Chordata > Lepidosauria > Squamata > Teiidae > Aspidoscelis > Aspidoscelis tigris. The sequence continues at coordinate 100,465,996 of JALMGA010000002.1, forward strand.
ATTGCAGGCCGCCCGCAAGCGTCCCAGTGCTCTGAAACTGTCTCTGCACGTTCCAAACTGTCTCAGAGAGAAAACTTTCACACGTTCTCTCTCTGTGACAGCTCGGCCCCTACCCCGGACTGCTCCCATTAGCTCCTATGGACCCAGTGTGGGCAGCCCGGGTGCCTTCTTTCCCTGCGTTCCTGCTTGCTCCCGAACCCCAGACTGGCCATCTGAGCATGTGCGGGTGCCCAGCCAATGAGGGGCCGCCCCCTCAAGAATGCTCAGAATAGTCCGTCCTAGTCTACACAGAATCGGGCCAGCAGGAGAAGGTAAGCCCCATTCACATGTGCATGCAACCCTGGGGATGGGTTGGGGGCTTTTGGCTGGCATTCCTGCCCACCCCCAGAGCCCGATCTGGGGTTTGAGAGTGAGCAAGAACGCAGGGAAAGAAGGCACCAAGGCTGCCCACACTGGGTCCATAGGAGCCAATGGGAGCAGCCCGGGGGAGGGTCTTCCCCCCCCCGAACAGGTTGAGAACATTTTCCCGTTCCCACCGGCAGGTAAGGGAACTACTCTCAAAGCATTCCTTACCTGCCCTCGTGCAAACAGGAAAGTGTTCTCAACCCGTTCGGGGAGGAGCGTTCCAAGGCGTCTTCGCCTTCGTGCAAAAACGCCTATGGACTGAACTAGATATCGAGAATAAAAGCATCTTTCAGCAGACGGCTGTTCTCTGCCAGCATTCCCAGTAAAGTAGGACATCTGGCCACCATAGGGGATACAATTGCAGAGGCTGAAGAAGGCAGCACTATCTTGCTGCCTCCTGCAAAATAGGTCATAGCTTGCAAGAATCTCAGAGGTGTTCCAAGTGTCTGAAGCTGCGGCAGTGAGTTGTACCATGACGTCTGGGGGTCCTGGCCCTTAGGTCCAGGGGAATTCTCAGAAGGATTATGATCACCCAGTTGGATGTGCTTGGGAGATGGGACAAGATTAAGATCCATAATAGTTCTTGGAGCTCACTTTACAAAGGCTCTTTCTGATAAAGAAGCAAAAATAAATGAGTTGTGGATATGGTCACTGAGGTCACTGTTATCCTTTGGGATCCACAAACAGTTTCTTGGCAGCTGTGGATAAATGTTATTAAATAGAAGCAAAGGAGTAGATAGAAGTGAACATCTTACTCCTGGAAGGTATCAAGGTGGCACAGTTCAGCATTTGTGGCCTAGATGGCCAAGCGGTCTGTAAGGGTCCTGCTACAGAGGGTCTTTAAAGCACTTTGAGCAGGGTTATCTAAATGCCTCTGCTTGAAAGTACCCAAATTCTAGTCCTTTGGAGGTGATGATGCCTCAAAGATATATTAGAGGCTGATTCGAAGTAGGGGGTATATTACCTGCACTCCTCCATCATCCCCGGATAAGAAATTCCCACATGGGATACAAATAGATACTTACTTACTTACTTACTTACTTACTTACTTACTTACTTACTTACTTACTTACTTACTTACGCCGCATCCCCATTACAAACTTAATTCAGTTTCGATACAGTTTCAATCCTCGCAGACCCCATGTCAGTTTGGCTTAACAAGCTTTCCACGTGTTAAATCACCCCAAAGTGTTGTAAATGTTAACCCTCATTTCAACAGGTCTCACTCCGGTTCGTGCGCTTGATACGTGTTACATTTTTTACTGTGGGGATTGTACAGTTTTAAGGGATGAGAATCCATGTTTAGGGTTTCCCTCCTCCAATAGCTTGCTTCCATAGAGAGTGATTTCAGTGTAAAAATCCACCCTTTACCCACTACACTGTAGCAATCCAACCACTTCACACCTGGTAGCAATGTTGCAATTCTGCACAATTCTAGCTCTTTGGAGTTCTGACCTTTAGAAAAGGAAGGAAAGCAGCTGCAGGTTCTGGGAGATGTGTGAATGTTTAAAGCAAGGGGGCTTGAGTTGCTGCTGCTGCTGTGTGCCCTGGGCAATGGGGAGTCGAGGGAAAAGAATCACTGGCTGCCCGTTGCCATTTTTCCTCCATCCAGGCAAGTGGCAGCCACCCAGCCACCCAGCTAGGCTCTCTGAAGGGGTCCCTTATGGGTGGCGCATTCACGCCAGGAGGAAGAGGGCAGGGCAGCCCCGAAAAGCGGCTTTTAGAAAGTAGCCACTTGAGTCCCCCCTTGAGTCATGTACGCCAAGTACGATTCTCAGAATCCGGATCCAATGCAAGAACACCTATGTGCCTGCACACAGAGTGTGAGGAGGCCCTCTGAGCACAGGAATGAAGATTTCAAGATGGCAGCCTTGGGCAGAGCAGTGGAGACATTTCCTCCCTTCCAAAGGCTGCCTGAAACCGATCCAATCCTTCCCTAAAGCCAGTGCTGTGGAACTGTGGCCAATATATTTTTGGATGTGTACAGGTGGGTACACCACCCACAGCCTGCAGAGATAGCAGTCATAAATGCCAAATGGATACTGCCTTATCGGGACCCCTTTCTGTCATCACTTTGGAAACACCTTTTGGGGTCCCTTATGCCAGTATGGTGACAGTGTTGAGGAGCTGAATTTGAACGCCAGAGTATGCAGCACGGCTCCAGGTTTTGAAATATGTATTATATATCCTGGCTGAAAGAGGCCTAAATAATTGTTGTAAAGGTTTGCAAGTACATTTTTCTTATCTGTATATAGACTTAATAGATTACAACTGCTCCTCTTTTAGTCTGGTTGGTCAAACATTTCAGCATAGAGGTGGGCACAGTCTGCTTTTTGGGATGCCAAACAAGCCTCCAAAGCAAGATTTTAACTATTTAGAAGGCATCTTTTCCCTAGAGAAGAAGAATTTTCTCATCCGTTTAGGAGAACTCAAAGCAGCTGACAAAACCTTCTATTCTTCTCCCCACAACAGATACCCTGTGAGGTAGGCAGGGTTGTGAGACCTCAGAAGAGAGCTGTGACTTGCCAAGGTCACCCAGCTGGCTTTCTGGAGGAATGCAGAATCAAACACAGTATTCCCAGATAAGAGTCTGGCTCCCTAACCACTAGACCAAACAGCAATATGTTGTTGCTCTTGGGTATTGCCAAGTTGTGGCTGACTCCTGATTGACTGCATGGGCATCTCCATGGGGATCTCTAAACAGTTTACCTGGCAGCAATACATAAGTAGTTTGCCATTCTCTACTTCTGGCGATCTAACCAACAACCCTCTGCTCTTTGCTGAATTATCCCCTGAGGGAGTAATTTTTGCCCCTAGGAATGACCATCAATCATAATAAAGTGCATGGTCAGCATCACGCTCTCCCCCTGGAGTAATACCTAGTAGGATTCCCCCCTACTTACCCTTGAGGATGAAGGGACCATGGATCAAAGGAGGCAAAAAAGGGTGGAAGAGAGAGAGAGCGACCGCATTGCTTGCCTTCTTGTCTCACTTGCACTTCTTCCCACTGTTTCAATTCTACAGTAGCTGTTTTGTTGGCAACTGTGGACCAGAAAATACCAGGGTAGGGGGTGGGGGTGGGGGTGGAATAGGTCTTCTGTTTTTTTTAAGGACACCTACTGGGCGTTTTCATCTAGTTGCAGTCTTATTTTACAAGTTGCCTCCATCATGCAGCTATAAAAGGTGTATTTGGTTGTCATTGTTACAAATGTCTGTGTTTAAGCCCGCAATCCTAAAGAAGTAAACAACTGTAAGATTGTACCACTTGGGTTGCCAGTGGGTTCGGCACACTTTGCTACATCCCACACTTTAAAGAATGCTTTGATATATGTATATTGACTGTGTTTTTCTCTGTGCTGCTCTGAATCTCTCTGTCTCTCTCTTTTTTATTCTCTTTTTTTCACTTTTGACACTGTTGTTTTAATATATGTTTTTATTGTTTTAATATATTTGATTTTAAATGCTGTTACCTGCCCTGAGACCTTCTGGTATAGGGTGGCATAGAAATATAAATAATAAATAAATATACCCATGATATCTGAAGGTACCCCTTCTCCCATATAGACCTGCTCATCCACTGAGAATTCGAAGAGAGGACCTTCTTGTACTTCCTTCTCTTGCAGAGGTATGAGACATAGGGACATGCAAGATGGCCTTTTCTGTGGTGGCCCCTAGACTCTGGAACAGCCATCCTCTTGAGGTTTGCCAGGTGCCTACACTGTATAGTTTTTGGCACCTGGTGAAAATGTGTCTTTTCAACCAGGCTTTCGCCTTTTAAATAGCTTCCTCAGGGTGCTGTCCTGTTAGAGAGGGAGGGAGGGAGAGGGTTATATTTTTAAATTATGTTTTAATATTTGATACGCTTTATTCTTATGGTAACCCGCCCTAGGACCATTTTGTCCAGAGTGATAAATAAATAAATAAATAAATAAATAAATAAATAAATAAATAAATAAATAAATAAATAAATAAATAAATAATAAGCAAGCAAGCAACATATAGCTTTTCTGTGCCCTAGATTTGATTTAAACTTTGTTTTATATTGTTCCTGGTTGTGCATTGTTGATGTATGAAAAGTTCCCCCTTTTAACATACTTAAGTTTCAGCAAAGTATGGTTACCTGCACCTTCTCTGAACTGCTGTCTCAAAACTTTTTGAGTGCATAATACCTTCTACACAGGACAGATGGATTTGGTTTTAATGAATTGCTCTTGGACTTGAGTCTGGGGCCTCATTTTTTATGAGTTTCTCATTCGCCACTTATTTTGTTTATTATGTCCCCCACTGCTTTCCTTTTTAGATCCCTTACTCTCTGTCCTACTAGTCATAAAAGGTATTAGACACCACTGTTGCAGTTTTAGGTACCATGAATCATGACCAACTCCTGGTTGATTGCGTAGCCATTTCCATGGGCACCTCTTGACTCAAAGCGGCTGACAAAGCTTTCTACTGTTCTCTCGACAGAGGTTCGGAAGTACTTTGCTATTGCCTACTTCCAGGGAGAAGGTGGGAATTGAACCGACAGCCCTCTGTTTTCCAGGCTGCTTGCATTATCACTGAGGTTCCTTCCAGACTAGCAAATAAAAACCTGCATTTTATATAAAAATTTGCAGCTTACCTGCCTGCAAAGTCATGATGCGTTGTCCCCACTTGAAAAGGAGGTCCAAAGCTTCATCCTCAGCAACTGCAAGATTTCCATGGTGCATGTGGTGATGCACACGTCACGTGGGTTGGGGAGCCAATGGGAGCTCAGCTCTTGTTGGCTGTTTCTCACTGTCCTGTCAAGACCATGGGAAACTCCTAAATTACCTGATACTGTGGAGCGAGTGTTTATTGTTCTACATCAGGTAAATCCATAGTAGCGGCGGTATAATGCAACGCCGCTACCAAGTATCAGCCATCAGGTGTGATGCCCACGCACTGACTTTGCATCAGAATGTACAGTATCCCCCAGTCCCCTTCTAGTGACCATTATAAACCGCCCCATAGGTTGCATCCTCATGCACTATAAAGTCTGAATGAAATCCGAATTCGGCAAGGATCGTCCTGATGCAAAGCCCCCAAACCAGGCTACATGCAGGCTATGGTTTGGGAGCAAAGTCCATATTATTTTGGAGGCTGAGTCCACACATGGGGACACTCCCAGACTATTTGGGGAGGAGACTGACGCTTGCATCATTAGCAGGCAAGTTTCACGTCCAGCACTCGCTCCTGCATTGGAGATCGCAACTGTTTGGGCATTTTTGGCATTTTTCGCTACCATTATTCCACACACCCCTTTCCCTGATTGCCAAGTCAGGTGAATGTGCAAGACAAAGAGCAGTTTCTGAAATGTGCATACAAAGCAGAGCACCCCAGTTTTACAGCAAAAGATGCAATCGCCGTCCTATGAGTCTCTTTTGGTAACCATTATTCCACCCACCCACCCCAATCGCCAAGCCAGGCATGGTAATTTAATCTAAATTGTGCACTAGTGCTAAACTGCAGTACGGGGTGGAGCAGGAGTGCTCACCTCTGGTAAACTGCCACCAAACCCCACAGTGGTTTTGCAGAATGATCTGGCTTTTTAATATTATTTTTATTATCATCATATTATTATCCCTGCCATCAAAGTGGGCAGGACAGGGCTTGGTGACATCAGCCTGGCTTCCTATTGAGATGGGGGGGCAGAGAGAAAAAAGATGCTGTTTCCCCATGCAGGGGGTTAGCGTGGTTTGCATGGGGACACCCTTATTCAAATTGAGCCTGCGTTATCAGCAAACACATGGGGATGGCTCAATTCAAATTTGGCCCTGCATCCGGACTAAAAATAATCCAATCCGCACTAACGGAGTACATGGGGATGCGGCCATACTTCCCTAATGGGACAAGAGGACAAACTCGTACCAAAACTGCAACAACATGAGCTGAAAAGCATCCCTAAATGCAGCGGGGCTTGTTTTTTGAGCAAAAAACAAGAGCATTTTTGTCTATGGTTTACATTCCTTGAGTCTTGTGGGTTTGCTTATCTACTTCCTTAACGGCAACGATGTTCAAACTCGAATTTTGGCGTGAGAATTAATGGCCTTCATACTGCTGTCGATAAAAGAATGGGGAAGGGAGGAGGAGAGAGGAGTGGGAGATGGTCTGATGCGGATTTTAAGAAGAAAGCAACCTCGTGGAGGTCTCAGCTCCCGCATTTAATAAGCACTTTGATGGGCACACAAGGGGACATAACAATAAATTAAATGTTTGCTTGTTGGAAAACAGATGCTGTCAGTTCCCCAAGGTACCCGCTGACCCAAGTGAAGCTATTAGAAGAACATGAAGTGTGAGGGGGTGGGGAGTGCTTTTCCATGTTGTCTGCTGATGGGCGTAATTTCTGTGGGAACCAAGGGCTCATATTCACACATCTTACACATTCTGGTGGTGCTTTCCACAAGCCCTAAGATCCTAAAAGCAGAGACTGGGGTCCATAACTGCACACCTGCATTACCACAGAACCATCATAACCTTTTCTCTGCTGCTTAAACTTTTTGTGCTTACTTCTTGCTAGCTAGATACCTTATTTGAGGGGGGGGCTGATACAGCCCCCAGATCATGCACAGACCAAACTCATGCGCTTCCCCTGGACTTCCAGTTAGGAATGTGCGACGTGCATAAATACATCTTAATCAGGCACTTCCAGGTCGTTGGATACCATCGCATCTCTCGGTTGAGGTTAAAGAGTTGCATGGTGCCCCCTTGTGTTGGTTTGGCTTGCTAACTAGCATAAGACACTTCAGGAAGAGTGACATTTATCTCTGGCATTGAATTTCCAGCCGTGCCTTTCTATTTTTTTCCACTGAGCAATACAGTCCGTTGTTCTTGTAGCCGAGGCCAACCCAAACCGAACTCAAGTGGCGCACAGTGTAGAAAGGGCGGGGGGGGAGGGGGACCTGATGGCATGGCACGCTCCATTGATCATTCAGGTCCATCATTGTTTTCGGTGTTTCGTTAATAACTGTGTCAGAAAGAAAGCAGGGGAAAGCAAGGAGCTTAAAAGGAGCTGGGATTCGCAATCTTCCCTTTTTGCAACAGAGCAATGAATTGGAATAGCAAAGGAAAGCAAGCCTAAAATCCTCAGCCACAGAAGATTCTGGCCAGTAATCTATGATCTCTCATCTCATTCACAAACGGAAAGAGTAGCAAAATAGGAGGAAAGTGGCATATGCAGGGAAGGGAGTCTGCTTAGTTTTAAGGAACCTCAAAATCTGCACAATGGATACAGAAGAAGAAGAAGAAGAAGAAGAAGAAGAGTTGGCATTTCTACTCCACTTTTCTCACCCATTTAAGGGGACTCAAAGCGACTGACAAATCTTTCTATTCTTGTCCCCACAACAGAACACCCTGTGAAGTAGGTGGGGCTGTGAGAGCTCAGAAGAGAGCTGTGACTAGCCCACGGTCACTCAGCTGGCTTTGTGGAGGAGGAAGAAGGGTGGGTTTCTCTACCCTGCTTTTCTCACCCATTTAAGGGGACTCAAAGCTTCTCACAAAGTTTTCTGTTCTTCTCCTCACAAGAGAACACCCTGTGAGGTAGGTGGGGCTGTGAGAGCTCAGAAGAGAGCTGTGACTAGCCCAAGGTCACCCAGCTAGCTTCATGGAGGAGTGTGGAATCAAACTCAGCATTCCCAGTTAAGAGACTGGCTGCCTAACCACTAGACTGAACTAGCTCACAAAGGGAGATAGAGAACATTTTTTAAAATGATAACTAATAAATCAATAAATAAAAGGGTGAGGGAGGGACTGAAATGGAATAACAAGAAATTGATGCCGCAAGCACTGATCCTGACAAGGGTTCAAATAAATCTTCATTCCCTTGCTCTTCCCCAGGTTTTGTGCTTCCCCTCCTTCAGTTTTCTGCATCCATTGATCATCCTATTAATTTTGGAAACACGCTTCCTCTCCTCCAGTTTGCTTTGGAGTTTTTTTTAATGAGCATTTTATACTTCTGCAAATCTCAAAGTTCCATCTACTGATGTTAAAGCTGTGTTGTGACTACTTAAGAAGTCAGCTAGGGAATGTCTATGCTTTCAGTGTGCAGGATTCTAGAAGAATGTGAGCAAAATTTCAACTGTGACATGACAGCTTCAGGACTCTAAAGTAATCCAAGTTTTGGGTTTTTTTAAAAATAAATGAGAATCATAGAACACTCAGTTTTGATTTTGGCATTACGGTATAAGAATCTGGTGTCTTTGGCATCATGCTGCTCTGTCTGGAGGATCTTGCACCTATTCGCACTACAGCCGGTAGTGCATGATTAGTGAACTTCTGGTGAAGAGCATCTGCATTTCAAGGAGACTGCTACAGCCTCCAAACATGCCCTGCCTCACCAGAAGTTCACTAATGGTTGATTAGGTGTGGCGCACGAAATCGTGCTGCATACCTTAAAGAACATTTACCAGGAACTTGCCTGGAGCATCCATCTGCACCTCTTCTGGTGCTCCAGGGTTGTCTGAGGTGCCACGCTAGCATGCCGGTGGCTCGGGCAACCACAGATGTGACTGTGCATGCACAGAGCAGCAGCAGCAGCATGGACGCTTTGCCATCCCAGAGCATGCTGCAGCCAAAATGCTGGTGCCCAGAGGAGCACTGGACCTGGGACTAAATCGGGTAGGTATTCGATCATGGGGGGTGGCCAGACAAAGTTGACTAGCACTCCAAGTGTGAGCGCTAGTCAACCTTGGTTAATCGCACTCCTTTCCCCACCAACAAACAGGAAGGAAAGTGCATTTTAACTGGGGGATTTATGGAGGAAGCAACATAAAATAAAAATGTCTTAACTATTATGTTAAAACAATACGCAAAAAAATTCAGAACATCTGCAATTCTAATCCCTTTAAGTACAGATTCATTCAAATCTATTCCACCCAGTAGTTGAGCCAAGCATGAAGAATTCACTTTTTAACCAGGCTCCAGGTGAGTAGAGTTTTATTGGTGATCTTGTGCTGCTAACGTGTCATGTGCTTCTCTGTTTCGTATTCTTAAAGCTTTTAACTGTGCCACAACTTGGTAATGTGACATGACAAAGGCCTTTGAATCCAGAAAGGCATCAGATAAATTTGATGCAGGGAAAAGATTTGGATTAAATATATTTGAACATTGCAATGGTAGATGCGGTTGGGCGTGATCAGGTATTTAAGACAATTCTGTCAGCTGCACAGCTGGGCAAGAACTTGCCCCCTAGACTCCCAAGCAGACTACACTCTATCCCCTATACCAAAGGCTCTTGGCCTTTAGTTTCCAGATGTTGTTGGACTACAGCTCCCAGCAGCATGAGGCACTACAGCCAAAGCAAAGAATTGTGGGAGATATCTGGAGGACTGTACTGATTCTCTAGACTCACAATGGCCCACTGATCTGCTCATTTCCAAGATCAACTGTAAGGACAAAACATGCTTAGATTTATTTCATTTGAAAAATAGCATATTTAAATTGGTTCATTTTATTTTGAAGAAGCTGCTACTGCAGCAACAAACTGAAGATCTCTAGGAAGGGTCCCAGATCTGGACTGAGAGGCATCTTCCAGTTAGCTCTGGAAAACTGTCTTCACAGCTGGCTGTGCCACCAAAAGAACTTTTAGCAACAGCAACATCTTTAGGATTAGCAACCTGTGGGCCATGACCCCTTCGGGGGGTTGGTCTACACTTTCACTGGGGTCATTATGAAGTAGCAACGAAAATAATTTTATGGTTGAGGGTCACCACAACATGAGGAACTGTATTAAACGGTCACAGCATTAGGAAGGTTGAGAACCACTGGATTAGCAGAAGATGGGTACCTACCAGCAGGAAACTGGCACACTGCTTCAGTCTGGATCAGGGGCCTATTCACACTTGGGCCTCTGGTTTGCAATTAGGACAGCTCTGTATCTGTACCAGAGCTGTCCTAATTGCATACCAGAAGCCTAAGTGTGTATAGGCCCCTGGTTTCTGAAAGTATCTGGAAAGGCACAAGGTAGCATCTTCATTGAAGCAAGTGGTTCAGGAGGGCCCTAAATGCCAGAGAAGCTTTAGGAACACTGAGAAGTGGGAAGGACAGGGAGACAACTTGCCCACCTCTCTGCCCTTCTCTTAAGACCATCCTGCCCACTCTCCACCTCAGCCCCTGTGTTCCCTTCAACTGCTCTCACCAGGCAGGCAGACAAGCTCTACAGCTGGGCAGGATGGGCAAGCAGGTAGAAGGTGCCCTCAGAAGTACCCAGCTGAAGGGGTGAGAGTTGGTGGTGAGGATGTCAGATCACCGTAGCTTTTCTTCTTTGGCTGGCCTGTGGCTCCTTCACTGTCTACGCCCCTCAGGTACCTTTCAGGCCTTTGCAGCATCTCTGGCTCTGGTCTTGGTCTTTAGAAGCTCAGAGAATTTCCTGTGGTTGGCTGGGTAGAACTGTGGAAATGCTGGCAGGAAGATGTTACTGCAGTGCAGTCTCTGAGCTGTGGAATCAGCACACGGGTTTGAATCTGATCTCTGCCATGAACTCATTATTTGGTTCCAGCAAGCTTCCCATGCTCAGCCTCAGGCCACAGCTCTTTGCCGCAGCAAAAGTGCCTTCACCTGGGCTTGCAGGTAATCAGTCTCAGGCGCCTTTGTTGCATAATGGGATGCAACCTCAGTCAACGCGTCCACATTATGGAGGAATGAAAATAGGTACTTCAGAAGAGCAAATTCAGAGGTGGGAGGAGGTGTTGGTACCTGAGATAACTTTTATTCGCTCGGAAAGCTTCATGGATTAGAGTCCACTTCAATATGCTTCTGGTGGTGTGAGCTCTGAAATTATGAGCTCCTTCGATTTACCTTACTGGTAAAGTGTGGAGAACTGGATGATGCACCTGTTAGAACTGCTCCACATCTATACTGGGACAGCCCTGTATGCTGCACCCACACCTCCTTTGTATGGAGAAAGAACAGGGGGAATATGTGACTGGAAGCGCAAGCACAATAGAGCCCTGCATCACATGGCCACCTCAACAATGGTGCCACTCACGCACGCTGTCACTGTCACTGCAGCAAAGCAATCACTACCATAATGGCAACAATTCACACTTAGCCAGTGCCTAGTAAAGCACCAACTAAGTTTCAAATGCTTTGGGCATCCATCAGCGTGGACACACAAAGCATTCCAGAACTTCTCCTCCCTGAGACAGGAGGGGAAGTGTGAAAAGGCCCTGTGAGCCAGCTTGGTATACTGGTTAGGGAGCCAGATGCTTATCTGGGAATACCGGGTTTGATTCCCCTCTCCTCCTTGAAGCCAGCTGGGTGACCTTGGGCTAGTCACAGCTCTCTTCTGAGCTCTCACAGCCCCACCTACTTCACAGTGTTCTGTTGTGGGGAGAAGAATAGAAGGCTTTGACAGTTAAGTCTCCTTGAACGGGTGAGAAAAGCAGGGTAGAAAAGCCAACTCTTCTTCTACTCTTCTTCTGTGTCTCCACGTGTGCTGCCCCAGGCAGGTGAGGGAAGGTGATCCACCAAAGCAACCTCACTGCAGTGTTTGGTGCCCTTTACCTCAAGCTGTATCAGGCAGGTATAAAGGACAACAGGGAGCAGTTCATAATGCTGAAAGTGGAGATGGATTCCCTGGATGGCCTGTTGAAGTTCTGGGAGTGCAGGTGGAAACATCTACAGAGCTTATGGGATTTTTAAGAAGGATTGTTCTAGCTTTATGGCTTCTTGTTGATTTAACTGCAGTGGTTAAACCCCCCTCCAGAAGCTACTTTGCAGAGTTGTCAGAAGGCCTACAACTAGGTGGTGCCTTTCAGTTAATGACGCAGTAGAAGTTTAAAATAATAAGGAGGAGGAGGAGTTGGCTTTTCTACCTTGCCTTTCTCACCCATTTAAGGGGACTCAAAGTGGCTGACAAAGCTTTTCTATTCTTCTCCCCACAACAGGACACCCTGTGAGGTAGGTGGGGCTGCGAGAGCTCAGAAGAGAGCTGTGACTAGCTCAAGGTCACCCAGCTGGCTTCATGGGGGAGGGTGGAATTGAACCCAGTATTCCCAGATAAGAGTCCGGCTCCCTAACCACTAGACCAAACTGAGTGCTTCCTCACTGACCCTTTAACACACATTAAGACCACATTTTAGACCAGAGGTGTCAAACTCAATTTTGCAGAGGGCCGGATTCAAAAAAAAGAAGTACTGTCAGGGCCAGGGGGCGTGGCTGGGGCGTGGCCGGGGCATGGCCAGGGCACAGAGGAGGGGCTGGGGTGTGGCCGGGGGCGTGACCAGGGGTGTGGCTAGGGCACAGAGGACGGGCTGGGGGCATGGCCGGGGCGTGGCTAGGGCACAGAGGATGGGCTGGCTGTCCATGGCGGTGCCTGTGCACTCAGGCAGTGGAGGGTCCCGCCGCGCGCTTGCTCGCCTCACCTCACCTAGCCTCTTTCGCGCCCAAGGAGGACAGCGGCGGCCGCAGGCGGCGGCCACGGGCCATATCTTTGACATCCCTGTTTTAGACAGTTGGGAAAACCGTGTCCGCACAGCGGAACCCATTAGAAACACATCGGGAAAACCATGTCCGCACAGAAGCACCCATTAGAGACACATTGGGAAAGCTGCTTCCATACTGATGTGTCTCTAATGGGTGCTAACTGGCCCTAAAACCAGTTTCCTGGAAGACTACCTAGAATGTGGTCTTAATGGGTGTTTTCACTGTTAGGACACATCTGAAACGGACGTGTCCGCACAACGAAAAGGGTCCCTAACTTGGCCCTCCCCCAGCCCACCATGATTGGCTCCTCCGGATCCAAGCACGGCAAGCCGAGGGACTCTGATTTCGGGGCTCCCCCTCATCCCAGAAGCGGCAGATCGCTGCTTCTGGAGCCGGGGGGGGGGGAAGCTTCACCTAACCTACCCCCCAGCTCACCCTGGGGCGACTGACTGCGAACCCCTCCTTACCTTAATGCAGCCAGCCCGATTCTGGCTGTGAGGTCCCGGTTGCCTTTGCGCCTGCGTCCTGTGTGCCTCCTGACTGGCCAGGGCCACACCTGGCTTCAGGAGGCTCTCTGCGCAGGCGTGCGGCCCTGGCCAAAGAGCAGGTATCTACAAGATGTGTACGTACCTGTACAGATACGATTGCCCAAATTATTCGTCCAAATAACTCGAGATATTTGTATTAATTCAAATTCAGAAATCCAAATGTCTGGACTCGGATTCATACGAATAACCGATATTTCAAATTTCCATGCACATCCCTAGTTTGAAAGCATTAAGCATGTGTGGGCAACTTATTATGGACTTACAGTGTGGTCTGTGCGGCGGAGAAGGCAGTGAAAATGCTATATGAGCAGGACTGTTAAATAACATCAGAAGTGACTTCCTGGCTCCTTCCTTCCCAACCTAGCCTGTTGCACGGCGCCACCTCAATAGCTGCTATAACAAATGCCCGGAGGGGTATCACAGAAAGGCATCAGATTGCAGATAACAAAAGAGCTGGACTGTTGTGATCCCCTGCCGGCCACTTAAGCTCTCTTTCCCCTTCCAGGATAAGGTGCCTCTTTCTCATCTTGCTGCCTGAAGGAGGTAGAAGGAGGGAAGATCTGATAACTGCACTTTCGCTCTCGCTCCCTTGGCTTGAAGCATTCCAGTGCCTCTTTGGAGACGCCTGACAGGTGTGGCTTTTCTGACTGCATCTGCTGGACTATGATTAAAAAGCACCAGGAGCATTATTTGTGTAGCTGTGTGGCACTTCAAAGGGCTTAGGGCAGGTATAAGCTTATGGTTTCTCACCATAAAGAAACCTGATGCAATTGCTCAGTGTTGACTGTCTTCCAGCTAAGGAAGACCATGGTCAAACAAAGACCTCTGAGCCCTATTCACAGCTGGATGTTAGGTGTAGATCCCATACAGTACTGTAGCAATGAGAATTCATTATCTCAGCTCGTTGGCTGTGGTCACACCTAAAGTTTCATCCAGCTTCAGGCCACTTTCAGAGCGAGAGAACACAATCAGTAAAGTCACCAGTAATTTTCATTCCACATTATTATCTCTCCCCAAGGTGGATTTTCTGAGTTGTTTAACACTGAAAGAAAGCCGCTTGTCACTTTGCTCATGTATTTTCTCACTCTGAAAGTAGACTGAATCTGGATTAAACCTTAGGTGTGACCACAGCCTTTCTGGGAGAGCCGGAGGACAAGTGGGGCTGTTGTAGGTTTGAAAATAATATAATTCAAACAAACATTTCAGGGAATATAACGTATTGAATACCAGTGTAAAAAGAACAAAATTATTTAAATCTTTAAATTATTGCTTGGCATGGAGCTGTACATATGTTGTCTGCCAGCTGCCTGATCAGTCCATTCAAAATGTTCCAGACCATGAGCCTTTCAAGTAGTTGTGGTTGACTTGCACACTTGCCAGACGCGTTTCGACTTCTAAGTCTTTTTCAATGGCAAAAGTAACTGTGATCTGGCTATTATCACCAAATGCTCTTGTAGCTCTGAAATAACGACAGCCTCTGCATGCATGAACAAAATGCCTTGAAAACAGGTACTAGTGATCCCATACCACCTTTAATCCACACTGAAGGTCTTTAAAAAGAGCATTTTCTGGCCCTTGATATGGATTGGATGCACTTGTGTGCAGATGCTACCACCTCCAAGCTATTTTCAACCCACTTCTTTTTACTCTGTGTGGATGCAGCCAAGTTCACTCTATGGGTCTTTCAGCATTTGTGTGTGGTGTTCCAGGAAAGGATGGGCAACCCCGTCCCAGAATAAGCAACCCGTCCCACGTTGGCACAGGTTGCCAGTGGAGTGGAACAAGACTGTCTACATTTGGATGTCTTGTTCCACTCCAGTCCTAGCCGCTAGGGATGTGCACAAATATTCGAAGACATTCAAAATTTAATCGAATTTGTCCCAATTTTGACATTTGAATTTGAATTGAACGTCCATACATTCAAATTTAAACATTTGAACCAATTTTGAATTTTTGAATCTATCCATCTGAATTATTTGGACATTCGGATGTGTACAGGTTCGTACACAATGCGTACTTGCATGTACGCATCTTTCCCGCAACCGTACGCATTTGTACGGACCCATATGGGATGAAAATGGGTTGCATACGGGATAACTACAGGATGCATACGGAGATGTAAGGATGCGTACAGGATGAGTAACAATGCACATACAAATGTTGTTGGCTTTCATAAGTGCAAATTCGAATAAAAAATTCAAACAAATAGATTCAAATTTGTTTTTTGAATTGAATTTGGGTAAATTCAAATTTTAAAGATTCAAACTGAGGATGTTTTTCCACTAGCACTAAATACCCCTTGAAGGATCCATTAGGCTCAGAGCAGGATGACCCCATTCCACTACAGACCCCATTAGAGCCACATTGGTTTCCAACACAGCTAGGGAAATCCAGATCATATGGGTCCTTCAGGACCTACAACCTGGATTTCCTGTAGGGTCTACAATGGGTTCTTCAGCCATCAAATCCAGATTATAGGGAGCCTGTTTCCACTACAATTGGGCAGTGGGGTCTAGAGGAGGCTTGGGGGGTGCCCCAAACTCAAAACTCCAAGTCCCTCTGGAGTTGCCTTCGGAGATTAGCACTGGCTCCAAAAAGAACCCCTTGTGAGTGCAATGCTGCTGTCAAAGGCTCCGGAGGATCTTCAAAGTTAGCGGCAGATTGCTCCAGAGATTCTATGGAGCCGCTCCGGAGGATCTTCGAAGATTCTCCAGAGCATCAATGGAGATGGCACTCCCTTTCCCCTAAAACCCCTGGGGTGACAGGCAGACCCCTCGTGGGTAGATCTGGATTTGTACATGGGTGCTCCGGCGTTTCCACAGCAGGCAGGCTAGCACCCATTGCTATTGGGTGCTAGACCACCCATGGAAACACACTGGGTATCTCCCTTAATCCAGATCTACTAGATCCAGATTAAGAGAAGTACCCCTTCCTTTGATCCGGATCTTCTGTGTGTGCTCACCTCATGTTTCTCTGTAACAAAGTGACTGGAAAAACCAGAGGGCTGACTGACTGGGAAAATGGCTCTGAGGAAAAATTAACCACTTCAGTCTCCTGCTATTGTTTTGACGGAGATTAGGAGCAGCCACTACTTCAGAGAAAGAATGGATTTTAGCAGCAACTGGTGTAGCGTGGGGGAGACATGGCAACTCAGTTTACGGATCTAACGATAAGTATGTATATTTTCCTTTTGCTTTCTGAAGGGGAAAGGGGAAGACGTTTTCCTGATTCTTTCTTTTCTTGCACAGAGGTGATATTCATAAAGGAAATTTGTAGGGAGCTGTTACAGCCCTGAATTAGGGGGAGTTGGTGGTGGGGAAGAAAGGGTTTCTAGTTGTGGTAGTAGCCACTGTTCTTCCATCTAATCAGTCCCATGCTGCCTAGCCACGAGACCAGTTTGGTCAAATGGGAATACCAGATTTGATTCCACGCTCCTTCGTGAAGTCAGCTGGGTGACCTTGGGTGAGTCACAGCTTCCTTCTGAACTCTCACAGCCCCACCTACCTCACAGGGTGTTCTGTTGTGGGAAGAAGAACAGAAGGTTGGTCAGCCACTTTGAGCCCCCTTAAATGGGTGAGAAAAGTGGGATAGAAAAGCCAACCCTTCTTCTTCCTCTACAAAGCCAACTGGGTGACCTTGGGCTAGTCACAGCTCTCTTCTGAGCTCTCACACCCCCACCTACCTCCCAGGGTGTCTGTTGTGGGGAGAAGAACAGAAGGTTTGTCAGCTGCTTTGAGTCCCCTTAAATGGGTGAGAAAAGCGGGGTAGAAAAGACAACTCCTCCTCCTCCTCCTCCTCCTCCTCTGGACAATAGCCTGGCAATGCCCCAAACTGTCTAAGTGTGTTTAAGTGCACAATTTCCTAAAGATTACTGACAAACGGTATTGTGTAACGAGCTGCACATTGCATAAGACCTGATCTGTCAAGTTGCTGCTTCCTTCTGTCACGTCCCTGCTTCCCTGCTAGAAAATGTAATAGCATTGCTCACATGGCACTCCCCAAGACATGGAACATTTCTACAAAAATGACATTCTCCTCTTGGAACTGATGACAGCAAGAAGGAAATACTCCACTTCACCGAGTGTTTCTGTGGGAGGAGCAGTTGGCTTTATATATAATGGAGAAACAGTTAAACGCTGCCACTGCTCACTGTTTCCACATGAAGTCTCAGGTGATGCACAGACCAGCCTTCAAATTATCTTTAGTGCAGTTAAGCAAAACAACCAATGACGAATGTCCCATGTTTGTTTTGGCACCACCAGCGCCAGGTCAAAGGTGGAGAGCCTGGGTCATCAGAGTATTATTGAGGGAATGATAGCTAATCAAACAAGGCTGGGTCCTGATAAGATGGAGACTTTTATGGCTAGGTGTTCCTGAGTCTAGAATTGGTGGAGGAATTCACCCTAGGTGGTACAGCATTCATCTTCAAGATAGTCCTGGATATGAAGCTGTCATTTAAGGCTTAACTGGTTTCTGGGCAGGGAACATCATTCCCAGTTTCAGCTATTTTTCAATAAGTCTAACTGTCTCTGTTGTCCACGTGCTGAGAGCTCCCTATCTAGCTTTGTATTCTACATGAGGCTTTCTTAGATGCTGTTGCTAGTCTCAAATGTCACTTCATGGTTTTTAGTGGGAAAACCAATGTATAGCTGTATTACACCAACTTTTCAGGCATTACGCAAGCGGTCACAGAACTGCCATGCTAGGCTGACTACAGGACAAAGCTCTTAGCAGTTTGGGATTCAGGTAGTTGGACAAACATTTATTCTTGCATCGCTGATCCCACAGGCTGCAGACATTGAAGAAAAAAACCTATATACTGATTGAAGTACATAAAATTATGCATGGTATAGAAAAGGTGGATAGAGAAAATTTCTTTTCTCTATCACACAACACTAGAACTGGGGACACTCTATGAAGCTGATGGGTAGGAGAGTCAGATCTGACAAGGGGAAGTATTTCTTCACCCAGAGGGCCATCGGTTTATGGAATTTGCTGCCAGAAGAGGTGGTAACAGCTACCAGTCTAGATGGCTTTAAGGTAGGGTTAGACAAATTTATGGACAACAGATGTATCAATGGCTACTAGGTACATCTTTCAAGCTGGGGTGGGGGGAGCAGGACACTTCTAAGGCCATTAAGGTTGATCTCCAATGAGCATTTCTTCAAACAGGCTTTTGGGGAATGGCTGCTTCTCTACCACTACCACCATTTCTATTGTTTTATTGCTGTGGCTATCATTTTAGATGGTTAGCCTTAGTTTTCTATTTTTAAATTGTGTTTTTATGATACTTACAAGCCACGCCGAGCTCTTTCCAGAGAAAAACAAATAATCACTAAGCCCATACACTAAGACATACGATACTTTTAAGGCCCAATGGCACTTGCTTTTTAAATATTATTTTAACAAAACTGCATAATCAAACATCTTTACTAGAACATCAACTAGCCTAGTTAGTGCAGGGTTAAAGAAAACCTACCGCAGAGCTGTAAAGAGCCTGTTTGCACTTGGCTTTATTCTGGATTATACCCTGGCCTGCTGTCCACATGCTAGTGCGGGTTACAGCAGGATCCAAGCGAGACCTGCCGGAGTCTGAATTAGCATGCAAACCACAAACCCCTATCATGAGATATACTCCAGAAAAAGGCCAAGTATGAACAAGCCCAAAGAAGGAAACTGAGAGAAGTTCTTAAGATGATATTCTTCAGAGGTTCTTTTAGGAATAGTCCTTAATAAAAGTATTTGATCCTTCAAGAATGCAAACTTTTTGGAATACAAATTATCTAGAAGTACCTGCCCAAGATTTCCCAAGGGAACACACACAGCACTTCATAGTATTAAACATGTTCAGAACTATGCAATATTATCAAACCACTAAAAACACAGGTATTGGTATTGTGTCTGATATTAATTAAACCAGTGCCAATAAATTAGAGAACTTCTCAGTCAGCAAAACCTGGGGGATAAGGGACACAGAGACAGAAAGCACTAGAGGTGTGCACAAATACTCAAATTTATTCTAAATTCGATAGAATCTGACCGAATTTCAACATTCGAATTCAAATCAAATGTCCACAAATTCGAATTTAATGATTCAAACAATTTTTGAATTTTGGATCTTTTTTTTAATTATCTGTATATTTGTATATGTATGGGTTCATACACGATGCATACGTGCAGATATGTATCTTTCCCAGGTCCGTACGCATTTGTAAGGATCTGTACGGGATGAAAACGGGTTGCATATGGGATAACTACGGGATGCGTTAACGATGTTGTTGACATTCTTAAGTGCAAATTTGAATTGAAAATTTGAACAAATAGATTCGGATTTTCTTAATTCAAATCAAACTTGGTTAAATTTAAATTTTAAAGATTGGAATCAAATTGAATTTTTGGATATTTCATTCGAATTGAACTGAATCCTGAAAATTGCATTCATGCATCCCCCTAGAAAGCAGTCCATGTTGCCCTTGGTTTCAAAATATATGCATCTCCAAGTATTCCTTTCACTACTCAGAGAATCATTCCCATGTTTATCTTTATGTAGCCCAGGGCAGTGAAAAGGGTATCTCGCCACTACAATGAATCCAGTAGCATTGTAAAGACCGTATTATGTATTAATATTGAATAATAATATTATGAAACCTTTTTTTTCTTTTGCAGCCTTCCTTGCTATATAAAGAATTTCTATTTTACCTTTTATGTCTTTGTATACTCGATATATGTTGGAATGCGTGTTTGTGTGCACACCACACAAACATAAGGATTGTTGTTGCCTAACAGAATAGCAACACTGTGACAAAGATACTTTAAAGGCTTTCCAGTAAAAGTTCAGCTAAAAATAGGTGCCAAAAATAAATTTAGTATCTATTTTCAAGCAAAGTGAAATGCACACACACACAAATGAAAAGTATATCCAGCCATTTTTAATATTGGTATAGCTTTTAAATGCT
This sequence comes from Aspidoscelis tigris stejnegeri, assembly GCA_023333525.1. Taxonomy (NCBI): domain Eukaryota; kingdom Metazoa; phylum Chordata; class Lepidosauria; order Squamata; family Teiidae; genus Aspidoscelis; species Aspidoscelis tigris. The sequence goes on from JALMGA010000002.1 coordinate 100,486,343, forward strand.
GAACTACTGGAGAGACAAACTGTGGTAGATGTGTTTTTGTTTTTGTTTTTGTTTGTTTGTTTTTGTTTTTTGTTTTTTGCAGTGATCAGGGCCTGCTTTGGAAGGCCTGATGCAGGCATCCAAGCAACGTTCTCCCATCTTCAAAGCCTTCAGTGGTTTGGGATCAACAGTCGATCAAGCAGAGTGTGAGGAGAGGAATAGATGAGGATGGAAAGTACCACCACTCACAAGTCCTCGGATAGATCATTTGACAAGCGGAAGGCCGCTGCTAGTGGCCATAGCATGTCATGTGCATGTAACCATGGGGTAGTCATGACCCATCGCTGGCATGTGGATTCTGTATGACCAGCAAGTGGCTCCTGGATTGAAAGAAGTACAAGGGAGAAAAGCCACTTGCTACAGTTTTAGTATATGGGGATGATTCTGCACTGGCCGGTATACCAGACCAGCAAACCTACTAGCAGCCTCCCTTAGATGCATCTTAACATGCACGAAGGAGGTTCCTACTGTGCCTACTGGTCTGATATACTGGCCAGTGAAGAATCACTCCATGTTAAAATAGGTGTTTAATTCTAAATCACATTCACACTTCCTTTCCCTCCGAGTCCTCTCTTACAGCTTTCCAGTTCATTGCCTGCCTCATGCTGGTGGCTGATCAGAGTGGTCAGGAATGGGCAGCTGAGGCTACATGCAATGGAAGAAATCCCCAGTGATTTCAGTATCAGGAATTGGCTTTTCTTCATTCTCCGCTTGTCTTAAGACATTTCCCTTTTTAAAGAACCTTCTCTTTTCCTGCGGAACGTCTTGGCCTGTAGTTAAAGCCATGCCAGATTTGTTCTTTTAACCCACCAGTACATTTTGGGTCTCAGTGGTGGCCTGAGGACTGGGTCCGCTGTTTCCACCCATAGACCCTAGTAAATAACGGGTCTGGTAGAAAACATTTAAGGCCTGTTTTACCTACCACAAAGTCCCAATCTGTAGGTAACAATCAAAGTAATAATGGCTCCTCTAGCGCAACATTTCAGGATGTTCCTGAAAGAACTGTTTATCCTAAATGCAGATAATCACTTACATAAAATTTAACTTTCTGCCAGGTTTGAACTAGGAAGTGGATTATCTCTTCTCCTTACAGTTTGGTCCCACAGTCTACTTGAAAACATGCCAGGTGTGTGATGCAGGCTGCACCTTGAATCACGTTTTAAGAACTCTGTGACTCAGTTTTTGTAGGGGCCAACACTGAGCGGGCACTGCTTCCTTAAAAGTAAATGAAAATATTAAGATACTTGTTTTATCTCCTCTTCAGCTTACATCTTAACTTCCACGGCCTGCGGCTACATCCATATAGAGGAAAGGTGCAAACCACCAGGGGTGTTTTTCCACTGTCACTAAAAGTACCCATTAAGTACCCATAAAGGGGTACATATTTTTGTACCCATTAATGGGTACTTAATGGGTACTTTTAGTGACAGTGGAAAAACACCCCAGGAGCTGTGTTTTGCACATCGCCAGTGCTTAGGGAGGTGCTGGTGAGGTTTGGGAAAGATTTGGTTTCCCCAAATATGGATGCCAGAACGTCCCCCCATCTTCACTTCCCTGGTCATTTCCTTTGTAGAAGTACCAAGAGGCAATCTGGGTACAACTCTGTCAGGCTAAAAAATGACCAGAAGGTGGCTATTTTGGGCCTGTCAGAATCTTGTGTGGACACAAATGTATTCTGGCAGCTGTGGCAAGGTGAATTTCATGTAGGTTTCCTATAACTCCCACCTCTGGGACAATTCCGTGTCTCCCACCGCAGCAGGCAGTACCAGTGGACCTTATATGGATGGTGATTGAATTCCATTGACTGTATTGGCAAATGCTTCTGGGCATGAAGAAGAAGAAGAAGAAGAAGAAGAAGAGGCTTTTCTCACCCATTTAAGGGGACTCAAAGCGGCTGACAAACCTTCTGTTCTTCTCCCCACAGCAGAACACTCTATGAGGTGGGTGGGGTTGTAAGAGCTCAGAAGAGAGCTGTGTCTAGCCCAAGGTCACCTGCCTGGTTTCATGTAGGAAGGTGGAATCAAACCCAGTATTCCCAGATAAGAGTCCAACTCCTTAACCACTAGCCCAAACTATCTGGCACTAGGGGGTGGGTATGGACAGGTAGCATAGTATACCACCTAGGGCATCAGGCTAAACCTGGGAGCTCCTGGCTTGGAGTCCATGATCAGCCACCAAACTCTTGGGGGCCTTTGGTCTGGTCACAGACTCTTAGTCTAACCTACTTCCTTGGGTGGTCCTGAGCCAAACAGGAAGAAGAGGAGAAGAAAGTGCCACACACCAACTCGGCCTTGACAGAAGGAAGTCTGTACATGTAAAGAAAGTATGTAACATTATGAACATCGATCCATTTTGCCTAATTTAGCCTGCAATTAGAGATACAAAAGAGATGATGCATTATATGCTGTCAGTGGCCCTGAGAATCTCCTTGCCTTAAGGACAGCATATAAAGAAATAGGATATTTATTTATTTATTTATTTATTTATTTATTTATTTATTTATTTATTTATTTATTTATTTATTTATTTATTTATTTATTTATTTATTTATTTCCTGCCCTTCACCAAATGGTCCCAGGGTGGGTTACAAAAAGAATAAATCATATCAAATAATAAAACATAATTAAAAATATCACCCCTCCCTCCCAACAGGACAGCACGCTGAGGAAGCTATTTAATTGGCAAAAGCCTGGTTGAAAAGATATGTATACAATGTACACATCGTATACAAAGTATACAATGTAAAAGTATACGACCTCAAGAGGGAATCTAGGGGTCACCACAGAGAAGGCCCCCTCTTGTATGTCCCTATGCCTCGCGCCTCTGAGAGAGAAGGAAGGATCTACAAGTATAGAAATAGAAAATACTAGATGACACAGCTTAAATCTGGAGTAGCAGCTACAATCTAGCTGCTACTTGATGGTAGCAGCTTAAATCCGGAGTATTTTCGGCATGTAGACGCGCCCACAGTGTTTCAGGCGAGACTTAACCTTCTGCTCATGTTTATGAAACCTACGCCGAGGCAACATTCCCCAGGGGACCCGGCAGACGCTCCAGGGACCTGCTGGTTCTTGCTTTAAAGGAACTTCCCCTTATAAAGCGACGCCGTCTGCACGAGGGGTCCCGCCAACGCGGATTCCCTTCCAGGGACCCAGGACGAGGACAGACGCGCATCCACGGGGTCGTTCCGATTGCTCGGTGTCGGGAACCGGATCGATAAGGACCTCAAAGCGAAGCGAAGCAGAAACGTTTCCACCAAGGGGGTGCCCATGCCCACCCCCACCCCCCGTTCCTGCTCCCTTTTCTAAGTGGAATCGGGGGAAACTTCCCGGTGAGTAAACGTCCATTCAGCCTGGCACGCCTCGGCCGCCCTTCCGTCTGAAGCCGACGCCCCGGTACAGTCCCAGTTCCGAAACGAAGAGGGGGGAAAAAGAAATCCAAGCCGCCACGTTTTCCGCCCAGCCCTGCTTCGCCCTGACTGCTGGCGCGGCGGAGTCGATCGGCCGCCCGTCTCTCCGTCAGTCCGCCCGTCGCTGGCTCCCTGCCGGCCCCCCACCCCCGTTGGCACGGGTTTCCGACGAGGCAGCGCTCCGCCTGTCGCCCGCCTCCCTCGCGGGGCCCTCCTCCTCCTCCTCCTCCTCCTCCTCCTGCTGCTGCCGTCCCCCCGGTTCCTGGGCTCCCTTCTGCGCTCGGGACACCTTGGCATTGCAGGAGGAGGCTGGAGCGGGGCGGGCAGGAGGCGAGGAGCTCGCTGGCAGCGGCGGCAGCAGCGGCAGGGACGCGCGGAGCCGGCGATGACCGTCCGGGGGGAGCAGCAGCAGCGGCGATCCCGGGCGCCCCGCTGAGACGGCGGCATCTCGCCCGCTTGGGTGCCAACTTGGGAGCCTCGGGCGCCGCCACGCAGCCTGGCACACGGCGGGAGCGTCGTCGGCGGAGCGCTGCTGCTCTTCCCTGCCCGCCGCCCGTCGAGTTGCCCGGCTCTCCGCGCCCGGAGCGTGGCGGCGGCGGCGGCGGCGAGGGGCGCCGGGGAAGTGCTGGGGCTTTGGACGGCTTGCGGAAGGGAACAGCCGAAGGGGACGAGGAGGAGCTGGAGGAGGAGAAGGAGAAGGAGGCGGCGGCGCAGGAGGAGGAAAGAGCCGGCCAGGGAAGGCGGCGGCGGCAGCAGCAGCAGAGGCAGCAACAGAGGCAGCAACAGCAGCCGGCCCTCGGCGGCGGGGAGCGATGCCTTCTCCTTGGAGCCGCCGACGGGGAGTCCCTGGCCCCGGCCCCGGCGGCGCGATCGTCCTGCTTTTGCTGGCCGTCCTGGGCAACCTGAGGCTCTGCCGCGCAGGTAAGGCAAGGCGAGGTCGGTGGCGGCGGCGGCGTCTCGTGAGATGCGCTTCGTAGCCGCGGCAGCATCGGCAGCATCGATGCTCGACGGCAACCCCCGCGGGCTTCTCTCTCGGCTCCGGCGTGGCGTGAGGCTCCCGAGGCGCTCCCGTTGCCAAAGCGGCGAAGTTTGTTTGTCCTGGACTTTGAGGGGGGAGGGATGCGAGCAGCGAACCGACCCGACCCGACCCGATCCAATCCGATCCCCGTCCCGTCGGGTCACCTGGATTATGTTTGCCTGTGCTCAGGAACCCTCGCTCGCTGGGCTGGTGTAATAACTGGCTTGGAGGCAGGAAAACCGAGGGGTACAGCGGAGGGGGTGGGATACGGAAAATTAAGAGAATAACTGCCTTCCTTCTCCCCACACCCACCCCCGACGGTTGCCCCCTTCTCAGCGCTTGCCCTGGGAGGGAGAGGGGGTCCGGTGATCGAAAACCCAGAAGCGAGGTTGCTGTTCCGACGGGGAAAGGAGAGGGGAGGGGAGGGGAGGATCGCTGGCCCGGGTACCTCCCGTTGCGCCGTGTGGATGCGGCGGGCTGGCTCGAGGGAAAGGGAGGCGAGAGACCATAGAAGAGTTTCGAAGGGGGGAGGGAAGAAGTCGTGAGGACGTTTTTCCCAGGAGGGAAGGGGCGGACAGGATCGGGAGCAGAGATCGCCAGTCTAGGGGGGAGACGAGCTTGCGCGTGCACCGTTCCTGGTAGGTCTACTTGCGTGTAAGGGCCTCCGTTGCAGCTCCGCGCACGTGTAGTTCGACGGAGCATCGAGGGGGGGGAGGGAAGAGTCGGTTTTATTCCTTTTGGCGAGGGAAGTTCACACACACACACACACACGGGACGGTGATTTTGCGCAGGACGCTTCGGAAGGATGGCGAAGGTTGCCGTCGGACGGGGCGCCCGAGGCGTGTCGCTTAGCAATCCCGCAACCTTTGCGCGTCCCCGCGGTTCCCGAGGGTTGCGCGTCGCGCGTCGTCTGCACGCGGTTCGTCCGGTGACGCGGAGAGTTCTCTGCGCGCTTCCTTGCCTGGGATCGAGTCCCACGGAGAGCGAGAGGCGGAACTTCGGAGCCCACAGAGGCGCGAGTCTGGCCAGGGACGGCGGGATGGGAGCTTCTGACGGATATGCGAGAGGGCAGCCGAGTCCCACTTCGCTGGCAGAACCGACTCGCTTCGCTTTTATCTTTCTAATGAAGCCAAGCGGAGGGGGGCCCTGTCGGTTCAGGAGGAAGAGAGCCCCGCTGGATTTTGCAATGCGAGCAGAGCAGCGCTGTGTTTGGTTTTTTTCTTCGTGGTTTCCTTTGCGGAAACGTTCCCTCCTCCCTTTAAAACAAAACAAAACATGGGAACGATATTTTCAGAACTCTGGAAAACTCTACATGCCCCCTTTCGGTTATTACCTCCGCTGAGCACCGCTGCCCGTGTGCATTGCTGGTGGAAAGAAAGGTACCCTAATGCACCCTTGCAGGAACCCTTTCAAGGCAAGAAGTCGAGGATGGAGGACGCTTTCCCAAGCAACTTACCCGGACAGGAGAGCTGTCTGTTGGGTGGGATGGGCTTGGAGGAATGCAAAAAGCACATTGTATCCCTGTGCTTTTGAGAGTCCACAGAACTGGTGGGCTGTTAAACCCTGGCTTCCTCCTCTTCCTCTCTCTTTTGTAGGACTTGGGAGTTGAAGGGTCCCTCAAACTTTGAGAATAAGGATCTAACAGGAAACAGCTTGACACCTCGCTTTATTTGAAGGGGAATCCAGTGATATTTTAGGGTATGTGGTCTCAAAGTGCTTTCCCCAGGATAGTTAAGCAGTTTGCCCCTCTTGGATTTGCCATATTGGTTTGCACATTAATCCCACCTGATACCCAAAGGTTCGAGGGTGGGTTACAGTTGTAAAAACAAAAGACGTGGCGCAGAGTAACTTCATTTAGTTATGTATTTTGGTCCAAACATCTTTTGTGGAAGAGGCGCTATGCTTTTGGAGTTTGACGTTCCTTTTCTTTATGGCAGTATAGCAGTTCTCAGGCCGTAGTCAAAGTTTCACATTCCTTGCTTTCCAAGTCTGACTTGCACATTTGCTGCTCTGTCTACTTTTTATGTCTGGGCTCAAACGAAAAACAAAACCATCTTGCAAGCGTGTGCATACTTAACTGAGTGTAAATCCCCTTGAACTAAGTGGAAGTGATTTCTAGACATGAAATAGGGACTGTGCTGTTAAAAAGAGAGAGTCCTTTAGAGTAAGTATTCCAGAGTCAAGCCGAATCCTTAGACAAGGTATTTGACGGAATGAATGAGAGCTGATGATAGATTTAAACATTATAACTGCTAATAGCCATTGCTGTATGTTGAACAGCAGGTAATGAGTACACTGAGCATATTGTTTTTAGGAGGCAGTTTGTTCTGGTTCCAAAGAGCCTGCTTGTAATTAACTAGAATCAGATTATAATTTGCTCAGAGTCTGGTACTTTAAAGAGGTATTTTGAAGTTGCATTTAATGATAGGGGAGAAAGTGCCTACAGTGAACACATTGTTTAAAGGGCTTCTGGAATGTGAAATAAAAATATTGCTTGAAGGGCTTCTCAGAATACATTTATAGATATGCCTTGCTGTAAAATTAAAAGGGACCAAAGCAAGGGAGGAAAGTTTTTCAAAGCAGACGACACCATGGGTGTTTTTCCACCGTCACTAGAAGTACCCATTAAGTACCCATTAATGGGTACTTAATTGGTACTTTTAGTGACGGTGGAAAAACAGCCCATTTTGCACTCCTTGTACATGGGGGGACATCTCATGGAATAAAGGAAACTTCCAGAGGATGATGAAAGTGCTGTAAGACTGCAGCTTGAAGTACTAGCCCTCTTTATATATATAGATACAGTGATTTAGGGATAGGCAGTGATGAGACAATGGGTCGGGGGATAAATTTGAGCCAACTGAGGCTGTGAGCCACTTGCTCGATGACCCCGCTGTTATCGGAAAGCTTTGAGCCGCGTCTGGATGCTATTGATGGGCTCCTTTTGCTCGCTGAGCAAATGATAACCCTGTCGAAGATTCCATTCTTTTACTTAATAACTATGGTAGCTGGAAGTCTTGCTTGAAGTTCAGGCACAGGGACTCCATACTGTGGGAATGATGCGACAAACGAAGGCAATCATCATTTCTACTCTGCGAATTACCTTTTAATTGCAGATCTTTGGTTCCCCCCTATTGTGTCAAATGTTGACCTGAATTATACTCATCCTGTGCGCCTGAATCCAGGCTTGTGAGCTAATAGGCAGGCACAGCTTTATAAACCTTCTAGTGGTTAGCAAAGTTTCCCCCCCCCTCCTCCCTCTTGTGCTGTCCACAGGCATTGTTACAACTGTGTGGTGTGGAAACTGAAAACCTACACAGATATAGGAGGATGACGCTGCTCCCACCATCTTGTTGAGGAGGGAAATCTTGCACGCCTCTGATTTTCCCCCATTCCATCTGCCACTAACCCTGCCAGCAATGGCCAAAGATGATACAACCGGAGAGCGCGAGTTTTCCAACTTTGGTCTGTAAGCCACTTTGGTCTTGTGGTTACAGTGTCAGGCTCTTATCTCATAGTTTCCTGGTTCAAGTCCAAACCCCTCCATGAGGTCAGCTGGGTGACCTTGGGATAGTCACTAGAGCCAGCTTGGTCTAGTGGTTAGGGAGCTGGACTCTGATCTGGGAATACTGGGTTCGATTCCACCTTCCCCCATGAAGCCAGCTGGGTGACCTTGAGCTAGTCACAGCTCTCTTCTGAGCTCTCGCAGCCCCACCTACCTCACAGGGTGTCCTCTTGTGGGGAAAAGAATAGAAAAGCTTTGTCAGCCACTTTGAGTCCCCTTAAATGGGTGAGAAAAGTGGGGTAGAAAAGCCAACTCTTCTTCTTCTTCTTCTTCTTCTTCTTCTTCTTCTTCTTCTTCTTCTCAGCTCTCACAGCCCCACCCACCTCACAGGTTGTCTCTTGTGGGGAGAAGAACAGAAGGTTTGTCAGCTGCTTTGAGTCCCCTTAAGGGTGAGAAAAGTGGGGTATAAAAACCAACTCCAATTCCGACTCCACTTGTACCTAACAGCTAATAGCATGGGCCCCTCCTGCTCTCCTGTAACCAAATTCTGTAAGGTTTATTTGAGCCCAAATGTGGCCCTAAGCAATGCTAAGAGTGAACCTTATAATGGTAGAAATTGAGCCTCTAGACATGTGTGAAGTGTGCTTTGTGGCCTGTGTTGTGGACATAGGCTTTGAAGCACTTCAGAGGCCTAACAGGTAGATGAGAGAGAGATAAGCAGGATCCTTAGCACCTCTACAGAAATGTTCTGCAACTGATCAAGCCTATCTATAATTGAGGCAGACAATTCATGGTTTTCAACAGTTCTGCCTTAGGATAGTTCTCCATATGTGTTCCTTATAACTCTTTAACAAAAGCAATGTGGAGTTGCTGGTGTGACACTCTCCTTTTAAGCACTGACAAAAAGTGTGTCCTTTTCCCTTGCATCCAGCATGCCAGGAACGCATAAAGTCTGATGGAGAGCTTTGGAGACAGCCTTGCTATAAATGCGGGGGCCTTGGTGTGACCTGACAGGCAGTGACAAGCAAGACAGCTAGTAACCCATCATTTAAAAAGGCTTGGAAGCCTTTTTAACTTAACTGGTCATCTTCCTCTCAGCTTGTAAAACAGGAGGGTGCCTCCATAATGCCGAAGACGCAGAGATGTGTCACCAGACATGTCTCTGGCGCTGCTTTGACCATTGCAAAAGCATCTCGTTGCATGTTCCTCTTATTGGAGCATTGAAGGGAAACATTTCTTGTTGCAGGGTAATTAAAGTTCAGGTGGAGTCTACAGAACATGTCTCAATCAGCCGTATTCCCACCCCATGCTCTAAATTGCCGGCTTCCTCTGACAGACAGAGTAGTGACCTAATAATCTGGATCCCCACTGTTATTAAAGGATTTTTTAATAGCAACATCACATTTGACATGCAGGTATTGTTTCAGCGTTAGGTGTGTTTCTTCCGTTCCGCTCTTGTGTTAACATTCAGAGCGACTGGTTTTTGTTTTCTTTTTTAGCATACTTTATTCGTACTTTAATTTCTTGGGGAGAGATGATTAATCCTGGGCAGTAGAAGGTGGTATGCCTCTGAAAGCCTGCTGCTGGGAGAATATTTTAGGGCTCAAACCCAATTTTTCAGCTGTGTTTCCCTCATCATATGATAATGCTGTACAAGGATGACGTTTAAAGTGTTTCTGATTGTTTTAGTCTCCCATAAGACAGGGAAATATGTTTAAAAACAGAAATAGAAACCATACGGTCCTATATGTTGGACTTCAACTCCCATCATCTCTTATCTTTCGTATCCGGGAACGATATTCCCTTCCTGTGCAAGGAATAGTTGAAGTAATAACAGCAGGGAAGATTAAAGGAAGACAAGTCTCATCTGTTGTATGCTACAAGATTTTGTAGTAATCTATATAGGAATGGGAAGTGGCTGTAGCTGTGTGCTAAATCCTGCCTGGAAAGCAGAAGGTCAGAAGTTCAGGCCTTGGCATCCCCCCAGAAGAAGGTTAATGAGAAACCGCATTTATATCTGCCAAGAAAACCACATGGATGTGTCCATATAATTACCGGGAATTAACCCAGACCTGATGGTACCAAACACCAATATAGGAATGAAATAGATTCCTGAAATTCAATTAATTCACTATTTTATGTTACTTTTCTTGAGATTAATATGGCAACCATAAATGAATGGTGTCAATTAAATGTAAAGGGTTCCATTTTATAAAGTAGTGGTATAGCAATACTATACTTAAATGGCGCTGACTTGATCTTATACAATACTAATTCTGTACATCATTCAACTAATAATCTTGTAGCTACCTTAGGGTGAGACCTTCCTTAAATGGTCCCTTGTACACTTGGTGAACTGATGTACGTGGTCAGTGCAGAATCAAGCCTAGGCCCTTTCTGCACTTACCTCAGTTAATCTGTATTAGCTACATCCATATTTGCTAGATCTATATTAGTTATATCTGGATCAACCCCAGGCAGAGGCATCTGCATTGAGTGACATTAAATGTGTGTTAAAGAGTACCAGCATGGATGTAGACCACATTAGCTGGAAAAATGGAGGAAGTCACATAACAAAACACTGAAGCAATATAATAATCCATTATGAGAAAATTGTAAGAAGTTTCTAGGTTGTTTGTTTTGAAATGTTTTTAACAAATAAAATATTTTTAAAAATGGATGTAGACCACATTTATCTGATCTACCACTAATCTGGATTAGTGTGGCCTTAGCACAGTTCAGATCCAAATCTACACTCTCTATATGCCAACGATGTGTTCTTAGCTGCTCCTTGACCCTAGAAAGGACCCTAGTCTAATGAGTTTGGGGGAGGGAAGGGAAGTTGGGAAGAAGAGATTGAACCACATTCTCAAGGGTGTGTGAATGTGGCCTTGGAATATAGATGTCTTTGTGCGGATCTGGGTATGGATCTTCTTTGGCTTCATTCGGTCCTAGAATTAGTGCTGGTTTGCCCACAAGTTGTTCGTTCTGTCATTTGGTTACACCTTAGAAGAGGCAGTTCCTAAAACTGTTTTTCTGTGTGTGCTCTGCTCTTTCAGAGTGCTTACCTGACCCATTTCTTTCAGTGAAGTCAGCAGCATTTCCCTTTGTCAGGGTCTATAGCTTTCTTTGCTCCTGGGAGAAAGTATCAAACTCACAGGATGTCTCCTGCTTTTGCTTCCTGATATCAGCTTATGACATTTCATGGTGGTTTTCTTTCTGGAGCCACCGCTCCTTCTTGCCTTTCTACTCAGCTTTAGATTTTGGGCTTTTTGGAAGCACTCCTATCACCACTATTTCATTTCTCAGCCCAACACAGGATTGAAGCACAGGTGCCACTAAAAGTTTCTCCTTGAAATAGGATGTAGCATATTTCACTCTGCTGCAAAGAAAACATTGCACATTTCCCTAGAGATTCTATAGATGTTAGGAAAAAATTTCTAACAGTAAGAGTGATCAACCAGTGGAACAGGCTGCCACGGGAGGTGGTTGGTTCCCCTTCGATGGAAATCTTCAAGCAGAGACTGGACAGCCATCTGTCTGAGATGGTTTAGGAGATCCTGCCTTGAGCAGGGGGTTGGACTCGATGACCCAGGAGGCCCCCTCCAACTCTACCATTCTATGATTCTATAGATCAAAACTGGAGAAGATGATTTTGGGTTTCCCCCTTTCCCAATGCTGAGATTTGAAGCTCTTTAACTCCTACTGCCTGCAGATTTGTTTTTAACACTGTGAAAATATTCAGTGGATTTTTCTTATTCTCAGTAGATTAAGAAGTTGGCTTTTGTCAGAGGTGGTTCTGCAAAATCTCCTTTTTCTTTGCAATGGAAAATAATCTTGGTGTTTAATTTGCAACACTGGTCTTATTCACCTGTCATGGGCCGTGGTTACACGTAAGGTTTAATCCAGCTTCAGTCCACTTTCAGAGCGAGAGAACACACCAGCAAGGTGACCAGTAATTTTCACTCCACATTATCTATCCCAAAGTTGAATTTTCTGAGTTATTTAGTACTGAAAGAAAACAGCTTGTCACTTTGTTTATTATTCTCTCACTCAGAAAATGGACTGAATCTGGATTAAACGTTAAGTGAGACCACAGCCTGGTGAAGCCATGGTTTTGGGTCGCTCACTGTGGCACCAAGACCTTCTGTGAAGCCTGCAAGAGATGTTAAAGTTTTGTTTGTTACATTACATTTGTATTCTGTCGCTCATGCAAAGATCCTTAGCCGCCCAGAGACCCTTGGGTATGGGGCGGGATATAAATATAAATAAATAAATTCAGTGAAAATGATATTAATAAAAACAGGATAAAATACATTAAAATTCAGATAGTCAAGGGCCTTTTGTTGCAATGGACCTTATCCTAGATTATAACCCAAAATATAGTCCTGCCATTGGCATGCTGATACAGACTGCCAAAGGCCCCAGGTAGGACATGCCGTAGTCTGCACCAGCATGTGTATGACAGGTTCCTGTTCCGAGATATAGTCTGGAATAAGGCCCAGTGCAGAAAGCTCCTGTACATCAAAGGCCTGAGTAAAGAAATATGTTTTAACCAGGCTCTGTTTAGCCTATAGAAGTGAAGACTGAGAGGAGACATGATAGCGGTCTTCAAGTGTCTGAAGGACTGTTACAGTGTGGAGGGATTGCCCCTATTCTCACTTGCACAAGATGGGAGGACTAGAAACAACGGTATGAAGCTTCAAGGGAGTCAATACAGATTAGGTATATTAGGAAAAACTTCCTTATAGTGAGGGTGAGCAGTCAGTGGAATAGGTTGCCATGGGAGGTAGTGAATTCTCCTTCGCTGGAGGTCTTCAAGCAGAGGTTGGACCTACATCTGTCTGGGACGATTTAGGAAATCCTGCATTGAGCAGGGGCTTGGACTTGATGACCCTAGGGTCCCTTCCAGCTCTGTGATTCTATGATATAACATTGTCATGTGGTGTTATCTCCAGAGGAAGGGTCCACACACAGAAGGCCTTCTTGTATGCCCTCATGCTTCTGTGGGTGGCAGAAGTCCAGGAACAACCTCCCTGTCAGATCTTATTGATGGGGTAGGTCTGCATGGGAGGAGGCCCTCCTTTGGCTATTTGGAGCAAGCCATTTAGGGCTTTTTATGTCAACATCAGCCCTTTAAATCATCCTCAGTAGCATATAGATAACCAGTGCAGGTCTTCTAGGACTGACATGGCCAGAGACTCCCATCAGGATTCTGTACTAGTGCTAACTTCTGGGCTGTTTCCAAAGGCAATCCTTCTACAATGGTCTAGTCTTGAGGTTGCCAGACCGTGAATCACAATGGCCAAGTTGACCCTATCCAGGACAGGGCAAGGCTGGCAATCCTGAACAGAAATGAAGATAGGCCCTTTTGGTTTCTGCTATCACCTGAGCCTCAAGTGACAGCAATGAATCCAGCAGCACTCCCAAATCACAGCCCCTTTCTTTCTGAGGCAAAACAACCACATCCAGAACTGGGGGTCCTCTGACCTCCTGGACTTGAGGTTCCGTGATACACAGTACCTCCGTCTTGTATGGATTCCGTTTCAGTTTATTGGTTCTCATCTAGCCCATTACTCAGACAGTGGAAAAGAACCTCTATGCCTCCCCTGATTCAGAAGGAATGGAGAGATAGAGTTGAGTGTATTGGTGGCACATCACTCCTGAGCCCTTTGACCCCTGGCATCTCTCCATAAAGAGGTAATGATAATGTAAGATACTGCATGGATACATCCCTGTAGTCAACGAATTTTGGCATTGACATGATGGTGGAACAACATGCAATTTCTGCATATGAAGCCCACAGCCCATATCAGCAGAGAAAGAAAAGTAGATAACTTTTCTGATACTCCTTTTCAATTGGCAACATCCACATAGCTGTCAAAAATGTCATCTCTGCAGTGAGAGGTTTGGATGCCACCACAGAAAGAAGTTTGGATGCCACCACGGAAGGTGCATTTTTTACATAGTTAGCATCTCCTGGTCACCAAGACATCATCCATAGCTTTGAAACTTCTATCTGGTGCAGACCAGTGACAGAGGGGTTATGGTCTCAGAAGATGGTCATTTTTGGCCCAGAGCTTAATCGTTCCGGGTTCCCTTGGGGACTTGCCCATATTTCTGCTGTCACTCCATGTAGCATGGACAGTGGGGGGAGGTGAAAGAGTGATCCCCCCCTGCTGTGTACAGGACATCTCTGAGGGCACATCTGGGGGAATCTTTCAGGCCCAGCTGAGGCAGCTGTATTTGCTTGTCAGGACCAAGGGGCCATCTGGGATCACCTCATATCTATTGTGTGAATTCAGCCTCTACTGTATCTCAGCATTTTGAGAATTCACTACACACTGATATGGTAATGGGGGGAGTTCAGAGATAAGCAAAACAAGACTGCCAGATCTCAGACACACTGTGGGTGGGATGGAGGCTTATGCCACTCTCCAGGTTTTTCTGTCATCTGAGGGCATTGACAGCCGCAGCACTGCAGATGGCTCCTTCACATTTCATCACACAAATCCTTCCGTGGGCAGGGAGGGGGTGACGCCCCCCTCATCTGGGCACTGTGTGTGGGTGTTGGGTCTTTATGTGTGCGTGTGATTGTGAGCTGCCATCCAGACACAAACAAAACAACTAGCCCAGCTGGGAAGCATCCTGTGATTTTTGCATGGCATTTGGAAATCGGCTTACTCTATATGCCAGTTGTGAACAAACTGTGACTCACCCAAGCATGGCATATAATCTACCAGCCTGAGAGTTTGTCAGGCAATGTCTGGTGACAGCAGAGAGCTTCTGAAGTGCTTTTGGCCTAGGGGAGGCACAAGTTTGCTCAAAACATTGCATGAGGATGCTCAGATGGAAAGTGTTTAGAAGAATACTGATGGATGCCCAATTGCATTCGGTTAAGCAGAAAAAATATTGCTGAGGGACCGTTTGTGGTCTCCGCTATCTGTCTGCCAAGGTGACTTGATCAGCGGTAAGCAAGGGCTATGTTTTGCATTTAGCAAAGAGGTATAAGTGACAGGTTCCTCTGTTTTTGTTCAGATGGATAAACAATAGAACTGGAGCAGGAGGAAAGAACCATTTTGCTACTGCTGTTAACACCCATTTTGATACTGCATGTGGTTTAACATGGTTTTCTGTGTAGTGAGTCACATGAGAAGATAAGAGTCTGAGTGTTTTGAAGAAGAGCAAAAATACAAATTCCAGGCAAGATGTCGCACTGCTGTTTGGGCCAACTTTAAAGGCAGCTAAAGTGTTGACGTAAGAATACAATTAATATAATGCTGTCCCCATCTGTATTGTTTTCACTGGCGCTTACCCACCTTCCCAACTGAATGGAGATTTGTTGCGCTGTGGTCACACTTAAGGTTTAATCCAGCTTCAGTCCACTTTCAGAGTGAGAGAATACATCAGCAAAGTGACAAGCTGTTTTCTTACAGTATTAAATAACTCAGAAAATTAACATTTGGGAGAGAGAACGTGGAATGAAAATTACTGGTCACTTTGCTGATGTGTTCTCTCTCTCTCTCTGTAGGTACCACAGCCTTGACACAATTGCTAATCAATCCAACATGCCATGTGGATTCCTTAAAATGATAATATATTTCTGCAAACCCTATAATCATCAGATGAAGAATAGATCAACAGTCCTGCTTATAGACTTAGTGTAGAAGTCCATGGTATATGACTTCACTGACATTTTCTCCTTGGCTTGACAATAACCTGTTGAATTATACCAGTACTGAGATGTTAATATAATTAATTTTGTTTGTTTAATCTTTGGGTGTTTTTCCACCGCACTCCTTTAATCTGGATCTAAGAAGATCCGGATATAAGGAATGGGTACTTCCCTTAATCCGGATCTAGTAGATCCAGATTAAGGGAAGTACCCAATGTGTTTCCATGGGTGGTCTAGCACCCAATAGCAATGGGTGCTAGCCTCCCTGCCGCGGAAACACTGGAGCACCCATTTGGAAATCCGGATCAACCCATGAGGGGTCTGCTTATCACCCCAGGTGTTTGGGGGGACAGGGGGTGCAATCTCCGAAGTGGCTTCAAAGTCATTTCGAAGTCACTTCAAAGTCTGTGCAAAACAGCTCCATTAAAGACTGTGCTGATCTTTGGAGTGATCTTCAAAGTGACTTCGGAGTCACTTCGAAGTTTACTCTGAAGATCAGCACAGACTTCAAAGATGCTCCAGAGCTATTTTGCACAGGCTTCGAAGCAACTTCGAAATGACTTCAAAATGACTTTGAAGCTTAGGTGCCCCCTCCCTCTAGCCTCCTCTAGACCCCATTGCCACACAAGCATGGAAACAGGCTCCCTTTAATCTGGATTTTCTGCCTGAAGACCCCATTGTAGACCCGATTAATGGGGTCTACAGAAAATCCAGATTAAAGCCCAAAAAGTACCCATTTGATCTGGATTTCCCCAGTGGTAGTCGAAACAATCGGGTCCTAAATGGGTGCCGTGGTGGAAATGGGATCATCCGGCTCACACCCAAATGGGTCCTTAATGGGTGCAAAAATGGGTGATTTCTGACAGTGGAAAAACACCCATTGTCTCAACTTTTTAGATAACATCTCTGAGGTCTTTTAATATAAGACTTCTTAGGGAACTCTGATCATTTCTCACTGTGCCTGAATTTTATTTTGATGTTGTAATAAAACACACTTACTTTGGGAAAGTTTAGAGGCATTGGAAGAGGATGCATCCCCTGTTGCTTTCTTACTGAGAGCTGTTCATGCCGTTAGCGCATCTGGCGTCACTGCTTCTTCTTAGAAGCAGGGAAACTTGGTCAAAGGACCAGCCGATGGATCAAGGCAAAACCATGGTGCTTAGCTTCTTCGTCACTGCACTGAATCTTCCTTTTCTTCTCAGAATATTGTACAGATTCATAAAGCCCCCAAATGTACAAGCTCTTAATATAGGCAAAACTGGACAAAATAAGGAACCATTCTCGTAAATATCATCAGGATCTTTTCATACAAATATTCAGTCCATCAAAAAAGAACTGGAATCTTCACAGACACAGGGCCTCTTGGCGCTTGTTGGCATTCCTTACCAACGAGCGTACTAAGGACCCCCCTTCCACATGTTATTGTAGAACACAAGGAGGCCCCACCCACCCCGGTATGTTCTTGGTTCCGTTCACACAGGGTGGAGCATGATCCAGATCAAAAAGTCCTTGGTGTGGATCACCTGTTGACCTTGATATCCAGGTCTACGTACTGGCATAACAGCTCAACCTAGTCTGGAACAGAGACACGCAGAAGGTGCACACCTCCATGTTCCAGTTACAGGGGGATCCATTTAGGCCATGTGCCTTGTTGTGCTGCCTGGGTCTGGAGCTTGTGCAGGTTGGCTTGGAGGCCTATGTGACCTTTGGGGCTGAAAAGGGAGCTGAGCTGGAACACGGTGTCACTGGGCGGACAGTGTTGGAATGGATGGCTCTGTTTCTTATGTGCTGGAACCGAACTGGGCAAGCAAGTGCAAAAAGGCCCACATGCTCAAAATAGGAACCAGCCAACTTCAGAAGTTGTTTATACTTCTGCACACTCACCTGTGCATAAATCCTGGGTCTTAGAGCTTGCTGGGTTCTAATTTCTGCCATACCTATGGCATGGTAGTTTAGAAATAGGGCTGAAAACAGGGTACAGACCAGAGTGAGATACTTCTTCAGAGTTTACTTTTTGGAAGTGTGTTCTTTGAAATTCCATTGCGTTGTCAGCTTGACTGCATGTTTGTTTATCAGGAACAGCATGAGATGCTCAGTACGATGATGATCACAACATGTTTAGGGCATGTTTTACTTTCTCTTGCTCTCCTTTTCCCATCATCCTCTCCCTGGTGTGGCAACACCATGTGAGCTGCCTGAGCGGCTGTGAAAATCAAGGGTGGGATGCTGTGAACGTGATTCTCTCTGCTTCTTCTTACTTTCATGCCAGCAGGAGTGTGAATCTGCGATGGCTGATTACGCTACCCTGCTGTTGTTTGTGTTGGATGAACATATGTGCCTGGCCGGTGGTTTTAAAAAGTGAAATGTAACAGAGAATACCCATGTTGCTGGGTGGAGGTGGGGGGAACAAGGGCTGCAAACGCAGCAAGGGTAGCTTTCAGGGATGGCTTCAGAACTGGGTGAAAGTTTGATGCCACTGGCTTCCTTTAAAAGCTGCTGTAAGGTAGGACAAGGTACCTGTTAGGTAGCAATTAAGTGATCTGATACGAGCCTAAATCCTTACTAATTCTGGAGGAAGAGCTCTTATTATAGATGTCTGTATCCATGTGGACCCCAGAGGGATACCTTCTGATCAGGGTCTTTTACTATGCTTGGAGAGAATGATGCTTGGACAACCCCAACATTCAAGAAGAGCCCCTTGTGTGTTGCTGTTCCCTGCTTCTGGTAACATTCTTGCATCAAATAATGATTAAAAGGAACAAGTTGTCCATGTCTTCATGTGCCTGCAACTGTCTAGATATTTTTGAGGTGTGAATTTTACATTTGGCTGGATGGTTGTGGAGACAAGACCGTTCTGACTGCACCCACAGCTCAAGTGGTTTCTTGGCAACCAGGACAGAAACATTTTGAACGCCTAACGAGGCATTATGGAATTAAAAATGTGTACCCCAGGATCTGCTGT
The DNA here is from genome assembly GCA_023333525.1 of Aspidoscelis tigris stejnegeri. Lineage (NCBI taxonomy): Eukaryota > Metazoa > Chordata > Lepidosauria > Squamata > Teiidae > Aspidoscelis > Aspidoscelis tigris. Next base: position 100,504,951 of record JALMGA010000002.1, read on the forward strand.
TGATGTGTCAAGACTCCAGTTTGCAGCCCTCTATAAAGTGCCAACTGCTTTTAAAAGCAAAACACCCCTAGATTTCTGAGGCAATATTCATTTACACCCTAGTTCCATATATGTGAAGAGACGCCCCTTCCGCACGGGCCCTTAATCTGGAGAGCAGCATTGACAAAGGTTGGATCAACTCTTTCACAAAGGAGAAAGACAACGTGGCGTTGTGTTCCAAGGTCTTGTTTGAGGAAACAGATTGATGGGCCTTGATTGTACATTTCTGGATTAATAATTGTGGAAGGTAAAATCATCTTTCCTCCATATTAGTCTCTATACTGTAAATACAGATCTTGTTCTCATCAAATTAAATAATGTAAATCTCCAATATTGGATTAAAAAAGAAAAAGCTTGTGCTTTTTCTGTACTTTGTTAGGTGTGCGTTGTTTAAAAATATTAACTTTGATATTAGCTAACCTTTATTAATTATGACTTTTATTTAACTTGTTCTGTGCATTATTTGATGAAATATATTAAATTTATTATAATATATATGTGTGCTTCTCTTATCTATTTCTCTGATTTTAATACCTCAGTGTGACTTTTTAAATACTTAAAAAGATGAGGAGAGCTCCTTTTCACATTGCATTTATCAAGAGAATTGGCATCTTTTAGCTATATTATTTAGTACAAATTGCTTATGGAAATTTCCCCTCTTTCTGTGGGCTAATGCTTTTATTGTGGAGAACGTAGACAATAATTTATTATACGACAGCTGTCAAATATGTGATGAGCTGCAGTAAACAACATAGCTAAATGCATGTGAAGTTCACAGTGACCATAAAATACAGAAGGACTCTTAACTTTGGCATCATCTTCCATAGGAGATAAAATTGCTGACCTAAGTTTGCCCATGAGGAGGTGTAAGGGCAACCTCCCATTGACCTGGGATAAACTGCTCCAAGGTCAGTCTCTCTGTACAGAAGAGAGTCACGTACTGACTATGCTGTTCAACTTCTGGTTGAACATTCAGGCCCTGGTTGATGTATCTAGCCAAGAAACTCTCTGCAAGCAGTGTTCTACAGAGATGATCTGGAAGCTGTAGAGGGTTCTCTTGGACCTCTGTGGCTTGTCCTGTGTGTCAGCTCACAACTAAGACAGCTCCATCCAGCCCCAGTGAGTCATATCCCCTGGAAGAGCCAGTTCCAAACCCATGAGATAGAGGGAAGGTACAACCACAGCAATGGCCCCCATCAGCTCATACTATAGGCCCATGTTGACTGCATTTATCAGACAACGCGGGCTTTCTGCAGTGCAATGGCTGCCCCTCAGCCAACCATAGCACTGACTTCCTCCTGCCCCACTCTGCAGTTGGTTGCAACATGTGCCACTTCTGGCCTACCTCCACTGCATCAGTGTAAAGGCAATAGTCATCAGGGCAGCAGGGTGGCTGCACAGCAGCCTAGGGTAGCTACAGGAAGAGGAACTGCCCATGAAGAATAATTTGTCTTTGCATGCTTATTGATGATTCCTTTAGAGGGGAAGACCCATAGCTTTCTTCTGGTGAGAAACTAGTACTTGAAGAAGTTAGTAACTTAACAGTGCATGGTCCCAGTCAAGTGGTTCACTGTGAGCATTTTATCCAAAATTATAGTTTTAGATCTATTTATTTTGTATATTTATTTTGTATTTTGGTGTGTGTCTGCTTATCTTATATACACACACACATTGTTTGAGTTACAGCTGAACCACTAGCCCAAATCAAGCGCCCCATCCCACAATGCGCTGGGCTGCCAGTTGCCCGTGCCAAGGTCTGCCCGCTTTGCAGGCATCCCAGTCCAGACCAACATTAGAGGCAGGGAAAGAAAGTTTCTGGCTTATGAACTTGCCAGACAAGGCTACCTTGGCCAGGTGCCCAGAAGGACAACACTTCTGGTAGCATTTCCAAGGGCCTGGTGAAGTGGCACCAGGCACAGATAAACGGAACCAGCTAGTCATGTGCCATCTGCACATGAGGAGCTGGTAGGATATATCAACTGGAACACTGCATGGGCAACTTCCCAGTAAAAATAAGAGATGAGCAGAGCAATAAAGTGTGAGATGAGTTCTTGCTTTAAAGACTTTCTGCCCTTTCTGTGGTCTCAGCCTTTAGGTAGGAGAAACCATCCACTCTCCTAAAGCTTGGACTCCGTGGTTTGCTGGAAACATGTCTGGAGAACGGGCAGGAAGTTTTGAGCACTGAGCGGCTGACGGGGAGGGCTGAGCCTCATCTGTAAGGAGTTCATTACAGCAGATGTTGGTGCCATAAAGCCACAGGTTCCTGCTGTTTCTTATTCACTTATATCCTTTAGGCTTTAGCAATGCTAATGTTAGTGAAAACATTTACTGAAGTGGAGACATAAATCACTGCTCCTTCCCTTCTGTCTTCCCCCACATGCCTTGTCTATCTTCTCTTATCTATCTTTCACTTTTGCTTGCCAGCTTTTCTTCTTCTCCCTACAAAACAGCATTTGGGAGTCACTTGGAACCCATCAAGAGCTCATCCCCCCTTCTTGCAACAAAAGGAACCTCATTAGCATCTCTTTAGCACTGTGGATTTAATTCAAGGATGATCAGCAGAACTTTGCGGTCCTGCTTTTCTTTTATTTCTGGCAGTTATTGAGAAGGATGAGTTTTATTTCCAAGAAGAATAACTTGTCCTAAACTGTGGACCTGCAGACTATCCATGCCAAAGCCTGTTAGCTAGTTCCTTACTGGAAGCTCAGGCACCATAGATCTCCGTGATCCCAGTCTTTGAAGGACATATTCCAAGAATGGAGGTAGTTCTTGGGGCAGAAGCCTTGTGAGATGACTTAGGGCAATTGAGGCTCATATACATCTTCAGGGTTTTGCTGTGGAGCTTGAAATGCCGCTTTAGTTGGACTCGGAGTGCTTCTAGCAGCAGCAAAAATAGTGCTCCAAATCACTGAGGAGGACTGGAAATACAGTATGTCTGAAAGAACATAAGAACATAAGAGAAGCCCTGCTGGATCAGGCCACAGTCCATCTAGTCCAGCATCCCGTCGCACACAGTGGCCCACCAAATGCTCATGGGCATCTCAAGCAGAGACAAGGACAAACCTTCACCTGAGGCCTATTCGCACTTGGCCTTTTTCTGGAGTATATCTCAGGATAGGGATCTGTGGTCCACATGCTAATGCAGACTCTGGCAGACCTCACTTTGGCCAGCTGAAGCGTGCACTAGCATATGGACAGCAAGTCCCTATTCCAGGATATATTCCAGAATAAAGCCAAGTGCGAATAGGACCCAGATCTCGAATCCCAGCAAATGGCCTTAGAAGCGCCCTGCTTCCCCCGCTACACTTTGGTCTCCCGGCAGTGATTTTGAGTGTGACTTGTTCCTTTGAGTTAAATCCTTGAGCTGTTCTCCTACTCACTCACATGGGGGTGAGGAGTCAATTCCCTGAACTAAAATGACCCTGATATGTGTTTTCTCTTCCCATGAGGCTAACCTTCCACAGATTGGAGAGGCTCAGGGTTCAAAAGAGGTGAAGGCATTTGAACCCTAACCTCCTGGTCAGCTCAGGGGACCCACAAAACACCTGTATGGTTCCAGACTCAGCCAAAATGGCCAGCAGCCATTGATATCCTTGAATGAATAATTAAGCCCAATTCTATTTTGAGGCTAACCTTGTCCAGTGAGTGATACAGTTAAATTAGGAAATGCATTCAAAAATCTTCTTATATGTTCCAAACCTTCTAATATCATCCTGATTGACACTGGCTTCTAGAATTTAGTGCGTGAGAGAGATTATGCATAATTTTTTGAACCTAAATCATTTACTGTTTCTCCCTTATGTGTCATTTTCTTGGGCTTAAGAGACACAAAGTCAATCATTCCACACAGGATATTTGCTCTAATTGTTTGATGATTTTATGTGTCATTTTCTAAAAGCATTTTTCATCTCAGTAATATCCTTTCTGAGGTATGACAACCAAAAATGCACAGGTATTTAAACTGCATTTGTAGCATCAATTTGTACCAAGTGATAGTAGTAGTTGCTATAGTATTTTCAAATGTTTTCCTAACTATCCTTAATATGGTTTAGCCTTTTTTCAGAACTCATACTGGGTTGACCTTTTGGGTGAGTTTTCCACCATGAATTGACAATCTTTTTACTGGTTGATTGCTACCAGCTCAGATCCTATTGCTGTATAGGTATAGTCTGAATATTTTGCTTTACTCTTGCTTGTATTTAACTGTACTTTTTATATTTTTAGTTACATTTAATTACAGTTTTTGTTTCACATGCTTATTTTTAATTGCCCTTTGTAGCTCTTTTACTCACATTTAGTTGTTTAAACTCCACTATTTTACAAGATTTGGTTTCATTTAGGGTGATTTAGTTGTACATTTTTAATTGCACTTGCGCACATTCAGTTGCACTTTTTTCAGTAGTTTCAGTAGTATTTTTTATTCTACCCTATTACTTAAAAGTCTCTGAATGGATAACAGAGACAAGATTTAAATAATAGTGGCTGATAGTACTGAAAAAGCTGGAGTCCTATTCTCACAGCCACCTCTCCTCCCATTTGCAATGGTCATGCCACTGGATGCTTCAGGTAAGTCCTTGATAACTGCTGGTTAACGTGTGGAGCACAATTTCATACTCCACACCTAATCAACAATTAGTGAACTTCTGGGGAAGGCAGGCATGCTTGGAGGCTGTAACAGTCTACTCTGCATACATATGCTGTTCCCCAGGAGTTCACTAATTATGCACTAGAGGCCGTAATGTGAATAGGCCTCAGTTTAAGGAAAAGCAGGAGAAAGCAGTGACCTTAAAGTGCCCGCCCATGCTACCACTGCTGCTGTCAAAGATGCTGGCTTACCGGTTCTGCATTCTTTGGGGTATGCAGGCACTTTCTGCACTGAGCCTTATTGGCCTGCTGTCAGAATGCTGGTGCAGAGCGGGACCTTCCATAGTCTGCGCTAGTGTTCAGATGGCAGGTCCCTATTTGGGATATAATCCAGAATAAGGGCCACTGCAGAAAGGCCCATAAACTCCACCTGCAATGTTTATGTGGCCAGGAGCAACACTGGGCATACAAAGAGCATGCTTTGGTCTAGTGGTCAGGGACCCGGATTTTTATCTAGGAATACTGGGTTTGATTCCGCACTCCTCCACAAAGTCAGCTGGGTGCCCTTGGGCTAGTCACAGCTCTCTTCTGAGCCCTCACAGCCCCACCTACCTCACAGGGTGTCTAAACCAACTCTTCTTATTGTCCTTATTAAGAGCTGGAGAGCACTTTCTTACCATCACTCCAGCCTTGAAGCTGCATGAACTTCTGTCGTGCGGCTTTTGCCTCAGTCGCATACGCTGTTCCCTGCTTAGCATGTAATTTATTTATTCGTTTATTTTTATTTTCCTGGTAAACCTCCCTTCCTTCACAAGGCCTGATGGAATGGCAGAAACTCAGCAGGTGGTCACTTTTTGCTTGCCTCAAGATGCAAAAATAGGAGAAGCTGCCCCTGCTGTGTTAACCAGCAGTCCTGGAGCTGTAAAAGGCCTGGTTTCTCTGCCAGCCTACGTGCTGCATCCCTTGCTTTCGTCTGCATTATTAAAATTGTTTACATATAATTAACATAGCTTGTATCAACACAATAGATAACAAGGCATCGCTGAATGTGGAAATGTTAAATTACTACAAAGAAGCCCACCCTGCAGAGAGATATGAAAAAAAAATAGGGCAAAATACTGTTTTAAAATTCAGAAACATCCTTCTACCTCCTTTTTGGTACCTTGAGGTAGATAACATATGTAGAGCCATGAATGCTTGAAATCTGGGGTTGGGTGGTAGGGGAACAGTGTAATTTTATATTCTTAAATAGGAGCCTCTGAATTTTTCAAGGAAAAATGCTTTGGTTTAGTGGTTAAGGAACCAGACTCTTACGTGGGAATACTGGGTTTGAATTCCGCACTCCTGCATGAAGCCAGCTGGATGATCTTGGGCTAGCCACAGCTCTGTTTCTGAGCTCTCACAGCTCTGTTGTGGGGAGAAGAATAGAAAAGCTTTGTCAGCTGCTTTGAGTTCCCTTAAATGGGTGAGAAACGTGGGGTAGAAAAGCCAGCTCTTCCTCTTCAATTAGACAGAGTTGTGGTCATCTGACCAAGTCTTGCCTGAAAATGATGAATCCATAGCAAAAGACTTATTGAAAGCCCCTCTGTTAACAGATTCCCATTTGACTGCCTTCTGTAGCAAGGATCAGGTTGGGACTACATCCCGCCACTTTAGTGTGACAGTGATAAGACACCTGCACATTTGGTGTGGAGGTCATGAAGTCCCAAGCAGAGGCACTGCAGGCCTCCTTGACAAGGTGATTGAAATTCCCCCATACTTAGCACATTAGGGGAATCATCCATCACAGCGACCAAAACAACCTATTCCAGTTTGGCCAGGAAAGCAGCTGGATATCTGGATTGGTGGCAGGCCTACACCATTCTTTTCCTGTCTCAACCCAATCATGAGAGACAGGCCTACACAGGAGTTATCTGAACAAATATGCATCTATCTTCAGTGTGTGTCCGTGTCCTGGCAGCCACAGCCTGTTTCTCTCAGATATTTTTGCTTTATCAGAATCCCCTGGGCAGTGACGCTGTGGCTGTGGCTTTTGGAAAGCTAGGCTGTCCGGCAGTGAAATGGGTCAGGATGTACATAGCCCTGTACAGACTCCTACATCTTTCTCCCTGGGCCATATGTCATGAACCTTCTGTTCCAAGAGGGGACCCCGGATGTGCGTGGGCACAATCCTGTGGCTAAAGAGGACTAGTACAGTAGTCCATAATGTTGTGGCTAAAAGAGCTAGTGTGGAGCTGGAAGATTAAATTGAGAAAAGGATAAGTGGGATATAGAAAGTTGGGGGAGGAATAAAACTAAGCCCTTAATTCTGACTTTGTTGCTAGTGATCCCACCTCACCCATATTACTGAGTCACTTTAATGCTCTGGGTTTATCCCTTCTACCCAAGACAAGTTAGGCTTTCACTGTCCGATATAGCGAGCCTTTGAAAATCACTTCCCTGTCTATTTCTTGCCTCCAGGACCCCACACTTGTAAGATCAGCTGAGCTTCCCGTGTGACTGATCAGCTTCTTGCCCCAACAGGTCCTTCAGAATATTCTGCCCTGCCATTAGGTCATTCCTGGTCCCTATTATTAGTAGCATTAATTACAAATCTGTCTGAAGGCACTTTTATAGTACATTTCCCCCACCCTAGCCCAGTCCAGGAAAGAGCTTCGGGGCAAAAATGCATACTGTGAGGAAAGTTCAGCATAGCTCTTCATGGGAAAGTGAGGAAATGTGTACTTAGCTATGTGGAGAAACCAGATGGTATGAAATTGTGCATCATGTACCAGAAAAGTTATTTGATATCCTAAGTGCAAAAGCCTAAAAAAGACCTAAGCTATGCATTGGATTTTCAGGCTGGAAAAAACTCTAACCTAGGCATGATTTTGGCAAATCTGAAATGAGAGAAAAAGGAAAAGGGAATTAAGGTTGTACATATTTGAAAATACTTTCCCCATGACTTTCTTGAGCGATTGCCATCAGTTTCACTGTCCCATTTATTATGTCCCTTACTCAATATTTTTGACCTTTGGAAATGTACACCCTTTCATTAAGTGTGACAAATGCCCTGTGAGCTAGGTATTAGTTTGGGAGTCACACCCTTTAGCTGGGTCATTTGACCTCCTAGGAGTTTCTGCTTTTAGAAATATTTCCCTTGTTTATCATGGGCAGGCATTTTAAAAGACCTCTGTGATCCCTTTTGTAAATAGAGGTCAATCTTCTTTTGCCCCTTGATTGGCCTATAATGGCCTGTTTAAGCCAATTGAGTATTTCTTCCTTTGTTATCTTGTTGTATTGGTGAGCAAACAAGAAAGGAACAGACACCAGAAAATATTGTTAGGATAACCCCAGGTCAGGGGTATATTTAGAGTAGAATGGGACTCTAGTGAAGGAAGCTTTCATGGCATGGAGCCTAGGGAAGTATAAAGTTTGGTTCACATTTGAAAATTCAATCATATAGTTTGTGATCATAAATATTCATAATGAACTAAACATACAGCTGTTCATATACCTGGAAATTTGTTCAAACTGAACCAGTCTGCCACTTGTGAACATGAATAATTTGACAGAATAGTTCGTGTTCAATGTGGTTTTGCCCTTGTAAGGATTTCTTTATGGGGGGGGGGGGGGGAATGGTATTTCATGTTTTCAAACCAGTTTGAAATTGAATGCGAACAACCGTTTGATCAACTCTCCCACAAATCGAACAGATGGGTGTTTGGTTTGATGGTGAACTGAATACATGGTTTTAGTTTGTGCACATCTCTAATGCATCCTGAACCCAAAGTAGACACAAACAGTAATAATAAACAAATAATCAAACCCAATAAACTTAACAGCTGGCTGGAGTTCCAAGGATGTGTGCATTCGTGTGTGCACATACACACAAATACACAGGCTTTGTTTCTTGGGAACCCATCAGAAAGCAACATTTGCCCACTGGTAACCACACCCATGCCTCGGTCTGGGGATCACATAACCTCACAGGTTTTAATATCTCACAGCAACAAGATACGGATAGTTTAGCTTAGGGGTCCCAATTTCTCTGGGCTAATTAGCACATGTAAAACTTTGAGAAAATGTAGGAAAATCTAGTGTCAGTCACAGAATACCTGCCATGAGTTATACAAAAGATCATAAATATTGGATGAAAAATTAAACCTCTTGCTCCTAGCCCCTAATTAACACTGAGAAGAGAGGGTGGTGATTTCCACATTTATTTGGCTTTGGATTGCTCAAGTTAGTCTGTTCCTAACGACCTAAGAAAACATACTTTCTTTGCCATTAGAGAAAACTGACCAAAGGTAAAGTGAGAAGTACAACAAACAGCAAGTGTAAAGTTCTAGTAACTATAAAACTGCCGAGACTGTATGAAGGAGGAAACAAGTAGATTGCACTGCTGGTATCATGAGAAACAGTTCATGAGGAAAGTCTAGTCAAGAGCAGTGAACTCATTTGGGATAATATAACGTTGGTAGAACAACAGAAGAGACTTTGAATTCACTTGTTCACTCCCTTTCCTGGGCAGACGAATTTATTCCACCCGCTGAAAGAGAAAAAGGAGCAGCATTAAATCCCTTATTTTTGAAGTAGGAAGACAGAAGTTTGGATGGCAGCAGGATTTCTGGGCATATTTAACAAGAGCATCCCAAGCTGCATATTAGCTGTAAAACGGTACAGCGCCTCCGGCATGTTTGATTCTGTGGGCTGAGGGAAAGGCTTGACAGCGATCATGCCTGTCCCTGTCCCCTTGTAGAAGTTTTAATTCCTTTGTCAGCAAATAACAAAGCCACTGGAACGCAAAAGGCGAGCACTTTCTCTTTCTCTCCTGTATTTGCAGCAGACTAAAAGAAAGGAGAAATAAATAATCAATAAAGCAAGAAAAGGTTTGATTCCTCCCACCCACCTCCGTATGCATAAGGCACAAAGAACTCACTGGTTTTAAACTCGGTCTCCGTATTGCATATAAAGTAACAGTGGGGCCTATTTCTAAGAGCAGAAGGGGCAGGGACACGGAAAGTTTTGAATTCTGGCCTCTAGTGCATTTTAATTTTTCTAGCATTCATCTCTAGGGCACCTTTGCCCAGCTTTGCAGGGAGACAAAAGAAAAAGTGTAGCATAACAGACTTGCAAGCAAGGAAAAGTATAAGAGTTGAACTGTTCTCCCCTCCACCTGTACATGCGCATACACACAAACATGCACACGCATGCACACACACAGACAGAAAGTGCTCTTCTTTTTAATCTTGGCTGCCCACTTCTCTCTTCCATAACTGTGCTATATATCAGGGGTCCCCAACCACTGGTCCACGGACAAGGAACAAGCCTTTGGGTTTTTTTGGCTGGTCCGTGGCCCCTCCATAACTCCGCCCCATATGACCAAAGCCCAACCCCTGCCCCACCCCCATCCCACCCTGCCAAGCCACGGAAAAATGGCCTTGCTTGTAGCCAGTCCCCGGTGCAAAAAAGGTTGGGGACCACTGCTGTATATGATTTGGTTCTTCTTAATCATTTGGCTCTGGTCTGGATTACTGAGCTGGAGTGTGGATTTGGTTCTCGGGTGTGATCAGACATAGCAAAAAAAAGAAAAGAAAAGGGGGGTAGGAACGCATCTCAAAGGGCCCTTTGGCACCTTCACTTCCCAGAGAAAGCGTCCAGGGAAGTGAAAATGGGGGATGGATACAGCGTCCGCACTTTGGGATGCTGGATCCATTCCAAACTATCCAGCATTTCCCTGGATGAATCCAAAAGGACAAATTTTGACTGCAGGAGGAGTTGTAGGGGAGCCATTACAGTAAATGTGTATGCAAACACCCTTTTATTTCCTGTTTGCCTTTTCCTCGCATGCAAATGATTAATACGAAAGCTGAGAGGATTTTTTTCCTTCGTGTGTGAAAAAGCATGAAAAATCTCATTTGGAGAAGTTTTAAATGCTTATTAGAGCCATCTGCCTCAAGGGTGAGTTCCTTCCCCCTCAACCTTAGCTCTGAGGCCACCAAAAGAGAAAAAGCAGAGACCCCTCTGTGCAAGTACAAAACCCCCAATAGGATATGGAAGTGAACACTGTGGAAGTTTTTCTGTACACTTCTGCTTTTTGAGCAAAGGTAATCAACCTCATGATTTCTAAATGCCATGAGACCATCATTCCATTTTCCAGTTAGCCATGTTGGATGGGGCCCATGGAAACAACATGCTGGCTTTTCCCACTCCTGAGAGAAGTGACAAAGAGCAAAAGTCTCACATTTGTTATTATTGTGGGCACTTACACAGGTTGTGAGAAGCAATTATGCATCTATTTCGAATTACTAGGTGTCTCCTCTAAATGCAATGGTAATAGTTCTGTCACAGGACCCCGCTATACCGAAGTCTTATCCCATCTTCAGTCAGCCTCTGGGATGAATATACACCAGTAAAGTCACGTTTTCCTTCCACATTGCCTAACAGATTTTCTGAAAAGTGGATAAAATCCTGACAGAACATGGTTTTTACACGTAAAGTGGGTTAACAGCATTGCATTGAGAAAGAGGAAATGGGTTAGTTATGCTACTCGGAACAAACTGAGGTGGAATATAACATATGTGATCAGGAAGGATCTTGAGGCAGACCTAAGAACTTTGAATCTGAACTTACCTGAAACAGAATAAGCTGTTTCCTTGGCTTAAATCACTTACACTGGAGAATATAAGGGGATCTCTGCTGGATCAGGTCATAGCCCATCTAGTCCAGCATCCCATCTCACCTGGTGGCCCACCATGCTTCTGGACATTTTCAAGCAGAAGATGAAGGTGAAACCTTCACCTACTCTTGACTTCCAGGAGATGACCTTTGGAGGCATCCTGCCTGCCTCTCAAGTCTGGAAGTAGCATCTAGGTATCCACTCTAATAGCTATTGATATGCCTGCCCTCCATGAATTTGTCTAACTTTCAGGAATACTGCTTGTGAATACTGCTTGTCCTTGAGCCCACAATCTGCATGGATCCTTAACCATGCCTTAACAGAATTTTCAAAGCTTGAGTCATAATTTAACTAGCTTGGTGGGTCTAGTGCACTACTGCTACTTCCTGTGTGGTCTCCCTAAACACATAAGCAAATTACCTTAAAAATCAAATCTAAACCACAAGGTAAGCCACCAGCATAGCTAGAGTCTTGGGACTTTCATCCTATTACTGCTTATGTGATTCTTGTGACCTCCTCCAGTGCTAAAGGCAACACAGTCCACTCATTTCTGTGCTTGCCATCATATCTCCAGTCACACGCCATTTCTTCCAGCTTTCTGTCTCAATCGTATTGCTCTTTCGCCCTCTCTATTTCACTTGCAGCCTTTTCCTCCTTTGGTTTTTCTCTCAGTTTTATCCCACCACTTCCTATGATGCCAGCACATGTTGCTGTGTCTAGCACCATTGAGAACAGCTGCAAGTGCCCAGTGCTAACTATTCTCAAATCAGATGGGTACAGGGAAATGACCCAGGCATTTTGTTTAGCATTAAACTGTGTTATGGAAAATTCACCACAGCTAAGTCACTGCAGCCATCTTTTCAGTTGATAGCAATGGCAAACAAGTTCTTTGTTGACTGCAGCCCCACTAGGGGTGCCCAAGTGTGGTTACCAGACCCTAGGCCCTCTCAACACATACCTTTCCCTCACATGCAGATGCGGCCTTAGTCACTGGACTCTCACTGCGCTTTCAAAGGTCATTGATCCAGTAATAAATTTTCTCTTGCTCAACCTGAGAAACCACCATTGGCTGCCACTAAGCTGTGCTCAACTGGGACTTTTGTGAGAGGGACCACACAGGACTTCTGCTTCAGTCCTTACCACTGTGAATCAAAGTAGAGGCCTTCTGCCTCCGGGACTTTCCACTGTGGTCACTGCTGTCATCACTAAACCCATGCCAGTATAGAAGCCTCTTCACACTTGGGTTGGTAGTACACGATTAGGGAACTTCTGGGGAAGGACATCTGCACTTGGAAGAGGCTGCTACAGCCTCCGAGTGCCCCCTGCCTTCCCAGAAGTACCCTAATTATGCAGTACCTGTGGATTACAAAATCGTGCTCCAGCCCTCCCCAGCCTTCCCCAATCACTTACCTGTTGTGTCCAGCCAGGGAGCATTCGTGCCTCGGCTGGATGAGGAGGTCAACAGGGCTGCCACACAAGCACGCTGGAAGCCCCGCTGCCCTCCTGGTGCGACTGCAACTACATAGGCCATCAGCATCATCATGGCGATGGTGCTGACACATGTGCAGTCACACCGGGGACCACCGCCCAAATGGCGGTGCCCTGAAGTGGACCGGCCCCACAATTGAATCAAAGCAAATATTCGATTGCGGGGGGGGGGGGGGGAATGCCTAATGTTGACTAGCGCTCCAAGTGCGAGCACTAGTCAACATTGGTTCATCGTGCTCCTTTCCCGTACAGCGGATGGAAAGAGAAGTGCAAAATCACCCTTGATATGCCTAAATAATTCATGAACTTGATACACCCAAATACCTAGATATATGTAAATAACATAAACTCTAATGTTTTTCAACTCTCAATTACTTTAAAATGGTAGGGCTATTTAGGAAATACTCTTTTATTCTTTAGTTTACTATAGTGGGCTTTTTGTTTTGCTTTGATTGCCTGGTCTAAATGCAAAGTTTATCAATTTGTAGAACAAGAAAATATTGCCTAGTTATTGTGCATAGATGCCAGGAATGTAATCAGGAATGAAATAAGGATTTTATCTTACCTATATGTAGGCTTTGATTGTCCCTCAGTACTTTCTATATTACACCATAATTTAATTAGTGTAATGGTGACATGCATGACTGTTAATATTTTCTGGCTGTACCCCAGTAACAGATAATACTAGGATGACCTCTCTAGATAAAATAAATTTATATTTTGCCCTTCATAAATAAGGAGATGGTCATTGGCCTAGATGAGCAGTGTGGTGGAGTATGTAGAATGTAAATTATATAATATACTGCAATGGTATTTTATTTCAGTCTTGATAAAGGCATGCTACCATATCCTCTGATCCAGTAACCACAGATGGACTTATCTGCGGTTGGCTGGATCAGCTCCACCACCACCACTACCAACAGTACCTTTAGGCCTCCTGGAGGCTTCCCAGAGGCCTGGAAATCATGTGAAATTTCATGAGATTTCCCTTGCAAAACCTGTAGGATTTCATGGGAATCATGGGAAATTCCACAGGATTTTCAAGGAATCACGCAAAATTTCATGATATTTTTCAATGTTTCATATATCCATGGTTTCCTTTAACCATGATAAGAACAGGTACATATCCCCAGTGGATATCGGGACATACCTGTATATAGGAATAAGAGAAGAACCATGTTAGATTTAAGTACCTCCCCCAGTAGCTGGCATTTATGCATGAGTAAACATATATAAATCTCAGTATGCTGAGTAGGGATCACTCTTGGCAAGTGGGTAGCTGCATTTGTCACAAGTACAGAATAGGAAGAGGTCTGCGAGCTTCCCTTCTGCCTTCTGGTGTGATTTACGCCCCCCTCTTAGCTATGGAGAGTAGACTGGGCTAGGGCATCTAAGATGGTATCCTGATCAGGTTTACTGGTGAACTTAGGAGTTGGTATACTGGACCATGGAGGCGTATGGACAGCACGCCTTGAATCTGGTATACCACAGGAGACCCTTTTGGTGGAGCAACAAGGCATGACACTGAAATGGGTCACCTGGGAGGTCCTCATGCCAGTTCCAAAACCAGCATGAGGACTAGCATGGAACGGGCCATCCCAATGTGGATGGCCTTGTTCCATGCCAGGAGCAATCCATCCCAGCTTGGGAATGTCCTAAGAAACAGTCTAGGATCCTTCTACCATAGTGACAGACACATTTATGAAGATATTTATAGAACTATCTTGTAGTTAGTGTGTGTGCGGGGGGGGGGGGGATTGGATCCACTAAAGACAGGAGGGAAAATTACTATGTTACATTATAATTTCTTTTTCATCCCATCCTACTGCTGCTAGTCCTGGATAGACGAGTGGTCTTTTCCCACCATTGTCCTCTCCTTTGAGTATTATACTCAAGGATGTCTAAAAATACTTGTAACCCAAGCACATAGATTTTTATTTTGTTAAATGCGGAGCATACTGAGCTCTTTCTGTCTTTGTACTAGGCTTCTGTTGAACTCTGGGACAATAGTTCATGTTTCTGTTCTTCATTTATATATTTATAAATCTATACTTGTATATAACCCTCCTTTTTTAAAAAAAAAAGATAACTCATGATAGCCTACATGGGCTAGGTCAGACCAAGGAGAAGTGACTGGCCTCAAGGTCTCTCTGTGGGGGGATCTGAACCAAGGTTCTTCCAGGTTCTAGACCAGCACCTTAGCCACTACACTATATTGGCTCTTCCTGCCTCTTTGTGGTTTAGCACCACTTACTTTGATCCTTTTATGTGGTTAGATTCCTCTTAAGAAGGTGAAAAATGGTTGTGGGAAGTTCAAGAAAGGACTTACCTCATTCTTTCATTATGCTTGGTAAACATCCAAACACTTGCATGTTAAAATGATATTTTATTGTCTCCAAGCAACACATGAGACAAAAGGCTCTGATGTTGTGAAACAATGTCTGTCTCTACCACCTGTGGTTTGCTTCATTTCACTGACGTATTGTGTTGAACTTCGGGGTGTAGTCAACAAGGGGGCAGGGATCGCTGGACTAAGGAAAGAATATTAGTGTCATCATAGAAGGAAAAAGCAGAGGTCCTTTGGCTTTATTCTGTACTAGAACTTTCCTGCCATTGTATTTGATAGCAACTGTAGGCACCCATGTATGTTCTATATAAGATTAAATTGAAGTACTGGAACAGGTGGAAGGCAGCATTATGGGAGGACTGGATCAAGATGACTGCTGCAGTTCAGTGCTGCCTTATAAATATAACATGACCAGACTTGCTACAGTCCTTATAGACTAGGAGTTTATTAATCAGTTATGCTGATCTGGGTCTACTGAATGTTGTCAAATTCAGGTAGATACATGTGAATCTGAAACAGCATATTAACTAGCACTAGAGCTAAGATCACATCCAGGCAGGGGCACAATTAAGGACTGGCTATGTTAGGAACCCTGAAATAGTGCTATATCTTATATTTTTGGATGCTGCCACTGAGACCCACACCGTTCATGGGTAGGATGTGGAAGAGGTAGCCATGCACAGGCAAAGGTGGTGACTGCACACTTCAGGGTATTTTGCACTAGTTGTGCGTGACACTATGGTTGCATCCCCATTATAAGCTTAATTTGATTTCCCTAAACCAAAATAATAGAACCGGATGCAAACGCAAATTTGCCTGTTCCCATTATTTTAAACTTAATCGCGTTCGATCTGGATTCTGAGGATTGTACGTGGTGTACGTGACTCAAGTGGCTATTTTTTAAAAGCTGCTTTTGGGGGCTGCCCTGACTTCTTCCTCCTGGCGTGAATGTGCCACCCATAATGGACCCCTTCACTGAGCCTGGCTGGGTGGCTGCCGCTTGCCTGGATGGAGTGGGCAGCCAGCGATTCTCCCGATTGCCCACACAGCAATTACTGGCACACAGCAGCAGCGGCAACTCAAGCAAGGGGGCTTTAAAAATTCACACATCTCCCTGAACCTTTCCCTGCTTTCCTTTCCCCTTTAAAGGTCAGAACTCCAAAGAGCTAGAATTGTGCAAAATGGCAACATTGTTATCAGGTATGAAGTGGTTGGATCGCTACAGCGTAGCAGCTGCTGTGAAGGTTGGATTTTTACACTGAAATCACTGTCTTTGGAAGCAAGCTATTGGGAGAAGGAAACCCTAAGCATGGATTCACATCCCTTAAAACGGTAGGGTCCCCACAGTAAAAAATGTAACACGTATCAAGCGCACGATCTGGAGTGAGACCTGTTGAGATGAGGGTTAACATTTACAACGCTTTGGGGCGATTTAACATGTGGAAAGCGTGTTAAGCCAAACTGACGTGGGGTCTGCGAGGATTAAAAACGGTTTGAAACTGAAATAAGCTTGTAATGGGGATGCGGCCTGAATCACACAAAGACAATGCTAGCCCTGTGTTGCCTTGTCAGTAAGCAATTATTCTGGAGGGGCTTTGTTTGTGCAATTTTTGGGTGGGGTCTGAAGCCACCCTAAGTTTGAACGGTTGCAGCAACAATTGCTGCAAGATCTGTGTGGGGAAATGTAGGCACTACATGTCCTTGGGCACATCAGCATTTGCTCACTGTAACATACTTGTTTCACAATAATGGCTGCATCTAAATGTAACCTTTCAACAGACGGCATGAGAGCAGGAGGGATTTCATCAAACAGAAGGAATTGGAGTGCCCCCCTTTACCCTTAGAACACAACCCGCGCTAGAAGATAAAAAACTGTACATGGCCCAGAACTCTGGGTTTTCGCTCAGCATGGAGGCACCACACCAGTCAGACGTCAATGCTGAATTGAACATCCAGTGCAGCCTCAGTCATTTTGCCCTCTGTGAGGCAAAGTCTGAGTGGCTGAGAAGGTGAGAGGTGACTGTGTTTAGAGTGCTCTGTTTGCCCAATGGAGGAATTACTCTCTTAACTACTTCGAAGCTCACTTTTGGTTGCAACGTCTGGTCCTCCAAGTCACTCATATCCTTATAGCACAGTTAGGTGTTCGGTGAGGAAAAGAAGCATTATTATGTCATACATATCACTTCAGACTTTAAGCCAGGGCAGGGTGGGAGAGGGTACAGATTTAATAGCTAACAACAGTAAAAATATGTGTGGCCCACATTAAAACTAGGCCACAGCCTATGCTTTCTTTGACTGATGGAGCAAGAGAAGGAGTGAATGACTCTTGACAGGAGTGTTGATGGCTTGTTTTCATTAAAAAAAAACAACAGCCCTGGAGAGGAGCATTTAAAATATATATATACCACCCTACTCATCAACAGATAATCTGTGAGGCAAACTGAGCTGGGTAACATCTGTGGTGAGGGAAACGGTACTTGGTTAAATCAACTGTAAGGGTAGCTGAGGCGATAAACCAGCAGAATGGGTCCTTCAGGCATGGCCCTAACTAAGAGAGGAGCAGATTGCAACCCTGAAGTAACTCACAGGAGACTTGTGCACATTTTCTAAGGAGCAACAACCTATAGGGTTAGGAGGTGGACTACAGCTTCCAATTAATGTGCTAATTAACTCCCATTAGAATGGTGAGTTCACTAATGTGGGCATG
Organism: Aspidoscelis tigris stejnegeri; assembly: GCA_023333525.1. Taxonomy (NCBI): domain Eukaryota; kingdom Metazoa; phylum Chordata; class Lepidosauria; order Squamata; family Teiidae; genus Aspidoscelis; species Aspidoscelis tigris. Next base: position 100,522,777 of record JALMGA010000002.1, read on the forward strand.
TGCTCTTGTGGGAGCTGGCATAAGAGAACCTGCTGATAATTTTCACCCTCCTCACCACTTAGCTAAGTTATTCTCCTCACACATTCTGAATAAATCATATATTCTGTCACATTTATTTCTCATCCTTCCTTCATGGCATCAGACCTTGAGGTCATTTAATTTTATCCTCCTGGTAACCCCGCGCTCGCCCAAGGCTAGTCCCCAGCTAAGCAGACTCTAATTTGGTTCTCTCTGTACAAGCACAATGATCTATTTGTGGCACCATTCTGGCTATAATGCTTGTTCATAATCAAAACACTGTATAACCTTTCCTGGATGACCAGCTTATTTTAACTGCTGCACCACAAGGCCTGGAGATGTTTTAAATCAGAATCTAAATCCCACCTGTGGTGATGGGACCTGACAGGAGAAGAAAAAGAGTTGGCTTTTCTACCTCACTTTTCTCACCCATTTAAGGGGTGTCAAAGTGACTAACAAACCCTGTGAGGTGGGTGGGGCTGTGAGAACTCAGAAGAGAGTTGTGACTAGCCCAAGGCCACCCAGCTGGCTACATGGAGGAGGGCGGATTCAAACCCGGTATTCCCAGATAAAAGTCCAGGTCCTTAACAACTGGACCAAACTTGTTCAAATCATTTGGGACGCACCCTGCTTGCCAAAGGCTGATTTAGATGGTAAAATGAAACTCTGAAATAAGTCTCAAGCAGCTGTGATTGTGTTTAACTTAACACATTACACTTTTGATTTCTGGGTCTTCTGTGGTGTTGGCTTTGCCTTGGCATTTCTGTGTTGTAGTTTTGCCATTCTTAGTGATGGAGGATCCAAACAGACTCGTGGAAGACTGTTCTTGACATTTTGATGTGTGGCATCTCTGTTTCAACTTATTGCTCCGTCTTTACTTGGAGAAAGAGCTTCGGAGTTATAAATATAGGTTGGAGTGACTGTTGCAGCGCACTACAGATGGCACAATTTTGGGGCCATTTTCAGAACCCAGTGAAGTGGTGCCAGGGTCCTCATGCCACCGAAGCAGCCCATAGACAGGGAATGCTTGAGTGATAGAAATACAAACAAACAAACAAACAAATACTGAATTGCTTATGTAAAAACGCATAGAGGATTTAGACAATAAATCTGTGTTTGGGCTATACTTCTTGAATCTGGATATAGGCATGTAAAAATGTGATACCCTTCCCTTTTCTAGCTATATTTCCCATCTTCCCTTCTATCGGAATTTTGTGTTAATGAAAAACTTGCTTCCAATGAGCAAGGAAGGACAGGTTCATTGAACGTAATAGGGTAGACAGGAGATATGTACCTGTTTCTTTTTTCTTTCTTTTCATTACATTGCCAAATTATAAATTTCTGATTGCTTTTCTTCTATTAAATCCTGACAAATCCCTATCCATCTCAACCTAGCATAGCCATGCCTAATAGAAGTATGAGAATATTTGTGACATCATTCACAAGACAGTGTGTGTAGTGCCAAGTCATCTGATTATTCTGGTGGTGGTACAAAGAGTTTTCACTCCCTCTTTTACTGCTTCCTGCATAGTGCCAGGGAATGCTGCTAGCTTAAGAAGTCTCCACCCTGGTTACAAAAATCAGGCATGAAGTGGCTTCAGAAGACATAAATTAGAGCTGATACAATGTGATTTTGTTATTGTCTTTACATGACCTTGCACTCAGAAATGATAAGTTATATTTATGCATACAATAACAGTCGGTATTTAACAGCTGTTTGGTCTCTGACATAATTTAGGATGGCTCCAGATGCAGGTTAAACCTGAGATTCTTCTGGGATTATATTATGAATGCCAGATAGATCTGAAACATTGCTATTATGGGAAATCTGGCAACAATGCTAGGTTTCCCATAATATCAATTGCTTGCCTCTGGCTTCATTCAGACAGCGTTTACTTATTCCACATCATTTGGATAATCTGGAATAAAGCACATCCAGAGTGCTTCCAGACACATTAATACTGTGCAGCGGAATGCGCAGTTGCGATGGGGCATCAGACACAATGATTAATGGATCGCCGGCATGACACATTATCCCATTGCTCCTGCGTATTTACCTTAATCCTGGATTAAGGACATTCACTGCACAGTATTAAGAAAATTTGAATCTTCCCACCAGTTCAGGAAGGATGGCGAGAACAGATGAATGAGAACAGAAGGGCAACTCAGCTCTGATTGGCCGCCTCATGCCATGTGACAGCACGCTCCAACTCAACTCTCGCAGCTTCCAATGAGGAAGCTACGGAAGTTGCTTTTAATCAGGACGGTTAATCTTTGCTTTGCAGTAGGTAAGCTGCAGTTTTCCCTTTAACTGCGGATTTATTCCGCAAGTCTGGAGGGCCCCCCAGACACAGTTTATTCTGGATTTTCCAAATAAGGCGGAATAGGTAAGTGTTGACTGGATGAAACTTCTGTCTTCTGTCTCCTTGCGTTATTGTTGTTGTTGCAAATATCTAGATGCTAGCCATGCATGGGAGACAGGGGGAAGAAGAAGCATTCACAGGCTTATCTTCATATTTGTTGGAAGCTTTCAGGATCGGCTTGCTTGGGGCTACCGGAAGCCAGCCAAGCACCAGTCCGCTTCCTTTCATTGCTTTATTTATTTATTGCTTTATTGCTTTATTTATTTATTTATTTATATTTATATTTATATTTATATTTATATCCCGCCCCATACCCAAAGGTCTCTGGGCGGCTCACAACAGTTAAAAAAGAACATATTAAAATTGTATCAGACTGAGCTAAAATCCATACAAAGTTCAAAAAAACCAGCATGATGATGATGATGATAATAATAATAATAATAATAATAATAATAATAATAATAATAATAATAATAATAATAATAATAATAATAATAATAATAATAATAATAATAATAATAATAATACAAAAACAGTTTAAAAACAATAGTTTTTGCAGGGGGGAAGCATAGAGGGCATTTAGCCAAAGGCCTGAGTGAAGAGGTGCGTCTTTACCGCCTTCCTGAATGTAAACAGAGAAGGGGCCTGACGCACCTCCAAGGGGAGGCCATTCCACAACCTGGGGGCCACAACTGAAAAGGCCCTCTCCCGGGTGCCCACCCGCCTAGCCGCTGAAGGCGGTGGGATAACCAGCAGGGCCTCTCCTGCAGATCTTAAAAGGCGGGCAGGTTGAATACTGACATCATTCCTAAGTTTCCTGCAATAGCGATATTACAGGTTTCCCCCCTTAAAACAGAACTACATTGGGAATTACTGGCATTACTAACGTAGTGCCGGGGGCATGGCAAAATATATCTCACATCTATTCCATCTTCTACCCAGATGTCTCAGAGCGGGTTACAATAAAAATGGTATAATGCAGTATCAAAAGTGAAGCGAGTAAAACATCAACAGTGCCCGAAAGGAGAGAGGAAGCTGTTTCTTCAGCAGAAGGATGAAATGTATTATATACAGTGAAGGGGCTAGGGAGGTCATTCCATAGCCTTGGGGTTACCACAGAAAAGGCCCTCTCAACAATTGACATTATCAAGAGGGCCTTCCCATTGATCTTAACTGACAGGCAGGTCTGTTCAGGTTTTTTGGGCCTCAAGTACTTTAGGGTTTTATATATCACCTGCACACATGCCCCTTTATTCTTAATCACAGGAGTGTCCTTAAGGCCAGAAGTTGCAGCTGCTTCCACCTCTTGGATAGTTTCTATCTCCACTTAAGCGTGCAGAAAAACAGAGAATGGTCATTGTGGTGTGACTGTTGTATATACCCAGATGTTGGGTAGATAATATTTATTAAGTCTGTATATTGGATATACTATTTCTACAAGCTTTCATTTAGCTGTCTGGGCTGAGAGTAGCTGCCATCTCAAGCAACTGTCGGGAACTGTACTGGTGGAGGCTGGCTTGGAAAAGGGAGGTATCATGGAGAGAAGGCAATGTCAGCAGCCAGAGATATAACCACACCAACACCGTCTTGCCTGTTTTTAAACAATTTTTAGTTAACATGTAAACAGCAGGAGGAGGGTTAGGTAAAGAGTTCAATCTGCACTGCAAATTAGGTCTTTCCTCTAGCGTGCACTTAAAATTTTGCCTATTTCTTTCCGAACGAATGACACATTGGATCTGTTATTAGTCTTTATGCATTAGCTGTAAGAGAAAGCAGCCCTTCTAGCCTGGCTGTTAATGACACAACCCCACCCTCATGCAGTAGCCAAGACCACTTAGCAGTCTCAGCTAAGGAATTTTATTGCCAGCCTCTCTATCTAATTCTGCCTTGCTTGCTCTGCCTTATGCCTTTTGAGACAGATACAAAGAGAGAAGTGTATGAGAAATATAGTGCTGTGTACATAGACCGAAAGTTAAGATGCAGAATGAGTTCCTATAAGGCTCAGCTTGCACAGATAAAGGGAGAGACGAGGAGAAGGCAAGATAAATTTTCTGTAGCTCAGTTCGACTTGCATGCCCCTAGTGTCTTGTTTTCCGTGTTATATTTAGTGCTATACACACTTTACATTCCAGTTAGATGCAGTTATTAAGTTTACCTTACTGTAGGTCTTATTGCAAGTCCAACATGTTAACAGAAGGCCACATTATGATGGGCCACTCTTGGGGCCTTGTCAGTGGTAGCACCTTACCTTTGGACAGCCTTCCCTTCTGCTGTTTGTGAAGCACCTACATTTATAGTTTAACGATGCCTATTAGAGACCATTTTCCCCCCTCAGGCATTCCATGTGTGAATATTTGTTTCTCTCCTGGGTCAGCAAGGAAGTTTCCATGCTGACCTGTTTACCAGTTCAGAGCTAGCCATAGCTGTTGCCTGGGACTATCTCTTCCACACTCTGGCATGGACCACACATGCCACACTTCCATTAGAATATTGCCACTACACAGGTGTAGTGCTCTCTCTACAATCTCATTGTGCTGTGCTTCGCAGTGTCATAAAGATACTGAAATGAAAGAAAAACTATCAATAATGGCAATAAATAATTCAATTAATGAGAAACATTTGGCTGGTTAATATTACTACTTATGTCACAAGTGAGTGGTGGAAAAAATCCCTTACAATATACACTTCTTAGACCCATTTATAGGGAAAAAGATCAATGATGCTCTACTACTTCATCTTGGGTTATTGTAAGGTCAGCATAATTTCAATGGATGCACTGAAAAAAAATTGCCATCCGAATATTGCCGATACTAAGTAGTAAAAAATATTGTCAATATTAAGTGAAGGGAAACTAGAAGAATATGGCAAAGAAAGGTATTAGGTTAATTTTTAATATAGATAGAGCACTTATGCAGTCCCAACCATTAATACAAAGAAGGCTGAAAGCTATATACAGTGGATTAAAAATCCAAACAAAACCCTCTTCTAAGCTGTCTTCACAAATGCCCCGCAACAAGGATGCATACCTGCAAGGATTATTTTTCACTGGGCTTCAAGTCTTAGTTGCTTCACCAATTCTGCTTTGTATATCAGTCCTCTGCATGCTAGTGTCAAGAATGCAGGGGTTCTGGTAGAATTAGACTGGCAACTGTGCCTCAAGATAGTTTTGGGAAGCTGGAACGTGGTCAGGGATTCTGTAAAGCTGCTACAGGCAAGGCCAGATTCTGGTTGTAGGACAGAAAAGTTTCACTCCAAACTGGATCTTTGAATATGCTGTGTAGAAAGAGTCACGACGAGTTGAGACACTGCCTGAGCAGATAAAGACTTCATCCATCTGGCATTCCACTTTGGTTACTGGTTGCTCTGAAGGATGAACAGAAAAAAATGCCTTTTCCTAAACATTCTTTAGATTAAAAAATCCAGCCCAAAAGAGGAAAATAATTTTAGGAATATCCACGGCTTTTGTACTGATAGCAAAGTTGGTTGTGGAAAACATTAGGTGGCTTTGTCATTGTATTAAACTGACTTTATCAGCTTCTTTGGAACTACAGCTTTATCATCTGTTTCAGGTGACATGTTAATGGTTGCCTACTATAACTCTTAAGCTTTTGAAGAATTTCTTTTTTTGAAATGCTTCGCCTGTTTCTTTCTAAAAAGAAGTTATTCTGAAGTTTCCCCCCACATTTAGTTGAGCTGCTTTTGGTTTTAAAAAAAAAACACAAAGGCTGCGTTCCCATGCAATAATAAGTCTGCTGAAAATCTTCTTTTGCCACGGAGCGGTCCCATGCACGGCTTTAATCCGGGTTTCCAGCGCTGCTAATGGGGAAAACCCGCTTTAAAAAAAATACCTGTTTAAAGCAGTACTTTCTGGAAGACATGGGTTTTCAGCGCAACATTTTCCATGGGATCGCTCCGTGGCAAAAGGGGCAGGGATTCTCTCCCAGGTGGGAATTGCCGGCCGGAGAGATCATCTCTCTCTCTCTCTCTTTTGCCTGTCATCCAGCCAGCGATCTATGCAAACAGCGATCTAGGCAGGCATTTTCTCTTTGCTGTTTCTCTTTCCAATCCCAAAGAGAAACAGCAAAGATACATCGTGATGAATTGCTTCCATGAAAGTGAAAGTGTAAAAGTGCTGGCTGGGTGGAGATCTTGTAAAGATTGCCGGCTGCAGTCTTCGCAAGCAGGGAAGACGAACAGAGAAGTTTTAAATTTTTCTTTTGGTCCTTTTGAAGGAAAGGATTGCAGGATTGCTGGCTGGGGGGGGAGGCGTTTCAGCAGCTGGAAATTCCTTCCGCCCGATCACCCAATGAAACAGCGAGGGACGGGGAGAAAAAGATGCGGGTAAACAAAACACGCTTCCTTGGGGACGGTCCGTTCATTTTAAATGCGTGTTTTGCTTACCCCCTTGGGAACGCTTAAATCCGGATTGATCCCGCTTTTCTTTAATCCACTTCAGTGGAGGGGCAGTAGAGATACAAATTAGTACCATGGGAACGCACCCAAAGAGCAGAATGTAATCACTCTGAAGTTCTGGAATATGTTAATGAGAAGAAAACCGGCAGCATGTTAAGGAATGAAAAGTAAACATTCACTCCTGTCAAGCTGTGTCTCTTGAGTAGGAGCAGGAACTCCTCTATTCCTCCTCCCCTTTTGGATTCAAGTAAGGAAGAAGAAGTTAAGAAAGGTTAGGTAGGATTGGAGAGATTTGTGCTCATGTTGCAAGAAACCATGTAATGACATGGGAGTTTGTTAGGTTTCATGGACAGTTGTTTAGAAAGATGCAGCAAACAGATTTTTAGGAAAGGCCCTTTCTGCACTATGTGGGCTGTTCTGGCCCATATAACATTGGGCAGTAGGAATGAGTCATGCTTGAATGATTTAGCAGTGGTCAATTTCAAGGTCTGTCCACATTCTGACAGCCCATCATGGCACATCCTCCTCCACTGAGCCTTCACTGTTGCTGGGATGGCCTGTTTTGGCAGTTCACCAGGTTCCAGCACCACTTCTGGTGGTACTTCATGGTGTGCTTCCAGAACAGGTACCCCATTAGCATTTTGGCCCACAAGGGTTTGCTGTCTGCACATCCTTTTGTTCAGAGCATGGACTCTGGTCCACTTGTGGATCTCTTTAGGGAGGTTCACAGGAGAACCAGGATATGGCTCTATTTTGGCACTGTAACCCGGCCCATCACTTCATTGCATGGAGATAAAGCTTTCTAAAAGGGGATAGGGCTCCTAGAATTCTGCACCAGGAGTGGAAGGGCCGTGAAATACATTCCAGTCCAAGGCCTGGTGCAAAAGGGAAAAGAAAGAAACCACTTACCTTACACAGTATTGTGGATTTTGCTTTTCATAGAGGAGTAGCTTGTGTATATTTTAATCACAAGACTGAAAGCCTGCATTTTTCATTTTACTTGTTAACCTGAACCAAGCACAACTAAAAATCTTAAGTAGATAAAACCTTTGTTGGAGCCTGTAGCTGTGATATTCCTGAAAACAGATATGGAACAAGAAGCGGAATCTTGTTGAAAATGACCTCTTCCTCAGACGACCTTCCTATCGCTCTTACAAAGTAAACAATTGTTCCTTGAGAGACATTTTGATTCAATTACTCACAATGAATATTAGGTGCCACCCTACTGCCAGTTCATAAACTGCTAGCTTTTTTTCCCTGAGACCTTTGCTCTTTGCTTCCTCCGACTAAAAAGTCCTGGAGACCGGTTGTAAATGATGCCTTGTATATACACCAAGAGTGTATAGTGTCAATAATACTATACAAAAGGAAAGTTCAAGTCTATTTCCTGCCACTGAACAGAGATCAGCCTATTTCTTGCAAGGAACCGAGTCCTGACACACTCTTAATAGTAGATCTGGCATGTATTTGGATGCACAGCCCAGAGCTTATGAAAGCAAGTTTCCTTTTATTAATTTGGGGAAAAGTTACTCTGAAGATTATCATCTTGGGAAATTCCGCCATTCTCATGTTTGACTGCTGGTTGCTTCTGCTCCTTAGAAATGCAGACAGATTTTATTTTTCTGTTCTTCCCCAGATCATAAGGAAGTTTATATTAGTTATAAGTTTGTATTAGTTCAAAAATCCTTCTACTCCTCATGGCTTAGTGGAACATACTATGCAGCTGTGAATAATGTGAATAAAAATAAGTCTGACCAAGTCTGAACCTTTTTTTAATTTCCATTTTATAGTTCAGACCAACACAGGGAAAGCACTAGTGCTCTTGTTTCCTAGGGTGTGTCCAGACTCAACAAAGCTGCACATTGAACATTAGCCGCCGCTACTTTGAATTTACCCTACTGTGGGACAATCAGTACTCATGATGTAGTATAAGGTAAATTTGAATGTTCCCACCAGTGCAGACAGGATGTTGAGAACACCAAAAGAGAGCCGAGCCTGCAGCTCAGCTCTCATTGGCTGTCCCTTCCCATGTGATGCGCCCCCCACCGTGTGCACGATGGAAGTCTCAGAGCTGCCGAGGAGGCAGCTGTGGACCTCTTTCAGGAGTGGGGACAAAATATCATTGCCTTGCAGCAAGTAAGCTGTGTATTTTTTAATAGCAGTGGTTTTAATCCGCTAATCTGGAAGTTGCCTTAAACATTAGCCAAGAAAGAATCCAATTTCTTTAGCCCAGAATTAGCCACCAAAACTAGACAGAGAGAGAAAAGCACTATCAAAATACATCGGAGTTTTTATGTTCCAGAGCAATTGCTATTTTGCTAAAATTGCAAAGAAAGAAGAGTAGCTGCTAGAAGCAGTCAGAAGAGCTACAGAGTTGTGATAAATGGAGAAGTAATGACAAAACTAAATGGTTACTTAAGGGCTGGTAAGGAGTGCAGAAAGAAGGATAGGAATTGTAAAATTACTGAGAAAATTGCTCTCCTCTTCTTACTGGCCTGATTATAGCAACACTAGTGGTACTACAGAATTCCAGCTAGAAATTGTTAAATGGCAAACCGGTGCAGGAAATGAGGAACAAGTGCTCTCTCAGCTCCATACTTTGAGCTTTGCTCTGCAAAACTGAAAGGTATAATTTAAAGTTTGGGCAACACACAATAAACAAGGTGTATTACTTTCCTTGCTTTTTGAAATCATTGAAATGGCAAATGATGTGGCATTAGTCCAGACATACTCTTATAGGAATGGGAGATATGTTTGCTTAGGGATGGAAGCTTGTTTGCCTTTATGTCAGTTCACTATACTGTACGTCCCTTTCTAGCCATAGGTTTTTCAAAAAAGACATAAGGTCTTTATGTACTTACCTTTGTTCTGGAATAACCTTGGTATAGCTTGTGATCCAGATCAAGGAGCCTTGATCGAGATCACTAGTAATCCCAATTAAACAGGCCTACCGGTGCACCAAATGGTAGACCTCAGAAAAGAGGTCCACCAATAAACTGGACCAAGGTGCCATTTGGGACACCCTGGCTCACTCTACGCCCCACATAGTGCAAATGTAGTGAATTAGCAGGGATTGGAACACCACCACCCCCTTAAGTTGCACCATCATGCAAAAGGAAGTCCCATAGACCTTTTTTATTCACACTAGTGGCAAGTGCAGAAAGGTATTATATTCTTTTTAGGCGTCCACATAGTAAAGAGCTTAGAACCTAGGGTACTTTCTCCACATGTGCCTTTCTCCACACACCACAGAGATCAGAGAAAATGTTTCAGGCTAGGACAATGATGGGCTGGAGCAATTCTACAACCATTTGCACAGACGCTGTCCTGGCCCATCTTGCCTTCAAAGAAAGGGAACAAAAGTTCCCCAGCTCCCAGGTTGCAGTCTATGGACATTTCAACTACACCCCCAGAAGTGGGCCACTTCCAGAGCTCAGCAAGATGTCATCAGGCTCATTAACTGGTCAGGGACTGTTCCAACCCCCGGCCAACTGTCTGCACAGTGGCAGCAGGAGCCAGGAGCCAGCCTGGCTTCTGTTCCAAATACTTTTCAATTACCTGCTACAGTCTGCCACTGCAGTCTACTGCTGTGGCCAAAGAAGGCCATGTCCCCCTTTGGGATGTTACTATATGTAGACCCTGTGGTCATAGAATACCACTGGCAGGGCCCAAAGGCACTTTTCAGACCGTGCCAGGGAGTAGGGATGTGATCGAATGCAATTTTGGGGATTCGATTCAATTCAAATCGAATATCCGAAGATTCAAATCAATTTGAATGTTTAAAATTCAAATGTATTCCCATTTGATTCGATTCGAATACAGTATATTCTGGCGTATAAGACTACTTTTTAACCCAGGAAAATCCTCTCAAAAGTTGGAGGTCATCTTATACGCCAGTGGTCGTCGTCTTATATGGTGAATAAATCCCAAACTCTATATTGGGATATGTAAAAGTTGGGGGTCGTCTTATATGCCCAGTCGTCTTATACGCTGGAATATGCGGGTACATTCAAATCTCTTTGTAAGAATTTTCAATTCATATTTGACGATACAAATGTCGACAACATTTGAATGTCCGTAGACATCTGTACGCACCAGTATGCTTCCATACACATTCGTACGCATCCTGTTTTTATTCTGTTTGTTGGAAGAAGACCAAAGTGCTGACATAAATAAATACCAATGTTACAGTATTTGAGTATTCTTTCAAACTTATGCTTTTGTAGTCAAGGAACAGTATATTCAAAGCTAAGAAGCACATTTTAAGATAATAATCCAAGAAGGTATGATGGAGGAAATTAAGTGTCTTTGACCTTTTTGGGAAAAAAAAGAAAGGAAAAGAAAGGAGAAAAAAAGAAAACAAAAGAAAAGCCCTCTCAGTAATCTTCAAGAATAATAATCCATGTCAACTGAAATGGTGCCTCTCTGAGACTTGGCAAACGTACCTGACAGTATCTTTGTCCTAGCTGCTCAGCCACGGTGGGAATCCAAACCGATCGCTGTTGGTGATTTGTCAGGCGTTGGTACAAAATAATGTTTCTGCAGAAATAAAGTAGACTTTGATTTCATTAATCGAAGTGCCTGCAGCTCCCATTTTCAAGGCTGGCAGAATGATAGTAAATGCCAGGGAAAGAAAGTTAATCTGTAAATTGCATTTCAAGAAATAAGTCAAAAACAAAATCACTGCAGGCTCATTGTCTCCCGCTGCCTGTTGCCTTTTACCTTGCTTTTCTGCCCCCTCCTACAAATTTAGATCTGTGTTTGTGGAAAGAATTAGGACAAATAGAAATTGTTCTTAAGTGCTTCTAATTCTAAATATTAAGTGTTAGAGGAAGGTTTTATAAGAAGCTGTTACAAACCTAATGCACACTACCTGAGACACAGTCTTCTGTCCCTCTGATGAGAAAATTAGGGACAGATTTCAAGGGATCTGCTCTTACCTAGAATTCCAGTTTCAGAGGCTGATATTGAAAGACTACCTTGACTCCATGGTAATGATGCTGCAGGATTTATTTGGTCACCAGCTCTGTTGCATAACTGTATGAACAAGGTGGGAACAGTCATTAGGAGATGGACGAAGAATCATTTCAGGCTAGTCAGAACAATGTTCCTCATATTGAGCCAATTTGTTCTAGAGGGTGATCCAGTTTGGTCTAGTGGTCAGGGAGCTGGAAATATCTGGAAATACTGGGTTTGATTCCGTTCTCCTCCATGAAGCCAATTGGGTGACCATGGGCTAGTCACAACTCTCTTCTAAGCTCTCACAGCCCCACCCACCTCACAGGGTGTTCTGTTGTGGGGTGAAGAACAGGAAACATTGCCAGCCACTTTGAGTTCCCTTAAATGGGTGAGAAAAGTTAGGTAGAAAAACCAACTCTTCTTCTTCTTCTTCTTCATTGAAATGTAAGAAGGCTTTCACGCTGCATGCTTCAAAGCTGTGTTTTTTGCTAACTATTCTAAAGTCTAGTGCTGAAAGATATTTTTCTATTTAGGAAGAGACCAGGAGCAGAGTGGGACTGTAGTAATCTGTTACAGTGTCACTACTAGGGATATAGAAAAGGAACTTGTGTGAGAGAAACTGACAGAATTATCTGACAGAAAGAGTGAAAAGCTGTGAAATGACTGTTTCCCTACAGTTCCTTCCATCCAGGTCCAACTCTTTCAATGGCATTCATAGGGAGTAGGCAACTACTTAAAGAAAAACCTCCATTGTTGGCCAACAAGTGGAGGCTGAAAGTTCATGGTGTCCCTTTATCAATTGGGTTATTTTCTCCTGCTGGTGAGAATCACATTAAAGGAATTTCCATTTACAGAGCAGTAGCTGGAACGCTAGAAACCTGTCTGAATGAAACCTGGCCCCATGAAAATATGAAATGCTCAGTCTTTGAGATCTCATCATGTTTAATACTGAATGACCAAAGTGGAGAAGTCCTAACTTGCTTATGTGTCCATCCTTTTCTGTTCTTTTTATGACCCTTACTTTAGGTGCATGACTTGGCTCATTTTTTTAGCCAGTTGATTTTGCTTCATGAAATGCTTCTGTGATTGATAGTACTTTGAGCTTGGCACACTATATTTCCACTTGACCTCTCCAGTGGACAATGATATAGAAGCATTAATAATTGGTGCTTGACTGAATACAGAAGAGATTGGATAAAGAAGAGAAGGCCATTCAGAGAAAACTGTACAGCTGGTCCGACTCTCTGTTTAATATAGGAATCCAGATCAAAGCAGTTCCGAGAAATGGCTTTATTGCCACCATTTGAACACATCCAGTGGGTAAAAACCTACCAAGTTCTTGAAAGTTCAGCTCGCAAAACTGCTGAGCAGAACTGTTGTTTTAACTTTTTTGAGATGGCCTGTACTATGATGAATTTGATGTACTTGCTGCATAGCTAAAATGTTACTTAACTGCCTACTAAATTGAGTGTATCTGAAGTTGCCAAATTTCAATCATCATTCCATTATTTCAGAAAATTCCTCTTTAATTGAATGCAAAACCTTTTTGAATCCCAAAGCACTGATAGGAACCTTTTCCACTTTTAAAAAGTTTTTCTGAAAAGTGATTTACATGAAATCCACTGACATTTCTATTAAGTTTTATTTTCATGGGGGGTGGGGGAAAAATATCTTGTTAGGACAGATTGGAGCTGAACAGTACAGTATAAATTGTTGTTAATATGCAAAACATATCTAAATGGCAGCCCTGGAAGTAAATTAATCACCTATCTAAGTACATCCTACATATGCTAGACTGATGGGCTCTGTAAAGCTGGTTAAAGGTCTAGGTTTCTAATTAAAAGAAATAATCATATTTTCTAGTTTGCAAAAAAAAAAATACATCTCCAAATTTTCTCACTACATGTATAAAAAGGCCTTGAATAGGGTGGCAAAAAGGCTAAGCTGCAGAAATTGTTCAGAGCTTCACACACTCTGCAAAGTATTTGCATATCACATTAATATGACATTGTGTGGTTCCTTGCCCTCGTTTCAAGTTACTTTGCATACATCCAAAAATGCTCAGTTTCCTAATTCACTGGCGTGTTCTGACAAGTCAATCACTGAACCAGTTCATGAAGTTTTCTGCTTCTGACCTCTTTACTCACATTTGCTTTTGCCAGAGCTCTCTACCTGTTCCTGTCTGAAATAAGAGTTCTTGTTCAGCTAGGTTTCATTCCTAACTAAACAGACATTGGTTGTGTTCCCATGCACTAAATAGTCCAGATCAAATTCAAATTTGGCAAGGAGCGTCCCCATGCAAAGCCCCCAAACTGGGCTACATGTGGACCAAATTGCCCAAATCCGAGCTAAATGTAGTCCTCTTGAAAACTGTTCTCACTATGGTTTGGAAGGCAAGCCCACATTATTTTGGAGGACGAGTCCTCGCACGGGGATGCTCCCGGGCTATTTGGGGAGGAGTTAGGGTTCGTGGGCAGGTTTCAGGTCCTGTGCTGCCGTTCCTGTCTGTGCGTTGGGGATTGCAACTGTTGGCCATTTTTAAACAGTGATAAAAAACCGAACCTCTTTTCTCCATGATCCAATTGCTGGGCAAACATAAAAGAACTGATTGCCCCAGTTTGACAGGTAAAGATGTGGGGAGTCATCTGGCCCTTGCTGTCCTAAGAGCCTCTTCCTGCAACCCTTATTCCACCTCCACTCCCTGATCACCAGCAAGCAGCATCTGAAGTTTGCCAGCTAAAAAGCTAACCAAAGCTGCTACAATGTTTACAGGCAGTTTAGCAGAGAACTGCTCCTCCGCTAAACTGCTGCTTGCCAGCGATCTGCCATGAAGCCAGCTGGGTGACCTTGGGTGAGTCACAGCTCTCTTCTGAGCTCTCACAGCCCCAACTACCTCACAGGATGTCTGTTGCAGGGAGAAGAATAGAAAGCTTTGCCAACCCCTTTGAGTCCCCTTAAATGGGTGCGAAAAGCAGGGTAGAAAACCCAACTCTTCTTCTCCTTCCTCCTTTCTTTTGTTGTTTGGCTGGCTTCTGGTAGTCTCCAGTAGGCTGATCACAAATGCTGTTAGTCAGATGCTCAGGTAAGAGAAAGGAGCTCTTATTTTGAAACCCAGCAATATTGCTGGATTTCCTGTAGTAGCATTGCAACACACCTTTTGCACATTGCATTGGCACTGCATTAGGAATGTCAGCCATTCCCAGTGCAGTGCTAAGAGGATCACAAGTTCCACCTTGCATCTGGAGGCAATCACTTTGGCTGCATCCAGACATTGGTTACTTATTCTGCTATATTTGGATGTTCTGGAACGTCTATGCTTTATTCCAGAATATCCAAATATAGCAGAATAAGTAATTGAAGTTTGGAGGAAACCTAAGGGAATTTCATGATGAAGAAAGGGAGTATGACAAATGAATAAATATGGACACCGAACCTTGCTGAGCTAACGCAGGACACTACTTCACGTGCAGCTTAGCAAGACTGAGGCAAGTAGCCAGAGTGCTGGCTGCAATCATAGAAGCCATACAACAGAAGGGAGCATCATTTAAACTGCATAAAGAGCAGTCAGTCCCAAGGCCAGCAGGGTGGAGTGATTTGCATAAAGCAGCAAATTGGGATGGATATGGGGAAGGCAGCAATTTGGGTCTTCTTATCCTCCTAGAAGAAGATGGTCATTTGGGCTACTTTTAGGCAGCAGAATAACTCGTCTGCCACTTGGGAGGGGAAAGGACTATGATCAGTTAATGCTGTTCAGATTCACAATGCTTTTTAAGCTGCCTTATCACCATCTGCAAGGCTTATGCAGACCAGGAGATAACAGTGGTAAAGGTGCAAACAAGGGAATAAGACTGAAAACTGCGGAAAACAGCTCTGCAGGCCACAAATGTAAATGAACTTAAATGTCTTCCCAACAAATCATCATTACTTTCAAGGGAGCAACAAATGGATTGCACTGGCATAGGTCTAAAGAGGGGTCCATTGGTTTTGGTCGAATCTGAGGGAAATGTTGAGTGGAGACAATTCTTATATACTAACACTTCCTGCTGCACAAATTCTCTCATAAGAACATACGAGCCACAGCCCATCTAGTCCAGCATCCCATCACACATAGTGGCCCACAAGTTGCCCATGGGCATCTCAAGCAGAGATGAGGGCAAACCTTCGCCTGCTCTCAAATCCCAGCAAATGCCCTTAGAAGCATCCTGCTTGTCCCCCCAGCCTGAAAGATGTACTTAGGCATCCATTCTAGTAGCCATTGATACATCCGTCGTCCATAAATTTGTTTAACCCTTCCTTAAAGCCATCTAGGCTGGTAGCTGTTACGAATTCTCTCTGCTGCAGAATTGCACTCTGCTTGTTGGCCAATCTTGCTCAGTGCGTTCTCATGCTTCCAGTAACTACTGATTAATTTGTTTCTTTGGTGTAGCCACCTATACTGTGGATAAGTTTCTCTGTCCTATGCTATCATGAAAGCAGTTTCCTTTCTCCTCCACTCCCCCCCCTCTTTAAATTTGTTTGGGTGTGTTTCTCCCTCTGAAAACTAGATATTGCCTTGATCTACATTCTTCTTTACCGAGAGATAAAGATCCTGTCTGGCGCCTGGGTTTCAAATCTGCTCCTTGATTATCTGCAGACGCCTTGGTAGAAGAGCCTGAGGCAACAGATAAAGAGAAAAGGAAGGCATTCTTCAGCCCAAAGCCACAGCGAGTCTCTCCCCCCACCTCTGCCCCTCCCCATTGGCCTGTCTCTTCTGCTCACTCGGGCAAGACAAAACCCTACTGGGATGTATTAATGCCGCCACTGTGCCGAAGGGTGGGGAGTTTAACCTCAGTTATTTAAGAGGAATATTGCTAACTGGCTTTACCCCAAGAGTGTTGGGAGAGAATGTTTAAAAATAATTGGAGGGGTTGGGGAGGATGCTGGGGGTAACCTTGTGGCGAGCGAGAGGGCAGAAACCCTGGCGAGATGCTGAGAAGAATGAGTATATTTAATAGGGACACACACACACACAAAAAAAAAAAGATTTGAGGAATTTGCCACTGAGTCGATGACATGAAGGTCGAGGAGAAGTCTAACACTGTCCAGTTAACCCCCTCCTGAGCCACTCCTTCCATGAGGAAACCGAGGTGTTAATGAGAGGCAGCTGCTGGTCCTTTTGCTTTTGGAGCAAAGAGTTTAGATCTGTCAGCCTGATATGGCCTTTTGGTATGTGACTTCCCCCACACCACCCTTTTGGCATACATGTAAAAGAGAAAAGCTAAGACTGTGATGAGACACAGCAAAAAAACAAATATCTCTGAGGTGCCTCAGTAAAGGCTTTGAGGTGGGATTGTTCACACACCACTTTGCCTCTTCCTTGTCCCTGTGAGTCAGTTTGGTCTAGTGGTTAGGGAGCCGGATCTTATCTGGGAATACCAGGTTCGATTTCACCCTCCCCCATAAAGCCAGCCAGGTGACCTTGGGCTAGTCACAGCTCTCTTCTGATCTCTCACAGCCCCACCTACCTCACAAGGTGTCCAGTGTGGGGAGAAGAATAGAAAAGCTTTGTTAGCCGCATTGAGTCCCTTTAAAATGGGTGAGAAAAGCAGGGTAGAAAAGCCAACTCTTCTTCTTCTGCACATTCTGTACTAGAAAAAGTGGATGAGAGAAGCGTTGTGAACATGAGGGCCACACACTGGTGTCTCTCTGAATTGTCTCTGAGAAACCCTTTTGTTATGTCTGAACATAGACTAAGGTGTCATCAGCAACACAAGCAGTAGAGTTTAAGGCAGCAATTGCACTTACTTGGTTCTCAAGGGGCGAATACAACTGATGTAGTAAAATCTACTCAACTAGTTGGCAGTTTGTGGGTTTGAGTTTGTTCCCTTGAAGTGAATTCAAAATAAATGAAGCCAGAGATGCCACACAGGACTTCTTCCCTATGAAGAGTTTTTCTTGCTGTGTATGAAACTACCATGCTCAACCCAGCCTATTAGCCTATTGAGTCCGTTGTCAGTTATACTTATTATCTGTATGGGAGCTGTGTGTAACTCAGTGGCTTCAGGACTGATGCTTAGCATCTCCCCTTTGGATTCTGCTGCGTAGTCACCAGAAGCCAGTCTGGATTGTCAGTGGTTCCCTCACAGTGTTGTTGGACTCTAGCTTTCGTTAGCCCCAGTCATGGTGGCCATTTGTAAGGCAGCAAAATTTGGAAGGGCCCTACCTTCCTCCTTACTGATCTCCACTTTTAGGTTAGTATTCTTTTTGGTCGCCCAAGTTTTAATCGATCTTCAACCCACCTTCAGAGTGAGATAACACTTCAGCAAAAGCAGGAACTATAAGCCAGCAAAACCTACTGCTTTTACAGCTGGGGCACTTGCTTTGCTCCCTTTCCCCATTTGTACCTCCATGGTACAAAAGTTGTTTGGGATGGCTGCATTTTACAGGCACAGGAAATGGTCCCAGAGTTCCCCTTTTCCAGCATCTGCAAAAACAGGGCCAAGAAGAGAGATGGCAAGAAAGTGCTGCTTTGCACAGTGGCAGTTGTAGAACGTGCTAGTAGGGCCTGCTTGCACTTGGCTGTATTATGGAATATATCTCAGGATAGGAGGTCTGTTGCCTGCATGTTAATGCAGACTCTGGTAGGTCTCACCTGGGGCCTCTGTAACCTGCACTAGCATGGGACAGCAGCCCCCTATTCCAGGATATATTCCAGAATAAAGCCAAGTGTGAACAAGCCCATAGAGTGCTTTTTCTCTGCTGGTAAAGGACTCTTAACAGTGCTCATTTGTAGTGGGATGCTAGCTTAATACGGGTGGGATCATGCGATCCCCATGTCTTTCAAGCTCTCCTAGGGTAACATTATAACACTATGCAGATCCTGCCAAAGTAACAAGCAGTTTTCCTTCTGTTTTATCCTTTAGGGTCGATAATGTGTGGAAAGAAAATTAGTAACCACTGTGCTGATGTGCTATCTCCTTCTGAAGGTGGATTAAAGCTTGGGTGTACCAGGGCTCTCAGCATTGACACACATGGATATGACTGCTATCTCAATGATGGTAAAAGGAGATGCAGTGATGAAGAAGAAATGTGACACAAAGAGAGTATTTTGAAATACCTGAATTTTGAACGTGACTGATTGAAAAAGAGTGTGTCTTTCATATATGCTGAAACTCCCTACACAGTTTGTATCTCAGTGTACCTTTTACTTTAATCCTAGGTTAGTCTCTTGGGGATTTTTTCGACTTGCATGCAGTATTCTAGGACAGGGTGGATGCCCCATCCCAGCAAAAGCAGTCCATTCAAAGCTAGGATGGGTTGCCACTAGTGGAGTGGAGCAGGTCTGTCTGCATTTGGATGGCTAGTTCTGCTGTAACCCTCACCACTAGCTCCAGAGAGCCCTTAGAGGCAGTGTTGGGGGTCCCCAAACTAATGTTCTTGGTCTCCAACATCTTTGCCTGAGTGATCTTTTTTGGGCAGACATACTCCAGCAGCACTCCCCCATAATATACCAGACCAGGGACCGTGCCCTCCACACGCCTCTATGTTCATTGTATCGTAGCTGGGTCAGTTGTAGACCTCTCTAGTCCAGTTTACCACACAGGTGGAAAGCAGGGATTTTTGACATTCAATTTGTAACAAATCTAATGTTAGAAAACTCATATTTGTTAGAACAGACAACCTTTGAATGTGGTAGGATTCTATTTGGTACGAGTGTATTCATACAAATTTGTATGAATATTTGATACATATAAGATACCAATAAATGCATTTCTGATACAAATAAATACGTATCCAATACCAATGGATACATATCTGATACATATCCCATAACAAATTTGCATTCTGAAAGTGTCAAATCTGACCTGAATTCACTTTTAATCTACTCTCGATCCATGTCAAATGCAATCTGGATCTGTTGCAGATGTGTGGCGGGGTCATTTTCCCACCTCCCCAGTTTAACAAATGTCCAAACTATTCATACAAGTGTCTGAAACACTCATATGAATGTCTGAAACATTTGTATTTGTACAAATGGTAATGTACAAATGTCATAATATTAGATTCGTGTCTGAACGTCCGAATAACGAATGTTACAAATATTCATGCATGTACCTAGTGGAAAGTACTCAGTCTAGAGAGTTTTGGTTTTCCAGTTAAATTTGAGTCCCAATGCTAAAAGACAAAACTGACACTGGGCAAAGGGATGCTTCCAGCATAGTGTCTAACTTGATTTTGGAAGGAACTGGGAGCCATTGTAGGCAAGGTATAGAGCGCTATTTTGATCAAAGAAGCAGCGGTGTGATTCAGCTTCCAGGAGCTGTAAAATACAATTGCATCTTCATGCTGAGTAAATAAACGTGAAGCACAGACTGCAAGTCTAGGCCAGCCTGTATATTCCCACCGCATCGTCTGCTTTAGGGCAAACTGCTGAGCCACGCTGGCAAGCCCTTTGCTGGGCTTGCCCTGGCTGTGTGCAGAGTCCTGACCCATCCGCTGTGCTGTTCTATTTAAAGCCCATAGAGTTCTGCTCCTGCAGCAAAGGGAGCCATTTCCTCTGCTCATTTCCATATTAATGACCAGAATGCTTTCGCAGCTCACCGATACCTTGCTGCAATGGCAAATACTGGAGCTTGCATGTATAATCTGAATAGGTGTTGCCACAGGCCTGTTTCTTCCCACCCTGCTCCAGAGAGAAAGAGAAATAGCGTCAAATTATGTGTTGTTGAGTCTCTCTCTGAATGTCAATCTCTTAGAAAAAGACTGGAGTGGTAAATTGGCTGTTTTAATCAACAGTGAAAGCTACACTGAATCTCTCTTCCCTTTACACAGGTTCCTTATTTAAATTTAACAAACCCACAGAAAGCAAGCTGGAATAACCTTTGTGGTGCTCTCCATCCTATAAACCACACTTTCATCATAATGTCTAGGAGTACCTGATTATTTTGGTGTTCCTGAATTATGGGAAAATGCAGGGCCTTCTAATGCTTTCTCCTGTAGGATTTTTTTTTGGGGGGGGGGGAAGCTCAGGAGAGAACAATTATTCTTCCAGCATTTTCCACTCCTGATGTAGTGGAAGAGCCAAATCCAGCTCAGATTTCCAAATCTACATGGGCGTGTGCCTAGAAGCTCTTTTTTTAGGCGTACTAAAAAAGGAGGTGGGTGTTATGGACAGTCTGTCTCCATTGCCTACCCCCTGTGTACCACTGCATAAACTCTGGGTATTATTTTTATCCTTCTTGACCCCCCCTCCCTTCCCAGCTTTCTAACAGTTGTAGTTAGTTTCTAGAGAAGTCAGTCATATCTGAGACATCATCTCAGAGTTGTTTATTTTATAAAGTTAATGCTAGGCATGTTTTGTGACTGTCTGTTGACATTAGTAACAGCTTGGTGCATTTTCAGAGGCATAGAAGATCTTGGAGATCTTTTGGTCTTGTAACCAACCATTTTGGCGCTCAGAATCTTTTTGCGCTTACCTTAGATCTGGATTTGTTCACATCATAGTCCTCTTCAGGGCCTCCTTTGCCTCCACACTGGTGTGGATTAGTGAAGTCCTGCCAGCTACTAGTATTCTTCCTCTGCACCAAATGGAGAGTGATCCAGATCAAGAAGTTCTGATCCAGAAGGCTGGTGGATATGATTTATCAGGTCCATCGGAGTATTAGTTTGGATTATGAAAATATGCAGAAGGTGCATACCTCCATGTTCCAGTTTACTCGGGGGCCCATCTTGGTACTACTACAAAGCATACTGTCAAAATGGGTTCCCTGGAGATTCAGGGGCCAAGGACGTACATTCCTGCACGTTGGAGCTTGCAAAAAACAGCCCCAAAGCTTGTGTGAGCTTCAGAGCCAGTGAGGGGTTGAGCTGGAGCAAGACATTACTGTGCAGATGGTGTTGTTCTAGCCCACAGCAAATCCATTCCAGCCTTGGGACAAATTACATATTCCTGGTGATCTGGATTACAAGAAGATAAATGCAGAAAGGCCCTCAGGCTATGAGATGATGCATCTTCTCACTCACCTGCCGCTGCCATCATGTGCTGCTTTGAGGCCCAAGTAGGACTTTCAGAGGTGTGCGCGCACCTCCCCCTTTCAGGGATCATGAGAAATTGATTCCCCACAATTGTCTGGATGGAGGAGGTGCACATATACCTTCAGAGGGCCAACTTGGGCCTCAGAGCAGAATGTGAATGCGTGCAAATTAGAGATGTGCATGAATATTCATAACATTCAGTATTTGTATGAATTCATATGAATTCGGACATTCATATATGAATCAAATGTTACAACATTCGTTCATTGACATTTGTATTCGCACAAATGTTTTGGCGCATTCGTGAAACGGGGAGGGGGGAAAGTGACTGCGCCACTCACATCTGCAATGGATCCAGAGTGCATTCACTGTGGTTTGAGAGTGGATTCAAACTGGATTCAGGGTGGATTTGACACTTTCAGAGAAGATATGTTATGGGAAACGTATAGGATACATACGGATACGTAAGGGATACTTATCGGATACGTATGCATTTGTGACAAATTTGTTTAGATACATTCATGTCGAATAGAATCCTAGCACATTCGGAGGGGATCTATTTGAATGAATACAAATTTTCTTACATTTGATCCATTGTGAACCAAGTGCAAAAGACCCCATTCGTGCACATCCCTAGTACAAACATAAACTGCTTTCCACTTGGAACTGCAGCTCAGACTTGAACTATTCTTCCGGACACTCTTATTAAGTAGTATGCTGCTGAGAAACCTATCTGTATAGCTTTTAAACGGCATGTGTGGTCCAAATACACCGAAAAACCCCAAATAGCTTTAATTCTATAGATGTTCCCCCCCTGTTGCTTGCTGTTTAAAACACACAGTCTTCTTTGTAGTACTGAAAGCAGCAGTGAGGCCTGAAAGTTAACTCCAAAACATTGCCTGAAGCCTATTTTGTATCACTTCTCAAGGGCTATTCCTTTTGATCCCCAAATGGCAGAAGGGGGGTGGGGGTGGAATCTCCTCCTTCACTGAGACAGACTGCAAACATTCATGGCCTCTGGTTTCCGGTGCACTTTTTGCAACTCTTCCTGGCATTAATATTTGATAATGTTCCGCGAGGTGAATATTGAAGCTATAAAGCTCATCTGCTTTCCCCACCCCTTAAAAAGTTGTTTTAAAACTGGAAACGAAATCGTTTTTTATGACTTCCTGGAGCTGCTAGTGGATACAGAGGAAAAGCAGTAGGTTAGGACCAGAAGGGCTGATTACCCTCAGATTGTCTGCCTCTAAAATCTTTCCCCTTTTAGGTCGTAAATATAAAACCACTACTAGGAAAAACAGAAAGGTCATTAAGCTGTCAGCAGGCTCCGGCTTAGAAGATTGTAAATGTTTCCCCTTAGCAACAGTCCTGGACTTAGGTACCTCTGCCCTGAAAAAGGTGTCACATCATCAGCCCCCTCTGCACTTACCTCTAATCCAGATCATGAGAAGGCATGAACTGGGTCAGTGCCATCTGCCCATGCTGTGGCCATGAACCTTGCACAACCTTCAAGGCCACACTCCCATGCGTCTGAGGACCACCTTCATGCTTCCATACCCGCAAGTCCTCACTTTCTTAGCCTCAGGGCTTCTGGGGGGCTTTTTGGTGGCACGCCACTGAAAGGTACCTTCCCAATGAGTCTGACTCATCCACAGAACCAGTGTGGCTAAGAATGTCAGGTGAAAAAGGAAGCCTAACATTAGGGACGTGCTATTGTCCTCCCAACCAAACTCCCAAAGGAAATCAACAATTGGAAAATGAGGTAAAAGAGGCATCCCAAAAAGATCAGGTAGTTATAATGGGGGACTTCAGTTTTCCTCACATAGACTGGATGAACTTCTGTTCAACTTAGGCAAGAGAGAAAAAATTCCTAGACCTGCTAAATGACTGTTCCATAGAGCAAATGGTCATGGAACCAACCAGGGGAAAGGGAATCCTGGACTTCATCCTAAGTAACGTTCAGGACCTGGTTAAGGACGTCACTGTGCTTGAGCCAATTGGGAACAGTGACCATAATGCAATAACCTTCAACTTAAATACAGGGAGTAAGTTGAAGGTTATTGCAAAGTGTAACACAGAGACTTTAAACTTTCATAAGGGAAACTTCCACAAAATGAGGAAACTAGTAAAAAGGAAATTGAAAGAGAAAGAAGAATTCAATCGCTCCAAAATGAATGGAGACTATTTAACAATACAATAACGGAAGTGCAACTAGAATGCATACCTGAAAGAAGAAAGGGAACTTCCAGGTCCAAGAAGAAATCAATGTGGTTCACAAGTGCAGTACAGGAAGTCATTAAAAATGAGAAAAGTTCATTTAGAAAATGGAAGGCTTGTCCTAAGGAAGAGAACAGGAGGGAACATAGACACTGGAAACATAAACGCAAGGTGACAATCAGGAAAGCTAAGGAAAGATTTTGAGGAACACATTACTAAAAACATCAAAAGAAATAACAACAACTTCTATAAGCATATGAGAAGTAGGAATCCAACCAGGAAAACAGTTGCACAATTAGATGATAAGTGGCAGAAAGGGATAATTAAAGAAGACACAGAGGAATACAGAGGGTACGTGCCAGTATCTGAGTCTGTATTTTCAGAAGAATTAAACTGGATAGAGATAACCAAGGAAGAGGTTCTTGCATGTCTTAATAAACTAAATGTTAACAAATCACCAGGACCATATGGTATCCATCCAAGAGTTCTTAAGGAACTCAAATGTGCAATTGCTTTTCCTAACATCAGCCTCTGTACCTGAAGATTGGAAGGTAGGAAATGTAATACCAATCTTCAAAAAAGGATCCAGGGATGATCCAGGCTACAGACCAGTTAGCTTAGTGTCAGTTCCATGTAATGTGATGGAAACCATCATTAAAGATAAAATTAGTGTGCACATGGAGGAGCAAGCATTATTGAACATAAGTCAGCATGGCTTCTGCAAAGTTGACATTGTCTATCTGGACTTTCAGAAGGCTTTTGACAAAGTCCCACATCAAAGGCTACTGAATAAACTCATTGGCCATGGAAGAAAAGGACAGGTTCTGTCCTGGATTAGTGGCTGGCTTAAGAGTAGGATGCAGAGAGTAGTAATAAATGGCCAATTCTCAGGGTGGAAAGAGGTGAAAAGTGGGGTCCCCCATGGTTCAGTATTGGGACCAATGCTTTTTAATTTATTCATTAGTGATCTAGAAGAAGGGCTACATAGTAAAATAGCAAAGTTTGCTGGTGATACTAAATTATTCAGGATGACAAAAATTGAAAGAGATTTCAAAGAGCTCCAGAGGGATCTCTTGGCACTGGGTGAGTGGGTATTCAAATGGCAAATGTGCTTTAATCTTAATAAGTGCAAAGTAATGCACATTGGGGCAAAGAATCATAATTACTGCATGTCTGTAAACTGATGGGGGCTGAGCTTTCTGCAACACACCAGGAAAGAGATCTTGGGGTTCTGGTGGATAGCTCAATGAAGGTGTCACCCCAGTGTGCAGCAGTGGCAACCCCCCCCCCCACAATTCAGTCCTTATTAAGGGCCCATGCAGAAAGTGCCATTCTTTGAAATCTGTGCATGGAAGGTAGGACATTTGACTTGATAGATCTTGGGTCTGAGCTCCAATGTTGCCATGGTCATCTTTGTGGCTTTGTATTTCTATCCTGCTTTATACCTAGAGGTTCCAGAGCTACACAATATTTCTCTTGTCTAGCATAATTGTGAATTGAAGAATAAAAATGCATCTTCAAATTTCTGTGCATGCAAATGCAGAAATCAGAGGATATCCTGTGAACATGACATACGTTTTGTTCTGTAACCGTAATCTCTCTTGGGATGGTTGTCATTGCATGTGTTTTGTTTACAGAAGGATGTGACATGAAGGAGAAAATGGGGGTGAAGGGATCAGCAATGGAAGCAGGATAAGTACCCTCAAACATAAAGTGTGTTTATCACAGAACATCTTGATAAGGGTACTGAAGAGGAAGGGAAAAATGTAAAATTGCAGATGGTACATATTAAATTTCTCCAGAAAGTAACAGTTTTCCATGACAAACAACTGAGTGTGTGCAAAAATGGCTAGAGTTTAGGTGCTGAGTCACATGCCAACTGGGCTGTTTGACAGGTGCAGAAAATGTGAATTTATATATAATCATGCTTGGCTTTAATTAGAGAAGCATTAAAGATTCTGGGGATCACAATCAGAGCTAATAACAGATTCAAGAATTATACATCACCTACAGTTATCTGTCCCCATTTTTACACAATGGGGACGATCCCAGGCTATGCTGTCCTGCTCCAAGTGGACTAGCCCACATTGGGCCAAAGTAGCCCCAGTGCTGGCTAAGGGTTGTCCACATGGCAGACAGCCTGTGCATGCTCAGCCCTGACTACTGGACAGCTTTAAAGACTTAGCCAGCCCTTGTAACTAACAGCCAGCTCATTGCCCCCCCAGGAGACCACATTGTCCAGCCTCTGTGCTTACATGTAGAAGCCATCTTTGCCCCTTTAACCAATGGAACCCAAAGTAAGGGCTGCAATAGTGTGCTAAGTTGTGACCTGAGAATCATTCCTTGTGCACTGAGACATTTTTTGATGGGCACGCTCCCACAAGTCCCTTCAACAAGGGAAACCAGGGAGACTAGCTAACTGGGTTCCTATCAAAGGCATATTGACCACCTAAAAAGCCAGTGGCCAGAAACACGCTCCTGGTCTTTCCCCCTATCCCAGATAGCCACGCAAATGCCCTTTCCACACTTGGCCTTATTCTGGGATATAACTCAGGATAGGGGTCTCTGTTGTCTGCAGTCGGGGCATGTCATAGTCTGCACTGGCATGGAGACAACAGACTCCCTATCTGGAAATATATTCCAGAATAGGTCCATGTGTAGAAAGGCCTAGCAACTCCTTTCTCTGAAAATGGGGCAATGGTAAATTTGTTGTACTCCATATCCTTTCTGTTCCTCCTCACCCCTTAAATACAGGAATATCCAGCAACATATCTGTAATACTACATTTCAGAGTGGATTTCCCCTTGACTGCGGGCCGTGACTGAAAAGTAACAATACAACAGGGGTCATGAGTAGTCATAGAGCCCAATACTGTGCATGGTTCCAAGACCATCCTATTCAACTCTGTAAGCTTCACGCTCAAAAATTATTGTGTATAGGATTGCAGCCATAATGAGTATCAACTTGCTTAATAGAGGCCACATCTAAAACGTTGTTTGTCGATGGTTGCTTTTGCTCTGGAATAGCTGAGGAATTTGCATGGCTGCTGTTGCCTCCCTGTACTGTGTAATGGTGACTTTCTTAATAAAGATGTTAATGCCTGTGTTAGAGTGATAAAGGATACTAAAATCTGAAATTAGATTAGTTCTTTCTAATTATCCTGTAGCGAGTTCAGAACTCTGGGTTATATGTATGCAAGCAAGGGGAGGAGAGGCAGAGAAGACGGAGCACTTAATGGGAGCCTGACTTCTGAATCTGTTTGGGTTTTTTTTTTTTTTTTACAGCCATGTAGGTAATTACTGCAGGCAGTCTTCATTTACTTCTTCTGCCCAAGGAGAGAGGATAACCAAAAGCAAGGGCAGAGAAACTTGGCATTGTGTCACTTCATTAAGTTTATAACTAATAACTTGACTCTCCTTCTTGTAACTTCCTAACGTGTGGAAATTAGGGAATGAGTCAAACAAATGAGGGGGGGAAGGGGGTATGTTGGAGGAGAGCTTCCCATGAAGTTTGTCTTATTACCTTTCTGTGCAAGGCAAGTCTGTCTATCAGTATTGTTAATGGTTAATTAATGCAAGGATCCTGTCATGTATTCTTGGCTATGCCAATTATCCCCCTTTTCCCACACACAGTCAAAGATCCAGATCTCTGAGATGGGTCCTCCTGGAAATCCAGATCTTGAAGATGCCTGAAGACCCCATTGCGGACATCTTTAATCAGGTCCACATAAAATCCAGATTTAAGGGCCTGAAGGACCTATTAAATCTGGAATTTCCCTTCCCTCATGGGGACAGGGCCTTGCAGATGGGGCCTTCAATGGGATCCAGGGGAGGACAGGGCCTTCCTGATTGATACCAATCTGGTACTAATAAGGTTCCTAATGGGGTCTTAGAAGGGTTCTAAGCCCTAGTGGAAAAAGGCCCTTACCGAATATAAGGGTGCTTTTAGAAGTTTCCTTGCACTGCTTCTTTGGGATTTTTTGTTGCTTGGTCGTTTAGTCAAGTCTGACTCTTTGTGTCCCCATGGACCAAAGCACACCAGGCCTGCCTGTTTTCCACAGCCTCCTGGAGCATGTATAATACTATCTATCCATCTCACCCTCTGCTGTCCCCTTCTCCTCTTGCCTTCACTCTTTCCCAGCATCAGCATCTTTTCCAGTGAGCCCTGTCTTCTCATTACACGGGCAAGTATTTGAATCTTTCCTTCAGTATTAGTCCTTTGGTTTCTTTTAGTATTGACTGATCTGATCTTGCAGTCCAAGGACTCTCAAAAGCCTTCTTCAGCCTGACTGTTAGAAAGCACTGGTTCTTCAGCACTCAGCTTTCCTTACGCTCCACCTCTCTCACAGCCATGTGTTATTAGGGGAAGATCATGACTTTGACTATACAGATCTTTATGAGCAAGGTAATGTCCAGGTTTGCCACAGCTTTCTTCCCAAGAAGCGAGCATCTTTTTAATTTTGCGGCCACAATCACCACCATCTGCTCTGATTTGGGGGTTTAAGAAGGTAATATCTGTCACTGCTTCCATTTCTTTCCCTTCCATTTGCCAAAGAATGATGGGACAGGATGCTACCATCTTCGGTTTTGCTAATGTTGAGCTTCAAGTCAGCTTTTGAACTTGGCTCCTTAGCTTCTCTTCACTTTATGTCATCAAAGTGGTATTGTCTGTGCTTACTTTAATGGCCAAGTGCAGCAGGACTAGGACATGCTGGTGCATTTCAAGCCATTGGATCACTCTTATTGTCCTGGAAGGAGCCTTCAGCCCTTGGGAGGCCATTTTAGGATAGCCCACGTGCTGGATCTGAAGATCATGAGATCTTTGAAGCCAGTTCTGTGTCCCCTGATGGCTAGGAAGTAAATTTCCAAGCCCTGGAGTCTCCAGGGTTCCCACTGCAGCAACACATTTTTGTATACTGCTGAAATGGGTACCACTGCTAAACTGGCCACACCAACATCCAGAAGGAAGGACTTTGGACTAGGGTTGTACATAAATGGCGGGGTGTTTTTGCATTCAGTTCATATCGAATTGAGTGCAAGAAAATTTGTATTCATTCAAACAGATCCCCCTCGAATGTGATAGGATTCTATCTGATATGAATGTATTTGTATATGAACATGTACATATCCAATACATATCCCATAACATATGTGCTCTGAAAGTGTCAAATCCACCCTGAATCCACTTTGGATCCACTCTCAATCCATGTTGAATGCACTCTGGATCCGTTGCAGATGTGACTGGCACAACCGCTTTCCCACCTCCCCAGGTTCACGAATGTCCTGAAGCATTCATACAAATACGAATCTCAGTGTACGAATGTTGTAATATTTAATTCATATACAAATGTCCGGATTCATACAAGTATCGAATGTTACGAATATTCATGCACATCCATACTTTTGACCCTTTGCTGACCAAGGCCCACGGGAAGTGTGGAAAGCCCCTTTAGTGTTCACAAAATTGTCATTTGAAAACTCCTTTCTGGCACATGCTGGGTCATCCTGGAAAAGTTGAGGATTTTTCTGAGAACGGCAGTTAGAAAACTGGCAAGCTTTCTTGAAAGAGATTTCTTGCTCTTCCATGTCAATGTCAGTCAAGTATGGGATGTGCAACCCTCCCAATGAACCAAAGGGGCGCCCTGGAAATAAAGCTGCCGGCGTTGACAGATGTACAAGGGTTCTTTAACAGTTCAACCTATGTGGAATAGAAAAGTGTTCTGAGCTATCTATCTTCTGAGTTGCAAGACTGATTTGTGGTCAGTGAATGTTGTGGAAAATGAACATCAGACAGATTTCGACTCAAAGAAGCGCTGAAAAAAAGCATGCAAAATAAATCAGTTACGGTATGTCTTAAGTTGTTAAGTTCCTTGTTGTAGTTTGTTTTCTGTATTAATAATAATAAAACAATGTAAACACGAAAGAAAAAGGAAGGAAGGAAGAATATTATGCAAAGGGAGCTAAGGCAAATCCTCAGGTGTAATAGGACTCCTGAGGTAACAAGGAAAAAAAATGTGCTGTGGCAGAAAACTCATGTGCCCACAATTAACTCCTTGGCAGCACTTAAGCAAATAATAGCTATCATGTGCATCACATAAAATAACTAACTAAAGGGACAGACGCTTCTCTTGTTTTATGAACCTGAATGAGTAGGAGAAGGAAGGAGCAAATTTTATGCACAGCTATGAATGACCTCATTAAAGATGATGTGCTTGGAGATGTGGTTTCTGCATTATTGGTTTTCTCTCTGCATGCATGCACACATGCTTTCCCTCAGGATGGTCAGCAGTGATTGCCTCGCACAGCTGCTCTGTTCTTTCGTTTCTCTGTAATAATCTTCAAGGAAGGAAGGAGGGCCCTAAGAAGGTAGCTTCTGAGCAGTCCACAAAATAATAGAATCATAGAGTTGGAAGGGACCTTCAGGGCCATCAAGTCCAACCCCCTGCTCAATGCAGGATTTCCTAAGCTATCCCAGACGGATATATGTCCAGCCTCTGCTTGAAGACCTCAAGTGAAGGAGAGCTTACTACCTCCCATGGCAACCTATTCCATTGACTGATAGGCCTCACTGTCAGGAAGTTTTTCCTAATATCTAATCTGTACTGACTCCCTTGAAGTTTCATACTGCTGTTTCTAGTCCTCCCATCTTGTGCAAATGAGAAGAGAGGCAATCCCTCTCCACTGTGACAGCCCTTCAGATTCTTGAGGACGGTGATCATGTCTCAGTCTTCTCTTCTATGGCTAAACATTCCTAAATCCTTCAACTGTTCCTTGTAGGAAGTGTGGGATGGACACAGAATGTAGTTGAGTTAGAAATTATGGTTAACTTCTGGTAAAAAGGAAATATTTTTCCTGTCTTGCTAAGACTAGTACCCATAATGTCACAGCGCTTTAAATATTAATAAAAGTGGATTGGCCATGTCTGCTTATTTAGGTCCTAGGGCAGGTCGCAATGTCAAAAAGTGAAATAAATACAGAATTCCTAAAACACATATAAAATATAATCCTCCCTTCCTCTTCCTGGGAGAGCAACACCCAAAGGAAGTTAAACATCAAGCCTGGGTGAAGAGGTATGTTTTAACCAAATGCTGAAAACCATATAATGTAGGCACCTTGTGAACCTCCAAAGGAAGATTACTCCAGATTCCGAAGGCCTTCTTGTGTGCTTCTGCCCCTTGCACCTTTGAGAAAGGAGGAACATATATATTGACTGATGTGGACTTAGAGGGACAGGTGTAGGTGGTCATTACAATTTTTAAAGTTTAACATTTAAAGGAAAGGTCAAGGAATCTGAGGAAAATTGAGATTTCCTTTCCACAGCATCAGTCACTCCCTTCTCAAAGTATTTTTGAGATTCTGCATTTATGCACTCTTCCAAAACTCTTTGCTTCGTCAGTGTGATGTGGTTCACCAAAGATGATCAGATCAGCCAGATTAGAATTAAGAGCTGGCAAAGGACGCCCAGTCAGCAGAGGCTCATGTCCTACAATTTATGTTTTTCAGGCTGTTTTTGCACATACCTTTGTTAATCCAGATTTAGAAGATCCAGATCTTTGAGATGCGGTCCTCATTAAATCCGGTTCTTGTAGTCCCACGTCAACGTTACAGCCCCATGCATTCGTGTGGGCCGTCTAGCACCTGATGGCAATGGCTGCTAAATAGCAATGCCGTGCGGACGCCGTAGCACCCATCCCGAGGCTCCGATTACAGTTACAGAGCAGTTACAGTGGGCTTGGCGGAGACGCGGCTTCATTGCTGCCTACGTAGCCGCTACAAAGCCGCCACAAAGCATAGCTGTGAGTGGTGGGGCGGAGCTGGAGCCACTCTGCTGCAAATGGCGACATCTAATCCTGTCCCTTGTCCCCATTGCCCCATAGATATGCAGGCATTTGGCCTCTGATCCGGTCCTCACGGCGAAAGACCAGATTGAAGACACCATTAAAGGGTTCTAAATCTGGATTTAAGGCCCTGAAGACCCCATTAAATCCAGATTTCACTCGTGGGTACAGTATGTTCAGAATAGAGTCCTAATGGGGTCCTTAAGGGGTCTTGTGAGTGGACTGTATGTAAAATATCCATACCAGTCAAGTACCTATCCACTTCCTAAAGGGGTTTTTAATGGGCTCTTTGTTGCTAGTGCAAAAACAGACTCAGTGTGCTTCATTTTTGGCTTAACACTTTTCCTTAGTTTTCTAGTGATTGAGCCAGGCTAGAGGAAGTTGTTGTTGTTATTATTAAGAATATAGTGGGAAAAAGGCCAAACTTGGAAAAGGCCCAGGTTGCTAAAGGGTGGTCTACAGTATATATTCTGAAAAGCAGGGAAATATTAATAGATTGGATTACGCTCCTGATGATCTGCTATTGGATTTATTTTCACTTGTCTTTTGTAGAAGTCCGATTCCCTGATAATGCAACATGGCATCAAATTCACAAAACAAACTTCTTTTTAAGTTCAAGCAGCTCCTCATTCCAAGGAACACCTGAACTTATATTGTTGTTCAACAAAGCTTCCAGGAAAGTGGACAAAACCATAGATAAAACTTTTAAAAAACGTATACAGAATTGGAATACATTCTAGTACGTTTGTAAAAAATTCTGAGAAAATTAAGCCTCTGTTGCTAAAGCAATTGCTCCAAGGAGACTGTTTTTGCAAGTTCCTTCTCTAACCAAGAACAGATAATGTTATGTGCTTTGCATTTTCAAGTTGTTTTCATGCTGTGCTTCTCCCTGTATTAGGCTTCTTTTGTTTTTAAACTTCCTTTCAGCAAGAATATATCACTTGCACAAGTGTTCTGGAAACATACATTCAGAAAACAGTATACTCTTCTCAGAATGGATCTTCACAGTCTAAAACTCAGAGTGATCAACCAATAGATTCTCTTTCCCATCGCCTGTAAATCCATGTAAGTTTTCACTTGCCACCAGTTTTCCATATATACAGTTCCTGAATTGCTAAAAAGTCTAGCATTAAGGATATTTCTCTCTCAGTCCCCGCTTTGTGAATGAAGACTCATGTGTGTGTGTGTGTGTGTGTGTGTGTGTATTTTCCCCAAACCAGTCTCTGATAGGTGCCCTCACCAGTTGAGTAAAATGTATCCTACCTTCAGTGACTTTTTAAGGACCACTAGTGCATGTCTGTTTTTTGAAAGGGTGAAACTGGGTCAGAGGAGGCCAGTTACAGTTTTCTTTACCTCTGGTGTAATTATGCACTTGTTCTTATGTTTTGTCCTCCCTAGTTTTACATGTCTGAGGAACAGCACCACTTCCTATGGAGACAGTTTCATTGTGTGCTGACAGACATGTGTGACCTAATAAATCGAAAGGTTCTTCACAATGGAGCTCAAAAGAAACAGCCTCCATCTCCTGGCTGGCATTGTTCTTTGTAATCAGCTTGGCATTTCATTTTTTTTTTTAAAAATGCATATATTTAGGAAGGGATTTGCAAAATGCCTGTAGACTTTAGACACTGAAATCCTATTGAAATTGTGTTCCACTCCTCTTGTTTTCTCATGAAAAATTCTGATCTTTAAATCTTTAAAAGCACCATCAATAATCCGTCTGTCCCTCGGTTAGCATGTTAGTGGTCAGTCACTCACTGTTGCAATTTGCTTTGATTGGACAAATCCCCTCCCCTTCTGTGTAATCTGTCCTCTGCTCTTTCCTCATCTTCTTATTTCTAATTTTCCTTCCCGTATATTTTAATCTCCTCCTTCCATTATTATCTTGCTCTTTTACATGCTGTGTTTTACATGCTTTACACAATTCTCTGTGTCAACACACTTCCAGTATAACAACAGAGCCCAAGTGGTTATTGCTTTGAAGGTGGCTTTTATGTAGCCATCCTTTGAGCAAGAACACATTCCAAAACCAGTGGCTTCCTATGGCAAGCCCAAACAGTGTTATAACAGGCACAGCTTTGGGATTAAACGCTGTATTGCACATCCAGATCTCACTGCATTATAAGAACACCTCAAGAGAAATTATCCATTCTGTGTAACTTACAGCCAGTTATAGCCATCTGTCATTATTCACAATCTTATCCCATTTTTGCACTTAACTGCACTGTCTCTGGGCAATGCATACCTCTCCATATTGGGATTAGCAACTCATCCCAAGTTGGAACACACAGGGCAAGGCCATCCACTTTGGGACAATCTGCCCCATGCCAGCCCATGTGCCAGCTCCAAACGTCACACCAGCTTTGGAGCCAGCAAGGGGATGGGGTTCTAAATGTGCCAAAGACAAGGAATGAATATTCCTGTTTTTTGGAGCTTGGGGAGGTGGGGATTTTGGTGGCACACCCTCTTGCACCCCAAAATTTGTTCTTTATGGTATACTGAACTATGGTGGTATGCCATCCACAAACCTCCATGGTCTAGTATGCCATCCCTAGTACAACGGTGAACCTTGATGGTGAGGCCTACTGATAAACCAAACTAAAGCAGAATTTTGGATGTTCTACTCTGGTCTACACTCCATCCTATGTGGATAGACCATGCTAGGAGGGGAGATGATCTCCTTTAAACTGCACAGGCTTGCAGAAGAGAGGTTTCTGAACCCTTTCCTATCATTGGAAAGTGTCCCCTGTGGAAATAGCCTTAAATGAATTTTGTGTACCTTTGGCTTCAGAATTATTGAGGATTTGTGTATCCACAACTTGTGTATTTATGAGTTAACACTAGAGGCCCACAGTATTTGACCAGGTAACAATCCTGGCTTTCCCCGCTTTTTTCTGCAGCACGGCTGACATTAGTGATTCTGAGTTATGGTACTGCTGGTGCTGTTCTTTCTGAATCAGGTGAGACAGCTGAGTTGCTTGATTGCTACCATACCTGGGAGGCACTAATGGGTTGGATCTGGACAAATAAATTGAAACTCATTCCAGAGGTGCTGCATGCCAGTGAATCTTCAGTCTATTCCAGCCTCTTCACTCAGGCTCTTGAGTCACTCTTTCCTCTGAACTTAGTCCTGCCAGGGTGAGTAGGTGGGAAGGGAGAAAGAGGTTAGATTAGTAATATTTTAAATAGGTTTTAGTGTTTTGTGTTTTATTCTATGCTGTGTCCTACCATGGGACCTTTGGGTAAAGGGAAGGGTAGAAATGCTAGAAAGTACTGAAGTTGGCCAACTTGTTAGACTATGCTTGGAGCTTAACTTCATGGCTCTGGATGGACAGATGAACAATGGAGAACTTTTGTTCTGTAGTCTCAGAGTTTTCAAAGGCCAGAATGTGGTGGCTTTTTAAATGGCTACCTCTCTTCTCTTTGGCCAACTGGACCCCTTCTATGCCCATACTGAAGAAGCCATTTCCCCCCTATGTTTTTCCGTTGGAGTTCTGAAATGCATCTCCGTTGCCTTATAAGCATAATAGTTTTATATGTGCATATTTGAAATACAAGATTTCCTAGAAAGCCAACCCAAATGAATAATGGGGAACTGGTGTGTTGTTATTGTTCAATACTATTGTTCAATACTGTTCTAGGGCCATATTAATGACGTTCTGGTTCACATCCAAAGCTGACCAGGAAAGATTTTATCTGAAACCCAGAAGCCTATCACAGAAATTAACTTTCCCCTAACCTGGTGCCTGGTAGATGTTTTGGGTTTCCATTTTTATCATCCTTGTAGGAGAAATGTGTCCAGAATGCTTGGAAAAGGCCAGGAAGGAGAGGAAGGTCAGAGATGATGCTGAATAGCATGGACCATGGCCTGATTTGATACAAGATAGCATCTGGTGTTCTTTAGCTTACTTAATGGCACATATCTAATGCTATATTTGGATTCATTAGAGATAACCAGTGTGACATTTGGCAATTACAATTGATGCACAAAAAAGAAAATTGCTCTAATTGGGTTCCACAGATTGGAAGTGGTGATATAGTTTTTTTCCCCCTCAGTCACTCAAAAATTATTACAGGAGCCATTGTTTGAAAATATTGCAGCTGGGCTAGGAACAGGGATTTCCTAGGAACATATTTCAGTGGGACTGGGGAACTCAAGGATGCAACGGGGTTAAGCTTTGCTGTTGCCTTCATCTAGGGTATATTCAAAGACTGCTCTAGAGCTCTTGTTCTTCTCAGGTGGTCTCCCATCAAGGTGCTAACCATTCCTACCTATTTAGTTTCCAAGAACCAAGAACAGTGACCAAGGTCAAAACAGACCAAGAGTGATTTTGCACTGGCCCATCTACCAGACCACCATGCAGAGAGGAGGCTCCTAGTATGTTTGCTGGTCTAGTATACTGGCCAGCATGGAATTGCCCTAATGGCATCTTGAAAGAAAGATAACTACACATGGCTTTCAATTCATATCAACAGTTGGAGTTTTTAAAAGTGCCTTAAAACCCTACAATGTCTGTTTGAATGGAGGTGGCCATGAGATGTAAGAAATGTATAACCCAATGAATTTAACACCAAGTGAAGTCTGTTTTCTTGTTTTTAGGGCCACATTCAAATGAACATTGGTAGGATGCATTTTCAAAGGAAGAAGCGACTAGTGGTCCTGAGGCAGTAATGCATAATTTTTATGCATTCATGCCAACGATTGTACTGTCACAACAAGCATGGATGGCCTATTATGATTAACTTTAGTAGGGGAAATTGATGTCCAGAACCTAATTTAGTAGGAAGACTAGAGGATAGGAACTCAGTTGAGTTAAGGCAGGTTTCTACCACCCATCTGCTTGAAATATCTTCCTTTTTGCCACATTCCTATGCCTTTCATGCTTTTCTGGCAATCCCACATGCACCATTACTGCCGCCCGATCGCTAGTCTCTTGTCAAACGAGAATGTTTCTTTCTCTCTGCTCATAAAAATGCATCTCTCCAAACATGAATTATAAAGTGATGTAATGTCAAGGAAATAACACTGTTGTTTAGCACCCTCACCACAACCTCCAAGGACTGTGGGGCTGCAGTTGCACTTAGAACATTTTAGATCTTCAGATGGTCCCCTTTAAAGATGAAGATTAGGATATCCTTTGTGCTGCATGCGTGTTTGCCAAGTGTGTGCCCTGTTTTGACGTGATGGAATTGCCAAATGGTGAGCAGAGATGTGTCTATCCCTGTGTGTTTTGATGCTTCATTAATGTGTCCTTTATAATATGACAAGCAAGTCTACTTTATACATGTGAATTCAATCGCAATAATGACTTTAGTGGTTCATAATAGAAAAGAATGAGGCAAGTGGCAGGTGAAATGACAACCGGTTACATCTTGCTCCAGTGTTTCTGTGAATGGAGGTTGCGTGTTTAGGATCCCTTCAGTAGAACAACTAAGAGTCGATGATCCTGTGAATCTTTCCAGTTGCTACAATTTAGAGAAAGTGTCTATTAAGGGTGATAAAACTTTTGTCTTGTGCAGGCTAGCCGGCTATACTAATGCCCCAAGCATTGTAAACAGAAGCCTAAAGTAGCTATGACTCTGACACATATGTAAAGCATTAACAAATGAACAGCGGGACAGCAGATGTTCTGCTAACAGGGAGAGCCTGTGTTGGTTTGACACCTGCTTTGCTCCAGCATAGCTTTTGCAAAAGGATGGGCTTAGAAAAGCACACAAAAAAACCACCACTGCCGTTCTTACAGAACACAGAGCATTAATCTCATGATTAATCTCAAGAGGGTGTGGAAACCCCTTCTCCTTTCTTAGACTGTAGAGATGTAAATGGAAAGGGAGGGGCATCAGTTCAAAAATGCCTTTAGAATGATTTGACTTGATGTGCTACGTGTAAAAAAAGCATAAAACAAAAATAAATAAAACATAAAATAACAAACAGATTAAAATCCATACTAGAGATGGGCAGAATTCAGGTAAAAAGAATAACGATGATGATGGTGGTGGTGATGGTGATGGTGATATCAACAGCAGTCAAGAATCAGCTCTGATAGAGATGGACAGTCGAAAACTGCTCAAAGTGCAGCAAACCAGTAATGAATACTGGAAAAATGTAGTGCAGGGCCAAATAAACAACTGGCACGATCAAGCATTGCACGGACAATTCTTGGAGAAAATAGAAAGGAAAGTAGACCAGGGAAAGACCTGGGCCCTTTCTGCACTTGGCCTTATTCTGGAATATATCTCGGGATAGCGGTCTGCTGGCCACAAGCTAATGCAGACCATGGAAGGCCTCACCAGGGGCCTTCCATAGGACACACTAGCATGCAGATAGCAGGTCCCTATTCTGGGATATATTCCAGAATAAAGCCAAGTGCAGAAAGGCCCCTGGCTATGGCTTACAAACAGAACACCGAAGAAAGAAGCTGAAGGCTTGATTATAGCTGCACAGGAACAGGCTATCAGGACCAATGCGATAAAAGCCAAAATAGAAAAATCAACTGCAGACATCAAGTGCTGATTGTGCAAAGAAGCTGAAGAACCAATCGACTATGTACTCAACTGCTGCTAAATGATCACGCAGACTGATTATAAACAGCAACACAATACTGTCATAAAAATGATCCTTTGGAATCTATGCCACAATCACCTTCTGCCAGCAGCACAGAACTGGTAGGATCATAAATCCGAAAAAGTGGCTGAATAAAAACAGGCAAAAATATTATGGGACTTCAGAGTGCAAACTGATAAAACATAGCACCCCTGACATCACCACTGTAGAAAAAAAGAGGATGTGGCTCATTGATGTTGCTATACCAAGAGACAGTAGCATTGACGTAAAACAAACAGAAGAGTACAAAATACAAGGACAAAGTGCATTCACACTCTCCCTGCCGGACACCTTTGGAGCCCCGCCCCGGGCTGCCACTATCAGGCCTTATTGGCCGCACTGGCTGGCAGCCCCTTTTAGGGATGCAGCAAGACCTGGCTGGGGCTGTCCTGGAGACCCGCGGGCTGGTGCCACCTCAGTCATGCTGGCGGCAGCCCGCGGGAGCCTCCTGAGTGCCCACTCCCACCCAGGGCTGCACGCCGCCAGCTCCCCAGCTCCCATGCCTGATCTACCTCTTTGAACACCTGCTTCAAACTGCGTAGGCCCCGGGGGTGGGGCTTGTCACTATTGAACTGCAGTATTCTGCACAGGTGCGTATTGCGACCCAAGACGGGCCAGAACTAGGCTGCCAGGCAGTGGACCAATAAGGCCCAATGGCAGCAGCCTGGGGTTTGCACCTTGGCCAG
The DNA here is from genome assembly GCA_023333525.1 of Aspidoscelis tigris stejnegeri. Classification (NCBI taxonomy): domain Eukaryota; kingdom Metazoa; phylum Chordata; class Lepidosauria; order Squamata; family Teiidae; genus Aspidoscelis; species Aspidoscelis tigris. Next base: position 100,561,888 of record JALMGA010000002.1, read on the forward strand.
CCAAATTGAACAGTTGCTCTGTCTCCGCATGTATGGGGTTTGCCATCCGGATGTAGTGCAAAATGGTCTAGTGTTTGGCCTTCATGTTCCCAAACCTTTTGTAATGTACCTTTTCTAGCATAGATTGTTTAAGAGAGGCAATAGGGGCAAACAGGTGTGTGAACAATCCCACCTCAAAGCCTTCTCTACAGCATTCAAACATGGTGTGGTTTTTTGTTTTGTTTTGTTTTTGCCATGCCTGATCACAGCGTTAATGAGATCCTGGGTGGAGAGCTGTCATCTTGCCTTTTGTCTCAAACTGTGAAGTGCCTTGAGCTGCCATTTCCTGCCCTCCCACTTTGGTCATGGCAAAAAAAAAAAAAAGCGCCATGCAACACCCTGCTTGACACCGTTCATAAGTATTTACCTAGGCCAGTGATGGCCAACCTATGGCATGCATGTTACAGGTGACACACCAAGCCCTTTTGGGTGACACACATGGTCATCCTGGCACCTGGGTGTGTAGTGCTTGCTTGTTATTCAAGTGTACGAAATACCAACTTTCAAATGAAGATTTAGCAAATGTAAAGAATTATTTGATTTTGCTTTTAATAAAATACATATATCAAAAATATAACTTTTTTACTAGAGCTGCAAATATCACAAAATTATGGATATTTCTAGATGTGACACAGCACCCGAGTTAAGCTAGGTTTTCTTGTGAATTTTGACATACCAAGCTCAAAAGGTTCACCATCACTGGCCTAGGCCATAGTCCAACAGCTGCTTATGCACAGTCAAGAAGAAGTGTGTTTTGAAAAAGGTGAGAAGTAGGTTATTGTGCCACATCACAAATTGCTTTTGAAAATTTGCAGCAGTTTCAGACAGAAACCATTTGCTATAGGGCAGAATCCATAAAGTTCTGCTGGACCCTTACCAGATGGATGTGTGCCTGGACCACAGCATCTGCATGCCAACACATACCGGGAAGCAAAGCCTCATGGCGGCTGCACATTCCCTGTGCTTGACCCACTCCTGGCCACAGAAACAGTGCCTGGGAGGATGCTCAATGGAGATCACATTAAAATGGTCTCAGACATGGGCCAGGCAGGGGTTCCATTCCCATTAGGGATGTGCACAAATATTTGAAACATTCAAAAATCTATGGAATTTGATCAGATTTGGACATTCAAATTCAAATCAAATTTGAATTCAAATGAATTTTTAAATCTTTTGTACAAATTATTTGGACATTCTTATGTGTACTATATGTACGCATTACCTGCGTATCCGTACGCATCTGATTAGTATCTGTTTGCATTTGTACTGATATGTACGGGATAAAAACGGGATGCGTATGGATGAATACGGACACATTTGAATGTTGTAGACCAGTGGTTCCCAAAGTTATCTGGGCTACGACCCATCTAATATAAGTTTACCAACTCGGGACCCACCTCTAGGAAATTTAACCATTACCAATATGAATAAAGAGCTTTTCAAATAACAAACAAAGTTTTAATACAATTTTTTAATTACTTAATTAAATAATTACATCAAAAAAGTTATTTCAAATACGGTTAAATTTCCTAGAGGTGGATCCCGACCCACAGTTTGGGAAACCCTGTTGTAGACATTTGTATCTTCAGATACAAATTGAAAATTCATATGAATAGATTCAAATGTATTCACTTTGAATTGAATGTGAATACATTCAAATTTTAAATATTTGAATCTTTATATATCTGAATCCCGAAAATTGCATTTGTGCATACCCTTAATTCCCATCACCGTTGCACAGGCAGTCGGGAGCAGCAGAATCAACCTAAGAAGACATTCTACTTCCTGGGCCATTTCCAGGTGTGTGGGAGTGTCCTCAGTCTGCACCCTCAAGGCCAGGATTCTTTTGTTCCCCGGCTTTAAAACTAGGCTGGGATAGGCTGGCCTTTATGTAGGTAACTGCCAGTACACTCTGCGCTTCCCAGAATATTCCTGGCCTGGAACACTTTTCGTGGCCTTCTCTGTGGCAGATTCTGTTACTATGGGCTTCATTCCTTGTTGAGTCTCTAAATCTTGATCCTAAGCTGCTTAGTTCCTCCTAGATGTATCTTTCTCCCATATCATAATTAAACCTGTGCTCAGATGAGCCATTATTTTCTAACGGGAAGGAACAAACTACATGTGTCTTTTCACTCAAAGCTAGCCTGGCTTTGTTTTTCTCAGGTAACTGGCTGGAAATTGAGGCAAATTTAGATCAGTTGTAGTTGTGAGGGTGTTATGCAATCACATTTTTGCTCTGTTCCTTTATTTATTTATTTAAAATATTTTTATACCAATTCTCACTAAGAAAATCCTCAAAGCTGTTTACAGAACAGATCAAAACCATGGGTAAAGGCTACTCCGGGGGCCTTTCTGCACTTCCTGTCACATCTGAGGGACGTGAATAGTGCATTCCCACTGGCATGCACTAGCACTTGCATTTTCCATCCCTCCCACACACACACAGGAGGTATGGACGTGTGTCCAGACACTGCCATCTTTGTCCCAGCAGCTGGTGCAATGGTGCACGTGCTATCACCAGGACAACGGTGCCCCACTGTGCACACACGCTAAGGACCCAAGGTTGCCTGAGCGCGCTTGTGTGGCACCTCAAATGATCCCTGGCACCAGAAGAGATGTAAATGCTCTCTCTATTGCCAGGGCAGGTAAGCTTGTGGACACATGTGGTGCACAATTTCCTGCACCACTGCTAGTGGACCCTGAGGTAGCTTCTGGGATAGCAGAAGATGTTTCTAGTGTGGAAACACTTCCCACAAGTGCAGATGGTGCTTCCTAAAAGCCACCCAAACATGCACTTGCAGGCCAAGTGCGAAAGGGTCTCAGATCAGAGCCAGATGGAGACAGATAGACATATCAAACAAGCTAATAATTTGGTAAAGTTTCATACTGCTGCATGAAAAATGGAGTCCTCACTGCTGGACAGCTGATACTTTATCCTGAAGAGTGTCTTGGCTGCCAATAAACTGGCTGGCTGCCACTTGGGGATTCCCCGTGCTGAAAGGGAATCCTCTGCAAGCTGGATAAAACAGCTTTCTGGATGTTCCAGTCCTGGGAACAGCCCCAAGAATCTGGGCCTTAATCTCTACAGCAGCCAGAGGATTTCTGGTGGCATGTTTCAACGTTAAAAGCTAATGGAGATTAACAAAACAAACATATACCTAAATCTTCTGCCCCCAAACCTTCTGGCCAGAATCTCCTCCATGAGAGAAGGATGGTGGCAGGTGTAATAAGTGTGGACAGTGGGTCAGTGAGAGGCTTTGCCTCACAGCCTATACTGTTTTACCTTTCTGGGAAGAGGAATTCCATAAAGGATTGCTTTGTTCTTGGTGTTTGGTTCCTCCCCCCATTGTTTTTCTTTAAATGTATTCACAGGACCACAAAGCCTGTGGTAGAACAACCATGCATGGAGCCAGTTTGGTCTAGTGGTTAAGGAGCAGGACTCTCATCTGGGAATATGGGATTTGATTCTGCACTCCTACATGAAACCAGCTAGGCAACCTTGGGCTAGTCACAGCTCTCCTCTGAGCTCCCACAGCCCCACTTACCTCACAGGTTGTCTGGAGTGGTGAGAAGAACAGAAAGCTTTGTCAGCCACTTTTGAGTCCCCTTAAATGGGTGAGAAAAGTGGGGTGGAAAAGCCAACTCCTACTCCTACTCCTCCTCGGACTTAGGCTGCCATCAGCACCACCTAGAATGGCAAATGGGGATTCTGGAATCTGTGAATCAGATTGTTATGATGCCTATTCCTTATGAGACGACTGAGCCACGGATACTGAATACGATTTCAGTTTTTTAATCTTGAGTAGCCAAAAGGCAGCTGGCCCTATGATGAAGCACTTACTGTCCAGGAAGTGTAGTAGGTTGTGATTTTTTTTCATTGTCCTTGAAACTGCCTGTTGCTGCTGCTGCCTTGGCTGTAACCAAGGCATCCACTTATCCCACCACCCACTTTGTGCAGTTGCTTGCGCAGCAATGCTGGTGATAACAGCAGCTGCTTCTGTCATTTGCTTCATCTGCCAAAAATCCAGATTTTGTGTGCCATAGGTCAGCACCTGATGAGCATTTTCTTCCCTGCATTGATCAGCTCATCCTTCTGCTTCCTTCCTCTCTGAACAGAGAGATGTGTCTGCATTAAATAATGGCATTACTGTTCCTTCTTTCCCCTGGATGTGTGGCATACCTCTGAGTGCTGGAAAGCAGCTTTGAAGGCATTGTTCCTGCAAATTGGGAATAATAACCGTGAGGATTCTGGGCACCTCAGATGCTTGGTACAGTCTTCAACTTCGAGAAACAGGCAGGATACCGCTGAAGGCCATTTAAAGGGATTTGAAAGGAAGCAGAAGCTTTGGCTTGCTCTTCTGTTTGAGAATGCCCAGAAGCAATTGGTGGCTCACTGCATGAGACAGGATGCTGGACTAGATGGGTTGTAGCCTGATCCAGCAGGTCTCCTCTTGGGTACTTATGATCTTGTGCCACTGCCCTGTAGATAGAGAAGAAGAAGAAAAAGAGTTGGCTTTTTTACCCTGCTTTTCTCACCCATTTCAGGGGACACTTAAGTAGCCGACAAAGCTTTCTATTCATCTCCCCACACCAAACACCCTGTGAGGTTGGTGGGGCTGTAGGAGCTCAGAGGAGAGCTCTAACCAACCCAAGGTCACCCAGCTGACTTCATGAAGGAGGACGAAATCAAAACTGGTATTCCCAGATAAGAGTCCGCCTCCTTAACCACTACACCAAACAGGTTAGCAGCTGCATAAGTGACCTATCTGTGCCATATTCACACATATTTCGATATGTCAAAATTGGCTGACTTTCAGGGCCATTTCCATTACAAAAATGAATATAGTGGTGCAGTCACTTCAGAACTAGGGAACTGTTGTCTTTTGTTCTTGCGGTTAGAGTGCTGGACTTACATCTCGTTTGATTATGCACTTCTCCATGAAGCCAGCTGGGTGACCTTGGGCTAGTCACAGCTCTCTGCTGAACTCTCACAGCCCCACCTACCTCACAGGGTGTCTGTTATGGGGAGAAGAATAGAAAGCTTTGTCAGGTGCTTTGAGTCACCTTAAAGGATAAGAAAAGAGGGATATAAAAGCCAATACTTCTTCTTCAAGACTGGGAAGGGAGCTTTCTGGGGCCAGAGAAAGTGCTCTGAACCCTAAAGCGTGATAATTTGTTTTGGTTGTGGCCCTTCTCTCCTCTCAGCATACATGGCTTGTTCCCCTTCTTTGGGCCAAGGCATCCTCCCTTCCCCAAATACACCTGCCTGCCTAGATGAAGCTGCTAAAATTAAATGTAGGGAGACATTTTGGAGAGCAAGGCACAGATCTGGAGATTAAAGCCATTAGGCTCAAACATTGTACCAATTGTTTGCATAGGTACGAACATTTATGCAAGCAAAAAGGTAATTGCCACTCAACCTAAACATATCCTTGTTCTTTTTAGAGATTGAACCTCAGTAGTACTACTTCATTCATGTCTTGCATACTGTGTTGCTACAGGTGTTACTTCCCCCCGATTTCTCTTGTCATTTCCTTTTCCAGGTGGCTCCCCTGCCATAGCTTAGCAAAGAAAACAGCTGGCTAGAGACCATTTTGTTACTGTCTTGGCAGAGCAGACAATCATCTCAATTAACTATGAGTTGCAGTTGCAGGCAAACTGGCAGCTTGTGGGGAGCAATATAGGATTCTATGAGGATAATACTGTGGAGCAGCTTAAATAATGAAGGTCATTTGGGGGACAGATTTGAAAGAGAAGTTCAGATGAAGTAGTTGCTTCTACCCTATGTGAACAAAGGAAACTTCTGATGCAATGTGAATGCCATGGAATGCTTACTAAAAAGGACCCACGCTTGGATATGCATACTGCCATTCACCATGTTGTCCTAGTTCTGTAGAAGAGCAGGGTCAAAGTGTGCTCACCACATAGTACTCTTCCCCGCCCTTTGATTCAATAATATTTTCACTGTATTTTCAGTATCTGGTGCTTCCAACATTTTTAGTGATCATGGTAACTCAACACAGAAGTGATTGTGACCATAGCCTTCTTCATTGCGAGGAATGATACAGTAGGGAGAATATAGGAAGCAGTTGTGGCAGTTGTGGAAAAAATCCAGTTCCTAAAATATGCAAGGAGCCTCCATGAGGCCAGAATTGCTCTGTCTCCATTGCACAAGACAGTACTTTGCTCACCGGAAAACAAATGCAACTTTATTTGGGTGAAGCATTACAATGTACAGTACAGTACAGCTGCCCTGTTTTCAAGCTTACTAATGTCCAAAGGATGCTGTAGGTTCTCCCATCTCACTGCTTGCATACAGAGAAATGGTGCCTCCAGACAGCAAGATAACACTGTGGGATCTTGTTCTGTTCCTGCAATTGCCTCTTGTCATCCATGCCAGGAGCCAACCTCAGCTTCTTACACCTGGCTGGCAGTAGGGATGTACATGATTGAAAAATATGTGTTCACAATTAAATGAATGTCTGAAAATCCGTTTCTTCATCAAATCATTTATTAGAATGTTTGGACTTTTGCATTTGCCGATGAACATTTATTTATTTATTTATTTATTTATTTATTTATTTATTTATTTATTTATTTATTTATTTATTTATTTATTTATTTATTTATTTATTTAATAACACAGCCTTAAAACTTCAGGTTCTCAATATAAAGTCCTACATTTATATCACATCATTTGGCTGTTATGTATAAATCACTTCCTCCGTTCTTCTGTGTCTTCTTTTAGTTTTTCCTTCTTCCAGGTGTCCATTTAAAAGTCAATCAGATCCAGCAGTTACTATTACTACTTCTTGTAGATAATTGATGGTCTCCAGTCTTTTGCATACTTATCTATTGTCCCATTTTTTTAAAAAATAAAAAAGTTTGTTAATTTGTCCATCTCTGTTAATTTGGTCACTTAATTAGCCAGTTCTCCAAAGAAGGAATTCCATCTGCTTTCCATTTTTGTGCATATAATATTCTTGCTGCTGTTACCTTATACAGAATCAAAGGATTCACATTTATCTAAGTTTTCATCTATTATTCCTAATAAAAACATTTCTGCTCTGAATGGTACATTTATTTTTAAGATATTTCTAATTACAGTATGTATCAGTATCCAATTTTTTATCTTTTTATCTTTTTGCTTTTTTACAAGTCCACAATAAATGGTAAAATGTTCTGGAGGTTCAAATGTCCATACTTTGGATTTGATGCAAAAATTTGCAAATTCAAAAATTTAATTGAATCTTCAAATGCGAATTCATTGATGTACATGCTTACGTGGTAGTTCTCTGTGTTCCTGTTCCTAGTTGAAATACCTAAATGTCAGCCAAGAACTTACTTCCATTTGTACTTTCTTCATGCTTGGTTTGCATCTGCATTTTTCAACCAGGAACAGGAACACAAAAGAGTCACCAAGGCAGAGGTAACAAATTGGTATCATGGAAAACTCAGGATCAGTGCTGGACTTTCCATAATACTGATGTTTCAAATTTTCAGTCGGCTAACACAGGACTATATTGGGAGGGCCACAGATATGTGTGGCATCTCTTCTAAAGTCCCAAGAGGATCATAGGTTTTTACCTGTGTCTGGAGGTACCCAGAGAGAAGAAGAACTGGTTCTCCTAAGTGGTGGAATGCATGGATGCTGGAACCATACCTTATTTTCATTCTTTATGTCTGAATGAATGAGTTTCCCACATACAGGATTTCTGAACCCATACATTGTGTCATGGTGTTGCACTGCAGCTCAAAGAAACAGATTCTCCTCAGCTACAAGAATGTGCAAACAGAACTATTATAAGTAAGCCAGTGGACCTACCAAGCTAACAAACTTAGAATTCATGAGAACAAAAGGTGCAAAATGCAACCTGATTTAGTTAGCAGCTCTTTCACTCTGATCTGTAAATGAATTCCTTGACATTCTTTAAGGCCCTATTTCTGCAGCACCTTTTGATTATAACACTAAAAAATAGGTGTTCTCCACAATTAAACCATGTTCATACAAATATATGTATGAATTTTGCTAGTATGTGATGTCCATGAGTGAACCTCATGCCCTCAAGCTTTCCTTGGATTATCACTGAGACCACATGGGTGTTTCCACACTGGTCGTGGAAACCCCATTAAGAACACATTAAAGACAAATACATAACACATATAAGGCTTACCTTCTGCACTGGAGGCCGGATCCGGGACCCTTGGAGGCAGTCGCTTCCGTACACTGGCACACGAGACCCGTTCTTAATGGGGTCTCACTGCCGAAAGATCCAGCCTCCGGGAAGTCCTGGAAAATCAGGTCTTCAATCCATCCCCTCACCTTGATCCATTCGGAAGCAGGACGCTTCCGCACATGGAGAGGCGAGGAGCCGGATGTGCTGGTGGCCACCATCTTGGGAAAGGTGGAAGCAGGCCGGTCTGCCCCCGGAGCCCCTCCCCTGCATGCCGTGTGCCGGCGGAAACATGCGGTGACTGGCAGCTGAGTGCTCCAGTAACGCGGCAACGCGGGAGGCTGCCTGCCTTTTGAAATGGGTGCTGTGGCCTCCACACAGCACCCAGAGGGTCCACCCCTCAGGATCCATCCTCCACACACATGTGCAGATGCACAAGGCCTCATCGGATCCATCCCTATTTCGGACAGATCTTGCAGAGGACAGATTGCCAGGAAGCAGATTTTCTTTAATCGGTTTCTCGGTGGCCAGTAAGGAAGCACCCCATGTCTCTTGAGTACTATTGCTTAAATTGTTCCAAGAAATTTAAGGCTACATGGCAGGGCAGCCCATATTCATTTCACTGTCTCCATCTGGGCTGTGACAGTTTTATTGCAATTGCCTGAAAAATCCAATGGGGACTTCCTGGTTGCCACAGATATACCCTGTACCTTTCTTCTGTAACTTCTGTGGGATGTTGTTAGGATAAATAATTTTAATTTTTTGGGAAATGCACCATTAGTAGCTCAGCAACTCAAATGCTACACCCTCCCCCAAAAGGTGGAAGATATTGCCATTTTGCTTTCCTGCTGTTTTTTTGTGCAAATGAATATTTCAGCAGGTGTGGACAAGTGTTGTCTATAGCACTAAAAGTCTTTCAAGATAGCAAAAAAGGATGTGGGCACAGGAAGGTAAATCTTATATATTTCCCAAATTCTCCTAGAAATTGTCATGTTGTGTAGCTGAGAGTATGGACTGAGAACATTATCTCTGGTGGAATAAAAAGGAAAATCTGGCCCATAGCCTTACGTAAAAGACCATTTCCAAAAGCTTATAGTTGAGGGAAGACAGGAAAGTGAGGAGGAGAAAGAAGACCAAGCATTTGGCTTTGCTGTGGGTGAAGGATGTCCCTCACTAATTTGCAGATACTGAAGCAGGTACCTCAGCAACTTGTCCGCTTGTATAGCTTTCTGCAAAGCAGTGCCAGATGTTTCCCAGATGGTTTCCACTTCCCGTCTGGCTCCTCCATGTTTAGGCACATATATATTTACACACTCTCTCTGAATAAGTGAACATGTTTGCTTTGGAGTACAAATTAAAAAGAACAAAAACTAAGGACAATGTCTTTTTAACTCTTTTCCCAGGGGAAGTCGTTCAGGATATAATCTGAACTCTATTCACTATTGTACACTATTGAGCAACTATTGTTTCTTCTGCTCCCCCCAGCCTTTTTATTTTTATTTTATTTTGTCTTAATGTTTTCTGCTCCCACCCCCCACCGCTCTTAATGCATGTTTTCTCATTGTGTCACAAGATGTTTGCTGTGATCTTTTCTAGCTCTAGGGAAATAGAAGGAATGGCTTTGGACAGCATTTTACAAATGAATCTCACTGTGGGATTTGAAGCTGTATTAACAGCCTATGCTGTAGCCTACCCACATCCAGGATTTTTCATCAGCACATTATTTCTACTAAACATCAACTGGTAGTTTAAACAACAACATTGGTTGGTTTGTTTATTGGACTTATATACTGCACTTCATAAAGATTCTACGTGGTTTACAACTAAAACATAAAACACAGAATAAATGCAGAAATAAAAACAATTAATGTTGCTTGGATGTTATCTAGTGATGCCAGTAAGGGTCATTACATGGGGAAGCACTGAACATTCATGAGCATCTTCCTTGCAGAGGTTGAGCCATGCAATAGTAGAGTTGCTTATTCATCCATTTATTATGGCATTTATCTCCTGCCTTTTCTCCAGCAAGCCAAAGTTGGTAAAAAGGAACTGACAACAAGCATGTGAGGTGGATTATGATTCAGAGGCAGTAGATGGCCAAAGACCTCCCAGTGAACTTTCATGGATGTGTGGGCATTCAAACCTTTAGCACTACGCACTTTGTGCATAATGCAGCACTCATCCTAGACCAAGCAGGTGAAGACAGGACAAGGTGCAGCAGAGCACAGCAGTGGCCATTCTCAGTACGCAACTCAGGAATGAGGCAAGAGGCTTTTTCGCACCAGAGTTTTTCAAACGCGTCTATGACACACTGGAATGGGGCATTCACTCTTCTGGAGCAGGTGGTTGCATTCCAACCTGCCCCAGCCGTCCCAACATGGTGTAGATGCGTTTGGGTTTCAGAGCACAAAAAAAGTGCTCTTCACTCATTCGGCCTGTCCTGGGCCATTCCCAGTTGTGTTAGAGGGAGAGCATTTGCACACTCTCCCTCTGTGACAGCTGGGCCCCTCCTCTGGGTTGCCCCCATTGGCTCCTGTGGAGCCAGGGGTGGGCAGCCCTGGTGCCTCCTTTTCCTGGGGTCCCACCAACTCCAACAGCCCAGATCAGCCTCCTGGGGCTGACAGGGCCCCCACCCAACACTCCCCCACCCAACCCCAGGGGTGTGCATGTGCACACACCCTTTATCTGTTTGGTGCGGGGCAGCAACTGGTGCGATCGGGCTGGCCGCACTGTGCACATGTGTGTGGCATGGCCTCTGATTCGCCAGGCACCTGCACCTGCACAGATCGCCTGTCGAAGCCAGACAGGTGCCCTTTTCATGTGTGTGCACCTCTGGGGTGGGTTGGGGGTTGTTGGCTGGGGGTCCCGCCGGCCCTAGGAGGCCAATCTGGGGCCTGGAGCATGCGAGACCCCAGGGAAGGGACCCAACAGGACTCCCCACCCCTGGCCCCAATGTAGCCAATGGCAGGAGGCGGGGGCAGGACTTGTGAGTCCCAGGACTGCTGTTTGACCTGAACACATCTAAGACAGTTTCCCATCTGCACGTAGGCAGGTAAAGGATGCATTTGCAACGCATCCTTTACCTGCCAACGCGGATGGGAAACTGTCTTAGGCGCATTCGGGCCGAAGCGTTCTACAGCATTTTTGCTATAGTGCGGCCTAAGGTGTGGCTGAGCGCACCAGCAGCCATTGACAATCTAGCTGCAGAGTGAGGGAATGAAAGTTCCCTAATTCATTAGCCATTTCCAGCACCCAATAAAATGTTGCACCCAATAAAATGTGACTCACTCTATATGAAACATTGTATAAGAAACACATTTTTTACCATGATGTATTATTTGGTGACCATAGAATTCTGAACATTTAACTGAGGCCTGTATGTCCAAAAATGTTATCAGGACATCAAAACCAAATACTAAAATAGTGGTGTTAAAAACAGGCCCTGATATTGCCAGGACTGTTGTGTGCAGATGGGAAAAATAATTCCAGAAATAAATGGTGACTGACAGTAGCACTTTGAGCATTATCAACTGCCTATTTATTTTTATTTAGAAGCAGGATGCAGGAAAATGGAAAAAAAGATAATGTGATAAACAAACAATATGAGAAATGTATTCTATGGAAAGTAACTGCATCCCTTGCCACATTAAATGTGTGTTTCAGTTTATACTCTCTGCTTCTAATACTGCAGCTGCTTTTGTTGCAGAAAACTTAAATCTGCCCAATTCTCTGTGCCACATCTAGCTCTTCTGAGCCTGGAATCCCAATTAGGATCAGTTCTTCCAGCCTTAAGTGTCCCTGCAGAAGGAGAAGGTGAAGGAGACCAGCTTCAAGATTATGGCTTCTGCATGCGCTCTTAGTGTAGTATAGAAAATAACGTGGTGGTTAGGACTAAACTTTTCTGGTTAAAGTCAGATCAACATGGTCTTCTTAGAACAGTGATGGCCAACCTATGACACGCATGTCACAGGTGACACGCCAAGCCCTTTTGGGTGACACACATGGTCACTCTGGCACCTGGGCATGTAGTGCTTGCTTGTTCTTGAAGTATACGAAGTAGCAACTTTCAATTGAAGATTTAGCAAACGAAATTCAGCAACAAAAGTCACTAATGTAAAGAATTATTTGTTTTTGCTTTTAATAAAATACATATATCAAAAATATAACTTTTTTACTAGAGCTACAAATATCACAAAATTATGGATATTTCTAGATGTGACACAGCACCCGAGTTAACCTAGGTTTTCTTGAGAATTCTGACACACCGAGCTCAAAAGGTTTGCCATCACTGTCTTAGACCATGCTAGCAGGAGGCCAGGCATGGGTGACTGTGCATCAACATTTACTAGAAGAAGTCCTGGCCATCTTTTGGCACACACAGTTACTGCATGTAACTGGCACCAGATCAGCTTCCATGGGTGGAATCCACTTCCAGGAGCAGGGAAACCCATTCTGTGAATGTGGTTCAGAACAGGATTGCACCTGCTCCCTCTTGTCTGAAAAGAGGATGGTGGGAGCAACGTTTTGCCAGGCTCTGAAATGGGCCATTTCTGAGTACATTTCCAGAGCCTGATGAAATGTTTCTGATGGACCATTTTGATGCCAGGAAGCTTTCATTCTCCAGCTGCAGAGTTAGGCTGAGCCTGGATGGTTGTCCACTCTGCTCCTGTGCCAAGAGTAATTTTCTGCACACACACCAAGTTGCGTGCATGAGAGTTGCCTAAAACTCAGTACGACTGGCAAAACTGTGTATCTTATCTTCGATTAGAAGTTAAGCGGATGCAGAAGCATCTTGTATCTTCTTTAATGTCGTTCTACTTAATGTCAGCTGTAAATCAGCATGACATTTTGTATAATTTTGAGACTGAATTTCTGGTTAAAGCTGGTTCACAGGTTTGCTCTTGAACAAAACATGCCATACTTCTGACAGATTGTTTAGTCACTGACAGAAACTGTGTTTTGAAGAGACACACACAAAAAGGGCCTTACACAAGAATAGCCACATGGTTTTGTCAACATATTGTTGGTTTCCATTTTGCCTCAACCTCAGTCAGTGTGGCCTGTTGTCAAGAGTTGACAGGAGTCATAATCCAACATCATTTAGAAATGCTTAGTGGTATTCACTCTAATACTTGAGCCCTGGTGGCTATTTTCCATTTGTCACTGGAAGTAGCAATCATCAAATGATTATATGCTTTCATGAACCCACTCTGAATATAACTTGAAAACTAAAGTAGTGTCCAGAAGAGTAGGGAAGGTTCTATCCACTGTAGTGTAAGCTACCCTTCTTATGGGGCAGCCAGCCATAATGGCGAAATGACCAATCTCCTTCTTCAACTCACAGCTCAAGAGTTTGGCTTCCCCATGTGTTTATAATCATATATATGTTCAATGAGGTCATGTAGGGCCTTTCCACACTGGCTCTAAAAACGGATTTAGAGCCAGATGTGGAACGGATTTAGACGTGGCTTTCGCATAGGGGCCGGAATTAGACCCCTTTGAGCAAGCCACGTCCGCATATCGGCAGGTTTTTAAACCGTTTTTGCCACCGAAATCCTACCCAGATGTAAGACCTGAAAAAATCAGGTCTTACATCTGGCTTTCCCCCTGAAAACGGTTTGGAAACAAACGTTTCTGCACCAGAGGGGGATAAGCCGGATTGCCGGCGCATGCCCAGTTGTCAGAGAGAGGCAGAGCACATGCTCTGCCATTCTGACAGCTGGGCGAGCCTGGCAGCCAGCTTCCCTGCCTTCCCCCTGGCCAGAGAACGGAGAATCCTCCATTCTCTGGCAAGGGCAAGGCACCCCCACTCCTTCTGTCACCCCAACCCCACGAACAGCCCCCTTCTACATACCTGATCGCCTCCATTTCGCCTCCATTTCGATCATGAGTCTCGGAGGGACGGCGGCAATCGCGCACGCACGCGCCATTGCTCTGATGGCCCCAGCAGCCCAGGGATGCTGGGAAATGTAGTCCTGGGCTGCTGGGAGGGCCGTCAGAGCAATGGCGCGCACGCGATTGCCGCCGTCCCTCCGAGACTCACGATCGAAATGGAGGCGAAATGGAGGCGATCAGGTACGTAGAAGGGGGCTGTTCGTGGGGTTGGGGTGACAGAAGGAGTGGGGGTGCCTTGCCCTCGCCAGAGGACGGAGGATTCTCCGTTCTCTGGCCAGGGGGAAGGCAGGGAAGCTGGCTGCCAGGCTCGCCCAGCTGTCAGAATGGCAGAGCATGCGCTCTGCCTCTCTGACAGCTGGGCAGGCGCCGGCAGGGCCGATTTGGGATGGGTGCTGGTGCACTCGCACAGCACCCATCCCAAACCGTTTCCAAATCCGGCCCTGCCGCCGCTGCCCTGCGCATATGCGTACACGCGGGGCCAACGAGAAGCCGTTCTTACTAAGAACAGTTTTCTGTTGGAAAACGTTTCACCAGAAAACGGATCTTATAGATCCGTTTTCGGTGGCGTATGCGGAAAGGCCCATAGTTTCATGTAGTTTTGATGAGGCTTGGAGCCTTAAGACTTCTCTCCTGCTATAAAATACTAGCCCTTACTGTTCTGTCTTCTGCTATCAATTCCAGTTTAGTCTTGTGGTTAGGGAGCAGGACTCTTATCTGGGAATACCGGGTCAGATTCTGCACTCTTCCACAGAGCCAGCTGGGTGACCTTGGGCTAGTCACAGCCCTCTTCTGAGCTCTCACCTACTTCACGGGGTGTTCTGTTATGGGAAGAAAAATAGAGAGCTTTGTCAGCCACTTTGAGGCCTCTTAAATGGGTGAGAAAAGTGGGCTAGAAAAGCCAACATTCTTCTTTTTCCATTTAGCTGTCTTGCCCTCCACCTCACCAGTTCTGCTGGGTACCAGTCACTACTGCAAATGAACTCTGCTGTACCGGTGAAAGCCTATGGCCTGGAATCAGGCTTAGGAAAGGTAGGTTGTCTAGGGCTGACTGCATCCACATGAGCAAGTAAGGCTGCATCTAGACAGGAGGAATACTTTGCAGGGACAGCGGAGCAGCTGTTAAAAGTGCTAGATAGATTTCACAGTGTTCTTCAGTCCCTGCAAAGTTAGAGCCCGAAGCTGTGAAGTAAGGAACCCTACTTATGTGAGCATTGGCTGCGGAGTTTCCCTTCCCTCTGCATTTTTCTCAGTGTGTGGGTGAGATCTTGCAAGATCTTGTGAGAGTCTGTCCTCACTTGGGAAACAGCAGGCCTCTCAGAGAGGGAGGGGCTGACCACATGATTGGAGGAGCCCTCCCTGCTGCTTCAAAGTATTGGGAGAATGGCGGGGGGGGGAACGTTCTGTTTTACTTGAAGAGACCCTTTACTTCGCACTAAAGGCAAGTCCAGATTTTTAATTCGTGTTTGGAGGCAGCAGTAGCCAGTGGAGGTCCAAGATGCATGGCTTCTGCACATCAGTGGTGCCCCAAGCATGCAGGTCTCTTTTAAAAGACCCCGAGAGCTGGCAGGCACTTCATTGGAGATGTCCTTCCTTCAGAACGTGAAAATGGACTAAGACATTTACACTGCCACCATGGAGATACTGGGTGGCCACGTGAGGAACCAGCCTGGCCTGAACTCCACTCAGATGTCTTCTTCATCATGTCAAAAATGACCGACTTCTGGGCTTATTTCCAGTACCCTGAAAAAGTCTTCTGGGTAGCATCTTGAAAGCTGGGAAGCTTTTGATTATCAGCTTCAAAGAAATTGAGAGCGTGGGCTTCTTATCTGTTCTCCCCCAACCATAAGTATCAGTGCCAGGGGACCTGCAAGTTTCTCAGTATTGCTGGACTCGGATTTCCATCATCCCTGACCAGTGGCTGTGGCGGTGGTGGTGGTGGTGGTGATGAAACCAATTAAAAATAACTGCAAAAGACCTTTTGGGCTGAAGAGAAGTGGTATGTCATACTTGCCAGCTAATTTTCATTACATATAAATGGCTCCAGGTGTTAGTTTAGGCTTTTGATTGCAGAAGGAGAAGCTTAAGTTCTTACATAAAAATGGTCTCATTGCAGAAAAATCACAATCCCCTACTTGCACAAGTTCCTAACACTCTGCTGCTCAGGCCTGCCAGTATCAGTTTATTTTCGGTTCCTAAGTACTTAGTGAATTTTTAAAAAACCTGATGTAAGATATTCCATCCAAAACAGGCAATAAACATGCCAGTTGACGGTGAGTGTAAGAATCACGTCAGCTGTTTTCCCTTCCCTCAAAGACACCCTCTCCTACTTAGGGAGTTAAATATTCTCTTTCCCTCGGTCATCGCTCCCCCTCTCTTAATTGCCCATTAAATTATTTAAATATTTAGAACTAAAGGGCTTCAATTATCCATTAATTTACATTAGTAATTTATATATCAGACTGAATGGACATGCTGTTAGTATAATGGGCCCCAGTGGACTGACAGAAGCCACAGTGCAGTGCATTTTCCTGGAACATGATCCATTTCTTTACACCTAACGCGGCTTTTTAAAACACACACGCAGACTGATAGACACTCCACATGTTGATACATGCGTGCCGTGATGACCTGAAAAGCACAAACTGGCTGTCATGCTCTTTGTGGCATGCATATTAGTGCCAGTATTTATATAGCTTTCCCAATATGTGTGGAAAATTATGTGAACCCATGCAGTGTAGTGGATTGCATCTCTTATGCAGATGCTCAGGTTCTGTGATGTGACATTATATATACTTCGTTGAAACTGTGTTGTGTTGAGGAGCCCATTTTGATATGGCCTTTGGGCAATTCCAGCCCATCCTTCCCCCTCCCCCTTAGCTGGTTTATCCTCAGTCTTGCAGGCCTTGAGAACATTATTCTAGAAATAGGGGCAGCAAAAAAATAATATTGATCAACCCCTCAGTATAAGAAAAGGAGTCACTAGAGATGTGCACAAATAGTTTTTTTGACATCTGATTCGTAACAAATTGAATGTTAGAAATTATTTGTATTTGTTCAACTAGATCCCCTTCGAATATGGTAGGATACTCTTTGATATGAATGAAATCATACAATATTTGATACAAACAAATATGTATTGGATATGTATCGGATACGTATCCAACACAAACACATTTATATCTGATACATATCTGATACATATCCCATAACATATCCTCTCTGAAAGCACCAAAAATCTGACTTGAATCCACTTTTAATCTGCTCTCAATCCATGTCAAATGCAACCTGTATCCGTTGCAGATGTGACTGGCACAGCTGCTTTCCCAACTCCCCAGTTTAACAAATGTCCGAACTATTCATATGAATGTCTGAAACATTCATATTTGTACGAATGTTAATGTACAAACATCGTAACATTCTATTCATGCACGAATGTCCAAATTTGGACAAATTCATACAAATAACGAATGTTATGAATATCAGTGCACATCCGTAGGAGTCACATTTACTTCTGTTCCGGACTTGAGGTCCTCTCTTCTGTATCACTGGTGTGGTATAATGAGGCTCTACCCCTTCTGCCTACATTGGCAGAATGTAGACTGGAGCAAAGTGGACCAGGTGCACTCCAGAAAAGATTGATAAACCCTTTAAAGAGATCTTCTGGTGTGCTACACAGTGGTAAATTGAACTAGTAGGATAGTCTACAGCTCCATAATTTGGTTTACCATGGGAGGGGATTTTAGTAGTGCACCCTTTTTGATGGCATTCCAGGAAGCCAAAGTAGAAGTGGGTCACCCCCAAGTTGGCCAGGCCAGAAACTGACCCTGACCTGAAACACCACACATGAAGTACAGAAAGGGCCTGTGATACCAACAAAAGAACTTCATAACTATGCGTCCTTCTATATTTCTCTTTAAGTCAATATACAGTAGCGTGAGGACTGATCACATGACGATCCCACCTCCCTTCAGGTTTTGGTGCATCATGTGGCGTTATCACAAGCATAATGCTGTTTGTCTAACCAGCCCACTTGCCTTGTTTTCACTGAACCCAGCTATTCACACTGGGAAGGGAACATCCAAATATGGCCTAGGTGCATAAAGCTCTCAATATTAACCAAACCGAGCCCTGGATTACTATATTTTTCCTGATTTATTTGCACTGGGTTATCACATTTGATTAAGTTATAATGTCCCCTATGGAGGGCTAAGGATACTGTAAATGACCGAAAGTCGGAAAGAACTATTTTACATGACCTAGATTTCTAGCAGGTCGGTGAAACAGTGAAACAAACAAAAGGTGCAGTTAAAATAGAGTTGTACAAAGACAGCAGAAGAAATCATGAGGCAGGAGATGAAGATAGCACACCCTGACCTACAAAGGAGCAAAGAAACTGCAAAATGTTCATGGCAGGAACTTGAAGAATTAGAAAAGCAGACAAAAAGCAGCTGGCTAGGACGAGAGGACCTCAGATAGATTGGCAGTACAAGAATGACTCCAGGCAGATAGGAATGAGCAGGTCAAAGAATGCCACTCGACAGAGGTGAACGGGTCATACAGGGAAGATTTGTTTTTAGTTGACAAGATTGTTTATTTTTCTGCAGAGGGGAAATTAGGACTGAGCTGAGAAAAATCACATTTGGTAGACAGTGTAGATCTGGACATAAACTCCAAGTCAGGGCAGGTGCTTAAAGAGGCCCCATGAGCATGGCATCCAAATGCCTGAGGTGCCCACCAGAGTACAGCATTTCTTCCAAGGGTGCTAGAGGGCTTCAAGTGCCCTCCATAGCGCCTTCCATGTGAGCCAGTTTGGTCTTGTGGTTAGGGTGCCAGACCCTTCTCTTGGAATCACCGGGTTTGAGTCTGCGCTCCTCCATGAAGCCAGCTGGGGGACCTTGGGCTAGTCACAGCTCTCTCTTCTGAGCTCTCACAGCCCCACCTACCTCACTAGTAGAAAAATATTTTTCTTCTCACAGGGGAGAAAAATAGAAAGCTTTGTCAGCCGCTTTGAGTCCCCATAAATGGGTGGGAAAAGTATAAAAGCCAACTCTTCTACTTCTTCTTTTCTTCTTCTTCTTCTCCACACAGAGCAGGATAAGGAATTCTTATGGTGCTATGTAGATACAAGCAGATGCACATGCAACTTATCTGCCACACTCTGCTTAGGTGTTATCAGAAGACAAGGCCCAACTCTAGAGCCATTTCTGGCATGATGAGGGGGGCAGTTTTCAAAGCTGAGCTCCCAGCTTTGTAGAGAGAGTGGGATGAGGCATGGGTTTGTGGATGTCACGCTCACTACCCTTTGGGTGGGGAGCATCACTTCAGCCTTGAAGTGCTTCCTGCCGCCATGCTGAGAACACTGCAAGGAACTCTCAGAGTCTTCAGTAGTCCAGGAAGTGACACTGGCAAAGAGAAAACTCAGGGCTTGAGGACAAAGACTTGAGAAGCCAAATTTTAGTGGTGCCAGACTTGGTGTAAAAAAGGCCACAGTGGGGCTATCATAGTAGTGGAAATACAGCAACAATGCTGTTCTCAAGTGTCCAAGCAGAAGCACAGATCTGGGGGACTTGTCCCACACCTCTGCCCCCACCACAATATGACAATATTTTTTTCTTTTCCATGCATACTGCTTGGCTGCCCCCTTTTTTTAATTTATGAACTAACCATCTTATTCCTCGATGGAGAAAGGGTCGATAAATAAGAGTTGATGCTCAGGGGGTCAAATCACTTTGATCTGACCCCAGCCAAAAGGACAGCATGGCACACACAATAGGCAGCCTTTCCCCATTGGCAGAAAAGAGAACACAACCCTAACACAGGGTTTAAGTCTATGGAAGGAGAAGGAGCAATATGGCTGAGCAAGCCTGTCAATCCAGATAATTATGCTTGGCATTGGTGAAATAGCTGCTTGTTTGACTTGGCAGAGCTACAAGAATGGCAGGGAACCCATTACTCCATGTTGGCTCCCCATCTGAAGCTGCTCCCCAGCTCAGGAAAGTTGCTTGCAAGTTCTCATTACAAGGATCTCTCAAGTAAAATGTCTGATGCTGCTTCCTGCACAATCTTATCATAAACGTCAAGCCAAGGGACAGGCACAGCATATTTGCAGGGAAAAAGTCAGCTGATGACATTTAGGGGGGCAGGTGCAGAGAAGGCACTGGTGACAGAACAGGTGAAAATGAATAGGCAAGATACCATGCAAAGACCATCTGCTATGCAGCAGCCATAAATGTATTCTAGAGCCATGAAAACAACAGTTACAGTGGAACGTTGCATTATTCATTTTTTTCTTTTCATTTCTTTTTGTTAACTTTTTGGTAATTATTGCAGGTGGATGTATTAAGTGTGATAAAGTGATAATATCCATATTCTTTGGATCCTGGGTGCTGGAGTGGCACAGAATGCCTAGCAAGGAATAAAAGGAACATCTCTAGGGTTGGAAATTGAGTCTAGGATCTGTGATTAGTTCTTTTTCTATGTCTTACATCTGCATGTTCATTTTAATCCCTGAATTCCACTCATCTTTCGGAATCACAGGATGCATTCCCATTCAAGAGTTAAAGAGCTTTGAATTCATTGTCAGAGCTGAGCGTTCTCAAAGGTTCAGAGAAATCTGCAGTTTCTGAGGATTAAGGGTCCCGAAATGTGGATTATCTATATTCCAATCAAAAGAGGTCTCACTGCTGGATTTAAAATAATCCTCGCTATTTTACAATGGGAATAGCAAGCTTTTTGGAGGGGAGGAAACCATGCTTTAGGAGCATTCTCTTCAGTTTTCCCTGATCCAATAATCAGCAGTCATTTCCTTCTCTTTCCTCCTGTCTGTCACCGTTATGTGCTAAGGCAAGAGTGAGCACAGCTTACAGTGTAACGAGAGATCAAACATTACAGTGTAGTGAGATATCAAACCATAGAGGGGATAGTGAGATATCAAACCATAGTCTGTTGTGGGGAGAAGAACAGAAGCTTTGTCAGCCGCTTTGAGTCCCCTTAAATGGGTGAGAAAAGCGGGGTAAAAAAGCCAACTCTTCTTCTTCTTCTTCTTCTTCTTCTTCTTCTTCTTCTCCCTTCCCATTAGTGATCTCTGTTCCTTCCCTTCCCCATCTGGTTTTTCCCTCTGCCCTGCCGTTTTGCTGCTTTTACCAGTCTAGCACAAAACAAAGGGGGAAATGATTAATCTTCTACTGCTGTGCTACTGTGTGGGGAAAACTGCTGCCATTATGTGAATCAGGGCCAGGCTTATATAGGGATCGACCACCCCAATGAAGTCAGAGTGGGGAGAGAGATTCTCCCTGCAAGTCTGCATAATAGACTACCAGTGGAAACATGAAAAATGGAGCTCACTGCTTATTTTTAAAAAATGGATTAAAACCTAGACTAAATTGTACAGTGGAAACCTGCCCATAGAAAGTCTTTTTAGCAGGCATCTGTTTTCTTTGAGGTTACTAAAAGCAGCATTGCAAATTTACAATATATGCTTATTTTGTTTTATTTTATAAAGTTAGGATGAGAGCTTTAGCTGGGCAAACACCTATGTGTGAAAGATCAGCTAAAGGGTCCTCACATCTCTTATTCTGAAGTGGTTCCATTCACTGTATTCCTTTATTCCTACTTCTTAATTGCTGTTTGCATAGGACCATATGCTGTGTTTTAAACCGGACATAATGCGCCAGGAAAATTGTGGGAAAGTTACTAGCAGGATAAGGAATGTAGTATATGTGTCTTGTGAATATATTTTTCCTGCTCCAAATTGCTTTAAATGACGCAGGCAGAATTGACACAGCGTGGCCTTTGCTAGGCGCTTTGTGTGCCTCTAATACGTATCTGTAACCTGTGGTTTGGACCGTTTTGTTCTGCTGCTGGCCTTGTTTCCTGCTTCTGCCATAATAGTTCTCCCACTAGAAACCTCAGCTCCAGCCAATCAACATTTGCACTTCCAATAAAACCCAGCATTCTGGATCAGGAGCTATCGGTACAACAACATTGTGCAGCCACAGCTAGATTATAGGATGAGTAAAAGAAATGGGCTTCTTGGGAAACTGCTAAAATAGGCTGAGGTTTCTGCCTCAAGAGAGTCAGCAGAACTGTAGCTTTCAAGCAGTACAGAGATGAAGGAGGCAAAAATGAGCTACTGTGGATTTAGAGGAAGGAGAGTGTAAATATTAGATGGCTACTTTAGAATTGGGGGCCCATCTCAGGGATAATTTAAAAGCCTGTTTTAATATCCACCTGATGTGTGAGAGCCATTTTTAGCTCCTATCAGGCCCAGCTGGCCTGTTGGGATGTTGATGGAGTCAAATAGGAGTTGGAAATGTCTTGTGGGCCCCTCAGTTTGGCACATTTACAAAATCTCCCAAAGGCCTGCCATCAATGTGGTTCTGCAGAGCAAGACATAGGCCGTTTGTGCACTTTTGTAAGGGGTGGAAGCGTTCCAGCTGGAACAACTCTTGAGAGGAACTGTTACCAGCTAGAGCAGTCCCACTATCCCATAAGAAGACTCTCTGCGCATGGGGGACAACCCCCATGCTGTTCTGAAGCTCCTGGCCTCAGAAGCCAAGGGGACCCATTTTGATGTACCGATTTGGCGTGCTGCCAAAATGCACCTACCTGCTAAACTATAACAGAGATGTGTGGGCCCTTCTGCAAACCTCCCTGGGATGGTGTAGCCCCTGCTCCCACCCAAAAAAAAAACACTGGTAGACCTGAAAAAAAACACAGATCTATGGGTGTTCCAGTTTACGTGGCCATTTTGGCTACCTTAGGCTGGCCCATACCGCTTCCATGGAAGATGCAGCATGCTTGCAGGTGGCAGGGCTTCTCTAGACCATCAGAGTGTGAAAGAGAAAGGGACTGAATAGGAATAAGCCCTGTGACAAAGGCCATGGGCCTTTTTTAGACCTCACCCGCCTGAAGAAAAGAGGCTTCTAGTATGCTTGCTGGTCTGGTATCCTGACCAGTGCGCTATTGCCCCTCACAAAACCCACAACCCATAGCTGCTTCATGGGGAAAAACCTTGGAGTATTTAAATTGGATCATGGACACTTCTCATCTTTGATACAGGACAGGGTAATTAAGGAATTCAATTCAACAACAAGAAAAACAAGTTAAATTTATTGAAATGAAGTTTTCACATCCTGTACATTTCCATGGAATTGTAAACAGTTTCACATATTGCAAGGAAAGAAATCTAGATTTGCCACCATGTATATTCTTAGCTGATACTGTTAAATCTGGCTCCCTTACTAAACATGCCAACAACACATACTTGCAAACGTTTGTACTAAATCTTTCCTTGGAAGTACAGGAAAAGCAGTGTTGTCCTAACATAAATCTTAAGAGTGATTTAACTTTCTCAGGCTTTTGCCCATGAGTTCAGTTTCTGCTCCCATGTGCATTCCAGTCTCTCTGCGTCCCTTCTCTGGCAGGAAACCTAATTTGGACTAGGCTGCCGACTCAGATAACAGCATGTGCCTGTAAGCAGGACAATAATGAAAAGCCAGCAATGCTTGTCATTTTCCAGTGGACATTAGCCATTACGATCTAATAAAAGGTGATTTGCCAAGCTAAATCTGCCTCCATAGAGACAGCCGACTCTGTGGCAGAGAAGTAATGGGTGACTGGCAGGTCATGAAATTGGGAGTTAGTCCATGCCAATGAGGACCTGTCAAGCTAGAACTTCATCTCACAGTCATTTATACACACAGTAGAGAGCTATCTGTTTCTCAGATCGTCTTGAGTACAGAAACTTTGTGGAATTCTAGGCTATTTCCATTCTTATCTTGCTTGGAGTAGTCTGCTCCAGCCTGTCCAGAGGCCTTTTCACACTGCAGCAGGATGGTTGTAGTGCACTAAGGCTGGGACACGAGGGGACGGAAAGACCATTCACTTTGGCCAGTACCTTACCAGCCAAGGTGCGAATGTTCCATCCTCGCGTGTCCCAGCCTGAAAAGGCTGCCATGGGGGCAGGACGCCCCACCTCGGGCTGCTGCCATTGGGCCATATCGGTCCACTGGCTGGCAGCATGGACCTGGCCCATCTTGGCATCCCACAGGCTGCCGCTGGCCCAGTCATGTCGACTGGGGCCTCTTGGCTGCCCACCCCCACCCAGGGGTCCATGCCGCCCTGGGCCCCACGCACTTATCTCTTCCGACACTGGGTTTGGACTGGCAGGCCCTGAGGGGAGGGGCTTGCAATTTCGGACTGCAGCATTGTGCACACTTGTAGACCTGTTAAGCTCAACTGGAATAGGGAGCCATTAAGACAGTTGTGGGGACAGGGAGCATTAGGTCCATGCAGAAGAAACATATTGTTATCCAGGTTAACAGGCAGGTGCAGAAATGGGCTGTCTCTCAACTCCATTGTTTTATCCTTTGGGACAATTATCTGAACCAATTTTGGGGTATTGTCATGCAGCCAGGAAAAAAGCCATTCATACAGTCTTGGTAAAGGTTTGCCTGTTTTCCACCTTCTATTTTTTCTTAATTCCTTCAGAAGACATTCTCATAAGCTTTTTGCCATGTTTCTGTCCTAATGAATTATGGGGCATCTAGCATCTCTACATATTCTTTCCCTGGCTTTCATTTCTCTCCCCTTCACTTTGATCTATCGTTATGTGCTGATGAGAAGAGCATAAAATTTACTGGGGCAGGGGCAAATAGTGCTAAATGAGGATTGTATGTCAAAACGTGTCTATCATCAGACTTATCTTTCCCCCTTCTCTGCTCTCCTCCTCTTCTTCCTCCTGGGATACCTACCAGTTTTGATTTTGATTTAAAAAAAAATCTGGAAAGAGGAACAGACAACAGGAAACATCACACTGGCAGGTGCTGAGTCAGTCCTGTAGATGCATGCAAGCAGATGGCTCAGTAATGCTCTGATATCCAATTGGGAAGGGTAGTATTTTCATTTAAAAAAAAATCAAAGAAAGTAGTTATTGCAAAACATTTTTAAAAGTGTTCTCTAGTGGTCATACCTATTTTTCCTTTTTCTTTGACTAAATCAAAAAGTACTGTCTTCATTTCTCCTTTCATTGCAATAAATGTTTAATTCCACCAAGACTGTCTACTCTTGTCTTGCTTACTAGGGACCCCACATTTACAAGACAAGTAGGTCTGTGTGGATAAAACAGGGAATTGGAAATAGCTAGTGGCAGGAATGGAATGGTTTTTGCATTTTGTTCCAAGATTGGAATAAAACATAAAAGTCACAGAATGCTCCATCTGGAACAGCTAGCTATTCCAAGAGAAAGCTCGGAATATTGTGTTTTGCCTAAAGGTAACCATTGGGAACCCTCTTCAAAATGCCCTGGTGGCCAAGGGGAGAATATTTCTTGGTGGAATAGTAGAACAAAGTGGGAAATTGAATGGCAAATTGTGTGTGTGTGTGTGTGTGTGTATGTTTAATCCCCATCAGCAACAAAAATGTTGTTTGTATTTTTGTTTGTTTGAAGCTGTGTAAGTGCTGGAATGCTTAGAATGTGTTAATTTTGTGCCAAACTCTCAACAATCCCTTTCGTTGAAGGGTCATTTTGTTTCATATTCCGGACACTCAGGCTGTGTGCACACTCACTTAAACAAGATACAGCCCTTCTCAAGCGGCTTAGAGATAGTTGGAAGGTGGGATCATCAGTCTTCCGCTCCCTCCTATGAATATCCTAGTCTAGGAGTGGTGGCTATGAAATGGGGTGGAAACTGGAGGGCCACACGCTGCTGTTTCTTGGGTGCTTCTGGGTTGTTTGTTTTGCTACCTGTGACTGTGCCTGTAGAATGCTTTAAATGTGATTAATTTGTTTTGCACATCACTAGAATGTGATCACCAAGTTCTACCCTTCACGCAAATAAGGAGGAAAATTCATAAAACTGAAAATAAAACAAAAGCCAAATTTTGTTCTTGTTAGTGGAATGTAATGTTTGCTGAACAGGAAAAAGAAAGAAAGAAAGAAAGAAAGAAAGAAAGAAAGAAAAGAAAAGAAAAGAAAAAGTATTGTACCAAGGAAGGAAATTGAGTCAGTCCTCAGTCTCTAAAGCTGCACTATATGAAATGGAAAATTGTTCTTTTTAGAAAACCCCTTCAACGGGCCTTCTGTGGTTTTGGTAGCAGAAAGCGGTCCCTGCTGGGAGATTTATTTATTTGCAGTTACTGATGCAATGTGGAGTAATGATGGAAAACAGGAGTCTACTATCTTATCTCTTCTCATTACATAGGGAGTTATTTGCTGTTGTAATGTTAAGATTACAGATGAGTTTTCCAACCGAGTTACTTGTTACGGCAATAGGCGGATTTGCTTTTGATTGGTCTAGATCACCCAAATTTCCAAAGCTGAATATATTACTATAGGTGGGAACATCCATTTATATTTGAACATCCTGGGAAGAAATATATGATGCCCGAGCTAGTGAGAGACTGTACTGCAGCCTTGAAAGATGCTGTTCTGCATTTGTTCTTCATAAGGCTTGCTCCAGAATTAGGGGGAAATGTATGGAGGATGAGTTGGAATTTTTAACTACTGGGGTGATCGAGTGGAGCAGAATATCCAGTTCTTTATCTCACCTTGACCAAGATTGACCTACTTTGGGGTGCATGGGTAGAGGTCTATCCGGGTAGAAGAAACCCTGCTCCATGTCCTCTGTGTTTCTCTACAATAAAGTTTGGAATTTTTTTCGGGGGGAGTTGAAATATGTTCAGTCTTGTGCTGTTTCTGAACTTTGGGGGTCCTTTGCAAAAAGTGTGTATGCCTATGCCAGTGATGGCCAATCTATGGCATATGTGTCACAGGTGACACACCAAGCCCTTTTGAGTGACACACCTGGTCACCCTGGCACCTGGGCATGTAGTGCTTACTTGTTCTTGAAGTGTACAAAATACCAACTTTCAATTGAAGATTTAGCAAATGTAAAGAATTATTTGTTTTAGCTTTTAATAAAATACATATATCAAAAATATAACTTTTTTATTAGAGCTACAAATATCACAAAATTATGTATATTTCTAGATGTGACACAGCACCTGACTTAAGCTAGGTTTTCTTGCGAATTTTGACACACCGAGCTCAAAAGGTTCGCCATCGCTGGCCTATGCAAATTTGGGGCAGATCTATCACAGAATCAACTATCTTGCAGAACATTCCATGCTGATTACTGAAATGCTGCCTTTGTCCCCAAACACCACTGCATAAGTCAGGTTGTTGTCTGAGCCCTCCTGAGCTGTTCACAGGGATTTCAGCAGCCTGGGAAACAGGCTAGGAAGAGTATTTTGCACTCATATGGGTGATCTGGGGTGAAGGAATTCAAACTATGTAACTGCATGACTGTGACTTTGCAGTGGTTTGCAGTGCCCAGATGCCCCCCCTCCTCGAAAGCCTGAACCTGCTTTGGATGCTAAAGTTCAGACTCTACAGTGGTGATCTGGGAGAGCCATCCACACTTTTTGCACTGCAGGAACAGAATAAAGGTGTGTGTTTTACATCGTGACACATACTTTTCTATATTGTGCATGGATTCAAGGATGTTAGTTCCCTGAAACTAAGGCCGCATCCCCATTACAACCTTATTTTGGTTTCAAACCATTTTCAATCATTGTAGAACCCATGTCAGTTTGGCTTAACACACTTTCTGCGTGTTAAATCGCCTCAAAGCATTGTAAATGTTAATCCTCATTTCAACAGGTCTCACTCCGGTTCGTGCGCTTGAAACGTTTTACATTTTTTACTGTGGGGACCATACGGTGTTAAGGGATGAGAATCCGTGTTTATGGTTTCCCTCCCCCAATAGGTTGTTTCCAAAGATAGTGATTTCACTGAAAAAATCCACCCCTCAAAACAGCCACTATAAAAATCCACTTCTTAAAGCAGTCGCTACACTGTAGCAATCTACCCACTTCACACCTTATAACAATGTTGCAATTTTGTGCAATTCTAGCTCTTTGAAAGTTCTGACCTTTAGAAAGGGAAAAGAAAGTAAAGCAGCTGGAGGTTCTGTTTTAAAGGCTGTGGCTGTGAAGGGGGCTTGAGTTCCGCTGCTGCTGTGTGCCCTGGGAAATGGGGAGAGGAGGGGAAAGAATCGCTGGCTGCCCGCTGCCGTTTTTCCTCCAGGCAAGCGGCAGCCACCCAGCCAGGCTCCCTGAAGGGGTCCCTTGTGGGTGGCGCGTTCATGCCAGGAGAAAGAGGGCAGGGAAGCCCCGAAAATCAGCTTTTAAAAAGTAGCCACTTGAGTCCCCCCTTGAGTCACATATGCCACGTACGATCCTCAGAATCCAGATCGAATGCAATTAAGCTGAAAGTAATGGGAACAGGCAAATTCACGTTTGCATCCGGTTTTATTATTTCGGTTTTGGGAAACTGGATTAAGCTTATAATGGGGATGCGCCCAAAAAGACTGAATGGAAGTCAAATGGGGAATAAGAGAACTGTAGAATTGATGGGGTTCTTGCATATCAACTAGAACACCCAGCTTAGTACATTACCAACAGGGGTCTGTTTCTTCTCCTGCTGTTAGATTGTCAGTGAAGTCTACATGATCAGAGGGTAATCTGGATATTGGGAGATTTGTGGTTGATGTTGCCAAATCCCCTCCTACCTTTTTTTTATTTTTAACTTAGAAGCAGCAGGTTAGGGAGCTGGACTCTTATCTGGGAAAACTAGGTTTGATTCCGCCCTCCTCTATGAAGCCAGCTGGGTGACCTTGAGGTAGTCACAGCTCTCTTCTGAGCTATCACAGCCCCACCTACCTCACAGGGTGTTCTGTTATGGGGAGAAGAATAGAAGCTTTGTCAGCTGCTTTGAGTCTCCTTAAATGGGTGAGAAATGCAGGGTAGAAGAGCCAGCCCTTCTTCTTCTAATGGAAAGTTCAACCTTACAGGGTGTGATAGAGCTGAAGGAAGATCTTCTATCTTTAAATTTCTTAATGACTCTCTGTCTATGCTGCTCTTAGATTCATAAAGCAAGATATGTTGGTAAACCACTACAGGCGAATCCCCACATCAAGCTTATTTCGCTTTCCCTAAACCGAAATAATAGAACCGGATGCAAACACGAATTTGCCTGTTCCATTACTTTTAACTTAATTGCGTTGGATCCGGATTCTGAGGGGACTCAAGTGGCTACTTTGTAAAAGCCGCTTTTCGGGGCTGCCCTGCCCTCTTTCTCTTGGCATGAATGTGCCACCCATAAGTGACCCCTTCAGGGAGCCTAGCTGTGTGGCTGGGTGGCTGCCGCTTGCCTGGATGAATGAAAAACGGCAGCGGGCAGCCAGCGATTCTTTCCCCTCCTCTCCCCATTTCCCAGGGCACACAGCAGCAGCAGCAGCAACTCAAGCCCCCTTCACAGCCACAGCCTTTAAAACAGAACCTCCAGGGCTTTCTTTTCCTCTCCCTTTCTAAAGGTCAGCACTTTCAGAATTGCGGAACTTTACAACATTGTTATAAGGCGTGAATTGGCTAGATCGCTACAGTGTAGCTTTAATGAGTGGATTTTTATAGTGCCTGTTTTGAGGGGTGGATTTTTCCAATGAAATCACTATCTTTGGAAGCAAGCTATTGGGGGAGGGAAACCCTAAACATGGATTCTCATCCTTTAACATTGTACTGTCCACACAGTAAAAAATGAAACATGTATCAAGCGCACGATCCAGAGTGAGACCTGTTGAAATCAGCATTGAGATTCACCACGCTTTGGGGTTGTTTAACACGGGGAAAGCGTGTTAAGCCAAACTGCCGTGCGGACTCCGAGGATTGAAAATGTTTTGAATCCAAGATAAGGTTGCCGTGAAGACACGGCCTACTAGTTTTCAAGAGTGGAAGATGTTATGTGTCCTTTGGAATGACAGCAGGCTGTCTGGACATGATTCCCAGTATGCATTGCTTATCTCTTGCCCTGCAACTTACATGTAAAGTCTATATACGAGACAACTTCACATATGTTGACTCTGCTCTCTATCCTGCATGTATGTGCTTTGTTTGCTGTATTTACTAGGAACAAGCAATCTGAGGATGCAGATCTGTCTAAGGATTTATTTGTAAATATAAGAACAGAGATATGCTTCTGTAGTTGGGTAGCATCTCAGCTGAGCACAGGCAGGTGTAATTCAACAAGACACGGAGCATATGAAATCTCAAACCGTGTTCTGATTGCCCTGTTTAATGGGCTTGTGATGTCTTCCCCTCCCCTCTTTCTTTTTCCGTCTTTGTCATTCAGAACGGTTCAGATTGTTAAAACACTGACAGAACAGTGTAATGTCCCATTATACAAGAGTCTGTGTCAGAGGTGGCACCCTGCTCAGCCACCTAATGCAGAATGGCTTACTTGGAAGAAGAGTCCCTTCCTTTCAGGAAAATAGAGATGAAGGAAAGATGAGAAGTTAAAAAAAATCAGAGGAAGGTAGAAGGTAGAAGCAGCACTTGGTCATGGGAGTGAAGACACAGCTATGGTGGTTGACAAAGGAGAGAGAGACGATGGGGTGATGCTAAAGAAGGAAGCCACTCTACTGGCACCAGATGTAGGTCTTCTTGTAGATAAGAATGCAGTGGTGCCCAGCTCTTTGGAGTGCAGCAGTAGAACTGGGTGGTTATTGGCTTTAGATGGTTACACCCAGTAAATCATACTTTGATCCAATGTGGGAATGCACATTGGAGACATCAGAAACATTTGGCAAATTGCCACTTGGTTCCTCCTCTGTGCGCCTATCCAGTGGCCACTACTGGATGAATGGTCTGTCGCAGATCTACTGTAGAGTGAACTTTGTGTCTCTTTCCATTCCCTTGGGGCACACTGCCATTACAGATGCGCACACATATTTGGAACATCTGATCTTTGTACGGATTTGGACATTCATGTACAAATTGAATGTTGCGACATTTGTACATTGACATCCATGTTTGTACCAATGCTTTGGAACATTCATGAACCGGGGAGGTGGGAAAGTGGCTACACCAGTCACATCTGCAACAGATCCAGAGTGCATTCGACATGGGTTGAGAGCAGATCCAAAGTGGATTCTTGGTGGATTTGGTGCTTACAGAGCAGATATGTTATGGGATATGTATTCAACACATATCAGATACATATGCGTTCGTATCGGATATTTGTATAAATTCGTACAAATACATTTGTTTCGAATAGAATCCTACAACACTCAAAGGAGATCTATTCAAACAAATACAAATTTTCTTATGTTTGATTTGATATGAATCGAACAACCCACCACCACTACCAATTTGTGCATATTCCCAATTGCCATGCTAAAAGTAAGGTATTGCTGTCCTGGAAAGTACCTGGATTTTGTTTTTTCCCCTGTAAAATTTAGGGCTTCTCACCTATACATCATTTTAGTTTATTGAATCTTTTATTTCATGTAAGTTTCATTACACTTGACCCCCAGAGATATTGTTTACTCAGAAGTCAACCTGCTGGATCTTCTCTTCTGCACTGCTTTCCTTTGTAGCCCATTCATATATTCAGTTCCCACCTTTCAGCAACATTTTGGGGCCCCTAAACCCATTTGGATTTTAAGAGTATGCTTTGTACACCACACTTTCTAGCTGCTTCTATCTTGAAATCTGTGTTCTGGGGAGTCAGAACCTTTTCAGCAGCCCTCAGGAATACCATTGTTTCACATATGACCATCCTGATATAAATAATCCAGTAAATTTCTCTGCTACATCAGACCAGGGCTCTATCTAATCCAGCAGTCTATTTCTCACACTAACCAGATGTCTGCAGAAAGCCTTCTAGCAAGATACAAGCACAACAATTCTCTCAACATACATGTTCCACAAAAAAATGGCTTTTTTACTGATAGTCTAGTCCTCTGTGAGTGTGCAGCTGTCTCCAGACATGCAGGAAAACCTTTATCTCAGCACCATATTGGAAATTTACTTTTATTTATTTATATTTACATTTCTATCTCGCCCTATACTCTAAGGTCTCAGTGCGGGTAAATATAAGACATGCCCCTGGCACTCCCAATATAACATCACTTTAATGACTCAAAACCCTGTAATATCGCTATTTTGGGAAACCCAGCAACAGTGCCGGGTTTCTTGTAATAGGAATGGCTTACCTTTGATTTCTGGTGAAGACCTCTCAGAGTCAACTTGGAAACTATCAACGCACACAAAACGGGCACTTGGGCTAGCTTGTGGTAGTCCCTCTTAGGCTGATCCCAGAAGGTGTTCCACCAGGTATCAAGGTAAGTCCAGGATTGCTCCTTGGATCTGGCAGGTGGGGGCAGGAAGTATCTTGTTTAGAACCTACCTTGCCTCTTGCCGGGTGGAGGCAGCCTGTCAAGGAGGCATGTATGAACATCACTGTGGTATCGTACAGCTTCCAGATTAGCAGATTAAATCCACTGCTATTTAAAAATATGCAGCTTACCTACTGCAAGGCGACAGTGCTTTGCCCCCACTCCTGACAGAAGTCTGCAGCTTTCTCTTTGGTGGCTGCAAGACTTCCGTGGTTTGCATGAAGAGGCGCACATCACATGGGAAGGGGCAGCCAATGATAGCTCAGCTGTCCTTTCCAGACTGGTGGGAACATTCAAATATACCTTATACTGTGGCGTGAATGGAGGCATGGGTTCATATCTCACTTCTGACACATGTATTGTTTGTATTTTGATAAAGACACTGACACCTTTTAAGTACAGTATCAAAATGCTTTATTCCACAAAACTCCACAACAGCTAAATAGGAATCAACCACTCATTCCAGCTGTGGCTCATTAACATTAGAATCAGCTTCATACACAACCTTAAAGTAACCCATAGCTGTTCTGCAGTAAGGTAAATTCCAAGTAGTGGCGACTAATGTACCACCGCTACCCAGGATCGGGCATCCAATGTGACGCCCGCACCTTGCCTGCGCATTACGGTGTGCAGTTTTGCTAAGCATGGACACATCCTCAATAATTACAATACCTGCAATGGCAATCCATAGATCAATAGCCTTTTGAACAATCTGCATCTGGTGCTACCTTCCACTGAATGACATCAGTTTTCCCGTATGCCCTTTTTCTGCTGTGCCAAAGCAGAAATTCTGTTTTCAAGGCACTATTCAAAGCTGTCATGCCGGAATGCCCGGCCGTTGTGAGTGCTCTCAGCGAGGTCCTGATTCTTTCTGCCTTTATTTAGCCTTCGCCAATGTTGTGTTTTCCAGATGTTTGGGATTACGGCTCCCATCAGGCCCAGCCAGCATTTATCCCCAGAATATCTCACTCTGCTCCATTTCCCAGCACACCGCACAGTGGGTTTTTGATTGTTGCCGTTTCGCATTGTGGGAATATTAGTTGTGGTTCATTTGGAAAGTCCATTTCAGATGTACTTAGAGCTCTGAAATGCTGCTTCTGGAGTAGAGACAGTCAGTAGCGCTTTAAATATTGGACAGCCAGGGGAGGAGGGCAAGATGCCGTATTTCTGTCCACTTTTTATTCTCTTACTAAAGTCAAAATAAAAAGTCACAAGGAAAAAACATCCTGAAGGAAAATTTGAGCGAACAAGTGAAGTAAGTCAAGATTGGCTCCTTAAATCCTGTTAATATTCGTTAAAGTGACATATTACTTTTTCAGGCTGGGAACAGAGGTAATCATTTGGAAAATGACCAATTAAAACTCACCAGCTTTCTCTGTCCAAAATAATAAAAAGGCCAGGCTGAATATCACTTTATGGCTCGGATTCGGAAGCAGCCCAGTGGCCTAAACACTGCCTGAAGTTAGATCCTGTTTGTGTTAATGCTACATGGCGAAAGCGTAGACGCCACATATCTCCCAGCTGCTCCTAGGGAGGGTGAGAACGAGGGAGGGAACAGCCGCCGGTTGCAAGTGCAACATTAACAATTTAAGGAAACTCCCAGAGGAAGTTTCACAGGATCTAGGCAACAAGGGATGGCGGCAGGGGA
The DNA here is from genome assembly GCA_023333525.1 of Aspidoscelis tigris stejnegeri. Lineage (NCBI taxonomy): Eukaryota > Metazoa > Chordata > Lepidosauria > Squamata > Teiidae > Aspidoscelis > Aspidoscelis tigris. Next base: position 100,595,880 of record JALMGA010000002.1, read on the forward strand.
GAAAACGCGGCAGAAAGGGAGCTTTTCCCACCAAATAAAGGAGAATCAGAGGATGTGACTACTGGCTTCTCATGAATGGGCATAGAAATACAGGCAAAGGGTTGCATTTCCAAGGTCTGTTTCCTTTCTTTTGAAACTTTTGGGTTTCCTCATCCGCTTTTACCGTCCTGCAAACAAACAAAAACATCAATAACTGCTAGGCAGGAGATACTCAGTGGCAGGTGCAATTGGAGGAGCTGCTGATACTGTTGAGCTCACTCAGAAGCAAGTTTTGGGGTGGTAGTCAGTAGAAGGGAGCGCACTTAGCCAAGGACTCAGAGGTTGAACCCAGACATCACATACTTATTCCACTATATTTGGATATTCTGGAATAGCCATGCTTTATTTTGGAATATCCAAATATAGTGAAATAAATAACTGAGGTCTGGATGCAGCTAGAGATGCTGGATGGATGGATTCTGAAAGCAGGATATTAAAAGGGGGTAAAAAAAATTCTACCATTTACAGTATGCAGAAGTAAGAACAAGAAAATTTTGTTAGTACTGCAGGATATGCTATAATACAATTTAATTTGGTGTGTGCTTATACAGAAGAATGTCTAGATCAGCCTGTCATGTAAAACACATGAAAGTGGACCTCAAGTGTATCGCATATTAATTCTTTATCCCATATTGATCACTAGTATCAGTCCCTTAAATGTGAGTAATAAGTGATAACTTTATTATCAGAATCATCCTTATCCATGGTTTCTAGAGCACTCCCAGTCCTATGCAGTTTATAGGTGTAGCTAATTCAGTTTCTAATTCTGTTATCATAAAATTATGTGTATTCAACATAAAAAGTTCTTTAAAAAATATCTTGCTAGTATATGGAGTATATGGAGCAACGTACAGTGGTTTCAGCTGCATCCTTATTCTGCTATATTTGGAATACTTCAGGAATATCCTTCAGGATATTCATCCTTTACTCTGGAATATGCAGACATAGATGAAAAAGTCATGTACATCTGGGTGCAGCCTTGGAGTGCTGCGAATACATTACAGGAAAGATGCCTCCCTGATTTATGGATTTAGTTTAATGCTTTGTTTCCAAAAAGCCTTTATCTGGATACAGCATGGCAGCTTCCTCACAATCCCTGGGGGACAGTGTACCTTCCATCAGAGCACATGGGGCCTGCATGCTAGAGCAGTCCTCAGACTGTGCCTCACATTGAACGCTCTGTGTGCACAGCACTGGTGGCTGGCCTGCTCCCTGGTGCCAAAATGGAACCAGGGGACACACCAAGGGGAGGTTCCTCCAAAGTGTTCCTGGTGGTGACCATCCAGTCTGGAAATGGACCATTTGCAGTGCACCACCAATCACCACCCAAAAACCCAGCTAGTTCCTGCCCACGTTGGGTGATTTGAACTAGGAAGTTTGTTCCATGTTCTGTGATGTTGCATAGAATGCAGAAGCAGCCTAAGAGCCTTATAAGCTCTATTCTAATGGAGATGTTCTAATTTTTCTTACAAAGAAGAGGTATACTATTGTCCCTTATATAATGCAGTGGCTGAGTCCCCCCCCCAAAAAAAAATGTTGTTGTGCAGAAGTGTGTTATACAGTAAACTGATGTCTGCGTGAAACTAAAGATTAAGGAAATCCCAGGAGGCCCAGGCTATACATAGATGTCAACAGCACTGTGGAAGGGAGACCCAGCCTCCCAATGAGGTATACTATTGTCCCTTATATAATGCAGTGGCTGAGTCCCCCACCACCACCACCACACAAAAAAAGTGGTGTTGTACAGAAGTGTGTTATACAGTAAACTGATGTCTGTGTGAAACTAAAGATTAAGGAAATCCCAGGAGGCCCAGGCTACACATAGATGTCAACAGCACTGTGGAAGGGAGACCCAGCCTCCCAGTGAAAGTCAGTAACATCACAGGGTCTTTTTGTACTAACCGTCCTGGTATTGTGTAATAACCAGGCAGGTAAGGTTAAAAGCAGAATGGGGGCCATTTGCACTGCACGTGCCGGACCAGCTCTGTATCTACCAGCAGCATGTGTAGTGTGAATAAGATGGCTGGATGATCATGCTGAAGTCTGAACAGGCATCTAGTGAGAATGTTTCCAGGGCAATCTGCGTGCTGCAAATGATTGCACAGCCACAATCATGAAGCCCATGCCCCCTTGGTGTGCAGCACCTGGAAGAGGTGCAGAACCACCTTCCCAGGAGCTGTCCACCTGCTGCTAGTTAGCTTATGAACTGCTGGATCACTCCTGGGAGGACTTGGGCAATTCCAGGTGAGCTGTAGCAGTGTTCGTGTGTGAATGGGTCTGACCAGTTGTCAGATCAAAGCACTCCAGCTGATAAGTGCAAAAAGGCCCATAGCATCCAAATCCTATTACTGTAAGTCTCTAGGAACACATTAAAGGAAGGTAGCTGTATCTTTCACCTGCGCCAAAGGAAAACTCAGGGATGACTGTCGTTTGCTAAAACTTGCACTGTGTCATTTTTCACTGTTATTTACCTAGTGGTCTTCTAACTCCTGATCATTGGCTATACTACCTGGGGTTGATGGGAGATGGAGCCCATTAACTTCTGGAGTGTTCTAGCTTCCCCAGGCCCTTCCCTCTAAACATTCCTAAATATTTACCCATGTAGGTTTAACCTGGAAAAATGTCTCCTGTGAATAACACTGAGATTTAGGCATACCGACATCAGCGTTCTAGAATTAATAGATAGTAGACACCCATTGTGATGATGGTGTGTATCACTTCAAAAGGATGGAAAGCCAGAGGAACCACCACAGGGAATGAAAAGGGCTGCTTTGAAAAAGCATTTGATGAGTGCTCCATCATTTAATAATATGCATGAAGAGGACTGCAGCGTCACTGTCGCTTTCATGCGCCCCTCAAGGCTTGTTCACACAATTATTAGGCACATGATAGACATAGGATAAGTGCTGGGAAATGCTCTCCTGTCTGGCTTTCAGTTTTGGCCTCCAAAAGTGAAAGAGCCCTCGAATGCTGTGAAATGTTGCAAAATTCAAGCATCTAGATTTCCTTTCCCTTTTCTAATTGGACTTCGACTGTATTCCAGTGTTGAGTTCGTTTCCTTAAAAATGAACACTCTGGGTTCAAATTGGTTTCTGTCAGCTTTGAATGGACCTGAACAGAGCTCCATACTAACATTAATACTGCATTATGACTATTACATGGCTGTCAATTATGTATAATTAATTGACAGACATATATAATAGGCTGCTTGGTCATATAAGAGCAAGTAAAGTGAGGGAGAACAGTTTGGCAGTGTTAGCAGGAAAAAGGGCACAGCGCTGAGCTGTCAATGGGATTGGGGCTTTGGCAGTGGATCAGGTTGGTATCTTCTGAGGATGTCTTTATGTTTGATTGTAGGGAGGATAGCAGGGACAGGTCCCATATTTCTTCTGTTCCATCCATTTTTCTTGGTGTCACCGTTTCCCTAGCTCCTTTGGAGCCCCAGAAAAGTAGCAAGAAATCACCAAGAAAGGGAATTGGCATTGGACAATGACATTCAGGCATTTTTGATTGAAGTCCATGCTTGTCTAGGTACAGCCATCCACAGCAAGCCCTGACCATCCATCAGGACAAAGGTGGAACTGTGGAGCTAATGGTGCTGCAAAAGGCAAGTCCTACAAGCCACGCAGGAGAACAGAGATGACTTGGCCACAGTTATCCTCCAGATTGAACTATTGTAGTGCACTGTACACGGGGATGTCCTTGAAGATGGTCCAGAAGCTGCAGCTAGTGCAGAATGCAGCTGCTAGATTGCTGACTGGCACAGCTGGCCGGACGCACATCATGCCAGTCTTAAAGGAGTTGCACTGGCTGCCAATTTGCTACCAAGCACAATTCAAGGTGTTAACTTTAACTTATAAGTCCCCAAATGACTTGTGACCCCAGTGCCTACTTCCATTTCAACCTGCCCATACCTTAAGATCTGGAGGGGAGGCCCTCCTAGTTGTCCCACCACCTTCTAATAGCAAAAGGGGTGGACGCCCGGGAAAGGGCCTTCTCAGTGATGGCCTCTCGGCTATGGAATAGTCTCCCCCTTGAGGTGCATCAAGCACCTTCACTGTACACATTTAGGAAGGAAGTGAAGATACACCTCTTTGCCCTGGACTTTGGTTAATGAGGATACGTGTTCTCTTCCCACTTTTCAGATATGGCTATTGTTTTAATGCATATTATTATTCTTTTAATATATATACTTGGTTTTTAAATGTTGTTACCCACTCTGAAACCTTTGGGTATAAGGTGGGATAAAAATGCAAACAAACAGGCTCAGAAATGTGATGCTTAGCTTGGAGGAACTGTTTTCTCCGGGGCTGCACACCTTCATGGACTGATTTATCTGGCACTAGTCTGCTGGTAAATCTAGCTGCAACACTGGATCATTAAAAATCCTAGGCAAAAGATATGGGCCATCTTTAAATATAACCCCCTTATTCTCTTCATGCATATTTGCTTTTCTAAACTTTATACTTCTACAAACTGGCATTATTGTGAAGTATCAACATAGGGCGAGGGAGTCCTCATGCGCACAACAGATCACATTATATGCGCTGTGCAGGCCTCATGACCTAAGTGACCTGGAATGGCTTTTAAGATAGAGGTGGGACCTGAACACCAACCCTGCAAAACTAGATGGCCTTGTAAATAGCAGATGCTCAGTGGTTACATAGCAGATAACCATTATTCTGCAAGCATGGATGCTTGCAGTCTATGTTTCAGACAATAGGTCATTATCTATTCGGAGAGATAATTTATTTTGTGTATGTGTACTGTATGTCTATCATTTTTTCCCCAAGGGTCATAACAGGAATTCTTAAAATGGATTTTTTGACACCTTTACATGTGTCAACAAGGGCAATGTGAAATAAATTAATGCATTTCTGTACTTGTCAGTGATCTGGTACAGTGCATAACATAGTCATATTCAGGCTGGTTCAGATGTGCACCAGAGATGCCCTGCCCCCTTCTAGACACTCTGCATTGAACAGAACATAGACTTGACACAAGTAAACTCTTTTTTTTTTTTTTAAGTCTACTGGCAGTCTGCTAAGTCAGGTCACAAGGACATGCAAACACAATGTATGCCACCATGTTCCAGTTTGCCTGGGACCCATTTTGTTGGTACACCAAAGTGCACCACTGAAACAGATCCCCTAGGTGCCCTGAGGCTAGGAACTTTCATTTCTGGATATCAGAAATGTTGAAGGTTGGGTCCAGTGATGTGGCTGTCTTGGAACAGCCATCCAACTGCAGATAATGTTATTCCAGGATATGTGGAGTCATCCAACTGGTGAACCGCTCTAGCGAGAATGGATCAGCTGGAATGGCCCACCACAAGGTACGTGCAGAAAGATTTTGGTGAGTCCAAAGTTCTCACTGTCAAAGGAGATTGCACATTAGTTCTATGAATGAGCTACTGTTCTTACATTCCTCATTCATCTGCAGCATTTCTGCCTCGCAGGATGGAATTCTCCATCATGTGTGTTGAGCAGTATTACCTGGCCTCCGAGGAACTGAGTTCACAGGCTGGTCTGTGCTCTTCCCATTTAAGGGGAAAAGTAATGTAATACCCCAAAAAGAGATACTGTATATTCTGGCGTATAAGGCTACTTTTTAACCCAGAAAATCTTCTCAAAAGTCGAGGGTCGTCTTATATGCTCGGTCTCGTCTTCTTATACGGCGAGTGTATCCCAAACTCTATATTTTAACTGAAAAGTTGGGGGTCGTCTTATACGCCTAGTTGTCTTGTACACCAGAATATACTGTATATATGCAAAAGTAGAAGGGATTATTCCCACGATGGTGTGCAGTGTTTACTTTTGACCATTTTAAAACTAAAACGTACTCAGCTGCCCGAACCAAGTGTGTCTTCAAATTTAATTTGAAAATGGTATGGAGGATACACCACAGCGGAAAGAGGTTTAGGAAACACTGCATTAGAGGTAGTTATTAAAATCGGCAGCAACAGCACATTGTCATGCTGCCCAGACTCATGTGTTCTATTTATACCACATCAGAAAGCAAGGCTGTTGTAGTGCACCTACAGGGATAAACCTTCTTTGCTGTCAGGGCAGTTGCTCACGTTATCGACGGTGGTGGAAGCATAGAATTGCTGTGATTTAGTGATGGCGTTTATCCCCTGTTGGTGCCATCTAGATGTATATTTAGGCTATAATGGACAAGCGGCATGGAGCCATGAGACAATAATCCCCATCAAGGCATGTGGGAGGACAGCAGAAAACATAGGAAGTAAAATTAGGAGTGGGAGAGATGAAACGGGGAAAATGAGGTGGGCAGGAATTAGGAATCGGGAGCTACTGCAGGCATATGCCTCATCATGTGCTGCTTTTAAAAAAAGAAAACCCTTTACTGTGTCCAGAATGGGAAAGTGTGGTTTGATGTCAGTTTAATAGCCCAGATCTTAAAAGCACAATTTGATTCTTGCTGGTAAAATTAATCTCTAAATTCCTTTCACTATTTTGAGTATAACAGGTAAATTGATCTAAAGCAGCTACTAGGGATGTGCATGAATGGGGTTTTTGGCATAAGACTCATAATGAATCAAATGTTAGAAAATGCATATTGGTTTGAATAGATCCCCTTTGAATGTGGTAGGACTCTATTCAGTACAAATGTATTCATACAAATTCGTACAAATATTTGATCCGAATTCATACGGATCTTGGATATAGATCCTGCATACAGATCGTATACAAATGCATACATATTGGATACAAATCTTATACTATCGCAGTGTTTCCCAAACTTTTGACATATGTGTACCCCTTCTATATTTTTCGTAACGCTGAGTACCCCTCATAAAAAACATTAGGGATAAAAATTGTATTTTATAAAAATAATCAAAATCAGTGGAACTTGCTAAAGCACGATAACAGGCACCCAGAACTAACTATTATAGAAGTAAATTGTCTCTGTAATGAAGTGCAGTATATTCACGCCATGTCATGCCTCACAAGACCGTTAGATAACACTGCAATTCTCCAGTGTTTAAACAGCACCACGGCTCAACATCAACTGTTAATGTTCCCGCAGTTTAAAAATGGCCGAACCCGAGCTGCGCGAAGGATGCGCAGAAGTTCCCGCCATAATGAGTTGCGATACGATGTACGATGGCCCCAGTTCCCGCGTAAAAACTGCAATACGCACCTATTTCTTTCCTTGTTCTGTGGGCGCAGCTAAGCATGGTGCAGTGGATATTCCCACGTGACCCCCACCAAACTCCGATGCAACGCGTACCCCACCAAACTCTTCCTGTACCCCTGGGGGTACGCGTACCACACTTTGGGAAACACTGTACTAACACATACGTATCAATACTTATCCCCAGATTAATGAATGTACAAACTATTTGTATAGATGTTCCAAAGCATTCATATTCGTACAAATGTTAATGTATAAATGTGGTAACATTCAATTCGAGTATGAATGTCCAAATTCATATGAATAATGAATGTTATTAATATTTGTGCACATCCCTAGCAGCTAGGGCTGTGACTACAAAGCTAGCAAGTACTGGGTGAAGGAGATTGTGGTCCCAGTGTTCATTCCTGGCTTAATGAACTGCAGATTAATGCAGAAACATAACAACTTTTCAGAAATACTAGACTATATTGAAAAACGAGAAGCTGTGTTATGTTGAATCAGACCATTTATTTACACCAGTGCTGTTGAGGTTGGCTAGCAACATTTTCTCCTGATTTTAGATGACAAAGGCAGGAATTGAGTCTGGGAGTTGCATGGCTATAATTAATGTGGAAGCCTGTATTAAGAAGCAATGCAACAGGAGACACAGGGAGATGATTTCTTCCTGATTCGGCCAATGAATCAAAGTGGGAAGCAGATGAGCCTATTCTGGCCTTGCAGTTTGGCAAATAAAAATAATTCAGTTTTTTTCAGCACAGCAGTGTAATGTATTGGTCAGGACCACAGGGGCGTGAGTTGGGCATTAGTGGGGCTGAAATCCCAAGCTTTTGCCTGTCCAAAACAGATCTCCAAGCACAATAGACTGCATCATTCTCCAAGCAGGTGAAAGCAAGGCTATCACTTGCATTGCACAATCACACTTCAAAGTTAGATATGGCACTATAAAGCAAATCCCTTCTTTGCACGCATTATTTTCTTTCTCAGAGACATTTCTCTTTTCCTTCTGCATCCATGAATTGAATAGTTACATATGCATACACCATTATGCATGAGAATTAAGGGGAGGGGGAAGAGTTTTACTAAATAGATGAGATTCAGCAGGGTCGGAGTTTAGAGTTAACTTTAAGTAGAAGAAAGACAAAATCTGAAACCTTTTGCCCAATTTCCAAAGTTTTAAAACTACAGCTATTATCTGTTGCTGGCAGCTCTCAGAAACCCTTAGAATTCTGGCACGGAAAGCTGTTGTCAGCCCATACAGATAGTCCTGAACAAGATTAATCAAGTGTTTGAACTCAGAAATATGTTTTAATACTGAATGTGGCAGTATTCACGCCTTTCTCTTGACAGATATACTGTACGCTTGTGCAATTGGTGCACAAAAAATTGCATAACAAATATGGAATACTATGGATGTTATATAAAGTAGGGTTGTGCACGGATATTCGAAAATTCAAAAATCCGATTGGAATTTGACAAATATCAACATTCGAATTCAAATCAAATTTTTGAAAATCCAAATTTCTGAATATGGATCAGATACAGATTTTTCGACAATATATATCTCCTCTGAATATCAGGTCTATTTGTGCACGTAATATGGGATGCAAACGTAATGCAAACGGGATACATAATACAAATAAAAATGGGATGCGAACAGATTTGAAAATTGGATACGAATGTTCCTGACATTCATATCAGTCAATTTGAATGAAATTTTCAAAAATACGGATCTGGATAATCTGGATTCGAATCGGATTTTCAAAAATGCAGATTTTTGAATTTTGATTCGAATTTAATATTTGAATATTCAATGTGAATCAAATTTGAATGCAAAAAAAAATGCATTTGTGCACATACCTAATGCAAAAGGACCTTATAGTGGGGCACGTTAAAATATGGTATCGTACTGACCTGGGAGTGGCTGCAGTTCAGTGGTAGAGAAGGGGGTTGCCAGTTTGACCCCTGGCCTCTCCCTGGAAATAGATTATTACAAAACCCTCCTGTATCTCTATCAGGAAAATTGGATGGGGTGCCCGTGGAGACGTCCATGCAGTCACTTCGAAGTTCACTCCGAAGATCAGCACAGACTTCAATGGAGCTGTTTTGCACATACTTTGAAGTGACTTCGAAATGACTTTGAAATGACTTCGAAGCCACTTTGGAGATTCCACCCCCTGTCCCCCCAAACACCTGGGCTGACAAGCAGACCCCTCATGGCTAGATCCAGATTTCCAAATGGGTGCTCCGGTGTTTCCACGGCAGGGAGGCTAGCACCCACTGCTATTGGGTGCTAGACCACCCATGGAAACACATTGGGTACTTCCCTTAATCCGGATCTACTAGATCCAGATTAAGGAATGTACCCATTCCTTAGATCCAGATCTTCTTAGATCCAGATTAAAGGAGCACGGTGGAAAAACACCCTAAGATGGCAGGCAAGGCATTGTATTATCTTTTAGCTGTGCAGTTATTGTCATATTCCTGCCAAGGTTCCTCTCTAACATCTTGCTAAGAATCTTGCCTGCCAAATCTCATGCCTCTTAGACCCCAGTGTATCGCTTTACAATGTTACAGGGTGGGCATTGGGGATATGATTTGAAGTGTTTTAATGCCAGGGAATGAGAGAAGTGCTGGGAAATTTCAATGATGGGCTCATTATTGAGTCCCACAGCCATTGTAATGTGTGTGAACTAGCCGCAAAGATTACTGCAGTGGTGCAATGCATCATGCAAGTTGGTTCTCTGGTTCCCAAGGTAAAGAAGTTGAGCAGTTTGACTAACACTGGAAGAACCCAGAAGCCTTCTTAAGCTCTTTGTTGAAAAACAAACAAACAAACCTTGCACACAATGGTAGTCGAGCATTTATGCTGGTGATCTCAGCAGCCTGTAAATGATTTGATCTACACAAATTCTTGATTTGTGTAGAACAAACAGCCTGGAAAGCAGATGGTCACAAGTTTGATTCCCAGCCAGTCCCTGGAAGTAGGCAGTAGCACTTCTAGGGCTGCATTCACAAAGGAGCATGGGAAAAAGGCTTCAGAGATGGTGGTGACATGCCAACCAGTGTCTAGCTCTGACCCCAGAGAGGCAATTGCTCTCAGAAGATGGCCTTTCACAGGAGACAAATAACTCTCTTCAAAGGGAATACAGTCCTGATTTGGTCCTATGTGGAGGGCTGAAAGTGGCAGTAGTGATTTGTCTGCACGGGGTCATTAAGCAAAGTGCCAAAAATGGCTAACTGGGGGTGTGCACAAATTCAGTTTTTGACATTTCATTCGTAACGTATTGACTATTTGAAAATCCGAATTCGTACAAATAAAGAAAAATGAATGTCTGGACATTCAGACGAATATGAATACATTCGTATCTATTTGTTTGAATATTGGATACCTATCCAATGTTACAAATCTCATACGCATCTGTATGCATCCCGTACGTATCTGTGTATACATATGAATGTTTGAATTATTCGTACAAGTAACTCAACATATTTGTATTTGTATGAATACTAAAGTACGAATGGCTGGACATTCGATTTGTATACCAATGTCCAAATTCATATGCTTTCATATGAATAACAAATATTTCAAATATTTGTGCACATCTCTATGGTTAACTTCTGGGCCATTCCAGAATACTGCTTAGTGGCTCTCTTTGGAAACTTTGAAGCGGTGGAATTTTTGTACCCCTAGGCTCAATGTTTACAAAAGTCAGGACTTAGGAGCAGGCGGGGCCTGCTGTAGTCTGTGCTACCATATGGACAGCAGGCACTTATTCCAGAATATATTCTGGAATAAGGCCCTGTGCAGAAGGGCCTAGTGTTGTGTTGCAGAAGAACTTTGTTGGATTTTGGCTAACCCATAGCAATTGAGAATTCAGAGAGATTTCCACTGAACTAAGACAAGTAGTTGGATTTGTTTCTTACTGAAGAGGTTAAGAGCTAATGGCTTGATTGGGAGGGGCAGGAGTGGAAGGTGAGATAAAAGGTCACAGTGGATGATACATAATCAATATACCCCATTCATTAACAAGAGACACTCTCAGACAGTGAGTGCTGATTCTTCCTGCCCAGGAAGAAAGCAAAGTTAGATCAGTTTCTCCAGGAAACTTGAAGTCAACCTTCCCTCCATGATGGGAACAACCAATCAGTCCTCATGAGCTTCAGTCATTTTGGGAGTAGGAGGCTGCTGCTTTATATTTGATAGCTGTTTTCTTTTTCTACAATCAAACAAAGTGTAAGGACTCATTTGGCCACTTATTAAGAATTCACCAGGTAGTAATAAATGTGATATTGTCAGGTTCCTGCTTCAGGATCCCAAACATGAGATACCATTAAAGACAGCAAAATTTCTAGCTGTTCTTATAAAACATAGATCTGGTTTTAGTAACTTTCCATTATTTTAATCCTCAACAAAATTTAAATTATTTTTTATAAGCTTTAATAATTTATTTGCTTGCTAATGCTGAAATGAATTTCAAACTATTTTATCACATTCATTTGTTTCAGTGCCATTTTTTTCCCTGTTTATATGAACACTTCATTAAAATTCCTTCATATAGATAAAAAAAGTCCTCTTCTGCCAGGCTGGGGAACATTTTGAACAAAATTGGTATGTGCAAAACCTAAACCATAACCCAACAAAGTTTATTTTTGGCCAGAGAATGGCTATGATAACTGAGCAAGGAAAACCAGTTTGAAGAGTACATGACAGATGCACGTAGTAATGAAACACAATTCTTAATACTGTGAGTGCAAGATATTGTCTCAAGAGAAAGGAAGTGGCTTATTGAGGAAATCTGAGTTTATTCCAACAGCAACCAGTCTTTATTGATCAGTCATTGGAGTTTATTCTATTTTCCAGACTCCTGCCACTTTTCTGCCGCATTCAAAAAGTCTAATATTTGGATATCTCCCTGATCAGATTGCATCCACAATGGGAGGGAATGTAAGCCAAATTTGGTGAGAGAGGCAGCTGCCATGAATCAGGTGGAGAAAGCAGAGAGCAGAAGGATGGAGCATGGTCACCTAAAAAACTTCATTGGGGTCATGTGGAATGTTTCTCTAGGCTAGCTAGTAGCATGCTTTGTCAGTAAATAGTGCCAGACTGTGTGTGTGTGTCTTTGTTAGGAGGTCATATGGGAGTGTTTCTCTAGACTCACCAGGCACATGCTTAGTTAGCAGAGTTTTTGGAGGCTTTTTGGCTACACTTGTCCTTCATCATCTTTTTTTAAAATTAGTTTTATTATTTCCAAAACATTCAACATAAACAGTTACAAACAACATTGACCAACTTAAAAGGTGACACATAAATATGTTATAAATGTATATGTACACATTTATAAGTAGCCACATAACCATAGAGAGGCTTGTATTCAGGAGAACAAATAAAACAATTCCAATATTCTTACAATAAAAGATTTGGAAAAAGATTTCGTATTTATTCTTTTAGATATGTTAATGGAAAGGATCCCGGAACTTACTGTGAATTTCATATTCATGCATTTTTGTGCCTTTGGGAAAATGGGAGTGAAAAGGAGTATCTCCTGAAAATGCCATTCAAAATATGTACCTTGCATTTAACACCTTCTGAGGTGTTTAGCAATTGCATTGCTAATGCAACCTGATTCTGAGTATCTAAGGCTTTTTCCTCACTGGGGCTTGTCCCTGGATAAATTCCAAATCAAGGGCCTGTTGTCCACATCCTAGTGCAAATTTTGGCGGACTCTGCCCCCATCACGCTTTGTCCACATTGGACAAAATCTGGACTAGGCTAGAACACCTAAAATTGCATGCTAGCCTGGTGTGGGTGTAGTCCTCAGAATGAAGGTCTGCAACTGGCATAGGACTCACAAACTGGACCACAGAGGGAAGTTGACAGGAATTGTTGCCAGATATGGGTCCAACTTGAAATGGAATGGGCCATCTGAATGTGAAGGGTCCTTTTCTGCAATTTTCTGCAATTTTGGTGATTCATGTCAAATTGAGTATCTGAAGATCTGAATCACTTTGAACATTTAAAATTCATCTGTATTCACATTTGATTCGAATCGCATACATTCAAATCTATTTGTATTAATTTTCTGTTCGTATTTGAAATTACAGATGTCGAGAACATTCAAATGTGTCCATACACGTCTATACACATCCTGTTTTTATCCCATATGCATCCTGTTTTCATACCGTACCTATCTGTACAAATGTATACAGATACAGACAAGATACATACGTAATGTGTACATATCTGTACACATATGAATGTCTGAATAATTTGGACAAATGATTAGAAAGATTTGAAAATTCATTTGAATGTTAAATTCGAGTATCTGGACATTTGATTCAAATTTAAATGTACAAATTCAATCAAATTCGATCGAATTTTGAATGTTTCGAATATTTGTGCACATCCCTAGTCTGTACTACTTGCTACGTTGTCCTGTAATTATTTCATAATTGTACCTGATTTGCCAGATGTGATTATAGTGACCCTGATACAGTTCCAGAATATAAACCCAATATACCAGGTTATCGTTAGTCCATTAACTTAACTATCACAGTACAATATCGTGTTATTCCATAATTCCAACATTAACTGGATTACAGCACAGGAAGTAGAGGAAGAGTTTCATGTGAGCTGTTGCAACCCAGAAGTACTTCATGTGATACTATTGGGAGGGTTAGGTCACAGGGAAAGAACATCTTGCAGCTATAACATTACTCTGCTGCTGCAGAAATGCTAAAAACTGGAGTATCGTTGTAATGCATAGTGTGTAGTAGTTCCAGATGTGTTTTATATCAGTAAATTGATAAATTGCAGAATAAATAAGTGATTTTGGAGGCAGCCAAGGTAAGTGCAGAGAGGCCCCAAGACTCTTGCTGACATGCCAAAATCAACAATTCCTGAACTCATAACTCACCAAAGTAAGCAGCGGCACAACTTCAAGCTTTCATCAGAATCAGAATCCCAAACTGCCAGAATTCAGATGGGAAGAATCCTGAACTGACCAAAGTCAACAGTTGCAAAACTTCCTCTAAACTGTGGGAAAGTGCTATGTGAGTTGTGCAAGTCCCAGATACATGAAAGCTTGGTTATTGAAACAGAGAATGACAAGGAAAAACTGTTTCAGAGAGACAGCAACTAGGGCAAGGTAGCAGACCCATGGCCTACTCTTCAGATTTTAGACCTTGCATGAACTCCCACAATCCAATTCATCCTTTCCTTCAGTTCCAAAAAGGGTGCAGTCTACCCAAGCAATGCCTGGTAGATTGCCTTGTCTGATTACTCAAAGGAGTGTGCATCAGACTGAATTAATTCAAATGAATTTAATTTGCAGCTGTATTTTTTATATTATTTATGAACATTAATTCCTTAAGGTTGCATAGTACTTGTAGACAATGTAAAAGCAAATGGAGCCTAACGACTTGGAGCCCTTTGAGCTGTTCTTTTCTCTTGATCAGACATACTGGAATGGATTATGGCCTCAAGACTTGCAAGATCAAAATGTAAATATTAGGGACATAAAAGGGGTTAAGATATTTGCTTAGTTGTCTGGCTCCACAGAATTCTGAAAAAAGATACTTTGGCTCTGTATCTCCCTACATTTATACATACTGACTTGATAAACGTGGACGTAACTTACCCAAGAATCTACGGTTCCCTCTTAGTTCCAGAAGAGTGGCATGATGGGAAAATCACGAAACAGAATTCCTTCTTTTCTGTATACTGTATTGACCATTGGTGTTCCTACATTTGACATGGTCTAGCCCACTCCAGCTGACCAATTCTTACTAGAACTGTCTGTTCCAGAACAGGCCCCATGCTGTCTTGAACCATTTGCACAAGTTTCGGAGCCTGTCACAAGAGTTCTAATGTCCCATCCCTGCTAAACTGGCCCATGGTTCCACGAGCCCTTCAGCATGCCTCCCTGGACCAATTTACTCATGAGTGGACAAGAGGATACCAGCAGGTGTGGAAAGGTCCTTAGAATATTCCTGAAAGAAGAATAGAAACATTCAGAAAGGAGTACAGTTATCCAAAGGTGAGTATGAGAGAAATGTAGAGGAGGAAGTAGAAGAAGTGTATAATGTAGGATATCAGAAGTGCCACTGGGCAAAAAGGTTCTGATACAAATCAAATGTGACTAGATTTATTCTGTGCAACTGAGTAGAACTATCAAACTATCAGAAACAGCTGACCTAGATGCCACCAGGTAAACTATGCCCCACTGAGAATCTGAGGACAGTGTGAAGGAATTCAAATACATTTGGAGTCCAGAAGGCAGATCATGTGCAAAATGACTGCTGCACATGTTGCTGCCACTCCAAAACACTATATCCCCAGTGTCCCAAAACGCTCAACCAACCAAGCTGCACCATGTCTACAGAAATGTTCCTTGTGGCTTCAGCAAAAGAATAACAACAACAAAAATCTGATAGTGTCTGCCAACAGTTTATCTCAGGTTAGGAACAGATCCAGGGACCTGCCTTCTGCACATCAGTGCACAATTGCAGAACCCGCTTCCCCTCCATAGTAGGCTTCATCCACACCGGATAAAACTATGGACCAGGATTGGGGGTCAAAATGACACTCTCTCCCAGTCTCCTGGCAGACCTTGATAAAGAGGTCCACCAGTGTCTATCACTTTGACTAAGCTGGACTATGAAGGCATGCAAAAAACACATCCCTGCACTCTAAAGTTCACAAAGATTCCAGGCTTTTGGAGGTCCTAGTGAGATCATTTTGGTGGCACATCTTGCCACATTGAATTGAGTCCCTAAAGCCTTTGTGATCTGGTATACCATACCCCAGAATACCAACAGGCTTTGAAAAAGAGGCTTATTGGTAGACTGGACCAGGGTGCCATTTTGGGCACCCTAATTCAGCCTATGCTCCATCTATGTTCCATTCTGTGCAGATGAAGCATACTAAGAGGGAAGTGGCACCAGCATGTGGAAAGAAGCATATAGTGCCCACCTTCCCAGTCTGGTCTATCAACAAGTCCACCAACTGTCTTAGAGTGAGTCAGGTTGGATGACAGATGTATCAATGGCTACTAGAACAAATGCCTAGGTGCATCTTTCAGGCTGGGGGGGGGGAAGGAACTGGGGTGCTTCTAAGGCCATCTGCTGGGACTCGAGAGCAGGAGAAGGTTTGTCCTTGTCTCTGCTTGAGATGCCCATGAGCATTTGGTGGGCCACTGTGTGCGACAGGATGCTGGACTAGATGGGCTGTGGCCTGATCCAGCAAGGCTTCTCATATGTTATGTTCTTATGTTATGTTCAGGTTAAGTACTGTTTAGGTCTGTCTGCTTTTCAAGATATAATTTTTTTCTCCACCTCTCTTTGGGAGATTCCTCATGGATAACATCTACATGCATGAAAGCTCGCTGTGAGAAAAAGTAGATGAGATAGAGCCCTCTCCCCCCCCCCCCGAGGTATCCTACAATTTTGTTATTCAAATTTTTCTTTGCTAAGCATTAAACTCTTAAGAGTAAATGCACTGGGGTGGGGTTAGGAACAGTTAAATGCATAAAATAACAGCGGTTGCCACACAAGTGGGCATTGCTAAACACTAGACCCACCCAGCTGGCCTGACAAAGTTTTCCTCTCCCCCTCCCCACTTTCCCTTTGTATAGACGTCCCTTTTCTCCCCCCCCCCCCCGCGCGCTGCATCTCAGTCCCTGTTTAATAAAGGTGCACAGCAAGGGAGTCTGTCTGCAGACTTTTAATTTTGCTTGGAGAAGAATCTGCTTATTTTAAAACTGTATAATTACTGCTGGCTCAAAGCACCCACTCATTACCAGAGTCTAGAAGGAATGCTGTGTAATTACAGCATTTGTCTGCTGCAGGAGGGAGGGAAGGAGGGAGGAGAGGGCAAAGGGAAGGGATCTGATATACCACAGGGTCTCAGAAGCAGTGGAGGAAAAAATGGAGCTAAAGAAAAGAAAAGGAAGTACCTATTCCAGCTGGTTTCTAGAAATAACAAACATAAACTGTAAATCCGGAATGGGGCTGACAATAGGAAGTTGTCCACCTAAGCACATTTTCTGTTGCTTTATATTAAGAAACTTGCCATTTAGCCAGTTTGAAATTATTATAATAAATCCTTTTATGGTGTACCTAATGCATTTGCCATTATCTTAGGATACCATATCAGAGCATCCTTAATTTTGACCCTACCGTGGCATAAGAAGTTAATTAGCATATATTTATCAAATAGTAAGCAGCACTGCAGATAGGTTGTTTCTCTAAAGAAAGGAGTGAAGCAAAGAAAGCTGAGTTGCCTTTTGGGTCATTTCTATTACGGCGGACACTGAAGGAAGTTTTGCATGATGCCTTTGTGCTGATTTATGTGTGCTTTAAAGGGGATCATGGGTTATATCAACCCAGACTGCATTGCACCCAGCAGTGGCTTAAATAGTTAGCACTAGGTCAGGGTGTTTGGCTTGGAATGAGGGTGCAGATGGAAGCCACCTTCTGATTTTTGTTTGTTGCATTTTGTTGCACTGTGATTTTAGTTCAGAGGGATCGAAGACAGTCTTCCACACTCAGAACTGTCTCTTGCCACCCTTGTAGGCTTGCTTTGGTTAGCAGGAAACAGGAGGAGTAATGAGAAAGCTGAATGAGTTTTCCTTGAGTCACAACATTGGAAGATTTACCCTGTAGAATCTAAATGTCATAAAGTAGCGGAGTAGGTAACATGTACTAATAAGAAATGGAAGGCAGCCAAAGTGAGGTTTCAGTCTGAGTTGGGAAATGAATGGAAGGAAGAAACCAGTTCAGTAGATCCAGCATTATTGGATTTAATCTGCGGTAAGCTCCCAATTTAGCTAGAGAGTAACAAAGTGTCCTTAGTTACTTTGCAAGAATGTTTCTTGAGTACAAATTTTAACAACTCCCCCACAACACTGCCAACTCCTGAAGCACGCTAATATCGGGAGCCTGCCAACAGAGAGATCAGGACTTCCACAAGCACATTATTTGATGATAACGCCAAAAGAGTACAAGCAAAGAATGGCATGTTTATTTGCGCAAAATGGTGTAGGGAAACTGCTGCTCATTTATTTAAAACTAATTTTTATACCACCCTTCACTACAGTCACAGGGTGAACAGAATAACATAAAACATATCCCTACAATATCAGATTTTCTTCTTTAAGTAAATAAATAAATAAAAAGTTAATAAAATATCAAAAGAATAAAAATCAGAGATGAACTGTGTAAGTCTCACCATTCACTGAAAGGTATTAGGATTAATATTTGGTATATCTATGAGGCAAAGCTGTCTAGAACCATGGGGCCACCACAGAGAAGGCCCTCGGGATACACCTATTAGTATCTGGTGAAATTATGCTTCTTCTTCCAGGTCTTTAATTGTTGATCTCTATTTTTTATTCCTTCTGTTTTATAAATGCAAAATGTCAAAATGCACTTGGCTACACCTCGGTTAGATATAGGAATGTAAGAAATCCCTTTATAGAAACTTTCCTAGCTCAGTATAGTCTTAACTACCCAGTATTTCAGGTTAAAATCTTTCCCAACTCTTCCTAGAAACATCAAGTATCAAAATCCATATCACCCTTTGTCATCTGTCACTGGCCTCTGGCTCTTTGTTAATGTTAATTGCTAATGTCTCAGCCGTGGCTGAGAGACTGAAATTCTATATTGAAGGTTGTCTCCATTCACCCTTCTGAAAGAACCTTTGAAACCTTGGTTGAAAGGCGTATCTGGTTCGCTTTGGGTGGCTGCTGTCATCTAGAGTTTAGCACAGCCAGTACTGGGTGCTGCTGAAGATAAAAAGCAGGCAGGCGTAAATGTAAACAGGCTACAACAAGAACAAAATTCTAGGCATACTGATGCAAAAGTCACCTTACTGAATGTAACAGATTAAGCACCCCTGAATTATATTTATCTTTGAAGGAACTGGGATTAGACTTTGAGCTGTTGTGTATTAGGATGTGATCAGACATGGGGGGGGGGAATAATCTCTGAGGTGGTTTAGAGAAGGCGTTGAGGTGGGATTGTTCACCTACCAGTCTGACCCTCCCTCCTTTCCTGAATATTCAGTGCTAGAAAAGATGGATGAAGGAAGGCTTGGGAACATGAGGGCCACACACTGTCTCTTTGAGGCACCCCTGAGGTGCCCCTATTGTTATGTCTGAACACAGTTCTAATAAAATGAGCCAGTTTGGTCTAGTGGTTAGGGAGTCGGACTCTTATCTGAGGATACTGGGTTTGATTCCACACTCCCCCATGAAGCCTGCTGGGTGACCTTGGGAGCCATTTTGAGTTCCCTTAAATGGGTGAGAAAAGCGGGGTAGAAAAGCTTCTTCTTCTTCTTCTTCTTCTTCTTCTTCTTCTTCTTCTTCTTCTTCTTCTTCTTCTTCTTCTTTGTCATCGTCATCGTCATCGTCATCATTGTCCACTGTACCATTATGGGGTAGCCACCCACCCTATGTGAATGATCTCTTTTTCTTTATTCATATTCCCAGGGTTTTTATTTTCATTTTAAAAAAGCTTTGATAGGCTGTACTGAGCGTTTTTATTTATTATTCTGAAAACCATTTTGAGATTTATATATCGAGAGTGGTATATCATAATTTAAACAAATGAAAAGGAGACACACAGTAATTGATTGCTATGGACAGGGATATAAAATGAGGTGGTAAACTTCGGGGGTGTTTTAGTCCTAGCATTGTTTGAAGTTTGGATGTTAGTGAGTTTACCTTTACAGAACTCCATGAATCTCAGTTAGGCTGAATCCCCAAAAGACTTATTAGCCCCTCTCGGATTCCTCTGCAGTCACTCTGTTATAGCTGACTTTAAAAGTCCCCTCCACTTCCAGAATAAGCGTCCCCCTGGCAGCCGCGATCTAAACGGACTTTCCGTCCCCGTGGTAGCAGTTTTCTCTTTCGAGGCATCCCCCCCCCGCCCCCTCTCTTGTTAAAAGGAAAAATCGCCGGATCTCCGTCTCTTGAAACTGCTTCCTGCCTCTAGCAAAGCATATGAGCGCTCATTCTTAGTCACTTTCATTCACTTTCAGCAGTTACTTTCACTTTATTCTCTGTTAGAAAAGGCTGCAGGATCGGGAGCGCGATCCTTCGCTCATTCTCTTTTAAGGCTTCCCTTGAAAACAATGTTGCCATTCTGAGCAATTCTGGCTCTTTTTACAAAGGAAAGGAAGTGAACCTGCTGCATTTCTCAGATGTGTGAATGCTTTTTGGCTGTGTGTGCAAGCAAGCAATCCCCCCCCCTTTTGCCACGGAGCGTCCTCAAGGTAAATGTAGCGAGGAAAACCCGCGACTTACAGAAAGAGCGCTGGAAGAGTTGTTTAAAGTGCATGTATTTTGTCGCGCGATTTCCACGTTTTGTAGCGCTGGAACCTCGCTAAAAATCCTGGCTTGGGGACGCTCAGAGGCAAAAGGAGAGTCTTGGCAGACTTTTTATTCCTTGGGGACAAGCCCTTGTCCTGGTGGAAACATATTGTATTAGAATTAGAAGATCAGCTCATATTAGAAGATGCAGCAGGACAGGTGTGTACAGTTGCAAAAGTTTTGTAAGGTCACCATTCCTGACTGTTATTTATGGCATTTGTCTTCTATCCATAATCTTAACAGCCCAAGCTCTTCACCTTCTCCCCATTTTATCCCTGGAGGTTTCACTGGTCATATAGTTGATAGTGGATGGGATCATGGTGCAGGACTGAGTAATATCACTGTGCAAGTTGCAGTGGAGGGTGTGTGGTGGAGAACAGAGGCCTATTTGCACTTAGGCCTCTGGTATGCAATTAGGGCAGCTCTGGTAAGTGCGAATGCAGCCCAGGTTCATTCTCCAGTTGCCCTGCAAAAGCCAGAGTACTGAGGTAGAATGCCTAACAGTCCCAGCCCTTTTTATGAGGTTCGCTAATGCCAAACTTCACTTTAGCACAAGCTAGGCTGTGATCAGACACAGCAAAATAAAGCACCTCTAAGGCACCTAATAGAAGGCCTTGAGATGGGATTGTTCACACACCAGTCCGCCCCTTCCCCGTCCTGAACATTCTGTGTTAGGAAAGGTGAATTAGAGAAGGCTTGGGAACATGAGAGCCACTCACCATCTCTCTGAGGCACCTCTGAGTGGCCCCTTTTGTTATGGCTGAATATGGCCTCATGTGTTCAGTAAGCTTTCATGGCAGCAAGGGAATTCATGACAGATTGGGAAATCCAGGAAGTCATAAGTTTTAGCCTGTTGGTTGAGCCACTATACTATACTGACTATGGTGGATAAGATAAAATTTAATATATTGGTTGTTGCTGATGGAAGACACTGAAAACATCTTGAGACCTACAGATTCCTAACCTTAGCTCATGATAAATTGGCACAGAGAACAAGGTGATCTTTGCATTGCAGCCAGACTAGTTTTAATTATTGCCATGTCTTTGAACTATATAAATGAAGTATTTCCAGAGTTTAGAATATTATCAATGGACTCATCAGACAGAGTGTGCATGAGTGCTTTATCTAATTTCCCCCATTCCAGACCTGTAATTATCTTGCATTTCTGAGTCTTCAAACATGTCAGACCACTGCTTTCCTCAGATTCTTAGATGTTTTTCCTGAAATATGAATGAGAAAATACCATGAGAAGATTTTGAGGAAGCGTTGCAATTTGCTGGTCTAACACACATGTTGCATGCAGAAATTTCCCAGGGACGTTCCTGAGCTTCTCCAGGGAGACAACTTTTGAGAAGAAAACCTCAAGAGTCACTAACAGTTGCCCAGGATCTGGGATGGTTATTATGGTGATCTGCAGATGTTGTTGAACTTCAGTTCCCATAATACCCAGCAACTATGGGCAAGAGTCAGGGTGATCTGAACACAGAGTGTATTGTTTTAGATCTGCTGAATTTTAAAGTGCTTTTAATATATATTCTGTTTTTAATCAGTTGTTTTAACAGTTGTTACCTGCCCAGAGACCTTCAGGTTTGGGCCGGGAAAGAAATGTTCTGCAATACCTATAGTGCAGAACTGAACTGGGGCACCCAGTTCAATAGTACACCCTGGCCCTGTTCCCACACATAGCACATAGCCCAATAGAGGACAGACTTCCCCATACAAGGATAAGCAATCCCCCTCAAGTGGGAATGTATTACTCCTGGTTTGGAGCAAGGCCATTTACAATGGGAAAGCCTGTTCCACTTCACCCCTACAATAGTGCTGGGCATTGCATCAGCTTTGGAGCTGGGGAGTTGCAGGGGGGGGGGCTTCCAAGTGGCTCTGAATACTAGGAAACAAACATTCCTGGCCTTCAGAATTCTTGGGAAGCCCATTTTGGTGGCATGAATTGTTCCCCTGAAGAAATGGGTCCCCAGTAGTATACCAGACCATTCAGGCATGCCATTCTTACGCCTCTGTGGTCTGGTATACTACATCTTAGTATTCCAATAGACTTCAAAATCAAGGTCTATTGGTAAACCTGACTAGGACGCCATTATGACTAGTTAGTCTTCACTCTATCCTGGGGGATGGGGTTTGCAAGGAGTGGGTGAGGCCTCCTTTATCCCACAGCAGTGTGCAGAGGAAAGGCTTGTAGACCCCTTCTTGTTCCAACCTTACGGTAAATGTAGAAAAACCCCATTTTACAGGATAGCAAGATGGTATATTGGGCTATGGAGTCACGTCAGTGGCACAACTCAGGAGCCCAGTGAAATGCCCTCTGGGGCGCCACAGACCAAGAATTGTCATTCCTGGCCTTTAGAGCATTAATAAGCCCCATATACCAGCTCCGAATCGGGCATAAGCTTTGGAACCGGCATGGGCTGACCAAATGCAGACTACCTAGTTCCACATCAGGAGCAATGCGTCTGAGATAGATTGGGTGGCCTGCCCAGTACTGGAATAGGCTCTGTAAGTGCAGAAACAGGGTCTGCACTGGGGGGGGGGGGGGTAAAGCCTTCCAAATTAGCGAAGGTTCTAGCATATTGTAGTTATCTCTCAGTATAGAAGCTTAATTCATTCTGTGAAAACTGCTTGGTTATTTTTTTTAAGAAGAAAACCTCTCACCGTTCACTCCCATTGCCACAGTTTATGCTGCCATTGCAAAAATCTGCTTGTTTAGTGAAAAACAGGTTGGTCTTTTTATGACTTTTATAAGTGAAATCTCTTATGGTGGTTGCTTGCATAATAAGGGATTACTGTGCATTGAAAAGTCCTCAGAAATAATAGTCAGTTGAGCAATTTAAAAATGACTTAGTATTACCTGAAATTTCTTAAGTCCCCTTATCACCACCTACTGGGAAGAACTGCCTATGTCTTTGAAATGTCTTGAGTAATGGAACAATTCCTGTTATATTCCTTAAAGTTTTGGAAAGTCTTGAAAGTGAGGGGTTCATAGCTAATTGGAATAATGGGATTTTTTTGGTTTTTGATAAGGGAAGTTCTGTAAATATCTTTGTCTCTTTTGCTTTGATAGTTGGGGTGTGGACAAATGTTCTAAACATTCAAAATTCAATCGAATTCAATCAAATGTTTTCACATTCAAATTTAAATATTCAAACAAATATCGAATGTTCCAAAATATTTGTTTGAATGATTTGAATCATTCAAATGTACAGATACATGTCATACATATCTGTACACATTTGCGCTTATAATATGGAACGAAAACAGGATGCATAAGGGATAAAATGGGATACGTACAAAATGTGTACAGATACGTATAACACATATGAATGTTGTTGACATTCGAATCTTCAGATTTGAATCTAACATTCGAATGAATAGATTCAAGTGTATTGGATTCGAATCGATTTTTGTTGCGTTTGGATTCTGTACATTCAAATAGAATTGAATGTTTTGACATTTGATTCAACTCAAATGCAAATGCAAATGCAAAAAAAAGCATTTATTCACATGTCTAATTGATAGTTTAACCTTAGCGTACCAACTGCAACAGCATTCTTTATGTGCCCAATGAAGCTGCTTCTTTTGGAGCCGGCTGGTTTTCATGACATTTTCCCCATCATCGCAAGACTTCCTTGTCTGCTTGTGTGATGTATAAGCCAGTGTAGCTTTAAAATTGAATTCTGTTGCCTTCTGAATGTTTGCCCATAGCTGCTTGCATGACTCAGTTCCATGGAGAACTCATTGCTGACTGGGTTCCTTTCTGCATTCAGTCAGTAGATCAGATCAGGCAGGTGCCTAGTACATGGCATCCATATTGGACTAGCACCATCCTAGTCCAGAACCATTTTAAGAAGTCCCTATTCTGGATTAGCTGTAGACCTGTTTGAAAAGGTTTACCACCATCCCACACTGTCTTGTTCCAGTCTAGCCTTTGGCCCTTCCATAGCTGGCTTGGAACAAGGAAGACACTGAAGCTCCATTTTTGAAGCCTATGCAAACTTCAAAGATCCTTTTCAAAACTTAATCTGGAGGCATGCACGTTACCTCTGAAGACTGTTTTGTTCAGCTCCACCCTTGTGCACCAGTGATGGGTTCTGGGCCAGTTCCTGGCAGGGGTGGGGATTGCCTTGGGCAGCAAAGTGGACAAGAGCAGCTAGGACACCTCTGTATTAGGAATGTGCTGAAATGTTCTAAATATTTAAAATTCGATCGAATTCGTTTGAATTTGGACATTCAAATTCGAATCAGATGTCCATAAATTTGAATATAATCATTCAAACGAATTTTGAGTTTTCAAATCTATTTGTGCAAATTATTCAGACATTTGTATGTGTACAGATACGTACACAATGCATACATCCCCATATGCATTTTTCCCACATCCATATGCATTTGTACACACCTGTATGGGACAAAAATGCAATACATATGGGATAACTACAGGATGAGTACGGGGACATACCCTGTTTCCCCCCCAAAATAAGACCTACCCTGAAAATAAGCCCTAGCATGACTTTTCGGGATGCTCGAATTATAAGCCCTATATAAGTATTATATAAAGCATCCCTTGAAAATAGGCCCTAGTGCGTCTTTAGGGGGAAAAAAAATATAAGACCCTGTCATTTTCGGGGAAACACAGTACAAATGTTGTGGACATTCATATTTGCAAATTCGAATAAAAAATTTGCACAAATTGATTCAAATTGATTTGAATTGAATTCCATGTGAATACATTCAAATTTTAAAAATTCAAATCGATTCAGATTTTTGGATAAAATTACATTCGTGCACACCCGTACTCTGTATTGCTGCCTGTATTGGTCCAAGATGGATGGCATCCATGTCCTTATGATGCAGATGGAAGCTGCTGTGGATGGTCCAGAACAGGTTGTAGCAGACTACTTAAACCACTCCAAGGAAGGTGAGCACGGAAACAGTCTGAGTGACAGGCTGACTCTGTGACCTTCAGAGTTGAAGGAAGATGACGGATTCAAAAGAGCAAAAATTGCCTCTGCCTGTTCCTCATTCTAATCAGGGGTGGAATTGCAATCTTTTATTGGGCTTTTCAGCTCATACAGAGAGAGGTACGATGCTTAGATATTAAGTCTGCTGGATGTCTAATTCCATTCCATGGCACCAGCTGTGGTCAGAAGTTTTAAAGTCTAGCCTTAAATACCTGTGGTCCAGCCTTGATTCATCTCAGTGTAATTCAATTTGTTCACGGCTCGGGAAAAAAACAAACTTTTTTTTCTATTGCTCTGGAAATATATTCAGGCACTGCCATCAGTGACTTATTTTTAACCTTCTGTTTTCAGAAGCTTAGAAGGAGTAAGCTGGAAAATCAAGGGCTGCCTTCAGAAGCAAACTTGGGTGCTTTCTGCATACAGTATAGGAACCAGTCTAAAGGCCTTCCTTTCCCTCGCTGGTGCAGGATAAGGGAGGCCTTTCCCCTTCTGTGCAGAACAGTGTGCAGACTGGACTAGGGCACCCAAAATGTTGTCTTCTTCTGGTTTACTGGTAGACCTTGATGTTGAACTGCAAACTTGGACTATACTGAACGATCCAGTGTGGGGGAGCCATTTTAGTGCTGCACCAGGGCACACCACCAAAATGTCCCCTGAGGAGCTCCTGGCCTTCAGAGTATTTCCTGGCCTTCAGAGTATTTGGGGAGTGAGGTAATGCCAGCTTCAGAGCTGGTGGGGAAGAGGCTGCTCCCTAAGAACATAAGAGGAGCTCTGCTGGATCAGGCCACATCCCATCTAGTCCAGCATCCTGTCACACATGGTGGCCCACCAATTGCTGATGGGCATTCTCATGTAGAAGACAACAGCAAAAAATTCATCTGCTTAGAGATCCTGCCTGTCCCAGCGTGAGATGGATTGCATATTCCGATACAGGACAGCCTACCTTCTACCAGGATAGCCCAGGTACATGCGGAAGCAGGGTAGATGTGAGGCCTTTTCACACTACAGCTGAATGACTGAGGTACACTAAGGCTAGGACACACGAGGATGGATTCCCCATTCACACCTAAGCAGATAAGGACATGTTCCCACATGTTCCTTACCTGCCTAGGTGCGAATGGGGCATCTGTCCCTGAGTGCCCCAGCCCGAAAAGACCGACACATGGGCTGCTGCCATTGGGTTGCGATCGACCCAGTGATAGGCAGCTGGGGTCTGGCCAGTCTTTGGCCTCCATGGACTGCAGTCACCTCAACTGAGGTAGCTGCACCCTGTGGAGGCCCCCTGGGCCTACCACCCAGCCAGGGCTTCATGCCTCCCCCCAAATGGTGTGCACGCAACTTACCTTTCCAGGGTCCAGGTCCGACCTGGCAAGCCCTGGGTGGGTGGGGCTTGCTGGGTTTGGAGCGCGGCATTCTGTGAAGAGGGTCCAAAAAGGTAAAGTGATCAAGCATGGGCCTGGCGGGTGGGGCAGGCCCCTGGGTGTGTGTGTGCCTAGGGGCCTCTGCAAGCTGTAGCTGACCCAATCAGGTCGGCTACAGCTCGTGGGACCCAAGGTCAGGCTGTCTTGCCCCTCCCCCAACAAGGTGATCTTGCCCCTCCCCCAGAAGGGGCTGTTGGCCAGAGGGCATGAAAAGACCCGATAGCTGCCGAGTGCGGTGGGGCCCACAGCTGTCTGGCAAGGAGAGTACGAATGCTTTCCCTGCTGGACAGCTGTAAGACAGCCAGGGATGACGCCGGCTGGAAGTAGAGCACAATTTTGTGCTGTACACCTGAAATGCAATTAGGCTGTCCTGGGATGGGATGGGATGGTTCCAGATGGAACCACCCACACAGCAGAGTGAATGCTCTGTCCCAGGGCTTGCCTAATTGCGTTCTGAGGCCCTAGTGTGAATAGGCCTCTGATTTCCAGCTTAATAGTTCCCTGAAGCTTATCTAGATGGAGACAGTGCAAACTTTGGGATCTGGTGTGTCTGTGGGTGTGTTTATATACACTGCGGAGTTTCAAGTCCTATGGTATTAATGGATATATATATATATACAGTATCTAGGTGCCTGGCTGAATCACACGCATCTTCCACCCTGGCTGTATCCAGATTAGCGGAATAAAATCTTCTGTTATAGAAAACAGTGCGGCTTACCTGCTGCAAAACCATGATGCGCTGTCCGGACTCCAGCAGCTTCCCCATAGCTTTCTCACAGAAAGCTGCAAGTCTTCCATGGTGCAGACATTCAGGGCACATGTCATGTGGGATGGGGCAGCCAATGGTAGCTGAGCTGCAGGCTTAGCTCTTGTTCGCCGTTCCCACCATCCTGTCTGGACCGGCGGGGAACTTCAGATTTACCTGATACTGCAGAGCAAGTGTTCATCGTTCGTAAGGCTGGACACAGCCCTTTTCTTTCTCATTCTCCTGTACTGCCAGCAAAGTATCTGAAAACAGGTTTATAACTCAGCAACCCCAAACCCCAACATTCCTGCTCATCCCTCCTCCCCTGTTAATACTGATCTACTGGGAGACCTTCAGTTGAAGTACACATGTGATTCCGTCTAGCAGTCAAAACTTCCATCCATTCTCCTGTTTCTGTGTAATACAGGCCTTCTGTTTATCCTGAGAAAGATGCTGCTGCCTCCACACCCCCAAACACCCTCCCACCCCTCACTTTAGAAAAAGAGGTTAATGTACTCTCCGCACTGAGTTAATGAGGACCAGGGATTACATCAGCAAACTGCAAACAGCAGCTAGAAAGTAACAGCAGCCATCCCAAGAGGCTGCTGACAGGGCCCCATTATATCCTCTGTGTCTCTGTTTCATCGACTCTTTCCAACTTGCATCAGCCTTTTGCAGCTCCTTGTCATCAATGAACAGGGTCAAGTACCTTGAACACAAACAGCCCCATCCTGGCTCTTTTCCCCATTCAGAGAGCTGCCGTCAGGGGTAGGGCTGGGTTTTATCAGTAGGAGAAATCTGAAAGGCACTCAGCAACAATCCTGGCTGCTGGTTCCCTTGTCCTCTTGGCTTCTTCAGCTTTCCAGATGCAAGTCTGGCAGAGAAGTACATCACATCTTCTCTTTGTTTCTGTGAGACCCACAATGGGGAAACTACAAGGCTGAGAAAGGCGGTGGCTGACCGGCTCCTGTTGGTGTTGAAGAGAAGAGAAGAGAAGAGAAGAGAAGAGAAGAGAAGAGAAGAGAAGAGAAGAGAAGAGAAGAGAAGAGAAGAGAAGAGAAGAGAAGAGGAGCCCTGTTGGATCAGGCCACAGCCCATCTAGTCCAGCGCCCCGTCACACACAGTGGCCCACCAAATGCTCATGGGCATCTCAAGCAGAGACAAGGACAAACCTTTTCCTGTTCTCGAATCCCAGTAAATCTCATTAGAAGCATCCTGCACCCCCAGCCTGAAAGATGTACTTAGGCATCCATTCTAGTATCCATTGATACATCTGTTATCCATGAATTTGTCTAACCCTTCCTTAAAGCCATCTAGCCTGGTAGCTATTACCACCTCTTCCGGAAGCAAATTCCATAAACCGATGACCCTCTGGGTGAAGAAGTACTTCCCCTTGTTGGATCCGACTCTCCTACCACCTTTTCTATACCATGCATAATATTGGCAGATAGCTTCAATGTGGTGGTGGTGTGCTCCTGGACTTTCAATCTCAAAAATGGAAGATATGATGGGAAATCCCACACAATTTTCACATTCTGGCATGTTTCTGTGCTTTTGAGTTGGAAGACTCCTTTGCTACTGCACTGAACTTCCAAGGACTCATGGTGTGTGTGAAAAAACAAAAGGGGTGGGAAGGACAAGTTCCCAGGGTGCCTCCAGGCGTCATTTTAAACCTCATGTTTTACCAATAGTACAAAGTAAACTGGTTCCAGGGGGGAAACAGTTCGCCTAGACCCAGTATGTACTCTGCGTTTTAGCATTTTTATGATGTCACAGCAGTGTGATTCTTCCATTCATGTGCTCAGCCACTCCCTGAACACTCTGGCTGCATTCAGAGTTGTTTATACTGCACAGCAAAATGCGCAGTCACGATCAGGGCATCACACATGACAATGGATGCATCGTCATGGCGTCGCATTATCTGATCACTGCTGCGCACTTACCTTAATGCTGATCTAAGGACACTCACAGTGCAGTATAAAGAAAATTCAGATTTTCCTACAAGTCTGGGCAGAGCGGTGAGAACAGCACTACGAGAGCAGGAGGGCAGCTCAAATGTAATTGGCTGCCTCAACCTGCGTGATGGCATGTGCCGCCTCAGCTCTCGCAGCTTCCAATGGGAAACTACAGAGCTGCTTTTCAAGTCAGGTTGGCTGGTCGTTGCTGCGCAGCCCGTAAACTGTGCTTTTATCTTTAACTGCAGATTTATACCGCAAGTCTTGAGGCAGTCTCAGTGTGAAGTACATTCTGATTGATCAGCGTGTTCTTGGCTGAAGAGAAGTTCTTAGTTCTCACACCGTTTTCCCAAACAGAAGAAAAAATATAGAATAACAAAGTACTCTGTAGCAAAAGTACATAAAACCACTATTTTTTAAACCTGGAGTCTCAGGTGTAGAATGCATAGCTACAGCAGAGAATCATTAAACGTGTCTATTAAATTGAATACTATTGCACATTATCCTCAGATTTTTTTGCCCTAACTGGATGCAGCCACAGAGATTTAAGCTGACACTTTGCTGAAGGCGCTTGTACCAAGTGCGGGGCCCTATATTTCAGCAAAATGCCAGTATTCTATAAAGAACAGGCATTTTCCCATGCTGACTGGAGACAGTCTTCCTTAGATCTACTTATATAATGAGGTTTTATAAACAGTTCAGCCACCCAAAGTTCTTATCTGTAGTCTATAATTGTGCCCAATTGTTTTTGAATGGCAGAACCCTCTAATCATATATAATATGCACGTGTGAGTGGGATTCATCCTCTCACAAGTTAAATGAGGAAAATATAACTGAATTCTGCAATAAATGGCTTTCCCTGACAAGCTGTGTTAAAATGTAATTCTGGCTGCAGTTCTAAAATGGCTTACTTCTTAATAAGCCTTATTGAATTCATTGGAGCTTTTTTTCCAGAAATAAACAGGATCAAAATTATAATGCATATTTTGAAATGGCATTACATAAAGACTGAAATCCTACCTACATTAAAGCTGCTTAAATCTCACTGAAATCAATTGGAGTCAAATCAACCTCAAATTTAGGCATAATCATTATGAAAAAGGGAATTAATGTTCTTGAGGTGAATCGTTTCTCCTTCCTCCTTCCTGGGAGTAGGATGATGGGGGCAAGAAGACCCAACAGGGTCACATGAGTTTTTGTTGCCATCTAAAATTCATGAAAATTGCCTTCTCCTTTAATAGGTCTGTTAGTTAATGGAAGATTTCAGCTCACATTCTGCAAGTAAAACACTAAGGAGAATTTTTCTTCCTCCTTTTCTTCAGCTTCTTGTTGTAGCTCAATGGTAGAGCAAATTGTCTGGAAGCCTAAAGGTCACAGGTTCATCCCCCAACCTCTCTCTGGAAGTTGGAAATGATAAAACACTTCTGTATCTTTCTCAAAAAAACCGCATAGAGGTGGCCACAGAGATGCCCATATGGTTGAGTGAGGGATGGAACTGACCTGATGGTATGCAGTAACAAGAAATCTGTTGATATTTTGAAGTATACCAGCCATTCGTCCAAATTTCCTCATGCCAACGGGGAAACATTAGCACTTTTAGATTTACACTTTCCTCTTCCTCTCAGAGAGAAACGTCATGCCTGGAGATATGTGAATGACAGGACTTTTTTCATTGCTAGTTGTGTGAGGATCTGTGCATTGGAAAGCAGACACACCACCATTCACATATGGCAGGGGGAAGCATAATATTGGAACGCCTTCTCCCATACCAACCTTCACATGCCTTAAGACCTGGTGATGAGGCCCTCCTGGTTGTCCCACCGCCTTCAGTAGTGAGGCAGGTGAGCACCCGGGAGAGGGCCTTTTCGGTAATAGCCCCCAGGTTATGGAACAGTCTCCCCCTCGAGATGCGTCACACCCCTTCTCTGTATATATTTAGGAAGGCGGTGAACACCACCTCTTTGCCCTGGCCTTTGTCTGAGGTGATTGTATCTTCCCCTCACTACAGTTACTATTATTTTAATACAGAGTATATTGTTTTAGATATGCTGAATTTTTAAAGTGTTTTTATCTATATTGTTGTTTTTAATACATATTTGTTTGTAATTTGTTGTTTTAAAGGTTGTTACGGGCCCTGAGACCTCCAGACATAGGGAGGGATAGAAATACAAATAATAAATACATAAATACATATAAATACTAATGTTAGTTTAGGACAAAACTAACTGGTATTTACAGAAAAAACACTTCAGTTGTTTGAAATTAGGAGAGGGTATTTTTGATTTTAATATTGTCACCACAGGAAGCCCTCTTTAAATTAAGTATTGTGGGCACTCCTCTGAAATACTGCAGTATCTGCTGCTTCCAGTTCGCTGGCCCATATATAGTTATGTCCCTTGTACATAGAAATTCTTTCTGGAACATTTTTTCTTAACAGTAAATACCAATTTTGTCTGCTTGTAAATGCAAACAGAGAGAAGAAAAGCTTTGCAAGTCTATTGCAGTGTGGAAAAGTTATTGTAATTAGTATTGTAACTGTGTTATTTGAAATAGAAATAAATAGATCATGTAAGTAGATTTGCTAGTTTCATAACGTTTAGTTTTGTATTCTGCATTTATATACTGTATTTTCTGGCGTATAAGACTACTTTTTAACCCAGGAAAATCTTCTCAAAAGTCGGGGGTCGTCTTATACGCCGGGTGTTGTCTTCTTATACGGCGAGTATATTCCAAACTCTATATTTTAACTGGAAAGTTGGGGGTCGTCTTATACACCCAGTCGCCTTATACGCCGGAAAATACGGTATATAAGTGCAGAATGTCCAGAAAACAAAAGGAAAGCATAATTTAGACACATCTGCCATTGCTGAGACTCAATACATTCATCAAGTATCAATCTACAAGTTTATGTGCACGCTGGGTTCCTTGCTCATCAGAAATTTGGCCGAGTGCCTAGAGACAGGCCACCTAGAAATGGGCAATATTAAATCAGTTAAACATTTAACCATTTAGGATGACTCCATGGGCCGCCTGTGTGGTGAGGCTCAGGTGCAAGAAACAGCACCTGATGCAAATGGATCTGTGGAAAATGCCTAGGGAAGGACCCTTTAGCAGAGTTGTCTGCCCCCAGATGGAGAAGTGAAGATGTAGCCTCCATTGGGTTTGTGCTACATACAGTGGTTATCAACCTGTGGGCCACAACCCCTTTGGGGGTCAATCTACTCTTTCACAGGGGTCATTATGAGGTAGCAATGAAAATAATTTTATGGTTGGGGGTTAGGGTTAGGTTGGGGGTCACCACAGCATGAGGAATTGTATTAAAGGGTCGTGGCATTAGGAAGGTTGAGAACCACTGTGCTAGAAGAAGAGGAAGAAGAGTTGGCTTTTCTACCCCACTTTTCTCACCCATTTAAGGGGACTCAAAGTGGCTGACAAAGCTTTTTATTTTCCCCAGAACAGAACACCTTGTGAGGTGGGTGGGGCTGTGAGAGTTCAGAAGAGAGCTGTGACTAGCCCAAGGTCACCCAGCTGGCTCTGTGGAGGAGTGCGGAATCAAACCCGGTGTTCCCAGATAAGAGTCCAGCTCTCTAACCACTAGATCAAACTGGCTCACACCTTCCTGAAAGGTATTTTACAATTCAACAATGCCTGGTCACCTACAAGGGACAACCAGTGAAGATATGGGAAATATTGGTATAATATTACAAGCATCTGACAGCTGAGAATGACTCAAAAGTAAAACTACTACAATTTGCTTGGAAGACTGAGCACGCCATATGGAATCCAGGTCATGGTTGTTCGATCTTCAATAGCTGGGCAGAAGAACAAGTTTCAGTGGGTGGACTTGCAACACAGGCAACACCACTGAAACGTCCTCTTCTGCCCAACTATGAAGGTACGGTCAAATCCTCATCTGTATTCTCTGATGATGTTCTGAGGGAAAACATACATGCAGAGCTGCATCATATTGTTAAGTTTTTTACCCACACCATGCGCAAATTGCAAGACACCCACAAAACTGTGGTACTTGCACGAGAGCGTAAAGCCACTTCTGTTCCTCTTCCTCCCCACTTGCTCGTTTGCCCTTTTCCCAATCAGATGCTGAACACCTTGGTAACACTTCAGGTTTCTCTTGACACTCGGATCTCTTCTGAAGATCAATAAACTGTTTCCTTATTATTTATACTGGCTGGATGTTAGAACCAAGAATAGCTGCATGGGTTTCACTGCTAGCAGCTCTCCAGTGGCACCAGACTATGCCACAGAAGGAAGGGTTTTTGTCAGATCATACCCTGATGAAACCTTTAAGCTGTAGAGAGATCCCAGCAAAGTATTACACTCAGCCAAGGAAATCTAACTATGAAGTAAAAACAGAGGTCTGTGGTGTAATAATCTAATAAGCACACAACGAAAGGGTTTGTTCCTATCCCTTTAGGTGTATGCTTCAGAGTAAATCACAAGGTATTCTATACTGAGAAAGAGGGCAGGGAGGGAGGAAAGGAACTCTTCACATATTCATAATATAAAATTTAATGAGACCCAGGAGATTTGCAAATATAATAAACTGTATGAGACAAACTGTGAGCCAGTTTGGTCTAGTGGTTAGGGAGCCGGACTCCTATCTGGGAATACCAGGTTTGATTCCGTCCTCCCCCATGAAGCCAGCTGGGTGACCTTGGCTAGTCACAGCTCTCTTCTGAGCTCCCACAGCCCCACCTACGTCACAGGGTGTCTGGTGGGGGGGAGAAGAATAGAAAGCTTTGTCAGCCACTTTGAGTCCCCTTAAATGGGTGAGAAAAGCAGGGCAGAAAAGCCAACTCTTCTTCTTCTATATGATCTTTCAAAGGATGTTTCATTGAGTTAAACAAGGGTTGGGATCTTTTCCTGAATCCCCATCCCTCTAGACCTGCAGAACAGACATCTCATGGTTTAACCCCACTGTTACTCTGGAGATGGTGTGATGTGTTGAAAGCCATATACCTTTCTGTTACTCAGATTCTCACTCGACGTGGCTGTCTTGTGTACAGGCAAGTTCATGCTGCTCACTTTTTTATGTCAAGGATTTTCAAAGTATAGCTGTGTTTTTAGAAGAAAACAAACAAACAAAAAACCCAAACAAGCTGGATCGATAGAGCCTGTAAACTTTTTAAAATAGATGCAGCCTATTTGCACAGACACTGTTTGAAAAGATCTCCCAGAACCCCCTGGGCTGTGCTGCATGACATTTTCCAGAAGCCATTTCATGCTGCCATGTCTCTGCAGGTTGGCATCACAACAGGCTTTGCCTGCGGGGCAGGGAACATTCTGGGTTAGCAGAGTCTAACAACACTGCTTTGCAATTCTACAAGGGCTTTCATCATAGGATTTCAAAGCACTGAGCAAACATTAATTATGCCTCAAAACACCCCTTTGAGGAAGGTGGGAGATAAATGGGGATGCCTGCATTAATTAGTTACTCTTCCTAACACAATCTGAAGGTGATTTGAGACAATAGTGCTTTAATATAGAGAGTCCTAAGCAACAGCCACAATGTACGGCAGGGGTGGAACTTGAATACCAGACTGCAAATTCGGAATGGAGTGAGCAGCACCAGATGTAGAACTGTTTTCAGGTGCCCCTATAGCTGGACCGTTAGCAGTTGAAGCTATTAGCAAGAAATGCTGTTTACCTTTATAAGGTGAAAAGCTTCACCTGCTAAACCCTATATGTCACCGCTCCTGGGGAAAGCACAACATCAGACAGCTTTAATTCTCTTATCTTCCCCATTGCCAGTCAGCAATCATCGCAAGGATTACTTTGTTCCGGTTCTGTATATAGATCATTGTCCAGTGGCTCAGTTTAGGAGCAGGCAAGAAAAAGCAGCATCTGGAAGAGAAGGCACATTAGAGCAGATGAAGGAGCACCTTGCCGTTTCTCTGCTTGGAGCAATCTCATTCTAGACTTAGGCGGAAGCTCAAGTGTTCAGTGAGCACATGCCCACACATCCCATCTCTGAAGGGTAACAAGTGCCCTTGAAGGTATTCTTTGAGCAGATTCCAAATTAAGCAAATAAACCTCAGAGGGTACTTGTAACCTTTGCATTGCCATGCGGATGGACAGCAGTGGGGCTGAAGACTTTCCTAGCACACCATCTTCCTGGGTCACTAAGGAACCTGCAGAAGAGTGCAGAAAATGGCTGATGTCTATACCTGTTTCCTATACATCCATCAATAGCCCTGGTCAGAAGCTTTGAAACTGGAGGTCTTAATATAGAGAGGGAATGTGTGCAAATCACACTTGAAACCCCACAAAAAGGAACAACTTGGGTCAAATATTTAAAGGATCTGTACCTCCCATGTAAACCTGTCTGTCAGTTTAGATCTGCAGGAGAAGAACTTTTGTAGGGTGGCTTCTAGAAGCAGTCAAAGTTGCAGTGGCCTGTGATGGGGCCCTTTCTGAGGTAGACCCAAGGTTGTGGAATTATCTTTCATGGATGTCCATGTGATGGATTGAATATTTAAAGATTTGATCAAACCAAACCAGACCCGTATGTGTGAACGTGAACTATTTGGTCTAACAGTTCATGTTTGCTGTGATTTTGTCCTTAGAAAGGCTTTTTTTTTTCCAATGAAAAAATAGTATTTTCTGTTTTTGAATCCATTCGGATTCAAACATGAACAACCATTTATTTAATTAAATGGTTCACCATCAAACCAAATGGGGGTTCGGTTCAATGATAAACCAAGCATGTGGTTTTAGTTTGTGCACTTCTTTATCATACAGTCAAAGCTATGGTTTTCCCTTCCATGGCTGTGAGAGTTGGACCATAAGGAAGACTGAATGCCAAAGAATCAATGTTTTGCGACTGTAGTGCTGGGGAAATCTTTTCAGAGTCCCTTGGACTTCAAGGAGATCAAATGAGTCAATCCTAAAGGAAATCAACCCTGACTGTTCATTGGAAGGAGAAATACTGAACCTGAAGCTCAAATTGTTTGGCCACATAATGAGAAACTAGGACTCACTGCTAAAGACTTTGATGGTGGGAAAGATTGAAGGTCAAAGGAGAAGGATACAACAGAGAATAAGATGGATAGATAATGTCATGTAAAGCAACAAACATGAGGTAAACTTTGGGAGACAGAAGAGCCTGGCATGACATGGGTTCAGGAAGAGTCAGATATGAGTTAAGACCCTGAACAGTAACAACAAGTGTGGCCATCGGTGAATGGAAGAAATACTGTCTGGAAAATAAGGGTCAAAGTTCAGCTCTTGGCTTCTTCCTAGACAAAGGTAATGGCAAATCTCTTCTGCATCTGCTAAGAAAACTCCACGAAAACTCCAAAAGTCAATGACACCAATCAGCTACTGCCAGTTACTGAATTAATATTGCTTACCTCTTGACCTCTCAGCAGAGGTTGCCGTTTCAAAAAGGAGGCAGGGCTCGTGTACGTTCTGTAATTGCATAAAAGTCTTTCCAGCTATAAAAGATGGAGGAGTCCTGTCAGGCTGGCAAAGAGAGACCACGAGACTCTTTCTTTAAAAAGATGAACAGTGATTTATTTCAGCTCAACATTAGGACATTTCTTGTTGGGAGCAGAAAGCCCAGCATATTTATATGTTTCATAGCTGGGCGGGGTTTGGCCTTCAACCAATGAACAATAACTATTTTTCAAAACCCAGTTTAAACTTGGAGCCAAAATGTATCACTTGACCCCAGCAGGGAGGGGGGAGTCAACTGTCACTTCCAAAACAACAGGCAGCTACTATATACGTATATACAGAATCACATAGGTGGCAGAGATCTTACATTCAAATATTATGGCAGGCAGCTAGCCCTGTCTGACAAGTCCTGAGCCTTTTTTCATATAGCAACCCATCATTGAACAAAGACACTGCTTTTACTTTCTGAATTAAATGCACTTTCCTTTGCAACTCTCTCTTTGCGTATACTAGTGGGGGCGTTACAGGCTATGGCTCAGCTCTGATGAAGGTTGTCTCTGTCCCTCTCCCTTGGTGACAGTGACTTAGCTAAGAGAAAGCAGGGGTCATAATTTGTGTTGTTGCTTCACTGTAATTTGCTTGAGCTCAACGGCAGCAAGCACTAATCCGTAAATGAGTCTGTTTATATGTTTTCCCCAGAGGCAGCAGGAGGGCAGGAAAACAACCTAAGAAAAGAAAGTGAGATCCAAATTGCAGACTTTCCTTCCGCTCACACCTTCAAGTGCTTTCTAAGATAATGAGCCTTGCACATTAACACAACAAATACTGTACATTAGGGGTGCACACGAATGCAATGTTTGACATTCAATTTGAATCAAATATTCAAATGTCCAAATTCGTACAAATAGGGGGAAAAATGAATGTATTCAAATTTGAACTGATTTGAATACATTTGTATCTATTTATATGAAGATTCAAATTGTATTTGATGATATGAATGTCGACAACATTCATATGTGTCCGTATACATCTGTACGCATCCCGTTTGGTCTACATGTGTAGCCAAACCTGGCTTTGATCTGGTGGAATATTCTACTTGCAGGACATTCGTTTGCATACTTCGTTGCAGCCATACTTTTTCAGTTGCATGTTTAGTTTTGCAGCTGAAAATATCATGTCCAGTGAAGCCCATAGAAACAATGTCATTTGAGAGTAAGTTGTATCTAGATGTGTTTCACTGGAGAACTTCCTAACAGCAGAGGGTGGGGGGCAGTGGAAGGGGTGGGGAACAATTTACTTTGTTGTTTCCTACATGTGGCACACTGCATATTGATCTTTGGCTCAGGGGCTGTTTGCCACACGTATGTACCCACCATTAAAGATGGCCTTCTGCTGTTTCCCTAAGTACCAGGCACTACATCTTAATAAGACTATGGCTAAATCCATAGCAGCTCAGTGAAGGTCTGAGAGTTGTGGCGTGAACCACTGCTGGCACCCCAGAGCATGCAGCATGCCTCCTAGGGTCAACAAGCATCTTTGGAAGCATCCTTCTCATAGAGTGAAAATAATGTCTCAGGGGCTGCTAGCCACCTTCAGAGGTTTGTTCCTCCCCAGTGATGATGGACTGTGAACACATAAGCAACTTGCCTGGGCCATGTTCCACATGGCCATAGTTTGTGAGGCACAGAAAATGGC
The DNA here is from genome assembly GCA_023333525.1 of Aspidoscelis tigris stejnegeri. Taxonomy (NCBI): domain Eukaryota; kingdom Metazoa; phylum Chordata; class Lepidosauria; order Squamata; family Teiidae; genus Aspidoscelis; species Aspidoscelis tigris. Next base: position 100,634,659 of record JALMGA010000002.1, read on the forward strand.
CAAATTTACAGGGCATTCCTTGCATTCCTAAAACAGAGCTGCATTGTAACTTCAAAGCTAGAGTACATTTGTTCCCTAACTCCAAAGTCTGTGAGGGAATGAAGCATTGGGCCTAGCAAGCACTGCAATCCCCCACCATGAGGACACAATGAATGTTACTTACTTGGTAATTTTCTCTTTTTTTCCCCTTTTCTTTTTTAATTTTTTTTAAATAAGAACTTTAACAATTGTAATACAACTTAATACACAAATTTAACTAAAATAATAAACAAAAGATTCCAGTTGGAATGCAGTTTTTGCTCCTTTTTTTTAATTTTGTGACAGTATGTGTCTGTATTACTTACTTACTTACTTACTTACTTATTTATTTCCATTTTTATCCCACCCCTGTACCTGGAGGTCTCTGGGTGGGTAACAACATCTAAAATCAAACATCGTTTAACATCAGTAAAACAGTAAAACAATAGCATCCACCAGTGGGAAGAGAAAAGTATCTCCCCGTTTAACTGAAGGCCAGCGCAAAGATGTGCACCTTTACTGCCTTCCTAAACATATACAATGAAGGTGATAGCCGCACCTCAAGGGGGAGACTATTCCATAGCCTAGGGCCCATCACTGAGAAGGCCCTCTCCCAGGTGCCCACTCCTTTTGCTGCTGAAGGTGGTGGGACAACCAGGAGGGTCTCCTCTCCAGATCTTAAGGCATAGGCAGGTTGATATGGGAGTACTCACTGGTTGCCTGCTTATTGCTCTTGTTGCTATCTGGTTGGGGTCATTCAACGGAATAAATTTAATGCTGTAAAGATTCTGTAAATCCTATAAAGCTTGCGAAAGACACCTATCTGCTTTCTTTGGCTATTATCTTAGAAATGGGAAAGAAATGGTACACGCATAGGAATTTGTATAAACTGGAGGTTGCTGTGAATGCAGAGAAATGTAGATGCCCTCCTGATCACCTGACCTGGAAAAAAAATAAGTTTTTGCATTGGACACACCAAAAGTAAAACTGGAGGTCTGTGGCACTATAATATTTAGCAGTAAGAAACAATTTTGCCCCCTTCTGGGAATGTAAAAAATTCAATTCATATTCGCAAATTCAGTCAAAGTGAAAATTTGTTCTTTTACATATCGAAACACTTTGAGCAAAACAAACCAGTCTCCTGCTAGTGAAAACAAACAATTTCATTGAACACTTTTGTTTTGCTATGCTTTTGATCATGAAAAGGAAAAAAAAAGGTGTTTGTGAAGAAGTGAAAAACTAAACTGTTTTATGGATTAAACAATTTGACAACGAAACAACCTAACGGGGTTTTTTGCTTTGACAGAGAGATGAGCATGCAAACCTTTCTTGTGGCCATCTCTACCTCCTTCCCTTCCATAAGATACATTACTGCAATGTACATAATTCTTGTTCACATCTCTGCTGATGAGAACAAGAAAATGCCAGTCATAACAGCATGCGGTCATGATGTAATCTGATCAAGATGTTAAGCAGAGATGAAAGAACTAAATAGTCAAAATTAACAGCTCATGTGTGTTTGTAATCTGTAGTTCCATCATGGCATTAGCTATTAGGAAGGTTCTTTCAACTGAAATTCACGTATGAGTTTGTGGTTAGTCCTGTATATTCCATGATCTATCATATGATTGTGTGTGCGCACGTGCATGGGAACGAGAGAAAGAGAGAAAGACAACAACAGAATGGTCTGTCCCAAGCCTAGAATGGACCACTCTGGGCTAAGACAGCACCATCTGCACAACAGAACAGCCCATGTGCTTGCTCTGAAAGCCAGGAGACCCCGGATGTGCCCCATGAAATGGGCTCCTCAAATGGTAGTCCCTAATATGGAGGCATACCTTCTGCACACCGCCTTGCTATGAATAAGGCCCAACTAGTCTATTGGTAGACCTTGGTATCATGGTCTACTGGTGATCAAAATGTAGGCCCTTTGGTGGACAGAACATACCAGAGGAGTGGGTGGGAAATCCCCTGTTCCACAGTAGTCTGTGGACGGGAGTCCTATAGTTCCCTTTCTAATACTGTCTAAACAGCAGTGCACAAAGGTCCAAGCATTGCAAATCCTTTGATCTGTAATGTTCAGCCATTCTGCTTACAAATCTCTTTGTAGATGTTTGACTTGTGACTGGACAATGGTTGCTAGAGAATATTATGCTACTGATTGATGGAAGATGGTGTGGTATACTTTGCCTATGGCTATGTTGGTTTTTTTTAAACCATTTTATTAAAAAAACAAACCTCTTTGAAGTTTGATGTCTTCCAGTTTTTACAAGTTTAGAGAGCTAGTTGTAGTCATTTGCAGATAAGTTACTGGGAAACAGATGTTGAAGTAATCTGGATCAACAGCATCAGATTAAAATGTGTAATGTCCATCTCATCAACTACATTGTACACTAAACATTTTCCTGCTTCAGAAAGAGATTCTCTAGAAGAGGGCTTGAAAAGAAGAGTGACATTTGTTTTCAGCCCTACCTATTCTACTAAGTAATTGTTTTCTGACCTACTAACATTGTATTCCATAACTATCCTTTGTAATCAAGGCTGCCTACAGAAAGGAAGTCACAGCAAAAATTAAGTCAGAATATCTTATTTCCCATTGCATCTATCTGTGATGATCACCATTTGACCCTTGAAAGCTCAAAATGTTGTCAGAGGGGGTCCATTGGTGCACCCAGTCATTGCAAGGAAGGGCTGACCTTCTTAATGTGCTGGATGGAACATGATGAAATTAGGCGTAAGAGTAGCCATATCTGCCAAGAAATGAGCCAAATTGAATTGATTCCAGTGGAAAGGTGAAGTCAACATTTAGTTTTGGTGTCTTCAGTCAAACTTCTTTATGTACCAATGGTTAGTGCTTCATTATCAGCTGAAGATTGTTAGCACTGGCATATAGTTATGAGACTAGGAGATCAACCTAGCCTACGGTGGCTAATTTTGCTAGCATAGGGGAAATGCAGTAGAAAAAACCCTGTATCGGGCCCTCCCTTGTTCCTCCCTTATCCTAGTACCAACAAATGCTTTCCCTGCAGGTTTTCCTACAGCTTCCTCCCTGCAGGGGAGCATAGATAAGGATTTTTTGTGTATGCAGTGGATGTGTTACAGCATAATGTCATAGCATGATGTTTCTTTTTAGTAGTAAGCATCTTTACTGAAGCTTCCGTATTGTTATGCTTGAGGAGATAATAGTATATTTAAATTCATGAATAGAGAAATAGAGATGTTGAAGCCTCTTTATTTATTTATTTATTTATTTATTTATTTATTTATTTATTTATTTATTTATTTATTTATTTATTTATATCCCGCCCTATACCCGAGGGTCTCCAGGTGGCTAACAACCTTTAAAACAAATATATCAAAACAGTAAAAAACAATAAAGCATTTTTTTAAAAAAACGCCAACATGATAAAAATGATAAAAAAATGGTTAAAACAGTGTTTGCAGTGGGGAAGTGCAAGCAGTATTTAGCCAAAGGCCTGGTTAAAGAGGTGTGTCGTTACCACGTTTCTGAACACAAATAGAAAAGGGGCCTGGCACATCTCCAGAAGGAGGCCATTCCATAGCCTGGGGGCCACTACGAAGAAGGCTCTCTCCCGGGTGCCTACCCACCTAACTGCTGAGGGTGGTGGGACAACCAGGAGGGCCTCCCCTCCAGATCTTAAGCCACAGGCAGGTCGATATGGGAGAAGGCGCTCCTTTAGATATACCATGTTCCAACTCATAATATCTGCTTTGCAAACACATACACTATAATGGGAGAGGTACATGATGTTGTGGGTGATGTGTGTGGGTGTGTCTGGGTAGCCTTATTGTCCAAAATGGAAAAAAAAAGATATAAAAAGGAGAAAATCATGATCAAAGAGTGAGATATTGAAGACTTGCTTTAGACCTGTATCTGTAATGCCGAGGACCTGACCCCAAGACTTCATGGCAATGGTCATCTTAGGCTTATGCCAGGCTGTGGTAATGCCACATAAATGTTGCCAAGGATTGGTATACAGGCCTCCCTTCCACAAGCTGGTGGAGTCTAAAGGAAGCCACATCACTTTTTAGCACACTTTGTTCGAATGGCATCCTGGTCCAGTCTGTAAGTTGATCTTTATAAAGAGGGGTGGTATATCAGACCACAGAGGTATATCATCCCTATGCCCCTTAGGTCTGGCATACCACCCATTTCAACGGCACAACAAGATGTGCTGCCATAATGGGTCCCCTGGATTGCCAAAGGTCAGGAACTATGGGGCTTTCAGAGACTCCCCATGCCATCTCTGAAGTTTCAGAACTGATGGGGGAACTAAAGCAGAACACTCTATCCCTATGTGGACAGCCGTGTTTCAGTCCAGGCGCAATCCTTCCCAGATTGGTATAGATTCCCTAGGCTAAACCAGTAGAACCAGACCACAAAAGGTTAGTGCAGAAACACACTTTCTCTCAATCTCTTTCTCTCTTTCTTTGTAGTTCAAAATCCATGAGTTTTTTTTTCTGCACAAGCATATTTATTGAAATAAAAGCTGACCAAATTTAGTTTTATGGCTTCCTTCTTCCTTGAAGCATAAGGGATCTGACAGCGTATACATACCATTTACAAACAGGTGTGGAGCTGTTTATTAAAGAGGAGAGGCACTGCTTTTCATGAATTCTTCCACATAGATTTATGGGACTGTGACCATTGGTCAGTGCCGTGCTTTGCACAGCTAAATTGTTCGTTCTCCTTCTCCATTCAGGCAGGTGTACATGGCATAGTCCTACCAAGAATCAGACTTTGATCAGATGAGCCAGCGAAAGCAGCAGTGCCCTGTCCCTAAAGCAACGGGACCCTCCTGGGGCATGTCACATGGGCCCATTGCGATCTGTAACCAGAGCACACCATGTGGCATTTTATCAACTGCAAATATGGCATAAATTATTATTATTATTATTATTATTATTATTATTATTAAATGGATGCCGTATGCAGCTAGGAAGGAGAGAAGTACTCAGAGACCATGGAATCCCAGGCTTAGAGTGTACAAGATTCTGCACTCTCCCCTCCTGTTCCTCCCTGTGTCTCTGCAGTGGAGCACAGTTGACAGGCATACATGCTCTTGTGACCCATGGGTCGTAAAAGTGGATGCCTGTCGCTTTAATAAGGCCAACTGATCACAGCTTTAAAAGTAGTGCAGCTTTCAGTGAGCCTAAGAGTATTTGTGTAAGATTTTGAAATTGTTCTTATGTCCCTCTGAGGGCAGAACACTGCACTGAAGAGATTTCCCTCAGTTTCCAAAGTAGTTTGGTATTCACTGCACAGGTCTGGTTTTTATGATATTCCAGTTCAAAGCCTCCCTGACTGCATCTTTGTCCCTGGCTGTGCTCTGAAATGTTAGTGGAGCAGAACAGCATACTATGCCTTTCCCCCAAAAGCTGTGTGTACGCGCACGTGTTTGAAAAGAAAGCAGAAGCAAATCTGGGCCCAGCAAATAGACCAGGGGCATTTTCACACTTCCCTTCCTGTCCTGTGGATGGGAAAGGAGTGCAATCAGCTAACGTTGACTAGCACTTGCACTTGCAATCAGTAGTCAGTGCTAGCATACCCTACCCACCCACCCCCAAACGGTCAAACACTTCTCTCTGTTCGGTCGCCAGCCGGTCCTCTTCTGGGTGCCGCCATCTTGTGTGCGGTACCCTCCATGACAGCATATATGTCATCGCTGTCACTATGACAACACTGACACTCTGCACAGTTGCAGTTGCATCAGGAGACCAGCGGAGCCGCTAGCACACTGGCATGGCAGCTCCGATGACCTTCCCAGCCAGCAGAGGTGCAAATGGTCACCGCTTCCAGGTAAGTTGGGGTATTTCGTGTTCCACACCTAGTCAGCAATTAGGCGACTTTTGGGTGGGCAGGGGGCATTTCTATGCTGTAAACGCTTCCTGCAAGTGCAGATGCACCTATCCAGATGTTGCCTAATTCCTGACTATGGGCCAAAGTGAGAACTGACCCCAGTTAAAAGATGTTTCCTGAAGTTGCTTCCCAAGCTGTTAAGTTATGCTGGCTCTGCAGAGCAGGGGTACCCCCACAGTACAGGTTTTTCAATACCTCCCCACGTTGAAGTGGCTTCACGTACCCACTCCCACCCTGAGGTGGAAGGCAAGGTGCACTGATGTCCTCATGAGTTTTTGCCGCACTTACTGCGATTCACAGCAGCTGGATTTCCATCGGAGCCGAATGGAAGTGTGTCACATGTACAACACAGGTGAATGTCATGCGGCCAAAAAAAAGGACCAGAGCCAACATGGGCAGCTGCTGTGCAAATGGCCCCCTGAGATGACTCAGCTGTACGCCCAAGTCAGCTCCTCAATCCAGCTGGCTCCGTGTGCCCCATGGGTGCACACAGCCGGAGTAGCCAAAGACATAAAGGAACTGGTAGACAGTTTAACAAATATGTCAGTTCAGAGTCATTTGACACTGATGTGTATATTATGCAGGTCTGAGGAAACTTTAATATGGCAACTCCTGTATTGGCATTTAGCCAATAGGCTACCAGTTTCTTCTTTCATTTTCACACAGTCCAAACTATCCCTGGAAAGGCCAGGGAAAAGAATTCATCTCAAGCCATCTCTTGCCTCGCTTCAGTCAAGGAGTGAGTGGTTTTGGACTGCAGTCATGTCAGCTTTGCAGTCCTGTATTTCTCCATTCCTCCTTAAAAGATTGATGGATAATGCTAAATTCAATCTTACTTATTTTATTAATTGTTTACATTTATGTTGAGGTCTCTGCCCCCAAGTCTCAGGGCAGGTTACAGCAGCCTTATACATAAAACAGAATTAAAAACAGTAAAAGAAAAATAAACCCAAAACAGTTAAAAGTGGTATCACTGAAAAAGAAAAGTACCCCTAATTTAAAGTCTTGCCTGTCTGCAAAAAGGGAGATGGTATAAATGTCTAGTAGGGGTGGAGGGTATCTGCGATTTGCATCTTAATATTTATTGGAGTTCCCCCTTGAAAAATTACTTTTTAGAGCTGTTCACCAAACAAGTTGGTGAGAGCAAAGATGTTCATTCTTAGAAACCCTTTGTCACCATAGAAGTTGCATCCAGGTGGAGTTAAAAACAAACAAGAACGCTCAAAAATGGCTTGGAGACGGTAGCATGCAGACATCACAGTTCCTATCCCACTTCTAATTCAAATTAGAGGCCAGAAATGAACTTCCAGAGTGTATCCTCTAACTTCCAGTGTGGATCGGGACACTAGCATCCGCATGATACCGTCTCTAAGCTGCTTTTTTAAAAATGTGTGTGGATGGAGCCTGAGAAAACTGCCTGATAAAGCGGAAAACTCAGATGTGTTGCTATGGATAAGTGTCATATATTGAGCTACTCCCCCCCCCCCCCCCGTCCTTCATTCCTGGCTCGTCTCTCTCTTTTGCATTTCTGTACCCATGCCAGTCTACAAGGATATCCCCTTTTTGCTCTTTTTTTCACCCTGCTTAGCTCTTCCTCAGGGAATTGTCCTGTGTGCTTACTCAGAGGGACCAAGGGCAGGCAAAGGGGCATGGAGGCCCTGACCTACTGGTACTAGCAAAGCAAAAACACAGTGTAGGGCAAAACAGTCAAAAACTTCACAGCAACAGAGGTCCTTTGTCCTCTTTGAGTCCTGGCTCAATAGCTACTGGCTATGAAAGAGCGAGCAAGTGTGGAATCTTTGGCAAGAGGGACAGAAGAATACATTTCTTTTCTTTTCTTGTTTTATCACCCTTCCCCTCCTACCCCGCTCTTGCAAATAAGCAATGCTGAAGTAAAAAAAAAAAAAAGATTAAATTATTTTACTTCTTTTCAAAACTGGAGATGGGAAGCCACATGGATCCCGTTTCTGGGGAGGCCTGCAGATGAACTCAATAGTGTGATTGCAGGGTGTCTGCTGAGTTGTGCATTATTAAGTCCCATACATTATTAAGCCCTAGTCATGTTAGACAACCTTTGTTCTAGTCTTGAAGGAAGACAAGAAGAGGGAACAATTTCTTTTGACTTAGCGGAACGGTTTATTATCTCGGAAGCTCAAGTTATTAACCCTAGCACATGGTGTTGCCTTATTTCAGCACAATGAAGAGAAGAGGAGGCCCTTTTGCTTTGGTCTAGAGGCCCATTATGACAGTTGCTGAGAAACCAATCTGCTGGGTTTTGCATTTTGGATTTAGTAGGCAATCCCAGTTCAGATAGGGAGAGAATAACATAGGAGCCAACATTTGACATTCAAAAGTCAGGCAGGGAAAATGAATACTTTTTAAATAAATAAATAAATAAATAAATAAATAAATAAATAAATGGACTAGGGAAGCCATGTGTTCCTGAAGGGAATGCTCTAGGAGTGTCCTTTTTACTTTACTACATACCTAGGAGAGTTCTCCCAGGCATAAAGTAACATCAAAATGGATACTCCTAAATGGTTCTTTTCGGCTGCTCAGACTCCATGCCTAAATTTGGGATTCCAGGAGGTAAATTGTTGATTCTGCACCCCCACCCCAGTTGATTCAGGGTTTTTGGAAGGTTTGAAGTAGGATACGTCTAGTCTTGTTTTCAAAACTCTATTTTGAGTTAAAGATTGTTAAAAGGTAATGCAACAGTTGCTGCTGAGGCTGTTACATGACATATGCAGTATTGCGAATGAGCTAGCTCCTTGGCTTGTTGTAAGTAATCCTATCAAAAGTACTCAGGATTTTAAGGTCCTTTCTACATGTACATCCACTGTCCCAGAACAATCAATCTGTTCCAAGTAGGACATGTTGCCTTTGGAGCAGGACAGAGCCGTCCACATTCATGTGGCCCATCCTGTTCCTTCCCTTGCTGCCGCCTCCAGAGATCCCTCAGGAGTAGTGGTTAGATAACATGTCCCTTACTGACCAAAGCGAATGCTCATTCCATCCCCACGTGTACCAGCCTTAGTGCTCTACAGCTGTCCAGCTGCAGTGCGAAAAGGCCTATTGCAAGGGAATTTTAGTAATTGTAGGTCTTTCCTTGCAGCCTAAAATTCACCCAGTTGGTGTCTCATTAAGTGTGTCTGACTGCATCCTAGGTCACAATTTATATAAGCCTATCCTAGTCTGGGAATTTAACAAAAAGAATTAGGGGTAAGGAGACTTCTTTTGAAGTCCTATAATTTTTGTCACTGTTGCAGATTGCTCTATAGTAGGACCATGTTCTTTACCCACTTTCTTTGGTGAGGTACAATCTATGTGAAGCAAACGGAGTTGACCAGTTTGAGAAGCTGATGTGATGTTGAGAGACAAGGCATGCCTTGCCTTCTCAGTTATGTCACTGAAACTGCAGAATGTTGGGATTGTGTTTATCAGATCAGGTCACAATGATTACAGTCCTTGTTCTGGGCACTTCTTTGTGCAGACACACACATACAAGAATTTCATTCAACCTCAATCCCTCCTTTTATGCAAACTTGTTCAGAACCCTGAAAATTGGAGTAGAACAGAATGAGAACAGAAACAAGAAACAGCACTGTAGCCCTTTATGAGAGAGCAGGGAATGTATCCCCACCTATGTGTGTTTGTCATCAAACTTATCAACAGCATAATTTTAGATCCTGGGAGTGAAACAAAGATCTCAGTGTAGGGGAAAATTCTTGGCAGTATTTCACGATCTGTGTAAATTTGACCTACATATCCAACAACATGCTCAAATCAAATCATTTTTTAAAAAGTCCTTAGACCTGTTTATAAACATTATAATAGATTTAAAATGAAGAACACGAAGTTAAAATGTCAGCATAAAAAAACCAAAAACTGTTAAAAGTCATGTGCCTTTCTGCACTTACCTCTGGTCAGGATCATGTAGCCTATGGGCCTCCCTTCCGCACATTAGTGCAGAAAAAAATGAGGCCCCGCCTCCTGTCAGTCCCTGGTCACACCTATATGGGACAGGACATCCTATTCATAATTTGAGTTGAGGTTATACCAGTTCTGTTTACACATAGATCATTATAGATCATCCTCAAACCATCCTCAATTTGGGCTGCATTGCACACACCTTTCTCCGCAATCAATCTGAGCCTCCTCCAGAGAACTCTTGGCACTCCACCCCTTTTGCTTCATCAAATCTACTTTCTTATTGGATGCTGTTCTGTCACTCAAGGGAGAAAAGTGTGTGTGTTTGTGGTTCTTTTTAAAGGCTGTTCCCCCCTCCACACAGCCCTTTTTTATGTGCTTTTCTTATCTGTGTGATTAATTTTTAAAAAGTAATAATATATATGTGGAAAAACACTAGATAGAGGAATCAGACACATAAACTGACGAGGGGAGGAGGTATGTGCTGCCTTCCCCTAACATTGGCTGAAAGGAAAAACTGGACCCGCCCACCAAAGCACGGTTCAGTCTCCTTTAGCCCATCCCCCTGCTCACACTGAGGAAGAGAAGATGGCCTGGCATGCCAGGATGGGCTGAGTCCTCTGGAAAAGAAGACTCTAGTTAAAATGATCCAGTGAGCATAAGCTGGCTTGGAAAATGAATTGAATAAATATAATGTGACTAATGTGACCAGAAGACGACCTGAAGTTGCCTTAAACGAAAGAGATGACCAGAGCGCTAATGTGCTCCATCTGCACACAAGACAAAAGCATAATCTACAACAGGTGAGCGTGTTCATGATTACTGATGGACTTGATTAAGCAGGTCCACAAGCATACAAACAGGATGCAATGTTCCAGTTTACTGTGGGGACCCTCTTCAGCAGCCCACCAAATCATCCTGCCAAAATGGGTACCTGGTGGCTCCAAGGCCAGGAACATTGATTATAGAGTTTATAGAGGTTGACTTTCAGAAACCTCAATGGAATAGTATCAAGCTCTGATATACTATCACAAATCCATATTTTACTGTCATTTTGCACTTGAGACAGTAACTCAGCATATCAGCTTGAATAACAAAGGGAACAAATTTCCCTCCTTGAGAAGAAAAACACCAGAGAAGAGCAGAATGAACTGGTTCAACCTTCTGAGATTGACAAATTTATAGTGGGAAGATTAAGAATGAAAATAATTGAACGGTATTCCTAAATAAACAAAACTGTGGAGCTGTTCTATGAGGATGCCTTAAATACTTCATGTATGACAATTTCTTTTCAAAGGTGCTTTGAATGTACCATATACGAGGATATTTTCCTTTTCAAAGAACAGGATCTTAGATTTGTCAGAGATGATATTTAACAAGTTCTTATTACAGAAGTCTTTAAAAGCAACTCACAAACATTTCAATCCAGGCTTCAATCTGAAAAATAAGACTGTGTCGTTCACATACAGCAGGACTCAAGAATGACTTTCACGCTGCAAGCATTAGCCATTTGAACCAGCAATGGGAAAGGGCAAAGTGTGTGCTGATGGCCCTCTTTAGGAGGCTGCCTCATCCTGGCTTACGTCTTGAGCCAAGCAACAAATGATCTCTGGCCTCTGAAGCTGAAGTTGCTCATCTTCTGGAGCCCTGAAACATGTCACTGGGCTCCATTATGTGGCCTGGGCCAATTCTGCTGCCACCTGTCCTCATAGCAGCAACTGGATTGGGGCTCACATTCACATGTAGGCCTTGCAGTCCCAGACACAGTCCAGTCAGATGGTGCAGATGGTGCCAGGGACCATCTACCCAAAGAGATAGAAGGTAGAATCCTTTGAAAGGCAAAGGAGCTCAAATGCATCCCCAATACCATTCTCTAATGGAATATCCTGAGAGAGAAGCCAGTCCTTTCCACATCTTAACTAAGAAAGAGTCATGGTAAAGAGCTTTTATGAGAAACAGTAGATGTTTATCGGCTACACAAGTAATTCATTTACCCCACAATGTTAAGGAATAGAATCAAATGCATCCTTTAAACCCCTGAATACTTGTACATCTAAAAGAAAGGAAGCAATTTCCGAATAGTTGGATAGTTGTTGGCTAAGTAATGATCATATAACTTGGCAGTCACAGTATTATTCAGAGTCTAATTGGTTAGTAATTGGATGGTTTGTTTATGCTAGCCTAAAAAAAAAAGAATAATCTCTCTATAGAATAAACTCTCTATTCCAAACTTCAAGAATAATGTCTGAATTATTTATCACAGCAAAAAGGGCAGCTAAAAGTAGGTCCCACTAACTCAGATTATTCTTTATAAATTTTGTTGGAATACTGTATAATTTATACCTGTGGTCTTACCTGATTTAGAGCATCCTACTAGGTACATAATTGCATTTTCTGTTACTAAGCCTCAGTATGGGACACTATAGTGCAGGCCCCTGCTTCTATCCTAAGATCTTTTTTTCTTTTTTTCTTTTTGCAATTCCACTAATATTTTACCCACGGAAATATCCAAGTGGTTCATCCAAACCTGTGCTTATGATCCTACTTTGCATAGTTTTCCTGCCAACATTTTTTACAACCAGGATTACCCACCAAACCCTCCAGACATATGTGCTACCTGACCATGAAACTGAGCTTTTGCAACGTGCATTTTCCCCTGGACTTCCTGAAAATAACACAGGAAGAAAAAACTACCTACTAGACAGGCACGAAAAACTCTACCTGTGCATAGTGAAGTTCACTGTGACAGCCCATCAGCTTTGATTAGACTCATGATTTTTAAATGCGTCTTTACAGAGTTTTCCTCTTTTCTTCTTCTTCTTCTTCTTCTTAATAAATGAAAGGAAGCCAAGATCATCAATCTGTTTGCTCACAATGCAACTTGTGTGAAAGGAAGAGAGGATGTTTTGTGTGTGTTTCCCTCTCCAAAATAATAAATGGATTTCTTTCCCCCACTGAGACCATCAACTGAGTGGAGTGAATACAAGAGGTTTCTCATGCAGTGGGTGGTCAGACTGGCTGGAATGAGCAGTGGTTGGGAAGCAGGGGCCTGAAAGGCTGTTTTGATTACTTATGATAAATTCACTCTGCATGCTGCTTTCCCCCTCCCTCCATACACCCCCCCCCCAGCACAGCATTTTTCCTTCTCTATCCCAACATTTATTTCTCCCCCTTACTGTGATAGACTGGACACCAGCTTGCATAACCTGCTTAGCACAAGCATTTTCCTTTGCTCCCATTGTCAGCTCTATTATTCATATTATCTGTCTCGTACTTCAGCTGTTATTGGGCCTATCATTATGTAGATTTATTTATTGTTTGTTTGTTTGTGTTTCTATCCCACCCTATATCCGAAGGTCTGAGCAGTTAACAATATTTAAAATCAGACATATATTAAAACAACAACAGTATATATTAGTAACAGTGTCTGTAAAGTGGGAAGAGACAGTATATTCCCCTTTAACCACAACATTTGGGGTGAGGGTATGTAGAATAAATGTAATAAAGTGTGAGTCAGTGCAGGTCTAGTGTTCTTCAAGAATGTCCCAGCAAAAAGATAGGATTAATTTCCATGCAAACATGACAGAAGGGCCTCACACATTTTGCTGCTCCACGCATTCAGAGTTCTGGGTCAGGTTTGGAAGTTAACCAGAAACGGTTCTCAGTATGGGAGCTTACCCCTTGTGGACTAATGCACCACCACTACAATCCGTTGATCGTGGTGTGTGGTGCCCCCATCATGACTGCACATTCCACTGCACAGTATTAATATGTCTGGATGCACCCTAGATGTTTATTATCTTTAAATACTGCATTGATTTTATGTGATCTAAAGTGCAATATAAACAGTATCAGTGCCTCTTATTTTGGGGACAGTTACCTAAAATCTGGAATGAAAGTGGTCATTGTACAGCCATTATGGTTGCCTTGAATTGCATATTCTCTTTTTCTGCAGTCACTAAAAAGATTTTGGGAGAGACAGAAATTCTGAAAATGGATCCAGATCTCTAAGGAGAAGAAAAGGCATAATTAGGTTGACTCTACAGGCCTCTAATTTTCTCCAAATTCAGTCTTGATTTATCTGTACTTTTCTCCTTCCCCGAAACCCCACAACCCAAATTCTAATGACCAGATAGCCTCAATTATAATCAGCCGAGTAGCAATAAGTGTCTGCTTGGCTAACGAAAATGACGTGTTTTTTTTTTTTTTAATTCCCTCCTAGGCTTAATGATGAGCTTTTTGACATACGCTCAGGGGAATGTGGTTATTGTCTTGTGCAAAAGTGGAACAGTCAGTTACCTGCTTTCTTCATTTCCTTCAAGGCCATGCAAAGTAAGCAGTCTATTGAAATCCCATTGGGGATGTGGCTAATTTTGCTTTTTTGCCACACAGTGTAACACAGAACTTATGTTATGAGGTGTGTTGGAATCTGGACTTTTTTTATCGTGAATGCATGATCTTTCATTGTGCTGCTACACTATACCACAAGCTGGCACCGTCTTCTCCTTTCTTCATGAATTGACCGGTACAGTTATTTGTTGGTTTGCTTTGGCCATTGATGGCTGCTCTGTATCTTTGTGGCATTTATTTTAGGACTTGAGGTTTACATTCTGGTTTTCTGGCTGACTTAGTTTGGAGGTAGTTATTTGCTTCCACACTCTGTGGTCTGCTTTGTTCTCTGCCATAGGTTCCTTTGGGAAATCAGAAGGGCTAGAAACGATTTAATAAATAAAATAAAGGCATGAGCTTGGGAAAACCTACAGCACAGAGATGTTATGAGAAATTCACTGAAACATACAGAGTTTGAAGGTAGAGTGGAAAGTGACTGTAGAGCAATTCTTTTAGAGAACAGGCTCCATCGCCATCATCACAACACGCACTACTTTCCAGCTAAGGTTTTGTGATGACTCTTATCTAGTGTCAGTAACATTGTTAAACACTGAAGCTGCTTATGTAAAGCATAGAGGTCTCAAACTGTGGTTTCCAAATGTTCCTGAGCTACAACTCCCAGCATTTCACACTCCAACTGCATCAGTATGGTGATTACTTATTTCTCTGTTTTTGGATATTCCAGAATAAAGCATATCCAGATGTGCTTTATTCTGGGATATCCATGCTATAGTCAGGTATGTGCAAATGCATCTGGCTGAAGCTTATATTTGGGTGTTCCAGAATATCCATGCTTTATTCTGGAACATCTGATGTAGTGGAATAGGTAACTGATACCTGGATGCAGCATTCTTGTTTTATACCAGCTCAGTGAGGTTAGTACAGGAATGAAATGCTGGGAATCGTGGCATAAGAACAGAAGAAGTATCCTGCTGGATTGGGCCACAACCCATCTTGTCCAGCACCTGTCTCGCACAGTGGTCCATCAAGTAGAAGGCAAAGGCAAAACCTTCACCTGCTCTCAATTCCTTGCAAAATGGCCTTTTCAATTTCCTTTTTTCCACTGCTCATGCACCTTCGGTCAACACCTTGATTGAACTGTGCACCAGAATCCCAAGATCTTTTTCCTCATAAGTTTAGAGGTGTTATTGGGGTTCTTTGCCCCAGTGTGCATCACTTTATATTTGCTAAGACTGAAGTACATTTTGCCACTTCATTGCCCACTCACCAAATGGCAAGAGATCCCTCTGGAGCCTTTTTACCATCTCTTTCAAATTTTACTACCCTAAACAATTTAGTATCATCAGCAAACTATGCTATCTTACATTTTACCCTCTACTTCTAAATGATTTATAAATAAATTAAATTGTGGGAGACCCCCACTCCTCACCTCTCTGCACTTGGAGAACTGTCCATTTATACCTAGTCTCTGTTTTCTGTCCTTTAACTAGTTACCATTCCAGGACATGACATGACCTCTTATTCCATGACTGATGAGTTTATTCAGGAGCCTTTGGTGAAGAACTTAAAAGCCTTCTGAAAGTCCAGAACCATATTGTAGTTGAGGAACACCAGAGGGATCCAATTTGAGATCCCTGGTGTAAGACTACATATGGGGCATGACGATTCCAAAGTACGGAGCATGCTTTGGAAGAAGTGACATCCTTTTCTTGAGTGACACTTTCAGCACTAGCTCAGATACTCTGTGCTAGAGACCTGTGATGAAAAAACAACATAATCTAAAAGGCAAATAGTTTTCTCTCCTTCCCAAATGCCCTTGATGGGTGAAGTGCAGATATTTTCTGCTTCCACAATCCTGGGCAGTTGCCGCTGTGTCTTAGGGTTTTAGACTGGATGTTTTGTGTATTTGCACAAATAAACACACTCACGGGGTGAAGAGCGTGGGGCGGCATTGAAGCAAAACAAGCAAATAGCAATCCAAAACTTAATTGGTAGCTTCAGGCCTATGTTACAGCCCTGGCCAGGGATAATATATCTTTAAGTACTTGTAATCTTTTGAAATTCCTCTCAGCTGTGCCTGGGAGAGGACGTGGGAGATTACAGAAAGGGCAGAGGGAGGGAAGTGACTTGGAGGAGAACTTTGCCAGACGCACTTTAAGAGACTAATGGATTTCTAATGTTTACATTCTTTATATACAAACCTGCTTTATAAATGATCCTGGCATTATAGCTGTAAAACAAAGTCATAAAAACAGCCTGCAGTTCAGGCATAGAGTATAAATGCCTTTTTCCTCAGGCAGATGAAGGAGAGGCAGAGTGGAGAGCAATCAATATTTATGTGCCTTATCTGTGTTTCTCTGGCACAATCAGGGAGATGGTACATTGACTTCAGTATGTTACTAATCTCCAGAGTTGAGTATGCCCACACATGGGCATGCATGCATTACACACACACGCACACAATTCCTGTTGCATGTCTGGGGGCTCAGAGATTAAGTATCCCTTCTTGAGTCTTCTGCTGTGATGTCCAAGCTTCCTTTTTCCCCTTTCTCTCTGTGGTCTACAGGGCATTTCTGTTAGCATCTTCTTTCATTTTATTGGCTGAGATTTAATTGCTTGACTAATCAGCTAGTTATTATTATAACAATTATAGCCACCTCCAAACCATGCAGGTTGGATGGGTTATATTTTGAATATGTTAGTGTTTATTTCCTCATATGCTGCGACTCACCCTGGGACCTCCAGGTGAATAAATAAAATAATACAAGGAGCATGCTTCACTTTTGGAAGAAATGCTCTTTTGGAAGGGCCAGCTGTCACCACTCTGCTTCCCTTGTTGTTGTTGTTGTTGCTGGACACCTCTATGCAGTTTTCTTGGTAAAGATATAAAAGTGGTTTGCCATTACCTCAGACGTTTTCGCACGGGGCTGAACGGAACGCGAAAAAGACAGCTGCGGACACGTCATCCGCATTGCCCGAGCGCGGCTTGCGCTCCGACGTGTCCGCAGCTGTCTTTTCCGCGTTCGAAATGTAGAGCACTTTAAAGTGCTCTACATGCGTTCCAACGCGGACGAGCCGCCCGCAGGCGTTCGGGAGGAGAAGCGTTCGCGCCTGCTTCTGTCTCCCGAACAGCTGCGGGCTCGCCTCCGACGCCGGCGCGGCTTCGACAATCAGCTGTTTGACAATCAGCTGATTGTCGATCTGCCTCCGCGGCTGTCTCCGCGCCCCTGGCCGGCATTTGCCGGCTAAGACAGCTCCCGGCGCTTTGAGCATTCGCACACAGACGCTCCGGAACGCGTTTACACGCGTTCTGGCGCGTCTGTGTGTGAACGGGGAAAGCGCCCGGAGCTGTCTTAAGCTTTCCGCCTGAACGCGTTCCGTTTGGAACGCGTTGCAGTGCGGAAATGCCTCTCCTTTCCAGAGAAAGGTCAACGATTCAACCAGTGATCCTCTGTTTTCTAGGCAGTTTTCTCTACCACTAAGCTACATCTACTGCCTTCCCTGCTTCCCTAATGTCATGTAAAGTATATGGAAGAGTGTGAAGGAACACATTGCACAGGTGGCCACCTAAAGAAACAGGCTATAAAAACCTAGCAAAGAAAGTTGGATCGGGACCTGCTTCTTCAACTTGACACTTCACAACAAAACAGCACCTGTGAAATGTGCTGGAGCTGTTCTAGTGCTGAAGTGAGAACTTGCTGAGTCCTTATGTTTCTTTTCTTGATCTAATCCACGTATGGTCTACTAATACTTCACCGCTCATGTAGCAGAGTTTAAAACATCTACCAATTCACACAATATCTGTGCCTTGCAAGATGGTTAAATTGTGTGTCAGGAACATAGTGCTTAAAGTAGATCTTGAGGCCCACTACCTCCCAAGATGATGTGGATGTAACAAAATAAATTATGTGATGGAATATGGATATTTTAAACCATGATGCTACATGAAACAGGCTTTTTTGAGGTCTTGGGGAAGGGAGGGATGATACTTTACTCACGCCTTGCAGAAACAATATCTCCTAAACCTCAGCAGGTTGGTTTAGTGGTTAGGGAGCTGGGCTCTTATCTGGGAATATCGGGTTTGATTCTGCCCTCCTCCACGAAGCCAGCTGAGTGACCTTGGGCTAGTCAAGCTCTCTTATGAGCTCTCACAGCCCCACCTACCTCGCAGGGTGTTCTGTTGTGGGGAAAAGAACAGAAGCTTTGTCAGCCACTTTGAGTCCCCTTGAATGGGTAAGAAAAGTGGGGTAGAAAAAGCTAACTCTTCTTCTTCTGCACTGTACTGAGCATTCTTCATTTTGAAAAATCTGTGTGGCTTGAACTAGAGAATTCCCATATCCTTGGCTTTTGTCTGACTTGAATACTAGTTGCCTTTTATTTCACGTGTGTGTGTGTGTGTTACAAATGGCTGTTATTCAAAGTTCAAATGACAGGCTCTTGAAGAGAACAATTTGTAATCACCACACCATTCTGTTTAGCTATGGGACCTCCACTACAGGGCATTTTACTGTTAGTAATCATTTTTTACTTGAGTGTCTTCAATTTTAGCTTCAGAAAGGCCCATTCATCACAAAAAAAAAAAAAAAACATCATCAGGCCCCATGCTCTGCCTTCCCAGTTGTACCCTGGGATGCTTCTGGGTACCTAGCTAACTGCTTTGGGTTTCAGCTGTTCAGCAGCTCACAAGAACTCGCCAGGTGGCCATTGTGTGCCCTAATTACGCTGCATCCCTGTGCAATTGGTAGGGTGCCGAGAAAATTACAGACCTGCAAATGAAATTAGGGAGGGGGTGCCTGGCGGGAGCAAAGAAGAAAATGGGGAGCATGAGAGAAAGAGAAAGAAAGAGGGAGAGAAGAATTAGCCTGGAGTTTAATTCCTTGTTTCCAAAAGAGCAGTTAATGGATTATGACAAATGTCCTACTGCTTTCCCTAGTGCTGTGTTAAAATGGAAATGGAAAGTCAATTCCCCTAAATGGATTTTAAATGGCTAACTGTGTGTGTCTGCACATGAGCGCATGCGCATGCAAACATACAAGCGGGAGAGAGAATGCTGGTGTATATGTTTGTTTTCATTGCCTGCTTTTTGCTCTGGAGGCACCATGGGCAACTAAGATCTTGAGATGGTCTGATTTCTTCGTAGAAATCATTTACCTAAAGGACTTAAAAGGCTGAAATCTCAACTTTGCTGGTTTATTATTTGGGTTTTATCAGTGCTTATAGTCTATGGAAGTTACCCAAAGGAGTAGTGTTGACAGCAGTCAGATTAGAAAGACAAATGTCCCAAACATAGATTCTCTTTTCATTTTGGACTTTCTTTTTTGTAATTCAGTGCTAACTTTGGATACCAGTCTAATTCGAAGGCTAGTTTTCAGTTCTTGCATTCTACGGCCAACATTCTCTCCCCCTTTTTCTCTCTAAATTTTAATTATTTACTTATAATTTAAAGTTAAAACCATATAAAGTCCAGTATCAATGGGGAAAGGAAAGATTTTCTGTTAATAAATTCAGTAGATATGGACCAGTTGCCAGTAAAAGTATCTTAAACTGGCTTGATTTATACTTTTAATAAATAAGAGATTTTTCATTTCTTTCTTTCTGTTAACACAGGATTATTTACTCATGGGGTGTTTTTCCACTGTCACTAGACGTACCCATTAAGTACCCATTAATGGGTACAAAAATGCCATTACGTACCCATTAATGGGTACTTAATGGGTACTTCTAGTGACAGTGGAAAAACACCCATGAATAGCAGTAACATGCATTTTTTCCAAACCCATTGGTCAATAAGGTAGTAACAGTATGATGGGCAAAGGAGAAAGAGAGAGAAACGTCATGTCCAGAGAGGGGGATACAAAGTGCTGTTACGTCTTGGTTGTGTTGGGATTGCCACATTCATCTGTGGCAGCCCCAATATAGCCCTGCAATATTGCAGCAGAAACCTGCTATATCTTATTTCGGGGAAACCCTACTCTCAGTGTGGATCTTCCCAGAATAGCGCTATATCCTACCCTGACCGTCTTGAACATGGTCACCATGCATGTAGAGGGCTCAAAAGGGGTGGTTGCACAAATGCAGTGGTAGCAATTGCACACTTTCCAGATGCGCATGTCACAATGTTGTGCAAGGAAACGCCAGCCCTGCACTTTTGTAGGCAACAGGGAATTATTCCGGGGGAGCTTTAGTACAATTATCATACAATCGTTAACTGTAGTTCAGCCTCAAACACTTCCTGTTGTGGTTCATTATACCAGCAGCCCTAGCCAACATACCAGTTAATCATGGATAATGATATGTCCACAACATTTGGAAGGAAACAATATTAACAACCTCTGACCAGCATCATCTGAGAGACTGTGGACATTTCTACGCTAGGTCTTACTCTGGATTATATCTCAGAATAACGACCTGGCATCCACAAGATGGTACAAACTACAGAAAATCCTGGATGGGGTCTGCAGAACTCACATCTGCATGCAGATGGCAGGTTCCTATTCCAAGATATAATCCAGAATAAGCCCCATTGCAGAATAAGCCCCAGCCAGGGTCCCACAGGTCTTGGAATTCATGCCATTGTCTTCTGAGACTGCTTGCTCTAGACTGGGTAGTCTGACTGTGTACCTTTCTTTAGGGTGGGGAGAATGTCAAACTCTGTGATCCCTGGCAGGGACTTTGAGCTGAAAGCAAAATATATTTGGGCAACAATGTTAGGTAATGGATCCTTTGAACTGCACTTGACTCCTGGGGACCACTTGGACACATCTGTATAGTTCTGGGCAGTTGTCTAGAACTGTTTTCTCACTGTCATCTTCTGGGGAGATGCCAGGGACTGAGCCTGGGACTTTAAGCATCCTCTGCTGGTCAGTTCCAGCCATCAGCAGTAGGAGTCAGGGGCTCATTCTATCTACATAATCACTCAGAGAGTTGGGCAGCAGGCTGTGCTCTGCTCTTTTGAGGTTCTGAGAATGTCAGCGCTGTTAGACTGCAGGGCTGATCTGTGTTGTAATCCTTTTGAAAATTGCTACAGCCTAGTAGAAAATG
Source organism: Aspidoscelis tigris stejnegeri (assembly GCA_023333525.1). NCBI lineage: Eukaryota > Metazoa > Chordata > Lepidosauria > Squamata > Teiidae > Aspidoscelis > Aspidoscelis tigris. Next base: position 100,655,879 of record JALMGA010000002.1, read on the forward strand.
CTCTCGGAAGATGAAATGCTTATTACTTATGTTTTGCCCTATATTTTACTTAAGAGGCTTTTCCCCCTCTTCATCCTTCAGGGCTGCCGTGTAGGAAGAATATCTCCTACAGTGCTTTCCCCGCCTCCATAGAAAATACATGATGTATCTTCCATCACAAATGCCCTTCTGTGTATTACCAGAGCTCAGAAATCTCCCCAGGGTAGTCGCCGCCTTTCCCAAGAGTCTGAGCAAATTTTTCTCGTCAGGGCTCAAGGCCAGGAATAAGGCATCCAGGCCTGGATAGCTTGTGACCTGAAGGGCCTGCCAGTCTGGCTCCACTTTTATCATGCAACCGCCGCTCTATTGCTAAGAGACTAGCATATAATCTAAAATCCTCACCACATGGCTCTAATATATGAAGGCTGCAGTCCTACTCAGGCTTGGGAGTAATAACGATGGATGTTTAGTGTCTGCAGTGCTTTAGAAAAGATGTAGGCCAGAGTGTCTTTTTCTTCCCCAATCAATGGAGGGCTACATTCCCTTGGAAACAATTTTCCAGGGCCCATTGGCCAGTGCTAGGTGGAGACAGAGCCAGTGGTTGGGTAAAGCCTGTGTAATGCTCTTGTGGTTTCATTAACCCAGAGTAAAGGCTACCTCCTCCAATTTTCACATGGCTGGTTGACATAACAGTTCCACATTTTACGATCTCAAATAAGTATGCAAATCTCTCTCTCTCTTTTTAAGTACATCAAAGTAGTGCAGCTACAGTTCTGGAATGCAAGTGAAAACAATTCCATTCTGACTTCATTGTGCTACCCACAAAGAAAGGAAAGAAACCAATTTGTTCTCCACTGTAAAATAACTTTAGTTTCTCAAACCACACCACCAGGGGGGGAAAAAAAGTTGTTAAAATACCATCCATTTATTTTTATCCAAGGGAGAAAAAAACACCTACCTCTTTCTCTTCATTTGAATTGGCATCAAAATTACACAGAAATAACTTAAAAGCTGGAGTAGGGAAGAATATGATTAGTATGATTGAGTCAAAAAATTGGGTGTCTTGAAGAGGTACTCACAGCCAAAATATGGAGTCGGCCCCTGAAATATAAGCTGTCTAGCTATGTTAGCACCATTTGAATTATGAGAGAGGCCAGAATATTTTGCTTGGGTCACACAATGTTCCTGAACAAGGGCTTACACTCTGGATTATGAAACGCTGCATGCATTAAGTCCTACAAGGCTATATTTTTCATGCTCCTATTCCTTTCATTGCAGGTACTGAGTATGGGGATGTACTTCCAGACTCCTTCCCATCAGCTCCTGCTGAATCTCTTCCCCATTTTCTACTGGAGCCACAAGATGCCTACATTGTGAAGAATAAACCTGTAGAGTTGATCTGCAGAGCCAATCCTGCCACTCAGATCTACTTCAAGTGCAACGGTGAATGGGTGAACCAGAACGATCATATCACAACAGAGAGCTTGGATGAAATCACTGGTGAGAAGCCTTCAAGAATTATAGCCTGTCTTCTACTACTCCACTCTTTTCCCTTTTAAGCTGGTTCCATCATATTTTTTTTCATTCATCCTTTGAGGCAGAAACTGTAGAATGTGAGGCAGGCGTGGAACAAATGATGTTCCACATCAGAACAAAACTAAATGTGCATCAGAATAATCCAGGTGTTTTACAGACATCTGACTCTTCTCAGGAACCCCTGGACTCTCCTGAGTGTTCCCATTCCACGTTTTCCATTCCCTATGGAAGTGTGTTAGGAATTCCCAAATGATTTCAGTTATGGAGCACAGTGGATACAACCCAAAATCCTATTGACAAGAGAGTTGGGAAATTTTAAAGCTCTTTTTAAATGCCTAGAAAACCACCAGAGGGTCCCATGACAGTTAAAGAATTTTTTAAAAAATTCTAAACTACATTCTCTAGACTGCAGTGGCTTTTCAACTCATCCAGCCTTTTAAGAGTTGTTGTGAAATGAAGTGGAAGCCTTTGAATTGTTTGTTAAAACCAAGACAACAACAGTACATTCTAAAAATGGCAGCCCTACCAGATTAGACAGCAGGCAAGGCCTACAAAGGCCTATGATATCCTACAATTCATAGCATCAGAAAAATGGACGAATGAAAATTATAGGAGAAAGAAAGGGATTTCTGATCTCACTGTAGATGCCAAATTGTTCCCTAGCTAATGAAAGCACTGTTGCCCCTAATTACAGGATTTTTAAATGGCAGCAAACTGGACAGGATGCAGTGACAGTAAACCAATGAAAAAGGGGGTTCAGGAGTTGGGGACAGGCTCCAAAAGGGCTATCAGAAAGCTTGGAACATTCCGAGAGAGAAGTCTCACTTTAAATTCATTTTGAGCTTGGAGCAACCTCATTCCAAAACTTGAAGCTTTCTGTTCAATGTTCTGAATTGGTATGCTTTGAGCACCTCTTGGCGGAGTATGTCCCCAGTATTACTGTGTGTTTTGAAAGACTTTGAAAACAGTTAGCAGAGAATTAAAACTCACAAAAGCTCCAAAACAAAGTTCTCCCAGCCTTCCAGTCATTCAGTTTGGTTGTGGGAATATTGCTTGAAAGGGAAACATTGTGGTAGTGAAATGTTGGGTTTTTGACATCGGATTCCATAGATACTTATTAAAGATTCTCTCATGGGAAGAATGGTGGTGGATGTTCAGATTCCTTGAGACGCATCCTTATATTACCCCAGTCAGTGTGAAGCCACATGGAAATGATGAGCATGTTCTAATGGACGTTCTAGTATATTTGGTCACCATGTCTTTTGAATAAAGACTAGGGATGTACTGAACTCCAGTTTGTCGAAGCGTGAACTATAGTCAGAGGCCTGAGACTGTCAAATGCCTAACCTGATAGTCCCAGCTCTCCGACACAGAGGGCGCTCTGATGGTGGCAGTCACACTTCCGGAAGCAGATAAATTTCCTGCACCACAGAAACACCTCAGGAGTTGCATAAATGTGCTGTGGAGAGCTGAGGCTATCAGATAAAGCTCTCACCAGTCCTGGACCTCTTACTGCAGGTCACACTTCAGTGCATCCCTTACAGAGCTTCTGCTTGGGTTTCTTATGGGCAGATGGTTATGGAAAGGGCTTCTTGAAGATCAGTAATTTCTAAACCAGATGCAAGTTGTGCTATTTTTCCCCCTGTACTCTGGTTTTATTTATGTTATTTATTGTTTTTTCTTATTACTTTAAGTAGATTTATTTGAAATCTACAGCACAGAAGCCAAATAAATAAATAGTCTAGATAAGTCAGTGTTGGCACTGTGCTATAATTACTTCTATCAACCTTTTAGAGTGAATTCCATCAATAGGTTTGTTGCAGGAGAAACAAAATACCACTCTAACCCACAGACTTGCATCAATATGCAATAGAACTGATTGATATAATTTAGTTAGATTTTCCAGCCAAGTATTTTACAAGAGGCTCTTAAGAAAAGCAGATAATCTAAGAAAGAACAGTGGGTAATTCTGTCATGGATCAGAAACTTGCTAAGAACAAGTGAGCAACAGGGAAACATAGTCAATTTTTGCCATGGCAAGAGGTTAGCAGTAGGGAGCCTCCAAGAATCAAGTTTGAAAGTTCAGTTTTATGTCAGGAAAGCTGTTGGGGATTTTCAAGGATTTCAAGGCTTTCTTAAAGCAGTCTTCAGAAATGGACTTGAATGGGGCTAGCCCACCAAAGTCAATGATTTATAGATTGTAGCCTAAGGAAGTGTGCAGTTCTGTTGCCATTGAACTTCATAGAACCATGCCTCCATAGCTTTTGAACAAGCAAAGACTCAGATAATTCATGCAGGTTCATATGCAGTTCAAGTGCATTGTATCCACACCTGGTACGCACTTTGACAAATGATACCTCATTTAAAAGTTCACAAGTAGCTCAGCAGGTGATGTCCTGATCATAGCTACCAAGGCTCTCTGGTCGACTTCCTCCAGCCTCCATTCACAAAGATCCCATCGTATTCCTGGCATAGTTCAAGTCTTTCACATTGTAGATGTCGTGTAGTTTTGGTTATTTTTCCCCCAGTTAGTCCAGCTTGCTGTTTTGGTCTAAATGCTGGCCCAGGTTATCTGTGGCTGGCAAGGATGGTCCTGGAGAAGAGAAAGGGGGGTTTCCTTTTCCTTTAAACTGATCCATCCTGGTGCCTTCTCCATGACAATAGACCCATACAGTCGAAACCTTCTGTCGACACTTGTAGTTTGTGTAGCTAGTTAATAAAAAGGTGCCAGTCTTCTACAAATTTATCCATTGTTTGACTAAAAAACAAGAAGGCAGTCAGAAAATGACAAGAATGAATAAAGAAGCAAAGGAACAAGCGGTATTAAGAAGGGAAGTCGGAGAAACGGGGGAAGTCATACAGAATAATAAAGCAATACACACTAAGAGAAGATACAAGAAATTGTATGATAGATATTGTTTGTTTTTAATGTCATATTGCTTTTAAAATCAATAATATATATATATTTTAAAAAAAGACAATAGACCCATACAGCACTGCCACCAAGGGAGGCAGAATCTTTCATGGCCACCATAATCTCTTCTTGCCAGAAAAGGTTCAAAGGTTGTGGTGTTAATCCTATGAAATAAAGGCCAAGAGAGTAATTCCAAGGACCCTTTCAATTTTCACTCCCTGCTTTACTTCATTTTATATCTGTTGGGCTTACCTTCATACATGGAATAGGAAATAGCAGTGGCTCCCACCAGTGAATCCTCTGCACCTTAAAGTGTCAGTACTGTAGTGCTTCTATACATTATGGTTGTGGACAGCCATTCAGCAGACTGAACACTACTTATGGGCTTTTCTGCACTGGGCCCTATTCTGAATTGTATCCCAGAGTAGAAACCTGCCATCTGCATGCTGGTGTAATCTGTGTCAACCCTGACTCAAGACAACTTAACAGTAAAAAAAGAAAAAAAAATCATTTATTTAAAGGGAAAACTACTTTTTAAAAAACATTCACCTGTTGCTTACTATTACATGCACACTGAAAATATTTTGCAGGTGAGTTTTAAAAGCAGAAAAGCCAGCTCTGAAAATGGAGTGATCCGGATTGGATTTGTTTGCTTTTAAAGCAAGTAAATCTTCTAAACAACTTGGGTGGCCTGTTCTTGGGTACAATTTGCAGACTACTTATAAAAAGCATTAAGACAGTTCCCCATTAAAACTCCTCTTGTCAGTTTCACTCTAAGCACTCATCGCAAGGTCACTTACACAAGGTATGGCTTCCACCTGAGGGCATTTTCTGCTTCTCAGAATGTAAGAAAGTCTCCTTAGCATGCTAATTGCTTTTGCAGGGTTATAGCACATGGTAAATCTTCTGATGTGCTTAGGCTGGGCCACTGATGACAGCATTGACAACCTATACCCAATCAGTTCATTATGAAAATGTAGTGAATTCAACACGTTTGGAAATATTTTTTTAAAAAAAATATTTCAAGTGTGATAAGCACTTTTAAGGAAATAAAATGAATCCTGCAAAAATTATGCTCGAATGCTGAAGTCATAGATTTTGTAGCTAAGATCAAATGGCTGTGGCAAGATCGGAAATATCACAGGGGTGTTACTGATTTCAACACTTGTACTTCTCCCATCTTGCTTATGTTCTCCAATCTGCCCATGGGCAGCGTTCCAGGCAAGGGATGAAACACTAGGCCTGTGGTGGTATTATTATTATTATTATTATTATTATTATTATTATTATTATTATTATTATTATTATTATTATTATTATTATTATTATTAATAATAATAATAATAATAATAATAATAATAATAATAATAATAATAATAATAATAATAATAATAATAATAATAATAATAATAATATTGTGATGATGTAAAACAGCAGTTACACACGAACGCGTTGCAGTGCGGAAATCCCTCAGGTCTTTTCCATGTCCACTTTGCCTTCGATCTTCTCCAGGAACTGTCCATGCAGTGCTTTATTGTGCCAGCTGTCCGTTCGGCATTGAAGTGCAGTTTTCCGGTACTGGTTCTTGGTTTGCTGCACCTTGAGAAGCTTCTGGTTGTTGACTTCAATCAAAGCTGATTCTTTGCTTTCTGCCACGTAATCTGCTAATGCATGCTTCTCTTCTTCCACTGTTTGCTTCACTTGCAAAAGTCCTCTACCACCTGCTTTCCTGGGCAAGTACAGCCTGTCGACATCACTCCGAGGATGTAGTGCATGGTGGATCGTCATCAGTTTTCTGGTTTTTCTGTCTAAGTTGTCCAATTCGAGCTGAGTCCAGTTCACAATTCCCGCAGTGTTTCTAATGACTGGTATGGCCCAGGTGTTTATGGCCTTAATGGTGTTACCGCCATTCAGTTTACTTTTCAAAATTTTTCTAGTCCTTTGGATATATTCTTTACTGACCACAGATTTCACATGGCCATGCTTAATGTTATCCAGTTGCAAGATGCAAAGGTATTTGTAGGCTTCTGACTGGTGGGACCTGATGGCTTGACCATTTGGCATTTCAATGCCTTCACTTTCAGTAATCTTCCCCTTCTTCAGTGCCACTGTGGCGCATTTGTCCAGGCCAAACTCCATACTGATGTCACTGCTGAATATTCGCACTGTGTTGGTCAGTGACTGGATCTTGATTTCAGATTTTCCATAAAGCTTTAAGTCATCCATGTACAGTACATGAGATTTTCTGTGAATTCCTGGCAGTTTGATAGCCCAGGTTTGTTTTCTTTAGGATGAGTGACAGTGGGATCATAGCGATGATGAAAAGGAGTGGGGACAATGAATCCCCCTGGAAGATGCCCCTTTTGATGTTGATCAGTCCGTAGCTTTCATTTCTGACAAAAAGCTCAGTCTTCCAGCGTTTCATCGCACTTTCTATAAATTTTGTGATGTTCTGACTGATCCCGATGGTTTCCAGGCACTTTGTGATCCAACCATGTGGCAGTGAATCAAAAGCTTTTTTATAGTCGATCCAAGTCATATTCAGGTTTGTTTTTCGGCTTTTGCAGTTCTCCAGAATCATTTTGTCAATCAGTAGCTGGTCTTTTGTGCCCCTGCTTCTCCGTTTGTTTCCTTTTTGCTCTACTGGAATGATGTTGTTGTCTTCGAGGTAGTCTTGAATCCTGTCTGCTATTATGCCTGTCAGCAGCTTGAGCATAGTAGGTAGACAAGTTATCGGCCTATAGTTTCCTGGTGTGGCTCCCTTTGCTGCATCTTTCTGTATTAAGTGTGTTTTGCCAGTTATTAGCCATTCACTGATGTTTCCTGTTTGCAGCATTTCATTGAACAGTTCGGCCATTTTTGCATGCAGGCTGGTCAGGTATTTGAGCCAGAAGCCATGCAACTGATCAGTGCCAGGGGATGTCCAGTTCTTGACTTTCTTCACTCTTTTCGTGACCATTTCAGGAGTTATTTCCAGCTGCTGCATTTTGTTCTTGGAGAATTTCTTCTCAAAATCCTTTATCCACCCAGCACTTTTGTTGTATTCTTTTTCAGCCTCCCAGAGATCTTTCCAGAAGTTGGTTGTTGCTTCTTTCTCTGTGTCACGATGCCCAGCGTTCCAGTTAGTGCCTGCCCTCTCTGGGAGTAGCTTGGCCCTGTTTGGATGCTGGGTTCGTGCAATGGCCAAGTGAATACTACAGTGTGGACACAAAACACTGGTAGCAAGCGTTTCAACAGTAAACTAAAACAAGTTTATTATTACACACAAGCAATACTAGAAGATAATAAGGTTCAGGTAGTTGTTGGTTTAAATTTGCAAGTCTCTTAAGGCTAGGAGCTACCCCTTTCTCTAAAGGAAAATAGTTCCCCTTTTAAAAGACAAACCTCTCCACGTTCCTCTCCCTCAGGCTTGCTTCTGCCACAGCTCAAGCCAAGCCAGTGTACCAGAACGTGGCCCTAGATGATCACAAGGCCCAGTCCGTCCTTGCTTGTCTAATCATGCAGCCTGGCCAGTTGCTAGTGAAGTCTCCCTCAGAGCCACAATCCACCCAATTGCCTCCTTCAGAAATCACTCAGCCCAAAAGGCCAATGGTCAGCTACTGATCCAGCTCCCTCAGGATTCAGCTCTTCTTCTGTTCCCTTCAGCTCTTCTCCCAGCATGAAGACCCCTGGTCAGCTACTGGTTCCAGCTCCCTCAGGTTCAACTCTTTTCCTTTCAGCTCTTGTCCCAGCATGAAGACACCCTCTGCTGTACTCTGTGTTCATTTATATACACATCCCTGACCCTGATTGGCTGTAACCGCAATAAAATGCTGCTGGAGATTCCTAACAAAGGTTGCTGTCCCTCCAGCCTGATTGGTGGGAACTCCTATTCTAGCCCCTCCAGTACTCAGATCCCCGGACAGCTTTTCCCTCCAAAACCTTACTCCAGCTAATCACTGCAACAGGGCCCGCACAGGATTTCCCGCTCTTTTTGCAGCCGAAATCCCAGGGTTTGCAACAAGCTGTTTGCAACAAGGCTGGCTATTGCAGCTTGCAAGAAGCCTGCAAGGCCAGAAAGCAAAGCAGTTTGCAGCCTGTACCCTGAAACCGTCACACTCTGGCTTTTCCATTTTCTTGTCTACTTGCTCATGCAGGCTCTGGTAGAACTGCCTCTGATTAGACTGGAACATTTGGTTCTGCCTGTACTGGATGATTCTTGCTTCATATCTTTCGATTTTCCTGGCTGTAGCTGTTATCTGCTGTTTCACGATTTCCTGGCAAGTCTCAAGAGGGAGGCTGTTCCAGAGTCTAGGGGCCTGTTCGCACTTTGCTTTATTATGGAATATAACCTGGGATAGGGACTTGCTGTCCATACGCTAGGGCTGGCTTCAGCAGGCCCAAAGTGAGGTCTGCCAGAGTGTGCATTAGCATGTGGACCACAGACGCCTATCCTGAGATATACTCCAGAAAAGGGCCAAGTGTGAACAGGCCCTAGGATACTTCTAAGATCATATGCTGGGATTCAAGAGCAGGAGAAAGTTTGCCCCTGTCTCTGCTTGGGATGCCCATGGGCAATTGGTGGGGCACTGTGTGTGACAGGATGCTGGACTAGATGGGCTATGACTTGATCCAGCAAGGCTCCTCTTATGTTTTTATGTTCTTAAGTCCCTATGTCAGGTACCTCTGAAAGACAAGGAACTAGAAGAAGACCTTCTCTCTGAGATCTCAGTGCCCGGGCAGGTCTATATGAGAGAAAGTGCTCCTTCAGATACCCAGGGTCCAAGCTGTTTAGGGCTTTATACATTGGAGGCATTGAAATCGCAGTTCATGAATACTTGAAGAACCACATTTTGAGATCCCTGATATAACACATTCATGGAAAATAATAATAATAAAAAAACCTGCTGGGCTAAGTGAACCATTTGTCCAATTTAGGAGGACACTTCTTATGTTCTTAATGTAGCTCCCAGTGTCCCTATGTTTGCTGCCAGCAATTTTTATTCATCACACAGGGGCAAGGGCATTAAATAAAAGTGTATGCTGGAATGTCATCATATAATGCTTCAAGGTCTGTTTTCACTATGAATCAAAGGAGGTACAAGGAAAGTGGTAGTTGGCTCTGATTGTACATTTTGAATTCTAAAGACTTGTCAGCAGTGATGTGCTGCCTGGAAACCTTTGAATTGTAGAAATTCTTCAAATAAATTGCTGTGCAAAAAGATGACTGAGGGATAATCAACAGGCCTAAAATGTTTGCATGTTGCTCTTGCCTGAGGAGTAAGATCTGAGTCTTAGCTAATAATAATCCTTAGATACACTGCTGTGGTGGGGTGGTGGATGCATCAGAATAAGTTTGGGCCTAATATTTGGCAGTGGAGTGTTTTTGTGAGACTAGTGCGAGGTGTATCTCAGTTTGGAAGCTTCCTTCTGAGCTCCACGCATGATGTTTTTTAATCTGCTGCAGATTAAAATGCACTTATAGGGAAAATCAAAAGCAAGGCTTCCAGTTGGAGCCTTGACCCTTCCACCCGCACTCACCCAATGGTGCCAAGCCACAGTTTTTTTGTTACTTAGGTTGATCAGACACAGCAAAACAAAGGCTCCCTGAGGTACCGTCTGCCCCTCCCCCTCCCTTGAACATTCTGTCCTAGAAAAGGTGGATTTGAGAAGAGTTGGGGCCACGGGGCCACATATTTCCTCTCTAAGACACCCTTTTTTATGTCTGAGTGCAAAGCCTTAGTAGGAGTCTCCATCCCATGCTTCTGCTCAGAAGACTTCTTTTACCGGATTATGCTGACAAATTCCCCCTGCCAAATCAGTACAGTTGCTCTACAAGAGAACCAGAGTATCTGACCTGTACTGAAGCCTGGGATCTACCTGCAGGCACCCTTTTGTATGTTCTCTAAGACTGCCTTCACACCTAAGTTTTAATCCAGCTTCAGGCTACTTTCAGAGTAAGAGAACACATGGGCAAAGTGACAGATGTCTTTCAGCATTATCTAACTATGGGCTCGTCCCCGTGAGCTCTGTTTATTGCGATGCTGAATTGAGATATCCCTAACGCGCATTGTAGTTTGAATAACAACGTCCCCATGCATTTGAGGAGAGTGCAGATTCAAGGCAAATCTGCCTATCCCCATCAAACCATGGCAAACCACGTCGGGGAACCACATCCTTTTTCTCCACCCCCTCTGCCACGATGGGAAGGAAAAGCGGCTCCTTACTTGAAGCCGCAGCTGTGCTTCAAGGGTTAGCGTTAGCGTTAAGAACTGAATTTTTCCCAGCTACTGCCCACTCAAGAGTTTTGGCTCCACCAAAAATCTCATATCTCGCTAGCTTTTGTTTGAGATTGTATCTTGGAAGGATCATAGTATCCAGGAGCCACTTTAGCGGAGGTGCGCATGATCGCTTGACAGCAGACACACCTCTTACTAACAACACCTTCTTCTTGCCGATCGAGAAGATCACGTGGCAAGATCGCACAGCAGGGACAGCAGGCAAGCCTTCACCTGACTGCAGCTTTTTGCTGGATACATATGATACAAATGTAGCTATATGAGAGATACATTCCTCATGGCTGTAGGGACAGCGAGCACAGGTAAAACCCTGCCTGCCAATCTCCGCCTCCAATAACGTGGGAGGGTCCCCGTGTCCCCAGGATAATGTGTGTTTGCCTCTTAATTCGCAGCGAGAACAGTTAGAAAGGGGGGGGGCTTTTTGCCACAGATTTGAATGATTTGTTTCAGATGTAGCCCATATTAGAGCCTTTCCATGGGGACCCTCTGAGGCGAACTCAGGTTTGCCTTGGGGTATTTTGATCATGAGGACTTACCCCTAGAAAATCCATCTTTGGGTTACATAATGTGGAAAGGAAATGCCACAAAAGACACTTTGCTCATGTGTTCTTCTACTCTAAAGGTGGACTGAAGCTGGATTAAAATTCAGGTGTGACCACAGCCTAAGGATCTGCATTATAGGATGTGCAATCCTGTCCGTCAGACTCTTGACCTCTCTCACACAAGTCTATTCTCTGTTTATTTATGCTCTTAATACTGAACTACTCCTGAACTGGGTATATTCCATTTTATTTTATTAAAGTATGTTAAACCAAAAGACAGTGACAGATCTTTCCTTGGGAGAGGAAGAGAGAAGGAAGCTGGGTGAGCACCTTCCATCAAGCTCCCAGCATTTGGCCCCTCCCTCCCAACTGCCACCAGACGGGCCATGAAGGAACCATCTTTCCTTGGGAGAGGAAGAGAGAAGGAAGCTGGGTGAGCACCTTCCATCAAGCTCCCAGCATTGGCCCCTCCCTCCCAACTGCCACCAGACGGGCCATGAAGGAACCATCTTTCCTTGGGAGAGGAAGAGAGAAGGAAGCTGGGTGAGCACCTTCCATCAAGCTCCCAGCATTTGGCCCCTCCCTCCCAACTGCCACCAGACGGGCCATGAAGGAACCATCTTTCCTTGGGAGAGGAAGAGAGAAGGAAGCTGGGTGAGCACCTTCCATCAAGCTCCCAGCATTTGGCCCCTCCCTCCCATCTGCCACCAGACGGGCCATGAAGGAACCATCTTTCCTTGGGAGAGGAAGAGAGAAGGAAGCTGGGTGAGCACCTTCCATCAAGCTCCCAGCATTTGGCCCCTCCCTCCCAACTGCCACCAGACCGGCCATGAAGGAACCATCTTTCCTTGGGAGAGGAAGAGAGAAGGAAGCTGGGTGAGCACCTTCCATCAAGCTCCCAGCATTTGCCCCCCCCCTCCCAACTGCCACCAGACCGGCCATGAAGGAACCATCTTTCCTTGGGAGAGGAAGAGAGAAGGAAGCTGGGTGAGCACCTTCCATCAAGCTCCCAGCATTTGGCCCCTCCCTCCCAACTGCCACCAGATGGGCCATGAAGGAACCATCTTTCCTTGGGAGAGGAAGAGAGAAGGAAGCTGGGTGAGCACCTTCCATCAAGCTCCCAGCATTTGGCCCCTCCCTCCCAACTGCCACCAGACGGGCCATGAAGGAACCATCTTTCCTTGGGAGAGGAAGAGAGAAGGAAGCTGGGTGAGCACCTTCCATCAAGCTCCCAGCATTGGCCCCTCCCTCCCAACTGCCTCCAGACGGGCCATGAAGGAACCATCTTGCCTTGGGAGAGGAAGAGAGAAGGAAGCTGGGTGAGCACCTTCCATCAAGCTCCCAGCATTGGCCCCTCCCTCCCAACTGCCTCCAGACAGGCCATGAAGGAACTATCTTGCCTGTGGGGAATGGAGGAGGAAAATAAAATAAAAGTTTTTACCTTTGCAAGGACTCTGCTGCCGCCAGAGCACCCCTGTTCCCTCCCACACCATTTTCCTTTTGTATCTTGTCTCTTTAGATTGTAAGCCTGAGGGCAGGGACCTGTCTAAGATTAATATAATATTGTAACCCGCCCTGAGACCTTCGGGTATAGGGCGGGATAGAAATACAAATAAATAAATAAATAAATAAATAAATAAATAAATAAATAATAATGCTCACCATTTGGGTTTATGGGGCCTATCTGAACTTAGGCCTCTGGTATGCAATTAGGACAGCTCTGGTACAGATACAGAGCTGTCCTAATTGCATACCAGAGACCTAAGTGTGGATAGGCCCATGGTTGACTAAGTCGGCCATTTTTGGTCCAACATTAAAATGCCACCCCCTCCAGAAAACAAGCCCATAAGGTACTTCTTTCCTCCTTCTACTTGGAAGAGAAGAAGCTATCTGAGAGGCAACCATTACCCTCAGAGTCAGAGAACCTGCAGACAAGTCAGCTACCAGGATGGGGTGTGTGGCCTGAGAACCAATTGTGCATATTTTGATTCTTCATTCCTGACTTGCGAGGGGCACCTAGACATCCATGAGGATGCTCCTTGTTTCCAAAATTCCAAAACCGACCAGCCAGCAAGGTCAATTAATTAAGAGTTTGTTTTTATAGGGGCCCCGAGCTACATGGCAACAAAAGCAATGCTATTTAATAGCTTCTAATCACAGCAAACTCTGAGATTCAAGCTCAAAGAACAATGGCTGTTTCATGAGCGTTAAAGAAATGATGTACAATTTACTATGAACAAGCCAGTCCTAAAGTTAGTGCAGAATCTGAGCAGATAAAGTATAAAGAAAAAGGCTTCTGAGACCAATTCTTATTAATAAGATGGCAGCTTCCCAGATACAAGGAAAGCTGTTGGAAATGGCAGCTATTAAGGGAGTCGGATTTCACACCCCTCTTTATGTAGCATATTTATTAAAGCAACAGCCGTGTTTACCCCCATTTTTAATTATATTTTATATTTTTAGTACTATCATTCGTTACTAGGGGGTTGTGTTCCTTCCCTCCTTCCTTCCCTCCCTTCCTCGCTTCTTCCTTCTTTCCTTCCTTCCTGCAGATGAAATACAATTGGCATAATGGCAAAGGCAAGAGAAAGCAGCCGCTTTAACTGCCACAAATCCACTCCACTTCTTCACTCGTAGACAGTTGGCAGTCAGGTTTTTACTATATTAAGGCAATAAGATTAAAGCACATGCTTATGTGCTTTGCTGAATTGAGGCTGTGATTTTTAATGTGATGGTGAAACGATTAAGGTTGCACTAAAACAGAAGGAGTAATGGGGTATATCTTAGCCTTTATTCATGGCAGCTCTTTCATAAAACAGCTGAATGTTGATAATGGCCCTATCAGAGTTATCACCCTGGGTGGCTCCAGCATTCTGCCAACAGTGGAAAGTTCATTTCATATGAAATGTTGTTTCATCCCATTTGACAACTGTATGCTTTCCTCTATTAATTTATTTGTAATTTACAGAGACCGTTTCCCTTCTGTTCTTAATAATCCAACAAGCTCACCTCCTTACATTCTCTGCTTTGTTCTGCATTTGCTGCTTTCTACTTCTAAAGGGGTCAGGATGCCAACATTTGTCACATCACTTAGCTTATCTTTTACCACTAGAAGCAAAAGAAGGATAGGCTGCTCCAGGGGGAAGTTAAAGAAGCAACTTGAAGAAAAAGAACCTGCTCATGAGTACTCATTGGCAGGTTCTGCACAATCCTTGTTGGCCGTACTAGCTGTGGAGTCCACATGCCAGAGCAATCTTGAGGGGGGTGGGATGGCTTTTTGCGGAACATTCTGGCTGCTGGAGCCTAGAGCAGCTATGCAAGTCTGTGTTAAAGGCCTCATTCACTCATGCCCTTGGGGCCACAGCTGGGAAGACCAAGGAGCAGGTCATCAAAATCCTTTCAGTCCCACCCACTTCACAGGCTTTCTACAGCCCACACGGAAAGCAACCTACTGATAAACTGGTGGAAACTCATCAGCACAGATATAATGCCTCTCCTCCATCAAATGAAGGCACGGAGAGGGGAAGAGTTGGCTCAGGCCGTATTCAGACATAACAAAAAGAGCACTTCAGAGTAGGGATGTGCATGAAATGACTGTTAGAAAATTCGTATTCATTCAAATAGACCCCCTTCAAATGTGGTAGGATTTGATTTGATACGAATGTATTAATCCAAATTCATCCGAATATCCGACACAAATTCATATGTATCGGATACATATCCAATATGAATGCATACATATCTGATATGTATCTGATATGTATTTTTGAACATATCCGCTCTGAAAGCATCAAATCCAACCTGAATCCACTTTTAATCCACTCTCGATCCATGTCAAATGCACTTTGGATCCATTGCAGTTGTGACTGGCGCAGCCACTTTCCCGCCTCCCCAGTTTAACAAATGTCCGAACTATCCATATGAATGTTCCAAAACATTTGTATTTGTACGAATGTTAATGTACAAATATTGTAACATTCAATTCATGTACGAATAATGATTATTCGTGTACATCCCTACATCAGGGACGTGTCAGAGAGACAGAGTGTGGCCCTCACATTCCCAATATTTATCTCATCCACCTTTTCTAGGACAGAATATCCATGAGAGGAGGGAGGGGCAGACTGTTATGTGAACAAACCCACCTTGATACCTTCCTGTAGGCACCTCATAGGTGCCTTTTTTCCCTGTGTCTGATAACAGCCTCCATGGGGCAAGGATTGTGCCTGGAATCACCATGCAGGGGACTGAAAATGGCTGTTTTTCAGTACTATTCCAGATCTCTGAAGTGAGTTAGAGTCCTCACTGCTGCAAGCCAAAGTTCCACAGGCAGGAGTGTAATATGGCATCCAGAAATCACTTATTTGTTTTGCTATGTTTGGATATTCCAGCGTAAAGGACTCCTATAGGCATTTTACTCTGGAATTTCCATGCTTTATTCCAGAATACCCCAAAATAGTTGAATAAGTAAGGGATGTCTGGATGCAGCTCATGGGGCCTCGGCTGAGGTTTGGTTGCCCCAGCAGTACCTCTTGGGCCTCCCATGGTAAACAAGGCTCCAAGCAGACCAACACCAAAGTTATTAATTTACTTACATCTGTATCCCATTCTATACCATATTGGTCTCAGGTTGGATTTTAAGAACCCAGACTAAAAGAGATCAAATCAAACTTAGTTCATAAGGCAATACAATAAAGTCATCCTGGCAAGCTATACATTTTGCATTGTATCATTCTTCTTTTCTTGACTGGAAGACCCTTCTCCATTTATTGGTGGTGTATGCATGCATATTCTTTTGGCTGTGGTCACACTTAATTTTTAATCCAGCTTCAGTCCACTTTCAGAGTGAGAGAGTACATCAGCAAAGTGACAAGCTGCTTTCTTTCAGTGTTAAATTTATTTATTTACCCCACCCTATACCCAAAGGTCTCTAGGAGGGTAACAACATTTAAAATCAAACATTATTAAAACCAAACATTATTAAAACCAATAACAGTATGTATTAAAACAATAGCATCTGCAAGTGGGAAAGGAAAATAACTCAGAAAATTACTGGTCACTTTGCTAATGTGATCTCTTGCACTGAAGGCAGAATGAAGATGGATAAAACCTTAGGTGTGACCACAGCCTAAGGTGTAGTATTTGTTGCTATTTGTTTGCTTGTTTTAATTGCATATATTCAGAAGTTAATTCCTTTTACTTTCTCCCTCCCCCTCCCCCCACCCCCCCCACCCCGTTTCTAGGGCTCATCGTACGAGAAGTACAAATTGAAGTTTCTCGGCAGCAGGTGGAAGAACTCTTTGGCTTAGAGGACTACTGGTGCCAGTGTGTGGCCTGGAGCTCTGCTGGAACCACCAAAAGCCGAAGAGCTTATGTCCGGATAGCATGTAGGTCTTGCATGGGTTTGCTTTCTTTCTCCTGGATTTCCTCTATATTGTAGATATGTCCCTAGTACCTGGTTTATTTATAGGTACACAGCAGGAAGAGAAGAATGATCGGGACCATTATTTAAACCGATGGTTTCCCAAAATGCTCATAAACATATGAGTCGGGATGGACACAGAACCTTTTTGGCACCATGAGTGTGACATAGGGAAACAGGCTCTGTTTGAACTTGCCTACTCGTGGCACATTCTGTGCACTGGAAAAGTGCAGCATCCCCCTGGACCCCAGACTCATCCCCTGCCATGCCCCATGCTGTCTTACAATTTCATCCAGCCGCCACTGCCATGTGGCTGTTCCTGTCTTTGATGAACCCAACTAACCCCACCAAGTTCACAGTAGGAATTCCCCAGTTCCAGTCTCAATGTTGCGGGGGGTGGGAGAGCTGCCCCCATGTGTCAAGATCATGGCTGTGATCTTGATGTGCAAGGCAACCCTTCCCCCCACCACTGAACTTAAACCCATGGCTGCCTCCCCCAGCATCAAGATTCTCTGCAGTCTCTCCACAAGTTTGGGGAAACTGCCTCTTCGTCTCTCTTCTTAAGTGATCTTCACACTTAGCTGATCTTGATGCTTCCCACTTCCTGCAGCACAATTATGTCTGAACTTGACAAGGGAGGAGAAAGAGCCTCTCCTGCCTGTCAGAAACATATCCTGAGATTCCCTGGTTGTGATCTTGAGAGGCAGGGCAGCTGCCTTTCACCTGTCTAGATCTCAGCCAGGGGATCCCTGGGTATGATCTTGATAGGCAGGAGCTGCGGGCTTCATGCAGATAGCTCACTTCCATTTTAAGAACAGTGATGCAAGCATTGTGCTCCTCTTCATCTGGAAGGGGAAACTCTTCCCTGCTTTTCTGTTCAGATATTGCCAGAGTGTTGTGATTACTTCCTTTAACCAGCAGTCGCCATTAAGGGACCCTGCAGCCAAGGGAAGGAAATCCTGGTTCAAAGTAGTACCCTGACATTTGGGCACTATTTTCCAACCATTTTCCAACCACGTGCACCCATTTATGTCTGCAAATGCGAGCAGAAGCTGTGCCAGCACCAGCCCAAAGGAAGAATGCCTGCACTTTATATAAGCTGACACAACAGGAATTAGTTTGGTACTGAAGCAGCAGGAGATTCCCTCAGACTCATGTTCAACTGCCTGTTGCTGTTTTTATTAAATCCGGCAGCCCCCTTGTGTATAAAACTATCTAAAATTATAGATAATCCCATGAAATAATTTCATGCATAGTCTGAAATAACAGGTGACGTCATGAACTGTCTTCTGATAAAGTTTTTTAAAGAGTTGCCTTTTCTACCCCACTTTTCTCACCCATTTAAAGGGACTCAAAGCGGCTGACAACACTTTTTATTCTTCTCGTCACAATAGAACACCCTGTGAGGTAGGTGGGGCTGTGAGAGCTCAGAAGAGAGCTATGACTAACCTAAAGTCACCCTCATAGGTGAGGGCAGAATCAAACCCAGCATTCCCAGATAAGAGTCCAGCTCCCTAGACCAAACCTGTATTCCAATTTCCTTTGTGGTGCCCATTAAATTTCTGTTAATGAAGCAGACTTCTGAGATGGTAATGTCTTCTCCTCCCCACATACAGGCACTGTTATGGGTTTAATGTGTTCAATTTATAGGCTGTAACCCACCTTGAGACCCTTGGGTATAGGGTGGAATAAAACTTTAAGTAAAATAAATAATGTAAAAAGATGCTATCCCAAATAAAATAGCTAAATTCCAGTCGGTTGCTCTGACGTGTTGGTTACAGGAGTCCAAGAAAAGGATACTGGAAGACAGCCTTTCTTGGATTCTGCATCTCTGTGAATGTACTGGGCTTTCAAAATATGTAGATTTCCCTCTGAAGAAAGAGGTTTTATTTTCATAAGTCCATGTTCCCACTTTTTTTGTTTGGTGAAGCCCAAACTGATATATCCATGCTTCCCAAGCAGATTGCATCCTTGGCCAGGTGGTCTTTTCATTTCATTCCATTTAAGTGTTTATATCCCACCCCTCACTCAAATATCCCAGATCATGTTGTAACAGTCCGTAAAAGCCTCTATAAAAATCATAAAAACTGACTAGAACATACTTAAATATATATCCTCCCTGTCAGGACAACATTTGGAGGAAGCTAAACCTTAAAGTACTGAGTGAAGAGCAACTTTTTACTGGTACCAAAAGCCTTAAAACATTGGTACCTGGCATATCTCTGGAGGAAGCTGTTCGAAAGTCAGCGGGCAGCTACAGAAAAGACTCTACCACAGGCCATCACTCTTTGCACCTCTTACTGGGGAGAATTACAAAAAGGACCTTCCCATCTGACCTTAATTCTACTCTGGTAGGTATATATGGCTGATAGGGGTGTGCACAAATGTAATTTTCAGGATTCAATTTGATTTAAATTGAATATCTGAAGATATGAATTGATTCGAATGTTTAAAATTCAAGTGTAATAACGGTCAATTCAATTTGAATGCATTCGAATCTATTCAACAACATTCAAATGTGTCCGTACGCATCCATACACATGTACATATCCGTACACATGTGTGCTGATACAAATAAGATACGTATGGAATGCGTACATATCTGTACACATACAAATGTCCAAATAATTTGTACCAATGATTCAAATGTTACATTCGAATGAATATACATTTGATTTGAATTTGATTTTTGAATTTTGAATGTTTTGTATATTCATGGCTGAAGAGACTCTCTCCAGTATGTGGGACCCAAGCTATTTTCAGACCACAGTCTGGGACCTTTGAAACTAAAATCATAAATCCTTTAGGTGTCTGACCTTCTCACATCTAGAAGAAGAAGAGTTGTCTTGAGCCACCCATTTTAAATACACAAACACTAATGAAAACTGATTAGCAAAAACATGATAGCTGAAGACATGATAGCTGTCTACAAATACCTCAAGGGTTGTCACAAGGCAGAGGGATCAGCCCTGTTCTCACTCTGTCAAGGAAGGACTAGAAACAATGGGGTGAAACTGCAGGGGAAAAGATTTAGTTTAGATGTTAGGAAAAAATTTCTAACAGTAAGAGTGATCAACCAGTGGAACAGGCTGCCACGGGAGGTGGTTGGTTCCCCTTCGTTGGAGGTCTTCAAGCAGAGACTGGACGGCCATCTGTCTGAGATGGTTTAGGAGATCCTGCCTTGAGCAGGGGGTTGGACTCGATGACCCAGGAGGTCCCCTCCAACTCTACCATTCTATGATTCTATGATTCTATAAAAAAAAGTCCATGCATAATTTTATGTTTAAGTAAATGTATGATTTTGGATTGGGCTGCATTCACAGGCCTCCTGGGTCACCTGTGGACCCAGGTTGGACCCAGGTTGGACACCCCCGCATTATAGTATGCAGTGTTAGAAGTATAGCTGAATGAAAAAGAAAAATATTACTAAACCCTCTTTGAGTTTCAGCTGACTGTTCTTCAGTAGACCTGACTGTTGAATCTCTATCATTAAAAAAAAGAGGCAAATCATAATTGTCATCATTGCAATCCTCAAATATAATTACTTATGGCAAGATTTATTTTCCTCGGAAACAGTTTTGGGAGCTATTAGGTAGTTTATATTGCCATCTACTGGTTATTTTTAAGATCTGTTTGTGCTTGTTACAATTCTTTGAATGTTTAAGTCCTCTCCATAATGTCAGTGCAACATCCAACTATAAATATATATTCCACACAGGACTAATAACTAATAACTTCATTCCCTGTCCTTTGTGATGAAAAGCTATTCTAATGTTGAGGTAAAGGACTCATAGCATTTTGTCAAAGACCCTTTCTGCACTTGTTCAGGAGACTGAACCAAATGGCTCCCTGATACACTCAGTCTTCATTGGACTAGGATTAACCCAGCCCAGAACTGTCCCAAGAAATCCCTGTTTCTGTTTACTGGTAGACCTGGCTGAAGAGTTCTGTGACCATCCTGTACCACTCAAGTCTTTGATGCTTCTACACTTGGTCCAGAACAAGGATCTTTGACGCGCGTACGCCTCCATCAAAGGTCATTATCATTGTGGCAGCCAGGCTGCCTTTGAAGGCTGCTTTGTTCAACCTCATTCTTATGTACAGGATGCAACATAGGAGCAACGGGCCTGGGCTGCTGATCACTGGCGGGAATGGGTGGTGCCAGTGGGAGATGGACCTCATTTCTGCACTTACCTGGCTTATGCGTGAACTTGGATAGTTGGACCACTCCAAGCAGATTGCAGAAATGACCAAAAACGCTTATACATGGGTCAGATGAAGTAGAAACTAGAGATATTCTGTCAGGGAATAAAAGCACTACTGGGGCCTAAAAACTTTGAAGAGAAACTTTGCATTATTTTACAATCCTGTCTTCTCTTGGATTCCGATTATTTGCCGAATACAAAGTAAAGCCTCTCTATGAATTGTCTTTAGGCTTCCTTTTAAGTAGTACCTAGAAACAGAAGCTATTGCTTTTTGCACAGCTGGTCCAGCCAGTTCAGAGCAGAGCAGTTTTGGTTTTCCGGAATTCAGTTTAAGAAGTCGGGGAGTGAAACTGGGGTTATATGCATGCAAAGCAGGTGCTCTGCTCCTGAGCTCGAACTCACCTGTGTAGTATAAGGTCCTTTCTGCTCTGAGCCTTATTCCAGATTATATCTGACAATAGGGACCTGCTGCCTGCATTGCTAGTGCTGCAGTCATCACTACCATGTAGATAGCAGGTCCTTATTTTGGGATACAATCTGGAATAAGGCTCAGTGCAGAAAGGGCCTTAAAGTGTTTAATGGGATGGTCTTCATAATAAAATTTAAGACATGCATCAAGCTGTCGACATGGGAATATCTGATTACTTTTGAAAACCTTTTCTGATGATCCCAGCCATATGAAACTATAAGAGAAATTAATACAGAACCTCACCTGATGGTTTCAGTTAAAAAAAAAAGTAGTTTTTTCAGGCTGTTTCTTATAGAAACTATGAAGTTGCACTTTATCCATGAAACAAAAAAAAGGGGGGTCAGTTTTCTTTTTGTTGCATTTGCTCTTTCTGCTGTTGAGATATCATTCCTATCACATTAACGTGGCAGCTCAGAACGATGAAAAGATGTAATACAATAGGCTTTAGTTCTGTGCCGCTTAATCCAAATTTTGTAACAGGGAAACAGAGCGAATAACCAACTGTACTGTTCCCCCCTTGTTTTGTTGATTTTATTTATTTATTTAAAACTTCCATACTGCTTCTCCATTAAAAAAAATCACAAAGGAAATTTCCCTAGAAATTCAGTCCAGACTGACAAATTTTCCAGACAAGGTAATGTAACAGGAATGTTGTGCCTTTATGGACTAAATGGGTGTTTTTCCACTGTCAGAAAGTACCCATTTTTGCACCCATTAAGGACCCATTTGGGTGTGAGCCGGATGATCCCATTTCCACCACGGCACCCATTTGGGACCTGATTGTTTCGACTGCGGCTGGGGAAATCCGGATCAAATGGGTACTTTCTGGCCTTTAATCCAGATTTTCTGTAGACCCCATTAATGGGGTCTACAATGGGGTCTTCAGGCAGAAAATCTGGATTAAAGAGAGCCTGTTTCCACACTTGTGTGGCAATGGGGTCTAGAGGAGGCTAGGGGGAGGGGATACCCATGGGGGAGAGCCCAAAAACCTAAGCTTCAAAATCATTTTGAAGTCATTTTGAAGTCACTTCGAAGCCTGTGCAAAATAGCTCTGGAGCGTCTTTGAAGTCTGTGCTCATCTTCAGAGTGAACTTCGAACTGACTCCAAAGTGACTCCAAAGTGACTCCGAAGTCACTTCAAAGTTCACTCCGAAGATCAGCACAGACTTCAAAGGAGCTATTTTACGCAGACTTCGAAATGACTTCGAAGCCACTTCTGAGATTGCACCCCCTGTCCCCCCAAACACCTGGGGTGACAAGCAGACCCCTCATGGGCAGATCCGGATTTCCAAATGGGTGCTCCGGTGTTTCCACGGCAGGTAGGCTAGCACCCATTGCTAGACCACCCATGGAAACACATTGGGTACTTCCCTTAATCCGGATCTACTAAATCCGGATTAAAGAATGTACCCATTTCTTAGGTCCAGATTAAAGGAGCGCGGTGGAAAAACACCCAATGACTGTGATCAGGCACAACCAAAACAAAATTGGCATCTCTGAGGTGCCTATGAGGTAGCCTAGAGAAGGCTTTGATGTGGGATTGTTCGCACTCACATCTGCCCCTCTCTCTTCTCCTGATCATTCTGTGCTAGAAAAGATAGATTAGAGAAGGACTGGGAACTCAAGGGCCACACACCGTCTCTCTGAGATGCCTGTGAGGAATGTCCAAGATGCCCATTTTGTTATGTCCTAACACAGCATAAGTAAATAATTTGGAGATACTGGATTGGCCATTCAGTTTGTTATGTCACATAAACTGTCTCTTGGTTTGTATGCTCAATAAAGCGGAGCTTCCCAGAGAATTTTATGACCAATGTTTGATATTCGTTTGTTCGTCTCTCGCAGACCTGAGGAAGAACTTTGACCAGGAACCCTTAGGAAAAGAAGTTCCATTAGATCATGAAGTGCTTCTGCAGTGCCGTCCTCCCGAGGGAGTACCAACAGCTGAGGTAAGCAAAAGCCAAGCCATCGAGTCGGCTGAGAGGAGCCGAGCAAATAAAATTCCCACATGGCAATGATTATGGCCGTCATTATTAAATCACATATTCTGCAGTTTTCTCTGTGCCAAGTAATGTACAAGGCCTGCCTCACTTGTTCAGAAAGAAGGAATTGTTTGTTTGTTTGTTCTTCCTCTTGCCAATAAATGTAAACTGTGCTCTATACCCTTCTTAGTAAAAAATAAACTCGGTAGCAAACTTTTGTATATATTTAACAATATTTTCCATGGGGGGAAAATGGAAAGCAGGTGCAGCATTACACTTTATCAATGTCACATTATTTTCATAAACACTTCCAATAATTGGTCAGCCTCTTGAGCTTCAGAATACAATCTTAACATGCTCCCCACATGGACTCGCACCATCCAGCAAAGATTTATTCATGACCTTGACTTCACTAGTTCCAATGACTTCCTCTGCGAAGCCATGATGTGCCATCTGGACTCCAGCGGCTTCCCCACTGCTTTCTCAGATCTTGTGATCTTCGGAGCCAAAATTTGGGTTCTCTGATGGTTAGGAACTTTAGCCTCAGAGCACCGTGGGGACCCAATCATTTCATTGATGGAATGTGGTGCACTAGGGATGTGCACAATTTTTTTTTTGACATTCTATTTTAATCAAATCAAATATCTGAAAATCCAATTCAGTTCGAATCTTTTGAATTTGAATTTAACAAGATACAATTCATATTTACGAAATTCAAATCTGCACATATGAATGTCGACACATACACATCTTCCCCACATCCATACACATCCGTATGTATCCCATATTTATCCTGTATGCAACCCGCTTCCATCCCATATGGATCCGTACAAATGCATACAAATGCGGGAAAGTTGCAGATCTGCAAGTATGCATTGTTTACACAACCGTACATATGCAAATGTCCGGATAATTCGAACAAATAGATCTGAAGTTTGGAATTTGATTCGAATGTTTACATTCTATTTGAGTTCGAATGTCAAAATCTGGATTTCGAGTTCAGTACTTCCAAATATTCGTGCACATCCCTAAGGTGCCCTGCCAAAATGGGCACCTCTGTTAAAACAATATCCAAGCTAGGTGATCTTTTTGGCAGCCTAGACTATGCTAGGCTGCATCCAATGCAGACGCGCTGTGCTAGAAAGGGGCAAGGCCTCCTCTTAAGCCAGGCCACTGTGCAGAAGGAAGGTCTCTGGACCTCTCTGTGGACTGGCTTAAGGATAAGTGCAAAAAAGCCTTTGGTCTCACTGTTCCCTCTAGCAGTAAGCTAAACTCCTCCACACAGTGCTGAGAATTAAAGATGGGATAACATCTTATATGCCCCTTTGAGTTCCTTGGAATATGAGTAAGGAAAATAACATTAAAAAATTAGAAACAGATGCAAGCCAAAGGATACTTTGGTAAGTGATGGAAGGGGGAAGTGACATCTAGAGGTCATTTCAAAGGCCAAGAGCTGAGCTGTTAGCAAGAAAGTGGCAAACACAATCATTAATAGAAACCTTGTTGCCCTCCAGATGTTTATGTATGCCAGCCCTTAGCATCCCAGACGATTGGCCAGTTTGGTTAATAATAGAAGCCCATAGGTTCTCGCATCCCTGCAGCAGAGACGTAATAGAAGACAAGAGAATGAAGGCAAGGGGACTGATGAATCAAAGCAGATTGCAAAATAAATGTGCCTAAATTATCCTCCCCTATGTGGATTAAGAAAAACTTTAGAGTTGTAGATACTAGCAGGATTGCTATTATGCCTGCATTTCCTCTGACAGCAGAATTCTGCAGCCATCTGTCCAGGGAATTAACACCCCGTGAATGGTAGCAGGGAACAAACCAAGGCAAAGCAGCCCACTTGCAAATATCTCAAGGACTCATTCTGGATTACAGCAGCTTTTGCCAGTTGTTGCCCTTGAGATGTTTTGGCTGCTCGGAGTTGGGGGTCTAAAACACCACATTGGTTGCAAGGTCTAGTTTGCAGAGACTGAAGGTGCAACCACAGCAGTTGTACCCTAAGACTATATGCAGTACAGATCCCTGGAAAACCACAGCTCATCTTCTGATCAGCTAGTTGGACAATCAGTGGAGTTACTCATATTGTTCCTACTTCTTGGCAGACTTCCTGAGAATATGAGAAAACTGTGGTTTTTAAGAACATTATTATTTATAAATTCAAAGTCCTTGGCTAAGGAACAAGGAAGATTTGTGGATCTTGGCCAAATGTGATGGAAGCTGTAGTCTAAGGGCCAGTCCACATTTGGCATTATTCTGGAATAGGGGCCTGCTGTCCACTTGCTAGTGCAAGGTACATCAAGCCCCAGTTGAGAGCTGCCAAAAGACCACATTAGCATGAGGACCACAGACTCCTGTCTTGCGACTCCTATCTTGAGATGTATTCACCCAAGTATAGTCAGGTCCCAAGATTGGTCACAAGTAAAAAAAAAAAAAAAACCAGCTCATAAGAACCTCAGAGATTTCTTGTGTGACACTTGGTTCTCATCCCATATTTAATTGCCTTTTCCGGCATAAAATGTTCATGAGAAGAAGGAAGAGCAGACTGGTATGCAAACAATCCAGAATTTTCTAGAAGGCAGCACCATCACAAAGCACCGTTATTGCTTTTTTCCTTAGCTTAGTCATTCTCATTAAATGCATTGCTTTCCATTTGGTAAGACAGATGCTGAAATAGGCCTTTAATAAATCTTGAAATATCTTGCCTCCTAGTTGGTTTAGGATTTTTTGTTTTAAAAAACCAACTATGGAGATTTCTTTTTAGTTGGTGTTTTCCCCAAATTTGCTGGCAGTTAGCAACCATAACCCTTCCACTGTTCTGCCTACAGCTGGACGCATCTGTGCCTTCCCTAATGGCACATATAAACATGAATTATTTAGGCAAAGATGCATTTTTCCTATTGTGATCCATTTATGAATCACAGAAAATTGTTATTCCTCCCAAAACATTTTCCCAGAACTCTATCCTATGAACTATGTACACCTCTCAAGCACATACACATCTGCCCTGTTGTTCTAAGCAACTGCTGTAAGGATCCAGCTGTGAATGTTGGCACCCCAGCAGATTGCCATTTTATAGCCTGAAAAAAAAAAGCATGAGAAGTAAATGAGTCACTGCTTGAAGATGAATTGGGGCCATAATGGATAGCCTCGCACTGAGGACGTCTGCTTTCATTATTCAGCAGAAGTGTTTATTCTAGGCAGCGGATCTGTTATCCTGACACTTAATAATGTACTTAACCTCAACACCTGTTCAGCCCAGTCTTTCTTCCCTCCCATATGGGCTGAGCAGCCATTAACCCCTTGCAGAATTTAGCAAAGAAAACACTGAATGAATGCTTTTCTAGGAAGAAAAAAAAGAACAATTGGAACTTAAACAAAATAGCTTCCCTAGATAATTTGTTTGTTACCTTCACTTAGCAGAGTTCTGTGCAACCTCTGATATTTCCTTAATAGTGACCTTTGACACCCATTACCTGGTAATCCTTGTGTAAACAGCCAGTGTGGTACATTGGCTAGAACAGTGGCTAGGATTTCAGAAACTTGAGTCCTGCTGAACTCTTCTGTAAAATATTTTAGATCCAAGGACAAGCTTGTGCCATGGGATTGTGGGAACTCTTTCTTCAGGTAGCCAACAACAGATAACATTTAACTTGTGACAAATCTGCCCCTAAATTTGCTTCCTTTTCAAACACCAAAAGTGTAGTGGATAAGGTAAACTCCACACTGGGATTGTGTAACTGTGCAACGTAAGATACTGGGGTATCAGAATAGAGTATCCTAGCCCTAGTCCCACCCAATTCCTGCTGATCTTCCAAATGTAGGGGATTTTTAAATCCACAAGGGTTACACTTCATTCAGGTGCTTCAGAAATCTGCTACCTTGTTCTCATCTCATTTAGGCCTTTTCTGCACTGGGCCTTATTCCTGAATATATCCTGGAATACAGACCCAATGCAGACTTTGGCAGGACCCAACATCGGATGCATCATGGGAGCAAGCACCAGAAAAGCAAGGGCCCAGGCTTCCCCGCAATTTTGCCCTGTCATCTGGTAGGTATGGCAAGAGGCAATTGCAGGATCAATATATGAACCTGCATTTCCCTCTTGCCATCTACTCATGGTGCAGTTTCCCATGGCTTCCTGGGAAGGATGGAAGTTTCTTTTTTCAGACATCCTCAGCTGCCTTTTGGCCTGAGGATCAAAGCATGGCTCATGGATATTAAAATGAAGTCTGACAGTCGCAGCCCTCCTTGCCGCCCTCACAGAAGTGGTTACGAAGCTGTCCTTTGGAGTGCTGGACATGCCCTTAGGATCAGTACTAGGGATGTGCACAAATATTTATAACATTTGTTATTTGGACAAATTTGGACATTCACACATGAATCAAATGTTACAATATTTGTATCCCAACATTTATAAATACGAATGTTTCCGGACATTTGTACCAATAGTTCGAACATTCGTTAGATTGGGGGTGTGGAAAAACAGAGCATCAGTCACATCTGCAATGGATCCAGATTGCATTCAACATGGATCAACAGTGGATTAAAAGTGGATTCAGGTCAGATTAGATGTTTTCAGAGCGCGGATATGTTACAGATATGTATTCATTAGTATCAGATACGTATTTGCTCGTATTGGATACTTATCAGATATGTATTCGCTCATATCAGATATGTATTGAATATTCTTACAAATATGTACAAATAGATTCATATCAAATAGAATTTTACCACATTCAAAGGGGATTTATTCATACAAATATGGATTTTCAGTCATTTTATTTGTTACAATCGAATGTCAAAAATGTATTGGTGCACACCCCTAATCAGTACATGTATGTGTGTGTAAAGAAATACTGTAATAATGTTTTGATTTCTGATGACTGAATGATTTCAATTTCCCCCCACTCTCGTTTCATTTTCTGCTCATCCCAAACTTCCGTACCATGCCCTTCCCTTGTCCATTCTCTTCTTTCTCCCCTGTTCTTCTCCTGCCTTGCCTCTCTGTAGGTTGAATGGCTCAAGAATGAAGATGTGATTGACACGTCTCAGGACACCAACTTCCTGATAACCATTGACCATAACCTCATCATCAAGCAGGCCCGACTTTCTGACACGGCCAACTACACCTGCGTTGCCAAGAACATTGTTGCTAAACGGCGGAGTACCACAGCTACAGTTATTGTCTATGGTACACACCTGGCATTGTTGGGAATTTGTGTCCAGGGGATGGGTGGGGTACTCTTCTAAGAGACAGAAATGCATTTTTAAAATAAAAACATACATTGATGCAATGTGTACCATGCAGGTCATTGTCTTTGCTGCAGATAGAATAATATCTCTTAGAACTGTTCAGAAAAAATCCTCCCAGGTTTCCAGGACTTGGTGCTAGCCTGCAGGACTGCATCTGTTTAATAACCCAGTGGGTGTGCTTGATTCTATTTATTTTTACAAATATGTTCCAATAAAGGCTCATTTGGGATTTTTGCTGGGTAATGGAGAGCATTCACATTTCCTGGGAAAGAAAATTATTTGTAAGTATTATGGGAATAGACTATGGAAAAAGAGGTTTCCAAGTCTTGCCATGGAGACCCCAGTTGAGGTCGGCCAGAGACTGCCCATTTCCTCAAGATCAAGCTAGAGGCTAATTTAGAGAGGTCATTGAGGCTGCCTTTGCTTTTTCATCAAGTAGCCTTAATTGCCTCTTTGCATCTGTTCTCTTGGCCTTGAAATGCAGCAACCGGGTGAGACCATTAGAAGCTGCCTTATGCTAAGTCTGTGAGCTGGGATCTCAGCATTATTTACTGAATGGCACCAGCTTTTCACTGTTTTGGCCAGCTTCACTTGGAGATGGAACCTGGGATTTTTTTCCCCTCATAAAACCTGTGTTTTGCCAAATCAAGCACTGAGTCCTGCCCGCATCAACTTCCTCCACCCAAACCCTTTCCTGCAAACATTAGGCACTTAAGCTTTGATAGCAAAAGCAAATTCTTATCTTGCTTAAACTGAGAGACAGTTTATATATCATAGTCGCTTGAAAGCTGACAGAAAATGACGTCCATAAAATTTAGTGCCACTTATGACCTTATTCACCATGTAGTTTGCCTTGAGCACATGGAGTGTCTAGAGATGCGCATGAATATTTTTGTGTGTGTTCGGTTTGTATCAAATCAAATGCAAAAATATTTGTATTCATTCTTATAAATCCCTTCAAATGTGGTAGGATTTGAATTCAGTGCGAATGTCCCATATGAATTCGATATAAATGTTAGATATAAATCGCATATGAATCCCATACGAATCCCAAATGAACCCGTAATGAAGCTTTGTACGATTATATTGAAACATTCTATTTGAATGTTAATATCCATCTTCAAATGTGTGAACACTGAATCCTAATTTGAATGCCCAAATCTGTACAAATTCTTACAAATTTTGAACATTATGAATATTTGTGCACATCACTAGAAATGCCTCCAGTCTGGGCACCAGTTCCTATCAAGAATGTGCAACTCCGCCTCAGTCCAGTCAGTTGTGAGGAGCAAATCTTGCTTATTTCAGCTGTTGTGTGATATAGACAGCATCAGAGTGCATGCTGGAGACATTTTGCCAAGCACCGCAAATGGCTTCCTTTTCAGAGCCTTGTGCAATGTTGCTGAGGTCCAGAACAGGTGGTAGGCCGTAGAGGCCCACAACATACTTTCAGAGTGGGTTTTCTTGGTCTGCAAATAGGATATTTCCAGTTGAGGATTCTACCAGATGCATCCTGGGCCTCTTTTGGTGCATGGTGATGCATAGTCTTTCCATGCTAAAGATCCTTTTGGCATGCTCCAAGAGAACCATGCAAATCCCACCACAGATTTTTCTAGCATATTATGCATAAGCAGTTATAGCATTAAAAAGCTGGCCACAGTGGCATCTGTCAAAAATGTCTTCATCTTGTCATTTATATTATCTGTTTGTTTGGTTCATTCTTTGGATACCGTTAACTATGATTCTCATGGTAGCTGATGAAGTATAATTAAATAGAATTGAAAGCAAAAAGCAAACAAACTCGGGACATATATCATTAGAAGGCTTAGGTGCATAAAGGTCTGGGGCAATCCTCACTGGGTTGGCTGTTTCACAAGCTTGGGGCCACCACTGAGAAGACCCTTTCCCTGGTAGTTACTTGCCTCACTTCATTTGGTGGGGGTGCTCAAAGGTTGGTATTGGGATGCTACTATCAGTCACTCACCAGCCTTTCCTTGACTTTTCAAAGTCTTCTTTTAAATTTGGTGTTTGTTTCCATTCCTTCCCTACTCCTAGTGAATGGAGGCTGGTCTACCTGGTCAGAATGGTCCCCATGCAGCAACCGCTGTGGCCGTGGATGGCAAAAGCGCACTCGGACCTGCACCAATCCAGCGCCTCTCAACGGTGGCTCTGTTTGTGATGGACAGTCCTTCCAGAAGCTTGCCTGTACTACTATGTGCCCAGGTAAGGGCACCTCAGGCAGCCACTCCTGTACTTAGACAGTGAGCTGGTCTTGTTTTTCAGACCTAGGGCAGTCTCCAGTTGAACTATCTATTTCTCCCTCATAGATTAGCAAAATAAAAAATTTAAAAAAAAATGGAGAATTAGAAATGGAAGCCAGTAGGTTCCTGCTTCTATATAGCAATGTCCTCTTTCATCACCCTCAACACACACACTCTCATGCCCACTGGAGTGATACCTAGTTTGTTGCTCAAAGTTATTTTTAGGCTCCTTATAGGAGATCATCCTATATCTGTGGATGAGCATGACTGTAAATCAGATCTGACTTGTCCAAAATGAGGGGGAAAGGTATCCCATAAATTAGGATCAGAGGATAGGGAAGGAAGAGTACTTTGACACAAAAGGCACCAAGAGACATTTGGAGGGAGTGATTGAAAGTGGGACTTTCAATCATGCTTCTGTTCTGTGTCTCCCATGCCACAATCCTAACCTTTGCTGAGAGATGCATTTTTCAGGAGAAACATGATTGGAAAGCATGTATCAGTTGTGGATAAAACCAAAGCATTTGTGCATTTATTCATACAAACATATGCACATACCATTCTCTCTGTGTCCGTGCAATTAGGATAGAATTGATACCCAAGGGAAATTGTATGTGTATTTTTGGTATGCAATTCAACAGTTATTATCACAGCAGTGTAATTTTATGATTTTAGTACATGCATGTTCCAGGGAAAACTCCATGCAGAAATCAGCCCGGTATCATATATGTGTTGGCTGCTGGGATAAAAAACAAATGGGGTATAAAATGTGTACACAGATGGGTTAATATTTCACCTTGCTGATGAGGGTTAATCTCCCAAATTCTCATTGGAAGAAGTCTGGGGTCCAGAACGATAGGTGAAATGGGACAGAGGTTCCCTAGTCTTGCATAAATGATTACCCTAAGCTAAATTTGTTTGCATTACATGGGATCTGATGAGAAGTCAGCTTTGCTTTATAGTTGAATTAACCTATGGGTCATATGGAAGCTCACAGTATCCAAAGGTGCAGAAGACAACTAGCAAAATAATTAGAAACCCTCCCCACTTCAGAAGACAAGATGCTAATTTTCAAATACCACCTATTCATAGTAGCTCGTTATATAATTAGAATATATGTGAGGAAAGGCCCTATATATCAACTTTGCACAGAACTTGGAAGTTTTTACTGAGTCAGAGTATAACTAAAGCTCATAATTCAGCAGACAATTTGCTAGTATCATAGCATCTGTTCATAGCTAGACATATTATTGCAAAACCGGAGAAAGAACAACCCTCTAACACAGCCTGGAGAGACATAGTAAACAATGCAATAAGGAAAGAGTAGATTGCTTGGGGGACTTAGTGGATTTCTAGGCTAGAATGTCCTTTTGGTCTTCAGAAGAAAAGTTCATCCATTCAATGACAGGAGGCCAGACCCCAAGACAAGTTCATTCTCTGACCAAGTCCCACAAGAATTTTGTAATATAGGAAAGTCTTGGTGGTGGGTTGTGAAAGTAATTGTTGCCCTGGGCCACCCATCAAAGTAGCAGGCTAAGGAGATTTGTGCTTTCTGACCAATCAGAACAAAAATGGTAGAATGCTGCAAAGCAAGAGATAGAGCTTTCAGTTCAGACAAAGTGCTGATGGAGTGGTGAAATCAGTCAGTCAGCCTTGGAACAACTCATATTTTTACCATCCTGTCCCCTTCCTTCTGACTGTGATTTACTGACTGGCTTCCTCTCTTTGTGTGCTTGATTTTCTTATCTTTTTCTTATCTTTTTTATTTTTATTTTTTTGGAGTGCAGTAGATGGAGCTTGGACCGAATGGAGCAAGTGGTCAGCCTGTAGCACAGAATGCACCCACTGGAGGAGCAGAGAATGCACAGCCCCTTCTCCCAAAAATGGAGGCAAAGACTGCAGCGGAGTATTGCTTGACTCCAAAAATTGCACCGATGGGCTCTGTATGCAAAGTGAGTCAGTTTGCTGTGGCTAACGTGGGAGCATAAGAAAGGAAATCAATGGTCTAATGTGCTTGAGGTGGGCCTAGGAGCCTTCTATTACTGTCTTATCTGTTGGCCTTTCTTTACCTCTCTACATTTATCCATGAGTCATAAAAAGCCTCTCTTAAGGATCTGGATGGCATTTGGTGCCCTGTGCAACAGATACAGTGTAGATGGAGAGGGAGGTGGTGATCCTATGTCTCTATGGGCATACAAGAGCGAATTTCAGCAAATTCAGGCAACTCTTGCTGAAATTCACTTTGCTACGTAGCAATGGAACTGGGGTGGCTGTTGGAATAGTGATGAAATTGCCCTAACATGAGTCACAAGTTTAAGGATAAGAAGTTCCCTGGCCCATCTTCCCCGCTATGACCTATCAAAAAGCCTCTTTAGATGAGAAATCCCTCCTGAACTGGGTATCTGAGAGGCCAGTTAGGGCAAGGATATTAAAGTACATTTTATCCTTCAAACCTCCTTCAATAAACACTTTTTTATGTGCTCATATTATGTAATGGAACACATATTTGCATGTGAGTACAGTATTGGATACACTTGTTGAGTTGTGGTTCCTGGCAGCTTCCGGTTGGGTGGATAATCCATAGCGGACTTGGATCTGACACCATTTTATATGTGAAACAATCCCTTACCCCCTTCTTTTGATAAGCTTCAGCCATTTAGGTGAGTAGAGTCAGATTGGCATAGATATTTGCTCTAGACTGAGCAGTGTAGTGTATATGCATGAAACTATAGACTGATTTTGGGGTTAGGGGTGTATACAAACAAGTTCATTATGATGTTTGTAAGGTCTAACAGTTTGCAAGCCCAGCCCTCTACAAAGGTGAGGGGTAGCTGAGTGCTTACGGGGATGAAAGGTCAAACTCACCTGCCTCCATTGCCTTCCCCACCCCACTGCTTCCCCTCCCAGCAGACTGGGGGAGGGGCACACATGCCTCTGTAATTACATCACAGTATAACCCATTGCAGTCCTGCTGTGGTTGCTGTTTTTTTGGGGGGTGGGGGTGGCCCTGGCAAGCTTGAACAGGGTCGAGAACTCTGTTACTTGGAGTCTATCAATCCATAGGCTAGTATCTTCCATTTCAAAGGATGTTTTTGCCTGATCTTCCCTGTACCTTTACTCTCCGTGAAGCCAATAATATCCAAGAGCATTGCTTCACTTAGCTGAGAAGCAAACCTTGCTGCAAAATCGAGCCTGTTGTTCAGGTCTCTTATCCTGATTGTTTTTTGTTTTTACGTTATGTCAATGCGGCCACCTGCTGCTGTCATTCTGACTCTGTTGTGATAACTTACGGGTTGTTTATTTTGTCTAAATTGATTTTGCTGGCTGTATTTTGTCCTCACATTCCACTTCCCGCTCTCTCTACACATATGTGGCGATAGAGGACCCTGCTTCATTACTGTTTCTCTGTCAACTTAAATAAAATCACCGGATTGATTCGTGTTGGCATAGAACGGGTTCGGGGGTAGTCCTGTTCAGAGAAGCCCTTCGGTAGCTGCTGCCTGTGGAAAAGCTCAGTGCTGGTGAAAACTAAGGTCTCCTGACAGCCAGCATTGGGGGCAGTTTGCAGGCAGAATCAAGCTCTGCTCTGCACCAAGCAGCTACTGGCCGTTAACACTTCATAGGTGCTGAGAAGATAACTAAACAGCAACAGCCCAAGAGGCAAGGAATACTGTACATCCTAGGTCACTGCTCCTCAGATACAGGAGGACATTCAGAAGGTGAAATGCATATGTATGCGTGTGGCTTTAGGTAGGCTGCATAGAGGTTGATTAAATCCAATCTGTTCTTTTTTAAATTTTATTTCCTATTGACTTTGCTCTCATTCATGCCCTTGTTCCTCATGCCATCACCAACATTATAGGGCCCTTTGTGAACAGGCCTGCGGAACGCAATGGCGCACACGCTGTTGCCATCGTTACGCATGCACAGAGCCACACTTGCCCAATAGCATCATACACATCTATGCATGTGACAAATAGAGAAGAGGAAGAGATTAGGCTTTAGAACAACCAATAAGCTGAGATTATATCAGGTCACGCTGTAGACTAGGGGTGTGCACGAATGCAATTTTTGGAATTTGATTTGATTCAAATCAAATATCCAAAAATTCGATTTGATTCAAGTCTTTAAAATACAAATTTAACCAAATTTGATTTGATTTAAGCAAATTCGAATCTAATCATTTGGATTTTTTATTCGAATTTGTACTTGCAAATGTTGACAACATTCGTATGTGACTGTACACATCCGTATGCCATATGCATCCGGTAGTTATCCCATATACGAGCCGTTTCTGTCCTGTATGGATCCATACAAATGCAGATACGCATCTGCAAGTGTACAAACCCATACACATACGAATGTCCAGATAATTCGAAAGAATAGATCCAAATTTATGGACATTTGATTTGAATTTATGGACATTTGATTCAAATTCGAATGTCAAAATCTGGACGAATTCAGTTGAATTTCAAATACCTTCAAATATTCGTGCGTGCCCCTACTGTAGACATACTATCTGTATGAACAGTTATTGGTATTGATTCATCATTCATCCAAGGATATGAACTCTGAGGCAAGAAAAGTCGGACAGCCTTTCTTGGTATCCAGCTTGAGTGACCTGGGGGAAGTTTGTACTTTGCTTCCCATCCATGGAAAGCATAGCGCAAACTTTCCCATTCGTGTACTAAGCATTCACACTAGTGAATGCTTAGGAAATGCAATCCCTCCCCCCATGTGTCTGGACACTCACCCAAGTGCAGATGGTGCCTGGGCACAGTCAACTTCATCCCCTGATGTCAACACCAGCACACGCGCACCAGAGCTATCACTGGGGCAACCATTACACACCGCGCACAGCACTTACGCGGTATGTCACATGACACTGAAGCAGCCGGCACAGAGTGAGTGGGCCTGCCTGGAGCCTTACTGTCTCCAGCACAGGTAAAGGTAAGTGCACATGTGGTACACTTAAACAAGCACCATGTGTGGTCACCTCATAGTGCACTCCCACATAGAAGGAACCATGTCTGGTTTGGAAAGGGCTCACTGAAGTGCAGATGCTCTGTCTCGGAGTGCACTGCAAGGCAACAACCAGGCTAAGTGTGAAAGGCCCTCAGTTTGGGGATTAAAAAACAATGTTTTCTATGTCATGTAGCAAGCAGTATGAATGCAGTTTTAAAGGGAGACTTGCTATGCACAGTGGACTTCAAAAAAGTCTTATGAACCTGTGTGTCCATTTTGAGTGCACTTGCCACTGCTGAATGAACTTTTATATGTTTTCTCTACCACATAAGAAATGTGCTACTTTCCAAGGTAAATTGCGCTCCCTTAGCTATATACCGCGGCCTCCCAAATTCTTGAACTGAGACTTCAGTCCTAATTTCAACATTAGGCAGGGAGAAAGATGAAAGTTTGAGCTGAACTGTGGTCAGACATGGCAAAAAGGTCCCCTCAGAGTGTGGCCCTTGTGTTCCCAAGCCTTCTCTCACCCACCTTTTCTAGCATGGAGTGGTCAGGAAAAACGGGAGGGGCAGACTGGTGTGTGGATAATCCCAACTCAGAGCCTTGTGTCAAATGCTTCAGAGGCGTGTCCGATTACAGTCTTGGTAAGGTGTTATATGATGCTCATAAGGCAGCATTTGGTTTGGTGAGCCACCCCCCCCCCCCGACTAGCAGAAATGCAGGAGGACAGATTGAGTCAGTAGCTCAAGAGAAGCAACAGCAGGAGAAGGTTTCTGCCACAGCACTCTTCTGGGGGGCTTTTCAGGCATACCTGGATGGCAGATGCGGGGGACACTTAGGCTGTTGTCGCACCTTGCTGAAATAGTTTGTTTTATTAAGAAACCAGATTCAGAATGCACTAACTCCTTCCTCAGTTCATCCTCAGGTTGGGTCGCTACACTCAAGCCTTTCTATATCCATCTTGAGACTCCTATCCAAGACTTTAGATCTCCACCTCTCTCTATGGTCACAATATCACCTGCACGCCGTTAGGATAAAGGTTCTGTTGCTCAAAAGCATGCAATGACACATTGGGCAAAAGGGAAGGCAAATCCATGCAGTCTCCACCCTCTATGGTACTGTTCAGTCTCCTCTAATCTTCTTCCTCGATTACACCCCCAAAATAAAAATGGATTCACACTTAATAATAGCTTGAGACCTGTAAAAATCAGAACTTAGGAGGGAGGAAAGTTCACGAATAAATCAGATTGAACTAAAAAGGTGGGAGAGGTAGAGACTGAAGATGAACTGAAGAAGGATTAAAGTGAAGGGGTGTTTCTCCCAAGCTTTTCTTATGCTCTCTATAAGATGTAATGGCGACTTGGCATTTTCCAAACACTTGCTTTACTCCCACATTACTCCATCTGTGTAAATTAATAGTTTGAGCCTAGTTTGATTTTCATCATGCCTTTGTTTACTTTTTATTTGTTTGGCTTGGGGGAGGGAGACACTAACTTGCACTGTTTTATTTTTCTTTTATTTACACGATTTGCTGTTTTCTTTTATTATCATCTCTGGCATCATCCTCATTCAACATTTGCTTTTTTAATTTTGTTTTCTTTAACAGATAAAAGATCTGTAAACGAACCCAAAAGTCACTGTAAGTCTCCATCTCATGGCTGTTTTCTTTCATTGCTGTGTGTTCAGGTGTTCAGGCAGATAAGTTTCTTTTTCTCAAAGCCAGATGCATACAGGAGCAAGTGGCATAAAGCTAGAGCAGTTGCTGCCTGGCTTTTCCAGGCTTGGAGTGGCCTGCTGCCTTTCAGCCTCCATGCCATCTGGCTGCTCCACCCAGTGGTTAAAAGGCCACTGCAAACTGAATCTGAATCAGAAATCCCTGTTCCCTGCCATCCCAGTATGGCAGCCACATTGCCATTTAAACATCCAGTTCTGAAGGTGATATACAGACAGCTAAAAAAAAAATCATCCTCAGTTTGGTTTAGTGGCTGGGGAGGCGGAGTCTTATCTGGGAATACCGGGTTTGATTCCACACTCCTCCATGAAACCGGCTGGGTGACCTTGGGCTAGTCACAGCACTCTTCTGACCTCTCACAGCCCCACTTACCTCACAGGGTGTCTGTTGTGGGGAGAAGAACAGGTGAGTTCCTTGTAGTTTTTGTGGCACTCACCTGTTCCATAACAGTCCCTAGGTGAGTAGAAGATTCAGTATTGCTAGAAGAAGCATGTACCAGTCCTGAATTTTTTACAGCACAAGCCCACCCCCTAGTGGCATTTAAGAACAGGAGTGACTGAACTATGACCTTCCAGAGTAACAAAGGGGTGCCAAAGAGATCCAGGGAAAGTTCCTGACAGCCTCTAACTGCTCACTGCTGTTTGTATCTGATGAACTGTGGTTTGACAGATCCCTAAGAGAAACCGTATTCCTGCACTGGATTATAAATCATGGATACATGCTAAGGCTTAAAGTATTTAATAATACAGTATTCCTTTCTGTGCATTTTTCTTATAATCAGCTTGGGGGAATTGCTTAAGGAGCAGTTTTTGAAGCTAGGTATGGGTGTGTGTGTTTCTGCAAACGCAGTTTTTTCTATCAGAAGTAATACTGCTTTTAATACCTTCAAATTCCCAGTTCTACCTCCTTCACTTTTGCTGACATTCCCTTATGGACAGAATTTCCAAGTCTTAATCAGTGTTACAGACAGTGAGCTTAGAACTGCGGTGCAAAAATCTCCTTTGTCATCTTTCATGTTCTCCCCCTTTAGAATGGAGAAAAAATTAGGGGGAGATGACCTCATAACAGCCAATATAAATAAAAGGCCATTAGGTTACCTGGAATACATTTTCTGGAGGTAGTAATTTGGTGAGGCCCCTCTGTTAGCAAGCTAAAGGTTTTTGATATAAATTTGTGGAGCACAGAAATTATGTAGGTGAAAACTAGTGTAAGCTTGCATCTAGGCATTGGTTGCCTATTCTGATTAATTTGGATGTCCTGGAAGAAAGCTTGGATATATCTTGCTGGCTGCTGCCAAAATTAGAAATGAAAGGGACACTGGAGTGTAGCCTTCCTGGGGCTGATGGTGACTTGTTCTCATTTGGAACAAACTTCCTAGAGCTGTTTGCTTACTCAAAATAAACCCACAATCATCTCAGTTTAAGAGCTATTATTCTCTCTGCATGCTCAGACTTCATTAGATCATTAATGCTTTTCCTCATAATGCCTGCATTGGTAGAAGTGCTAGGTAGAAGGCTTCAGTTAAGAAGCTCTCCCTACTTGCCACTGGAGACAAAGGAGTCACATTGTGTGTGTGTAAAAGTAGAGAAATGTCAAGACAGGGTTAATCAGGGCTTCTGAGTGTTCCAGTATGGGTTTGTCCAAGGTTATCTGTCTAGTCATTTGAAACACAAGCAAAAAGCTGTTAAGGGCACTGCAGTAGGATTTGCTGAGTAGGCTTGTGCCGAACCACAAGCAGATTAAAAACCGAACGGCTTAGAGAAGCTCCAAACTGACAGATACCTCATCTGACAAACGTGGGCTCTCCGCAGCACCTGCTAGCCAACTCTAAAGCAGTTGAGCCCCATAAAAAAGGTGCTGAGGAACTCACCTCTACAAGAAATGTGGCTGCTACCTTTATATCCCTCTGCATGGGTGGGGTTGTTTCACAGCTCCATATTTTCTGCAGAGGTGAGTTTTACCAACTTTAGAATAGCCTGACAGGTGCCATGGAGAGCCTGGTATTGCCAGGAGAGGCAAGGGACAGTCCTCATCCTCTCTATGCAGATTGCTAAGTATCTCCCAGCAGCCTTAGAGCTGCAATGATTTCCTTTACCACTGTGCCAATGCTTAGTAGAATCTCCAAATATGGTTCCTTCTGGAGTAGTGTTCTGCCACCCCTACCTAACTCAGGAGTTACTAATACTGGCTTTGCAGTTACCCATTGTTAGCTCATGGGCCTATTTGCACTTAGGCCTTCGGTATGTAATTAGGACAGCTCTGGGGTAGATACTCTGTACCAGAGCTGTCCTAATTGCATACCAGAGGCCTAAGTGCAAATAGGCCCCTTGTCTTTCTTCAACCTCTTGTTTGTTTCTTGTCTCCAGCCAATGAAAGCACTGCTTTGCTATCTTATTCCAACCAACACTTCTTGCTTCTCTTTCCAGTGCTTGCTAATAGCAACCCAACAGTGTAAAACGAACCCTCAAAAAACATTCAGTAGTTGTGGCTGTTGTTTTCCCAACCTGTCTGTCCACATTGATATATAAAACAGCAATAGGTAATATACTTTTAAGAGCTGGAACTGTGGAGGATTGGCTGTCTGGAAATTACCTGATGTGTTTCAAAACAGAGACTCACCTGAGGTAAAAAAAAAATCCAATTTATCTTCTCCCCAGAGGAAGAACAGAAGCCCGAGACCATGTGAAACTAAACAGCCTTTAGTATTAAGCTCTGTTCAGCTGATCATTTCACTGTTTTTCACATCCTTTCCTAACATTATGAGAAGGATCAATATCAGAGAAATAGCCGTGTTAGTCTAATTCGAAAGGTCCAGCAAGGTAGTTAGTAGCACTTGGAGACTAACAAGAATTGGTAGCATGAGCTTTCGTAGACACGTCTGAAGAAATAGACGTGTCTGCAAAAGCTCATATCACCACCCCTTCTCTTGTTAGTCTCCAAGTGCTATTAGCTACCTTGCTGGACATTTTGAGATGGAGTTAAGATATGATTAACCTTTGGGAGGTTTGACTCCAGTTTCCACCTCAAATATCTGAGCTTGTGTACCACCAAGATAGCTTTGCTGTATAGATGCCTCAGACTTTTTTACAAAAAAGAAAAGCAGAAGGGACAGTTACTTTAATTAATTTTCTTTCTTTTCCCCTTAGTTCTGGAGGCAAGTGGCGATGTGGCCCTTTATGCAGGCCTGGTGGTTGCCATCTTTGTCTTCATTGTCATCTTGATGGCTGTGGGCATCATTGTCTACAGGCGTAGCTGTCGGGACTTTGATACTGACATAACAGATTCGTCTGCTGCACTTACTGGAGGTTTCCACCCAGTGAATTTCAAGACCTCCAGACATGGTAACATTAGTCAATTCATATCCTATTACTTTGGTGGTCTCATGTTGTGCACTTCTGCGCAAGACAGAAGAAGCTTCTTGACAGAAGGTAGAACCAGAGCTTGCTCTGAAAGTTGCATCTGTCCATTGAATAATCAACTGGACTTAGGAAGCTTGCATTCTCTCAGCTACCATAATATGATAATCTGAATAAGTAATTTATGATTTTTTTAAAAAAAGAATAGTATCTAGTGAACATCATGATACAAATTGTTCTAGGGTATTTAAGGGGAAACTCAGGATCCATTTGGTCTGCAGGAGTTGAGGGTTTTGTTCTTTTTTTATATGTTTAGCTCCTGATGTCTCAGCTTTATATACCTAGCCTTGAGAACAGTAATTCTGGTGACACTGCTTTATAATTTCTTGAGACAATATTTTTAATATGTTTGAGTTATCTGAAATAGATTTGCCCATATATTAAGATCGCCTGTGCCTTTTACCTTCTCTGGATACTGCACTTTTAAAATAGTTTTTAAAGGTTCTGAATTTTGTTTGAACTGTTGTAACCTGCCAGAGACCTTGGGTGGAAAGCCTCACGAGGGGCTGCAGATTATGAATGGAAATACATTTTTCCTCCTCCCAGTCCTCTGTCAATGATAGCAGAATTATTCAGAGTTAAATTCCAATTCTTAGACTACCTTTCAGCCAACATGGTATGAAAACCCCTTTGGCATAATGATTATGAGGTTAGATTAAGACCTGCAGAAAACGGTGTTCAGCTTCCTCACCTTCAAGGTTATGTGAAGAGCATGCTTATTTTAGACCAGCCACAGCCTCTTGGGCAAAAATATCCCCATGGATCAGCTGATAGGAGTGAAGAGACTGAGGCACACTGGTTAGGCTTGTGCAAACCAGTTCAGTTGGTTCACAATTCACAGTGAATCAGCTAGTTCACAAATGGTCACATCAAACCGAATATTCAGTTTGAGTATCCAAAATTTCAGTCAAACTGAACCAATCTTTCACTTGTGAACAGAAACGATTCAATCAAACAGTGCACGTTTGCTGTGTTTTTGCCCTTGAAAAGGACTTTCTTTTCAATTAAAAAAGTTTTCAAACCAGTTTGAAATTAAACGTGAACAACCCTTTTGTTCGGTTAATCGGTTCACCATTGAACCAAACAGGTGTTTGATGATGAACCAAACACACAATTTTAGTTGGTACCTAGAGTCATTAAGGAACACGTGAGCACTGTGAAAATTGAACAGGAGCTCAGCAGCTCACTCAAACACATGTATACCACCATTATTTCTGCATCCATGGATGGGTTGACATCACACTTGCATGGAGAGCCTGAAGTGCATGCCTAATATCAATGGGATATATTTGCAAGAAGTATATGAATGAATTTTAATTATACGGTCACCAACCAGAATCAAAGTATATAAAATAAATTCATAGTTATTAGATCTCCGATGTTGGAAATACCTCTAAGCATTCCTTATTCTTCCTCCTGCAGATACTCCCCAACTGCTGCATCCTTCAATGCAGCCAGACCTAACAGCCAATGCAGGAGTGTACCGTGGCCCCATGTATGCCTTGCAAGATTCTGCTGACAAGATCCCAATGACCAATTCCCCTTTGCTGGACCCACTTCCTAATCTCAAGATCAAAGTGTACAATTCCTCCACGTCATCCTCACCTGGCATGCATGAGGGAGCGGACTTGTTAGGAACCATGCCCTCAGGCACTTTCCCAGGGGAAACCCTCAGAGACACTCACTTCATGAACCTAAGGAACAAGACAATGGGCTCTCAGCAGCTCCTGACCCTACCTCGGGAGCCTGGAAACAGTGTCACTGGAACATTTGGATGCCTTGGGGGAAGGCTCACCATCCCGGGCACAGGTATATCTGATACTTAAGGGGGCCATGTTTGGAATAAATATCCTAAATGCAATCTAAGGACAAGAGGCAAATTCTTGAGAAGCTGGTCCAGCCATGTCAGTCAGGATAAGTAAGGACAGGCATGTATGAAAAATCCTGTTTCTGTTCATTGCAAACCCAAACTGGGCACAGGTCAAACGATTTGACCTTGAACCTAG
This sequence comes from Aspidoscelis tigris stejnegeri, assembly GCA_023333525.1. Taxonomy (NCBI): domain Eukaryota; kingdom Metazoa; phylum Chordata; class Lepidosauria; order Squamata; family Teiidae; genus Aspidoscelis; species Aspidoscelis tigris. Next base: position 100,698,845 of record JALMGA010000002.1, read on the forward strand.
AACCAGCCAGCTGGTTTGTTTAAAAGTTTGAGAATGTCTCTCCATCACAGCCAGCCCCCTATTACAACTTGTCTTCCTACCATCACATCCCAGTCTTCCAACCTTCTTTGTTGAACAGAAACACTAGTCTCATACCCTGTAATACAGTGGTTCTCAACCTGGGGGTCGGGACCCCTTTGGGGGTCGAACTACCCTTTCAAAGGGGTCACGACGAGTCTCCTGCTGCCCTTCCCTCCCACTTCCCAGCTGCTCTGCCCCCATGGTTGGGGGTCTCCACAACATGAGGAACTCCATTAAGGGGTCGCGGCATTAGGAAGGTTGAGAACCACTGCTGTAATATGTTTTGATTGTTTATGGTTAACAGAACTGATCTTGTACATGCAGTGAGATTTACCCGTATATTCCGGCTTATAAGGCGACTGGACATATAAGACAACCCCCAACTTTTCCAGAGTTTGGGATATACTTGCCATATAAGAAGATGACCCCCAACTTTTAAGAAGATTTTCCTCGGTCAAAAAGTAGTCTTATGTGCCATAATATACTGTATAAGCAAAATGTAGTACACCATACTGCTAACAACTTATTGGCTTACCTTCGGCACCAAATAAGACTTAAGTGAGCTTATAGCAACAGTGGATCTAGAGAAAAATCTGAGTGAGTAGAGATCTACTACTGCTGATTTGCTGCTCCTTACTGTAAAGTTTTGAAAGTATGATTGAATTATGTGAGTGTCAGTTTTGCTGCCCCAGTAAAGTTGCTTCCTGAGGCATGGATCTTGGCTTATTCCTCCCAGATCTGCCCTTCCCCATCACAGTGTAAAGAAAGTCATGTAATAGGGACAAGCTTTCATGCAAAACAGAGTTAAGAATATCCTGAACAATGGCATTTTCTTCTTGATTAACTCTATCAGAACAACCACAGTCTGAGGTTGCTTAAATGTTTGGTTGAGGGAATAAAGAATTGGACCTGTTATAGGCCCTGTGCATATTTAGCTACCCAATCTGATTGTACATAAGAATGTAAGAGAAGCCCTGCTGGATCAGGCCACAACCCATCTAGTCCAGCATCCCGTCGCACACAGTGGCCCACCAAATGATGGGCATCTCAAGCAGAGACAAGGACAAGGCTTTTCCTGCTCTCAGATCCCAGCAAATGGCCAATCCTCAGGAGAGAGGATCACAACTGTAGGAAGATGTACTGCAGTCAAACCAGTACTTCCTCCTATGATGTTTCAGAAGCGTTTCAGCTATATTCAGGACAATTGGCTGGTGCTAACTTTCTCTCATCTCCCATTTTCAATTAAATCGCTTGATTTGTGCAATTTCAGTTGCGCACCAAGTTGGTGGCTTTAAATCCTCACGCAAATCGAGGGTTGACTGTTCTGATAAGAACTACCCTTTATTATTTCTCGACTTTCTTTCTTTCTTAGGAGTGAGTCTGTTGGTACCACATGGAGCAATTCCTCAGGGGAAATTCTACGAAATGTATTTGATGATCAACAAAGTAGAAAACACACTGTAAGTAAATGCAGATAATGTATTGGCTGGTACAGCAACAGCTGGGGGTGGGGATGGTGTAGACAGAGCACTTCATGCTCTTTAATCTCACCCAAATCTGTTTTTGTACTGATTGGCCCAGCAAAAGATTCAGTTGGGCTGCTCTGTACCAGAATAAGCAATCCATCCCAGTATGAGACTATGTGCTCCTGGTGCAGAACAAGACCATCAGTATTGCAATGAGCTGTTCTGTGCTAGGGCCTGTGCCGGTTCCAAAAGCCAGGAGTGAAAGTTTCTGGTCTTCGGGGCTCTCATTTTGGTAGCATGCCTTCTTGCACTGAAGAAATGAGTTCACCATGGTATGCTGGTAGATCATGAAAAAGATGTTGGCCAATAGATCAGAGAGGATAGTAATTTGGAGATTGGGGGGGGGGAAGGGCTCTGCTATTCCAAACTAGTGTGTGGATCAAAGAAGCATAGACCTAGATCGTGGTCTGATCTACCAGACAGTGCAAAAAAGTCCCCAGATACCACATAATAGCCAGATTGTGCTGTTTAAGCACTGTTATGTCCATGTGGCTAGAATGGCTTCTTCATCCCTTTACTCCTGCTTTTCAAAATTGTCTCCATTTCAGTAAAATCTTTTCCTGTTCAAGATTTAAGTTAATTGCAGTTAAGTCCAACTGAAACCAATGTGTTGCATTAGTCATGACTAACTCAAGTCTTAATGTCCAGCAAGGTAGTTAGTAGCACTTGGAGACAAACATGAGAAGGGTTGGGGGCATGAGCTTTTGTAGACATGTCTACTTCTTCAGATGCTAGGGGGAACAATGGGCCCCCTAACATCTGAAGAAGCAGAGGTGTCTACGAAAGCTCATGCCACCAGCCCTTCTCTTGTTAGTCTCCAAGTGCTACTAACTACCTTGTTGGACTTTTTGAATTAGACTAGCATGACTGTTTCTCTGATATCAAGTCTTAATGACCTCATCAAATGCTAAGATCCACCCTTGCCAGGATTGATTGCAAAGTTATTTTGAGCGTACACCGCTGGGTTCTGTGAGGGCTTGGGGTTAGTGGGAGTAGTCTTTCAACCAGTGTCTTTAATTAGCGCGTCTTCTACTTGTTCTCAATGCATCCTCATTACTTTCTCTTTACCTGTTCAAAGGCTTCATTGTCAGGTTCAGTTAGGTGGTCTGAAATTTTCTTAGGCCAAATGAATAGCAAATTGTGGCAAGTGAGACAGGTGGCTTCCATCCTTATTTAGGTGTACAGTTTGTGCACACAGTTAAGCTACTTAAATTCTACAGCATTTAATTGGTTTAGCTGACCTAACTAAAGTTAGGATTGTGTGATAGATAGGATTGTAGCTTTAGTATGTTAACTGTCACCACAATCTTAAGGTTTTGGGAATTATTTGTTTAAACGTCCCTGCCCAGTAATTGAACACAAGATCATGCAAGCACATTATCCGAGGATAACAGTTATTGCACCTTCCTCACTCTAGCAATCTTATCAGGCTGCACGTAATTGCACAATAATTGTTAAGACAATTAGGCAAGTGATCTAACAGGAAAAGGGGGGGGATTAAAAAAATGTGCCCTTACAGGTCTGTCCCTTTTCTGCCCAATGACCCTGCTTCCCCTTGTACTGGGAGACTGAGAAAGATGAAAGAAGGAAATGGAGATGGTGAACAGCAAGCACTTTAGACTGCTATCCCTGATGAAGTGGTAGATGTCCTTTGGGATTCACTGTGGAAGAAGAAGAAGAGTTGGCATTCTTACCCCGCTTTTCTCACCCATTTAAGGGGACTCAAAGCGGATGACAAAGGGCCTTTGCATGCTGGCCCTAAAAACAGATATAGACACACATTAAGGATAGATTCCACATTGGGGACCTTATTAGAGCCCCTTTCCGAAGGCCACTTCTACATATCAGCATGCAAGACCAGTTTCTAAACCGGTTTTGCCACCAAAATCTGACCCTAATGTAAGACCTGAAAAATTAGGTCTTAATCCGGCCTTTCGCCTCAATCCGTTTCAGAAGCAGGACGCTTCCCCACATGGAGAGGCGAAGGCTGGATGTCCCAGTGGCCGCCATCTCAGGGAGGGCAGAAGCAGGCTGGTTTGCCTCCTTCTGCCCTCCCCGGTGCAGCGCTGGAAACATGCAGTCACTGGTAGCTCCGTGCTCCAGTCCCGTGACTCCAGGGGCAGCGTTGGTGGTGTGGAATCTGGCTGCCTTCAGCCCTGGGTGCTGTGGCTTCCTCACAGCACCTGGGTGATCCGGCCACCCAATCCAGCCTTGCTGCAGCCACCCCATGCATCTGCAGATGTGCGGGGCCTTCAAGGATCTGTTCCTATTTGGGACAGATCCTCGGAAAGAATGGTTTGCCGAAAAACGGATCTTTTTAGATCCGTTTTTCAGCAGCCAGTGCGGAAAGGCCCAAAGATTTCTGTTATTCTCCTCACAACAGAACACCCTGTGAGGTAGGTAGGGCTGTGAGAGCTTAGAAGAGAGGTGTGACTAGCCCGAGGTCACCCAGCTGGCTTCATGGAGGATGGCAGAATCAAACCTGGTATTCCCAGATAAGAGTCCAGCTCCCTAACCACTAGACCAAACTGGCTCATTGCTTTTCACACCAAGAAACTGGCTCAGAAGACTGGTATTCACACCAAGAAAGGAAAATGAGTAGAGCTAAGTAGCCATAATCTCTCATTTCCTACATATAATCCTTTCCCTTTGGCTCTTCAGATAAACCCAGTTCCCCATGTCTGAAAGCACAGCTGCTCTCATGTGAACCAATTTGGTCTTGTGGATAGAGTGCCAGACTCTGATAGTCCCTTGTTTTGTTTCTGCACTTCTCCACGAAACCAGCTGGGTGACCTTGGGCTAGTCACAGCTGTCTTCTGAGCTCTCACAACCCCACCTACCTCACAGGGTGTCTGTTGAGGGGAGAAGAACAGAAGGTTTTTCAGCCACTCTTCTCATTTTGAAAAGCTGCTGTTATATTTTTTGTAGAATGCAAATGGACTAAAGGCTCAGGCAAATACGTGTTTGGCTGAGGAAGTTGTTGATCACACTTGCATTTTTGGTTTGTGAGACTTTTATGACAAAAGACCAAGAGGGGTAGCAACTTTTACTATTTGATTTTCCTTTCTGCCCCTAAGCATAGTTGACTGAGATTGCTTCTGTTTATTTAGGGCTAATCATAGGAAAGTTTGTCCTTGCAATGATAGATTCCACCCAAAAAAGGCACTTTCTTTAATTAACACTTCTCACTGGAATTAGTTCAGTCCCCAGTGTGGTGCAGACTTCCTAAAGTGTGATCTAACACAGGAGTCCTCAAGCCTGGGTCTCCAGATGTTGTTAAACTACAGTTCCCGTCATTCCTTCCACTGGCTGTAGGGACTGGGGGTACTGGGAACTAGAGGCCAACAACATCTGGAGAACCAAGTTTGAGCATCAAGACTCAGAAAAGAAGGGGAGGTTCCAGCACTCGGTGTCAAAACCTCTAAGAAAGTTGACTTTATGATCGGATGTGGGGAAAGCTTTATTTTCAGCCAGGTTAAAAAAAAAAAAAGGACTCTTAGTTTTTGTCTTGATGACAGCAGAGATGACCCAGCTCTCTTGTCTTTGCCCTCCCCAGCTTGCCCTCAGAAGGCACACAAACAGTGCTGAGCCCCATAGTGACCTCTGGACCCACTGGGTTGCTCCTGTGCCGCCCAGTTATCCTGACGGTCCCCCACTGTGCAGAAGTCAGTTCCCCGGACTGGATGTTGCAACTGAAGACCCAGTCCCACCAAGGGAGTTGGGAGGTAAGCTGAATGAGATGGAGGAGGGTGGAGGTGAAATCCAATCTAAGGCTGCAGGCTCAATGATGGAAGAACAGTGTATGTAGTTTGGTTGTAGCCCAGAGAATTTAAAACTATGATTTTTTCCCCCTTTCAATTAGAAAGCATTTTACAACTTTCCATCTTCATCTTGTTCATCTTCAGTTTCTGATATTGCTAAATACCATTATTTGAAATAATCATCTGCCCCCTGCAGATTAAATGATGAAGAAATCACCTTTCCTTTTAAAATCTTGTCCACCTTCCATTTCAATCCAGGCACACTGTTGCAGTCATGAGATTTGGAGTGTATCTGTATGGGTATGTGCTTGTACATAACTATAGCTGTACCCAAAGGCAGCAGACAAAATCTGCTTCATTCCAGAATATCCAAATATAGCAGAATACGCAAGTGACTGACATCTGGATGCAGCCGGCAAATAGTTGCCAGTATGTGTGAATAGTAGAATTCAAGGAGGTCATAATGCTAGGATATGCCGGTAGGGAGCACTGTTGCACCACATTTATGCACGACAATGGGAACATTGCCAACATACAGCTGCTGCCCTCCTGCTGGCCTTGTAAATCAGGATTTTGTGTTTGCTGCAGTTCGGCAGCATAGCAGAAAATGTGCTGGCTAGAGTGTGGCTAGGGATCTCAGCTGCACAAAGTCTGGGTTGTTATAGTACAGAACATTTTTAAATGTATGGTTGTGAAGATATATTTCTACATGTGGAAAGGACAGAATGTCTTGCAAACGTGCAGAAGTTGCAAGGATCGCTGATAGGTTTCTAAAGGTCAAGGCAGCGAAGATTTACTGCTTTTACATGGGGGTTGCCCTTTGCCAGAAGATTAAATTATGCAAAATTATTCCCATAAATTGAAGAATAAAATGTGAAAAAAAAATGAATGTAAACGCTAAACAAAGTATGAACAAATGTACTATTACAGATTTAAGTCTTATCATGGAATACAGTTTCCATGGCTACAGGTTTTGTTTTTCTTCTTTCTTTATAAGGCAGAGTGTGCATGCCCCTGTAATACAAACAGATAGGGAGGGCAGCCTAAAAAAATAGCGATTTCTTTTCCTGAAGAGGATTTGTTATGTTTTAATCCCTTCCACCTTCCACGTCCTTCAGGAAGTTGTAACTCTGGATGAAGAGACTCTAAATACTCCCTGTTACTGCCAGTTGGAACCCAAGTGCTCCCATATTCTGCTGGATCACCTTGGAACATACGTGCTCGTGGGGGAGTCGTATTCCCGGTCTGCCATCAAGAGACTTCAGCTTGCCATCTTTGCTCCAACCCACTGTACCTCGCTGGAATACAATCTCAAAGTGTATTGCCTGGAAGATACCCCAGATGCCCTGAAGGTAACATTGCTCAGCTTAGTCCTTCAGGTTCTCTGCTGCCCTTTGCCCCCCTTTCCTTGCATTCTATCTGACTGAACAAAAGTATGTAAATAAATAAATCATCTGATGGTGAAGTGTTTCTGACAGGAATGTTTCCTGTTCTGAACAGTTCTTCTATACTGTACTTAGGCCGTGATCAGACACAGTGAAAACAAACAAACCCTGAGGTGATTGCAAAAAGCATCTCTGAGGTGACTCACACACCAGTATGTCCCTCCCCCCAGCCTGAACATCCTGTGCTAGAGAAGGCTTGGGAACAAGAGGGCCACCCACTGTCACTCTGAGGCACCTCTGAGCTGCCACTTTTGTTCTGTCAGAACATAGCCTAAGTACATCAGTGGCATCAAGTTCTTCAGCACAAGAAGTGCTTTCTCCAACCCCAGGGGCAGGGAAGGAAACATCATGTGAGAACTCAGCTTCAAAATGAGGGGCCCCCGCACACCAAAATTGGCTCAGAGGTGGCCCAATAGTTTCAGTCAGTAGACTGCCTTCCAAACTATCTTCACGGCCAGCCATGTGTAGAACATGGATTACTGTGGCTAGATCATCTCTGATCAGAAAGGCCCATAGCTGGAAGTAGACACTTCTGGCCACCTTCTCCAGGTCATTTGAGCTTCAAGTGTCAGCACAGAGTCTGATACCAACTTTCCTTCCAGGACAATAAAGCTTCATTGAGAACAGGGTGCCGCCCTACTTCATGAACCTCAGACTGAGACACAAAGCACTTCCATGCTATCTGGATCCAGCTTCAGTTTATTAGCCCTTATTGAGCCTATTGCTCCCTTCAAGCACTTGACTCTCCTGCTTCAGACAGAGCTGGGTGTCATTGATGACACTTTGTTCCAAATCTCCTGATGCACTCTCCCAGCAGCTTCATATAGCATGGAAGATAAGATCAGCCCCTGAGGAACCCCAAATGTGAGTTCCCAAGATGTCAAAAACTGCCTCTGGCTTTGGAGATAAGAGCATAACTATCACAACATGATGCCTCCAACCCCCAGACTTCATAGACTTTCCAGAAGGATACCATGGTCAATGCTATTAAAAGCTGTCAAAATTTCCAAGAGAACCAACAGGGTAGCATCCAACCCCTGTCTTTCTAAATAGATTTTTCCCACATCCATTTTGCCCTTTTTAAACACCCTTTAGGTTCGAATATAGCACCTTACAAATTCAGTAGGCAACCTTGCAAATAAATGTGCATGTGGTCCCAATCCCAGGCCCACAAGGGGATGGAGCTTGCAGTATTTCTTGCAGGTGTTTGAAGACATGAAGGAAGACCCCAATTTGGCCTGACATCAAGTGAGGGGAAGAAGAGTTGAAGAAGTGTTGGCTTTTGTACCATGCTTTTCTCATCCTTTTAGTATACTCAAAGCGGCTGACAAAGCTTCCTGTTCTTCCCCCCACAACAGACACCCTGTGAGGTAGGTGTGGCTGTGAGAGCTCAGAAAGAGATCTGTGACTAGCCCACTCAGCTGCCTTTATGATGGAGTGTGGAATCAAACCCCATGACTACAAGATATGAGTCCAGTGCTTTAACCACAAGACCAAACTGGCTCACAAGTTGTGTTTGTCAGAGGAGATGATCCTGGTTGATTGACCTGGTGCAGACTCTTTCTTGTCTCCTAATCAGTAATCCTTTCAGTTCATAATTTAAGCGTCCGATTCCAATAACTCTGTTCCAAGCAAATAGGTTCTAGATTTACATACGGAATTGCTGCCCCTCAGCTGGCTGGCTACAAAAATGGATCACAACTCTAGAGGGCCATAATGCAAGCTTCCCTTTATTTTTTATGATAACAACTTGTCTTGTAATCAGAGTTAAACATCATCAGTGATTAAAGACCCAGCAGAAACTGCCTGGTTACTCTTGATCTGAAAATATCTATTGTCAAATTACTTCCAAAGCCTATCAATAATATTAGAACTGCTTTGCATAACTAATGAAAGCGACCCATCATTCTTAATGAAGTATAAATCTCCATCTGCCCTCATCCTCCAAGAGTGATTAGTTCCACTGATCAGCACCAAGCTGGTGTTTCAGAACTTCCTGTATGGTGTATTTTTAACCTTGGTGTCACACTTGCTATATAGCCTATCTTTTTATTCTGAAGCAGTCAGAGAACAACTCTAGAGATTATTCTCTCAGGTTTTGATACAGCACAGTTTGTGAAGGATAAGGAAGAGAACAATGTTGTTGCTTCTTTCATTGATGGGCAGGTGAAGAAAACAGATTTATTTTCCAAGAGGCCATTTTGAAGGCTGCAAAAGTCATGGAGTGGACTGATGGCTAAAAGGTTGCTTTACTGCTAAAAACTCTTAGAACGATTCAGCTAAATCTGTTTAGGATAGAAGAAAATACAGGTGACTTAGGCTGTGATCAGACATAAAGAAAAGCATATCTGAAACATATTAGGATAAACTGAAATGTATTGGGATGCTGAAAGACTGAAGTGGATAGGAAAGAGAAGAATTATTTCAGGGGCCAGGTAGAAATATAGCTCTTCTCACAGGCATTTAAGGGTTAGGGTTATTTCTGTAATCATTCAGTAGAATCCTTTTTTCTGGCATTTGTACATTGATTTCACAGTTGTTCTTCTAACCCTTTATTGTGCAGGAAGTGCTTGAATTAGAAAGGACGCTTGGTGGCTATCTGTTGGAAGAACCCAAGCCCCTCCTATTTAAGGACAGTTATCACAACCTGCGCCTCTCCATCCATGATATCCCTCATTCACTTTGGAGAAGCAAACTCTTGGCCAAGTACCAGGTAAGTGGTTAGGGCTACTGTGGTACCAGGAGAAAAGGATTCCCTTCCAAGTACCAGGCATACCAAATTACATGCCTGTTGTCTTTCAACTTGTTCTAGTAGAGGCAGGAGGCAGGGTGCTGACAAATGAGGCAGGGTTTGTTTGGATTTTTAATGATATTTATGGATACTTAATTCTTCAAAGACTTGTTTTCGTGATCAGAAACATTACCTAGGTTACTACTATAGTAAGTAGTAAAGGAATTTGATTGTTTCTCTCCTACTCTTTCCTTACCTTTCCTATCCAAACAGTATTTTGGTGGGAGGATTTTTCCCTTTAAAAAAAAAAAAGTGTTAATTCTTATCAGGAGAATCAGTGAAGAGGCTTTAAGATGGTTTTTACCAGATCAGTATATAAACATATAGAACTAACACCTCAATCTGAAGAGAAGACCTGTGACAAATCCCAGTTTGAACCAAAACTGACCATGAATTACAGATTCATTTATTTCTAAACAAACAACCTTATTTACCAACTGTGACATAGTAGTTTTAAAATGGAGACAGCGGCATCTAAGGCATCTAGAGGAGATGCCCCAGTTTTGGCACCCAAGAGGATACATCCTTGCCTCCATTTTAGAGTGAGGAAGTGTTCATTGGAGTGGTACTCTGAGGTGCCTCCATTGAGGGCAGCAAAACTGCACAAAATGGTGCCTCAGGCAGCAATCATTCCAATGTGCAAAGCAGCAGAATTGCTGCAAGGCACTTTCTGCTGCTACAGTTAGAAATGCAGCAATAGAATATACTTTATCTGCCCCTTGATTGGTCAGTGGAGACGCCATCTAAATCTTACTGGGAAATTGGACTTTAGGATCTCAGTGTACATACCACTGTGACCTTAGGTAACTCAGGTTGCATCCAGACTTCTTAATACTGTGCATTGGATTGCGCAACCAAGATCGAGCCATCACGCACGACAGCCGATACTTCGTAGTGGCATTGCATTATAGTGACATTACTGCAAATTTATTTAATGCTGATATATCAGCATTCCGTGTGCAGTATTTAGAAAATTCAAAATTTCCTGCCAGTCCAGACAGGACAGCAAGAACAAGGACAAAACAGCTCAACTGCAACTGGCTGCCTTGTCCTATGCGATGCGTGCACCAATGCAAACTCCCGCAGTTTCTTCCTCAGAAGCTACGGGTGGCTGCTTGTAGTCTGGATGTCAGATCCCCGCTTTGCAGCAGGTAAGCTGTGGGGTGTTTTTTATATATATATATATATATATAACACCGTGAATTTAATCAGCTAATCTGGAGGGGGCCTAATTTGGCCCCTGACCTGGCTGTATCAGCAAGTGAAGTTCTAGCCGAGCTCTAATTAATACAGTTGGTAGGAAGTGCCTTGGAGAAAACATCTCTGCTGTAATGGGCTACCTTCTCAGCTTGACAGCTCTACTGCCATCAATCATGTCTTCCAAGTCACCTCTTCATCTTTTGTACGCAGACACAAAATCCCCTCATATGAATATGATGCATTTTGCCTCACGGGGAACCCAGTTAAGTTCACAAGGAGCATCCTCAGAATCATGCCTTGCACACTAAACGTTTTGCATCATGTAGGGATGTACGAGTCCCTCCACGCACCCTCTAGCATCTTTGACAGGGGGTACTGTGGAGAATAGGGATGTGCATGAATGGTTGTTTTTTTTTTTTTTGGCACTTAATTTGAAATAAATGTTCAAAAATGTGTATTCGTACAAATAGATCTCATATGAACAGATAGGTATCTGATATAAATAGATAGGTATCTGATACATTTCCCCAGCTTAACAAACATCCAAACTATTTGTACAAGTGTCTGGAAACATTTGTATTCATTCAAATGTTAGCATATGAATATTGTAACATTCCATTCAAGTTCGAATGTCCTAATTCGACCAAATTTTGAATGTTAACGAATATTCGTGTACATCCCTAATGGAGGCAGGCTGATTTTGATGAGGCTTCAAGGTGCAACAAATGCCCTGCGATTAAACAACTTCTGGGATTGCTTTGTCCTATCTTACATCTTGTGATTGTGCAATAAGTTTGGAGTACCTTGGCAGCCACATTACACAGATATGTTGCAGATACCCATTTTCTTTGGGAAAATGATGTTCATGGGAAAAAAGGAAAAAAAGGAGAGAGATACTAGGTCTTAATAGTTTTCATAGAAAGTTTTACATCTCAGTAAGACATCATTGCCAAAATATACATTTGCATGTAATGAAGCATGAATGTTAAGAAAATTTGAGTAAATTTCTACAGTGTACCTGAACTTCTTCAGAGCATACACATTCTCTGCTAAGTCAAATCACAGTCTTATATAACCTACCATTCTCATTTCCACATGTCTGGTACCCCTCTAGGAACTCCATAAATGTCCTTGTTTCCACATATGTTCCTGGGACTAAAGGACAAACAGGTGCTTTTAATGTTTTGTAAACTGTTTTGAGAGTTTTTTTTAATGGAAAGTGGTATAAAATGTCTTAAATAAATAAAGAATAAGTCAACCATGCATTCCCAGGTAGTGAATTCTCATGCTGTCTCCTCACTTTTGCTTTTTGCTCTAGGAAATTCCTTTCTATCATATCTGGAGTGGCAGCCAACGGGCACTTCATTGCACTTTCACACTTGAAAGATACAGTCCAGCTTCAACAGAACTGACCTGCAAGATCTGTGTCCGACAGGTGGAAGGGGAAGGGCAGATATTTCAGCTACACATTACCCTTGGAGAGGTGAGCCAAGGACACTAAGGCTATGGGAACAAACAAGCAAGCCTGTGTAGAGCAAGCTTGTGTAGCTGGTTTGCATAAGACCGAGGGGATGGAATATTTGACCAAGGATATGATCAGATGCACTTAAGGAGGCACCTTTTGGGTAAATTTGAGTTTGTAACCACAGATATTTCCCCCTGCATTCATCGTACCTTGTCTTGAAGCCTCAGAAAGAATGACTTTTCAGAATTTCATAGGTCTGAAGGCATCTTTTTCTTTAAGCCAGCTTGGGTAAAAAAGCAAAACAAAACCATAAGCAAAGAGGCAGGGGTTTCCCACAAACGACCAATCAATGGTTAGATCTGATAGTTAGGGTAGGTGCTTCCTGACCTGGAGGCAAATAGAGACTGCAGAATGTGCAAAATAGGGTAGATTCTCAGTTGTATATTCAGACAACTGTTTGTTAGGTGTGTGGTGGTGGTGGGGATGGAACCTTTCCCTAAAGGGACAACTAAAAAAAAAACACTGTCTGATCACATCTCAAGATTCCTATGGCTTCTTCCACAGACATGGAGAGAATAGACTAGAATATTCATTTTTGAGACCATTGAGGCCAAATTTGAAGCTTAACTTACACCATGAATCACTCCTCTTCAGAATCTTTAAAGGGAAAGAGGCACACATTTTCATTGTCCTTTTATTATAGTCTTTATAATCTGCTCACAACGTTTTCTGGTATTATCAGATGGTTTTCTGCCAAAGGGAGGGTAAACATTCCTTCCACCTTCTGCATTCCCCATATGGGCTAATTTTGCTCTCCTGGTTCTGACTTCCCAAGACCTGCCATTGTCCATCCATGCATGTTGATATTTGAAGGTTCTTTTCTGGGCTCAGTGAAGCAGGAGGATATGATGCCACTATGAAAGTCACAGTTTTATTTCTGAGGCATGATATTTACCCTTCTGTTTTCTGCTGTTTCGATTTCTCTTCATCCATGCGTGCTGGACTGCCTAATGCATTTCAGTGTCTTTTTCTCAGAGTACCTTCTTCAACTACTTCTTTTTTGCCAAATGCTTTGAAAAGAAACTCAGTTAATCTCAAGGTACAAAGACAGAAATAAGCAGGCATGGATTGGTGGGGAAACCAGAAAGTGAGACTATTTTCCACTTGTGAAACTAGAACTGCCTTTACACTTTCTCTCCTGAATGTGAGATTCATCCAGAAACTTTTAATTATTCAAGGTGAACAGAAGGTGAAACAGAAGTATTTGTAAACCAAATAAGCCTTCTTGACATTGCAAAATTTATATTTGTGTTACAAATAGATTTGAGCAAGAGCCATTCTAAACTTTATATTTGGAATGATCTTAGAAAAGAAGCTTCAGAGGGAAATTGTCATGAGAAATCCCTGCTGAGCTCAGGTCATACAGACATAAGTGCAACTACCCTGTCACACCTGTCCGCAGGCTAGGTGTGTTAGAGTTTTATCATGAAGGCAAAATTGTCAGTAAATCCACAAGGGGATCCCCTGTATGAATTTTGCTGAGACTCTGCTCTCTGATGTTTGATTGACAAGAGGACAAAGGCAGGATTTCTTTGCCAGTGACAGTGTCCTCTGGAGTTCACATCTCTAGGGCTGCGTTCACACCTATGTTTTAATTCAGCTTTGCTCCACTTTCAGAGTAAAAGAACACATGAGCAAAGTAACTGGTCATTTTCTTGTCACCTTATCTGACACCAAAATGGACTTTATGAGTTAGATAATGCTGGAGGGGGTGGGGTGAAGTAGCTTGTCACTTTGCTGATAGGTTTTTTCACTCTGAAAGTAAACTGAAGCTGGATTAAAACATAGGTGTAGCTAGGAATTGTGAGTGGCCTTATGCCTTTCCTACTTGGAAAGTGAAAACGTATTTCCTTTTCCTTTGTGTTTTATTGCTGGGGTAAATTAAATCCTACTGGTCAATTTCAAAGGGTGCATAGAATTATGATCAAATTACCCTCTTTTTTTGCCATAAAAGACCTAGTTAAAAAGAAACAAAATCCTATTATCATCTTGTCTCCTATATAAAATTATTTTTCTTAAGTATTCCAGGTCAGATTATAAGCATGTTTTACATATCTCTTTTATAAGGCGCCAAGTACGTTAGCTAGGTTTTTATGGAGTTTTGTTCACCACCATGGGGAAGGTAACTGTGCCCTGGAATGGGGAGTTAGTTACTATCCTTACAAGAAAAGTAAAACCCTTTTTTGTTTTCCAGAACTCCAGCTCTTTTGATGCCTTGCGTTCTTACCCTGGGAGTGCCCTGACGATTCAGCTGGGGCCATACGCCTTCAAGATCCCTTTGTCTATACGGCAGAAGATCTGCAACAGCCTTGATGCCCCCAACTCCAGAGGCAACGATTGGAGGCTCCTTGCTCAGAAGCTTTCTATGGATCGGTGAGTTTTCTTTCCCTCTTTTGCTTTTAACTGCCCTTTCATGGAACACACCAACTAAGTGGCTTAGCCTCGGACCTTTGGAAATTCTTTGCGTGCTCCAGACAGCAAGAAGCAAGGCAGGAAGTACACCAGATCCTGCAGTTGCCTCCTGCCTCTCCTCACAAGTCACAAGTGTCAATCATGGGCTTACCTTTGTGTCTGTCATCAGCTTTTGAATTGGCTCACTTAGGCCCACTGGAAGCCAGCGAAGCATTCCCTCAAAGCCAGTTTGATCTTGTGGTCAGAGTGTAGGGTTCTTATCTCATAGTCACCGGGTTCGATTCGGCACT
This sequence comes from Aspidoscelis tigris stejnegeri, assembly GCA_023333525.1. NCBI lineage: Eukaryota > Metazoa > Chordata > Lepidosauria > Squamata > Teiidae > Aspidoscelis > Aspidoscelis tigris. Next base: position 100,713,855 of record JALMGA010000002.1, read on the forward strand.
CCTCCACAAAGCCAGCTGGGTGACCTTGGGCTAGTCACAGCTCCCTTCTGAGCCCTCACAGCCCCATCTACCTCACAAGGGCTGCACCCAGACTTGTTTATACTTTGCAATGGAATGTGCAGTCATGACTGGGGCATCACACACGACAATTGATGCATCATCGTGGCGGTGCATTATCTGGTCACTACTGCTCACCTTAATGCTGATCTAAAGACCTTCACTGCGCAGTAGAAACAAAATTCAAATTTTCCTGCCAATCTGGGCAAGAAGAGAAGGATGAGAGCAGGAGGGCAGCTGAAAAGTGATTGGCTGCCTCAACTCACATGACCACACGCGCCAATCAGCCCTCACAGCTTCCAATGGGAAGCTACAGAGCCTTTTGAGTTGGGACAGCCAGTCATCACTGTGCAGCAGGTAAGTTTTTACTTTAACTGTGGATTTATTCCACAAGTCTGGAGGCAGCCAAGGTACCTGTTGTGGGGAGAAGAATAGAAAGCTTTGCCACCCGCTTTGAGTCCCCTTAAATGGGTGAGAAAAGCAGGGTAGAAAAGCCAACTCTCCTCATCATCATTTCCTTTTTATTTTCCTTCTTTCTCCACACACATGGCTGGCTTCTGCTAGCTCCAAGCAAGCTGCCAACTTGCATGAAAATAAGCATTGCTGTTACAGGAAACTGAAGGCACATTCCCATTATAAGCTTATTTCAGGTTCAAAACTATTTCAATCCTCACAGTTCCCAGGGCATGCATGCCATCAGGAGGCTCTCTGCACAGGTGCGCCGACTGGCCAGGGCAGCACGCCTGTGCAGAAAGCCTCCTGACGGCAGGAGCTGACAGAAGCAGCCCTGACCAGTCAGGAGGCATGTAGCACGCAGGCACACAGCCTCCTGGGATTCCCTGGCCAAAATTGGGGCAACGGCGAAGAGGTAAGGAGGGGATCACTCGGGCTTTCCCCTGGGGGGGCTAGGGAGGGGTTTGGGGAAGCTCCCCCTGGCTCCAGAAGCGGCGATCTGCCGCTTCTGGGGTGAGGGCGAGCCCCTAGCAGAGTCCCCCGGCTCACCATGCTTGGCTCCAGCAGAGCCAATCATGGCAGGCCGGGGAAGGGCCCCTGGGACACAGAAGTGAGGCGGGTGCTGTGCGTCCACACAGCATCCACCTCAAATCCGTATCTAAGTTGTCTTTCTGCCGTGTGTGTGGAAGGACGAGGGGGGGGGGGTAGATCCGTATCTATTAGATCTACCTCTGTAAATCCGGATCTACCCTGCATCCGGGTTTAGTAAATCCGGATTTATTCTAAACCGGGTTTACTAAATCCGGATGATCCGGATTTATATAGGTAAGTGCGGAAGCAGCTGCACAGTCTACAAAAGGAAACCTACCATTGGTCAATCTGCTTTGGTTTCAGATTATTTATTCCTATAACTATCAGGTGCAGCTGTCTGCCTAATCAAACAGCAAAGTTTCCTCCAATAACTGGATGAATTCTGGATATCATGTCCAGATATGGAGGAAGTTTGATTATGGACAGAAGAGAAGAAGGGGAGTAAGACCAAAACCACCTATAAAGATGTCTTCATGTCTTCTGCAGGCAACCATCCAAACCAGAGTTTCCTAATGAGATATTGTTTCATAGAATAGATGCAAAATTTGATGTCAGTGTGTGTTTTTATCTCAATTTTATTTCTTTCATAGGTATCTAAATTTCTTTGCCACCAAAGCTAGTCCAACAGGGGTGATTTTGGACTTATGGGAAGCCCAGCACCAAGATGATGGGGATCTTAACACATTGGCCAGTGCCTTGGAAGATATGGGCAAGAGTGAGATGCTGATCGTCATGGCAACAGAGGGGGACTGCTGATGTAGCTTTATGAAGACTTCCGGCAATGGCCAAGCAGAGGATGGAGTGAGACAGGGAGAGCAAAAGGAGGGAATGTCCCCTTTTTGGACAGGGAAAAAATACTGCATAGAAGAAGCAGAATCTCAGCTTAACTCTAAAGGGGTAGCATTCCAGTTCTCCTTCTCACACTCCTCTCTCCTCAAATCACAATCAGCCTTATTAGAGATCCATATTGTGCAGTTTACAAGCAATCCAAGTGTTACAGACTCCTTTCCTTCTTCTCCTCAAAGCCTTTGGACCAAGGCATGAAAGCAACGTATCCTTTCTAGCAGCAACGCAGCCCTTGGTGGTCGGGCGCTTTTTGAGGGCACATAAGGGCTGCTGAATTTGGGCTGGGTGCTTTTCTTTTTGTTGTAATTCTTTCTCCTGTCCTGTTCCCATTCCCTGCCCTGTTCTCTCTTGTTTTGTTTTTTCTTTACGCTTTGAAGAGTCAGTTACAATCTAGTCAACACTGCTGGCACCTGTCAAAGGCTTCACACGATTTAAGACACAAGTCAACAAAAGGAAATGGGAAAAAAAAGCAAAACAGTTTCTTAGGAAACGCAAGTGATTTATCCATATCTTTGGATGCGTCCTCTTTTTTTTTTTTTAAGAGTTAAGGATCATTCATGTGTGTGAGAGCAAGAGTATCATGGCACTCAAAGAAAGAGAAATTGAGAGAGAGAAATAGTGAAAAATGTAAAAGATCAGCATTTTAACTTTGTAGCTTGATCAGGCAGAAGGGAGCTGTAACCACGGCCAAGTGTGGTTTTTACCAGATAATGCGCCAGGTTGTGTCTTCAGCATTTCTTTGTGTGATATAACATTGACCCAAGTTCACAGTCTACCAAACATGTTTCTGGAGAAGAGGCTGAGCAGTCTGTTCTTGTTCCCTTTCTCAGAACAGCAATACAGTCTTTTTCACTCTTTCCAGCCCACCTACTTAAAGCTTAGATGGTTTGATCTGTTATTTTGATCAGATGTTGAGTGCTGGGGTCGCTGTAACTATTTAGACAGGGTATAAGAAATCTTTAAAACCATCTGAGACACCTAAAATCAACACATTAAGAAGAATGCTAGAATGAGTGCCCCTTGGGCCCCCATGTTCTTAATAGACAACATTATGCTTTAGTAGGATTTTAAAGAGCAGGACTTTGGCAGCAAACTCCTAAAGGCCTTTTCCATGCTGGGTCTTATTCTGAATAAGGACCTGCTATCCCCATGCTGGGTGCAAACTATAGCATGGAGATGAATGGTCCCTATTCCAGGATATAATCTGGAATAGGACCTAATACAGAAAGGGCCACAGCTTTGGGAAGGGGGAAATGAACATAAGTGCATGCATTCTCTCCAGGAGGCCAAAGCAGTCTGCACCTCATCCTGGGACTAATATGCACTTTAGATCATGGCTTCTTTGCAAGGAGGTTAGTCTTTCATCGCTGCCCTACTGAATTTTGCACACCAAGCAGGCTGTAGATCACGCTTCCTGCAAAGCAGGAGGAACAAACTAGAAGGTGGAAGGCACTGTAGTACCCTGCTGCTTTCACTGGTAGGTAGATTTGCTCCTCGAGTGATGTCGTTCTACATCTGTCCAAGGACAGGCTGCCGGGGAGGGCTGTTTGGGAAAGACATCTTCAGATCCCTTCTTATCCTGAACATGTACATGTGATGCATGAAGAGCAGTTCCAGAATAAAAAGAAAGAATAGGGTTGGCATGCCAGATTTTTCTTTTTCTGCATTAACTCTTCTGAACATGATTTCAGGTTTTTTAAGTTTAGCCGTTACAAAGAACTTTCCAGAGGGTAGGGTAGGGTTTTTGGAACACTTGGATCATTCACAGCAATAACTACATGTGAAATCTATTGAGCCGAAAACAGAAATTGTCAGTGCTATGTATCAGCTCTATTTTTATTGAGCCCTTTGATGAAAAACTTGCTGGCAGGGGCCTCTTGTTCCTGGACTTTAGGAGCAATGCAGACAGGGGAGAGCTCTAAAGGCAGCCTGTTTTTGACCTCCGTGAACTTTATTTTGGGGTGATCAAGGGAGAGGTCCTGACAGTCTTCCCATCACACTCACAAAAGTGCTTTATGAGCCATTGATGCAGTTTGCAATGGGGGAATGAACAGAACTCATATGCCATGCTACATGGGAAAACTTTGAACTTCCTGTGCAGAAGGAGCGATAAGGCTGTGATAGGAACAAATAGTGAATGGTCTGAACTGTCCACTTGTTTTTAAAGCATGCTTGGGTTCCTCTGACAGAAATCTCAGACATGAGTCAAAGAAATATTGGAAGATCAGTCCTGAAGATCTTTAGAACTACATTCAGTCTGACAGCCCCAAAAATGTATCTGCCATGCAGGAAGATCTCAACAAACTCTCTCCTGAAGCATCTTAAGCTCTTCACACTTTTCTAAGGGCCGATAACACATTTTGCACACAATATATGCAAGCTGCATCTGGAATCAGTATTACGCCATATGCCGTTTGTAGAAACTTTGCACAGACCACACAAAGCGACCCACACCGTGCCGCGTTGCAGCCTCAACAGATGGGGAGCTTTTCCCTGTCAAAAGCCGTTGCAGAAAAGCCTCCTATGTGCTGAGCCAGTTATCAGAAATTTGCAGCTGCTAATTTCAATAGCATTTGCAGCGTCAGTGTGAACAAGCCTTTTCTTTTTCTTTCCTTTTTTTTTTTTTTTTGTTAACTCGCCCTAATAGCTAAAAAGAAGGAAGTGGCAGCGAAGCAAAAAAACTTTGTTTTAAGAAATTGAGAAGGCACAGAGTCATAATGGGGAAATGTCTGTAAGTGGGTCGGTAGGTGTAGGTAGAGTCTAGTACAGGACAGGGAATTGTGATTCATTTCCTTTTGACTTAAAGGCTATTTTTACAGTACCTTCTTCTGTTCTCCAGCCATGAAGGTGTTCTGCTAGTGGAGAAATGAATCACTTAATAAGTCCTTTTAAAGGAGGAATGCAAATGCTGTTGACAAAAGGAGGAGGGATGGATTCCTAGAGAAATCCCAGGGTGAAATGATTTTTAAATAAACTCAGCTATCAGATATAATGATAAAATCCTTCATAAAATATACACAAGTTCCATCTAGCACAGGTTATTTGCCCTTTTTCTTTCTTTCTAAAGTTTTTAGCCCTTGCGGTCATGGAGCTGAGGGACAGTTTGCTAGAAGGTCAGAACCCATGGTATGCTTGGAGAGAAATTTCAGTAACAAGGCAACTGTGGCCCCGTGTTTCGAAAGACCACTTTCCCCCTCTTTTTTCCCCTGTTGTATTTATCAGGTTCCTCCATTCTAATTTACAGCACATCTCTATATGCCTTTACCCAAAAGCAAGCCTCACTGAGTTGTAGGACTGCAGCGATTTATGTTCAGTGCAGAGCTATTCAGGCATACACACCTTTCAATAAATAGCTCCTGGAGTCCAAAAAGACAAAGAAAATAAACTAATGCAAATACACCGGTATTACCTTATATAGCTATATAATATATATATATATAGATTTATAGATTTCTATTTGCATTACGCTGTGATTATCCATTGTTCTTCAGGTTGTTGCAAGTACTATGTAGCTGTGGGGTACTTTCTTATAGTCACTACCTCTTTAAAAGATTATCCTCTTCTGTAATCGTGGTCTGGTTCCAAGAGCGGTGCTCCTTCATAATGCTGATTTTTTTTTTTTTACTCTTGACACTTCTCACAAGGACTTGTTTGTATGCAATAACTTTCAGCAGATGGCACTGGAAGCCTTATGGTGATCAGTTACCTCATTCTGCTCAACTGTAGCATGCTTTTGAAGAAAGAGGGACTCTACAAACAAAAAGAGATAGAGAGACATACTCAGGGAGTTGGAACACAAATGGTGAATGACCCCCTTTATGCAGTGACTGGGTAACTAGAAATTTCTTGTGATACAAAGTTTAGTTCCTTGAGCTGAACTAGGAAAGCTTTGGAAACTTGTTGCTACAAGGGATGTGCTGAACTGATTCTTCCTGTGTGTCTATGTTGAGGAATCTTGTACCAAACCCAACCCCTCAAATGAGATGTTCGGTTCTGCTCCCTTTTTACATCTGCATCTCCTCCCAATCACGTTCTGGCCTCCTGCCCTTTCCTGTCATGGCCCAGCTTCCTCCTAATCACACACCGCCTATTCCTTTTGCAGGTTGACCTTCTTGACTATGCTATGCCTGCATTTTTCAAGGACCCCACACTGGGCCTCTGTCACTAGTTGCATGGCTTTTCACCAGCTGGACTGCACACTTCTGGAACTTTCTGGAAAGTCGAGATACGCATGTCTCTCCACTCCTAGAAGGCCTAGTAGGTCAAAAAGCGCATTAGCTGGCTGGTGAAAAGCCACACGACCAGCAATTATGGCCCACTAGAGGCCAGTTGAAAATGCAGAAAAGGCTTAGATTTCAAACAGAATGCGTGGAGACTGTGCTCTAATTGGAGGGAAGCCAGGGTGAAAAGGAGACATGTGGAGATAGGGGCCAAGACACAATGACAGGAAATGAGGTCACATTGGGGGAAGGGTACATGCACACAATGGGGTTCTTCGACTGTTCAACAAACCAGCCAGCCAATCCACAGAACCAGCCAACCAGTTCTAGGTTGAACCTATGCTTGGTTCTGGTTTTAATCCGGATCTTAAATGTGTGCACATCTCTCGTTGCTGCTTCCTGTTCCTATCATACCAGAAAATCTTACATAGAAAACCTATGAGAATCGTTTGTAGCTAATGCTGCTTATGCTGCCATTTTAGGAATCCATTGTTTTACGAGTCATTTGTAGAAGTGAAACGAGTGAGAGGTTAAATATGAGCTCTGCATTAAAAAATCTTTTGCTGTACGGCATCTAAAGGAAAAGAATTTTTAAAATTGTATGCTAGAAAAGTTGTTTGTGGTTTAAAAACCATAAGCACTGAGCCTGTTTTTGAGATGAAGGCTTTCTTCAGCCACTGTTTTCTCCAGACCAAAATGTCAGATTTTGCCAGATTTTCAACCTTGTTTTCTGGCTTTTGAGGTTGTGTTGTGAATTTGTGTCATTTGTAAAATTTGGAAATGTGAATTATTTACAGCACAGGGAGCAAACTGTGGTCCTTGCAAGTTGAACTGGACTACAACATTCACTGGGAACGGCTATAGCTCAGTGGGAGAGCAAACTTCCCAGAAAGCTGAAGGTTGCTGGTTCAATACCCACTGCAATGGCAAATCACTTCTGTAGGTCTGCCAAGAAAGCTGCATAGAAATGCCCTTGAGGTGCTCATGGAGTTAACCAGGAGTCAGCCATGACTTGATGGAGCCTAATAACATAAACATTCGTTATGTCTGATTGGTTGAGTTGATAAAATTGGAATCAACAGCATTGGGGAGCCAAAGTTGCCCATTATTGCTTCTCACAGCTTAAGATTCCTAAGAAATTGGCAACATCTCTTAAGACCCAGTAGTATTATGGGGGTGTGATGGGGCCTTTGTATTTCCTGTAATGAGATTCTGGAAGAATCTGGGCTTCTTAATGTGTTTCTGGCAAATGTAGGTAAAATCCTCTGGTTTGATGCAGCATCTCTATCTCTCTAATGCTTGAATATTCTGGATATTCATTGGCAGGATCATACTTCTCTCTCTCTCTTTTAAAAATTGAGGTCAGGGATCTTCATATGCAACATACAGAGCTGGGGAAGCATCTAGATTCTGGGAACCAAATGATGAACATTTTTTAAAAATACAACTTTTTAATGAGTCTTTTAGAGTATTTCCTGTGTGGCAGTAACAAAAAGAATTAAAAGACAGATAAATATGACAGTAATTTAACCATAAGGTATTGGGAAGAATAGCAGGCACTCCCTTCTTCAAATAAGATATGTCCTGAAGACTCTGTAGGTTTTTATTGTATTTCCAACTGAGGGAAAATAAAACAAAGAGCATATATTTCTTCATTTTGAATTTCAAATGTACAAATGAAAAATGGAGTGATAAAGTGAGTGGCATTTGGTATGGATTAAGAATGGAAGAATGACGAAGTCATGAACTTTCTCTTGGTACAAAATAATTATTTGTTCTGAGATTACACTTTGTTCTTTAGGCTAAGTAAATGGACATTAATCATCTTCTATAGAAATGTAATGGTATCCCTGGTATTAAACAGAGTTTATTCAGATTTCAGGAGCAGAGGGTCTTTAAAGTCTGTTCATCTTCATATGCTCTAGTATATCATGACAAGTTCACCTTCCTACTCAAGAGCAGTTGAATGGAGGTAAATTATGGCAATTGGACAAAGGCAGCCTTTTCAGTAAAACTATAGATCCAACACAGAACAAGAGCTCATTTTGCAGTATGGAAAGCCCTTTTTCCAATCATCAACTTCTTTGTCCCCACATAAGCCTGCTCTTGAGGTGGGCGCTTTAAAGTCCTCACGTTGTCATGTCATGACTCGTTTTATGACTTGTCGGAACATCTGCATCTCTCTCAATCTCTCTCTCCCATTTGCTTCCCATGAGATGTTATGCAATGAAGGCTTTGCTCATCATTATGAGGACTTGTGAATGCCTAAATTGGCCTCTAACGTGTTCACACTGTGTGCTCAAATGCAAGAACATGTCCTTGCACAAACCCAGAGACGAATGGAGGTCTGATCTGTATTGGCATAGTCCTGTTTGTCACATCTCCTTGCAGCTGTGGGATGAAGGAAGGATGGAGATATGGAATTTCACAGGATGAATAGGGATGTAAATTCACCCTACCATTGGCCTGAAATAAAAATTCAGGAAGCACTGGGAAACGTAGTGTCCCCGTTAGAGAATCATTGCCCAATTTTTCACTCTGTGTGTTTGTGTGACTGCAGAACTAGACAACTGGTGTGGGTGTGGGTTACAATACCAGAAAGAAAGCTTGGTTTTAGGTATGCCTGGGTACATCTCTGATCAGGGAATGTGCAGAATTTGTCCTGTTTTTCAGAAATGTTGACCAAGCAGGGAATCCTATTGCTTTGAATGCACCCTCTGCTTACCCTGTGGGAGGGTTGTGCCTGTTTTTCTCACCCCCCCTCCCTTTCCTGTCTTAAAGGGGTCTCCATGGTCACACACAGTTCTGTGACATAGGTTTGCAATCTTGGCAAAAGTAGATTCCCTGTTTCATTCACCCATCAAGAGTGTCATTCATTCTCTTGCTCTCCATGGATTTCATATTTATATGCCCAAAGGTGTCTTTTTCCTTTTCCTTTTTCTGGGGGTCTGGAAGCATCCTCTATACACACTTCTGTTTATTCTGTAAACTAAGAACTGTAAATAAGGTTTAGCATTCCTATTGTAACAAATTAATTTTTATGCAATAAATTATATTTCCTAGTCTAATAAAAAGTTTAAACTTAAAAACCCGAACGGTTCCTTCTTTTTTGCTCCATGTGTACAGAAGACTCCCTCTAAGGCAGGCAGAAGAAAATTTAGTGACATTTTGGAAGATTCATGACAGTGACACTGAGACAGAATCAAAATGTTAGCAACTGGGCAACCTCACGGGTCATATTCGGCACTGAATATAGCCACCAATTGAACTGCATTTGCTCATTAGAAAGTTCACTGTAAAGAATTTGTAGATTATAATAGTACAAAATTCACTAATGTTCCGGAGCATTGAATTAAAATCCAAATGTTCATATTCTAATGTGCCAACATTCGACTTGAATCCAAATGTGCGATTGTGGCCAAATTTGTACATATAGTACGAATATTTGTGCACATCCCTATTATAGACTATTATTGCATCTACTTATGAAGGATAACAATCTGGACCATTAATGTGGTGCTTCTTATGCCTTGCATTCTGGCCAGTAACGAGCTCGTAACAACTGCAATAGCTGATGAGCCACACTGCTACCTGGCCTTGCCTCAAGCTCATACATTCTCCTTCATTGGAATAAATCTGAGTATATGATGCTATTAATCTTATTCACCTGAAACTCTGCCTGCGTCCCCCCACGCACACTTTATCTTTCTATTTTACTTTGCGGTAAAAGGGGGAGGAACTGTTCTATCACCAACCCAGTTGATTAGATATGGAAAAGATTAACTTTCAGGTTGGGGGGACAAGCAGGATGCTTCTAAGGCCATTTGCTGGGATTTGAGAGCAGGAGAAGGTTTGCCCTTGTCTCTGCTTGAGATGCCCATAAGCAACTGCTGGACTAGATGGGCAGGGCTCCTCTTATGTTCTTACCTTCTAAATAAATCTGCTTCTGGAAAGTTTCTGTCCTAACAATGGCAGCTACTTTTTTTCAAATAATTTAATTATTTCAAAAGCATACATAGTTCCCATCTGTTTTCACATTAATATTGTTAACAGTCAGTCCTGTAAAACAAACTCCGAATTATGATTTTTAGAAAATGAAAGAACCAGTGGCTTGTTTCTTCCATAGGGTGGCAGTGTTACCCTTCAGTGATTTACCAGACCAACTATAAGAGGCGCAAAGTTTAATGTGCTTTCCTCATAAAATAAAGAGGGCCTAATTCCATCACTCGTATTTGATCAACAGTCTCAGCTATTCATCTGTTTATATCACCCTTATTATACCACCCAACCGCCTGACGTTTTGACCAGTATTTGGTGTGACCCTGACATATCTTCTCTGCAAAAACTAGGAAACAATTTCTCCTCCTGTCTTATAACTCTGCTATTCATCCCTCCTGCCTCTGAACTGGCCCCAAATGAAGATGTGCTATGAAATGAAATAAGGTACCTGTTAAAACTGCCTCAGCTTTCTCTTGAGGCCATCTTGGGCCTGAGTAAGACAGATCTGTTGCACAAAGCAATGGAGACAGTAGTCAGTTTCAGTGTTGTACTGACACTTGATGCTTTTTATGCTTCTTTATTTGGTATAATGGGGCAGGCTGCTAGACGATGAGCCAAGCTGTGTGTAATTAAGAAGCCAGACTGAGGTGGCTCAGAGACAGCTTAGGCCCTGGTCACACCTTTAGTTTAAGATGACTTCAGATCGTCTCCCGGTCACATTACTTAATTATTTTTATTCAATTCGTTTTCCAAACCGACTTATCCTCATTGGATTGTTTTAACCAGAGTCCTCTTTTCCAGAAGACTTGGCCATCCTAGCATCCCAGGCCATCTTCTCAGTGAGGTGTGGTGTGGTGACAGCTAAAGGAGGTTGAACCATTCTGTGATGGGTGGGGTCTAGTTTTTCCTTTCAGCCAATGCCTAGGGGAGGGCGGCACGTGTGAAGTTTGTGAGGCACCTCCCCCTCTCCTCAGTTTATGTGTATGATTCCTCTACCTAGCGGTTTTCCACAAATATATATTTTTTTTAAAAATTAACCACATGAAGGAGAAAGGCACATTAAAAAGGAAGGGGTGTGTGAAGGTGGAGGAGCAGGCTTTAAAAAGTACCACAAACACACATCCTCACCTTCCTTGAGTGACACAATGGCATCCAATAAGAAAGATAGATTTGATGCAGCAAAAGGGATGGGGAGCCAAGAGTTCTCCGGAGGAGGCTCAGGTTGGTCACAGAGAAAGGTGTGAGTGACACAGCCCAAAGCTACAGTGGGGGGAAAGCGGTGAACAAAAACTGCTGCCAAAGGACTCCATGATCTGATGCTGGGGCAAGTTTATACAGAGGGTGGGGTTTGAATTGCCCACCCCAATGAAGTCAGGGTATGATGGGGTCCAATTGCTGACAGCATGGGGAGGGGTTCTGCTGAGGGGAGGGGAGGGGGGTTTCTCCCCTGCCAGGCACTGAAGAATGGAGAGTCCGCATTATAAGGTAACAGTGGGAACACACACACACAAAAAAAAAAAAACAACCCAGACCTCACTGCTGATTCAAAGAACTCCGGTTTAAAAGCAGATTAAATTGCCGAGTGGGAACTTGGCCGGAATGTTCAAAAAATGGCCAAATGCAGGTTTTTCTTTGCCTGTCAGTTACCAGGAAATTACAGTAGCACTGGGAGAGACAATGATGTAGAAAACAGTTGGTGGGAGCTGTAAATGCATCTTTCTATTGCCAGTCAGGAGCCCTTTCTGCACTTGCCTAGTTTTGATCTGGATCAGTAGTTGTGGAATAACTGAATCTACTGATCTGAATCATGGGGAGGCACGGGTGAGATCAAGACCATCTGTACTGATGGTTAATCTGGTTCACACTTTCCCATGGCTGCGAAGCTTGAGTGAGCTTCATAGCTGCCTTTGACACCCCTGATGGCTAGGAATGAAAGTTCCTAGCCTCGAGGTTTTGGGGATGTTTTAGGGTGGCGTACTATAGCATGCCACTGAATAAACAGCCTGTGTATGCATACACACACACACACACACACACGCTGTGAGCCGCATATAAATTTAAATATAAATAAATAAATAAATGACAACTGGAAACTTTCACTCCTAGCCATGGGGCTTGGAGGTGGGTATTTTTCAGTCTCATCTGCACACCTCCATGATCTAGATCTGGCTCCATCTTATGCAGACAGAGCTGGACTAATGGGGTGCAGAGGTTTCTTGATCTATATTAACATGCGGATAAAGACACCCAGGATCTGAACCAAAGGCCCTTTGATATGGATCTACAGGAATTTACAAAAAAGGCCAGGGTCCCATTTATACGTTATGTATACGTTAGGCGTACCTCCATAGCTCCAACCTCAGTACTGGACTGAGCTTCTATGCAGGCTTCTCACAGCTTCAAGGAAACCTCAGAAGGGGGTTTGACAGCTCCACTGATGTCCCCAGGGCTGCCAATCCAAAGTCCTTACACCTGTGCTTAGAGGGCCCCCTCACTTTTTATGCACTGGTGAGGACGGCTTCCATGGAAATGCGCCCCATTTGTGGTGAGGGCTCAGCTCAGTGCATAAGAAGTAGCTTTTCCTTTTCCTTGAGCTGGCCCCGATACACAATATTTGGCACAGATCAGCAGACTTCACTGTCCCTCCAATGCACTTTGAACACCATGCGGAAAAGTGGTTACTGTGGAACACACTCACATTTTTTACATGTGACATCCGGATGCATCATGCCATTCTTTTGCTAGCTATCACGTGAACATACACTGGAAATGAGTTAGCATTCTCTAGTGACTTTCGGCTCAGGACTACTAAAAAGAGGAACCAACCCCCCTCCCCACATTCAATTTTTTCACCTGAGCTGCTCTGTAGCACTCAGCTGAAATAGCCCCTAGAAAGTTTGTCAGCTTGCTCTTAAATCCAGCAGCTTTCTAGATTTCTAGATTGTACAAGTGTCAGAAGCATGGCCTTGTTTTGTCAGCTGTAGAGAATGGGTGCAGAGATGATTGGATCAAAAACAGACAAACAAAATCTGGGAGGAAAATGCCTTGTTTTCAAAAACATTCAAACCATGTCATATCAGATGGATTGTAGAGGAGCAATTTTTCAAAAATGTCTGACATGCCATATCAGTCAGAAAGGCAATCTAGAAAAGTTCCACTTACGTAGGGGGCTTAGCAAAAGAGACCAAAGCTAGGTTTGCACTTGCTCGACTGGAATTGGATACACAGACAATACCAGGCCAGTTAATATGTAGGACAGTGTGGCCCATTTGGCACACTGAAGCTGGAACACTCCTGTTAAGGGGAGTGCACGAATGCAATTTTTGGGATTTGATTTGAATCTTTAAAATTTGAATTTACCCAAATTCGATTCGAATTAAGCAAAGTCAAATCTATTTGTTTGAATTTTCAATTTGAATTTGCACTTACGAATGTTGACACTTATATGTCCCGTATGCATTGTTACGCATCCCGTACACATCCATACACATCCTGTATTTATCCCGTATGCAACCCATTTTCATCCCGTGTGAATCTGTACAAATGCGCATGGATGTGGGAAAGATGCGTACATGCAAGTATGCATCATGTAAGTACCAGTACACATACAAATGCCCAAATAATTCAAACAAATAGATCCAAAATTCAAAATTCATTTCAATGTTTAAATTCAAATTTACACGCATTTGATTTGGATTTGAATGTCCAAATTCAAACAAATTTGATCTAATTTTGAATGTTTTGAACATCCCTACTCCTGTTCTGTCCATCAGCAACCTCCGGTTTTACTCCTGGCCTTGCATCCAGATGTCAGATGTCCCATTCGCCCCTTGCTGCAATTGCTTAATGGCACGATGTATCCAGTTCATATTGAGTCTTGGGGCAGGGTGAGCTTTGGAAAGCCTGAGCCCTTTGTGGTTGGGTGAGGACACTAAGGATCATTATCAATGGCCCCTCACCTGGCAACATCTGGAAGTGTTGTGTACACACCACTCTCAAACTGTTCCCAATGCTGCAGGATTGCTTTTAACCTACGCACATCAGGTAAGGATTGGGAACAACTTATAGCTATAGCAGACTGAACAATGCGTTCCAACAATCTGCTTGGATCTGTACCCCAGGTAACTACAAAAATGCCCCAGGTAGTCCTTTTCCTTTCCTTTCTCTTGAGCTGGTCCCAGATACGCAACATTTTAAAAAGCAGCCTGTGCAAAATCAAATCCCTGTCCCAATGCAATGTTGCTGAAAAATTCATTTTGCAACAAAAACTTAGTGAAAAGACTTAAGTGCTTCTCTAGGCCAGCGCCTAGGCAATCTCCATTTAAATGCCCTCTGAGAAGTGAAAGATTTGGAGGGCAACTTTTATCCACCCAAGACAGCATGGATGGACTGCTTGGAGCTGATATAGTCATACTTGAGAGCTCTTGCAAGCTCAAAATTGATGAAGATTGGAGTATTGCCTCAAGGTATTGGCTGTGCCGTTTTGAAATGATAAGCAGCCCCTAAAATTAGGGACTCTTTTACAACTGTCTCTTTCCAGAATCCCATAAGTCCAAGCCCAAAAGCCCATGATTCTCCTTTCTCCTTTACTGTCCCACCTCGAGCAAAGCATGTAAAGTTGTTGAGGCTGAAGGGAGAGAAATCACCTGCTTCTAAGCTAAGGCACCTCATAAATTATGCTTGATTCATTTATGAGTCTAAATAGCCAAATTCTATTTGCATAATGGGCATTCTTTGCTTAGCTTTTTCCTCCAGAGGAGAATGGAGTGTGTCAGTTTGATTTGGCAATAAACTGGAGTCCTTGGGCATAAGGAAGGAAAGAGTCTCTAATGTTCAAAATGTTCAGAACGTTATAGGTCAAAGCAAAGATCTTGCACGGCACCGAAATACTTCATTGCATTAAAGGGTGCTTGCCAAAGTTTGAGAATTACAGGCCTTGTATCCACTGGCTATGCTAGCCAGTTAGGAAGGGTGGTGAAGGGCAAATAATCTAGAAGGAATTTCATTGGCTCCTCAATGTTATATTATTTACTAGCAATGGTACTGATGTATGTTATAAGCTCCCATATTAAGACCAAGTAAAAGAGTCAAAGCTTTGTTCATTGATATATTTCTTTATTTATACCAAAGAAGCATTGAAGTTCAGCTTAGAGCCTTTTCTCCCTTGGTGAAAATGCGAAGACCAGGAGCAGTTTTGCACTTCTCTTCCCAGTCCGTGGATGGGAAAGGTGTTCAATGAACTAACCTTTACTAGCACTCACACTTGCGAGCAATAGTCACTGACAGTCCAGCTCGCAAGTCATCAAGCACTTATCTGTTTTTGATTGTTGGGTTGCTCCTCTTCTGGGCACTGCCATCTTGAGTGTGGCACCCTCTGTTGACTGTCCATGCATCAGCGCCGTTGCTATGATGACTCTGATGCTCTGTACGGTCTGAGTTGGGTCAAGGGGTCATCAGAGTTGCCAGACCTCCCCAGCCAGCAGAGGTGCAAATGGTTGCTGGCTGGATGCTATCGGGGTAAGTTCCAATCATGTTCGGTTACGTATGGAGCAAGATTTCGTGCTCCACCACCAGTTCATAATTAGTGAACATCCGGGGAGGCAGGGAACGCTTGCAGGTTGTAGACTCTCCTGTAGGAGATGTTCACCTATCTTGAACTAGGGGCCAAAGTGCAAATGGGCCCCAGGTATGCCTCAGCATGGGGCATATGCACTGAGTGGAGCCCTTTCTATCTCAGAAACAGCTCTGGGTGTGCCAGACCATCCCCTGGCTATGTAGCTGTGGAGGACTAAAAAGTTCCCAACAGTTTGCTGCCTTTAGTTCATTCTTAAGTCTGGGGTTGTCTGCATTTAATCAATAGAAGAAAAAGAGTTGGCTTTTCTACCCTGCTTTTTTCACCCTTTTAAGGGGATTCAAAGAGGCTGACAAAGCTTTCTATTCTTCTCCCCACAACAGAACACCCTGTGAGGTGGGTGGGGCTGGGAGAGCTCAGAAGAGAGCTGTGGCTAGCCCAAAGTCACCCAGCTGGCTTCATGGGGGAGGGTGGAATCAAACCCGGTATTCCCAGATAAGAGTCCGGCTCCCTAACCACTAGACCACTGCACCAATATTCAGTTTATGAACAAAGTAAGCTGAACACTAACACTGGGGTTCTCAGTGTTTAATCATATGCAATGCATGCTTCATAGGACCTTATAATGGCTATGATCTGCTGAAAGCTAGGAAGGCCTCCTGCCACCAAGACAAAATATGGACTAAAATGAATGGAAACAGTCGGATGTCTGTGTCTGCATTCAGATGCTACTTACTTATTCTGCTACATTCAAATATGCCAGACAAAGCATGGGTATTCCAGAATATCCATACTTGATTCCAAAACATCCAAATATAGTGGAATAAGTAAGCGATGTCTAGAATCATTTATAAGAGTCCACTAGGCTTTGTATTATGGTCATGGCTAAGGAAAAGGGCACCGGGAAAACCAGAGCAAATAATCAGTGGGGAAAAAAAATCTTATTATTACTGTATGAAAGCCTGCAAAAGCTGTTACGGGCCACTACACAAATCTGTATTACTGATTGAATACATCCAGCTTTTGGCTTTCTAAGCAGTTGTTAATGGGTAATATTTACTTGATGGACCAGAACAGCTTCAGCTAAATGCAGGTTTTTCCCGTTACCAACCCTAATTGTATTGTTTACCCTGGCAGGCTGTCACAGTCTCTTGTGCTAATCTGATCTGAGGCGTTTTTTCCAACAGTGACTTTCCTGACATGATCGACCACAGCAGCTCACAAATATCAAGTGTGTTGTTCTGAGCTGATGGCTTATAGGCCAGGACAAGCCGAGCTGCCTTTCCTTGGGTGTTTTCGTGTCCTGCGTTGGCCATGCCGTTGAAAATGATTGTGCTCTTATGGATTTTTCTAATTTTAGCCTTGTTTTCATCTGGTGCCTTGCTCTCGGGCCTTCTTCCTTTTGTCTGCTTGCTGAAAAACAAAGTATCTTTAATCCTCTGGATGCCAAACATTCTGGCGTCTCCTAAGTGACTACAGAAAAGGAGCTGCAATTCTGCTGAAATAAAGGGAACCTCCAGATGGCAAGGGTTTGTGCTGGATTATAACCAGGTGCCATCACCGGCCTTCAAAGTGGCCTTCCAGCTGTTCCTCTGGCATGGACATTATCCCAGAGGCACCTCTGAGGTGGCTTAGAAAAGATTCTGAGGTGGGATTGTTCACACACCACCCCTCACCCCTCTGAGCCAGTTTGGTCTAGTGGTTAGGGAGCTGGACTCTTATCAGGGAATACCGGATTCGATTCCGCCCTCCCCCATGAGGCCAGCTGGGTGACCTTGGGCTAGTCACAGCTCTCTTCTGAGCTCTCACGGGGTATTCTGTTGTGGGGAGAATAGAATAGCTTTGTCAGCCGCTTTGAGTCCCCAGCTCTTCTCCTTCTCTCATGAACATTCTAGGCTAGAATAGATCTACCTACCTACCTAAAGAATTTATAGCCTGCCCTTCACCAAAAGGTCTCAGGGCAGGTCACAATAAGAAAGAGCAAAATATATAAAATATTAAAATGTATTTTAAAAATGCAAACCTCCCATCCAGCCTCCCTAACAGAGCAACACCTTAAGAAAGCTGTTTAAACAACAAAAACTTGGACAGTCTGCCTGGTCAGAATCACGTAACTTTCTTGGCAAATTGTCTCAGAAGCTTCTCTAGTCTTCTTCAAGATGGTAAGAAGAAACATGCTTTATTCCAGAATATCCATATACAAGTGGAATAAGTAACCGAGGTCTGGATTCAGCCTAAGAGAACACAAGGGCCACACGCAGTTTCTCTGAGGCGCCTCTTTTGTTATGTCTGAACGTAGCTGTAGGGGCAGACAAGGCAAGGAGCAGTTTCTTAAGATTTACAGCTTTACCTCAGAATAAGTATCCGTCCTTAAGGTTTTGAAGAATCTGTAAAGCATGATAATATGATTAATATTTAGCAATCAAACACATCAAAGTAAAAATTTAAGCCTGTCCCCATCTAAAACAATTTTTTGTTGGGTCTTGTCTTGCTAAATAAGTTGCTCAGATTATTCTGATGCTTCAAGGAACAGGAATCCACATTTACAGTTTCCAATGACACCAATTTGTTCAGTATACTACGTCCCAGAAGTGACCACAGGGCTGTGCTAAAGCATTGCTTTGTATACAGAAGGCCCTTGGTTCAGACCATGGCACCTGACCAGAAGAAGTGAAACTTTTAATTTATATTTGCCAAGAAAATTACATGGTTTTGTCCAGGCAGGCCGCCTCTAGATGAGGTGTAAAACCCACGATTATCCAGGAGCTATGTTCAGATTGCTACATGTGTCTGGCACGATGCCAAAATAGCCCCTGGATATGAGGTGAATATCATTATTGCAGGAGAATCAACTCCCAACCCACATTTTCCAAATATAGTGATAGGACTTACCTCTGGATGACAGCGTCCACAATCTGGCATTTTGGAAATGGCCACTGCGCATGTGTGAGGGCCAAACTGGACCCAAAATGGGGTGGTGATCACACTGGGGACATCACGGGAGCAACCATCCAAACCAGGAGCGTTTCTACATTTGGCTTCCGGTCTGTTGGATGGGAAAAGTGCAGAAAAGACTAACACGTACTAGTGTTCGCACTAGGGAATGCTAGTACATGGCAGGTTAACCCTTACATGTCTGGAAACTTACCATGCTCTAGTCATGGGTCCAATCCCTGCCATGGTGCCGCTATTTTGATTGTGGCGCCCTGGGTGACTGTGCTGGTACTGTGGTGACCATGATGCTCTGCGCATGTGCAGTCGCATCAAGGGTCATCTGAGATGCCAGCATGCTTGCGCAGCACCTCAAATGATCCCTCGCACTGGAAATGGTTTGAATACTCACCGCTGGATGTGACAGGTAAGTCTTTGGTCACTTTAGTCAACATTAGGTTGCACGTGGTTCACAATTCACTGTTATTTTGCAATAAGTGAACATCTAGGCAGGCAGGGGATATTTCTAGATTGTAAATGCCTCCTGCAAGTGCAGACTACCTGCCCAGATGTTCACCTATCACAAACTACAAGGCCAAGTGCGAACTGGCCTCAGGTAAGTCCTTTTGCTTCCCTCATGGTTGCCCAATTCTTTGGGCAAATACCAATTATTCCGGAAGTGCTTTCTTCTGCAATATAACTATAGTTCCTAATATTTAGCAGCCAACTAAAGTCAGCTGTACTCAGGGGAAGTTGAGCTTAATCAGAAGCATCTTTGCCTTCCACATAGAACAACATCAGGCAACAGTATGGCAACATTCTCAGCCATTTTCTAGCTAAGTTAAAACTCCCTAAAGCACGTAGTAGGTAAAGCACTTTAGAAACTATACTAAGGTTTGTAAAAATACTGTATCACATCATCATGTTCCCACTGCTTTCCATACTAACATATTATCATCTACAATATTACAAAGGTTCTGATGATAAGCACTATTATAATGGCAATGATAGTGGATGGTGCAGTGATTGAACCCAACAAAATGAGGGAAGATAGGTTAGTGGTAGAGCCTGAAAAGCAGAGGGTGAGGGGTTTGATCTCCAGACTCCCCTTGGAAACATGCAATGGCAAATTGTTTCTGGAACTCTATCAAGGTGTCCACGCCTATGCAGCCAACCAGGAATTGCTCACAATTCAGGGGTACCCAGCCAGCAAAATATGTTTAGGTGCCACTACTTAGCGAGCCTTTATTTTTATCATGGGAGAACAACATTTGGCACTTGTCAGATTATCCAAACAATGCATACCACGTAAGTGCTGAGGGTTCAGCCGGGATTCAACAGCAGGAAAAGGTTTGCCCTTGTCTCTGCTTGAGATGCCCATGAGCATTTGGTGGGTCACTGTGTGTGACGGGACGCTGGATTAGATGGGCTGTGGCCTGATCCAGCAGGGCTTCTTTTATGTTCTTATGTTCTCTAATCCACTTTTTCTAGCACAACACTAGAACCAGGGGGCACTGTATGAAGCTGATGGGTAGGGGAGTTGGATCTGACAAGGGGAAGTATTTCTTCACCCAGAGGGTCATCGGTTTATGGAATGTGCTGCTAAAAGAGGTGGTACCAGCTGCCAGCCTAGATGGCTTTAAGGTCGGATTAGACAAATTTATGGGCGACAGATGTATCAATGGCTACTAGACTGAATGCCTAGGTGCATCTTTCAGGCTGGGGGGAAAGCAGGACTCTTCTAAGGCCATTTGCTGGGATTGGAGAGCAGGCAAAGGTTGTCCTTGTCTCTGCTTGAGATGCCCATGAGCATTTGGTGGGCCACCATGTGCAACAGGATGCTGGACTGGATGGGCTGTGGCCTGACCCAGCAGGGCTCTTCTTACGTTCTTATGTTCTCTAATCCTCCTTTTCTAGCACATAATGTTTAGGAGAAGGGGACGGGCAGACTAGTGCGTAGTAGACCATGGGTGTTTTTCCACTTACCACTAAAGGACCCATTAAGGGTACTTAATGGGTACTTAATGCTAGGAAAAAATCCCTAGCACTAGAGTACCCATTAAGGAGGGTCCTTAATGGGCCCTTAACGGGTATTCTAGTGCTAAGTGGAAAAACACCCCACCCCACACCGCCGCCTCCACCAGGAACTGATGGGAACGTGAGGTGGAGGCTTTTCGTCCCAGAGCGGGCGGGCAGGCGGGCGTCGGGGCAACGGCGACGGTCACCCGGGCAGGCTGGCCTGGCGGCCGTCTTCCTCCCATCCACTCGGTCCATTCCGCCGGGCAGCAGCAGAGAAGCGCAAGCCAGCACCGCTCCGCCAGCAGCAGCAGCAGCAGCAGCAGCAGCGGGGACGGGGCGGTGCTGCGAGCCGGGCAGGTGTGGCTTTGCAAGGCGCGGGCGGAGCTGCCGCGCTGTGGCCGTTTGTGGTAGGAGAAAGGCCCGACGGCGAGCCCCGGGCTCGAGTGGATGGGGAAGCGAGTAGTGTCGGCGACAGTAAGTGGCTTCCTCCATGCCTCCCCCCCTTTTCCTCGGCCGGGTTCTTGGCTTGGCAGACGGTTCTCCCCTTTCCTTTGGCGCTCGGCAGCCTGCGCTTTCTCCCCCTCGCTGCGCCCTCCTCTCTCCCTGCTGCGGTGGTCTCGTCCTCTCGGTCCCCAGCCTGCTTCTCGGAGCCAGGATGCTGCCCGTTGCGTTCCCCGTGCCCTGGGGTAGCGCTGAGCATGTGCAAAGTGCAAAAGTGCATTTCTGGTTTGGATAATCTGTCTCGTTCGCATCTGGACGCAGGCAGTGGCCGGAGCGTCCGGCTCATCGTATTTTACTTATTTATTTACTTTAAGAAGAATCAAAGCCAAACCCGCCCTTCTGTGCTCGCGGTTAGGTGCCTACTTGCTCTGGGAACCTTCCCCGTTCCCCTGGGGAATGGCTTCCCTTGGAGCTTTATAGCTTCTTCTCCCATTGTTGTCGAAGAAAGATTGTTTCAAGTTGTGGGGAAACTCCAGTCCCTGTCTTTTGCGCCTCAACTTTCCCCTCCATCTGCTGCTGCCCTCACATACACAACCTTGGGAGGACAAATTAAAGACGTTTTAAAAGGGTTGAAACCTGACGGGGTTGGGGGTAGGAATCCCTTTTCCTGTGGTATTAAAAAATAAAAAAATATAATTATAATAAAACATATTATTGAGGTCTTAAATACAAAATATGATGACATGGCACAAAACATTGTAACGCTGTGTTAAGTTTGTCGCTTCTGAAGTTCTGCTTAATCCAAAAATGAAATTAGGTTTGAGTGACCCTGGTTGTGGTTACACCTGAAGGTTTAATCCAGCTTCAGTCCACTTGCGGAGGGAGAGAATACAATAGCAAAGTGACAAGCTGTTTTCTTTCAGTGTTCAATAACTCAGAAAAATTCACCTTTGGGAGAGATAATGCGGAAAGAAAATTACTGGTCACTTTGCTGATGTGTTCTCTCGCTCTGAAAGTGGACTGAAGCTGGATTAAACCTTAAGTGTGACCAGAGCCCATTCTTCTGAAAGTAAGAGAAATTCCTGGCCTACATATTAGCATTTGTATACTATATGGTAAGGGGAAATGGTAGCAGCATATTTCTCTTCCACGGACTAACTTTTCAACGCTTTCAGTACGTTACCTTGTTGGTTCAACAATCCTGTAAAGCCAGTTATAAGATCTTACATCTCTCTGTCTAACCCACTGAATGATGCTTCATTTTGCCAGTTTGTTTCTCCGCCGTTGCTCAGCCCAAGAGATTGCTTTACACATTCGAAGTTTCTTAACAGCGCAGTGACTAAGTTGGAGTGTGTTGCCTTCTACCGTACAGTCTATAGCAATTTTATTTGATTTTTAAATGCTCAGGTTGTTCATTTAATGTGTCGTGTCGTCACCACACACCTGCATAGAAAAGCTGCCTGTTTGTCACTTATAAACTGTAAGTTCTGGTTCTTTTCTGAAGGCTTAAGGCCGCTCATATTCAGCTGTTTCGTACAGCACAACAGTATATTAGGGCCTTTCTGCACTTAGCTGCTCATAGTCAGTATCAGTGACTATGAGCAGAATAACCAGCCCCGATTCCCAGTTACAGGGGAAGGCATGAGTTGGCTCCAAACCATCTGCACCAATGGCACTGATCCAGATGTGTCCATACCCTAGCCTCCAAGCTTGCATGATCTTTATGGCTGCACCCCATGCCCTCTGAGGACTAGCAGTAATAAACATTTGTGTCTAAAAGATCTGCACATTAATCCTGATCTATGAAGCTATCCCCACCCCCCTGCTGGTTTGCTCTGGATCTATGTTTGGGGCTACCAAGGGCCTTTGGGGGTGGGGGGTGTTTCTCAGCAGCATGCTATGGTGCACTGCTGAAATGACCCCACCCACTCACCCACCCCACCAATAGTCCCAAACATGAGAGGAAGAGCAGACCAGCAAGGCGGGGTGAGGAGTGGCCTCATAGATCTGGATTAACTCACAGATCTTTTAGGCCTAGATGTGTACCACGTGATCCCTTAATCCGTGAGCCTTAAATGGCATGAATATTCTTTCAAAAGAAAACAACCCGCCTGTATAATAAACGCAGGAAAATGTTCAGAAACATTTCAAGGGTTTGTTTTTTACAGCAACATCTTAATGAGCTGTTCTGATTATTTGCTTGGGTTTTAATGGGCCTCAGTTATTCTGAATGCTAGAATTTTCAGTCCTTTCAATGGCAGCTTCTCAGGGATCATTGGAAGAAGTTGTCATAAATTTCAGTCAGGCTTTATTTCTTAATTTTAGCATGTCACCAGTATAAAATGCATCACATAGATAAGTAGAGGTTTCATGTAGTTTTTAGTTATTCCCCATATTGCATTTGCTTGAGTAAAGACTAAGAGACCCATGAGTTTCTAGGTGAAATGAAATTCATAGTGGCTACATGGCACCAGCATAGAAAGCCCAAACTGTGCAGTGAATATGGTGATGGATATGGGAAAGCTATAGAGATGCCACCTGTGTTGCATATGTTAATATAATAACTTCATGTATATTTATTTTGTCTTTGAAGTGGCTGTTGATTTGGTTGACAATGACGACTCCTCTCAGAGCGGTTACTTTTGGAATGAACCGATGAATACCACGATCCAAGAAGATGCGTCCCTCTTAGAAGAGTCAATAGGGAACACAGTGGATTTTCACAAGGCTGAAGATCACTTCAACGGCACCTATATTATCTTCTTTCTTCTGGGTATTTCCTCTCTCTTGCCTTTGAACTTCATCATAACTGCAAAACCTTACTGGATGTATAAACTTCAGAACTGCTCACAATGCACCACTCCAGCAGAGCAGGGGACTTCAGATATTCAGGTGAGTTCTGGCAAATTCACTGTTTCAAGTGGCTGTGTTAACCTTTCTGTTTCTGTGAATTTAATACATGGGTCTGATATCTTGATTTCTTGTTAGTAGGAAATACAAGTTAAGATTAACATGAAGAATTCATACTTGGTGCACACAATTGCATCCCAGACCATTGAGCAAAGTATCAAAAGCAACACAGAGGCTGCATCCAGGCAGGGCCCAAACCCTGTAATTATTTTGTAATTGTACCTTGTTTGCCAGATGTCATGGTGGTGGTCCTAATTAGGGGTGTTCATGAATGCAGTTTCTGACGTTCGATTCGACTAGTATGTTCGAAAAACCGAATGTATTAAAATTCGAACTGATTTGAATACATTCATATCTATTTGTATGAATATTCGATTCATATTTGATAATACAGACGTTAACATTTCGTATGTGTCTGTATGCATCTGTACGCGTCCCATTTTTATCCTGTATGCACCCCTTTTTCATCCTGTATGTATCAGTAAGAATAATTTGTACGAATAAGATGCATACAGATAAGTATGTAATGTGTACATATCCTTACGAATAATTCGTATGAATGTCCAAATAATTCCTACAAATGATTAAAAACATTCAAATTCATTCAAATGTTAAAAAATGAATGTATGGGCATTCGATTTGAGCTTGTATGTCCAAATTTGAATGAATTTAGTCAAATTTCAAATGTTTCAAATATTCTTGTGTATTCCTAGTCCTGATACAGTCCTGGAATACGGACCTGATTTACTGGGTGATAGTTATTCTGGAAAAATTAACTATCGTAGTGCAATATCCCGTTATTCAGCAATTGCAGAGCGGTCTAGATAGCTGTGCGAAAAGCCCAGCAGGAGTTTGGCATGGGTTGCCACTACCTGGATATACTTCATCTGATACTGTTTGTCACCTGTATGGCATGACAGGAGGGTTAGGTCGTGTGGAAAGAAAATATTGCAGCTATAACTTCACTCTCCTACTGCGGTAAAATGTGTAGTATTGATTTAATGTACAGACAATGTGGGATAATTCTAGATGTGCTTCATACTGGTAAATTGGTAAACTGCAGAATAAATAAATGATGTTTTAAGATGGGCAGAATTTGTGGCTAACATTGCTGATTTGCACACATATACACGTAGTTTTATTTCCAGTTTAAAGATCCAGACTGTACATCCCATGGTAACTAGATTATGTCTCCCTTTGTTGTCTTTCTTATTATATGGAGCCAGAAGAAGTTAATAGCTCTGTAAAATTTGGAGATCCGCGTAATAGTAACATCTGATTTAAGCTGTTTACAGTAGATCTGAGTACATCGATGATGTTTTTGATAGGTTCTGATGTTTTTTTGTGGGGGGAACCTTTGTTATCCAGACATTTGATGTACCTAACAGATTTGCTGCAAAAATATTATGTCTGCATTAGGGAGTGCAGATTGGGCAGCTCATATATCTGCTTATTTGTGTCTAGGCAGCGAGAGAAAATTGCAGGATCTTGTTTAGATTCTGCAGTTGCTTATGCCACTGCTAAACGCCGGGTGGCATTCCTGGGCTCTAAGTTTGCAGTTCCTTTGTGGAATTGCTACTCTTGCAAAAGTACCCAGATGTAGGGAATGCTCATCCACTTCCCTTTGCTTTTTTTCACATGCTTCCTACATCCGGTACTTTTGCAAGAGCAGTAATTGTGTGAGGAAACAACACACAAGGAAAGCAATTGGGCATGATGCCCAGTGTTCAAGCTGATTTTTCCATCAGCCCCAATAGCACATTTTCATTGGACTGTTCCGGGTGTATATATACTGTGTGGCAGTCCCAATATAATCCTTGAAAAATCACAGTTTTTAAACCATGTCTGGAGGCATCCTCTAATGGTGATTCTGCCCTTTAAGAATCTGGTGATGTGGTTCACTCTATTTCAGATCAGTGCTAAGACCTTGCTTTGAAAATTAGCCCCTCTCTTTTATCTTTATTTGAATGTAAAGAGTATCTGAAGCCTTGTGTAGGGATCTTTATTTATTTATTTATTTATTTGTATTTCTATCCCGCCCTACACCTCAAGGTCTCAGGTCGGGTTACAATATTATATTAATATTATTCTTACTAGTGTAAGAGAGCAAGCAGACACATTTAAGACATAGGAGCAGATCTGTGCTGAAATGGATAGTTTTGCTCTTGTGATAACATGTTTATTGTTTTTGAAATTCTACTAGGTCTGGATCTAGTGCTATAAATCTCCAAGTCATGTGGAGACTTTGTTGTATCACATGAGGCATGGCAGGCCATATTGCATCATTGTCACTGCTATTTAGTGTCAGATGAAGAAGGCTGAGAGTTCACACGGTGCTAGATCAAGTTAAGGATTTGTCATATCTGTGAAAAAGTGTGAACAGAATTATTTTTGCAAGTGTTGGGAGTGTTAACACAGGCAGATCTGCGTCCTGTGTCATGTTTTGCAGGCTGTAATTGGACAATGCAGGATCAAAAACTGAAAGTGTTGATTGAATGCCAAGTGCAAAGGGCTGCCTTGTAACTAGATGTGGCAGGAATGGATCATTCTGGTGAATGTATTGACCTGTGTGAGGCTGGAGCAAAGGTAGCCCACAAGTGATGCAGTTTTATTAGATTTTATGGCTTTAGCGTAGATGGACAGCTAAACCAGAACATTGGAACCAGGTTTTCCTGGTTAAGTTTGTTGGTTGCTTTTCTTTAAAGCCAGGCCATGGTTTTGATCAGAAGTACTAAGAAGGTTATATTTAATCCAGGAATAACTAACCCCTTATTTATGGGGAGCAAAGGTGCTGCAGAATTTCTCAGCAGAAAAGATGCCATGGATTTTCTCAGTAGAAGCTAGAAAGTGGTCAGCCTAGCATTCAGGTGGGCAGAAAATTTTAAATTGCTTTGCTGAGTCTAGTCTTTTAATGGGGAGCCATTGCTCTTCACCTGTCATCCAATGGAAGGGTCATGTACATGTGCCCCCCCTCATGAGAGAAGGTTAGACACAGTGGGTTTACTTCATTCATCTATGCAGAAATCCATTGATACAAACTTGTTTCTTCACTCCTCAGCAGATCTGAGCCATCAATAAAGCAAATAGCAACATAGCATAGGTATTTACATATATATGTTTGTGGTTGCAGAGCTCCTAATAATCCAGAGAACCCAGAGGTGAAATGGCAAGTAGAGGGAAAACGGTTCTTCTGATTAAAAGCAAAACACTTAAACATTGTTTCACTTGCTCCTAAAAACCATCCAATTCTTATATCTCTGTCTGCTTGATCTGAGGCCCTTTCTGCACTACCCTCTGGACCCAGACTAAAGGACCTCTGGTCC
Source organism: Aspidoscelis tigris stejnegeri (assembly GCA_023333525.1). Classification (NCBI taxonomy): domain Eukaryota; kingdom Metazoa; phylum Chordata; class Lepidosauria; order Squamata; family Teiidae; genus Aspidoscelis; species Aspidoscelis tigris. The sequence continues at coordinate 100,741,217 of JALMGA010000002.1, forward strand.
GGATCCTGGGCCTCCTGATCTGCATGCTAATGTGGATCAAGGAGGCCCCGCCCCTGTGGTCAGGTTCCATCTGCACAAGACGGAGCCAGATCTGGATTAAGAGGCCTTTAATCCAGATCTATTGTATACCAGATATATCGGGTCTACATCTGCACCGAGGGCAGCAATCCACATCATGGAGGCATTCAGATAACATGCCCCCATGATCTGGAACTACCAGGAGCTGTTATTCATATTGGGCAGCTGGAAATTACCCCCCCTCCCCCAAGCCCCCAGGCTGGGAACTTTCACTCCTAGCATCACAACCTTAGGGAGGCTTCAACTGGATCAGCACCACCTGTGTAGACAGCACTGATCCAGCCCTAGTCTTCCTGTGGTCCAGATCAGTAGAGCCAGTGAACCTGGATCTACAGTTCCTAAGTGCAGAAAAGGCCTGAGTTCAGTTCAGCCATTCTCTTTACCCGGTTCAGCTCCCCACATCAGTTTGAAGACTGACAATTTATGGGGTTTTCCTGAGTTGGGAAAATACTAGCTTTGCAAGACTGACTTTCCTATCACCAAAATGATGAGATGGTGTGTAGACAACCTCTTCACATTCCTATCAGCAGTGGGATATTTATTTATTTATCTATTCCATATGTATACCACCCTTCGCCTGGAGATCCCAGGGTGGGTGAAAACATATGATAAAATAAACACTAGAATATATTTAAAATATATTTCCTACACTTCAACTTTACTATAGGGTTTGAGACAAAAGGCAGCTTTCCCGATGTATTTTTCTTGGTAGGAAAAGACACAAAAAGCCCCAAAAGAAATTTACCTATGTATTCTTCACTGCTGCTGGTGGATTTTTGCTTTGTTGTAGAAACATGGGAGCCCATTTTTACTGAAAGCCACACATGACAAATTTTGAACAGTGTTGTTTCCAGTGACATAGTAAGACAAATGGTAAATCTGCTCTGGGATTCTTCTGCTTTAGGTAATTGAACGTAACTGGACTTGTTAAATTGTTCATTGCAGCCCACACATTTGTCTAAGCCCTGGGTAACAAAGTCTTTTCTCTCCTGCCTCTTCCAATATTCTTAGAATTTTATGTTTCCAGTCCTTGCTGCTGGACTAGGTCCTGCAGAATGGTTGTTGCAGCTGTCTGGAAAACCAATTTTCGCAAGGGCTATCAAACGCTAACAGAGGCTTACCAGCCTATCTAACAGATTGCAAATGGACTATAGGGAGGATTAAAACAAAGTTCAGGCAGAATAGGCTGAGCAGCGAGGGCTGGGTGCTAAAGTACCACATTGAGGGGAAGGTGTGGAAATAAAATCTAGAAAGTATGTTTTGGTGTTGGAAAGGGGACCCCAGAGGGCACCAAGTGGGGTTTTAAGCTGCAAAACCTGGACAAGCTTCATTGTTTTCTGATTGAATTGTCTCTTGAAAATATTAGCCATTTCTAGTGTCTAGAAATCAGTGTGAGAAAGAAAAGTAAAGAAATGTTCATCAATACACCATTCCAAGGGTGTGAGCAATGAATCATACCATCAGTTGTAAATGTAACCTGGAGTTCCATGTAGATTTTTGCTTAATGCTATGTGAATTTCTAAGGGTACTTTCCTTTCCTTTCCTTTCCTTTCCTTTCCTTTCCTTTCCTTTCCTTTCCTTTCCTTTCCTTTCCTTTCCTTTCCTTTCCTTTCCTTTCCTTTCCTTTCCGTTCTGTTCCCTTCCCGTCCCTTTCTTTATTGAGGGTGGTGTCCCCTTTAATCTTTTTCCAGTCTAGGATTCTACCAGTTTTTCCTCCGCTAGAAGAGGGGGAACTTTAGCCATTCACTGACATCTTTGGAGGGCATGGGAGTACAGAGATGGCTTTCATGTGGAAGTGCCCTCTGTCCAGTTACACCCAAGGATTTGAGAACTGATCTTCACCTAAGATGAAATTTTCTCCTGGGCAGCCTGTAGGCCAATATTTGTAATAACCTTGAGAATCGTTGGTAGGAAATTTTAACTTTTTTGATTAATAAATTAATACCTGTAGTAGGCTAAATCGGCTGTAGGCAGCACGTTCTTTCCCTGTGGATTTTGCTTGTTTTTTCAATGATGTTGCAGATGGATCATATATCCTCTTTCTGACGCTAGTTGTTTCCATTGCACTCCAAATATCAAAGGATGGAAAGGGCGAAAGCATATTTCTCCACCTGGTTCAAGGGAGGAAGCATATCACTCATGGTTATTGCTTTGGGTATGCAAAGAGATTCATGGAAATGGAGAGTCTTGTCTCACTTGCACTGGGATTTGGGGAAGGAAGAAGATATCCTAATCTGTCCATTTTAAATTATTTTATTTAAATGCATATGGCATCCTACCACCTTATGGTATTCACGTTACCTTATGGATGAAAAGTAGAAACATGCACTAATATTCATTACATTTGTTATTCATACAAATTTGGACATTCGTACTCGAATGTTACTATATTTGTACATTAACATTCGTACGAATATGAATATTTTGGATCATTCGTACAAATAGTTCAGACATTCATTAAACTGGGGAGGTGGGAAAGCAGCTGCGCCAGTCACATTGGCAACGGATCCAGAGTGAATTCGACATGGACCGAGAGTGGATTAAAAGTGGATTCAGGTCGGATTTGATGCTTTAGAGCAGATATGTTACGGGATACGTATCAAGATATGTATGGATGTGTATCAGAAATGTATCAGATACATATTCGTTTGTATAGGATATTCATACTAATTCATATAAATGCATTCATATTGAATAGAATCCTACCACATTCGAGGGGATCTATTCAAACAAATACAAATTTTCTTACATTTGATTTGATACAAACTGAATGCTCCCCCCCCCCAAATTTGTGCACATCCCTAGTTAAAAGCAATGAAGTCCTCATCTCTGTTATATAACAGATATGCCTTTTCTACACCCCTAGGGTGACCAATTTAGTGGGGTTCCCACCCCATTAAAGTGTCTTGGAAAAGGCCATAGAGACCTTGGGCCTCGGAAAAGTGCCTCAGGGTCAGTGTCTCTAGAACAGCGGTTCTCAGCCTTCCTAATGCCACGACCCCTTAATGGAGTTCCTCATGTTGTGGAGACCCCCCAACCATGGGGGCGGAGCAGCTGGGAGGTGGGAGGGAAGGGCAGCAGGAGACTCGTCACAACCCCTCTGAAAGGGTAGTTCGACCGTCAAAGGAGTCCCGACCCCCAGGTTGAGAACCACTGCTCTAGAATGACTCTGAAGTTGCTCCCTTGTGCCATGGGCTACAGGATCACAGTGGCCGAAACGTGAGGAAGGCCGCTGGTTTCATCATCAGGCTGTGGCAAGGCCATGACAATGCAAGCATCTTCCCCTAGACACTATAAGAAAAGTGCGTGGAGGTGCAGCTAAAATTTCAATTAAAATGCAGCAGAAAAATGCATACTAGAATTTTAGATTATTGTGTCAATTCATCAGCGCCCCCCCCCCCCGACTCAGAAAATGTCATTATAAACATATAGTCATTTGATTGTCACACGAAGTTCATTATGAAGTTCCATATGCATCAGGCTGGTTGGAAGTTTGTTCCAAAGCACTGGAGCTCTTACAGAAAGTGACCACTGTCAGACACCTGTCCCAACAGTCATAAGGACATAAGGAGCTCTGCTGGATCAGGCCACAGCCCATCTGCTCTGGCATCTTGTCTCACACATTGGCCTACCAATTGCTTCTGGGTATCTCAAGCAAAAGACAAAGGCAAAACCATCACCAGGTCTCAACTCCCTGCAAATGGCCTTTAGCGGTATGTTGTCTCTCCAACCCAGGCTGTTGGATAGTCATCCTCTCAAAAGTCATTTGTACTAGGTAAGGCTAATGTTTCAGATGTTCAGACCTATTCAGGTCTTTCGAGGCAAATAATAGCACTTTGAATTGACTTTACCGTGCTATCTTTGAATTCAACAGAGTCACATTGTGTGAGCTGAGGATTTGATATATTTTATATAAATTTTGAACACTTACAGGCCACTGAGGAAGATAGTAGTCAAAACACGTCTGGCCTTGAGTTCTGAAATTTTTACTATTTGATTTTGATTATTATTTGATTTTGATTATTTTCAGTATTTCTTTTAGAAATTATACTGCTCCAGAGTTCAGTTATTTATTTCTTCATATATTTGCCTTTTTATATTTGGAAGTGGGACACATTTTATCCTTTTTATTTACATTTGTTGGCAAAACTCTTTTGTTTGTTTTTTTGGTTACATATCTTGGGTTTTTGGCTGTAGGGACTTGTGTTGGTTTGCAATTTTTGACATTCAGTTCGTAACTAATATATTCAAATATCCAAATTTGTACAAATAAAGAAAAACGAAAGTCTGGACATTCAGACCAATACGAATGCATTTGTATCTGTTTGTATGAATATTCAATACGTATCCAATGATACAAATCTTGTACATACCCGTACACAACCATACTCTTCCCATATGCATTCCATTTTCATCTCGTACATATCCGTACAGATACGCACAAGATGCGTATGGATACATATGCGATGCGTACGTATACGTACACATACAAATGTCTGAATTATTTGTACGAATAAACTGAAATAAAGTAAAGTAAAGTAGAGTAAAGTATGAATGTCTATTTGATTCATATACGAATGTCTGAATTCGTCCCAATTTGTTCGAATAACAAATATTTCAAATATTCATGCACATCCCTACTCATGAGACAAGAGTATTCTGCAACTCTTTGCTGGGCCCCCAAGCTAACATGGCTGGAGCACTGTCTGCCAGCTTTCCCAAGAATAGCACCAGGAGTAAAAGCACTACTGAGACTGAGGGTGTAGAGTTTACCTTAACTTCAGAGTACATTCCTTCTGTAGGGAAAATGGTTCATCTCTGTATACTGCAGTACTCTGTTGCAGTTGTAAGGGTTCTTCCAATCACATGCTCAGCCCTCCCTGTATAATAGGTCTGCTGCTTCTTGGGTGTGGACAAGTTCTTGCCAGTGCTTGTGCAGTTTGCCCAAACACCCTCGGAAATGTGGAGGAACATAATACTCCGCAGCAAATGTCCATGTAAGTGCTACTTTTTTCCTGTGGAGAATTGTGTCACAATGCATAGGTATTGCAGTATATTGTGAAATACGTCTGGCAGGTTGAAAACTGCTGTGTAGTCCCTGTGGAATTTTAATCCTGTCTGGACACAACCCAGGCTATCTCTGTCCAGAAAATAGGTACCAGCCTTCAAAGCCCAGCATAAAGCTAGTAATCTCATTTTCATGGAGTAAGCGCCACTAAGCATATTCTTGGAGAAGGGTCCAATTCATATACACTGCTTTCTGACATCTCTGTGTTAGTCACAGATCCTTTCTCAAACTCTGATGACAAACTGTTGTTGCTAACCGGAGGGATTGTTATTGCAACTGCTAGCGGTAGTCAGGCCGGGTGTGTAGCCCTTGTGTATTTGCCTGCTTGCCAATTCTGGTCCCTTCTGCCTTCTCTGTGGGACAAGGCATGTGATTAAAAAGCAGAAAAGGCAGGCATGGCAGCAGAACATTACAGATGCCAATTATAGCCCAGCTTTTCCAAAGTGAAACCCTCTCAGCACCTGTTTGGAATTCTACAAGCTGCCTGCAGTACTTTATGGCTTTTTCCAAGTCACTGGCAGGTGAAAACAGGCTTCCTCTTGCCTCTGGTCCTGGCACGCAAGATTAGAAAGTTGTCGCTTTTCGATTCATGGGCTAAGTGGGCTGATACACCCATGTCGGCACAGAAAGCCCACTTGGCGTCTCTCTAGCCGTGCCATCGTTTTTCTTCTTAATGTCTTATGAAGTTTCTTACCTTAGATCGACAACTGTAAAATTCACTTATAATACTCTGTTGAACTAGGTGTCTTCTGAAATGCTAGCACAGATAGAATCCTCATTTTGTCTGGACAGCGTAATGCTGTGATGTTGATAGGAACCAGCGTTATGCCTTCCCTCTAAAAATGGCTAGTGCGTGTGCATATGTGAATGTGTGTGTTTGTATATTCACTTGGAGCCTTTGTTTAAATTTAAACTACTGTATGTATAAACTATTAAAAATTCTAGACTAGTGTGCAATTATGAAAATAATAATTAATAATAATAAAATAGTAGATAAGTGTGCCCAGACCATAAAGACAAATGGACAGCATCCTCCTTTATCCATCAGTTCAAATTTTTATATTTCCTCTTTCTGTCTCCATGCAAATTTCAGTAGAGGGTCGATTAATGTTTACGTGAGCCATGTGAGGAAACTTTAGAAGAAGAGGAAAAGGAATAAGAGTTGGCTTTTCTACCCCGCTTTTCTCACCCATTTAAGGGGACTCCAAGTGGCTGACAAAGCTTTCTATTTTTCTCCCCACAACAGAACACCCTGTGAGGTGGGTGGGGCTGTGAGAGCTCAGATGAGAGTTGTGACTAGCCCAAGGTCACCCAGCTGGCTTCATGGGGGAGAGTGGAATCACACTTGGTATTCCCAGATAGGAGTCCAGCTCCCTAACCACTAAGCCAAACTGGCTCACGTGTGGATTGGCCAAGAATTGCAAGTTGCAGTATCTCACTTAGCAATTTGACCTATTTTGACCCTTGTCAGCCAACAAAGCAAGAGACAAAAATGTCATGAAAATAATAGGCCAAAGAAGAGGTACCACCAATGACTGAGTATAAGAAACACATAATATGCTTATTGCTGAGAACACAACAGAGACATTTTTACTATCTCCAAACAGTCCTTGGGGACCCTGCTAACTGCCTCTGAAGGCCAAAACATCTCAGGGTGTTGGTAGGTGAGGCCCGCTGGGAGTTCACTGGCTGCATGACACCACCAGCTGGTTGGTTCTCCATTGTGAAAATGGTTGCCTCAAGACTAAATCTGTCAAGTTCACGATTAAATGAAAAATCACAGTATACTTACTGCGCAGGGAAAACTGATTGTCCCCACTAAGTCAGATCTGTAGTTTCCTGTTTGAGGAGGCATTGAAGGGTTGAGAGTTAGGTGGCACACACTGTCCCTTGGATTGTGGCAGCCAGTCGGGTTTTGAGCTGCACTTCCTTGTTTAGCGGCATCTCTTCGGTGCTTGTTGTTCTGCCTGCATTAAGATGATACTCCGATCTAACTAGATACTGCGCAGGGAGTTGATGGAATGATCAGAACTGTGCATTTCCTCCACAGTATATAACGGATCTGGGTGCACCCAATGGCATCCAAGGATGGCTCACAGGAGACAGCTTTAAAACATGGTGTATGGGGCCCAGCACAATTTCACTGGTCTCTGGAGTTAGACCAGAATGGTACCTTGGTGGAGCAGATGGCCTTGGAGACTGTCAAGGTCCACCACTCCAGCCTTGGCCAGGATTGAGTGATTGAGGCCAAGACTGCCTTCTGCATTTAATGTCAAACCTTGTAGTGTGGCAGCAGCTTTCCTGTTTTATTTGAAAGTGATAGGATAGGACTATATTTAGTTATTCATTGCACATATATCCCACTTTTTCTTCTGGAAAGCTGAAACTGACCAATGTTATTCTTCCCTCCATTATTTTCCCACAGTAGCCCTGTGAGGTTGATTAGTTGACAGCCTGTGACTGGCCCAAGGGGATCAGGCAAGCTTTCAGGGCCAGGCACAATTTGAATCTTGGGCTTCCAAGTCCCAGTTTGACACTTTATCAGGAGTCCCTGGTGGCATCCTGTCCGTATCTTATCTGGAATTCGCAGGTGTTGCTTTGAAGCTGGACTGGTTAGGGGCAATTAATGCTCCAGCCAGATTCTTTCCAAATGTTTAAGATGGCTTATATCACTGAGCCAAAAATTAATCCAAATTAAAAACTAGCAGCAGTGAATTCACCACGGAAAGCCCAGTAATAAATCCATAATAAGAAGCGTTGTATAAATGTGGTGTAGTAAATGTACAGAGCCTTTTCCATCTGCAATTCGTAGTCAGCACAGCAAATCTGTAAAGTAAAGATTGTTATTCCATTTTTCAAACACAGACCTGACTTTGTGCCTAGACATGGCTTGCCTGTGGCTGTCCAGCAACTTCATGCATGAATTGAGATTTGAGGTGATTTTGCCTTCCTTGCCAGTTAAATAAACAGAATTTTCTTGCACCAGAGAACATGTACACATGAGTGATTAGCATTCTCACAAAGGGGCATTACTCTCAGAAGCTCAACTACAGGCATTTCCAGCAGGAAATCTCAGAAGTAATTGCATTTCATCATTTTTAGAAATACTTCCAGTCATAGGTTGTTAGTGCTCCTGGCAGAGAGTCACTTACATGGGACATAATAACGGAACAGTTTAAAGTCCTATTTATTATATTCATTGTAGGGTTTGCAGAAATGTAAACATCGCTTGCTTCTGTGAGCTGGTATTGGTTGGGCCCTGTTTCCATGTCCCCTATGGCTCTGCATGCAGGTGAACTTACGAAATTCCATGTAGGTGAGTGAGAAATGTGACCGAGGAAAGCCAGAGCCCTATTTGTTTTCATTTACAGGGATGATGCAGCGTTAGAAAAAGCATCGAACGAAAGTACTTTTTGCCATTTGAAGTATAGTCTGAGCACATAAAAAATAGTGCATCTCGATGATGCAGGAAAAGCAGCTTTTCTGCATTAAATGGCAGTGAGCAGTATTGCCAGAAATCTCCCAAGCTGCAAAAATTGTGGTATGCTGTATTTTTAAAAATATGGATGAAAAATTAATGCTCTTTACCTTCACTGTCTGCTCTGCCCTGGGGGTGGGGGGAAGAACACTTTGGGAGTATTAGTTCTCCATCCTGACGGGTAGCAAAACTTGCTACAGATTTTTCATAAACTGTTTGGGAAATAGATGCAAGCGATTGGCATCCTTAGCCATCAGATGTAACCACTTCTGTGATATCGTGCAAGTGGTGAACATTTTAGGTGAGAAACATTTGATCTCCAGCGGGTTGTCTCCCAGTACCTCGGGGAAAGAAGTATCCCTGGAGGTTTTGGCAGTGTGGATTTGACTTGTTGCCATTTATTGATCTTATTTCTCTCAGCTTGTTTAAATATTAAGACCAGAAGTACATTTTCCACAGCTGCCTCTTTCATTAAAACTTCAGATATTCCTTCAACATGTTCTGTTCTAATGTCTTTTTTTGTTTGCAGAAGGGAATGAATAGACTTGAAGGCACCTCATCATGGTTCATTCTTTTATAAGTTCCCTCTAGGATTTCCAGAAGTATAGTCTATTGTGTAGTGTTGCACATGGCATCCTCTGTGGTGCCCCCTTTGTGGAGGTCCCTAGAGATGATTGCTACAGGCCTGCCTCTGTAACCACTGATCTGGTAACCACAGATAGAATCATCCATGGTTGACTGGATCAGCCTTCCTGCCCCCACAGGTGCCACTGTGCACTCATCAGTAGACGAGGCTGTCAGGAATCATGGGAAATGTCACATGATTCCCTATGAATCATGGGAAGTCTCACATAATTTCCCTGGGAGTCATGCGAAGTCTCACACAATTTTCTGAGAACCATGGGAAATCTCCCATGATTCCCAGAGAAATAGCACATGATTTCATAATAGCCCACAGTTTCCTTTGACCACGGTAGTTCTTAGAACAGTGATGGCTAACCTTCTGAGCTTGGTGTGTCAAAATTCGCAAGAAAACCTAGCTTAACTTGGGCGCTGTGTCACGTCTAGAAATATCCATAATTTTGTGATATTTGTGGCTCTAGTAAAAAAGTTATATTTTTGATATATGTATTTTATTAAAAGCAAAAACAAATAATTTTTTACATTAGTGACTTTTGTTGCTAAATCTTCAATTGAAAGTTGGTATTTCGTACACTTCAAGAACAAGCAAGCACTACACGCCCAGGTGCCAGGGTGGCCATGTGTGTCACCCAAAAGGGCTTGGCGTGTCACTTGTGACACGCGTGTCATAGGTTGGCCATCACCGTCTTAGAACCTACCCCCCTCAGATACAGGGGCAGACCAATTAAGCTTTGCCTTTCCATGCTTGTTGAAGATAAATACAAAAAATTCAGTAAAGTAGCCTGTAAATTAATGCTTGTCCATTTGCTGCATTAACTAGAGATGTGCCAAACATTTGGTCATCAAATACAAATGGAGTTTAGATGACTCTGAGGCAGAGAACGGAGGCTGCTTCCACATTTGCCGCTGAGAAACGGCTCTAAGAAGAGCTGTTTCTCGGCCATCCAACCTCTTGAGGATCCATCCCTATTTCGGATGGATCTGAAGGGCCCTTGCACATCCACACATGTGTGGGGAGGCCGGATCAGGTGGGTAGATCGCCTGGTTGCTGCATGGAAGCTGCAGCACTCATTCCAAAGGGCATCCGGCCTCCTGTGCTGCCAATGCCACCCCCGGAGCCGCAGGACTGGAGCATGAAGCTGCCAGTCACTGTGTTTCTGGCTGCGCGTGGCGTGCGGGGAGGGTGGAAGGAGTCAAATTGGCCTGCTTCCACCCTCCCCAAGATGGCGGCCGCAGGGACATCCATCCCTTCACCTGGCCATGTGCGGAAGCATCCTGCTTCCACACGGATCCAGGAGAAAGGATGGATTGAAGACCTAATTTTTTAGGTCTTCATTTTAATCCGTTATTCGGTGGCGAGACCCATTTTAGAAATGGATCTCGTGCGCCGAAATGCAGAAGCGGCCGCCTGGAAGGGTCGCTGAAGAGGTCCCCAATGCGGAAGGTAAGTACACAAGGGTCTTAAATGGGGGATTTAAACGGTTTCGGCAGCCAATGCAGAAACACCCTTACTCACTTCCTTCTTACGTTTCCACTGTCATTATAAGGTCCTTTGTGGACACTGACAGTCATGCAGTAGGCAATGGTGCACGTGTGTGTCACATTATACCACATGTATGAATGTGCACTGAGGCACTCTGTGCCTGCGCATCATTGAATGCTGCTAGTCCAGCCACAAGGCCTGTAATGTCAATGAGAAACAGAGCAAAGTAGAGCCAGGATTATTAGAGAAAGCACCTAACAGTCCTTGTTCTCCAACTCAGGTTCACATTTGACAAAGGTAAATATGGCACATCCCTATTTATGTCATTTTGGTTAATTTTTATAGTGGATTTGAATCACTGTATTATTTATTTGTTATTTGCATTTTTATTCTGACCTATACCCAAAGGTCCCAGGGTGGGTTATGACCATTAAAACCAAATTTAAAAATGAACATATTAAAACAATAACAGTGTCTGAAAGTGGGTAGAAAAGGCTGTTTCTCCATTTAGCCAAAGGCCTTGACAAAGAGGTGCATCTTCACTGCCTTCCTAAACACATGAAGGTGCCTGATGAAGCACCTCAATGGGATGACTATTCTATAGTCTGGGAGCCACCCCTGAGAAGGCCCTGGATGCCCGTACCTTTTGCAGGAGGGTTTCTCCTGCAGATCTTAGGGCATAGGCAGATTGATATGGAAGAAGGCATTTGTTTAGATACTTGGGGACCAAGTCATTTGGGGTCTTATAAGTTAAGGTTAACACCTTGAACTGGACTTTGTAGTGAATTGGCAGCCAGTCCAGCACTTTTAAGACCAGTGTGATGTGCGTCTGGTCAGCTGTCTCAGTCAGCAGTCTAGCAGCTGGAATTTTATTATTTTTTATGTGATTATATTTTGAACGTGAGATTATATTTAATGGCGGGTAGTCTAAATAAAAGCATCTACTTTGCATATAGAAGGACTTGAGTACAGTCACTGCAGGAGAAGATAATGGCAGAGTCTATCTATATTATACCAAGACCAGTGTACGGAAGCTTCCCAAGAAATCACCAGACATCGAACCAGACTAAGGATGTGTTGCGTAATCTTCCATTACTGGTGTAAATGTGCTTAGGGAAGCATTCTGCAACAAACCACAGTATGATTCTGCTTAACAATAATACCAGCTGCCTTATCACGCTTTGCTATTCAGCCATAATAATTGCTTTTTCTGTGTGAGACAACAAGTAGGGCCATGAGAAACTTCAGTGTTTATCTGCAATCACTGCTTTGGCCAAGTATGGGCATAACATGATCCTGCCTTCTTCCTATATTGTGTAACTGGTCTCAAACAAGTATAATTTCCTTCTAGGCATCCATGTTATTGTTGCAGCAATTTCAGCAGTTGTAGCAGCAGCAATATGTAGTCAGACTAAGTTGTGCTAAGGCTTGTCACAGCCATGAGGCCAGGAGCCAAATACTTCCTTTATCTGCTTTTATACTAGTTAAGATATAATAAGCTGTATCCATTTATTAATACTAGAGTTAAGCTGTATACCTGTATTTCATTTCATATATGCCTGCAGTCATATATTCCACACATTTATGTAGATCTTACTTACACTCATTAAGAATAAAGAGCCTTCTGTTTGGAATGCAATCACGTCACTGCAGTTCTGCTTGTGGTTCCGGAGTCAAACCCACATTATGCTGCGCCATCTGCTTAGTGCCGTTCTGCTTATCTTATCAATAAATCTCAACAGGATGTTCTCATCTTTCCCCGTGATCAAATGGGCTGGTTAAAGTGGTGGTAATCCATCGCTAGAGTAGCTAGTGCTTCCTGGGGCTCTCACACTGGTCCCTCACTACTCTAGCAGTGCTATACCATGATCTCTGTTACTGTGCCAGTAAAAGGTATCCTGTGGACACCTAAACCAACAGAAGAGGGGGAAGAGTGTTACAGAAGCACTGGGAGACGGTGAAATCCTGCACTCTCCGCTCCTAAGCCTTTCCACATCTTCACAGTATAGTGCAGACAGCAGGCATACTCGATCATATGATGCATGTGGCTTGGCTGCCTTTTTTTTTTTTTTTTTTTTTGGCAGCATTAATCTAGAAATTGGACTAATAATTTCCTGTCTTTTGAAGGTATCTGAAGTAGCAGTTTCTACCCACATCTTCATCTTCTTCCCTGCCTCAAACCACCATTTTTGCAGAAGTCGGTTTATGTTGGGGAAAAATAAGTAAAGGCTTTTGCTTGAGAAATATGAGAACACAGCTTTAATAGCGGCTTCATACAGGTTTGCCAACTTGAAAAATGAAGTGGAGGGCAAAGATAGAAAAAAGTAGCCGACACTTTCCTAGCTTTCTGCAATGCTTGTCTGTCAAGCTATCTGAAGGTGATTTCTTATCAAATATGTGTGGCTTCTCTGTAAGGCACTGTCCCTTCAACTGGAAAAATAGCAACTTAACAGAAATCAGAAAGCTAAGCTTCAGGAGACTGCCTTGTAGGAATTCTGAAAACTCTGGCTACCAGAGAAGGGCATTTTTGTAGGTGATTCCAACAAACTGTGCCCTAAGAGTGGTATGTTATTTTGGCAACTAATTAGATCGGCATAAAGGAAAACAGTTAACAAGGAAGCGGTTCAATTGGATTTGGAAGACTGGGAACCTTATCTGTTGGGAGAAGGTACATTTTTCTACTTAATTTAAGAAAAAGAAAAAATGATAAACAGAGGCATTAAAAGCAGAGTAGTAGTAAAGTGTAAAATTACATTTATGTAATAGTAAAATGAAAATTGAGAGTGAATGATATTCTCATTCTTCAGTAGAAGTAAAACCTGTTATTTTCCTAAGCTAAAAATAGTATAGTGAAATGAAAATGAGCCTTCGACCTCTGACGCCAGAAGTTACGTTTCAAAATAACAACAAAAAAAAGTCTCTCATTGAGTGTGAGAGAAAAGAGATTATGCCATTACTTAGAGCACCATCTATAGAGACAGGTGACCTCACAAGTGGTTTCCTGAGGCAAGCTGACCGGGGGCCAATTGGCACTACAGCCCATAGTAAATAATTAGGCAACTTCTGTAACAGCCTCCAGGCTGCCTTCCCAGAAGTTGCCTAATTATGAACTAGATGTGGAACACAAGATCATGTTCCACAACCTTCCCAACCTTCACCCAAAGCTTCCATTTTTTGTCCAGCTGGTGACCATTCACTCTTCTGCTGGATGGGGAGGTCAACGGAGCTGCCACCAAGCACGCTGTCAGCTCTGCTGACCTCCTCATGCAGCCGCAACGACGCAGAGTCTCAGCGTCGCCATGGTGCTGGTGGTGATGCATGCGCAGTCGCGGAGGGCGCTACACTCAAAATGGCAGCACGCTGAAGAGGACCAGCCCTGCAATCGAACGGAGGTAAATATTTGAGCGCAGGGGGGAAAGGTTAACTTTGAATAGTGCTCCCAAGTGCGAGCGCTTGTCAGCGTTAGATCATTGCGCTCCTTTGCTGTCCAGTTGCCTTCCCAGTGGATGGGAAAGGATGTGCGAAATTTCCCCTGGTGTTTTGTATGTTACCAACCTGTCTGGTTGCCTTTAGGAAGGAAAGTAAACTTATATGGAAGTTGCTTTACTTTTATTTCTTTGTAGACCACAGAGATAGACTAGCTAGAAATACTTTTCTGTAATATCTTCTGTAAACAAACATGTTCTAGTGCCTGTGACGCCAACCCCTTCTCCCAGTTCCAGCTTTTGAGACTTCCTTGGTTGAACAACTCAGAGGAAGAGGCTGAACTGGCACAAGCAGGATTGCTTAGTGCCTTTTAATGTTCCCAGGTGACTGCTGTGTAAATTTGACTTATTTGTGTGTGGGAGTTTTTACGGCCTATGTACAGAGAAAAAATAAGCAGAGTTGTATAGTTAAATGCTTTTCAAAGTTGCCTATGGAGAATCTCCACCGGTGTTACACAGACACGCACAGACAGATTTCAGCTTTATGTAATCCAGTCAGGCTGCAAGATGGCCTAATTTAAACAAGGACATTGAGGGGGCTGGAATGAGGAGGGGGCAGGAGAAGTACAGTATGAGCGAAAGAAGCCACTAAGTAAGTTTTATTGCTTATGGAAGGTGCTGGCTTGCTAGCGCTAAAAAATGAAGTGCTTTATCCACAGGCCATGAACAGTACAGTCAGCAATGACACAACCTCACACACTCTTCACCTGCCCTCTGACATTTGGAGTGAAAAGGTTTAGCTGATAGAAGAGTAGGGCAGTGGTGCATGTCCTCCGCGCACCACTGGCTCCCATGCACAGGATTAACGAAAGAATCTGAGCATGGGTTTGCCACAGTCTTGGCAAGGCTTGCTGGACATGCCACATTCTGATCTATAGGCTTTCTGCTGATATAGATGATCAGACAGATGCAGAACACACTTACTGAGCCAGTTTGGCCTAGTGGTTAAGGAGCCGGACTCTTACCTGGGAATATTGAGTTTGATTCCGCCTTCCCCCATGAAGCCAGCTGGTTGACCTTAGGCTAGCCACAGCTCTCTTCTGAGCTCTCACAGCCCCACCAACCTCACAGCGTGTCTGTTGTGGGAAGAAGAACAGAAAGCTTTGTCAGTGGCTTTGAGTCTGTTTAAATGGGTGAGAAAAGCGGGGTAGAAAAGCCAACTCTTCTTCTATTACTTAAATTTCACAAGCCAGAAGTACACCCAAATAAGATTTTTAGTGGATTAGGATCAGTCTGTTGCTTCAGTGACTGCAAACATGATTGTCCCCTGCCCAGGGAGAAGCAGAAAAATTTAGATAGAACAGGTCCATCACGTTTCTTCAGGAAGGATTTGTGAATGCTCAATTTGTCGTATGGTTGAATTTCTTCCCTACTTGTGTGTTATTCCAGTCTTCAGGTTTGCTTAGTTTTTGTGAGAACATACAGTTTTGTTTTTGGGGTTTTTTTAAAGTCCCCTTGGCAAAGTCCAAGATTTTGTTCTTGATTCAGCCTTGCAGGACTTGCCATGCGTGAATGCTGAAGCTAATATGCCTGAAACTTACTTAAAAATTAGAAACTGTAGGCTTTAAATTTTTCATAGTGCTTTAACACTGCTAGTGTTAAAAAAAAAAGTGACCAAACTGCTATCGTACAGGAATTTCAATAATGCCAGCACTGTTTCCATGTAATGCTGGAGCACAGTGAAGTGCCAACCAAAGTGGTCTAATGTGCCTCTATGTCCGACATAGCAAGTTGATTGCACAGCAAGGAGCCTGGTAGCTGGCTGAAGAGATCTGACCTACTATTTAAGAAAGCACTGACTTGTGATAATGGTCCAGGAAAGTCATAGAAGCTTTTATGTTTTTAAAGTATTAGCATAATAGCTGGGAAGTCTTGCTATGAGTAACCCACTCTAGACATCAGCTACTGGCAAGTAAAGATAAGGATGCCTGTGGGTTGAACTTAGCTCTTCATGACTGCGTGGAAACATTCAGGGTGAATCCACACCTTGGGCCTGTTCGCACTCGGCTTTATTCTGGAATATATCCCGGAATAGGGACTTGCTGTCCATATTCTAGTACAGGCTTCAGCAGGTCCAAAGTGAGGTCTGCCAGAGTCTGCATTAGCATGAGGACCACAGACCCCTATCCTGAGATATACTCCAGAAAAGGGCCAAGTGCGAATAGGCCCCTTGCCTCCCATGCTAGGGAGGTGAGGTTCTGGAATACTTTGAAACTTATCCAGTCCTTAATTAAGCAACAGCTAAGTGGAAATTACCACCATTATAGCAAGGATTGCAGACCCCTGGTAATGGCACCAGTGAGCCTGGAATGCAGTGACCAGGCAATGCAATGCATGGTTGCACATGCAGTACTGGTCACATGCTTCCCTGTGAGCCAGTTTGGTCTAGTGGTTAGGGAGCCGGACTCTTATCAGGGAATACCGGGTTCGATTCCGCCCTCCCCCATGAAGCCAGCTGGGTGACTTTGGGCTAGTCACAGCTCTCTTCTGAGCTCTCACAGCCCCACCTACCTCACAGGGTGTTCTGTTGTGGGGAGAAGAATAGAAAAGCTTTGTCAGCCGCTTTGAGTCCCCTTAAATGGGTGAGAAAAGCGGGTTAGAAAAACCAACTCTTCACTCCACCTTCAGAGTGAGAGAACACATCAGCAAAGTGACCAGTAGTTTTCTTTCCACATTATCTAGTCTAAAGGTGGATTTTCTGAGTTATTAACCCTGAAAGAAAACCAGCTTGTCAGTTTGCTGGTGTATTCTCTCACTCTGAAAGTGAACTGAAACTGGATTAAACCTTAGGTGTGACCACAGGCAGAGGCAAAGTAGCCTAGAGGGGGCTCAAAGCGGTTGACATTCTGTTTTCACCCTTCAAGGGACTAAGTGGCTGACAAGCCTTCTCACCCTTAAGGGGGCTGAAAGCGACTGTTCCAAAGGTTCAAAGGTCTGAAATTGTGCAAAATTGCAACATTGTTTTTAAGGTGTGAAGTGCTTAGATTGATACAGTGTTTCAGCTTTAAGGACTGGAGGTTTATAGTGGGTGTTTGAGGGTGGATTTTTTCAATGAAGGAAACCCTAAACATGACGTGCTTCTAATACGTTCAGCCATTGGTTACAGTGCGATTGGGAGGGCGGGACAGCCTTAACACTGAATCTCATCCCGGAACGATACTGTCCACACAGTTAAAAAGGAAACACGTATCGACGCACGATCCGGAGTGAGACCTGTTGAGATCAGGATTTATTTCTAATCGGGATAACGTCCTTTAACACGGAAATACCGTGTTAATCCGAAGTGCCGTCTGAACTGCACGAACTCAAAACGTTTTGAATTCGAGATAACTATGCCATGAAGACGCACCCAGGGTGATCTCTGTAGATCATTAAGTGTTTGGCATTGAGATTGGGCACCAAAAAGGAGTAAAGGAATGAGGACCTGGACACACTTTCCTCAACTGGGCATTTAGTGCCAGAGACAGTTCGTACCTTTATGAAAATTGCACCTGATGTTTATTTTGAGCCAGTTGCTGTACTTGGCATAAAGGTTGTGCCAAGTCCTCGAAAACCCATGTATCCTTCATGCTGGAAGGTTGCATAAGGTCTCTGTGCAGATATTTAAGTAAGCCTGGATATGTGTTTTTGCTGCCCTTGTCAGATCAGGTCATTAGACTGGCTGTTGTGCTTCAAGTTCCATAAAAGATACTGAGAGGGTTTGTGTGTGGGTGAAAATGTCCTCAACCAGAGGATCCTGAACTTTGGATTGCACTATAATCTCTTCCTAAATATTTTGACTGAGAGATGAATCCTTTCTACTTCTGCCCACAAAGGCCCAGAATGAGAATTCCTACACTGCCTTGTATAGTAATGGACCCCAGCTTAAACATTTGTGTTCAAAGGATTTCTTTTGAACTTTCGGTACTTGCTTTAAAATGTTTAATTACTAAGGTGTTGACTTGCTGTTGATAACTTGTGAGAACTCACTTGACACACTTGCTTTGATTTGAATGTTAGTCGTTGTACGTTTTACCAGTAGATTGACCTTTATTGTATTGTGGCAACAAAAAATATATAAATCTGTTAATCCCCTGTTGAAGGAGGAGTTATGGGCTGTGTGGCTTTCTGTCAAAATTCAGCATTTGTACAGAAACAGGTGACATCTGATCATTTAAAAGTGCCATCCTAGTTGCTTAAATGGTGCTGCAAAGAAAACAAAATGCCAGTGAAAACACTTTGTGTGCTATAAACTTATAACCTGACTTGCTCAGATCTTATTGAATACCTCAGATCTTATTGAAATAGCTATTATATTCTGAAGTGGCTGAAACTTAAAGCATGGCTTTGTACAACCACTTAAAAAAAAACAATAATCACTATGTTAAAATCCTTTTCCAAGGAGTGTGGTCTATATGGCCATTTTTATTTCCTCAAAAGCATAAGACCACATACCCAAATGCAGATTACGAGTGTCAGCATCCAACCAACAGAGCTGTGAATCCGGGCATCTGATGAAAGTGTTATTGAAATTTCCAGCATTTCATCTTGGTTTTAGAGCTAGTGGCTGCTGGGGTGTTTGGTGAGGAAAAATCAGCAGCGGAGAGAGGAAGAATTCACGGGCCCCACACAGGGTTGTTTGAAGCAAGGCATGGCTTGCCGAAGATGAGCTCACAACTGTGAGCTATTCTTGGCTCCAACTTGCTTGCTGCTGCTAATTTCATGCCCTGTGATCCAGGTAACGTTCTAATGCCTTGCTCTGTCACCCAGGGCTTGAACTGCTTTTTCAGCCCAGCAGGAACCCAGCTGCTTCTGCTGCTGAGTTTAAGCTGGATAAAAACCTATTTTGCAAAAGCGCCCTGGCAGTGCAGGTCCCACTTTTTGTGGAAGCCAGTGAGTAATGCTATTTTGACATTTTGAGAAGGTAAGTATATATCCCCAGCATATTACGTATATATAGATACAGAGAGAGAGAAAGAGAAAGAGAAAACTACCCCTTGCTGGAAAAGCTGGAACTAATCCTTGATAGCATTTCATTATAAATCTCAGTTTTTGCTTCGTATGCTGGCAGATTTGGCTTTACTAGACAAAATAAAGGGAGAAAGGGGGCTTCTATTTGGTCCAGTGGTTAAGGAGCCAAACTCTTATATGGGAATACCAGGTTTGATTCCACACTCCTCCCTGAAGCCAGCAGGGTGACCCTGGACTAGTCACTGCTCTCTTCTGAACTCTCACAGCCCCACCCACCTCACAGATGTTCTGTTATGGAGAGAAGAACAGAAAGCTTTGTCAGCCACTTTGAGTCCCCTTAAATGGGTGAGAAAAGTGGGGTACAAAAGCCAACTCTCCTCCTCCTCCTCCTTCTTCTCCATTTGAAAAGAACATCAGAAATCACCCCATTCAGCTTCTCTGAAATTTTCTGGACATAGGTTTAACAACAGAAGTTCTGACAGCAGTAAGGGTTCTCATCAGAATTCTGTACTTCAGTGGTGTTCCATCGAGGTGGGGGAGTTCAATAGAATTAAGCAACAATAAACAACAACAACAAAAACCATTATGATTGGCAGTCTAGATGCACCACTTCTTGTAAATAAGTCCACACAAGTTACTGGCCCATAAAAATGTTTACTAGCCTGCCTGTACCCACACGTGCCTGAGTTAATGATTTGTGGGACATCAGAGATTTCAAGAAGAGAAATGAGTGCCCTTCCTGCCCCCAATTTATGAAAATCTCTTTGTGTGATCTCATGCCAGAACCCGAAATCAGGCTCTTTGTATGTCACAGATTGTTAGATGGGCACTTGGCGTAAGGCTACTTTTTATAGGATTTCAGCAGGTACATTCTCGTAAGTGATAGAGTCACTCGTCTGCTTAATGTTACTGTGCAGTTCTCAGAAAACTGAACTTTGTATTCAGTGTCACATTTCACTGATGAAGGTTTTGTGTTTTCATGAGATCATGGACCTAAATTGTCAATTCAGAGCTCCTTAGGACCATCATTGTTCATTCTTGGTTATATGAAAAATCCCCATTGTAGGCCAAAAATCCTTTACTCCTTTTGCACATATTGAGTTGACTGCTGGCAGTCTCCTTCCATTTATGGGTGGGTGAGTGGATTATATTACTTGTCTTCCACAGTCTGGGAGCCACCACTGAAAAGGCCCTATCCCAGGTGCCCACCCCTTTTGCTGCTGTGAGTGGTGGTACCACCAGGAGAGCCTCCCCTCCAGTTCTTAGGGCATGGGCAGGTCGATATGGAAGGAGGTGTTCCTTTAGATATTTGGGGCCCAAGTCATTTAGGGCTTTATAAGTCAAAGTTAAACACCTTGAATTGGGATCGGTAGCAAATTGGCAGCCAGTGCAACTCTTTTGAGATTGGCATGATTTGCGCCCAGCCAGCTGTTCCTGTCAGCAACCTAGCAGCTGCATTTTGTGCTAGCCGCAGCTTCTGAGCTGTATTCAGGGGCAGCCCCATGTAGAGCACATTACAGTAGTCCAGTCTGGAAGTTCCCAGAGCGGAATAAGTTACTGACATCTGGATGCAGCCATAGAATGAGTACTTTGTGAGGCATCTTCATTTGAACAGACTGAGTACTAGCGGTTTAGTCTCTGGCAAAAGAACTGCAGATTTCTTGAAACCACAACCACTGTCAATGTGTCTGTGATCTGTGATGGAGTCCGGAGTGAGCCATGTCATGTCCTTTGTTTTTAGAAGCCTCTTTGACTCTGTTCCTCTTTTCCTCCCTCTTAGGACTTCTTTGAAAGCTACATTTCTGTGGCCTCCACTGTGCCTTCGGTGCTGTGCTTGATTGGGAACTTTCTGCTAGTCAACAAGTAAGTGTATCTCCATTAGTCACTGCCACTTTCCTCCTCTCTGCAGTCCTGGTTGTTCTGCTTCTCACTGCAGGCTCTGGCGTTAACACAGCAGTGGGCTTAAAGTGAAGCTAAAAAAACTCCCATCTCTTGATGAGCAAATGGGGTTAACTAGAAAATCCTTTACACAAAACTTTTTAAAGTGACTCTGCCCTTTGCTTTTCCTTTTAGTTCTAAGCTGAGGTGGATAGTTTCTGAAATGGTTTGGGTTTAGACAACCCAGTGCTGATTTTCGTAATAAACAAACAAACAAACAGAAAAGCCAACTCTTCTTCCTCCACAAAGCCAGCTGGGTGACCTTGGGCTAGTCACAGCTCTCTTCTGAGCTCTCACAGCCCCACCTACCTCACATGGTTGCTCTGTTGTGGGAAAAAGAATAGAAAGCTTTGTCAGCCGCTTTAAGTCCCCTTAAATGGGTGAGAAAAGAAGGGTAGAAAAGCCAGCTCTTCCTCTTACGCAGAAAATTAGACTTGAATAGATGTGGTCTGGATGACTTGATTGGAAGAAAAGAATGGGAGTGAATGTAGGTTTGATTTAAAAGAAAAAGAAGCTTCAAGGTACTTAACATCTGTTGGATAAGGAGGATGAGCTCAAAACATAAGCAACAGACAAGGTTACTGGACTAGTTAGTTGAATGTCTCTGCCCAGCGACACCCATATGATATCAAAGGAAGCCTTGATTCAGTTACAGTTAGCTTGAAAGAGAGTCTTGACAGTAATGCAATCACTTTGAGTATCCCTCAGTTGTGTGAGAGAATCTCAGGTTTATCACCATACCTCCAGTAGGCTTTTGGGAGCCTGAGATTACCATTCTAGATCCTGTAATGAAGGACAAGGTATGCTGAGGTGGATCACAATTCCTTGGAATGCAGTGACTTATCTAATGTGGACGTTTGTCTTAAATCCTTCCTGAGGCTTTGTTTGAGATGATGGTAAACTTGCATGTGGCCTATGGAAATGCTTTTCAGGACTTGGTAACGGGGCAAAAGAAATCACAGGAAGAAGGCCAGGGTTGGACAGTTTCTGTTCCATCAGTTGTTGTTTGAATCTGCCTCCTATTGTCATTGACCGTTGGCTTCGCTGGTTGCTGGTTTTGAAGAGTTGGGCTTAGTCTGCACATGGGTGGTCTCACCTCCATCCCAAACCCCTAGCTTGTGCTGATGTTCATATTCTGTAATGATAGTATGTTCTGGTGCATCTTACCCTGTTTTTAGCCTTGTTCCTTCAAATGGTCAGATGGTCATACCCATCGCTCATTTTGGCCCTACTTTGGTTACATTCCTGCTACCTGTATGGATAGTATAGTAGACAACCAACTCATTTTAAGGCAAGAGAGCTTGCTATATGGCAGAATACCCTTGAACATATGGTACTTGTCAATGCATTTCATCATTAAGATTCTTTGCTCCTTTAGTGTAAGCACATATGGTTTGCACGGATAGGGAAAAGGCAACAAATGGAAGAGAATACCTTCCCAGCAGAGATTATAGATCCATAATGCTCCTATAGATCCATAGTGCTGCGGTACCGCTTGCTACAGATAAAAACATTCAGATTTAGTTGTCATTTCTTCCTCTCTGTATAAACTGGACTTCAGGTATTCCTGCTTACACTAGAAGAGGCAGACATACCAACATAACCTGGTAGGAGTTGGAACACTTGGGGCAGTTTTGCAATCATCTCTGCACAAGGGGTTATATAAAGAACACATGTGATTTTTGCACTTTAATCTAATAATTCCCATGTAGCTAGGCTTTTTTAGGGAGTCCCTAACAGGAGCTTTAGTATGTTGTTTTTTGGTACACTGGGTTTCTCTGTCATTTGCAGACATTCTGAGCCTGTTCCCATTTATCTTACTGTAATTGTGTAATAATACCATACCATTCCAGTGAGGCTCAGATGAAGTGTGGAGGGAGCCGTCTGCGCCTCACGTGCTGGTGCAGTTCGCAGCTGGACCACCAGCACTTGAAGTCTAGATGGCCCAGCCATCTGGATTACCATGGCAATGGTTGAGGCAACATCCACCATGTGGCTGGGCATTGCCATGGCAATCGATCTGCATTCCATGACTCTGCAGCTGCTTCATCACACCTACTCAGAGCATTATCCCCTGGAAGAGGGTGCGAATGCTGCTGTCTGGGAGCTTGCTAGCTGCACCCATTCAAACTGTGGGCAAGATTTTACTTGTCCACAGCTAGCAAGGACTGAGGTGACCTGAATCAGCTCTGGGGCAGTGGTGGTGGGGCAGTGTGTGGATGGGCCTCCTCAGGAGCATCTGGAACTGTTCCACAAAGGTGAAGAGGCCCTCTGTTTTGAGAAAGAGAGAAGGAGAGCAAGGGGGAAATAGGGACCATGATTTGGTAGGATATAGAGGGATAGTTCTCTCTTATTTCCATCCCCACCCAACCCCTACTCGAGAGAACTGAAGAAATAACACAGTGAAACTCCCCATCTTCTTGGGAGGAAATCTTTGCAAAAAGAACTCCAGTGACTCAACTCCTCAACACCATGCTGAGCAGGGACTACAGTTTCTGAGTTTCTGTGTCTCTGATGTTTCCAAGGGTGCTGAGGCTTTTCATCTTCCTTATTCTTTGCCCACTTAAGTAATAAAGTTTCAGAAAGCCACCGGAAAGATCCCGTGGGTGGGCATGATACACTTGCAGTAGTTCAAAGGCTTCATCTTCAGAATACCCCAGTTAGCTATTTGCCCTTTTTTGCCTAAGTGGAGCTCTGCATACAAATACTCCATGTTCTTCTTTACTGCATCTGTTCCTGTTGAAGTTTTTTTTTTTTTTTTTTTTACAATAGAAGATAGAGAATTCTCCTTCCCCCATTATGGCAGAAAAGAGAAAGCAGGAAAGAAGCAGAAGGAAAGGAAAGGAAAGGAAAAGAAAGGAAAGAGACCCCCAAGTAGTAATGCCTACTCCTCTTATATATTCTCCACGTTGGAAATCCATTTCACAAAACCCATTATGTCCTTAATGTATTACATTTTAAATGTAGCCTTCATTTATCTTTGGCACATTGTTGATTCTGCTGAGTGGCACATCCATAATCAATAAGTGTTTTATTATGCTAAGTTTGCAGCATCATAAATACACATGAGGCAGGCTTACATTTGTGGAAATTCCTAAGCAAATCGGTCCCCTGTCATTCAGTTGCCTCCAGAGAGTAACTTATGGCTACTCTGTGTTCCACCCTTGCTAAAGGAGTCTTCTGGGATGGCTAAAATATGGGTATGCTTCTGAAATGGAAGGCTAAAGGGGAATTTTGGGGAACAAAGTATAAGGGATAAAGCAAGAAGCCCTTGTGCACTGAAGGGGAGAAGGTGGGACTCTCTCTCTCTTTCCGCTTCCTTATCCATTTGGTTAGCTTTTTGAATCTTCTTTGAAGTATCAGGTGCAAACAGTTTGCATTTGTCAGGAATCCCTGAGCCGGCAGGCAACATTTCTAACTAGCACAGATCTTCAGCATGAAGTATATCTTATCTGCAGACTCTTAGAAAAGGATATATATCACCGAAAAATGCTTGATCCATGATCTTACCCTCAAATAGAACATCTTTTCTATGCTAGATCTTGTTCATTCACCCTCCTTTTTCTGTCTCCCTCTTTGTTGAAATGGAGCTGTTTGAGTCTTCTGTGTCTATAATAAGTAACTTTCCTGTTCAGGCAGGTAATTACCTTGTGCCCGTAAGCAAGCAATTGCTATTCCCTAGCTAGCAAAATTCCCCAAACAAACTTCAGCTTCTGTTTATTGTTGCCTGTTGCTGTCGTGATGTTTTTATATTGTAGAAATGGCCATTTCCATCTTGCTAGGTTTTTTAGAAGAGGGAATAATATAAAGATTGGTGGAGAATAAGTAGAATCAGAAAATTTTGAACCATTGTTGGTTTTTCAGTTGTTACTGGTTATGTACAAGTTTGTTGGATAGTTGAATATGTATAATTTTTCAAAAGTACCCAGTGTCACAAATGCAAAGTTGCAGGTGAAAAGTTGTTAAGATTATTTTCTAAGGTTCTTAGGGTGCTTCCACACAGTTCCTTAAAACACATTTAAAAACACATATAGGACACATACAGAACACATTAAGACTTACCTTCCATGCAGGAGGCCAGATCTGGGACTCTTCATGCGGCCGCTTCTGCACTCCGGCGCGCAAGATCCGACCCTAATCATGTCTTGCCACTGAAGAATCCGGCCTCCAGGAAGACCTCGAATATTAGGTCTTCCATCTGCCTCTTGCCTCGATCCGGTCAGAAGCAGGACACTTCCGCACCCGGAGAGGCGTGGGGCCGGATTTGCCAGCGGCCACCATCTTGGGTAGGGCGGAAATAGGCCAGTCTGTCTTCTTTTGCCCTTCCCCCATACGCCGCACACCACCAGAAACACGCGGTGACTGGCAGCTGTATGCTCCAGTCCTGCAGCTCTGGGGGTGGTGTCGGCGGTGTGGGAGGCCGGATGCCCTTTGGGATGGGTGCTGTGGCCTCTGTGCAGCACCCAGGGGATCCGGCCACCCGATCTTGCTGCCCTGTGTGTGTGTGGATGTGCGGGAGGCCTCCGAGGATCTGTCTCTATTTCGGACGGATGCTTGGATGCCGGACCACTGGGAAACGGATTTTCTTAAATCCGGTTCCCGGCAGTTAGTGCAGAAGCACCCTTAGATTATTACCTTTTCCCAATCCTAGTCGATCCCACTCCAGCTTTTAGTGGTTCTGTCTAGGGATGTGCACAACTTTTTTTTGGCATTCAATTCAAAAGAAATCAAATGTTCTAAAATCTTTATTCATACAAATAGATTGCATTCGAATGCGGTAAAATTCTATTTGATATGGATCTGTTCATATGTATTTGGACAAACGTTCGATACATATCTGATACAAAGAAATATGTATCTGATACATTTCCCCAGCTTAATGAATGTTCAAACTATCTGTACGAATGTCCGGAAATATTCATATTCGTTCTAATGTTAGCATACGAATATTGCAACATTCAGTTCAAGTTCAGATGTTGGAATTCGGCTGAATGCAGCCGAATTTCTAATGTTACGAATATTTGTGCACTTCCCTAGTTCTTCCTTTCATGAAATTCAGAGAGGCTCAAGAGCATGCTCCATACCTCTAGCTACACGGTGTTCTTTAGTTTGTAGGGATTTTTTCAGAGCTGTTTCATTAGAAGCTTTCCCTAAGAAAAATGGGCAGAACCAGACAGCTCATGTCATGATCTCTGTTGCAAGGCACTATGGGTATCTTAGAAACAAATATCCTCTTTCATGATTAAAGCTGATTAAAGCTTGTTTTAGGCTTGGAGAATGCCAAATCAGAGAACAGTGAACTCTTTTCAACTTCAAGAAGCATGCTTAAGCTTAAATTTCAAGCTGTCAGAGCATTGAGTTCCTTTTACAAAAACCATACCCAAACATTGGAAGCACCCTAGCAGTCCACCCTAGCCACAAAATCCTTGGCCTGTTTTCCCATACAGTTTCAATGTATTACTCTTGTGGTCCAAAGACGCGTAATGAATAAATAGATAGAAATGCAAAACTGTCCTGCTTCCCAAGTTAAGGCACATCTTTTCCCTGGCCTTCAGCTCCTTTGGCTGAGAGGGCAACATCAACATCCCCTTCCAATGTAGGCACTTTCACCATTTTAACTATTTTGTCTTTTTTATATATTGATTTTATTATGACCCACCCTGAGACCTTTAGGTGTAGGGTAGGCTAGAAATATTAATTACTTAACTAATCAATCAATCAACCAGTTAAATAAATAATTGAATTACATTTGTTGATTTGGCTCCTTGTATGTCTCTTCCTCATGGCCACCGTTGGTGTAATCCACTAGATCTATTACCTGCGATAAGGAAGGGAATCAAGCCAAGACATCCTGTTTGGACTGTCAGGCTTCACCTTCTTGTTGAGCTCTTCTGCACATTTGAATTTTGCTGTGAAATCAAAGGGCCCTCTTAGAAATGTCAATGTATTTAAATGAGAGAAAGGCATGCTTATCATGGCTGGAGTTTACTAATAATTGTATATCAAGTGGCAAATGGATGTATGTAGAAAAAAAGGTACGGCTTGTAAGCTGTTCCTCTGCAGCTAACGTCCTCTCTCAATCTGTATGTGGCTTCTTTTGCTTTTGTCTTCCCACCTGCCCATTTCTTTGAATATTTTCTTCATGCTTGTGCTGCTGTTAGAGCTTCTACTTCTGTAGCATCTTATCAGCATCTGCTGGTAGAAATGCAAGACAAGAACATGGAGGGTTTGCTAAGAAACCACAGACCCACAACTGTTGAATTCCTTCCCTAGGGTCGCTGTCCATGTGCGGATCCTCTCCTCCTTGACCATCATGCTGGTCGTCTTCATGGTGATCACAGTACTGGTGAAAGTGGACACTTCTGCTTGGACTTCCTGCTTTTTCTTAATCACCATCATTTGTGTTGCTATCAGCAGCTGTGCTGCCACCATCTTCAGCAGCAGCGTCTTTGGCCTGACTGGATGTTTTCCCCTGCAGAATTCCCAAGCATTGATTTCAGGTTAAGTATGTCTTGTGATACCTAAGCTGGAAATATTACTTATGTAATGACATTTATGATGCTGCTCACCTTTACACCATAAGAATCTTAAAGCAGTGTGCACACGCAAAAATACTTTAGAACTGTTTAAGGTAATTAAAAATCAACAGGTGAAGAGCCACCAAATTAAGCCCCTTCCTCTAGCTCACTTTTTTCAGTCCCCAGCAAGTAGCAAATATAGAGGAATGAACTGAGATTCCTGGACCACGACTAGAGATGCTCAAAATATTTTGATCTGAAAGATTTTACACTCAAAACAGTATGTTTCCAGAGTTCTGAACTTGACAACAAACACCTGCAATTGTCTCTTGTTTTCTGGAGAAGAACATAGTTCTGGGTCTGTTTTTGTTCCATTAATTCCTATATATTTAAACCTCTACTAGTCACCCACTTATGATCCAAATTAAGAAGTCTCTTATTTTGGATCATAAGCCTCCTTTTTAAAAAATTAATTTTCATTATTTTATAACACGTATTTGTATTACATCATTTGGTTGTTAACTATAGATCACTTCCTCCATTCTTCTGAGTCTTCTTTTAGCATCACCTCGTTAGTGTTCCCCATCAATAGTTTTTCCTTCAGCTGTTCTTTTAAATATAAAGCCAGTCAAATCCAGCATTTGTTATTCCTGCTTCTTGTAGAAAATCAATAAAGGAGCTTCAGTCGTTTATGTACTTATCTATTGTCCTATTCTTTATTGTTTGTTAATTTGTCCATCTTTGCTAATTCAATCAGTTTAATTAGCCAGCTCTCTACAGAAGGAATTTCATCTTCTTTCCATTTTTGTGCATATTACCATATAAAGAATCAAACAATGGGCCTCCTGATCTACATGCTCTGCCCCCACTGGTCCGGCTCCTTCTGCACTGGACACAGCCAAATCCAGATTAAGGAGGTCCTTATTCCGGATCTGCTATAGACCTGTTTAATCAGGTCTATAACTGAACCAGGAATCCTGTTCCAGATCACAGGAGGTGTACAGACGACACGCCTCCATGATCCAGAACTAGAAGCCTCCATGATCTGGAATTACTTGGGGAGAGGCAGTTGCAAAGCCACTAGTTTCTCCTCCAAGTTATCTGGATCAGAGGGCCTCCATGTAATTCAGGTCAGTAGGACCCACTGATCCAGATTATCAGAAGATAAGTGCAGAAAACAGTCTTACATTAATTTTTAAATATTTGTCACCAAGGTAGCAGACCCAACCCAAACCTTTTTGATGTATCAGTTCCTTAGCTGCCATCAGTGAAAAGATTAAAAGCCTTCGTAAGCAAAAAGTGGTCACCTTATAAATAAAAGTCATGTGGTATTGTGTCTGTGTGGTATTGTGTCTGTGCTCATTAACTGGTTTACAGGGAGGATTCCTGCCTCCAGTTTGAGCTCAGAATTTGATGATCCCAGTCACAAGACCATACTTATGCTTTCAATAATGTTAACAAATGCTGACTTCAAAAATAATGCGCTCAGTCACTTTTTAAAAGAGGAAGTTCTCAGTGCAACCCAGCAGATGAAGCAAGCTGATTTCAGTACAGGCAAGCAGAAAATACTATTGACTTCCTCCCTTTGCTTTGGTTACATTTTTCTGCTAGTGTTCTGGCTTATCTATAGGGGACCCACAGCTAACTTTTTATACGAAAGCATCTGCATTCACGTCCATGTTTGTTTGTTTCTCTAAAAAAAAAAAAAACACAAAGAAACTTTGCATTGTCTCATTTTATATTCAGCATTAACATTAATTTCCATAACTGATGAGTCCCATGTTTGCAGCTATGAATGATGAGGCCCCTCGAGGTTTAAAAAGTGTTGATAACTCTGGAAATGTACTTTTCAGACAGACGGAAGGCTTGGTGAGAAGAGAAAGCAATGAAAGACAATACATGGGTTTCAGATTTTTTTTCTGGACCACAGCAGTCTAATTGGGAGTTAACCCCTGGCAGAGTTTTTCTACCAGGAACCTTCCTAGAAGTTTTCAGAGCATTTACATAATACTGGACTATAACTTTTGTTTTATTTTTAGCAAGCAGTAGAAAGCTATACCATGAATGCATGGAGAGTATTGTTTTGACAGGAAAAAGGGAAGACAGAAAGCTTTACCCACAATGCCACTGGAATGCTGTTTCCAAGCATTAGCGGAAAAGAAAACCTCTACTAGCAAATTCCATATATCCATTTAAACTTTCTGCCATCTGTAGTTCTTAGGCATAATAAAAAAGGAACAGTTGGACTCATCTCGTTGTTAGCTTTTTAAAAGCAATATTGTATAAACGGCTGAGGATCCCACAAGATTCCGGTGTTTGTGCGGATCCCACATAGGAAGCACATATAATTGATAAGATTACAGTTTTCCTTTCTAAAGAGTTACTTCCCCCAAATTTCAAGACCATTGTGTGATAGAATATAGCAGCTCTCTGCCAAGGTGAGTTTTTCCTACTGTTTGATTCACTTCTTCCCTTTACTGCTTGCTTCTTTTAAGCCCCATATTTGAAAATGGAAGAAAGGACTCCCCTTTCTACCGTGCTTCAACAGGCGCATACTTGTGGTTCTCTTATTAAACAAAAGTTAACCTTTTCCAGGCTTCAACCGGGAGCAGTTTTAAACTTTCCTTCCTGTCTGCTGCATGGGAAAAGGAGCATGATTAACCAACACTGACTAGTGCTCACACTTGGAGCACTAGTCAACTTTAGCCATTCTCCTCCCCTCCCCCTGCAATCAAATACTTTCCTGATTTGATTGTGGGGCCAATCCTCCTCAGGGTGGCAGCATTTTGTGTTGCATTTCAGTTCTGCAACCTGAATCCTTGGCTCTGGGAAACCTGGGGGAGGCAGCTTATGGCTACCTCAATCATGGCTGCAGTTCTGAGAACCACAGTGATGCTTGGTTACAACCCAAGGGCTGCAACGATGCTTGGTACCAGTAGTTACTGGTACGATCACCGGGTGTTGCAAAAGTAAATCCCTTATAAGCCACCAGCATGCTTATAAGAGATCACTATGTGCTCCTATGGTGAGTTAAAGGTAGAGAGCACTGGGGAAAGAAGTTAGGCTGGATACAAGATGAGATGGAAAGAGACAGAGTTTAATTTTCCAGGGCTTATATACAGCAGTCAGTGGAGGCGTGGCGAGAAAGATGTAAAGACACAATCCAGAGACGGGATAGGTCGAGCCACACCAGCAGAGCAGGTCAGAAGTCCTTCTGATGTCGCATCCTGTGGCAGGCAGGAAGAGGAAGGTTGTTCTCTACACAGACCATGCGGCCGGGGAGCCATTATGCCCCAAAGCTAAGAGTCCAGCACCCTGCTGGTGCCCGGTGTGTACTGGAAGCTATGGGACAGAAAATTAGTTGGTTTTTACTCTTGAGGCTTGAGAAATGGTCAACAGGGACTTGGAGGCTGGAAGGGAAACTTATGGAAACTTGAGCAGCTTTTTGCGATTACAACAATTTTGGCTGCAGCACCCTTCACGACTGTGTGTGCGTCAGTTGCATTACCATGATGACACTGATGCTTTGCACATGTGCAGTCGCCTCTGTGGTCACTCGAGGTGCCAGCACACTTGCATGGCACCTCAGTTGATTCCAGAACACCAGAAGAGGTACAAATGGCCACTGCCCGGACACTCCAGGCAAGTTTAGGGTTAAGGTTGGTTAAGGCATTGAACATGATTTTAGTGAACTTCTTGGAAGACAGGGCATGGTTGGAGTCTGCAACAGCCTCCTCCGAGTGCGGATGCTCTTGCCCAGACGTTCACTAATCGTTGACTACCAACTGTAGTGTGAAAAGGCCTCAGGTCAACCCTGCAAGACCTCATGAATGACTACTGGGGTGGGTGGGTGGAGTAGCCCAAAAAACATGCATGAAGTAACAGGAGCTGGAAAAGAAGGTAACCCAGTAAAGCCAAAACCGTAGGAGGCCCAGCTGGGTAATCATGCTGAGCAAGGCACAAAGCTTAAAAGTCAGCCTCTGATCTCTGCTTTTCTCTCTTGCTCTCCAGTTTGTCTGATTTGACTTTAAAGCAGCTCCATGATGAAGCGAGTGTCTTTTGGCTGCTCCAGCACAGACTGGGGTTTATTTCACAGTCCATTGACTTTTGTCCTCCTTCTTCTTCTCTGCCTTTCTCCTCGCCATGTAGGTCAGGCCATGGGAGGAACAGTGAGTGCTGTGGCATCGGTGGTGGATCTGGCAGCGGTATCGGATGTTACAGACAGTGCGCTGGCCTACTTCCTGATGGCAGACATCTTCATCCTTCTGTGCATTGGGATGTACTTGATTCTTCCCAAGCTGGAGTATTCCAGGTGAATCCTCTTAAGACCATCAGGTCAACACACAGCGTGAGCCTTAACAGTGTCATTCCAAAACGGCCCTCTCGGGAGGCCATCAAACCTGCTGTTGCACACTTTGCTCAGCAAATGTGATACAGAGGCTTGGATGCTCAGAGCCTCGTTGCTTCTGTATCCCTTTCTGCTTGCCTGTACTGAACATCCTGGCTGTATCAAAACCACAGACAGAAGCTTATGATGCAGGATACAATAGTGTCAGTGTCCTCCCCCAAAGCTGTATGCATTGGAAGTCATTGCTTACAAACTCTGGAGACACTTAAGATGTGGTTGGCAACTGTGGTTGTTAAACCCCAATTACTCATCCTGTCAAGCCGTCTGAGTCCTGTGGCAGTGCTCCATCTGGATCCCGTATTTATATCTGATGATTCATCTCAGAGTTGCTGTGGTCTTGTTTGGAGCCAAGCATGTTCCAGTATGTTTTCAAGCTCTAGATCATTTTTAAACTAATGACTGTTTGATTGGCTTTTCATAATCTTTCTGATTATTGTTAAAATCATTGTTTGTGTATGATTAATTTTATATGTTGCAGGCTGCCTTTTGCATCTCTGCCCCTGATAGTAAGTAAGATACAGCCTTGTGTTTTTTTTTACATTTTATTCACATTTTCACATACATTAACACATAGATTAACACATAAATACAAACCAAGAATACAAACCAGTCAATACTATTTACATTAATATATCATTCTTGTGATCAATATATCCTGGTGTTTATTTACACATTATTATATCCACCCCCCCTTCCCTCTCCCCCTTGGATAGATGGTACCATTATATCTATTTTCTCATTATCTTAAGACCAGTTTCATAACATTCAATAATTCATGCCCCCCCCCCCTGTATTGTTGGATATATATTATCAATTTAGACCATTTGCCCATCCAGACATCCCTATTATCTTTAAGTAAGATACAGCCTTGTCACTTGAGAAGCACTGTGAACTGAAGACTGGAGAAGGACAAGGATGGATGGATGGATGGATGGATGGATGGATGGATGGATGGATGGATGGATGGATGGATGGATGGATGGATGGATGGATGGATGGATGGATGGATGGATGGATGGATGGATGGATGGACGGATGGACGGATGGATGGATGGACGGATGGACTGATGGACTGATTCTGCCATATACCCAAAGATCTCAGAGTGGGTTACAACATTAAGAAACAAATGTAAATTGAATATACTAAAACAATAGCAGTGCCCAAAAGTGGGAGGAAAAGCTGCTTCCTTCTTTAGCCAAAGGCAAGGGGAAAAGGTACATCTTCACTGCTCTCCTGAACATGTGCAGTGAAGGTGACTGGCAGACCTCATGGCGGAGACTGTTCCATAATTTGGGAGCCATCATTAAGAAGGCCCCATCCTGGGTGCCAAAGCTACAATTCAAATGTCCCCTCAGCCGTCACCTTGTTAGAATGTCTTGGATAACCACCATGTCTCAGCGCCTACCTCAGTTGTTGTAGAGGGATAATATTACTTATGGGTTTTGGGTGTTACTTATGGGCCTTCTCATGTGTAAGGGACTTGACCCAAATACATATGTTTAGGGGAGATCATTAGCTTTTAAATACATGAATTCTTCCATTGAATTCAATGCAATGTAGAACATTTTTGACAGAAGTGTGCCCTTAGAAGACAGAATTAAAGATATCTTAACACATTGTGGGACTATTTTTGTTTGTTTTGTTTCTGTATAAGCAGTTAGCACATAAGGAAATTGCACTATGCATTCTTGAGAGACATCTGTGAAACTGACAAGATTGTGGAAGTTATTCAAAGTGCCTTTTACTAACTTTATTACTAAGATTGTGTGAAAAACCATTAAAGCACCTGTGATAGTTTGATTTCCTCCTTTATTCCAAACGTTGGATAAAAGTGTGCCGTCTGTTTAAATGGTTCACATAGTCTTAAAATCAGCTTGGCATGTTAGAATACCTGAATATTAGTCTGCAGTATATGCAAAGCACTTGGCCGCTGATACTGAAATAAAAGTAATGAACATGGGAGAATATTTTTGGTTCCATATGCTGTCTCAATAAATTGAATTATTAAATAGCTGTGGATTTTCAAAGATGCTATTCTTGATGTGTTCGTTGGCAATCAAAACACCAAAATTTTAGCATAGGATTTTGTTATTTTTAAATAAAGAGAACCACTTCACTAGTTCACCGAGTTCATAAGTGTGGTCCAAGCTCTGTTCCAACGCTGAAGTTGTTCTCTGACTCTTAGAGGACCATGTAATCTGCTTTGTCAAGTTGCCAGGGAGCTGTTTTCATGGAAGGTCTTGTTGGGTCACATTCTCCTTTGAAAACACACACACAAAGGTGAAATGACAGCATAAAATGGTCCATCATATGCCCAGGCTTAATGATCCCCAGATCATTAACACTGCCTATTCTAGTTCTGTGGCAGAGGAGCATATGTCCATTTTACTGTGTTTTAACTGCTGTTTTTACTCTTGTTTTTAATGTTTTATAAACCACTTTGAAGTGGTTAAAAAAAAATGGGAAAGTAGTATAAAAATGTCATAAATAATTCCTTCACTACAGAAGTGATTTGGTTTGTTTACAAGCAGCCTTGCTTGGAGACTGATTTTCTGTTCTGTCCATGGAAATGAGCTTGAAATGGTACTAGCCCTATTGGGGTCCCACCTTCATGGTTGTGTGTTTGCGCGGCACCCAACTGAGAGAATCACAAGGCACTTCAAAACAATTGGGGGGAAACCCCAGCTGTTCTGAAGCATCTACAAAATAGTTTAAAAATGGCTTTGCTCTTGTCCTTTGCTAATGTCCTTTGCTCTTAAGCACCATCCACTGGTCCACTTCTTCCAAAAGTGATGCAGAGAAACTTCTGCTTATGACAGTTGGAGCCAGAAGGAAATGAGAAAGTTTCTGCTCACACTGTTTCAACAGAGGCACTTCGTTTCATTGCTTGTGTTTGAACTGGTCTTAAAATGGATAGTAAGAATGTGAGTGGGCCGAGCTAATGTGAAACACAGATTATTTGGAAAAGAAGTGGTCTAGATCCACTGCGGTTAATAAGCTTTTATACCAGGGATGTGCAAAACACTTGAACTTAAAACATTTCACATTCAAAGCACACTGATTCAGATCTTCTGAACTCCAGAACTATATGCCCTTTCATGAAAGGGCTTGTTTGGGGTTTAAAATAAACCAGAGGCATTTTTGCACTAGTGTTTCTAGGGCACCATGCACTAAACTCAGTATACTCCAAGTACAGGAGGACCATACGCATTTCTGACCGGCCAGAAATGTAAATAGTCCTTCTGTATCCAGAGCATACCGGCCTGTGCTGCCTCGTCATCTGGCAGGAGCCCCGTCCCTGGCTGGCACGATTGGCCGCCAATGCCTGCACCACACATTCTGTGATGTGCACTAGCTGGCAGGCAGCCAGTCCAGGTGGGGTGAGTGTCCTGACCTGGTGGCATGCCTCGCCACCCCTGGATCACGCTCCCCATGCTGCCTTCTTGCTGCAGCATCGCCCAGCGGACGTGCCTAGGTCACCCCCTGACAGCCTCCCTCATCTTGGCATTTACCGTGCTTCTAGGCTGTAGCGGCCTAGTGAGTTTGCGGATGCTCTTCACCAGAGCTGTCCTGATTACATACCAGAGGCCTAAGTGTGCATAGGCCTCAGGTTATGTGTTTGGTAATGTCTGAATAGTGATTCGAACAGGAACCACCTCGGCCTGTCCACCCAACAGCTGATGGGCAGAGTTTCTTTTTGTCTCTGCATCCAGGGTAATCAACAAGTTATCGGCAGGATTGTGCCCATAACTAACTGCTGGAATTAAAGGTGACTGAAGGACTTTTGTGGCAGAGTAATGGCAGTAATCTTTTTGACTATCATTAAGGGAGGGTTGGTTCATCTTTTGCTCCACCATTGCTCACCAAATAACCAATAGGCAGGATTGTTTTCCTATTCTTTCAACAGCAATTTAATCACTGCTGGAAAGAAAGGAGGGAAAGGTTCATTCTCTTCCCTTTTTGGCAGGACTTTTTGTCCTATCAGAAAAGTTGGGGTGGTCTTTCTTCCCTATATGATTGTAGAAAAGGTAGATGACTCAAAATAGGTCCTTTTTATGGGTGGAACACTCAGAAAATTTTGAGACTTTCTGAGTTTTGGTCTGAACTGGAACAAAACGCAAAAGTGTTCCTTTTGAAAAGGCACACACTATTTATTTATTTGTTATTGTTTACATTTACATCTCCCACTATTAAGCATATATAAACAAGAATTAAGAGCAATTAAAAATAGTACCATACCAAGAGGAAAGTAATTGCTGCTTCAACTGAAAGTATGGTTATAAAGGTGGATATTCGTCAACTGTTCTAACATACCAAGTAATGATGTTTGACACAGCTAAGAACGGAGGCCATTCCATAGCCTGGATTTTGTTACTTGTCTCAGCAGCAGCAAGGCATGATTTAGAACCTTATAAACTCACAGCCTAGCATGATTAGTGACAATTGGCCTCAACTCCATCAGGTCAAGCTCCAAAATGGATTGTGTGGTGTCTTCCTGCAGCTTGGTTATGACATCCACTCTGCTGAGTGGCAAAAGTTTTTTAGCTTCCCTCAAAATTCCTTGGGGCGGAATGGTCCAAAAACATTTCTTTAGACCAAAAGTATGTTGAAGTAGATCCCAAA
Source organism: Aspidoscelis tigris stejnegeri (assembly GCA_023333525.1). Classification (NCBI taxonomy): domain Eukaryota; kingdom Metazoa; phylum Chordata; class Lepidosauria; order Squamata; family Teiidae; genus Aspidoscelis; species Aspidoscelis tigris. The sequence goes on from JALMGA010000002.1 coordinate 100,777,889, forward strand.
GTTAAGAGACTTTTTAGCAATTAACCAAATATTGAAACGAAGTCCTTAAAAGTATTACATTTAAATTTATATAGGCCTATATGTTTTATTACTTTTTTACATGAGTTTTTCATAATAATTAGTGATTAAAATGTCATCCTGAAAATAGTAAATAGAGGAAAATAGAACAAAGAGATAAACATAGTTTCTGAATCTAATTGAAGTTATGGCCAAAGTGAGTAAAAAAGCCGTTAAAGAATGCAAAACATGTCCCATCAGAGTGTCTTGAATTTTGATACTGGAACAGAATTGCATAAATAAAAACAAAAAATCATACATAATTATAGTATCACATCATAATTTAAATATCTGTAACCAAAAAGGCAACTACATCATAAATTTTACCGCAGTCTGAGAACTGAAGTTTGAGTTGGAGAACTATAATATCAGCAATTTAACATTTGGTAAGAGGAGATAGGGTGTGTTTAGATATATACTTTTAGATGTCCTTGACCAGTTTAAGACCTTGGAGACAAACATGAAAAATAAATTTTAAAAACTTTTATCTAGTTCACAAGTCTCTATTATGTCTCTTCCACAAACATGTAAGGATCAAGTCGCAGCAGTGTGGGTCAGGTGGGGCATGGAGCTGGAAGCTCCAAGCTAATCTCAACCTGCTAAAGCCACCGTCCAGTCAGAAATTATCCAGCATTGGTCAAATTGGAGGCAAGCAGAGAAGGTGACAACAGAAAGAAAAGCACAATAGGAGGCATTTAGGTGCTTATTTTTAAAACTGTGTGATGCAGTTGTTTGTTTTTGTTTTGCTGTGCCAATAGCTGAGTTGATACTATGTACATAGCCACCGCAACAATATGCAGTCTGGTCGCACTCATAGATTAGTTGGTTTTAGCAGACGTGACCCCAAGACAGAATTTGGCTGCAAATAAGACCACCTTTGTTTAGGTCAGCTAGGAGGAGCTGAATAAAGTCAATCACATTAGGAAGAAAACAAAATAAAACTGCATTTATTGCTCAGGGGCAAGATAAGTACACAACCCTCAAAGTGGCCGTGTTCATTCTGAAGGCCATGAAGATTAGAGACGAGCACCACAATCCTGGAAGAGGGGTGTGATAAGTGGGATGTCACTCTTCTTTTGTCTTTCTTTGCCCTTCCCTCTTTATGTCTTTTTAACATAATATACGGTTTTAAATATTTGATAAGGTCACAATGACTAATCAATAAAGAATCCCTCTATTAGGAAGAAAAGTTCATCATCTAGGAAAGTATGTCATCTTCAGCATCTAAACTGTGTTCCAGCCTAAACTTATGGCACTTGGCACCGTTGTCATTTTAATAGGCTTCTGTTGAAGCATTTTTTGTGAGCTAATTAATGTCTTCCTTTCCATCTTAATTCTAATTTTTCTACGCTAATCTGTCAAGATTTTCTCATAGTGTCATTTTTCTGTCCTCCCTCTGTAGGTACTATATGAGAAGCCATCAGGCCACCATCAAGCCACCCTTCACCATGCCTAATGATTACTTGGAAGAAGGGGGTACAGCAGCAGGCCACGTCAGTCAGTTTCCACCCAACAGAAACCCTGCAGGAAATGTCCCTCCCTTGTGGTCCATCCTGAAGAAGACCAGCATGTTGGGCTTCTGCGTCTTCTACGTGTATTTCATCTCCATCATTGTTTTCCCAGCAGTTTTATCAAACATAGAATCTGTTAACAAATTCTCAGGGAGCCCATGGACAGATAAGTATTTCACGCCCCTCACTTGTTTCCTTCTATACAACTTTGCTGACTGGAGTGGACGACAAATCACTGCCTGGATCCAGGTCCCTGGTCCGGATAGCAAGTTGCTGCCTGCTATGGCCCTGCTGAGAACTCTCTTTGTACCAGCTTTCATGCTTTGCAACTATCAGCCTCGAATATATATCACAAGTGTGGTCTTCAACCAGGATATTTATCCAATAGTCTTCACGGTATTATTGGGATTCAGCAATGGTTACCTGAATACTTTAGCGATGATCTATGGACCCAAAGTCACCCCTAAAGAACTGTCAGAGGCAGCAGGGGTGTTGATGATGATGTTTTTGCAGCTGGGTTTGGCTTTGGGCTCTGCCTTCTCAGTTCTTGCCGTCCATCTTATATAGGAAGAAGAGCTGGAAGTATTCAAGACCACTTTAAAGACAACGCTAAGCTTTAAGGGTGCTAGGGAAGGTTGAAAACAGCACAAAGGATCAAGTTCACAAAGCAAGTTCACTAGGTTCCATGACTTGTATTGGTGAGAAGCAGCTTGGAAAAGCATCTAAAAGGAGTCAACTTCACAAGATTGTAAATGTGTTAAGGAACTTTCCTTTTTTTCTGGACATCGGGGTTCTATTTTTAATAACCTGTCAATTTGCAAGGTTGGGGGGGGGGGGTTTCCATGTCTTTCATTAGAAGATTTATGGCGAAGGGAATCACTTGAATTTTCTTAGTGACACTAAATCTAGGTTCCATATTTCATTACAATGACTATTTAAATATTATACAATTAACAGTAGTTTTAGAAGTACTTTTGAAAGGCAGTGACCAATCTAGAAGTATATTGAATCAGTTCTGCACAAATGGGTTTGTACAGAAGTTGGGGGGTCATGGGGGTCATTTTTGGACTGAATCTTTTTAAATTTAACATTTTGGTCTGAAAACAAACAGAAGTGTTGGAGGGGGTTTGACTAATGGTATGTCATTTCAAATTCCCACGCATACATACTCTCACAAACAATTTGACAAAGCCACTAGGAGGTTCTTAGAACTGGCATCCAGTTCCTGGTTTATTACAAATCACACTGGCAAGTTTATGGCATGCACATCTCTAGATTCTTCTCAAAGATCCAGGAGTATCTGGAGGAGGCTGGTAATTTGGATATGTTTCAGACTAGTTTTTGACTGGCATGGAATGGCCAAATGGAACAGCAGTGTTCCACATAACAATTCACCTCTGACAAGTTCAAGTTCATTATAAACCATACTGGCCAGTTTGTATTCATCAGATAGAATCAGAACCATAAAGTTGGGCAAAACCTCCAGAGTCATTGAGTTGAATCCCTGCTTAATGCAGGTTTCACTAACACATCCCAGACAAATGACTGTCTAGCCTCCGCTTGAAGACCTCCAGCGAAGAAGAGCTTACCACCTGTGGCAATGTATTCCACTGACTGATTGCCCTTAGTGTCAGAAAGTTTTCTCTAATATCTAATCTGTATCTACTTCCTTGTGGTTTCATCCCATTGCTTCTAGTCCTTTTGTCTAGTGAAAGTGAGAATAAGGCTGATCACCCTGAAGTCTGACAGCCCTTCAGATACTAGAAGATAGCTATCATGTCTCCTCTTCTGCAGTCTGAACATGCCTAGATCCTTTATTCTTTGGTTAGCAGACCACTAACTGTCTTTATAATCCTTCTCTGAATATGTCCCAGTTTGTCAATGTCTTTTTAAAATTGGGGTGTCTCTAGATCCCTCTCAAAAGTGAAAACAAAGCATCATCATTTACTTAAAATTTGTGTGCCCTGAATTAAGGCATATCACATATTTATTATCAGTAAAGAATCTTCAACAACTTCCTTCGAGAAAGAGGAATCCAGCAGTATTTCTGCGCTTGCCCTCCCGTCCATTGGGCAGGAAGAGTGTTTGCGCTGGGGAACGCTAGTACATGGTAGGAGAAGGGTTGGTTTTCTACCCTGCTTTTCTCACCCATTTAAGGGGACTCAAAGCGGCTGACAACGCTTTTCTATTCTTCCCACAACAGAACACCCTGTGAGGTAGGTGGGCCTGTGAGAGGTCAGAAGAGAGCTCTGACTAGCACATGAACTTGCACATGACCTCACATGTCCCCTCGCACCAGAAATGGTGTGAATGCTCACCGCTAGACACGACAGGTAAGTCTGTGGTCAATGTTAGTTTGCGTGTGGTGCGCGGTTTTGTGCACCACTGCTACTTTGTGACAGGTGAATGTCTAGGCAAGCAAGGGCCGTTTCTAGGCTGTAAATGCCTCCTGCAAGTTCAGATGCACCTGCCTAGACAGTCACCTATTACAAACCATGGAGCCAAGTGCACATTGCTGGAACTATGCTGGATGAAAAGAATGTGAAGTATGGTTGAGACATTCACTTTGAATTTTTGGCAAGTACTGCAGCTCATTTGCAAAGCTGTGCTCCAGGTAACCTTAGTTAACCAGGAACTTAAAAATGCAGTGGCAATTTGTGAGATAGGAGTAGCTTGGCAGCTGCAGGAGCATCTGGAGGAAGCTGATAATTTGGATCAGTTTCACTCTGTTTTTTGACTGGGATTTGGCATAGAGGGGCCAAATGAAACAGCCTTGGGTGTGCTGACTGATGACCTTATTGAAAAAGAGGCAAGGGAGCTACCACCCTTTTATACGTCTCAATCCCCTACTGTGTCTTATTGGAGAAGTTCTGAAGATTGGGAATATGCATGCCGTGAGTAGACCATTTGCTGCTATAGGGGCACAGTGGCTTGAGTGCTAGACCAGGATTAAAAGTCCCTGGGTTTGAATCTTCACTAAGACATGAAATCCCACCATAAAGGTATCTGCTTCACTTCACTGTGTAGACAAATTTCTCCATCCTGAAAGCTGGGAAAGCCAAGGAAAGGCTTGGCATGGTCTGTCCTTCTGTTGTATCAAGCCATTGTCCTCCAAGTTTGGTGGTTCTGCCAGTTCTTTCTGTAGTTGAGAAATGAAAGGTAAAGTCACCTGCCTCCATCACTTTCCCAAGCTTCCTTACTTCACTTGCCATCCTTACCGAACCTCCCAGTGGACCTTGCAAAAATGCCACAGTGTAGCCTACTGTTTTTCCAGTTGCCAAGCCTTTGCGCAGCCTCTGCCAAGCCTGAAATGGACCCAAAAACACTCAATGGAAGCTCAGGCCTTCTCAGTGAAATGGAGCATCTGTGCCCAGTTTTGGCTGCTGCCCCAACTGTAATTGTTCTTGGATAAGGGACAGCCTTGTCTCAATTATTCCTACCTTCATCACCTCTCAAACTATTTCATGATGCTGTTATGGTGTTTTCCCTGGAATTTTTCCTAGTGCAGAATGCTGTAGCCAAAACATTAACATGGGCAACACCTTGAAAATGCTACCATACACTGTCTGCCACAGCTTCTGAGATGCCATAATTGGTCTACCAAGTTTTGAAAAGCTTTGGAAAAAGACATCTGTGAGACTGCATGACTTCACACAGACTACCTCAGAATTTAAGAACAATCAGAGATACCTATAGTTCCTCTGCTCAGGAGGTAAGGATGCAAAATAGTGCCTTCTCCTGGGTGGCTCCAAAACCTTGGTATATGCTTTCAAAGGAAATATGCTCCTTCCTAGCACTGTTCATTCTAACTATGGGAGGGTCATTCTTGCAGCTATTGGTGATCGTTTACCATCCCTGAGTTCAGTTGCAGAAGGTAATTGTACAAACAAAACATATATATAGTAGAAACTAGCACCCCTTGTGGCTGGTAGAGTGGAGGACAGGAAGTGGTACTAGAGGTCAGAATGAGTAGAGCTGATGATGGGTGAAACCATTTAGGTCTGTTGTTCTGTGCAAATAGCCACAGTTGTACATTGTGAATTATGCACCTTTGAATCAAAATGTTTTGAAGGGGAAAGAGATAATGGGCTCAAGTTCCAAGCTAGTATGGCAGCCAACTTTGCCCTTACAGATAAGCCACATTCCTAATATCTGGTACAAAATAGGTACCACATGGTATTGTGCTTTGTCTCATAACTGTTTCCACGAGTGTGGTTATTAATGCCTGCTTCCTTAAAGCCCCTTTGTGCACATTCGAGGCCCAACTTTTCAAAACACACCCAAGTGTCTGCCTGTAATATATCTTAAGTCTTTGCCTGAAAGATACTTTTTCTGTTCAGTTTTTTTTAGCAAATGTGGTTCCAGTGAAATCCGTGGAGTACATTTGGGGTGAACTAGTCCCCCAAAATACCACTGTTACTGATATTTGGAGTGGGTGTGGGATGGCATTATGTCATATGTTCTTTTTAGATGAGATTGGAGGTTGCCAGTTCAGCTGAGACTGAATCTGTGATCAGAGACAGCAAAACAACAACAACAACAAAGCATTTCTGAAGTGGCTTAGAGAAAGCTTTGAGGTGGGATTTTTCACACACCAGTCTGTCCCTCCCTCTCTCCTGATCATCCTAGGCTAGAAAAGGTGGATGAGAGGACTGGGAACATGAGGGCCACACGCCGACTCTCTGAGTTGCCCCCTCTGTTATATCTGAACACAGCCTGGGAATGTGCCTTTTGAAGCTTGACTGTAGAAGCAGGAGCTTTGCAGAAATGGGGTGGTGCTACATCTTCTGTTTGGGGCTATGACTTGCATAGATCCCTTGGGAAAGCTGTGAAACTGACGGAAGGGTTGAGGAGAAAACCAGCTTTGGGAGGTCATGTGCAGGGCAATTCCATCAGCAGAGGAAGAGTTGCATCCTTCCCTTTCAGTCACTGGACAGTATACTAGACCAGCAGGCCTACTAGTAGCCTCCCTTCTGCTCTCCAGTGCCATCTTAAGTTCATTTATTCTTTCTTGAGGAAATAACCACATCTGCCTGTATACACCCTAGAATCACACAGCCTTTCTGTGAATGTATAGAGTGCTGGTACATAACTGCTGGAGAGGAAATCTCAGACAACTCTGGCAGGATGTTTCAAGTGAGTGCTTTTTTAAAAGCCAGAGGTAGTCATAAAGCTTGAATATCATCTTTTCCTTCAAGATACAACCTGACAGTCTCATCACTCGAAATAAAATTTGTCAGAGCACTGATACAGTGATTTATAGAGTGACCTGCTCTAAGCCTGCACCTTTTATTTCTATTCCTGAAGTAACAAGGTCTCACTTTGTCCTTTTGCTTGATTTTGACTAAGGCTAGATTCCTGTACCGGCCTATTTAACCAGCTCTCGCTTTCCCATCAGGCCAGATTTAAACTTTTGACCTTGGTCTCTATGAAGTCCTAGTTAGCTGGGGCAGCAATTGTTCTTTTTGCCACCCGCTAACCTGAGCCGTCGTACCTGCAAGGAAGGCACAGTCGTCTTTACATCCATGGCTGCTTGTGTGCAGGACCTTTTCACCTGGCACAGGTACAAATGTGGAGCGGTGGTGGCCCATCACTTCAGGAGCATCAGGGGAGAGACAAAGATAATGATGTTGACAATGATATCTCTTTTGAAAGAAGAAGAGCTGGGTTTTCTACCCCACTTTTCTCACCCACTTAAGGGGACTCCAAGTGGCTGACAAAGCTTTCTATTATTCTCCCCACAACAGACACCTTGTGAGGTGGGTGGGGCTGTGAGAGCTCAGAAGGGAGCTGTGACTAGCCCAGGGTCACCCAGCTATCTTCATGGAGGAGGGCGGAATCAAACCTGGTATTCCCAGATAAGCCAAGTCCTATAAGCCAACTTAGTGCCAACCTCTTTCAGTGGAGCCTATATAGTTGAAGCCACACTGAGTCCCATATATTTAGATTTTCACCTATGCACATGCTATAGGAAATGTGTTCAGCTTATAGGAAAACAACGCTCTGTCAGTCTTGCAGGGATAATTCCTGATGGGTTGTTGCCAGTGGGAGACTGACAGGCTGCAGTTTTGTTCAATATTGTTATGGTGTTAAAGCAATGTTTGCTTCTGTCTGCCGACATTGAGCTGAGTTATGAAAGGACGCAAAAGGCCAAAATTTCAGTGGCCCAGTCTTTAACACTTAACCAAAGGTTGTTTCAAAAGTAATCTGACCTTGTCACTGAATACTATATAGCATCCCGTGGCGGGGGGGGTGGGATGTTAGCTTGTCACCATCCATTATGAACTTTTTAAAAATTAAAGATAGTTGGGCTTGAGAAATTTATTTTTATTTTTGAGAAGTAAAATGGCCTATTTTAAAGGAGGAAACAAATTGTCTAGACAGTCAACTTGCATTTTGGACCACAGTAATGAAGTAAGAAGGGCTCCAGAGTAATGCATTTGGGGCTGGGACCTGTAAATGATTGCAGCGCTGGTAGCAAACATTTATGCCTGCAAAATTGCCTTCAAAAAAAGAACTGGATTAAATGTCTTCTGGCTGAAACACACAACAAATTTCAGGGAATTAAGGGTGTTTTTCCACTGTCACTAGAAGTACCCATTTATACCAATAACGAATGTTACAAGTATCTGTGCACATCCCTAGTTGTAAGGAAGTATCTGAAACAGTCCATGGAAATCTCAGAGAGATTGGTAGCCACTCTCTGTATTATTTTTTATTGTATCTTTTCTGCTTGTTGTAAACCACCTTGAGCAAATGTTCTTTTGGGACAGGTGGTATACAAATAAAAAGGAAATGGAAATGAACTTAAAAAATGATTATTATTAAAATTGCTTTTAGTACCTCTGTGTGCCGATGTTTGGTCTGCATTAAGCTGAAACTTGGGTAATGAGAAAATGATTCCTGTTGCCACCACGATCATCTGTGAGATTACTAAATGCAGGGCCTTCCAAATGTTTCCCATTGACTACGGAACTCATTCCAACCCCAAAATTAATCAATCCATTTTCTTCAAGAAGGTTCACTTAGAGCAGTGGTTCTCAACCTTCCTAATGCCACGACCCCTTAATGGAGTTCCTTGTGTTGTGGAGACCCCCAACCACGGGGGTGGAGCAGCTGGGAGGTGGGAGGGAAGGGTGGTGGGAGTCTCATTGCGACCCCTCTGAAAGGGTAGTTCGACCCCCAAAGGGGTCCTGACCCCCAGGTTGAGAACCACTGACTTAGAGCTTATCAGTCCCACCTGTAATAATGTTAGCGGTAATCTGACATTTGGATTTCTCTAATCCTGTTTGAAGTACTCCTCATGTTTCCATTTATGAACATGAAAGGTATGTCCAGATACATTATATACTGCAGAAAGAATGTGCAGTCCCATCATCGATCTTTCATTGTCGCGCTGCAGTATATGATCGGTACTACCTTAGTGTGGGAGAAATAACTCTTGCTGTGCAGTATCTACCGTGTTTCCCCGAAAATAAGACAAGGGTCTTATATTAATTTTTGCTCCTAAAGATGCACTAGGGTTTATTTTCAGGGGATGTTTTATATAACACTTACAGTATATAGGGCTTATTATTTCAAGCATCCTGAAAAATCATGCTAGGGCTTTTTTCGGGGTAGGTCTTATTTTTGAGGAAACAGTGGTTAGACTGGAGTATCATCTTAATGCAGGCAGGACAACAAGAAGCATTGACCAGAGGCTGCTAAACAAGTGTAGCTCAAAACCTGATTGGCTGCTTCAACCCACACGATGGCATGTGCCACCTGACTTTTAGCGGGGACGATCGGTTTTCCTTGTGCAGGGAGTATACTGCAATTTTTCATCTAACTGTGAATTTGAACAGCTTAGTCTGGAGGCAACCTGAGGGCCTTTTCGCACCTCTCTGTCTCTGGGAAAACATCCCAGGGAAGTGAAGATGTGAGATGGATCTGGCATGTACACTTTGGGTGGAAAACTATGGCAAACCTGGAATGTTTGCCATAGACATCACTTTGCCAACAAAGATCTGTGTAGTCTTGCCTTTGATCTTCCTAGTAATAACACATGGACCATAGGGGAGACTGAATTCTGAAGAAATGATGATGGGGGTAACTTCTAAGGATCCCTTGATTGCAAGGAAATCAAATCAATGAATATGAAAGGGAATCAACACTGACTGCTCACTGGAAGGACTAAGATTGAAGCAGAAACTTGAATACTTTGACTGCATTATGAGAAGTCAGGGTTCACTAGAAAAGACCCTGATGCTGGGAAAGATTGAAGACAAGGGTGAGATGAGATGGTAGAGGATGCAATGGTAGAAGATGCAACAAGTGTGAACCTGGAGAGGTTTTGGGAGATGATGAAAGACAGCCAGACCTGGAGTGCTGTGGTCCATGGAGCCATGAAGAATTGGCACAACTAAATGACTAAAAGGCAACAACAACAGGATTTCAGCAGGCACCACTTTTCTCACTTTTCCACTGAAGGCATTCTGTTATCGTTTTCCCTCTGATCCTCTTGAAGAAGAGAGAAATGGTCTTATGTTTAAACTTACGAAAAATGAACAGCAGTTGTCCTGCAGACTCTTAAAGCAAAATGAATTACAGAGTGGTAAAGAGCACAAACATTTGATTTGTTTGAAATATGTACTTATTTTAGCCTTTAGCTCTGCAAGGTAAAAAGTTCAAGATGGCTTCAGACCTGCTAACAGTTTTTTAAGCATCCAAGTCCCATTCCATTTTGCAACGAGATGAGAGAGAAAATTAAATATTCTTTATTTTAGTATCAGTCTTTCAGACAGCATAGATGATGCTAGAATCCAGAAACAGTGGCATAAATTTCCTTAACGTCTCTCCTCCTCCTCCTCCCCTCCTTTGCATGCTGCACATTTGACACAACTAATGGAGATTATTTTAGCAGCTATTATTATTTCAAATATTAATTTGCCTCCTGTTTTCGTATTAATCACAAGGTGGTTTCAGTGGAACTGCCGGAAGAATAACCATTGTGGTACCCTCCAAGTGGTGGGCATCAGTTCATATCAGTGCCAGGTGACGCTGGATTGTTGGGAGTCAGAGTCAGCCTCTACAATAGAAGCTTGCTGGATGCTTCAAGCTGGCTGCATCTGCACACGGTAAAAAAAAAAAAAAGTGATTCAAAAGCAGCATAGAGGGGGGAGCATCCACATGCTAGTGTTTTAATCCACAGCACCAGAAAATGCACTTCCAAAATGGATTCACTGCCTTTTAATGTGAATTAGAGGTGGAACAGAAATGGTGGCATCCACATACTATCACCTGTAAGCTGCTTCCCAAAGTGCAGACACCCAAACCATTCCACTGTTTCACCTCCCCTGGGATTTTTTCGCAAGGAGGGCGAAGTGTGAAAAGTGAAAGTGCATACAGTGGAAGGAAGAAGCTAGAAGGGCTTTCTTGGGAAACATTTCGTCCCCCAACCTGTCTATCAGATCACTGAATAGTAGAAGTCATGGAGCTGTACTTTAAACAAACAAATAAACAAATCTGGAAAGTCCACCATTAAATCAAACAAGATTACATGTGTATTTCTGTCAGTTGGGGATGCTAGGAAATGACCAGGGAATCTGGAGCAGCATACAGCCTGAAAGTGTACTTTCCTCTTGATTTGTGCTGGTAATGAAAGAAGGAGTCACAGATGCATGCAGAATTCTGCAGGGAATATATGCATGCATTTAAATCATTTGCAGCTTTTTACAGGTTCAGTAGTGAGGCTCATCCATCTCTCTCTTTTTGCATTCATGATAAAGCTCCAAACAGATGGTAAAGAAGTGCAGCAGCCGATTAGGCAAGCTTGTGCTCCTCTGGACTACCTTGGATAAAGAAACCATGCCTTTTGGACTTGCCCAGCAGATCAGAGTTAAGAAGGAGATTATGTTATATGTGGTGTTTGTGAGAGAGAGAAAGAGAAAGAGAGAGAGAGAGAAGCCCTGGTCAGGCAAGTGTGAAACAGGTCAGCCTATTTATGAGTTCAAATTGAGATCATACCAGTGCTGGTCAAACGTGAATCAATATCGGTTGCCCTGAGGCCGTCCCCACCTTGAGCCGCATTGGTCACACATTTCTGTAGCATTTGGCCTGGGGTTCCTCCATGGAACTCTTCTCTCTCCACGCCTTTTACTACATCACATCTGTCTCATTTCCGATTGGATGCCGTTCACGTAACTCAAGGGAGTTGAGGGTGTGTGTTTGCAGTTCTTTTTAAAGCCTGCACCCCCACCTACACACACATACATCCTTTTTTATGTGCTTTTCTTCTCCCTGCAATTATTATTTTTTAAATAATAAAAATAAATTTGTGTATTAAGACGCTAGAAAGAGGAATCATACACCTAAACTGAGGAGAGGGGAAGGTGCCTCATGAACTTTGCTGACTGTGTGCTGATTGGCCGAAAGGAAGTACTGGGCGCCACCCACCACAGGACACTTCTGCCTCTTTTAGGTGTCCCCCCGCTCACACAGGAGGAAGCGGAAGATGGACTGGAATTCCAGGCCTGTCTGAGTCCATGTCAGTCCTGTAAAAACAGGAGTACATTTTACGATGGTCTAACTGGGGTATACCATCTTGGAATATGGATTATATTAAATTAATATGAATTACAGGGCCTGGAAGCCAACTCAGGTCAACCTAAACCTTGTGTGTGACCATGGCCAGAGAGAGACCCTTTCTGAACTGGGCCTACTTCTGGAATATATCTTGGAATCTGGATGCTCATACAGACTACAGCAGCCCGAGTGGGGCCCACCATAATCTGCACCAGCATGCATATGATACATCCCTATTCCACCAGAATAAAGCCAGTGCAGAAAGAGACAGAGAAAGAGGCCGAGCACCACCAACAAGAATAAACCTGTCCCATGATGATGTAACTAATCAGCACAAATCTAAAGCAGCAGATGAAGAATCCAGATGTCACTGAAGATAATGATTTTGTTTTTTATTGTATGCAAGTGCCCAAGGATTTTAAAACTTGCTCCTGTTCCAAACATTTACAGTGGCCACCTTTCCTTCCTGCTTCAGAGGATATTCTCATCCCTCTTCTCATGTCGTTCCCATCTGTCGAGCTTTGAGACAGCACCTTCTATTTTTCTTTCTTTTCCTCAAGGACCAGCATAGCTCATGCGTCTTCTTCCTGTGGCAGTCATGAACATGAAGAGCCATCTCAGATGACTCCACCAGGAACAGAATGATAGGCAGATGTCCCTAGATTTCTTTCCTTCATTAGGGTAGCCTGGTTCTTTCAAGACTTGTCCACAGAAGTCCCAAGGGATTCTACTCTTGCTGGAACCCGTGCTGGTAGGTTGTTCTTACTTCTTTTCCTCCAGGCAAAATAATCCTTTAGTTGCCCTGTAGTGACAGTGGAAGAGAGAATCTCAGCAGAACCTCTGGGAGCTAGATGGTAAGAAGTATGGCTATTAACTCCTGAATTAACAGCAGTCTTACAATCACTTTCATTTTAAAATTCCATTTGTTTGGAGGAATATTCTGCCTCCCCTTTGTATTATGGTCTTGATGCTTTTTAGAGGTACCGTCAGGGGCACCCATTTTCCTCAGGGGTTTATCAGATGATGCTAATATGCAGTTTGAAGGGTTACAGGCAGAAGAATGTTGCCAAGAGTCCTGGCACAAGAACTTCAGGACATAAACAACGCCATGCTGGATTAGTCCAGTGGCCCATCTAGTCCAGACAGATAATCATTTGCTGAAGCCCACAAGCAGAGGCCAGTTCTTACTTGGCCTGCTAGTAGCTGCTGGGGTGGCTTATGGGAAGTACCATCCACACTTGCAGGAGGCGTTTAGACACCAGAAATGTCTCCTGCCATCCCAGAAGCTACTCCAGTGGATACTAGCAGTGGTGCATGAAATTGTGCACCACACACCTTACTTGTGTGAGCCAGAGGAGTGACATTCAAACCTCTGCTGGATCCAGGGCTTGTCTGAGGAGCCGCACAAGTGTGCTAGCACCTCAGATGACCCCAAACATGCATGCACATGTGTGGCACATCACCATTATGGTGGTGATGGCGCTGGGACACCTACAGTCACACTGGGCTTCCTGTAGAAGATGGCGGCACCTGGATGGCGCATCCAGACCCCGGTAGGTCTCTGGGTCGGTTTGGCATACACTAGTGTTTGCAAGATGGAAAAGAATTTGGCTGCCTTCGAAAAGACCTAGAAAACCCCGGAATCATAAGAAGGTGAGGAGTAAAGAAAGGCATAACTACTCATTCAGCAAGGCGGGCTGGTGAGCTTAGTGCTTCTTTATAATTTCCCTCTGTACTTGGGGCCGATTTGCATTTCTGCCCAGAATTGATAACAAGGCAACATCTGGACAGGTGCATCTGCACTTGCAGGAGGCGTTTACAGCATAGAAACCAAAAGCTTACCTGAAGCATCCAGATGATGACCGTTCACACCTCTGCTAGACGGGGAGAAGGAGGAGAAGAAGAGTTGGCTTTCCTGCTCCACTTTTCTCATCCATTTAAGGAGATTCAAAGCAGCTGACAAAGCTTCCCGCCCTTCTCCCCACAACAGACAGCCTGTGAGGTAGGTGGAACTGTGAGAACTCAGAAGAGAGCTGTGACTAGCCCAAGGTCACCCAGCTGGCTTCATGGGGAAGGGCAGAATAGAACCCAGTATTCACAGATGCTCACCTCCTGGTGCAACTGGTCGCAATCTGCATAAGAGGCCATTTTTTTTTCTAGGCTATGCCATCCAACTACACTGTTGAAATATTAAGGACTTAAAGTACGGAATTAATTTGAAAAAGGAGAGAAAGCTATGCCAAAGCACAATGAGTAGAACTGAGTGGAAAGAAAGACAAAATGTTTTCTCACTCCTGTGAAGTTTTTATCTTTCTTTTTCTGCCTCCCTTGGGAAAAAAAAATATTAAAATTGGAAAAATATCGAGAGTTTTTAAATTTTGTTTTGTTGTCTCTTGGGAGTTTCTTTTCAAATTGAAAGGTACCCCAAACCTTTGGGACACTATAAGATACAAAACACACTAATTAACATACTAAAAGAGAAAGGCACGTGATACATGTTCCCAGGGGTGTCAACACTGAAGTATGCAGGTAGGAAAGCATATGTGCATGTTCCCAATACATTTCTGAGTTTGCTTTGATTTTTGTTTATTTCATTAATTTAAAACCCATTCAGTCCTTGGGGTCAAAAAGAACCTCACATGGTGATGCTTCCCAAAGCCATATATGTTGCATAATATCATACCATTTATTAATAAGCGATCCATTTAGGTTCATCAGTAATGAATGAAAATGAAAAGCTTGTAGGAAAAGCTCTGTGAAAGAAATGCACAGAGTTTTTTTTTCATAAACTCAAGGCAAGTGTCTGGTGCTCCATCCCCTGTGCCAGTCTGGACTGCCCTCTAGTCAGCACGTGGCTCAGACAGGAGCCTTCTTAGTGTCTTTGCTTATGCACAGAGGGCTTCCCAATGCCATGATTCACTATGCATGTTATGGAGAGCTCTGAGGGTGAGGATAAAGAAGATACCACGGCCATGACTCCTTCGGCCAAAGTATCCAGTCCTAGGGTATTTTTCCACTGTCAATTGTACCCATTTTTGCACCCATTTTTGTACCTTTTGGCTGTGAGCTGGATGATCCCATTTCCACTACAGCACCCATTTTGAACCCGATTGTTTCCACTGCCGTGGGGGAAATCCGGATCTTTTTGGCCTTTAATCCGGATTTTCTGTAGACCCCATGGGGTCTACAATGGGGTCTTCTGCCAGAAAATCAGGATTAAAGGGAGCCTGTTTCCACTGGAAACAGACAATGGGGTCCAAAGGAGGCCAGGGGGAGGGGGTGCACTTTTGATCCCTCCCCCCAACATTGGCTTCGAAGTCACTTCGAAGTTGACTTCACATTCACTTCGAAGTCACTTCAAAATCACTTCGAAGTCACTTCAAAATCACTTCGAAGTTGCTTCGAAGACTGCACTCCCCTGCCCCCCAAAACACCGGGGGAATGGATTGACCCCTTGTGGGTCGATCCGGATTCCCCAGATGGGTGCAAAGCTGTTTCCACAGCAGGGGTGTTAGCACCCATTTCTAATGGGTGATACACTTCCTGTGGAAACACATTGGGTGCTTCCCTTAATCTAGATCTACTAGATCCGGATTAAGAAATGTACCCATTCCTTAGATCTGGATCTTCTTAGATCCGGATCTTCTTAGATCCAGATCTAAGGTCTGCAGTGGAAAAATACCCCTAGACATGTGTTGGGGGGGGAGGGCTGGAGCAAATTTGAGACCCTAGGGACAAAGACTTTTATTTCTTTGTTTGTATTTTTATACAATTTTGGAAGAGTATAGCTGTCCTAAGATGATTTGAGAAGAAACACAGCAAGGCAGAAGGGCAATAGGAAACAAGCCATCCCAATCTCCATTTGCAACAACTAGGGTTAATAAAGCTGAGTTTTCTATAGGAATTTAAACCCAAATTCTCAAGCAAATCTTGTCATAGAACTCCAGGATGGTGAATTTTCGGCAATAATCCAGCTGAAAACCTTGCCTCCAATGGTCCGGTTCTGCTTCTCAGGTGTTTAGCAGGCTGTTGCTCATTCGCTTTGCACAGAGGTGTCCTTCCTTTAACCATTTTTGCATATTTTTCTAGAAAGCCAGTGCCCCATTGTGTATGCTTATCTAAATTATTAAACTGATTCAACAGCTCCGTGCTATCCGTGCAGTCTGCTTAGGTTTCTTTGATTCGGATTTCCCCACTTTGAAACATACGTAGCTACGAGATGTAAACACAGTTTTACAGAATCAATACCATGCAGTTATGCAAGACATTGTGAAGGGACTCTGAAAACAGTCTTACACCAGCAAACAGGCATTGGTATTTCTGATGTGACTGTCTAGCTAACAAAAGTGTACCTATTCAAAGTCAATACAACAGCAGCATAGGTTTTCTTTGTTATCTGTATGCAAAATAAGTGTCCTTCGGTCATCTTGTAGATTTTGCCACTGCGTTAAATTACAGAGGTCCTTGAACAACAAGAACAAACTCCAAGCTGATGCCTGTGCCGGCACTAGCAACAGGTCCCTATGGAGTTTCTTTCTGCTCTCCTGTATTTTGCAGTCTGTCATCTGATCATTCGGTGGGATGTTCGCTTTCACTCTTCATGTCAGGGGGACACATCATCTGTCTTCTAGCAAAACAACAGCGTGTTCCAACATATTGACTTCATTCATAGATTAAAAACTGCTAGAAGAAAATCTCTTCCTGCTTATCAGAACAGCCTAAGAAGGTATTTATCTTCTGAGGTACAGAAATACATGATGAAATCTTTTAAGTTTAATACTCTCCTAATCACCACTGGCAAACGTTCATCTTATAATGACACTGTTTCTGTTTCCTACATCTGTTTCATCTTTACAAATTAAAAAAGAAGGGGCAGAGTATTTACTGTTACTTTCTAAAACTCCTGCTTGACTATAGTATGCAGTCGTCATAAATGTGCTGAGCCTATGTGCAAACTGCCCACTGTTGAGCATAAAATGAACTTTTTGTGGACTCCCAGGGCTTCATTTTAAATATCTAAGTAAATGTGAGTCCTTCAAAGGATTTTTTGCAAAGACAATATGTGGGCAATGGTTGAACTATGTACTGCTATTCAGTATTTGTTTTCAGTAGATTTAAAAAAAATACTGCTTTCCTGCAGTATGGAGATTAAGCTCTATATTTATATGCCCATGTTTCTTTTTGCACCATTAAGGGTCAGTTTTTATTAGAGCAATAACTCTTTTGAGTTTCACTTGCTACCTGAATGTCCTTAAAAACCTGTTTTGCCTCTTTACACATGCATCATCCTCTTGATGTTTAAAACGTCCATCTTGAGATTTATGTAAGGTCATAAGAGGAGACCTGCTGGATCAAGGCCTGGCCATCTAGGGCCTTTCTGCACTTACTGTCCTTTCTGGGGGGTGGGAATAGTGTGCTCACCTGGAGTGCACTAGCATTCACATTCGCAAAGGCTAATACACGTCAAACCAAACTCCCATCCACCCCAACACTCACCTGAGTCTGAATGCTTGTCTGGGCGCCTCCATAAGGATGTGCAAAAATATTTGAAATATTCGTTATTCAATCAAATTTGGCCAAATTCGGACATTAGAATTTGAATTGAATGTCCAAACATTCATTTTTAAATATTCAAATGAACATGAATATTTTTAATCATTCATACAAATAATTTGGACATTTGTATGTCTACGGATACTTACACATTACATACCTATCTGTATGCATCTTATTTGCATCCGTATGCATCTGTACGGATACATACAGGATGAAAATGGAATTAGTACGGGATAAAAACGGGATGCATACACATGTGTACAGATACATACAAATGTTGTCAACATTCGTATGATCAAATACATATCAAATATTTGTACGAATAGATACAAATTTTAATACATTCGTTTTTTCTCTATTCTTACTTTGTATTCCTTTAATCAATACATTTTGATTTTGCAGTCGGAATGCCGATACATTATTGAGCAAATCAACAAGGCAATAATGAAAACGCAAAAATATTCCCCCAAATCTAACTGTAACAGTGATTTCTCATATTAAATGACAAAGAGGAGATATATAGTTGTATTGTGTTTGTAATTTGTATTTATTTTTAAGCTGCCCTATATCAAAGCCTCAGGGTGGTGAACAGTGAAGAGATAAACCAGTACAATTAAAATAGAAGACTTAAATTTATTGCAGCTTAGCTTTTGAAGACCATTAGTTTATTTCATGAAAGTAGCCTCCAGGTGGCGCCTCATACTGAGTTGTCCTGATTTTTAAAATTATTGCTGAAATACAGAAGTAATAAGTGGTAGGAACACATTCACACCGGTCATTTCACCTGCTATATTCAGCCCAGTGGGTGGATACCTGCATATTTCCAAAAATATATATTCAATATATTCCAAAAGATATATTTCCAATCAGTTAAATCAAATGGTTAATACTACTTAAGTGTCTATTCTGGTGTTTGACACAAAGTCCCTTTCTTCAAACATCTTGGAAATTACGTTTAAATATCGACTTTTCCCAAACTGATATGAACAGAGGTCTTCCCTCCCAATGGAATTGAGGAAAGAACTCAATTCCTCAAAAATCTATGGAGAAAAAAGTAAAGAAAAGGGATATATTTTTAGAACCCAGCCAGTATTAGACTGCAACTTTTATCATGTTCTTCCTTGAAAACAAAACTTCCTTATAGACAGGGGAAATGTGCAGAACTAGCGTGTTTCCCCAAAAATAAGACAGGGTCTTATATTAATGTTTTCCCCTTAAGACGCACTAGGGCTTATTTTCCGGGGATGTTTTATATAACACTTATATAGGGCTTATATTTCGAGCAACCTGAAAAATCATGCTAGGGCTTATTTTGGGGAAACAGGGTATGTGGGAAGAGAGACAGAAGATGAGAAGAAACATCTAAAGAGGGGTGGGTGTGCTGTAGGTTCTCACAAATACACGCATCTTCCCCAGGAACCTTTCCTTTTAGTTTTCATGCCAACCCAAAAATGTGGTTCATAACATTTTTATTTATTATCTGCAAAGGACCCCCTGTACAGAGACACTGCACCCCAGGTTCAGTGATCCCCTCACTCAGAACACTAGTAGGCATGTGAACAAGATCCAAGGCTGCCTCCAGACTAGTGGAATAAATAAATAAAACTAAAAGGGCCAGGTGTCCCGACTGGAAAGGCAGCTCCGTAGCTTCCCCTATTGAAGCTGCGAGAGTTGTGGAGGTGTGCGCTGTCACGCGGGTTGAGGCAGCCAATCAAATTTTGTGCTGCCCTTCCTGCTTAGCCGGCATCTCATCTGCTTTTCTCACTCTCCTGCCTGCATTGGCTTGAAGCTCTGGATGTTCGTTATACTATGCAGTGAGTGTCGTTGAGGAAGCATTATGGTAACAGCACAGTCCCAATCGTATAATCCGACGCCACCCCACGCCAATCAATCATCGTGTGTGATGGCTCAATCGAGACTGCACATTCCAATGCGCAGTATAAACATGTCTGGACACAGCCCTAGTGCTACTGCCTCTGCAAATGACAAGGTGATTAACAAAAAGGTCATTCTAGGATTGATGTTCATTTCATGCGCAGGCTCTACCCTTGTGCAGATTCTTTCTAAGATAAGGCACAACAAGGCTGCATTCGTATGCAGTTAAAAAAAAAAAAAGCACCTCCGGAGCAGATTAGCGATGGTTTTGTGATGGTCCCAAGGTGGGATTGTTCACACATCAATCTGCCCCTCCTCCCCCTTAGGAATCTTCTAGGCTAGAAATTGTCCACTAGGGTTGGAATGCAAACATCAGGGCCACATAGTACTTCCTCCAAGGGGCATTTGGACTGCTTTGTTTTTGCACAGTGTGAAGGCAACCTTGGCCATCAGCCTGAAATCAGAACTCTGCAAGGATGAAGAGTGGATCATAATTTGGATAGGGCGTTCAAAATAAGGCCCCAGAGTATTACAAATGTGCCACTCAAAGCCAACTAACAAAAAGGGCCAGATTTTCAAGTCACAAGTAACGTTATGATTTTTTAAAAAAGTTATAATGGGGTACTTAGTGTAATGGGAATGAATAACTTTTTTCCCCTGAAGGCTTTGAGCCAAGAAGGAAGGAAATGAAGCATTAAAATTAGAAAGGAAGGGAAGAGTGGGGCTGAAGATGTGTGTGTGGAACCCTGCACCTTAATAAACCATTTGCTCTTCATCCATGCTGTGTTAAATGGTAAAACAGCTGACCCAGTAGATGGGATCTTCCTATCTTAGGGAAGGACTTCCAAATAACTATTGCATATTAAAAGTACTGCATATTGAAAAGATAATGTGGCTGAGCAACTTAGGTTGGATTTACACAGGACCTTTGTAGCACTTTGAGGGTGTAGTGTCTGCACAATACTGTCCCCTTCTTGGGCGTTAAATCCAAAGGAACAACTATAGCCATCCCCTGCAATGTTGCCATAAGCATCATAATTGGTCTCCCTGCTGTCAATTTCAAAGACTTTGAAATTGACAGCAGAGATCAGGAGGCAGGCAGATAACAGCCTCTGCATTACGAACAAAGGTACAACTGTAACTCTATGGCTGAGGTCACACCTAAGGTTTAATCCAGCTTCAGTCCACCTTCAGAGCAAGAGAATGCATCAGCAAAGTGACCAGTCATTTTCTTCCCACATTATCTTTCCCAAAGGGGAATCTTCTGAGTTATTTAGCACCGAAAAAAACAGCTTGTCACTTTACTGATGTATGCTCTCACTCTGAAAGTGGATTGAAGCTGGATTATACCTTAAGTGTGACCACAGCCTGTTTTGTTAACGAGGAGGGGGAAAAGGTGCTACAGTTGTAGTGCTTCCCCACCTTTCTCTTACAACTGAAATGAAGTATAATATAGATATGGTATAGGTCTCTGCATCCAGACAGGGTATATAGAATGCTATTATGGCTTTGCTATGTCGGGACTGCTACATTTATCTGTGGCAATACCAACATAAC
Source organism: Aspidoscelis tigris stejnegeri (assembly GCA_023333525.1). Taxonomy (NCBI): domain Eukaryota; kingdom Metazoa; phylum Chordata; class Lepidosauria; order Squamata; family Teiidae; genus Aspidoscelis; species Aspidoscelis tigris. The sequence continues at coordinate 100,799,008 of JALMGA010000002.1, forward strand.
CCCACAATATAAGGGTGAGAATCTGATATGTCCTATTTTGGAAAAACTCAGCTCTGAATGTGGATTTTCTCAAAGTAGTGCATGTTCAGGCCCTCCAAAATACAGCCATGCATGCACAATGCTGGCATTTGTGCACTTCTACATATTTTGCACTGTCAAAATGCCCCGATATGGGCATCACTACATCACAACACAGCCCTGCGTCATCTAGTCAATAGAAATTATTACAGAGGGACTCTACTCCAGTATATCACTTGTTAGCACAATAGTCAGGTGGTGACTTTAGCCCGATATAATAACGTATGATAGATTCACTTGAGACTTGGCCAGTATACCCAGTGACTGGATTAATGAAAAGTAACAAATGCTTAAGTTCATTTTGAACTTCTAAAATTCTATAGGTTAAGCAAACCTAGGCAAAAATCATAGCTTTATTTTGTTGTCCTTTATCTTGCTTAAAGATTACTAGTTGCAACAAGTAATCACAGTATTTTCCATCATTGGAAGAAAAGATAAATATATATACTGGATATACAAAATGCACATGTCCCTCTGTTGCTAAAAAAGAATACCTTGATCTTGCATGAACGTCTTATTTGACCACAGCTATTTCCCAGTACTGGAAGAAAGGAAGGAAATAAATATAGTAAGCATGACCAGTATACATGCCCCTCTGTTGTTGAAATCGAATGTCTTGATCTTGTGCAAACTCCTTATTTGACCGTAGCTATTTCTAATTTCCCGTATACAGAGCAAAACCCAAGTATTGGTCTCCAAATGTTGCGTGTAATAGACCCAGAAATTAATTTCACATTGGGTGAAAGGATCACTGTCGACCATAACATTCAAATATTTTTGCACGCATGAGCCAATCAAACCAGTCTGAGGCAAATTAATTTAAGAAATTGGATAGAGTAATCGCAAAAGCTACTGTTATCCCAGGTGTGAGAAATTGGAATTGGGGCAGAGGAAGTACACCCATGGCTAAACATGCGGCATCCCCTTGAAAGCGCTATGGCATGAAGAATGATGCTTAGCTAAGGCAATTACGGGAATTCTAATAGTGTTTAAAAGTTCAGTGCAAGAATAAAGCCATACTGTCCCAGATTTGTACTCTAGGGGTGCGTCCCCAAGCAATTTAAAGTGTGCTAAAAAACTTCTTTTGCCTCTGAGCGCCCCCATGCCAGGGTTTTTAACGAGCTTCTAGCACTACAAAAGCAGGAAACCCCGCAACAAAATACGTGCCCTTTAAAGAGTTTCATCGCTATTTTTGGAAGTCGCAGGTTTTCCTTGCAGCATTTAACTTGGGGACGCTCCGTGGCAAAAGGGGCAGGGATTGCTGCCTGCACACACAGCCATAAAGCAATCACACATCTCCCAGAACTGCAGCAGCTTCCCTTCCTTCCCTTTCTAAAGCACAGAACTTTCAAAGAGCCAGAATTGCGGAGAATTGCAACATTGTTATCAGGCATGAAGTGGATGGATTGCAACATTGTTATCAGGTGTGAAGTGAGCGTATTTAAAGTCACCGCTGTTCTACCGGGTGGATTTTGACAGTGTTCTGTGAAAGTGCTAAGAGTGAATGAGCAAACAATCGCCTGGCCAATGGCTGCAGCCGGCACGGGAAGCCATTTTGGGGGATTGAGATCTGGGAGATGAACAGAGAACCAATGGCTATTTTTCCTTTGAACAAGAGAGGGGGCGGGGAGAAAAAGATGCAGGGAAAGAAAACACGCTTCCGTGGGGTCGGAAGGTGCATTTTAAACACGCGTTTTGCTGAGCCTCATGCAGATGCTTATTCCGGAAGTCCATGGCACTTTTAAAGTCCGCTTGAATAGAGTGACAGTAGAGGGAGACTAGAGAGGCAAATAAGTCGTTTGGGGATGCAGCCTAGATCAAGCATTCTCTGCTCCTTAAGAATTTATATCATCAGAATGAATGTGTGGGGTTTTCCAAATTTTGTCCTCTCCAGATCTTTTGCTTATTAGTCTGATGGAAACTGTAGCTCAAATCAGCTGGAAAGTGTAGTGAGATGGAAAGTGATCCAATGCACTGTTTGTTTTCTATTATATTTCTATCTCATCCTATACCCCAAACCCTCAGGGCTGGTCACAATAAAATCACTATAAAACAGATAAAATAAATTAGCTAAAACAATAACAATAATAAATCTCTTTTTTCTGGAAAGCCTTAAATGCTTGAGGTACGATCAAGGTATGCATTGAATGATTTTGTATGTATCTCAGGGCTTTGTGATTCCAGTATGATAGAACTCGATTTACATAAAGTAAAATAAAGTCTTCCCTATGGGAAACTGATTTTAGCAAAACCATAAGGCTATCTTCTTTTACACATATTTGCAAGAATTTTCTCTTAGGCATCTACAGCACTGCATAATCGGACCACAATCGAAAGCAGTGTTTCAAATGCTGAGATCCACTGTACACTTATTTGCATTATATGTATCTGAAATCTTTATAGCCTCCTTTCCCTCTTGCTAACAGACCTTCAAAGGGAGCTAATATTCTTTTAAAGTTACTGCATGATATAGAAAACCTAAGGTTATTTTTTTAAAGTCAGGGCTAAATTAATTGGGCCTTCAGGAGTTGACCTTCAATGCACATCCATCCAAGTCCATGTGGATAATGATCAAGTAGGGGAGAGAATCTGGCTCATCACCTCGTGGGAGTTTAAAGGATCCCCATGCCTGCCCTAAAAGAAAGCTGATAGCCTGTGTCCCCTCTCTAAGCCTGTGTTCACAAACAGGCCCTGGTCAGACGAGTCCAATGCAGGATGGCCTATTCATGAGTTCGAAATCAGATTGTACCAGTGCTGGCCAAACATGGATTGATATTGGTCGTCCTGAGGCCGTCCCAACTTGGGCCACATTGGCCACACATTTCTGCAGAGATCAGTCTGGGTTTCCTCCATGGAACTCTTGGCTCTCTATCCCTTTGCTACATCAAATCTATCTCATTTCCTATTGGATACCATTCATGTCACTCAAGGGTGGTGTTTCCGACTGGATGCCGTTCATGTCAAGGGAGGCAAGGGTGTGTGTTTGCACTTATTTTTAAAGCCTGCTCCCCCACCTCCATGGCCCCTTCCTTTTTTATGTGCTTTTCCTCCTGCAATTAATTTTTTAATAAAATAAAATAAAATAAAACAAATTTATCTTAAAATGCTAGAGAGAGGAGTCATACACATAAACTGAGGAGAGGGGGAGGTACCTCATGAACTCCATGTGTGCCGATTGGTCAAAAGGAAATACTGGGCACCACCCACCACAGCACAGTTCTGCCTCCACTGTGAGCCAGTTTGGTCCAGTGGTTAGAGAGCCAGACTCTTATCTGGGAATACTGGGTTCGATTCCGCCCTCCCCCATGAAGCCAGCTGGGTGACCTTGGGCTAGTCACAGCTCTCTTCTGAGCTCGCACAGCCCCACCTACGTCACAGGATATTCTGTTGTGGGGAGAAAAACAGGGTAAACAAGCCAACTCTCTTCTTCTTCTTCCTCTTCCTCTTCCTCTTCCTCCAGACTGTCCCCCTGCTCACACATGAGGACATGGAAGACGAACTGGAATTCCAGGCTGGCCTGAGTCCTTGTCAATCCTGTAAAAATAGGAGTACATTTTAGGATGTTCTAACAGGTGCAGGCCAGCTTGGAACACGACTTAACTAAAATTAATGTAAGTAACATGTCCTGGGGACCGACTCAGTTCGACATAAAACACCCTTATGACCAGGCCCATAGTAACAAATATTTCCTCTGAAGCAGCTCAGAGACCATCCATAGATGAGATCATCCATAGTCCAGTCTGCTGTTGTGCTGTCATGAACACTCAGTGCTAGAAAGGGTGGATCAGAGCTTGGATGGGAACAGGAGATAGAAGTAAGAACTCCAGATTTTGCTGGGATTGGTTCCTACCATCTGGCAGGGGTATCAAGAAGCAATTCTGGGGTCACTGTTTGGAGGCATCCTAAATCTACAATAGTGTAAATTAATGTTTCTTAAAGTATGGTAGACTTAGCACTGGTGGCATGCAATGAGAATTTAGGTGGAACATGGATAATCATTGTTCTCATTTCCCTCTACTTTAGTTGGACCAGATAACTTTTATCTCTAAAAATTCTGGAGTGCAGTTTCATCCCTTGGCTTTTAAATATTATTTCCCCCACCTTTTTTGAATCTGTATCATTCCATTAGATACTTATACCATTTATCTAACATCCATTTGGTACTGTCCTTCTATTCCAGTGCAATTGTAGACTGTAAAGCATATATCATTTGTTCAAATAAATACTATTTATCTGGTCTTATTCTCCCTAATGGGATGGTGGTGGTGGTGGTGATGATCATAAACATCTACTAGACTGTAATGATGATAATAAGAACAATAAAATAAGAATAATTTTATTTAAGTTATTGAAAGTTAACTGATTTAAATAGAAATTAATAGTATAGGTGGTCTGTAGATGTGGCAAAAATCAGAAAGACGGTGAATGAAACTTAAGTAATCCCTTGATCCTTTTACTAGTGTTCTTCTTGCTGAGAGAAAAGGAAGAAGTAAAAGCTCATACCTTCCACAAACACGGGCCAGATAACCCTCACTTTCCACCTCTGGGACTAGAGAATAGACACTGAGGATACTCTGAGCCAATGCATCAATTGTTCCTTTTCATGTATTGACATACTTGAGGATGACTTCCCATGTCCCTCAGGTAGTCCTGAGACAAATTCCAGTGAACAGCTGAGGCCTCCTGTTATCTTCAGGTACTTACCCTTGGCATCTGATGAAACTGAAGGGCTTCGTCAAGCCAACCGTTATGGTCAGTGTTTTAAGGGGATATATTTCTTCATTGGCCCTGTCCCACAGCCCTGTTTTTAATCTACTTGAGAAGATGATTAATACACACACACACACAGAGAGAGAGAAGGAGCGAGAGAGATAACTTCATGGGGATTAATGTAAGGGAAGCGCAGAGGAGGCGGGGTGGACTGAATGAGCCAGGGAGTAATTTCAACCCTTATCATTCTTTCTCTTGTGTATAATGAAGAGCTCTCTTGTTGCAGACAGCTGCTCTTGAGGGGATGTTTTATAGCATCACTTCCATAATTCAAGGTCTAATAAGCCTTGTAACAGAGAAGCTGAAGCAAGAGACTTATTGGAAGAGTGAGCAGAATTAGATGTGAAGCACCAAGCCAAACAAAAAAAGCATGCTAACCCAAAAAGCCTCACACTTGGGCTGCATCCAGACGTTGCTTACGTATTCTACTATATCTGAATATTCTGGAATAAACCGTAGATATTGTGGAATATCGATGCTTTACTCTGGAATATATAAACAAAAGGGAACAAGCAAGCGATGCCTGGATGCGGCTTTACTCACTTGTGCAGAATTTAGGATTTATGTTGGGAAACCAGAGGCCAACTCGCACTTGGTCTCATAGTTTATGATAGGTTAACATCTGGGCAGGTGCATCTGCACTTGCAGGAGGCATTTACATCCTAGAAATGCCCCCTGCCCTCCCAGATGTTGACCTATCACAAACTAGCTGTAGTGCATGAAATTATGCACCACACAAAAAACTAATCCTAACTAAAGGCTTACCTGAAGCATGTGGTGGCAACCATTCGCACCATTTCCGGTGCGAGGGGTCATTGGAGGAGCCACATAAACACGCTGGCACCTCAGATGATCCTAAACATGACTGCATGTGCACAGAACATCATTGTTGCCATGTTGACAGTGCTGGCGTACGCGCAGTGGTGCCAGGCTCCGTAATAAAAAATGGACACTTGCCTGGATTGAACATATGCCTGGACAGAGGTAAGTTTCGGATGTGTGGGGGTTAGGCTGACGTGTGCTAGCATTCCCAAGTGTGAATGCTAATACATGTTAGTCTCTTCTGCACTTTTCCCTTCCATTGGACAGGAAGCTAAATGCAGAAACGGATCATAAAAGATGGTCAATCCTGTACTTATAAGGAAATCTCACTGTGCCACTACCCAGGAAACTCCACACAGCGTGAACATTAGGGCTGGCTTTACACTTGCCTGTTGTGGAGTAAGAACCACGTGTGGAAAAAAAACTTTGATGTTTGCTTTCAGGGGAAGAGGAGAGGCCGCATGCAACACCCTCAGCTGTGCCAAGTTGCCTGTGGCTTGTGAAAGTGCCTGGATTGGCAGCAGTTCTCTGACACTTCTTCATACAAAACATCCACTATGAAATTGTATCACAGAAACTGGTCAATGTAAACAAAGCCATAATTTTTAGAGACTGCCCAAAAACTACAAAGTTTCCGCTTCCTCTCCAAAACCAGGCATGGGAACATGTAGTCCTGGGTTATATAGCTGTCTTCAGTCACAGATTTAGACTATTTTTTAAAATCTGCAAAAACCTTTTTGGCCAATGAGATCCCTAGACTATCAAAATGACTGTGCATCATGCAGGAAATGACACCTTTCTGATAACTAGGGCCTGTTCACATTTCACTCACAGGAATGGTATAATAATATGGTTCCAGTGGCACTAAGATGATCTGCAGAGACAGACAGTCCCAGCTGGACCACCAGCACTTGAAGTGCAAATAGTCTGGCCCGGGCAGATTGGCTTAACTTGGTAATGGTCATAGCAACATCTGGCAACTCAAATGGATGTTGCCATGGTGATCAGCTCATGGAACCCAACTGCACAGCTGCAGCTGCCACTGTGCCACGCCACCACACCCAGAGAAGATGCTGCACCTGGAAGAGGGTGTGAACTTACTAGCTGTCATGCCTCGTGCCACCAGCCCTTCCTCATCCATGCTAGCCAAGCCGAGACAAGCTTCCCTGCCAGCTGGGGTGATGAAGGAGGGCTTCCAGAGTCAAACATAAGCAATGATCTTGTTTCCCAAGTTGGAGACAGCTCCAGCGAAGACGCTGGGCACACCCTTCACAGAGCTTTCTCCGGCAACAGCAAGAACACCTAAGACGCTCTGAGCGTCTGCAGGTCAAGAAGCAGCTGCGCCAAAAGGGGTGTGCCTCTCACAGCTCTACTTAATAGCTGCTCAGACCGAACAGGAGTTGTTGCAGACAAAACACTTGTAAATCTGCAGCTCCAGATTTTGTGACCCTTGCTTCTTGAATCATTACTGACAACATTGACTCTCTGGTAACTTCGACCCTGGCTTTCACTGACTTCACTTAATGCTTTAACCCCCAATGGACTTTGGAACTTGACTACTTGCTACTGCTCGCCCTGAGCACATGCGCGTGGGTTTGCTCTTTGAACGTTGCTGGCCCGAGACACGACACTAGCTGCTCCCAGTCAAGCTGTAAACAAGATTTTACTTGTTCAAAGCTAGTGAAAATGGGGTCAGCCTTAGTAATCCCTGGGATGACAGAGATGGCAGTGCTGCATGTGGACAGGACTCCCCAGGAACATCTGAAACAGGTCCTTGAAGGTAAGTGTGATCAGGTTCCTGTTTTCAGTTCTCTTTAAGAGAGCCTCCAGATGTGAGTAAAAATCTGGGGTAAAAATCTGAGAAGGCTTTGATGTGGACTGTTCACACACTGGTCTTCCCCTCCCCGTCTCATGAACATCCTGTGCTAGAAAAGGTGGATTAGAGAAGGGTTGGGAACATGAGGACCACACACATACACACACTCTGAGGCACATCTGAGGTGCCCCTTTCGTCATGTCTGAACACAGCCTCAGACTGTTCTCTTATATCCATTTTGCTCCGAGGTGGGCTCAGTTCCTCAGGCACACACCTGGACAGAAAGGGTGAGTATGAAGGGTCTTACACCAAAGGTAGTTTCTTCACAGCCTTGGCAAAAGAAAGTTTAGGGGTAGCCACTAAAACATGATCAGGTAAGAGATGGAGGGAATCACTCATTTTTAATTACACCATTTTAAATAAAAATTGAATGTGCTAACTTATACGTATAGGTAGAAATTTAGAATAATTACTATGATTTATATACAAATAGGCTGCATAAGGGGGAAGACTATGATCAGTGTGCCTGTCACAGTGCCAGGTGTTGATCAGCAATTTCAAGGCCTCTGCTCACTCCCACTCTTTATGGTTCATTAACTTTAAACTCTAGGTAGAAAACACATCAAACACAAGACTTTCTGGTAGAGGTAGGTCCTATGACACCCCTTCATAAGAGGACTGTCCTCTATAATGTAGGCCACTCTAATATTCAGGGATGGGAGGATTAAGGTTCTGCACTGAAGTTCTCATTCCCAACTCCTTATGCACCTCATTTATGTATAAATAACAACAATCGGACACATTAAATCCACCAATCCATTTGACGCATTACCTTGCTTGTCTCAAAGCATGGTGTCTTTTTTTTTGCTCTAGGGCTTCATCAGCACTGAACCTGTTGTTCAGAAATAAGGGCTATTTCTAATCTGAAATCCTCGGCATGGAGGAAGTAGGCCAAACTTTCTGGAGGTAATTTAAATGATCACATCAGGTTGAGATTGATGGACGTATACTACGCTGGCAGGAATCTCTGCTACAAATCTGCAGCTGTCAGTTTGGTTATGCTGCACCAAGTGCTAATTCTTCCAGAATTCTAGGTCCACATCCATGTTCCATATAAAGGATTTTGCAGTGTCTGACCTAAGCAAAACTTCTGATCTTATCCATTTTATTTAAAATAACTGCCTTTGAAAGCAGTAAATCAGAGCTCTAGCTATCCGCCTTAAACAAGCAAGGAGCCTTTGAGGAAAATTATACTATTTTGAGATTTTTAGGGTTTTGTTTATTTGTTTTGGGTTTTTTATTGTTTGAATTTGGGCTTGTTCCTTCTCTCTCTCTTTTTTTTGAAGGTGTAAAGGTTAACTGAATTAAAAATTAAATAGTAATTAATAGTATAGGTGGTCTAAGGGTGTGACAAAAATCAGAAAGATGGTTCAGTACAGAAGTTTAAGAAACACTGCTGAAATTTTTCCCCATTCTCTGACAATTGTGGAATTCTAGATCATCCAATCGAAACAAATGATGGAGTATTCAGGACAGACAAAAGAAAATTCTATGAAACACAGAATTCACTATCAGAAGATGTAGCAAGAGCCACCAGCTTGAATGACTTAAAACAGATTGAGGTGAATTCATGGAATAAAAGTTCCTAGTCATGTTGACTGTAGACTAACTACAATATCAGAAGTAGGGGTGGGCACGAATGCAATTTTTGAGATTTGATTTGATTTGAATAGAATATCCAAAGATTCGAATCAATTCAAATGTGTTCACATTTGATTTGAATTGAATACATTTGAATCTATTCATATGAATATTCAATTTGTGTTTGAAGATACAAATGTCAACAACATTTGAATGTCTCTGTACGTATCCATACGCATTCGTACGCATCCTGTTTTTATCCCGTTTGCATCCTGTTCTTGTCCCATACGTATTCGTACAAATGTGTATAGATATGAATAAAATGCACATGGAAACGTACGTAATGTATGTAATACGTATCTGTACACATATGAATGTTTGAATAATTCATATGACTCCAAAATTCATTTGAATGTTAAATTCAAATGTACAGACGTTCGTTTCAAATTCAAATGTCCGAATTCAATTTAGTTCAATTCAATCTTCAATGTTTTGAATATTCATGTACATAGTGTCTTGAAAACTCACTGGATAGAAGCATAATGGGAACCTGTTATAGTGTCCATGGAGTTCATGAACAGAAGAGCCTTTGGTCTGATCTGAGGTTATTTTAATAGAGTTCTATTAGTTCAGGTCTAGACTAAATGGAGAATAAACTGTAGCAAATATTTAGCTTCTGAAAATCAAAACGCTGCTCACATTACAATGACTGAGTTACCAGCTGAGGGGAAGGGTTTATGAGAAATCGACCATGATTAGTCAATAGCGTTGGATCTCTCATTTTAATAAACAATGCAAAGTTGTCACACAATTTCTCATCTAAAGGAAGAAGAAGAATGAATGGTTTTTCAAAGCCTCTCCAGGAGGAATTACATAGCAATCTCCAAAATAAATAGACCTACACTTTCATAAGTGTTTTTAAAAGAAAAACTGCAGGACTAAAAATTGATAAAGCTTATAATCCTCCTGGGCAAACTTATTTGGAACAAAGTCCCAATGGAATACATTTACTTAGAAGGAAATGTGGTTAGAATTAGACTTTTAAAAGGGTTCAACCTCAACTTGACATATTTTATGTTGTAATGCTGCATGGCATGGATCATTTAAAGCAATTAAGAATCAATATATTTGTTAAATTTGTTAAATTTAATTTATTGTTTTTGGGGGCCAAGTTTTACCCCTTTCATATAATGCTGAAGCCACAATGCAATCACATCTCACACTGTATGAAGATGGTGAAATCAAAAGCTGGCAAAAATTCACAATGGTAAGATAACAGTACAATGCAGCAGGTCAAAAAGACAGAATCAATCTAGCAAGTTGAAAATTTGCTAGAAGAGAAAGCAATTCAGTATTCTCTGGAAGACAAATAAGAAGAATCTTAAAAGACTTTCTCTTACATTCTTTCTGGTCTTGGACCCAAAGAAGAGCCAATCCTGTCCACTAAAATTCACCAGGGACTGATCAGATGGGTTGGTGAAGGCAACAGTGACCAATAATACATGGCACTTTATGACTGTGTGGTGTGGTTCACAGCTGTAGCCAATTGCTGTGCTGGAGGAGGAGGAGGAGGAGGTTGGCTTTTATGCCCTGCTTTTCTTACCCTTTTAAGGGGACTCAAAACAGCTGACAACCTTCTGTTCTTCTCCCCACAACACCTTGTGAAGCAGGTGGACCTGTGAAACCTCACAAAGAGACCTGTGACTAGGGTGTTCCATTGAAGAGAGAAGAACAGAAGCTTTGTCAGCCACTTTGAATCCCCTTACATGGGTGAGAAAAGCAGGGTAGAAAAGCCAGCTCTTCTTTTTCTGCACCTGAATCCCATCACTACCACTTGAGGTGGGAGAAATCGTCTGCAAGTAGTCAAGCAAACTAAACTGGCACTGCTGGTGCTTAGGAGGCCCTCCCTCCTGGAGGACCCTAATTAGGCAAAGATGTTCCTGATTAGCTTCCTCTCATGGATGGATTTGTGATCAAATGGATTCTCTTGGCAGCCACCCACCTTCCATGGAGATAAATGGGATATGCTTAACTGATTAATTGCAACTCATAAAAACGTTGATTCCCTCAGCTCTGCTGTGTATCTATTAGAGAGATTTTTAACTGCTGTATTGTTAAACATTTATGTGACTGGCTAGAGGGTGAAAAACAATAATGGCAATGACTAAAATCCCTGACTCACGTTAAAACTAAAAAAAAATAGCATGAAAACTCTTGATTTCTTGAAACTAATGTCAGCATTTGCATGACATTACCAGTAGCTCAGTGTTAGTGTAAGCAGCTTGGAAAGCAGAGGGTTGTCAGTTCAGTCAAACTCTTCCTGGAATTACACAATGGCAAACCACTTCTTTATCGCTGCCAAGAAAACTGCATAGAGGTGCCCATGGTGGTATCCAACAGCAACTAAACAATCTTAGTATGCCAATAATCCTGACTGAAGCTAAGTGTGTGATAAATTAAAAAATAAAAGTTCAGCACAGGAATAAGATGGGATAGATACATGGACATACACTTTAATTTTTCATAATGTCTAAAATACCCTTGGATCAGGCTACACGCACACGAAGATAAAGAATCCTGAGTAGACTGGCCTACCTGATATTCACTTCAGCTCCAACTTAAAACAAAGGGACTACAAGCAGCATCCTGTCTTCCTTGCAGGAGGTGGTATGAAAACCCCCTTTGCATTGTGAATGTAAAGTCTACAGACATACAAAGTTGACTTATTCTCAATCAGGCCATTGACCCACTTTCCCTTGTGTAGTCTAAGGCAGCCTCCAGACTTGCTGAATAAATGCGCAGTTAAAGGTAAAGGTGCAGCTTACCTGCTGCACAGCAACGACTGGCCATCCCCACTTGAAAAGCAGCTCTGTAGTTTCCCATCAGAAGCTGCAAGAGCTGAGTCAATGTGCACCATCATGTGAGTTGAGGCAGCCAATCCCATTTGAGTTGCCCTCCTGCTCTCCTCCTGCTCTTCTCACCATTCTGCCCAGACTAGCAGGAAATTTCGACTTTTGTTTCTACTGTGCAGCGAATGCCCTTAGAGCACCATTAAGGTAGCGATTGGATAATGCAACACCATGATGAGGCATCAATTGTCGTGTGTGATGCCCCAATCATGACTGCATATTCTGCTGCACATATAATCAAGTCTAGACACAGCCTAAAGTGGCCTCTAAACAAGGTCCCATGGTTGCCTCTTGTCATGTGTCACTGGATGGGAGTGCAAATTCCTGCTTACCTGTGCATCCTGTGAGCAACTTACACAATCTGCCCTCTGGGGACTACTGAAGCCAGTAAAGTACCTGCACCCTTTCTTTTGTTATGTTTCACATGCTTGAGTGGCTCCCAGAAGTCCCCAGTGGGCTGATTGCACAAGGTGCTCAGGAATCCTGGGGTGTTTCTTTGCTTCCTGTGTGTGGGACAATAGTAGTGCATCTCCACTGGTGTACACTAGCATTCATACTTGCAAATGCTAGTGCATGCCAAACCAATCCCCCATGTGCCTGGACACTCACCTGGGTCAGGACACGTGTTTGGGCACCGGCAGCATGGGTCCTGGACACTCACCTGGGTCCAGGGTGTGTGTCTGGGTGCCAGCAGCATGGGTTCTCTGGAGAACCTGGTGCAATCACAATTGTGTTTCTGGTCATTTGAGGTGCCAGCATACTTGTGTGGCATCTCAGATGACCTCTGGTACCAGAAGAGATGGAAATGCTCTCTCCAGTGGCCAGGAAAGGTAAGTTTCTGGATGCATATGGTGCATGATTTCTAGCACCACCACTTGTGGACACTAAAGTAGTTTCTGGGATATCAGGAGGTGTTTCTGGTGTGCAAATGTCTCCTCCTAGTGTGGATGCTGCTTCCCAGAAGCTACCCCAGTGTGCACTAGCAGACCAAGTGCGAGTAGCCTCTGGTTTCATTGCTGGATTTCCCATAACATGCTTTTTGTGCATTGCAATCATCAGCATTCTCTATGTAGTGTTTAGGGGATTGCATGTATACCTCGTATCTGGAGGTAGTCTAAATTAGCTTATAGAAGATATGCACAGTATAGGACAGTGCTATTTCTCAGACTCCATGGATGATGCTTACCTTTAGGCCAGGACTGAACCCTTGAATTTCCCTCTTCAGTCCATATGCTCTGCTGCCTCCCCTTGCACACTTCCCTGTTTTGCTTTGTAACAGCAGACATAGAGGGCGAGTTTCAACTCAAGGAATAAAGCGGTATATACAATGCTATTTACAATGGGATTTACATCAATATGTAAAGCGTGTTAAAAGGAAGCAAACAGCATCTGGCAATCGGATTCAACCCCAATTTTCTGTCCGCACTCTAAACACTTAAAACACTTCCAAAAACAGATTGGGGAAAGCAATTCTTTCCCCACCCCACCCCACCCCACCCCACCCCACCCCACCCCACCCCACCACCCAGGGCACACAGCAGCAGTGGCAACTCAAGCCCCGTTTGCTCGCTCATCTCCACAGCCACCATCCCCAGCAGGGGTTCCCTCCGAAAAATGCACCATGGCTCTGCTGCCGCTGCCACCTACACACACACCCTTAAATATTCACACATCTCCCAGATTCTGCAGCAATTTCCTTCCTTTCCCTTTTTAAAGGTCAGAATTTTTGAACAGCCAGAATTGTGCAAAATTGCAACATTGTTATCAGGTGTGAAGTGGGCAGATTGCTTCAATGAAAGGGGCAGCTGTACAGGGTGGATTGTTACAATGAAACGGCTCCTGTACATTTTAACTTTGGGGCTGATCTGCAGGGTGGAACCCCATCCATTTCATGATGTATTTGCCCAAATAATGCTCTAGCACAACAAAGCCGGAAACAACACCTGAAAAATCAGGTGTTTATTTATTCTGTTTTAAAGCCAAATAATCTTCAAAATACCCCTAAAACTGGTTGTGAATGGAGGCGATGAGGATCCAAACCGTTTTTAAACCGTTTTAATTGATTGGGGGTGGGAACGACAAGGATTCAAACTGTTTTTAAACAGTTTTAAGTAGTAATGGGAACATGGCTAGAGTGTGCACATAAACAATGCAGGAGAAGAGAGGCACTTCAAGCTGTACAAGAGAAAGTGATGTCCAGAATTAAAAAAAAGAGGGCATGCATTCAGAAGCAGCAGAGCTGTAGTGGATTAGTATGGAAATACATTGCTAGGACCGCACCGGGGAACCTGGCAACGTACTATCCTCTTTATATTTGCCTTAGGCTAGGCATATTAGTCTCTCATTGCATAAATATTGAAATTCACTCAAGTTAAATGGGTGGGAATTGAAGATCTGTCAGCAGGCAATGCCTGTTTTAAATATAAATGTGTAGAAGGAACAAGCAACTTTGTCATGGAAAGAAATGAGCCCACAGCAACATTAATTGCACCAGCAAGGAGGGGCTTTCTTTGCTGAGAGCCTGGGAAGGAAGGTGGAGTTTACATCTCTGCTTAATACCTTGCATGAATAAGAAGTAGCTAAATAACTTGTCTATTACAAAGTTTTTTAAAAAATTGTTCCTTGATTATGCGGCATTTCCCAGAGGATATCAGGACTCTTATCAGTCCTATTCAGTGGCAAATCTGTCTAGTAGAAGCCCTCTAGGTGTAACCTCTCTTGTGGAGCATTGTGGCACAACTGCTAAGAACAGGACTTTCTTTGTGGTGGCCTCCCGTGTATGGAACAACCTCCCTAGTGAGATTTGAAAGGTAACCATGATGAATTGGACATCACATTCGATTATGCTTGGGGAGCCTACAGTCTAGTTAGTTCTATAGGTTTATTCAGAAATTTTTAAAATTTCAATTTCTATTTCCATTTTTATTGCTGTCTATTTCTATTTGTATTTTTCTGTTTTGTTCAACTGAAATAATTGTACACCACCCTGAGATTCCTGTACTAGAGTAGTTAAAAATAATCCAGTAAATACATACAAATACACACATATTCCATAAAACTGCTATGACAAGCTACTCAAAATCTGTGGGATTTTTGCCGCTTCCTATTTGCACAACTGAATGTATCAGTTTGTGTGTCTCTCTGTGGGTTTTTTTTTCTAGTTTGAATTTTGACATATGATAAAGTAGCCATCTGGATTTGGAATAAGATGAAAAGGTTGGTGTGAGCTGGTAGTTAAGAACCAGCCTTCAAAGGCAGCAAAGACGGATCAAATGTTGCAGTTTTTCATACAAACTTATGTCCCTCTGTCACTAGTATGCATAAACATATAAATGCTTATCTTTATAGGATTAAGAGATAGAAAGTTTTAAACACTTCCAGATGTTTTTCCTCCTCTCAGTACACATGGAGATTTTATTTATTTCTTAATTATATAGGCATCTTCTCTTCTGGGAATTCCCAGCTGCGTCACTGCGTTTCAGAATTTAGAGGCCTGTCACAATCCAGGGTTAGCACAATCATAGCAGTGGCCCTGTGGATTACTTCCAGGAGGAGGAGGAGGAGGAGGAGGGTTGGCTTTTCTACCCCACATTTCTCACCGATTTAAGGGGACTCAAAGCAGCTGAGAAAGCTTTCTATTCTTCTCCCCACAAGAGAACATCCTGTGGGGTGAGTAGGGCCGCAAGAGCTCAGAAGAGAGTGGTGACAAGCCTTTTACTTTAGTTTTTTCCAGCATCAGGGTCCTGTCTTCTCATTATGTGATCAGAGTATTTAAGCTTCAGCTTCAGTATTTGTCTTTCCAACAAACAAACAATGTTGATTAACACTGACTGACTAGATCACCTTCCAGGAAGGAACCTGAGGGGTCACCTTTATCTGGCAAAGGCTGACATGAGATATTTGGTAGTCTGAAATGAAGGAAAAGATGGCACTTCCTCTGCCATGGGAAAAAAAAATGGACTAAAATGTTTAATTGAGAATTTCAGCATTGAGACAGGCTAGCATTTTTTATGGCTGTGTTCTCACTTATGTATTAATCCCTCTTCAGTCCACTTTCAGACTGAGAGAACACATCAGAAAAGTGAAAAACTGTTTTCTTTTAGCATTATCTAACTCAGAAAAGGCACCTTTGGTTTAGATAAAGGGAAAAGAAAATGACTAGTCACTTTGCTGGTATGTTCTCTCACTCTAAAAGTGGATTGAAACTGGATTAAAACTTGAGTGTGACTGGTGCCTCAGAACAAGTTATGTGTTAGGCGGTGGCAGTGGCTGGTGGCTAACTTGTCCTAAGAATAAACTAATGAATAGTTCTACCATTTTGCAATTTTCCACATGACAATATGCATGCATTTTTTCAGGGTTTGGGGAAAGCATTAAGGAAGGAAGCCCTGCGTTCTATTCCCAAGATCCACTACCAGAAGCAACAACAATAGCAATTTTGTGCAGCACCTTTAGTGTGCTGTGATTGCACCATGAAGGCACAGGAATCACATGTTCTTATTTCCTTGGGGCGCATTGGGACACTGGATGAGTGGGGTGATCGCATAGACCCACACTAGTTTGGATGCTATGATGCTATGTGCACCCCTTATGGGGTTTTAATGGCAGAGTACAATAAAATGCTCTGGGAACTTTTTCTCTGTTTGCTGGTAGTTGCAACTGCCATCATTCAAGACTTACCTTCATCCTTGACTGACCTTCTAGTAGTTAGGGAGCTGGAGTCGTTTGGCTTAGTGGTTAGGAAGCAGGACTCTAATCTGGGAATACCAGGTTCGATTCCACCCTCCCCCATGAAGCCAGCTGGGTGACCTTGGGCTAGTCATAGCTCTCCTCTGAGCTCTCACAACCACACCTTCCTCACAGGGTGTCTGGTGTGGGGAGAAGAATAGAGAAGCTTTGTCAGCTGCTTTGAGTCCCCTTAAATGGGTGAGAAAAGCAGGGTAGAAAAGCTAACTCTCCTCTACCTCCTCTTATGGCGGGGCTGCCTCACGTTTCTGAGGCAACCCTACCATAGCCCAGCTTTTTTCCCACCAAAAACACACTAAAAACAATTGCTTGGAAACTCAGTACTTATTGTATTTACTTATCTTCTGGATGGAGCCACTATGATTTCTCTGTCCAATGTGCATATGTGAAGTCTGAAGTAGGTGTCCACATATACACAAAAGTGATAACAAGGACATCTGGGTCTACTCAGTTAAAACACGTGAAGACAGTAAATGCACAGGAAGAGTTTCCTCCATCACTGCCTCCTAGCAGGATATCTGGCCACTGTTTGGAA
Source organism: Aspidoscelis tigris stejnegeri (assembly GCA_023333525.1). Taxonomy (NCBI): domain Eukaryota; kingdom Metazoa; phylum Chordata; class Lepidosauria; order Squamata; family Teiidae; genus Aspidoscelis; species Aspidoscelis tigris. The sequence continues at coordinate 100,816,325 of JALMGA010000002.1, forward strand.
GCAGCCTCAGAAAAGAGGGATGATTGCCAAGTTAGAGCAACTAGTCTGCTAGATATAATGTAAATTTATTCCTTCCTTGTAAACAAGAGCAAAACAGCTTTTAATATGGCATCTCTGTTAGCATACCCTAAACCCACTTTCACAAGCAGAATGTGAAAGATGGAAGTGCTCATACTAAGGAAGAGCAATATAAACAAGAGCATTTCTAATGCTTTATAAGAAGCGATCATGAATGATCCACAGTGCTTGTCATGTCACTGTTTTCTCCCCATTCTATTGCGTAAGATCACCATAGTGAGGATGCTTACACTTTCTTTTGAATGGTTTTGGAGACCATACAAAACAATAGAAAGGAAACGTGTGTTTGGTGGGAAATCAGCTAGGCTCAGAATGTATGTATATGCCACGCTAGATCCAGTGGATGCAAGTACAACACTGCTGAATTAATAGAACTCAAGAGCATCATGGCTTACTTTCTCAAACTGAAGAATCCACATGGGTTCACATACAGCACATCTGAAGTATCCCTTGCTTTCTGTTTTATTTTGGCTTTTTTGTGCAGCTTGCTTGCAATGCAATTTCATTCTTAGCGACTTTTAAAATTTATATTTTTTGCCCTGCAAGTAGTTTTGTAAGCCAACTTAGGTATCGTTAGTTGGCTGAAATGTGGGCTATAAATAAAATAAATGAATAGCTTTCAGGTAGTCCTGCCAGAGATCTTGGGGCAATTGTTTAAAATACTTCATGTGAAGACAGATTTCAGTATGATAAGTTTATCAACATCGCTCTGAAGTATAGCCCTGTTAGTCTTTTTCTTTTTCTCTTTAAAGAGTAATTTATGTATCAAAATATCTTCGAAAGCCATCTTCCATTTCTCTGGCTCCCTCTCTCTTGGTTGTGTCTGTCGCCATAAAATTAGCATGTATGTTTAAAAGCTGGTTTTCTCTCTCGTGGAACCTGGCATCCAAAATATTCTTTTAAAACTAATCAGGGCTGTTCATTCTTTGGCTGATAGCTCTACACATAAAAGCTTTTAGAAAAGAAACAAATTTTCTTATTTTGGCAGCAACATCAGCTGCTGTGGAAAACAATTGCCTGTTAGAAGAGAATTAGCCCCACAATGCTAAACTACCAATTGTGCCTGGACATAAAGTTCCTCTTGGTTTTTATAGCACCATCTTTTTATAGAACCACTATGATATTAAAAACAAATGAAAATGTTGGCAGAGCAATGTGGATTACATGAATCATACATGAATGTGGAGTAGCTGGAACTGGCCCAGATAGGCTTAAGTTGGCCCATCCTGCTATGCTGTTAAAAAGACATGATGTGGCAAGGGTACAATTCATTTCTTCCTTCCTCCCATTCAGGTACCTAATGCACTTTTTCAATGGACAGTGATTCCCTCCCTAGCCTGCAGAAGACTTTTATTTTGTTTTGCTTATTGCTAGCTGTTAAGAACTTGGCTCTGGGCTTCCACTAAGGAAGGCAACTATTAAGTGTTATCTGCACCTGTTTTACTCCATGAATGCTACAGACGAGAAGTTATTCCTATAAGGGACATGAAATAGATATTCCAGCTGCTGCAGAGATCCAAGTTTGCTTTTCTTCATTTAATAGTGAATTACATCTTATAACACTACTCCATGATGTCACCTAAAATTAAGGCTTATAGATTTTTTTAAAAACTGGTATGAAACTTTAAGACCTCTACTCCCAGAGAAAATTGAATATCAGGCAGTATTTGTACAGTGATGGGGTGTGTGTGTGTGTCACCCCTGGGTCAACTGAAATGAATGTTTTACATCTCCTGCTGCCTCCATTTATGCTGAAGATCCCAGTGCCTTCCACTGATAGCTGATGGGGTGCTCTGATGTGAGCGCGGGTGTGTGTTTTTCACCCACAAGACAACCTGTCCTATTGATTTAGTTCACAGTAGCTGTTTAGTCACTTGAGTTGAATTCAGCAGGGAGTGTTGCACCTGTACAGCATGATCTGCTGTCATAGATGTCAGTGAATTGTCCTGGGAGTGATGATTCCCATTTGGGAAAGGGGTGCAGAATCAGAGGCTTTGGGACATAGTAAGTTGTGTTTTTGCATTTTATGTCTGTCCCTGGAGAACGGGGTCCTGTATACCATGTCTGATTGTAGCCCTAGATTAGATAAGGCTGGTATTATTTCAGGGAGCTTGGTGGGCATTGCAATTGAACTTCCTTGTCTTGTAAGGATCTTTTGCCCATTAGAGTAGCTCTTTTCTCAGTTTTTTCAGCAGCCCATGGATGCTTTACTATGGGTGGCAAAGAAACTACTAAACCCTAGCATAAAGATTCCATTTGATGTCCTTGAACTCAGCTTCAATCCCCTGCTTTTTTGAAATTAGCTTAAGGAGGCATTATTATTATTATTATTATTATTATTATTATTATTATTATTATTATTATTATTATTATTATTATTATTATTATTATTATTGACATAACACGCAGCAAATGAGATATTTATGGTGGTTTTGGTCATTGTTATCACTAGTTGTGCCCTTCCCAAGAGCCTAGGACTGAGTGTTGTATCGTAAATGATATGACGGATCCCAGCAAAGTGACTTTCTGTAGCTGGCAGATGGATATTTTGTTGATGCCAATGCTTTTCAAGTGCCCACTAAGATCTTTCAGCACTGCCCCTAGTGTGCCAAGAACCACTGGGACCACCTTTAATGGTTTATGCCAGAGTCACTGTAGTTCTATTTTCAGGTCTTCGTATCTGGTATGTTTTACTGTTTTTCATCATTCCTGCTAACACATGGAATAGCAATGTCAACGATAAACACTGTCTTTCTCCACGATTGTGATGTCTGGCGTGTTATATTCCAGTGTTTGATCAGTCGGAAGTCCCACAATAGTTTGGCTTGTTCCATTTTTGACCACCTTTTCTGGTTTATGGCCCCACCAGTTCTTTGCCACTGGCAGATGGGAGTTCTGGCATAAGTTCCAGTGTATTTGTGTTACTACGTTGTGCCTCTCTTTATAGTCTGTGCAATGTTTTTGCAGCAGCTCAGAATGTGGTCGACCATTTCATCAGCTTCATTACAGAGTCTGCACTTTGGGTCTTCCGCTGATTTCTCAATTCTAGCTTTCATGGCATTCGTTCTGATGGCTTGTTCTTGTCCAGTGAAAATTAGTCTGTTTCTTTCTTCAGTATTCTGTTGGTCAGCCACAACCAGCTGTTTTCCTTATCCACTTTGTCTTCAATCTTCTCCAAGAACTGTCCATGCAGTACCTTGTTGCACCAACTATCTGTCCAGCATTGCAGTACAGTTTTTCGGTACTGGTTCTTGGTTTGCTGCACTTTAAAGAGCTTCCTGTTATTTACTTCAGTCAGGGCTAATTCTTGGCTTTCTTGCCAATGCATGCATCTCTTCTTCTACTGTCTGCCTTACTTGCAAAAGTCCTCTGCTGCCTGTTTTTCTAGGCAAGTACAGCCTGTCGACATCGCTGTGGGGATGTAATCCATGGTGTATCATCATCAATTTCCTTGTTTTTCTGTCCAGGTTGTCAAGCTCCGCCTGTGTCCAGTTCACAATTCCTTGATAGTGCTGCCACCATTCAGTTTGCTCTTTAAAATTTTTCTGGTCCTCTGCGTGAATTTTTTTTTCACTCTGTTTGTGACCATGTCAAGTGTTATTTCCAGCTGTTGCATCTTGATTTTTCTTCTTAAAATCCTTTATCCATCTGGCACCTTTGTTGCAGTATTTTTCAGTTTGCCAGAGATCTTTCCAGAACTTTGTTGTTGCATCTTTCTCTGGTTTTTCCACTTTCATGTTTGCTTGCTGATTCAGGCTCTGATAAAACTGCCTCTGGCTGGACTGAAACATTTGATTTTGCCTGAACTGGATAATCCCGGCCTCGTATCTTTCCATTTTCCTGGCTGTTGCTGTTATTCGTTTCACAATTTCTAAAACTTTGTCAATTTTCCTTGTGTTCAGCCAGTACTTCTTGGTCAACTGTTCTTTGATCTTTTGGTTTTTCAATTTCTGCTTCTTCATGTTTTTCAGGTCGCTTGCATTGGATCTCAAACATTTTATTTTCAGTTCCAGTCGAACTTTCCTCTTTGGTTTTCCAGTTGGTTTTCTGATGGGTTTTGGTTGCACTGGCCACACTTCTTCAGTTACTGTGAATGCTGTGCCATAAGCAAGCTGGTTCACTTCTTCTATTGGTGTTTTTTGGACAGTTGCAAGGGCAGTGTTGACATCCTTCATTAATGGAGACAGTTGCTTTCTGGTGACATTTTTCAAAGTTGGCAGTCGTCTCCTGTCTGCATTTGATTCAACATAAGCCAGTATTTTGTCTTTCAGTTCTCGTTGTCTTAGACTCAATGTGCCAGGCATTTCATTGGTGACTTCATATTCCTGTTCCTCGTCTTTTTGCAGTCTTTCCATGTTTTCATCTGGTCTAAGTTGTTCAATGACTCCAGATGTTGTTGGAGTTTCAGCTGTTGATACTGCATTCTGTTGGTATACTTCCATTTCATAGGTTTTCCATATTTCTTCAAGTTCAACTTCACTGAACATTTTGTTTCTGATAATGAATCGCCTCTGATCTGCCAGACGGGGTTCAGTAATTTTTGAAACTGGATAGTCTTGTTTCCATAATTGGTGCATCCTTTTCTGGTATCCATGTTTTTTGGGTTCTGACTTAAAATAGCACTTCATTACTATGTGATTCTCTGACCTTGAATATGTCTGCCTCATTAGTTCATTTTGTTCCTGTAGCCCACTGGTCGATGGGTGCCCAGGATCCTTAGCACTCGTCGTGCTCCTTTTTATCCTGGGTGATGACTGAGCCAGTATAGACTGTTTTTTATTTTGTCTCTCCATTGGGGTAAATGGGTAGGGTACACTTGGACCTGCTCCTCAACTTTGAGCTCTCTGGCATGGTTGAACCTACCAGTAGTTTGCACTATGGCTAGCCCAGCTCTCAGCTTCGTTGGAGGAGTTAAGCCCCACCACCCCGACAAGGCAGCACCAATGGGGGGATTATTTATTGTTGTTGCTGTTGTTAATATTACTATAATAATAATATTTATTATTAACAAGTTCATAAGTATTCAGAAAATGAATGCTATTTTAAGGCTGCCTCCAGAGGGGAAGAGGCAATGCAGGATATGAACCAGTTCTCACATGCTGTGTCCTGCTAGTCTGGGTTACCTGCATGTTTGATGAGCAGCATATGAGGTGGGCCTTTTGTGGGTTTCCGGGAGCCAGCCAAATGCCTGCCCTCATTCCTTTGTTGTTTTTTGCACACTGGCTGATTCCTGGAACTCCCCAGTGAGCCAATCATGTAAGTACCTTGCCAGATGTGCAGGCAAGTGGGGCTATTAAGGGAAAGCTGATATCATTACTGGATTTCCTATAATGCCATTGCAACATGGTTGCCCACGTGACAATAGCACTGCATTGGGAATGTCACAGATATGTCTGGCATCTCCAGTGCAGTACTGAGAATCTGTGAGGTTTACCTTGAAACTTGAAGTCAACTTGTGCTTCCAAAAAGGGGCGGGGGGAGGGAGCCCTGGTCTGTGGATTTTATCATTCCATGGTTTCATTGTAATGTATTTTAAAATTGGTGCTGAAACAATGTTACATGTTACAAGGGCTACACTGAGACTGAGTTTCTTGTACAGACCACTTTACAAAATTAGTAGAAGAAAAAAAGTAACTTTTCTGAACCTTCCAGGACAAAAGTCTTTTCTGAGAATGGACAAAATGGAAAACCTCTATGATTCTGAGCGATTAGGGTTGTTTTAGGTGCCGGATATCTAATCAGAGCATCCTTTTCAGATAGATGTTCAAATGGAGAGCAGAGGCGATAACCCGAGATTTTTCTGCCACAGACTTGAGGGAAAGAAGGAAAAGAGAAAGACTGTGGATTTATTTATTTTCCTCTTAAGTCGATGAACCCTCCTATTGAGAGGATCATACCAGAGAAACGAAGTACTCAGTGCAGCCATTATCGCAGGAGAATAATTAAGCAGTGTTAATTTCTAAAATGAGATACACACATTGCAAGCTCTGTCCTGTAGTCCCAGATGGCTGCACATGGGCTGAGGAACAAGGATCCACCCTTTATCATAGATCCTATTTCCATTACCTTATTTTAACGGCAGGATTTAAAATATATATATATAGCTGCATGCCATCTGCTGTCTTGACAAAGCCCATGCTGTCTATAATGGGTCCCTGGCAGGATGGAGTTCCTAGCATGGAGATACAGCATTAGGGAAAATTGTTGGAAGGTGTAGCAAGCACTCCTACCGCCCTCTGTCAAGCAAACAAAAACTGGCGCCCTTGACATAAATTTAGTAGGCAATCTTTTCCCCATCATTGCATTGACATGCCAGAGAAAGCTTGATCTAGCATAAAAACTCTTGTCAGGGAACACAAAAACAAAAACAAGGAGGCTACATCATGATTACTAAAGGCCTACTTTGGGCAAAAATGCCTGGACTAAGAGCATAAACCCAAGGGGGAGAGCTCTGTGCCCTGGAACTCTCAGGCCCCTGTTCTGACCTGGACATCTCAGGTTGGGTCAGAATTTTCGGTTCTCCCTCCTTAGATGTTGCCCTTGCTGTTGCTGTTACACATCATGTTGGGTTTTGATGTTCAATGTTTTCATGCCTTTGAATGTTCCTATAATTATTAGGTTGTTCCATTTTCCATTGCGTTGTGACTTGTAACTCTCCCTGCAGCTTTAGGGATGGAAGAGGAAGAGCATGCAGGTCAAAGTTTTTAATCCAGCTCTAGTTCACCTTCAAAGTGAGAGAATACATTAGCAAAGGCACAAGCCGTTTCCTTTCCGCCTTACCTAAACCAGATGCAGGTTTTGCCCAGATGATGCCAAAAGGAGATTTTTTTTTTTTTTGTCAGTCCAGAACTGCTTACTGGTAACCTGATAGAAGCTGGGGTTGGGGAGTAGACGATGAGTAAATGGATATGTGGCTCTGTGTGGTTCATTTCTTGTAGAGAAATTTGGTCTCCATTTAAAATGGAGTTAAACACATTAAGATTGATCCTGATAAACAGTGTGAATTTTAACTGAATGATTATATTCTGTCCTAATATAATGCAATTTACTCTTACCATGTATAAATACTTACGTATTATGAATTATTATTGTGTATTATGAAACATAATATGACGTGCAATTTTTACGATGTACTTTTAGTATAATGTTTTGATTATTACTTTGTATTGTATATTTTATCTTTGTCATAATCGCTTTGGGCAACTTTTCTTTTGGAAAGGCGGTATACAAATACAATGGAAATAAAAAAAATGAAAATTTGAAATGTTTACTTCAATGTAATGGCACAATTGTAGGAAATAAACACACACACACAAAGCCAAAAGGAAACAGCCTGCCCGTTTGCTGAGGCGGTCTTCTTCTGAAAGGGAGCTGAAGCCGGGTTGAAACTGAGGTGTGGATGCGGGCAAAGTGCAGGGGAACTGAAAACAGAGTCCTCACAGGGGCCGCGTTCCCATTATAAGCTTATTTCAGTTTCAAAATGGTTTCAGTCCTCGCAGTTCCCACGTCAGGTTGGCTTAACATGCTTTCCACATGTTAAATCGCCCCAAAGCGTTGAAAATGTTAATCCTCATTCCAACAGGTCTCAATCCGGTTCGTGCGCTTGAAACATTTTACATTTTTTACTGTGGGAACGGTACTGTGTTAAGGGATGAGAATGCATGTTTAGGGTTTCCCTCCCCCAATAGCTTGCTTCCAAAGATAGTGATTTTACTGTAAAAATCCACCCCTTAAAGCAGCCGCTACACTGTAGCAATCCACCCACTTCACATCTGATAACAATGTTGCAATTCTCCGCAATTTTGAAAGTTCTGACCTTTAAAAAAGGGAAAGGAAAGGAAAGCAGCCGCAGGTTCTGTTCTTAAGGTTGTGACTGTGGAGGTGAGCGGGCGAAGGGGGCTTGAGTTGCCACTGCTGCTGTGTGCCCTGGGCAATGGGGAGAGGAGGGGAAAGAATCGCTGGCTGCCCGCTGCTGTTTTTCCTCCATCCAGGCAAGGGGCAGCCACCCAGCCAGGCTTCCTGAAGGGGTCCATTATGGGTGGCGCGTACATGCCAGGAGGAAGAGAGCAGACCAGGCCCGAAAAGTGGCTTTTAAAAAGTAGCCACTTGAGTCCTCCCTTGAGTCACGTAAGCCACCTAGGATCCTCAGAGTCCGGATCGAGTTGAAAGTAATGGGATCAGGCAAATTTGCGCTTGCATCCGGTTCTATTATTTCGGTTTAGGGAAGCCAAATTAAGCTTCTAATGGGAACTCCCCCAGCCTTTCCTTCTCTTCCTGGTTCCAACAGCGGCGGGTCACCCTGTCTGTCCTGCCCCCACGGCTCCGCCGTCCACCCCACAACCAGGGAAGAGGAAGGGAGGCGGCGCGGTTCTGTGAAGGAGATAAATCTTCCTGCACACAGTCGGGAAGCCTGGGCGAACGAAGGCGGAGAGGGGAAAGCCCTCAGACGGCAGCGAGTCCGCTTCGTCCTCAGTCAGCCGGTCGGGCGCGCCTGGCTACCAGCCGGAGAGGAGCGCGGTGTCGCTCAGTCGCGCCTCCCTGCGTGCGCCCGCCCGCCCCGCTTTCCTCTCTGGGGGGACGCGAGAGTCACCAAAGCAGCAGGTCCCGTGATAGCGGAGGGGGAGGGGGGAGGGAGACGATTAACTGGCGCTGAAATATTCATTACTTGGCCCGCCGCTGCTGCGCCCTCGTCCTCTTGACGCGCGCGCGCCAAGTCCTCCCCAGTCCCGGCAGCAGCAACAGCTGCGCGGCGTCTCCTAGCGGGGCTCTGGGGTTTCCCGAGGCAAGAGGGAAGGGGACGCGCCTTGGTCAGCGCCTGCCGTCTCCCTCGGCTGCGCCCCCGCCGCCCTGAGGGAGTTGCCTCGCCGCCGCGCCCCTTTCGCCACGCGCGTCCCTCAGGAGGGAAGGCGGGAGGGGGCGGCGCCCGAAGCGCCAAAGTTGCTCGGCGGCTCAGGCGAAGAGAGAAGCCGGCTGGAGGAGGAGGAGGAGGAGGAGGAGGGAGCCCGCGCCTCCACCACAGCAGCCTCACCCGCGGCTCGTCTTCCTCCGGCACCGAGGAAGGTGGCCGGGTTATTACGGCGGGCCACGGCACTCCCGGCGAGCGAGGCGTAGTCGGAGGCGAAGGAGCGCCGCGTTGGCTTCCCGTGGCTTGAACGCTGACCCCCTTCGTGCCCGTGGCGGCGGCCAAAGACTTCCAGCGACACCTTCCTTCCCTCCCGCCCTGTCAGGTGCTTCGTTCGCCTGCCGCCTGCCAAGCCGTTAGCGACTCCCTCCGCCAGCCCCTGGGTAGGAGCCGTGCTGCGCGCCCGCCCGCTCGCCCCCCACTGACCAGGTAAGGCGCTAAGTCCCCTCCTGCTTCTCCCACCCCTCGGATTTCGAACTAGAACTACGGCCGCGTTCCCACCTGCATTTCAATCCAGCTTCGGTCCGCTTTCAGAGCGGGAGAACGACACTGGCAAAGTGACAGGCTGGACGCTTTGGGCTTCATCCAACTCCGAAAATCCAGCTTCGAGGTGGATAGCATGGAAGGGAAAATGAGAAGTCGCTTTGCCGGTGTGTTCTTCCGCTCTGAAAGCGGACTGAGGCCGATTTAAAACTCAGGTGTGGACGCAGCCCTGCACGGTTGGTGTCGTCTGAAGTGTTCGTCCCGCTTCTTTCCATCCCGCGGCCGTGTGACCTTCGCAGCAGCCCGGGACAAGCCGGTTGGGGATGTCGGGCTTGCAGACTTCCGAGGGGGCAGAGGCGCAGGCAACGTCGGGGAAGCCCTTGGTCTTCCAGGTTATGAGCCAGTTTGATCTAGTGGTTAGGGAACCGGACTTTTATCTGGGAATACCGGGTTCGATTCCGTCCCCCCCCCCCCGATCAAGACAGCTGGGTGACCTTGGGCTAGTCACAGCTCTCTTCTGAGCTCTCACAGCCCCATGCACCTCACAGGGTGCTTGTTGTGAGGAGAAGAACGGAAGGTTTGTCAGCCACTTTGAGTCCCCTTAAATGGGTGAGAAAAGCGAGGTAGAAAAGCCAACTCTTCTTCTTCTCCCTCTCCTCCTCCTCCTTCTTGGTGCCCACAGGGCTGGATTTATAGCCTGCCCAGTTCTAGAAGCTGAAGGCAGCAGTGTGTGTGTGTGTAGCAGTGGATCGATGCAAAATGAAAACATTTGTAGGTTTTTTTTAGTAGAGCATAGCTGAAGTGCTGTCGCCAAGCATCTCATTCTTTAAAATCCCTGGCGAGGATTGCGTTTGGAAGCTGTTAAGAGTAAATGGCTCTTTGGTCGCTTGGGGAGCATCTAGGGGTCGCCTCCACCTGCCTTTATCATTCTAACGCAAACTGGGCTGAGAATATGTGCTTTTATAGTTCAAGGCTAGATCTCACTGTTTGCAAAAAGGTCCCGCTGTGTCCAGTGATCTTGACTCCTTCAAACAAGAGTGCACAGAACTGCAGCTTGGTGCTGAGAGCTGGAAGGTTTGTATCCAGGATGCAAACACCGTCCACTGAAACTGTATCCAGAGGACCACACTCCCCTTTCCTCCCACTTCTTACCTAGGAAAGGTCAGACTGGCAGGGTTAGCGAAGAGAAAGCATCTCTAACCCTTATATTCCACCTGTGTTTCTAAACATGTCTCCTAGGCAGGGAGAACTAATGAAAGCAGTAGGATCAGCTTTCCGGGAAAAAAAGTGTTCAGGATTGCCTTGTTAGCATCTTATTTACCAGGGAAAAGCAGAAGTAGCTTCCATCGAAATAAAAACAATTCCGACGTGCGTGTACTCTAGGTTCACAACAAGTTAATTAAAATGATCTGTTCTATATTTCTAATTCAGTGGAACGTGATGATGTTAAAATGAGAGCTAAGTCAAGTCAGAGGAGTGATAGAAACTTCGGCATCTTCACATTGAAGCTGCCGCATCCCAATTTTCTGCTGACAAACTGTTAGTTAAACTGGGAGGTCTCATTTATTCCTCTTCTTTTAATTCAAAAGGTGCAATAAGGGTGTTTGCTGAACTCACCCTTACTTATTTCACCTTCTTCGCTATTCAAATGTGGACCACTTGTTTTGAAACAGCTTCTGCTGTGGAGGGAAATGACAGCACAATCCCACACGTTTATTTAGAAGTAAGTCCAGCTAGGCTGTCCATAAAGCTGTGGTCCTAATTCCACTTACCTGGAAGTCAGCATCAGCGAGCACAAAGGGACTTAATGCTGTGTAGGCATGGTTTGGAATAGGCTCACACTTTGCCTACACAACTGTAGATTAAGTCACAACAAGAGCATTCAAACTTGGGTGGGAGGGAACCCAGCTTTTCAAGAGTGACTGCACTGGAAGTGTATTAAGATAGCGGTGCTGAGTCCTGTTCCATCCTTTTGGTGTGTGTGGCATTCTAATTTATAAGCACCTTTGTAAAAGGTGAAATCAGTAAATAAAAACTAAGATTTGATCACTACCTCTTCTCTGTGGTGGGGAGAGTTCAGATCAGGTTGTTTATAATTCAGGCAGGAACTCTGGAAGGAGATGGAAAAAGAGGCAACCTGAACCATTCTTAGCATACACTCCCACCAAAAGCATGCAGTCCAGTACCTACTAAAACATTAAGCAGGGATGAAGGAAAGGTTTCTGACTCAGTAGTCAGCTTTTACAGGCATTTTGAGTTAGCAAAGCTTCCTTGGTTCTTTGGAAGGACCGTATTTGCAGGAAAGCAAAGGCTGTTCTCCATAACATCTAACACATCCCACATACCAGCACACTTTGGAGATGTTTGTTGTCAAGGTGTAATCTGAGGCTGGAGGCTGCAGCACATGAGTGTGCCTTTTGACTAACTGAAATAGGTGTACAAGACCATTCATGTTAGGTGTGACAAAGAGGTTTTCAGTATATTGTAGCCAGGCACAGCCTTGGTTTTGTTTCTTGGGATTAATTTCCTAGGGTGAATAATCTGGTCACTTTTCATCTTTCTTCTGCCATAAACTAGAGTGATTTCAGATTAACACTGTTCCATCCTTAAACTTATCTATTTGAATTCCATTAATTTTGCTGATGTTTACATTTCTGTAACCGGCCCTGAAGCAGAGTCTGAAGACACATGGCTCTATAGAATGTAGCAACGCACATGGTTTTGGAGTATGAAAGCAGTTTGCAGAGTATAATTGGTGTGTGCTTAATCTGAAATGCTTATTTTAAATAATTATGCCCTATCCTTCCTGACGTAGTGTACAATAGGAGTCCTCTTTCTTGATATACCAAAATAACCATGCTAAAGGTTTGTGCACCTATCCCCACACACGCCCCTGCCCCTGTACCCACTGCATTGTGCTCCTAGAAAGAGATTATTCCTGGTTCCAATGCACTTTGATCTGAGTCGTCATGTACAAAATAGGGAGCTCTGCTCCCCATTGTTCCTGCATGCAAAGGAAAAGTAAATCAGCTTTCTCCCAGCAAGGAACTTGTCACTTACCAGTTTTACAGGTGTCTCCCAACCGTCACTTTCCCTTGGTATCTCCACTTTTGTGTAGCTGTTCACACAATAACTTTGTAAGTTCTAGGGGTTGAACCAGAAGAGCATATACCTAAAATCCAGAATTTCTGAAGGGAATTAAGGTGGGCAGCTAGTTAATCTTCCAATCCCTTTGTGATCCCATAAACTGCCGGGTTTCCAATGAGTCCTAGTTTTCACTGATAGAAGGAAGTCTGCTACTTTGGTTGATTAAAACAGACTTTTCTCCAGATCCTTACAAAGTAATTTACTATGATATGCAGTAGTATCCTCAAGGGGGAAAATGGCGGAGGGAGGTAGTCGCAAGAAGGGTGAAATTCATTGCTGCAACCAGACTTCCTCCTGTGGATCAGAGAAAATAGCATGAGAAGAAATAAGAAGCTATTTCACAGGGATGATTTCACCTTAAGATACATTTCATCTGAAATTTAAGTTTCAATTATTTTTATGGGTTGCATGTTTTGAGCAAGGGTGAGGAGTACAGGCTTCGCAAGATTTCATTTGGTTATAATCTTTGTTACAATGGAGTGTGGAGGCAAGTGGGCATGGTCCTTTGGTGATCTCTGTCCTGGGGCGGGAGGATATTCTACTGGCTCTTCTTCCCTCTGGTGCTGTCTAGGGACTTCAATGTTAAACAAACGAAGGAAAACCCTTTTGTCCCATAATTTGCTACAGTTTATGCTCCTCTTTCCTGTTCCCATTCTAAAGGAAGTGGTTTTTGAATAGTTTCCTCTCTTCTCATCTTTTCTGTTCTCTTCTACCTGCATGTTATTCAGGAGCCTCATAAACTGCAAAATGAAAAGAATCCCCAAATCTGTGTTAACGAGTTCAGTACCTTTGTGAGGCTGACAAAAAAATAAATAAAAAAAATTACAAAACAGCCTGTGAGCTTTTAAGTCCTCGCTTGTCATTGGCAAATGAGAGGAGGGAGGGGAAGAGGTTGACCGGTGTCAAAGCCACAGAGGCTCCATCTGGTGAAGGTCTCAAGGCGGAACGAGAGAGGAAGTTGCAGACATTCAAATGAGGCTGAGCGACGCAGGTGTCTTGTTGTGCTAGTGCAAGACAGGGGTGGGGCAGGATGATAAGTTTTGGAAGGTAAAAACAGGAAAAGATCTTGAAGCAGGAGATTCGAAGTTATTCTTTATGCAATTTTCCTTGTGTGATGAGTGAAGTGTAAGTAGAAACAATGTGAAATCTGGGCTACTTTGTATTGACTAGGTGAGGGCACAGCCTGTAAGAGCAGTTAACAGCTTCCCCTCTGCACTTTCGGGCCTTGTTATTATTTTTAGCATGTTCATTTTCCATTCTGTTTTTATTGCTGTTACCCAGACTGAGACATTTGGATATAGGGCAGGATATGTGAATGAATGAATGAATGAATGAATGAATGGGTTGCTTTTTCTTGCTCCATCTGTGACCATAGTGTTGTTTGTGTATTCTGAACGTTAACAGGAAGATCCTTACTTCTACAGTAAATTATTTGTGTCAAACTGGCAATAGGTGAAGTTAAAAAAAAGGTATTTCTGTTGCGACTGCAAGGTTTCTGGCACTGATATCTAAGAACAGGCCTTAGATGGGGCAGGGAATTTGGCCCTCCAGATTTTGTAATCCAGCTCCTGCCAACTTCAGCCAGAATTTTGAATGGTCAGTGTAGATGGGACTTGAAGTCAAAGGACCTTTGGAAACCCATATATTCACCACCTTAGATTTAGAAGATGGAATTTTACAAATTGCTAGCGACAGAGGAGGAATTTTGTGGCAACTTCAGGTCTGTTTGGAGCTACCAGTCTTTAAAATATCATTATTGCTGCAGTGTGTCTTCTTGTTATCAGAGGAAATTTTCTGGAGGTATTGGGGAGGGGGCGGCAACTTCACACGGTTCCTGATCCAATAGGGACCTCTCCAAAAATATGATTTTTTCTTTTTTCCCTTTGTTCATCATGCCACAAAAGTTCAGACTTAACTAATGATAAAGATGCCTCACTGTAACCTTGAATTATGACTGCAAAGAGCTTTAAGCACTGTGTGCCAAGAATAATCAACAGTTTGAAAACAAAACAAAACTCATCCTATCCTTTTCTAAGATTATTGAACTAGTGAAAGAATAGACCAAAAAGGTGTGCTTTTCTAAAAGTGCGCTTGCTAAGAGTGATAAGGAATGTAGGTAGCAGAAGGTTTCTGCCCAGGTGTGAAAATGACTCTCTTAAGTTGAGCACTAGAGCAACACAACTGAACACAATATTCAAATAAAGATGGCTTAATCCAGGTGTTTTAAAATAAACTGTTCCAAACTCCATATATATGAACTGTGCTCTTTAAGGAACAAGCAGGTTTATAGCCAATATTTGTTATTTCTGCATGCTTTAAATTCTGTTCTGTCTCCTTTCTGATTTGCAAATTAAACACTCTCATAGTGCATATTAAACTAGGCATTTTATAAAGTTAAATAGGCTTCTTCTTCAAAATAAGTACTTAAAAATGTAGAGGGCTGAAAGCTGTGATGTAGCATGCAGAGGTGCAATATTCAGTGAACATTAGTGCAAAAGTTCAGAATAATGATTTTCATATTTTAAAAAAGTCAAAATTTCCCAAAGCATTTTAAAACTACCACTACCACCCTTATTTAGCAGGTCCTGCACTGTGTCTCCCATGTCATTTAAATGTACTTCATCACTTCTGCACTTATTCATAGCCAGGAAGCCATCAGAAGTTACATGGCCAGAATTCCTTAAACATGTTGTTGTCTGTGCCTATTCACCCTAGCCCTTGGCCATATAAGGAAACAACTTTTCTTCCCCACATTCAGGCACTGTGATGGTTTTAATATGTTCATTTTATACCTTCATGGATTTTAATGTTGGAACCTGCCTTGAGACCTTTGGGTATCAGGCAGGATAAAAATTAAAACAAGCAAACAAGTCAAATTATAACTGGTGTTGCGTGCACGTTGACATGTTTGGTTGTTTGATGAATTTTACGAACTGTGAGGTTTTACTAAATTGTTTGTGACTTGTGCACGGATCCATATGACTGCTGTGATCCCTGCTACTTGATTTGCAGTAGGACCCCCCCTCCTTCATAATTGAAGACTACCAAAGAGATCATAAGGTCTCATTACCTCCAGCAGGTTTAAATTACTTTCTGAGCTGTTGTTTCTGTTTGCATGCCCAGGACAAGCGATCTCTCTGCCTTTTTTTTCCCCTGCAAGGGGTGGGGCAGAGAAGCAGATCTCCCTAGGCTCTCATTAGCTTGTATGTGAAAAGCAAAATGCCACAACTGGCCAATGTAGGAAGCCATGCAATAATAATCTAATGCTCTCTGCTACCCATAACACTTCCTCCCATATCCTTTGTGAGTTAAAAAGGTTTGGGGATAAGAAAGGGCTGCAGAATGTGGCATTAAAATGTGAAGTGTTTATTCATTCTGTATCTGCACCTTTGAATGAAATGGGGACCTAGGAAATGCAAATAAAGAACTGGGAACTGGCTTCATGCTGACAGAGAAAAAGAGTTGTTTGCTGAGTGGTGCTTACCTGCAGTGGACGCATAACCTTTTTCATCTGCATGCTAGAGGTGAACTCCAGTAAGTTCTATAAAATAAGGAAGCAAATTCCACATTTCCCTTTTAAGGTTCAGTGTCCAGTTTATATGACTCTTGCATTTTAAGTGAACATCTGGCAATAGTCTTATTTTTCATGGCTGAAGAGAGGACCAGTAAAGTTGGGCAACCAGGTGAATGAAATGGATTGATTCTTAAAGATGTATTCATAGTTCTTCTATCTAGGAAGAGGATTGTGTGTTGAAGGGACTTGGTCCATAAACATGGGCTTTATTTCATGAATATTTGTAAACGTTTGCTGCTTTCTATGGTTGGTTTGTTGGATGGCTTTGAAAAGAGTGACCTGTAGTGCCTCAGGCAGAACATGAGGACTTTGTTCAGTAGCATGAAAGGGACAGATGCCAAGTGTAACTGCTCAGGCCTACCTTTGGAGTAAAACATTGGAATTAATCTGTAGGGGCACCTACAGTTTTCCCTCTGGAGTGTAAAAACTCACTATTACACCATCCCTAATAGGTGCAAATCTAATCTTTGTTTAAAATCCTTCAATGAATTAGAGGCCATTAACTTCTGAGACAGTTAGGTCTTTCTTCTGCCAGCAGTTTAGATTATTTCCAATCTTTAGTTTAAATCTCTTTTCTTGTCATTATAACTTATTGATTTGAATCTGTGCTGTAAAGAAAATAAATGTGGTACAACATTTTATGTGGCAGTTCTTTAAATATCTGAAGATGTCTAGTAGATTATCTCTTGATAATCTCTGGGTCAAAGAAATCTCTAGGTTGTTCAGCAGCTGTGTTACACTACTGTGTTTAGATTCTGTTTTCTTAATCACAGTATTTTGATGAAAGCAGAATTATGGTGCCATTACTTGCTATAATCTATGTGCTGAAGTTATGTTAATAAAATCTAAGCTATTCTGTGTTCACCCTGTATTCCAGAGTGGTGGGATGTTTAATTCTGGGATATATAGTTTGCCCAGACCAGGACAGGTTGTCGTTGAAGAGGGACAGGGCTGTCCACATTTCAGATGACCCAGCCTGCCCTAGTCCCAGCCAATGACTCTGAGGCAAGGGTAGTACTTGGAGCTAATGCTGAAGCCTTTGGCCATTTCCACACGTGCTCTGAAAACCCCATTAGGAACCCAATAGGAACGCATTTGGTACGGGTCCGCCACGTACCTTCTGCACTGACAACCCCATGAGGACCCGATTAGAACCCCATTCAGAAAGTGATGTTTGCATGAGTGCCTTTGAGTTCTGGATTTAATTGGGTCTTCAAGCCCTTAAATCCGGATGAGTGGTAGACGCCTTTAATCGTGTCTTCAATCCAGTCTTCTGCCATGAAGACTGGATCACAGAGTGCTCTTCCACATGCATATTGGGTCAATGGGTCCAGAGGTGGGCCCAGAGGAAGTGACCTCGATTGATGTCTACAGGGGCCAATTGCTCTGCGCCACTGATGGCCATTCTGGCTTGGGCCTAATAGGAGCCTCAGGATGGGTGCTACAGCATCTGCACAGCTGCTCTGCTTAGCACTCATTGCCATCAGGTGCTGAACACCCCATGTGGACATGAGGGGTCCTCGCCATGATGCAGAACTACTGAGACTGGATTCCCTGAAGACCAGATCCCAAAGATCTGGATCTCCTTAATCCAGATTAAATGAGATAAGTGCAGAAATGGCCTTTGAAATCTGGCAACTTTCATTCCTAGGCTTTGAAGTTTCCAGGATGGCCCATTTTGGTGGCATAATACTTCTGGCACCATTTCTGGTGGTCCCTTATGGCTACTGGAGAAGTGGGATAGGTGCAATTTTGGGTAATATATCCTCCTCTGTGTTCTGACCTGTGTTCCAGGGGTTGAGGGGCTGCACTGTCTCACAATAAAGTACAGAAATCAGGCCCCTTGGACCTTTTCTGGGTTGCAAATGTCCAGGTGACATATAGGTTAGCTTTGTTTCTTGTTAAGGCTGCCTGATTTAGGAAATTGTTCATTGAGTTGAATAGGGTGTCTTGTAAGGGTGATGGGGACAAATAGTGTTATTTTTATTTTATTTTTGCTTTTATCCTTGTATGTTTTATATCATTTTATCTTTTCTAAACTTGATACGGTCATATGACTAATCAATAAAGTTCATTCATTCATGTCTTGCTTGTGGTTTGTTAAAATCCACTTTTTATGTATACTATTAAGAAACTAAATATTGTTTTATGCTTATGCACATATGCATCTGATTCTTATTATCTAAATGCAAAATGGTACCAGAATGATGATTTTATAAGTGGTGCTACTAGTGTTACCGGGAAGGAGATGCTCAGAGAAGTCAGAAAGGGATGGCCTAATTTTAGATCAGACTGATTTCAAATCCCGAAACTAGTGGCATTGAATCCTATAGGCATTACAGTTGTTTCTCCAGTGTCAATTTTTTTTTTCTGATATCCATGGGTAGATTTTGCACGCATTCCACTTTCTTCTGAAACTGTCAGTTTTTTTTATTTATGTCCTTTCCATCCTGTTCAGACCTTAGTTAATTGCACTCCTACAAGTATTGCATTTTCCTTTAACAATGACAAAGCTAACACATCGGGCTAATAATTTCAGGCGTTCTGTACACTTCTCTAAGTCCCTCTCCTCATAATGATGAGCTTTAGGTACCCAGCGCTGGCAGAACGCTTTCAAGAATGATTAAAAACACAGGGAAAAGTTCCCTTTCATGAACTGTGGTCTGAGTTAGAGGGATGGCAAACGCCAGTCTTTGCTGTTACCTCCGTACTTCCACAGGCACGACTGTTCCTCAATCATAGACCAAGGCTGTGTTCACACTCAATAAAAACAAAAGAAGGAGCTCTTAAGGCAGTGTAGACATACATAGCCTGCATCTAGACATCACTTAGTTGTTTCCCTATGTTTGGATATTCTGGAATAAAACATGGACAATCCAGAATATTCACGCTTTATTCCAATATATCCAAATATAGTGAAATAAATGACTGGTCCAAAGCTGGGATCATCTGCCCACCCCCCACCCTCCATGAACAATAATAATAACAGACAAGGTAGATTAGATCTGGGATGAAAACACACAAGCCACATGCTATGTCTCAGAAGGAGACACTTTTTCTTTTGGCTAGGTGAGAACAAAGTCTACGTCCTACATTGTTTTCAGTGGAACAGTAATCACATTTCTACCTTTGAAGGGTAGTATAAAAACAGACCAGGGCATTCCTGTACCTGCATTTAGATAATAGATGCTTTATATTAATGTATTTATTCTATTGGCTACTTATGCTATACAGAATCCCCTACTTCTGAACAATAAAATTGAGGGGGGAGGGTTCTTTGGTACTATTATGTTAATATGTTGTTATTATGTCAGTATTATGTATGTATGGTTTGTACAATTAAAAATCAAATTTAAAAATTTGTTTAAAATGTCAGTCAAAATTATGACTTCACTAATGTATGACTTATGCAGTTTGCTAATCTACACATTTTGTGTAGATTTGCTAATCTTATGTATTTTGTGAAATGTATGCATTTTGCGTATCTTAGGCATTTTGCATATCTTGCGCATTTAGCTCATCTGATGTGTTTTGCTTATCTTACTCATTTTGCGTAATTTACACATCTTGCTCTTATGTATTTTGCCTTACATATTTTGCATAACACATATTTTGCGTATCTTAGGCATTTTGTATACCTTACACATTTAACTAATCTTATCTATTTTGTTAAGTTACACAAATTGCAAATCTTACACATTTTCCTTATCGTATGCATTTTGTGTATCATTTATATTTTGGTACACATCTTGCGTAACACATTTTGCTCATTGTATGTATTTTGTGTAACTTACGCATTTAACTTATCTTTTGTATCTTGCATAGCATACATGATTTGTTTATCATGCATTTTGCATATCTCATGCGTTTTGCTTATCTTACTCATTTTGCATGACCAATATATTTACTTATGCATTTAATATATTTTCCATCTTACTTATCTATTTTGTGTAATTTACATAATTTGCTTTTCTTGTGAATTTTACATATTTTTTGCATTATTTACACATTTTGCATAACTTAACAAGCATTTTATACATTTTACATAGTGTTCACATTTTGCATAATTTATGCATTTTACTTATCTTGTGCATTTTGTGTAACCTAAACAGGGAAGGCAGGTGTATCAATGGCTGCTGGAACAGATGCCTAGAAACAGCATTCAGGTTGTAAGGACATGCAAGATGCTTCTAGAAGTCCTTTGCAGGGAGTAGAGATCAGGTGGGATCTTGTCTTTGACTTCTTCTTGAGCTGCCCAGAAATAGTTGGTGAACCATTGTGTGAGACAGGATATAGAACTAGATGGGCTGTGGCCTGATCCTCTTATGTTCTTATGATTGTACATTTGGGAAGGTGAAATCAGACTACTCCCTCATAAAATAAGGGCCTTTCTGCACTTACTTGTGGAATGGTTTCTGAAGATGACTAGTGGCCTCCCTTCTGATCATTTATATAGTCCAAGGGTGGCCAGAACCACCACTAGTATACTCCATCTGCATTGGATATAGTGTAGATAAGACTCAGTGGCCCAAAATTGCCTCCTAGTCTGGGACACTGGTGGGTCCTCAACCAGGCCACTGGTTGCATGGATGCCTCCATCTTGCAGTGTAGCAGAGGATCAGTAAACCATACTTACGCTTACTGCTGAAATGGGTCCCTGGGGACATAATGAAATTACTGCCTCTAGTAAGAACTGTTGAGAGGCAACAGGAGCTTCTCTCTTGTGGTTGAGGCAGGTGAGCACAAACACTTTAATGAATCCATCTCCTTGCAGGAAGGCAAGTGGAGATGCATGGTGGACATGCAGGAAGTGTGAGACAGCAACCAGAAATGATGAACAGATGTAGTGGTTGAGAACCCACCAGGATAGATAGGTGTTGGTACAGTAGGATAGGGCACCATTTTGTTTGCTCTAATCTACACTGTGTTCCATTCTGTGCAGATGGGATGTTTCGGGAAGGGTGGGACTGGTTCTGTCCCAGGATACCATGATTGCACCAGTGGGTGGGTGCAGAAATGGTAGGTAGAAACTAGATTGATGTTGATGCATTGGATAATCAAAAAGCTTGGGTATTTTTAAAATAGAGTGTATTGTTTTAACATTTGTTATTCTGTATTTGATTATAATCTATAAGTGATTGTTCTGTTGTTATTTCCTTTGAAACTTTGAACTTACTTTGTATGTCACCCTGAACTCAACTAGTGCAATATGATGGAATAAATGAACATGCATAGATATAATTGCTTTGGTTGTATCTTGAGGAAAATGAACACAAACTGGACTCACCAGGGATACAGGCTATATATAAAAATAACCACATATTTAAAATATTCTATAGTAATGGTTTTATTTATAGATCCTGCATTGACTTGTTCTATTGTTTTGCATGAGAACTTTCTTCAGTTCTGGAAAACTTGCTTCAGTTTTGTTCAGTTGCACTGCTGGAAGTTTTTCATGCTTGCCATTTTATGTGTTCACTCTAGCTTATTTAGCTGATTCTTCTAATGCCATGTTGGCCTGTGACTGACCCAGGAAGAAGCATGGAGTACGCTAATATATCCAGGTGGTCATGGATTTTTTTTTCCTGAGTGTTAGACAATGAGAATCCAAGTTTCCAAACTCCTCCGGGCAACTGGGCAACATCGTTTATATATGGCACTAACCTGGATGTGTGTGGACAGACAGGGTACTAGTTTGTTTTTTAAATGAAATGGTTACTCTTGCAGATACATTTGCAAGGTTTTTAAAAACGAATCCCATACCTTTAAGGAAGACCCAGGCCTAGTGCAAAACAATAGAAGTTTTCTTCCTCTTTTCTTTTGCCTATTCAGAGATTGCCATGGCCCTTTGAGGAAACTCTCAAGGCATCTCTGAATGTGTCACATCTTACCAGTACAGAGCAGAACATGTAGAGGAATTCTCCCCTTAGGCACCGTCAGTAATGGAATAATCAATCTGCTATTACTATTGCATGAGACCATTTTTCTCTCTGCACTAATAAAGTCGATGTTTGGAATGTTGACTCAGTGAAACAAAATGAGGTGCAGCTATGGCTAGCATACCCCCCTCCTTTACTCAAATCCCCTCTCTGAGAATGAGAAGTAAGTTCTTAGAGCTCCTTCTAGAGTAGGGATGTGCATGATCCCCCCCCCTATTTGCTTCACATTAGAGCAAATGGGGTAGAATTTTGCATCCCTGCAAATGGAGCCACTTTGAATATGCTAGGCTTTGAATTGACTTCGAATCCATGCTGCCACCAGTTGACCTCCGAATTTGCTCCAAATCCAGTCTGAAGCTTTGAACGAAAGTACAAAAGCTTTTGCTTCACGTCTTTGAATACAGCCAATATTTGGTTCAAATGTGAAATTTTGAATATTTATCACCCATCCTTATTCTAGGGAGAAACCTACAGGGAAGATTCATGAAAGGAAATACTAGATGGTGGTGGTGGTGTTAAGTGCTTCTGAGCATACATCCAGCTGTTACTCCCCCACCCCCCATATTTGGATATTCCTGAATTAAAGCATGGATATTCTGGAACACCAGTGCTTTATTCTGGGGATAAAGTAAGTAAGGGAACAGCTTTTCTTGTCCTCATTGAAGCACTGTTATGGTTTTAATGTGTTCATTTTACATGTTGTAACCTGCCCTGAGACCTTTGAGTATAGGGCAGGATGAAAATTTAAAATGTAAAACAAACAAAGTCTGGATGCAGCCTGAGATGTTTAGTCATATTACTCCTCTATGACAACAGTATTAGGATTTTCCATGCGATATACCTGTTTCACACAGGACTGAAGGTAGTGATATTAGGAAGCAGTGTGAGATATCTGCAGAATTCAAGCTAATGTGCAGAAGCAAAATGAGTACAGCTTGTTGGCTGTAATACATTCAAATCCGATTTTATACAAATTTGGGATGGTCAAGAAGTCTGTCTCTTGGTCACATGTCACTCAGAATTCAGTTCATTTTGCTACTTAAGCCCCATAGGTTCAAGTGTGATTAAGTTCCTCATTAAGTCATTCCTGCCGGGAATGATCAAGGGCACACACCTGCATATCATTCAGCAGCTGCTTTTTGGCCTTTTCGGCTGCCACATGTGGAGACCATGGCATTCCAAAACTCTGCAGTATGTGTCACTTGGCCAAATTGCCTAGAACCATATAGCACTCCTAAACAGCAAACAGGTTGGCCTAGATAATTAGAATCCACATTTTCGGCATCTAAAAGAAAGAGCACATTTGTTCAGAACATAAGATCATAAGAGAAGCCCTGCTGGATCAGGCCACAGCCCAGGGTCCTCCTCACGCAGCCTGGTGAGCTATCTCACCTGCTACATTGTCCTCAATACTGTAGGTGATTTTGAGTCAATCAGATTGTAGTGTCACTTTTATTGTATTGAAGTGTATTAAAGTTTGAAACTCAGCTGTTGTCAATTTGTAAAATAACTATAGGCCATTTATGTACTTGCTGGTATCCAGGTATAGGAAAGGGCCTTCAAATGTATTGACTGCACACAACCACTGACAGCAGAGGACCACTACCACCCCCTGTTTGCTTCATCCACCCTAGATGAAGTGGTGAATGAGGATATGGTACGAAAATGGTACTGTGTCACAGTCCAAGTATAGATCTGTTAAAAGTAGTCCATAAATGGACTACTGACTGTATCCTGGATCACATGGGGCATGTAGGCAGCATATCCCATGATCTGTATAGAAAACCCTGCCCCATTTTAGCAGGACACTTGTCCAAAGGTAGCTGGGCCAGAAACTTCAACATCTGGGTTGTCCTAAGACAGCCTGTGAAGCAAGCTACTGCTAGGATGCTCTTGTATGGGCTGGATCCAGTGGTCCATTCCATGTGGTTAGAACTGCTCACATAGTGTGGAAACACTCACCATATATAAACAGATTACTATTTCAGGAAGCAGATATAGGGACTTGCTAGGCCTTTCAGGGAAATACAGAATTCCAATGTTTCTCCAAACTGTGGCCTGCCAGACGCACATAGAGCTTCTTTAGCATTGCATAAGAAGCAACTTGATGTGGCCAGCCCCTTGCTTTCGTTCTTTTCCCCATGTGCTGGAAACTTCCAGAATTTGCTTCCAGTATGATTCCAATGGTAGCTCACCAGATATCTGGTCGCCCTGCAAAGACAATGACAACTAAAGCTCAAGGCAAAGGCTAATGTCTGTATTTGCGAGTTTAATTTTTGTACAGGAAGGGTGCCTGCAGTAATAAATAAAAAATGCCAACTTTCCTTTGCTTTGAAGTAAAAAGGTTTGCAGGGAGAACAGATCATCTCCACCTTCTCCTAGTCCTCTGAACCAGCTGGCAGGGCTCTACTGAACACATTGTCAGCCCCTCCCTCTCAGAGAGGCATGTAGCTTCTCTGGGAGGCCTGCTGTTTCCTGGTGAGGGCAAACTCTTGAGAAATCTTGTAGGATCTCACCAAAACACCCAGGAAAAGGGGAAATCCACAGCCAATGTTGGTAGGTAAGTTGAAATTTTTGCTGTGTAGTATTGGACTTTGTTCTGCAGGGATTGTGAATCATTCTAAAAGTATACCTCCTGCCTGGATGCCATCTAATTCATGTTTATTGATATGCTGTATTTACAGTTATGCAATGTTATTACAATTTTGTTAAAAATAACAAACTTAAAGTGTGTCCTGTTATGGTTATATATGGCCATTTAGCAAATGGTATGGGGAGGAGAGAGAGAGAAACCAAGGGCTTAGACCGGTGATGGCCAACCTATGACATGCGTGTCTCAGGTGACATGCCAAGCCCTTTTGGGTGACACACATGGTCACCCTGGCACCTGGGCATGTAGTGCTTGCTCGTTCTTGAAGTGTACAAAATACCAACTTTCAATTGAAATTTAGCAAACAAAATTCAGCAACAAAAGTCACTAATGTAAAGAATTATTTGTTTTTGCTTTTAATAAAATACATACAGTATATCAAAAATATAACTTTTTTACTAGAGCTACAAATATCACAAAATTATGGATATTTCTAGATGTGACACAGCACTTGAGTTAAGCTAGGTTTTCTTGTGAATTTTGACACACCAAGCTCAAAAGGTTCACCATCACGGGCTTAGACAAATCTAAGTTTTCGTCACATTCAATCAATTTTTTCGATTGAGAGAAAATATCAGCTAAAGAGCAAACACTTTTCCTTTCACATTTTGCTGATACGTTCTTTCTCTTTGAATGTGGATTGATGGTGTATTAAAATTTAGGCCCTTTCCACACTTGGCCTTATTCTGGTTGTTACTCTGAAATAGGCATCTGCCATCTGCTGGTGGCAGGCCCTGTCCTGTCCCTATTTTCTAGGACTTGTTCTTGAATAAGACTCAGCACAGGGGCTCATTCCAGGGTATAATCCAGAATGTTCAGTACAGAAAGAGAGTACAGAAAGATGTGTCTGGGCCCTTATTCAGTATCACTAGATAAGTTCCAGTACTTGGTTTCATGTACATCTGTACCTGTTTCTTGTGTTCAGGTATTCTGACTATAGACATAAAGGTATCCCAACTGATTTTCTTTTTACTGAGGGTATCTCAGATTCTGACAGTGGCTTCATTATAATTTTGAACTAATGGTCAAAGTGAGGGAAAAAACAAATAAAGAGATCAGAAGTCTCCGTCTCTTAATTTGCAACTTGCTGAGAAAGTCTGAATATATATATCTGAAGATAATAGTAAACCCTAGAGAATAGATTGTTGTCTAGTTGACCTTTTCTTTTTGCAGTTCTGTGTGCTTAAAAGTGCCAGCTGTCAGCCACTGTCTTCATGTTACAGATGGAAATTAAACTTCTGAAACGGCCATTGCCTTGAAACTGAATGATTTATGAATGAAAGCACTGAGGACCAAAGGAGGTTGCTTGAAGAAAGAAAGCAGCAAGTGTTGTAGAAGGCACCAGCACATTTAGACAGAAATGACAGAAAATCCAGCATAATATCAACCATACCAGTAGTCTCTGTTACTCATTAGAACTAATAGCAATGATGCTCCCGCGTAGCTGAAGGTTTTGTACTAGTTTGGGCACTGAAGACCTGCAGTTACTAAAATGGTGAAATCTCTTAGACTTTTAAATTGACTACAACTGTAGTTCCAGTGATAGAGCAAACTTCCTAGAAAGCCAAGAGTCCCAGGTTTGTCCTCCACCCTTCCTGAGAAGCAGGCAATGGCAAAGCATTTCTTTATCCTTGCTAATAAAGCTTCATAAAGGGTCCTGTGGAGTTGCGCCAATAGCATCAGGAGCTGTCCCTGCCTGAAGTGCTGAATTCATATCCAGAAATTCAAAGCATGAATTCACTTCAGAAACAAAAAGCCTTTAGTATAAGCCTTCAAAATATTGGGTTGCCTCCGTGGGCTGCTGGTGTCTTAAAGTTGTCCAAAAAGGTAGTTTTATTATTATAAGCACGGTGCTGATTAATACTAATTATTAAGTGTAAATTGATTAACTGGAAACAACTGGCTGCAACGTCTAGGCCTCTTCAGTGTGGAGAGACGACGTTTAAGAGGGGACCTGATTGAAGTATATAAAATTATGTATGGTATAGAAAAGGTGGATAGAGAAAATTTCTTTTCTCTATCGCACAACCCTAGAACCAGGGGGCATCTATGAAGCTGATGGGTAGGAGAGTAGGATTTGAGAAGGGGAAGTATTTCTTCACCCAGAGGGTCATCGGTTTATGGAATGTGCTGCTGGAAGAGGTGGTGACAGCTACCAGTCTAGATCGCTTCATGGTAGGGTTAGACAAATTTATGGATGACAGACGTATCAATGGCTACTAGAATGAATGCCTAGGTGCATCTTTCAGGTTAGGGCTGGGGGCGGAAGCAAGATGCTTCTAATGCCATTTGCTGGGATTCAAGAGCAGAAAAAAGGTTTGTCCTTGTCTCTGCTTGAGATGTCCATGAGCATTTGGCAGGCCACTGTGTGCGACAGGATGCTGGACTAGATGGGCTGTGGCCTGATCAATTTTACTAATTCTCATTTCAGAAGGGCAAAATTATGTCTTATGGTTCAGAGTCTCTCTGATGATGGTACCATAGAACCTGTGTATCCTCTTCTTGGAAGGCTAGACAAGAGGTTGTAGAACAATCTACTATAGAGCAACACATTGTGGCCAGTGTGTAGAGCAATATACAGATAGTTCTGTCCTGAAACTTCTGCTGTCTTCCAACTTTTGGGATTAAAACCACATATCAGCCAGTCTTCTGCCTATCAGTCAGTGCTGCTCTAAATGTAATATTGCTTTTGGACTGTTTAAATGAAGTACAATGGGTCTGAGCTTATGCCTCAGTTCAGTGCAATAGGTGAAATTTTAGTATATGTTCATGTTTCTCATTGAGATTAATGAGGCTTATAAGTACTTTACTATGGCTAAATGGTGCCCATGTATAGCAATGAAACTACAGATAGTCAAAAAATTTTATGACTCTTGAGCAAAAAAGAAGGACTAAGTAATGTACAGCCTTGTATCATAAATATATTGCAAATCAATACAGTAAAAGCAAACAGGTAAGCAGATCATATAAATCAGGCACCTTCACTTCATATTTATCACACAAGGATGCTGTCAGATTAGCTACACAAATTCTGCATGGAAGGCATTAATCTGAATGTTCAGAAGTTACTATAGCTGTGGGGCGTGATGGTTAAATAGTCTTTGGGGACATTAAATGAATGCTGATGGCCAGAACCTCTTCTTTTGAAGCTTATGGGCATTTTATCTTTTAGTGTAAGAAAACAATGGTTTCCATAAACATCATAATCGTGTAGCTGATTTTGTGTATAATATTGAACTTTTTCTTTAGAAAAAAAAGTTTTATTTAGTAATTTTAAAGAAAAGCAGCTATAATATTGGGGAAATAGAAGTATATAATGTACATAACTCAAAGCAGTTAAACAATTTAAATACATAATTAAAGAATTACAGTTTAATATTTAATAAACTATAATAAGTACATACCTTAAAATACATATAAATATACAAATTATAATACACACTCACGTTCTATATTTAGCAACTTGGTTCCAAAAACAAATCATGTTATTATTTTGTGATTGTTAGATATACAAACATTCATTAAAAAAAGAAAAGAAAAGGATTTCATATTTATACTGTAACAATATTTTAATTGCAGTAGGTGGCACAAAATCTTGTTTTAAGCTAGAGATAATAATTATGTCATAATTCAATAAACAATACTTTTGTGATATCTCCATTCATAATAGATATTCAGTGGGCTTTTTTTTTCTTTTTTGCAAACACATTCCTTATAAAGTTATACCAATTTCTGACAATGAGTTTAATTTTTGTCCTTTCAGTTACCTTTATTTATTTATTTATTTATTTATTTGCATTTTTATCCCACCCTTTACTCAGAAGTCTCAAGGCGGGTAACAGCATTTAAATTCAAATGTATAACACATTTTGCAACTACTAGTAAGACATCCACCAGGTTTTTAAAATCAGCTAAAGATGAAGAGGAGATGTTGTAGATTTGCAAAAGTTGAATGGTTGGATATATTTTTATGTTTTCTTGAAATATTGTTGACAACTCATGTTTAGCAGAAGATCAAAAAAAATCCTACAGCAACCCTGAATAAAGTTGCAAGACCAAACATATGAATGTGGAAACCTTTCATCATGCATCTTTGCCAACAGGAGGACAAGAAATTTGCTATCAAGAAAACAATATTGGAAAAGTTTACTGTTCTTTGGAAATAATCTCATCTCAAAGAATTCAGAAACTATTGAAGACCAATGTTTCATGGAATAGTTATTGAACTGTTAAATTGGTACCATTCATTGGGCTTTTCTGTACTTAGTTTAGGCATAGAAATTAGCGAACAACTGGGATGGATTGGGCATCTGCACTTTGGGACACCTGGTCCATCCTACACTTACCCAGTACTTTACTAAGCACTGGGTCAATGCAATCAATGCTATACTAGTGGTGATCACCTTGCTGTGGCAACAGCCATGCATGCCAGCCATTGCCATGGTGACTGGGAGATGACGTATGCAACTGGGGCTGCACTTCTCTGCCATTCTGCCCCATGCAGTCTTCAGCTGGAAGAGCTATGAAGGGTGCCTGACAGGCTGTACTAGCCGTTCAAGACACAGCTAGTATAGCTGTGGAGCACTTTTTAGTGCCCCACAGCTATCTGGCTGGGAGATGGTCCAGCACATGCAGAGCTGCTTTTTGTGTGGATTTGATGCTCCATATGGAAGCATCCCCTGACTTCTCCTGTGGCCCATGTGCGAAAAGGCCTGTTCCAACATACTTTGCGAAGTAGTGTTGGACTTTTATAATTTTTCTGGGGAGTGGCTCAGTCCTTGGGGCAACAGAAGGGCCAGGTTGTTGTATTGCACCTTGACTTTGGTGTACAGATTATACAGCATTTTTTTATTTGCTTTGATGTGGAAGTAAGCTCTTCTAAGCCAGCTCAAAAGGTGGCTTTCCATGCACTGGCTGCTACTGAGTTCTTTATCACATAAAGATTGTTGTGCGGGATTATCATGATATCTCTTTTCTTTTTTTAAAAAAAAGAGAGGGGGGAGGAGTGGTTAGAGTGCCAGACCCATATCTTGTAATCACTGGATTTGATTCTGCCCTCCCCTGTGAAGCCAGCTGGGTGACCTTGGGCTAGTCACAGCTCTCTTTCTGAGCTTTCACAGCCCCGCCTACCTCACAGGGTGTCTGTTGTGGGGAGAAGAACAGAAAACTTTGTCAGTTGCTTTGAATCTCCTTAAATGGGTGAGAAAAGAGGGGTATAAAAGCCAACTCTGATTATTATTAATGTTTTCAATTTTCCTGAGCATCCTTGGTATTAGACAATAGACAGTAAGTTGCACAGCCAGAGTGTCTGCATGTGTTCCAAGTGATGCAAAAATATCACCAACAGAACTACAGCATTAATTCCCAGGACCTATGAAACTTAATTGTATGTGAATTCACGTTGTTTGATTTGGCCCAGCATGTAGCATTATTTATAAAGTATATTCCAGTTCTAGTATATCTCTGTCCTTTTGAAAGTTGTGATACTAAGGGTCTTTTGCATGCAAAGAATATAGACCAAATCTATAATAATGTTTGGCATCATAACTGCAGAAAAGTAGTCATACTGTAATATTGTATTTATCCTCCTATATTAAGTGCCAGTGAGCTAAATTTATTAAGGGACCGTTTTTAATCACTATGGAAGGTGGGGGTTGGAGGTGAGATTCTTCACTGGGAACAAATCTCATTTCCAAGAGTCCTTACAAAATGAGCCATAAAATTGCAATATTTCAAAGCACTTTGTAATTTCAGTGCAAGCAGCTCTTCATCATGGAATATGAAAGCTGAAAAAATACAGAACTCATTAGATTAAAATAAACCACCTACTGCGCGGAAGAAAATCTTATTTATCAATATCAATTTTGTTTCTGATTACCCGGCATGGCAATTTGTTATTTCCGAGAATTATGGAAAGTATCACTCAAATCCAAATGAAAGTGACTTTCCTAACTTTTAGTTTCAATTTCTTTTTAAATTTACTTAGTTTAAAGCAGGTGGAAAACACTCATGAAAGATACAAAAGAAAGCACACTACAAATGAATTTGCAAACAGAAAAATGTTTTGTGATTTTAAAATATTTTGTTCCAAGACAGGATATTTAAGAAATAAATGTTTTATATCTTTATGTCTTTTTTGTGTTTATTTTTTTTTTAAGTGACAACTTTACTAGATATAATTATACTAATACAAAATATTCTATCATCTCTGTTTACTTAGACATAAATCCCTTTGTTTTTAATGTAATAAACTTCTTCAGGGAGGATAAACTATTATCAAGTAAGTAAAAAAATGGCATAAAACTCCAACAAACAAAATATGGTATCGTAGATTATTCTATTAAACCTTTCATTTTGGAGAGTTTATGTGAGCCTCTGGAAATATCTTAAATCACAAGTTCACGTAACAGCAAAGTAATATTTTTACTGCTTGAACAAAACTGATGCACACATTACAAAACTGTTGTTAAACATAAGGTGTGATCAGACATGCTTAATGAAACTTGCTCTGAACAAATTTAAGACTGTTAAGGACCAGCAGAAAATCCTTAAACTCCCTTACCACATCGTGAAGCCTGGGAATGGGTACCCCTTCTTTAAATTCAGTTTAATAACAGAGAGAGCAAGTCTTTCAGTTAGTTTGGATGAGGAGCTCTAGAAGCATATAGGAAGGGAATGCAGCCAGTCACAGCATAAGAGAAAATGCTACGAGTGACTTATTAGGGCCAAGGAAAGCTCGGAAGTGGCCAATCACTGGTGAATACTTGTAGTCAGGAAGGTGTTGCCAAACTTGGAAATGAATGAAGAGCAATCTGGAAAAATGAGGTAGGCTTATTCTTTTAACCAGTTGAATCCCTATTTTTTTCTGGATCTGCAGGAAGGGCACTATTTCTTAAAGGGGCGATTGAAAAAATCCCTCTCTGATTGCACCTTTAATCAACCCTCCTTAGTTGTTGGAATTACTGCTGATCTCCAGTGCAGGAACATTGCATTGATCAGCACTGCCAAGACACTGAAGGAGAAACTAGTGTCTGGTTGCAAGTCCCCCTTTGATAGATCAAAGGTCAGACCTTTATTCTATCTCTAATGCCCTCATGGCTTGGCTGCACAGGAGTAATTGAAGACATTTAATCTGCTAGTGTTTTGGCAATTCATAACTAAATGATTTTAAAATAAGATAAGTAGCTCAAAGCTCAAGCTGAATACTATATATTAAAGAGAGGGTGTTGAGCAAAAATGTATTTATCACACAGTTGTACACCAGTTTTTAATGTGTCTATCCCTTATAGAGACAGAAGCTCTATGTGATATGAACAGCTGACATCTGGCAACAGGTAACTGAAAGCAGCAATAGAGGCTTAGGACTAATGTAATTGGACACATTGGTAAACAGATCACTATAAAAGAAAGTTGGTTACACTGATACCTGATCCTGTATTCATTGCACTGTTCAATTAAGAAGTGAAAGAATATATTACAGAGTGCTCTTTGACAGTTAATATCCATGAGTTGACTAGCAGTGGGTCAAATATGTTCTCAATAAATATCCACATTCAGTTTGAGGTTTGAGCTACTTAGAGGACCAGCAAATACTGCTCTGTTTTCCTCATAATGAGCTGAAAAACAATACCCTAATGTTATCTAATTTTCTCACAAACTTAATTTGTTTTTTAAAAAGTTGATACTCAAAAGAAATTTTGTAATTTAGAACAAGAAATCTGGGGCATTTCCATACTTACCAGTATCCTTGTATAATGCAATGCCTAGACACTTTCTGGGTCTCTCTGTTCCACAATCTGGTGTGGAACAGGGAAGCCACACACCTTCTAGCATGCTCTATCTGCATTGGATGGAGCATATACCAGTGTAGGCAGCCCAAGGTGGCTGCTTAGACCAGAGGCGTTTTCTCACTAATCAACTTAGTGCATCGTGCACAAAGCCCAGTATACTCCCGGAACAGGAGGACCATACACATTTCTGGCTGGTGAGGACACTCCTCCTTTACCAGAAATGCAAATGGTCCTCCTGTACCCAGAGTGTATCTGCCCGCGTTACCG
Organism: Aspidoscelis tigris stejnegeri; assembly: GCA_023333525.1. NCBI lineage: Eukaryota > Metazoa > Chordata > Lepidosauria > Squamata > Teiidae > Aspidoscelis > Aspidoscelis tigris. Next base: position 100,849,155 of record JALMGA010000002.1, read on the forward strand.
CCTTCTAAGGCAAGAGTCCCACCCACTTGCTGCTGCAATTGGCTGCTGCCGCCCATGTCACATGTTTTGTGACACTCTGGCAGGCAGGCGGCTGATTGGTGGATGATTGATCTGACCTGGTGGCACACCTCATCATTCCTGGACTGTGCCTCCCATGCTTCCCTCTCGCCACAGCATCACCCAGTGGAGGTGCCTGGATGGCCCCTTGCTAGCCTCCCTCCCTCCTCTTGGTGACAGCAGGGCTTTTCCAAATGAGGAGGAAGAAATTCAGAAAAGCCGTGTGATCACCAAGAGGAAGGAGGGAGGGTAGCAGGGGGGAGGGGTGATCCAGGCATGCCTCCTGGGCAATATCACGGCAATAGGGCAGCACGGGAGGCATGATCCAGGGGTGGGGAGGTACACCACCTGGTCAGATCACTCTCTGCCACCCCGGAACATGGCTGATGTCGCCAATCATGCCAGTCATAGGGCGGGACTTCCACAGCAAGCCAGGGGAAGAACAAATACCCTCACTGCCAAGATGCTCCAGGTAAGTCTGAGGTATAGGTTGGGATCCACAATCAGGACACCTCTGGTCAAGGCGGGCATGCTTCTAGGCCAGTGGTTCTCAACCTTCCTAATGTCGTGATCCCTTAATGCAGTTCCTCATGTTGTGGGAACCCCCCCTAGCTGTGGGGGCAGGATTGCCGGGGTTAGGGGGTGGGGCTGCCAGGGTCCGGGGTGGGGCCACTGTGTGGGGCCATTGGGGTCAGGGGGAGGGGCCACTAGGGTCAGTGGGTGGGCCTGCTGATGAATCCACAGTGAAAGCACTGCGGAGTGCTCAGTGAGGCGAGAAGAGGGATGGAGAGGGACAGAAAGAGCTGTAGTGGTGGTTGGTGGTGGGGGGCAGTGGTGGAGTGCTCAGTGGGATGGAGAGGGACACAAAGGGGGGTGGTGGGCAGTGGTGGCACTGGAGGGGGGGCACCGGTGGTGGTGGTGGCGGCGGCGGCGGGGAGGCTCTGCGACCCCTCTGAAATGGTAAATCAACCCCTTAGGGCATCATGACCTCCAGGTTGAGAACCACTGTTCTAGGCTGTAGCCTAGTGAGCATGTGGATGCTCTTCACCAGAGCTGTCCTGATTGCATACTGAAGGCCTAGGTGCGAATAGGCCTCAGGACAGCAATAAACCTTTTATCAAAGATCTTCCATTGTTGTACTCATGAGTGAACTATCCCAGGAGGTGCGTGGAAGGATGTGTGCCTCTAAGGGCCAGTTTAGCAGGGAGACTCGCTTCAGTAATGCACAAAGTTGTGCCACTGAAATGGAATTCCCAGGTTCTCCAAGACTAGGAGCATCTGTTTCTGGCTATCAAAGCCCTTGAACCATGCATAGACAACCTTATTCTCAGATAGCTAGACTGCTCTAGCTGGGAACTGTTCTAGTAGGAATAGGGTGGGATAGAAATATAAATATAAACAAACAAACAAATACTCCTAATCCCATCAAATGCAGAAACACCCCTAGACTCATGTATGCTTCTTGTTCACAGGAGTGTGAAAAGAACTTTCAGCTCAAACAATTGGTGAGGATGGTCTCTTCCCAATCTCCGAGATAGGCTTAGTTTGAGTTTCCAGGTGCTAGTCTACATTTTAAAGGTGTGGGCTTTGACATCTTTAAGGCTGTGCAATTGAAATATGTTTATCCAACAGCAATAGAATCAGCAGTAATTTGGAAGAAATGGCAGTCCCTTCTACATCTTCCATTTTCCACAACACCTATTTTTTCGTGTCTGACCTTTACCTCATTTTGCATAATAATAAAAAAGAACCAAGGGGAAAGTATTTTATTTTCTTTAAATTGTTTTGAACTGTTAGGGAGAAATTTGTAATATGGAATATCTAAAGGACACACCAGGTATTCAACCATTGGCTTATTCTCCAGCTATGTTTGCATTACGTATGCATGCTTTGCAGCAAGTGCAAATGTAAGAGAAAGACCAATATTTCTGAAAATGTATTATTCCACCAACTGTTAACACAGTCAGAGTAGTTTCAATTGTTTATGTAAGTTTGAGCATGCTAAAATCAGAGAGACGTATAGAGCCAAAAAATGCCTGGGAAATGGACTTAAGTGAATTGCAGACAGAAAAACAAGGGGTCCTGATAGTGAATATGAGGCTGTTTGGGCATAGTTTGCAGAACAGGAAACTAAACTTGAAAATTATATACCAAGGCTGTGGGCACACCTTCACTTTAAAGGTTCTTCAGTCCATCTTTAGTTTGGACTTTCTTGAATGGAAAATCCAGAAGTAAAATGGATAGAAAAGAGAAGGCTTGAGTAGTCCAGTCTGAAGATGGATTGAAGAAGGTCTAAAGTGAAGGTGTGACCATGGTCCATAAGAAGAGGAAGAAGAAGAATAGGAAGAAGAAGAAGAGTTGGCTTTTCTACCCCACTTTTCTCACCCATTCGAGGGGATTCAAAGCAGCTGACAAAATAACACCCTGTGAGGTAGGTGGTGCTGTGAGAGCTCAGAAGAGAGCTGTGACTAGCCCAAGGTCACCCAGTTGGCTTCATGGGGGAGGGCAGAATCGAATCCAGTATTCCCAGATAAGAGTCCAGCTCTCTAACCACTAGACCAGTGGTTCCCAAAGTTGTCTGGGCTACAACCCATCTAATATAAGTTTACCAACTCGGGACCCACCTCTAGGAAATGTAACTGTTACCAATATGAATAAAGGACTTTTCAAATAACAAACAAAGTTTTAATACAATTTTTTTTATTACTTAATTAAATAATTACATCAAAAAAGTTATTTCAAATACGGTTAAATTTCCTAGAGGTGGGTCCCGACCCACAGTTTGGGAAACCCTGCACTAGACCAAACAGGCTCACAGAAGTGCTTAACGCTAGCTATATTAACTCAAATGAATCATCATGCTTCTCTTCCTTGTATCGTGGGAGAATTAAGGGTACATATTTCCACCATTGGTAGACGTGGATGTACATAGTGATCATCTGACATGGAATTACCCAGGAAATAGTGCTACAATAAAAATACAAATTCATTTGTCTCTGGAACTCCCTGCCTTACATAGGGAATTCTTCAAGTTTGTACTGTTGTCAGCTGAATTATTGCTAACATGAAACTGGAGGAAAAAAGAGTCCCTCAGTATTGATAACTGATATACTCAGTCACAGATGAATTTTTGGAAACAGAGATAGGACAAATGAAGGATAGCGTTCCTCAATGGATAAATTCAATTGTAATATGGGAACCATTTTTAGAAGCAATACACCACTCTGCAAGGGTGAACAAAGCACGGCCAACATTGTCATCTCAATGGGCAAGATGGTATAGTTCAGTGATGACATTGCAAACAGCAAAGTAACAGCATCCACAAGTAAGGATATCAATTATTATTTCACTATGGTATTTAGGTTCCAGTATTTATATCTGACTTTAAATATATTTGGCCTGGATGGAACTTGAAGATGGAATATATTAGGGATACATTGTGAGGGATTCATTTTGTGTGAATAAGATTTGTTTTAACATCCAGAACTGTTATGATCAGTATTATTAATACTGTACCCTTTTTACTGTTTTTTGTTTTCTTCTTTCAAGTAGCCTTGTGATTTCTGTTTTGGTTTTGGTTGAGCTCTGTGTTGTTATTATTTAAACAATAAATACATTTCACCCCCCAAAATAAATGATCTGCTGAAGCTTTAACTTACCATTTAGTTAATAATCACCGTGCACATTAAAAGTGTGTTCACTTGTTCAGGTTATCCTGGTGTGTGCATACAGTATTACGAAGGAAAGAAAAGTGAAAATGATAAAAAGTGGTGGCCTTCCTAACAGTAGTGGCTTAACATATTATACACACACATACACACACACTCTTTTTAGAACTTGAAATTGTATATTTTGTGAAAATTGAGTTCAATATTGAGCACTTGTTCTAAGAACAATCTGCTATAAAAGAACACACTCTTACCTTCTTATGGTCTGAAATTTTGGGAAACAATGTTTCGAAAGTCCTCTAGGAAAGCCGGGGACTTTTCTGCATTTAGCTTCCCATCTGCTGGACAGGAAAAGTACATTTCCTACTAAAGTGTATTAGTGTTTGCACTTGGGAATGTTAATGCATGCCAGACTAAACCCCATGCACCCCAGACACTTACCTGTGTCCAGGCGTTTTCTGGGTGCCACCATCTTGTTTTCAGAGCCTGGCATGATGACAATGCCCTGCATATATGCAGTTGCGTTTGGCACCTCAGATGACCCGTAGTGCTGTAAATGGTTGAACGGTTTCGGCGCTGGACGACAAAGGTGAGCTTCTGGTAAGGGTCGGGATGTGTGTGGTGACCAATGAAAGGATAACATCTGGTAAGGCAGGAGGTGTTTCTGATTTGGAAGCACCTCCTTGCCAGATGTTTCCATATCATGAACCAAGGGGCCAAGTGTGAATTGGTCCCGGATCTGACATATAAGCAGTTATATCTTCCCTGTAGCCAGGATAGGTTTGGGGGGAAAGCCAGAACAGTTTGATTCCCCTCTCAAACCAGCCACATGGAATGAAGGTCAGATGTATTGGAAGAACTTTGGGGTCGGGATCGCAGAGGTACAGAAAGAATTGTTGTTACTTTAGTGGCAGAGATATTTTGGAGAAAGGCACTGACAGAGGACAGGCTAAAGTGAGGAACAGGGGAAAAAAATAAGCCGAGACTGTGGAAATATTATTGTGCATCTTTTAGGAGGTAAAGACTGTGATGGTTTGGGGCTTTTATATCTACAAGCAGAGGCCAAGAGTCCTTCTGAACCTGTCCTCTTCTGAAGACGGGGATGAGAATATTCCCTGAAGCATAACAAAAAGCTTAGATAAATCAGCAGCCCTTAATGCATTTCTAGGCTTTTCCAGGTTGCTGGTAACTGAATATTTAAATATTCTTCCATGTCACTTGCAGCAGAGAGAAAACCGGAATATTATGTATGTCCAAATATGACAGGAATGGAATAAGATTTTTTTCAAAAATGGATAAAGTGCTAGTCTGTGAAAAAGGTGAACAAAGGGCATATGCAGTGGAGCTGTAGGCTTGGGAGGGCACAGTACAGGTGAGAGGGTTGAGGGAGGGGCCACAGGAGATCGGGGCAGGATAGGAGGGGGTTAAGGAGCCAGAGCCAGAGGGGTTAGGTGGAGACAGGTGCTATATGGATAAATTGGCTTAATTTTAAAATTCAAATGTAATAGAACATTCCCATGGGGCAAAGACATTTTTAAAAGTGATTTTGTCATTTCTCCTCCTCCTCCAGCATTTAATGCACACATTGAGTAATAGTGTTCAGAAGGCACTGAAATAGTTCAAGATAAGAACTTTGAAATGAAATATATTCCTTTGTAAATATGTGATCTGAAAGAAAGTTTCTTTGAAATGAGCAAAACAATTTAAACAGTGGATTTTGGCCAGCATTGTCCTCAAAATGTGTGAGGCCTATTATTTCAACATGAATGGGGGGGGGGGGAATCCATGAAATTAGAAGATTCCTGTTCATCTATAAAGCATCATACAACCCCTAAGGTTTTTTTTTTTTTTTTTTTGCTTTGCTTTTATGTTTTCTTAAATATGGGCATGGGCTACCTTCCTGGACCATCTTGCCCAGGAGTGAGTTCCATGAGTCTTAAGTGCATGTATTTTGTTGTTGCTGCTATTGCTGTTATAGAAAGATAATTGCAAAAAATGCAAACAGGAGGTGGGGTACGTTTTTGCATTTTAATCCAATGATAGCTTACCACCTGCCTAAAGTAAATTCTGCTTGATTGCCGCAACCACCCTTATTAATTCATTGCCCTAGCCATGTGAACAATCATTAGAGGGTTGGCAGTGGCTTCTTTTTCTGTATTTAAAAGCCATCAGGTAGTTAGACCTAGCTGTGATGCCCTAGCTGCTATAGGAAAGGGAGTCATGTGTTATAAATCAATGCTTTAGGAGCGCAATTCAATCTAGAATGGGAAGATTCTCTATTCTTTAACTTTCGTATACAAGTTGCCCAGGCCAGCAGGCAAATGAAGAGTAGGCCTGAGAAGTCAGAGGCTGTTGTGCAAAGGGAGAAAGGGGAAAATGAACCCTTCCAGTTCTGTTTGCTTGCTATGGGGAAAAATTTCAATCCATACAAACGAGAAATGTTCTCTAGTGTATACACATGTCTAGTATATATACATCTCTGAATGTGCGTATATATAATAGGAGCATATGCTACCACCTGAAACAGTAAAATTTAATTCTGACCTCAAATGTCTTAATTTTCGTAACCAAGATACAGTATTTCTTTGCTGATCTGGTGTCTTTTCAGGTGTTTTGGACAATAATTATCCAATAATTATCACTTCTGCCAGCATAGTCTTCTAATCATAAGCTCATTAATTTCAAAGTTTTGGTAGTGCTTAGGCTTGCTCCTGGATATTCTAGGACTCCTATACTGAAAAGGCATAACATCCTTAATGTGAATTCACTTAATAATAACTTTAAAAGATGTGCAGATATCAAATGTGCTTATGTTGTCAAGACTGTCTGATATAAAGTAAACTTGTGTTTCATTGTTAAAATTAACAGGTAGAAAGACATGGCTTGATGTTAACATGCCTTTTAAATCTCAGTGTTGAGAACCCTATTTGCAAAATCCAGGGTTGAAATCACCCTGTATTTTTATAAGATGCTTTCTCGCTCCTTTGAACAAAATGAATCAGAGAATGTGCACTAGTGAATTGCTTGCCTTTTGGCATCAGGACAAATTAGCCTGAATTAATACTCCATCATGGCAAATGGGGTTTTGAATTGGCAATTGACATTGTCTGATAAAGAACATAAAAGTAACCTGAACAATATACAATGTTGATGTCAAGGAATTGAATTATAATTGAACAACTTATGTTTGAAATCTATATTATGATGAGTGACATGGAGTGAAGGCTTGATTTAATACTGTAGACTATATGGGATATACCCACTTTGTTAAACATGATGATCTGTTTAATCTGAAGAGAGTAAAAACACAATAACAGTGTTTTAGCAGCAGTATCCATTGTTATGTATTACTCAGTTTGGCTGATGTACTAGATTGCCTTCAACAGCTTTGATCAGCAATATCTTCTTCTAATGGTCCATTTTCTTCTGCTGTCAACATGATCCCTTTTTAATAGTATTTGTGTCCACACCAGGATGACTGTCATTCTCACAACAACCTTGTTAAGCTGGGAAGTTGTCTTAAGGGAACTGATTTGCATATGTGAGTGGCACCATTCTCACAAGCATAGTGGGTCTTCAGGATTAATGGTTTGGTGGGATTGATAATAGATTGAAGCTGATCCCAAGGTAGGATATCACTTGGCTGATATTATTGCAAAGTTTCTTTATTGAAATGTAAAAGGCACACAAAAATAACTTTATTAGAATAAAACCCCCAGTAAATATTATAATGAACTAGTAGCAACAACGAAACACTTTCACTTGGGGGTGAATTAGTCAAAGTGATAGGTGGCAACTTGCCTTATAAATACTGGCAAAGAGACACTTGATAACATGGAAGCATGTATTGAGGTTTCCATGTCGTTAAGAGGTCAAGAGTTAGCTTAGACTCCAGTCAGAAATAAAGTAAAAATTCTTACTGCCTGTCAGGCTTAATGTGAAGTGACAGAGCACTTGATGAAGCAAATAAGGAGGTGGAAAGTCAGAGACCTGGCAAAGCGCACTATATGGGTATTTTCTTGGTCAGTCCAACATTTGGCCACTAGTTGTGGACAGGGACTTGCTTGCCTGGAAACAAGAGTAAAAGCAAAGCCTGTCAGCCCGGACCCTACTCTGATTTCTGGAAATGGGTGTGAAAGCAAAGACCACAATCCCAGCTGACAGGTTTGCTTACTCCCTTTCCCAGGGAAAGGGAGTAAGCAAGACTCTCTTGGGATTGTGAACCCTGTGTTCACAATCCTGGCTGATAGGCTTGCTTACTCCCTTTCCCAGGGAAAGGGAGTAAGCAAGCCTCTCCAGTCCCCATGCAAGGTCTCAGCACACTAAGCAATGCATGTTGGGACCCCAAACCATGGCCAGACTTCTTTTTTCAGGTACCAAATTTGATCCTGGTCTGGCATGGATTTGGGTGATTTGGTCTGTGGAAATTGGACCAAATCTAAAATGCATGGGGATTCCCCTTGCTGCACCTGATTTTGGACTGGGACCAAACATGCATGGGGATGTGCCCTTAGAGTCTTAGAACTCAGTACATTAATTGATCTTGCATGCCCCCATGGCTCAGTCTCAGCCTAGCTCCAAGTTAGCCTTTGCCTCTTTGGGGCAATGGTACACAGACGGATCAAGCTACCTTTATCCAGCAGCACTCAACAAGGCTGTACGGAGGGAGAGTGAGTTCTAGCTTTGTCTCTGGAGTGATTTCCAGCTCACAGCCCTCCGGCACCCAAGTGGACAGCAAACAGAGTTCAGCTCCCTGCCAGGACAGCTAGAAATTTGTCTCTCTTTGAAATAGCGGCCCTGGGTTTCAACTCTTGTAGTAATAGTCAAGATGCAAGAAACATATGTATATGGATGTATGGAAAGCATTGCTAGATTTTTTGGAAGGAAATAAGGAGGAATATGCTCTGTCCAAAAATGCCATAAATTTTTTGCTAAGTTAAATGAAAATGAAAATATATGTGGTCTTACCTTATTTTATATTTTGTTATATCTAATGCTGCTAATGAAAGTAATATGTTTGATGGCTTAAATTGTATCATAACCCAAGTTTTATAGTTGTTGAAATGGTTTATATGTTTAAACATGGTTTAAGTTTATATTTCTGTAAACAATGGTTATTGTTCCCATTGTTCACATATATTATTGGTTTTTGATAAAAATTAATTAAAAAATCAAAAAAGATGCCGGGGACATGGGTTCTTGAATGCTTAAGAATACAAAAGAACTGGATGGGGGGTGGTGAGTGCTCATTTTTGTGGCCTTGGGAGGCAGGAAACTGGTCTGTTTTGAAAGGCAGAATGAATTAAAGAAGGAAGTTTGTCAACATTCCTACTATCCAGGTCACTTAAACAGGCTGTCTTAATCCAATCAAATATTCAATTTGGGCATACACATTATCATGCCAATCTTGCAGCTGATGTTGCCCAAGGCGTGAATCCTTTACAGCTTAAGTGTCACCTTCCTGCTGCAGGGTGACAGGAGGGCTGTCCTGTGGCATAAAAACAACCTTTTTAACAGAAAAAAACAAGCAGAGTGGAGGATTAAGAATCAGCCTTCCTAGTGTGTGTGCATTGTGTGTGTGTGTGTGTGTGTGTGCCTCTTTAAACAGACTTCTATTTTTGGAATGGGAACCTGAACTAGATACAAGTCCCACTGCTGAAAATGGTCTTTGCTCCAGGTCCAGAGTTCTAGTAGGGGTCTGCATGTATCAGCAACCAAAATATTTGATCCCAGTGTTATTAAGTTTGTCTAACGACCATAGTAGGATATACCTCCTGGAAGTCACAAGCTAATATGAGTAATGCAGCAGCTCCCTTTGGAAAAGGTTGATTGTCTGGATACAGTTTAGATACAGGAATTAGTAGTGCCTTGGGTCTAGATTTTACCTTTGGTGTGGAAGCGTAAAAGGCATACAGCTGATTTGGTTGTGTTTCCATCAAAATTGGAATTTTAAAAAAGGTAGAGATATTTTTGATTTAAATCCGTCTTCTAGGTACTCTGTAGACAAAAACATGATGATATTTGCTTGGCAAAGACACAGGCGTGACTTGCCTTTGCCTTCTTTCAGGAGCTGCTGAGAACAGAAATTGGGAGTTTCTGCGTGTAGCTACTGAGCTTTGGCCTATTCCATTTTCTCTCAAACTCACTTATAAAAGAACAAATTGCATGCCTTTAAAAGCAATCCAGGAATGTTTATAGGCTCACTCTCAAACAAAGGCACTTTATCAAAATTATATGTCCTGTTTCAAATGTGGAAACATCTACTAGGTAACTTAAAAGGCAACTTATTATAATGGGAAACTGATTTAGGAAAGTCTGTTGACTTTAAATGTCAGATTCAACATGGCTCAGGCAGGCCTTCATGTTTCTGTTGGGTAGTCATTGGCAGAATGTTAACTTCTTTCGTGACGTACCGTATTAGCAAAACAGGGGAGTTGCTCACGGAGATGCTCTACAGAAAGGATACATATGAGACCTGTCGGGGCTATAGCAAGTTTGTAGCATTTCAGGATGATATAATATCATACTGTAGATGTCATTAATTTTGAACAAATGCATCAGAACTGGCCTACATTCTACCGGTGACCATGTGGAAAATAAGATAGAAACAATGATATGTGCTTAGTGGAAGTGAGACTGCTTCTTACACATGGGGCCTTTCCACACTTGGCCGGGTAGTTAATCCAGGGAATGTTCCCACACGGAGCATCTGCACTGGAAAGAGCCATTTCTGCACCAGAAACAGTTCCATCCATGCAGGAGCATTTCCTGGATTAACTACATGTGGTGCCGGTTCAACCTGTACGATGTGTTGACTTACCTTCCCTAGCCAGAGCCGGTAAGGCTTTGGACGCTGCATTCCTACCTCTTCCAGGTACCTAAGTGTCACCTGATGTGCTGTGCAAGCGTTATGCACAGTGAGTCACAGTTGCTTAGTGAGGTCAGTGTCTGATGCATGGATTGCATGTACTAAGCATTCATAAGTGTGAGTACATACATGGGCAAGTTCACATTTTGATTTCCATGGGCAGGAAGCAAAGTGTGAATTTCCCGATGGTTGGAAATAGATCTCTTCCTCTTGATTTTAACCTTTGGCATGATGAAATTGATAACTCAAAAGTGTGTGCCCTTTGGCTGATTGGCATGTATTTTTGTTTATTTAATTTCTGAATTACTAAATTTCTATATCCACTCAGAATCAATCTATCAATCTATCTATCTGTCTGTCTGTCTGTAATCCAGAATAGCCAAGAGTCCTCTAAAATAGATGTGTTAATAAAAAGATCCTCTTCTGGATGCCTAAAGGCATAGAAAGCTGGAATTAGGTATATCTCACTGGAGGCTATTTCATAGCTTGGGTGCCATCACTGAGAAGGCCCTTTCACTTCATTTAGTTGGGAGAGCAGGTGAGGTTTTTCTGATCACAGGTTACATGTAAGAACATAAGATATAAGGCCTTCCTACCATTAACCTAGTCCCAAGCTGTAGATATTTGTAATATTAATTCCCTAGGACAGTGGTTCCCAAAGTTGTCTGGGCTACAACCCATCTAATATAAGTTTACCAACTCGGGACCCACCTCTAGGAAATTTAGCCGTTACCAATATGAATAAAGGACTTTTCAAAGTTATTATAACAAAGTTTTAATATAATTTTTTATTACTTAATTAAATAATTACATCAAAAAAGTTATTTCAAATATGGTTAAATTTCCTAGAGGTGGGTCCCGACCCACAGTTTGGGAAACCCTGCCCTAAGATATGATAAATACGTGCTTGACTGCTTCAGTCTGGAATGCATTGCATTATGTTTAGAATATACATGTGAATGTGACGTATCTTTAACTAATGCTATTTTCCTGCCCTCCAAATAGATAACATTTCCCCCTCCCTTCCCATGTCTACTTCAATAGAAATGTGCTGGTCAGTTCTGGTAATCATACTTTTATCTGTAGTGACATTATTACTTTCTAGGTTTTTTTCCTAATAAAAAGCAAAAAAGAAAAGAAAAGAAACAAGTATCTTTTTATTGTGTTCAGTGAAACGTTTACCTATAAAGTATCTTGGGTAACTAATTTTATTTATTTATTTATATTTACATTTATATGCCGCCCCATACCCAAGGGTCTCTGGGCAGCTCACAGCATTTTAAAAAACAGACGTATAAAAACAATATCAAAACAAATTTAAAAATGCAGTGTTAAAAGTACAAGAATTGTTAAAAACAGCAGTAATATAAATGTATTATATTTGTATAATAAGATCATCTTCCAAAAATGATTTCTACTGTTTGGTAAGCCTATTTTCTTAAAAGGCTGTGGTATCCAGGGTTTACCATTTTTATTTGAAATCAAAGGCTTTTGATTATTATTTTTTTAATTGTTGAGAAGCAACATGGCCACATGCTGATGATACACATTCTACAGCTGTGTTTCATTTTCCATCCCTCAACCCCGGTGCATGCTTTTCTGATCATTATCCGCTATGTTGCTAGGGCCATGAGCAGAATTTTCATGTTTTCCAGCTAACGTTCTTCCAGGGCGTTACAGCTGCACTCGGTGTAAAAGAGATAAAATTATGAGTCATACAGTTCAGTGCAATTCAGAACAATCCAAAACCTGGCCTGCAAACTGTATGGCAGAATGACAGATCAACCACTGCTCTTATTTCTGGCCAGGCTGTATATGGGAGATGGAGTTCTTTTTTCTTGCTGCCCTATTGTTCATGGTCCCCTGGAGGGTTCTGAATTTGGCAAAAGTAATGAGTTAGGCTACATCTCTGTTCACCATGCAAGGCTCCGGGTAATGTGCCTACTGCAGCTACATCTCCACTTGCTGCCCCATTGCCAGGAAAAATTCAGCTCACACAAACAATCGATGCAAAAGTAGTTTAGCTGAAGTTGACAGCTCAGCTTAATCTTGCCCAAAGTGACTTCTTTGGTCAGATTCCACACTTAGGCCCTGGTCACACCTTCACTTTCAACCTTCTTCAGTCCATCTTCTGGTCTAATTGCCTAAACATTGGAAAACCATCTAAGTCTGAGAAATCAGATGACACTTTTAGACCAATACATTGTCATTATATATGAAAGACTTGTTTCTATATCTGTTGCAGTCTCTGGGTGGCATTTTTCCTTTTTGCATGAGCCACTGGGTAATTTATCTCCCGCCCAAAAAGCTTAAATTAATGTGGATTCATTTTGTCTGTTGTTTTAGTTGGAAATACAGTATTTCCTTGCATCTCCTGAAATGCATCTGCTGGAACTGTTTTGATTTGGATTCCTTTATGGAGTAGAGGGTGGAACTAAATGACGTCTTCCAGCTATGTTTCTTTGATTCTAGGAAAGCCAAATTTCCAAATAAAGTCATATAAAGCAAAGATACCCTCAAGGTGGCTCTGTTCCTAGTGACTGCAAGGCCAAATCTGTGCGCCGTTAATTTATTTAAAATATTTATATATCCCTTCCCATTAAAATAATTTGAAGCTATTTACAAAACTTCAGTAACAACAGATAAACCTATTAATTATGTAAAAGCATTATTAAAGCCAGGGATGAGAAAGGAAAGCATTTACACTTGGGAAGGCCCAAATTTAAAAACAGTCCTTCAGTAGTCTGTTGAAAGCCAGAAGTGTAGGCATCTCAGTAATATTAGAGGATCTGAGGCATTTTTGCACTACCCTTCATGTCCACCGGATGGGAAAAGAGCACAATGACCCAATGTTGACTAGCACTTGCCGTTGAGCACTTGAGCCTGTTTGATTAGCTGGAACAGACGAGGCAGTCTGGTAGAGATCAACCCCAACTTGTTCACTCCTCTATCAGGGCCTTTGAATGGTCCTGGAAGCCAGAAGTTGCAACTCCAGTGCTGTGGGTTCAGGTGTATTTGGTGCCTTCTTGAGATCCCAAAATTTCCTTGATGGCCATGCCTTCCCTTTCAATGATATATATGTTTTTTATATCATAAAGCTCAATTCACTTCTTTCTCCAACATCAGGGCTTGGGAGAGTAGAATGAGACATGTAGATTTTAAAGCAGAGGCAATTGGGGGGGGGGGAATCACATTTTGCATCTAGTGGCTGAAGAGAGCCACGACCTCCAAAAGAGCTTCTCCTTAGACCTCCAAGGATTGTACCAGTTCTGCTCCAGTAATAAACTGGAAGCAACTATGGAGGGAGTAAAATTTGGATAATTTGGATTATTTTTGAAGCCCAAAGAACACCAAATTTAAACTTCCCAGGGGAATCAGTAGCAAGATCTTTCACAGGTTTTAATAACGAGGAATAACCAGAAGACAGAGACAAAACCCATTTTAGACTCAGAAACCAGTGTTCCTTGTTAAATCAGCATAAAGAGTTTATTTAGAAATACAGAAAAGAAGTTGAAATGAAATATAAAGCCATATCGGAAACATTTCAGAACAGAAATAAGCATGCAACAACTGCAAAACGACTAAAGAAATGAACATTTCCCACTAAGAAATCTTTGTGAATTCAACTGAATTTATCCCTCTTTTCTTAAAACAATTAATTTATAGTTATGCAGCAAAAGCTTTCAAAAAAAACCCCAAAACAAATTGCTTTTCATAAGTATGAATTAAGGAATGAGAATAAAATTCTCATTTAAAAATTGCAACTATAAAACAGCCAGAAAGGGAATGGAAAACTCCTAATACTAGAAAGATCCCTTAACCCAAAAGTTCTAAAGAAAAATAAGGGAAAGTGAATAGAGGATACCAATCTTCTGTCTCACCAATGATGTCTTCTCCATGTACAGAAGTTTGAAGTTACAGAGATGCATGACCACAGCAAACTGCATCTCTTTCAGGAACCCGAAAATGACTTAAAAATTGGGAATCCCTTCAGTCTCAGTCAGACTGATCCCCAAAATGGACAAAAATCCAAAAGAAATACATTAAAAATAATCTTTATAATTTCCTTTACAAAACCAGCCAAATCCAGAATGCAAAAGTTTTAAACTGCAGCTCTGTAGCAGAAAGAAGAAGGGGGGGGGGGAGGAAAAATTTCTCTGGGTCTCTTTAGCCTCCCATGATGGCCAGAAGAAGAATACCTCCCTCCTCTGATGACCAGAAGGAGAAGACCTTAAAACCATCTCTTCTCTGCCATTTTTATAGCAAAAATTGGAACAAAAAAAAACTGCTGATGTTCTTCCCTTGTTAATGAATAAAAATGTGTATGTGACTCCAGTCTTAACAACATTTCCAATCAGTGCATCTCCTGACCTCTCCTTGACACCCTCAGACAAAAAGTGTGAATGGCGAGTAAACTATTGTATCCCTGTTTGATTTGCAAAAGTTTACCTTAAATTAACATTTTAGCACCTCTACTGACTCACTTAATCCCTTCAGCTAGACCCACTCAATGTGTGTAGATATCAGCGACCTTTTACCAAATTCTGTTAGGGTGTAAACAATGGTGTAAACAGTGAGTCACCTCCAACATCCTGCATTCTAATACTGGTGAAATGGGCCATTTCCCATCTAGATAGTAATTCCAAATTCTGGTATACTTATTTTATCCAGATCTCTTCCAAAAATCCATTCCATTTTATTCTTTATTATTTTATTAAAATTAGACAAACCAATCTCTGTCCCAGATTCCATGGTTTTATTTCTTCTTCATTATTTAAAAATCTGTTACCCCAAAAAGAGAAAACAATAGGTGCTAGGACTCTGTCTTGACTCAATCAAGCTTAAATCTCAGGCTGTGTTTCTTGCATACAGACTTTTATCTTTTGCAAACAACCAGCTTGTGACTTGAGAAAACTATGTCCTTTTTTTTAAACTCCAGGCTTGTCTTTCTCCCAATATGGCTATTTTAAGGCCTTTCCACGTTTCATGGTCTGCCTTTAGCTTTTAATTATGACAATCATAAAGCCCAATTCATATGTCAAAACCCGGTATATTTCAAGTTCCGGTTTCGTAGTTAACATTTCTTATGATACCTGCACCTCCAAAGTTGATCTGGTAACAGGATGCTATTTGGTAGGAGGGTGTTTCTGATGTAGCAGTTTGGGAATGCCTTGTTGATACACCTGGCTGTAACTTCTTGGCTATAACTTGTGTCTGGCATTCAAGAAACTAGTACTGAGGGACTACTATGGTGGGATAATAGGGCTTGCCCACCCTAATGGCATATCTAATTGCACCTGTGATAGTGATAAGACTTTCCTGAAAGATTAATGGTCAGTCGGGGACAGTGGAAGATCTAAGCTCTTTAATTTAAGAGATCATACTAGTACATTGAGTTGTGGTTGGAATATAACATGGAGCTATTGCTGATAAAGCAATGTCTCAATGATCCATCTCTCTTAGGAAGGGAATCACTGCATCTTAACCAAGGTGAATCTTCTGTGCAACCTTCAAATGAAATGATACAAAGAACTCTGCAATAGTGTAATCTCAGGGTGATGGAGAAAGTAATCAGTAAGTTCAACCTCCTGGCCTCCAAACTGTGAAGGTGAAAGTTACTCTATGAGGCCATTCATGTATTTAATTTATTTAAAACATTTTGTATCCCATACTCCACCAGATAGTCCCAGGGTGGGTTACAGTTAATAAAAGCATTAAAATGCAAAACAATAAAACAGGACTATAATCCTCCCTTGCCCATAGCCCCCAAGCCCCAAACTCTCCTCCAACTCACCCCAGAACCACATCGTTCCAAAGAGCTAGCCAAATAGGTGGATCTTTGTGAGGCATCAAAAAAGAGTTGATTTTGTGATCCTGGAAACCTCTGGTGGAAGGCTCTTCCAATACCATGGAGAAGGTCCCCTTAACCTCCAAAAGGCCTTCTCCTAAAGACCTCATTAGCTTGGTAGATCTCTATGGGAGCAGATGATCCTTCAGGTGTTCAGGGTGCAAATCATTTAGGGCTTTACATCAAAATCAACATTTTTATTTAGGTCTAGAAGCAAATAGACAGCCAATGCAAATTTTTAAAGATGGGCATGATGTGTAAGGCCTGAAACTCCTGACAGCAGTTTGGAGATGCTGCATTTTGCACTATTGCTAGTTTCTGGACCATTTTCAAGGGAAGTGGTTACCAAGATAAGGGTCACTGTGGCCAGAATATTCTTGTACGAGAAAAGCCAGAGCTAGTGAATCAATCAGATCTGAGTGTAGACACTCCTGGCCACTGTTGATATCAGTGTATCCCAGACCATATACCTGTTCTTATTGGAGCAAAACATCTCCATCCAAAGCTGAGTACCTGCTGATTTCCTGGACTTGGGACCCCATGATGCACAGTACCTCCATCTTGTCTGGGGTCAGTTTCAATGTATTGGCCCCCATCCATCCCATCCCTGCCAATTCCTCCAAATAGTGTTCAGGAGACTGTATTGCACCCCCTGATGGAGAGCTAGAGTTGGATGTCATCAGCAAACTGGTGAACATTTCATTCCAAATGTCTGGATAACCTCTCCTAATGAATTTATATGGATATTAAAAAGCTTAGGGGATAAAACAGACTCCTAGGGAGCTGAAGAAAAGGTCCCCATAGCTACTTTCTGGAATCTTCCTCAGAGGTAGGAGTAGAAGCAGAATCCCTGAAGTCGCTCCAGCAGGATACCCATGACTGGTGGCATCAAAAGCCACCGAGACATCAAGAAGAACCAACAGGGTTCTGTATCCTTTGGCCTGTTCCCAATAAAAGTAACCTAGAAGGGTGACCGGAACGGTCTTGGTACCATGACAGGATCTGGAGCAAGACTGAAATGGTCCATTTCTGCCAAGCAAGCCTGTAGCTGAACAGCCACCATTTCTTCCAACATCTTACCCGGACAGGGGATTTTGGGGCACTAGACAATCATTGTTCAGGTGGTGGAGAGGAGGAATTCTTATTGTGAGGGTGAACAACAGTTTCTATAGCTGCTACCGGACATAGCCCCTGTTCCAGCAAATCAACTTGCTGCTAAGCTTCCTTCATTACGTTGTGATAGCCATGAAGGGCAAGGATCTAGGGGACAAGTGGCTAGCCAGACTTCTGCAAGCATCTTGCCTGCAACTTTCAACAGCATCAGTTAAAACGCATCAGAAACAATGGGACCGGACTGTAGCACTGACACTTCTAAAGAACTACTACCCAAGGTGAAGTCAATTCCATGCAAATCTGAGTGATTTTTGTCATGAAATTGCCTTGCTAATCTGTCATAGCAAGCTTCTGAAGGTGACACAGATGATTCTGTATGGCCAGATGGCAACCTCCTCCTAACCTTCCAGAAAAGGTTACATAACGGTGCAATAGTGGTAGAGAGTTCAAGGAAGTGTTAAGTGCTTTAGTTACATTTGTTATAGAACATGGATCCTGTTTGCCATCTTGTCCTGATTTGGGCTTGTTTGCTTTTTGAAATCTCTAGCTGCTAGATGAGGGTAATAGCTATGTGCCTAGGATGCACTGGAGGACATTCTCAGTGATAACCCCTGGACTACAGAATAGCCTCTCCTCTGAGGTGTGTCAGGTGGCCTCACTGTATGATTTAGATGTCTGGTACAGGGGTGTGCATGAATGCAGTTTTCTAATTCGATTCAATTTGAATCAAATATTTGAATATCTGAATTTGTATGAATGAAGAAAAAACTAATGTCCGGACATTCAAAGTGATACGAATGCGTTTCTGTCTATGCATCCCGTACGCATCCCATTTTCAGCCCATACATATCCATATGGATACAAATGAGATGCATATGGATACGTATGCAGTTCATATGTAGCTGTATGCATATGAATGTCTGAATTATTCATACAAATAATTTGAAATATTTGTATTCGTTCAAACACTAAAAAAATGAATGTCTGGATATTTGATTTGAATTTTACTGTCTGAATTTATCCAGATTCAATTGGATAACAAATATTTGTGCACACCCCTAATTTGGTGGAGTCACACCTCTCTACCGTGGCCTTCCGCTGAGGGAACAGAATTTGCTCCCCATGCAGGCACTATCACTGTTTTAGCCTATTTTGGGTGTGTCCCCAAGCAATTTAGAGTTTGCTAAAAATCTTCTTTTGCCTTTGATCGCCCCCATGCCAGGGTTTTGAATGACCTTCCAGCGCTTACAAAAGCAGGAAAACCCATGACAATACATGCCCTTTAAAGAAGACTTTTATCGCTCTTTTTGGAAGTTGCGGGTTTTCCTCACAGCATTTACCTTGGGGACGCTCCATGGCAAAAGGGGCAGGGATTGCTGCCTGCACACACAGTCATAAAGCATTCACACATCTCCCAGAAATGCTGCAGCTTCCCTTTCCTTCCCTTTCTAAAGCACAGAACTTTCAAAGAGCCAGAATTGTGGAGAATTGCAACATAGTTATCAGGCGTGAAGTGTTATCAGGTATGAAGTGGATGGATTGTAATGTTGTTATCAGGCGTGAAGTGGGTGTATTTAAAGTCTGCTCTACCGGGTGGATTTTGACAGTGTTCTGTGAAAGTGCTAAGAGTGAATGAGCAAACGATCGCCCAGGCAATGGCTGCAGCCAGCATGGGAAGCCATTTCGGGGGATGGAGATCTGGGAGACGAACAGAGAACCGATGGCTATTTTTCCTTTGAACAAGAGAGGGGGCAGGGAGAAAAAGATGCAGGGAAAGCAAACACGCTTCCGTGGGGATGGAAGGTGCATTTTAAACACGCATTTTGCTGAGCCACATGTGGACACTTATTCCGGAAGTGCAGGGCACTTTTAAAGTCCGCTTGAATAGAGTGACTGTAGAGTGAGACTAGAGAGGCAAATAAGTCTTTTGGGGATGCAGCCGTTATCTGTTTTTACAGTGACTTTATTGCGACCTGCCCTGAGGCCTTCACATATAGGGTGAGATAGAAATATATACAAATGAATGGTTACTGAAGCTAATGCCAATTCTAAGCATAGTATAGCCTTTTTTCACTCAACTTGCAGGTTCTTTTTTAAAGGACAGCTAAAAAGGGCAGAGATGGTTTCTGGCAAACTGTAGCCCATTTTCCATCTCTGGGATATCAAGAAGAAACAATGAATAATCCAGCAAGTTTGCAGTGCCTACACCTCATAATAAGTAATATTCAAGTTTTCAGAACAATGTAACAGAATTAACAAAGTGTGATTACTTTCATGAATCTCTAGGTGGAGATCACTGGCACATTCATCAGTGCTATGCATAGGCTGAAAACTAGGCTGCGTGTATTATTGTACAAATGCAATCTTAATTATAATATTTATTATTCTTTGGTGCATCAATTCAGATCTCTAAATATTTCCTGCCAAAGCAGCCTACCTCATGTCTAACATATTGCATGGCCCCAGTGAATTGCAAACTGCCCTACAATGTGACTAAATTTGCCCGCTTTTCAAACAGACCCTTGAAAACAACTGCCCTTGGAATGCTGCCCGTTTGGAGACTGGTTTTCTTATCTTACTGGTTCACAAAATCAAAATCCAGTTAGTGGATAAAGAGCTCTTTTATCTCTTCTCTACAGTAGCAAACATGTCTTGCTGACACAGCAAGAAGAAGCTCATGCTGTGAGAAGGAGAGTTAAGAGTAATAAATGTGATGCCTCTTATGCTGCAGCAGTTGTACCAGAAGTGTGGTGCAGTACCAAGTCAATAGTGTGTGTGTGTGAGTGTGTGTGTGTGTGTGTAAAGAAGCAAAGCAAATGCCAGTTTTTGGCTTTACACTTACATAGTCCTTTCTAAATTGAAAAGTTCACGATTCTTTGCCCTATTTCAATATGTTTACTCTTAGATAGAGCAATCATGTATTTATAACAACAAAAGAAGCAGCTCAGAAGTGCCTCAAAAGCACGTCACAGACAGTACTGTGTGGCCCTTGTGTTCTCATTCCATCTTCAATCCCCTTTTTCTAGCTTAGAATGTTTATGAGAAGAGGAGGGACAGATTGGTATGTGAATGAGCCAAGCTCTGAGCCACTTCTGAGCCCCCACCTCAAAGATGGGGGGGTGTATCATTTATTATCACAAATTGTGAACTTAACTTTTGTGCCATTATCTTTCTGCTTTCATACATCCTGATGATCAGTTTCAGCTGATGGCTTGAATGCACCTTGAGAATGCTACTCTATGAAAACAGTACAGGACTGAAATTATAAAGATCTTTTCCCTCCCCCCCCCTCTCTTTTTTATAGGAACCATGATGCATTACTCTTCCATTAGGAATGCTTTCTTTGCCATCTTGTTTTTGGAGGTGGTCCATTTGGGTAAGTATGGTTTTTTTCAGGCTTATTTTCTCTGTATGTGTGTGTCCCTAGGAAAGAGCTAATATAATTCTTAGCTAATTGCATCTTCTTTTCCAAAAACTTAAAATAAATAATTACTACTTATTTTTTTCTAAAAAAGTCATCCTCTTTAATTTTTATGTAAATTTTAAGTTTGATTTTATATCGATCCACCTCATAAATGACTCCCTAAAAAGAAAATGAAAAAAATCCAGCACTGATCTAATTAATGATCAATAAATTATGCGTCAATGAATTTTTTTCTCACCCATTTTGGGTGATGATGCAATAAAATATATTTTTTTCCACTAGAGTAGATTAACTTTTTTGTTGTTGATATTCTCCATTAGTTAATGCTTCTCAAACTTGATTACATTATGGCTGTATGGACAGAAGTTTAAATCCTCAAGACTGCTGATTTTCTAGACTGAAATTTCTATATTAATCTAAAAATCCACATTGTCTGCAGATTGTTCTGCCATAAAAGAAAGAACTGAGAAAAACCTGTACTTGTGTCTGGAGGCATGTGTTTGATGTATCTATAAAATAGATTTTTAAATTGATTTGTCATCTGATCATACAAGTCCTTATAATAACAAATATTCACAAAACTAGTAAAAGTGATTTTAAAACTGGAATATATCAAATTGTAAAATCATCCCCCGAACAGCCTACTCTGATGTGATCAGTATAAGTGACTTCAATCTTGCTAGTTTTCATGGTTTATAAAGCCACTCTTGTTGCAGTGTACTGGCCTGAACCTTAGGCTGCATTCTCATCTAAGCTTTAATCCGGCTTCAGTCCACTTTCAGAGTGAAAGAAGTCATCAGCAAAGTGGCAGGCTGTTTTCTTTTGGTATTATTTAGAGAGTGTGGAAGGAAAATGACTAGTCACTGTTGCGTTTTTTCTCACTCTGAAGGTTGAGTGAAGCTAGATTAAAAATTAAGTGTAAACGAGGTCTTGGAGTAAGATGTTCATTTTTGGTTTGATATCAGAAGATATGCAAATGACTAAAAGAGGCGTTAGGGCCTATTCTCACCTGCCTCTTCCAGATGCTCCCACATGTTCCAGTACACTCCTTCTGCATGCCATGGCATGCAGTTTCCTCAGAAGCCTCTGGAGTTTCCTCAGAAACTGTGAAGCAGTTTTTAGTTCTTCACAGCTCCGCTAGGAGCTGCTATAGAGGTTCCAGTAAGCTCCTAAATTCCAGAAGACCAGCACCATGAGTGCTGGTACTTAAGCTGGGGACAGTACCAGCACTTGCGGTACACAACACTTGCGGTGTGAACGTGAGGCCACCAGAAGAGCCGCCATCAGTCAAGCAATCCAGCCAGTCAGAAGCGGCTGAAATCGGGACTATAAAAGCAGCTGCCACAGCAGCCTCAAAGAAGAGAGGGAGACACAGCTGGATTGTGCATGTGTGTGTATGTCTTTCCTCTCGGTAGAGAGAGAGGAAGGAGGCCTGCCAAGGGCTTGAGTGGGAAAAGCTGCTGGAGGGCAGAGTCTTAAAGGACTGTTTACCCTCCCTAAGGACTTTGGTAGGGAGAGGGGAATTCAAATGACTTTTATTTGTCTTTTCAAAGGACTTTAAGATTTAAGAGCTGAGTTCTAAGCTTGCTTCTTTTGGTTCTCTGTTATGCTGTAACAATAAACTTTATTGAGTTAGTTTATTACAAAGGAGTCTATCTGCTGCTTTGAGGTTCACATAGCTGAAGAACAGATAGAGGCCAGAGGGGAGGCTTAATCACAAAAAGCCTTGAGGAACTGGTGGAGGTCTGGGTGCTTGCTTGTTTTCAGCCTACGTTGCTCTGAGGAGGACAAGGAGGGAAAGGGCAGGCAGGTCGCCACAATGGTCAAGTCTGGCTTTTATAAAGACTTTGCAGAGGTTTTCCTGGCATGTTAAATAATAGGTTGCTATTTAGATAAAGGCAAGATAAGGGCTGGAGTTAGCACGGGAAATAGATGGATGTAGGTTAGAAGTAAATTGGAATAACTTTCCCCACACTCTTTACATATTAGTTTAGAATTATCAACACTTTTTAAAATAGTAATTGCTTTGGAGAGAGGAAGGTCTAGGAAGAACGTTCCACAACGAAAGTCTCCCGTACATAGAAAGATGAATATTTGTGATCTATTGCCCGTTGAGTAGTAATGCCTGTGATGCTGGAGTTTTTTGGGGGGTTGGGGGGGAAATATATCTTTTGTGTACACACACTCATGTCTCCTACTGGCTTTTCAGTGGTGTTCTGTTTTCCCGTATATTATTTCCTGTGTACTATAAGTGGTGACTGAACTGGCAATGACTGATGAGGAAAGAAGTCTTGGGAAGCTAGCAGATCGCCCAATGAAAGCATCACTTTGGTGTGTGGCAGCTGTGGAAAGCGTACTCCCTGCCAGGGATGGTTAGGAAAGAGATTTGAAATAAAACTGCCACTATCATAATGACATTATGCAAATATATAATGCGGCCACATCTGGCTTACTGTTTACCGTTCTTGTCACCCTAATGCCAAAAGGATACTGCAATGCTGGAAGGCTCCATGAAAAGCCTAATCAAAACCTTCATCATTTGTTCAGAACCCATTCTCTGGGTTTCTTCACCATCTGAGCCTAACTGAATATGATAGCAAGGGAGAGGACATACTTGGCCATAGTGTCTCATGGCTTTCCCAAGAAGATCATTTGGCACCATCTTTGCTTTCCTTTCAGCACTAAAACTCCTTGCCCTGGCCTTCGGTTAAATGGGAATGTACTGTCTCTTCACTCTTTGCAGATACTCTTATTGTTTTAACATATACTGTTGTTGTTTTAATATATGTCTGATTTTAAATGTTGTTACATGCCTTGAGACCTTCAGGTATAGGGCTGGGTAGAAATACAAATAATAAAATAAAAACACCCAAATGCTTGCCCTGATGTCCCAAAATATGTTAATACAGTGGCTCTTTTTTATAGATTTTTTTTAATTGAACGATGTTTCTGCGGTTTTAATATGTTGTATGATGGATGCATTTTTGCTGCTTTCAAACCATGCTGCCCGCACAGCCTCAAACTGAAGGAACTTCAGCAGATAAAAATATGTAGGAAACAACAATTAAATTGATAGAGCCGTTGAAAAGTCTTCTCTGTGAAGGCACTGGGGTTAGATGAGAAACAATTTCTGGAGAATTGGACATCTTCCTTATGAGGAAACCTCTTGTTTTACAGAGAAGACTAGGTAGAAAGGAATAATAGACATTTATGTAGTCTTGCCTTGAGTGATTAACAGTTACAAGAACGGAATCAATAATCCTCTTTTGTAATAGTAGAACAGTAATAGCTGACATGCAAATATATTTCATGCAGTACACAATCTATGGCACTCAGAGTTATCATATACCTTGATGCCAATGAAAGTGAATAGTCCATTGACAACCATTGGCCAGAATGGAATCTCTTGGTTTAGAGGGCCCATATAAGTCGTTTGCTAGAAACAACAGAATATTCCAGTTTTGCTTTGGATTCTGAAGGTATCTGATTGCTCATTGAGGAATGTGGGACATCTTTGCTATCCTGAAAAGTAATCCCCCCCCCCCCCCAAAGTAGCATAAATATTACCTGAGTTGATATACTGTAGCTTCTGGCCATATAGGCCGTGTTCCCACTTGACTTTTTAAATTCGGATTGGGCTATTTGTTGCATACTGGCCATGTAGAGTTGTTGTGTACTGGAAGCCACTGGTGCTGAAAGGAAATGCATGCATTTTACTAGCACAGAGTGGTAGTTGTCTGCAAATTTGAGTGAGAGATACAGTTTTATTTTAGTGCAGCTCTGTTACACTAAAACGTTGGGTGACCATGGTGAGAAGTGCCACCCATTATGCTGTTTCCTATCATTATGGAAAGTGAACTTGTTTATTTAGTGCTGCTATTTTAAAACTCAGGAATCTGTTTGTGCTAGAATTTGGGGAGCTGGCTTCATTTCTTTTGTAACTTCCAGTTAAGAAACAGACTGTTAATTCATGCAGAAGGGGAGAAACAGACGAGGAAAGCAGGGTTTTTTTTTCATGTGCTCTTAACAGATTTCATGCTACTAGCCCACTAGTTAATAGGTGTCCTGTAATAAATAACCCACTTGCCTCACCTGTAAAGTATCTGTCTTCGGTGGGGATGCTTAAAAATTCATGGCATTCTGGCAATCAGATAAAGAAGTCTCGTTGTCCTCCTCTTGCTCTGCTGCTCAGCTCTCTGAAATAGTAATTTGCTGAACAGGGGAGAAAACAGATCATTAAAGTTCGTGACAATATGTTGAAAAGATCAGCAACAGCATCTGCCAAAAATACCACCTGGTAAGACTTCCATGTGATGGTATTAGCAGTGAAATACTAGTGAACTCCCAGGAGCATGCATGCATGCATCCACCTTCTGAGCTGAGACAATGCCAAGGGTAATATTCTAAAAGAGAGTTTTTTTCTCCCTTCTTTGAGAGAAAAAATACATCAAACTTTAGAACATAAGAGGAACCCTGCTGGATCAAGTCTAAACCCATCTAGTCCAGTATCCTGTTTCACACAGTGGCCTGCTAGTTGCTTCTGGGCATCTCAAGCAGAAGACAAAGGGAAAACCTTCATTTGGTCTGAACTCTCTACAATTGGAGGCATCCTGCTTGCTTCTCCAACCTGGAGGTGATACCTAGACCTCACTTCTAGTAGCCATTAATATACCTGTCCTCTATGAATTTGTCTCACCTTTTTTTAAAACTATCCAGGCTGGTTGCTGTTACTACCTCATCTGGTACTAAATTGTGTAGAGACTGATGACTCTCTGGGAGAAAAATTATTTCCCATTGCCAATCCTAACTTTCCTGCCCATCAGCTTCATAGAGTGCATCCTGGTTCTAGATGAAAAACTGAACCTTGCATGGTTTTATGTACTTCAATCAGGTGACCATTAAATGCCTTCTTTCAAGACTGAAGAATGCTAGACATTGCAACCTGATTCCGTAGGAGAGATGTCCCAGTTCCAGAATGTTGATGGCTGGGCTGAGAGCTGGCTCAAAGTTGCTTCACTCCAGTCCACCATAAGGCATAGTCCAGTCACTATAAGGCATAGTGAGTGGCTACCAGTAAAGCTGGGGACCATATGCAAATATGTATATTTGAATGCCTGAAATCTGAGCCACGTTATTTCACACATTCCACACTTGTAAGTTCCAGTTGTATATCATATCTAATTGGCTGGTCTGATTTTAGTGGTGTTTATAATTAATTGATCATAGTCAGTTACAGATTCCTTTCTTCTTTCATATATGCATTATTTAAAGGAAATCCCTTGGTCAAATTAGCTGTATTCAGCATGTGGGTGCTCCTCTTACGGCCCTCTCTGAATGAGGGCCCATTCATACTTTATACTTGTGCTGCTTGTATTGTATTACACAAATTGCATGCAACATTCTCATTGTGACATGTTTAGTTTGTAGAAAGTCAATATTCAATTGGACACAGCTTCTGAAAATTGCATTCTTTGTGTGGTTTCGTGCTTACTACAAAGTGCTTCTGAAATGTCTCCTCATGGTGATTTCTGGCTTGTTATCACAAAACCTCTACTAAGAGGCATGTTTCTTGCAAAGGGAACTGATTATTGGTGATTGTGAATGGGTCCTTAGGGAAAAACCCAAACAACAGGTTCAGGAAGCCAGCACATTTTCATACTGCTTGGAGTACTTCTACTTTAATGTCTGCATCTGCTACTTTGTGGTGCTGGGTATGTAGAGAAGAACTTAAGTGGTGTGATGAGGGAGTCAAGATCTGCTGCAAGTATCTGTAAGTTGTATCTTACAAAAATTACTCAATGCCAACAGGTTCTTACAAGACTGTATATTGTATTGTTTCCCTCTAGTGTCTGATTTAAGCAACTACATCTTTCATTTTTAGATTTAGATCAGCAAAAAAAGGAAAAGCTGACTCCAAAACAAGTGAAAATGTAGTATTCCAAGTATCCCATTTCATCCAACATAGATTTACAGTTGTTTTCAGAAAACGTGGCTCGCTGCCACAACATTTTGTTACTATGATACAATTTGAATGATAATGTCATTCTTCTCATTCCTTGTGCCTTTTAAAAAGGTCTTGAAAAACTAATAAAGGGTTATACTTTGCAGTTGCTTATTTTGGCTGCAGTTAGATCTGTTTTTCAATTTTATTATATGACTGCAGCTTTAGCAGTTAGAGAAGACTGTGGCATCATCTGGTTGAACAGCATTCCACGGTGAACAACATGACCCATCAAAACCAGCCTTGTTGTATGAGAACATCATTAATTGATATCTTAGCGGTCTAGTGACTTGGGTAGAGATTGTTTTGTCAAAAGCTGTTTATGCTCTATAGGAGGAAAGATCACTACAAACACTGGAAAATCTTGTTTTTGTCAGTGAATTGGGTTGGTCATCTGGTGGCTTGTAAAACAAATGTTCACCATGTTGATATTTTGGGGACATCTGCAGATAGCAGCAACAAAAAAAAAAAAAAGATGCTCAAAAGGAGCCTAGAAGTGCTGATGCCCTTTTGCTAATCCCTTAATCCACATTGAAGGCTTGAAAATACTCTATCAAAGTGCATTATCTGATCTTCAATGTGGATTAGACATGGAACACTGGAATCTGCAGGCTACCATTTCTAACCCACTTTGAAGGTGCTTTTTTACCCTGCTTTCACACTTACTTTTGGTTTCCTTGTGCAGGGCAGGCTGCCTTATAGTGGAATAGGCGGTCTGTTCTTTGTTTCTACTTCCAGGTGTGTGGCCTGGAAGCAGAAACAGAAAAGAGGGCATAGGCTACCATTCCCCTAGACAGTTTAATTATCTTTCAGTAGAGTTTCAGCAGAGCAGGAGAGACCATGAGATCTGTTTTTAGTCTGGGCTGCAGCGGAAACCTTGTGTATGGTTGGTCATAGGGTCAAAGGAGGAGCAGGAGAGAGGCACTGATCATCCCAGTCCTAAAAGGTTCGTCTCTGACCAACTGCTTTCTCAGTGCCACTTGTGTGGTCAGCAAGCAGGCTGGGGTGATTGCAGCTATGCACAGCAGAAATTTCATGTGCTGGTAAGCCAGCCCCTCTATATAATGCAAGCGACAAGAACAGGAGAGTAGCCAGTGGCTCACTCAGTAGTTATGTTCTGAAGACATTTACTGTATTTTCTGGCATATAAGACTACTTTTTAATTCAGGAAAATCTTCTCAAAAGTTGGGGGTCGTCTTATACGCCAGGTGTTGTCTTCTTATACGGCGAGTACATCCCAAACTCTATATTTGAACTGGAAAGTTGAGGGTCGTCTTATACGCCCAGTCGTCTTATACGCCGGAAAATACGGGTATGTCTCCTTGGCCATGGTCACACCTTCACTTTAAACCTTTTCCAGCCTATCTTTATTTGTTTTCTTTATTTGAATTTTTATCCTGCCTTATACCCAAAGGTCTCAGCACAGGTTACAACATTAAAAACCAGTGAACATATAAAATGAGCATTAAAACCATGACAGTGTGTGAATATGGGGAGGAAAGCCATTTCCTTGTTCAGCCAAAGGCCAGGGCAAAAAGGTGCATCTTCACAGCTCTCCCAAATACATAAAGTGAAAATGCCCAACACACCTCAGGAGGGAAAGTATCCCACAGTCTGGGAGCTACCACTGAAAAGGCCCTATCCTAGGTGCCCACCCCTTTTGCTGCTGAAGGTGGCGGGACAAACAGGAGGCCTTCCCCTCCAGAGCTTAAGGCACAGGCAGGTTGACCCAGATAATCACACTTTTTCATTTCTATCTGTTTTATTTGTGGACTTTCCATTCAGAAAAGTCCAGATGGAGGGTGAAAAGTCCACAAATAAAATGGATAGGAAATGAAAACGTGTGAAAAGTCAGATTTAAGGATTGTCTGAAGAAGGTTTAAAGTGAAGGTGTGACCATGGCCTTTGCACCAAACTCGCTATCCGGGTCTCAGAAGGTCAATAACAAAACAAGAGTTTGTTCACAGCAAGATTCACTGTTTTTTTGTTGCTAACAGAAGACAGCGTATGTAGATCTGGAGTGTGTATACCAAGCAGACCACTGGCAAGCTTTCCCACACCCCCAGCACTGCTCAAGGTCCTTCCAACAGTGACATTATTGAGATAAGAGTAGGGGTGCACATGAATATTCAAAACATTCAAAATTTTATCTGATTTGTTCGAATTCGGACATTCAGATTCAAATCGAATGTCTATACATTCAAATTTAAACATTCAAATGAATTTCAAATCTTTTGAAACATTCGTACAAATTATTTGGACATTCATATGTGAATGGATATGCACAGATCACATACATATCTGTACGCATTTTATTCAGATCCTTATGCATTTGCATGGATACATATGGGATGAAAACGGGATGCATATGGGATAAAAATGGGATGTGTACGGGTGCGTACAGGTGTGTATGGACACATTCAAATGTTGTTGACATTCGTATCTTCAAAGAAGAATTGAAAATTCGTACAAATAGATTTCAATATATTTGAATCGAATCAGATGTGAATACATTCGAATTTTAAACATTCGAATCGATTTGAATCTTCGGATATTTGATTTGGACCAAATTGAACTGATGGGGTCTGAGCTTTCTGCAACACACCAGGAAAGGGATCTTGGGGTTTTGGTGGACAGTTCAATGATGGTGTGAACCTAGTGCGCAGCAGCAGTGAAAAAAGCTAATTCAATGCTGGGAATAATTAGGAAGGGAATAGAAAATAAGTCAGCGAGTGTCATTTTGCCTCTTTATAAATCTATGGTGAGGTCACATTTGGAATATTGTGTACAATTCTGGTCACCACACCTCAAAAAGGATATTGTGGAACTAGAGAAGGTGCAGAGAAGGGAAACCAGAATGATTAAGGGGCTGGAACACCTCCCTTACGAAACCAGGCTGCAACGTCTAGGCCTCTTCAGTCTGGAGAGATGGCGTTTAAGAGGGGACCTGATTGAAGTATATAAAATTATGCACGGTATAGAAAAGGTGGATAGAGGAAATGTCTTTTCTCTATCACACAATAGTAGAACCAGGGGGCATCTATGAAGCTCATGGGTAGGAAAGTCAGATCCGACAAAGGGAAGTATTTCTTCACCCAAAGGGTCATTGGCTTATGGAATGTGCTGCCAGAAGAGGTGGTGACAGCTACCAGTCTAAATGGCTTTAAGGTAGGGTTAGACAAATTTATGGACGACCGATGTATCAATGACTACTAGAACGAATGCCTAGGTGCATCTTTCAGGCTGGGGGGGGTGACGACGACCGGGATGCTTCTAAGGCCATTTGCTGGGATTCTAGAGCAGGAATAGGTTTGTCCTTGTCTCTGCTTGAGATGCCCATGAGCATTTGGTGGGCCACTGTGTGCAACAGGATGCTGGACTAGATGGGCTGTGGCCTGATCCAGCAGGGCTTCTCTTAGGTTCTTATGTTCTCTTATGAATGCCAAAACTTGCATCCGTGCACACCCCTAACCAAGAGATCCTGCAGCCTGGCTCCCTATGCTGAGACTAAAGAAAGCATAGGGTCTGTTAGGAATGCAAGTAACAAGGTTGAACTTCACCAAGGGAACAACATGGATGCACAGTGGTCCTTATCATCTTGCTCCTCAGGAACTACATGCCTGGGAATGCACACTTCCCATTTTATGCTTTTATCAATAGAGTGTTTAGCATGCTATTAATCAGATGGCATTTTAAGAAGCGGAGGAGCTCCTGTGAATAGCATATTAAGTGCCCTCATCGTTCAAAGGGAACTTTCAGACATGCCTAAAAATCTGGCTCACGATCAGACAGAGTTTTGGCCTTGCTGGCCCATTCCTCTGTTAAGCCAGGTTAAAGAAACGGAGAAGCTGGCGTTTCCCCCTGCTGTGGCAGTGCAGGCTGTCATTTGCTGCAGCCCATGCTGTTATGGCACTGGGCTGGTAGCCCAGGTCTTTAGCTCGGAGTGGCCATGTGTGGGTGTAAATGCTACAAAGCTCCACTTCCTCCCTAGAGCGGTCTGATGGCCAGCCTCAGGAACCTGCAGTGGAGGTACAACAGTGGTTCTTTAAAAAGTTGGCATCTCCTGTCATTCTGGAGAGTCCCATGGTTTCCAAAGGCAGCAGCCTTCCCACCACTCAGTTCTTCAAGAGGATGCTGCATAAGCTCTTTTGGCTGGATCTTATGTTTTAAATGTGGTGAGGGCATCGTCTGAGGCCCTTTCCATACCTTGGAGCAGTCTAACTTTCCCAGTCCACACTGTACTGGCACAAGAAGTGGGGCACTCTCTGATTTTGAAGGGGTTGGAGGCCATCTGTGCTAGTCAAGCTCATCAGCAATGCAGAGACACAACAGGTGGTCCATTCTAGGCAACTGACTCCCCACCCAAAGCTCTACTCACCCCAGCCAGTGATTACTCTAGGTTCCATTGCTCATACTTCATGTTTGGAGCACAAGTGTGGAACTGAACAATGTCCAGCTGCTGTCTTTGAAGGTAGAATGCCCACCTTCATGCCAGGATTCCAAAAATGGTCTTCAAAGGAGTTGTGTAAGCTAAGAAGATAAGACAGTGGTGGCACACAGAGACTGTAACATTTTGCCAAGTTTGTAACACATCAGTTCTTTCTGTAACGGAAGCACCAGTGCTTAGATTGGAATAGATGGTGTTCGTATGGTTGTAGACCTCTTCAAAGAGGTCCACAACTATTTGGGCATCAGGATCCCATAGGATAGTTGTGAAACAAGATACTGCTAGTCCCATGCAGACAATAGCATGTGGCAAGTGCAATAAGGCCTGAATTTGGGAATGGTGACCTTCCGGAAGAGAGCAGCTCAGTGTAGCTTGGTCTATCTTTCCATTCCAAAACAAAATAATAATCTTCCTTTTCCCTTTCCATTTCCATGGGACCTCTTTCTACTAATCTTATGCATGTAAGGCTATGTTCACACTTAAGTTTTAATCCAGCTTCAGTCCCCTTTGGGAGTGAGAGAATACATCAGCATGGTCCCATGGAAACGGTAAGGGAAAAGTATCAAGCTGTTTTCTTTCAGCATTATCTAACTCAAAAAATCCATCTTTGGATTAGATAAAGGGGAAAGAAAATGATCAATTGCTTTGCTGATGTATCCTCCCACTTAGAAAGTGGCCTGGAACTGGATTAAAACTTAGGTATGAACACAGTTTGTCCCTGTTGTTTCCAGGGCATTTGAAAGCTCGGGGGTTACTGTGTGAAGATCCTAACCGTAAAGGATGTCTGAGTTGGTGTAAAATAGAGAAATGTTTTTCTCCTCATTGAAATGACATCAAAGAGTATCAGGGCATATCTTATCTCTTTTATGTATTTATTTATGTATTTATTTATGTATTTATTTATTTATAGAAAATGCTTCCTCCGTGCTGGGTTGTCATGTATACTGGATAATAAATTAAGAGGCACAAACAGATGCAGAGCCAATCAGTCAGGTGCTGTAGTTGCTGCCAAGAAAATTATATGGCATACCACTCTCTTGGCTCTTTGGAAGAGGTTCAGTTCCCCATCTTCCGTTTGCCTTGTTTTAGTTTTCTTCTGAGAAAGATCAGGTTGTTTTAAATGCAAATTTTCTCTGTTCCTAAGAAGATAAGCATTCCAAGGATAGCAACTAATACTCAGGTCATGCAAAGAAAGGTGCATGCATCTGTTGCTAAACAGAACACAAAGTTGCTGGTTTCAAGATGTCCCTGTGTCGTCGGTTCATTTGTCTGCCTTCCTAGATGCTTACAAAATTTGAAATAGTTCCAGGATATTTTTCCCCCCAATGAGCTTCACTTGTGTTTGTTTATTGACATGCTTTGCAGTTTCCTTCCTTTCTTCTTCTTCTTTGCTAATTGATGCTTTACAGTGAAGCTTATGTATAGCACTTCAGAGATAATCACCCTTGGGTGTACATTGTGTAGGAACGAGATTAGTAAATGGGATCCTATATTGCTCCCCCTCCAAAGCTTTTGCCATCTTTTGAGAAATAAATCCTTTTAGAGATTCAGTAGACAAAGAGAACTATGAAGCAGAAATACAATCAATTCAGATATAAATGTAGAAAGGAATTTCATAAGGGATAGTTACTGTTTAATGACTCACAGCCTTCTCGTAGGCGACATTTGAGTCTTTCTTGGGTACCATTGAGTTGTGGCCCACTTCTGGGTGGTTGCATGGACACTTCTATGCAGTTTTCTTGGCAGCAATACAGAAGTGGTTTGCCATTGCCTACTTTCCCCCCTTTTTTATTTACTTAAAAACAACATAAACACTTTCTTACATTTCTATCTTATCACATTATTACATTGCTTTTAATACTTATATGTGACATCCTCTGTTCTTCTAACTTCTCTTCTTGTTTTCTTCTTTTATTGTTTTTCAGCTGCCTTCTAAGTTTTACTCAAAACCATCTGTTATCATTCCTATTTCTCTTAGATAGTTAATAACAGGGCTCCAATCTCCCACAAACTTCTTTATTGTTTTATCTTTTAATAGTTAATAGTAAAAGTTAATTTGTCCATTTCTGCCAGGTCGATCAATTTCATTAACCATTCTTCCTTTGAAGGTATCTCTTCCTCCTTCCATTTTTGTGCATACAATAATCTGGCTGCCGTTACCATGTACAAAACTAAGGAGTTTACATTATCTAAAGTATTATCTACAATTCCCAACAGAAACAATTCTGGATTAAATATAAAATGTCTCTTTAAAATTTGTTTATCAGATTATACATATGTATCCAATACTTTTTCGCCTTTTCACAAGTCCACCACATATGGTAAAAGGTTCCCTGCACTTTTTTACATTTCCAGCATTTAGCTGACATATTTTTGTACATTTTCCCCAGTTTATGAAGTGTTAAGTACCATCTATACATCATCTTATGAGCATTTTCTTTTAATAACATACAAGTGGTAAATTTCAAATCCTTTGTCCATAATTTTTCCCACTGATCCATCTGAATATTATATCCAGAATTTCTTGCCCATGTAATCATACATTCTTTGACTTGTTCATGTTTCATTTCAATCTGAAGTAAAACCTTATATATAATACTAATCGTTCCTCTTTCTGCAGTTTTTAACTTGGTTTCCCAGTCCTGTTTTTCCCATTCAAAATTTAGTCATTCTTTATCTTTTCTATATATATCCACCAATTGTGCATATGTAAACCACTGTACATTTTTACCCTCTTGATTTAACTGTCTCCTTGTTTTAATATCATATTGATTAACATCATCCTTCTTATATAGCATATCTTCATATTTAAGAACATAAGAACATAAGAGAAGCCTTGCTGGATCAGGCCACAGCCCATCTAGTCCAGCATCCTGTCGCACACAGTGGCCCACCAAATGCTCATGGGCATCTCAAGCAGAGACAAGGACAAACCTTCTCCTGCTCTCGAGTCCCAGCAGATGGCCTTAGAAGCGCCCCAGTTCCTCCCCCCCCCCAGCCTGAAGGATGCACCTAGGCATTTGTTCTAGTAGCCATTGATACATCTGTCATCCATAAATTTGTCTAACCCTACCTTAAAGCCATCCAGACTGGTAGCTGTCACCACCTCTTCCGGCAGCACATTCCATAAGCCAATGACCCTCTGGGTGAAGAAATACTTCCCCCTGTCAGACCGTATTCTCCTTCCCCCTGTCAGACCGTATTCTCCTACCCATCAGCTTCATATTTAAACCACATTCTTCCTCCCCCAAATTCCTTTAACAAACCTTCATGTGGTGACACCCACAATAGTATTTTCATATAAAGATTTTTGTTATATTTCAACCAAATCTTATATAATGCATTTCTTACAACGTGATTCTTAAATTCTACATTGTCTTTCACTTTTTCATACCACAAATACCCATGCCAACCATATCTTAGGCCTTCTCCTTCCAGTTGTAATAGTCTTTGATCTTCCAGCCAAAACCATTTTGCGATCCAACCCAAACAAGCTGCAGCATGTTATAACCTCAAATTGGGTAGCCCCAGACCTCCTCTTTCTTTAGAGCCCTGCATCAACTTAAATCTACTTCTGGGGAGAGGCTGGGGAATGAACCGGCAGCCCTCTGCTTTCTAGGCAGTTTGCTACAGCCACTGCCATGCAGTATTGAGTAGCTATCATCTAATGGTGGCAAGTTGGAGTTCTTTGGATTTGGAAGCTGTCATTGCTTAGTGAAATGATACAGAGAAAGGAAGTAAATGAAAAATGTTAGGAAGAGATTGAAGAAATGGTGAGCAATAAATTTTGGAAAGAAGAAGAGTTGGCTTTTCTACCCCGCTTTCCTCGCCCATTTAAGGGGGCTCAAAGCACCTGACAAACAATCTGTTCTTCTCCCCACAACAGACACTCTGAGAGGTAGGTGGGGCTGTGAGAGCTCAGAAGAGAGCTGTGACTAGCCCAAGGTCACCCAGCTGGCTTCTTGGAGGATATTCCCAGATAAGAGTCTGACTCCTCAGCCACTAGACCAAACTGGCTCAGATCTGCCCAAGTTCTTTATTTCAATTCTCAGTCTGTATCAGTGCCAACTTGTGAGCAAGAGCAGTGCTTGGGACAAATTACAACCCATCAGGATTTGTAACCTTTCAATAAATATCAGAAACAATTTTAAAAAGATGGCAGCCTTTGCCCTTGTTTGATGCCAGTGTCTGGGCTGTTTTGCTCTTCTTTTTAATGAGAAAACATAAGTTTGGCTAGGACTAGTTGGAAAAGCCTAGAAGTGAATATTTCACAGACGCATCTCCCAGTGAGCCAGCTCTGAGTCACACATCTCTAACTTCAGTATTGAAACAATTCATAATGCTGTCCATAAGACTTCATACCTCCTTCTCAAAATCAAAGGATAAACTATAATTTATAAGCCTGCTAATTATAAGAATAAAATGGGGAAATATTTTCCAAGTTTACTGACTCTCTATCCATATTTTTGTTGTTTTGCAAAATCAAAAAAGGGTTAGAGAGATGAAGGGCCCACTTACACTTTTGTGTGGTTAAACACAAAGGAGGGCTCATGCAATTATCATATCAGCAGTTTTGCAGTATGGATTTTTGTGCAAATCGAGCAGGAAGCCACCTTAGACTCAAATAGTATCTGCATGGTGCTGTTACAGTGCCATGAATGTGTGCAGCGGGGATGCTGTGTGAGTGTGGTGTCCATACAAACCTGCAGTTATCCAGCTGCCATTCTGCTATAAGCACTCATTAGAGTACCTGAATGACAGAGCAGGAGTAAGTGCTTGAATAGTGCTTGTTCCTGCTCTTCTTCTGTGGCCCTGGCATCCCTACCTTCTGTCTGCTGCTTGTATAAGTAATAAACACAAAAATGCCCCACAAGGCCCTCTCCCTGACCAGGGCCTAAGTGTGACTAAGGTCAGCAAGAATTCCATCAGCATACTGCCACTTCAAGAACTATGCTAGCAGTAGAGAGGTACACATTTTTTTTAAAAAAAAATATTCAGTTCAAATGAAACCGAACACGAGGAAATTTGCATTCATTCCAGTACAGCCCCTTGGAATGTGGTAAGATTTGAATTTGGTACAAATACTATTGAATGCTATTTCAATCCGATTTGAATCCTCACTGCCAGTCGTGCCTATGAATCCCCTATGAATCTGCTCTGAACACGTCAAATCCACTCTGAAGCCACTTCAAATCTTCTCTGAATCAGCACTGAGTCCGCTCTGGGGTGTTTTTCCACTGTCAGAAAATACCAATTTTTGCACCCATTAAGGACCCATTTGGGTGTGAGCCAGATGATCCCATTTCCACCACGGCACCCATTTGGGACCCGATTGTTTCGACTGCCGCTGGGGAAATATGGATCAAATGGGTACCTTCTGGCCTTTAATCTGGATTATCTGTAGACCCCATTAGTGGGGTCTACAATGGGTCTTCAGGCAGAAAATCTGGATTAAAGGGAGCCTGTTTCCACGCTTGTGTGGCAATGGGGTCTAGAGGAGGCTAGGGGGAGGGGCACCCATGGGGGGGAGCCCTAAAACCTAAGCTTTGAAGTCATTTCAAAGTCACTTCAAAGTCTGTGCAAAATAGTTCTGGAGCCTCTTTGAAACCTGTGCTGATCTTCAGAGTGAACTTCGAAGTGACTCCGAAGTCACTCCGAAGTCACTCCGAATCACTTCGAAGTTCACTCTGAAGATCAGCACAGACTTCAATGGAGCTGTTTTGCACAGACTTCAAAGTGACTTTGAAGTGACTTCAAAATGACTTCGAAGCCACTTCGGAGATTGCACCTCCTGTCCCTCCAAACACCTGGGGTAACAAGCAGACTCCTCATGGGTAGATCCAGCTTTCCAAATGGGTGCTCCGGTGTTTCCATGGCAGGGAGGCTAGCACCCATTGCTATCGGGTGCTAGACCACCCATGGAAACACATTGAGTACTTCCCTTAATCCGGATCTACTAGATCCGGATTAAGGAATGTACCCATTCCTTAGATCAGGATCTTCTTAGATCCGGATTAAAGGAGTGTGGTGGAAAAACGCCCCTGGATTCAATGAAGATGTGCCTGGGAATCTATTTTCCTGCCTCCCCACATTCATGAATGTAACAAAGCTTTGAACAAATGTATAGAAGCATTCAGTTCACATTTGAATGTCAGTCTTTGAATGTAGCCAACCTTGGATTTGAATCTGAATGTCTGAATTTGAACGAATTTGATCAGATTTTGAATGTGGCGAGTATTCATGCACATCTCTAGCTAGTCGTTCTCCCTGTGCTGTAAGACTCCTGTTAGTAATATGACCTTATGCACAATTCGAGTTGATGTTACACACGCTGCACTCTGGTAAGTATGAATGGTTGGCAGCATTTTCACGTGTTGGGAAATAGGGTGAGACTAAGTGCTGGCTGAGACCACGCTGACCTTCAGAAGTAGGTTGTTCCACAAAACTGAGAAATTCCTGTGCTATACTGCAGTTAACTACATCCCAGGTGAAGCATTTATGGCCAAAAGCATCACCCTGGGAAATCTGAAGGCACGGGCAGAACAATGCAGAGAGATGATATTTCTTCGTTGTTATAATCCTCCTAAAACTGGCTACATGCTTTCTTTTTAAATTCTGTCAAAACCTGACATCTGGAATCCAGCCAAGCAAGTTAGAGAAGAGTTCTGCACAAACAGCTTCATGGATGCTGTTTGCTCTATTTGGCAGTGGATAAATTGGGAGCCAGAGTAGGGAAAACAACAACCATTCCATAGTTTCACTGGAGGAGGGGCAGAAATCCCCATTGTAAATTATGCAGGTTCCTCCCCTGTTAGAAAGGACTGTGCTAGGTTTCTGCAATATAATAATCTCACCATTCTCTGGATGTTTCGGATTTTTGACTTCCCCTGACCTGTCTAGGATGGTCAGTGGTCAGGAATTATGAGGGGTCAAAAATCAAGGAGCACCCGAAGGCAGATCTAATCATGAATAACTGTTGTACAGGCTAATTTACTCAGAAATAAATTCCACTGTGTCCAAGGGAACTTGTTTCCAATTCCACTGAACATCTAATTAAGAGATAGTAGGCTTGTTCCTGTGATTCCCCCCCCCCCCTTAATGCATTATGGAAGAGCAAGTTGTATTAACTCTACCTTTCACTTCCATTACTCTCTAAAGGTTTCTGGAGCAGCTTCCGGATTAGCATATTAAATCCACAGATATTAAAAAATACACAGCTTACCTGCTGTGACACGACAACTCCTTGTCCCCACTCCCAATGGAGGTCCACAGCTTCCTCTTTGGTGGCTGTGAGACTTCCATGGCACACACAGTGAGGGGTACATCACATGGGAAGGGGCAGCCAATGAGAACTGAGCTGCAGGCTCAGCTTTCGTTCACTGTTCTCGCAGTCTTGTCCGGACTGGTGGGAACATTATAATTTACCTTATACGTCAGCGCGAGTGTTGGTGGCATAATGCGCTGCCGCTACGCAGGATGGGCATCAGGAATTGCCTTGTGGAAGGCAATGAGAGTTGTGCCAGAGCTATTGCACAAATCTTCACCCTTCCTCGTGTGAATCTAAGCCTCTGAGAAATTAGAATATCCCAAATAAAGCTAACAGAACTGTGTACTCTTCATGTTTCCATTCTTGGCTAACGTGTTCCTAGAACTTCTCCTTTGCTGCGGAGGGGCTGCTCTAGATTTTCCAAGAATTCTCAGCTAATATTAGTTGGGAAGAGCTCATTTGAAATCTGCCAAAACTGCTTACTGGTATTTGGGGGGGTAGATTTCATATTCAGTTGTATGCCTTTAAAAATGCCTTTTAAAAAATTGCTAGTGTCCAATATGCTTCCAGGTTTCCGGTGATGTTTTGTAGTCAGAATTGGGCACCTGCTTTATAGGTGAGCCAAGAAACAGATCCTGCCGAAATAGGAAGCAAAATATTTCTGACAAGCCAATTAAAATACCTCTTTCCCTTGCTCAATAACATTCAATAATGTCTGGCAGCTGAAGTAGATCTACAGCGTTGGCTACTTCAGGACTGGCTGGAAACCAAAGCAAACCCATCTGTCAAATGTTTTAGACTTCCCATTTATACCCATTCAGAAATTTTATAGGTCTCTCTTCAGCTACCAAAATCGTTATGTTTTTAGCTCTTCTTTCAAACTGGTGTAGATTAAATTGGAGAATCTTGCTCATACTTACTGCCATGCTGAAGTTATTTGTTCTTTCAGGAGCAGCTGAGTGCAGAAAACAGGCTGTTTTCACATCCTGTTTGCTCTTTATTTACCTGGTGGACATGGATTTTACTTACTTATTTATTAAAACATTTTTATATCCCATTTCTCATTAAAGAACTATCTTGCAGTAGTTAACACATTTGGTAGTACAAGAGTGACATGAACTTTGTGCAGCTTTAGTGTAATTCTCTAGAAATTCTTCTGTGCGCAGGATGAACTTAGGTTTTTATATTGAAACATTTCTTGTTCTTTGGGACATTCCTTCAGGCACGTGGCATGCTGTGACACTTGTGCACAAGTTTTTTTTCAAACGGTAGCAAGGGTGAAGCATTCCAGCAAAGTAAAAAGAAGCTAATTTAACAGCATCTTTTTACTTTGCTCTTACCTTAGAGTGCTTTACTGCTACCGTAGGTGATGGAGCATCCCATCTAGTGGATGGGAAGCTGCTGTGAAGGGGCACTACAGCATACAAAATGTCTGGCGGCACTCAAAGTTTGGCTGAGGTAGAAGCCAGAAGTTACTACCTGAAGGGGATGTGAACAAACCCTTCCTTAGATGAGCTGTATATCATTTTGTACTGTCTTTTGGTAGAACAACTACAGGCTACTATCTGTCTATACATCCGTCCGTCTATCCTGCCCTATACCTGAAGGTCTCAGGGTGGGTAACAACGCTTAAAATCCAGCACATTAAAACAAAACAATATATATTAAAACTATATCTATTAATGCAACCGTTTGAAGGATCTTATTGAACTTCACTGTGGTGTTTAAAATTACAAAACTAAACAGGGGGATTCTGCCAAAGAAAAGAAAGCAACCCAGTAGGGTAAAATGAAGATACTTTAACAGAGTCACAGTTGTGAGCTGTGTTTATTTTAACAATTTTATTGATTATAGGCCACTGAGGAAGACTTTTGTCGAAACGCGTTTGGCCTCTTATATTTTTTATATTTCATTACATTTTGAGGTATTTTCTATTATTATTTTTATATTTTTCATTAAAACCTAGTGGGGTATTGCTACCCTTTTAGAAATTACAATTGCTTTTCTGGCCTACAGTTTTGTATTTCTTCTTCACATAGGTGTTTGTGGTAGACATTGTCTTCATTTATTTTACCCTATTGAGTTGCTTTCTTTTCTTTGGCAGAATCCCCCTGTTCAGTTTTGGTTTTGCACTTTGGGTTTGTTTGTTTCAGGGACTTGCGTAGATTGTTTAAAATTACAAACCAGAACCATGTTGGTTCCAATAGCAGCCTTGAACCTCAGTGTGTCTGTACCAAAGTTCTTCTTTTAGAAGTTGAGAGACAGTCTGACTGGGAGAAATTAAAAACACACACATACACACACAAACAAGAAACTGCGCACCACTAGTGTGGCAAATTTAACTCACTATTTGCCTGGTTTTGAAATGTTGGTGGATATTCACTTTACCAAAATAGAGGTTCACTTGTATAATTTACCTATTAAGCTATTAGTCTGTCGAAATATAATGGGTGAAAATGTGGCAACCTTATTTACAGGAAATTAGTCTAAACTTCTGGTGCAAAAATCTGCTGTCTCCCTGGTCCTTACTGTGGATGAAGGAAGAGAATAAGGCAAGGAGAGGCGGGGTAAATAAAGGGAAGTGAGTGGAGGGAACAAATGAATAATTAGTTCTACCCTTTGTGCCATTTTGGAGCCTTCTCTGCTGCTCCTTTTGGCTGAGCCCACTTGCTGTCTGTCTGCTTCCAGTCTCTGTTCACCCTATGGCAAGGAAGTGGTTGTGACTAGGGATGTGCATGAATGTTTCTTTGGCATTCAATTCAAAATGAATCAAATGTTCAGAAATTCTTATTTCTATGAATAGATCGCATTCAAATGTGGTGTTCTGTTCAATACGAATCTGTTCATACATATTTGTACGAACGTTCAGTACGTATTTGATATAAATAGGTGTATGTATCTGAAACGAACAGATACATATCTGATACATTTCCTCAGCTTAAGGAATGTACAAACTATTCGTACGAATATCCGGAAACATATTCATTCAAATGTTAGCATACGAATATTGTAACATTCCATTTGAGTTTGAATGTTCAAATTTGGCCAAATTTCAAATGTTATGAATAATTGTGTGCATCCCTAGTTGTGACACACTCTCAATTATTGTCCAAACAGAAATCACAGAAGTGATAAATCTGCTATATGAAGGAAATATTCCATTTTACTAGCATTGTACTCTGATGGCATGATTACCTTGAGATAGCATGTGTGGACTGTTCACAACAAATAAGAAACATACACGCATTTAATCATTCTTCTAATGCTGTAATGGAAAGACTTTTAATAATTATGCATCCTTGACAGATATGTGATTGGATACATTTTCTCATCTTTCCTGATATCTTACAGCTTCTCTGTACCTATTTTAGCCCAGAAGGATCCATTTCTTCCGTTTCAGCACTGAACTAGTTTTCTGCGTCGGACTAAAAGGGTGAATAAGTGCTTTTCAGTTGCTTATCTGGGGATAGCTGTTCTTCCAGGTGTTATGGAAAGCTCTCTCTTTATCCATTGCAATTCTCGGCTATAGTGTTCAGGGCTGTGTTGCAACAAAATATCAATTCTGTCAATATAAAAATGACGCCCAATATAAATAAAGTCTTTATCTTTCCCAATTTCTCTAGGTCTGGGCAATCGACTGCCATACTTCATAAATTATTTCTTCGACACTTATCTGTTGATCAATGAAGACACTCCAGTGGGTGAGTGCACTGAGCTTTGTGCTTAATAAGTAGATTGGTCTTTTTCTCTCTTCTTTTTTGCTGTCTCTGGGGATAATGAAAGTCAAAATGACTGTTCGACATGATGGCTTTAAGGACTTGCCCTTAAAAGAAAAATAGATCTTCTAGTTCATTAAACTTACATTGTCTTTAGCTGTTTGATAACACTAATAAACATTCTGCTGATGAGGCTGCTGTTTTCAGTTTGAGGGTGTTTCCACACTTACCAGCACGCAGCTGCCTTCTTTGTGCATGCTAGACCAGTTTAAGAAAGGCAATGCCCACTGCTAGTACGTTGGGGTACTGGTAGATTTGTTTTTCTTTTAAGTCTTAGGGTGGATTGAGGACTTTAGAACAGAACGAGAAGGCGTGTGGAAGGGTGCTCACCCCATGTTCCAGTTTAGTGAGGGACCCATTTTGGTGGCACACTAAATTGGGCTGCCAAAATGAGTCCCTGGGTTTCTGAGCCATTTGAGTTGTTAGCTGCCAGTTCCAAGGATCATGCAGTCTTCAGGGCTGGTGTGGTGGCTGTTCTGGAACAGCCATCCAAATACAGACAGACTTATTTCAAGACAGCTGCTGGACAGCTCCAGCCTGACCCTCTCTCGCTGTAGCAGTCCAGTAAGATAAGTGGGCTCAGGAAAGGGACCATTTATGAAGCTAAGATTAGAATATTTTTGTATATTTGTTATGGTCATGTTTTAGGATTCTCTATTGTCTATGTGTCTTTGTATAAGAGTCAAGATGGCAATGGTGTGACCAGTCAATCTTATTCTGTGACAGAATCCTAATTAGGAATATAGATTTCCTAATTTCTTTCCCTAATTTCTTTTTTAAATTATTTGTAAAAGAGTAGCATGCACAATTTCTACAGCTGCATTCATCTTATTTCTGTCACTCTGTCACACACAAAATTAACAGTATAACTATTTATCATATCCATAGTAAAACCTCTTGTGTTGAGTTTGTGATGTATTCAGATGTCTGATTTGGCAAATATACTTTAATACGGTACTTGCTGCACCAAGAAAGAAAGCCTTTACAAAAAACATAGATTCACACCAAGGTTAATGTCAACACTACAAAAGGGTTGTATGTGCTCGTATCATATGTGTTCACAGTAGTAGTAGGGAAAGCCATACGAATTGGTCCTAGGAAGAGAGCCAGAATTGTGCACTGGTGTGTTTGAACAGGCCTGGATTCAACTATAGGCTAAAAGGACTTAAGAAGAAGAGGAGTTGACTTTTATACTTCACTTTTCTCATCCATTTAAGGGGACTCAAAGTAGTTGACAAACCTTCTGTTCTTTTCCTCACAACAGACACCTTATGAGGTAGGTGGGGCTATGAGAGCTCAGAAGGAGGGCTATGGCTAGCCCAAGATTTGGCCGGATCTGTACTTACCTTTTGGGAATTGTCACTGCACACAATTCCCAGCTGGTCAATGTAAGGAACAAATAGCCCCAGGATACTGGGGTGATGTACCATAATAATATTATGCAGGATAATCAACTCCCAGCCCAAGTTTCACATACAAAGTGAAAGGACTTACCAGGTTTGCACAGCTGCTCATATGATCTGCCATCTTAGGAATATCTACCACCCATTTGTGGGGCCCAACCAGATATAAAATGGCAGCCATGCATGCAATACCTTTTGGGTATTTTGTGACACCAAAGTACATGAATGGATGCATCATGCCATCATAGGAGGCACATCCAGATAGATAAGTCATTTCATTTGTT
Source organism: Aspidoscelis tigris stejnegeri (assembly GCA_023333525.1). NCBI lineage: Eukaryota > Metazoa > Chordata > Lepidosauria > Squamata > Teiidae > Aspidoscelis > Aspidoscelis tigris. The sequence goes on from JALMGA010000002.1 coordinate 100,893,311, forward strand.
CCCAGCTGTTGCCCAGCTGTCTGGGCAACAAGCAAATGTTCTGGAATAGCTTTATTTTGGAATAACACTAAAAAGCAGTATATTTAGGAGCTGTTCAGAGGTGCCCTTAATGTTTTGAAAACCTCTGGAAAAGTGGGCTAACTAGCAAATGTTACACTAGTTAAACAGATAGCAGATTCTGAAATACCACTCCATCTCACGGTTGCAAGCAGACTGCAGAAACACAAAAGCTACAGTACAGAAATGCAACAGCCAATAACAAAGTGTAATGTTGGTCTCTTGTCTCCCACTGTTAGATCCTCCTTTCTCATGGTCTGAAACTGCCAGTTGGCAAGCTTCGGGCTAGCAGATAGTTTTCAAGGGTATGTGACACCAGAGACAGGCTCTCATATCAGAGTAGCAGAGGATCTGAGGGGAAATGAATATTTTATGGCAGAGAGTTGCCAGGATGGGAGGGGATTTCCAGGGGATATAAAGGTTTTATGTAACTGAGAGCTTCACAGCTTTCTATCATTCAGCTAGTGTATTGCTAATAACTTTTAAAAGGAGGGGGGCTTAGGGAATAGGATGGTCTGGAAATAAAAATATAAACAAATAAACAAAAGGCCTCACTTTTGTCTCCCCAAGCCAGGTAGTGGTAGACAGTGGACTTGTTCCTGGTAGGTTACGCTGAGGATTTGGTCATGAGTTTGCATTCCTTCCTGTGCTTTTGTGATTTTAATTTGTGAATTGCCACTACACTATTTGAGATTTCCTCCACATGAATCATAGCACTATGCTCCTAGTATCATGTAAACACCATAGCTGGTGAGTCAGCCAAAGCAAGTAAATGCTTCTCTGCTTTCATGTGGGCTGTCTGCAATTCAGGTGACAACAATAGTTTTAATAGCACCCCTAGGGAATGGTCAGATGGGGCTTTTTTAAATCACCGCTCTACCAAGAAGCACCCCATCTGCAATGCACAAGAAAGTTAACCAACAGAGTGCTCAAAGTCCACCTGATTTTCCCATGCTTTTTCTTCACCTTCACCCTCATGATGGGTGCTACCCACTAATTGGCCACTTGTTTGCCCAGCTTCCTGTGGCTCTGACCGATTGCTCATCTATAGCAGGCATTTCCAATCTGTGATTGTTTTAGAACCTAAGATGTGCCGTGCTGGATCAGGCCACAAAACATCTAGTCTACCTTCCTGTTTCATACAGTGACCCACGAATTGCTTCTGGGCATTCTTAACCTGAAGGCAAAGGCAAAAAATGTACCTGCTCTCTATTCCCTACAAATAACTTTCAGAGATATCTTGCCTGTTCTCTGTAACCTGGAGGCAGTATCTAGCATCAATTCTAGTAGTTTCTTAAAGCTATCCAGGCTGGTGGTTGTCACCACCTCTTCTGATAGTAAGTCCCATAGACCAACACCAGCATGGATGTTAATGTCACTAGGGTTTTCATTCCTACATATTCTCCTTATTATGGTTTTTTTTTTTAAAAAAAAATTAGTGTCTCTGGTTTCTTTTATATTCTTTTCTGTTTATTGTTTTCAACTGCTATATTTTATTAGTATTTTTGCCATATAAGACTTACCTTTTTCCAAATTATTTCTTCCTAAAATCACTTTGGGTTCTACTTTTTTTAAAAAAAATCTTTCCTAAATATTCCTTGACAAATTATAGGCGAGTCTTATATTCCAGTGCATCTAATCAGCCCTGAAGACATTATCCTGTTTTTCACTGTTTTATTCTGTGACCTGAGCCCTTAGTGAAAGACAGGAGATACAGTACACTTATATAATAAGGAAACAAACAATCAAAAAATTTTCAAGCGATAGAAAATCATTTCGAGAAATGCATATACTGGATTGTTTTAGTGTGTCCATTTTAAACTGGGTTTTATATTGGCTTTATTGTAGACTGTCCTGAGACCTCTGGGCATAGGGTAGTATAGAAATACAGAGAAGTAAATAAATAAATAGAAAAATAAACATCCCAAGGAAAGAGTCCCAGAGAAATCAAGCTGATGCCATATATGATTGGCTACAGAGATTAAAACAAGTGAGAGAGCCAACAATACCATCTTCCACAAACTGCTTATAGCCAGGCTAGATGCATTTCTAATTGTAACTGGAAAGAGTGTGATCTGGAAGTTATTACTTCTAATTTTGTATGTGTATACAGTTGCTGCTTTTCAGTGGAAACATAAATCTTTTAAATGTCCTGTTTTAGAATAGATGAGACAGCTGTAGCTTCTATCTGTTTCTTCACTGCTTCTATTTGTCTGGCTGTTCCATCACTGAAAATGCAGGGTAGGACACTTATCCAAGTAGAGGAGACAGATGCCAGATTAGAGATGTCATTGCTACCTTATCTCCTTCAACAAAAGACTTAAAGGTCTATTTCCCATCCTCTGTATAATGGCACTGTTGGGTGAGTGTGTTGCTAAACAGCTCTGACTACCCTTGCGGGTGGAAAAGACATTCTGTTCATGCTCAGAGAGACATTTGATTATTCATTCATATATAACTACTTCTGAAGGTCCCAAGAGAAGATGTAGGCTTCCATTCCTCCATGTACTTTAGGCATCTCACTTAGGGTGCTTTCAAATGACAAGAGGATATTGTGGGATCTTATTTAGATCATGTAATTGCCTCCCATTGGTCCTCTCAGATATCAGGAGGCATTCCTGGGCTCTTACCTCCATTTGGCTCTTCCTGGTTAAAATACCTGAATATCAGCCAAGTGCCAGCCTGTTTCCCTTTGTCTTTTTTCCACGCTTGGCTGACATTCAGGCATTTCAACCAGAAAGAGAATCCTGATGAAACACCAGATGGCAAGCCGAATATAGTCCTGGGAGACACATGAATTTTTACCCATGTCTGGAGGCACCAGTTGTTGATTGATGCTTTAAGCAAAGTGGGGATATTGCTGCTGAAAAGGCTGGGTACACCCATAGATTCCTTTGCTAAGTGCCTGCTAGAGTAAAAAAAGACTGTAATATACAAGCCTTGCTGAAAACAGGGGACACATATACAAGTGCTCTATAACAAGTTTTGAATTCCTTAAATTATTTTAATGATGCATGTATTTTTTAAAATCAATTTTTGGAGTAGTTTCTGCCTGGATTAATAGTCACAAGACACACTGTATTTACTCTTTAAAGCCATTTTCATCCTACTCAGTGTGATTCCCTTTATTCTTACTGACAGTTATTAATCTAACTGGGATAAAACCCTTAAGGATGGACTCTTAACCCTTCCTTTCTTCCCCAGCTACCTATTGTGCTGGGCCCAAACAAAGCCAAACAGGCTGTTAAAGAGCATATTTGGGTCAGGGGCTTTCAGAGAATCAGATATCTCAAAGACATTTTGCTAGTAAACCACACCGGCCTGCTAATTACTTAAAACATCAACTGTCTTGAAACAATGGAGACAACCAATTCAGACTCATCACCCATAAGAAGCCTTTAATAGATCAGATGGAGATGTAAGTTTGTATAGGTAACTGATTGATTGATTGATACGTGTAGATGGATTTTTATGATGTGATGTTCCAAGTGCTTTGTTTGAGTGTTGTGCACCAAAGTCAGCAAAGCATATGAACAAAAACTGGTTAAAGTTTATTGAGGTGAAACAACACAGCATTCTGTCTTAATTTGAATTGCCCAAATACTATTTACTGATTGATGGCAGGATCCTCATAACAGTGGAGGAGCACAGTATGCCTCTCGAGGTCATTTGCAAGGATTTGAGAGCAAGTGAAAGTTTTGCCCTTGTCTTCTGCTTGAGATGGCCGGAAGCAATTGGTGGGCCACTGTGAGAGACAGGATGTTGGACTAGATGGGCTGTAGACCGAACCACCATGGCTCTTCTTATGTTTTTATGTTCTCTGTCCATTGCTGCAAGCAGTGGCATGTTGATTGCTTGCCTGCTACTACTTCTGGAGATGGGAGCATCAGATTGGGGGACTTTCATTCCCTGGTTGATGTTTCTACCCAGGGCTTTATGAATATCACGTAAAGTAACTGTGGAAGTTGGCCATTTTCTTGGGCTCTGCAAAATGAAGAATGCTGTTGAGGATGGAGTAATAGGGAATACTATAGGAGATCCTCTCATTGCTTTGCCATTATAGTTCTTTGAGCCCACCTGCACCCCAGGCTTCTAAGTTAGCTAAAGTACAGGGTAGAATAAGTCAAACACAGGAACTTTCATTTGGAAGAATTCAGGATAAGATTTCAGGGCAGTTAATATTGCATTTACAGTTTAGGTCCCTTCAAAAACTTTCCTGCTTGACCCTGCTTAGCTTTTAGTGTACAAGCATAAAGGGGGAGATTCCAGTTGTGGTGAGCCCAATTCATTAATCAATCGGACAAATGTTTAGTCTAATTAAGAGGGCCACAGACTATTGACTGCCATGAGAAGAGTGTAGGATAGTTGATTTGACCTGAGATAGTTTGGTTTTTCTTGATGGTCCAGGCACCCTGGAGTGCTGTTTGGTGTTATCTAGCAAAGATTACTGTGATTGTCAATCAGAAGAAAACTACAGCTATCTTCTTTTTACTCACCTCCCATGACAAACGCCAATCATTAACTCCTTTGCCTCCTGGATTTGTAATCCCTTGATAGTATGGTACCAGGGCTCACATGCATAGTGGAGAACAGTGAAATCCGTACTTATTTCTCCTAGGCCAGTGATGGTGAACCTTTTGAGCTTAGTGCATCAAAATTCGCAAGAAAAGCTAGCTTAACTCAGGTGCTGTGTCACATCTAGAAATATCCATAATTTTGTGGTATTTGTAGCTCTACTAAAAAGTTATATTTTTGATATATGTATTTTATTAAAAGCAAAAACAAATAATTCTTTACATTAGTGACTTTTGTTGCTGAATTTCGTTTGCTAAATCTTCAATTGAAAGATGGTATTTCATACACTTCAAGAATAAGCAAGCACTACATGCCCAGGTGCCAGAGTGACCATGTGTGTCACCCAAAAGGGCTTGGCGTGTCACCTGTGACATGTGTGTCATAGGTTGGCCATCACTGTCCTCGGCTTTAGAATTTATAGTTCAAATGGTTATTTTTGATTGCATGAGATTCAACATTTTGACTGCTCAATTTATTGAAATGTTTATTTTTTAATCACTTAAAAATTATTGAGACTTTAAGTTTGATTGTTTCATTTACTGTTTCCTTAAGAATTGCTTGTCAGTTAAATATTTTCATAAAATCTCAAAACAGACACATGTTTAGGATGAGTTCTTGAAACCTCCATCGTCTCATTAAGTTTGTTAATAACTTAAAAACTTAGTCACTTGATAATAAATAAAAAGGTTTTAACAGAAATTACAAGAAAGTTAATTTTTGAAAATTCATGTATTCAAAATCTCACAATTATAGAAGTTGTTGAATCTACAATTGGCCTATTTTATTAGAATTTAGAAATTTTTGGGAAATGGACTTACATCTAAAGTTAGAGGACCAAACATGGCCAACAATTATAACTAAAACATAAACCTAGGGTGTTTTTCCACTGTCACTAGAAGTACCCATTAAGTACCCATTAATGGGTACATAATGGCATTTTTGAACCCATGGTGACAGTTGAAAAACATCCCTAAAATAATCCACTTCAAATCTTAAAACATAATCTTAAAGGAATAACTAACTAAAATCCTCCATTAATGGTATCTAGTTCTATACAGAATTGCAAAATTTAATGGGAATATAACTACCCATAACTGTTGCAGAAGCTGGAAAGGAAAACTATTTTGTTTTGTCATATATGGAGGTCCTGTGACAAAATTAACCAGATTTGGAAAAATGTAGAAAAGGAAATGAATAACACAGTTGGATTTACAGGGAAATTAACAGAAGACGCTTAAAAGGCAAAAATGATTAGATCAAAAACAAAAAAGATGATTACATGGTTTCAAGTGCATGAGCCTTAATTGGTTTTAAAAAATGGAAATTTGGAGATAATTTGAAAATAAGATTCTGGTATGATAGGATATGGGAATATTTAGGTTACATAATAATAAAGAAATAAAGAGATATTAAGTGGCCAAAAACAAGGAACAGTTAAAAAAGAATGGAAACAATTTATTTTGGCATTACTATAACATTAAAAATGAAAGTTTCAAGGGAAATTTTATCATTAATAAGAGTTCATTAAATTCTTCTTTACGTTTTACTTTTGCATCATATGAAAAGAGCAATGATGGCAGAAGATGGTTTTTAAGGTTGGAAAGATTGTTAATCATGACTGTGATAAATATGTATTTTTTCACTTTGTTTTGTCTGTATGCTTGCTTTGCTTTTGATATTTTTTTTCTCTCAACTGTAAATTAATAATAAATAAAATAAAAAGTCTTTTCCTTTTACATATCCAAAGAAGTAAAATGAAGCCAGTTCAGAGTACGGGCAGAGCTTGTTGAAGAGTCTTCTTTTCATTCTAAATTTGTTCGCTGTGTCCTGTGTTGTTTTCCTTTCATAAAATCTTATGGGCTGAGAGATAATACATGTACTGTGAAGGATGGCTGAAAAGAGGAAACCTATTATGAAAACATTAAACTTTGGGGAATTTTCACATTGCCCTTGAACGGTTTTGGTTTTGTAAATATATTCTGGAGAACAAGCCCTGCTGGCCACTTTGCACATCCTTTCCTGCTCCTATTGAATCCTGTAATTTACCTTAATAAAACCATTTTAACCTTTCTTCAGTCCTTCCTTCCTATCTTTCTATCTGGCCTGCTTGAGTTTAGCTGTTTCCCCATTCCCCCACATGATATCGAAAGAAATGTTAAGCAACAATTAAAGAGATAATTCCCCCTCTAATCACTTACATGAGTAAATTAGTGTTGTCAAGAGCTATTAAGATAGAGAGCTCACAATTCATTAGGCTAGATTGGGCCTATGGAGCTTCTGGCATGACTGCTAGTCCAGGCTGATTAATTTCCTTGAAAACACCATCAATGCCCATCTGTTTCATTTAGATCTTTGGAGAGCAATTTTCAGGTGGACTGACCCCCTCGTCAGTTATTTCACCCAGAAGTAATGACTGACACACACAACCTACTGCGATGGGAAGGAGGGGGGAAACCCTGCACACTCAAAACCTGCAGCCGAATTTGTCTGATGGGTTAAAACTGATTAGGGAATGCACACGTACTGTTTTTACATTGGAAAGTCAGCTCCAAGTTTCCTAGCTCGGGGTTACAATTTGCTATTTGCCTGTCCTATCTCCCCACATTCCATTAGCTTGTTTCTTCTTCCAGCTGTCCTTTCCTGAGGCAAATTTGCACTTCCTGTCCTGTCTGGAGGATGGAAATGGTGAAATTGCCCATGCATGTACTAGCATTTGCACTAATGAATGCTAGTACATGTGCTTCCTCCCTCATGCATCTGAATACTCACTTGCAGTGTGGATCCATGTTCAGGCACCACCATCTCCTCTCTAAATGCTGGTGCCAGTATGCATACACTGGTGCCATCACTGGGACAACGGTGATGTGATGTGTGCATGCTCTGGTGCTGGCACATCATGTGTTGCACCAATGCCCTTGCATGATGCAGCACATACTCTTCCTTGCACCATAGAGGGACAGATGGGCTCACTGGAGGACAGGGTAGGAGGGCAAAGGCCATGGTAAGTCTACATGGTAAGTCTACATGGGGATTACTTTGTCGTGCTGCACACATAGTCTGCTCACAGTGCACTCCTGCACAGGAGGAGCGATTTCAGAGCTTTCTGTTCTTCTCCCCACAACAAAACACCCTGTGAGGTACTGTAGGTGGGGCTGTGAGAACTCAGAAGAGAGCTGTGACTAGCCCAAGGTCACCCAGCTGGCTTCATGGCAGAGGGTGGAATCAAACCCAGTTTTCCCAGATAACAGTCCGGCTGCTTAACCACTAGACCAAACTGGTGCTCGACTAGTTCTAATAAAGTTCTTCTCCCTCCCAGAAAACACCCTTTCCAGCCACAGATAGGCCCTGTCCCCATGCAATTGAAAGTCTGCTGGAACTCTTCTTTTGCCTCTGAGCGGCCCCATTCCAGGCTTTACAAGGCGCTTAGGGAGCTTAGGAAAGTGAGACACCCACGATAAAATATGTGCACTTTAAAGAAGAGTTCCAGCGCTCTTTCGGCAATTCACGGGTTTTGCTCGCTATATCTGCCTTGAGGATGCTCCGTGGCAAAAGGAGCAGGGATTGCTTGCCTGCACACACAGCCAAAAAGCATCCACACATCTGAGAAATGCAGCAGGTTCGCTTCCTTTCCTTTGTAAAAAGAGCCAGAATTGCTCAGAATTGCAGCCGCTGACTTTGCCTGGGCAGAAAGCCTTTTCTAACAGAGAACTGAGTGAAAGTAAGTGCTGAAAGTGAATGAATGAGCGATCATCTGCCTTTGCTAGGGGCGGGAAGCCGTTTCAGGAGACGGAGATCTGGCTATTTTTCCTTTTAACAAGAGAGGGGGTGGGGGGGAAAAGATGCCCGGAAAGAGAAGACGGTTACCATGGGGATGGAAAGTCCGTTTAGATTGCAGCTACCATGGGGACGCTTATTCCGGAAGTGGAGGGGACTTTTAAAGTCAGCTATAACAGAGTGACGGCAGAGGAAGCCGAGAGGGGCTAATAAGTCTTTTGGGGACAGGGCCATAATCTGGGCCAGCATTCACCTAGAATCAGCAAACTGAAATAACTGACTGGCCCCAGTCCATTTCAAAGCACTATTGTAGTCACCACCAAAGTTATACCAGTGTTTGTTTTTACTACATCAGTTTCAGAGCAACTTCACTAAATACAGGAAGAGACACACAGATGGATACAATAGTTAATAATTACTAATTTAGTCATGTTCAACAATGTATGTAATTACTGTGGCTCACATAAGAATGTCATTTCAAAACCAAACCTTAGCTTAGGAACTTCAGAGACAGTAGGGATATAGCTCTAACACCAACATTATTGCTCAACAGAACAAAAAAATGAGCCTAGTGTTATAGTTTTAACTGTGTGAAAGGGCTTTAGGGGACATTAATGACTCCTCTATACCTCTTTTCTATTTAACAGCCTGAAACAGGGTAATTAGAGGGAATATTCGGCTACTGCTGTGTTTTATGAGTGATTTCAAAGCAACCATGGTCCTTTCCAGACTACTGGGGAAAAAATCCACAGTTAGTAGAAAACCTTCAGCTTACCTGTCTGCTGAATGATGACTTGTCCCCACCCAAGACACAGGTCCTCAGCTTCCTCCTTGGCAGCTGCAAGGCTTCCATGGTGCATGCGGTGAGATGTACCTCACATGGGATGGGGCAGCCAAAGGGAGCTTAGCTGCAGGCTCAGCTCTCATTCGCTGTTCTCAACATCCTGGCGGGAAACTTTGAATTTTTCTGATCCTGTGGAACAAGTGTTCATCGTTCTGCAGTAGGTAAATTTAAAGTAGCGGCAGCATAATGTGCTGCCACTATGAAGTATTGGGCATCAGATGTGACACCCATGCCCTGATTGTGCATTGGAACACACAGTATTCCCAAGCCAGGATGAATCCCATGTTGAGTACTAGACCAAATTAGAATACTTACTACGGCTTGCTTGCACTTGGCCTTTTTCTGCAGTATATCTCAGGATAGGGGTTTGTGGTCTGCATGTTAATTCAGCCTCACTTGGGGCATGCTGTAGCCTGCACTAGCATGTGGACAGCAGACCCATATTCCTATATTCCAGAGTAAAGCCAAGTATGAATAGGACTGTGGTGTCAGAGCCAAGCTGACACTGAAGACAGCTGTGTCTATACCTAAATCTGGAGGAATGCCCAATGGCTAAAGCTTGTATGAAAGATATATGTTCTGAGTACTCAGCACTCACCTGTTTTATTTATTTATTTTTTATTTATTTGTATTTCTATCCTTCCCTGTACCCAAAGATCTCAGGGTGGGTTACAATATTATATTAATCTTAGACAGGTCCCTGCCCTCAGGCTTACAATCTAAAGAGACAAGAAACAAAAGGAAAATGGTGTGGGTGGGAACAGGGAAGAGCAAAAAGCAAGCATTTCTGTGCCTGAAGAAGATTCTGAAGTTTGACCACAAGCAATCCAAATGGCTCACTTTGTTGATCGTTGTCTCTTTGTGTAAAATTTCTGACTTGAAGGTGGTTCCCAATGTGATGTTTCCAATTTGTTTTATAAAGAAGAAATGCCATAGATGTGCTGTAAGAAGCATTGGAGGTAGCAATGAGTCGAGTTAAGCGGGCACTTGGTGCTGCAGATTTGCGATGTCATGAGACAATGAATGAACAGTTGCATTTCACGCTCCCATCAGTGATATCCTCTGAAGATGGATATCAAAGCCGTATCCAAAAGCAGAACTATGGAACACAACATAACAACCCCAAAACAGTGACAAGTGAGATAAAAACTGGCCCTTGAAGCCCCCTTTCTTCCAAATTAATAGCTGTGTTTGGGGGTATTTTTCCCCAAAATGCTGGGGTGATAACTCTGGAAACAAAGCCACTGGTCTCACTGGGGTGGCATCCATTTAGTGGTACAAAGAGCCTGCCCTGAAGGTGGGGTTTTGTAATGTTTTGGAGTCCCACAGGAGCAAAGCAGCAAGCACCCCCAATGAGTCCAAATGCTGCAGAAGTCTGAGTTTCAACTTCCTTCAGCAACTGCAGCTGTGTTGCTGGCCATACATTTGGATCTTAGCTGCCACAATCATTTTCATGGTGTCTTGGAATCAAATCAGCAAGCCCAGCCCAAGGGTGGTTAAGCTGAGGTTCCCACAAGACGCCCTTCTTTATTCCTGGAGAAGGAGGCTTATGGATGGAAGCAGTTGGAAATATATGTCTGCCCAGCCTTCAGATGCCTAGAAAACTCTGTTTTGGGCCAAATGACTGGAGCCTAGGACTTACCAAGAATGGTTTAGAAAGCCAAGTATGTTTAGCTTTCAGAAGAAGAGCATAAGGAAATGGTAATGATCCACAGCTCTCTATACAGATGCCACATCCAAGAATGGGCAGATACATTCTTTGTTGCTCCAAGGGCTGAACTACGACCAGTGAGATGAAACTGAATTCACACTAGACATTCGAAGGAAATAACTAATTGCAAGAAGTCTTAGGCCATTTCTGCCCTCCAGATCTTGGGGAGGCATGGGAGGGATCTGGATTAATTCATGACACAGATGTAAAGCTCACACGAGCTTCAAAGCCACACTCCCTTGTCTTCAAGAGCTAGGAGCAAATGTTCCTGTAGGGGAGATGTTTAGCATGCCATTGAAAAGCACCCCCTGATAGTACCGGAACATGGAGGTGTGCTTTCTACACACCTTCTGTGTTCCATTTCAGGGTCACTGTCCCTCTGGCAATAACCATTAAAAGATACTAGCAGGGATCTGGTTTGAAGGCCTCCCCTTAACCTGGATCAGGATCCATCAACTGGACTCAGATTTGGACCAGCAGGGGATGGGGCATCTGTGATCCACATTAATGTGTGGTGGCCCAGAAGGTGTACTGCACAGACCCTTAATATATATTAAGGGTCCCTGCGGAAAGAGCCTTAAACAGTAGGACAGTCTGAAACAGTCGTGGATTTCTCCACATTGGAGGTTTTAAAACAAAGGTTGGATTGCCACTTCTTGAGGACACTTTAGAAGATTTCTGGCCTGAGAAGAGGGTTTCAGTAGATTACCTCCAAGATTCCTTCCAGTTAATATATTCTGTGATTCTGTGAAAACTACTGCCTGCTTACACGCAGAAAGTATTTAAAGATAAGAGGAGTATGCAAGACTAAACTAAATACAGCAGGCGACTTCATAATGAAGTATTAATTGGGCATTAACCATGTGTGAGTTAAATGTAGCCCAGCAGGTGGCGGAAAAGCTGTAGCAAAGTCAGGGGTAAGCCCACTGGTAAACTACAATAATTTCTTTTTATTTACGGTATTAATAACTGCAAATTTAGAGTATTCACAAATGAAAAATTACGTAGTGTTTCAGTATTCACAATGCATATATTCATAACATAATATGAACTTTCTAAGCCCCAGCCAATGTGTGGAGACTTTTGCAGAATTTCAACCATTTTAGGACTAGAGTGAAGAATGAAGGGGTTCACAGAGTCAGTGTAGTGGCCGACTGGTTCCGTTTTGGAGGAATTAGTGTTTTCTTTTTCTCTTTGGACCTTCTTCTTTTGATTTCTAGGTGTCTAAGGAGCTGATTGGAATTCCTTCCAGCCTTCTGCAGGCCCCCCCACCCCCCAATGCACACCTGGGACCCATAAGCAAGCACTAAAACACATTGGGATGTGCTGAGAGCATCAGGACCAGCCTCAGCTAGGAAACCTATTATTGCTTTTCTAAGTTCCATCACCTTTTGTTGTCTTCATAAGTCCTGATCATCATCAACAAAGGACATTTTTTACAATTCTTACCTGTGGCACTACTGAGCTGGGAGGGTGCCTGATTTTGATACCTATGAGAGAGTTTGAGATACCTGGAAGTCACCTGTGATGGTGGCATTAGGATCAAGCAACTCTTACCTTTTCTCCCCCTTTACACCTTCCAGATCCAATATCACTTATCCGAATATCACAGCTGCAATGATTTAATCCTTCATTTGTGAATTTGCAATTCATGGCATTCTTGCTGGAAATCTAGCAGTTACAGATAATGAGGGGCAACCCATTGTTCAAATCTCATTGATTTTAATAGATTGCACAAAGAAAATTCCCCTGTGCATTCTGTGTGTTGTTCTGCTTATTTCAGGGTTTTGGGTCAAGACTAGCTTTGTGTTTGTTTTTTGAGACTTCATTTTGTTTCTCTCTCAATAAAGTCTCTGGCTGTGCTTCTTTTGTGTCAAAAAACTCTACTGGGGAAATGATACAGTTCCTTATGAGCACACCTTGATCCCAAGTTATAATGAGAATCATGTTAATGTAGGCTTTACTGCAGGGATAAATGTCATATGAAAATTAACCCCAAACCATAACCCTTTCTGCACTTGGCCTTATTCTGGAATATATCTCAGGATAGGGGTCTGTTGTCTGTATGCTAATGCAGGCTATGGAAGGTCTCATCTAGGACCCACCATGGTCTACACTAGCATGCAGATAGCAGGCCAAGTGCAGAAAGGTCCCATCTTTCTGCAGGGTGGTTTGGGTAACAGCAAGAAGGTTTCTTTCTTTAGGAGCAAGCAAAGCAATGGTTTTTCATGGAATATCAAGAGTGAGATGATCTGGTATTGTGTAGGGCTGTACTACTGTGCAGTGCTCCTTCTGTGTCATTCTTAACTAAAAGACAAGGAACTGTCAATGATGTGCCTTCAGCCAGACAAAGGTTGCTAGGACTACGGGTGTGCATGAATGCAATTTTCAGGATTTGATTTTATTTGAACCAAATATCAAAAAATTCAATTCAATTTGAATCTCTAAAATTCAAATTTAACCGAATTCTATTCAAATTAAACAAATTTGAATCTATTTGTCTGAATTTTCAATTCATACTTGCACTTACGTATGTCAACAACATTCGTATGCGCCCATATGCATCGTTGTTACGCATCCCTTATGCACATGTATGCATTTGTACTTGTCTATATGCATCCCATAGTTATCCAATATGCCACCTGTTTTTGTCCCGTACGGATCTGTACAAATGCGGTAAAGATGTGGATCTGCAGTATGCATTATGTACGAACCCATACACATATGAATGTCCAGATAATTTGAACAAATAGATCCAAACTTTAAAATTCGTTCAAATCTTTAAATTCAAATTTATGGACATTCAATTCAAATTCGAATGCCAAAATTTAGACAAATTTAAATGAATTTTGAATACCTTTGAATATTCATGCACACCCCTAGCTAGGAGAAGTTGAAGCTCAATTTTTGCGCTTTAGTGGATGATCATGGTGAAGTCCTTCCTAGGTATTATAGCAGCAAGTCAGTTCCAGCTTGGGTGAAGTGAAAGCAGGAGCTTTTCTCAGAGCACACGGCGAGAGATAGAAACAGGAAGTTTTTCTCAGAGCGCACGGCGTGAGATAGAAACAGGAAGTTTTTCTTAGAGCACACGGCGTGAGGTAGAAACAGGAAGTTTTTCTCGGAGCACACGGCGTGAGATAGGAGCAGGAACCTTTTCTTAGAGCACACGGCGTGAGGTAGAAGCTTTCTCAGATCAATCAGAGCAGTGGACCAATAGGAATTAGCCACACCCTCAGGGAGGAGGAGTTACTCTGCTCAGCAGGGCTTAAATAGAAATGGCCTGCGCGCCGTTAGGCGCGCGAAATTTTTTTAAAAAAATAAATAAAGAAAAAGAAAAAGAAAAAAATTAATAAAAGGTACAGTGGGATTAAAAAAAAAATTCATTCATACCTTAGCATCACATCTTTAAAATCCTTACCCTAAAAGCAATATGGAAGGCGAGAACACCTGTATTGTCACGTGCAACGTATGCGGCATGTTTATGACTCTACCACAACAGATGCCACATTTTACCTGCCACAAATGCAAGCTTGTGGCTCTCCTGGAGGAAAGGGTTAAAAGTCTAGAAGAGAGAGTCAAGACACTGAAGCAGATTAGAGAAGAAGAGAACTTCCTCGACAGCATGGAAGAAACACTTCAAAATGAAGGGATAGAAGAACATCGTTCTGTAGTTGCAGAAACTGAGTTATGGAAGCATGTGACCCAAAGGAGCAGGAAGAACAGGAGACATTCGGAACCCTTGCAATTAAACAACCAGTTCCAGATACTCAGTCAGGAGAACAACACATCTGAAGAGTCGACGACAAGGTCTACAAATATTACTCCAATAGGCACTGAGAAATCTCTGGAATGGAGAGGAAGAAATGGTAATGCAAAGAAAAAGAGGAGAGTAGTGGTCATAGGAGATTCACTTTTAAGAGGAACAGAGGCAACTATCTGCAGACCTGACAGAAACTCACGAGAGGTGTGCTGTCTCCCAGGGGCCCGGATCAAAGATGTAACTGATAGCATATCGAGGCTATTCAGACCTACAGACTACTACCCATTATTACTCATACATGTGGGCACAAATGATACGGCAAAAAAGCACTTTGAAAACATCTACAGAGACTTTGAAGACCTTGGCAGAAAAGTAAAGGAACTGGGAGCACAAGTAGTCTTTTCATCTATCCTTCCGGTGGATGGTCACGATAAAAGTAGAAGGGATAGGATTCTTGAGGTGAACAAGTGGCTACGTCGGTGGTGCCGGCAGCAAGGATTTGGATTTCTGAACCATGGAGAAAACTACCTATATGATGGACTCCTTGCAAGAGATGGGTTGCACCTTACAGGGACAGGAAAGAATGTATTCAGGAAGCGCCTTGCTTTGGTTATTAGGAGAGCTTTAAACTAAAACAAAAGGGGAAGGGTAACAAAAAGTCAAGCAAAAATACTCAGTCAATCAAACCAGGCGATATTCTTACTCCCAGAAATAGTACCAATGAACAAACACATAAATTTTGTAAGGAAAACAGAGGAGGCAAGCTCGCAATAGATATCAATTACAAACTAAAATGTCTCTACACCAATGCCCAAAGCATGAGAAATAAAAAAGGGGAGCTGGAGATCCTGACCCAGGTAGATAAATATGATGTCATAGGTATTACGGAAACCTGGTGGGATAACACACATGAATGGAACACAAACATTGAAGGCTACAACTTGTTTCTGCGAAACAGACTTAACAAAAAAGGAGGGGGTGTTGCGCTGTATGTTAAAAAAGAAATTGTCTCCTCAGAGGTTCAAGTTTCAGAGAGTGGAAGCTCAGTAGAATCGGCATGGGTAAGAATTCAAGGAGAGAGCAACAGAAAGGATACCATTGTAGGAGTCTATTACAGGCCCCCTGGACAAACAAAAGATATGGATGACCTATTCCTAGACCAGATGGCTAAACTTTCATGAAAGCATGACATAGTGATTATGGGAGACTTTAACTACCCAGACATTTGTTGGGGATCTCGCTCAGGAAAAAGTCACAAGTCTAATAAGTTCTTATCCTCTCTCGCTGACAATTTCATGTACCAAAAGGTGGTGGAGGAAACAAGAGGATTGGCTATCCTTGATCTAATTCTTACCAACAGAGAGGAAATGGTGGAGGATATCAGAGTTTCTGGGGCATTGGGAGGCAGCGATCATGTTATCCTTGAATTCTGGATAATAAGGGAAGGAAAGCATGAGAGGACTCAGACTTCAAAGTTGGACTTCAGAAGGGCGGATTTTGATGGACTCCGGAGGAGGTTAGGAGGGATCAAATGGTTAAATGTACTAAAGGATAGAAATGTCCAAGAAGGGTGGGATATTTTGAGAAATGCAATATTAGAAGCGCAATCATTAACAATTCCTCAAAGAAGGAAGAATGGAAAACATCTAAAGAGACCAGGGTGGATAAACCTAGAACTTAAAAACTTGATAAAAAAGAAAAAAGAAATGTTTAAGAAATGGAAGGAGGGATACATATCTAAGGAGGAATATAATGAAATCAGTACAATCTGCAGGGCAAGTATCAGAAAAGCTAAAGCTAAAAATGAACTGAGGCTTGCAAGAGAGACTAAAAACAATAAAAAAGGGTTTTGGGGATATGTCAACAGCAAAAGAAAAGTCAAAGAGGTTTTGGGAAGTCTGCAGGGAGAGAATGGAGAAGTGAACGAAAGTGATCTTGAGAAGGCAGAGATTCTGAACTCCTATTTTGCATCTGTTTTTTCCAAGAGGGATAATGTACATGCAACAGTCCTTCACTGTACTGATGAAGGACTAGGAGAATCAAGACACAAAATCAACACTGAGAGAGTAAGGGAACGCTTAGCTAACTTAAACGAATTTAAGTCCCCGGGTCCAGATGGATTACATCCTAGGGTACTGAAGGAATTAGCAGAGGTAATTGCTGAACCACTTGCTGTAATCTTTGAGAAGTCATGGAGAACAGGAGAAGTCCCAGACGATTGGAGAAGGGCAAACGTTGTTCCTATCTTCAAAAAAGGGAAGAAGGTAGACCCAGGGAACTACAGGCCTGTTAGCCTGACTTCAATACCAGGAAAGATTCTCGAACAAATTATTAAAGAACACATATGTCAGCATTTGGATAGGAATTCAATCGTTAACAGTAGTCAACATGGGTTTGTATCAAACAAGTTGTGTCAGACTAACTTGATTTCATTTTATGACAAAATCACTGAATGGGTTGATCAAGGAAATGCAGTAGACATAGTATTTCTTGATTTCAGCAAAGCATTTGACAAAGTATCTCATGCGATCCTCATTGAAAAATTGATCAAATATGGGTTTGACAAGGCAACTATAAGGTGGGTTCAAAACTGGCTTAGTAATCGTACTCAAAGAGTGGCTTTAAATGGCTGCACATCCAAATGGAAGGAAGTGTCAAGTGGAGTACCACAAGGTTCTGTCCTGGGCCCAGTTATGTTTAATGTTTTTATAAACGATCTGGACGAGGGAGTTGAAGGGAAACTGATCAAATTTGCTGATGACGCAAAGCTAGGGGGGATTGCAAACACCAGAGAAGAGAGAGAGAGGATTCAAAAAGATTTAGAGAAACTCGAACAATGGGCTGCAACTAATAAAATGGTATTTAACAAAGAAAAATGCAAGGTTCTGCACCTGGGCAAGAAAAATGAAAAAAGCACATATACAATGGGAGGAATTCGGCTGAGCAGCAGCACATGTGAAAAAGACTTGGGTGTCCTGGTAGATCATCAACTGAACATGAGTCAACAGTGCGAGGCAGCTGCAAAAAAGGCAAACGCAATCCTGGGGTGTATTAGGAGAAGCATAGAGTCCAGATCACGTGAAGTTATTATCCCCCTCTACTCTACCTTGGTCAGACCTCATCTGGAGTACTGTGTCCAGTTCTGGTCACCCCAGTTTAAAAAAGACACTGACAAGCTGGAGCAGGTTCAAAGGAGAGCTACCAAGATGGTGAACGGTCTGCAAACCATGTCCTATGAGGAACGGCTTAAGGAACTAGGAATGTTTAGTCTAACAAAAAGAAGACTGAGAGGAGACATGATAGCTGTCTACAAATACCTCAAGGGTTGTCACAAGGCAGAGGGATCAGCCCTGTTCTCACTCTCTCAAGGAAGGACTAGAAACAATGGGGTGAAACTGCAGGGGAAAAGATTTAGTTTAGATGTTAGGAAAAAATTTCTAACAGTAAGAGTGATCAACCAGTGGAACAGGCTGCCACGGGAGGTGGTTGGTTCCCCTTCGATGGAGGTCTTCAAGCAGAGACTGGACAGCCATCTGTCTGAGATGGTTTAGGAGATCCTGCCTTGAGCAGGGGGTTGGACTCGATGACCCAGGAGGTCCCCTCCAACTCTACCATTCTATGATTCTATGATTCTATGATTCAAGTGTTCTGGGAGTCTTCCTTCTGCTCACCCTACTAGGGCTTCCCTTAGATCACACCAACATGTGGAAGGAAGGCTTCTAATACACTTGCTGTTCTTCTGGTATACTGGCCAGTGCAGAATTGTCCCTAAAGAACCTCTTTTTGGCAAGGTAATTGTAAATTCCTTTTCATTTAGTGCATGCATCCTTTCCATCATATTTTAACATGGCAAATGCAGTACAATGAACTGCTTAAAGAGGCCCAGGGCTATCAGTTGTTTCACCAGACATCCTGCCTCTCCTCACATGAAAAGGTGCAGGGAACTCACCATGGTTGGAAATGTGGCTGCCACCATCTGTGGGTGGGGCCACATTATGCTTATGAGTGACATCATCATGGAGGTGCTCTGACATCAAGTGCATGCATGATGATGTCATTTTGCAAGTGCAGTGTGGTACCACCCACAAAGAGGAAGATAATGCTTCTGGCGAAGTCATGTTTCTGGCAAAGGTGAATTCTCCATACCTTTTTTATGGAACTCTACTTGGTAGAGAGTGTGGTGCCTACTTGTATTTCATTGTATACTAAAGTTGAGTTAAAAATGAGTTTTAAACGTTTGGTAACCGGTGGCAGTCTATACCATTAATTGGATTGGAAAGCAGGGGCAGGGCTTGCTCAGCTCAATAGGAGGGAGGAGGGGTGAGTCATCAGCGCCTTCCAGCCAATCAGAGGAGGCAGGCTTGCCAGGGAGAGATATGAAAGGCTAGCCCAATGGCTGCCAGATGTTCTATGTTGTTTTGTTCTAAGATCTGGTCAGGGTGGGCAGTTTGTGTGAAAGCTCATGTAATCTTCAGGGAGCAGAACACACATAGATCCAGGGATCACTGCACTAGGGAAATAGGCAGGCGGATCTCTTGAAGAGAAGGGTAGAGAGGCAGATCTCTTGAGATGAAGGGTTAGATACAGGCAGGCTGAAACGCTTGTTCTTGTTAAATTTAAGACTTACCTGATGTTCCAATCAGAATTGAGTTTGTAAATAATAAACTTGTTGACTTCAAAGAGCTTTGAGTCAAAGAGCATTTATTACTTAAAGCCACAATTGAGAGACAGGCTGATTGAGGCTGAAGCAGCTTTAAGGGAAGAGAGAGTGGGGAGGAAGTTTGGCGCCGCTATTGGTGACTCTGAGAACCACTTCATACATAGTTAAGGGACTATAAAGGGAAAGTGACAAACCTTGCAGGAGGAAGTGTTAAAGCAGCCAGGCTAACGCTACATTTCACGCTACCGACAAAAATAGGACATCACCCAGAGTTTAACCAAGACAGATATATTTAATCATTTAGTTTATTCAAAATACCAGTTATTACAAGCCGCTCTGTCTTGTTAGAGGAGTGTCACAGAGAGTCTTCGGAGAGCACATTTCTTACATTTCTTTAATGTGAAAAATGTCTGTTCATTTGCATTCTATGCTTGTAACTCCTATTAGTAAGCCACAGTTATGAACTAGGCAAACTAATAATCACTGAGGTCATTAAGGCAGAATATTGTACCAAAAACAGAAAGCTTTAGACAAAATATTAAGAGATTTTGGGCCTTTTTCGCATTTGGCTTCCTAGCTGTGGGAAGCTTTGGGCAAGATGGCCCAGAATGCATTAAGCATCTGCACTTGCAGATACTTAGTGCATTCCAACCCTAGCCCAACCCTTTCCCAAACTTACCTGGAGTGTGGATGGCTGCCTGAACAGCAGCCATCCTCAGATTCTGGAGCTAATGCCAGTGCACATGCGCAGCACCGTCACCAGGGTGATACACTGAGGAAAGGAGGTGGTAAGTTCAGATTAAATATCTATTTCCTTATGGCATTTACCTCTCCACATTCTCCTGATGAAAACAAATTGCCATGAAGTTTGAATTTGCAGCTGAACCTGCTCAGCTCATATTGGAAGCAGTCAGATGCAATACTTTTTCCTCACAAATGTTACTGCTTCATGAGACAATCTCTTGGCAGCTGTTACATGACATCTTTATTTGTTATTATGCATGATAGCAATACTGACACACAACCACCCAGACCTATTTGTATTGTACCAAAATTGTATTATACTGATATTATGAGAACTTCACTGTTAATATTAGGGTCTGCCTTCTTTTATGAGATAAATTGGCTCAAACCTTTGTTCAGATTACCAATTATTGCATAAACTTGCTAATTTTTGTCACTTTAACTGTTACATTAAGCACCTGTGCAGTTTGCTTATATTCCTTTAGAATGAGGTCAGCAGTTTGAAGAATTAAATTACTGTCTTCAATTATGCTGTTTTAAAGAATCCACTTCAGTAGAGTGCTTAAACATATGTTTTAATAACCTTCTTTTCTGATTTGAATATGTGCTTACAAATAAACATGTTTTTGGGGTTTTGTTGTTTCTTCATTCATTTTAGTGATATGTTCAACATATAATATAGCTTCAGTCTGGAGCTTGCACATATTTTATTATGGATAATGGGAGTTTCTTTTTCAGTATAGTGCAAAGAATCTCAGATTTCAGGTTTGCTGAGATGGTGAACAGTTTTATCTGGCTGTGGTTGAACTGTGGCTGTTTTAACCATACAGCATTTTGTATATGTCACTAATTATCTTAATATTACATTTTCTAAAACTGGTTAAACTGAATGAAGCTCAGCTGTGATACATGAGCACAATGAGGTGGTAGAATGAAAGTTAAATGAAGAAATAATGAATGGATGAATGAATGGATACAATATGATTAGAGTAAAGGTATCCTGGCACTTGGCATAAGATACATAGTGTAATTATTATTAAATCTTTAAATCTATCTTTTGCTTGTTGTAATAAAAAGAGAAGCAGCCCACAGTTAAACTGAATGTTATTTTTCTTAGCACAGCTGCACGGATTCTAAGGGTGCTTCCGCACAGGCTATTTAACACCCATTAAGCACACATCTGGAAACGCGCCTCCACACACGCGTAGCTGTTTCGGACACATCCGGTGACGTGTGTCCGCACAGCAACACGGATTAGTAACACTTTCGCGGTGGTGCATCCGCATTTGTGGGTCTATTTAGCACACTTCCGGTTAGGTGCGTCCGCACCTGTCCGTGACTAAAGTGTGCTAAATGGGTGTTACTTGCACACCACATATGATGTGTGCTTAGTGGGTCTTGCGCTGTGAAAACGCATCCATTTAGGATGTGTCTGCACAGCGCAAGTGTGCCTACCGAGGGCCACTCAGGAGGTGCGCATGACGCAGGCATACTGCATCCTGTGTTCCTCCTAGCAGAATTGGGGTGACGCCGAACTGGTAAGGAGGGGGATTCGCGCGCTCCCACCTGGGTGGGCAAGGGTGGGCTTTAGAGAAGCTCATCCTGGCTCCAGAAGCAGAGATCCACCACTTCTGGGGCACGGGCGAGCCGAAAGGTAGGAGCCCCCCAGCTCGCCATGCTTGGCTCTGAGGAGCCAATCATGGTGGGCTGGGGGAGGGCCCCAGAGCACGGATCTATCTGGATCTATTCCGCCCTCCCGCCACGTGTGCGGAGGGGAGGGGGGTAGATCCACATCTATTAGATGCAGATCTACCCCGTAAATCCGGATCTACCGGGGATCCGGATTTAGTAAAACCGGGTCCTCTGGAATCCGGTTTTACTAAATCCGGGCGTGGTAGATCTGGATTTAATTGGGCCTGTGCGGAAGCACCCTAAAGGGCTTATTGGCTGTATCTGCATCACACACCTTGGTGGAGTTCATGGGCCTCTGAAGCTGCAGGTCAGAGGGATTTTTGCAGTCTGGTGGAAATGATACCAAGCTCAGTGTATTGCTTCAATCAGTGTAGCCATCTGCATGGTGCATCACTGGATCGGTCTACCACTGGGAACACTCAGGCCACTGACATTGTACCACAGGTGGGTTTCCCAGAAAGCCTCGACTGAGCAACGTAATGCACTGACAACTGAGAGTGCCATATTTTCTGCAGGCTCTCTAGTCTGGTCTAGTGGTTAGGGAGCTGGACTCTTATCTGGGAAGACAGAGTTTGATTCCCTTCTCCTCCATGAAGCCAGCTAGTCACAACTCTCCTTCTGAGCTCTCACAGCCCCACCTACTTCACAGGGTGTTCTGTTGTGGGGAGAAGAACAGAAAGCTTTGTCAGCTGCTTTGACTCCCATTGAATGGGTACGAAAAGTGGGGTAGAAAAGCCAACTCTTCTTCTTCTTCTTCTTCTTCATCATCATCATCATCATCATATGTATTTACACTATATACATTGTCCATTGAGGCAGATTCTCCCACCTAAATGGGATATTTGCCTAGTGATATCCTGAAGTCAGCCCCCCAGCAGTTGTCTCCTGACTAAATTCTTCCTGCTCACAGAAGAGGTCAGTCATACTTCATGGCAGAGATAACGTGTAATGCCATACCTGACATTCCTTCCCACCACCCCAAGATCAAATGCCCCTCTTCCCCTTCATGAAGAGGTCCTGGTTTGATTGGATATCTGGAATGGAAGGCCCAAATAAGTCTTGGTGTGTTTAGATTGGTAACATTAATCCAGCAATGTGAAGAAGCAGGGAGGCACTTCTACAATATAAAATACTGGAGTTTCCCTTGCCACAGTCTTGAATGTTCCACCTCCTGTATTTCAAAGTGGTTGTGGCTGTTGACCAGGATGGGTGGAGAGGGTGGAGAAGATACCTGCCAAGAAGATGCGGATACTGTCAATTTGAGAAGGTTCCTGTGGAAGACAGGGTAAATCTTGTAGTGAGCCAGGAGGTTGAGCTCATAAGCCATAGCCCTCACCCTTCTTTTGATGGCAAATGGTCTCGCAAACTTTGGGCCCTGCTTCTGAGTCAGATGGCAGGTGAACTAAGTCACCCCACTGAATCTCACACTCCTTTAGCAGCCTGTAATGACTTCTCAGACTTGGGCCAAGCACTGTATATTTGCTGTACCCGGGACTACAGTGTCACAGGATCACTCACTGCTGTCATCAAAGTGGGTAAAGGCTGTAGATCTTGGGCATAGACAACACAGAGCAAAGACAACCCCATGGTGCTCTGCTTGAAAGCCAACATTGCATAAGGTAGGAGCTCCATTCAGTCAACTTGTTGATTACAGACCTATCATTGCAGATACAGTTCCAAGATCTGGTTGATATGCTCTGCTTGGCTGCCTGTCTGAGGGTGATGAGTTGTGGAGAGATCGAATAGTTTCATGAAAGCCTTCCAAAATCATGTCATGAATTGCACACCTCTGTCACTTGATCTTTAATGGTGCATCACTGGATTGGTAAACACGCATGAACATCCCAGCCAACTCTTGTGTAGCTGGGAGTGAATGGCAAGGAACAAAGTGGGCTTGTTTGGAAAAGAGGTCATTATAACCAAGATTACAATAAAATCCATCCTGACATTCCAACTTGGCCCTGGGTGGAGTCAACAGAAGTTGCAATAGACCTTCCTGCCTCCCTTCCTGCCTTTTTTGTAGTGGCACAAACAGGGCATCTGCAGATGTAGGAGTGGAGGTGGAGCAATTTCATGAATCTGTAATGTCCTACCATCTTGACACTGTGCTCCTGCCTCAGGATCTTGCTCTCCAAGCCCTCTGGGATGTATAACTTATTGTCCTTAAATACCATGCCCCCATCTTCTACCAAGGTAGATTAGTGTGCTTGGAATAATCTATGTCCAATGCCCCCCTTCATCCTTTCAGTGAAGTGCAGACTAGAGACGTGCATGAAGGTTTTCCCCCATATGACAAGTTTTCACTTGAAACCTTTGTCGAAGTGAAGGAAACAAATCTTCTGGGAAAGTGCCCAACTTGAGGTGGCCAGCTGCTTTCCTTGGTGGCACTGCCACCTGGGATTGCGACCACCCCCAGCCGTATTAAACATAACAAAGCTTCAGCTGAAGGGTTGATAGCTTCATTTCACCTATGAAAGTAGGCTTCTTCACCCTCAAAGGCAAAGGATCAGACCTTTGCACTTTGTACAAATTGGTACTGAAAATATTCGACATATCCCTAATGCAGACACCGTGGCCTTTGCTTTACCTTCACTGTGGGTTGTCACTTTGCGTTCTAGCTGGCAGGAGGTGAACAGTATGTCCACAGTCTTCACCCCTTTACTGCTATGCTCAGGCAATCTCAATTAAAGTATCCACAAAGAAGTAAGAGTAAAGTTAAAGTGACGGGAAAGCCTGGCCCATCTAATTTGTCTCTTTAAAAGGTTATACAGAGATTTGAGTGCCTCCACCCATGGGCAGAGATCAACCGTAGTTTATGGCTGGGATGTCATGCAATGCCATACCTGTTAGGGTGTTACATTCCACACAAAAGGATGGAAAACCTTCTGTGATCATGCCTTCAGATAATATCCAGTGATAACAACCAAAAAGACCATCTATCTGTTTGTGAGTCAATGTGTGTGACAGAATGAAAGCAATAACATTTTTGCATTTGCTTGCTGTTAAATGTATTCTGACTATAAATGAACGGAAGATTTGCTCAAATGACTCATACTACACTTGCTGCCTGTTGAATTAGCCTTAATTTGGATGGAAAAGATTGAGACAAAAATCAGTGAAACATCTGCACAATTAGTTGCTCCAGGCATAGAAGAAATTAAACAATGCATTCCTTCCTTAAAGATTTATTTAATTTCAATTTTCTCTGAGGAAAAAGAAGAAGAGTTGGCTTTTCTACCCCACTTATCTCACCCATTCAAGGGGACTTAAAGCACCTGACAAAGCTTTCTGTTCTTCTCCCCACAACAGAACACTCTGTGAGGTAGGTGGGGCTATGAGAGCTCAGAAAAGAGCTGTGACTAGCCTAAGGTCATCCAGCTGGCTTTATGGAGGAGAGGGGAATCAAACCCTGTCTTCCCAGATAAGAGTCCAGCTCCCTAACCACTAAACCAAACTGGCTCACTGACTATAGGAGAACTGCCTACTTTTATATTTGGGTTTTCTTCCGTAATCTACATAATCTGGCCATTAACCGGTCATTTAAATGGTGCGTATTTCAGTATTAAATTAACCCTTATTTTGATTTTTGGATTTTTGAATAAATATGCACGTGCTTTTAATTATTATGATAACCATCAACCATATAGTTGGGGTAATTTTATACCCCAGAAAAGTGGAAATATATATTTTATTCTCTGTATTCAGTGATATGGATTTACAATTTCAAGGTAACTCCTTCTGAGAAAGTAAGAGGTGGTATTCCTCCAAAGGTCACCAGAAGGAGAAGCTGTGTGCTCATGTTCTGCAGCTGGTTGGCTATTGTGTGAACAGACTACTGGACTTGATGAGCCACAGGTCAAATCTAACAGGACCTTTTTAAATATTCTTATGAAAATCACAAGAAAAATCATTATAAAAATCATATGCTTTCACCACAAGGATTAAAAACAAGTGGGATATACATGATCCCATGTCTACCAGTTACTTTTAATATTTCACCTTTATTGCTGAACCATTATTAACACTATAAGTAACCCTCTGTGTTACGTATTTGGATAATTGTAGACTGACATGAGTCCACAAAGGCAAGCAACAGTAATTATTTTAGAGGCTACTGTTCCAGTGCTCTTTAAATATTTGATGTATTGAAATTAAAAAAAAAACCTCTTTCTTCTCAATAAATTTAGTTAAGTTATTTTAAGTAACCACATCCCTCTTCCCTTGTATTTAATAAAATTAAGTGGAGGAAAATATTCCCATTTAGTCAATTTGTCACTTCCTGGGGAGATGCCAGGGATTGAACCTGTAACCTTGTGCTTTCTGGGCAGTGGCTTTACTGCTAAGCTGTTAATACAAGAATAGAGATGTGTGAAGTACTGAAATGAGAGCCAACTCTATGGTAGTTTTCCCCCTCTGGTAAAGAACATCTTTCTTTCTTTCTTTCTTTCTTTCTTTCTTTCTTTCTTTCTTTCTTTCTTTCTTTCTTTCTTTCTTTCTTTCTTTCTTTCTTTCTTTCAACAAAACACACATATTATCTTAAAATCCTGTCAGTATAAAGGGGAGGAAGAAATCCCTTTTCCTTTGACCAATATTCTTTACTCTCCCGGAGAAATTGGCCTTGTGATTGGAATATTGTCTGCAGTCTTGTCAGCAATGAGTGACAGGTTATAGAAAGCAAATCAACCAAAAGCTATTACCCTCTTACTTCAGTGGAGTTTGAAAAATGGCCATAAATTAATGTTCTGTGCTGACTTAAAGGAAAATTCTCTACCGGTATTCCAAAATGCATCAGGTCATAATTGTTTTTAAGGGAGGTGCAAAATAACCACTAACAGTAGGCGTTTTTTGGCCTGTTTACAAGAAAACCTATAAATGAATTCTTTTAACACAGATTTGCTATTATAAATATATACCTTACTGCGACTATACTTCTCATTAAGTGATCGTGTGATTCCCCACTGTATATTTTTACTGCTAAATGTCTGACGTTGTAGGTGAATCCTGCAGGATGCTGGGACCTTATTCTTAGTCTAACAGCAATTGGCCAACTTGTCCTTCTGAAATGAAGAAAGTGCTTGGTGTGGCTCTTTTTGGAAAAAGAAAAGCTTCTGAGTTTGGATGTGTATCTTTTCAAGAGTTTTGAAATGGTTTTGGTGAGCTTTGAGTGCTTGTGATTGTTTTTGTGTGCTTTTGGCCCTTTCTGCACTCGTTGGTGATCTGGAATAAGAGGCTCCTTAATCTGGATCATGGGGCTCCTGATCTGCACATTAATGCAGATCAAGGAGGCCCCATCTCTGCTGCTCTTGACTCCATCTGCACTGGACAGATCCAGATCCAGGACTGAATTTGCACTTCGGCCCGTAGTATATAATTAGGCAACATCTGAGCACGTGCATCTACACTGTCAAGAGGCGTTTACAACCTAGGAACGGCCCCTGCCTGCCCAGAAGTTGCCTAATTACATACTAGCTATGGACCATGAAATCATGCTCCACAAGCTCACCAGCTCTTACCCCAACATACCTGAAAGCATTCAGCCTGCGAGCATTCGCACCTCTGCCAGCTGGGAAGGTAATCGGAACTGCCATGCAAGCACACTGGCAGCTCCAATAGTCCCCAAGGTGACTGTGACTGTACAGAGCATCAGAGTCATCATAGCAATGGTGCTGTCACACACGCAGACACGAAGGGTGCCGCAGACAAGATGGTGGCACCCAGAAGAGGACTGGACTGGTGATTGTACAGAGGAAAGTGTAATATAAACTTTTTAAACTATCCAGGTCTCATTAAGCAGATGACTTGTTCTACTTCCTAATTCTTGTGCCTGTTCTTTCTTTCTTTCTTTCTTTCTTTCTTTACATTTCTATCCCGCCCCATACCCTAAGGTCTCTGGGCGCGTAACAGTAAATTAATCACAAAATACACCTTAAAAACGAAAAATAGATTGAAACAATATAGGCATTAAATACAGATTAAAAACACTTAAAAGTTCAGCAAATTTAAAACAGTACACTCCATATTGTGTTTGTTGTGCCTGTGACTAGGGAAGGGAGAGAATATAATCATCTCATCTCAGCCAAAGGCCAGGGTAAAGAGGTGGGTCTTTAGCTGATGGAAGATGGGGGTAAATATATTATCAGTTAAAAACGTTAGTGATGGTTTCCTCAGACTTGAAAAAAACTTAAGCGCTTCCTAAAAGCCCAATTGAAACCAAATAGTCTGCATTTTAAAAGTATCTCTCTCTCTTTTCTTTTTTCTTTTTAAATCCACTTCAGATTAAAAATTGAGCTTAGCCCAAATGGCTGGCTTATAGCACAGAAACAAATACAGATTTTGTTGGTCTGCTCTGAAGCATCTTTTTCCCCCCATCCCTTTTGAACTAGAGGAAATGACATGGGGCATGAAATAAAACATTGCAGGGGTCATATCAGAAGGGGGAGAAGAAACCTATCCATTTACCTGAACTTTCCTGTCACTTTGACCAACCCCCTAAGGCATTTTCAGTCCAACTTTTTTTTATAAATTAATGTGTTCTCCTGGTTGTGTACAGAATGAAATAAGCTTGTAGGACAGGCCAAAGCAGAGAGTGAATGGAAGGTGGTGTGGAAACTTCCTTAACTTGAGGTCTGCTTGTTACTACCGTATTTTCCGGCGTATAAGACGACCCCAACTTTCCAGTTAAAATATAGAGTTTGGGATATACTCGCTGTATAAGAAAACAACACCCGGCGTATAAGACGACCTCTGACTTTTGAGAAGATTTTCCTGGGTTAAAAAGTAGTCTTATATGCCAGAAAATACAGTAAGTGCCGGAAGTTTAAATTTTACTGACTGCATAAGTGAATAAAATGATGTTTCTGAAGAATACATTTTTTCACTTTTAGATTATATTAATTAATAATTGCAGATACTATTCATGAAAAAAAAGCATACTTTCACCTGTGTTTGTGTGTGACAGACAAAGCTGTTTCCATAGCCCTCCATTTTGCTTCTCCCTTTGAAAAAATCTGTTCTTAGATAGGACCAAAAACCTGTAATCATTTCATAATTGTACTTGATTTGCCAGACATGGTTATGGTGCTTCTGATATGGTGCTTCTGATATGCTTCTGGAATATAGAACCGTTTTACCAGGTTATTCTTATTTTGGTAAAATTAACTATCATAGTGCAATATTCCGTATTTTCAGCTTTGTCTAGATTACTGTGCATAAAGTACAGCGAGAGTTTGGCATGAACTGCTGCTGCCCAGAAATACTTCACATGGCACTGTTGGTCACCTGGATGGTGCAATGGGAGGGTTAGGTAAGGTGGGAAGAAAATCTTGCAGCTGTAGCATCACTCCCCGCTGCACTAAGTGTGTAAGGGTGGATTATTGATCTAAGCCAGATTGATCTAATATCTAGACAATGCATGGTAATTCCAGATGTGCTTTATACCGGCAAATCAATAAACTGTGGAATAAATGAGTGGGGTATGGAGGTGGCTTATATGTTCTCTCTCTCTCTCTCTCTCTGTGTGTGTGTGTGTGAGAGAGAGAGACAGAGAGAGAGAGACAGAGAGAGAGAACATAATAATGCTTTTTTTAAAACGAAACTGCTGTCCGCCCATTGTCTTCCATTAACTTGGATTAAAAATATCAATTTAAACATGATAAATAAATATTCATGTTTATATGATGGACATTTTTGACCAATAAGACATCAGTGCTAATGCAGAGCTGCAAAGGAAAAGCGTGTATTTTCCAAAAGTTGTGGCAAGATGGAGGGGCTATGGAAGCGGTCTCTGGAAATTCTGCAAAATCTTATTTTCAGCCATTAAAACAGTCCACATCCTCATATCCTATAACTTTTACCAACAGAATTAGTCTACTTACTTTGGCGTATAAATTGTACTACATAACTTTAGGAAGTGGTAGAGCCTGGAAATCAGAGGGCTGACAGTTTGATCCCCAGCTTGTATCTCTGTCAAGAAAACTGCATAGAAGTACCCACGGAGATGCCTGTTCAGTCAATCAGGAGTAAGCCATGACTTCGTGGCAGTCAATGACAACAAGATGCTTAAAAAAAAAATAGATGGAGTTAATTTGGAGAAAGGAGGCAAGATTCAGAGGAGCATGAAGTGACACAATTCTAATTTTCTCCTTCGTACATATAGGAAGATGTTTTGATTAAAAATTTTGTAATAGGCTGAAATTTCTATTGCTACCAATTTGCACAGGACATGCCGGTTAGTTTGGAGGGTGTTGGTGACTATTCACACTGCGTGCCCTGGGCCAACCCCATATCTGCTCAACAGTGCTTACAGTGGGAAAGGCCAGCCTGAATCACCAAAGCAATATCTGAATTGGCACTAGGTGCATGGCTGGACATTGCCATGGTGATGACTGCACAGCTGCATTCACACAGTCATGTGTCCTTGTCACACGGCACCTGTAGTCTGTAGACTGCACGATTGCTCAAGGGGGGGGGCGCTATGGCAACTCCAGGTGAGTTGTGGCAGTGGCTGGGTATGGTTGCGGTGATCCAGCAAGCAGCCTGGATCTCACCACAAGGTAAAAGGGCCCTACCACTATGCTTCAACAAACCCAGATGGCATTCTTCAGACTTCAGAACTCATTTTCACCAGGATTTTACAAATTTTACAAGAACAAAAAAACAATGAGAACACCTTAATGACTTACTATAAATTCCAAGAAGAGGTGAAAGTGAGGCTGAAACATTAATTAAAAGTGTTTGTTCATTATGATTCTATTAAAAAGTAAAAGCACAGGGCGCAAAAAGGCTTTTAAACTGGGAGTTCAAACAAGGTATTGTACTGTGTGCCATATAAGCTGCACCTATAATTTGCCAAGGAAATTTTAGGAAAGATACATAAAAAAAATAGGATGCAGGCAGGGTGATTTAGGAGGAATTATTTTTGAAAACAATGTGGGTCTTCTATGACAAAAGATATAGCATTTCATAAAGCAGCTCATCAACTTTAGATATTTTAAGTTGTAAATCACCAAGGAACTTTAGTCCTGGAAATGTTTTGGTATGAAATAGGCTCTATACTACTTAAACTAGGATATCTTCTGGAATACAGTGTGATTTTTATTATCTTTTGATATGCAATTTATATAGTTACAAAAATGTACAAAGTATTGAGTGCCATTCAAGATAGGGTCAGAGGGGGGGATGTAATTGCAAAACCCATCTCAGATTGTCCTTATTTCATATCCAAAGGATATATGTTATGCTTTCATTAGATTTCGTTCTCTGTTACATGAAAGGGGTTGTGGATATTTGTGATAATCCATACAATTTTATGTCTTACAAAAATTGGCTTATTTATACAAAAGTTCACTGCACCAGTTTATTAACAATATTTTTCATTCTTTTGTTTTTGGTATCTCTTTTGCTTCTTTTTTCTATAAGGAGCCAAGAGACCTAGCCCCTGTTACTCGGGTCCTGGGTATCTGAAAGAGTACCTTCTCCCATATAGACCTGCCTGTGCGTGCATCAGCACCGGCACTATGACAACGCTGACACTCTGCACTGTTTCAGTTGCATTGTGGTCATCAGGGCTGCCACTGCACTTGCTCCGTAGCTAGCATGCAATTAGTCAACCTCTGGGCAGGCAGGGGGCATTTCTAGGATGTAAACGCCTCCTGACAGTGCAGATGAACCTGCCCAGAGGTTGCCTAATTGCATACTACAGGCTGAAATGTGAATTCAGCCTAAAAAGGAACCTCAGACACAGTTCTTTAGTTACAGATTTCACTTGGGGAAAGTGTTCACTTAGAACACTTAAAAAAGGAACTCTCCATGTTTTAATGTGTATCTAGTTTTTTGAAGTTATTTTATTCTATATTTTATTTTTAAATATTGTTTTGATCTTTTTGTTTACTTCCCAGAGGGCATAGGGCTGTAAATGTACAATTTATCTATCTAAAATAAATTAGTAAATAAAAGCTCCTACCTTCTTCAATGTATTTAAAGAGGTAGTATGGTATTTACATTCCCTCAATTGAATCTAAAACACGATTCTTAATTCAATCTACCTTATTAGCCCTGCAGTTTAAAGCAAAACCAAATCTCAGTCTAGTTTGAGTCAAAATAAAAAATATCATAGTATACTTTGGAAAAGCTTTAGAGCTGTATTTACAAGATACAAAGAAAGAAAATAAATATGGTAAATCCATTTGTTTTGTGAGGCAGGAGTTGTCAGTACTAGGAGGCACTGAGGTGTCCTTGAGGGCTTATCTTAGTGCTTGCAAAATATCTGAGCCATTCTTCCTATTCTTTACGTAAGACAGCAAGAGCTCCCTTGAAAATTATATTTCTGAAAGAAGGAAGACAGAAGGCCTTTTTAATCCTCCTAAAACATGAATGTGCTCTGGAAAAACTCTAATGGCAAAACCCCTTTGCTTTCTGTCAGATGGTTCAGGACTATTGATATGTCTTCAAGGAACAGGATGGATGGATGGATGGATGGATGGATGGATGGATGGATGGATGGATGGATTTATTTTTCTAGCCTGTCCCATAGCCTGTCTCAGGATGGGACACAATAAAATCAGCATAAAAACAAAATAAGTTAAATGGTGTCTGTGTCTGCATTGGGAAGGGATGCTGCTCACTTAGCCAGAGGCCAGGATAAAGTAGCTTTTCAGGAGCTACTGCCTTGCTGCAAGCACACTTAAGAGCGATTAGTAGTAATAAATGGCCAATTCTCTGGGTGGAAAGAGGTAAAAATTGGGGTCCCCCAAGGTTCAGTGCTGGGACCAATGCTTTTTAATTTAGTCATCAATGATCTAGGAGAAGGGTTACATAGTAAAAGAGCAAAGTTTGCTGATGATACTAAATTAATTAGGGTAGTAAAAACCAAAAAAGTTTGCCAAGAGCTCCAGAGGGATCTCTTAGCATTGGGTGAGTGGGCAACCAAGTGGCAAATGTGCTTTAATCTTAACAAGTGCAAAGTAATGCACATTGGGGCCAAGAATCCAATTTATGTTTATAAATTGACGGGGGCTGAGCTTTCAGCAACACCAGGAAAGGGATCTCGGGGTTTTGGTGGACAGTTCAATGAAGGTGTCAACTCAGTTAATGGCAGCAGCAAAAAAAGTTAATTCAGTGCTGGGAATAAATAGGAAGGTAATAGAAAACAAATCAGCAAGTGTCATTTTGCATCTTTATAAATCTATGGTGAGGCCACATTTGGAATATTGTGTACAGTTCTGGTCACCACACCTCCAAAGGGATACTGTGGAACTAGAGAAGGTGCAGAGAAGGGCAACCAGAATGATTAAGGGTCTGGAACACCTCCCTTACGAAACCAGATTGCAACATCTAGGCCTCTTCAGTCTGGAGAGACGGTGTTTAAGAGAGGACCTGATTGAAGTATATAAAATTATACATGGTATAGAAAAGGTGGATAGAGAAAACTTCTTTTCTCTATCACACAGCACTAGAACCAGGGGGCACTCTATCAGCTGATGGGTAGGAGAGTCAGATCCAACAAGGGGAAGTATTTCTTCACCCAGAGGGTCATCAGTTTATGGAATTCGCTGCCAGAAGAGGTGGCAACAGCGACCAGCCTAGATGGCTTTAAGGTAGGGTTAGACAAATTTATGGGTGACAGATGTATCAATGGCTACTAGAATGAATGCTTGGGAACATCTTTCAGGCTTGTCCTTGTCTCTGCTTGAGATGCCCATGAGCATTTGGTGGGCCATTATGTGTGATGGGACGCTGGACTTGATGGGCTGTGGCCTGATTCAGCAGGGCTTCCCTTATGTTCTTATGGATTTAATTACAGCTCTCCACATAGCAAAAAGAAGAATACTGCATGCAGCAAAGGGAGTACCCAGTCTAGGGCAGGCAAGGTATCAGAACTTGGCTTCAAACCCAGTCTTTATTACAGCAACAATAATAAACAAAGCAAGGTCAACAGTCTGGAGTCAAAAGCCAGAGCCAGGACCAAAGCCCAGATCTTTCTAGTGGACTGTGCTTGTGGATTAAAAGAAGTCTCAGTGCTGTTCTGAGGATCAGATCCTTTTTTTTTTCCACAATGGGAATGTGAAAGTGGACTTTTGGGAGGAAACTGTACTTTTAGGGGCGTTCTCTCTGTTTCCTTTTAGCCAATTATAAGCACTGATTTCCTCTAGTGTTCCACCCTTTTCACTGTGCTCTCAACCATTACGCACTGCTTGCAAAGCCTCCATTCTAAAAAACAATGGGAAGGAGACCAGGCTGTTTCCTTCTTTGCTAGTTTTTTTGCCCAACAACAGTAACGCACCACCTCCACCACACCACACCGCCACAGGGTTTGTGCTCGAGACCAGATTAGAAAAACAAAACCAAAGGAACGGCATGAGGGAGGATGAATAGGGAACCCAGAAAGTCACCTCAGGTTTGGTGTTCCATGAGGGTGTGTGTGCTCAGGCTGGAAATCCTGCAGCAGTGCTCTTTCACAGTTGGTGCCATAGCAATAAAGAAGAGCCCTCTCAGAAATATTTTCCCCTCAAACAGATGAGTCACCACCAGGCAATCCAGGCATACGTGCAGGATCATTTCACTCAAAGTGTCACCACACTTTCTGGTCTCCCAGCAGAGGAGATACCATCAGTCTTGCTGCCTTTCAAGGGGAAGGAGACCCACGGAACCAGCTGGGCAAATACACCTGCCCCAAACCAGCAGCATTTATGCTGTTGTGTGACTGCACTATAGTGTAAAGAGGGGAGCAGCCCCCAGTGAATGCTTTCTGTCATAGGAATTGTTCATAGTATCAGGGGAGTGGGTGGAACTGGAGGGTGGAGCTCGAACTTCCCACCCCAGCTAAGTCATGATTTGAAGGACAGGTGGGAATCCAATCAGTGAGCTGAGTGGAAAGGGTACTTGAAAAGGAGAGGAGGAAACAAGAAACTGTTTCTCCATACTGGGGATGGAAACTATTGCCAGTGGGAACAAGGAAGTTCAAATCCAGTCCATTTTATCAGTAATACGTGAGAATGGCCAAAGTCTGTACTCAGTCCTCAGGGACTTTTAATTTGGATGAGCCTCACCCTGTGGGAACAGGGCCTTAGGCTGCATCCCCATGCAAGCCGTTTGGTTCTGATTGGGCTTGTGTGTGACTGAGTGTGGGACTGAGATCAAGTGTTGCCCATCCCCATGCCATTCCCAGTAACATGGGCTGGGTGCAGATACAGCCATCCCCATGCAAATTGCGCCAAAACCCAGCATGGGGGAGCAGTGCCATCTCCTCTCCACCCCCTCTCTCCTCATTGGAAACCGGATTGACATCACTGCACCCCTGTGCCGCCCACTGCAAATGCCACCCCCCCCCCCTTAGCAGCACAGAAGCCAGGACTGAATGGCAAAAATAACAATTTTAAAAAACCAGCTGTTTCAGCAAAGGCAATAGGAGGTTTAATGGCAGTTGAGCAGTTCTGTGCACCTCCACTCCACCCGGGAACTGTGAGAACACCTGGCAAGTGGAAAATGGAGAAAAATCAAGCCATTATGATGCCTGCCTTGCCGATCGGGAAATGGGGGTGGAATATTTGCTGTGGAAAAGGGAGAAAAATCAAGCCATTTTCTTGCCTGCCTTGGCAATCAGGGAAGGGGGTGGAATACTTGTATAAAAGAGTCTCGTGGGTCAGCGAAGGCCATTCAACCCCCTCATCATTTCGGTTTTAACACCATTTACTCCCAAAAAATCTCAGAGATTGTGATCTCCAATGCACAGGGCAGGAATGGAGAGCACAGGACATGAAACCCCACCTCCCACTGATGCAAGTGCTAATCTTCTCCCCAAATAGCCCGGGACCAAATAGCTTGGCTCGCAAAGCAATGCATGCTGAGACACCAAACCAAGATGAGAACAGTTTTTTCCAGTTCCAAATTTGGTCCTGGTTTCTTCCTGGTTTGAGCGGTTTGGTTGGCGGAAATCGGACCAAATCTAAAATGCATGGGGACACCCCTTCCCGAACCCGATTTCAATTTGGACCAAGATGTGCCCTTAGAGTATTTTCAACCTTTTCTAGTTGAGACAAACGTAGTTCACCAATGGAGCAAGCTGAAGTTATACAACAAGTATTCCAAAAGTGTGCAGTGAGTACACCATTTGCTTTTATTTACAGAAGGACAAGTACTTCAGGACCTGCAATATTTTAATTATACCAAGAAAACAGCATGTGCCACTGTTTTTGAATTAAGAATTGCTCTTCTTGCCGGGCTGCAATAGAAATGGGATCAGCACTGAGGTATCAAAGAGTGCACTGGTTGGCCATCATATTGGCGGTAAGGGAAGTTCAGCCCTTGCTCACTTTGTGATTGCAGATGGAAGGGATCCTCTTCCCTTGGACAAGGTGCTACTGCAGCCAACATTATGTTAAGCTGGGACACTGCGGCAACAAAGTTTTAAAATGCAGTTACGGTGCCAGTGGTGAATTAAGTACCAGGGGAGGTAGTGATAGCAACCAGCCTGGATAACTTCAAGAAAGGATAAGATGAATTCAAGGAGGACAGGTATCCCCGTGGCTACAGGCAGGGAGTCAAGAGCAGGGAGGACAGGTATCCCCGAGACAGGCAGGGAGTCAAGAGCAGGTGAAGGTTTTGCCTATGTCTTCTCCTTGAGGATGTTCAGAAGCAATGGGTGGGCCACTTGTGTGAGACAGGATGCTGCACCCTCTTATTTATATAATTCACAGTTTTTGAGTACAATATGTATGAGTGGTGGGCCTCTATGTTGGGAAGTTTCTTTGTATCCTAGAAAAA
Organism: Aspidoscelis tigris stejnegeri; assembly: GCA_023333525.1. Classification (NCBI taxonomy): domain Eukaryota; kingdom Metazoa; phylum Chordata; class Lepidosauria; order Squamata; family Teiidae; genus Aspidoscelis; species Aspidoscelis tigris. The sequence continues at coordinate 100,929,888 of JALMGA010000002.1, forward strand.
AGTCTAACTTAGAGACAGAATCAGACAAATTGTGCATACTGATGTTGGCACGTTTCCCCTTCTTTTATATGAACACATACCCTGTGTTTTGTGAGGAGGGATAGATGAAAAAGTTTCTCTGTACTTATCACCCAGGAAAAGCGACCTTCAAGCATACTCATTCTTGGGAAAAGTTCCCCCAACCGTGACAGATTTGACTATAAATCTCCGGTATTAATGCTCAGGTTCCCAAGGTCTGTCATCCTGCATGCCGGTTAAGCACACAAGTTGCTTGAAAACAATATAGTAAGTCATCTGTCATTCTTGAGACATATCTGATCCTGTTTTTGTTACTAGATGGTTTGATGAAGGCTTAACACTGAATGCTGAGCTTGTGTGTGTGTGCACATTTGCATATACATGTCTCTCTGTGTGTATCATACACAAATGCATTTGCACAATTATACAAATGGGAGACCCAGTGGCAATATAGTACATTTTTTACTAGAGGACACAAATCCTACAGTAACTTCAACCACAGCCAAATTCATTTTGCTAACCATAAAAATCAGAAGTCAGCTACTGGGATTGTAATTCTTGCTCTTCATTTTACCTTCATTTTAAATGTGTTGCCTTAACTTTTTTTAAAAAAATGTTGTACTTATCGGCCCATGTTGACCATAAATAAAGTGTATGTACAAGCTTGCACAAAAGTAAGGACTACACCAGATGGAGCTTCGTGCTTCATGATTGGTGTCATTCAGAAAAAGGGAATTTCAGTTGGGCTGTGTTTTCATGGGAAAGTGTCTTTTTCCTTCACTTTCTTCCTTAAAACCCTTTTTTCATTTACCTCTGGTGTGGTCCATTAAGGGATCTAGGGGTACTGGCTTCTGCATGCAGTCCATGCCCACCCAGAAATATTCCTTCCACCTAGGATGGAGTTCTACCAATAGACCTCAATACTGAGGTCTACCAGCATACTTCTGGTTTAAATCTGAGCCAGTTTGGTCTAGTGGTTAGGGAGCCAGACTCTTATCTGGGAATACTGGGTTCGATTCCACCCTCCCCCATGAAGCCAGCTGGGTGACCTTGGGCTAGTCACAGTTCTCTTCTGAGCTCTCACAGCCCCACCTACCTCACAGGGTGTTCTGTTGTGGGGAGAAGAATAGAAAAGCTTTGTCAGCCGCTTTGAGTCCCCTTAAATGGGTGAGAAAAGTGGGGTAGAAAAGCCAACTCCTTCCTTCCTCCTTCCCAAGCAGGGGTTCAGAGTTCATCGTCTTACAATAGTGATATCCTGGGATGTTGACTTTATATCCCTGAACTATGTTCAAATTGCCATGGATACCTGTGACAATCCCTAAATGGTCATGCAATATTCCTGGGTTTTATGGCTGTCTGGATACTGAGCACAGTAGTTGTTAATTGTTCTTTTAAAATAATTTGATTTTGTTCATGCACCGTAGTGTGTGGATTCTTCCTTCCTCCCTCCCTCCCTCCTTCCCTTCCTTTGCCTGACTATATGTGAAAAATATCTGATTCAGCTCCTGAAATCCTCCATCTTTAGTGATGTGTTTAGTCAGTAAGTAGGTTTCCTGGTCAGCATCAGTCTAGTGACAGATTTTGAGGCAATCAATAGCAGAGTTGGGTTCTTAGGCTTTTGTACTGGAAGGAATTTGTATGTTAATTTTTTTTAAAAAAAATGAATTATTAGAGCTGCTTTTGTCAGGAAAGAAAACTTCAAAAGACCAAATACTGGTCTATGGTAGCGATCTGCATGAATGTTTTTTTGGCATTTGATTCATAACAGATACCTGATATGAGCAAATATGTATCTGATACGTATCCAATATTTATATTTACTAACATATCTGCTTTGAAAGTGTCAAATCCAGCTTGAATCCACTTTTAACCCGCTCTCAATCCATGCCAAATGTTCTCTGGATCAATTGCAGATGTGACTGGCATAGCTGCGTTCCCACCTTCCCAGTTTAACGAATGTTCAAAGTATTTGCATGAATGTTCTGAAACATTTGTATTCATACGAATGTTAGTGTACGAATGTTGCAACATCCTATTCATGTCCGAATGTCCGAATTCGTACAAATTTGTACAAATAATGAATGTTACAAATATTCGTGCACATCCCTAGTCATGGCAAGAAGCTTCCTTAGGCTGTTTCTGCATGGTGCAGGAAATCTGGATAAGACAGCCTCTGATCTGAGTCTGGGGACTCTGCATCGGCATGCTATTCTGGATCACAGAGGTCCCACCCTCTTGAGGATGGATCTAGCCACACAGATAAGCGGTAGATCTGGATGTATTTATGGCCCTTGATCCAGGTCTACTGTAGACCCTGTTAATGAGGTCTACAATTAGGTGTTGGGGATTTAATCCAGATCACAGCAATGTGCTGATGACAGTCCTCTGTGATCTGGAATACCTGGAAGTGATTTTCAGCATGGCACATCATAACACAGCATGAAAAATCACCTCCCCAATGCTCCATGGTCACTTTCATTCAAGCAAAAAGTCATTTTAGGCTGCACCCAGATGTCACTTACTTAAATTCAGCTACATTTGTATATTCTGGAATACAGTATGAATGTTCTGGAATATTAGTGCTTTATTGTGCAATAGGGTTTTAGGGCCTTTCTGTACTTGGCCTTTTTCTGGAATATTTCTCAGGGAAGGGGTTGGTAGTCTGCATGCTAATGCAGACAGTCTCGCCAGGGCCTACCATAGTCTGCACTAGCATGAGGACAGCAGGACCCTGTTCCAGGATATAGTCCAGAATAAGACCAAGTGTGGAAAGGTCCTTAGATTCTTATAGCTTATCCCAGAAGCTGCTTAAAAGATTATTTTCTCCTCCTTGCAGTTTTCACTGCTGTGGGAATTCAGCTAGCCACTGTGGAGGCCTCCAGACATGGTTCAAAACCCACAATTCCTCTGGGTCTACATTGGGATTGCCACACAGATCCCTGACATTCCCAATATAGTTCTGAGACATCAAGGTGATATAAGTACAACTGTGGTGCCAAAATATCCTTTAATCTTGAGTTTGGGTCCCTATTTGGACAACAATTGCAGGACATTCAATGAGAACAAGGTACAAGAAGTTGAGATTGAACACCAGGGAGCAGAAACAACTTTGAGAAATGTGACTTAACACTGTCAATGATGTATATCTCTGCAAATGGACAAGGTGCGGGATTTGATAATAAAATGTCGAATCTGTAGACCACTGGTTCCCACTGTCTGAGGCTACCACTCGGGATTGTCCCTAAATCCAAACTCATTGTTCCCTTCATTCTTTCTAAACAAGAGGCTTCTAGCTTGGTTTCTCCACCTTTCTTTGTCCCCAGCACCAAATCACTCTTAGTTCATGTCTGGCCCTGATGCTGCCTAATGTTAAGTTAGCTTTTTATGTTGTTCACATTTCTGCTCAAGTTTCTCACCTTTTGTGTTTTTTTATATACTCATTGTATAATTTGATAAAGCTTCATTTAAAAAAAGAGAGGGAAACAAAACAGCCTATATTGATAAACTGAGTATCAAGTCATGCAGCTGGCCACACCTATGGCACCCAGTATGTTTTTCTGTCCCCCAACACTTGATAACACGCTGCACACATGTAACACCAGGGAAAAAAGCTCAAGTCTCAAATACTCAAATACTTATATTCCCAGCGTTTGCCCTCAGTTATGAATTTTATATATTCACTACGTGAGGTTATTCAACCCTCTGCCACTAAGAATAAAATGCTGCCACCACCAATTTATGAATTGGATCTCTGATATATTGTTTCTCTTTAATGTTGTTTTCCTATTTATGTAGCGTGTACTAATATCCTAACCAAGGATATAATGTCAGAACTTCCTTTTAAAAGTATATTTCTACCCTGCCCCTTTGGGCTGAATAATATTGTAACAAGACGGAGTTTAGAATCACCAAACCTCCCTCCCCCACTGGCTCTGCCTAGCCAGTAGAGTTACTGTATCCTTCTGCCTTGAGCATAGGCTAGCTTTATGTTACTATGACAGCGGAATATACCATTGGAGTCTTCTTAAACAACAGGAAAATGTGTTTATTGTTTACAGTTTAAGTTATAAGTCAACTTCTTCTTAAAGTTACACTTTGTTGCTTCTGTTGTCAAGCAGTTCAGTCTTTAACATTTACACTAAGTCTAAAGACTCTCCAACTTCATGAATAAAACTTTCAATCAGTTCAATATATGTTAGCTTGCCCTTAAATATCTTCACAAACTGAATCAAACATATACTATTAGACTCAGGACCCTAATTCAAGCCTCCTCAGCTAAGGGCCCGTTTCTCCCCTTCGTTAACCTCCCTCCAGGATTAACGACCCAAGGCAGAGAACCGAAATTGTTCCCTCAGGCCCCCTTAAATATGGGCCTGGCTGGCTAGCCTCGCCCTGATTGGCTGAGCTCCTCCAGCATTCTATTCCACTCCTCCCCTTGGAGTGCTCAACTAGCCCCTCCCTTAGGCTGCTTACCCTTGTTAAAGCACATTTGGCAACACTTTTGAGCGTCTGGACTTACCGCGTTCGCCACACTTTGCATTTTAAACTAAAAAACTTGTCTTTTGGGATTGAGGGGTCCTAGCGGGCATTACAACACAAAACTTGCTTTCTCAGGTGCCCGTGGACATGGACAACATGGAAACTCACCAAAAGTTTGGATCTGCATGACATTTGAGGCGAGGAGAAAGTTCAGAGCGGACTATGTCAGAGCAACAGAAACTGTGTCATTTTTGTCCAGGTGTTGGAAGAGTTCTTTTAAAAAGGGCATAAGCATTCCCCAGGGAATGCAGATCAAAAACATCTTAGCAGGGAAGTGTGCCTTCAGTTACTTTCTGGTGAGAATGAAGGACTGCCCAAGCAAAATTAAAAACAGAGGAAGCATTGCAAGTGTTCAAAAGAAAACCTTTGTGGTCTGCCAGCTGGTATGTCAAATTATCACTTGTTTGCTTAATTGATAAAACCATCAAATGGGACTGTGTAGGGGGGAAATGCCAAAGGAGGTAGAGGAGGGAAAGGGATGCACTGAGGATTCTTGAAAAGGCAAATCAGAAGTGTTGGGATTGTGCAGTAATTGGGTAGTAGCTGACAAGTAATCCAGAGAGCAGATGGAAAAAGGAAGAAGAGTTGGCTTTTCTACCTCACTGTTCTCACACATTTAAGGGGACTCAAAGCAGCTGACAAGGCTTTATATTCTTCTTGCCACATCAGAACACCTTATGAGGTAGGTGGGGCTTTGAGAGCTCAGAAGAGAGCTGTGTCTACCCCAAGGTTACCCAGGTCATGGAGGAGGGCAGAATCAAACCGGTACTCCCAGATAAGAGTCTGGCCCCTTAACTACTAGACCAGCGGTTCTCAACCTTCCTAACGCCGTGACCCCTTAATGGAGTTCCTCATGTTGTGAAGACCCCCAACCACGGGGGTGAAGCAGCTGGGAAGTGGGAGGGAAGGGCAGTGGGAGACTCATTGCGACCCCTCTGAAAGGGTAATTCGACCCCCAAAGGGGTCCCGACCCCCAGGTTGAGAACCACTGCACTAGACCAAACTGGCTCATAGAAAGGGTTGGGCCAAAATGAGGAGGGATAGAAAAGCAATAAATGATCCTAAACCATTACTATTATGCACAGTGTGGCATGGAATAATTTGGTGTATGGCCATCTGGATGAACAGGGATAATTCCAGGAACACATTTCCCCACATTTTTCGAAAACAGCGATATAAGTTAACAATATCTCGAGGTACTGTGACTTCTGTTTTCTGCTGAAGGATGTCCCCTTAGGGTGTTTTTCAAATCAGAGGCAGAAATTTGAATCAGACACAACTTTGTTAATATTTCCCTGCACATTTTGAACAATTTGTCAGGAAAGAAGGAGGGGAATGAATTGGGAGACATTTTCTATTGAGGATGGGAAGGAGAAAGTTGACTGCAAAGCAGGCTCAGTCGAGGTGCCTATTATTTGTGTAGGCATTAAATGGAGTTATAGAAGTATTGCAGTTCTCGCTGCAGAAGAAATCCTTTCTTTATCCCATTCTTATTCACTGCTGGCTGATGGGGTTTTATTATTGCTTTTTAATAATGATAGTGATGATATACACTGAAACTAGGGAATCTGTTTGGTCACAATGTTCTCGGCTGGAGAAAAGGCACCCTTGCTTCTCCTTGGGGTGTACAATTTTTACCTTGTTTGTAAGGCAGTATGTGTGCTTGCTAATATCATAGCTTGCTTGTGTAATATTTGTTAGAGCACAGAATGTACATTGACTTTTAACATTTTTGAAATGGAAGTAATCACAAGAACACATGGCAGATACATTTTGATGATGGTCCCTTTCAGTTAGCAGGAGTTTGTTTGGCAAACAGGGCAGAGTGTGGTAACCGGGGTACAATTTTCCATTCAGCCATGAAGCATAATGAGTAACTTGAGCCAAGACTGTATTCAGTCAGAGCACAGGAAAAAAGAGTTGATTCTGGGTGGCTTAGAGGTGGCTTAGAGATAATTCACACATCACTCTGCTCCTTCATCTTCTGATGACCATTATTGGCTAGAAAAGGAGGATGGGAGGTGGGATTATGAAGAGTTGGCTTTTCTACCCTGCTTTTCTCATCCATTTAAGGGGACTCAAAGCGGCTGACAAAGCTTCCTATTCTTCTCCCCACAACAGAACACCCTGTGAGGTAGGTAGGGCTGTGAGAGCTCAGAAGAGAGCTGTGACTAGCCCAAGGTGAACCAGCTGGCTTCGTGGAGGAGGATGGAATGAAACCCAGTATTCCCAGATAAGAATCTGACTCCTTAACCAGTAGACCAGACTGGCTCATGTGAGGGTCATATGCAGACATCTCCAAGGTGTCTTTTTAAACTGCCTTTTTTTTCTGGGTGTGACCACACTCTCAGTCAGTATCTTCCTGTTTAAACTGCATTTATTTTGAGGCATGTTTATGGATGACAACTACATGCGCAGTTTAGAGCTTCTTAAAAGAAGGGAGGTATTGTATTTCCCGCCCTGTATCAGACCTACGTTTTTTCCAAAAATATTTCTCCTAAAAGTCTTATTTTTAATTTATCTTTTCTAACTATTCCTTGACAAATTATAGGCGCACCTTATATAGTATGAAATGCAATGTAGACAGTTAAAAAAAAATAAAAATAAAAATTTAAATGGGCTCTGGATTTCTACTTCTTTTGCCACTAACAAAATGATTGTCTCTGAGCATGTGGCATTCAGTCACTCATCAAGGTGTTGTACTGAATATAAAATGGATGCAGCTGTTATATATTGAGTGCTGGAAGTATTCCTTGAAGATGCCCTGCTTTAAAAAAATCATGAACAGTATAGGTAGAGTATTTATTTTAAAAAACTTTTATATATGAGCCTTCATAGACATTTCAGCTTAAAACATAAAGGATAGCATGTTAGTTTTGGTAACATGGTCAAATTGTATTTAATGTGTTTCTTAGGTTTAACCGTAAAAGAAATTCAAATAAACCTGACTTTAATTAGACAGCAGTTATTTACCTTCTGGTCTAGTTGATCTAGTGGCAGGCAAACCATGGCTCGGGAGCCACATGTGGCTCTTTGGCCCCTTGAGTGTGGCTCTTTCAGCTTAGGAGTACCCGAATTAAGTTAATAACAATGTACCTACTTAGTCCAGCAAGGTAGTTAGTAGCACTTGGAGACTAACAGGAGAAGGGTTGGTGGCATGAGCCTCTTAGACACATCTACTTCTTCAGATGCTAGGGGGCCCAAATGGGCTCCCTAGCATCTGAATAAGTAGACATGCCCATTGGGCCCCCTAGCATCTGAATAAGTAGATGTGCCAATTGGCCCCCCTAGCATCTGAGGAAGTAGATGCATCAATTGGGCACCCTAGCACCTGAAGAAGTAGACGTGCCCATTGGGCTCCCTAGCATCTGAAGAAGTAGACTTGTCTAAGAAAGCTCATGCCACCACCCCTTCTCTTGTTAGTCTCCAAGTGCTACTAACTACCTTGCTGGACAGCTCAAAGATGTACATCTGAAGATGTCTACTTCTTCAGATGTACCTACTTATATAGTTCAAGATTTAAAAATCTGGCTCTCAAAAGAAATTTCAATCGTTGTACTGTTGATATTTGGCTCTGTTGACTAATGAGTTTGCCAACCAGTGATCTAGGGTTGCCACCAGATGAAAGCTGTCAAATTTGCAGTTTAATGAAAAATTACAGTATACTCACTGCAGAGGAAAAACTGATTGTCCCCACTTAAAAGTCAGCTCCATAGTTTCCTCTTTGAGGAGGCATTGGGTGTTTTCCCACTATCACTAGAAGTACCCATTAAGTACCCATTAATGGGTACTTAATGGGTACTTCTAGTGGCAGTGGGAAAACACCCATTGTTGCACTAAGGGGATACTCTGATCTAACTAGATACTGCACAGCGAGAGTTCTTTCTTCCATACTAAGGTAAGTGTGCAGCACTGATTTTATACTGTGGCATGACGATGAAATGTTGATCTTCTTGTCTGACGGGACAATTGGGGCTGTGCTCTCCCTCCGTATTATATAACATGTCTGGATCCACCCTTGGACAGCCCTCTCGGTACTTTGGCCCTTTCTATACTGGGTCTTATCCTGTGATATATATACTGTACCTGGAGCTGACTGTAATCTTACCCAGAGTGCAGAAAGGCCTTTGAAATAACCATTATCAAACGGTATTTTCAGAACACTGAAGCTGAAAATCTAATATTGCTTAGCTTTTTTGCAAGTAATGAGCATATTGTATATTAGTTTGTGGGGAGGAAAGAGATTTTCTTGTGCCCTGTGGTGCAGTCTGGTTGTCAGCTGCTAATTCACTCTGGTTGTATACCACAGTGACAGGAACAAATATACTATAAATAAGATCAATAAATTCAGGAAGACACTTATTTATACTATGCAAAAACTCCCTGTATCAGCAACCAGGTTAACTGTGTAGTGTTATGCTGATGACTACTGGTATTTATTTACTAACCAACAGTGGCTTCTGGGCTGGTGGCACAAGTGAAAGGGACATAGAGATACAGCCAGAGGTGGTGAAGCTGGTAGAGTATGTGGGGTTAAGGAGGCAGAGCCAGATGCCATGTAAAACAATTTTAAATTTAGTAAAACATTTTAATAAATGATTCTATTATTTCTCCTCCTCCAGCATTTACTATGCACATTGAGGTCATTGGATGATGATGATGATGATTGAAACACTATCAGTGTTCCATTATGACCTCTTCAAGCTTAGAGTTGGTCATAAAGGATAAGAATATAAATAGGGAGAATGTGGGGATGGAATAAAGCATGGACATTTCAGAATATCCAAATAGAGCAGAAAGGGCGCATCCCCATTATAAGCTTAATCCAGTTTCCTTAAATCAAAATAATAGATCCGGATGCAAATGCGAATTTGCCTGTTCCCATTACTTTCAGCTTAATCATGTTCAATCTAGATTCTGAGGATCGTACGTGGCATACGTGACTCAAGGGGGGACTCAAGTGGCTACTTTTTTAAAGCCTCTTTTCGGGGCTGCCTCCCATAAGGGACCCCTTCAGGGAACCTAGCTGGGTGACTGTGTGGCTGCTGCTTTCCTGGATGGAAGAAAAACGGCAGCGGACAGCCAGCAATTCTTTCCCCTCCTCTCCTCATTGCTCAGGGCACGCAGCAGCAGCAGCAACTCAAGCCCCCTCCACAGCCACAGCCTTTAAAACAGAACCTCCAGCTGCTTTCCTCCCTCCCTTTCCCTTTCTAAAGGTCAGAACTTTCAGAATTGCACAAATTTGCAACATTGTTATAAGGTGTGAAGTGGGTAGATCGCTACAGTGTAGCTTTAAGGAGTGGATTTTTATAGTGGCTGTTTTAAGGGGTGGATTTTTTTCAATGAAATCACTATCTTTGGAAGCAAGCTGTTGGGGGAGGGAAACCCTAAACATGTATTCTCATCCCTTAACACCGTACGGTCCCCACAGTAAAAAATGTAAAACATTTCAAGTGCATGAACCGGAGTGAGACCTGTTGAAATGAGGATTAACAGTTACAATGCTTTGGGATGATTTAACACGTGGAAAGCGTGTTAAGTCAAACTGACATAGGGTCTGCCAGGATTGAAAATGGTTTGAAATTGAAATTAGGTTGTAATGGGGATGCGGCCAAAAAGTAACTGACAACTGGATGCAGCCACAATCTACACAGTCTTTCTGACTATTGCGGATTCTAATTCTTTTCTAAATCATAGACACTGATTTTGGTGGTACATGTTCTGCAGCAAAAATGCTTATCTTAAGAGGGGATGTAATAGTACTATTTGTTTCCAAGTTACATTTTTATTGTTATCACTAAATGTTTAAGATGTGTGCTCCTTGTACGGAAAGGAGGAATATGTAACTTCTAAGGAGGCCACACAAAGCTTTTATCTACCTTTCTGTATGTTGCCTGCAGGGAGGAAACAGAAGAAGAAGGGGAAATTGGAAAACTAATAAGTGTTAATAGGAAAATTTGTAGCCCATTTATTCTTTGTCCTCTGTGACAACAACTGCAGTAATATTGGCCAATAATTTATCAGTGTCCCAACTGAAGTCTTCTGCAATCACACTTCTCACAGTGTTTTCCATAGAAGTGGACAGGCTATCTAGGGGAATTATCACATTTTCTCAGCCTTAAGGTACCACTGAATGCTGGGGAAAAATCTTAATCTGTGGCCATAAAAAAGGGCAGGTGGCAGACTATAAAGAAAAAGTGTACATTTATTTTACAATTTTAAAAAATGCAGGTATTATAAGTAAGACCTTCGAAAAATGAAAGGTGGAATATCTCCTGACCTTTCTGATGCTTCAGCATGTATTATCTTGCATATGTTTTGTTCTCTCAGACAGGATTTCCCACCACTTAGGGGGCTATGCTTGGGTCTTGATGTCTGTTGCAGCTTAAGAACTAAAGAGAAGGCAGAATCCTGTTTAAAGGCTTGTATTTTTGATTAGTTATTGGATGTTTGCTAGGGATTTACCAAATCAATTCATGAACACTTGGCTTCCACACCACCATCACTCCACCTTAGGTGATTCAAGTTCAATGTTGAAACAAAGTGGTGATTTGTACAAAACTATTTGCCACGTTCCGTTTGTTTTCCTGGCCCACCTGATCATGCGCCATCTCCCAGATACCTCAGGCTGGACTGCCGCCACCATCATTGTAATGCTTCATGAACGGGTGCTTGTACTTGGACAATTGTCCAAGTATGATTGGATTGTTGAAAGGACCCACAAACTGAACCTCAAACCATGAAACAGATTTCTAGAAACAGGCCTGCAGTTCAGGATTTATTATGAATTGAATTTGCCATACGTGATTTGGCTTTGATACATTTGCACCAGAAGGCAATGAATATCAAGCAGGGTAGTCAAGAGCTTAGATATGAAGTTGTTTTAAGTTGGAATAGCTAGCTTTCATTTCTGCTGTAGAGCCAGAACCATAGGCCTGCTCTCTAGAAGAAGGATTTATCAATGCACTTGCGGATCACAGTCCAGTAGAATCCATCCATTTCCCCAATTTTATTTTTTGTGTCTGTTGTTAAACAACCTGAGCTAGTTTAAACTCCTGTAACTGAACTGCCCCATTACTCACATGTGAGAGAACAATAGAACACCAGGCTGCTCTTAAATGTCTCCACACGTTGGTATCATTAATAACTGTAATGCTGGCATCACTCGCTCCTAAATAGCCTCATTTATCAACAAACAATTTACCATGGAGTGGTGGCAGGGATGCAGATAAGTGGTTGTGGATGAGGTACCTGCATGCCACCTGCCAAGTTCTTTTCACTACCTCCTCTACGGGGCTGGAGAAGTTGAGGAATTGAGAGAAACTGAGAAGGGGGGAGCCTTCACTTGAAACGTGACTTTCATGCTGAATGTTTCAGCCACCTAGTGATTGCCAAATGTAGTTTTCTTCTAAACAGGAGCACTGTTAATATGAGATATCTGGACCAGGATTTGTTCAGATGTGCTTTCCTGGTTGTTCAGTAATCCTGTGCTTGCTTCCGTTCTGGCTTAAGATGCTGGTATGAATTGGTTTACTAGCATTCACGCAGGTAGCGTATGTACATATCAGCTACGCAGTTGCTGTTCATGTCATTACAGCAGTGATATGGAGGGAGGAGTTTTCTTGCTCTTTTTGGTGTGGGTAGAATCACTGGGACAGCAGGAATGGGTTCTTCAGCACTATGAAGAAAATCCAGAGCCTTTAGAGATGTTCTTTTACTTATAGAGTGTTTGAAGCATGTATCTTAAGGAACCTGAAAAAGGAGATAATATGGCACTTCAAATTGTGGTTTAGTCATCTTGCTATAATTAAAAATCCAGACTTGAACCTTTTCTAGCTGTCTTGGGCTGTGTTCCCATGCAAGGAATTTAGTCCTGAAATAGTCCCTTTAGACTCTTTTTTGGGGACTACTTTTAATCTGGGTTGAGTGCCCATCAATTAATCTGAATGTAGCCATCCCCATGCAGCTTTTTAGTCCTGGTTTTGGGGCATTTTTAAAATGTAAAAAAGGCTATTAACACACACACACCCAATGCAAAACCTGCCTGTAATGGAAACAGTGAATAGAAGTTTTAAAAATAAATTCTAGCCTAATACTTTCTTTTTCGCATCCCCCTTTTGAAAAAAGTGCGCTCATCTGCAGCTGCAAGGGAATGTTAAAAAAAAGGCTTTTAACTTCCACAGCTGCAAGGGAATGTTAAAAGAAAAAAGGGCTTCTAACTTCCACAGTAGCATCCACAGCAAGGGAAGGGACTTCAAATGCCAAGTTACTTTCATTTTCCTCTCCCTTTCTGCCATCTAACCCAGCATGATACATGTATCATTTAAAAAATGTATCATTTTCAAAAAAGTATTTAAGGCTTCTTAAGCATCTCTCTTCAAAAGATACATGTTTCAAGTGAAACTGTAAAGCCCCTTTCTGCCTTTTTCCTGCCTTTTTCCTGCCATATGGAACTTTTGTGAGGCTGACAAGGGAGGAGGGGAGCTTTGCACCCTCCCCCCCCCACCCACAACTGGTTGCCATTGACCAGAATGTTAGACCTCCACCCCAAATAGCCCGGTATTGTTCCCACATGGGGGAAATAAAGCAGACTTGGCTCCAAAAAGGAAACGGAGTCCAGTTTTCATCTGGACTTTGTTTTCCTCCTGATTTAGGCAGGAAAATCCTCATAAAATCCGGGAATAGGGAATTGCATGGGGACGCTGGGTGCCAAATTTGGAATCTCAGTAAAACTTTATTTGACTAGTGATATGACCATTTCAAAATACATATACAAACATACAAGACAAAACAAAATGGCAAAAATTTGGATTCGATTAGGATTAATTACACTAGCCACTAGGACAGTCCTTCCCAAATTCAAATCAAATTCTCCTCTTCCTTCTAAACAGATCAAGCCCTTTGCATCCACCAAAGGCACTCCTAAAGGCAAGAATCATCTAAAGCAACTCTGGAGACCATGAAGCCTTATTGAGAAATCCAACCCCCCATAACATGAATATGGAGGAACCACACAATATGTCTATATAGAGAGATGATTGTGCAGGTTCTACAATTATTTTTATTCAGTCCTCGCACATGACTGTGTTATGTGCTTAATAGTGTTTGGAGATGATTCCACAGGTCATGGATTTTTAGAAGCTGAAAGTTTTGTCATTTGGATTTCATTTCATATATTTGCACCATACTGTGTCATCATGTAGTGAACCTACAGTTTGGTCAGTGGATGGGGATGTAATTTGTCTGTGACAGTAGTTTTGTGAGGTTCTTTTGTAGAACACGAGAAGGTTAGTTATGGAGCTGTCATCAAGATATGTGGCTTTGTTCTAAAGCACTGTGAACTATGGAGTCTATGTGTTCGATTAGTCCTTGTATTCCTATGAATGTGAAGATTCTTGTCCCAGTAATTTACATATATTGTGCTCGGTTCACTGAGATGGGTGTGATCTGCATATGAGGAAAGCTGTTATAGGACACCATTTCCTGGATTGGATTTAGGTTCTGGGCTCAGGGAGTGGGAAGGAGTTTTCCTAGGATTCCTAGTCATTTGTTTGAAAATTAAAAAAAAAAGATTCTAGTGTTTGTTCAAGCCAAATACTAGTAAAATATGCAGCTGCTATTATATTTATTATTCAAATTATCTTTGTCTTATTATCAAAGGCTGGTAGTTTTCTGTTTCTTCCAAAAATTGGTAATTTTGCTCCTTCCTTTCTATTACAATCAGTGAATAAGTCACAGTACTCACTCTGTTGCCATTTAGCAAAGCATTTCTTGCCACCTAGACAAGATAAAGGCTCATACTAAACACACCTTCTTTAGGTAAATGGGTTCTCAGTTTCCATCTGGTTGTGAAGGTTATCTGCTGACAACCAGAAGAAAGGCTTTTTTTTTTTTTTTTGGTAATCCTGTCATCTTTGGAATATGGGAGGGTCCAATTATTTTTCATTTTCATTGCCTAATTAAAATGCATATGTCTACTGAGGATATTTGCAAATCACTGACAATCCATTGTGGGATTTTTTTATTTTTATTTTTGCATTCTAGTATGCTTTATATTCTTTTCTTTTTAAACTAATGTTTAATAATTTTTGGCTAAAACAGGACTAGCGACGAGGGAATATAACCCACCATCAATTTAAAAGCTAGCAAAAATGGGGGAATACATGAATTGATGAAATAAGCTATGCTAGGATTGCCGCCATTCACCTCAAGCAAAATTTGATACGGATTTGGGGTAAAACATCTGTTGGATTTGTGAGAGGAATTTTTAAATATAGAATTAGCAGCACTTTCAAGAGAGACTCTGTACATCCTTAGGTCTGGCAATGAATATTGAGAAGTAATATTCAAAGCAAATGAGAAGCTTCTGCTCAGGTGAAACATCTGTAGGAATTCTGAAGAAAGTAAAGAGAATTTCAATAAGATTATTTTGCTTATGTGTAGTGATTGAGAAAAAGGAGTCTAATATTTTTTTTAATATGTATGTGCTTGTGGCATGTATATTTTCATCAGACCTCTTCAGAGATATATAGGTGGAATTTATTTATTAACTTCTTATGGCATAGATTGTGCCATTGTGGCTGCACAGAATTCCATCTCTGAAGAATAATTTTGCTATTCATGTATAATATTTAAGCATGTTTGGGGCGGGGTGGGGTGATTTACTTTCCAATAACATTAAAATTATGAAATTGCTTTCTGTCCAGCACTTCTCAGGGTAAAGGGAATTAGCTCTTTACTCTGAGTCTTTACAAATCTTGTAATGCTGAATGTTCCTAAAGCAAAAAGTATTTTTGATCTATCATTTATTTTCACATTCACCTCTGCAGCAATCCACGTCATCACAGAATTTCTACATTTAAAGTTCAGTGAATTGTGAGCCCTGTCTCAATAACAGGAACTGGCCTTGTTAAGGGCACAGTTCAACCCATTGTCTTTGAAAAGAGCAAGAGTTCTTGGGGGGGGGGGCAGAGAAGCATCAAATAAGTTAGCAAGATTGTTTGACATAGTAGCTTTTCATGGCACAAACAATGGATAGAACAGCATTTGCATAAAACTCATTAGAAAAAGTGCAAGTTTCATAAATCTTGTGATAAATTAGTGTGATATCATTCTAAAAGTGATGCATTAATTTTAGGGCAAAATGAATGTTTCTGTGATCATTGTAGGTAATTAGAAGGCTTCTAGGTAATGTAGAGAGGAAATTATTTTAAAAAGGGTTTTGGAAGGAGAGTCATTCCTCTTGACGTTCGGTAGATGGCTGGAGAGCAAAAACTAGGAAACTACAGAGACCCTTGTTGTAGTCTGCTGATTTCTTCCAATTATTTCCTAATGTTTATTGTATTTAGTGTTTTGTTCCTAAAACCAGACCCTTTGCTTCATTTTCTATTTATTTCCCCCTCCACTAAATCCAGCAAAAGTTGATGTTCTTCACAAACCTGTCACAATATTTCTACAAGAGTTGCAATCAGCAGTGCTTCCCTGCTGTTTATGTCCGCACTTGTACATTACAGATGATCTCTGCGGGAGTGTGTTAGACTAAAAAATAATCTATTAGAATGCTGCACTCATAAGATCTCTAGATAAAGATGTTTATGAGGTATATAACATATACAGCAACACATGCTGCCAGGACTAAGAATACCGATTCGTTTCAATGACAGAATATTTACTAAGAATTTTAATATCATTATTTTTTCCAATGACCTTACTTTTAGTATCTGTTTGGCAAAATTTATTTCCTATAATGCTTCTTATGACTTTAGTCTCCCAGAAACATCAGAGGTCAAGACTGGGAACTACAACCCCCTCTCTGTCACTATCAGCCAGGATGGGAAGCAGTCAGGGGTAAAACACCACGAACCCACAGAGATTTCCCACTTGTGATCCATCTCTAAGTCACCTCAGAAAGATGCTCCTTTGTTTTTTACTGCATGTCAAGGAAGCCTCAGATTTAAAACCCAAGTTACTCTAACTCTGTTTTTATGCTTTCCGATCTTTGGGATCTGGTCTTCAGGGAATCTGGTCCCTTTCCATTTGTATACCACCTTTCCAAAAACCAAAATTTTGCCCAAGGCGGTTGTACAACAAACAGAAAAAAAAATAAAAAGAATACAACAAATCAATACAAGAAGTAAAAAATCAATCTCAATAAATAATCATCACATCAAAGAATACAACAAATCAATACAACAGTAAGTAAAAAATCAATCTAAGTAAGTAAGAGATCAAAAAATATATCATAAGCAATGTCCCCTCTCCTCTTTCTAGCTCCCAGGAGGAAGGCATGGCCCAGCTAAATGGAAAGGCGGATTAAGTGTCCTTTTTTAATTATATCCACCTCTAGGAAGTGAGTGCAGGGCAGATGGAATGCCAAGTTGGGAGTGAGCGTCTCTTCCCCTTTCCCATCTCCCCTGGAGAAGGCGCAGTATAGCCGGAGTAAGTGCAGGGCAGGAGAATGCTGAAGTAGTTCCGCATCTTGGCAAGGACCCCATACATCCGCATGGGATGTTTAGAACCCAATGGCAACGTGAGCTAAACAGGGCTGCTGTGCAGATTCTGTAGCATCCATCCCGAGGTTCTCATTAGCCCAATTAGGCCTGAGCAGGAAGGTCTGCTGGTGGCGTGGCACAACTGGCCCACATAGCTGTTAATTGGGGTCACGTCCAGTTACAGTGGGCATGGTGGAGAGACACAACTTTGCAGCAGCCTATGAAGCTTGTGCTCAGCTTTGTAGACGGCTACAAAGGATGTGTGGGCCTACGTAGAGTGTGTGTTGAGGGGTGGAGCTGGAGCCACCCTACTGCAAATGGCAGTCTGTAGGCCCGCCCCAAGACCCAGTTGGCCCATCATGCACACCAAAGCATGCTCTGTGATCTGGTCTTCATGGCAGAAGACTGGATTGAAGACACCATTGAAGGGGCCTACCACTAATCTGGATTTAAGGGCCCAAAGACCCCATTAAAGCTGGAATTCAGTGGCACTCGTGCAGACAATGCATTCCAAATGGGGTCCTTATGGGGTCATCAGTGCGGAAGGTATGTCGAGGATCCATATTAAATGTGTTTCTACCAGGTTCCTAATGGGGTCTTCAGGGCCCGTGCAGAAATGGCCTTAATTGTTATTTTATAATAAAATGATTGGATATAAGGTTTGAAGAAGTAAATACAAAAGCCTGCCTCTATGATTAATTCATAAATTGATCTTGAAATCAATGTTTCTGAGTTTTATATATAGAAAAATGGCGTAAAAGTAATATCCCATGATTTCCAGATTGTCTCCCACTTCCCAAGACCAAGCATTTTTTGTCTGTGCTGTGATTTGCGTGGAAGAAGAAAGAATTATCCATCAGTGTCTTCTAGCATCCAGGAGCGATTTTAGACCAAGCTGATTAGCAGATTTTATAGTGTGATGCACTCAGCTCAGTATCATAATTAGTATTTGCTGTACTAGAATTTTCAGATATTGAAATGAAAACAAGACAGACACAAGGTGTGTGTTTTAGGCTAGAAGAAGAGTAAATTTCTACTAAGGTCATATTAAGTTCAGATAGTAAAGAATATTGTGTTCGTGTGTGCCTGCATCCACCCATTACGGGAGAGAAAGGGAGAAAGAGTGAACATCAGTGAGTTGGGCTGGTGGACAACTGGGACTGAAAGAATGTGAGCAAAACAAGACAAGATAAATTGAGATTATCTGAAGAAATAAGGACCTCTAACTGCCCTGTCTGACTCCTGTAAAGAAACAAATGGAGTCTATAACTTTACAGTGTGGGAAACCCTTTTGTCCGCATTTCTACTGTCTTTCTGTTGAATTAGTTGGCATTTTTGTCTTGTGCTTAACTGACACTTGTTTCTTCACTTTCTTCCATCTGTGCGTGTGTGCTATTGAGGTGCAATTATTTCCTTAGATGGCTGTGTTACTGAGTTTCAGTTCTTGTTTATTTCAGGAAGTGCTTGGGAAATACAGTACAGAAAAAATGGATCCAGAGATATTAAATAACTACCGCCAAGTTGCTAATATCTCTTTTTTTGGGCAATGTGCTGGATAGAGTAGTGGCTATCCAATTGCAGGTGTGTTTGGAGGAAACAGATTATCTAGACTCATTTCAGTCTGACTTCAGGAGGAGAGTTGGCGCTGAGACTGTCCTGGTCACTCCAATGAATGACCTTAACAGGAGAGGGAATTATTTTGATTCTTAATCTCTCGGTGGCTTCTGATACCATCGACCATGGTATCCTACTGGAGCGGCTTTGAGAACTGGGACTTTGAGGCGCTGTTTTACAGTGGTTTGTTTCTTATATCCAAGGTAGTTTCCAGAAAGTAGCAATGGGGCTTGTTTCCACTGCACAATTTACTCTGGGTTTTAAGCCGAGTCTTTTAAATAAGCAGTGAGCTCTGTATTTCCGCGATCCCACTGGCAGCTTGTTATGTGAACTTGCAGGGGGGAAACACCCTCCCCTCTCTTTTTTTCCGTCATACCCTGGGCAGGAATGCAGGCCGCACCCCCTATATAAGCCTCATTCAGATTGCCATGGGGAAGCAGAGAGGGAGGCAGAAGTGTGGGTGGAAGAAAGTGTTATGGTTTGTGCAGAGCCACACATGTTGTCCCAACAATTTCCAGTAAGAGACACCAGTAGGCAGTTTTGTAACAGAAAAAAAACTTTACTCTTTAGTATTCAGCAGAGTCAAAAATAAGTCAGCAACAGGAACATAGATTACTTACTTCAGTCCAAGCATAACAAGTAAAATAATATATTAAGGCATAGCCCTCCTTCAAGAGCAGCCAGCATTCAGGCACCAGCATTACAGCACGGTGGAAACTCTCCACCCTGGGAAGCCTGACTGCACCCATTTACATGCAGTTGAGAGTGAACCAACCTTGCTGGCTTTAATTGTAAGCACTTCCATTGCTACTGTAATTTTCTACTGAGTACACCTGGGCTGCATCCCCATTACAACCTTATTTCAGTTTCAAACCGTTTTCAATCCTCGCAGACCCCACCTCAGTTTGGCTTAACATGCTTTCTGCTTGTTAAATCGCCCCAAAGTGTTGTAAATGTTAATCCTCATTTCAACAGGTCTCACTCGGGTTCGTGCGCTTGAAACGTTTTACATTTTTTTACTGTGGGGACCGTACGGTGTTAAGGGATGAGAATCTGTGTTTAGGGTTTCCCTCCCTCAATAGCTTGCTTCCAAGGATAGTGATATCATTGAAAAAACCCACCACTCAAAACAGCTACTATAAAAATCCACTCCTTAAAGCTACACTGTAGCAATCTACCCACTCACACCTTATAACAATGTTGCAATTTTGTGCAATTCTAGCTCTTTGAAAGTTCTGAACTTTAGAAAGGGAAAAGAAAGTAAAGCAGCTGGAGGTTCTGTTTTAAAGGCTGTGGCTGTGAAGGGGGCTTGAGTTGCCGCTGCTGCTGTGTGCCCTGGGAACTGGGGAGAGGAGGGGAAAGAATCGCTGGCTGCCCACTGCCATTTTTTCTCCAGGCAAGCGGCAGCCACCCAGCCACCCAGCTAGGCTCCCTGAAGGGGTCCCTTATGGGTGGTGCGTTCATGCCAGGAGAAAGAGGTCAGGGCAGCTCCCAAAAGCGGCTTTTAAAAAGTAGCCACTGGAGTCCCCCCTTGAGTCACATACACCATGTACGAGCCTCAGAATCTGGATGAAACACGATTAAGCTGAAAGTAATGGGGACAGGCAAATTTGCATTTGCATCCAGTTCTATTATTTCGTTTTAGGGAAACTGGATTAAGCTTATAATGGGGATACGGCCCTTGTCAGTCAAGGGTAGCAATCCTGTGCACAACTTACAATCCTCAATAGAAAGGAGGGGGGAGCAGGATCACTATCGCTGACAGAAGAGTCACTCTTTGCCAGTCCAAGGGACAAAAAAGGGAGGCAAAAGGCATGGGGGGAAGAAAGGAGAGGGGACCAGGATCACATCTAACTGAATTTGATAAAGTTTTGAGGGGAAAATTGAGAGTCCTTAATTCAACATTAATTTTCAACTTATTCTTTTTAGCTTTGCATGACTTATTAAAGAAACAGCCACTTGCTCCTAATTTTGCAAGCCGGAAGGTTTTAGTGCAGGCTGGTACGGCATCCAGGCCTTGCTTGGCTCAAGCAAGAGGTCATTCATCTTCTTTTAATGGATCTCCAAATAATCACTGATACAGCAACCTACATTCAGCATCTCATGTGCTCGACAAATATTAATGAATTAAACTTTACAATAGCTTTTGGAGGGAGGACAATATTAATAGCATTGTGTTTGAGGTGAGAAAATAAAGATGCAATCTCAAGCAAACCGCATAGTCTTGTGAAGTATCTGGGGACAGTCTTAATCTGCATTACAAATTTACCTATGGCCCTTTCCGCACTTGGTCTTATTCTGGAATATATCTCAGGGTAGGGGTCTGTCGTCTGCATGCTAATGCAGACTATGGCAGGCCTCACCTGGGGGCTGCCATGGCCTGCACTAGCATGTGGACAGCCTTTAGCTTATGTCTCCTCTCAGTACAGACAGTATTATTTTAAACATACTGTATACTGTATATTGTTTTATATTTGTTGAACTTTTAATGTCTTTTAATGTATATTCTATTTTAATCTGTTGTAACCCGCCCAGAGACCTTCGGGTATGGGGCGGGGTATAAATGTAAATAAATAAATAAATAAATAAATAAATAAATAAATAAATAAATAAATAAATAAATAAATAAATAAATAAATATTTACCATGAAAAAATTATACTTATCACCCTGCCCAGTTAGCTTCAAAGGTCTGGAGCATCACTGGCTTCCTCAGATGCAAGTGGCTGTCACTGCAACTGAGGAATGACTGGTATGCAGGGCCTATGGTACTGGTATTTATAGATTTTGATTAGCGCCCTCTGTCTTTGGTGTCACCAACTGCAGAGGTGGATTACCCACTGTATTCTGCTGGAGCCATCTGGGAAGTTGCAGTTTCAAGGGGACCATACCTTCTTCTGGCTTCCATTCCCTGGCCTCTAGAAACCCCATGCCACTTTGAGTGGGGTATCAATGTGCAGATTTCTTTCCTCTTTAACAGACATGGAGTGTGGAAGCATTTAGGTGCAGATCTTGCTGACCTGGGTTCTCCTTTGACTCCAGTGATAGGGTGAGGTATTGAAAGATGATATGATTTTGCCCTCCAGGAAGAGATGTTCTTTCTCAGATATGTTTCTTGCTGCCTTTTTAAAGGCATTCTTATGTGTCACAGATTACCGCAGATCTGATTGAATCAGACAGTTTCTGCCTCCCATAAGGAACCAATTAAGCATTTCTTGAGGAGACACCAGAGCAACTGTTGTGAATTTCAGTGAATGTAGAGAGAAAGTCAAAGAAGCAATCCTCTTCCTTCCTCACCCCTTTTTCTCCACAACAAAAGGGAACCGGGAAAAGAAGAGAAAGACAGTTTGGTCTCTCCTTTATTAAAATTGTGCCTATCTTCCGTATGTGATTTTTTTTTTCAAAAGAACCTTTTAGCAGTCCTGTACCTGCTTAGATGCTAGGGAATGTTAAACCAGTTCTGTAGTGTCTTGAGAGTCTAGGGCTGTTTTTGCACTTACCTCTGTTAATCTGGATTTAGAAGATCTGGATCTTTTGAGATGTGGTCCTTGTTGGAATCCAGTCTGTGCAATGAAGACCTCATTAGGAACCCAATAAATACATAGTTGGTAAGGATCAGCTACAAACCTTGTGCACACACGATCCCTTAAGGACCCCATTATGCCCCCATTCTGAACATGCTGTACCCACAAGCAAAGGTGAAATCTGGATTTAATGCGGGTTTCAGGCCCTTAAATCTGGATTAACACTAGACCCCTTTAATGGTGTCTTCAGTCCAGATTCTCGGATGGGTGCTACAGCGTCCGCACAGCAGCCCTGTTTAGCACCCATTGCCCTTGGGTGCTAGATGGCCCATCCTGATGCACGGGGCCCTCACTGTGACATGGAATTTCAAGGACCAGATTCCACAATGACCAGATACCAAAGATCCAGATTTTCTAAATACGGATTAAGGGAGTTATGTGCAGAAAGGCCCATGGCGAGGACCCCATATGGCCACACTATGTCTAAACTATATTGCCTTAAATGTATGTGATCACACCCAGAAAATGCCACTGCTGGCCCTTGAGTGAATTTCCAGCCAACGTGAATTCTGGATAGAAACCTACATTCTGCAAGTTTGTGTGGCTCTGTTCCCTCAAGGTGCTCAATTCTTTGAAGCATCTTATTTATTTAAGATATTTATCTAATGTTCTTTTTTAAAAACCACAAAAAACAGCAACTTTGAAGTGGTTTACAGACCAGAGGCCAGTTCGCACTTGGCCTCGTAGTCAGTGATAGGGTAACATCTGGACAGGTGCATCTGCACTTGCAGGAAGCATTTACAACCTAGAAATGCCTCTTGACAGATGTTAATCTATGATCAGCTAGCAGTGGTGCACAAAATCATGCTCCACATGCATACCAACCTTTACCTAAAACTTACTTGACCTGTCCAGTGAGCAATCATTCACACCAGTTCTGGTGCTAGGGGTCATATGAGGTGCTGCACAAGTGCGCTGGCACCTCAGATGACCCCAACTGCAACTGTGTGCATGAAGAGACTCCATTGCTGTGATGATGGCAACAGCACACGCGCAGTTGTGCCAAGCTCCGCAAAAAAGATGGTGGCGCCCTGCAGGGGATTGGATATGAGCCCAGACACAGGTAAGTCTGGGTGCCTGGGGCTTAGTCTGACATATACTAGTGTTCCCAAGTGAGAAAGCTAGTACACATCAATGTTTAACGCACTTTTCCCGTTCAGCAGATGGGAAGCCAAGTGCGAAAATGTCTCTGGAGTTATTATTTGTAACCTTAATACAATACAGGCATGAATTTATCTCTTAAGTGAATGCTCAGGGCCTGCTCACACTTAACTGCCTGGAATTAGTATTCCAGTACAGTTAAGTACAGGGACGGTGACTTACATCCACACTGTGAGCGCCGGTAGTGTCCTCAGCGTACCTATTGTCCTAGACTGTCTGAATCACCATGGTAACTTCCATGTGCACCTGGTCATTGCCATGGTAATCACAATGCAGCACACATTTGCCCAGCAGCAGCTGCCCCGCCCTCCCCCTGCAAACATTGGCACCAGAAGTAGGTGTGAAAGCTGCATCTGGGAGTTTATCAGGAGCTCCCTAGTAGCTCCTGGGCTGAGGCCCCAAAAGACTTATTTGCCTCTCTGGTTTCCCTCTACTGTCACTGTATTCAAGCGGACTTTAAAAGTGCCCTGCACTTCCGGAATAAGTGTCCACATGAGGCTCAGCAAAATGCACATTTAAAACGCACCTTCTGTCCCCACAGATGTTGGGGGGGGGGTGTCACCCCTCGTTGGTATTAAATCAGCAGAATACGCGGCCGTGTTGAAAAACAAGCTCTGCTGTCCCGGAAAACTTTCTGCTGGCATCTCCGGAGCTGTCCAGCCCTTTTCAGGAACTCCCTCCTTCTTCTGCCCGCAGTTTAAGAAACAGACTGAAACAGGAGTTTTCTCTCTTCGCAGAGGTTTATTCTTAAAGGTTGCTGTATACAAGTATACATCTCTCCATCCAAGCTCTCGTCCAGCAATCAACAACAATAACACTTAACCAGCAGTGTACAGGCACTTTTATACCTTTTCCTTATCATAGATGGTGACTCACTTCCTGAGTGTTGCACAAGCCTGTGTTGCAAGTGTTGCACAGACTTACGCAATTCTTGCTCAATCCAACCTTGCTCAATCCAACCTTGAGTCACTTTGTTGATAGTCACGCCTGTGACTCTTAGTTACCTTTGCCAGCACATCCGTGCATTTTCCTTATACGGGCTTCCCTGCCTAACAACAGAAGCGTGTTATCTTTCCCCGCATCTTTTTCTCCCCGCCCTCTCTCTTGTTCAGAGGAAAAATAGCCAGATCTCTGTCCCCCGAAATGGCTTCCAGTGCCGGCAAAGCAGCACTTACTTTCATTCTGTTCGGCTGCAGCCATTGGCCGCGCGATCGTGTGCTCATTTACTCTTAACACTTTCACAGATCACCCACTTCACACCTGATAACAATGTTGCATTTCTGAGCAATTCTGGCTCTTTGAAAGTTCTGACCTTTACAAAGGAAAGGGAGGGAAGCTGCAGCATTTCTGGGAGGTGTGTGAATGCTTTATGGCTGTGTGTGCAGGCAGCAATCCCTGCCCCTTTTGCCACGGAGCGTCCCCAAGGTAAATGTTGTGAGGAAAACTCGCGACTTCCAGAAAGAGCGCTAAAACTCTTCTTTAAAGGGTATGTATTTTGTTGTGGGTTTTCCTGCTTTTGTAGCACTGGAAGCTTGTTAAAAACCCTGGCATGGGGGCGCTCAGAGGCAAAAGAAGAGTTTTAGCAGACTTTAAATTGTTTGGGGACAGGGCCCTGGTGAAGCTGTGGAGCAGTAAAAACAGTTCCACAGTTTCCTAGGATCAGGGAACCTCCCACAAGCTTTGGACATTCAGGGACAGAGGCAGTGCTGTGGTGTGTTGATGGAGCATCCCAGAGCATGTTAGAGCATCCCCGAGAAGTAAATGCAAACAGGCCACTTGTCTATGTCAGGAGTTTTTGTAGGTATATGCATGATAGTTTATGGTTGTGCATTTTTTTAATTTTTCACTTGCAATGGAAAACAGCTGCATTAGCTCTTAAGGTCTGATTTTAGAAACTGACTTAAGTGAACAACTGGGCAGTATGTTGCTGAATAGGAGTCTAGTATGTTTATCTTTTATCATCAGGCAAACATCTGCCCTGTTTCAGTAGCATCAGTAATATTTACAAAATGTTTACAAAATACTGCATCATAAATAAGTATGTAGTTATAAAAATGAGAGATTCCCAAATCTAAGAGAATGAAGAAACTCATATTTAAGGGCACAGAGTGATATTTGCAATATGAATTTCCATGGAATTGTAACTACACCTGATCTTTCCTATAACATCGATAGAGGTTTGCTGGAAGAAACTTCTACTTTTACATCTTGATTTACTCTCCTTTCCCTGGGCTGAGAAATGGCCTCTGGCAAAGGAAGGGCTTTGTGTATGTCACATGGTTTAACACTGGTCTGGAGTTCCCCGGGGTTTCCCTAGCTTTGATAGCAAGCAAATCTTTGCACTTTTATCCATTTCTTTTTTGCACTTCGTGATTCTGGCTCCATGGCTTGAATGCCTGAGGGGGGTAAGCATTTCTCTTAGACAATGATGAAATCAAACTAGCAGCTGTCTTCATTGTGATTTCTTTCTTTCTTTTTCTAAAGCCTAGGGAATCACTTTGGCTGTTGACAAGTTTGTCTTCCTTTTATAAAAGGTGTATGAATGTTTTTAAGTAACATGGGATTAAAACAGAATAATTTTCCAGGTGTGTGCACTTGTATCTCACAGTAACATTTTTCACATGCAATTCTAAAATGTGCAGCATGTTTAGTATATAGATATAATTTAATTTAATTCAACATGCTTTGTTGAATTAGCTAGGATACTGTAGGACAGGCTATTTTTAAAAAATCCTATTTTGGCAGCCCTTTGACAACCAAACATATATAGAAAGATGACATTTGTTAAATGTTTTGAAGTGTTCTTATATATCATTTTCTAAATATACTTGTAAGGTTCCATATATACCATTTTTGGCAGAAAGGAAGGGTAAGTATTTGTCCTTGTCACATTTAAGACATTTAAATCGTTTTTATACCTACCACCTCCCATAAAAGAATCTCGAACTCTTAAAAACAGTCAGTATACATAAGGACAGAGATGAAAATCATGACAACAGGATCAACCACCAATTTCCAACTAGAAGGTAAAGCTCTGGAGACTGTTGGTGTCTTCTGGGATCCTTGATTAATAATAAAGTATCAGGTGCTCAAGAAGTATGGTGAAGGTTAGCCCTGGGAAGAGCAGCAATAAAAGGTTTAGAGAAGATTTTGAAGCACTGCTACGTTTCACTGAATACAATGATCAGAGTGATTAATGTCATGGGCTTTAGTGCTACATAGTATGGATGCAAAGGATGGACAACAACAGAGCAAGACTGAGAACATGTAGACTCATTTCAACTTTGGTGCTGGAGAAAGCTCCTCGGGGTACAATGGACAGCTAAAAGGGCCAATCAGCAGATTCTAGACCATATAAAACCTAAATATTAATTAGAAGCACAAATGACAAAGCTTAAACTGTCATTCTTCAGGTACATCTTGAGAGTACCAAACTGTCTGCTTGGGAAAACAGAAGGAAGAAGAAGACAACAGCCAGCTACTACATGGATAGACTCAATTAGGACAGCAATGAAAGCCTCACTAGCATACCTAAGAAAGTTTGTCAAAGATCAGTTAGTCTAGAGGAAGTCAATCAAATACTGTCACTACAACTAGTGGCACAAACCAACCAAGCATATGTAAAAGTCGGTGTAATTAGGTCAGCATCCAGTGGCCTTCCTGCACTTACTGGTAGCCCAGATAAAGAAGGGAACTGTCTTCTCCATTGTAGTATGGTTTAAGGGTGGTCCATCCCTTGCTAATGTGCTCCATCTGCACGAGATGGAACATAGTCCAACTAGGAGGCCCCACTTCAAGTGCTGGGGTTCCAATTTGGGACTGCACAAGCACTTTAAGCACAGATGCCTCCCTCTGTGCCTGATCTTCACCTCCATGGGATGATATTTTTATACCATCCCACTGAGTTAAGTGCAAACAGGCCAAGGGATTCAAAATAATTGTATTTTGTGGCTCTCTAAGACATTTGGATTCTCTTATCTATTTGTCATTTAGTGTCGTGCCTCTGTAACAAGTTTGTTTATGTTAGAGTTTGTAAGCCTTGTTTATTAGAAGAGAATGTTAGCCTGTCTCTTTAAGAAGTGGGTTTGTGGATAAGGAGGGTGGAGCATTAAACCTTACAGAGTTAGGCCCAGTTTTCAGTCTGCAGTCAGAGTGGAAGGAAGCATTATTCTTACACAGGCAGAGACTCCTCATAGGCCACACAGTGCCAAGAGAAAAGTAGAAATTCCTTTTAGACCAGCCAGTGTCATTAAAAAGAAGGCAGGACATCTTTATAGGCCAGTCAGTGCCTTGGCAAAGGAAAGTAACTGGAGAAGCCACAAAGACTGAGACCTAGCGTTCTAAGAAGCTACAAGGAAACTCTAAGCGCGTATTTACTAGGAAAGTTGTTATATTTGTTTTGCTGTTCCAATAAATATAAATCATTTATATCAAGGAAGACTTGTGGATTCTTCGAAGTGTGAGGAGTTTCTCTTGTTCAAGAGCTCTGCCTAAGGTCAGAGTACAGACTGAACTCAGAAGCTTAAGTATACCTGGGACAGAAGATTTAGGATACATGGGACTGAAACAGGATTCTAAACTCATGACTTCCCTCATGTTAATGATCCTGTAATTCTCATTTGTAGCAGTTTTGGGGCTGTTGTGCTGTGTTCCAGGTTTCTTCTTCTGAGAACCTAAGCTTTTGGATATAGCTGTGATATCCATCTTCAGAGGATTTTGTACAAATGAGATTGAATTTGACTATGAAAGCTTACATACAACCGATCCTGTAATTGTTTCTCTTTTTGATCTTAAATGAAATAGTTTCAGTAATTAAGATATTGGAAAACTGATGGAAATTATTTTCTTGCTGTGCAGAAAATATTGCTTTCAGTTTGCTCATAAGGAATAGAAGACTAAAAGATTTCTTCAACGTTTGTATTTCTTGGTGACTCCAAGTGCTTTTTTTTGTATTTCTGCTCAATTCATTGGGGGAGCAGATAATAAAACAAATGAGCTTCTCTTAGCAGCCTATAGTTTCTGTCATAAATAGAAAATAGGCAATGTTCTTATCTTCAACATGAAGTTATAAAAGGTATACTTTTAAATGAATTATTGAGAGAAAGGTCACTTGTAATTACGCTCGAGTGCTGCACTGGTTTCTTTTTAATGCTAAAAATGATGATTTCTGGCAGTGGATAATTGTTGATAAATGGATAAAAAGTGATAGAATTACAGGCTTGGTGACAGATAATAGAGGGATAGACTTAGTGCTCTCTTATTATCCACAGGTGTTCAGTTCCAACCCTTTAAGATGATCTGTTTTTACTATAATTGTTTCACAAAACTGTCTACGCTTATGTTCATCTCTGTTGTACAAATTCTGCTGTTCAGAGTCTTTACTTCACTAAAGGTATATACCAGACTGCACCAGCTGTGTTCCTGTTTATTTTATTTATTATTTGTATTTCTATCCCGCCCTATACCTAAAGGTCTCAGGGTGGGTAACAACATTTAAAATCAATATATTAAAAGAATAACAGCATATATTAAAGCAACAATGTCTGCAAGTGGGAAGGGAAAGTGTGTCCCCATTTAAACGAAGGCCAGGTCAAAGAGGTGCATCTTCACTGCCTTCCTGACATGTACAGTGAAGGTGATAAACACACCTCAGGGGGGAGACTATTCCACAGCCTAGGGGCCATCACTGAGAAGGCCCTCTCCCAGGTGCCCACCCCCTTTTACAACAGTCCTTGCCATTCTTCCATCATGGAACTAGTTCCATGGTTTAATAAACTAACTAAAGCATTTGTTAATGGCAGCTGTGGATTTGAGGCAGGAGGGGTCACAGCAGAAGTGTTAGGATATGTGATTAAGACAGCTTCCGAAGAAGAAGAAAATTGAGTATTGTAGGTCACTATGCTTTCTCTTAGTACTGCTTTCTTCCAGCTATAGGTAGAATTCTAATGCATGCAGGTACTTTGCATTCCATAGACTTGTCTGTAGAACCTCTGCTTTTGTTCGTCAGAAAGGCAACATGAACATTCCAAGTTATTCTGGTATCTAGGCATTGCTTGTGACTTCTGAATGTTCTATCTCTAGGGGCTTGTCCCCATGCAATTTTTACTCCAAAGTGAACTTTGCTTTGCCTCAGACGGTCCCCATGAATAGCCTCTAATTCGGGCTACATGAGGGGCAAACGAGACAAATCCATGACAGAACCCCCCCTTCTAACTGTTTTCACAGTGAATTAGGAGTCAAGCACGTATTATTCTGATTCATGGGGATACTCCCGGAGTTATTAGGGGATGAGGTTGGTGATCGTGTCACTGGCGGGTGGGGTTTCGTCTGTGCTAGCTGTTCCTGCTGTGCTCACTTAAATTGCACTGAAGGGAAGTGATGAGGGGGCCAAATGACTGTCGGTTGCATTGTCATTTGCCTTCTCCACCCCCCCACACACAGACAGGCACGGGTGCTCACGGGGCTGCAGAACCAAGAACTAAAAGACTCAAGCTGCCTGTTGCCTCTGAGCCTTAAAGAGGTGCATATTAATTAGCTCCTTGCTAGACAGAGGTGCATATTAACTAGCTCCTTGCCGAGCTCACGGGTGAGTTAGAAAGAGGTGCGTATTAATTAGATCGGAGCTTACTGGCACTGGGAAACAAAAACTGCCTTGACATTTTAGGTCGGTTGTCTGGCTCCCATCTCCTTCACTGGCTGAGCCCCTGAGCCCTTCTTCTCCAAGCACACCTCTGTGGTTGCTGTCATGCAGATGTATGCATGTCTGCTAAAAGCTTCCAATCAGGGCAAAGGGGGTGGAGAAAAAAGGATGCGGTTTCCCCGATGCCGGGGTTTACCGTGTTTGCTTGGGGATGAGTGAATTCGAACTGAACCCATGCTCTCCCCCACCTCACGAGGACGTCTTAATCCGAACTACAATTCGGATTGAGGATGCCCCAGTTCTGCAGTGCAATAATTGGAGACCATGGGAACAAGCTCTAAGAGATCAAGTATTTCAAGTAACTACATTACAGATGTAAATAAATAACAGTCCAACCATTCTGGAATCATGATTCTTTGACTTTTTATATCTAAGCTATCAAAGTTTTGCCATAATAGAGCCTTTTTTTTTCTAGCAAGAGTCAAAGGAAGATGCTGCTTTAACTACAACTTTCATATCATACTGCTACTTTACTTGCTTTTTCTTCTGTTGTGTCTTTGCAGGTTCATCAGTGACGCAGCTGCTTGCCCGTGATCTAGACAACGACCCTCTTGTGTTTGGTGTTGTTGGAGAAGAAGCCAGCCGTTTTTTTGCTGTGGAGAGCATGACAGGAGTTGTGTGGCTCAGACAACCATTAGACAGAGAGGTAATGAATGCTATTTTATACTGTTGGTCTAAGCCTAAGCCTGTAATGAATCTGTATTTAATGACTCAAGAGATTTTAGGCAGTAGTTCAGTCTGACTCCAAAGAGAAAAAAAGCAGAAGCAGGCTACCTCTGTGGACTGAAGATGCTTCCTTGAAATTAATGCCAGTCAGTGTGTGCCTTATGAAACCACCTCCTGAATCAGATTTTTCTAATCTACAAAGCAGGAAGATCTGCTCTTGATGTCTTGACTGGATCTGGCAGTGTGACCTATTAGTTTTCCCTGACAGTCTTTTTGCTTCCTTTTGCCTGTTTGCAATGTCTTACGGACACAGATGTGAAGCCAGCAAAACCAATTGGCTAAGTTGCTGTGATAAGTGTTTGTTTTCCTTTGAGAATAGAAGGCAGTTTGCAGTGTAGGTTTTTTGAGTAAAGGAGAAAATATCCTGTTGGGTGAGACTGAAACATCATGCAGTGGACAACTGTGAACTTTGAATGGAATGTGCTGCTGGAAGAGGTGGTGACAGCTACCAGTCTAGATGGGGTTAGACAAATTTATGGACAACAGATGTATCAATGGCTACTAGAATGAATGCCTAGGTGCATCTTTCAGGCTGGTGGGGGGACAGGACCAGGATGCTTCTAAGGCCATTTGCTGGGATTCTAGAGCAAGAATAGGTTTGTCCTTGTCTCTGCTTGAGATACCCATGAGCATTTGGTGGGCCATTGTGTGTGACGGGACACTGGACTTGATGGGCTGTGGCGTGATTCAGCAGGGGTTCCCTTATGTTCTTATGATTTTAATTCCAGTTCTCCACATAGCAAAAAGAAGAATGTTCATGAACTTGGCTGACAGGAAAGAGGCTTGGCTTTAAAACTCAAGCCTCTTTCCTGTCAGCCGAGATCGTGAAGTCTGGGACTGTCCCCATGCGTAGGCTTGGCTTGGACCAAATTGCCCAAACTGTGCCCAGACTTGTTTTTCTGGGAACTAAATTTGGTCCTGGTTTGGCACGGGTTTTGGCAATTTGATCCGTGGAAATTGGGCCAAATCTAAAATGCATGGGGACGGCCCTTGCTGAACCCGATTTCGGTACCGGACCAAACGTGCATGGGGATGCACCCTAAGAATCAGAAGGAGGAGGTATTGAGAAACAGCTGTTTCTGATATCTTGGTGAAAGCTTGAATGGAAAACAGGCAGCTGTTAGAACTTTGTGAGATGTGGAAGTATGCGGTAAGAATAAAAACTATTTTTAAAAGATTAACTAAAAAATTTGACAAAGAGAACCGAGTGAAGAAAAGCTAATGGAGGCATTACCAAATGTATTCGAAATGGAACCAAAAGTATCAAATATTAGCCTAGAGTTCACTGTGCTTGCCTGATTGAGTATCCTCTGTCCACTAGTGTGTCATCTTCAAATTCCTCAGCATCCTCCCTTCACTACTTTTTTATTGTTTGTTACACATGAAGCACGGGGATGAATGAGAGACAGAGAGAGAGACAGAGAGAAAGTAAGGAATGATAGAACGTCTCCTTTATCCTTGGCATTTGGCTTTCACAGACTGACTGCAGGCATTGCCCTGAGGCAGAAGTCTAAATCCCATCTAGGCCTTCCTCAGATTGTACTATCAGTGCATTCAGGGGGAGAGTGCCCTGTGTTGTGATAAACAGTCCTTAAAACCCTCTGCAGGATAAATGATTGCAATAGTTGAAAATGAAGGGAAGTGTGCTGAGGACTGCAGGTCTCAGAAGCATGATGACAAATACTAAATAACAAAGACTATCCCTAATACAAAATCTACTGGTTCATTAGAAAAGAGTGATTTCACGTTTGCATTCAAAACAGTGTGTTATTTTCATTTAAGCTGTGATTCCATAGATGGTGTGATGATCTTGAGTGGAACCAAATGGTGGTTTGCTAATCAGGAAGAGACTTTGATGCTCAAGGCGATTCTGGAGTGACCGGACCAGCTAGCATAGTAGCATGCCTAAGGTTTAATCCAGCTTCACTTTTCTTTCAGAGTGAGAAGACATCAGCAAAGTGGCAGGTTGTTTTTCTTCAGTAGTATCTAACTCAGAAAACCCACCTTTGGGTTAGATAAAATGGAAATAACATGACTAGTCACTTTGCTGATGTGTTCTCTCATTCTGAAAGTGGACAGGGGCCTCCTTGCAGGGCATCCCATAGACTTTACTGCTGCACTTGGAGGAGGCTACTACAGCTTCCAAGCACCCAGAAGAGGACTGGCTCCTGGATCAGTCTCTGGTGAGTGACCGATCATGTGTGGCTCTCCACGTACCTAAATGAGCTTTCACATAATGACCTTTACATGGACCTTGTTTGTCAGTATAGGAGAAGAGTCTTGGAAGAATGACCTCTTAGTTTGACCCAGCACAGCTCTTCTTAGATTCACTCCATATCTCTGACAACCTACAGTTTATCATACAAGAAAAACAACAGTATCCAGCTTAAGTTCAAAGTCTTCTATCAACAGATTATCGCTGTGGCGTCCTAACTGTATCTTTTTCTTCTTATTCCAGACTAAGTCAGAATTCACCGTTGAGTTTTCTGTTAGTGACAGCCAAGGGGTAAGTGTCCCATTTATTCCATGGTATAAAATGAAAAGAAGCATAGAACTGATGTGGATAGGATGACTCAGAAGGGTGGGGAGGAGGCTAAGGTCATTTCCACACTTACCTGTGCTCTTTCTTGGGTCATACTGTCCTGGAATAAGCAGTTTTTCTCAAGATGGGACAGGTTGCTTTTGGTGTGGGACAAAGCTGTGTGCATTGGGATGGCCTGTTCCATGCCAGGTTCTGCACCAGTTTAGAAGCTTGGACCAGCTTAGGAGCTAGTGTGAAGGGCCTCTGAATGCTTTCAAGGCCAGGAACAGAAGTTCTGGAGCTCCTGGAGAACAGAAGTTCTGGAGCTTCTGCTTTTTACACACAAGCAGATACAGCAAATACTAGGGCCCACCAGCATCCCTTAAATTGCTATTAGGGATATTTTCACAATGTTGCCAAAATGGATCCCTTATGTGATAGCAAACCAGAATGCCAGTAGTCCTTGAAAAAGGGATCTTCTGCTAGACAGGATGCCATTTTGGAAACTTTCGTCCAGTCTGTGCTCAGTTTTGTGCAGACAGAGCTTACTAGGAGTGGGCAAGGCCTCCCCTAATCTGCCCCAGCATGTGGAAGGGAGGCTGGTAGACTGGTTCTTGGACTGGTCTACTGGCAGATGTTGAAACGGGCTAAAGCTGCTGCAGTCCCAAACACGTCTTGCAGGAATCTTCCCAGAACTGTGAGAGAATGCTGTGGAACATGGTGTGGAACAGCAGCTATTTGTTTACCCTTCCTTTCTTCATCAATGTAAACTTCAGGGAATGGTAGAATACTGGTCTCTAGGCATTCTATTCTGAACACATTGTTTTTAATTGCACTTTTCTTCCCCAGAGAACTGATTGGTTGATTGAATGAAATATTGGTTCTGATACCTACATATATTTAAAGGGAACAAGTTTTAAAAAGAATGCACAGTTTTGGAGTCCTTTCTTGTACTCTGTTCACAGATCTGAAAATGTGGAAAAATAGAATGAAGGAGATTTGTCATTATATTGCAGAAACCTGTAAATATGGAAAGTGTTGATATTATGTAAATAGTCAGATGTGAATCTCGGAAGCTTCCCTTCTTCCATTCATGTAGCTCTGACTCACACTTGTGCTATTCACATGTTAAAGAGAAAACCATTTTCTGGCAGCTTAGCTGTACGGGGAAAATGGGGAATGTATTTATTGCCATTAGGGATATTTTCTATTAACAGGGTAAAGTTTATGTTATGTAGCAAGCAGCTTACATCCTCATTGTTTTTTATCCCAGGTTTTCTACTTGTTTTTCCATTAATGGCTATTTATAATTTAGATTACTTACTGAGCATGTTGTATCTTTTGTATTTTATTGTATTGATGCTTGTGTTTTATTTATTAGCCTATTTGAGTCTTTGAATTAAATGATGCAAATGAAAATACTCTGTACAGCCACTTCTCAATTCCTGAGGTTTTAGAAACCAACGGGTTTGCATATTCATGAATGAGGGTTTGTAGTCCTCCCTTACAATTCAAAACAGAAAAAAGGCAACAAACTGAACATATCACTGAACATATAATGTTCATAATGAAAATACCGAGGGTTTGAAAATCAGCTGCTGGGCAGTTTGGCCATTGTTCCCAAGTTTTGATACCTAGGCCGCATCCCCATTACAAGCTTAATTCAGTTTCCCTAAACCGAAATAATAGAACCGGATGCAAACGCGAATTTGCCTGTTCCCATTACTTTCAGCTTAATCGCATTTGATCTGGATTCTGAGGATCGTAGGTGGCGTACGTGACTCAAGTGGCTACTTTCTAAAAGCTGCTTTTTGGGGCTGCCCTGCCCTCTTCCTCCTGGCATGAATGCGCCACCCATAACGGACCCCTTCACCAAGCCTGGCTGGGTGGCTGCAGCTTGCCTGGATGGAGGAAAACCAGCAGCGAGCAGCCAGCGATTCTCCCCATTGCCCAGGGCACACAGCAGCAGCGGCAACTCAAGCCCCCTTGCTTTTAAACATTCACACATCTCCCAAAACCTGTCCTGCTTTCCTTTCCCCTTTAAAGGTCAGAACTCCAAAGAGCTAGAATTGCACAAAACTGCAACATTGTTATCAGGTGTGAAGTGTAGCGGCTGCTGGGAAGGATGGATTTTTACACTGAAATCACTGTCTTTGGAAGCAAGCTATTGGGAGAGGGAAACCCTAAACATGGATTCTCATCCCTTAAAACGGTAGGGTCCCCACAGTAAAAAATGTAACACATGTCAAGCGCACGATCCGGAATGAGACCTGTTGAAGTGGGAGTTAACATTTACAATGCTTTGGGGTGATTTAACATGTGGAAAGTGTGTTAAGCCAAACTGATGTGGGGTCTGCGAGGACTGAAAACGGTTTGAAACCGAATAAGCTTGTAATGGGGATACGGCTCTAGAGTGTTTTGAGAAACTTGGCCCTTGTGAAATATGATGGATTCCTCTATGTGTACTGAGTTAAGATCCATGTGATGTGCATCATCCCATGCAATGCAAGCCTGATCTTAAGCCACATCAAAAATCCAACCTAAAGTTGGCAGTAACATCCTGCCCAACTTTGCTGGCTAGTACTTTTGCAGCTGGGTGCCCAGACAGAGTGGCTTTCTTTGCACCTGGTAGGATGGGCCAGGTGCTCACTGTCATCTACCTGTGAGTGATGTGCTGATCTATGGTTGAGGAATGCTCTGAAGACAGCTTGCAGGCCATCTCCTGGTGGAGTGGGCTATGGTGCTATTTTCACACCCAAACCCTATCCAGTGTCATATCCATGCCAATGCAATATTCTACCTGGAGGATCTCTTGATAGGTCAGTTCAAGGATGCCATGTTCCCCATGCAGATGCAGGCTGAGCTATCTGCTTCTGGCAGGGATCCAAAGACACACCAGAGGTGATGCAGGAGAGAGATTCCCTGTCTGAACAAGGGAAATACTGAGGAGTTGAAAAATACCATGCAATCCCCTCCACATTCCCTCTCTACATTGTAAGGTTCCAGCTTTCTGAATGCACATAGTAGCTTTCTGAAAAAGATTGTCAACAAAGAAAAGCTGGCCTCACGTTCATAGCTGAACGTATCTTGAAATTATTAGGTATTGGGCTTACAGAATCTACTCTCTTGAAATCCAGTTGCCTTTCTCAGAGGAGAAAGATCTGCTGGTATAAAGAAGCTCTTTGAAAACATGTTAAGTTTCTGCAGTCAGTATTTTTTTTATGAAGCTGATAAATTGCTGAGAATATGAATAATTAAAAATGTTCTTTCTGGACTCTAGGTGATTAAAGGATCAGTGAATATCCAAGTCGGAGATGTGAATGACAATGCACCCCGGTTCCACAATCAGCCATACAGTGTCCGTATTCCTGAGGTAGGAATATTTTTCCCTATTCCTCCTCCTTATTGGACAATTTTGCTGCCATGTGTTGTGTTTTGATAACGTCTGTGAGGACAATAGGGAAGGTCTGGGTGATACTACACTGGCTGGGATGCTGGAACAGCAAGTGCAACGGGAACCTTCCTTCCACACAGTGGTGAGGCCACTGAGAGGCTTCTAAGGCCCTGTCTACATGCAAAGAAAAATCCGTTTAAAAGCTCCTTTTCTTTCTGAGTGTCTGCATGCAGAGCTTTACTCCAGGCTTCCAGAGCCAAAAAGGAGGAAAATCTGTGGCAGAACCCCCCCCCCCTTTAAACAAGATTACCTCTGCACTTTTGGGAAGCCACAGGTTTTCCTGGGAGCATGGAGATGTTTTCTCCACATCTTCTCCCATATTCCACTGAATTTTTAGGCATTTTTGATCTCTGCAGAAGAATTGGCTGTCAGAATCAGCTGCATTCAGCTCTTTCAGCCAGCAAGCAGAGCTGTGAAACTGTCACATTGTTTCACTTTGGAGGGGGAGAGAGATTTTGTGCTTGCTAACAGGGAAAGGTGATACTAATTATCATTATCATTACCACAGAGATTGTTTCTCAGCAAGCAAATCTCTCTGGCCCCCTCTTAATAATGCAACTTCCAAAGTGAAACTAAGTTTCACTTCACAGGTCTGGTTTTGCGCTAATCAGCAGCCATTACATGAATGCAGGCAGCTGAATTTGACAGCTGAAGGGAGCCTGCTTTCAGTTTTGCTTGTAACTATGTTGCAAGCATTAGTAATGGAGAGAGTGAACTGCTTTCAGTAACTGTTTTTAACTCTTGGCAGCCAAATAAAGGGATGATTTTGTGTTCTGGAGGTTCAATTGAGGTTTTTGCCTTACATTTCTGCAGCGGGCGGGGGCGGGGGCGGGGGCGGGGGTGGGGAGAAAAAGATGTGGGCTCACAAAAAGCGGTTTGCATGGGGACAGAAAAGTATATTTTAAATCCGCGTTGCCCCAAACCACATGGGGATGCTTTATTTTGAATTACAACCCGCATTTTTAAAATCTGACACAAGAGGGAAGCAAAAAGAGACCATGGAGACGCGCCCTTAGACACTTGCTGGTCCAGTATACAGTATTGTCCAGTGCAGAATCACTCTTTCTTTCTTTGGCCTAAAATTGCTCCCATTTTAAAGGGAACATTTTACCAATTTGAAATAAAAGTATGGTGCTGTGCTGGATGCACTGAAGATCGATTTATTCAGAAAGAACGTTCAGAGAGGTTATGTTTGATGTTTTGAGGGGCTCTCTGTTGTATCATATGCACAACAAGATGGCACAGTGCAGCATATTTCGAACAGCAATTTATTTATCTTTTTTATTATATTTGTAGCCTGCTCTTCAGTGGAAGGACCAAGGAGAGTTACAGCGCTCAGTTAAAAACTATTAATAGAAATGGAATACTTTCCCCCCACACTTGGTTTTCTGTTTATTCCCCCAATTCTGTACTTTCATGATTCATTTGTATCATTTTGTTTTATATGTTTCATAGTCTGAGGCAACAGTTCATATCTTCGTTCATTGTCATCATACATCTGACCAAGCTTATGTGGGGCTACTTTGTGGGTTTCCGTAATTTTTAGCTTTTTTCTCTCTTTCTTTAAAATAACTTCAGCAAACCTTGAAGCTCCATCAGGCCTGCTAATATTTGCCTCTCGTGAACTGGTAGTGGAGTTTTTGCAACCCAAATATTGGCGTTTGCACATCAGCTTTGAAGAAACAATAGCAGCAATAAGCACCATGACAAGAATTTTGAGCAATGCTTTGATGAGAGATGGAACATCATTTGCTAGGAATTGTTGGCACAGTTCACAAGTGTAACAAGAACAGTGGTTTTTAGGCTTCCTTGGCATGGCCCTTGATTGGAAAAGTTTCTGAAACAATATTGTTTGAATTTATCCAGAGGTGGACAATCATCAGGCATCTCTCTCAGGGTGCCTCTGCACAGCAAGTTAAAAATGTGGAGCTTGCCTTCGCTTTGCAGTAAAGGGCCTCTGCAGGGAGAATGGATCATCTACACATTCTCCAAAACTTTGAAGCAGCAGGGAGTATCCGTCTGCCCACATGCTTTGTCCCTCCCTCTCAGATAGACCTGCTGCTTCTCAGTGGGGGGTGAATTCTCATGAGTTATTACAGAGTTCACCCAAACACTGAGGAAAATGCGGAGGAAAAGAAAACTCCGCAACAAATAGATAAGTAGAGGGGTGTGTGTTTTTTCACTCCGGAGCATTATGTTTTAATGCGCAGGTAGTCTATAGCATCATGAAACTTGCCTAGCACATTTTCCCCTGGAGGTAGATTTTCAGGGATAGGTTTTGGGTGGCGGGGGGTGGGAGTGGGGGGTGGGATGGTTCAATATAGTTGGACCCATAATCTTGAAAAATAATGTCATAAGATGCTTTGTTGTGCCATTTGTTTATGAGATAATTTAAGGGCTTCTTGTAATGTTTTCTGATCTGGGAAAGAAATGTCTGAAAAGACTTTTTGATTATAAATTGAATCATGCTTTACAAACACTTGAATATACAGTGATCCTTTTTTAAAAATGCTGACTGGGGACCAGGTAAGAACAGCAGTTCTGTAGCTAAAGGGTAGGAGATATGAATGAGGGTTACAGCATTAAGAGGATTCTTTTTAAAAACTTTTTCTCACTACTACTCCACACTCTGAACTCCTCCTTCCTTACCTTACCCACTCCAAGCTGCTGTCTGCCCCCTAGGGGAAAACATAACAGCTGGCGTAGCCCAATCTGAATTTCACAACTTGTGTTTGGAAATGGCCTTGAGAAAATGAAAACAAATCATTTTAATAGTTTTGTTTTCTCACATTGAGAGTTCATTAATCAGAGATAAGAATTCAGATTCCCTAGATTTCCTTAGTTCAGTTGTCCTGGAGTGTCTGTCCTTTCCTCATTGCATTGTGCATTAAATACAAACATCACCTGACATCTATGCCCCAAATCCCTAATTTTGTGCTGTAGCCAACAAGTATGGGGAACATTGACAAATCCATTTGAGCTTCATTTTTAACACTTGTGTCATAGCTTTGTTAGTCATTTGTGCTACAGTTCTAAGTTCCCAACCCCACCTTCTAATTTTGCCCTGGTCAGGATACTATTTAGGTGTATAGATATGTGGCCTTTGGCTGCATTCATATCTAAGGTTTAATTCAGCTTCAGTCCACTTTCAGAGTGAGAGAACAAATAAGCTAAGTAGCAAGCTGTTTTCATTCAGCATTATTCAACTCAGAAGCTTGATCTTTGGGTTAGATATTGTGAACAAAAAATCACTGGCTCCTCTGCTATTGTGTGAATGCAGCTTTTCAGTCACAACATTACTCCACCTACCTTTCCCCATAAACTCCATTCACAGCCCATTGCCATGTAAGTAATTTCTCTCCAATGACTCTTCATTTATATTTGGTTACTTGTCTTATCTTGTAGAGAATATTTGACAAACTACACTTGCACAAACAGACATTTGCCCTGTTTTTCCTGATGATGGTAGATAGTGTAAGATGGACAACACAAAGGTGAATAATGGGTTAATTATCACCACACAGTAGCACAGACATGGCCCACCCATGTTACATCTGCAGACATGAGGAAGTGTCTGTTTCCAAAGGCAAGAGAAGCAGCTTTCTCCACACCTTTCAACTTTTGGTTTCCTAACCAGTCAGGATCTAATTGCAATCTCCATGCAGTTGATACTTTTAGGCTGCGTTCCCATTATCACTTAAAACTGTTTTAAAAAGGTTTGGATCCTCGTCGTCCCCATTGTTAATTAGTTTCAGGGGTATTTTGAGTATTATTTGGCTTTAAAACTGAATAAATAAACACCTGATTTTCCAGGTTTTTTTTTTCCGGGTTTGGCTTTTAAAATGCTTCTTCTTTACTGTAGTGGAAACACTAGAGCAGTATTTGGGTGAATAAATCATGAAATGGATTGGGATTTCACCCTGCAGGTCAGCCGATTCAGTTAAAAGGTACAGCAGCCAGTTTCACTGTAAAAATCCACCCTGTACAGCAGTGGTTTCAATGTAGCAATCCACCCACTTCACACCTGATAATGTTGCAATTCTGCACAATTCTGGCTCTTTAAAAGTTCTGACCTTTAGAAAGGGAAAGGAAGGAAAGCTGCTGCAGGATCTGGGAGATGTGTGAATGTTTAAGGCTGTGTGTGTAGGCGGCAGCAGCAGCAGCAGAGCCAGGGTGCTTTTTTAGGGGGAACCCCTGCTGGGGATGGTGGCTGTGGAGGTGAGTGGGTTAACGGGGCTTGAGTTGCTGCTGCTGCCGTGTGCCCTGGGCAATGGGGAGAGGAGGGGAAGGAATTGCTTTCCCCAATCTGTTTTTGGAAGCATTTTAGGTGTTTAGAGTGGGGACAGAAAATCAGGATTGAATCCGATTGCCAGATGCTCTTTGCTTCCTTTTAACACGCTTTGCATATTGATGCAAATCACGATGTAAATCTCGATGTATATTCTGTTTTATTCCTTAAATGGGAACTCGCCCTTAGCCTCCTTTCTCAGTGTGTGAACAGAGAAAGATGTAGGAGACCCTTTTGTGGGGATGATTCTTACCCAAGGGACAGAATCTCTATCCTTGATTTTGCTGCTGCTCCACTGGTGCTGTTTAGATATAATTGGTCATGTCATGTTACTGAAGTGTTCTAGAAAATTTCCAGTGTTAGGGGTATGGTATTCATTCATGTTACTATATATGTTCATCTTTGAAATTAGCACAGATTTGATACACAAAAAGACCTTGTCTTCAAACATCCTGTTACTGAGAATGTTGTGTTATGTTTTCTGGATGTGCACAAATATTCGTAACACTTGAAGTTTGGTCGAATTTGGCTGAATTTGGCCATTCAAATCAAATGCTGGCACATTTGAAGTTTGACATTCAAATTTGAATCCAGTGTTTTGATACATTCGTATGAAGCTTCATATGGAATTTGTATGCATTCGTATATAGGATCTGTATGCTATTTGTATGCATTTGTATGCCATTCGTATCAGATTGAACATTCAGATTGAATACAAATCCTACCAGATCCAAAGGCGAACTATTCAAATGAATACAGATTTTCTTGCATTTGATTCATTAAATTGAAGCTGAATACGGACAAGACAGAGGTGTTGTGTGTCACAGAATCTTGGATCCTTGCACTTGTGGAGGCTGTGGACAGGAGCACCTACTCCCAACTACGGCTAGTGCGTCAACTAAAGCCTTTTCTGGATAGAGACGATTTGGCCACAGTCATCCATGCTCTGATAACCTCTACATTGGACTACTGTAATGCACTCTACGTGGGGCTGCCCTTGAAGACAGTCCGGAAGTTGCAGCTACTGCAAAATGCAGCTGCTAGAGCGCTGACTGGAACAGCTAGCCGGATGCACATCACACTGGTTTAAAAAGGGTTACATTGGCTGCCAATTTACTACCAAGCCCAATTTAAAGTGTTAACTCTGACTTATAAGGCCCTAAATGACTTAGGCCCCAAATATCTAAAGGAACACCTTCTCCCATATTGAGCTGCCCATGCCTTAAGATCTAGTGGTGAGGCCCACCTGGTTGTCCCACCCCCTTCAGTAGTGAGGCTGGTGGGTACCCGGGAGAGGGCCTTTTCAGTGACGGCCTCCAGATTATGGAATAACCTCCCCCTCGAGGTGCGTCATGCCCCTTCCTTATATATATTTAGGAAGGTGATGAAGATGCACCTCTTTGCCCTGGCCTTTGGCTGAGCTGATTATATTCCCCCACCTCCCCAGTACAGACACTATCATATTAAACATGTTGTGTATTGTTTTAGATTTGCTGAATTTTTAATGTCTTTTAATGTATATTCTGTGGTTGTTACCTGCCCAGAGACCTTTGGGTATGGGGTGGAATAATAATAATAATAATAATAATAATAATAATAATAATAATAATAATAATAATAATAATAATAATAATAATAATAATAATAATAATAATAATAATAATAATAATAATAATAATAAATGTTTGCTTATTACATGAGTTTGTAACTCACCTGTCACTTTGAGGTTCCAGGATGAAAACTGTTATCCATAATTTCACTGAAGAAAGGAAATGTTAATATATGCTGATTTCCTTTCCTGACAACACAAAATTCAAGGACTTTCGCTGAAGCTTTTGAATCAGTTGAGTTTCTTTTTAATGTTCACTGCAGTTTATTTGTAGCCCATCCTTAAGTGTAAAGGAACTTCCAGAGTAGTTTATAATTGCCATAAGCAACAATGAACAATTATACATCTATAAAATAAATGCAGTGCAATAAGGAAAGCTATTTCTACAAGAATTCCACTGGTTAAAATGTCTTCAAAAAAAGAGGCAGGGAAGGAAGGAAGGAAGGTCAGTCCTTGTTCATCTAAAGCTAATTTTGAATTAAAAGAAAATTCAATTATATAGAGTTGTCACTAGGTTTGAGACCATGAAATTTGGAATGCAAAGACCTGTTCTCCTGAAATACTGCAAGTAGCTGTACCCACGTACTTTGTTGTTGTTGTTGTTTTGTTGTTGTTATATGAACTTCCTCCTCTGTGTTTTGAGAATAGGGATAAATAGTTTAATGATTTAATAGCTTAGATGAATCAATTAAGAACCTAGTAAAAACTTGGTAATTAAAGTAGTGAGGTTTTCTTGGCCAAAGAGAGGATTATTATTAATACATTATTTATGGATACAGTTATTCATTAAAAAGCTGCTTGTGGATAAACACCATTTAAAAAAAGACATCTTCCCTGCTTTCCTGTGCAAAAGGAATGGCTCCTCTAATAAGTTTCATTATTTAAAGCCAAAGGAAATGAATATTGTGCTGTAGAAATACTGGACTTGATCATTTGCAAATGTGTTCCTACTTTGGCCATGCTGCCCTTGAAATCTGTGCACTGGACCTTTCAGCAGACCTCAGTGCTGTCTAGCAAACAGTTGATTTAGAACAAAGCCACTGAGTGATTTTCTTAGGATGTTTTTTCAAACGTTTCTTTAGTTTGGAGAGCGAAAGAATAGTCCTCCACTTACTACTCGGCAGACGCATTATTATAACAAGGTGAAAAAGAGCTGGTGACTGAACTGGACATGTCTAAAAGACAGAGGCTGATAAAATCTGTAGCCGCTACAGGTTCTTAGGGAAGAGCCAAATCCAGGGATTTCCTCATGTGCTTGAAAGTATTAGAAAATAAGCCTTTCTACTAGAGTAGTTCTTAAGCAGAAAGTAAAAAGTAACCCCTACCTGTACTCTTGGCTTGCGTTTCTATTCTTGCTTTTTCATTGTGGTTCCTGGTTTGGTCCCTTGGTCATGATCCTGCCTTGCTCTGCATTCTCAGGCCCTTTTTGTACTCACCTCCCTTGGAGTGGTTTAACTGTTCTGCTCCACTCTGCAGCAGGTAGGGCAAGCAGTGAGTCATTGCATGTACTTGGAGGGGGTGGAGCCCATTTGTCTTGTGCCAAGATCAGCAGCAATATAACTACGCCACTGATGTTCTGTTCCATGCAACTGACTTCCTGCCCAAGGTGCAACCCAGCCCAGTCAGTGAGTATTTCCAGGGCCCTGTTGCTCCTACATCATACCCTCTGTGTAAGGGCAGAGCTGAACACAGCT
Organism: Aspidoscelis tigris stejnegeri; assembly: GCA_023333525.1. Classification (NCBI taxonomy): domain Eukaryota; kingdom Metazoa; phylum Chordata; class Lepidosauria; order Squamata; family Teiidae; genus Aspidoscelis; species Aspidoscelis tigris. Next base: position 100,974,286 of record JALMGA010000002.1, read on the forward strand.
GTGTTCAAAGCCCTGAGGTCCAGCTGCAGTCTTTGAATCAATATGCTTGCTTCTACGTTGAGGTTCCAATAATGATCTTTGAAGGACATGCATAGGCTGCAAAAATGGGCTATGGTGGTGATGCACAAAGACCATGATGCTCCACCGCAATCAAAATTCCACAATTTTCCTTGTTCCAGACCAAGTGTGGCAGTGCCAATGACTGGGCTGGAACAAACAGTGATGCGCCAAACAGGTCTAAATAGGCAGCTCTTAGGACCCTTGTGCAACAGATTATGCTAATCTAATGCAGACACATTGTACTATGGAGGAGAGATATGCATGGCTCTGGTCTATTGACAATTACTTATGAGTACAGATACTGGGTTCATATGATCTCAGTTAAATATAAGTGTATCGGAAGTCAAGATCTTAGTTAATTGTTTACCTTAAAAACAAACAAACAAAAAGGTTAGACATTTCTGTCCAAACTCAGTATAAAAAGAAGCATGGAGAATCTTTTCTTTATATTATGTATATGATTATAGTGGCCCAGGAATATTCTTCTTGGGTTTTGGCAGAGATGTGTTTATTACTGCATTGTGTTCCTTAATCAGACTCATAAAGCTGTTGGCTTTATAACATAATAAAACACTAAAGCGGTAATAGTTAAAAACAAAGGAACCAGTTAAAACAAATGGAGCAGAGAGTGCATATTTAAAGCTCAGAGAGAGTGTGTTCCATAGATGAAGTACCAACTAATAGAAGTGTTGTGACTTGGTGATACCCCTTTTTATTTTGGGAGTGGGAAGCCCCCTGAAGGTTACCTTAATAGTTGGGCAGACTCTTGTGAAAGCAAGGCCGCATCCCCATTACAAGCTTATTTCCGTCTCAAACTGTTTTCAATCCTTGCAGACCCCACGTCAGTTTGGCTTAAGATGCTTTCCACATGTTAAATCACCCCAAAGCATTGTAAATGTTAACCCCCATTTCAACAGGTCTCACTCCAGATCGTGCGCTTGATACGTGTTACATTTTTTACTGGGGGGACCCTACTGTTTTAAGGGATGAGAATCCATGTTTAGGGTTTCCCTCTCCCAATAGCTTGCTTCCAAAGACAGTGATTTCAGTGTAAAAATCCAACCTTCACAGCAGCCGCTACACTGTAGCATTCTAGCCACTTCGCACCTGATAACAATGTTGCAATTTTGCACAATTCTAGCTCTTTGGAGTTCTGACCTTTAAAGGGGAAATGAAAGCAGGAGCAGGTTCTGGGAGATGTGTGAATGTTTAGAGCCCCGTTGGTTGAGTTGCCATTGCTGCTGTGTGCCCTGGGCAATGGGGAGAATCACTGGCTGCCCGCTGCCGGTTTTCCTCCATCCAGTCAAGTGGCAGCCACCCAGCCAGGCTCAGTGAAGGAGTCCGTTATGGGTGGCGCGTTCACGCCAGGAGGAAGAGGGCAGGGCAGCAGCTTTTAAAAAGTAGCCACTTGAGTCATGTACACCACGTACGATCCTCAGAATCTGGATCGAATGCGATTAAGTTTAAAGTAATGGGAACAGGCAAATTCGCGTTTTCATCCGGTTCTGTTATTTCAGTTTAGGGAAAGTGAAATAAGCTTATAATGGGGATGTGGCCCAAGAGGGTTGTAGCTACGTGGTGCAACACACCAGCCTCCTCCTCCTCAACCACCATAGCATAATTCAGCATTAGGTGCTGTGTATGTGTGCACCCAGTGCCTTTAGAGTGCTTAGAGCAGTTTACAATACTGCAAAAAAACCCAAACAGTAAAGTCCACAGTAAAAGTAACTAGTGGAAGAGCCAGATGGGGAGGAGACAAAATCATTCTAAAAATCAGTGGCTTTAGCTTTTATTAGCTTTTCTTTTGTGCTTCCCAACATAAGGAGTAGATCTCACCACCACAGTAAAGAAAGTGAAAGGGTCCCATGTACCTAGCTCTTTATGATCCTGGACCATAAGAAAAGAAGTGAAGCATGAAGGTCTTCATTCATTTCTTCCTTAAATGCAGTCTGCAGAATATCCACTATCCTCGTCTTAACAGGGGTAAGTAAGTAGTGTGAGTTTAGTGCAGTGGATATCAAAGTAGTTTGCTGTCCAAAAAGGTGGAAAGCTGCCACACACCATGAGAGAATTTAGCAAATCTGCTTTATCTGAGTTTTCTCTGAAAATATTACTGAACATGGGGGGTAGGGTGGGGGTGTTGAACATAAAACAACCCAGTAGTATTTCTTTTTTTTCTCCTTTTAAAGTATCAGACAACATGGATCTGCAATAAACAAGCTGAGGTGGGAACAGACAGCTGTATTGCAAACACGCCTTTGCACAGACTACTAATTAGTGGTATTTGTAGGCACCGAGAGCAATTTTTTTCTTTGTTTTTGCTCTGACATGAATAATCCTCTTGGTTGCAGCACTTTCAGCAAAGGGGTAGAGCAGTAGGGGAAGGCTATTCAAATTTATTGCTGTTGTTTGGCAGCTGGAACATCAGAAAAAGATCAGTGTGAATAAGTGGAATGCAAAATAAACTTGCCTCCTAAAATACGGATCTAAAATATTCATAACACTGTTTTATCAAGTGGGTTTGTTTGGGCGATGTAAATTTCTGGGGGCTGGAAAAGATGTTGTGCTCTGTGAACACATAAAGGAAATTTTTGTGAAAAGAATTTGCGCAGTTGCACGCAGGCAGTAGCGGAAATATAGATTATATACCATTATTGTGGGAGGAAAAATGTATGACAACATCAGGTGTTTATCCTGAGAGTAAGAATCAGATGAACAGAGTCAGGCCAGATGAAACTATAAACTAAAAGGTGACCCAGTCAGATACATGAGAACAGTCAAACTGCACAGTCAGATGGGCTGTGGGTGAATAAGTGTTGGGATTCAGGCCCCAAATAGGCACTGATCCTGACAAAAATACTAATAGGCTGCGTCCCCATGCATGTTTTGGTCCGAATCGAAGTCGGATTCGGGAAGGGTTGTCCCCATGCACTTTTATTTTTTTTAATTTTTTTATTAGGTTTTTATTACAATTGCTTTAAACCCCCCTCCCCCCGGGTAATACATAATTCCAAATTTTTAATACAATACATTGAAAAGGCTACACAATTCATAATACTACATTGAGAAAATTAAACGTAACTTCATTTTTTCACTTTCACTCCTAAGCTTATTATCTAAATATATTTTAACTATCATCCATTTTTGTATACATATTCTAACCCTATCCAAATTACTTATATTATTCATATGACTATTCGATATTTCTACTGCTATCACATTAATTATATAATTATACCATTTATTAATAGACCATTTCGTTCTATCCTTCCATCCAATCACTAAGACTATTTGAGCACATGTTAACAATTGTTCTACTATTTCCTTCTGTTGCATAGTCGGAATATTGTTTAACTCCAAATGTAATACTCCCATTCTCCCTGTTATTGTACATTGTATATTCAGCATATCACTGATTTCTTTCTCTATCTTCTTCCAAAATTCAGATACTATAGGACATGCACTTTTAATTTGGTCCGATTTCCGCAGACCAAATTGCCCAAACCCATACCAAACCTGTGCCAAATTTGGTACCCGAAAAAATAAGTCTCGCCACGGTTTGGTGTCCCGGCACACATTGCTTAGCAAGCTGAGCCTGCGCATGGGGACGATCCCAGGCTATTTGGGGAGGAGATTGGTGCTTGTGTCAGTGAAAGGTGTAGTTTCAGGTCCTCTGCTCGCCATTCCTGCCCTGTGCATTGGAGATCACAACTGCTGAGATTTTTGGAGAGTTAAATGGTGTTAAAACCATAACAATGAGGGGGTCGAACGGCCTTCCCTGCCCCACAAGACTCTTTTATACAGGTATTCTACCCCCTGTTTCCCGATTGCAGGATAATGGCTTGATTTTTCTCGCTTTTACACAGCAAATATTCCACCCCCTTTCCCCCATTCTCCAATTGCCAAGGCAGGCATGATAATGGCTTGATTTTCCGCTTGCCGGGTGTTCTTGTGGTTCCTGGGAAGAAAGGAGATGCACAAAACTTCTCAACCACTCAACTGCTGCGGTTGTCAAAACCTTGCAGTGGCTTTGGTTTTTTAAAATTATTTTTTCCATTCATTTGGTCCTGCTAAAGAGGGGGGATGTGGCATCTGCAGCACAGAGATGGGGTGATGTCAGTCCAGCTTCCAATGAGGGGAGAGAGGCAGAGGGGAGGTGGTGGTGCTTCCCCGTGCCAGAGTTTGGCATGGTATGCATGGGGATGGCTAAATCTGCACCCAGCCCACACCCAGCCCACGTTACTGGGAATGGCATGGGGATGGACGTGATTCGCTCTTGGTCCCGCACCCAGTCCAATGCGTGCCCAATCAGACCCAAACGCCTTGCATGGGGACACAGCCACAAAGACCAGTTTGTAACTCAGTGGTAGAGCAAACTGCTTGGACAGTGGAGGGTCACTGGTTCAATTCCTGGCCTTTCCTAGGTAGTAAGCAATGGCAAACCACTTCTGTATCTCTGCCGAGAAAATTTTATAGAGGGACTGATGGATGTGCAGTCAGCTAGGAGTTGGACATGACTTGATGGTACCCAACAATAACAACAAGTAGGATCTTTCAATTAAAGAAATTAAAACTATTTTTTTAACTTTATCACATGTATGTGTGTACACACACACACACACAACCACATGATAAAGTAAAAAAGATCAGTCAAAATAGTGATAAATTTGGAATAGCATTGTGAGGAGGTAGTCAAGCTTATCTATGTAGAATCATCTAGGTGCATACATTGTAAAGAATTACTGCTGTGAATAAAGAATTATTGGCTGTGATTAAGCACAACAAAAAATGTACCTCTGATGCGGCTTGGAGATGGGATTGTTCACACATCAGTCTGCCCTTCCCCCTCTCCTGTGCTAGAAAAAGTGGATCAGAGAAGGGTTGGGAACATGAGGGACACACGCTACCATCTCTCTGAGGCGCTTCTGAGATGCTCCTTTTGATGTGTCTGAACACAGCCACTCTAAATCACTGCTGGGAAGCAGTTGTCTTTCTGCCTATTCCTGTGGCAGAAGTCAGAAGTCTGTGCATCAATGCGTGTGTACTTGGAAGAAGAATAGTCTCTCTCATTCATGTAATCCTGTTCTACAAACAGTTACATATTTTTCCTGCACAGTTCACTTTTTGAACTCTAATGAGCCGGCAGCGTTGGGGCTTTCAAGTCTGTAAAGAAAGGAGGGAATCCTACCAGAACTGGCAACTTAATTCACCAAGCTGGCCTCGACAGACCTCATTAAGTTCCTGTGTATTCATTTCAAGCTAATGGCTGTCATGCTGGCCGCTGTTTGATTTTCTGTAATAGACTTTTATGGCTTTCCAATTTGCTACAACGTGTTTGCCTGTGTCTGTGACCTCGGGGGCTCCCTAGTGTTTTACTCAGGCACCTGTACACTTGCCATCCTGACCTTCAGGGTTTATCCTTCTCTTTTCTCTCCAGCTTTTCTTCTTTGTGTAATCCCTCTCTCTCAGCAGCTTCCCACTTCAATATTCCCTGTCCTGTGGATTGCAAATTGCAAAGGACACAATCTAATGAACTTTCTTTATTCCTACATGTTTTTTGAAATGAATGCTGAAGTTCAAAAAGCCTAAGTGTGTGTGTGTGTATCCACACATGTGCGAGCACACAAGCTCTTGTATAAAAGTGAGTGTGCCCTGTGATGGTATTACTTGCTATGTCTAGATGTGGTACTTGTTAACGTAGTTGCCTTTCTTTTCCTGCTTTTCTTTTACTTAACTTGGATATAGTGATGAAGAACCACATGAGTTCAGCGTATCACAGCCCAAATAGGCACCATTTAGTTGGCTGCACTGAACAGTGTTTTAGCAATGTATGTTACAACAGTATTTGAAATACAATTATATTTTACATGTTGCTGCAATATCTTAGGTCCCATAGTAGGGTAAGTCTCCTGATCCAGATGCAGTGATTCAGCTAAAAAATTTCACAAGAGCATCTTGTTCTTTATATTCAAGTTGAGTGTTCTTATTATTTAATGGAGACCACCTTAAGAACTGACTATTTCAAAGCATTCTTTTTGGAACTGTTCTTCTTCTTCGATATTACAGTGGTCACAGTATTAACCATCTGGTCCCGATTGAAAATATGTCATGAGATTCACTTAATTCTTATGCTAATATGAATTTAAAAATGAAATCAGTCTGACAGTCATCTTCATAAAGAACTGATACCTAAACGACACTTAATAGATTTTTTTGCTCTTGCTATATAATGTTATTAACACTCAAAAGGTGCATTCTGACATGGCATGGAAAATCTATGTTGTGGGGGAATGATTGAGAACATGTTCTTATTGTTCCCACATTTACATTATAGCACAGACTCAAAAAGAACTTGCTCATTCTCACTCTTCATTTTTCTCATGCTCAGCATGGAGAAACCATATGTTTTTCTCTTCTCCCCTCACAAAATACTCCTCCCTGTGCAGTCAGCAGTTGAACACTGTTCCATCTTCAGATCATGATTTCACTGGCGCGGGAGAGTCAAACTCCTCCCTTTGTTTTTCCCTGTTGCCACATCAGCATGTGGATTCCCTTTTGTTGCCTCTTCCCTTTGTATCCTTCTTCTCCAGCTTGCATTCACCCAGGCACAACTCTCATTTGTGCATCTACAACACAGTAAAGGTTCTTTAAAGCCCAGTCTTAATTTCTTCGTATTTGACTTTTTCCTGTAACTTAGCAATTTCAAAGAGAGCGTAACGAGGGAGCATTCAGTGGAAAGCGAGGAACTTGGGAGAGGGAATCAATATTCATGGTGGTGAAGCCAGGGGTTAGCAAATCCACTCCACCTGCCCCCACTGAGAAACCCAGGGAATCATGGGAAGGCCAGGAACACTTGAAGGAGTTCCTGCTGCAAAGCACTCAGCTTGGAGACTGTTTTAAAACTGGGAGGGAGGGAGAAAGAAGGAGAGAAAAAGGCTGGAGGGCAGACAGGAAAGGGGGGGAAGGAATGGGGCAAAAAGAAAAGTAAATCCTTCCAAAATCTGATTTCTCCCCTCTTCTTTGCTTTGGTTATTTGTAAGCCCCCGTACTACATGATGGGCTTAGGGGAAAAAATCCTGGTTCTACGGAATAAGGCTGCCACAGGATGCATGCCTCTGCTTCCATTTCAAAGCAGCATGCAATCGGGACTTGCTCTGGTTCTCTATTTGTTTCTCCTCCTCCTTAGTCTGTATCCACCCAAACACAACTTCGGTTCTACATCTACCACGCAATTAAAGTTCTTGAAGGCCACCTCTCCATTTCTTTTTCTTTGTAATTGCAGTTTTGCAGATATGTGCAATTTTAAAGTGCTGTGAAACGGAGGAGAGTCAGTGAAAAGGGGGAAATGTATTCATAGTAGTGAAGCCAGTGGTCAGCAAATCACTTCCACCTCATCTCTCCCCCCCCCCCGAGAAATCCATGGAGGTATGTGTCTCCGATTGAAGTTGATGACCAACTCGATGGTAATGTGAGGCACACACAACTGTTGGGATTCAGCTAAATATGAAAAATTGTAGCCTGCATTTCAAACATATTCAGCATTTTAAAAACTTCCAAAAACAGTTGTATCTGAAAAAGTGTGCAGCATAAGAGGAATTTGTATTAGTGGATCTCATATGTGTGTGTGTGTAATTCCCTACATGTTTCCCTTGCATAATCATTTGTTAATATATTTTCAAACTGCTATGCAATCTAGAGGACTAGATATTTTGATCTAGGATCCCTCATAATTTTATGAACTTTCCCATAGGTGTTTCCTATAGTGAGTTTCTCAGCAGTTCACTGTACTGTATGCTTAGCTGCCACACTGAAATTGCCATTTATATACCCAGGTTCTTAAACCTCCCATAATTATTCCTAGAAGGAGAACTCAAAATTTCTGATTGGCTATTTAATTTCCCATTTAAAGTCATTTTCCCCATGATTTTTCTTCTGTAGCTGCAAGTTCTGCATTGTTTATTCCTTGCTTATACCCCCCCCCCCGTAATCCTTCGATTCCTTGAGCATTTGTTAGTGTCTGCTTGATCGTGCTTCCAGTATATGAATACCTTTGGGTGCTCTAGCCATTGCAGAGATGGCAACCATTTTCCCACCTCTCTCTCCCCAAAGAACTTGAAGCTTGACAGGGTATATTAATTTATACCTGGGTTAAGTTTTCAAGTGACTTCTACTGCATCTATAACCGTCCCTCTATTGATCTCTCTAGCACAGGCTAATAAATTATTGCTGAGCCTCCCTGGTTTGTGGATTTAGAGGGTGAGTTGCCAGCAATTCTAGTTTTCTAGTGGCATACTCTTTTTTCCTCACTGACCTTGCTCAATCTGTTGGAAGCCAAGCATTCTTAGCTCAGTAATTCCAGAAATAAGCTGCAATCAGACAAAGGAAACTCAGTTCTTTACTGCCAGAACTAATAGTGACTGCCAGGATTTCTTATGGTTACTATTCAAGATTCTTATTCTATTTCCTGTTGTGGTCAAATCTAAAAGCATTGGCAGTACCATGCCCTCCAGTTTCACCCAGATTAGGAAGGAGAGAAGAAGACCATTGTCTGCGTAAGAGCAGAGAACTTCAGTTGAATGACAGCTGCTCCAGGCAGGGGAAGGACACCACTTACTGCAGAAATATCACCTCTGTTCAGCTGATGCGGTGCTGGGGACCGCTGTGTTTGCTGCATGGAGCTGCAGTTTCCAGCCTGCTTTTACAAGGTGTCACTCATCTGCAGCCACCTGCTCTTGAGGAGATGGTTAGTGTTGCAAAGGGAATTATTTTTCCTGTCTTCCCATGCTGGAGGCCATGCAGCAGAACTTGTACCATTACATACAAAGCTGTCTTTCTGGCCATTCACCTTCAGCTCCCTTGTATGTTTTAAGCCTCTAGCTTTCTTGTTTGGTGACTGATAATTTAAAATGTTTACAAAGTGTCAGATACAAGCAGTGAATAATAAGGAACAGGGCTCCTTTGACAGTAAATCCTTGAGAAGCCATTTCCAGGGCCCTTTGAGATCATGAAAAGTCTTTGGCTTCCCTGGCAAGCTGTTTTTCAGAGGACTGGCTTATTTTTGCTTGAGCCAGCAATCTAAGAGTTAATCTGGGTTTCTTAATTCCCCTTAAGAGCTCAATGATGGGAAAATTGGACAGAGCCGTCTTTAATTTCTGAGAGGCCTACATTGTACCTAGAAGAAAGAGAAGAAGGAGGAGAGGAGAAGAAGAGGAAGAGTTTGCTTTTCTACCCCGCTTTTCTATTCTTCTCCCCACAACAGAACACCCTGTGAGGTAGGTGGGGCTGTGAGAGCTCAGAAGAGAGCTGTGACTCACCCAAGGTTGCCCAGCTGGCTTCATGGTGGAAGGTGGAATCGAACCCACTATTCCCAGATAAGAGTCCAGCTTCCTAACCACTAGACCAAACTGGCTCACCTAATATGCAACCTTGCTTATTTTTTCCTTATTATTTCTCAATGCTTCCAAAGAAGAGGTTAGACAAATTCATAGAGGACAGGTATATCAACGGCTACTAGAATTGATACCTAAGTCCTGCTTCCAGCTTGGAGATATTGGTAGGATGCCTCCTACGTTCAGACAGAGCATGTGATTCAAATTCTCTGTACTCTCTTCTGTCCCCAGTCACTAGTGGTAACCTTAACATATCCTGTTGGCTTCTCATAAAAGTTTTGGTAGTTTTAGAAATAAAACCAATTTCCTTGATTTGCCTCTTTTTCAATTATAAGTCATGAATGGAAAGGAGGGGTTTTCACAGTGGCAAGAAAAGAAAGCATGAGCATTCCCTTCAGGTCCTGCTCTAGCTCCTTTCATGTAGGGATGTGCATAGTTTTTTTTTCATCCTGTTGTATTTAAGTGAATGGGACAGAAATGCATATTTGTGCAGATGGAGCCACTTCGAATGTGCTAGACTTCAAATTCACTTCAAATGCTCATTGAATGTTCATCGACAACAGCACCCCTGGCCAATCCCTGCCACCAGTCGGGCTTCTGAATCTGCTCTGAATCCGTTTTGGGGGCAACTGGCAGACACTTTGCCTAGCGGCACTCCTGCCCTCAACATCATCTTTGCAAATGTAGCAAAGCTCCAAAGACACAAAAGCTTTGGCTATGTGTTTAAAGGTCAGTCTTCAATAGGGATGTGCAAGAATATTCAAAACATTCAAAATTTGATTGAATTCGTTCAAATTTGGACATTTGGATTTGAATTGAATGTCTATACATTTGTTTTTAACATTCAAACAAATTTGAATGCTTTGAATCATTTGTACTAATTATTTGGACATTCATATGTGTACGGATATGTATGCATTACATACATATCCATACACATCTAATTCGTATGAATTCATATGAATAATGAATGTTTTGAATATTTGTGTCCATTCCTTATATACAGTTCTTTTTTCTATACTGTCACTGCAGCCTTGGATTACCTGTTTTGTTCTCCAAAGAAAACAATAATTACTGGTTATAACTGGAAACAGAGCTTGCTAGGTGAAACATATTAATGGCAGAAATGACATATTGTGAACTATTTTGTTATTTCTTCAAATCTCCCCAATTTATCTGCAGGTGATAATGAACACAAAATGATATTGATTTTACTATTTACAGCCGTTAACTTCTGCAGCACCCAGGAACTTTACATACAAAAATTTCATTAGGGGTTTTTGTGCATGTTGCTTTTTAATGGCACATGGTGAAGAAAGATGTTTTCTTTTTTCATCCCCTCCCACACACAATTGCCATTCATATTATTCATTTTCCTCGCCTAATTTTGTCATTCTGTTGAAGAGCCAGCAAGTAGCGTCCCTCTTGTCATAGGAACAGGCTTTTCATAAAAGAGTTAAAATTCTGCGTTGTAATTAAAATTATTATTTTGTTTTTAATGACAATAATATTCCTTATTACACTAGGTTCCCAGCTGATTATCCTCTGCAGACCTCCAGAGGGTAATATAATTCTATTGCAGTGACTTCGAGAATTGATCTAATGAATATGAAGTAGTGGAAATGAGAGTTATTTGTTGGTCAAACACGTTAGAGATTCACTTGTATCTTTCTCTATATTGTTGTTTTGTAAAGATTCCTTAAATTGAACTTATTGTTACTCTGTACATCTTTTTAGGAGCATTCATTCATTCAGTTGCAAATAATTTACCTAATAAATTTGTCCTGAAGACCTTTTTCTGGCACACAAGGCCATGCAGAGATTATATATAATTTGCCACCAACCATCTGGAGAGCTGAAGGTTGTCAGTTCAATCCTTGGCCTCTTCTTGGAAGTAGGCAGTGATAAACCACTTCCCTGTCTCTGCCAAGAAAGCTGCCTAGTGATGCCCATGGAAGTCCCCTCCAGGAGACAGGGGTCCCCTCCAACTCTACCATTCTATGATTCTATTTCGATGGAGGTCTTCAAGCAGAGACTGGACGGCCATCTGTCTGAGATGGTTTAGGAGATCCTGCCTTGAGCAGGGGGTTGGACTCGATGACCCAGGAGGTCCCCTCCAACTCTACCATTCTATGATTCTATGATTCTATGAAGTACTCATACAATCAACTATGGTTTGGCTATGACTCAGTGGTATACAACAACAACACTGTCTGCAAATGTGTGCTTCCATTCTTATTTTAAAAGATTTTTTTAAAAGCACCTGGAAATGAAATTCATGAAGCAGTTAAAAGAATTGCCCACAGACATGATTATGCTTTCTTATGTGTTACACATACTCTTTAGGCATTCTTACGTGGTCATTTCAAATTCACCTGTGAATATTAATGCTTGTGTTCTTTGCAAGAGCTTATTAGCACTATCGAGAAACTTTCTGAGTATGTTTTATATTCAGAAGAAAGCACAGCAAAGAGTATTCTTGGGCAAGGAATGTAAAATGCTTTATTTTGCATACGGTCACTCATGCCTGAATGCTCATTTATTTGCAACAAGTACTTATGCAGGTAAAACTTCATCACACATTAATTCATGAGAAGTGGTACAGTTGCATGACTGTCATTAACACACAGGTTGTTCAGGAGATGAGGATAAGAATAAAGTGCGCGCTTCAGAATCCACATTCTGAAGTAAAAGTGCATGATACATAGGAATACCAGTGCAATGTAAGGGGATTTACACAGGAGTATTGGTGCATAATGCAAAGGAATACCAGTGCATTGTAAAGGGATAATACACCAAAATACCAGCACATTGTAAAATCCTTTATTATAGCCCAAATCAACCTCTTTTAGCATTTATTTTAGCTTTACACTCATTGCATTTCAGAAGCCTTGTTTGATCCAGAGTGCCTTCAGATGCAGGTTAAAACCCATGATGTACCTGGCGCTATACTGGGAATGTCACACATATCTGTAGAGTACCCAATATGCAGTAGTCCTTGGATATCAAGGTGATATCCCAAAACATCGCTTTTATGGGTTTCCAATAATAATTATTGCTTACCTTTGTCTGACGGCTCTTTGCATTATGGTCGCTGTTGTAAATATGTGGATGCTAGCAGAGGTGTGCAGGAATGCAATTTTTGGCATATGATTTGATTTGAATAAAATATCCGAAGATTCAAAACAATTCAAATGTTTAAAATTAAAATGTATTCACATTTGATTCAATTCACATACATTCGAATCCATTCGTATAAATTTTCAATTCGTAGTTGAAGATACGAATTTTGACAACATTCAGATATGCCTGTATAAATCCATACACACCTGTATGCACCCCTATTTTTATCCCATGTGCATCCCCTTTTTGTCCAGTATGTGTACAAATGCATATGGATACGAACAAGATGCGTGCAAATGAGTACACATCCGTACACATATGAATGTCTGAATCATTCGTATGAATTATTTGAAAGATTCAGAATTCTTTGAATGTTTAAAATCAAAGGTTGAGATATTCTATTTGAATTCGAATGTTCAAATTTGAATGAATTCAATCAAATTTTGAATGTTTCAAATATCCATGCTCATCCCTAGATGCTAGTTAAGCATAACAAAAGCAAATGACAAAAATAAAACACAAAGGGAAGTGGATGGGTGCTTGGTTGATATCCAGGTTTTTGGAACAGAAAGAGCTGGCAGACATACATAAGAGCCCAAGCTGATTATATTTCCCACCCAGGACAGACACCATCATTTTAAACATAATGTGTATTGTTTTAGAGTTGTTGAATTTTTAAAGTGTTTCAATGTATATTCTGTTTTAAACTGTTGTTTTAAGGTTGTAACCCGCCCAGAGACCTTCGGGTATGGGGAGGGATAGAAATATAATAAATAAATAAAATAATAATAAATAACAGTTGCAGAATTGAGGCACGCCCACTATCTCAAGTTAAACATGACCGCACTAAACAACCAAAAGAGTTACAACAAAACAAGGAGACTGGGAGTGCTTTTTATAAAGACAAGAATAACCAATTTCTAATTTTAATGTTTCATTTTAAACTCTTTTGAAAAATGGATAAAAATTATTTTAAAAATGATTGTATTAAGCACAAACTCAAAATATAAGAATTTGACATTAAAGTACCCCCTCTTGAAATTCTGACTGTAGTTCTAACATTTTCATCTGTGGTAACCCACAATGCAATGCTCAAAGAAAGGCTTGAATTCATAATTATATTAAAACACTTTGGAGATACTCAAACACCAGGCTATTCTGTTTCAAAGCAGAGCACCATATCAAAGAGAGGTATCCTTTCAGTGAGCAAAGTAGACAGTTGCCTGTTTATACCAGGAAAAAAAAGTAATAACAGGGGTGAGTAAAATTGCTTAGATCTCTAAGCAGTGGCATGGGGGCTTCTGAGAGTCTCCAGGAATTTGGCACTTTGACAGACTTTGACACTTGCATCTTCTTACAGCCTTCCTTTGTGCATTCCATCCTTTTTCCATGCAGGGCAAGTGAGGGATGTGGCTAAATTACTTTTAGTTGTGTCCCTTCTTCCCTCCCTTCCTCCTTCCCTCCCTTTTGCTATTGGCAAGCCTGTGATTGAGTGACAACAGTGAAACTGTCATGTATCAGTTTCTAAAATTTTAAATATTCTTATCCTGGAGAAGAAATATTCTGAGATTCCTGAAAGGGAAAATTGTTTCTAGCCCGGCACTTGATGTGGAGCCCTAAAGATGCCTAAGTGGTGGGGTTCTGGTTGCCCTTCTAATTCGTGACGAGTTCCAGTTCCACTTTTGGGGCACTGCTGCAGCTGGGAAAGATCTTTTTGGAACTGCAGCTATTGGGGTAGGAAGTTGTTACACATTGTGCTTCCAGCAGTGGGCTGTCCAATTAGCTCGCTGTTTGGAAGTAGCCCTATGACTTGGAGAGTCATCTGCAACATCAGAGGATCAGACCACAGCCCATCTAATTTGGCATCCTGTCTCACACAGTGGTCAGCCAATTGTTCCTGGGCATCTCAAGCACCACGCAAAAGGCAAACCTTCACCTACTCTTGATTCCCTGCAAATGGCTTTTAGAGGCATCCTGACTCTCTCTCCAACCTGGAGTCAGCAGGCTACTGCATTCTGGGAAGGCTCTGCATGCTTTGCAATAACCATACAATACCTTTGCATTCTGGTTTCATTTGATAAACTGAACCTGCAGCTCTGTTCCTTCCCCCCTAATTTGTTATCACTTCTTCTAATTATTGCTAAAATAGATCAGAATTTAAGACGAAGCTTTAAAGTTCAACATGAACAAAATAGTCTATCTTTGTACTCATATTTCTGTTCCACAGATTTGTGAACTTTTTCTTAAAGGCACTACAAGAGAAAGATACTCACTTTAACTGCCATCTCAGAACTGTGCAAGTATGACTCGCAGAACCACTGAAAAACCCAGGTTTCTTTTAGTGCAAACTATAGAGTGGGAACCATGGAAAAGAGGCTGGGGACTTCAGCTCATAAAACTGTCTTCTTGCACAGAAGAGAAATGTCTGTTGGAGCTGCAGGGAAGGGCAAAGAAACAAATGGCTTGCTTGAAATACTGCAGGTGGGTGGGGGGAGAGAAGAGATAAATGACTTGTTTGAAGTGTGAGGAGTGATGGGTATATGGTTGGCTTGGAGCCCTGGGAGACAGAGGACTTGGGGAGATTGCCCCATACAATACTTGAACGAGTATAGTTATCTGGCTGGGAAACTTAACCTCATTTTGCAAAGCATGCATATTATTGAGCACAATGGAATTTACTTCAAATTAGAGATGGTTAAGACTGGACAGCATCTGAGTTTTCTTCTGGTTCCCCATTATTGGTATTCTAATAGCATTTTTCATGAATAACAGGATATTGCTTCTGTTTCAAAATCTACATATTTTTTGTGAAGGAAATGCCCTGTTTACTGGTATAAAGGAATTGCTTATATTGGTTCCCTAGTAGTAGTAGTAGTAGTAGTAGTAGTAGTAGTAGTAGTAGTAGTAGTAGTAGTAGTAGTAGTAGTAGTAGTAGTGGCGGCAGTGGTGGTGGTGGCGGTGCGGCGGCGGCAGTAGTAGTAGCAGTAGTAGTAGTAGAAGAAGAAGAAGTTGGCTTTTCTACCCTGCTTTTCCTCACCCTTAAGAGGACTCAAGGAGGGTGGCAAAGCTTTCTGTTCTCCCCACAACTGACACCTAGTTAGGTAGGTGGGGCCATGAGAGCTCAGAAAGAGAGCTGTGACTAGCCCAAGGTCACCCAGCAGGCTTCATGGAAGAGTGTGGAATCAAACTCACGGAGTATGAGATATGAGCCTGGCACTCTAACCACAAGACCAAACTGGCTCTGTAGTCACTGGTTTTTTTCACCTGTCTGGCAAATGAAGGGAAAGAGGCATCCTGGCACATAGGGCCTGACTCCCTCAGCCTCTGTTTGAGGGAAGCTATTCAGTTGTCCTTCTCTCCTCCTTATTATTCTTTGCCCTTCCTGCTTGACAGTTGCTGCTCATGTCTGACTCTAGCATGGTTTTATGATCTATTGCCACTCTGACCTTTGTTGTGCAATCCACATGGCCTGTTTTATTTCAGGTGCCTCACTGACCTAATCATAGTTGATGTCAGCCCCAAAGGATGATGGATGACCCAAGCAAAGTGGACGCTTGACACAAGCAAACTAGATTCAGGGTACTCAAATTAACAGCAAGGTAAATTCAGTGCCCTGGATAAAGACCAAGGTGCTGATCCCAAACCTTAATTAGTGACCCAACATCTGAGACAAAAAATATTTTGTAGGTAAATTCCTCTAGTAACACAATATCAAACCACTTGTGACTTAAGGCATTGTTCAAAATATTCCAGCGGTGAATATCATGCACACAGTGGTTTTACTTATATTACAATTGTCATAAGTAGTCTCGATTCAAGCATGGGAAATGTATATTTCATTATTGACAGTATGTAACCTGATGAGAGATGCACTGTCTAAATGGTTCCTAAAACAGCCCTTATAGCAAAAACTGGAATAGTGAAAACAGTTATTCCCTTAACTTAAATGAGGGGAAAAAATCTAATGGGTTGTTCTCAGCCCATTCCAAGTTCACCTCCAAATCATTCTAAATGCCTAAATTCTAAATTCTAAATTCTAAAAGGAAAAATTGACTGATATAATAAACAAGAATAACAATTAATAACTTTATATCTAAAATAAAGTAAAAATTAGAGCTTTCTAAGTAGGTTTATGCTGTGTTCAGACTAAACAAAAGGGGTGCCTTAGAGATGTCTCAGAGTAGGGATGTGAACAAATATTTGAATATTTGATTCAAATCCATCAAATGTTGACATTCAAACTTGAACTGGGTTTTCAAAAATCTGAATTTGAACATTTGAACTCGATTACGGATTTTTGAAAATCCAATACAAATTTTCAAATAATTCAGTTGTGTAGATTCGTATCTGTTGTATATGAATCTGTGTGAAAATTAAGCGTACCTTGTGCTTAAAATATGGGATTAAAACAAGATACATAGGGGATGCTTACGGATTTTTATGTAATGTGTACAGATACGTATAACGGATACGAATGTTGTCGACATTCATATCTTTAAATACGAATCTAACATTTGAATGTACAGATTCAAATGTTATGGATTTGAATGTTACAGTTTTGAATCGGATTTTATGACATTCAGATCTTAAATATCTGAATTGGATTGGATTTTATGACATTCGAGTCTACTTGGATTCGAATGTCAAATATACATTCGTGAAAATCCCTATCTCAGAGAGACAGCATTTACCCCTCATGTTCTGAAATCTAATCCCACCTTTCCTGCCATGTTCTACTGTTCCTGAGAGGAGGAGGAGGAGGATGGCAGGCGAACAATCTGCTTCTTTGAGCCTATCTCTTTTTGCTGAGTCTGATCATAGTATTAGTCTATGAAAACTTATACTACAAACTTCTTTCCCTCTGTTAGTCTCTAAGGTGGTACCAGACCTCCTTGCTTAAAAAGATAAAAGGTGATATCCCTGTTGGTATAATTGGTGGGCAAGGCGATTTGAAACAATTCTGAGTTTCATACAGCTCACAATTAAACCTGTTGATTCTGTACGTGGGATGTCAGGCTATTATGATTTCTAGATTGTGAGGAAAGCTACTGGAATGCCTACAGTTCTGACCTTCAGTTATAGGTCGGTAGCAAGGACCATCTCTTCAGGCTAGGGTGGATGAGATGCTGCAACCATAGGGAGCAACAGATTCACATCCCTGAAGTGGCTGCTGTAGGAGGACCCTGTCTCCAAATCTACAATGACATCTGGAGTTTTTCCAGCCTTTCTAATTTACTTTCTAGATGGCAAAATGCTAGAATTTTGTCTAAGGCCATGTCCCCATGCACTCCATTTAGGGCGGATTGGACTATTTTTAGTCCAGATGCAGGGCCAAATTTGAATTGAGCCGTCCCCATGCATTTGCTGATAACGTGGACTCAATTTGAATACGGGTGTACCCATGCAAACTGTGCTAAACCCCTGCCCAGAGGAACAGCATCTTTTTCTCTCTACTCCCTCTTTCCCGATAGGAAGCCGGGCTGATGTCACCAACCCCTGTGCCGCTCGCTTTGATGGCAGGGATAAAAATATGATAATAATAAAAATAATATTAAAAAGCCAGATTGTTCTGCAAAGCTGCTACGGGTTTTGGTGGCAGTTTACCAGAGGTGATCACCTCTGCTTCACCCGGTACAGCAGATTAGCAGTCGTGCGCAATTTAGATTAAATTATCATGCCTGGCTTGGTGATTGGGGAGGGAGTGGGTGGAATAATGGTTACGGAAGGAGACTTGTGGAATGGCGATTGCATCTTTCACTGTAAAACTGGGGCACTCCGTTATTGTATGCACATTCCAGAAGCTGTTCTTTGTCTTGCACATTTGCCTGATTTGGCAATCAGGTAACGGGGATGGAATAATGGTTGTGGAAAGAGACTTGTTTCTGTTCAGTCACCATTTTATTGCCAAAAATGCCCAAACAGTTGCAGTCTCCAACGCACAGGACAATGACAGTGAGAGCAGGACGTGAAACCCACTTGTTAATGACGCAAGCGTCAATCTCCTCCCCAGATAGCCTGGGAGCGTCCCCATGCACAGACTCAGCTTCCAAAATAATGCAGACTTCACTGCTGAACCATACTGAGAACAATTTTCAAGAGGACTAAATTTAGTGCAGATTTGGGCAATTTGGTCCATGTGTAGCCCAGTTTGGGGGCTTTGCATGGGGATGCTCCTTGCCAAATTTGGATTCGATTCATACTTTATAGTGCATGGGGATGTGACCTAAATCCACCTGAAAATTGACCGTACTGAACAAAGAAGCATGCCAACATTAGTCAATTCTGAACTGAAACAAGTATGAATAAGAAAGGGAGGATGGGCTTAAGCTTTAACATACGTGTGTGTGTGCGTTTGTGTATGTGTTGGGGGGACTCAAGATCTGAAGGGTTTGTGTGTGTGTATTCCTGTGTGCATCTTTGTGTGCTGCACACTTCGCCCTTAAGCCAGCTGCCTGTACTTCTGAATTTCTCTCCCATAACTCTCACCCATTTTACACACTTGTCCACTAAGCTAATTGGAGGGATTTATAATATATTGCTCCTATACTGTGTTCACACCTAAGGTTTAATCCAGCTTCAGTCCACTTTCAGAATGGATCAATACAACAGCAAAGTGACCAGTCATTTTCTTTTCACATTATCTATCCCAAAGGTGGATTTTCCGAGTTAGAGAATGCCAAAGGAAAACAGATGCTCAGTTTGCTGATGCGTTCTCTCATTCTGAAAGTGGGCTGAAGTTGGATTAAATCTTAAGTGTGAACGCAGCCCTAGAGGATTATAAATTTATGTGGCTAACCACAAGGAGCTGTGACTTTTTCAGGCTTAGGCAAGGAGAATCTTGAAAGACTATATCACATTAGGCTACTGATAGTGGTACATCTCTTACATTTTCTGATTACTGGGAACTTTAGATATAAGGGAGTATTTTAAATTAGTAACACACCTGCAGTACAAAAGTAGTATAATTCATTGTGCAACCTCATGATTCTTATTGCCTCATTTCCAGCATGCTTTCCTGTTCAGAATGTAAGCTCATACAGTGACGAGGAAATTATGGATCATTAAATTTCTCCTCTGAATTAGAAGTTCTACCCTCAGGGAGGCATAAAGGTAGAAATGCTCTTAAATCAAATGTGTCTCCCGGTGGCTGCATGGACAGGTCATTCAGTTTTCTTGGCACAAGTATGGAAGTGGTTTGCTATTGCCTTCTTCCAGTGAGTGAACCAGGAAAATTCTGTGTGCAAAGCAGATGCTGTGTTACTGAGCCTTGCTCACTCAACTATAAGTCTTAATAGCACTTTTATCTGGCAAGAGATCTGAGTTTCTTAACAACCTTCCTTATACATTCTCTTGATAATGAGATTTTTTTTAAAAAAATTATTCCAAGCATTTGCTCAATTTCTTTCAATCCAGCACCTTCAGCATTCAGGGAGGGGTCCAGCCAGATTTGCCAGGGAGAGACCACCTGCTTGCTTTTTCACCCTCCTTCTGATCCTGCCCCATATTCATTCTCCTTTCCTTGGGAGGTTAGCATAGTAATGACGTGGCTGACTTTTGAAAATATTATTTTTTTCACTCTGTTCTTCACCCTGAAAGTCTCTCAGAATACTGTACAAATTGTTAGAAATAAGCTTGCCCTTGGGCGTACAATCTAAGAGAAGGCACGAAAGGAAAATGGAATGGGAATGGGGAAGGAAATAAGCAAAGATAACAGATCTTTGTTCAGACCCGCTGTGAGAGAGGTGGTTAAAAGACTGAAGGAACAAAAGGTTGCTGGACTTATAACAGCATCAGTGGAATAGCCTTGCACCTATTCTCCTTATAGTGTAGTGTAGCTACTGCCAATTTTTTATTTTGCAATATATTGATTTACCAATGTAAAGCACATCTGGAATTATGATACATTGTCTAGACTAAAGGTGTGCATGAATGCAATTTTTGACATTCGATTAGTTTGGAATTGAATATTCAAATTCCAAGTTCGTACAAATAGAGGAGAAAATAATGTATTGAAATTTGAACCAATTTGAATACATTCTTATCAATTTGGACAAGCATTCGGTTTGTATTTGATGATACGAACGTTGACAACATTCGTATGTGTCCGTACGCATCTGTATACATCCTTTTTTTTATCCTGTATGAATTCCGTATTCGTCCTGTACATATCTGTACAAATGCATACGGATACGAATAAGATGAGTACAGATACATATGTAATAGATACATATCCGTACACATACGAATGTCCAAATAATTTGTATGAATGATTTGAAACATTTGAATTCATTTGAATGTTAAAAAATGAATGTATAGACATTCGATTCGAATTTGAATGTCCAAATTTGAACGACTTTGATCCAGTTCGAATATTTTGAATATTTTAGCACATTCCTAGTCTAGACATTAGATTGATAATCTCCATTTTAGCATTTATCACAGCAGCAGAGGGTCCTATTACTCCCATTGTGATTTATTTATTTGCATTTTTATCCCGCCCTATACCCAAAGGTCTCAGGGTAACAACATTTAAAACCAGATAGATATATTTAAAAAGTAACAGTATATGTTAAAATAGTAGCAGTGTCTGGAAAGTGGGAAGAGAACAGATATTCCAAACTAACCAAAGGTCAGGGCAAAGAGGTACAGTGAAGACTATTCCATAGCCTAGGGGCCACACCTTTTAATAGTAGTAAGGGTAGCGGGACAACCAGGAGGGCCTCCCTTCCAGATCTTAACATGGGCAGGTTGATATAGAAGCAGGCATTCCTTCAAACTGACCCTGAATCAGGCTCAGTAGCAAATCGGCAGCCAGTGCAACACTTTTAAGACCAGCATGATGTGCATCCGGCCAGCTGTCCCCATCAGCAGTCTAGCAGCTGCACACTGCACTAGCTGCAGCTTCCAAACCGGATTCAAGGGCAGCCCCTTGTAGAGCGCATCACAATAATCTAGTCTGGAGGTTATCAGAGTGGGTATAACTGTGGCCAAGTCATCCCTGTCCAGAAATGGCTTCAACTGATTCACCAGCCATAGTTGGGAAATATGTGAAATATTTCCAGGTAGTGAACTCTTGCACTTATAGCGCACTAATCCAGATAGAGCAGCAATCACGGAATGCAGGATATTGCTCTTCAGTAACAATAACTCAGTAAATCAGGTCTCTGTTCCAGTACCTGATCATACTGGGCAAATCAAGTTAGGCTGCATCCCCGAATGACTTATTTGCCTCTCTAGATTCCCTCTACCATCACTCTATTCAAGCAGACTTTAAAAGTGCCATGCAGTACCAGAATAAGCATCTGCATGAGGGTCAGCAAAAAGCGCGTTTAAAACGCAGCTTCCATCCCCACAGAAGCGTGTTTTGCTTGCTCGTATCTTTGTCTCCCCGCCCCCTCTCTTGTTGATAGGGTGCTGGCAGGAACGGGGAGGGACTGCACTCTGCGTGGCCACAACCAGGAAGAAACCCCCAACAAGTTCAAAGGAAAAATAGCCATTGGTTCTCTGTTTGTCTCCCAGATCTCCACCCCCCAAAATGGCTTCCTGTGCCAGCAAAGGCAGCAGCTGCAGCCATCGGCCACATGATCGTTCGCTCATTCACTCTCAACACTTTCACAGATCACTGTCAAAATCCACCCGGTAGAGCAGTGGTGACTGTAGCAATCCACTTCACACCTGATAACAATTGCAACATTGTTGCAATTCTGTGTTATTCTGGCTCTTTGAAAATTCTGAGCTTTAGAAAGGGAAAGGAAGGGAAGCTGCTGCACTTCTGGGAGATGTGTGAATGTTTTATGGCTGTGTGTGCAGACAGCAATCCCTGCCCCTTTTGCCACAGAGCATCCCCCTGGTAAATGCTGCCAGGAAAACCCGCCACTTCCAAAAAGAGCGCTGGAACTCTTCTTTAAAGTACACTTTTTTGTCGCGGATTTTTCTCCTTTTGTAGAGCTGGAAGCTCATTGAAAAGCAGAGCATGGGGGCGCTCAGAGGCAAAAGAAGATTTTTAGAGGGCTTTAAATTGCTTGAGGACAGGGCCTTAATTATAGGTTTTTGACTCTATCTGGGTGCAATCCTAGATGGGTGTGTGGGGATTAATAGAAAAAGTGGAAGGGAAGGCAGAAGAACTTTTAACAAATAAGATTAGCAATTTGCAGATTTGGCATAGAGCTCCAATTCAGATATACCGGTATTTGAGAAACAGCAGCAGTTTTACATGAAATGAATTTTACTGACATCTTGTATTTATGATTGAAAAGAACATGTCAAGACTTCAGAGGTGGATAAGCTTGGAAAAAATCATTTTTTTCTCCCTGAAATGTACTCTTCTAAGCCTTTGGGAATGTTATCCTTTGCTTCTTTTCTGCCACAAGTGCCCTTTAAGAGTGTAATTAATTAATTAATTCCTGCTTTCATACTGACAGGTTGAGCTGTCATAGAGTTAGCAGGATAAGTGCACACATTAGATAGCAAAGGTAAGGCCACAGTAGGAAGTTTGGATTTGTGTTGAAGATCACTTTTCTTAAAGCCTGATGGCATTATGAATTGTCCTGGTTCTTTAGCAACCTTTAATTACTTTTCAACTTTGCAGTGTAAGCTTGTGGAAACAAAAGGCAAGCAGGAGAAAAGAGTTTATTCTTCCCTTTTAATAAAAGGCATCATTGTGTCCATCTATTTAAAAACCTTTCTCGTCTTCCATTTACTGTGTTTGAAAGAGAGCTATTTGATCAGTAATCACTAGGTACAATATCTCTCAATGAAGCAGCTGTCAATTGCTGGCCCTACCTCCTTCCAGTACCAACTGGTGTGCGGTCCTTTTAATATTGATCAATTTCTGTATATTTCTGCATAAATACAACTTGAAAGGTTTGCTTTTGTTTCAATTCAAATTTTGTTCAGATGTGGATAGTGTGCAAATTCAGTAAATGCAGAAAGACAATAGTTGAAGATGTCTAGAAGTTAATTTCTTACAGCACCTGCTCATTAGGAATCAAAGTGTCTCAGCCTCATTCTGTCTACTCTGTATCCGTTGTTTGTATAAGTAGAGATAACTAACATTTAGGACAGGAGGCCTACTCACACTAGGGCCTCTGGAACACGAGTGGGACACGACCGGGATGGAGTATACGCTCTGCTGGGCTGGCGGTTCTGTTCAGAACAGCCCCAGCCCATCCCAGGGCAGCTTACTCAGTTTCCAGGTATAGAGCATGAAATCATGCTTTACACCCAGCCCAGTATGTTTCCAGCCATCCCAAGGCTGTACAGGAGGGAGAGCATTCACACTCTCCCTCCTGGACAGCTGTGTCCCCCCTCTCCCGCTGCCAACAACAGCTGGCAGACCCATGGATTCAACTTACCTTGCCAGGCCCACAGTGCTCCTCGTGCGGCCTGGAGAGCAATCTGCCACAACTTGCACAGGTATGCACACTCCAGTAGACAGAACCCACGCAGACCCATCAGGTGAGCATGGAGCTGAGCTACTGGAGAGTGCGCTAGTGGGCTATTTGGTCGACATCTGGAGGCAGCCACTGTCTCTGCAAGGCAGCTCCAAGCTGCCTTTTTTGTTATGCCTGAAACAACCCCAAATAAATACTGCAAGGTTGACTATTATTCTATTCATACTCTACCTAGTTGATTCCAAAAGTTTGGAGAAAGGTAGTTGTGCAAAACTGAGGAAGGAATATATCTACTGTGTTCACACATTTCCAATCCTTTTCTCTCGTTTTGCTTTGACAAACAAAAGTTAAGGAGCAAATGTACTGACATTTGTTGACAGGCTGGCTTTAGCTTGTGGTAATCGCTTGTGGATGTCTAACCTAACAGAGAATGTCAGAAACTAAAGAAAACACGTGTGCCCCTAGGTGACACATGGAACAATCAAGAAATACTCTATTGAAAAATAAAAGATAATGTACATAGCAGAAATGCCCAAACATTTCACATTTCTGTCCTTGGAGATTTTAAATAATAATAATGATGATGATGATGATGATGATGATGATGATGATGTAATATATTTCATAGCTCTACACAATTCATAACTTTTCTGGAAATATCCTGCTAGTTTTCCTAATTATATTTTTTTAGAACCTATATGATTAAAAAAAAGCAATCTCCAGATTGGGGAATCCTGACATTTTTTCCAAGTCTGTCTCTAAATCCAAGACCAAGGTTTTTTAAAACATATGCCCAAGTTGTGAAATGAGAATCACAACAAAAACTACCAGGGCGGAAAACTCCAAATGGTGTGGAAATAATGTCTAAAGTGCGCTGGAGATTACAGTCATTTCCATGAAGCAACGCTTCGACAGGGTAGGGAGGGATACTGCAGCAAGAGGAAAATGAAAAAAGAGGGAACAAATATAAATTAAAAAATAATTATTTCACCAAGCATATTTTTCAGACTGAGTGTATTAGGAGGAGAGCAAAACATTGTCTCTAGTGAAATCAATACAGTGAAAATACTGAACTTCATGCTGAGCAAATAAAAAAGTTGAAAGTCAAAAAAGATAAATCTCAAGGCAGGATGGGAAGAATTATGTACAGCAGAAGTTACTAAGCAAGATTTGCTTGTGTATGGTGAATCTGTACACAACCAATAGACAAAGGGACTCACATTGCAAATTCTCTTCATCCCAAATTACCTGCTTCCTGGTCCTTGTTTCCAGAATTACTTTATAACTAACTCTTAAAACTATGCACACAGATTTTGGGAATTTCTTCAGGAGGAGCTACAAAACACACCTATAAAATATGTAGCCACCACTGCCATTATCTGAAGAAATATGCACTAGCAAACCTAATTTTGCCTTATTAGACAAAAAATAGATGGCAGCAGATATTTGATATAGATATTAAAACTGGCAGTATGATTATTTTCAGTATAGCATGTCCAGTGCCATGTATTCTGCAGTATGTAGTAGGGATGTGCACAAATGTTCTAAAGATTTGGAATTCGATCGAATTCGGTCGAATTTGGACATCTGAACTTGAATAGAATGTCTACACATTCAAATGTAAACATTTGAAAGAATTTTGAATGTTCCAAAACATTTATTCAAATGATTCAAAACATTCGAATGTACAGAAAAGTATGTGCAGATATGAATTTACAGATACGAATATACACGTACATATCTGTAGCCATCTCATACATATCTGTACACATTTGTGTGTACAGATACGTACAACACATATGAATATTGTTGACAACCATATCTTCAAATATAAATGTTGTTGACATTCGCATCTTTGGATTCAAAGCTAACATTCACACGAATAGTTTTGAATGTATTCAATTCAAATCGGGTTTACTTGCATTCAGATTTGAATTGAATTTAATGTTTTGACATTCGATTTGAATTGAATTCAAATGCAAAAACAACAACAACCATTTGTGCACATCCCTAGTATGTAGATATCACATCATAGAGGGAGAGAGCCCTTCAACAAACATCTCCCTCTTTTCACTTTTCAATATAACTCCATCTAATTTCATAAACTAATTGAAACAATTTCTGCTGGCTTCACCACTATTTGCACTTGACACCATTTTGACACCTGCTAGCTGTCAAGCCCTGAAATATTGTTGTCAGGCAAAGGCCCATTAACCCTCTCTGACCTTCACCAACAGCCAAAGGCACTTCAATCTAAACAGGCCTTTGGCCAATAAACTGACTTCTAATTAGATTTATTTTAAATAGATTGTGTTATTGATTTTATTTTTTCACCTCTCCTTTGTTCTCATTGTTATATCTGTGGCTGTGATCAGACACAGCAAAAAATAAAGTGTCCCTGAAACACCTCTGAGGTGGGATTGTTCACACCGTCTCCTCCACAATCTGTGGTAGAGAAGGTGGATGAGAGAAGAGCTGGGAACATGAGGGCCACTCAACTTCTCTTATGTCTGAATATAGCCATAATTTATGAAATTTGAGTACTGTATTGATATAAGCTTCTCTGAGCAACATTTAGCGGTCAATCAAGAAGCAAGTATATTTTTACTTCTTCATGTTAGAAAGAATTAGAGGTCAAACTACAGGATTTACCAAATATTTGATATGGCTTTGGTGGAGTCATTCACCCCTTTCACTGATTACAGTATGGGTGATGATATAAATCCTTTCCTTTTGTTTAATTTCCTCTGATCATTTCCTCTGTTTTTTGAAAGAGGAAGTCTGTCTTTATATAACTGTGAAGACCATGTTTCTTTAGAGCAAAGTTCCTATTGGAAATGTTGGCTAGGGCTAATTGAAGCTGTTGAAGTCCAATAGTGCAAGGAGACCCATCTGTACTTTACTGTAGAGAGGGCCCTCCATTTACCCATGTCTACTTCTTAACATTCAGTTTCTTTGAAGTCAGAAACTAAGTTCTTGATTTGAAGAGTTAAGGCGCTTCCAGACAGGAGTAAAACTGCTCAAGGACTGCACAGCCACTTCCTGACTGACAGTAGACCACAGTAACAGTGCAGTATTCCACCAAAAACTCTGAAGTAAAAAAGAGTTTGGTGGAATGAAATAATGAATAAGTTTATTACGGTCACAGAGCGGGAGTACAAAACATATTTAAATAACACAATATACAGTTATAAAGAGTTAAAATCTTTGGAGCATTAATACAATATTTTCTGTATTGAACATATAGAATTAATAGGTTAAATACTTTAAATAGTACTCATCCTCCTGTTCTTGAGGTTTGCTGCACAACAGGAATGATACATTTTGAGTGAATCTCCCTATAGAAATGGCAGTGCAGTAGAGTATGACCAGCAGTTTCCGCTGCATTCAGTAAGCATGGACATACACACTCTGAGTAAGGTATGTATACCGCCCAATCAGTGGAATGCTGCATTGTTGTGCAGTCTATCAATACTCCTGTCTGTTAAATTGGCTGTGCAGTCCCTGCACAGTTTTAATGCTGTCTGGAGGCACCCATAATCTCTTCAGTTATTTCAAATATTCATAACCTGTCCTTCATCTCTTGAAGATAAATGGATACAGAAACAATCAAAATTATTGAGAACAAGATACTAAAACACATAATAAAAAATAGCGCATATAAAATCAGCTTCAAAAGATTCAAGCTCCTTCAGCTAATTCCTTTCAGACCCTTGATACTGAATGATAAACAAATCATGATTTGTGGGATTCAGAAACTTCATAGATGGCTGAGGAAACTGTTGAAGGAGCTATATTGCCTTTGTCTGCCATATTGGAAACCAAGAATGTAGAGTGCTAAAAAGGGAATCAGGCCAGTCAAACCTGCATACACTTATGCTGTACTGATACTGTGTGTTTTCCCTTTCATATTGTAATGGTGATAAGAAAAGTTGTGTGACGGTCTAGAACAGTGATTCCCCAAGTGGTCCAGGTGGACCCCCAAGTGTCCACAGGAGACTTAACGGGGGTCTACGTTGGTGTGAAAAAATGGGGGTTCACAAGTTGTAAGTGGGGGTCCACAAAAATTTATCTGGTTTCGATAGTAAAGAACAAAAATGTTGGCTTCGCTTTACCTATCAATGTAGGCAGATAATCTTTTAAGGTCAGCGACTGTTACTTGTAAAAACTTTCATATTTTTACCACTCCGAATTTAGGGTTGGAACTCAGCCACGGCGCAAATTTCCATTGTTAGATCTAATCTTCACATTTTTTGACGAGTTTTGGGAATATGGTAGAAGTGTAGCAGCAGGGGGTGCACCGAAATCAGTAAAATTTTGAAAGGGGTCTACGAGAAAATAAAGTTTGGGAACCTCTGGTCTAGAACCTGGGTTCAAATTGGGATCAGTTATATATAATAGCTGTGCATGGGCTGAAATGAATAGAGGAAGCAGCAGGTAATGTGGTGTGATTGTTTGCTGCTGGTTCCTCTGTAGTAACTGCAAAGGTTTGCACAGGTTTTCCCCTGGCTTCAGCCTTTCATTTCTCAAGCCTCAGAGTAGAAATAATCTTCCTGCTCCCATAGCTTGCAGTACACACCTGGCACCAGCAGGGTGCTGGACTCTTAGCCTTGGGGCATAATGGCTCTCTGGCCGCATGGCATCCGTCTTCTCTTCTTGTTTGAGGATCCTCCCCACCTCCCGCCACGGGATATGACATCAGAAGGACTTCTGACCTGCCCAGCTGACACTGCTCCACCTATCGCCTCCCTGGATTTTCTCCTCAGGTCACTTCCTTCCCCGCCCCTCTGTGGCGGGTTATTTAAAGCTCTGCACAGAAATACATCTCGTCTCCCGCCTAACTTCTTTCCCCTGTGCTCTCTTCCTTTGACTCACCATAGGAGCACATGGTGATCTCTTATAGGCATGCCGGTGGCTTATAAGGGAATACTTTCGCAACACCCGGTGATCGTACCAGTAACTACTGGTACCAAGTACTGTTGCAGCCCCTTGGGTTGTAACCATGTATCGCTGTGGTTCTCAGGACTGCAGGCACGATCAAGGTAGCCATAAGGTGCCTCCCCCTCAGGTTTCCCAGAGCCAAGGATTCAGGTTGCAAATCCAGTTGCAACATTCCTCCTTCACTGCTGGTAAGCCTCACTGGGGCCTGTGTGCTATGGACCTTAACGTAATCATCTGTCAGTTCAAATCTGGAACATCTTGGTGCCTGTATAAGTCTGAGACCAGATATATGTCTATCTTATCCAACTGTTCTTACTGTGGCTTAGTAGGGCACACCTGGATACATTTTTCCCAGGCATCCAAAATAACTATATATAGCATATATGGAACTCCTTTAACACCATCATTGTTGAGTGTAATAACTATTATCTGACAAATTAGAATCTTGAGTAATTTGGTCTTTATTAAAGGAAGAATGACGATCTGCTATACATGAATTGTGTGATCTCTCAGTGAGATACAGAAGTACAATAGTTTACTTCCACCTTCCTTGTCTATAAGCATTTGTCTCTCGGGCCCTGGTCACACAGGAGGGCCTATTCATTAATTTGAATGGATGTTGTTCCAGTGCTGGTCACACCTCGATCATTAAAGGTCATCCTCAGGCCATCCTCGCTTTGGGCCGCATCACTCATACCTTTCTTCAAGATTGACCTGAGCCTCCTCCATGGAACTCTTGGCTCTCCACCCCTCTTGCTGCATCAAATCTGTCTCCTTTCTTATTGAATGTTGTTGTGCCAGTCAAGGGAGGTGAGGATGTGCATTTGCGGTTCTTTTAAAAGCCTGCTCCCCCACCTTCACCTCCCCCTTCCTTTTTTATATGCTTTTCTTTTCCGTGCAATTAATTTCTTTTTTTAAAAAAACAATACATTTGCAGAAAAACACTAGATAGAGGAATAATGCACATAAACTGAGGAGAGAAGGGGAGGTGCCTCACAAACTCTATGCGTGCGCATTGGCTGAAAGGAAAGACTGGACCCACCCACCACAGCATGGTTCAGCCTCCTTTAGCCCATCCCCCCACTCACAACTGAGGCAATGAAGACAGCCTGCGATGCCAGGCTAAGTCCACTGAAAAACAGGACTTCAGTTAGAACAATCTGACAAAGATAAGCTGGTTTGTAAAATGAACTGAATAAAAATAATGTGGCACAACCTGAAGATGGCCTGAGGTTTTCCTAAAACTACTAGTGTGACCAGGGCCTGGGATATGCTGAAGCCTCCTAGGACCTCAGTTGGAGTTCCCACCCTGATTACCACTTTGGCTTGGTGTCTGGTCAGCTAAGGTCAGTACAACGCTGTTGTGAAACCATCCTTTTTAGGGCCTTTTATGGAAAAGTGTACTGCTTATTCTGGATAAATGGATAAAAGATGTCCATGCTGCTGGGGTCACATTGCCCCCACCCCCATGACTAAGGTATTATGAAACAGTACTTCAAAGCCAAAAGCCAAAATTCTGAAATGTTCAAGCTTTTATGTAAACTGATTTGAGCAAGAATGTGTCTTTTCTCCTAGTACGGGTTGTAATAATTTTTGGCTTAAACATTTCATTAAGGTAATTAAATCTTATTGCTATATTATTAATACAAAGCTCATTCATTTTGTAACATGCATGGTGTAAGTGCGTATTATATTAAATGAGCTTTATAAACATTACTTTCCTTTTTATTTCTGATGTGTGTTCCAACTCTAGCAGTTAAAATGTGACTGCTTGATCTTTCATAGTAACTTGGAACAGCTTCACACTTTACTATATATGTTGTATACATCTGAGATCTGTTGAAGTGTGGCATTGAGACATGCCCTTGGGGCTCTAGGATTGTTCTCTGTGCCGAGCAACAAATCAAGGATCTTTTGCACCTGAGCTGATTATTATTTTTTAAAAGAAGTATTGTTTCAAATCTTAGGTTTCCCTCTTGCCAGCTGATGCACTTTTGTTGAACATGGTGTTCTTCATGGTGTTCTGCATAAGTTTTCACACTAAGCCTGAAAATTAAAAATGGACTGATAGCATGGGATGGAATATCTGAAGAGAATAAATGGAGATCTTAGCATATCTCTGACTAACCAACATAGTGGGAGGGGACTGACTACAGCGGTGATGGCCAACCTATGACACGCGTGACACGGGTGACACGCCAAGCCCTTCTGGGTGACACACCTGGTCACCCTGGCACCTGGGCGTGTAGTGCTTGCTTGTTCTTGAAGTGTATGAAATACCAACTTTCAATTGAAGAGTTAGCAAATGTAAAGAATTATTTGTTTCTGCTTGTAATAAAATACATAGATCAAAAATAGAACTTTTTTACTAGAGCTACAAATATCACAGAATTATGGGTATTTCTAGATGTGACACAGCACCCGAGTTAAGCTAGGTCTTCTTGCGAGTTTTGACACACCGAGCTCAAAAGGTTCGCCATCACTGGACTACAGAGCTACAGTATCATTAAACATAGAATGCATGGATAAGCAGGAAAGGGGCAGTCCATGTTTCATGATCCTTAGGAAGAACATGCTCTCTATGGGAAAATACTGTACTAAAGAAGAATATAGTATTATAAATTCACATTGTGATGCACAATTTAAAAACTTGAGAGTCTTGATGGACCACTTTTGTTTTACACATCAGTGCACATCCATGACTCATATTGTAGCACTTTGTGTTAGTCATTCTCATGCTCTGTACGTACCTGTTCTTATGAACACAGTGCTCTCAGTTGGAGTAGAATTTGATGTACTGTCTGTCAGCTTTAGCTGCAAGTTATGTTCAGTGTTTGTTCTGCCTTTGCACTTGAACTTGAGGGCGACAGGTATTGAAATTAGTATCTTAGGCCGTATCCAGACAGGGTGTTATTTTGCATAATTACTCTGGAGTTGTCATTGACTTACCAGACATGTTTTCTTATTTCATGTCGTCATTCAAAAATCTGAAAACAATATAACGCAATTAAGCTATTGTTGGAAAAAGACCTATCCCAGTGGAAGATTATGCTATTCCGATAATGTTCTCCAGTCTGGATTACTTTTGTGAGAGCTTTCAAGAACATGAGTGAGAATTCAACATGATCTTTAAACTTATGGAAGTCCATGGCTGGATGCTTTTGGTTCTCCATGCAGCCAATACAGAGAAGGTAGACAGTGTTATAGTGTAATTGGCATGCTTTGCATGGTTAAAAAGCCCTGTTTTGCTCTTGCTTGGGAACAATATAGAATGATTACAAAAGTGAGTACAGTAATTACAAAATAACAGAATATAGCAAAATAATTATGTACGCTCTGGAGACAGCCTTTCGTGGTTTTGAGTAAGTTGTAGACATTTTTTGTTTCACATTTTTTGTCATGGTAACACTTTAATGAAAAATTAATCTTTTGCACCAGGGACATGTAATGAAAATTATGACCCTTGAGTCTGTCTTAACCTCTAGAAAATAACCTTGGACTCTATGACAGAAATAAATGTGGAACATGCACACATACCACCACACACAGACTGTATGTATATATATATTTCTGCAGGAATCTCCTTGATGAAACTTGCATACACAGAAAACCTCAGATTTTTGTACCCCCAAAATCAAGTACAATGATATGCAGATTCATTGCCAAAGAGGAGATGTTGAGCCTCTTTGACTATCTCCAGATGCCTTCAGAAAATTGTGCTTTTTAGTGATATTCTGGAGTAAGTGTCCTCCAAAATATTGCTTTTTACCCAAACGTGGGCAACAATGTGGGGAAAGCACCGTCTTCCAAGTTAGTGTCTCACTCATATCCAGGTATTTCAGTGGTCCAAAATACCCAGAAGTGCATGTGCTGGTCCTTGCAAATGTACAGTGACCATTTTCTCCTCAGATATGGTCTTGGGCATGTGCAGTTGGGTATTGTATTCATCAAAGAGTGTGCTGCCAAACTTCCAGACAGGTAGGTTTTCACAATATTGCTGGAATAGCTGCATTAAGTGCCGGGTTTTCCCAAAATAGGGGCTATGTTGAGGTTACCACAGATACGTCTGGCAATCCAAACAGAACCATGTCATGATTGCATTTTTAACCCCTGTGTGGATGCAGCCTATGTGAGTATGGCATACAAAGGTATTATAGTTGCATGGTCCTGAATATGAAGATATTGGCTGATCAGCTGATTACCTTTTTCAGTGATGATGTTTTCAACGTATGTAGACTGTGCCCTTTTAAAAACAACAGCAGTCTTGCTTGTGATAGGCATTCATTATTTGAATGGAGACAGCCTGCTTCTATTCTAACAGCATCATCTTAACCGTGAACTTTAGGGCGCATTCCCACTTGACTTTATTAGTCCTGCTTGGAATATTATAGTCCTGGCTGGACTATTTTAATAGATTCAGGGCCGAGTGTGCATTTCGGGCTGTTCCCAATTACCTGATAGTAAACCGGGCTGAACCCGAATATTGCCGTTCCCACTTACCACTCAAATCTCCAGCATGATGAAACAGGACCTTTTAATCTCTGCCTCTCTTCCCTCCCTCCCCCCAGTACAAACCCTGCCCTGGTCAATCAGCTGAGTGGAAGAGCAGACACACACAAGGCAATCACATTTTCCTCTTTTCACACCTTCCCTTTCAGATCATGCATTCCTAGTAACGTTACTTCCATCCACATTATCAGGAAGAGCGCATTTGACCTCAAGCAGATCATTGAAGGAGCAGAGTGCGGTTGGAAGGCTGACGGCTTGCATGTGGGGAGAGCAGCTCGACTCGTGGCGGTTTTGCTATTAAAACCTTTTTGATTGATACATATATATCTTTCTAGTAGCTGCTAACAGTCATCAGAAAGATACATATGTATCAAGCAAAAAGGTTTTAAAAGCAAAACCGCCACAAGTCAAGCAGTTCTCACCACCACCACCACATTCAGGGGAAGTCCAAGCCGATCGGGGCCCTAGCATTGCGAGGAGGGAGAACTTCCCAGCTGAGAAATCCCACCCACAACTGGGGCCTGAGGGCTTTTTAACCATGCAAAGCATTAGCCAGAAGGCTAGATCTCCACCCCAAATAGTCCAGGAGCATTCCCATTTACAGGAAGGGGGGGGGGAAGCAGACTCAGCTCCAAAAGGGGGAAAAACTCCAGTTTTCCTCAGCACTTGTTTTCTCCAAATTTTCACTGGCTAGTCCTCATAAAATCCGGGAACAAAAAAAATTGAATCGGAATGCTGGATACTGAATTCGGATTCTATTTGGATTTATAGAAAATTAAATGGGAACTCTGGATACCAAATTTGGGTTCGATTTGGATTTAAACACCTATAGGAACCCACCCTTAGAGAAGAGTCAAAGTTGACATCTTAGGAATCTATTGCCCAATGAAGTTAAAGACTCCAGTATTTTCCTGGAACCTACTTCATTTACTGGTCTTTGCAAGAAGACCATTTTAAAAACATGATACACTGTAAGACATTTCTCTCACTTCTTTTTTTTTTTTCTTAACAGAAATCAGCTAGAGGATAATAGGAAGGAAAGAAAACAAGGGAAAGGGGGAAACTGAGGCAAGTTGTACTAAAACGTGGCATAAATCTTCAAGCCAGGGGAAAAAAATATTGCCAAGGTCTGTTAGTCACGTCCATTCTGCACGTTCGCGCTTCAAGCAGGGCTGCAGCAGACGTGCTTTTTTGTTGTTTTTGGTTAAAAAGCCTCATCGGAGCGTTATGGAATTGGAATGTGAAGGGTAATTGAGCTGAAAGCCATTCTCTTCCTGCAGTCGGTGCGATAGCAGTGATTGAAGTCCCCTCCAATGCAGCCTGGGAATCCTGATGAAAGTCTGTGAGGCAGCTGGACGGGAGAAAGGAAAGGAAGGGAGCAGGGACAGGAACAGGACTTAAACTTACCTTCCTGCCTGCCTGTGATTGTTCATTTTCTTCTGCCCACCAAGATCATCGTCTCTCAGAAAATCATGTTTTGGTTCTAACTGATTATAACTGGTTGTTCTGGGATTTTAATTTCTGCTTTTAAAATTACTGAATGTCCAGAGCCATATGAAATCTTTATTTTTTTTAATAAAGAAACCAGAAAGTGTTATCTAAGATGGGTAGGAGAGTCAGATCTGACAAAGGGAAGTATTTCTTCACCCAGAGGGTCATCGGTTTATGGACTGTGCTGCCGGATGAGGTGGTGACAGCTACCAGTCTAGATGGCTTTAAGGTAGGGTTAGACAAATTTATGGATGACAGATGTATCAATGGCTACTAGAATAAATACCTAGATGCATCTTTCAGGCTGGACGGGTGGGGGGAGAACCGAGGCACTTCTAAGGCCATTTGATGGGATTCTAGAGCAGGAATAGGTTTGTCCTTGTCTCTGCTTGAGATGCCCATGAGCATTTGGTGGGCCACTGTGTGCGACAGGACGCTAGACTAGATGGGCTGTGGCCTGATCCAGCAGGGCTTCTCTTATGATCTTTTGTTCTTATAAGAAAGCTTATTATGACAAACCAAGTTTTTAATGTTCTAACTAATTACTAAACTGTATTGAAGATACTGAATTCCCCAATTGATTATGACTATCTGGACAGACATGAGCCTGATAGTCTGCAAAGCTTACATTTTTAGTCTCTATTTGTTGCTGATATTATTCCCCCACACACACACACATAAACACATTTAAACCAGTTTGTCTCTTCACAATTTCTAGACTTCATTCTACACTCTAATACCACTGCACCTCCCAGATGTTTTCATTCACTTTCCCATGTGGTTGTCACAGATATTTATTTCCTTTTTCTTTCTTTCTCCGCCTACTGTATGTGTGAACCAGTTTGACCTGATTTTCAGTAAATAGCCATCAAGGTGGAGGAAATGCCAGCATTCTGATTAGGAGAAAAATGTTTCAAGCCATAAGATGATCATGGCTTCAGAGCGCACACATTAGCTTGTTTTTCTGCTTTCAGTGGAATGAAACACTGCAATGCATTACAATAAATGAAATGGCCCTGTTAAGATCCACACTGCTTGCCTGAAGAGGGGGTGAACAGAAGATCAATCAGTTCTGGCCGTGAAGCTCATCAAGGGCTTGCAAAGTACCTTGTATGACAGTGCCCATTGCGTTGTGTTACTGATTGCCATGTAGACAGTGTTAAATGTACCTCATTAATATTTGGGTTGATTCCTTCTCTTAACTCTAGTGTGTGGAGAGAGGAGGCGTCTTATCTCTCCTCCACAGACTTGTTTTTCCTGAGGATTGCTCTTGCTTGTGACAAACTTGGTTTTAGTAACAAGTGGGCTACTTTCCCTGATTACCGAAGAGAGGATGAGCTTAGCACTGACACAAAAATATAGGAATTCCACAGAAAGTGTTTGAGACAATTAAAAAAAAGAGGGAGAATCTGTCCTCTCTTTTTGGCCATAGAATATTGGTTTCTTCGCTCAATTAGGTTTGTACATCTATCAGAAAAGGCAATTTGCACATAAAATTAACTTTGTTGTAAATATATGTTGGGGGAACATCATGTAGAATGAGATATGGATTGATGCAGTTGATCATTAAATCAATATTTCTCTGTCTGATCTTAAGATTTTCATTTAGCTTGAGAAATAGGTTGGATTTTGCAGAGCGTTCTGGCTGGTTTCTTGGCATATCTGCTTTTGTTTCCTACAAAAATAATTTTACTCTTGAATTACTCTCAATTACATTGGGACAAGCTACAGGACACTTTGGAAATTTCAATCTATGCTTTCATGGGCCATATTGAAATACTATCCAAAACTTTTCAAAGGATGTTGAGTTTGGAATATTAAGATGCAACACATACCTACAGGGTTACACTGAACTACCTGTTCCACCTGTCTAGGGGTGTGCACGAATGTAATTTTTGGGATTTGTTTTGATTCAAATGGAATACCCAAACATTCAATTCAATTCAAATCTTTAAAATTTGAATTAAACCAAATTTGATTCGAATTAAGCAAATCTGAATCTATTCATTTGAATTTTTGATTCAGATTTGCACTCACGAATGTTGACCACATTCATAGATATCTGTACGCATCTTCCCCACATCCGTACACATCTGTATGCATCCCATAATTATCCCATATGCAGCCTGGTTTTGTCCCATACGGATCCGTACAAATGCATACGGATGCGGGAAAGAAGCGAATCTGCAAGCACACATCTTGTACAAACCCATACTCATGTGAATGTCCTAATAATTCGAACAAATAGATTCAAAATTTGTTCAAATTTTTACATTTGAATTTATGGACATTCTCTTGGAATTTGAATGTCAAAATCTGGCCAGATTTGATCGAATTTCGAAGACCTTTGAATATTTGTGCACACCCCTACACTGTCTACTCAGAAGTAAGCCTCATGTGTAAAATCGGTGTCTTTCTGCAGAGTGTGGTTTATCCTGTGTCACAGGCCTGAATCACACAGCGTGTCTCAAAATGGGCCCAGCTCCTGCTGGCCTGTGCCAAGGGCCGCCCATATCGCAGGCAGCAGTCCAGCCCAACTCAGCTGCAGAGGTCTTGGAGTCCAATCAGGCAGCATATGTAGCTTTTCTTTCCCATGCAATGAAAGCTAGGCTTTTTATTTTAAAAAAATCATTTTTCTTATTTTTATACACCTTACAATAACTTTAACTTTAACATAAACACAGGATAACACAAAAATTACATTCATACATAACTACATATAACATCTCATCCTCCTCCCTCCCCTACCACACTATCCATTGGTTATACGTGTGTCTCAGACTATCCAATATCTTCCCAATTTCATCCTTAGTCTTTGGCCTATCAATGTATACAAATAGATCTCTCCATTTTTATTTACCAGCATATAGTGTTACTCTCTGTATGAGCCAGTCTGGTCTAATGGTTAGAGAGCTGTACTCTTATCTGGGAATACCTGGTTTGATTTCACCCTCCCCCACAAAGCCAGCTGGATGGCCTTGGGCTAGTCACAGCTTTGTTCTGAGCTCTCACAGGCCCACCCACTTCACAGGGTGTTCTGTTGTGGGGAGAAGAACAGAAGGCTTTGTTGGCCACTGACTCTCCTTAAATGCATGAGTAAAGCGGAGTAGAAAAGCCAACCCGCCTCCTCCTCCTCCTCCTCCTCCTCCTCCTCACCTTTCTGCTGAATATCCATTTTGCAATTGTAGCATCGCAATATACTTATGTTTTCTTCCAGTCTGATACTTGCTTATTAACTTTATTCAGTATCTGATTATCATTAGCCATGACCATTTTATTCAAATTTTCCAGTAAATAAACTCCTAAATGCTCTGGTTTTCAATCCTGTACTCAGTCTAATGCTTCTTTGTTCCAAATGTGCAGTATTTATGTACATATTTTCTGATTTTATTTATATTTATCCTCAGTCCTGATTTTTTAAATGTTCTGTCTTATCCATAACATAGTCCACTGCATCATCAGCAAACAATTTTTAGTTCTTCACCTTTCACTCAGTATCCATTCCATCTCGTATCGTTCCTAATTTCATTTGCCAGAGGTTCAGTTGCTAATATAAACAATGCTGGGGATAAAGGGCATCCCTGTTTGGTACCTTGAGTTATATCTGACAATCTGGATGTGACTCTGTTTACATGAATCCTGGAACCGTCATATATTTTATCAATAGAAATGCTAGGCTTAATAAAGGCCGCGTCTCCATGGAAAGAAAAATCTGGATTTAAGCTTGTTTTGCTTCAGAGCGTCACATTGTAGAGCTTTACTCCGGGCTACCAGAGACAGAAAGGAGGAAAATCCATGGTAGAACCCCCCCCCCCTTTCAACAGTTCTACATCCGAAGTTGTGGGAAGCCGCAGATTTTCCTGGGAGCATGGAGATGCTTAGAAGCAAAAGCAGCAAAGACCAGCGATCTCTCCGCCCCCTGTTCCTGCCCAGTGCCAGCGTCAGGTGGATCTGAGCTCGAACAGGACCTCCGCCTTCCTGCCGCCTCTGCCTCCACATCCCCAGCAGCGAAGGAGAGAATAGCATCGGGGACAAAGGCTAGTAGGGCTGCTCCTGCTGCGTGTGGGATCCGGCAGCAAGGAGGAAGCAGTGTGTGAAGCTT
This sequence comes from Aspidoscelis tigris stejnegeri, assembly GCA_023333525.1. Taxonomy (NCBI): domain Eukaryota; kingdom Metazoa; phylum Chordata; class Lepidosauria; order Squamata; family Teiidae; genus Aspidoscelis; species Aspidoscelis tigris. Next base: position 101,013,294 of record JALMGA010000002.1, read on the forward strand.
ACAGAGGGCATAGGAACATAAGAGAAAACCCACGAAGGAAGAAATCAAGAGAAAGAGGGGGAAGGCAGGGAAAGAAACAGACACACACTGTGAAAGAAACAGGACGTGGCTGGTTTGCTTTTGCATTAAAGCAGCTACTGTTCTTTACGTGGATGCTGGCAGCTGAATTTGACAGCTGAACGGAGCCTCTCATCGCTCCAGCGGGTGGGGGGTGGGAGAAAAAATGTGGGCTTACATAAGGCGGGTTTCGTGGGTACAGGAAAGTGTGATTTTAATCCGTGTTGCCTCAAACCTCATGGAGACGCTTTATTGCAAGTTACAACCCGGATTTTTTAAAACCACATCAATAGCGAGGCAATTAGCTCCCATGGAGATGCGCCCAACATGTTGCCTTCTTTAATGCTGTCAAAAGTGCACAAGTCTCTTCCTCCTTCATGAAATCATGTTGTTTAAAAAATATTTTCTTTCTCTTTGCAAGAGAACTCTGGCTTTCCATATCCCGTGGCCTCTGAATTCTTAGGTGTGGACTGATTCGAGAAGGAAAAGTCACAAAGAAATGAGATTGTCTCATTGAGGCCGCATCCCAATTAGAAGCTTAATCCAGTTTCCCTAAACCGAAATAACAGAACTGGATGCAAACGCGAATTTGCTGATCCCATTACTTTCAGCCAGAATCACATTCAATCCGGATTCTGAGGATGTACGTGACTCAAGGGGGGACTCCAGTGGCTACTTTTTAAAAACTGCTTTTCAGGGCTGCCCTGTCCTCTTCCTCCTGGCATGAACGCGCCACCCATAAGGGACCCCTTCATGGAGCCTAGCTGGGTGGCTGCTGCTTGCCTGGATGGAGGAAAAATGGCACTGGGCAGCCAGCAATTCTTTCCCCTCCTCTCCTCATTGCTCAGGGCACGCCGCAGCAGCAGCAACTCAAGCCCCTTTCGCCCGTCACCGTCACAGCCTTTAAAACAATCACACATCTCCCCAAACCTGTGGCAGCTGCTTTCCTTTCTTTTGCCTTTTTTGAAGGTCAGAACTTTCAATGGCAAGATCGTTATCAGGTGTGAAGTGGTTCGATCGCTACAGTGTAGCTTTAAGCGGTGGATTTTACAGCTTGCTTTGGAAGCAAGCTATTGGGGGAGAGAAACTCTCATTCCTTAATGGGAACGGAAGGGTTCCCAGAGTAAAAAATGTAAAACGTTTCAATTGCATGAACTGGAGTGAGACCTGTTGAAATGAGGATTAACATTTACAACGCTTTGGGGCGATTTAACATGCGGAAAGCGTGTTAAGCCAAACTGACATGGGGTCAGCAAGGATTGAAAACGTTTTGAATTCGAAATAAGCTTGCTGTGGGGATTCGCCCTGAGTGAGTGTAAGCTGTGCTTAAATATCAAAACAAAACTGGATCTCCTCTTTGTGGATAAAAAGAAAAGCACAGGAAAACTTCTCTCAGTAAGTTCTGAAACCGGGGGACACTGTTCAGACTGAAGTCTTTCAATTTGATTAAATAACAATTTTCTCATTCACACTTTTTCTATTGGTTAAAAAGGATGCTACAAACTCGCCCAAGCTATTCTATTTGTTGCCTTTCCCTCTTCCCATTAATTTCCCCCCTTCTGTCTAACATGCTGAAACAATCCAGTTCTTAAACATGCACTTAGCAATGTTGGACATTGAGGTATTTATTTAGCTGTGTGTAATGTGTTCTAATAAATTATATTTTTACTTACATGATAGCGGATACTGGACAGCATCTATATCAAAAGATGATATAATAGAAATAACTTTAAAAGTGCAAGTCAAGCTACAAATAATATCAAAATCATATGTGGCAAAATCATATGTGTTATGAATAATGCTACGCACACAAGTGTTTCATAAAAGGGGGGCTTATGCCTCTAGAAATGTTATTGGACAGTTGCTAAGCATAGCTAATGCTTAAGGATTATGGGAATGGGAGTTCAATTGTATTTAAAGGGCCCCTGGTTTATATATAGTATGGCATACAAAAAATATTATTTTTATTTATTTGCATTTTTAGCCTGCCCTGTCCCCAAAGGTCTCAGGGCAGGGCGCATCATTAAAAACTAACTGTAAAAATAAACCTACTAAAACAATACATTGCCTGAAAGTGGGGAGGAAAAGCTGTTTCCTTATTTAGCCAAAGGCCAGGGCAAATTGGCAAATAATCGTACAACTACTAAAAATATTTTCTGGGTGGGAAAACTTAGTAGAATACAACTTAATTAAAATAGCGAATAGTGCAAACAAAGGTAAACACAGACATTGTTGCAACAATTTGAAACAGGATCCTGATATGAAGGGATTATTTAAGAACTGATTTAAAGACTTTAGTGGCATCTGGAGACGGAAGATTTCTTAGTGACAAATGCAGGTGATGGTTAAATGCAGTTCCCTGTAGATTTGAAGAAAGGAGCGTTTAATTAATTAACTTGTTCTTTAGAAGATGTCATGCACATCCTCAGTTAATTACTCATCCACCTGCTTCTGAGCATTTTGGACACATGCTTTTAAAGACAAAAGAGAGAGTGAAAGAAGAGCAGCTGGAATGTCTAATCTGAAATAATATGTATTAATACAGCTGCTAACATTCCCTTTAGTTCTTATCTTCTGCCTTTAGCACTAGGAACCCAGCATCCAAAATTGTGCATGATAAGCTTTTTCTGTTTAGGCCAGTCCACATTAGTTCTTAAAAAAAATTGTTACTGCTACCCAATTAGAAGTGATACCATTTATTCTGTGGCTTTCTAGATTCCTCTTATGATGGCTTCCTCCGTTCTTATTGGTTATTCTGTATTCTCACACTATTATTTTAATACTTTGGCCTAAGAAATGGTGCAGAGTATTACACTTGCCGTGTGATGAGCACTCAGGTCAGCGCTGATACTTGCAGAATGACTAGAGAATACTTACTGCTTTCCTGAGGAGGGTGATCATATGCACGTACTCCTAAAGGAAACATATTTTTTGTCTTGCAAAGTAGAAGTTGCGATAGATGTGAAAGGTGTAAGGTTCTGTGACTGGATTTGCAATTGCTAACCTGGCATGCTATAAGAATGCCATATCACTATGATATGGTATGCTATAAGAATACCATACCAGTAAGGATCCAGTGTGGTGGTGACCATTCACACTGCAGGTGGTAAAGTAGCCTTATACGTGACCAGCAGTGTTTGTAGTGTAAACAGCCAGTCCAAAGCTTCCTGATCACCAAGGCAATGTTTGAAGCAACATCTGGTGAGAGGCCAGACATTGCCATAGCAATCTGCATACTTTGAACCATTGTGCAGATGACACACTTTACACCACTTGGAAGAGTGTGTAAAATCATCTCCCCAGGTGTGATCCAGCTTCTCCTGATCAGCTGCGGACTGCTTTTTAGCAGTCTACAGCTGTGTTGCTCTGGGAAAGGCTATGACATTCCTGGTGAGATGAGGTGGCCAGGTGTGGACAGACCTCAGCAGAAGTAGATAGAAGCACTCTACACAGTAAGTTCAAAAACAGCCTATGACTTCTCATTTGTAATCTTTCTTGTGCTGTCTTGAACATAAGAGGAACCACCAATCACTTTTGGCATCTAAGCAGAGGATAAGGAAGTAAAACAATGGTTGTTGGGAAAACATAGGTAGGTAGATTAAATAATTAAATCAGTTAAAGTCAGTTAACTTTTGTGCCTTGTTATCTTATGGTTAGCTAACTCTAATTAAATAGCTCATGAAGGCTAAATAGTATATAATGGAAATAGCTTACTGATATACCTTCCCAATCTATAGTTAACCATCTTCAAAGAAGTAGAATAGATGATAAACCTCCTTAGGAAAGTATGGTTTGTTATGGAATTATTTCAGTACAATTGTTGTAGTTGAAATAATCTAGTCCTTTCTTAAGATTTGGTCTTACCATGTACCATTGAGGAAATAATGCTCATATTTGCGTTTGCCAGTAATGCGCAAATGCTTCCGGAACTGTGGGTGTTTAATTTGAAAATCCTTTTGTCCCTCTTCTCCATACCATAACAGTGCTACTTACAGATTTCAAAGCAAGGGTTCCTGAATATTTGAAGTAGAAAGAAGACTATACCAACAATGAGAAGGGCGAAAGATGTTTTATTGGTCTTTCAGTAGAACTGGGACACTCTATCTGTTCTGGGAGGTCATGGGATCTAACGTCTAAAAATCTTGAGAAAAGGATGTCTTTCTTAGGTCCATTCCATACTAGTGGATAAAAATCCACAGTTAGTAAATTCACAGCTTACTTGGCTGTGAAGTCACATTGACCCCACTCAAAACGTAGTCCCGTAGCTTCCTTCTCGGCAGCTGTGAGACTTCCGTGGTGCATGCGTTATGTGGGATTGGGCAGCCAGTGGAAACTGAGCTGCAGGCTGTTTCTGTCAGGATGGTGGGAAACTCTGAGATTACCTGATACTGTGGAGCGATTATTGATCGTTCTGCAGCAGGTGAATCCACAGCAGCGGCAGCATAATGCACCGGTGCTACAAAATATTGGGCATCAGGTGCAATGCCCGTGCACCAACTGCACATCAGAATGTGCAGCATCCCCCAGTCTGGACACACCCTTATTCTAAAGTGCCTTCCTTTTTATTCCTTTAAAAATTTGGCATAGATTTTTCTTGCCAACGGAAAGACAGTTTTACATGGTGTGAGGCTAGCTTGGAATGCAACAGTTTACTTGTTAACAATTCTGTTTTATTAAGATGGATATATTCCTGTATTTCCCTACTGGTCACTTGTTGGAAGAATTATTTTAATGATTTCTCTTCCCATTCTCCCTGCCTGCCCTCAGGTATTCATTCTAAAGAACATCTCTGTTTTTCTTTGGGGAAGCTGATTTGCAACATTTCCCTCTTTTTTTGTGGCATACTGTAATGGAAAGACTAAAACAAAGTCTTTATTAATCTTGCTAACTTAGCTTTCTGTGCCTGAGTATTAAAAGAAATATGGATCTCAAAAGCTTACGAGTGGTTTAGAGTGTTAGGACCCTTTTGAAAGAAATCTCACAGCCTTTAGGGCCTTGTTGATGACTTTGCACATTTGTCTCTGCTTCTGTCATCACTTTCTTAACATTTTCCATACACCATAGGTGTTTTCTTCCCTTGCTGTTGCTTTCTGAATGTTCTATGAACCAATGACACAGTTTAAATTGGCCAGAGGTCACTGCTGTTTGCACCTCTAATCGTCTTCTGTCTTTTTGTTGTTGTTGTTGTTACAATACTTTGCTAATTAGTAATCTCAGACTTTGCCTTTACTGATATACTGAAATATTGACAGTGACCATACAATTGGGGTCTCAAGAATGTTTTCACTGAAACATGTGCGGCATGTGACATTTCAGCATTCACTGAGGAAGCCTACTCCAGGGTTCTGTGACATTTGTGCCTATCACTTACAGGGATGCAGATACATGAGGCCTTTCTGCACTTAGCTGATTAGGTTGCTGTGAACTAAGGCTGGTAAACTTCTGGTAAAGTTGGACCATTCTCACTTGTGATGAGGAAAGCTTCTCCAAAGCATCCGTTACTGGCCAGAAGTGCAAATGGTCCTCCTGTTTACTAGCCCAGGCCACTGGGTCAGAAGCCAGAAGTTCCACCTCCTTGGTACTGTGATTGGCCACAGTTGCAGAGGAGTGTGTTTTAGCAGGGGTGTATTGTGGCCAACAACATCAGCACCCATGTTCAAATGCCCCTCTCGTGACTCCATGACTGGACGCCACTCCCAGGATCAGTGATTCGGTCATGGTAGAGGTAAATGATCAATCACAGCTGCCACCACAACTGTGCCTGCGTGGACGCTGCCTCCCCCATCCACCGACCGCAGGGAACTGGAAGAAGAGTGAATGGTCGTGCCATTGGATGTTTCACGTAAGCTTTTAGTTAACGTTGGTAATGGTGTGGAGCACAATTTAGTGCTCCACATCTAATCAACAATTAGTGAACTTCTGGGGAGTGCCGGCACACTTGCAGGCTGTAACAACCTACTCCGTGTGCGTACGCTCTTTACCAGACATTCACTAATTGTTGACTACCAGCCTAAGTGCGAAAAGCCCCCTTGTTGCTTCACTTCAGCCTACTATAATTGAATTTATATTGAGTGAGGACTTGCCCAACCTACTTGGTGCAAGACTGAACACCTGCCACACGAGCAACAAGTACCAGTTTATGTCCCCTAATTTGCAAACTGGACTGAAATATGAATGCCCTCAATCAGACAATTGCACTGCTATTTTAGAATTTTATATGCAATATTGTTATTTTTAAATTCATATATAATTGTCATATAACTGTTTATCAGTTATATTTAGAATTGTGATTTAGACCAGATTTTTTTTTTAGTACTTTGTTTGAATCTGATGTATTAGGACTTATAGCCTTAGGTCTTGTTTGTTGATGTTACAAACTATTTTCTGATTAATGGACATTTTTGTTACCTTTTATACTGAACAGTTTGGATTTCATTACAAATGGCTGTTCACGATTCAAGTGCAATCTTATTTATAGAATAACACAGAGATTTCAAACTTCATTTGAAAAAGTCTGAATAAGAATGTGTATATTTCCCCAGGATGATTTTTCTCCAACTTGCTATAGTAACTTATGGCCCCAAGAAATTTCAACTAGTTTTTTTATACGATGTGTTCTCATCTTAATGCTATGTTGTTGGAAGAAACTCATTCCTTCTGAGCATACGTTTATCTAAATGAGTAGTAAATGAGCTTTACAAATACAGCTTTTCTGTGTTCTTCAAATAGTCTTTCTTATTTGTTCCTGCTGTGTGTTTCTGTTTTAGCAGTTCAAGGTCTGACTGTTTTGATATTTTGTAGTAGTTTGGTGCACATTCGCACTTTCATTTTTATGTGTTTATCTAAGATCTCTGGAAGTGTGACGTTCCTACATGCTCTTGGGGAATCTAGGATTAGTTGTGCTTCCTTGTTCTATGTGCTCAGTGACAAATCATGGTTTTTTGCTTTGTTAAATATAAAACGACCCAGTAATTTTGAAGTATTTAAAGTGGACATTTTGTTAGCTCTGTGTGTGTGTGTGTGTGTGTGCGTGTGTGTGTGCGTGTGCGCACACACGCGCTCTATAGGCCCTGCATTTATGATCTGGAAAATATATGTTTAGATTAGCATTTACACTAAATTGAATAAAGAATGAACAGGCCAAAAGCATCTAGCAGTGGAAGGATGAATAGCAAGGGAATGCAGATAATGGGAGAAAAACATAGAAATGAAAAAAAATACGTTTATAAATATGAACATATTTGTATACTTAAATATTTGACTGTAGATACTTAGCAAATGTTCTTTGGCAAATAAATATCTAGAAACTCAATTTTCATGAGCTTTAATTATCATAACGTTATACTGCATAACATTACATTCCAAATTTGAAATTTAACATTGCTTTTTATTCTTAGCAGAATCAAAAGTTCTAATAGTTCCCTCTTCGGACTTTAAAGTTGTGAAATTATAGGAAAAGTTTCCAAAGTTTGAAGGGTTTTGTTTTATCCGTAAAAAGTAAAAGAAAAAAAAAGGCTTGGTGCTTCATCTTTCTCATTTACATATAGAGTATTCCAGCTCTGAATTGGTAATATTGTTCACTACGTGATAACTGTTATACATGTTACAGTAGGCAGATGGGGATTGGACTTACCATGTAAATCATGTTTCCCAGGTTGAGGATCATTTATTTATATATTGAGTTTTTATACTGCCCTATGACTATAAGCTCAGGACAGTGTACAGTAAAATGAGAGGAGGGAAAAACAAAGGCCCTTTCTGCACTACCTGTCCATGGTCTGAACCAGTGGATGTAGACCATCCAGGCCCACTCGGCTCTGAGGGATCCAAAGGGCTAGAAACTTTCGTTCCTAATTCCAGAACCACTGGGGATCCATTTCAGTGGCATGCTTTGCTGTGCTGCTGAAACGAGTCTCCTGGTAATCTCTACCATGAAGGTGTGCTTTCTGCATGTCTCTGTGATCTGGACCAGGGCTCAGTGGTCCAACGGTATAATCAGGTAAATGACTGTACTAGTGACTGATAGGACCTGACTGATCTGCATCATGCTCTGGCTAATGCCAATGGAATGGACTAGCAGTAGGTGGGGCCTCACAGATCCACACTACCATGTGGATGTATAAAACGCAGAAGTGAATTTTGCACCTGTTAATTCCAGATTAAAGATAAGGGCAGAAAGGGCAGAGGGCATAGATAATAATAAAATGAAAATAAGCATTAGAAAACAAGAGTTAGAATATATAATTCTGCAGTCATTTTTGATAGAGTGGGGGAAATACCCTTACCTTTTAAATGGATTCAAGAATGCTAGAGAATAAGATGTTAGCCTTTTCTCTCTCTTTCAGTTTAGGATGCTTAGCACTTCATTTCATAAGTCTTAAGTTTGGTTTGTTTCCCACACCCAAGAATTAGTCTGTGTTTCCTGGTTACGGAATACGTTCCATCTAGTTAAGCTTATCTGGAGCTGCTTGTGGAGGTATTTTACAGTTGCAAATCTTAGGGGTTTTCCGCACCTGCTGCTGAGAAATGGATTAAAGTAAATCTGTTTCTTGGCGATCTGTCCTCCCAAGGATCTGTCCCAAATAGGGACAGATCCGAGGAAGCCCTGCACGTCCACACACACGCGGGGAGGATGGATTGGGCCGGACGGATCCCCTGGGTTCTGTGCGGAGGACGCAGTGCCCATTCTAAAGGGGATCCGGCCTCCCGCTCTGCCAACACTGCCCCCAGAGCTGCGAGACTGGAGCACGCAGCTGCCACTCACCACACGTTTCCGGCAGTGCATGGGAAAAGGGCGGAAGGAGGCAGACCGGCCTCTTTTCGCCCTTCTCAAGATGGCAGCCATGAGCACATCCAGCCCCTTGCCTCTCCGTGTGTGGAAGCATCCTGCTTCCAACTGGATTGAGGCGAGGGGCCAGATGGAAAACCTAATTTTCGAGGTCTTCCTGGAAGCCAGATCCTTCGGCGGCAAGACCCAATTAGGGTCGGATCTTGCGAGCCGGAATGCAGAAGCAGCATCCTCGAAGAGTCCTGGATCCAGCCTTCAGTGCGGAAGGTAAGTTTTTGATGTGTTCTGTATGTGTCTTGTATATGTCCTTAATGTGTTTTTAAGGGCCTGTGCGGAAACAGCCTTAGGTTTCCCCACTCTTACTGATTATCCACATATATGTGTAGATGGTCCTGTTTTGATTACAAGAGCAAAGAAGGTTTGGCACAATGCTGACAAGTAATGAGATTAGTGTAGTTAGGTGGGACAGAAAGTGGAACACATTTAAAGTTTTCCAGAGTAAAATCAATTTGGAAAAGTGTGTACCAGGGATCTGCCAAAGGCATTAGAATGGTTTGTCATGCAAACACGGTGCTGTAGCCTGCTCTGGTCTAACAATGGATTGCTTTAAAGCACACTATGGGTTTTTTTCCACTGAGCCCCTTTAATCCGGATCTAAGGAATGGGTACTTCCCTTAATCCGGATCTAGAAGATCCAGATTAAGGGAAGTACCCAGTGTGTTTCCACAGGTGGTCTAGCACCCAATAGCAGTGGGTGCTAGCCTGCCTGCTGTGGAAATGCCAGAGCACCCATGTGCAAATCCGGATCTACCCATGAGGGATCTGCCTGTTGCCCCAGGGGTTTTCGGGGACAGAGGGTGCAATCTCCATAGGCACTCTGGAGAATCTTTGAAGATCCTCCAGAGTAGCTCCATAGAATCTCAGGAGCGGTCTGCCGCTAACTTCGAAGATCCTCCTGAGCCTTTGACAGCGGCATTGCTCTCGCAAGGGGTTTTTCTTCAGAGCCTGTGCTAATCTCCGAAGGCAACTTCGGAGGGACTTCTGAGCCGATTTTGGAGGGACTTCAAAGACTTGAGTTTGGGGCACCTCCCCATGGGTGCCCCCCCCCGAGCCTCCTCTAGACCCCATTGCCCAATTGTAGTTGAAACAGGCTTCCTATAATCCAGATTTGAATGAGGGCTGATGGCCCCATTGTAGACCCCTTTAATGGGGTCTACCCCTTTAATGGGGTCTGAAGGTGTGATGCCCACGGGTTTGGTGAGACTTAGCGGGAGTGAGAGGTTTAGAATTAATGAATGTGTAGTGAACACAAAACTGTCTACACCAGTTAATGTGGGGTCAAAGTGTTATAAACTGAGCGGTATAGAGGTAAGTGGAGAGAGATTTCTCCCCAGCAACAGTGGGAGGGGGGAATGGAACTCTTGGGAGGAGCCGACCAATCAGGTGTAGGCTAGCGGAGACAGAGCGTATATAAACAAGAGCAGAAAAACCGTTGGTCGTTCTGTATCTGGGGCTTGACTTAGAAAGGAGTTAGACAGTGCAGATCCGGGTCCTGAGGGGAGTCTAGAATAGAGATTGATCAGGGTCCTGAGTTAGTAAAATAAGTAATATGAACGGCTGGTGTTGAACTTGATGCAGCATAAGAGTTGTAAACCAATAAAGTTACTTTTGTTTCTAAGACACTCTGCTTGAGGCCTGATTCCTGGCACAGACGCTCAAGGGAGGGGGAAGTGTTGTCATGGAAATATAATGGTAACAGTGTAACCTAAGTGTTGGAGCTCAGCTCAGAAGAAGAAAAAGGCCTAGAAACCTATTTAAAAGTGAACTTGAAGTCTGTAGCCTTAGTGGCCGGACTGAAGTGAACTGGACGCCTGGCTGGGGCTTAATATTTGGTGGCCGCCGGCCATGGGCGTCACAGAAGGACCCATATGATCTGGATTTCCCTAGCTGTGGTGGAAACAGATGTGTCTCTAATGGGGTCTGTAGTGGAAATGGGGTCATCCGGCTCTGAGCCAAATGGGTCCTTAATGGGTGCTTCAATGGGTACTTAGTGCTAGTGGAAAAACACCCCTTGCAGCATTCCATGTTGCTTTACCAGACCAGTTGCCTATGGATGGATGGCACATGAGATGGTTCGGTGTACTGGGAAGTGCCCAGAAGCTGCTCACAACTCAGTAATACCCAAACAACAACAACAACAAAGTTCACCGCAGTCTGCTTTAGAGGTAAATTTTTATTCTCTCTTTCAAACAGATGCTCAAAGAGTTTCAAGAAAGATGTAAATTTCACCTATACATTTTTACTAACTCAAGAGTTAGGATAGAAAACCAGCAGTGAGTTCTCTGATTCCATCTGGCTTGTGGGATATATGACTACAAAGTACCCATCAGCTTAAATGTGTATTAAATATGTCTGAAGAATTCCGTATTTCTGAATTCCATTGCATACCCACTTGGCCTGAATCTCCAGGGCTAACCTGCAGTTCAGCCAACATTTTCTTCAGATTGTAGTCCTTTTGATTCATAGTTTGATAAATGCATATACTGGGGATATGTATGAATGGAGGGGTTTTTGTATTCAGTCTCTGTCAAATCAAATGTATTAAATTTTGTATTCGTTTGAATAGATCCCCTTCACACATGGTAGGATTCTATTTGATAGGAATGTATTCATGCAGATTCATACAAATATTTTATATGAACGCATCCGTAACATATCTGCTCTCAGCGCGTCAAATCTGCCTTGAATTCACTTTGAATCCACTTTAAAAAGATATCGAATTCACTCTGGATCCAATGCAGATGTGACTGCCGCAGTTGCTTTCCTTTCTCCCCGGTTCATGAATGTTCCAAAGCTTCGTATGAATGTTCTGAAACATTCAGATTCATATGAATGTCAACATACGTATGTCGTAACATTCAATTCATATACGAATGTTCAAATTTGTATGAATTTGTATGTACGAATAATGAATGTTACAGATATTTGTGCACTTCTCTAGCATAAATGTCCACATTTAAGTGTGAGCTTTATGTGATTTTTAAAAACATATTGATGGATGCAGAAATAGAACAGAACAGACGTACAAATGAACATATCCAAAATTGGTTTGGACCAGAAATTCATCCATCCCTAATGTAATCTATCCCATTTATAGGTCAAATCGGTTGTTTTGTATCTCTATGTATGGAACACAGGATGGTCTTAATAAAGAGATAGAGAATATAGGATTTAATACAGCTTCTTTACATGCAAGCAAGCTAATAATCTTCTATGAAACACCATGGTCACACCTTGCTGAAATAATCAATCTTATTAAGAAACCAGAGTCAAAACGCACTAACTCCAATCACACTCAGTACCTGATAATCCATCCTCAGTTCATCTTCAGTTTGGGTCGTTATACTCACACTTTTCTGTTTCCGTCTTGAGACTCATTTATGAGACCTTTTAAGATCTCCACCCCTCTCTACTGTAACAACACTCACTGCGCAACACTCACTCCTTCTCCTTCTCCTTCTGTCATTCAACAGTGTAATCATACACTGGTGAAAGAGAAGGCAAATTCATGTAGCATCCATCCAGTATAGTACAGTGCAGCTTCCTTTAGTCCTCTTCCCTGGTCATACACGTAAAATGAAAATGGAATAACACTCTATAATTGCTTGAGACTTAGAACATAAGAACATAAGAGAAGCCTTGCTGGATCAGGCCACAGCCCATCTAGTCCAGCATCCTGTCGCACACAGTGGCCCACCAAATGCTCATGGGCATCTCAAGCAGAGACAAGGACAAACCTTCTCCTGCTCTCGAGTCCCAGCAGATGGCCCTAGAAGCGCCCCATTTCCTCCCCCCCCCCTCAGCCTGAAAGATGCACCTAGGCATTCGTTCTAGTAGCCATTGATACATCTGTCATCCATAAATTTGTCTAACCCTACCTTAAAGCCATCCAGACTGGTAGCTGTCACCACCTCTTCTGGCAGCACATTCCATAGGCTGATGACCCTCTGTGTGAAGAAATACTTCCCCCTGTCAGACCTTACGCTCCTACCCATCAGCTTCATAGAGTGCCCCCTGGTTCTAGTGTTGTGCGATAGAGAAAAGAAATTTTCTCTATCCACCTTTTCTATGCCGTGCATAATTTTATATACTTCAATCAGGTCCCCTCTCAAACGCCGTCTCTCCAGACTGAAGAGGCCTAGACGTTGCAGCCTGGTTTCGTAAGGGAGGTGTTCCAGACCCTTAATCATTCTGGTTGCCCTTCTCTGCACCTTCTCTAGTTCCACAATATCCTTTTTGAGGTGTGGTGACCAGAATTGTACACAGTATTCCAAATGTGGCCTCACTATAGATTTATAAAGGGGCAAAATGACACTTGCTGACTTATTTTCTATTCCCTTCCTAATTATTCCCAGCATTGAATTTGCTTTTTTCGCTGCTGCCGCACACTGGGTTGACACCTTCATTGAACTGTCCACCAAAACCCCGAGATCCCTTTCCTGGCGTGTTGCAGAAAGCTCAGACCCCATCAGTTTATAGACGTAATTTGGATTCTTGGCCCCAATGTGCATTACTTTACACTTGTTAAGATTAAAGCACATTTGCCACTTGGTTGCCCACTCACCCAATGCTAAGAGATCCCTCTGGAGCTCTTGGCAATCTCTTTCAGATTTTACTACCCTAAATAATTTAGTATCATCAGCAAACTTTGCTATTTTACTATGTACCCCTTTTTCTAGATCATTGATGAATAAATTAAAAAGCATTGGTCCCAGTACTGAGCCTTGAGGGACCCCACTTTTTACTTCTTTCCACCCTGAGAAATTGCCGTTTACTACTACTCTCTGCTTTCTGCCCTTAAGCCAGTCACAAATCCAGGACAGAACCTGTCCTTTTATTCCATGGCTGGTGAGTTTACTCAGTAGCCTTTGATGTGGGACTTTGTCAAAAGCCTTCTGAAAGTCCAGATAGACAATGTCTACTGGTTCACCTTTATCCACGTGTTTATTGACACTCTCAAAGAATTCCAACAAATTTGTGAGGCATGATTTACCTTTGCAGAAGCCATGCTGGCTTTTGTTCAGCAATGCCTGCTGCTCCATATGCACACTAATTTTGTCTTTAATAATGGTTTCCATCACCTTACACGGAACTGACGTTAAGCTAACCGGTCTGTAGTTGCCTGGATCACCCCTGGATCCTTTTTTGAATATTGGTGTTACATTTGCTACCCTCCAGTCCTCAGGTACGGAGCCTGATGTTAGGGAAAGATTATATATTTTTGCTAGAAGGTCGGCAATTTCGCATTTGAGTTCCTTAAGGACTCTTGGATGAATACCATCTGGTCCCGGTGACTTGTTAACATTTAGTTTATTAAGACATGCCAGGACCTCTTCCTTGGTTATTTCTGTACAGTTTAACTCTTCAGAAAACACAGGCTCAGCTACTGGCATGTGTCTTCTGTCTTCCTCCGTGAATACGGAAGCAAAAAATTCGTTTAGTCTCTCTGCAATCTCCGTGTCTTCTTTAATTACCCCTTTCTCTCCTTTACTATCTAGTGGTCCAACTGCTCTCCTGGTTGGATTCCTACTTCTGATATACTTAAAGAAGTTCTTGTTATTTCTTTTAATGTTTTTAGCAATGTGCTCCTCAAAATCTTTCTTAGCTTTCCTAATGGCCGTCTTGCATTCGTGTTGCCAGTGTCTATGTTCCCTCCTGTTCTCCTCATTTGGACAAGCCTTCCATTTCCTAAATGAACTCTTCTTGTTTTTAATGACTTCATCTACTGCATTTGTGAGCCACATTGGTTTCTTCTTGGACCTAGAAGTCCCCTTTCTTCTTTTAGGAATGCATTCTAGTTGCACTTCCGTTATTGTGTTTTTAAGTAGTCTCCATGCATTTTGAAGTGATTTAACTCTTTTGACTTTCCCTTTCAATTTCCTTTTCACTAATTTCCTCATTTTGGGGAAGTTTCCCTTGTGAAAGTTTAAGGTCTCTGTGTTAGACTTTATTAAGAACTTACTCCCTGTATTTAAGTTGAAGGTTATTGCATTGTGGTCACTGTTCCCAATTGGATCAGCTACAGTGACGTCCTTTACCAGGTCCTGAGCATTACTTATGATCAAGTCCAGGACTGCATTTCCCCTGGTTGGTTCCATGACCATTTGTTCCATGGAACAGTCATTTATCAGGTCTAGGAATTTTCTCTCTCTTTCCTGAGTTGAACAGGAGTTCACCCAGTCTATGTGAGGATAATTGAAGTCCCCCATTATAACTACCCTTATATAAATCAGGGCTTGGGAAAAGTACGATTGAAGGTTAGAAAGTCCACAAATAAAATGGATTAAAAAGGTGTGAGCAGTATGGGCCGAAGAGGGACTGAAAAGGGATTAAAGGGCCTTTCCACATTTGCCACCGAAAACGGATCTGTAAGATCCGTTTGCCGGTGGAACATTTTAAAAAAAGAATCTATCTCAAACAGAGACAGATTCTTGGAGGCCCCGCGTGTACGCATATGCGCGGGGCAGCGGCGGCAGGGCCGGATGGGAAAACGGATTGGGGTGGGTGCTGTGCGAATGCACCAGCACTCATCCCAAACCGGCCCTGCCGGTGTCTGCCTAGCTGTCAGAGAGGCAGAGTGCATGCTCTGCGACTCTGACAGGTGGGCGAGTCTGGCAACCAGCTTCCCTGCCTTCCCCCTGGCCAGAGAACTGACGATCCTTCATTCTCTGGCCAGGGTAAGGCAGCTCCTACTCCTACTCTCACCCCCACCCCACCGAGAGTCCCTCCAACTTACCTGATCGTCTCCAGCTCGATTCTGAGGCTGGCAGGGCCGGCGCCAATCGCGCATGCACGCGCCATGGCCCTGACGGTCCCAGCAGCCCAGGGATGCTGGGAAATGTAGTCCTGGGTTGCTGGGACCATCAGGGCCACGGTGCGCGCATGCGCGATTGGCGCCGGCCCTGCCTGCCTCAGAATCGGGCTGGAGATGATCAGGTAAGTCGGAGGGACTCTCGGTGGGGTGGGGGTGAGAGTAGGAGTAGGAGCTTACCCTGGCCAGAGAACGGAGGATTGTCGGTTCTCTGGCCAGGGGGAAGGCAGGGAAGCTGGCTGCCAGACTCGCCCACCTGTCAGTCGCAGAGCATGTGCTCTGCCTCTCTGACAGCTCGGCATGCACCAGCAATCAGCTTTTCCCTCTCCAGTGCAGAAGCGTTAGCTTCCAAACTGTTTTAAGGAGAAAAGCCTGGTGTAAGACCTGATTTTTTCAGGTCTTACATCTGGGTAGGATTCGGCGGCAAAACCGGTTTAAACAACTGGTTTTGCCTGCCGATGTGTGGATGTGGCTTCCTCAAAGGGACCCTAATTGGGCTCCCTGTGCAGATGCCATGTCCAAATCCTTCCCCGAACAGGCTCTAAATGCATTTTTAGAACCTGTGCGGAAAGGCCCAAAGAGACCATTACCTACGTGAGAAATCATCTTTACTTGGAGACTTTGGTCTAAGGTAATATCACTTGCTTATATTTTGTGGCAGGGGAAGTCTGGTAGTAGCTGAACGGTATTTAGTTTGCTGTTTTATGCATACAGAGACCAAATTGACATCTTTTGTTCTCTTACCATTTGTTCCTGAAGCCTAATTTAACTGCAGATTCCCTATAGCTGTTCCATTTGAAAATGATTTTTGGCTTCCAGGAGTTTCAGACATTTATCCCGAGCCAGAAATAAGCACAAATTTGCTCTCTAATTTAATAAAGTCATCCAAATAATATGATTTTCTTCTATAACCATCGTTTATGTTTCACAGCAAAATGATAATGAGAAAGTCATTAGAAGTAATAAACAAAACAAAAGCCGCACAAGTTAATCCTTCACTGAATCTGACAGAGGGATGGAAGAGAAATAACATTCGAATCCTAATTAGCTGTTGTAATGTTTTCAGCAGGGCTTTTTGTTTTTAGCAATCGTGAGATGTTCCATCAGACATTATTTTTAAGGTAGAAAATTTATTTCAGAGGTGGATAGGGATTTCAAATACAAGCATTTTAATTTGGTACAACTACTTTCAAAGTTTTTTTTTAAAAAAATACTGACCCCTGGAATCTTTTTTGGGGGGTGGGGGGGTTTGCCTAATTTTGCTGGCTTGTTTTTCTAAAATTATATCTAGCAACAATTATTTGTAGAACAAACAAATATCTGGTTGTACCACCATCTTCAGTAACTAAATGGGTGGGCACCCAAAAGAGGCCCTTTTCAGTGATGGCCCCTAGGTTATGGAATAGTCTCCCCTTTGAGGTGCGACAGACGCTTTCACTGTACGTGTTTCGGAAGGCAGTGAAGACACACCTCTTCATTAAATTAACTTTCTCTTCCCACTTTCAGACGGTGTTATTGCTTTAATATATCTAAAGTTTAAAGTCTCCTAGCAAGACTTGAAAATGGGATTTCTCTCTTTTCTTCTCAGCTATTTAGAACGTTGCTATGCACAAGCCTTACCTCCTGCTTTATATTTACATTAGGATGAAATCCACATCCACTCTGTATCAGGAAGATACACACAACCGGAACTACCTACCATATCTAATATCCAGGAAGTAACTTTGTCCTGTTGACTCTTCATTTGAAACGTCTTTCTTTC
The DNA here is from genome assembly GCA_023333525.1 of Aspidoscelis tigris stejnegeri. NCBI lineage: Eukaryota > Metazoa > Chordata > Lepidosauria > Squamata > Teiidae > Aspidoscelis > Aspidoscelis tigris. The sequence continues at coordinate 101,030,772 of JALMGA010000002.1, forward strand.
AGAGTTCCTATTTTATCCACACAACTTGTCACTCTTTGCCCTTTTACACCCTCCATCCTTTTACAGACAGCTGAAGAAAAACACAACCATATCATAGGAGAAGTTTAAATTTCAAGTATCCTGCAGCAGATCAAAATCATATAAGGGTTTCAAACCCAAAGTCAGGAAGGAAGGGGCTGGATTTCTGTTCCCTGATAAAGTATTGGCAGCACCATCCAAGGGGGAAAATGCCCTGTTGCTGCCGCCCTAGACCACCTACACCCAACCTCTACAAATGTGGGGTATGGACACACCTTAAAATAAACTTGTTTCGGAAGAACCAATGCACTTTCCCTATATGAAAAGCACTTTGCAAGAAAATAAATGTAAAATGCAGATCTTGTGGTAAATATTACATATTGAACACAAGATCACATCAGAAACTGATTTAATAAAACATATATGTCACTAGGCTTTTATTTGCTACATGATTTTAGAAGTTCTTCTGTTTTCTGGTCACCCTTCTTGAAACAGGCCACCTTGTCTTGCTTGCAAGTTTAGAATAGTTCAGTAGCAACTACTTTGGAGCCGTGCAATGCTGACAAGTGCTATATCTAAGGGACTTAAGAAGAAGAAGAGTTGGCTTTTCTCATCCATTTAAGGGGACTCAAAGCGGCTGAAAAAGCTTTTCTATTCTTCTCCTCACAACAGAAGACGCTGTGAGGTAGGTGGGACTGTGAGAGCTCAGAAGAGAGCTGTGACTAGCCCAAGATCACCCAGCTGGCTTCATGGGGGAGGGTGGAATCGAACCTGGTGTTCCCAGATAAGAATCCGGCTCCCTAACCACTAGACCAAACTGGCTCCAAATCTTGGCTTAGTGTCAAGATGCAATATTTCTAAGCAGTAATGAGTTGGCAATTTCGGAAATCAAACTAGGGACAAATGTACACTATGAATATAAGAACATAAGAGAAGCCCTGCTGGATCAGGCCACAGCCCATCTAGGGTGTTTTTCCACTGTCACTAGAAGTACCCATTAGTGACAGTGGAAAATCACCCCTAGTGAAGCGTCCTGTCACACACAGCAGCCCACTAAATGTTCACGGGCATCCCAAGCAGAGACAAGGACAGACCTTTTCCTGCTCTTGAATCTCAGCAAATTGCCTTAGAAGCATCCTGCTTTCCGCCCAGCCTGAAAGATGTAGGGTCTGTTTCACCTTGCATTGCCTGGGTCCCATTCCACCCTAGCTACATCTCTGAGAAGGAAGCCTTTACTGTGTAAGAGGGGGATGAGGCCAGCATAAGCCAGGAGAAACAGAGAAAGAGGCCATATTTGCTACAGTCGAAGTGGAACTGCCTACCTCAGAGAAGAATGACAACAACCCTTGCTTTAAAGGTGTGCCATAGAACAGTAATGGCTGGCATGGTTATTATTTATTTATTTGTATTTCTATCCCGCCCTATACCCAGAGGTCTCAGGGCGGGTTACAATATTGTATTAATCTTAGACAGGTCCCTGCCCTCAGGCTTACAATCTAAAGAGACAGGAAACAAAAGGAAAATGGTGTGGGAGGAAACAGGGAACTGCAAAAAGCAAGCAAATGAGGTCTTCAGTTCCAGGTCTTCTGTTTGTTTCTTATTGCTGGAATTTTCTTATTCTCTTTACTTTGAATTTTCTCTTCATTGATGACAAACCGGATGATGGTAGAGATGGTCAGCTGGCATCTACTCAGCCCCACCCAGCTTGGCCTCAGGACCAGACGTTTTCTCAACTGATGGATTGTCTGCCATAGTCTCTTTGCCATCTTGTGATGGGAGCAGTTGGAGGAGGGAGGGGCACTGCTGGGAGCAAGATGGCAGAACTCAGCCTGCTGCCTCTTCTCCACTCCTCTCCATCCAGATATTGTTTGTTGGCTTTGATTCATATCCACTCAGCACTGGAAAACCTTACTTTGGTCCAACCCATTTCCAGTTTGATCAGAAGATGGTTTTTACCATTCCTTTCCTATTCCTATGCTACTTTCACCCTTTTTGAATTGCTAGAGGATACGCTTTCTTGAATCATTCATTTGTCTGTAAACATCACAGCTGTGATGGGCACCCTAGCCATGCTCTCAGTGTAGACCATGGTCTTGAGGGAAGAAGAAAATGATTTAGAAGTTGTCTTGGCCTAGTGTGTTGGTCTGTTGGTATAGTGTATTAAAATTTAATATGATACTTCCTGACAACAGTGTTTCATACACACTTGCCAGTATGTTACAATAAAGTGCTTTTATCCAGACCCTCAGTTGTGGTTCACTGGGCCCAAGCAGAATCCTGACAACAGCTTGAGATAAATCACTATCTGATTTATCTTCTATTTCCACTTTTTAGAGTAAAGTCATCACTTCCCCTTTTACTGTCTTTGGCACTTCAACCATTTCCCTTCTCTTTCCCATTAATCTTTGGCATGGTTGAAAGCATTTTGACACAAAAACGTTAACAAAAAAAACTATGAAATGCTGTGATGGAGAGAGATGCAATGAGTTAAACTGTAGGAAAATTTGTGCGTGGATTTTGAATGGGGCTTCAGAGATGGTCTGAGAACATGTGGATCTGTGTTTTGAAGAAGCTACAAGAATACCTCTTAGTTTGACCCGTTGCAGTGAATATGCAGAACTGGGTAAAGAAACCACAGATCAGGAAGAAAGCATGTTTAGCTTTCTAAAGACATTTAGAAAGACATTTCTCTTATGTGAAAGGACTTTTCTTAATATGTGAGAAATTTCTATTCCAGGTTTTTGAATGGGCTTGGTATGGTGCTGTGTGTGTGCATAGATTCACACAACTCAGCAGGACTGATCATTCTTTCGTGAGATTCTGCTGGAAAGTAGAGGACAATTTAAAAACCTTGAGAATTCTTAATGTTTAGACCAAACAGAAATCTGTTAAGAAAGAAATGGTGATATAGACAATTTCAGAATCATAGCAGTTTGAAGAAATGGAAATAATCTGAAATAAATTGGAGAACATTACAATTGGAGATTTCAAAATTAATATTTAAACAAAGATATCCTAAAAGGAAATTCAGTAATAAATATCCTAAAATTACTTTTCATAGTTCTTATTGTTTAGATCTCTTGTTCCACTGCCTATGCTGATTTTACATAGCAATGCTACCTTAAAGATTATTATAATTATTATTATAGTTTATTTCTAAAGCGCTGTACATGTACTCAGCGCTGTACAATATTATATTAATATAATATTAATTATATAATATTATATAATATTAATTATATAATATTAATATTAAAGATGTTATTACAAGTTAATTTTATTGGGGACAGCTGTTGTGTTTATTCATTTTTAATATGCCCTGTCTATTTATGAAGTGCCCTTTATTTCGTAGAACCCAGATTGGTAAACACATGTAATAATACATATATAAAGCAATTTAAAATAAGATGTTGGAGAAAATGGTAGCTGCTCAACTGTAGGTATGAAGCTGATTATCTGGATTCATTTCAGTTAGACTTCAGGCCTGACCATGGCACTCAAATTACCTTGGTTGCTCTGGTTGATGACCTTCATTGGAAGAGGGCAGAAAAGTATCCCACTGTTGGTTTTCCTTTATCAGCCATGATATCTTTCTGCATAAGTTTCAGGGACTGGAAATTGGAGGCACTGCATATCATCTCCAAGGATGTTATCAAAGAATTGTAATGGGGAATTTGTCTTCATGAGGAAATTAACCTGTGGGGATTCCTTATGGATTGATATCCTTTACATCTATATGAGGCCACTGGGAGAGGCTGTCTGGAAATTTGGAGTGAGGTAGCATCACTATGTTGATGACATCCAGCTCTGTCTCTCCATTAATCCGAATTAGTTTCTTGACACTGAGTGAGGTAATTCAGGTTCCTGACTATGAGATGGATATAGATAAATAAATAAAAAGTACCTCCAGACAACCTTAATACTTGGTAGTCCCTGCATAATCCTGTCATCCAGGTGAGACAAAGCAGAAGCTGCACATGGAGGGTGGAGCTGCTGCAGAGCACTTCCTGTCATCCAGACAGGATGATCAATATTCCACAGTATCTACATGTGAGGGAAACAGTATTTACATGTGATTAATCAACAGCTTTTACCTTGCAGTTTCCATTCTGATGTCCTGTTGCCACAGATGATTGATCATCCTGTTTCCAGTCATGTGACTGGTGCCAGCACAGTGGCTGCAAATTCTTAAGAGTGTCTAGAGGCACACAAAATTGAATCCAGGGAAGACCAAGGTATAGTGCGTAGGGATTCTCAAGTCCATAAAGTGGATAATATTGCGTAATTGAAGGACTTTTGCTACCCTAAAAAGCACTGGTGAATAGTTTGGGGGCATTTCTGGACTCTGCTGTCACTGGGCATCCAGGTAGAAGTAGTGGCGAAAGTTTCCTACTTCCAACTGAAGATCACTTGCCAACTACAGCCCTTTCTGGACAGAGAAGCTTAACCAAACTGCTTCCCTCTCTACTTCCCTCCAGATTGGTCCAATGCATTATGGTCTGTGTGAACAGTCTTAAAGATTGTTCAGAAGCAGAAGCTAATACAGATGCATCATCAAGGTGGCTGCTCAGTATACCTGGCCAGATGCACATCACAGAGTCTTAAAGGACCTGCATTGGTTGCCTATTTGTTACTGAGCCCAATTTGAATTTCCAAAATTGTCTTATCAACCCCTAAAAATGGGCCTAAAAATCTTAAGGAACCATATGGACCAGCTCCGTATTTAAGATCCGCAGGAAAGGCCTTGTTAGGGAGGTCACAACATAAAAAAACCTCACCTCTGAAGTGCAGCTAACCTCTTCTTCGAACATGTCAGATGCATGGTGATGGCACACCTCCTTAGCCTTGTTTTTGGCCAGAGGAAGTTCCCTCTTGGTTTTAAATGGGGTTTTAATGAATAAAATTTTAATGGTGCATTATGAGTTTATTGAAATGTGCCCTGAGACCTTAGGGCATATAGGGTGGGATAGAAACTGAAATAAATAAACTACTGTATTTTCTGGCGTATAAGACTACTTTTTAACCCAAGAAAATATTCTCAAAAGTCAGGGGTCATCTTATACGCCGGGTGTTGTCTTCTTATACGGCAAGTATATCCCAAACTATATTTTAACTGGAAAGTTGGGGGTCGTCTTATACTCCCAGTCGTCTTATACGCTGGAAAATACGGTATTCAAAGCAATTCAGTATGTAGACTGAAACCTTGCCAGCACCATTTCTCAATTCCTTCAGCCATCTATGGGTTTCTCTCTATTGTGCTGGATTAAGTGAATTGGGTGATGCAAGATCCGTATAGCTTTCTGCATTGAACTCTGGAGTAAAGGCCTCCGATCAACTTTAATTCAGTCTAAACTTTTTGTTTCCACTGTACTTTATTCTAGTATTTTATCTGCTTTTCACTGCCCCATAAAAACCCCACAGTAAGATTTTCCCCGTTTGCTTCTTTCTCTCCTGAGTCATTCTTTTGCTCCTTTCATCCAAGACAAGGATTTTATTTTTGTTTGTACTCCTGTTAAGTAGGGGAAGAGCAGGTGTTCATGCAGTTGAACTTCTGGCAAAATCACAACAATACATTTATGAACCATTTGGGGCTTTTTAACCCATCATTTCCTACACAGATGAGCTCACAGCTGAGGTTCTTCGTAAAAGAGTACCTCAAGATTTATATCACCATAGACTAGATATTTGCCACCTCAAACTGCTATCACTAAGTTAGAAAGCAAATGTTGATTAGAGGTTGGGGTTCGGCAGACAAGGGGATGACGATAGACAATTTCCCCCCATTTTCTTTCTTTCTTTCTTTCTTTTTTTTTGTTCCTATGAATAGAGTAAATTATTTATGCAGTGAATTTTTAAGGCTGTTAAATTCACTGTGCAGTGGAGAAAGTTTGCTCCAAAATCTACATTTGATGGGATAGGAATCAGTTTTTGCTATCTGATGAATAAATTTATGTTTCAACAATGCGTACCTTGAGCTTATTATCTAAATATATTTTAACTATCATCCATTTTTGTTTACATATTCTAACCCTATCCAAATTACTTATATTATTCATACGACTATTCAATATTTCTACTGCTATCACATTAATTATATAATTATACCATTTATTAATAGACCATTTCATTTTGTCCTTCCATCCACTCACTAGGACTATTTGAGCACATGTTAACAATTGTTCTACTATTTCCTTCAGTTGGATAGTTGGAAGGTTGTTTAACTCCATATTTAATACTCCCATTCTCCCTGTTATTGTACATTGTATATTCAGCATATCACTGATTTCTTTCTCTATCTTCTTCCAAAATTCAGATACTATAGGACATTCCCAAATCATGTGAAAGAAAATACCTCTTTGGTTACAACCATGCCAGCAATTACTACCTGTGTTTGTAAAGAAATGTGATAGTTCTGCTGGGGTTCTATACCATTTATGTAATATTTTCCTTCTTACTTCTATATTCAGATAATAAGCTTAGGAATGAAAGTGAGAAATTGAAGTTACGTTTAATTTTCTCAATGTAGTATTATGAATTGTGTAGCCTTTTCAATGTATCGTATAAAAATTTGGAATTATGTATTGCCCGTGGGGGGGCAAAAAAACTAATAAAAAGATTTTTAAAAAATTAAAAAAAAAACTTTTAAAAAAGCAATGCATACCTTGGAAGGATGGATGCTTGTCTTCTGGTGCCCCAGCGAGTCACCTTCAGTCTACCATCTATGTTTTTGTTGGAAAGTGTGATGAAGAGAAATTTGCTATGCTAAGGCTGTGATCAGATACAACCCAAAAAATATCTTAGAGGCACATCTGATGCAGTTTAGGGAAAGCTCTGAGGTGGGATTATTTACCCATCCTGCCCCTCTCCCTTTCATGAACATTCTGTGCTAGAAAAGGTGGATTAGAGAAGTTTTGGGAACATGAGGGCCACAGACTGTCTCTCTGAGGTGCCCCTGCTATTATGTTTGAACACAGGCTAAATCACAAGGAAAGCCCGTGTAAAAGACATAAAATTCCCTCCCTTCAGTAAAGGGAATGCGATTTCCCCTGTTCCTTGTGCAGAATGCCCAGGCAGAATTAAGCTTTGCTTATCTGAGAGACCCTGAAGTTTCTAGAGGCAGCACTAAACTGGATGTGCCTCACTACAAATAAAACTGAAGCACCAGAGGTGAGCAGGATTGCACTTGTCTAAAGAAGAGTCTAGGGATGTGCATGGATATTCGTTAACATTCGAAATTCATACAAAATTTGGCTGAATTTGGACATTCAAATTGAAATCTAATGTTGGCACATTCGAATATTGACATTTGAATAAATTTATATGGGATTCATATGCCATTCATATGCATTCGTATGGGATTTGTATGGGATTGAACATTCGTATTGAATTAGAACCCTACCACATTCAAAGGGGATCTATTCGAATGAAAACAAATTTTCTTGCATTCAATTCAGTACAAATTGTCAGTGGTGATTCCCAGACTTTGGAATAGTCTCCCTCCTGAGATGTGTCAGGCAACTTCACTTCACATGTTTAGGAAAGCTGTGAATACACTTTGCCCTACCCTTTGGCTAAATAAAGCTTTTCCTCCCCACTTTCAAGCATTGCTACTGTTTTAGAAAGTTCATTTTATATTTGGTTTTTAATGGGTGTTTTTCCACGGTCACTTAGTACCCATTTTAGCACCCATTAAGGACCCATTTGGGTGAGAGCTGGATGACCCCATTTCCACCACGGCACCCATTAGGGACACATTTGTTTCCACCGCGCCTCAGGAAATCCGGATCATATGGGTACTTTTTGGCCTTTAATCCAGATTTCCTGTAGACCCCATTAATGGGGTCTACAATGGGGTCTTCAGCCAGAAAATCTGGATTAAAGGGAGCCTGTTTCCACGTTAGTTTGGCAATGGGGTCTAGAGGAGGCTAGGGGCAAGGGCAACCTTGGGGGGGGGAGCCCCAAAACCTAAGCTTCAAAGTCATTTCAAAGTCATTTTGAAGTCACTTCGAAGTTTACTCCGAAGATCAGCACAGACTTCAAAGACGCTCCAGAGCTATTTTGCATAGACTTCGAAGTGACTTTGAAATGACTTCGAACTGACTTTGAAGTTATTTCAGAGCCACTTCAGAGATTGCACCCACTGTCCCCCCAAAACCTGGGGGGACAGGCAGACCCCTCGTGGGTAGATCTGGATTTCCAAATGGGTGCTCTAGTGTTTCCACAGCAGGGAGGCTAGCACCCATTGCTATTGGGTGCTAGACCACCCATGGAAACACATTGGGTACTTCCCTTAATCTGGAGCTACTAGATCCAGATTAAGGGGAGTACCCATTCCCTAGATCTGGATCTTCTTAGATCCAGATTAAAGGAGTGCGGTGGAAGAGCACCCAATGTTGTAATTTACCCTGAGACCTTTGGTTGCAGAGCAGGATAAAAATCCAAACAAACAAATAAAATTTCCTGCCACTTACTTGCTATTATTTCCTTAATTTCAGTTTTCTGGAAATCTGGATTACTGGAAATGAGAATATTAGTATATATGTGACTTCTTGTTTTTCCAGTTGCTCTTAATTTGTTAGTTGCTGTGATATTACTATTGCTTGCTTTCCAACTTCAGCTTTCCTGCATCATGGTCTTTTAAGCTTCCAGATGTCCCTTCCTCCTACTTTCTTCCATGTGCAGAACAAGGGAATCATGGATTTCCATATTTTTTGAAATAAGGAATTTTGGATATTCTAATTTACAAATAGGAGCAGGTTATGGAACTGCCGTTTTCCTCTCAGGGTGCGAAAGTCCCACCTGTTGATTGTACAGTTTTCCTGCCAAATGAAATCAGTGCAGCTTGGAAAAAAAAAAGAGAGAGAGACAACTCCAGTGCTCTTCTGTCCATCACTAAGTTCACCCATCTGAGACTTCAAGATCCAAGAAGTTGCACGCCTAGGATTGATGTCTGCCAGTTAAGAATAAAAGTCACTTAGAAGGAAAACACTTTAACAGTGTGTAATTGCGCCCAAAGATTATATTTGAGGCTCAGGAAGGTAATGTGGTGAAAAGATCTGGAGGGACGGAATTCCATAAAACGGCAAGCAGAGTGTGTGTGTGAAAGGGTGAGGTGGCCGTGGGGCGGAAGGCTGAGTGACAGAACCTTGCTCATTCTTGCTTCTAGAAGTGCAGATGTCAAAGTGCCGAGGTCTTGTCCTGCCTCAGTTATCCAAAGAGTGTTTGCAAAAGCACTTCTCATTCAGCTGATGGCCTTTTGGAAATAGCCAGTCATCAGGCATTTATGGATCTCTCAAACCCCTTTTTCTCCCTAATAATCCTACCTCTTGGGAGGTATTGATTCTCCGCTGTTGGCTGCCTCTTGGTATTCCACAGCCCATTTTTGTCTGCGTAAATCGCTGTGCTGTCATTTTCACGCAGCAATTACCTGCTCTGATTTCTTTCATCCTCAGTCCTTTGCCAGAAATCTAAAGTTTATATTGACAAAACACAATAGAAATGGGGCGGGGGAGGCTGAACTGGTAGAAGTTTGAAGAACAAAAGTTGGTAGATTCCTCAGGAAAACTTTAATCCTTCAAGAAGTTGCAAATGATACTGTAGCCTATCAATACAACAGATATAATTGTTTCCTGCAAGACTTGTAGTTTTAACAAATCTCTGACTTCCCAGAACCGTTACCAAGAATTTCCAGCATTCTTCTCAGAGCTATGAAAATATCCAAAACAGAGGTGTGCAAAGATCTGTTTTGAAACAGTATTTCAGTAATGGAAGAGACTTTGCTGTTTGCATCGTCTAGATTGTATTTATCGGGCTCTTGGGAGGGGAAGTTTTGGTGCTTACCTGCAACTGTACCAAGCAGAGGATGGAGAGAGGGGGGTGGAGAGAAAATTGCTGTGTCATGGTTTGCATCATCAGTCTATGATCTATTGGTACTTCTTCCCCTGCCCATAGGTGAGAGGTGGATGAGCATCCAGCCCCACTGCCATTTAATTACAGGCTAGAACATACAAATAGCAGGTTCTACCAAAGACTTATTTCAGATATTAAAAGAGACCTTGCACACTACAGACTCAACAGGTAAAGTGCACGTGCAGTTGTTTTTTGGCCTGCACTGGACAGAGAACTCCAGTGAAACAGTTTGAACTTTGGTGTGATCACACCCATGGTTCAAGACAGCTTCCGGTTATCTTCTCACCACCTTGCTTAGACTTTTTTTTTTTTTTGCTGGAATCATCTTGGGATGGGCTGTCCCTCCTCAAGCCAGCTTCTCCAGAGTCCACCTTTACAGAGGACTCAAGTCATCTTGGGGAGCCAGTCTGTTTTCACTTCCCCTGTGTGAGCGTGGAACTGGGCTTCCCTCCCACCCAATGCCTGGCTGTGGGTGGCAGACACACAATCCCATTCCCTCACATCCCTTTCCATTTATTCACCATTCCTAGGATGCTCCCCTCACCCATTCTGCCCGATTCCCTTTTCTTCTAATCACAAGCTTGCAAACTCTGTCCATCGTTTTTTAAACATAGAAATCTATCTTGTGTTAGACTGACAATGCATTTTTGTGAAGAACACGGATGGATTTAAAAATTAAATGGCCAGAAAAGCACTCTTGGGAGGGGGAGAGGGACAGCATGGAGCAAGAGTAGAAATGATACAATTCTAAGGACGATGTAGCTTCATATACCAGACCAGAGGCAAGTGCAAAAAGGCACTGATTTGCCAAGAACCAATACATTCTGAAATTATTTGCTTCAGTTGCCTTTGTACAACTTAAAACAGCCAGATAATTTTCTTAGCCTTAGGATTAATCATGTATGGTCGGTATCAAAGCAAGATGCTTACCATAGTCCTCCTAGGAGGTGATCACCATGGATGTACAGTATTGTTTTGAACAGTGATTGCTAGTGTCATCAGTCATGTCCTGCATTAACTTCTTTTTGTGATTGTGTGAAGAGTTAAGAAGAAGATGGAGAAGAAGAAGAGTTGGCTTCTACCCCACTTTCTCACCAATTTGGAAAGGGGAAAAACACTTGCAAGAAGCATACTCATAAAAGATTTGGGGGTAGGGATTTGTTGGATCGTACTAAGCCCCTCTTCTGTGATTTTTCTGTCTTGTACACCATACCATGTAAATTGTAGCCTTTCAGTCTTCTGCCACAAAAGCACAAAGTTCTGCTTTCAGACTTGAAGGCATTTTGTTATTAAATATATACGCCTGGCCGGAGAAATCTCTCAGCTGAATAGTATCATCATCCTAGCAAAGAATAAAATTTTAGAAGTCAGCTACCCAAAGCTGTTACGAGGAGCAGAGATAGGCCTAGAATTCAGATAACAGTGTCCAAAATTGTGATAACTGATAGATGCCATGAAATTAAGCCCTTCCTTTCCATTCCTCTTGGCATCCGTAACACTTCAGAGGAAAATAATTATATACACGCTTGTGTTATTAAGTTAGCAGTTTCATTACAGCACTTTATGTTTGGGTAAGTTTTAGTAACCTGTTGATCCTGGATTTGAGAAAGTGTTTAATTATTGTTATATGAAGACTGTCATGAAGAGGCTGGGGAAGAGTACAACTTATTTGTTTTTGAGAAAGTAGTTATTTGAAAATCACAGAGGGCACTTTATGTCTCATTTCTCTTTCTTCACAGTATTTAGTCAGGATGCTCTAGCACATAATTGGTGGCATTTCTCCATAAGCATGTAATTCAGATTAAGGCTTCTGCTAATCTGGATTGCAGTCTGTCTAGTGCATACAGACTGGATCAGCGGGGGGCATGGCGTCATAGATCTACATTGATGTGCAGATCTGTGAGGTCTAAAAGTGAACTACATTGACCTTTAATCCATATTAGTCGGTGGAGAAAGGCCCCTAGTCCTTAAAGCAGTATGTTTCTCATGCTTCCACAACCATTTTTGACAAACAGCCATTAATTGCGAATTTGTTTTCTTGTTCTTGAGTGCTTTAAAAATAAAACGGCTTCAGCATGCAGAAAGGAAACTCCTAGTACATCTGCTGGCCTAGTATATAGCCAGTGCAAAATTGCCCTTAGTCACTAGTCATTATGAGTAATGAAGCTCAATAACTTGCAAAATAATTCATACAATGGCATCTTGCATATTCAAGAGGTGAACAAAGGGAGAATTTTGCAATAATAACAGAGAAGAAGAGAACTTCCAAGGAGTTGTGTTTAATAAAATATATTTTTTTTCTTATTAACTTCGTTATTAAAAATTTGGATTTACAAAGCTCTGCTAAGACCATAGTGAAAATTAAGAAAGTAAACTAAAATGCTAGATGGAAAGCTTTTTGAGTGAACTATTAGGACTAGGATGTAAGATAGTAGTTATTACTTTTAAAAACTACAATCCAAAGTGTCATGTTGGTACAAGGGGGTTATCAGTACAAAGCTTTGCAGAAAAAGGTTGCTTTTATGTGCATTCAGTGCAGTGTAGTTTGGGACCATTATTTAGGGATCTCTTCTATTCTGAAAGGTGCTGGTCTTTGTATTGGCATATACTGCTAGAAGTAGTGAGTTTGGTAACATGGAGAATGGGCATTGCTTTATAGAAATCATTCCCTTTTCAAATAGGGATGTGCATGAATATTTGTAGGCGTTTGAAATACAATCGAATGTGCCAAATTTTGACATTCGAATCCGAATTTCGAATTTTGGATCTATCCATTTGAATTATCCGGACATTCGTATGTGTACAGGCTCATACACGATGCATACTTGAAGATCTGCACCTTTCCTGCATCAGTACGGGATGAAAACGGGTTGCATATGGGATAACTACAAGATGCATACGGACTTGTATGGATGTGTATGGATGTCTGCGGATGTTGGGAAGATGCGTACGGGCATCTACTAATGTTGTTGATATGCATAAGTGTAAATCTGAATCAAAAATTCAAACAAATAGATTCAAATTTGCTTAATTCAAATCAAATCTTGTTAAATTCCTTTTATGTAAAGAAAAGGAAAAGAAAAAGAAAATAATGAAAGAATTTTATGAAGAATTATATAGTGATAGTGGAGTAGAGGAATTAGCTTTGAATATAAAAAATAAATTGAGTGAGGAGGATAAAAATTTATTAAATGCAAGAATTACTAGGGAGGAAATTGAAGGGGTTATTAATGATCTTAAAAACGCGAGGTCCCCGGGGCCAGATGGCTTCACAGGGGAATATTATAAGATATATAAGGCAATTTTATTGCCACATTTGGAAAAATTATTTAATAGGGTATATATAGAAAAAGATATACCTAAAACATGGAAAGAAGCGGAGATCGTGGTAATTCCAAAACCACAGAGAGATTTGGAACTACCAGGATCATATCGTCCTATAAGTTTGTGTAACCAAGATTATAAAATATTTGCTAAAATATTAGCAAATAGGTTAAGGGAAATCTTACCTAAAATCATTGGAGAGGATCAATACGGATTTGTGAAGGGGAGGAAAATTGGAGATCCAATAAAAACGGTGATAAATGTGGTTGAGACTGCTAGAAGGGAGGAAGGCTTGTGTTTTGAAACTCGATGTATATAAAGCCTTTGACAAAGTTTCTCATAAATACCTATTTAGGTTATGTAGAGAATTAAATATGGGTCCAAGATTCTGTGATATGTTGCAGGAAGTATATAAGGAATGTATAGCACATGTAAGGGTGAATGGAGAAAAAACAGAAAGATTATGTATAAAAAATGGAACTAAGCAGGGATGTCCACTCTCTCCTGGGTTATTTGGTTTGGCAATAGAAGTATTGGCAAACAATATTAGAGATAATGTGCAATGGAAAGGATTTAGGATAGGAAGGGAAGAAGTTAAGTTGAATTTGTTTGCAGATGATGCAATGATTATAACTGAAGAACCTCAGAGAATGATTGAAGCGATAATACCGACATTGGAGAACTTCAGGAGGCAATCGGGGCTGTTTGTGAATATACAGAAATCAGAAATATTATTTTGGAACACACCACCAAGAGAGCAATTGGAAATAAGAAAAAGGACTGGATTAAAGCTAGGAGTTAAAAAAATAAAGTATTTAGGGATATGGATATATAGGGACCCCTGTAAAATAATGGAAGGAAATTATAAAAGAATTTAAAAAAGAAAAATAAATAAACAAATCTTGTTAAATTCAAATTTAAAAAATGCCCTCATTGCCAACTTAGGCTGCATCCCCATGCTGGCCGTTTGGCACTCTTTGGGTGCTGTTTGGACACGCATGGGCAGGGCGTGGGACCGGGAACGCGTCTTGGGCATTCCCATGACATTCCCAGCAATACGGGACAGGTACAGGTTGGGCATGGATGGAGGCGTCCCCATGAGAACCATGTCAAACCCTGGTACGGAGGAGCAGTGCCACCTCCCTCCACCCCCTCTCTCCTCATTGGAAACCGGACTGACATCAGCCCACCCCTGTGCCGCATTCCCCCCTCCCTTAGTGGCACTGAAAGCAAGGAGTGGGGTGGGAGGCACAGAAACAAGTAAAAATAAAGCTTTGTTCATAATAATAACTTTTTTAAAAAAAAATATTCAAACACCCAAAGCCGCTACAAGGTTTAGTCGCAGTTAGATGCTTGAGGAGTTTTGCGCACCTCTGCTCCACCAAGAACTGCGAGAATGCCCGTCAACTTTAAAAGGCAGAAAATCAAGCCTTTATTTATGATTGCCTTGGCAATCGGGGAATGGGGGTTGCAAATGGAACAAAAATCAAGCCATTATGCAGCCTGCCTTTGGCATTCTTGAAACAGGTTTGGAATTACTTGGCAGGAAATTAAAAAACCAAGCCATTCTCCAGCCTGTCTTTGCAATCAGCATTTTAAAAAGTCAGCGGCTACAGTCTTAAATGGACAGGACAGGGACAGCAAGCGCACCCTACCTCCCAATGATACGAGCACCAATCTCCTCCCTGTTAGCTCGTGATTGTCCACATGTGCGTTCCCCCCTTGCTGAGCAATGCGTGCTGGGTCCCCAAACTGTGCTAGGACTTCTTCTTTCAGGTATCCAATTTGGCACCCTTCAGGCACGGTTTGGGGGGATTTGGTATGCTTTTCACGTGCCAAATCCAAAACGTATGGGGACGCCCCTTGCTGATCCCGCGCTTTGAACTGCACCATACTTGCATGGGGACATGGCCTTAGGGTTTTTGTTTGTTTGTTTGTTTGTTTCTTCTCCATGGAGTAGACAAGATGGAGAGGGGAGAGCAGGAGATGTTTTTCTTTTCCCTCTCCCTCCTTCTTTAAGCTGACTGAAACAATGCCAGCTGGAAGAAAGGGTCCCAGGAAGACAGCACTCTGTAATCCTTCCTCTTCCCCTCCAAAGGTGAAGGTGAGGGGGAATTCAGCAAAAATGTGTCACTTACTATGCTGCTTTGATGGGATCCATTCCATCCATAAATGGCCCGTTCCTGCTTCTGGGATAGCAGAGCATAGCTATAGCTAATCCAATGGACCCTCTGGTCACATGAGCAAGCAGTTACCTTCTCAGAATGGGCAATTCAGGTTGGGAAATCCAGCTTCTTGGGGGGGGGGGCGGATTGTTTTCTACCCAAAGGAATGGGATTTCTACACCTTAATTTCAATCCAGCTTCAGTCCTTCTTCAGGGCAAGAGAACACATCATCAAAGTGACAAGACATTTTCTTTCCCCACTTTCCATTCATGAAAGTCGAAATAGAAGGTGGAAAGTCCACAAATAAAATAGATAAAAATAATTTTTAAAAGTGTGACCAGTCAGACCTGGAGAAGGTTTAAAGTGTAGGTATGACCATGCCTTAGAGTAGCAGGGTACCAAAAGGGGGCACTGAAGCTTGTGAGTTGTACTGCATTTAGTTGTTACCTTGCTGTGAGGTTCTTGAACAATCTTTGGTTTATTCCTGGAATATGTATGCATTCTGTTCAGTGTCTTCCATTTATTTTTAAATTTGACTTTCTATGCTTTCATACTGCCACTTCTGTTCAAGTTTGGTTACAAGATTCTGCAAATAAAAACAGAATTAGATTAACAATATTCACAACAGAGGCAGGGGAGGTTAAAAAAAAAATCTAACCTTCTTCTGTTTCTATTTGCAGAATATATATATATATATATATATTATATATATATATATATATATATATTTATATATATATATATATAAACCCAAAGGCCAGTCGAAAATTCAAATTATTTATCTGATCATGTTTTATTTCCAAAACCTCATTGTTCAAATCTCTCTTGTTTTTCAAAGAACAATTCCCCGTTGCTTCTCTGGAATTACCACAGAGAAATGATGAAGCTGGCAGCCCTTTTTAATCAATGTTACATTAGATGGAGCTTATGTTATTCACTCTGCATTATTACAGCTATTTTACAGTCGGGTGGGGAACGGAGGGTTAGGCGTTAATGCTATACTGCGAGGCCCGGCTTCATTGGAACCTGACAGGTGGTGAAGTACAAATCTAGACAGTGAAGAAAAGAGCGAAAATGAAAAATAACTGCACCAACTTACTAAAAGGGTGCTCAAAAACAAAGTAAAAGGGCATTTAATAATAGAGGGCACAGGCTAAAGTGGAGGGAACAAGGCTGCATCATCACTTCTAATCAGCAAAATCAAGAGCTGCTGCAATCACCAGGGTGGGAAACAGGGACATGGAGTGGGAGAAGTCAAAATGGAGTGCCAGGTAGAAGGCTTCACCGCTGTTAGGAAAGTTGTTTTCTCCTGGAAACCGAGCATGAATCAAGATGCCATTATATTGGTATTCTCACAACTTTTTTTGTTTGCTGTTTTTGAAAAAAAGAAAAAGAAAAATACATTTTGTGGAGATTCTTTCAGAACTTTTCCTAGAAATTAAGGTAGTAATAGGAATATAATTACATCACATCTATCACAAGTGGGAAAGAATTTCTATTCATCGGGTTCTCCTCATTTCCAGGGACTTCGTGCAGGTTGGGGAAATCCTCTGATCCTTAGCATCCCGTGTCTCATGACCTTTTACAGCCTTCCCAACCATATAATCTGCTAGTGGAGATGTGCAAGCACTCAAATTCTAGAATCACCAAGCTGTCTTGGGCTGCCCATTCACCAGCTCATGCTTGGCTCACCTTTGAAGCATTTATGGAGGCCATAAAGGGCTGCCACAGCTGTGAATGCGA
Organism: Aspidoscelis tigris stejnegeri; assembly: GCA_023333525.1. Taxonomy (NCBI): domain Eukaryota; kingdom Metazoa; phylum Chordata; class Lepidosauria; order Squamata; family Teiidae; genus Aspidoscelis; species Aspidoscelis tigris. The sequence continues at coordinate 101,047,932 of JALMGA010000002.1, forward strand.
CATGAATTGATTGTAAAATGCTGTCCTGACCTTTTACATTACAAAGCCAGGCAAGGGTCTGCTCACATTCAAGACAAACCAGAGGAGGAGGAGGAGGAGATGACAACCTGAGTGACTGTTACATATGGGCATTTGCTGCCTCTGCCTTGCTGTCTCCCAGGGTATAAGAAACATGGCTGCCCTGGGCTGGGAGGAAGAAGACCTGGCTGGCTGCTGCCCCTGGCTGGATATCTGCAGCAGATAATCTCCTGAAATCTCTCATGTAGTAGAAGAAGAGTTGGCTTTTCTACCCCACTTTTTTCACCCATTTCAGGGAACTCAAAGTGGCTGACAAAGTTTTTTGTTCTTCTCCCCACAACAGAACACCCTATGAGATGGGTGGGGCTGTGAGGGCTCAGAAGAGAGTTGTGACTAGTCCAAGGTCACCAAGTTAGCTTCATGGAGGAGTGTGGAATCGAACCCGGTATTCTCAGATAAGAGTCTGGCTCCCTAACCACTAGGCCAAACTGGAGTGGGAGAGATGGAGACAGAGATGCTCTGTGAACAAGAAGGAATCACCTGCAGTCTGAAAGCAGTGGTGGTGAACTATGTAGAAGCGTTTGGCAGCGTGCTTAATGCTTTGATCTGCAGTCTATGACAAGCCAGGAGATGAGCGCTTGCCCTCTTGTTGATAGGACCAATTGGAAGCCTTGTTTTCACCTGTCTTCCTGGCCTCCTCCAGCTTTATGGTCCGTATTTAATGCCTGGAAAGATGCTGCTGGAAACGCACATGGTTGCACCTGTGATTATAAGCTTTGCTTAAAATATATTTTTCCCTAAATGTTCCTTGCTAAATGATAGGTGGGTCTTATATGGCATGAAATACATTATGCACTGCTTCCCATAGAAAATGGCCATAAAAACAATATTAAAACAGTGTTAAAACTATGGGCTTAAAAAAAAAGCTATGAAAATTCTGACGTTGCTCTGCAGACACTACTACAAAAAGTAGATTTACTCTTGATGAATCTGTTTCTACTACAACGCACCTGATAGAAAAACATGCTCTGGTCTCAAAAGCAATTCTAACCCCATACTCTCCCACGCCAGAATTGTTTTGTTTTTTTTAATGCAGTAAAAGTCACTTCAAAATGAGATTGTCCACCCTGCTTTAATGCGACGATAATTCATTTCAACGTATTCTCAATTTATGGGAAATGCCATTTATCATCTGAAAAGAAACACATTTAAAATTGAATATGGTAAATATTACCTCTCACTAGTTCAGTGTGACTTCAAACATTTACTATGCAAAACAGAAGTGGTAAAAGAAAAAAAATCACTTGGCCATAAATTAACGTGAAAATGATCGCCGTAGAGCTGAAGCAGCTTAGTGCTATAAAATCACAGGTGAAATGGGGTGGCGATGGTTAAATAGAGAATAGTGGGTTTAACGAAACTCACGGCGGTTGACATCTTCCATCAAAGATCAAAGGCCTTCTGGTTCAAGACAGATCTAGGAGAAAAATGAGCCCCTAAAGCTCAGTTGTCAGGTCAAGATCCTGTTTTTCTGCCTGTAAGAGAATAACATGAAATAAAACCGGCACCTGGCACGGCAGCCACTTTTGCTTGCTTGTAAAATGAATATTCATAAGATTCATTATTTGTGTGAATTAATACGAATTTGGACTTTCATAGATGAATCTGTGAATTATGACATTCGCACATTAACATTCATATGAATATGAATGTTTCAGAACATTCATACGAATAGTCTGTACATTCGTTAAACTGGGGATACGTATCAGATTTGTATTGATACATATGCATTCATATAGGATATGTACAGGATATGCGTGCATTTGTATAGGATCCATACCCAGCATCCGTATCCAGGATCCATATCCAGGATATGTATCCAGGATACGTATGCATTCATATTGGATATACATACAAATTTGTATAAATACATTTGTATGGAATAGAATCCTACCACATTCAAAGGAGATCTATTTGAATGAATACAAATTTTCTAACATTTGATTCATTGCAGATCAAATGCCAAAAACCCCCATTTGTGCCCCTCCCTACTTGCTCGTCATCACTACATTTGCTAGCAAGGATGCCTCACCTGTATAACAAGATTTGTTCATAGCAGTCTGTGCCAAGTGCTTTCTGTCTGACAGGTTGAATGGAGCCATAGCGAAAGGCAAAATGGACAGAGAATGGAGAGTGATATACCATAATGATGGGTGGGAAGAACAGTGGCATAGCATTGCTTATAGAGTATTCTAAAAAGGAGGCTTGTAGTCAGCCTTTACACCTCCAGAAATCAACATTTGTCCAGATATTTGTATTTACCCTGGATTTCTATCCTGCCTTGTCTCAGTTTAGGTTGCAGCTCTCCTTAAAGATACATGCAGCCAGTCCTTCCAGGGACCTTTGCAGAAGTTGTTTTGTGTATCTTTCAAAAGTATTTGAAAACAACTAATGGAGTGTTTACTGTATTAATTTATAGAATAGGCCAAGTTGTGGAACTCGCTTCATGTGGCTGCATGATCTGGCTGATGTAGGCTCTTATTCTTTATTTTCTTTTTAAAATTTCATTTCATCTATGCATTGCCTGTTGAGATATTCTAAGCTGAATTGCAGTATGGTACAAATGCAGCATCAGAAAGAAAAATCAAAATTAAGACATAAATTTCAAATACCAATATAATCTTAGTACTAAATAAAAATGAGAAAAAGAGACATACTCCTCCTATTGAGAACTGTGCTTCACTGAGCTAATGAGTTACCTCATCCACAAGTAACAGGAATGAAAAAAGTAAAATCTCTTGGATTTTTGATGTGCCAAGGTGCTGATGTCTGTGAGCCCTAGCACACAAAAAACACAGAAATATTGGGTATTTCCGCATTGGCCGCTGAGAAACGGATTAAAGAAAACCCGTTTCCCGGTGATACGTCCTCCGCAGGATCCGTCTGAAATAGGGACGGATCCAAGGAGGCCCTGTGCGTCTGCACATGCGCGTGGAGGACAGATCCTGAGGGCCGGATCCTCTGGGGGCTGTGTGGAGGCCGCAACACCCATTTGGAGTGGCAGCTGGTCTCCTGCACTGCCAACGCTGCCCCCGAGCCGTGGGACTGGAGCATTCAGCTGCCAGTCAGTGCATGCTTCCACCGGTGCAAGGTGCATGGGGGAGGGGCTCTGGAGGCAGACTGGCCTGCTTCTGCCCTTCTGAAGATGGCGGCCACTGGCACAGCCAGCCCCTTGCCTCTCTGTGTGCGGAAGTGTCCTTCTTCCAAATGGATCGAGGCAAGGGGCTGGATGGAAGACCTAATTTTCCAGGTCTTCCCAGAGGCCTGATCTTTCGGTGGTGCGACCCCATTAAGAACAGGTCTCACATGCCAGTGTGCAGAAGCAGCAGTCTCAAAGTGTCCTGGATCTGGCTTTCAGTGCGGAAGGTAAGTTTTCTATGTGTTTTTAATGTGTTCTTTCACCAGTGCGGAAACGCCCATCCTTTCCAGCAAGAATGAAGAAGGGAATAGGACTTAGTGGCCTACGATCTTCTGGTTCTAGTAAGGAATTCTGGGGATGCATTCTAGGTGCATAAATTACAATATTTTTGAGGTCTCTAAGCATGATTGGGAAAGAACAGAATAATACAGCAAGCGATCTATAGCCACACAGGGCAAATAAATATGTTGGAAAGATCCTACATAAAGTGGGGGAGAAGGGAATCAGGATATAAACAAGCACCTTATATAATAGTCATGTGTCCATGAAAATTTGCTGGTGTTCATCTAAACAGTTGTTTCTTACGATCTTGTGTGGATTCTGTGATGCTCTTAAACTTATGACAAACTACTTGAATTATAAAGCTTGGTGAACATTACAGTTGCTTTTGTTTTCAATGTGCAATAGACCATGCAGATCTGAGCTCCAAGCCTTAAAATCAACGTTGGAAGCTTATGGTCAAGATTCTTGAGTTAAACTAGAGCCTGTTTGGCCTTACCAGCTGGAGTGGTTCCATCTGCTCCCTGGTCAGGCCTACCCACATTCCTAGACCCCTCCCTGGAGCAACCCAACTGTTGACTGCTAAAAAGCAGGCCACAGCTTGACCAGAGAATGTCTGTATCACTCCTGGGGAGGTTGTTTTGCACCCTCTTCTTGGTGTGGTGTAATGAGTGGACATGGTGACATGACTGTGGCTGCACAGTCATACGCAGCATCCAGTGTCTGAGCATATATCAGCATGGCAATGTCTGAGCATGTGTCAGATGTTGCCTTGGACATTATCATGGCAATCGAGTCTGGCCTGGCCATTCACACTGCAAGTGCTACTGGCCTGGTACAGGGCTTTTCCAGCATTCAAAATGCACGTGCCGCAACCATGCTACTATATACTGCTATATCATGCTAGGCTTGTAGGAACCCTACGTTCCTACACTGACAATAGCCCTGGAGAAATAGGTATAGATGACTGTAAGATTAAATCACTGAACAGACAAAATAGTATTAGCAAACAAATGCATGCACAGTCTATGTACATATTTGTAATATCTTCTATAAATTAATGTGAAACCTAATGATTCGTGATTATTATTTGAAGGATCCTACTGTTACGGTCTTATTTGTCATTACTTGTAATAACACCAGTAGTAATGAATCCATTTGTATTAATGTGTGTGACATGTAGACTTCCATTGAAATTCTATGTTAATTAATGTACCATTAAAATTATGTGTCACCCAATTAATATTGAGGAGAGGTGATATGGCCAGTGTCCTATCATTAGAATTTCACTTGTAATTCATTCTATTAACACATATTTAATGAAAGTCATTTGCAATGTACCTCATCAGCTTCCATGGGAAACCAGCATTAAATACAAGCTATCAGACCTATTTGAAAATTACTAGTGATAATGCAACATCTGTAGTGGTGAAAATGGAACATTTATTAGAATTGGTGGGTTTTGCTATCTCTTTTCTTGCCCGTTATTTTACTGTGTTTATTTAGCATTTTAAGTTGACTTTAATTTTAAAGTCCCAATAAGGGGGGTGAACCACCCGTTTTTAAAAAAGTAATAAGCATTGAAATCTAATTTAAAACAATAAAATATTCAAAAGTATTTTTATTTCATTTTTCTCTCAAAAGATATTTCAGCATTTTTGTTGATTTTGTTCTTTTTTCTCTTAAAAGAGAATTTATTTTCATGTTTTGATCCTCTTTTAGACTTGAAGTTCAATCTTCGGATGTGTGAGCTAAAACATTTCTTCTACCTGTTTGGCATTCAAGAGTTCTATTAGTACACATTAGTAGGTTGTACTCCAGCAGAGGACATGTTTTGTTCCTATTTTCAAAAAAGAAGAAAAATGGGCAGAGGGAGAGCAAATAGAGATAGAATACAAATGTTCAAAGAACAAAGATTTTATATGTTAATGGTTTACCTGTTATTGTTTTTTAAAAGTTGTATTTGTTCATATTTTCTTAGCATGCAGCTTCTGTCTACATTAAGCTTACTGGAACTTAAGCTACACCCAGACAAAGCCTAAAATATGAGATTATCCCAGGACTAAATTGAGATTGCCTAGATGTATGCAAGATAATCCCAACATTGCCTAAGAATGTAGGAATGAAATTGTGGTACATCGCTATGCCAGGAAAATAATTTCCAACCAAGGTTTCCCCTAAATAGCATTGGTAGTATCCAGATTATCAGAACAAAATCCATGTTAGAGAAAAGAGCACAGTTTACCTGCTGTGAAGCCACAACACACCATCTGGACTATAGCAGCTTCCCCACAGATTTCTCAAAGAAAGCTGGGATACTTCCATGGTGTGTGTGATGAGGTGCGCATCACATGGGATGTGGCAGCCAGCGGGAGCTGAGCTGCAGACTCAGCTCTTGTTCGATGTTCTTGTCATCCTGTCCGGACTGGTGGGAACATTCAGATTTACCTGATACTGCAGAGCAAGTGCTCATCGTTCTACAGTAGGTAAATCTGGAGTAGTGGTGGCATAATGCACCACCGCTACAAAGTATCACCACACTGACTGCACATCAGAATGCACAGTATTCCCCAGTCTGGACAAACCCACTATGGGTTTTTTTTCCACTTACCTCCCTTAATCTGGATCTAAGATGATCCAGATCTAAGAAATGGGTCCTTAAATGAATCTGGATTTAGTAGATCCAGATCTAAGGAGGTACCTGATGCGTCTCCATGGGCGGTGTCACACCCAGTAGCAATGGGTGCTAGGAATGCTTGCTGTGGAAATGTCAAAGCACCCATGTGGTGATTCCAACTCTATCCATGTTGGGCCCATTCGTCACCCCGTGTTTTTTGGCAGGTGATGGGTGGGGGAGGGCAAACTCTGGACACTGTTCAGAGAATCTCCAAAGATTCTCTGGAGCCACTCTGGAGAATCTTCGAAGATTCTTCTCCGGAGTGGCTCTGGAGAATCTTCAAAGAATGCAGCAAATCCCTCTGGAGATTCTCCAGAACTTGGCCAAAGCTTCGTAGAAAGACACCGTAGAAATGGTCTAAGTTTTGAAGTCTGTGTCATTCTCTGGAGTTTTCTTCGGAGCCATCTTTGGAGCTGTGTTCAGAGCCGTCTTCAGAGATTAGGCACCAGCTTCGCAGCTTTGGGTTTCAGGGCGCACAGACCCATGGGTGCCCCCCCCCATGGATGCCCCTAGACTCCACAGCCTGATTGCAGTGCAAACGTGCACTGTATAATCCAGATTTCATGGCCGAAGACCAGATTATAGACCCCTTTAATGGGGTCTACAGGAAATTTGGATTATTGAAGGACCCATTTAATCTGGATTTCCCTAGAACAGGTAGAAGCAAATGTGGCTCTAATGGGGTCTGCTCTGAGCCTATTGGGTTCCTAATGGGTACTTAATGGGTACTTAGTGCTAATAAAAAAAATCCATATGACTACTTTGTCTGGATGCTTGCTTCCCTGGATCTATTTTGAAGAAAATAATTTCCATGCATGCATGAGAGTGAAAAAAGCCAAAAATGCCTACTGTGAAGCACAGTGGCTGGTGTTTATGCACTTCTGGGTATTTCGCCCCAATGAAATACCTGGAAGTACCTATCATGCCATCATGGAAGCAGTGCCAAGCAAGCTAAGGACCTGAGCTTTCCCACAATTTTGCCTTGCTGTCTGACAGGGCAGGTAAGAGGAAATTGTGGAATCTAAACATGATCCTGCATTTTCCTCTCTGCGTCCAGAGGCAGCTTTGCTTCCAAATGGAAATGTCAAGATTGACACTCTTAAAGATGCATAGGAGAATCTTTCTCATTTCTCTTTTGCTAAAATTCTGGATTTGTGCGTTAAGCTCCCCAGCACTCCTGTCCAACCACAGATGACTCAAGTGGTAAGAGTTTGAATTATAGTTTAGCTTAATTACCCTTCTCTTTATAATCAGGTTTGGAACAGGATGGGCTGGCCTTCCCTGGCACATGTGAATACAGTTTTGACTGTAAATTGTGGTGACTCTTCTTTGCCATATGCTAATGGACTAATAAGATTTTTATGTGAACAGGAAAAAAAAAAGCTCTTGGACTGACCACTTTTATTGCTATAACAGCTAAAGGATGTGGTTTATGTTTAGACAGCAGTATATCTCAACACTGTCACGATTCATATGAAAATGTTTCAGCTAGCTAAAAAGTGTACTAAATGATATTATTCACCTAACCAGAGTCACAGGGAGGTGTGAAGTGAGGGAGGATGGAGCATTTTTCAAACATCTTTGGAGAAAACGAGGATGAATATTTGATAAAAGAGGTCAGAGAACTAAATTCTTGGCAACACATTTTCTTCTTGAATGTTCAACAGGCACTTCCCAAGCAAGTATTGAATGCACAAGAAAACACGTAGGTTTTGTTAGCTTTTTCTTCCTTGTCTCCATTAATAGTTAAGGATTCTCTTTTATTTCTTAAGTTGGATTGTTTATGTTGTTTGTTCCAATATGTTATATTGTTAATTTTATCAGTAAAAAAAGATTCTTTAGTTGCAAAGTGATATAATGTGCTTCTTGAACTTGGCCTCAAGATGGAAGAAGAGAATAAGGATTTCTTAGACTGAATTTTGGGATCTGAAGCTTCAGAGAGTATGAAGGGCTTATTTTGGAAAGAACTGCAGAAAGGCTATGTCTTGACCTATTGTTGCTGTAGTTTTAGCCTGTCAATGTACTAGGCTTGTTGTTTGTCCATTTCCGTTACCTCCTCTCATTTCGTCGACCTTCAGACAGCTGTTCGGCCAGATTGCCTGCCATTTACACATTATTTGCATTATGATACAATGTGTGCGTCTTTGCATCCTAATCATTTTTATCAGCTTTGCAATGTCCGTGGTGGGGGTGACTTTGCCCTGGAAGGACCATGTGTGGGAACATAGAGTTACAGGCTTAGAAAGGCCACAGGTTTATTTGGGGCCATAAAGGGTAATGCCCAACACAATGTGGACTTCCCGCACTCTGGCACAGGTGTGCCATGTAGATTTTCTAAGTTTGTTCTTTTTAAATAAATCTCCTTACTTGTATAGCGTAGGCAGCATAAGATGATAGCCTCTAATAATTTCTTATAATGTGCTTACCATATACTATTTCTGTGAAGATACACCCAACTAAAGGTGGTGGCAGGTTCAGGTATGCAACACTGGTATCCTGGTTAGACCAAACACTTTCAACTGAAAGAAAGCTCTAATACGGAATATAAAGTCCAAAAGGGGAGAAATGTATTTTAAAGATCATAAGTAAAGCGTTTTCTCCTCCCCGGCTCTATCTAGCCTTGAAATAAATAATAAAGTTTGAAAGTTACATCAGTCTTCAGGGTGTCATCATTCTGGGTTTGATCTCCTCACTCAGTGGAACTGGTTCAGGGTCCTTCAGCTCCTGTTTCTTTTCCTTTAGCAACTTCAGATTTCTGATCATCAATTTGGCTTACTTATTTCTGGTAACTAATTTGGCTTAAATATTAGAAATGCCCTTCCTGGCTGTCTGGGCCTATTTGCCACCAAAACTTTAGCAGGACAGCTCTCTGCAAGCTCACAGCAAAGGCTGACTAAAAACCAGCAAGTTTCTATCTAAAGAGCTTGCTGAGAAGTGGCAAACCAGACCTGGAGAAATGCAGGGGATTCCTTCAACATCTCCCACAACTAATACAATAAAGCATTTCATATACTAAAACATACTGAGGCCTGAACTAATTACTAAGGAAAATGCAGGGAGAGATCGAAACAGTCCTGGCTGGACATCAGTTTCAAAATATACTTTGGAAGAAAGAAAGAAAAGTGCTAATACCATCCTGATTTAAATGATTGCATATAATGGATCTGCCAATGGAACTCAGGGAATAATGTTAAAAATTGTTTCTCTCTCTCTCTCTTTTTATGGGGGGGGGCAGGAGGGAGAGAGGGGGCTCAATTATTTATTTAAGGCATATTTGTATATAAGCATATTATGTATTTTTTTCTGTTAATTCTTTTTAAAATCAACAACAACAAAAGAAATAAAGATCTCGCGTTCCCATATTGTAATGTATAAAGTCTAGGATGTACCTGAAAGATTTCAAAACCAAGATGATGAAGAATATAAATGCTGCCAGGAATACTTTTTTAAATTTACTGTATTTGCACACACCTCTCAAAATACACCTACAATACTGGGGTGCATTTTATGTGCCAGTATTGCCAGATAAAAATCACCAGACAGCAGCCCCACCTTCAACCCTGCCCGGCCTCATCCGTATTTGCTCTCTCATGTTCCCATCTCTCCTCCTCCCCCATACTTCCGTCCCGACATGTGGTGGCGGTGGTGGCAGCAGTGGCAGTGTGCAGCGGGCACTTGGGTGGGGGGATAGGTGTTGCATGTACAGTGCGCGCAGGTGGTGGCAGCATCCCTTGTGCAGATGCGCTATAATTGGAACCAGCTATGGCTGAAAGGAGGAGAGAGGAGAGGATCATCTGGCCACTGTGCTGGGATGAGGTGTCAGGGACCTTTGTTCCTGCTCTGGGTGATGGCAGGTAGGAACACAAGAAAAAAATTCTTAAATATATGTATAAAAAAGGGGTGTGTCCTATACACTGGCAAATACAGTAATTCATATTAGTGTACTGGCACTGCCAGATGGGATTTCTGGATTTGGAAACAATCCATAGATTCCCAGAGGCACTGTAAAGGAAATGCCAGGAGACTTTAAGATTGTACACCATGTTACAATTCTAGACATAGTTACTGGCAAGTTACCCAATGGGACTGTTATTTAATTAGGTACAAATTGCCTTTCATCCAACCCAAGGCTATTGTAGAACAGTAAAAATATTACGTAGTAAAAGGACAAAATATCCTTTTTCAAACCAATAAAATGCCGAAGCAGCAAAGCTGCAGAACAATTAAGCAGAGATTCTAGAACTGTGGAAAAGATGCTATGTGCATACACATGGGTGTATTCAGGATGACATATAAAGGATTGCAGAAGCTGGAGATTGTCTGCAGTTGAACTGGTTTGAGGGATTTGCTAGATGTGTAAAAAAAAAACCTCCTCCATCGTTTGGCCATGCAAGGCTGGGTTAGCAGAGAAGCCAGGACTCAGCTGACACATCTCCCCTAAGGCAAGATTTAAGAAAATGCAGATGTTCCTGCACATTCTTACAAAAGTCGGTGCATTCCTTGATGTTGTTTAGCCAGTACAGCACTGGGATGATCAGATATTGTCATAGGCCTGAGGAAAAGATATGATGTCCCATCCTTCCCTTCTGCATACATGTTGTTACTAGATTGTTTAGGCTGTATATTAGGGACCAATATGTTTGACAGAGGCTTTGGTCACACCTAAGGTTTAATCCAGCTTCAGTCCACTTTCAGAGTGACAAGTTGTTTTCTTTCAATGTTAAATAACTCAGAAAACTCACCTTTGCGAAAGGTAACGTGGAAAGAAAATGACTGGTCACTTTGCTAACATGTTCTCGTCCTCTGAAGGTGGACTGAAGCTGGATTAAACCTTAGGTTTAGCCACAGATGCAAAATGCTCAATTTGCATAAGATTTAAATGGAGGCTCAAAGATCATTATATTTCACTGGCAGTGATTGTTCCCCCAAACAAAGTTCTTGACTAGAATCTGTTCCTATTTCCTTAAACTTCCTAAGCTTTTCAAAAATATAAAACAAACAGTATTATTTGTGCAAGAGAGACAGACAGGAGGGAAAGAGAGAAGAACATTGAGTCATGTTTGCAAATATATTCCCCCATGTTTTCTTCTGAAAACAATCATTCTGAAGTTTTCTACTTACAGCACAATATCCTGACTGTTCTTCACACTTAAGTACTTGACCAGAATTTAATTAAAAACTAAGCCCAAAATCAACAAAAATGGAGTTACAATTTCTTTTTGTGTATAAAAAGTGGACAAGAAGGAAATCCCAATGTTTTTTTCTTTCTTCCATTTTTTAATTTTAATTTTTTTTGGGGGGGGCATCTATCTTCCTATGTCCTCAACTTTATTACCATTCAGCACTTATCCCGTTAGAGAGGAGTCAATGTGCATGATATAAGCTATCTCTCCTTCACACAGATGGGCATTTGGCACTAGTCCAGTTGGATGAGACTGTCGGACCGAGTCACGTTCTAGGTGTTCTGTAGCTTGTGGCCCGTGAAATGATTTTGATACGGTGGAGAGCTCTTAAAGGCACAGCACAGATCTATTCTGCTTTTGAGTTTATTATTTGATCGGGGTCTTTATTATGCCTCCTTGCCTGATGCTTTTAAACACTGATGGCACTTTGGTGTAGGAGCACTCTGGTTGTGCTCTTGACTTTCAATTTATTTGTGATCAAATGCCAGATTATTTTTTTAACCCTTAGATGTGAATCTCCGATACGTTTCACATCAGTAGGATCTGGCTTCTCTGACTCAGAATATGTTTTGTTCTCAAAGGCCAAACATTCTTGTCCTTATCATCATTTTCTGTCCATAATACTTTGCGAGGAAGAACATTTGTGGTTTAGCACCAGGGTACTCAACTGCAGCCCTCCAGGTATTCTTGACTTACAGCTTCCATCATTCCTTGTCATTAGCTGGGCTGGCTGGGACCGAGGGGTGTTATGGTTCTGACATATCAGGAGCACTATCTTAATTATGTTTTAATATTTGATATTGGATTTTATAATTTTAAAAATAGATAGTTTGCTGTTTTAATGTATTGGATTTTAAATGTTGCTACCTGCCCTGAGACCTTCGGATATTGGGCAGGATATGAATGAATGAATGAATGAATGAATGAATGAATGAATGAATGAAGGAAGGAAGGAAGGAAGGAAGGAAGGAAGGAAGGAAGGAAGGAAGGAAGGAAAATTTTATCCTCATTGTAACCCACCCGGGGACCATTTGGTGAAGGGTGGGATATAAATTTCTTAAATAAATAATAACAATAAAAGTACCCAAGCAAAGACCCTGCAATCTGTTTAGACTTCATAACAGTGTTGATGTATATTGATGTACAGAAGGAACATTGTAGGATACAAGGATACAACCACTAGAGTACATGGTGGTCAACTTCCCATGAAATTGGATGTGCACATTTAATGAGGAGCCTTTTGCCCCATACCTTGTGAGGAAGGCAAGAAAGGCTACCAGCCAACCAGCAAGCCAACAAGAAGGCACCCAGTAGTGCCCTATATATGGAACTGCAGGCCATGCTTTGGCTTATTGAGACACATAGGGAGGGGCTGAACACATGAACAGAAAAATCTCATGACTGTGATGTCACAAAAATGGTAAAACATGGAATATTGACAGTGTGTCTAGGAAAACCTTCTCTCTGCAGAACCACTTTACTCCAGACTACTGGCAAAATACACCTTTTTAAATCAGTGTCTGGAGGCAGGCAAAGCATGCCTCTTAGCATGATGCTACATTAAGAACCAGGGATGGCTCTATGAAAATGGATTCTAGGAATTTAGATTACAATCTCTCAAAAATAAAGATAGCTTTATATTTACATACTTGTAAACTAGGGACATGCACGAAACACACAAACCCTTCAATTTGATATCAAATTGAAGGCTTTGTATGAAGGTCCCCTCCTGTGCAAACATTTGTTGAATGTTCACATGCAGAGGGAATCCCCGCTCCCTTCCCATCTTGCCCTTCCACTCACCTGCTGTGGTGGCTGCCATCATTTGTACCCTCCTCCGAGCCTCAACTAGATCTTCCGGAGGTGTGCAAAACAGTTTTGAGACTGCCACTATTCAGGAACCATGGGAAATCTCACGAGCTGTGGCTGGACTTACAAGTTGGCAGGGTCGGAGGGGGGCACTGGAGGCCAAGGGTGGGCAGTTCTGGCCTTTGTTAAAAGTTCTGTGAAGGCTGACTACATTTAATTCACCTGCAAATCAACAAAGCTTCCAATCTGAATGTGAATTTGAACCAGACAAATATTTTCCACCCATCCCTGTTGTGAACTATACAGTTGCTAGGTTACCAACTTACCAAGAAAGATGTGGAGAGCTTGAGGAAATCTGACTTCCTTTTGACTAGAGATGTTGCTTCCATAGAGAGGTCGCTAACGGGATTAGCCAGGGATTAGCTGATCTCCTTCTGAGATCACTCTGGGCAGTCTGGAGGCTGATGATATGCCTGGTGCTTCGATTTCCTTCTGATCTCTGGAATTTGGAAATGGTTTAGACCAGGGGTCCCCAACCACTGGTCTGCATACCAGGACCAGGCCATTGGTGTTTTTTTTGCCGGTCTGCACCGCCGCCACAGACCAGCACTGAACACTGGCAGTGTGCTCTGCTCTGTGGTGGCTCAGAGCACCCTGTGTGGGGTGGACGTAGTCCGCTGCCCCGCCTTGTCATGCCCTGCATAGTGTTTTCTGCCAGGAGCATGACATTTTAAATGTCATAATTAAATGATAAGTATGCACTAAACTCCAACCCCCTCCGTAACCCTGCCCCATATGACCAAAGCCCCACCCCTGACCCACCCCCATGCCGGGCCATGGAAAAATGGTCTTGCTTGAAGCCAGTCCCTGGTGCAAAAAAGGTTGGGGACCACTGGTTTAGACAGTTGACAAGATCCCTCTGAAGTGCCCTCTCCCTGCTTGCAGAGTCCTCTGAGCTCCATGGGTCCAAGTTGAAGACCGTGGAATGACTGGGAAGACCACTAGAGCGCTAGCAAAGGAAATTGCCTAATGAACATAGCTGAAAGTTACCACGTCTGCTTTGCAAGAGACGTGGGCAATAAAGAAGACTTTCCTACCTTTTTTGAGTTCCCAGGTCGCCAACTGGCAGAGATTTTTTGAAGAAATGTTTCCGATCACAGGACAGAGCAAAGCACCGTTTATTCAACCCTTTCTTTTTCTCAGTATGTGAAATTTTATGTTCTTTGCAGGATTTTCTTCTTAAGGTTTCATTGAATGTTCATAAAATCCGCTTTGTATGTAGGTGACCCTATATTGCTCCAGCAATCATTAGCATGGAATCACCAGAATTCAGTATTAAAAAGAGCATTAAAAGTTTCCCCACCAAGAATGGAGCTTTCTAATATATTTAAACACTGCAGATATCACTTAAAATAAGTACTGAGAAGATTATATAGTACTTAATTATCCTTCTGATTACCTACAACATTGAGGATATGTTTGGACATTTAATTTTCAATGAGGAATTATGTACATTTGCATGTCTGGTGTTGACTTATTCATCCTGACAAAACTCCTTCAAATTTTCTGCTATTAAGTGCAAACACTGTCATTCTTAAGACATTTACATTGATAAATGCTGTGCAAAAATGTAAATGCCATTAGAAATGTGGGCTGCATTACATGGTATCTAACATAAGCTTTGAGCTGCATTACTGTATATAAATTAGCCTTTGAATTAATAGTGGTGACTATAATGTTTTCATTGGGTAAAATCCTTTCCTTATCTGAAAGCAAACATTATAGTTGTATGCTCTTGCTATTGAACAGTTTTCCAATTGTTGGTATTCCCACTTAGGTCGAGATTTTTATTGGAACAATTCATAAGACCTCTGATTCTTATTTCTCAGGTATTCCCACTGGGCCTTTCTGCACTTACTGTGCTATGATCTGCTTTCTGAGAGGCCCACTGGTTCAGACCATGACATGGCACAATCTGGAAAGGTGGCATCTTAATGGTGAACATTGTTTTATCCTAGCTCCTACATGAGCTTTGTAACCAGATCTGACAGGGCTCTGACAGCTAGGAATGAAAGGTTCTAGCCTTGGAGCCCCTGAGGGGTGTATTTTGACAGTGCAATAAGGCACAGCACCAAAATGGATTGCCCCTAGACTGGGCCATGGAGATGTACATCTTCAGCATGCCTTTGTGTTCTGGATTTGATCCTGCTAATATGTCGGGTAGACCTTGGGCCTCCTGATTAGATCACACTCTGCCCTGTGCAGGCAAAGCACCAGTGATGCTCCACACTAATGTGAAGTCAGAAGAGGTCCTGAAGAGGACCTTGGGGGATCATAATCCTGATTAAAGGTAAGTGCTGAAAGGCCCTCTTGGTGGTAGATATGCATGGTATGACTTATAACCTGGTTGGGAATAGCTGCAGCTTCATTGGTAGACCAACTGCCTGGAAAGTAAAGGGTTAAATGATTCATCCCTGGCATCTTCTCTGAAGAAAATATTTGCAAATACTCCTTTGTCTGCCAAGAAAACTGCATAGATAAGTCCTTGTAGTCATCAAGAGTTGAGCTTAACTCATTGGTACCAAATGACAATATAACTTTGTTGGATAGTGTTGGTTTTGGGCTTTTATTAAAAACTTCTAAAGTTCTGGTGTGCTGTGTAATGCAAATGATGTTTTATATGCAGCTTTATATACTGTAGCATTATTAATTTTTGATAATGAATTGGGGAGATGCTCATCAGTAACATGAGCTTTCTCCCTTGGGCCCCTCTACTCTACATAGAAAATTCCTGAGAAAGGAAATAGGAAGAGTACCAAGTTCCATAATCACATTTTGTTCATACACTCAGCCCCTCCCTGTGTGCTCAGCATTTTACTAGGTCTGTGTATTTTGGGGTGAAGGTGAATTTTCATTAGTTCTTCTGCAGTTCACCCACACAGATGAAAAAAATGTGGAGTGATGTGATACTCTACAGCAAGAATGCTTAAAACTACTATTTTTAAAACCAGAGTATTGGGTGTATAATGCACAGCTACAGAGGAGAATCATTGACAATCGCTGGTGTGCATTACACTCATTTCCCCCCCCCCACCTGGACAAGACAAGTCTCTGGATGGGCAAAACCAATCTCTAGCCAAACCTCTTCCATGCTCCAACAGGTCTGTCCCCCAAGTATTCTCACCAATGACCATCAATCCTTTTTGAGTAAGTTACTAGAAACATTACAGTCACTTGTCCTTTTTCTTCAAGTCCTGAGAACAGTGAACTTAACTAAAGCTACAGAAGTCATCAGAGAGTGGGTTTTCAATGTCTATAACAGCTTCACAATTGGTAGATCCAATAGAAGCATCTCTCTCATCTCCAGCAGAGCTTCCTCTTCCCCAAACTATTTAAACATTCTGCATATCTTAACATAGCTGTTCTGCTACACTGTTCCCTTTTCAAGGATATTCATACAACATTGCCAGTGTTTCATAAACTCCCCGGAAGACTTCTCCCCGGAATTGGTTGAAGGAGGTTGTCTGTAACTGCATCACCCCAGGGCCATCCAGATATTTTGGATACCCTGCTCTTGGGTCAGCTGGAGAGGGATCCTAAGGGTGTATGGACATGGCGAGCAACTATAGATGTGAACAATCTTCTCTCGTATGGCTTAAATTAAAATAACATGCTTTGAATCTTTTTCTGTTCTTCGTCAAAGGCAGCAAGCTAAAGTAGAGTCTGATGAGAGAGGAGATGAGCAATTAATCTCATAGGTTTTTTTCCCCCAAGTCATTAAAACTGTGTCTACAAGATATTCCTTCATTTTCTGGTGTGACAAAACAAGGACAAAACCCCCTTATGACTCCTCTGACCTCAGCTCCTTAGTCTGAGCTGCCCGGGGGGTTAGAGAAGCGATTCTCTCAAATCCTTGACATTAGGATCTTTGTATAAAACACAATGGCAGAAAATTCAACTCCTCACTTTTGCAGCCAAGCTGATAATCGCTGGTGACCAGAACAGATTTGCATGTTAAAAAGAGTAACAGGGGAGCACATAAAAAGAAAAGTTTTTTTTATTAATCAAGAATACTTTTATCCTTCTGGGTATTATTAATATCATTGTGAACATTGGACAATGCACATGGGATTTCATCTGAGTTTGGTAACATTTATATGCCTCCCTTCATGTTAATAGTTAATTTGCAATGGTTTGAGTCTTAATTCTCTGATAAGGTAAAAAGTAATTAAGCTCTTCTTGGAGAATGGGTAGTGTCAAAAAGTAACTAGTGTTTTGTTAGAATTTAACTAGCTTAAAAATAATGCTACTGAGGAGAGTATTATGTTTCTACTGATATGGATACAAGAAGTCACATACTTCTAGATGTGGAAATGAACTGGTCCTGGCAAAAGTGAAATATTAAAAGAATGTACCGGTCAAGACTAGCAAACATCTAGCTCAGCAGATGTAACTAAACTAAAATTAATTAGGTCCTTAAGGTGGTGATACCGCTTGGTTTCATTGCTCCAGTGTTTCTTGCTAAACGTTCAATAAGATCTTTATTTTATTTTTTTATTTGCATTTCTGTCACACCCTATACCGAAAGGTCTCAGGGTGGGTAAAATCAACAGGATATATTAAAACAATAAAAGTGTCTGTTAAGCGTGAAGAGACAGTATACTCCCATTTAGCCAAAGGCCAGGGCAAAGAGGTGCATCTTCACTGTCCTCCTCAACATATACAATGAAGGGGCCTGATGCACCTCAAGGGGGGAGACTGTTCCATAGCCTGGAGCCATCACTGCGAAGGCCCTCTCCTGGGTGTGCACTCCTTTTACCACTGAAGGTGGTGGGACAACCAGGAGGGCCTCCCCTCCAGGTCTTAAGGCACAGGCAGGTTGATATGGGAGAAGGGGTTGGTGCCCTAAAGACATTTAAAGAGATGTAATATTAGGATAAGTGAGGGTAAAGAGAAGGAAATGGCTATGAGAGGTTTTCAGCCACTTTTCTACTGTTCATCAAGGCCACCAGGTGATGCACCATCGCGTTAAGTGGCAAAAATATGAAGGTTATGAGTAGACATGTACCCAAACTAAAACTGTGTGTTTGGTTTACCATCAAACCAAACACCTGTTCAATTAGATGGGGAAGTAGTTAACCAAAGAAATAGTTGTTCATGTCACGTTTGATGACATAATAATATTTTCTTCAAATATAAGAAATAACATTTTTCCCCCATTGAAAAAAATCATATTCAATGGCAAAACACACAGTGGATGCAAACCATTCTATTGAATAATTTACATTTGCAAGCAGAGGACTAGTTTGATTTTATTGAATTTATGGGTATTAAAACAACTGAATATTCAGTTTGATGTAAACATTCTCATACTGACTTGTTTGCTATCAACCTCAAACCTTCTGAGTCCATTCAGCACAGCTCTAGTTGTAAGTGGTGATAGATAACATCAGCCCCTTCCCACTCTCGGAAATTCGTGATTTGTCAAATCATCATCGTCATCACTATCTTTATCCTAAAGCAGTTTACAAATGTAAACTAACAAAACAATCTCTACCTTCAGCAGTACAAAAAGCTAAGCAGGTGGGGGATTTAGAGATTGTGTCAGCTTCCATATGTTGCTTTTCCAAGAATGCAATTAAGAGGTGGATTTTCAGTTAGTCGTGACTGTGTGTTTCCTTGGACCTTTTTGCACGTACCTTTCTTAATCCAGATTAAGAAGATCCATATGGGTGCTTCCGCACAGGCTTTTTAACACCCATTAAGCACACATTCGGAATCCCGCGTCCGCATACGCGTTGCTCTTTTCGACACTTCCAGTGAGACGCGTCCGCACAGCAACGCGCATTCGTCGCACTTTCGGGAGACCATGTCCACATTGTCAGACCTATTAAGCACGCTTCCGGTGAGGTGCGTCCGCACCTATCCATGCCTAAAGTGTGCTTAATGGGTGTTAATCTTCATATCTGGTAAGGTTTTCTGTTTTTCATCAGTTCTGCTGTCACCTGGAATAGCAATGTCAATGATAAACACTTTGTCTTTTTTCATGATTGTGATGCGTGGCGTGTTATGTTCCAGTGTTCGATCAGTCTGAAGTCAGAAGTCCCACAGTAGTTTAGCTTGTTTGTTTTGACCACTTTTTCTGGTCTTCTGGTCCCACCAGTTCTTTGCCACCGGCAGATGGTAGTTCTGGCATAAGTTCCAGTTTATCCTTAGTGCCACTATGTTGTGCCTCTGTTTATAGTCTGTGTGATCTTTTTGCAGCAGCTCAGAATGTGGTCAATCATATTTATTATTATTATTATTATTATTATTATTATTATTATTATTATTATTATTATTATTATTATTATTATTATTATTATTATTATTATTCAGCAAATCTGTCATTCAAAATTGTGCATCATTGGAGACACCATAAGCATCACCTTGAAGCATGTTCCTGTTGTTCTATTCCTTTTGCCTGTATGTTTGCAAACACTTTATTTTTAGAACTCTCCCAAAGTCCAAACTTTCTCCTTTTTGTATACTAGTGCTTTCTTCTGTTTTTTTTTCAAATAAAGGTGATTATTCTCTCCTTCCACTGCAGAGCAGGAAATTTTCTTCACAAAATTTTCAAATCTGGATATACATATCTGGGCAAAGACAGAGCTATTATTTCATGTTACTGAATTTTAAGCAAAAAATATTGTGTTTAAATTAAGTTTGTTCAACAAATTCATGCCGGAAACTTTTCCAGATAAGCTGAGCAAGCAGTTTATGCGGATTTACAGAGAAAATATTCCTGCTGTATGATGAGGCAGGAAGTGATTGTACTGATGGGGGAAATGGAAGGTGCTTTGTGGGCTGAACAAATCGGCCAACAAGTCACATGGCTCAAACTGACAGTTTCGTCAGCCAATCACACAGCCAAACTTTTCGGCCCACTGGGAGATCTCTATTTTCAAGCAGAATGTCTGGGCAGTGGTGCAGACAGCATGTTGGTCACATTTAAAGTGGATTTTTGTGGGCACAAATGAAGAAAGGTGTTGGTGCAAATGAAGAGATTACAGGCAAAGCAGAGGAAAAGGGCGCCTCCCTTCCAGAGAGGCTGACTGCCTCTGGGAAGAGTCCCCTTTTATTAGAGGATAGAATTAAAACAACAACACCACCATACTGCCTGGATCCAGGAATCATCTGACATCAACCACACACACACTACAGCTGCATTCAGCTGTGCTAACACCCACACCTCATTGCAACTGTTTTCAGGTGCGCTATTTGCTCATCAGCAGTTCCTGGTTGTAGTTAAACTGCTACATGAAATGTTTTTGTTACATCGAATATAAGCCAACATGGTTACAGCATAGTTCAACAGATTTCCTATGAAAAATTAGACTGGGAAAGAAGGCACTTTGGAGGGGGTTGCTTTTAAAACAAAAAAATTACCTGTCTATAAATATGCTCTTAGTTCTCCAATTCTGCTGTAGGCCCTGTCACTTCCACCCTCCTCTAGTATTAATTCCCTGCAGATTGGACCACAAAGTGGCAAAGATGAGGCAGTGAAGCTTGTCCTTGCCTACCCAAGATATGCCTCAATCTTTTCTGCACAGTGTCTAGACGGGTCAGGTGAAAAGGCTTCCTATGACTATATTGTGCCTACCACTCTGTAGTCATGACCACAGACTGCTGCTGTTAGTAGAGCCTGATAGGATGGCTACTGTGGAGGATTCTCTTAGTGACCCAAAGGAATGTCTCAAAGAGGGTAATTGTCAGAATTATCAGCTATGATTTGTATAGCTCATTTGTTTGGGATCTATTTTATTTTATGCAAGAAGCAAACAATTCCATTATTTTATGAACTGTATCTATTTAATAACACCCCTACATTTTTACTACTGTTTCTAGAACACACCAGTGGGAACTCCAATTTTCATAGTTAATGCCACCGATCCAGACCAAGGCGCCGGTGGAAGCGTGCTTTATTCCTTCCAGCCTCCATCCAACTTCTTTGCCATTGATAGTGGCCGTGGCATTGTGTCGGTTATCCGAGCCCTGGATTATGAAGTAACACAGGCCTACCAACTTCAGGTCAATGCTACAGTGAGTATGACACTTTTTCCTGTTGTTTTGTTTCAAAAATTCTGGACGTAGATAGCATTTGCTAGCATGTACGTGCTGGGTCTGCCCAGAACCTTTGAAGATAGGAAACCACTGGCAAATAACATGTTGGCCGTGGTCACACCTTCACTTTAAAACTCTCTGCACCCCTTCCTCCCTAGTCAAAAGTAGTTAGTCAAAGAGGATGGTTACTTCCGCTCTGCCTGTCCATCTTTCCCTTGCTGTTTTATTATTATTATTATTGTAGGGCAACTGTCTTTTCAGATATGTGAGCCACAGTATTTTCTTAGAGGCCAGTACATCCCAAATCACCTTGGAGGGTTCCTCTTTAATTTGGGATACTTAATTAATTCCCACTTAGCCTAGGAGGATCCCATATCTGTCATTAATGGTCTTATTTGGCTAACTCTAGGATTTGTGTGAATCAAAAATACCCATCTGCTAACGAGTTGGACAACCTTATGGTAAATTGGTGACATCTTGTGTTTATTCCTAGATCTAGAACTGTTCTAGATGAAGACAACAGATATTTTTGTTTCATATGTGTTTAATTCTCTTTCATTTTTTTTTCTGAAGGACCAAGATAAAACCAAGCCCCTCTCCACTCTGGCAAATCTTGCTATCACGATCACTGATATACAAGATATGGATCCAGTTTTCATCAACCTGCCCTATAGTACAAATATTTATGAGAACTCTCCTCCGGTAAGAGAATTCAACAGGTATCTTTAAAGTACTAGGGTATATAAGCTCTAATAATAAACATTTATGGATTAATTTATTATTTGGAAAAGTGGATAACTACTGCAGAGAAGAATATAAGTAGAAGGGCCACTGTCAGACCTTCACTTTAAGCCTTCCTCTGTCCATCTTCAGGTCTGATTGCTCACATTTCTTCATTTCCTATCCGTGTTATTTGTTGACCTTCCACCCTCCATTTGGACTTTTCTTTCAGTCAGTCAAATATTTCTTATGGTCAAGTGACCAAAATTCAACGTATAAGCTGGACTGACGATAGTCAACTAGCTGAACTAGTAAAATGTTACAAATACACTGGCATGGTGATTCAGAGCTCTTGGAGATGTTGAATGCGCAGCATCTGTGTCCTAGAGAAATGCCGTGGTTATTCTAAAATTAGTAGACAATGAAGTGAGCAGTTTGGGTTAGCGGCAATTAAACTAATTGAAGCCAAAACTATTGTGCAGTTAATGTATGGAATTCAATTAGGGCCTTTTAGTAATTTTAGGACATATGAACATATTTTATCATGATTCATGTTGCAAAAAATATCTTTTAAATTCACTTCTGAGATTGGAAACTGTTGGTATATTGCAAGTGTACATCACTTCAGCATATAAAGGAATTAATTTATGTATATTAAAGTCGCAGTCCTGGGAGAACTGATTTGAATAACAAGGGCCCTGGTCAGCAAAACAGGTCAGCCTGTTCATGATTTCAAATTGAGATTGTACCAGTGCTGGTCAGATGTGGATCGATATCGGTCATCCTGAGGCTGTTCCTGCCTTGGGCTGCATTGGTCACACATTTCTGCAGAGATTGTCCTGGGGTCCCTCCACAGAGCTCTTAGTTCCCCACCTCTTTTGCTACATCACACCTATCTCATTTCCTATTAGATACCATTCATGTCGCTCGAGGGAGGCGCTTCCTTTTGGATGTTATTCATGTCACTCAGGGGAGTCAAGGGTGTATGAATGCAGTTCTCTTTAAAGCCTACTCCCCCACCTCCACACACAGCCTTTCTTTTTTATCTGCCTTTCTTCTCCTTGCAATTAATTTTTCAAAGAAATAATATGCTTTGCTTAAGTCTGTTGCAGGACAGGCAGGATAGCAGTTAGAAAGGTTTGGATACATTCTCAGCACAGATACCATCATTTTAAACATGCTGTGTATTGTTTTAGATTTGTTGGGTTTTTTTTAAAGTGCTTTTAATGTATATTCTGTTTTAATCTGTTTTAATGGTTGTTACCCACCCAGAGACCTTTGGGTATGGGGCGGATAGAAATGTAAATAATAAATAAATAAAAATAAATTTGTGTAAATTGCTAGAGAGAGGAATCATACATATAAACTGAGGAGAGGGAGAGGTGCCCCACAAACTCTATGCATGCCGATTGGCTGAATGGGAGGTGCCTCATGAACTCTGCACATGCCAATTGGCTGAAAGGAGATACTGGGTGCTACTCACCACAGCACAGTTCTGCCTTCTTTAGGCCATCTTCCCACTTACAGGTGAGGAAGCAAACGATGGACTGGAATGGTCTGTTATGTCATGGTCAAGCTAGTAGAAAGATGGACTCTAGCATCTCTAGACATGATGAAAATAAGTTATAAGACTCACAAGTTATAGATAAGTAAATTTATGTTGAAACAAATCAAGAAGTTGCATGCTTCAAGTCTGTTCGTCAACGTGCTCTCTGCTAAAGTATAGTTTTCTTAGTATAAGAGAAAACAACAGAAACTGATACTCTCAAGTATAGAGCTTCAGGCCAGGGTGAGAATTTTGGACCGTTTCTGCACTTACTTTACAGGGTGGATCCAGCTGGACTGGTCCAGGCAGGAGCTGTTCCAGTGGCAGGAACTCCTCCACAGTACTGGAATGAGTCTTCTGCATTTGAAAGACTGTCCTGTAAGGCACTTCATACCAGCTCTGGAGACTGTGCAATCTCTAGAGTCACTTCTAAATTTTCCTAACACTAGGAACTAACTTTCCTTGACTTGGTTCAACCTAGGGATGCATTTTGGTGGCACAATTTGGTTTTTATTTGAGACTCTACTTGGTGTTACCTGTATTATTGCAACTCTGTTCATCCATTTACACTTATATGCTGAATGATGTAGTATATCCTATTGTGTGTCCAGACCTAGGAAAGCTGCATATCGGAATGTGCAGCTGAGGCATGGGTATCACATCTGATAACCAATCCTGAATAGCAGTGACGCATTATGCTGCCAGTATTTCAGATTTACCTACTGTGGAATGATTAACACCCGCGCCACAGTATAAGGTAAATTCTAACATTCTCGCCAGTCCAGACTGGATGGCGAGAACAGCGAATGAGAGCTGAACCCGCAGCTCAGCTCCTTTTGGCTGCCCCTTCCCATGTGTTTCATGTGCCATGGAAATCTTGCAGCCGCTGCCGAGGGAGCTCCAGACCTCCATTGGGAGTGGGGACAAGGAGTCATCACTTCGCAGCAGCTAAAGTTTGTATTCTTTTATAACTTCAGATTTAATCTGCTAGTCTGGAAGCTGCCCTATTGTCATCCAAACTGAAGTAGCCCATTACCATCCTTTTTCACTTTCAAATCTCCTTGTTGTTTTCCAGATTAAGTTTTCCACAATGGGTGTCTTGATAAAATAAGGAACTACTTTTTCAGTGCAGGCATTTCCTGCAGCTTTGGTCTGGCCATGTTGTCTCATCTAAAGCCCAAACTATTGTGAAGGATTTTGCGTTATTTTCCCATAACTCCTGCAGATTTCAGTTTGTCTATTTGGACAACTTGCTCTCTGTTGTTATTTTTGGTTAAACAGGTAAATGTTCATACAGTATTCTCTTCATGACTGATAAATTGAGAGTAGCAATGATATACACAGTGAGTTGCTTGGGAATGCAATACGAAATATACCAGAACATAAAATTGCTTCTGAAATGCTGACATTTGCCTGTGTTGTGCTAAACCTGATGAGAGATAACTTTCTCAGAAACAACAGGCTTGAAATATTATTGTTACCTATCTTTTATCTTAATACGCTTTGAATATCTGCAGCCCAAGTGTTTCTGAGAACAGCAGGCAGATGTCAACCAGAAAGACTGGTTTATAATTTTCACTTAAATTATGAAAAATTACTGTTTTCCCCTTGCTTGAATTGTATCTGGAAACCGGTGTCTTTTTAAAGGATCAGTGAAATATGTCTGACCCATTTTGCATCTTGTGAAGACAAATGTATTAAATGGGCGTACATAGTAGCCTAAAGTCATTATTTTGCCAGTACTAGACTGATGAGCAGGGTATAGAATTTGCTAAATTGATTTATGCATTACAATTTTAAATATATATACAAAAACAGAATATATATAAATTTACTAAGTTTATCTTTATCTCGTTTCTTTTGTCTCCTACAAAAGCAAAAATAAAAAGGATATGAGGCGGTTAAATACAAAGATATTGTAAAACTTTTGACCTGACATGTTTTCTCATTGCTTGAAATCCACAATATTTTATTTATTTATTTACATTTATATCCCGCCCCATACCCGAAGGTCTCTGGGCAGGTTACAACCTTCAAACAACAGATTAAAACAGAATATACATTTAAAAAAACTTTAAAAATTCAACAACTTTAAAACAATACACATTATGTTCAAAATAATATTGTGTGGCCTGGGTGGGAAATATAATCAACTCAGCCAAAGGCCAGGGCAAAGAGGTGCGTCTTCACCGCCCTCCTGAATATATATAAGGAAGGGGCAAGACGCATCTCAAGGGGGAGGCTATTCCATACTCTAGGGGCCATCACAGAGAAGGCTCTCTCCCGGGTGCCCACCAACCTCACTACTGAAGGTGGTGGGACAACCAGGAGGGCCTCACCACTTGATCTTAAGGCACGGGCAGGTCGATACGGGAGTAGGCGTTCCTTTAGATATTTGGGGCCCTCTTTTAGGTAAATAAAAAAAGTTGCACATACAATCATTGTGCATATGGAAGATGTTCTTATACTATTTGTATATACTTCAAATTTTTTTCAAACAAATCTTCATATGGAGCTGAAGTGCCCAATCTAAAACTGTATATATTACCTAATAAAATGCTCCTTTTCCGGAGTGTTGCGTCAAATTTTAATTTTTCACTCAAGTAGCAGCTTGTCATCCAGCCCATCACTGGAGAGCCAAAAGAAGGAGAAGAACTGGATGAAGTACAGCAAATTACTGCAAGCAGATTCCTATCAGCCGTTTGACTGGAATTAAAGAGTGCGAAATAAGATTTCTTGCCTCCAGAATCTGCCTTGGCAGCTTTCCAAGGAAACTTTTCTCTCCTTCTCTCAGTTCTCTCCTTCTGTGATATGGAGCTCCGGTTTGGCTTTTAAGTCTTTAATCCTATAATAGAGAAAAGGAAAGAAAAAAAAAGAGTTGCTATAGCTTCATGTTACAAAACTGGGATATTATGGAATAATGCAAAAGTACTTTCCAAGTACCTTTGTCCAACCTTTACCCTAAAGCTTAAGAATGTTTTAGTAGCTGGTGAAGGGGCAGAGATATTGCAGTCTATTGCATGCTCATTCTTTCTTACGATGTATGATGTATTGACTGAGTTATGCCCAAGTCATGACTGAGTAAAGCTGCATCCAGATATAACTTACTTATTCTGCTATATTTGGATATTCTGGAATAAAGCACGGTTAGAACATAAGAACATAAGAGAAGCCTTGCTGGATCAGGCCACAGCCCATCTAGTCCAGCATCCTGTCACACACAGTGGCCCACCAAATGCTCGTGGGCATCTCGAGCAGAGACAAGGACAAACATTCTCCTGCTCTCGAGTCCCAGCAGAGGGCCTTTGAAGCGCCCCAGTTCCTCCCCCTGCCCCCAGCCTGAAAGATGCATCTAGGCATTCGTTCTAGTAGCCATTGATACATCTGTCATCCATAAATTTGTCCAACCCTACCTTAAAGCCATCCAGACTGGTAGCTGTCACCACCTCTTCTGGCAGCACATTCCAAAAGCCGATGACCCTCTGGGTGAAGAAATACTTCCCCCTGTCAGACCTTATTCTCCTACCCATCAGCTTCATAGAGTGCCCCCTGGTTCTAGTGTTGTGCGATAGAGAAAAGAAATGTTCTCTATCCACCCTTTCTACACCGTGCATAATTTTATATACTTCAATCAGGTCCCCTCTCAAACGCCGTCTCTCCAGACTGAAAAGGCCTAGACGTTGCAGCCTGGTTTCGTAAGGGAGGTGATCCAGACCCTTTATCATTCTGGTTGCCCTTCTCTGCAACTTCTCTAGTTCCACAATATCCTTTTTGAGGTGTGGTGACCAGAATTGTACACAATACTCCAAATGTGGCCTCACCATAGATTTATAAAGGGGCAAAATGACACTTGCTGTCTTATTTTCTATTCCCTTCCTAATTATTCCCAGCATTGAATTTGCTTTTTTCGCTGCTGCCGCGCACTGGGTTGACACCTTCATTGAACTGTCCACCAAAACCCCGAGATCCCTTTCCTGATGTGTTGCAGAAAGCTCAGACCCCATCAGTTTATAGACGTAATTTGGATTCTTGGCCCCAATGTGCATTACTTTGCACTTGTCAAGATTAAAGCACATTTGCCACTTGGTTGCCCACTCACCCAATGCTAAGAGATCCCTCTGGAGCTCTTGGCAATCTCTTTCAGATTTTACTACCCTAAATAATTTAGTATCATCAGCAAACTTTGCTATTTTACTATGTACCCCTTCTTCTAGATCATTGATGAATAAATTAAAAAGCATTGGTCCCAGTACTGAGCCTTGAGGGACCCCACTTTTTACTTCTTTCCACCCTGAGAATTTGTCGTTTATTACTACTCTCTGCTTTCTGCCCTTAAGCCAGTCACAAATCCAGGACAGAACTTGTCCTTTTATTCCATGGCTGATGAGTTTACTCAGTAGCCTTTGATGTGGGACTTTGTCAAAAGCCTTCTGAAGGTCCAGATAGACAATGTCTACTGGTTCACCTTTATCCACGTGTTTATTGACACTCTCAAAGAATTCCAATAAATTTGTGAGGCATGATTTACCTTTGCAGAAGCCATGCTGGCTTTTGTTCAGCAATGCTTTCTCCTCCATGTGCACACTAAGTTTGTCTTTAATAATGGTTTCCATCACCTTACATGGAACTGATGTTAAGCTAACTGGTCTGTAATTGCCTGGATCACCCCTGGATCCTTTTTTGAAGATTGGTGTTACATTTGCTACCCTCCAGTCCTCAGGTACGGAGCCTGATGTTAGGGAAAGATTATATATTTTTGCTAGAAGTTCGGCAATTTCGCATTTGAGTTCCTTAAGGACTCTTGGATGAATACCATCTGGTCCCGGTGACTTGTTCACATTTAGTTTATTAAGACATGCCAGGACCTCTTCCTTGGTTATTTCTGTACAGTTTAACTCTTCAGAAAATACAGGCTCAGCTACTGGCATGTGTCTTCTGTCTTCCTCCGTGAATACGGAAGCAAAAAATTCGTTTAGTCTCTCTGCAATCTCCGTTTCTTCTTTAATTACCCCTTTCTGTCCTTTACCATCTAGTGGTCCAACTGCTCTCCTGGTTGGATTCCTACTTCTGATATACTTATAGAAGTTCTTGTTATTTCTTTTGATGTTTTTAGCAATGTGCTCCTCAAAATCTTTCTTAGCTTTCCTAATGGCTGTCTTGCATTTGTGTTGCCAGTGTCTATGTTCCCTTCTGTTCTCCTCATTTGGACAAGCCTTCCATTTCCTAAATGAACTCTTCTTGTTTTTAATGACTTCATCTACTGCATTTGTGAGCCACATTGGTTTCTTCTTGGACCTAGAAGTCCCCTTTCTTCTTTTAGGAATGCATTCTAGTTGTACTTCCATTATTGTGTTTTTAAGTAGTCTCCATGCATTTTGAAGTGATTTAACTCTTTTGACTTTCCCTTTCCTTTTCACTAATTTCCTCGTTTTGGGGAAGTTTCCTTTATGAAAGTTTAAGGTCTCTGTGTTAGACTTTATTAAGAACTTACTCCCTGTATTTAAGTTGAAGGTTATTGTATTGTGGTCACTGTTACCAATTGGATCAGCTACAGTGACGGCCTTTACTAGGTCTTGAGCATTACTTAGGATCAAGTCCAGGACTGCATTTCCCCTGGTTGGTTCCATGACCATTTGTTCCATGGAACAGTCATTAAGTAGTTCTAGAAATTTTCTCTCTCTATCCTGAGTTGAACAGGAGTTCACCCAGTCTATGTGAGGATAATTGAAGTCCCCCATTATAACTACCCTATTTTTATGGGATACCTCCTTTACCTCCTTCTCCAACTGTTCATCTCCTTTGGGCGTATGGTTGGGAGGATGGTAGCATGTCCCTATTGTTAGACTTCCTTTTTGGCTTGGTATTTTTACCCACACTGCTTCTGTGGAAGAATCAGACTCACCTGGACAGTCCAGTTCATAAGATTCTATCTCTTCTTTAATATACAAGGCTACACCACCTCCATGTCGCCCTTCCCTGTCTTTCCTGTACAGTTTGTAACCTGGGATGACTGTATCCCATTGGTTTTCACTGGTCCACCAGGTTTCAGTTATGCCAATAATATCAATGCTATTTTCCATAACTAAGCTTTCTAGCTCCCCTATTTTGGCTCAAAGGCTCCTGGTATTTGCATATATACATTTATATTCACTCTTCTTGTCCAAATTCTGCCGTCGAGGAACATGCGAAACTAATCCCGCACTAAGCTCTGCATTTTCTGCATATTTCCAGCACTCCTCACTTGAGGGTGCGCTCTCCCGAACTGGATGCTGCCCAGCTCCTGTCGGCTTTCCCCCAGAATCTCCAAGCTTTATTCCAGAAAATCCAAAAATGTCAAAATCAGTAAACGTATTTATTTAATTTCTATCCTGCCCCATACCTGAAGGTCTCTGGATGGGTAACAACCATTAAAATAACAAATTAAAAACAGGATATACATTAAAAAGCACTTTAAAATTTTAACGGTATACTCCTTATTAAAATTATAGTGTCTGATGTCCAGATGCAGTAAATGATGTCCGGATACAGTCATTGTGAGCGTATGGGTTGTATCAAGTTGTGTCCATAATTCTTGGGAAAAGTTTAGCCCAAGGCTGGAGAGAGATTATTGTTTTCCAAAGTATTAAAATATAATATACTAGAACTAAGGTAGGTTTCATGGTTCCTTAAAACCCTATAAAATTCAGATTGACCACAGGTGGATACAGTACAAAATATGCCCTCAAATACTGTATATTTTGATCTTGATTATTCATCCCATTTCAGAGAGATTATTTCTGTATTTTCCCAGAGGCAAGTGAGTATTGACTAGAGGACCTGTGAAAAGTCAATGGGTCCTTCTGTGTTTCCTCTTCGTCAGGATCACTACAGACTTTCCTTCCACGTGCAGAAGATAGGAGGCCCTACCCACCACGGGTGTTCTCTTCCACACAGGATGGAACTATTCATTCTTTCCTGTCATCATGCTTTTTGGAAGGAAGCAAGGGAGGACATAGTCTGCCTCCAAACAGCAGTCCCATGTTCCAGTAGAAAGCAGTAATGTGGGTTAAAGATGTGCACCAATGTATTTTTTCATTCGAATCGAAATGCAAAAATCCGGATTTTTGAAAATCTGACTCAAATCCAGATTATCTGGATCTGTATTTTTGAAAATCCAATTCAAATCGAATGATATGAAAGTCCAGAACATTTATATCTGATTTTCGAATCCATCCACACCTTGTTTTTTCGTGTTTGCATTTCGTTTGCATCCCATTTGTGTCCAGCATTATAAGCACAAATAAACGTGAATTTGACTGTAACAGACGCAATATTCAGATGCAATATATGGAGGCAATTCAGTCAAATCATTTAAAAATCCGTTTTGGATTTTTGAAAATCCGCATTCGAATCCAAACTCAAAAATACGGATTTTTGGAAATTCTATTTGAGTTCCAATGTCAGATTTTCGGATCAGATTTTCAAATATCCATGCACATCCCTAATGTGGTGTATTGCTCCACTGTTATTATTGTTTTCTGTCCTGACCTCAGCACTGTCTTTACACATTTTGATCATGTGCAATCCAAGTAATTTGACTGTTGTGGAATTTCCAGATGTTCACATGACCACTTCCATGCATGCATGGACAACTGTTTCAGCCTCCACGCATGCATGCTGGATGGATCTCCTGTTGCTACTCTGTCCAGAAAGTGCAAGGGTGAGATAGAAATATAAATAAATAAATAAGCTTGTCGCTAAAAAGTGCTGTGGTTACCTACCACGGGTAGGTTTTCCAGCAGTAGTTTTTTAGTATTTTTTAGGGTAAAAAAGTGGGACTTTGGTGGGCTTGCCTACAATATGTGAGGTGACTCCAACATGGCAGTGCCATAACGGTGCTATTTTTGTCCTTTCTGGATGCATCCATGGAGAAGACCTTCACAACAACCACAGAAAAGGTGTATTTATTCAGCTTTTCCATTAAGGGAAGAAATGCCTGTGAGGATCACAGGCTGGGGGGAGGGAGTGAGAGGCTCCTTTCAGCAGTAGTAGGGATCCCATGACCCTCTCAAGCCAATGGGAGCTGCAGAATCTCACTAGGGGGAGACAGGCTGACTGAGACAGAGAGAGAAGCTGGAGGATTTTAAGGGAGTTAGACACAGAAGTTTTAGAGGGAGAGAAAGAACTGACATGAGGGGATATAGAGAAAGATTTTGAAAAGGTTTTGATACAGAACCTTAAGAGAAAAAAGGCAGAGAAACAAAACTTTAACAAAACAGAGGGAAAGGGCTTAAAAGAGGCAGAAGCTATTAAGAGACTGTGAGGGAGTGTACGAAGTTGCCTCAGACTAAGAGCGGGAAAGCCCTTTTCAGTCAGTGAACCACAGTATTTCTTGACAGTTGTTGTTGGGTGTATAAGCAAAGGACTTTATTCTGTTTTCTTACTATTTTATTTCCTTTCTCGTGGACTGAATGACTCAAAGCTGAACCTAAGCTTAATTCTTTATTTTATTTCGTTACTGTATTAATAAAGTTAAAGAGTTCTCCTTACTCAAGTGTTTGCTGCTTTGTGGTAAACCTGTCCAAGGAGAGACTAGCAAAGTGGGGCGCCAGCTTTTTGATGCTACATAAGTAAGCACCTGGGAAAAGTTGGCAGGGTCTGGCGATCCCACAGCTTGCTTTTATTCTGCACCCCTCTAAGGAGTGGTGAGCATAGAAGGGGCTGTGAGGAGATGTGACAATGCCCAGTTCCACCTATATCCTGCTGACAATGCCTTTTCATTCTTTTCAAAAGTAGCACAACTCTGCAGTATAACAGAAGGAGGAGGTTGACTTAAGCAGCAGTTACCGAAGGAGAAGTGTACTAGTTCCTTTTGTATCAGGAATTTATGGGTGTTTTTCCACTGTCACTAAAAGTACCCATTAAGTACCCATTAATGGGTACCAAATGGCATTTTTGTACCCATTAATGAATGCTTAATGGGTACTTCTAGTGAAAGTGGAAAAACACCCTATAAGATCTCCTATATCTCCTATAGGTTTTGTGATTGACATGGCTGATGGATACTTTATTTGGCATAGCAATTAATCTGATAAAAGACAATTTTCTTTGAACTTTGTCCTCCAGCTTTTTTCTTAAAATAAAATGAAAAAAGACCAGCTTTATTCATCCATTTTTACCCCACAGATTCAATATCTCTGTTAATCCCTCCTTAAAATATTTTAGGCTACCCGTGAATGCTTTATTAGAGGCTTGACTTTTTATTAAAAATGAATTTATATACATCCTCTGTCTTAATCCAAGGAAGGAAGATGATAAAATTTCTTCTCCTTCCCCTTGTTTTAAAGCAGATATATATTATTTTAGCAGAGGATGTTGGTTCATCCCTCTACCACTATTCTTTTGCTTGTATCTATTAAGGCAAAGGTTTTTTTCACTGTCACCTGCTTAAAATTGCAGTTTCTCCTATAGATAAGTGGCTTGTGATACAACTACGTAAGATATGTTCCACAGAACACTTGTAACTGTTTTTCTTTCTTTCTTTCTTCCCCAAATATTTATTAGAAAGTAACATACTTAACTTGCAAGTAACAACAACAATAAATAAATAAACACAAAATGTACTGATACATTTCCCCTGTGATAGACCAATTCAGTTGACTTAATTGTGTCTACTATCTGAGCATACAGCCACTTGAATAGAAAACTCTTTTCTGGGGTACATGTATTTGTTTGTGCTAACAATCTTTCTATACATGGTTCCCATATTTGGTGAAAATACTCATTAGTGTTATCTTCCATTTGATGCTGTTTATATGTGATAAATTTGTTTAGCATAATTTTCCTTAATTGATTTTGCCACTCCCTTACTGTTAGATTATCAGCATATTTCCAATTTTTCACCAATATTTGTTGAGCTGCAGCTATCAAATAATGTAATCTTGTTTGTGCATTTATATCAAAATTTAATTCAGTAATGTCATACAACAAGTAAATATTTGGTGAAAATGAGATGTTTATTTCAAACATTTGCCTTGTTTGTTCATGTATCTCACTACAAAATTGTTGCACAGGAGTGCAAAGCCAGACCATATGAAAATATATAGGTAATTGTTGGCACCCTCTCCAGCAATCTTTATTGTTTGTTCTTGTTATATTAGCAAATCTTAATGGTGTAAGGTACCATCTATATAATATTTTTGTATAAGTTTCCTTTATTTTTGTTGATGTGTGCCATGTATGTTTTTTGTTGAACAAATTATTCCATTTTTGGTCTGATCTATTTATTTGCATATCTGTTTCCCATAGGTCTTTCAAAGTTGTCATTTTGGAAGCTTGTAATTCCATCATAAGTTTATAAATTGCTGACGTTATACCTTAAAGAGATGCCATTGCGTGTCTTATTATTAGTTCAAATTTTGTTTGTGAGCGGGAGACTGCATTTTGGCTGAATTCAAGAATTGTTCTAATCCAGTGGTCAGCAAACTCATTAGTCAACAGAGCCAAATATCAAAAGTACAATGACTGAAATTTCTTTTGAGAGCCAGATTTTAAAAACTTAAACTATATAGGTAGGTACATTGTTATTAACTTAATTAGAGTACTCCTAAGCTGGAAGAGCCACACTCAAGGGGCCAAAGAGAGCCACACTCAAGGGGCCGCATGTGGCTTGGGAGCTGCAGTTTGCCCACCACTGTTCTAGTCTATACCAGATAAACCAACCTGCCCTTTGATTAGCAGTAGCATGCTCTTATACTTTCTCAAAGTAAATGACAAACACAGAGAAGAAGAATCATGTGAAGAGATGATAGACAGCCCTAACTTCTAGGCACCATGCAAAGGGGAAATTGTGCATTTCCTGTGGAAGCTGCACATAGCTGCATTCTCATTGGCAACATAAATTAGCTAGCAATCCTGCACTCACCTTCTTCGGCAATATGCTCCATTGAACTAAGTAGGTTTTGTCTCTGAGTAGACAGTGTACAAGATTGCACTGTAAATCTCCTGATCGTTTGATATATGAAAATACAGACTCTGCCTGTGACCTTAAATTCAGCAGGAAGGTCATTTGCAAAGGAAAACCTTTCCTCTTCCACAGTGGAATATTAAACTGTTTCTGACTACGATTATAACATATGGAGGCTGCAAAGGGTTTCGTTTGTAGAGTGAAGCTGACCCATAAATATTTACAGGCCAATTACTATTCCTATGCCATCAGTAATCTCGCACTGCTCAGCAGCTGCCTTCCTTTTGAAATCTGCTGCATAGTTATGACACTTATCATTCTAAGCTACACCATCTCTTCTGACAAGTGATGTGTACATCATCAGGCTATGATTGTGCTCAGTGCTTTTGGAAAGCAGGAGTTTTTGTGATGGGGGCAAGATGCTAGAACTTTGTATTCTTTTCGTGGGATGGAATCACTAAACCTTGTTTTTTGTAGATTTCTTCTCCCTTTGTGCACACATGCTTTGTTTCTACTGTCCTCAAATCTATTTAGAGGCTACTTCCTATAGGTGGTAAGATGGTAGTCACAGATCATGTTGATGATTGTTGGTGTTTTCAAAGGGTCAGGAAACATCAGAGCTATTGATAACATTTTCCTATAATGGAATATTGATATAAGGAGTGAAGGTTGTATTTGTGCAAATTGAGCCAAAGCATTTAGAGGAAAGCCAAGAGTTCAGCTGATGGGGTGAAAGGCTGGGTATACATGATGTAATGGTATCATGAGTCATAAGTACATAAGAGGAGCCCTGCTGGGTCAGGCCCCATCTACTCCAGCATCCTTTCTCACACAGTGGCCAACCAATTGCTTCTGGGTACCTCCTACAGAAGACAAAGGCAAAACCTTCACCTGCTTTTTTAGAGGCATCCTGCCTGTTTCTCCAACCTGGAGATAGTACTTAGGCATTCATTCTAGTAGCCATTGATACACCTGTCCTCCAAATATTTCTTATGACAGTACTTTCCCTAAATGTGCACGGGCATAAGAACATAAGGGAGCCCTGCTGTATCAGGCCACAGCCCATCTAATCCAGCATCCTGTCCCACATAGTGGCCCACCAATTGTTTATGGGCATCTCAAGCAGGAGGCAAAGGCAAAACCTTCACCTGCTCTCGAATCCCAGCAAATGGCCTTTAGAGGCATCCTGCCTGTCTCCCTGACCTGGAGGATGTACCTAAACACCCATTCTAGTGGCCATTGATATGTCTAACCCATGGATTTGTCTAACTCTTTCTTAAAGCCATCTAGCATCCATCATGGTAGCCTGCAGCAATCTTCCTATCAAGAAATGTGTTATACAGGAGTTCCATAAGCCTGGGCTGCTCAGATAGGATGAAGAATTAATGAAATTCTTCCTATTGCATGTGTGATGGCTTGGGAGGAAGAGGAGAGGACAGGTGAGCAAAGGAGATATGGAAGACAGACTTAAGGTGACAGCAGCACTCACGTGCTTACTTTCTGATTTTTCCTGCAGCTGGGCTTCTTTTTCCAAGTGGCCGTGGAGCTGGGTGGGAGTGGAACCAGACAATACTGGTGATGGTGTCATCACAGGGTTCCCTGTATCCTGCAGGAAGTAACTAGGCATCAATTCTAGTAGCCACTGGCTTTCTGCCTTGGCTTTTCTTTATCCCAGCCTGGAGCGCCTCTACTTCCCAAGCACCACCAACATAGCCTAGCCCCGAACTCCTGTTCCTAGATGCCATTCACAACTTGGCACTGACAGCTCTCAAAACTCAAAATGTTCTCTCAGGCTGAAAAAAAATGCTCAACCGTTTTTGTTAAACTGCTGTAAGTACAGTTTGATAGAGCACCAATAGCAACTGTAAGAATTCATTCTAAGTTCTTTATACCTTTTGCAAAATTGTTGAAAAATATGTGGTTTTTGGCAACTGATTCCACAGATAATTCATTGTTTTAGTAAAATAATAAAGCGCTTGGTATATTTCAGTCACTTGCTGCCGTTGTTAAGTGCCTAGACTTGTCTTTTGCATTGTGTGCTTAAGTAATGGAAGTGGTTGAAGCTCAGTGGTAGAGCAAACTGCCTAGATAGACGATTGCAGAAGCCTTTCCCCAGAAGTAGGCAATGGCAAATCACTTTTGTATTCCTGCCAAGAAAACTGCATAGAGTTGCCCATGGAGGAAACCATATAGACATCCACATAGTTAAACAGGAGTCAGACCCAATTTAGTGGTACTCAACAACAAAAAAACTTTCAAAAACAGCAGGAATGTTGTACAATCTCTACTTTTATTATCCTAAGGAGTTTTTAAAGAGAGCTTTCATCTATGTTCCTCAATTTGATCATGTCATTTGTGACTGTAAAACAGGAACAGTTAACCCCTTGTCTGATTGATGTCTCATGAAGACCTCCAAGTATGTTACCCAAAGACTAAGCTGTATGCATTTGGACAATGATAGAACAAGACAAGAAGACTATACAATTCCAAACACAACACAGTAACTTAATCAATGCTTGATGAATGGGAATAAGAATCTCTTCATTGGCTAAGTTGTAGGTATGTGGCTCATATGTGCTTATTATGGAATTGTCTCCCCTTCAGGGTGAGTCACGCCCCTTCTCTGTTTATATTCAGGAAGGTGGTGAAGACGCACCTCTTTGGCCTGGCCCTTGGCTGAGGTGATTATATTTTCTCCTCACTACAGACACCATTATTTTAATATGAGTATATTGTTAGATATGCTGAATTTTTAAAGTGTTTTAATGTATATTATTGCTTTTAATACATAGTCGTTTGTAATTTGTTGTTTTAAAGGTTGTTACAGAAATACAAATAATAAATAAATAATAAGTGCATGTGCATGTGAAAGTGAGGTTGGCCGCACCCATCTACTAGTATGACATTTGGCAGGACATCTCTAGGATTGCCAAAGGGTAGAATGTGAACAAAAAAGAAGATTGTTATAAAAGAAATAACTAGGCATGAGTTACATGATAGCATTCTATTTTTAAAATACTGTATGATTGTTTTTCAAAATACAAATAAATTTCTAAATAGTTTGTATATTTCTGAGGTTTTAGGCAAGGGTCTTCCCCAAACCATCAGATGTTCATGGTTGAAAATTACAGTCCTTTTATGTGGGACTTTATGCATTTAATGTTGTTGAGATGCATTAAATATTGAATATACCAGTGTTCCAGAGAAAGGAGTGATGGTAAACGGAGCGACCTGAAACCTCTTTTGCAGTATCTACTGACTTGGAAAACATAATTACTACTGGTGATTTAGAAACTCTGCTAGTAGCATGGTGGTAACACTTGTCTTATTCAAAGGTCAGTCACAGAGGATTTACAGTTAGTATCTTTAGATGAATATGTTCACATCCACAGAAAACTCTTCCGCGGCTCATAGAGTACAGTGGAAAACAATTCATGGTCTCTCGTAATTGAGATCTTCTGCATTCATGTCATTGAAGATGCTCAAAATAAAACTGCTACTGAATAACGATTCTAAATGGAACTGAATTTGAGGAGAAAATTCAGCAAGTTCTGGTGATTTCAGAACTGAGTAATCATGATTTAGATCTATCTCACATTATAATCTGCACATGTGTGAAAGTTAATTTAGGTCTGAAAGCAAAACACAAAACACATATTCCAGCGTATAATATGACTGGGCGTATAAGACAATCCCAACTTTTCCGGTTAAAATATAGAGTTTGAGATATACTCGCCCTATAAGAAGATGACCCCCGGCATATAAGACGACCCCCGACTTTTGAGAAAGTAGTCTTATATGCCAGAATATACTGTAATCCAAGTAGTAGTTAAAGGAGTGCAGTTTTTGCCATATTTATTGAAGATTCAGGAACTGTAAAAAACATCTTTAGTTTTATTCTTGGAAATGTTCTTCAAAATGCAGACAATTCCCAGTATGTCCCAGTTTGATGTCCTTGATTCTCATAGTTTGTTGTGGTTAAACACTCTTTGACACCTATACAAAGTATATATCAAACAAACAAGATGTGATGATATAGTACATAAGTTCTATTTGTAACTATATTATTCATGTAAGAATACATATGTTTTCTGTATCTTTTTGTGTGCTTTCCTTACTATTGTTATACTGTTGCTGTCAATTACATCTGTTTCATTGCATTTGGTAATTTTCTCTGCCCATGTTATGTTGATGACATAGTTTTAATCTCCTTAGTTATGAATTTCATAAAAAAAAACCAGTATGCATAGTCACTCAAACTCATTTAGTTAGGCCCATGTACTTGATAATGCATAATACTCATTTTTGGGTAGTTTGATGCTATCTAGTGATAATCGAACATTTCAATTTGTTCATGATTTATTCACTAAAGCAGTGGTTCCCAAAGTTGTCTGGGCTACGACACATCTAATATAAGTTTACCAACTTGGGACCCACCTCTAGGAAATTTAACCGTTACCAATATGAATAAAGGACTTTTCAAATAAACAAAGTTTTAATACAATTTTTTATTACTTAATTAAATAATTACATCAAAAAAGTTATTTCAAATACGGTTAAATTTCCTAGAGGTGGGTCCCGACCCACAGTTTGGGAAACCCTGCACTAAAGCTTTATTTTCCTGTGATTATGCAAGGATGTGTATAACCCTGCATGGATATATGCAGTTGGGAGACACCCTGTCCTTGATGGGGTTGTAATGCCCTGGCAGGGACAGGTGCAAAATTTGGAGTGTTCTTGGACTCTGCACCTGATGCTTGAAGCTCAGGTGGACACCGTGGCCAGTAGTGCCTGTTGCCAACTATGGCTGGTTCACTAGTTGATGCCTTTTCTGGACAGACGTGACTTGGCTACAGTTATTCATGCTCTGGTAACCTCCAGACTAGACTATTTTAATGCACTCTACATGGGGCTGCCCTTGAAGATGGTTTGGAAGCTGCGACTAGTGCAGAATGCAGCAGCTAGATTGCTGACCAGATGCACATCACACCGCTCTTAAAAGAGTTGCCCTGGCTGCCAATTCACTACCCAATCCAATTCAAGGGAATTAACTTTAACTTATAAGGCCTTAAATGACTTGGGCCCCAAATATCTGAAGCAATGTCTACTCTCATAATCAACCTGCCCATGCCTTAAGATCTGGAGGGGGGTCCTCCTGGTTGTACAACCACCCTCAGCAGCAAAAGGGGTGGATACCTGGGAGAGGGCCTTCTCAATGATGGCCCCTAGGCTATGGAATAGTTTCCCTCTTGAGGTGTGCCTGTCATCTTCATTGTACACTTTTAGAAAGGCAGTGAAGACACACCTCTTTGCCCTGGCCTTCAGTTAAATGGGGATACACTTTTCTCTTTTCATTGGTAGTTGCTGTTATTGTTTCAATTATGTTGATTTTAGATGTTGTTACTTGCCCAGAAACCTCCAGGTATAGAGTGGGATAAAAACATAAATAAATAAATAAATAAATAGTTTGCACTGGGTTGGTTGACCAAACCAGCAAACTCCCTGGAAAACCAGGCCTGCACTGTGGTTTAGCCTCCTGGGATGACTCCTGGGAGAATACTTCATCCTCATTGGATGAGGTGTTGAGAGTGGGTCGTGGCATGAAAATGATGCAGTAGCTTACAAGCAGTCCAGTAATCTAGCTGATATAGCAGATTAGCCTCTTGTATGCAGATGGTGCACAAGTGAGTCGTTGAGTATATCTTTGCTGGGACACTGGGCACCATTTCGCAAGGTATCCAGAAGCAGTGACTGAAATGAACCCTTTCTAAGCATCTGGTCAAAATAGGTCTGGGCTGACAACTTGGAGGCTACCCAAAGAGGTAGTGACAGGAACCAGCCTGGCTAAGTTTAAGGAAAGGATTAGATAAATTCATGGAGAACAGATGTATCATTGTTTACTAAAATTTAAGCTTAGGTATTGCTTTTAGGTTGGAGTAACAAGCAGGATGCCTCTAAAAACCATTTGCAGGGAGTTGAGATCAGCTTGAAGGTTCTGCCTTTGTCCACATTGTCTACATTTGTATGCTTTAAAACAATTCTACATTAATTTCTTGGCTCAAAAATGTACCTTTTTTAAAAAAAAAAGTTGTTTATGTGAATCTTTGCAGAACCTGTTTGACTACTGTTTATCTATAGATATTAGTCTTTTACTTGTTTTGGAAATTGTTAGAAATTAGATATATTTATCCTTCCCTGATAGATATAAACATTCACGTATGGCGCTTTTTGTGGCAGGACTATAACCCAGAGTTAATTAACTAAAAGTAATTATAATAAAAATTTGGAATAATAAGACATTTGGGTAGGAGATAAAAATGAAGTGGTTCTCTCTGACCCCTGACCTTCAGATAACACATTATGATGCTGCTTTGCTGCCACTAAGGCAAATGTACTCTTGTCTCATTAGACTGAAAATGCCATTGCTGACACTTTTTTTCTGAGGACAAAATAGATGCCTTTTTTCCCTTGGCCTCAATAAACAAAGGAAAGCAGAACAACCTAAAGTCATAAATGTGTTCACACTACATTAATTATTATTATGTGTATAAATATGAACATTTGTTGTATAACCATGACCCCAGGAGAAAATTCATTGCATTTAGACTTGAAAGATGAAGAGAGGGGGGGGAAAAGAAGGCCTCTGTTCAGAGCTGGCCCATTTGGCTTTGTGTTCAAATTAGTTGTTTGAAAACCAGAATGATATTTTGATATTATGGACTCTTGACCATGTTCATGCTAATGCTTAACCCCCGATATGGATGTTACTAAATGAATAAAGGCTGTAATTAGCTGAATGCAGCATTCCTTAAGTTTCAAAACCAAGGTTTTGTGTCATAATGATAACCCTTCTGCTTTCTATATCCTTTAGCTTTTCAGACAATTACCTTTTCCTTAATTAAACAACATCAAAAAAAGAGATCTGTTTTAAAAGTGAAGACTTTCAATTTCACTTACTCTTAATTCTTGTTATGCATTTTAATCAAAGAACATGAGTTTTCATTGGAAATCAGAGGTAACAGACATTTCTTAGCTCAAAAGGACTCCTTGAAATTCTTGGTTTAATATTTCTTTAGAAAAGGAAAAACAGTAATTTTAATTAAAGTGGAGAAAATTGACAATGTATAAAGCAAGCTTAATTGGCAGTGGTAAAAAGCAGATTTCTCACTAAATATGTGATTAGTCATAAGGTAAGGTAACTTATCTTGATGACTTCTTGGTTAACACCCAAAATTATGTAGTGTCCTGGGTTCCCCACAGTGGAAATTGCAATTGCTTCTGTGTTTTAAATCTGTACATACTTC
Organism: Aspidoscelis tigris stejnegeri; assembly: GCA_023333525.1. Taxonomy (NCBI): domain Eukaryota; kingdom Metazoa; phylum Chordata; class Lepidosauria; order Squamata; family Teiidae; genus Aspidoscelis; species Aspidoscelis tigris. The sequence goes on from JALMGA010000002.1 coordinate 101,089,715, forward strand.
CCAGGGCCTCTGTTTTGTTTTGTTTTGTTTTAAATCAACATCCAGGAGTAATTGTCCCAAGTGAAAAGTAATGTTCCGTCACTAATAGATAATAGTAGCAATGTTGTCTTTCCTTGTCTTCTGCCCCCCCTTTAAAAAAACAGAAAACAAAAACCAATTCTTCTTCTGGATGTCACATGGTTTAGGCCAGTGTCATCTTCAGGGTTACAAGTCAAGATTGAGGCTGGCTGGTGTGAAGGTTGCTGACTTGAATATTAAAAGGTGACAATGGTCATACTGAGAAAGTTTCTTCTAAAAAATGCAACGAGTCTTGAGTTCCTTACAAATAGTCCATAGTTATGTTAATTAATACAGAATCCCTTAGTCACTCGCTCTTGTAGTTTTGAGCTACTGTAGGGATGTGCATGAATGTTTTTTGGGGCATTTGATTCAAAATGAATCAAATGTATTCATACGAATAGATCACATTTGATGTGGTAAAATTCTATTCAATATGAATCTATTCATACGTATTCGTATGAACATTCGATACGTATCTGATATGAACAAATATGTTTATGATACGAATAGATACGTATCTGATATGAACAGATACATAACTGATATGCTTCCCCAGTTTAACAAATGTCCAAACTATTTGTACAAATGTGTGGAAACATTTGTATTTGTTCAAATGTCAGCATACGAATATCACAACATTCGATTCGAGTTGCAATTCGGCCAAATTTAGCTGAATTTCCAAAGGTACAAATATTTGTGCACACCCCTATACTAAACTGGTTACCTCCAGATGCCTCTTACGTATTCTTCAGTCTGAATCTTCTGGAACAAAACACTTCTGGATTATTTCACTTTGCCTAGACGTTAGGTCAATATTCAGTTTTTAAGTATGTCACCCAGCAATACTGAGATTTCTGGTCTCTGTTCCAGAACTGTATCAGGAGCACTGCAGTCATGTCTGGCAAATCAAATATTATTTTGAAATAATTACAGGGTTTTGACCAGGACTGCATCATGACATTATTTACTTATTCCACTATAATTGGATATTCTGGAATAAAGCATAGATATTCATTGATGAATGAATGGTTTGCTAAGTGATACTGAGTACATAATTAGGCACCACTTTTTATAATCAGCAAGGAAATTGTGTATGGGAAGTTCAGTAATGCCTGGAAAACTAAATCCTCCCCCCCCCCTTTGTTGTCTTCAGGGTACAACTGTGAGAATGATAACTGCAATTGACCAAGACAAAGGACGTCCTAGAGGTATTGGATACACAATTGTGTCAGGTGAGTCCTACAGAACAAGTATAATCGGTAGTTTAAGAGTGAAGTGGGAGTGATTTTGGATAAAGGTTCTGAAATGTTGCCACAAACTATAAGGTACCGTTCACCAGGATCCTACTATCCAGCTATTTTGGACAATAGTTTACATCAACATATCCACACTGTCTGGGAGTGATGGGTCTTGTCACCAAAAACATGGGAAAGAGACCGTGTATAGTATGTTTATTATAATTTTCTTCTTTCACAATCCAAAATTATGTGCTTCTCTATTCAATACATTATTTAAGGATAATGATGCGGAAGACCCAGCTAAGTCCAGAGGGTCAAAGAAGTATAAGCATAACTGTCATGTGAGAAATTACCAACATATAAAATTGTGATTTTAGACATTTGAGGCATATCAAGATGGAAGTAAGTTGTTAAATGTAGCTAGGGAACAGGTTATTCTTACTTATCTCTCTCTTTCTTTTTGTACCGAGCAAAAATCTTGAGAAAACTAAGAAAAATAAAGCTTATCAATTTGACAGTATGACTTTTTTGAGATTCAGTCCCCCCCTTTTTTTTTTTTTACCATAATGTATTTTTTCCTGTGAGAAGAATTTGTCAATGACCAGGGAACTGAATCTGATTTAATACCGCCTAACAACAACAACATGTGAATAGCATTGCTTGCTTGCTTATTTTTTTATTTATATTTTTATTCTGTGGTATACCTGAAGGTCTCAGAGTGGGTTACAACAATAAAAAACAATTAAAAGAACCCACTAAAAGCAGTAAATTTAGTTTTTATTGTTTCTTTCAGATAAGAGTGGGATGGATGGATGGATGGATGGATGGATGGATGGATGGATGGATGGATGGATGGATGGACGGGTGGGGGTTTGGGTAGGTTGGGTGGGTTGGGTCCATGAAGCTTAAAGGAGAGTCCGGAGGATAGAGCAATTGGGGGTGGGGATGCGGTCATAAACATTTTCTTTCCCAGATGCTTGGAGGAATGAGAAAAATGGTTAGGGGGATGTATCTTTTGTTGTTAGCACACTGAAATTAAATTGACGATAATCCAGAATATTACTTGCTATATCATGAAAAAAAAATGAACCAAGGTATAATGAACATTTGTTCCAGGTATAATTTTCTCAATATCAGATCCGTTTACCAGGTATTTCTTCACAATTCACTTCCTTATAGGGAATATTATGTGCATGTAAATGCAGAATGTTGTCTGGCACCAGATTTTTCAGAGGAAAGCTTTCTGCAATTCCTGTTTATATATGTCCACAGAGACATGTTCTTAGGCAAGATTGACATGGTGCTGCTATGGTGCTGTGGGACCAACCTTATTAAACAGGGGCTACACATCAAATCTGTGCATGCCCCATGCATCACAAGAGTGCTCCTGGGGCACAGGATAATGCACTTTCCTGTCCCCTAGGACCACTCACTCATGAGAGTTCTCTAATAGCAGAGTGACAGGAAATGCCCTGACAGTTCTTGTCTCCCCCGGTGTCATCTGGACATAGCTTGGTGTGCTCCAACTTTTGCAGAACACAATAAAATGGCCAACTTCTGCACCCATTTCCTGTGCTCAGGAAAACAGCCACAAGTGGAAGCATCAAACTGGAGAACAAAAGTTCCCTGGCTTTATTTTTTCCCTACTGAGAAAGTTGCAAGCATGCAGATAGTGTGCCAATGCTGGAGCATTTGACAGTGTTCTGATAGGAAATCACTGAACGAGCAATCTTGAGTTGCTCTCCTCCTTCCACTGTCATCCAGAAGTTGCCTTAGACTTACGAAAGTCACAATATTTGGGCTCCAGTACATATAAGAGCCACTTCATTAGTCCTTTGACCTTTCTGCACTCACATCTAGTCTGGAGAGAAACAAAAGCAAAACTCTAGACTTCAACCAGCAGTAGGTGAGGATATTGGGCTGGGCTGAGTTTGCCCTTTTCCCCTTTGCAGGGAGTCAAGAGTGGGTGAAGGTTTAGCCTCATCTTTTTCTTGAGATGTCCAGAAGCAAATGATGGGCCACAGTGTGAAACAGGATACTGGGCTGTGGACTGATCCAGCAGAACATCTCTTATGTTCTCTTGTGTTGGCTGGAAACTGTGCCAAATCTGGCCTTTCCCCCCCAGAATACATCAAAGCATAATTAGTTGTGGTTTCGTCACTTGCCTTGCCTGGACCTAATATATCTTCTCTATATTTCAGTAGTTGTATTCTTAAACTGTTGTAGCAACTTTATTTATTAGCCACATCCTTGAGCTGACCAGTTTAATTTTGCAGATTTCCCTACATCACCAATTATCCAGCAGTAGTATTACAGAAGTAGCATGAATATAATCCTAGGGAGTTGGTGTGCCTACAGTATATGGCAGTCCCAAACTCATGATAATCATGATTGTGTTTGCTCACCCAGATCAGTAACTTAATCACCGCCCCTAGGTCTATCACATTAGGCAGGACACCTATCATCAGAAAAAATCATGCAGAATACATCAAAGCCACAAATGATTAAGCTGTTTTGCATTTTCTTTTCTCAGTTTCTGTCTGCAAGCCGTAAATACTTCTTTAAAATCTGCTTGAGATTAACTGATATTAACACAGCAATGTTCAGTATAGTAGCATTCATGGAGGAATAGAGAAATTTTACCTGCCAGACTTTCCCACCTGCATTTTGGCATGTGGCAAATTTGTTTATTCGTTATAGTGATGTGTAGAATTTTGCCCTTGCTCGAAAGTCTTTTACTATAAACTTTTATTTTCTTTTTATAGCCAGGAAGTTAATGGCACACAATCAGACTAAACTTGTCTTCCTTCCTTCATCCGTTATTATTCAGTATTCTCATATCAGTGGACATTTAGAGATCTCTGTGCCCTCCTTAATGGTTAATGATAAGGCAATTCTATTCCATCATTTCAACAGTTGAAACTGAGTCTATTTAATTGTGTGTGTTTTTGGGTTCTCCATTTAGCCTTCTTCCTTTTCCATGAAGATGTTTTCTGCTTTTGTAATTTTTGGGATTATAGAGCAGTCCTTAAGTAGTGTTGTAGTTGGCCTCAGACGGCTAAACAAAGAACTAAAATAACCATTACTGTAGATGATATTTGCACCCTCTCTATATTCTGAAAAGCAGTTAATTAGTTAACAGAGGGCCTGTTCCTTCCTCTCCCTGGTTCTGCCCATCTGTATTCCGCACCTGCCACAGCTGCTCTAAAGAGAAATAATTCCTCCCTGGAGCAACCCAGCTGTGGATAGTGAAAAAGCCATCCACAGCTTGACCGTGAACATCTGTCTCACCCCTAAGGAGATGCTTCCACACCCTCTCCTGGTGCAGTATGGCAAGTGGGTGTGCAGCATCCATATCACCATGGCAACATCCAAGTGCATGCCAAGTGTTACTGTAGACCAGTGGTTCTCAATCTTCCTAATGCCGTGACCTTTTAATACAGTTCCTCATGTTGTGGTGACCCCCAACCTAATCCTAAACTTAACCCCCAACCATAAAATTATTTTTGTTGCTACTTCATAATGACCCCTGTGAAAGAGTAGATCGACCCCGAAAGGGGACGCGACCCACAGGTTGAGAACCACTACTGTAGACATTGCCATGGCGATCTGGCCTAGCCTAGCCTGGCCATTCAGAACAAGTTTAATTTTATTGTTGTCAATCTAGAAATATATAATCAGTTTGCCATCATGTCTTCTTATAATAATAAAGGTCAATGAATATGTTTTCTGATTGGGCTGGAAAATTGGTAAAATGAGCATGAAAACTAACTAATGCTGGTAGATAGTTGGTGAATGTTATTAGGCATTGCCTAAATAATATTAAAAGTGATACTTGTAGCTTTTCTTCCATTGTTGGGTTTAAATTTAGGATAGAAAAACAGGTTGAATGCCAAAAGAAAAATAAAGACAGTGGTTTATTTTCTGTTTACTATTGCACACATAATATTGTTGAGTATGGATAGAGGTAGAAAAAAAGCTACATCCTTTTAGGTTAACACTGCAAATCGAACATGTTCTTGTTTTGTTGGCTTAAAACATACTGCAAAAACTGTTATATATATAGCCTTTCCACAAATGCAAGGTTTTTCTCTGACAGAAGAACAATAAAACCAAGAGATGAAGTATAACCACTTCAAGAAAAGACTAAGGTCAAGCTTAAGTGATTCAGTTACAGAGATATCAAGTGTGCAATCTTATTGTTTTATCAGCCCATATATATATATTCGTTTCTTGGATTGGCATGGCTGAAGGTCCCACTTTTAGGGAGGAGGCAACTGCTAAGATGGCTGACTGCCACTGAAATTTCATACAAGAAGAAAAGAAACACAAAAGTAAATTCTAGGACTTTCTGCTTAGGTAAAGCAATGAATTTTAAATAACATAGTAATAAAGTGACCTTTCTTCAGAAGCTATCTGCTTATGTTTGGTTTAAACAAAACATGAAGAGAGCTGTTAGACTCCTTTTCGTGTTTCACATCTGAGGAGATTTCAGAAAACCTAAAGAGATAAAGATGGCAGCATTTCCTAAATGTTTGTTTCCCCAGCAGCCAAAAACATGCTCCAGAGGCCTTTCTGCACTTAGCAGATTAGGCTGTCGTGAACTAAGGCTGGTAAACTTCAGGTAAAGGTGGACCATACATACTTGCTGGGAGGTAAGCTTCACCAAAGTGTCCATTACCAGCCAGAAATGTGAATGGTCCTTCCGTTTACTGGCTCAGATCACTGTGTCTGAAGTCGGAAGTTCCACCGCATCACTGCCACAATTGGCCGCCATTACAGAGGAGCGTGTTTGAACAGGGGCATATTGCAGCAGATCACCTCAGTGACTGTGATCAAATGCCCCTCTCACAATTCTATGACCGATGCAGCTCCTGGGGATCAGTGGCCAGATCATGGTAGAGGCAATCAATCAATCATGGCTGCCACCGGGCCTGCGTGGACACCACCTCCCCCACCTCCCGACTGCAGACAACCAGAACAAAAGCAAATGGCCGTGCTGCTGGACACTTCAGGTAAGCTTCTGCTCAACAATTAGTAAACTTCTGGGGAGGGCAGGCACACTTGGAGGCTGTAACAGCCTACTCCACATGCATGTGCTCTTCGCCAGGAGTTCACTAATTGTTGACTACCAGCCTGAGCGTGAAAAGGCCTCTGTTCTTCCAGGCTATCCTATATATGCATTTATTTAGAAGTAAGTCCCAATATGTTGAGGGAGATTATTCTTCTCTGGGTTGCACCTAGGACTGTAGTGGAATACCCTGAGCTTCTGTGACCCCTACCCTTGGCTTTCTTTTGTCCTGTTGGCTGTTCCACTAGCCCCAACTGGCGACAGCAACCACAGCAAAGAATTTGGATAATACTTCTCAAGACTTTTCCTTCAAGGGTGCAGGAATGAAATAGAGAAAAATATAACTTGAAGGTCACCAGTTCAGTCTGGCATCTGTTTCAAATCAGTAATAGGCATTATTCACCCTGTTGTAGACTAGATTCACCTAGAAATAGCTGCGTGCAGTACAGTAATTTTGTTGTTCTTGCTGATTTACCACATTGCATCAGAAACTTCTTCTGAACTGGGAAGTGGGACCTAAAAAGCAGGGCAAAAATTCATGTCCTCAGTGTTTGCAGCATTTAAGTTACTTACTATAATTATGCATGACTGAAGTTTGACACTCATGCCTTAGTTCTCTGGATTAGTTTTCCAGTAAACTAAAATGCAAGAGGAACATGGCTTTCATTCTTGCTTCTCGAGGAAAACAATCCCTTGTTTTATTTGTATGAGTTGTGTCGGAAGGTTGCAGATGTTTAGCCACTGCGGTCAGGACACTTTTTTCTTTTCTTTTTTTTTTTTTTTTTTTTTGAAGGACAGGTAATTAATCCAGTAATGTAATCCACGGCTCCTTTTTGGCAGATTTATGGAGATAGCCTCTGTGCCTAGGACTCTACCTCATCATCTTTCATTTCCCAGGCAAAGATAGTGACTTGTTATATAACATGACCTGTTCTAGATAAGGTTTTTCATTTAAGGGAGCTCTTGAGGCTAAGAGAGATTGATGTCCTGGCAGCTTCCAAGGTGCAACAAGTGATGGAAAGACATCAGAAATAGGGTCGGATAGTCAGGCTACTATTAATAACCATGAAGGGAGGAGTTAATTTTAAGTTGCCATTGTCATGCCAGTGAAGTGTGGGAACGACCATAAAACTTGAGGAGTGTGCCTGCAAGTTTGTAATGAAGCTGACCTTGATGGACTACAAGTACATAGTCATGTGACAAAGCATCTAAAAATAGACAATCTAGTTCTTCTTCTGTATCTTTCTTCCTTGACTCTCGCCTTAGAGAAAAAGCTGAAACGGTAGCACTTTTTATGGGGGACAAAATAAAGAATATGCTATTGGATCACTTCAGTGGTCTATCTTGTTTAACAAATTGTCTTAAGAACAGAACAGCTGTGCTGGATCAGGCCACAGACTATCTATTCCAGCATTCTATCTCACACGGTGACCCACCAATTGCTTTTGAAGCAAAAGGCAAAGGCAAAACCTTCACTTGATCTCAATTCCCTGCAGATGACCTTGAGAAGCACCCTGCCTGTCTCTCCAACCTGGAGGTTGTACCTAGGCATCCGTTCTAGTAGCCTTTGGTACTCTTGTCCCCAATGAATTTGTCTAATCCTTTCTTAAAACTATTATGAGGACATAACAGCCAGTTGCACATAATTGTAATCCTTCAGCCCTTGATCACTTTGATTTCAGTTTAGTTTAGATTTGAACCAAGCTGTCCAGGTGATAGTCTGATCCAAATAAATCTGAGATCAGTTCCACCAGAACCAATTCGGTAGCAGAAGCTATTTCCTCACTTCTAATTGGGAGAGGGAGCAGCTTCTATAAGAACTATTCCCAACTGGAGTAGTCCCACAGTCCCATCAAAAAGACCATCTACACTTGAATGGATTGTTTGGGACAGATCCCATGCTGTTTCAAAGCTGGTAGCATACAATAAAACATATATTAAAGCACATTTAAAAATATAACACATTGAACCTCCCTGTCTCCCTATCTCTCTCCTGTGAAGACCTGCTCATACTTTCTCTCAAACTTTAAGTTTAGAAAGGGGGGGGGGCATTAATAATTTGACTTGCCTGGAGAAGACAAAGTACCATGTGGGAATTTGCATTTTCTGAAAGGGAGAAAACAAAAGGAAGAGAGAAAGTACTGCTAGTGTTCTTTGTCACCCTTATCTTGCTTGGGTCCAGTTTTAAGATATTGGCTGATATCCAGCCCAGTGCCAGCCCCCAGGCACTTGGTCTCTTCTCCTGATTGAACTGGAAAGGACCGATAGAGCAGGGCATCATCATCATACTGATGACACCTAATTTGAAGTCTCCTGTTAAACGTTTCCAGGAGCTTTACATAGATGTTTTAAAAGCATGAGAGATAAGACATACTCTTGGGAAACCTATATATTTGTTTCTGCCTGAGTGCTGAATCAAAAGCTCATGCAACTGCTGCCTGTGTTTTTCCACTGAGCTCCTTCAATCCGAATCTAAGAAGATCCGGATCTAAGGAATGGGTATTTCCCTTAATCCGGATCTAGTAGATCTGGATTAAGGGAAATACCCAATGTGTTTCCATGGGTGAAGAATAACATTTCTAAATCCATCTTGAGTACTTCCCCCTTGCAAGTGGACTAATGCAAAAAGCTCTTTTCTGAAGAGAATTAAAAAAGGCCATCCATCCCATTATCTTAGGAATTACCATTTCTGTCAACTCATTTTGCTGCCTGTAATGAAGAACCTGGAAGGTGAGGTGTTGGCTGTTTGATAAATTTCTCTGGCACAGTGAGAATTAGCCGTATGTGCTGTTTTTGGCATGTTCCTTCGGCCAGCGTCAGTCTGGGAATAGTTGTAACAGAGATGGGTTTTATAATGATTCCTTTTATTTCAGAAAACTTCAACAACAAATGGGTTTCAGTAATTAAAACAATAATTCAGCATTGGTTTGGGAAAGCTGGAACAAGTTCTGCAAGACATTGAATGCTAACAGCTGCCTTTGGAACGTTGCCCTTGTTTATAGGTGGAAGTACAATGTGGAACTAGTCTTAGTGGGACCACATCCAAGTATTATCCTGACTTCATTTTGATGAAGATCAAGATTTGTATCTTAGATAATAGCAGGCTCTTACTGTAGACCAGTAGGAGGACATTCCTTGTGGGCGTTTCGGAGAAGTCAGTAGGGAAGAAGATGAAGATCTGACTGGAAATTTTCTCTTATATTTTTCCTCTTCTGACTAAGGAAGACTTAATACATAGTAGATAACCCTTGACTTTTTCTGACCATGCTCACTTTCACCATCCATAAGGCAGCCCTACTGCAACAGAACCTCATATGGTGCACTTTCTCAAGGAATATTTTTGATGTAAAACACACAATGAATTGGGACCCTCCATCTTCTCTAACACATGCCATTTTTCACTGCTGTGTGATTTATGAAGAAATTTCAGGGTGAGGAGAATTACTGAAGGGTCACTTATCCTAGGAGGGATCTCATCTTCTCCAACTACCATGAACAAGGAGAAGCAGCCAGAAGAGGCAGTCATTTGTGGCACCAGAGGGGCAGAGGCAGTCTAAATGCAGAACTCATTTGCTTTCTGTGGGCAGGGAGGGTTACAGGAAGACATGATCTCTCACAGAAAAGTGTGAGGGGCAGTTTGGGGCAGTGATGATTTGCAGTGCTGAAGAAGTAGAGGCAGCCCAAGCTCAGACCTTGCTTACTGGAAAGCCTCTTGTGAGGTTTATCTCTAATGGTTTGGAGAACAGGGGCAATCCTGGACAATCCTCATGTTCTAATCCATCGATTTAATTGCTCACAGAAGGCTTTCTGATGGGCAAGCTCAGTGTTTGATGTTCCTCTGCTGCATAACACAATATCCTCTAGTTTCTGCTGCTACTGCTTCTGATTGAAGGTGATGCTTGGAGAGGAAGCCTGGTCTACTAGGTGAGTGATGCCTCAGGCCCTTTCCGCATTTTACATTGTTCTGTGTTAAATCCCAGAACAGGAGCCTGCTACCTGAACACTAGTGTAGATTATGGCACCTCCACTCCCACAAATCATACTTTGCCCATATGTACTGGACTAAGGTACCTGCATAGGTAGACCTCAGTGATGAAGTTGACAACCAGACCAGGGTCCAGTATTAAGGATGCACATGAATATTTGTATTATTCATTATTCAGCCGAATTTGGACATTTGAAGGCTGACATTTGAATTTGCATTGAATGGAACATTTGTACGAAGCTTTGTTACATTTGTGAACCTGGGAGGTGGGAAAGTGGCTGCCCCAGTCGCACCTGCAATGGATCTAGAGTGGATTCGAAGTGGATTCAGGGCACATTTGATGTTTTCTGAGTGGATATGTATGGGATACGTATGGGATTTCTATCTAAAATTTGTATCAAATTCATAAGGAACATTCATATCAAATAATCCTATGCATTTGAAGGGGATCTACTTGAATGAATACTAATTTTCTTGCATTCCATTCAATATGAATCAAATGCAAAACAAACAAACAAAAAAGTCATGGCATCCCTATCCAGTATGCCATGGAGGACCCTTTTCAGCAATGCTCCAGGAACTGTTGCCAGAAGAGAGTCCACCTTGAAAACAGCCTGACTGGAGACTCTGATTGCCAGAAATGAAAGTTCCAAGCCTTTGTAACCTCAGCAGTGTTTGAGGGCCCTTAAGAGGCAATGAGGCAATGGCCAGGTGTGGAGTAGAATGGGCTGCCCAAATGTGGACCTCCCTGCCTTGGTCCAGTAGCAACTTATAGCAACATGAGGCAGATTGCATGTTCCATGACAGGGCATTATCACTGTGAAAGGAGACTAAACTCTACACTCTAGACTAAACTGTAGTCTAGATTTGATCCAGTTTTCCTTCATGAACATGTGGAAAGCTCTTATTATCAAAGAAGCAAATGAATGATTCATTTGCTCACTGGGGCCCTCTTTCCCCTACCCCATATAGATTCAGAAGGTCTTCAGTTTCAAAAACAACACTTGAGGACCTATGGTGATTGAGGAATATACTGTCAATGAGAATTAGCTACCCTTGCATAAGTCGTCATACTGTCCAGTACCACAAAGTCACTATTTAAATATAAGTGTCTTTCCAGCAAAGAAATAACTGGGATGCATTCTTTCTTTAAACATAGTTTTGAAGATTCATTCTTTTAACTGCAGTCAAGCCATAAATATGTAGAAATCCAAATGTGCAAAGCAGATTCTCTCTGTGGGAAATATATTTGCCTTCTGCTCCCTATTTACTTGGATGCAGCCTTTTGCAAATTTAAGCAGATGTGTGATTTGCTGTCAAAAATAAACGGGTACTGTGAATATTTGTCATGGACCTTGGTCCATAGGTAAATTTTATGTTTGGGAATACCATAATATTGAGCTCAATTAGTTTGGCACTACTGAGACTGTATGCTTCCCTTGAGTCTTGCCATCACACTGCCTATGATGCAAATAGCAAATTTGAGCTTTATTATGGCTATGCCCTTTTCGGACGAAGAAAGCAGGACAGAGGTTCCCCATAAGAATAAATAAGCTATAGTGAGTTATACAGAATCCTGAGGATCACAGAGCTGCTCTCTGGTTACCCTTTCTAGAGCTTTATATTTGTAACAGTTATTGTAAGTATAAACAGTCAGTGGAGCAAAGCTTAATGGTTTGGTGGTCTTTCTTTCCTTTAAAATTATCTGCTCAGCAGTCATTGGTGCCTGCAAGTAGCTTCATGCACTTCCTGTGTTAAATCTGGAAATAATTCTCTTTACTGCCTGTAATTCTATGCAGTCCTTGCAATCTGCTCTCTGACGCTGGGTCTGTTCCTCTTTTGCATGCGTGTCTTTAAAGGTGGCATTCAGACATCGCTTGCTTGTTCTGCTAAATTTGGATATTCCAGAATACAGCATGGATGTTCTGGAATGCCCATGCTTTATTCTGGAGTATCCAGATACAGTGGAATAAATAACTGACATCTAGATGCAGCCAAAATGTGTGTCTGAATGAACTAATGTCCTGGCTTTTTGACTTTTGCCACACTTAATGCCTTTGTCTATTAACAGAATGATTTATTTAATCCCATCTGATTTGCTGGCTTTTCGTTTTTAGCCTTGCCTTTGTATTTGACCACTATTTGCTTTTGTCAGCTTTCACCTCCTGACTCTCACAAAAGCTTGCTGATGTCTCAGTGCACTTCAGCAGTTTGAAAGAGATTGGAGGGAAGCTGGTTTGAACACCTGTCTGGATGGTGTATGGGGTAGAATTCAAGGTGAAGATCAGCGAGGTCGTCAAAGCCACTGACGGACTACTTATATAATGATAACTGTGTCTATTGCTTACTCTCTGAACCACATCCAACAGCATCTATTTCAGTGCAGAAGAGCCCTGACAGAGCACATTTTGATTAATACGTTATCTAGTGTGGGCCAAGTTCCCCTTTCACATCTCATGAAAGTCATCCACTCTAAGTTTAGTTGCTTAATGAATCCTGGCCTGTCTAAGAAATGCATAACTTGGCAGCAGATTTCCCTTAAGCAAGGGGAAGGCTATTAGATTGTCTGACTGAGAGCGTTTTTACATGTGATTTTAAGTCTCAAATTAGGTGTTCACAACTGTTGCACCCAATGGCATCATTCTTTGAGTTCTTTGCTTTCTGCTTCACTCCACCAGCTTCCATTGCTGGGGAAAAGGAAACGGTCGTTTGATATCATATGATGTGTTCTTTTCTGTGAAAGCTCCTTAGCACAATGAATGGGTGACAGACAGAGAGATAGAAACAGCGACAAAAACAGATTTTAAAACTGTAAATATAGTCATGTTATCATTTTAAATTCAGCAACATATGCACTTTTGGTTCTGTGCTGATCAGTCTTGCTTTATTCACAGAACAGGGAGATTGTGAGATTCGCTTAAATTACTACTACATATTTCATTCTGCATGTTTAGGATGCCAATGCATTGCCTGTGTTTTCACCTTCAAAACTGATATTAGAAGCCCATGCTGAATAAAGATTTTCTATGAAACAATGGGCAGTGAAGGCTCCAGTCTGTATTAGGGATGTGCATGAATATTCATTGCATGCAAAATTTGTACAAATTTGTCTGAATTTGTAATCTGATTGTTGGTACATTCAAAGATTGACATTCAAATTCAAATAAAATGCTTTGATACATTCATACGAAGCTTCATTGCATTCGTGAACTTGGGGTTGTGGAAAAGCAGCTGCCTGTCACATTTCCGACGGATCCAGAGTGGATTCAGAGCAGATTCAGAGTGGCTTCTAAGTGGATTCAGAGCTGATTTGACTTGTTCAGAGCAGATATGTAGGGAATTCATAGGGGATTCATAGGCAATTTGTAGTGGAGATTCGAATCAGATTCATATTGAACATTCATATTGAATTTGAATCCTTGCACATTTGAAGAGGATCTATTTGAACAAATATGTTTTTTTAATTTGATTCTATATGAATTGAATACAAAAAAAAAGTGTGCACATGCCTAGTCTGTATAGCAAAGGTAACAGAGGCTTTTTTCATACAAGTAATTGGAGTTAAATTACTTTCAGCATTGAAAAATACAGGATTTAGCTTGCTCAAAAATCATAAAAACAAACAAATTTGTGTCCATAATACAGGTGTCAGCAACTCAACCACACACAAGTAGAGGAGTGCCAAACTAGTTCAGTTGTTGCTTGAGTATCCAAACATTCAACTGAGCTGAACCAGTTCCCCCACTTCAAATATTTCATGTTCACTCTATCTTTGCCCTTGAAAAGGGATTTTTCTAAATGGAAAAAAAATGTATTTCAAGCCAATTCAAAACCAAATGTGAATGACTGTCCAATTAACTGGTTCACTGTCAAGCTAAACAAAAGGTGTTTGACTCCACGACGAACCAAACATATTATTTTAGTTCACGCACATCTCTAGGCAAGAGCAATTGAACTGCATTGGCATGTGTGTAGGAGCTCCAACTGAGACAGTGAAATACCAAAATGCAGCACAGATAATATAGTAACTAGGGGTGTGCACAAATGCAATTTTTGGGATTTTATTCGATTGGAATCAAATATCCAAAAATTCAGTACAATTAAAAATTCAATACAATTGTAATCTTTAAAATTCAAATTTACCCAAATTCATTTCAAATTAAGCAAATTTGAATGTATTCATTCAAATTTTCTATTCCAATTTGCACTTATAAATGTTGATAACATTTGTATGTGTCCATTGTTAGCCTGTGGGAAGAGTAAGAGAAAAAAAACACGTTCGGATGTGCATTTGAAAACAACCAAAAGATAGTGTGTTCTGTCTCCTGGGAAAGACAGTGAAGCTGATATGCTGCAAGGTCAAAGAAGTGCTTTTGAGCACGTAACCCAACTGGGAGGGGGAGACAGCTCACACAAAACCACCGGAAGTTGTCATCAACAACGTCCGGTTGCTAATCATGTATAAGGTTCCTGTAGTCTTTGTTGTAGTTGGATTTTGCTGTAGATGTTCTTGCCAAGAATGTGAGTCTGGGAGGAGAATGCCATGTGCTAGAAACATGGACTGGAAAGCAGATTCGCCAGGCTAAAGAGACTGTAACTTGTTTTTGTACATACCGATGTAATCTATCAAGCAATAAATTGTAGCTCATTAGAAATAACTCGGAGCGGCTGCTGTGTGTGTTTAATGAGCTGGAATGCTGGATTGCTGATAGCAGAAGCTACAAAGCCTGTTGCGCAGCGGAAGCCAAGTGCCGGAGTCAGATGACCAGGTAAACTACTCTGCAACTAGATCTAATCTCAATCTTAGATCTAATCAAGATTAACATCCATATGCATCATTATGCATTCCAAACGCATCCGTACACATTCCTATGCGTCCAGTAGTTATCCCATATGTAACTCGTTTTCATCCCCTACGGATCCGTACAAATGCATATGGATGTGGGAAAGATGCACATGTGCAAGTACGCATCATGTACAAACCTATACACATGTAAATGTCCAGACAATTCAAACAAATAGATTTGAAAATTCAAAATTCATTTGAATGTTTACATTCAAATTTATGGACATTCAATTCAAATTTGAATGTCAAAATTCAGACAAATTTGATCAAATTTCTAATGTCTTTGAATATTCATGCACATCTCTAATAATAACTAAATGGTTATGGGTCAGAACAAGTTTGTCTCCTTGAAGCTGAGGGAACTACAAGAGGCAAGCAGTTCAAATGTAGATTGCAGAAGAATTTAGCAGCTTTACATCCTAATTTTGGTTACTAAATCAGAAATAAATCCCACTGGGTTCAATGAGCCTTACTCCCAGTAAGTATGCTTAGGAGCTCAGTCTTAATCAAGCACAGTTGGAGGGAAATGAAAAGATATGATTAATGAGTTCCTAATTCTTGTTCATTTGAGTTGATGTTTTAAAGTATCAAGTTGAAAATGAATGTGAGATTTATTACATTTCAAAATTGGAAGCTGTGCCTTGATAATGTGGCACTACTAGATCCCAATAGTGACCTGATAATATATTAAAAATAAGTCTTAGATTACTTGAGCAACATGGTTGTGGCTTCTGTTTGGTTGTTTCCCTGCTGCTGTGACATCTAACAAAGCCTGAGCCAATATAACCATTTAGGTGATTATATAGCTCCTTTTTGCACTTACTTCTAGTTTGGATCTAGAAGGGGACTACAGGTCTCTCATCTCAACACTAGTCCAGTTTAATAGAGGTCCCATCCCCTACTAGTACACTTTGTCCGCATAAGACAGAGCATAGTTGCAGATCAGGCGGCTTCTGATCCAATTTAGATCTGGAACACTAGTGAACCTGTTACTAGACCAAGGAACCCATTTCAGTGGTGCACCTTGCTGGACTGCCGAAATGTATCCTGTGCTATCCCCCATTGGGACCAGAGAGTAGTGTTCAGTTATGTATTAGAAGGTAGAAATTGTTTCTTTAAGAACTGAACCCCACAACTGAACCCCAGGTAAAAATGTGACAGGCCTTTTCCTCAGCTTTACTTAGTCTCTTTGTACCTGAGAAGAGATCATTCTCCTTTCACAGGAGAGATTGAGAAGATACATTTGAACTTTAAAGGAAAGTCTGGGGTATATATTGAAAACCTAAAAGGAGAGGCTAAGATATATTCCTTTTAGTTATTGTTGTTTTGTGGTTTAAGTCAATAAAGAGTTCATTACATCATCTGACCAGCCTGTTGATCAGTCCTGCCAAGGAAAAAAAGTTAAAAGAGCAAGTCCAAGAGTTATTTCCAAAGCAGAATACATCCCCTGAGGGCTCTGGGACCATGAACTTTTGGAGGCTTGCTCCAAAACTCATAAAGGAGGCCAATTCACACTTGTCCCTGTAGTTGATGATAGGGTAACATCTGGTAAGGAGCATCAGCACTTGCAGGAGGTGTTTACAGCCCAGAAGCACCTTCTGCCTTGCCAGATGTACCCTATTGTTGACTAGTGCATCACTCATATCCCAATTCTTACCCCCAAGCTTACCTGAAACATCCAGTGCGCTGGCATCTCACATGATGGCAAGCACAACTGCATGTGCACAGAGCATCATCGTTGCATGTACAACCACACTGGGCTCCAAACTCAAGATGGCTGTGGGCTGCTGGCGAATGGACACGTGCTTGGACACAAGTAAGTCTCCAGCACACAGGGCTTAGTGTATCGTGTACTAGCATTCCCAAGTGTGAATACTAGTACACATTAGTCTGTCACACACTTTTCCCATCCAGTGGATGGGAAGCCAAGTGCAAAAGCAGCCCAGATCTGGATCATCACAGTGCAGAAAGTGCAGAAAGGCCCTGAAGAGTGTCAAACCTCAAATTGATGTTTTGCTTGTTTTTCCCTCTCTAGATATTCTTGCAAAACAAAACAAAATAGCAGCTCATGAGACATTTTGTAGATCAAATGGCAATATTCTTTAATTTATTTCAAATGCAACAAAAGCAATGCTTGGTAAAATGGCCGTCTGAGTGACAGGGGTATGTTTGGAGCCCAGAGACCTTCAGATATATGGCAGGATAGAAATGCAAATGAATGGATGGATGAATGGAAACAAACTGGGCCACCAAAAGCAGAGGACACTCAATGAAGCTGATAGGCAGGAGATTTAGAACAACAAAGGGAAGTATTTATTACCCAGATGGTCAGCAATGTATGGAATTTGCTTCCAGAAGAGATGGTAAGAACAACTAGCCTAGATAACTTGAAGAAAGGGTTAGACAAATTCATGCAGGCCAGGCATATCAATGGCTACTAGAATGTATGCCTCAGTATTGTTTTCAGGTTCAAGAGACAGGCAGGATGCCTCTCAAGGCCATTTGCAGGTATTCGGGAGCAGGTGATTTTGCATTTCTCTTCTTGTGATACCCAGAAGCAATTGGTGGGCCACTGTATGAGACAGGATGCTGAACTAGATGGGCTGCGACCCTATTCAGCAGGGCTCCTCTTATATCCTAATGTTCTTAATCAATAGTTTTGCATTTAAATCTAAAGTCATGAATTCTTGTCTGATTAAAGAAAGTTCTGTAAAATGATTTTTTTTACAGATTTACATTTCTTCCCTGTCTTGGATTTTCTTGCTGTACCTGTTTGATCCTGCATTGGAATTGTACATTATAATCTCATCTGTATCTATCAAAATTGTTTTCAATAAATTGTCCTCCTTCCATACTCAGTACCATACTTAAAGCAAAATGAAGACAAGTATGCCTGTGGCCTGTAAAATTCAGAATCAATAGCCAAAGTGAATTGTATACAAAAAGCATGAATACATTTCCATTTTAACACCACTGCGTTGAAACTCCTAGACTACCTGAAGTTTCTGTGGTGGGATCAGAAGGAATAACTCAGTTCTCAAGCCTTTCTCTTACTAGACTGAGGCAATAAGAAATAATTTGCCCACTTACATGCATCCAATAATGTTTTCAAGCTGTGTCATAAACCACATTTGCTAGCTGGTGTTTCAAAAACACAGTATTTTACCTCTCAAAGGCCATGGTTAGACCTTACCATTTATTCAAATAGGGGCCGCCCTGGGTTCGGAGAGATTATACGTGAAAATCTGCATCTGCTTTTTATGGAGATTTCCCCTGATTTGGGCGTTCTGCTATGTGGATTATCCCAGCACTGAGTCTAAATGGACTCAGGGGAAGGGAAATAACTTGGACCCTCATGGGAGCCAGGAGGCCCCCATCCCTGATCCAGCTACTTCCTAGGAAATGGTAAGCCTTGGCAAGCCTTTGCTACGATTATTGCTCCTCCACACCCCTCCTGCCCTGCTGCCACTGCGTGATCTCCTTCCTCCTTCCCCTTGCTGAGACTGGGGTTAGATTATCGCCACCACCCTTTTCCTCTCTCCTCCTGCTCCCTCCCCTTAGCCATTACACCCTCTGCCCTGCTGCTATCCCACCACCACCACTGCTCCATGCTCCCTCCACCTCACTGAGACTCCCTCCGCCCTGCCGCCACTCTGATCCCCCTGTGCCCCTCTCCACCTCAATGAAACTCCCTCTGTCCTGCTGTCATTCCCCCAATCCCATTAACCCTTGACACATAAACTCTTCCCAACCAGCCTCTTGGGCCCCCTAATACTATCACATCCTTGGCATGCAAACCCATCCAACCCTGCCCTCCTGCAACAACATTGCCCACTCCATGCATAAACTCACTTCCCCAACCTGCCACCTTGCCCCCCTTACCGTCCCAGAATGATTTTCCATCAAACTGAGCATTTCCCCCACGCCCTCACCAGCTGAAGGTTACCTTTTCAAGAAGGCTTGGTGAGAGAAGGCAGCAACAGCAACAGGTAGGTGTGGCCAGGATGTTCCACGCTGAAAAAATAGCCTAGGTATGGCTGCCTTCCTTGTCCATCCTGGAGTCAGACTAAAACAGTAAGGTGTAACTGTAGCCAAAGTTCTCTTTTATGTTTAAACTATATATAGGGCCCTTTCATGCACACTTGGCAAACTCCAAGGGACCTCCTAGGCCACATTCCCATTACAAGCTTAACACGGTTTCCCTAAACTGAAATAATAGAAGCGGATGCAAATGCGAATTTGCCTGATCCCATTGCTTTCAACTTAATCGTGTTTGATCTGGATTCTGAGGATCATACGTGGCATACGTGACTCAAGGCGGGGGACTCAAGTGGCTACTTTCTAAAAGCCACTTTTCGGGGCTGCCCTGCCCTCTTCCTCCTGGCATGAACGCGCCACCCATAAGGGACCCCTTCACGGAGCCTAGCTGGGTGGCTGCCGCTTGCCTGGATGGAGGAAAAATGGCAGCGGGCAGCCAGCGATTCTTTCCCCTCCTCTCCCCATTGTCCAGGACACACAGCAGCAGCGACAACTCAAGCCCCCTTCACCTGTTCACCACCACAACCTTAAAAACATTCACACATCTCCTAGAACCTGCAGCTGCTTTCCTTTCTTTTCCCTTTCTAAAGATCAGAACTTTCAGAATTGCGCAAAATTGCAACATTTTTATCAGGTGTGAAGTGGGTAGATTGCTACAGTGTAGCGGCTGCTGTATGGGGTGGATTTTTACAGTAAAATCACTATTTTTGAAGCAAGCTATTGGGGGAGGGAAACACTAAACGTGCGTTCTCATCCCACTAAAACTGTACCGTTCCCACAGTAAGAAATGTAAAACGTTTCAAGTGCACAAACCGGAGCGAGACCTGTTGAAATGAGTGTTATTTACAATGCTTTGGGGTGATCTAACACGCAGAAAGCGTGTTAAGCCAACTTGATATGGGAACTGCGAGGATCGAAACGGTTTCACAGCCGTTTTAAACTTGTAATGGGAATTCACCCCTAGATGTGTCATCTGCACTTCCTGGAATAGTTACTATTTCAGGGGTGGCTGCATATGTGCAGGACTTCCCCCAGAGTGTAGAGATGTAGAGAAGTTCTAACTGTTCTAAAGCTACACTCCCTTCAGCCAAGTGTGCTTGCATTTGCACCTATCCCTGCTGGGAGAGGTTCACATGGAGTCTGGGAAGGCACAGCTAGCACTATGTTGTCCCATTACCCCAGCAATAGTGCCATGCAGGCACGTTGGTGCCATCACCGTGTCTCTTTGATCACCACTATTATGGTGGCAATTCGCACCTTGCCAGTGTTTTTTTTTTAAGTGCTGGCAAATTCAGGGGTAGTTCTGGCATACCAAAGTGCAGGTACTGATACTATCCCCCATCTTCCATTCTTGGGGAGGTTTTCCTGGAAGTGAAGGTGTAAAATCACCCTCAGATACAAAATAAAGTAATTAATTGTGTATCCCCGCCTCCATCGCATATATAGTAGCTAGAATTTGAGAGATTTCTGTTTTTCTATGCAGGAATTTATTTGTGCTCATCCTATTTATTTTATTTTATTGTCAGGCAATACCAACAGTATCTTTGCCCTGGACTACATCAGTGGTGCTTTAACGCTGAATGGGCCACTGGACCGAGAAAATCCTTTCTACAGTGCTGGATTTATTCTTACAGTAAAGGTGAGAGAATTGAAGAAAGAATGTTTCAAAATGTATCAAGGGAGAAAATAAGAATATCAACCACTGCAGCAAGAGTTAATATGTGGCTTGATAGAAACCTGAAATTTGAAATTTGGTGAGATTTCTCTATGCATTCAAAAATGTACGCAGTTTTAGTTTTGAATTGTGAATGCCCTGAAAAAATAATAATGCCAGAATCATTCCTATTGCTGTTGAGTAAGATAAGTTTATGAAGAACACCTACTATATATAGTAGCCAGTTTGTGAGCCAGTTTGGTCTAGTGGTTAGGGAGCTTGGAATACTGGGTTCAATTCTGCCCTTCCCCATGAAGCCAGCTGGGTGACCTTGGGTTAGTCACAGCTCTCTTCTGAGCTTTCACAACCCCACCTACCTCACAGGGTGGTCTGTTGTGGGAAGAAGAATAGAAAGCTTTGTCAGCTGCTTTGAATGGGTAAGAAAAGTGGGATAGAAAAGCCAACTCTTCTTCTACTGTACTTGCTAGTTTGGAATATTGATTTCATCTGTGTTTTGAGTATGTTTTCCTATGAATGTTTTTCCTTGGTTTTGGCCACCTATTGTGAATTTTATCTCAAAACCTTTTTGATGGTTTATTATCATTGTACATTTATATACAACTTTTTACCCTGATGTAAAATTAAGGAATAAAACCAAACTAAAGGCCTGTTCACACTTTCCTCAATGGAATGGTATAATAATACTATTCTACTGAGGTTAAAATCGGGAACAGAAGGAGCCATCCACACTTCAAGTGCTGGCACACTCACCAGCTGGACTACCAGCTCTTGCAGTGTGGATGGTCCACCCTGGGCAGACTGGATTGTCACGACAATGACAATCCAAGCAACATCCAACTTGGAATGGGATGTTATCATGGCAATCAGCCTGCAACGTGTGACTGTGCAGATGCAGCTGTGCTGTGTTGTGCCATGGCACCCACACAGTGTTCACACCTGAAGAGGGTGCAAACACTGTGCCTGGGAGCTCACCACTTGCTCTCAGACAAGCTGTGGACAAGATTTTATTTGTCCATAGCTAATGATAATTGGGGCAGCTGGAGGGAGCTCCCGACCATTCCAAGGCAACAGCAGCAGCATGGAGCAGCTGAAACCACTCCAGGAAAAAGTAAGCGTGGATCAGTTTTTAAAACAGCAACATGCTAAATCACTGGGTTTGGAGTTGAAAACCAAGGGCAGCCCTCAAGGCCCGGTGATGCTACGTCTTTATCACAAAGTAAAAACTGAAGATGCACAGTGGTAGGAACTTTCACTCAGTAGGTACCATAGGTGAGACTGGTCCTGAGCACCACCATTCATGCATGCAGTTTTTATACCATTCTTCACTGCAGTTCCAGGGAGCTTAACAAAATGGATAAAACATCATAAACTCCAAAATAATCTTTAAAATGTCATTAGCACCTGTCTACACTAGGCTGCAGTGTTTTTCCCAAGTTCCAGCTTCTGAACCATCTTCAAGGACCTTCATAGAGAAGACATGCTCTGGACTCTCCTGTGAAAATAATTCCGTGTTCTGCATGTCACCTCTGGAAACATCTTATGATAATCTGCTTTCCTTATTCAGCGAGTACACTCAGAGCAGAACTTTTCCAGGAGATAACTAATTATTGAGATGATTTTTAATATATTAAAAGAAGATAGTAGACTAGTGTCTGGGTGCATGTGAAATAGAGATGGATCAAAGATACAAATGTTGCTTGTGGTTTTTCTAGAGGCATCTGATTAGCAATAATAGTAATTAGGTTATTGGACCAGAAAGGCTTTTGGTCTGATTCAGCAGAGCTCTTCAGAGTCTTTTTTTGTTTTAAATGACATTCAGCTTCCCTTTTTCTTGCTAGTCATCTCTGTGACAAGGGTAACATATGGTGCTTGCCAAAGCTTTCAGACACAAGTGTTTCCATGCTGAGCAGAAAATAACTATAACAAGAAGGAGCAAAGCAGTTTGGCTAACAAATGCCTTGAATTACCAGGTTTCAGCATTTGAGGACTTCTCTTTCCTTTTCTGCACCATCTCCAATCACAGCTCTTTAATTAAAATCAATACCAAGTCAACGAGCTGGTTGGAAACATATTTAGTACTATGGATTCCATTGGGCTAGTGGGGCTGAGGGGAAAAATAAGAAAGAGAATGCATTTGTTAGAAGGCTCGTTGATTGGAAGGGTGGCAGGCCGTTTTCAAAGGAGTACTGATCACTTCCCTGCCACCTAGAAGGGCAGTACTTTGTCAGGTAGGTAAAGTGCCATTCAATTACTCTGCTTGACCTCTGTTGAGGGTCTTTCAGTGGAATTCTACATGGTCAATATGCTATTATTGCACCTCCTGAAATCCTGCTTCTTCCCTTATTTCAGTTTTCTCTTTAGCTAAAGAAAAATCTAACTGAAGGCAGAATCTATTTTTAAACAGGAGAAGGGCTGACATTTCTTCACCCTTGATAATAAACTGGAGGTAACTTCATTCCAAACCACTAGAATACAACAGAAGATCTATCAGCAGCTGTGTCTCAATGTCCAAGCATAAGTTTTGCCTGAAGGAATTTCCAGTTCCTGCCTTGATCAGGTAGCCCTGCCTTAAGTCAGAACACAGATTATTGAACAGGTAAATCCTTGGTGAGACCTTAGAATAAGACATTATCTCCTGACCCTAGTCTTTCTATTTCTGATAGTCAGCAGCGTACAAAAGATGAACAGACAAAAATTACCTAGTATTTGCCTTCAGGTAACAGTGTCTCTCATATGGTAAATTTTAGTACCTTTAGGGCCTGTGGACAAACGTGATTTTTTTAGAAAAAGAGGATTCCCCCCCCCCCTCAAAGCTCATATATCTTTTCCATAGGAATATAGAGGATCTATGTTAGATCAAACAAAAAACCTACCTAGCAGCTTGTTCCTAGGCTGTTTCCACAGCCAGTAGCCCAGAGCAAGCTATTGCCTAGTATACTTTGTCCTCAATGGAGTAGTGCTATTTTGGCCCAGAACCACCCTAAGAGGCTCCTATTTTGGATTAGCTGTAGACCAGTTGGAAGATGTCTACAACTGTCCCAAGCCATCTTGTTCCGGTCCAGCCTTTGGTGCTTCTGCAACTGGTCCAGAACAAAGAAAATGCTGCACTCCCATCTTCAAAGTTTATATAAGCTTCGAATATCATTTTCAAAGCCTCAACAAAGTTGCACCTTTGAGGACTGTTCTGTTCAGTCTGAGTGAGTGGTGCTTGGGTCAACCATTGGCAGGGGTGGGTAGTGTGAATTTGGATGAGAACACTAGTATGTGGCAACTATCACCTCTAAGCCACTTCTGAGCTGTTTTTTTATGTATTTGGATGCAGTCTTGGGGTGTTTTTCCACTGGCAGAAGGTACCCATTTTTGCACCCATTAAGGACCCATTTGGGTGTTAGCCAAATGATCCCATTTCCACCACGGCAACCATTTGGGACACGTTTGTTTCCACCGCTGCTGGGGCAATCCGGAACATATGGGTACATCTCAGCCTTTAATCTGGATTTTCTGTAGACCCCATTAATGCGGTCTACAATGGGGTCTTCAGCCATAAAATCCAGATTAGAGGGAGCCTGTTTCCACACTAGTTTGGCAATGGGGTCTAGTGGCTAGGGGGAGGGGCACCCATGGGGGGGGGAGCCCCAAAACCTAGGCTTCGAAATCATTTCAAAGCCATTTCAAAGTAACTTCGAAGTTGCCTTCGGAGATTAGCAAAGGCTCTGAAGACAAACCTCTAAGAAAAAAGGGAGAACAAAGCGGACTGTTACCTTCAGGCATGGAAAGAGGTATTTAATTATTTAATGAGGCTGACTCATCCCTGCTCATCCCAGTCTTCAGAGGGACTTTGGAGAGACTTTGGAGGGACTTTGGAGATTGCACCCCCTGTTTCCCAAAACACCTGAGGGTGACAGGCAGACCCCTTGTGAGTCAGTCCGGATTCCCCACATGGGTGCAAAGGTGTTTCCACGGCAAGGAGATTAGATCTAAGGGCTGTGGTGGAAAAACACCCTTGGCAACATCACTAATAGAATCCATTCAGCACAGATCTCATGAAGGTAATATATCATTTGTGCATATTTTCCCATCTTTATATCACATACCTTGCCATCTCTCTACTTACAGTCAATCATGCTCGTTGAAAGTGTGCTGGGCTAGAGTTCAGTTAAGAAAATAAGATGTGATTCATTAGCTTACCCAGCGACATGCTATACTAATGGTGTGTGGGTAGTGAACATTGTTCATAGCTCAGTGACTCACAGGTCACACAATTATTGGTGTCGTTTATTAGTCTTCCCTTTTTATTAAATCACACGAGGCAGTTCACAAGATAATTAGAGCAATGGAATACATCATACAAAGTTTAGCAACATGTTGACACAGCAATCTTCAAACAGTAGTAATTTTACAATAATTTGTTTTGTTTAAAAACGACTTCATTCTTTACCCAAATTTGTATTTGTTATTATTGAAATTGTTCTTACTTATATGATTACGTTGCAAACATATTCACTTATTTTAGGGCCAAACTGAATAAGCCACATTGTTGAATGTCATCTCATTTATTTTATTTTATAACAAGGTCTGGATCAAAAATGTGTGGCTTATCAAAGTTGAACTAATTCCTTCTTACCATTTATGTGGTAATGTGTCCCCACAAGGTCTTCATACTTTGGCTATCTGTTTAAAATTAATCTTCCTTGGAGGAGATTGCACCCACAAAACAGTGTAATCATATTCAGAATATTTTATTATTAAAAGGGACATTTTGAACATCCTTATCATCGACTTAGTGTGTTATTTATCAATAAGCTTTACTATTTCATTTTATGCAACCATTTTTCCTTGTGTTTTATTTTTTTTTAAGTTAGTATTTCTGCTATGTAGTATTCCTATACTTATGAAATTCTCTTTTTGTATTTCTCATTATCTTTTTTTCTTCTGCTAAAGTTTATGCACTTTTTGTTTTCTTCATTTGGATAGGCCTAATTTCTGAAGGAAACCCTTTCTTCTGCTAACTTCATGTTTTAACACTTTCTTCTGATAACTTCCTTGACTCTGCAACCTCTGATCCTTGATGGTATCTCTCCTGTTATATAACGTACATCTTAACTTCTGTTTCAGTGTCTTTGAATAAAGACCGAGCATTGGACTGATTTAAATCTTGAGTTTCTTTTTCAACTTACTTCTTCCATGTGATCTACTTCTCTTTTTAAATCCTCTTTTAAAGTCAAAAATAATTGTGGTTTCATTCAGACAGGGTCAAAACCCCATAATTATTTATTAATTGGACCTGATTTGCCAGACATGGTCACGGTGCTCCCAATACAATCTCAGAATGCAGACCTAATTTACTGGGTCATCATTATTCTGGTAAAATGAATTATCATAGTGTAAATCCTTTTATTTCATAATTGCAGCTCTGTATGGAGTACTGTTCAAGAAGTACAGTGAGACTTGCAGTATGAGCTGATGTTACTCAGAAGTACTTCATGTGATACTGTTGGGAAGGGTAGGTCACATGGAAAGAAAATATCGCAGCTGTAATGTCACTCTGCTGCTTTGGAAATGCTAAAACTCCGAGTATCAATCTAATGTAATAGTCCCAGAAGTGATTTTATACTGATAAATCAATAAATTGAGAAAGAAAGAAATGATATCTGGAGACAGCCTAAGTTGTACTGCCTTTGCAATGTCCTTTTTTAAAACACCATGGCTGCGTCCCCAAGCAACTTATTTGCCTCTCTATTGTCCCTTTATTCCAGCGGACATTAAAAGTGCCGTTCAATTTCAGAATAAGCGTCCCCATGAGGTTTGGTAAAACACACATTTTAAACACACCTACCATCCCCAAGGAAGAGTGTTTTGTTTGCCTGCATCTTTTTATCCCCGCCCCCTCTCTGCTTGATAGGGTGCCGGGGAGACAACCCCCAACAAGTCCAAAAGAAGAACAGCCATATTTACAAGTTCTCTGTTCGTCTCCCCTGCCTGCAAAACCCACCAGAGCCATTTATCACTTTGGGATCCAGAGCTTGCTTCCAAAGATAGTGATTTCACTGTAAAAATCCACCCCGTACAGCAGCCATTACACTGTAGCAATACACCCACTTCACACCTGATAATGTTGAAATTCTGCACAATTCTGGCTCTTTAAAAGTTCTGACCTTTAGAAAGAGAAAGGAAGGGAAGGTGCTGCAATTCTGGGAGATGTGTGAATGTTTAAGGCTGTGTGTGCAGGCGGCAGCGACAGCAGAGCCAGGGTGCATTTTTCAGAGATCTTGGCCACCAATCCCCGCCTCTTTTGCCACGGAGTGTCTCCATGCACAATGTTGCTAGGAATACCCACGTTTTCCAAAAAGTGCGCCAGTAGTCTTGTTTAAAGGGCACTTTTTTTCCCATGCATTTTCCTCCTTTTGTGCTGCTTGAAGCTCGGAGAAAAGCCGTGCATCGAGACGCTCCGTGGCAAAAGAAGCTTTTTAATGAGCTTTTTATTGGTTGGGGATGCAGCCCAAGTGGAGTTTGATAGTACTGTGATGTACCTTTTGCACCAATAGTGAACATTAAAATATTAAATATAGCATCGCTTCTCAGTTGCATAAAATTTTTCCTATTTATTTCAGTTAAGAATGTTATGTATTAATTGTAACAGGAACAAACATTTATATGCTCAAAGTGTGGCAAATTGAAATGGAGGTTGTGGTCTCCCACATGCCCTCTTTAAGGTACCCCTCTGATTATATAGTTTTTCCAAAGTACTTATACCTGCAATCAAATGTATTTGTCTGTGATAAAACAATAGAGAACTTTCCCTTATGGGTTTTCTCTAGCTTATTTGTTTCTATGTTGTCTTTGAAATAAAAGGTAGCATCATCTCTAGGGCACCCTTTTTATTCTTCTTAAAGGCTTTCTATTTAATAACAACTGTGCCCCATGGGGAGGTGTATGATCATAAAATCCCAGTTCAGTTTGTTGTGAACCCAAACCAGGCACAAGTCATACTGTTTGATCTAGAACCAGGAACCAGATGGCCAGTTCATCAGATAGTTTGAGAACCCCTACTGCATGCAGCCCAACTTGTTCACAAGAAAGTGTCACTCTGTGCAGTATATCTCCATCCTCCTGTCAGAAGAAGAGTTGGCTTTTCTACCCCACTTTTCTCACCCATTTAAAGGGACTCAAAGCAGCTGACAAAGCTTTTCTATTCTTCTCCCCACAATAGAACACCCTGTGAGGTAGGTGGGGGTGTGAGAGCTCAGAAGAGAGCTGTGACTAGCCCAGGGTCACCCAGTTGGCTTCATGGGGCAGAATCGAACCCGGTATTCCCAGATAAGAGTCCAGCTCCCTAATCACTAAACCAAACTGGCTTAGCTTCCTGATACTTTGACAGCTGGGACCAAGATGCATTGTCTGTTACTACTCCCTCTTATAATGCATGCTCAGACACTGAATAATGGTAAGGACTTCCCTGGGTCTTCATGAATGGAACTCTGCCATTTTTCAGGCAACAATATGTAAATATTTTGTCAATGAGTGTTTTTCCATGGTCACTTGGTACCGATTTTAGCACTCATTAAGGACGCATTTGGGTGAGAGCCAGATGACCTCATTTCCACCACGGCACCCATTAGGGACACATTTGTTTCCACTGTGCCTCAGGAAATCCGGATCATATGGGTACTTTTTGGCCTTTAATCCGGATTTTCTGTAGACCCCATTAATTGGGTCTACAATGGGGTCTTCAGCCAGAAAATCCAGATTAAAGGGAGCCTGTTTCCATGTTAGTTTGGCAATGGGGTCTAAAGGAGGCTAGGGGGGGCACCCTTGGGGGGGGCAAAACCTATGCTTTGAAGGTTTTACTCCGAAGATCAGCACAGACTTCAAAGATGCTCCAGAGCTATTTTGCAAACTTCGAAGTCACTTCGGAGCTGCTTCAGAGAATGCACCCCCTGTCCCCCCCAAACACCTGGGGTGACAGGCAGACCCCTCATGGGTACATCTGGATTTCCAAATGGCTGCTCTGATGTTTCCACAGCAGGGAGGCTAGCACCCATGGAAACACATTGGGTACTTCCCTTAATTCGGATCTACTAGATCCGGATTAAGGGAAGTACCCATTCCCTAGATCCAGATCTTCTCAGACCCGGATTAAAGGAGCACAGTGGAAAAACACCCATTGTCTCCTTTTGGGGCTTCTTCCTAAAGTTAACCTAAATGTGTGGCTGTGGTCATTCCTTCACTTTAAAGCCTCTTCAGTCCATCTTAAGATCTGACTGTTCACACCTTTCCATTTCTATCCATTTGGTTTGTGGATTTTCTACCATCCATTTAGACTTTCCTGAATGGTGTGTCTACAGATAAAATGGATAGAAAGATAAAGGTGTGAGAAATCAGACCTGAAGAAGGATTAAAGTGAAGGTGTGACTACAGCCTCTGAGACTGTACTAAGGAATAGGAATTTTAAAGTGGAAACACAGGTCTGTTTTGCCCCCAGAGAATGACACTTTTTAATCAAACTAGTGAACAGTAGGTGAGAATTAAATTTATGTTAAGAAAGAGAACAATTGATTAGTATTAACTGGCAATTCTAGTTAGAATATGAGTAGTTTTTCTCCTTTGGGCAGTGGTGATGTGTGCAGCAGAACCAGTGGGGTGGATTTGATCCTTGGAATCTCACCATGTTTTAATCCACTGAGCAAGTCACCCACTGTTTCCAACTAACATTGCCAAGGCTAACTTCTCCAGGAAATTTGGAAATTTGGAAAGAAATCAAACAAAGCTTTATTTCTCAGTTTATTTGTTTATTTGTTTATTGGTCACACATAATAACAAGTCTAATTCTAAGGTGAAGGTCTTGTCTTATAGTGTTAAAGCCATGCATATGGTCCAAGGTTATGTTCACACTAGGGATGTGGCTGAATTCAGACATTCAAATTTGAATTGAATGTTGGCACTTTCAAAGATTGACGTTTGAATTAGAATAAAATATTTTGATAGATGTGTATGAAACTTCGTATAAAGCTTCATATGGGATTTATATGCTATCCATATGTACTCATATAGGATTCGTATGGGATTTGTACGGATTGAACATATCGAATACGATTCCTACTACATTCAAATGCAAGTCGAATACAAAAAGAAATCTGTGCACATCCCCAGTTGACACGCAGGGGGTTGCCACATGCAAAGAATCTGCTAAGTTTAGGGAAGGCCTGTGAGCCAAGCCTGAAGAATACATAAAGAATACAATATAAATTAAAGAAGTGAAAACTAATTAACAAGTAAGAACACCAGAGTTAGTTGAGAAACAGATCAAACAGATGAAGAACTATGCAGCAACAGGAAAGAATGGAATGATAATAACTGGGAAAGCTTATCTCATAAAGAAAGGCCATTAAAAAAGCACAATACCAATCAGTTACTAACTAGGCTCACAACAAATGCTTAAACTTCCAACAGTAATAATATCAGATGCAATACAAGATCATTAAGAAAAAACATAACAAGCAACAACTGAAACATAGTCTGTGTGCTGAATACCTTTGCAAGCTTTTTTTTTTACAGATGTAGTACCTTTCAGTTTCCAGAATACCTTTGCTCCGCACTTCTTAGTGTTTACCCAAGTTTTAGTAAACTTAAAATTATTCAGAATAATGCATTTAGCTGCATAGGTTTTCTAGTCTTTGATAGTAAGCCTGCTATGCCTCCTTATTGCTTGTGATGCAGAATATATTACAGAGTATGTTCTGTAATGCAGAACATGTGATTTATCATTACTGGGCATTGCACCGCATCCATTTGTCTGTGGTCTCTTAGGCTGTGATCACTCTAAGGTTCAATCCAGCTTCAGCCCACCTCTCAGAGGGAGAGAACACATCAGCAAAAGTGTCCAGTAATTTTATTTCCATGTTATCTATGCCAAATGTGAATTTTCTGAGTTATTTAACACTGAAAGAAAACAGCTTGTCACTTTGCTGATGTATTCTGTCTCTCTGAAACTGAAGCTGGATTAAACTGTGATCACAGCCGTAGACATATAGCAAAAACATGTGGAAGCATAAAGTGAGGCGTTAAAGAAAGTAGAATAATGGCTGAACAGTGTAGCAGACTTGGTCGTGCAGTTGGAATGGGAACTGGACAATAGGAATCACTGAATAGTTGCAGCTTTGGGGAAATGTAATTTGTTTTTTTATTTTAAAAAAACAAAATTAAATTAAAATTTCCAATTGTACATCCATCCATCAAATACATATATATTCAAATACATATATTGTGTTACAGTCTATTATTCAACAATAATTCTCCTGTGACTCCTCACCCTACTCTCCTCTTCATCCTCTCTAATCCCAAATTACATCCACATGCTTATTCTGCTATATTTGGATATTCTGCAATAAAGCATGGGTATTCTAGGATATTCATGCTTTATTCCAGAATATCCAAATATAGTGGAATAAGTAACCAACATGTGGATGCAACCCCAGTCCATTCTGGTTAGGTTCCATGTGACCAATACTTGTACTTCTATGACCTTTGCCTACTAAAGTTCTGCTTATGTTATAAAAAGCTTTTATAATCTGAAGAATCCACATTCCATTTAACTCTCATGGTATCTAGAAAGGTGACAATACTGTACCTGGTTTTTTTCAGAGTACATGTACATAAGCTTCCCTGCTATAATACCCTCAAAAGTATCTCATGTGTCACAGTTTGAGTACCATTTGACTTTTTTGTCAGTCATGTCCTCTGAAGATGGCTATTGAAGCCATATCTAAAAGTTTAGGTTCAAGCAGAACTATAGAACATTGTATAGCAAGCCAAAACCCTGACAATTGAGATGAAAACCAGCTACAAAAGTATCTGTTCTTCCATGCTCAAAAGTACATAACATGCTTAATACTTGGTGAGGCAGTTCTTTATGAAACTTTTAAAACAAAGCATCTTACAGCACATGGGTGGGCAGGTAAAATATAAAGAAATATGAAAGAGCATTTTATTAACTTTGTTTTCTTGTGAAAGTGAGTTCACCATGACACATTTCTTCATGCAGTTCTTTACTATAATACTATATTTTTTTTAATAAACCCAACTCTGAGTTTGATGTTTGCTTTTCCTTCCTACAGGGGACAGAACTGAATGATGACCGCACACCTTCCAATGCAACTGTGATGACTACCTTCAACATTCTGGTCATCGACGTCAATGACAATGCACCTGAGTTCAACAGTTCAGAATACAGTGTGGCAATTCCTGAACTGGCCCAGGTGGGCTTTGCTCTCCCTCTCTTCATCCAAGTGCAGGATAAAGATGAGGTAAGATACACGAACCAAGATTACATTTATGCAGCTATTGTTATTTACTGTAGCTTTTGAATCCTGTTTTGTTTACTTTCATGTTAGAATTGAAATAGCCATGAATATACTGCACAGAAATATATGAGAAGATTGCACAAGTTGTTTTATATTTTTTAAAAATTCATACATTCTTTTATGTATGTGAGACTGAAAATTTAATATGGAGAGATTATCATTTTTACATTCAGATTTTATACTTTCCATATTTCCTTAAGCACCATTTCACTAGGGTGATCTATAATGCATGTGAATTAATGCCAGTTACATTGTTTGCATGTATAAGATTTATCTATTTAAGAAATTTATATCCTGCCCTTGACCACAAGGTTCTAGGGTGGGTTACAATAATATGCAACTTTAGGACTAATAAATCGTAATTAGGTTTAAATCTAATTTGACAACTTATCTTTTTAAAATCCTACAATTGGATGATTTTGTCACTGCCTATAATTTATTGGGTAATTCTTCTGTTGTTCAGTATTATTTTTAACTATTTGACATCTTAATTCTGTTAATACTGTGAAAGCCGTCACTACAAGGAGATAAACTGTAAAATGCAAAGAAGTTATCAAGATATCTGTGAAATGTGAAAAACGGTTTGAGCGTATTTCAAGATTGGCAGATTCTTAGCCCATGAAGTCTTATTTCCTTCTGTAGGATGAGAAGGACAATGTAGCTGATGAGTTCTAGCAAGTACAGTTGCAGTCTTTGTGTAAATGAATTCCTTCCTTTCTTAACTTGTGTTTAAAAATTTGAGCTTTTTTCTTTCTTTCTGGAGACAATCACAAGTCTGTGGAATTAGAAATAGGCTTTTTCATCAGAATTCTTCCATGGGTTCATTTTTATCCTGAATGTGCTAAATGGCTATTTACATTCAAATGTGTCTTCAAGAATTAGAAATTCTGGATGACATTGAAAGGCTTAGAATTTTATCTATCATCCCTTATACTGACTTTATCTCGTTCTTCAAATAATTCTGCCTGATTGTGCTCCAATGTGACTTCTATAAAAGTAACCTTAAGAAAGGTATATGTGTTTCTTCCCTCTCCAGCTCTCAAGAGTTAGTATGCGGCACTCAGTTGAAAAGCAAAACAAGACACATAGGTGTTCATACCTAGCAATTTTTTATTTTAAAAATGCCTTAGTTTGCATTCACATGCAGTGGGAAAAAAACAGCTTAAAGGTGGTTTGCAGGTGGGATGATTCACACTTGCCTTCCTCTTTCACTTCCTATTAGCATTCTAGGCTATAAAAGGTGGATTGGAGATGGGATGAAAACACAAGGACCACACCCTGCCATCTCTAAGGCACTTCTGAGCTACTTTTTGCTGTCTGGGCACACAGACAGTTTTAGAGGTGGTAGCATGTGGTGCTCATGTTTTTGTTCCATCTCCAATCCACCTGTCTAACCTAGAATGTTTATGAAAAGCAGATTGGCAGGTGAACGATCCCACCTGTGAATGGTCTCTTTTAAGTTGCCCCAGAAGTGCCTTTTTTAAAAACCATATGTGAATGCACCCATTTTCTTTTATAGTCCATAATCTATCAGGTTCACCATCCTCTAACACAGTGATTGCTTGGTGTGTCAAAATTCCAAAGAAAACCTAGCTTAACTCAGGAGCTGTGTCACTTCTAGAAATATCCATAATTTTGTGATATTTGTAGCTCTAGTAAAAAAGTTATATTTTTGATATATGTATTTATTAAGGGCAAAAACGAATAATTCTTTACATTAGTGACTTGTTGCTGAATTTTGTTTGCTAACTCTTCAATTGAAAGTTGGCATTTCGCACACTTCAAGAACAAGCAAGCACTACACGCCCAGGTGCTAGGGTGACCATGTGTGTCACCCAAAGGGGCTTGGCGTGTCACCTGTGACATGCGTGTCATAGGTTGGCCATCACTGCTCTAACACATAGCTCAGAGTTAACATCTAAGTAATTAGGTGAAAATATAAATGTAAAATCACTGGGTTTTGCACTTCTCCAGAATGTTGCTATGCATAGATTTCCAACCTTTTTGGAGCTTGTGAGCTTTTTAGGAATTTTAGAGCTAGAATGAACACCTCCATTGCCATCTGTTCTGCTGCCAAAATGTTCATTCATTTTGGAAATTTCCACTTTCTTCTTTCAGTTCCATTCCCCCCCCCCCAGTATGGATTCAAGGGTAGGGATGTGCATGAATATTCATAAGCATTCGAAATCCAATCGAATGTGCCAAATTGTGACATTCAAATTCAAATAGAATGTCCCGAAATTCAAGTGTAAACATTCAAATCAAATTTTGAATTTTGGATCTATTTGTTCAAATTATCCAGACGTTTGTATGTGTATGGGTTCATACACGATGCATACTTGAAGATCCTGGACGAAAACGGGTTACATACAGGATAACTATGGGATGCATACAGACGAGTATTATTTATTTATTTATATTTGTATTTACTGTATATCCTGCCCTATACCCAAGGGTCTCCAGGCAGGTAACAACCTTTAAAATCGAACACATCAAAAACTATATCAAAACAATAATAACCAATGCAACATTTAAAAACTAACTTGGTAAAAACAATGCAGAATCAGTTAAAACAGTATAGAGTATGGATGTGTCTGGATGTGGGCAAGATGTGTACGTGCACATATTATTGTTGCCGACATTTGTATGTGCAGATTCAAATAAAAAATTCAAATGCATAGATTCGAGTTGAGTAAATTCAATTCAAATCTTGTTCAATTCAAATTTAAAAGATTTGAATCGAATTGGATTTTCAGGTATTCGATTTGATTTGAATAGAATATCAAAAACATTTGTGCATATGTCTACTCAAGGGCTCCGTGGTACTTTTGAAGACCACTTCAGTGACTTAGATGGGGCGAATATAACACCATTATGGCACTGCTGTGGTGGAGTCTCCTCACATATTGTTGGCAACCCCACCATAGCCTTGCTTTTTTTTACCATTAAAAGTGTTTTTAAATGTTTAGAAAATCAAGCACTGGTTGTGGGTTTTCCAGCTGTAGTGCTTTTTAGGGAACCACTTAGCTTGCCTCCAGATGGGACATTGCTTCTCCACTGGATTGTGTGCCACCGAAATGCACAGGGACAGGGCTGTGCCCAGCACTATAATAGCAGTACCCCACATCAATGCCTCCTTGTGCTTCATCTGGCTGCTGTCTGGAGTCAGCCTTAAAGTAGCCACATTCAGGCTTATGTATGACAGCCTTTGGGACAAGGAATGGAGTGTTATGAGTGGCTGAGTTCCTTATGTTGTGTCTGATCCTCCAGGCTTTCCATTGTCATCTGTTCATTCAGGATAAAGTTGTCTAGCGAGGGGAGATAGTTTCTAGCCTACTGGGATGTATTAATAATACCCTTTCCTGGAACGTTCCTTCCCATTCCCATTGGACTTCAGATATTCTCCCCCTCTTGCCTGATTATCCTCCACTGGCTGTAACAATCCCCAGTATGGCCTGCCTGCAGCATCACTTCTTCTGGAGTCATTAATATAACATCTATTTATTTCAGCAATGGATCATTTCACTTAGGAATTCTATTAAAGATTTCTCCCCCCAGTCTTGATGTGACTCTCTTCAATTACTTCTCCAACTTGACTCATGCAATTCATATCTCATTTCCTGTGGATCACTGTACCCTGTGTCTATGCCACATTCTATAGAATACTAAGAAAAATTAGTAAAACTTTAAAAGGTATTTCCAAATCATTTGAAATCTCTGTGGCATCAGTGTCAGATACTAGCTTCCCTTGGTGTATAATGGGAGAGAGGGACAAACAAAATACTGTGTTGTATTTTAATTTTTAGCCTGGAAAAGTTTGTGTAATTTAGCCTGAAGTTTGAATGAGGCCAGGAAATAAGTGATACATTATGAGAGTTTTGTTTTGTTTTAAATTTTCTTTTTTTAACGAGGAAGTAGTTTGTGCTCACTCATTGCAAAGGATAGTTGTTTAATTGAGGTTTGGAGGTTCTAGCAAGGGAACGTAACTAGCTTATGCTTTTGGCCAAAGGACAATACACTCCTTCTCTCTGCAGTAGCTGTCCTCTTCCACTGAGCATGTGACTGAGATGGGTGGGATGCCTACAAAGGGATGAGGGAGCCAGGGGCATGGAAGAACATAAGAGGGGCTCTGCTGGATCAGGTCACAGCCCATCTAATCCAGCATTCTGTCTCACACAGTAGCCCACCAATTGTTTCTGGGCATCTCAAGCAGAAGATTAATGCAAAACCTTCACCTGCTCTTGGTTCCCTGTAAATAACCTTTAGAAGCATCCTGTCTGTCTCTCCAACCTGGAGGCAGTACCTAGATAACCATTCTAATAGCCATTGATACTCCTATCTTTTTGAATTTGTCTAATCCTTTGTTATAGCTGTCCAGGCTGGTTGCCGTCACCAACTCTTCTGCTGGTAAATTCCATGGATCAATGACCTTCTGGGTTAAAAGATACTTCCTCTTATCAATCCTAATTCTCCTGCCCATCAGCTTCCTCGGTTAGTCCCTGTTTCTATTGTTGTATGACAGAGAAAATATTTTTCCCTCTATCCTCCTTTACCACAACAAGTGTGATTGTATATACTTCAATCACATTACTTCTTAAACACCACCCTTCAAGGCTGAAGAAGCCTAGATGTTGCAGACTCATTTCATAAAGGAGATGTTCCAGACTCCTAATCATTGTGGTTGCCCTTTTCTGCACTTCTTCCAGGTCCACATTATCCTTCCTGAGCTGTGGTGACCAGAATTCTACACAGTATTCCAAACATGGCCTCACCATAGTTTATAAGAGGCACAGTTGTTCAAACATAAAGTGTTGCCAACTAGGGATGTGCATGAATATTTGTAACACTTGAAATTTGTATGAATTTGGCTGAATTCAGATAGTTAAATTTGACTTGAATGTCGGCTCAGTTGAAGGTTGACATTTGAATTTGAATGGAATGTTTTGATATATTCATACGAAGCTTCGTATGGGATTCATATGTGGTTCACATATAAACATTCATATCAAATGTGTATGAAACATTTGTATCCAATTTGAATCCTACCACATTTGAAGGGATTTATTTGAACAAATACAAATTATCTTGCATTTGATTCAATACAGAATATAATATTTATTTATTATTTATTTATATTCCTGTCCCGCCTAATATCAGAAGGTCTTAGGGTGGGTAACAACCTGTAAAATCCAGCATATCAGACAAAACAATATATATTAAAACAGTAAGAACCATCACAATCTGTAAAATCCAGCATGTTAAAAACAAAACAGTTTCAATTAAGGCAGTAGTGTTTTCAGTGGGGGAAACATAACCAACATTTAGCCAAAGGCCTGAGCAAAGATGTGCACTTCAAGAGGGAGACTGTCCCGTAGCCTGGGAGCCATTACTGAGAAGGCCCTCTCCCGGGTGCCCACCCGCCTCACTGCTGAAGGTTGTGGGACAACTAGGAGAGTCTCTCCTCCAGATCTTAAGGCATGGGCAGGTCTATATGGGAGAAGGCGATGCTTTAGAATAATAACTAAGACTATGAGAAACAGCCTGCTGGATGAAGAAGTCACAAGCAGGCATAAGTGTACACTTTGCACCGTCTCCCAGAAAATGTCAGAGAAAGTCACAAAACTCAGCCGCTAACCCAAGTTGACTAGAAAAGGTTCTAGGACTCCTTTGGTAATTGGACCCCTCACAAAAAGCTAGTCTTTCCTCACAATAGCTACCTTCCTGATTCCAACTTTGAGAAGGTCTTTACTGAATCTTTAAGAACAATACTATATTGATTTTTTTCAACTGCTGGTTAAAGATTAAAAACCCTATTTTACTCTTAAGTAAATAAATAAATAAACTTATAATCCAATTCAAGAATAGTATCATGGATAAATATGAAAATGTCTTACCTCCGCTGCCACCATCCCAGGCCTCTTCCAGGGCCCTCTGGCACCGTGAACAGGTTCCCAGGAGGTCATCCCGGGAGCCTACTCGCGGTGCCAGAGGGCCCTGGAAGAGGCCCGTGCTGCCACCGGAGTAGGTAGGTGGGCCCTGGGGAGGCAGGTGGGTGTGCTCCAGTGGTGGTGCAGGCCTTTTCCAGGGGGTGGCTGGGGTAGGGATGCCCTGGGGCATCTAGTATCCTTAGAAGCTTCTACAGATACTGGATTATTCGATTCATGGACAGATAGGGCCCTTTGAATAGGGCCCTGTTCCATCCATCCACAAATCTTGGAATCTGGACCTATTCGTCCGGATTCTGAATGCATGGATAATCCCTGCACATCCCTAGTTACTACAGTCTTTGGGCACTGAACAGCATAATGTAAGTCATATCCATAAAATAAGAGTGTCAAGAAAAGAAAAAAAAGCAACATCGAAATAATAATAAAAAAAATAGAATGGAATGAAAAAATCTATTAATCCTGTCTGGGTGGGAGGATCTTGACTGGTTTTCCAGTGAGCATCTTCCTTTGACGGTGGGTAAGACTGAGCCTTGATTTGCGGCTGTAACCTGTAAACACAGTTGTAATGGCAGGGAGTTGCTTTGCTGAACATATTCTTTGAGCAGCATTTCAAAATGTGGGAAACTGTGACAATTATTGTGAAAGTGAGGAAGCGAAGAAAAGGCACAGTCAGCATATAGATCTGATTCCTAGCAGGAGTATAAATAGGTATTAGCACTTGCAAAGCTGGTGATGCTCAAAGGGGTGACTGATGCAGATGCTCACAATGGGCATACATACGAAATGGCAGGATTACTCATTTGAAAAGGCCTCTTGGGGGAAATGAGAATCATTTTTAGAATCTGGCTGAAATAATTTATTTACTTCACTGAAAATCAGCCTTCACTCTTCCGAAAACAGAAACAGTATCAATGCTAATAAGCCTGCCCACACACACACACATACACAGAGGACATTGTATTATTTTACCTCCCCCCATTTTTGGCACACTACCTAATATTTCGGAGTTTAACATACTGAAAGGCTAGTTAGGCTGGATTGTTTAGATTTTGCTTCCTTTCCGTTACGTTACTAGGGCTGCATCCCCATTACAAGCTTATTTCGCTTTCCCTAAACTGAAATAATAGAACCGGATGCAAACACAAATTTGCCTGTTCCCATTACTTTTAACTTAATCGCATTCAATCCAGATTCTGAGGATGGTACATGGCGTACGTGACTCAAGGGGGGACTCAAGTGGCTACTTTTTAAAAGCTGCTTTTCGGGGCTGCCCTGCCCTCTTCCTCCTGGCATGGATGCGCCACCCATAAGGGACCCCTTCATGGAGCCTAGCTGGGTGGCTGGGTGGCTGCCCCTTCCATAGATGGAGGAAAAATGGCAGCGGGCAGCCAGCGGTTCTTTCCCCTCCTCTCCCCATTGCTCATGGCACACAGCAGCAGCGGCAACTGAAGCCCCTTTGCTTTAAACATTCACACAGAACCTCAGCTGCTTTCCTCCCTCCCTTTCCCTTTCTAAAGGTCAGAACTTTTAGAATTGTACAAAATTGCAACATTGTTATCAGTGTGAAGTGTTTCAATTGCTACAGAGTAGCAGCTGCTGTTAAGGGTGGATTTTTACACTGAAATCACTGTCTTTGTAAGCAAGCTATTGGGAGAGGGAAACCCTAAACATCCCTTAAAATGATAGGGTCCCTACAGTAAAAAATGTAACACGGATCAAGCGCACGAACTGGAGTGAGACCTGTTGAAATGAGGGTTAACATTTACAATGCTTTGGAGTGATTTAACACACGGAAAGTGTGTTAAGCCAAACTGACGTGGGGTCTGCGAGGATTGAAACTTTATTGAATTCGATATAAGCTTACAATGGGGATGCGGCTTAGTAGTTTGTTCTATGGAGCTCTGTTCTGTCCTGGTTTAGGAACAGATTACAATGTATGGCAAAGATGGATTCTTGTTGGCACCAGCTAGCAAACTGGATCAAGGTTTAACTTTCCATAGATGAACAGCCTTCTTCTCTCCTTAGAATATTTTAATCCCTTATAATGATTCCCCTGCACCACATTCTCCA
This sequence comes from Aspidoscelis tigris stejnegeri, assembly GCA_023333525.1. Classification (NCBI taxonomy): domain Eukaryota; kingdom Metazoa; phylum Chordata; class Lepidosauria; order Squamata; family Teiidae; genus Aspidoscelis; species Aspidoscelis tigris. Next base: position 101,130,006 of record JALMGA010000002.1, read on the forward strand.
CTGTTCTGAGGTATGTCCCAAATAGCTTTGCCATATTCTAGTTCCCAAACCTGAGGAACCCCAATTTTACATTTAATGCATTATGCAAGGTTTTATTATAGGAAATGAAATAATGGATAACATTTCAGACTGAGGAACAGAAATATGAGATCAGCACACTACGTATAACAGATAGGTATGTGTGTGTGTGAGAGAGAAACACATCTGAATAGAGATGTGCATAGACTAAAATTGTATGTTCAGTTCACAATCAGACAGAACATCTGTCTGTTCAGTTTGACAGAGAACTGTTTGCTTGATTTCGAGCTAGAAACAAGAAATATTTCTCCATTGAAAAAAGACTTTTTCAAGGGCAAAAACACAGCAAACGCCAACTGTTCCATTGAATAGTTTTCCATTGCAAGAGGGGGACTGGATTGGTTTGATCAGAATTTTGAATATTTGGACAACCAGATGTTAAGTTTGATGTGAACATTCATGACCTAGCCGGTTCACTACAAATCATGCACCCACTGAACCACCCACATCCCTACATCTGAATGGGTGAGTTCCCACCCAGTCAGATGCACCATTTTGTAAGTTCTACGTGTAAGTTATTTTGTAAGCTCAAGACCATGACCCTTGTAGGCTCAAGGCCACTTTAATCCTTCTTCGGTCCGTCTTCAGACACCACCACTCAAACCTTTTTAATCCTATCTGTTTTACTTGTAGACTTTCTTCCCTTCAGTCTGACTTTCATGAGTCCTGATTTTTACAGGTCTCAAGCCATTTATAGAGTGTTAATCCATTTTCATTTTTTGGGTGTGATCAGGGAAGAGGACTAAACAGGGCTGAACTGTACTATAGTGGGTGGATACTGCATGAATTTGCCTTCCCTTTCTCCCAGTGTGTGAGGAAAAATGATCAGGAATTGGGTGTGAATTTTGAGTTCAGTTTCTTAATAAGATGCACTGCTTCAGCAAGCTGTGACCACAACTCAAAAGTTTTGAATCTGACTCATTTCGAATTCACACTCAGTTTTGTTACAGGCATGACCATGGTTGATTTGCATGAGCACCATCTGCCTCAGATCTGAAATGAAAATAGTAGCCTGTCCATCTTTGAGTTTGGCCACCGATGGATCTATTGATCTGCATGATTTTTAGATAGGATCTTCCTAAATTATTAATGCAGATTGAATTAAAAAAAAACTTCCTCCAAGATGGCATGGACTGTGCCATATAGCATCCCTCTCCTTACTCTCTGCAACATCTCCACCCACTACCAACAAAAGCATCCTGTAAGTGGAAGTGCTTAGGGGATACTCCCACTAATGAGAACAGAAAAATATGGTCTGTCGTGCAGTTAGAAATTGTCTAGAAGCCTTTGACATGACTGCATGTCAAATGGAAGCAGGAATAATGCACCACCCTAAAAGGGTCTGGCTTTGCCAAGAATCAGGCCCTGTATCTGTTCCAAGTGTTGATGGTGCAGATTGAAATCATCATCCACTAGTACTTGGCCGGGTGCCCTGGAAGTGGCTGTGATGGGTGCTGTTGATGATGGAAGCACCTCTTTTAATCCTGCTTTGTGTTAACAAGCACTGAAGTGCTTATATAGAGGACCAGAAAGTTTTCTTAAAACCACAACAGCAGCAAACAGGACCAGCTGAGTTGTCAGATGGAGGTACAGGTGTTTAATTTTTCTGCACTCCTAGTCTTTGTTTTCTTGCTCCAGTTGGGCTGAAATACAAAAAGAGGGAAGAACAGGAAGCAGAGGACTGGATCGGCTCTCTCCCAGACCCAGAACTGCTGATATAGCTCTGGGTCGGGCAGCAAGCTATAGATGACCCCTTTTCTCCTGCTGAGAATTAAGCAGCTGGTGGAAGATTAAAAGCAAGATGCAAATAGGAGCTGACACCACTGAAGTATCAGAAAACTGAGCTTGGTAGCAGGATGCCAGGTTCCCATCGATCTGGTGGGTATGAAAAGATTTGCCACCGCCTCTTCCTACTGACATAAAGATCCAGCATCAAAGATCTTGAAGAAAACTTTGGGAGAAGCACTCTTTCCAGCCCTTGAAGTCAGGTCTGAAGTGGCTGTGGCCTGCATTGTTTGGACTTCCCACTCCACAGCCTGTTGTAATGTACTCCATTTCTGTTGTGTTCCTCTGTTAGCCTGTCAGCAACTTGCAGCTATTGTTAACAAGGCGAGGGGGGAAGGGGGCGGCCAGTCAAGGCCTCTCACCAGCATTCAAGAACAGACTCCTTGTTTGAGTAGAAAGAGAGCTGAAAAAATCTAGCCAGATGAATGGATGAATAAAATGCCCGTAAAGATGCTGGCCAGGCAAATGACCTTGCTCAAGTTATTACACACAGTTAAAATCTATAAAAGGCAAAATACTACTCAGAAGTAATCTTTAACTTTGCAGTCCATGGATTGAATCGAACTGGTGTCCTTGCATGGTCCTTTTGACTAAGTAATTGCCTAAAACAAAAAAAAGGAAAATTATTTTTGGCAATTCATCCTCTGCCCTGCAGTCCTTAGCATTATCCCCCATCACTGATGGCTGCAGAGAAGAGGAGAGTCTAGAAAAGTTGCCCTCTCACCCACAGGTGGAGGAATGCACTGGATGAAAATCCCTTATGCAAGACCAAGGATTAAGCCCTTAGGCAAAGAATATGCAGCACACGTTAGTTTACAGATATTTTGCAGGCATTGGTTATGTCAAATGAGACCCCAAGCAAGTTGATGTTTACAGCCTCTTTGCATTTTATGTAGCCTTACATAGGTCTTTTTATCATATCCTTATTGCTATAAATTGTTTTTCTTAAAAGCAAACCAAAGTGAGGCGCAAATTAAATGGAAAGCATCAGGGCAGAATGTGTGCTGTTCCCCCCCCATCCCTTAGTTCTGGCTTTTCATTCTATCAGCATCAAAGATGCCAAAATGTCACTTAATATCTGTTGTTTTCTTTTGCCACAGGCACTCAATCTCAGTTTGCAGATCTTTGGCCATTGTGGCACTTACCTTCAAGGGACTGGACCAGAGCGTCCTGCACTGATCTAGTCTAAGGGATCCAACCTAGATGTGGATGGACCCTTCCCTGGAATAGAACAAACCTGTCCACATTGGGACAGCTGTGCCCTCTCAGCCCCCATGGCAGCTCCAAAGCTCATGCCACCTCTGAAGTTTCTGATGGCCAGGAACAAAAGTGTGCACCTTGTTGCACCACCACAATGCCCCACATAATATATCAGACCATGAAGGTGTGCATGGTCTACATGCTTCTGTCACCCAGTTTCTTCCCACTAGTACATCTGTAGACTTTTTAAAAGATATCTATCGGTAGACAAAACCAGGTAGCCATTTAGAGCAGCCTACTCCAGCCTGTTCTGGTCTGTGCTTCATCTTGTGTGGATGAAGCTTACTAGCAGGGGGTGCAACCTCTCTTAGGCCATGGTCACACATGAGTTTTAGGTCGCCCTGAGTCAGCCCCCCAGCCCTGTAACTCACATTAATTTTATCTAAGCTGTATTCCAAGCTGGCCTACACCTGTTAAACCATCCTAAAATGTAATCCTGTTTTTACAGGACTGACAGGGCCTCAGGCTGGCCCGAAATTCCAGCCTGTCTTCTGCTTCCTCACATGTGAGTGGGGGGATAGTCTAAAGGAGGCAGAACTGTGTTGTGGTGGGTGATGCCCAGTAGAAAAACTGGACTACTTTGGCTCTTCCACCCACAGGGAACAACAGAAAATTCATTTTGAGATTCCCTTTCCCTGTGGACTCAGGAACCGTCATCTAGGCTAGTGGTGATGCATGATGCATGCTACCTATCACCTTTTTTCCACTTGTAATATTCAGGTGTCTCCTTGAGAGACTATAGAAGGAAGAAGAAACCACTAGCAACAGCTGAGCTGGTTCAGAAACAATGGGGGGAAAGCAGTGAAGATGAGAAGAAGGCAGCGGAAGGACTTTTTGAGAAGTCCTCAAGTGGGACTTGAGAAAGCAGTGGGAAGCACTGCTAGAAATTTGATTGTCAGTTTGCAACCATGGGTTTTAAAAAAATAAAAATAAATACTTAAAATCATTTGACATTCACCTATTCAGTAAATAATTGTCCCCCTTACAATTAGCAGATTTTGGATAATTATTCCTCCCTAGAAAATGACACCATTTGTTCAGTTACATCATTATCCAGATCAGACATCAAATAGCACACAAATTACACAGTAGGTAGAACCTGAAAATTTGTCAGGAAGCAGTGAAAAGAGATTTAAAGAGACAGAAAGTAGAGAAAGATGGTGGGAAGCCGCCAAAGACTCTTTGCTGTAAACGTGGCAGCTGGAATGGAAGAACAAAACACTTCCAAGACGGGGGAACATTCTATTCCATGTTCAGAATATAGTCATTTCATATGGACTCTTTTTGTTTCAAGTTTGAATAGTTGGAGCTTGGAGGGTCCATATTCTGTTTAGTCAGAATGTTTTGCACACATCTGTTTGCTGTCTCTGGTTACCACTCCACTCTGGATCAGTGGTGACCCAACTTTGGGCAGATGGGAGTGGCACTGCCATGCTAAAAGGTGCCCTCCACATTCCCAAGCAAGGCATCTTCAATAATCAAGAGGAGGCTGCAAGATCACTGTGAGGCACCTACTTATTTCCTTTGTTTCTTAAAGGGAGATACTGACCTGCCCTATGGAGTTTGGCAGCACAGACAGATAACAGGCATGTGACAAGGAACAACAGTCTTTAATTTATAGCTTCAGTGGCAGCAATTCGGGAATAAGCTAGGATCATATCACACAAAGAGGAATGTACAAACAGTCCTTTACCAGAGTCTGAAGTCCACAAAACGAGAGAGAGAGAGTGCAAGAGCCAAAATCCAGAGTCAGCAACAGGTCACAGGCACAAGGAGATGTCACAGTTTGCAGTTCAGTTGCTGGCAACACCATATTGGATTTGGTGCCCTTCTTTTATTCGCTATCCCTACTTGCTGAGTCATAGCCACGTGCACACCTTGTTTTCAGATTGTGATGCAACCTCCTGTCCCTGCACCTGTCTGACTTTGGTCTTTGCTGACTCATTGAAGGCCTCTGTGGAGAAAGTGCAGGCCTAGCTCCACATCTCCCTGATGTTCAGTCTCTCAAACAGCCTCAGCGATGGCACTTGTTTCTTCCGTGGAGTCCATTAGTCAGGTCTTAGAGAGCAAACACTCATATGCACACTTGGGCTAACAGAAGTGGCAACCAGCCAAAGTTCAAAGTTCTTTCAGGGAGCAAGAGTAAAGCGTAGTCAAAATTCCCAAGTTCCAAGGTACCAGAGAGCTTGCGGTGTCAGATATCAGTCCAAGGATCAGAAATACAAAGAGAACATGAGCTGAGGTTGCAGGATAAAGAGATGTATTGTCTGCAACAAGTTCTGCAGGCGTGCGGCACGTTTAAGTAGGCAAGGGAGAATCATACCGTCTTTGGTGCAGGTGCTTGGCCTGCAGCTGTCTCAGCTGTTGTCGCTCTTGCCTCAGGACACTCAGGGAAGAGCATTGCCTGTTGTCTTCATTCGAGCTATCTTCATCTTGGCCTAAAGAGTCAATGTTCACACTGAGCCCTGGAGCCGTGGCTCCCTCATCCTGACTGTCAGGGAAGCTGGGCTAACCCTGGTTGTCCCTGGCAACAGACTGCTCTTCATCGGAGGAGGGGGGGCTGAGGGGATGAGGCCTGACAGTGTGTGCTGAGGACAAGACATGATGCCAGATACCCAGTACAGAAGTTGTCAGAACTTGTGTACCATAACAGAAGTTCAGTAATAATCAAGGCTTATCTCAAAGATAAATCCATGGAACCAGTCCCAAGCTTCATGGATACCCAAATTGTCCCAGAGCAACTCAGGAAGTGGCTGAGATGTGGCCTGGAGCAGCAACTGTGCAGTTAACAAACATGGCTGCAGGAGACATAGATGCAACAGTGGACACCACTCTCAGCTTCTTGCCCAATAAGGTGAGGTGCCTACTGGAGCACTACCTAAAAGTTCTGCGCATCTTAGGATGGACTGGCACTTGCTTGATGCAATTTGGACAATGGGAGTACCTGCCCTGTGTGGGCAAGGGCTGGGACAACCTGGAAGGAAATACAGGAAGTGTCCTTATTCTGGTGTGGAACCGTACAGCAAGTGAGCAAACACAAAATTAAATACAGCTGCTCTTGCTGAGTCAGGGAAAGATCTCCTGAGCTGTTCTGCTGTTTCTTTTTATAGCTTAGTATCTTGGTTTTGTTATTGTTTTGTTCTCTTTAGCTTACTGACAGTTTATTATACATTTGAAAATGTATTTTTGTGTGTGTATTGGATCATATATTCTTCCTTTAATGATTCTTGTATCTTTGCTCTGTTGGGAGCCATCTTCGTTGTTATTATTTTTTTTTGAAAGGCAGAATTTAAATATGAGTGCAAATACAAACTGCAGGAGGCTCAGAAGCAACGGTTAGTTGAGGTACCAGCTAGGAGCCTAATGCCCTTTTTGCACTGGACCTTATTCTGGATTATATCCTGGAGTGGGAGCCTGGCATTCACATGTTAATGCAGACTACAGCAGGCCATAGGTGTGGCTTGCCCTAGTTTGCACCAGCATGCAGATGGAGGCCCCTGTTCTAGGATATAATCCAGAATAAGGCCTACTACAGAAAGGGACTGAAGTTTTGTTCTGGATGGAAAGCAAGCACACCTGGTTCACCTACTTGCCTTATAGGCATGAGGTACCATGCTGGTGGTGAACCCAGGTTAATTTGGGAAGTATATGGGAAGTACTGAGAGAAGGGCAGAGGAACAGTCAGGGGAGAGCAGAAGAAGAAAGCCCAAACCTCCCCTAGCCCTCTGCATCTCCCAGCACTCCCATGCTTGGCTCAAGGCAACTAAGACTCAAGAACTGGTATTGGGCTGTAATGTATCTGAACAAGCTATTTGGTAAGGAAGGTTTTTGGTTCTGTAGCATCCCAGTAGATGAAGTTCAATATCACATTTCTGGGAGCATAAGACGTATAATTACATTTATATCCTGCCCTATGCCCTGAGGTATCAGTGAGGGTTACAGTAATTAATATGAAAATAAAGATCAAAAGCAATTAAAAGCAGTACAATACAAGGAGGAGGAGGAGGAGGAGGAGGAAAGACATTGCGTCTTCAGTCACAGAGACAACCTGATTGAGTTATAGGCTGGATCTGCACAGTACAAAAATGAAAAACTCAAGCGACACAAGAAATTACATGTTCCCATACCCTCTGAATCACTTTACTGTTGCAGAGGGGCAGAAAGAAAGTAGCTTTTGCACAGAGCAAGAAAAAAAAAACCTCTGACAATACATACTTTCTACTTACCTACAGTATTTCCTAGCCGCTGTCATGCAAACTTGCCTGCAGCCAGACATCCAGAATATCCATGCTTTATTCCAGAATATCCAAATATAGTGGAAAAAGTAACTGGCATCTGCATCCAGCCTGGATGTCTGATGAAAGATCCTATTAAGGAAGACACAGAAAACAGCATAAATCGAGTAATTTTGCTTTGTCTTGGCAAAACTTCCAAAGAGACTAGGGTCACTCCAGATGCAATCCCCCAGCATTGCATTGGTTTTGCCAGACTTTTTCTGTGTGCATTCCCAGTGCAATGCTGTTTCTTTACAACATGAAGAAAATGTGTTGAAAGGCTGTCATGGAAAATCCAGTAGTGAAGCTGTGTTTCCTGTGACAGACCTGCTTACTTTCACCTCTGGGAACTTTCAAGAGCCAAAAGTGCATGAACAACAGCGAAAGAAAGAGGCCAGGTATGTGGTTGGATCCAGGAAGTCTATCAGAGGCTGCATCCCCAGACAACTTATTTGCCTCTCTAGTTTCTCTCTTCCATCACTCTATTCAAGCGGACTTTAAAAGTGCCGTGCCAATCCAGAATAAGCGTCCGCATGAGGCTCAGCAAAACATGCATTTCAAACTCACCTTCTGTCCCCATGGAAGCATGTTTTGCTTGCCCACATCTTTTTCTCCCTGCCCCCCTCTCTTGTTGATAGGGTGCTGGCAGGAACAGGGAGGGACTGCGCTCTGCGCAGCCAAAACCAGGAAGAAACCCCCAACAAGCTCAAAGGAAAAATAGCCATTGGTTCTCTGTTCGTCTCCCAGATCTCCGCCCCCTGAAATGACTTCCCGTGCCAGCAAAGGCAGCAGCTACAGCCATCGGCCGCACAATCTTTCACTCATTCACTCTCAACACTTTCACAGATCACTGTCAAAATCCACCCGGTAGAGCAGCGGTGACTGCTCTTCACACCTGATAATAATTGCAACAATGTTGCAATTCTGTGCTATTCTGGCTCTTTGAAAGTTTTGAGCTTTAGAAAGGGAAAGGAAGGGAAGCTGCTGCACTTCTGGGAGATGTGTGAATGTTTTATGGCTGTTTGTGAAGGCAGCCATCCCTACCCCTTTTGCCATGGAGCGTCCCCAAAAAGAGCACTGGAACTCTTCTTTAAAGTGCACTTTTTGTTGTTGTGGATTTTCCTCCTTTTGTAGCACTGGAAGCTCATTGAAAAGCCGGACATGGGGGTGCTCAGAGGCAAAAGAAGATTTTTAGAGGGCTTTAAGTTGCTTGGGGACAGGGCCAGAGAGGTGACTTTGGATGCAGCTCACCAGATGGGAAGCTATTCTTCATTGGGGTTTGCTACCTGCACCTGGCAGAAAGCAATCCCAGTATCTCTTTAATATCCCTTGCAGCCTTTTGCATCTGGAGACAGCATAGATTGTGCTGAGCAGCCTTGACTTATTCAAAGATGTTAGGCTGGAAGAGCCCATATATGGAAATTGTAGAGATGTGTGCAGAGAGGTAACTAAGTGTTACAACTATCACCAGACTGACTCAAGGTTGGATTAAGCAAGAATGGATTGTGCAAGAATGAAGTAAGGATTACAACACAGGGATTGTGCAAGAATTGAGTAAGATTGTGCAACACACAGGAAGCGAGTCACCAACTCTGATAAGGAAAGTGTATAAAGGTAGTCACACACGGCTGTGTGTTATCCTTGCTTAGCTGATCGAGACTGGAGAGGGAGAGAGAAGTTGACATGTAACCGATACGAATAAACAAACCTCTACGGAGAATTTACGGCTCTCTGTCTGTTTGCTGGAAACTGTGGGTAGAGAAAGGAGGGGACAAACCGCAGCAGAAGCCTGCGAGCTTTCCCGGGAGGGGGAGAAGTTTATGCTTTCAGCACCTGGACAGCTCCGCTGAAGAATGCTGAAATGGACAGCGACGAACTGCTGACAGCCAGAAGCAGAGACACACAGAGGCTTGCATTTTCCCCAGCTCGGAGAGACTCAACTCTGCTACGAAGATTTATTACCAACGGGGGGGGGGGGGGTACCTGACACCCCATTACCCCCCAACAAAAGAAACCCCAGAGATTCCTTTTTGTCTCTTCACAAGAATTTCAAATCTATTTAGTGTGAAACAAATACAGTATTGCTTAATTCTTTCTCTTTTTTTGATCATATACTTTGAACATCAAGGAGTATGACTATGCTTTCAAAACTGAAAATTTGGTCATGTCACCTTGTATAAGATGACATAATAATAAGCAAAGAATAGGTGAAGGTTTGCCCTTGCCTCTGTATGAGATGCCCATGGGCAACTGGTGGGCCACTGTGAGCCTGGTCACAAATGAATTTTAGGATGATCTGAGTCGTCCTACAGAACGTGTTGGTCAGATTAATATGAACTAATCTGAATTCCAAGCCAGACTACAGCCCTTAGTCTGTCCTAAAATGTAGTCACCTTTAAACAGTACTGACACGGACTGAGGACGGCCTGGAATTCCAATCTGGCTTCCACTTCCTCATGTGTGGGTGGTGAGATGACCTAAAGGAGGCAGAACTGTGTTGTGGTGGGTGGCGCACAGTATTTTCCTTGGCCAGTTGGCATGTGCAGAGCTGAGGCATCTTCCCTTTGCCCAATTGGCATGCATGGAGTTCATGAGACACCCCCCCTCCTCAGTTTAGGATTCCTTTCTCTAGCGTTTTTTACACAAATTTACTTTTTATTATTAAAAAAAAATTAATTGCAAGGAGAAGAGAAGCACATAAAAAAGGAAGGATATGTGTAGAAGTGGGGGAGAAGACTATAAAAAGAACTACAAACACACACTCTCGCCTCACTTGAGTGACATGAACAGCATCCAATTAGAAATGAGATAGATGTGATATAGCAAAAGGGGTGGGGAGCCAAGGGCTCTGTGGGGGAATGCCAGGGCGAACTCTGCAGAAATTTGTGACCAATACAGCCGAAGGAGGGGCCGGCTTCTATCAATCCACGTCTGACCAGCACCGGTACAAATTAAATTTGAATGCATTAATAGGCCAACCTGATTGGGACTCATGCGACCAAGGCCTGTGTGAGACGGGATGCTGGACTAGATGGGCTATGGCCTGATCCAGCAGGGCTCCTCTTATGTTCTTATGGTCACATGCTCCTCCTGTGCCTCTTCCACCTGGAAGAGATACAGATACAGCATGCAGGACTATAAATGGCTCTGCAAACTGCTCCACACCTATATGGGTGGGGGAACTCTGGCACATGTGGATGCACCTTGTGGACGTTCCCCCATTCTTTACTGGTAAGGTAAGTTCAAATTTGCCCATAGTCAATGTTGACCCACTTCTTTTGTGAGTAGGTTTTCTTCATTAGATGCTTCCTACTAGCAGATGCTGCCATGGTAACTTCCATCCCTCTGCAGATGGAGTTTTGTACCGCCAGTGCATCTCACTAATGGCCCTCGTCCCCTACATTTCTTACTTTTTCCCTTTTGTATGCACATGGGTTTGTTTGTGCAACTTTCTCTTCCCCTGCAGTATAGTTTTGGAGCTATGCTAAATACAGTACATGCCAAGTGATGCTGACTGCATGAAAGTAAAGCGATTCCTCCCCCTATGATAAAATACACTGACTTGTCACTCAGATACAGGTCCTTACCTCCATTCTTGTTCATCCCCCTATTTTTTCCCCCCAGGCTCCTATTCTTTGCATTTGACAGTTGCTTGAAACTGACTGTTGTCATATCACATCCATGAAACATTTATTTTAACAGCATTTTTTGGCATCAGTCTGTGGAAATGCCACAGTTGATTTTGGGAACTTCTGCCTTCATTACAGTCCTGCCTGGGGATTTTGCCCAGCTGCATAAATGCCTGTGTGCAGACATCAATTGAGAGATCTCCGTACGCTGTCCTCACAATCAACATATGTGAATAGCAGATGATACCAGCTAGTCAGAATCACAACAGGCCTAGTGAAAGCCAGACTGACACGTGAATTTAAGCAGAATGAAGGAAATACTGCAAACTGTTTATGAGCTTCCCTCTGCCCAGAAAAGCAATACAAGTGACAACACAATTGTGTACATATAGTGCAGATTAATTGTGATAACATACTCAGGGCATCCCCATTGGAACATTTTAGAGTGTTCAGAACAGTTTGAAAACGCTCTGTCCAGACTCCAAAGTGCCATTCAGCATTAAAAACAGGAGTAAAGTGCAAAAAATGAATTAAATAAAACACTCCTTCAAACAACTTTCACTCCCATTATTTTAAATGAAATAGTTTATGGGGCATTTCCGCTCGGATCAGAGTGTTTTAAAACCATGTTTTGAAGCCTGCTCACCTGCCTGCCCACCCACCTGCCTGCCCGCCACTGCCTTGCTTGCCCAGGTGGTTGCCTACCCACCCGGCAGCCTGCTGTTTCCACTGCTGCTGCTTCCCGCCATTGTTGTTGCCATTGGCCACTGCCGCCACCCTGCTCACTCACTTGGCATCCCACTGAGCAGCCCTGGTGCTCCCGAGGGCCAGGAAGGAGGAATGGAAAGTGGCAGGCATGCGAGCGACCTCCCCACCCTCTTTTGGGCACTGCTGCTGCTGTTGCCACACCACCACCATGCTCCACTTTAAAGCCGAATTAACAAAAACAAAAACGCATCTGTTTTTTTAATTCCGCTTTAACAGAGCTAAGTGGGAATTCACCCTCAGTGTTAATATGCTGTAGCTTGACATTACTGTAAGCAGAGTTAAATATGCCTTTTTCACAGTAAATGTTCAAGGATCCAACGTTAAGACAGCTGTGTGGTTTTGGTTGGCAGATTAGACAACCTGTTAAAAATGCTTTACTCAACATAAAGATTGTCATACACCTGTCCGCTCACTCAGCTACCCCCCCCACACACACACTAGGGGTGCGGAGAATATCTCAAAACACTGTTCCATTGGCGATAGAAGCTATCATTGGGTGTTTCTGCACTTACTTTGTTAAATCCAGATTAAGGAGGACCGGATCTTTGGGATTTGGTCCTTGGGGAATCCGGTCCATTGTGTTCAAGATCTTGCCAGAGACCCTTTATGTCCACATGGGGAGTTTAGCACCCAATGGCAGTGGGTGCTAAACAGGGACACTGTGCAGATGCCGTAGAACCCTTCTCTAGGCTCCAATTAGGCTTGAGGAAGAAGTTCTGCCAGTGGTACGATGCGATTGGCCCGCTCATACACCACTCAGGGGTTGCTTCCTCTAGGCTTGCCCGTGGACCCCATTCGCCCAATGTGCATATGGAAGCATGCTCTGCAATCTGGTCTTCATGACGGAAGACTGGATCGAGGACACCATTTACAGGTCCACCAAGAATCCAGATCTACTGGTCTAAAAACCCATTAGAACCGGAATAAAGAGGCATTAATGCGGATGATACATCCCTTATGAGGTCCTCATGGGGTCCTCCATGCAGAAGGTAGGTGGAGGATCCATTCCGCATGGGCCCCTGTTGGGTTCCTAATGGGGTCTTCTGGGCCTGTGCAGAAACGGTCATTAATTAAGCTTCTGGAAGGGGATTGGATGCAGTCTGCTGCTTACCTGGAAGTAATGATATCTGAAGGAAAAGGGCAATCTGTGTGCTGGGCTAATCCAGTGGCCATTCTGCCTACCCATCTGCACACTCCATTACTTCGGCTCAAATGGCAGACTGTGCCAAACTCAACCTAACACGGTAAGTATGCTTTCCTCGGCTACATTCAAGCTCTGTTTTGAGCCACATTTTAAGCTGTTTTGTACATTTTGAATATGCACAATGAAATGCATACATACCTGTGCATATGTGCACACAGAGAGATTATAAAGAGGTATTTAATAAGGAGTTTTAAAATTCTCATAGGTATATACAATATAAATGCATTCCCTAGAGTCCACATCATAACCTCTTTTCTTTCCCAAAAGTGTTGGCTGCCAATCAGAATGAATTAGATTTCACAGAAGTTTTTTTCAATACATGGAATTTGCCAGCAAATTACCCTTAAAGAGGAAAAATCAATCATTTGGAGCAGAGATAAGCTGAAGGCAAGTCAGCCTCGGATTGATCCCGTCTGTGCATGCGTGTGTGGAATTCAGCAGATAGCCTGAGGAAAGCAGGAAGGAGGGAGAGAATTGCTGAACACAAGAGAAATTTTCAACAGAGAAGGAAGAGAAAGAAAAGACAAAGAAAGGGAATGTTATTTGCTTGAGCAATAAATACATTTAATCCATAAATAAAACGTAGGTCTATGCAGATCGTTCTCTGAAATTGTGTCAACGTAGGCTGCATCTACATGGACAATAGGAGACATCTGATGGAGCCTCAGGGGCATAATGCCTACATACCTGAAGTACCTGTGGCTAAAAAGCACTCCCCTAAGGGCTCTTGCGTATAAGCAAGCACCCTTGGAGGTGACCTTCCTGAAAACTCTGAGGGCACCTACCACCCCCAGGCAACCATGCTGTGGCTATGTAGTAAGGATGTGCACGAATATTCAAAATATTCATTATTTGAATGAATTTGAATTTGAACATTCATATATGAATTGTATGCCCAGACATTCATTTTTTTATTATTCGTACAAATACAAATATTTCGAGCTATTAGTTCAAATAATTCAGACATTTGTATGTTTGCATACGTATCCGTATGCATCTTATTCGTATCCGTATGCATCCATATGGATACGTACAGGATGAAAACAGGATGCATACAGGATAAAAACAGGATGCTTACGGATGGGTACAAGATTTGTATCATTGGATATGTATTGAATATTCATACGAAAAGATGCAAATGTATCGGTTCGAATGCCGAAACATTTGTTTTTCTTTATTCATATGAATTCTGATATTCAAATATTCAATTTGAATCGAATCAAATGTTGAAAATTGTATTCCTGCACACCCCAACTATGTAGACATGTGGTGATTACACAAGTAAGTTATCTTTCCTACTATGTGCGTGGAGAGTGGCCCACTTCCAAAGCCATTTCCAACATGACAGAAAATCCTTCTGTATCCTCTCTACAATACTGGGGAGAAGGCATACAGCATGTCAACATCATGCACCATGCCTTTGGGACAGGAGAAAATTCCCATGAAAGACTGTTTGAATATGTATCTGAGTCTGTACATTGTTATCCATGTTTTCTTCCTAAACATGACTTGACTAGGCTGGTGTGATATTATCCCATATTCTGTGAGCAGTCTCCCTCTCAGCAGTCTGTTAATAAATAATTCCACACCATCTTGGATTAGCATTAATGCTGAGTCCCACACATGGTTGCAATCCAGTCCTGTTCTTGGCTAAAGCAACACACCAATTCTTGCATTAGCTGCATCCACATTTAGTTTAAATAGCTCAAAAGCAATTCAGAGGAGGTAGTGTATGTGGCAGCCAGTGCTCTCATTCCACCTCTAATCCACATTAAAGGTCAGAAAATGCACTTGCATTTTCTGACCTTTCATGTGGGTTGTAGGCAGGAGGAGAACACTAGTGTGTAAAGCTACCACCTCTGAGGATCAATTGCACGCACTTAAAGAGTCTGTAATGACAAGCATTTTCTCCTGCATTTGCCTTACTCTCACTTGAAGTCTCAGAAAATTCACCCCTTCTACATATGGGATTTCATAGCTCTTTCTTTAAGCCAGGTTGGGCAGGAAACTACATCAACAACGAGTCAGGAGTTTCCTGCCAAGTGGCCAATCAGTGGTAAGCAACATAGTCAGGTTAGGAGTCACCTGACTTGCATGCAAATATAGGCTGCAGTGTGGCAAAATAAAGATAGAGTCTCAGCTGTATGTTCAGGTAACTGTTTGGAAGGCATTGTTTTTGCACAGTTGGTGATGGGATGCTTTTCCTGAAAGAGTCAGCTGGAAAAAAAAAACACTGATTGGACCATAAGCTGCTTTTGAGCTGCTTCATTTTCACTTCATGAGGATGCAGCCTTAGCCGGGATTCCAATCTCTGTTTGGCTTCCAAAAGATTTTAAATGAATCCAACGAATACTGTCATGGCACAGACTGTAACAGGATGTCCTTGAGGTGACACTGAATTATAATTTGGACCACTTAATTATTTGAAACACATATGAGAACAAATAATATTTGTAAGAGTCATGGGCCACATCCCCACGGGATCGTTATCGCGAATTGAAAATGTTTTGAGTTCTCCTCGGCCAGACGGCAGTTCGGCTAAACACGGTATTTCCATGTTAAACGACGTTAAACCGTTTTGAAATAAATCCTGATTTCAACAGGTCTCACTCCAGATCGTGCGTCGATACGTGTTTCCTTTTTAACTGTGTGGACAGTACCGTGTAAAGGGAAGAGAATTCGTATTCAGGGTGCCCTTCCCCCAATCGCAATCTACCCAATGGCTGTCCATATTTTGCGGATGTCATTGGGGGGGGGGTGTTTCCCTGCCTGATCTGAAGCAAAACCTTTTTTTGGATCACTTCTTGCAAGCCTGAACTTCTTGGAGCAGCCTTCACACAGGAGTGCTACAGCTCCGGAGTGTGTGCTGAGAGTTGTGGGGGGGAGAGACGGAGAGGAGGGGATTGGGCAGGAGGAGGCTATCAGCATTTTGGATTCCCCTGGGGCGGGCAAGAAGAATTTGGCTGAGGGAGCCCGGCCGCAGAAAGCCTAGCTAGTCTTCCCGTCCTGGGGAGGGAGGGAGCCGGTAGACACACACACACACACAGGCAGGCAGGCTTTCATGACACCCTCACACATGTTTAGGATTCCCTCCCCCAATAGCTTGCTTTCAAAGAGTGATTTCATTGAAAGAATCCAGCCTCCAAACACCCACTACCTCCAAAGTTACACTGTAGCGATTTAGCTTAATAACAATGTTGCAGTTTTGCGCAAGTTCTGAACTCTAAAAAGAGAAAGGAAAGGAAAGCCCTGGAGCTTGTATTTTAAAAGCTGTGGCTATGAAGGGGTTTTGAGTCGCTGCTGCGGCTGCTGTGTGCCCTGTGAAAGGAAAGGAAAAGCCCCTCGGTCCCCTCCAGCCCAGCCTCTCGGCACCAGGGAAGCAGGGGTGGGAAAGAGGGATCCAGACATCTTCGGAATCGCCTAAGTTCTGAACTTTAAGGGAAAGGAAAGGAAAGCCCTGGAGCTTGTATTTTAAAAGCTGTGGCTATGAAGGGGTTTTGAGTTGCTGCTGCGGCTGTTGTGTGCCCTGTGAAAGCAAAGGAAAAGCCCCTAGGTCCCCTCCAGCCCAGCCTCTCGGCGCCAGCGAAGCAGGGGTGGGAAGGAGGGATCCAGACATCTTTGGAATCGCCTAAGTTCTGAACTTTAAGGGAAAGGAAAGGAAAGCCCTGGAGCTTGTATTTTAAAAGCTGTGGCTATGAAGGGGTTTTGAGTTGCTGCTGCGGCTGTTGTGTGCCCTGTGAAAGCAAAGGAAAAGCCCCTAGGTCCCCTCCAGCCCAGCCTCTCCGCGCGAGGGAAGCACGGGTGGGAAAGGGGGATCCAGACATCTTCGGAATCACCTAAGTTCTGAACTTTAAGGGAAAAGAAAGGAAAGCCCTGGAGCTTGTATTTTAAAAGCTGTGGCTATGAAGGGGTTTTGAGTCGCTGCTGCAGCTGCTGTGTGCCCTGTGAAAGCAAAGGAAAAGCCCCTCGGTCCCCTCGGGGATCCAGAGCTGCACAGCGATGAGGGCGGGAGGTCTGATCTCTGTTACTTTGGGGCTGATCCTGGGAAGGAGCAGGGCGAAAGGCGCTGAGAATGCGGCGGCAGCAGCAGCAGCGGCAGCGGTGGCGGTGGGCAACGAGGAGCGCCAGGATGGATGGATGGATGCTGCTGCTGCTGCTGGGAAGGGGGAGGGAAGAGAATGGCTGGATCGGACAGGGAATCCCCGGTGGAGCATGGATGACACAAAGGGAAGGGAGGGTGGGATCCTGGGAGGGAACACCAATCAGAGAGCAATGGGCGGGAGGACAGGGCTGCCGTCCGGACTCCCAGCATTGATTCCGGGTTAAGGCTGGAATCGGAATGCCACGGAACTGGGTTAACTTGCACGTCGTGTAAACAGGGTTAACCCGGTTCACTTATTTCGGATTCCCTAAACCGAAATAAGCAATGCCGTGGGGATCCCCCCATGTAGTCTTCCTAGTGCATACAGCAGAAGGGTGTGTGTGTTTTTTAACAAAAGCAACTGTGTCTAAACTTGTAATTTTTGTTTTTAATGGAACCGGAATTTAGCTGAGAGTCTTCAGCACCCTCCAAGCAGAGTTCCCATGGCCAACCACAGGCATTTCACTTGCTGTTAGTGTATAATGCATTGGATTGCTAAAGGAAGAGATAGTGGAATTTTACTTATAATACATAATATGAGCCCTTTTTAAAATAAGTCTTTCATTCTGCCACAAATCACTTGTGTACATTTATGATGGCTGAGTACCTGCTTTTTAAAACCTTCCTCCTTCCTCATGAACAACAGGGACCTTCTTTAAGCTAATCACAGTGTCTTTGTTATTGAACAAGTGGTGAGAAAATCACTAGTCAATCATCTCAAAGACTGAAATGCTGCTTCTGTAACGAAGTGTACTGAATGGTCTTCTAATCTGTTCTTTGTTCACGTAAAATCCCTCACACTTTTCTCAAAAAGAAAAAAAGAAGATGGTTTCTGCTATTTTTCCAACTCTGTATGTGGTCATTTGATTGCACTTCAATTAAATGAAGCAAAGAGCTGAATGTGAAATCACAGAAGTTCTGTAACCCTTGGATTTTCTAACATCCTGCACAGCAAACAAGAAAATGTTCTATTCAGGTGACCTTAATCAGATGTGGTTCCAGATTGGGGGGGGGGGGGTGAAATATTCTAGACAAGAGTTCCAGTTCTAGCCAGGCAAGTGAAGCAGGGCACAGCTGTAATGCACTTCGGCTAAGACAGTTTGGGACGGTTTCCCCATTCACACATAGGCAGGCAGTCTGCCTAATCAGAAGCCGCGCCACATGCACGTGATGAGCATTTCTGGCTGTCCCAGGTTATAGAGACCCAGGACAGCGAGGAGGTAAGATGTGCGTGTGCGCAGGTGTGTCCCTGGGCCCTGGGGTGGGGGTGCCGGGGCGCCTACGTGGGGCTTGCAATCTACTGTGGTGGGCCCCCAGTAAACCAGACCCACAGGGGGTCCGGTCTACCAAAGGGTCCCACATCTCGTGGCACATAGACAGCCACAGATTGGCCTCCCCCCACCCTGGAAACGGGCAAGGGAATGTGGGACCTGCTGTAGCAAGTCGAGGGGTCCGTCTGAGATACATCAGTCGCATGGTGATGGGTCAATTCGGACTCAGCTCCGTATTCGCACTCAAATTTATCCAATTTGGACTAAATTGGGTATGGAGTGCATGGGGACATGGCCATAGAGATCCTAAAAGTGTGAGAATTCCACAAGCTAATTTCCAAGGCACCAAGCCAAAGTCCTCTGCTGCTGCTTACTGAAGCCACTCTTGGCAATAAGAAGTCAACTATATCAATCCCTGCCACTGTTACAAGAGTGTGAAGACATCAAAAACCACGGAACATAAACGTGTGACAGCAAAATCATCATCCTCTAACCACCTCCTGAGAGAGTCTATCGAACAGGGTAACCAGAATCCATTCCAGGGTCATATTTCAAATCTGGAATGAAGTGGGTCCAAGCCTATCTGTTACTGGATGGCATCATCCTCTTGAGTCCTATCACCCCTGCCTTTTATCAGAATCATTGCCAGTGTGGTGGGAAATATCTGTATATACCCTACTGGGTGCAGGCACCCATGTGAAAAGTAGTCAGCATAGGATGCAATAGAGTCTCCAAACGCATGAGTATCATGTATTGTGGCATGTGGGTCTTAGACTGAAGCATGGAGAGGAGGCTGAATTCACTTTTCACATGCATCCTCCTTTTCCACCCTGGCATACTACTTGAGATCTATAACAACTTTACCTTTGTAGAAGAGATCCCAGAAAGGGGGTATAGCAGGCATGTGTTGCATACTGTTCTCTGAAAAGCATGCCAGGCATGTGTCAGAGAGAAAAGCTTTCCAGTGCTTCCAGGACAGATATTGCACACCTACAGTAATAAACAGAATCTACCACTCCTGACCAGTTTTCTTGTGTGCTGAGTTTTCTATTTGCCAGCACTTTGGCAAGGCAAAATGACTTCACTGTCTTAGCTGGATTTGGATGCTGTGTAGGGAGAGCAAATTATTAGTGATTTGATTGATTTTCACTATGTTTTTTTATTGCCAAAAGGGAGCAGAGCTGGATTTTCTGCCTCAGGTGCCAGATAACTTTGGCCATCCCTATGTGTTTCAGCCTGATGGCAGGGTGTGGTATGATAATCTGCCTGAGGCAGCAAAATGCCTTGGGCTCACTCGAGGGGTTGTTGAGAAATCAGATGTCTGTTGTTTTCAGTGGATTTTATAGATCCAGAACAACTGGACTTCTGATCTGACTTGATTAATGTTTATTAGACTTCTGTTCTACACCTTTTCCAAACAGATTTGCACAGGCATGAACAAATGCATTTCTATTAGTTTATACCCAATTCCAATGTATTTAAACTTATTTATTATTGTTGTTGTCATTTATTTGTTTGTTTATTCTTCCCCATACTCAAGGGTCTCAGGCTGTGTTACAGCATTAAGACCATAAGATATTAAGCAGATTAAAACCATGGCAGTGCCTGAATGTGGGGAGGAAAAGGCTGTTCCTTTACTTAGCTAAAGGTCAGGGTAAAGAGGTGTGTCTTCACAGTTTGTCTAAACATATAGAGTGAAGGTGCTTGATGTACCTCAGGAGCGAAACTATTCCACAGTCTGGGAGCCACCACTGAAAAGGCCTGATCCCAAGTGCCCACCCCTTTTACTGCTGAGTAGTACAACCAGGAGGGTCTCCCCTCCATATCTTAAGGTATGGGCAGGTCAATATGGAAGAAGGCATTACTTTAGGTATTTGGGGCCAAAGTCATTTAGGGCTTTATAAGTCAAAGTTAACACCTTGAATTGGGTTTGGTAGCGAATTGGCAGCCAGTGCAACTCTTTTAAGACCGCCATGATGTGAATCCAGCCAGCTGTTCCTCTCAGCAGTCTAGCGGCTGCATTCTGCACCAGCTGCAGCTTCCGAGTCAGCCCACATAGAGCACATTACAGTATTCAGTCTGGTAGTTACCAGACCATGGATAACTGTGGCCAAATCATCTCTGTCCAGAAAGGGCCTTAGCTGTCAAACCAGCTGCAGTTGGGAGTAGGCACTCTTGGCCATGGCCTCCACCTGAGCTTCAAGCATTAGTGCAGAGTCCAAGAGCACCCCCAAATTTTGCACCTGTCCCTTTCAAGGCATTACAACCCCTCCCAACTTCACGGACCCAGAACCCAGTGACACACAGCACCTCCATCTTGTCTGGATTCAGCTTCAGTTTATGGGTCCTCATCCAGCCCATTACCTTTTCTAGGCACCAGTCAAGCACTTCAACCACCTCTCCTGATTCAGATGGTACAGAGAGATAGAGCTGGGTGTCATCTGCACATTGATGACACCTTACTCCAAATCTCCTGATGACCTCTCCCAGTGGCTTCATATCGATGTTAAAAAGCTTGGGAGATAAGATCAACCCCGAGAAACCCCACAAGTCAGCTGCTTTGAGTCCCCTTAAATGAGTGAGAAAAGTGGGGTATAAAAGCCAACTCCTGCTCCTCCTCTTCTTCATGTTCCCCAGGCCTGAATCCAATTGGGAATCTCTGGAACATTATGTATCAGTGCATCTGACATTGCCAAGTAGTGCCACAGACTGTCCAGGAGCTCACTGATGCCCTGATCCAGGCCTGTGAGGAGATCCTAGAGCAGTGATGGTGAACCTTTTGAGTTCGGTGTGTCAAAATTCACAAGAAAACCTAGCTTAACTCGGGTGCTGTGTCACTTCTAGAAATATCCATAATTTTGTGATATTTGTGGCTCTAGTAAAAAAGTTATATTTTTGATATATGTATTTTATTAAAAGCAAAAACAAATAATTCTTTACATTAGTGACTTTAGTTGCTAAATCTTCAATTGAAAGTTGGTATTTTGTACACTTCAAGAACAAGCAAGCACTACACGCCCAGGTGCTAGGGTGGCCATGTGTGTCACCCAAAAGGGCTTGGTGTGTCACTTGTGACACGCGTGTCATAGGTTGGCCATCACCGTCCTAGAGCACCATCTGAGGTCTTATCAGGAGCACAACCAGACATTGTCAGGACTGCATACAAGCCTGTGAGGGAGGCATGCACATTATGAGTTGCCGTGATGAAATTCATGCAAATTGGTTCTGCTTGTGATTTCAGTTTTTTACTTTGGTTGTCGTGGTGATCTGGAATCCAGCCCTCGGTTGGTTGATGATTTTGGTTTCCATTGATCATCAATGACATTTTGTCCTCAATGAATTACACCATTTATATCAGTAAAGATTTTCAACTTGAATTTTTCAATTCATCAAGATCCGATATGTAAGTGTTTTCTTTATTTTATTTTTTAGCATTGTAGTTAGGGTGAATCAGTAACTGACAAAACAGAAAAGGATAGAGTCTTTGGTGTTGATTGCATTAGTTCATATTTGTATACTGTCCGGTCACTTTAAAGAGGTGGGTTACCTATTCTTGATTCATTGAACCTATTATTTATTTCTTATTTGCATTTCTGTCCCACCTCATACCCGAAGGTTCCTAGACAGGTTACAGCAGTAAATAAAATAAAATAAAACAGATGCTTTAAAAGTGATAACAGTCCCTGAAAGAGAGGAGGGGAAGCCGTTCCTCAGCCAAAGGCCATAAAATAACAACAGCGAGTGTAACTAAGGTTTGCATTCCAATTACACTAGCATGAAATCTCTCTGTACTACCTTTGCAACTCACAAGCTATTTGCATGACTTTACAAAACAAAACAGCCGAGTTTAATGCAAGAGGTGCCCCCTTTTTCTAAATAGGGAGAAAACAGTTGGATTCCTTAATGGGAGCAGAAAGAGGAAATGCTGGAAATGACATTGCCTTGGTTTGAAATAATAGCTTTGGTGATGAGATTGGTTCCTGATCTTTAAAGAGGACTGTTCCTTCCTTAGCAGGTATGCCAGGTTCATTTATTATTGTAGGGCTGTCTGAAGTGCTGCCCTGCGAAGTCTGGTTCATTATTTTATGACCATTGCTGAGCATTGGGTTGCTGGCCTTGGTTTCATTTCCTCATAAGAAAGAGCACTGAAGCATTTGGCTTTTTACAGGGAGAAAGTGCAGCTCTGGCGAATGACAGAGGCATTGCAATCTGATTAAAGTATGAAAGTGGAAATGGCATGTAAAATGTGAGGCTTTTGGCCTTGGTTTAGCGGCTAAAGATATGGATGAAGCCGAGGGTAGATGGAATGGCTATCTGTAATGCTTTATATATATTTTCAGTAGAGGTAACTTAGAACTATTCTGTTTTCAAGTTCTTCAGTAGGAATGTCTTAAATATCTCTGATGTATATACTTCAGAAGTCAAATTTACATCATCTTTTTTCCTACCATCCTTACTAGACTGGCAAGAAAATTACCCTGCAGTGTGCTACAGTGATTCAGATTTCTGTTAAGATATACAGTACTGTTATCTTTGGTTTAGCAAGGAAACAGCTTTGCGGTTGTAGGTCTTGATATTCCCATAATGAAGTATTGAGAGTAACTAGATGGCTGTTCAAATCAATATATTGATTACATTGTGTATATAGTCTGGATTGGGTAGGGGGGAAAGGGAGTTACTAATAATATCATTGTATGTTTTGAATGAATGTTGTAAATGTAAAAAAATTTTTAGTATTGTTGCTAATATGTTAAATTTTCAGGAAAGATAGATAGATGGATAGATGGATAGATAGATAGATAGATAGATTCTTGTAATGAACAGCAATGATCCAGTTTAGGGCTACAAAAATTATAGATCAAATAAGGTGTATAACTCTTAGAACAAAAAATAAACTAGGAGGCTTTGAAATTTTTCCTACTTTACTGTGTTTGCACATAGTAAATCCTGTCTTTTTTGTTTCCCAATTTTCTACATTCTGCAGATTTTGGCCTAGGTAGAGGAAGGCTGAGGAGGGGAGATTTCCTTTTAAAAAAAATAAAGAGAATCTTCCAGCATCTCCCCACCTTTTCCTGTAGGCCAATGTATGTCAGGGGGAGATAGTTGTGATCTGAGCTAAGCTGGTCCCTTCTGCTGGGCAGCTGATAACAATTTGAATATTCAGATTCGCTCTTAGCCATCTGCAGGGGGTTCAAAGGCTTCGGTAAACTAGGAGCAACGAAAGCAGCATGGGGCAGAAACAACAACCCAAAAAAAAAGATGAAATAAATAAGGGAGAAAAATATGCCCCTTCTCCCAACGGGCAGATAAATTCTGCTTCTCAAGACTTCACATGGGGAAGCTGAGGCACTGAAGTAGTTAGTAATTAGGGATGGCAAATATCAACAGGCTGATCTGTTTTCCCAGCTGGAAGGGAATTAAATAGCCCAACTCCTTTCCACACACGCTGGGCTCTTCTTTTGATGTTCAACAGTATCATGACTCCCTGCAACAAAATCTCTCCTCTTGGGGTCCAGGAAAATCCACAACAGCTTGCCATGATGAAAGGCATCAACTTCTGCACCAACGATGGAACATGATTTCAGAGATCGATTCCAGTTAAACATGTTGAAAAATAGGGAAGATATTTCTGTGGCTTCCTGGATATGTTTTCTGTAGAAAAGCTTTTGATATGAAAGAATCCTAAAGTTAATATTCTTCACTCCCAAATAAGCCTTGGGGCGTATTCACCAGACTTTAAGAAAGCAGAGCCCCATGTAGTCTGCAAGGCACTAAAACTATATACTCTGTTGCACCACCAAGACGCCACCAATTCAGTTGTGTCAAAACAAACACTGAAATTTTATTTCTTAGAACCTGTCAGACTATGTAAGGAGCCAGTGAGTCTTCACCTAGCCCTATAAAACTTAATTTAGCTTGGGTTCTCAGTGTCAACACTTTTATATCTTTTGGCTATGTAAAGAGCTATTGGTCCTGTTCAGTTTAGCTGCTAGCAAACAGCGGTCCACTCAATAGTGAAGTCCGCCTGCATGCTGCTGTAGACACTGTCCCAGAACTTGGTTAACTCTTCCTGGAGTTAGCTAAAAAGTAATTCATAGTTTGACTGGAAGAGGCTAGGTGGCTCCCACAGGGGCAGCAGTGTGCACACCCTCTTCCAGGTTCACATTGCAAGTGGTGTGGTGGCATGACCTGTAGTCTTATGCTGAGTCCAGATTGCCATGTCAACAAATACCAGCAGACTGTAAGAATTTCCAACCCAAGTCTCATTCAGGAGACATTGAAGGTAGTTTTCACATGCTCTCTGGCTTTATTCAGGAACAGATTGCAAAGAGGTCATACTTACAAACAATTGTATTCTATTGTACCCTGGTTCCTACACCCCATGCCACACCTAGACCTACTGACCTTGAGTTCCCCCAAAGAACTGGCAGTTCCCAACAGACCCACCTGTCTTAGTCACTACACAAGGGAGATGCAGCATCAAATATGAAAACTAACAGAAATGACAATGCATTTCCTTTATTCTTAGGTCTGTGGAAATTCCCTTGTAAAAGTGAAATAATCTCACAAATAATATGTCCATAACCAGGATAACATTCACACATTTTGAAGGAAATTCCCTAGGGCTACATCCGGATATCAGTTGCTTTTTCTGGGAAAGCCATGCTTTTTTTTGGAAAATCCAAATATAGTAAAATGAGTAATTGACATCCAGATGCAACCGTAGGTTGAATTTGTACTTCATGCAATTAGTCAACCTCTGGGCAGGTGCATCTACACTGTCAGAAGGTGTTTACATCCTAGAAATGCCCCCTCCCTGCCCAGAGGTTGACTAATGGCATGCTAGCTGTGGAGCATGAAATCGTGCTCCACAAGCATGCTAACCTTCCCTGGACACTTACCTGAAGCATCCAGCCAGCAGCATTTGCACCTCGGCTGGCTGGGACGGTCACCAGAGTTGCTGCGCAAGCACACTGGCAGCTCTGATGACCCCCCTGATGTGACTGCGACTGCACGTAGTGTCAGCGTCATCATAGCAACGACCCTGATGCATGTGCAGTCTCAGAGGGTGCCATAGTCAAGATGGTGGCGCCCAGAAGAGGATCAGCCTGGTGATCAAACAGAGGTGGGTGTTCAATTGCCCACAGGGTAGGCTAACATTGACTAGTGATCACAAGTGCAAGTGCTAGTCAACAATAGTTCATTGCACACCTTTCCCGTCCACAGGAAGGGAAGGGAAGTGCCAAAACACTTCTAGATTGCTAAATGGAGAAGATGTTACATATCTCTACCTTGTGAGATCTTGAGGACTTTTTCCATCAGAAGGCATTGCAGCTTGCTCATTTTTCTTATCAGCTTTTGGGCAGGGCATTTCTGCCATCCATATATAAGGAAGATAAGGAGTAAAGGGAGAATATAATTCTCAGTTGTAGGTGGAAGCTTTGAGCCTTGCACCTTCTGAGTGTTTCCATCACTGCTAATTCTACTTGAAAAATAAATGTTTCTGGTTATTTTTATATCTACAGTATATATAAATACTTATATGAAATATAGGACTTCCTCCTTAAGTTACTAGATCTCTGGATTAGGAATGTGTTCTGTACTGTCTGTGGGGTATGCGTTTAGCCTCTGATACTTTCTGAATGCCAATATTATTTTAGCGGTCTTCTGCTGAATTCTAGGATATTTATCGTTGGACCTGGTTGCGAGGAGGGTGGAAGAAATGGGAAGGGGGATTCTCTAGCCGTGTCACCCGCTTCTCAGCTGTCACGCTCAGCCAGTTTTTGCTATTAGTGCCCCTTCGTGCATTTAATTGGTCCCTCCTTCCAACAAGACTGACTCCATTTAGGGGAAAATTGGAAATTCAGCTCCAGCAGTTTTTTCAACTTTATTGTAATGTGCTCTGCTGGGCTGGGCTATGGGAAGGAGCACATTCTTTGGCATGGAGATTGTGAAGTGTCAATATTTGCGGAAAGGACCTTTTTCTACCTCTTCCCTGCTGAAGTCCTGAAGCAGTGGCTGCCTTGGGGATGCTGTTGGAACTTTATTCTGTTATTGCCAACAGGAAACAGGTGCCATCTAGCAGCAACCATAGTGCTTTGCCATATTACCTGGGAATTACGTGGAATTAATATTTCTAAAGGATTTATGATCCTCCGTCTGGTATTTCTAAGTCCCCATTATGTACTGTAGGCAGTGCCTAATTTCTTTATTTTCTTTAAAGGAGGAAAGGAAAATAATTAATTAAATCAAAGGCTTTTATTTTGGGAATAGGATCTGCCACAGTGAAAGAAAGAAAGAAAGAAAGAAAAGCATCTCTGAGAAGGTTTTGAGTTGGAATTGTTACATGTTGAGACAGCCCCATAGTTGTTATGGAAGCCACGAAGAGCTGAGCTGGCCCACTGAGTACAGCCTCAGCATGGATATTGAAATATCCCAACACCACCTCTGAGACTACCTCAGCCAGCTCAGATAGGGAGGTTGCTGGGTGAACTGGCTGACTGATAAAGGAAATGGAAGTCTGATTGACTACAGCAACACCCTTCCCCTCCCCACCAGTCTGGAACAGTGCTGCATGGAGTAGCCTGTGGAACAAAGCTACGTAAGACTAGACCCACCCAGTTTGTCCACCCAGGTCTCAGTAATACATGCCAGATCAGTCCCTTCATCCAGAATCAAGTTATGGATGACTGGTGTTTTATTTTGGACTGACCTGGCATTCAAAAGCAGCACTACTAGAGCAGTCGGTCAGTTGGTAGGCAAAACAGAAGGAGTGATAGCTTTGAGACATCTAACACCCTTTCTCCTACTTCGTTTCTCCTGCCTCCCAATGCCATATCTCCTCCTGCCCATCAGCATAGCAGGAGTGGCCCCATGAGATATGGCCCCACTCCTGCCCTGCCTTGGCACAGTATGCCATCCCCACCAAACAGAGTGCTATAAATAAATTGAAACAGTATTAAAAGCCGAGTAAAAAATGAATCTAAAAATCCCAAATTCAAAATTCCCAGTTTCACTCCCCCGCTTAAAAACACAAACAAATCCAGGACACTAGAAGTGAACCTTGTCCTTGCTCTCCCTGAAGAGGTTCCCTAAAGAGATTACCCCTTTGGGGTCAGCCCCTTTGGTGGCAGGCCCACTGCCACAGGCAGCAGCCTATATAGGCCCCAGAGCCCACAGGTGTTGTTGGGCATGGTGCTCTTGCAGCCATGGGCTGAGTCCATCAAGCACTCCCTACTGCTAGGACTCTTGGGCAGCCACAGCCACTGTCCTTCATAGATGGTCAGTCCAGAACAGTACCAGCAGCAACCAGAGATAAGTCTCCACCAGGTTTGAACCTCTGGGTTACTTTGGAGCACATGTCTTCTTGCTTCATCTGCACAGAATAGAATATAGACCAGAACAAACTAAACTAGGTGGTCCAAAATGGCTGACAGACTTTTTCAAAAAGATCTACCAATGCACTAGGCAGTGGTAAACTGGATTAGGAGGCATGTCTATTTCAGCAGCACACCTTGTTCCCCCATGGAAATGGGCCTCCTGGAACTCTGTAGGCCAGGACCTTCTTGGGTTCCTGGCCATAGAAATCTTCAGAGCCAGCACTAAGGCTGGCAAATGTTTTGGAGCTGGCATAGGGACTGGGTTGAAACAGTCATCCCAATGTGGGTGGCTTTGTTCCATTCCAAGAATGGATCTGTCCACTTTCGGATGCAGTCCTTAGCCCAGATCAGTGCAGGAAGCTTTGATCCAGACTATAAGGTAAGCATGGAAACCGCCTCGGACTAATTTTTTTTACATGGAAAACATGTTCTTGGCCATATTGGGGCATATCCTAAAATTTCACTATAACTGCTATATGGATTCAGGAACTACTATGTGGTTGCACAGTTTGAACTATTAAGATAGTTCCATTAATTATGGATTCCACTCCAAAGTGGTTATTAAAGATAATGTTTCATGAAGAAAGCCTGTAATCTGCTTATGATCAGTAGTCTTGGAATTAATGGATCTTCAACATAAATGAATTAAGGACTGAGGCGCCACAATGTCGAATTTGTTTCTTGGAGTCATTGCTGATTGTCTTACTCAGAGATGTTTTGACTGATAACATAAAAAGCAAGGTTATAATATGTAATCTTAGATAGTGAGAGTTGTAGTATCGATACATCTTGGTTGCTTGGAAAGTAGAGTTGGTGTGTGTGAAAGAGGAAAACTAACTCTGTGAGTCATTTGAAAGAAAGATGGACTATTTTCTGAATATAGTTAGCCACGTCCAATGGTATGAAATGGATTTCTGTTATGCTGCTTATTTTTATTTCTTGCTAGAAACTTTACTTTGTGTCTCTCCATCAGTGGCCCTTAGAGGCATCCCAGCCTGGGGGAAGTACCTAGGCATCTATTCTAGTAGCCATAGATATACCTGTCCTCCATGAATTTGTCTTTCTTAAAGCCATCTAGGTTGGTTGCTGTTATCACTTCTTTGGGCAGCAAATTCCATAGGCCAATGACCCTCTGGGTCAAGAAATACTTCCCTTTGTCTGATCTGACTCTCCTACCCATCAGCTTAATAAATGCAATTCTAGTATTGTGTGACAGAGAAAACAATTTTTTTTTCTGTCCACCTTTTCTGTACCATGCATGATTTTATATACATCAGTCAGGCCCCCTCTTAAACACCTTCTTTTGAGACTGAAGAGGCCTATATGTTGCAGTCTGATTTTATAAGGGTCATGTTCCAGCCCTTATTCATTTTGTTTGCCATTTTCTGCACCTTTTCCAGTTCCACAGTATTTTTTTTGAGGTGTGGTGACCAGAACTGTACACAATATTCTGCATGTCGCCTCACCATAGGCTTATAAAGTAGCAGTGTCTGCAAGTAGAAAGGGAAAGGGTATCCCCATTTAACTGAAGGCCAGGGCAAAAAGGTATATCTTGATTGCCTTCCTAAACATATACAATGAAGGTGATAGATGCACCTCAAGGGGGAGACTATTCCATAGCCTAGGGACCATCACTGAGAAGGCCCTCTTCCAGTTGCCCATCCCTTTTGCTGCTGAGGATGGTGGTACAACCAGGAGGGCCTCCCCTCCAGATCTTAAGTCACGGGCAGATCAATATGGGAGTAGGCATTCCTTCAGATATTTGGGGCCCAAGTCATGCTGAGATCTCATTGTGGAACTGTGAGATAAGCAGGGTTGTCAACATAATTGCTCCCATTTGCCCTCAGTGTTCTTGTGGAACCCATAAAGCACGTTAGTATTCCATAGAGTTCCTTGTAATGAAAGAGGGGTCAATGGCTGGAGTGCAACTGGAACAAATCCTTCCATGAATCTGACATGGCAAAAAGGAATTATTTTTTTTACTATCATTGCATCCTGACGCAGCTGTCCAGCAGAGCTTTTTCTAGTCATGCATGGCCTCATAAGGTGAAGCCCAAGGGACCAAGGACAGTTGCAGGGTACTTTGAGAGGGAGTGAATGCCACAATTAAGAATAGTCTAGAAGTATCAAGAGAACCATCTGGTCCAGTTATTTTGGATCCATTTCCATTACTACATGTGCTTTGTGTGCAGAACATTCCAGGTTCAGACCCAGGATGTCCCCCCAAAGAAGGTAATAGCAAATCATTTCCATGTGGCAGCCAAGAATGGATGTGAAGTCAACTTGAGGCCATCTTTAACTTTCATTTTAATCCACTGAACAAGATTTTGGTGGCCACTTCAACCAATAACACTTTTATACACTATAAAACTACAGTGTCAAGGAACTGATAAAATCTAAAGTGATACTGTGCTTCTTTACTGCTCAGGAAACATTCAGACGGAGACTTTCAAGGACAGTAATTCCAGCCAAACTTTATCAATCAAGTCATTTAGCATTGTACACACCGCTGGCAGAGTTTGTTCCCCCCTGAATTAATATGCACATGTTGGCAGTAAAGAAATTCTGAATTTGCTGTTGAAATACATTGTCTGTTTGAGAATGGAAAGGCAGACTGACTTCTAATCCCTACTTTTCTTTTTTTCTCTCTTCTTTTTTCCATTTCTGTGTACAAGTATTCTAACCAGTTTTCTCCCTTTTGTTAATGGTATTCTTCTACTGATTTGTTTAGACAAATGAGATTGGGCCCAAGAACAAAATAGTGAACTGGTCTAACCAAGTAGAACGAAAAACAGTAGCTTCTCCATATGGGTGCCAAGCATCTTGGGGGGTGGGGGGGATGCAGAGAAGAAGGAGGAGGAGAAGGAGAAGAAGGAGTTGGCTTTTCTACGCCGCTTTTATCACCCATTTAAGGGGACTCAAAGCAGCTGACAAAGCTTTTATTCTTCTCCCCACAACAGAACATCCTGTGAGGTGGGTGGGACTGTGAGAGCTCAGAAGAGAGCTGTGACTAGCCCAAGGTCACCCAGCTGGCTTCATGGGGGAGGGCGGAATTGAACCCTTTATTCTCAGATAAGAGTCCAACTCCCTAACCACTAAGCCAAACTGGCTCACCCACTTGAACATCCTTGCAAAAACATGGATTCAGATCCAGTATGCTTTAATATTTTTGTCTTTCTTTTCTTTTCTCAGGGGCTCAACAGTGTATTTGAAGTTTACTTGGTGGGAAACAATTCCAACCATTTTATCATCTCGCCAACTTCGATTCAAGGAAAAGCAGACATCCGAATTAGAGTTGCGGTGCCACTGGATTTTGAGACAATCCCTCGCTATGAGTTTTCTGTAAGGATTATTATTCTCGGTGTCTCTTTATTTGCATAGTTCCTGCACATAAGCTGCTCATGGCAGTTTACAAGTTTGAAATGTTTACAGCAAAGTCAGTTAACAAGGTATTCAGTGAGCAATCAAAATACAGGCGTATATTTGCTTCTCCCATATATGTGCTCCTCTTACACAGCCAATTGGGCAGAGATTTCCACCCCAAGCTGCAGCCATAGTGCCACCTTGCCCCTTTATTTGTGCCCAAACCTCATGCTCTGGGCCCAGACAGACCTTAACTACAAAAGGTACCTGTAAAGAAAGTGGAGAGAAAGACAAGGAATGAGTTCAGAAAGGAGCCACAAACTGCCCCCAGGTGTTCCATTGAGCTATGTAAAACAGAGGAGATTGGACAGAAGGAACTGAAGACAGACTGTATCTCCACAGGCCATTGAAACTGCATTGGAGGGCTATTGAAACCTGCCCATCTTCACAGCTCCCTGCTCCTAAGAGGCTTGAAGACACTTGGTGGTACTTCAATGCCCTTTCAAGGTGCAGAAGGTTCAGTGTATGGGAAGCAGCTCTGAAGCCACTTCTTGCACCCTGGGCTGTGTCCTTGCCATGGCTAGGTGGGCCAGCTTGAGAACCATGACCTTGGAGACAGTAGAAGAGCCATCAACCTCTATGCCGAAGCTGACTGAGGCCACAAGAACAACCCACAGTGGTGAAGGTGCTTCCCAACACG
The DNA here is from genome assembly GCA_023333525.1 of Aspidoscelis tigris stejnegeri. Taxonomy (NCBI): domain Eukaryota; kingdom Metazoa; phylum Chordata; class Lepidosauria; order Squamata; family Teiidae; genus Aspidoscelis; species Aspidoscelis tigris. Next base: position 101,161,859 of record JALMGA010000002.1, read on the forward strand.
CCACCCGAGATTTGATACTATCTATCTGCATTACAGAATATAATGTATTGGAGTCAGATTTACTCTGATTATGCTTAAATTAGGATTATATTTTGGATTAAATGATCAAATATTGAAGTTTTATAGGACAAGCGAATATGCTTCAAAATGACTCATGTATTAAAATATTTGACCTGAAGGCAAGTTCATCATCAACATCATTATTTGCATATTGGAGAGTTTGTAGGCCCCCATTTGCCCATGAATTGAATGGATCCAGCCTTTGTAGAAGCTTTGATGAAGGCTGTATCTGCCCAACCTGGCCTCCTGTCTGCAGCACCTTACCCCCCATTGCAGCTGTGACCTTATCCTCCGCATCCTCCTCTGCCATTTGGACACTCATCCAAGATGCGAGTAGGCCTTCTCAGATGAGTGCACAAATGGCAGTGGAGGCCCTTCTGGAGTTGTGCACATAGCTTTGGAAGGCCTACTTGTGCCTCAGATGGGTTTGCAATGGCTGTGGCAGGTAAGTTGGTGGGGGCAAGGCAGGACCGGAAAGAAGGGGCGGCAATTCCCTTTGCATGCAGATGTTTGTCAGATGTTTGTGCATGAAGCTGAAGCCCCTCACATGTGCAGGGGCATTTGCTCAAAGCTGAATATTCCCCCATTCAATTTGCATCAAATCAAATGGGGGGGAATTGGTTTCGCGCAAATCCCTAGTGATGTTTTTGAGGTTGATCTTGCATAAATATTGCTGTCTGTATGCATCCAGACTCATGGACTGGTTAATATCTAGTCAATACCTTCCCCTTTTCCTCTTTTATAAGCAAATAAGTTTTTAGCACACTTCTAAGTTCTTTTCCTTTGTCCCTTTGCAAAGTTCTCCTTACTGAGCATCTGCTTTAAGACATGACTGCCGTGTGCCGTTTCTGACCAGGTGTGCCACTTTATATGAAGTAGTTAAAATGCAATTTGTGTTTCTTCATAAAGTTTATATTCCCTCTGCCATGGGCCAAGCCATGGTGAAATTAGGTCATGTGATAACTATGCCAGAATAGGCAGATGCTTAATGGAGAACAGCTGCATGTACACTGGTCCTTTTGCTGAGTGTATTCTAGGATAGTTGCTATAAGAGTCAGCTACATCTTTTACATTCATTATAGGAATGAGTTGTAGGAGCACTTTCATTAAAAATAAGATATCTGTGTGTTCTGCTAGAGATAGGCTGCAGAAAGCTTTCACAGACTCCTGCATTCTGCTGTGAGCTATCTGTAAAAGGTGTTGACAAGTGGAAGCTGAAATCATTAGACAGAAAGTGGCGTTTCTACCTCTTTACCCCTTTACGAAATCCGAGAAGATACAAGATGCTTTAAAAACACAGCAGTTTTCAGGGGGTGCTGAAAGGCCTTTCCTGAATTAGTCGTGAAATTCTACAGTGGAGAAAACGTGCCAAAAAAAAAAGTTCCTTTCTGGGAATGATGAACTTTCTTCCTGGAAATGTTTCAATAATTTAAGTCCCAGATCTAACATTGAAATACTGTACATTAATATATCAGATTGGTCACTAAAAAAAATAAAAATTACATTTGGCTTAGATGTAGCACTTTTTCGGGAGTTTCCAGTTAAACCTACTCCCAAAGGGGTCCAACGGCCTCCCTTCCACATGGTGGATTGGTTGAAGAGAGACTGCCTAAACCAACATAAATTTTTGGAAAGCTTTAGCAGTGGACTTTACCACTAGAATGTAACAGGAGCCGCATCCCCATTACAAGCTTAATCCAGTTTCCCTAAACCGAAATAATAGAAGCGGATGCAAACGTGAATGTGCCTGTTCTCATTACTTTCAGCTTAATCACGTTCGATCCGGATTCTGAGGATCGTAAGGGGGGACTCAAGTGGCTACTTTTTAAAAGCTGCTTTTAGGGGCTGCACTGCCCTCTTCCTCCTGGCGTGAACACACCACCCATAACAGACCCCTTCACAGAGACTGGCTGGGTGGCTGCTGCTTGCCTGGATGGAGGAAAACCGGCAGTGGGCAGACAGCGATTCTCCCCATTGCCCAGAGCACACAGCAGCAATGGCACCTCAAGCAAGGGGGCTTTAAACATTCACACATCTACCAAAACCTGCCCTGCTTTCCTTTCCCCTTTAAAGGTCAAAAGTCCAAAGAGCTAGAATTGCACAAAATTGCAACATTGTTATCAGGTGTGAAGTGCCTGGATTGCTACAGTGTAGCGGCTGCTGTGAAGGTTAGATTTTTAAACTGAAATCACTATCTTTGGAAGCAAGTTATTGGGAGAGGGAAACCCTAAACATGGATTCTCATCCCTTAAAATGGTAGGGTCCCCACAGTAAAAAATGTAACACGTATCTGGAGTGAGACCTGTTGAAATGAGGATTAACATTTACAACGCTTTGGGGCGATTTAACACGCGGAAAGCATGTTAAGCCAAACTGACATGGGGTCTGTGAGGATTGAAAATGGTTTGAAATCGAAATAAGCTTGTAATGGGGATGCGGCCAGGGAAGCATGTTTTGGTTTAGTGTGGGACCAATTAGGCAGCACACCAAATTACACCCACAAAAGGGGGCTCTTGGAGCTCCATTGGCCAGGAGCATCTGTTCCAGGGGCATTGGAGGTGACAGACACAGGCTCCAAAGATGGTCTGATCTTCAGGGTCTGCTCAATTGCTGCCTTGGAATTAGAGGTGTGCACAAAGTCAGTTTTCATATTCGATTCGGTGTGAATTGAATGTGGGAAAATTCCCCTTAGGCCGAATCCGTCCCCCACACATGTGAGGGCCTTCATATTCATGCACAAATATTCAAACAAATATTTGTGGCCAAAATGAAAGGCATAGGGAACTAATTTGTTGAAAATCTAGAGAGCACGTGGATGCCACATGTAGAAATACTTTCATACCACTTGCTAATAAACCTGGTTCACACTTATTTTACATTATAAAAAAGAACCAAAAAAGAAAGAGGAGCTATCTGCTGTGAGCCTTATCTTTCAAAATTTAAGTCTCCAGCTGCAGAAGCTTAAATAGCACATGCCCTCCCTTTTATATTTCCTAGCTATAAAAGTTTTATGCCCTATAAAACTTTGGTTTAAATGCACCTATCAGGCAGGGAAGCTCTTTGCAGATGCCTGCTTGAGCTTCATCCTGTGTCTCAGTAAGCCGTAAATCTGTAGACAGTCAGAGCAGCTCTGTAAACATCATGTCGTCACCTCTCTTGTTATTAGTCTTGTCACTGGGCCTTTGAACATCAGTAAGGGGGCATAAATAAAATCCTGCCTTCCTAGAGCACGACAAGGCATAAAATAGAAATGCAGAGCCTTGGCTTAAATTCTGCCTGGGTTTAGAGGGTTAGAGAAGAAGGTGATGGAAGATACTGTAGTGAAGTCCCTGGAGCACTGATCTTTGGGTTTCAAGCAAGGCAGAGGCATCGCATGACTTTGGCTGTGTCTCCATTACACATCAAAGTGTGGCCAGTTTCCATTACTCCCAATGAAGTCCAGCTGCCATGAGAACCTGATTAAGCAGACTTTGCTGTGTAATGTTTCAGTTATGCTTCTGTTTGCAAATGCAGCTTTCCTGCTTAAAGGAGTAGTTAGCTCTAATGTTGCTGACAGCGTGTACAAATATAGGGAAGTACAAATCCCCCCCCCCGCCCCAGACATTCACACTGAAGCAAATGGGACAGAAACATGTGCGAACAGAGGCACTTTGAATGTGCTAGGCTTCGAATTCACTTCAAATGTTCTCTGAATGTTCATCCATCCCACACCTCCAAATCCAATCTGAATCTGATCTGAATCCAATAGTCCACCTTTGCAAATGTGACACTTTGAAAAAACACACAAAAGCTTTTGCTTTGTGTGTGAATATCTGCTTCCAAGTATAGCCAGTATTTGATTCAAATGTGAACATCTGAAGTTTCACAATTCTTATCAATTGTAAAGATGAAGAGCATTTTTCGCCTGTCCCTTGTAGACAAAGGTATCCAAACTCTGAATTTTAAAATCCAGGTAAAAGACACAACAGTATAGAAAAGCTGTGAGTCCTTGAGTATTTGTGGATCGTTCATGGGGTGACAGCAGCTGATCCTGACAGAACAGACCATCACAGAAAATGCAGAAATATTTAGCTCTTCAGTCTTAAAGAAAATGTGTTCAGATGAAACGTATTTCTCATAATTTGCCTCCCTTCTCCACTCAGCTCTTTGCAAATGAAAGTTTGCCAGATCATGTGGGTTTTGCACGGGTGAAGATCAGCCTCATCAATGAGAATGATAATCGGCCAATTTTCAGCCAGGTTCTGTACAACATCAGCCTGTTTGAGAACGTCACTGTGGGTACTACAGTCCTGAGTGTCCTGGTAAGCAGAACTGGAGCATCTTTTAAGAAATCTATTTTGTGAAATGCCTTCCTTTAATATCGGTTGCCTCCAGACATCGCTTACTTAATCTGCTATTTTCTGTTATTTTGTAATTGCACCCCTGAGATTGTTGCATTTTGTCTGTGTGCAAGATCAAAACACCACATTTTGGCATGGCCGGCAGTCAGGCAATTGAGCTGCAACTCTGAGAATCCCCTTTCTATGTGACTTACGCAACCTCATCTACTTCGGTGTTGGTCAGCCACTATTGGCATGGAGAGCCTATAACATGTAGCCATGGGGTTGTGGAACATTAAAGCTCACACCCCAATTCTCATCTGTTTTCTTGCAGAATTATCACAAAAGCATCCAAACAGTGGGAAAATTTCTCAATAGAAGGATATTCCATTGCAATAATACATTTTCCTGTGATATCTATAACTCATGATATTGCTACAAAATTCCAGAAAGATTATGACAGATATATAAGCATGTCTAATAATTTGACAACAATTTCACAATAATTACAGAAAATAGACTCTATCTTGATCCTGCCATTTATCAGGCTATATATGTATTACGTAGTGGTCTATCAGCTAGATCTATAAATCAATGTATAATGACTGAATGTCTTATGTCTGGGTTTGCCTCAGGCTGGGTTCACACAATATTTTGAAAAAGCAACTCTGAGGCAACTATAGATAGCTCAGTGGTAGTTCACAGGTGGGATCATTCCAGCCTAGAAATGGCAGATTATTTATTTATTTATTTATTTATTTATTTATTTATTTATTTATTTATTTATTTACATTTATATCCCGCCCCATACCCGAAGGTCTCTGGGTGGGTTACAACTTTAAAACAACAGATTAAAACAGAATGCGCATTAAAAGACCTTCTCAATGGCACTTTTGAGCTGTTTTCTTGCTGTTCCTGAGTGCAGACCTATGGGATTTATTAATTATTAGACCAGTGTGTATTTGTGGCCAACTGCTCCGTTATCAGCACTGCATTTGTGACCCACAGCACCACAGTTATCACAGGTTGACTTCAGATGTTGTAAATGTTGAAATCTAGAGCTCCTGACAGCTGATAAATTTTAAGAGTGGTAAGAAAGTTAGAGAGAGGGGAGGAAAGGCCCAATACAGAATAGAGGTTAAATATGGAGAAGTTGAAGGATGGAGAATGGCTTAGCCACAGTACAGCTGTGTTTCTGCTGGGCAGCTTCTGATATTTAGAACTTTCCCAGAAAAGCTCATGTGTCTGTTGTTCAGAAGTGTGCCAGTCTGACCAGGAATTCTTCTTTCACTGTAGCAAGGACTAGTGAAAATCTGCAATGTTGCACACTAGCTCTTTGATGGGATGGTTGAAAGATTTTCCCAGAGTTGTCTAGCTCAAAGTGAGCCATTCCAGTAACTTAGAACCTAAGTCTACTCAATCCACTAGGTCCAGTGAAGTCAATTTTAATATGAGTTTACACAGAAGTACAGTCTTGTAGGTTTTTTTTTCTGTTTTGATCACTAATGCATCTTCCTTTTAGGCGCGTTACCCTTGCCCCGCCAGTCCCAGTAGTGCCAGCTACCACTGGAATTTCCTACTCTGCCTGTGTTACAAAGCCAATGTAAGACCTGGGCTGTCAAAAGAATGATGAGAAGATCGCTTTTCATGGTGGCAATTACATGTTTCCACATGAAAATCACATCTGCAGTGCATTTCAGTAGGGAAAATGCATGCTGCTGAATGCATCAGATGGGGCACATAAAAAAAGGGGGGGTCTATGGAGTTAGCATGTGATTTACAAGCCACACAGTACCTGTGTCTTTTGGGAGGACAGGCATTACCTGTCTTTCTTTTTTTATTAAAAAACCTTTTTAGTAAATCTTAATATCTGGGATTACGGATGGTAGAGGGGAGGTCTGCATCCATTCCTTTACTGGCCACTGTATCATAATCCTCTAACCCAGTGTTTCTTAACCTTTTTCTGACTGTGGTTCCCTTACAACCTTTTCCAACCATGGCTCCCTTCCAATCTTGTTTCCTCCAGGTCCTGCCAGTAGAAACGTAGCAATTTTCATCTGTGACCCCCTGGAATATTCTGCAGAACCCACAAGGGGCCATATGCCCCCTCAATTCCAACACCTTCATTCCATCAGGGACACAGGATAGACCTGATCTTTCACTGTCAATACTTCCATTCTTTTTTCTAAATTTTCTATTTTCTACTTCCTATTTGTTGTCTTTCTTGCATTGGGACAAGGGGCACAAGATGAGGAAAATACTCAGAATGCTCTCTGAGCCTCAGCCAGTGAAGACCATAAAACTCCTCATGACATTCCAGCAGAACATTCCACATCAGCCCTGTGTTCTTCTGCATGGGCTTTTCATACTCATTTCCAATTGTTTTCTTTCATCTTCCCTTTAATTTGCAGGCTCCAATTATTGTCTATAAACTCTCAGATTCACTTGCTACTCTGCAAGACAGAGCAGAATACATGTGCTCTTTTCTATGCACTACTAGTTATTCCAGTGGGTGAAGTTACCTGTCCACTTTTCTTTTTATTTCTCTAATCCAATCTGGATTTCCAGTCCAAATAATTGAATATGAAGGTACAGATATTCAGATATCTAATTCCCAAAATCTGGATTGCATTGGCCCTTTTCTGAACATGCATGTACATCCATCCTTCTTGTCCCATGTTTTGTTCCAGCAGAGGTGGTTCCAGGTATGTACACAATAGAAGCACTTGCACCATTTTCAGTGGTTCCTTCCTGAACGTGAAGACAGTGTGTGACTATCACATAGCCCCTGAGGCAGGATACTTTGCTGGATGTTTGAGTTATAGCTTCTAGTGTACACCTTCCTTATGAAATCAAACTGCAACATCTAGGCCTCCCCAGCCTTGAAATATGACTTTTAAGAAGGTCCTGCAATCATATATGGTATATGCAATCATACATGGTATAGAAAAGGTAGATAGAGAAAAATTCTTTTCTTTATCACACAGCACTTGAACTACGGGGCACTCTATGAAGCTGATGGGTGGGAGAGTAAGATCAGAAAAGGTGAAGATTGTTAGGCTGAAAAAGCCCATATAAGGAAAAATGTAGTGAGGTGTGCAGAACAGGTAGCTAAGGGTCAAGAATCACCAGACTGTCACCAGTTGCTGAAGGCTGAATGAAGTAAGGATTACAACACAGGGATTGTGCAAGAGTTGAGTAAGATTGTGTAACAATTGTGAAATACCAGGATGTGAGTCACCAACTCTGATAGTGGAAAGGTATAAAAGTAGTCACACACGGCTGTGTGTCACACTTGCTTAGCTGATGGAGACTGGGAGGAATGCAACTGCTAAAATGTAACCGCTATGAATAAACAACTCGACTGAGATCTGTCTCTGTCCGTTTACTGAGACTGTGGGCTGGAGAAAGGAGGGGCCGAGGTGCTGAAACGGACAGCGACATGGCTGACAGCCAAGCTGAGGCTGAGAGTGAAGCAGGCTTTCCCGGGACCAGAGAGGCCTATGCTTTCAGCACCTTGAACAGCGACTCTGAAGGAATTCTAACAGCCAGAAGCTGAGAGGCACAGACGGAAGTTTGATTCTTGCCAGCACGAACAAGCGCAACTCTGCAATGCAATGATGATGCATTACCAACGGGGGGGGGGGGTACCTGACACCCCACTACCCCCTGACAAGGGTTATGGCAGCCCAGAGCGTTAACCCTGCGCGTGCTGGAAAGTTCAACTGACTGTGAGTGCCGAAAGGCTGAGTGGAAAGAGAATTGGACGGCTGTCTGATTGTCTATTTTGTGTGTCTGCTTTTTGTCACGTTTGACAGAAGACAGAGGGAGAACGTTACTGCTTGAGTATGGAGGCTGTAAAATTTCCGAAGCTAGATGAGATGAATTATTCTGCTTGGGCTGTTTACGCTGAGGCGTTGCTCACCAGAGAACGCGTCTGGAGCGTTGTGGATAGAGGAGTGGCAGCGGGTACGGCCGCAGATGATGACAAAGCAAGAGCAACAATTTTGCTTACCATCACGCCACCGCAAATCAACCACGTCCGGGGGAAAGCAACTTCAAAAGAAGTGTGGGATACTCTGAAGGAGATCCATGAATCCCAAACGGCTTTGTCAAGAATGATTTGGTGTAGGAGGCTGTATGCCTGCAAGATGCAAAGGGAACAAGACCCTGCAAAACATCTGGAAATTATGGCAGATTTGTTTCACCAAGTTGAGATGAGAGGAATTCAAATCACCCCAGCTCAAAAGGCATATGTACTGTTAGGGAGTCTGACTGATGAGTTTGAAAATATCCTGTGGAGTCTACAGAGTGTTGACCAAAGGCGGTTGACCGCAGAGATGGTGGCATCACGAGTCTTGGAGGAAAGCCAGCGTAGGGACTACGAGGCAAAACTCCAGAGACAGGAAGCAGGATCGGAACAAGCTCAATCAATCAAAGCTTTCAATGATTTTGAGCCTGAGAAAGCAGCTTTGTCCAGAGAGAGAAAGTGCTGGAGCTGTGGAAAAAGTGATCATCTCATCAAGGAATGTAAGAAGTTGGCTGAAGAAAGAGCCAGGAAGCAACCCAAGAATGCTGCAAGCAAGAAAGGGGTTGTGGCAGTTGTAAAGAACTGTGATTCTATAGCCTATGTGGCTGCAAGCCCTAGTTGGGTGCTGGACTTGGGAGCAAGTTCTCACATGGTCAATTGTGAAAAGCTCCTGAAAGATAAGATGCCTTCTAATGTACATTCAGTTATTTTGGCGGATGGTGCATCGAGGGGGGTAGGGGCAATGGGAACTGTGAAAATACCAAGTTTTGGAAAGGATTTTTCAAGTGTATTGTGTGTTCCTGAATTGCAAGACTGTTTAGTCAGTGTATCTGAGTTAACAAACAGTGGTTATACTTTATGTTTCAAGGGGAATGATTGTACTATTAGCATAAATGATGAGATCTGTGCTAAGGCAGTCAAGGGAAACAACGTGTATGTTATGACTGACAGGGCTGAATGCGCACTAGCTAATAATGTGCTGTTGCACTTGAACTGCGCCCATTATTACCACAGAGTCATGGGACATTTGGGCTTCACAAGTTTGGGGAAACTAGAGGAAGTGTGTCCAGAATTTCAGATGGAAAAATGTTCAAACCATTGGGATTGTTCAGTTTGCAGCAAGGTAAAGCTCAGAGCTTTTCCGGTAGCCAATTTTAGCAAACGCATGACAGAAAGACCGTTTCAAATTGTGCATGCAGACTTGGCTGACAATTAGCAAAGACTATGGGCGGGAATCAGTACTTCATGGTCATTGTAGATTGTCATACACGCTATTCGTATGTGATCCTTATGACAGAGAAAAGTGAAGCTGCTGAACACTTTAAAGACTGGGTCAACATGGTTGAGAGGCATGTAGGAGTCTTAAAGCAAATAAAAGATTGTATGTTGCTGGATGCAGCAGCACCACAGCAATTGGTGGGGGGGGGGGGAATTTTGACCGCAAATCATGTTGCTAACCGTACTTGGAATTCTTTTGTAAAGAAAATGCCTTATCATATGCTGTATGGTAGACCACCGAACCTTAAATATCTGAGAGTTTTCGGGCAATATGCAAATGTATATGTACCTGCAAATTTCAAGAAAAGGTTGATGTTTGTGGGGTATTCTGGTAACAGCTATAGATTTTATTCAGGTCATGGAGAAATCTTACTGTCCAGTAGTGCCAACTTTGAAAACCATTCCAGCTGGGAAAGACTCCACGCTAACAAGGAGGTTTTTCTCAAGCTAGGGCAGAGTGCCACAGGTGCTGGAAATGGAGGGGCACTAAAGCAAGAAGGTTCTACAGATAGTGAGACTAGCACTTCTGCAAATGAACAAACACAAACACAGCCTAGTTTAGATAGTGAAGATGGAAAAGACAGGACAAAGGTAATCCTACCAAGGAGGACTCAGAGAGTAAGAAAGCCTCCAGATAGGTTTGTAATACAGACTGCAAACGCTTGCACAGTGATAGCAGGAGTAGAACCTGAAAGTTTTGAAGACCTGGTGACTTATCCTAAAGGGGAACAGGCAAAGTGGTTTCAAGCAATGAATCAGGAATACTTATCCTTGCTAGAGAAAGAGGAGTTTGAGGTAGTTCAGAGACCTACAGATCGCAAGGTAGTAGGATGCAAATGGGTATTCAAGAGGAAGGAAATGCCAGATGGAACCCAGAAATACGGAGATAGGGACAGCAGAAAGGTGAATGATGCTAAGGTACTTAAAGAGGACCAAAGAAAGAGAGCTAGTAATCTAGGGCAGTGGGCAAGAGCTGGAGTGCTATGTGGCATAGTTCGAAAGGTATAAAGTGTAAATAGTATCTACACACATCCATACATTTTTTGGAGGGGATTGTTAGGCTGAAAAAGCCCATATAAGGAAAAATGTAGTGAGGTGTGCAGAACAGGTAACTAAGGGTCAAGAATCACCAGACTGTCACCAGTTGCTGAAGGCTGAATGAAGTAAGGATTACAACACAGGGATTGTGCAAGAGTTGAGTAAGATTGTCACACTTGCTTAGCTGATGGAGACTGGGAGGAATGCAACTGCTAAGATGTAACCGCTACGAATAAACAACTCAACTGAGATCTGTCTCTGTCCGTTTACTGAGACTGTGGGCTGGAGAAAGGAGGGGCCGAGGTGCTGAAATGGACAGCGACACGGCTGACAGCCAAGCCGAGGCTGAGAGTGAAGCAGGCTTTCCCGGGACCAGAGAAGCCTATGCTTTCAGCACCTTGAACAGTGACGCTGAAGGAATTCTAACAGCCAGAAGCTGAGAGGCACAGACGGAAGATTGATTCTTGCCAGCACAAACAAGCGCAACTCTGCAATGCAATGATGATGCATTACCAATGGGGGGGTACCTGACACCCCACTACCCCCTGACAAAGTTTTTCTTCCATAGTGGGTCATTGGTCTATGGAATTTGCTGCCAGAAGAGGCGGCAACAGCAGCCAGCCTAGATGGCTTTAAGGAAGATAAATTAATTGACAGCAGATGTATCAATGGCTACTAAAACACATACATCCTCCAGGCTGGGGAGACAGGCAGAGTGCCTTTAGGGTCATTTGCTGGGATTTTTGAGAGCATGTGATGGTTTTGCCCATGTCTTCTGCTTGAGATGCCCATAAGCAATTTTGTGGGCAACTGTGTTGGACAAGATTCTGGACTAGATGGGCTGTGGCCTGATCCAGCAGGGGTCTTCTTATGCTTTTATGTTCTTACAAAGATACAGGAATTTGGAATTAATGAAAAAAATAAATTAAAAGGGGCTAGGGACCAGGCATGCTGACTGGTGGGTGGGTAATCCCTTCAAGGGCTAGTCTTGTCGATCTGCCCATCATCTTGGTCAATCCTACAACACCATGACACTTGCAGCTAGCAGTTTTGGAAAACCCACTATTGCAGCGGGGGATATTGGCTGTGATATGAACATCAGTGTTAACTCAGGGGAGAAGCACAGAGAGAGGAAAACTCATTTTAAAAACAAAATCTGATTCTGTACCATCTATATGTAACAAGACCCTAAGCGAAGATGATGTAAATCCCCACTCCCCAAAAGTAAGAAAGGGCATTCTTTTTCTTATCTGTGAAAGTAGCATTTAAGAAGTGCAGTGGGGAGTTGGTATTATCCTTTGGTGTTGTTATTGTTGGTATCACCTGGTAGTGAGTGACTCCTGCTTGGTTGCATGGGCATTTCCATGGGCACCTTTATGCAGTTTTCTAGTCAAGAGATATAGAAGTGGTTTGCCATTGACTGTTTTCAGGGAGAGGCTGGGGATTGAACTGGCAACCGTCTTCTTTCCAGGGAGTTTGCTCTGCCCCTGAGCTAGAGCCATTTGCATTATCTGATGTAAGTGTAGCCAAGTACATAGTTATTCAGGAGTGGGTTTTGTTTCTTGTAAATGCAGCTGGTTTGCCAATGTGTTTATGTCACTGCAGTTCAATACGCCTGGGTTGTTCCTTCTTACAAGTTTTCCCACCCAGTGGGTTAGCCCGCACTTCATGTGACTGATGTCTTTGCAGATTCTTCACAACTTGCCTGCTTTGGACTACAAGTGACTAGGGCTATCTAGCTCAAATAAATCAATGGCTTTTGAATGTTGTAAGAGTTCACTGGGGAAAACACAGCAAATAAACAGGGAGCATGTCTGTAGCATAACATGAACTGGCCCTCTGCTAATGTTTTACCCAGTAAAATTCTCAAACCTTCCAGCCCTGTGATCTTGAGCTGCTTATATTCCCAAGCCTCTCATAAAGTTACATATGCAAACAGCAGCAGACTAAGAATCTAGAATTTCGACAAAATGTTTCAAAGCATGTATATGGAAGTGTGTTTATTCTACAAACAGATGGTGTGAAACTGTACAGAGCCCCTGAGCTGTTCCCATCTGACAGTTATTAATATTTCAAGCAGATGTTTAGCTAGTCAGGCTGTCAGACACTAAACAATGAGATTGTTACAGCATCTTCCCCCCGCCCTCGACTTCAAGCTATGCCAGCATTTTGGAGGAAATGCAAAATGCCAAGAGTTGAATTGTCTATGATAAATCAGAATGTATGCAATTAGCATTGAAATCCAGATTGCCCTCCCAGCTGATCCTAAACTTTTTAACAGAATTCAGAAAGTGCTTGCTCATTTTCTTTGGATGTTTGAGAAGCAACACTCTGCGCATGTTAAAAGTGCTATTCTTTGAAGTGATTGCTCCTGGGGGGAAAAGGCTGAATTGTATGGTAGGATCTCTTAACTAGGGATGTGCATGAATATTCAAAATATTCATTATTCATACGAATTTGGACAAATTCAGACATTCGTATATGGATCAAATGTCCAGACATTTGGATTTCTGAATTCGAACAAATACAAATATTTTGAGTTATTTGTACAAATAATTCGGACATTCATATCTGTATGAACATATGCTTCTCGTATGTACCTGTACACATCCTATACCCATTCATGCGCATCTGTATGGGATGGAAAACAGGATGTATACAGGATGCATACAGATGCGTTTGGGTATGTACAAGATGCGTATGTACCTGTGGGGATACAAATGTCTGAATTATTCCAACTAATACATACAATACATACAATATGTATTTGAACAAATACATATTCGTATAGATTCAGATGTCTGGACATTCATGTTTCATTATTTTCAAATATTTGATACATTATGAATCAAATATCAAAAATAGCATTCATGCTCATTCATGGTTTGTTTATTATTGAAAAGTATAGGAATTTATATTCCACCCTTCATCTGAACATCCCAGATTGGGTCACAGCAATGAAAAAGATAAAATACAGAGAGTGATCTAAGACATATTTAAAATATAATCCTCCCACCTCTAGTAGGACAGCACTCAGAGGAGGCCAATTATCAGAGGCTTGGGTGAAGAGGTAGGCTTTAACTAGGCATTAAAAACCATATAATGTAAGCACCTGGCAAACCTCCATAGGGAGGCTGTTCTGAGAGAAGTGGAACTACAAGATCTCAATGCCTGGGTAAATCTGCATGGGCAAAGCCCCTCCTTCAGGTATCCAGGGCCCAAATCATTTAGGGTTTTGTATGTAAAATGAGGGCCTTGAATTGGTCTCAGCAGCGAATAGTAAACCAGTGCAGATCTTTCATGACTGGCATGATGTACATCCAGTCACAAATTCCTGTCAGCAATTGAACTGCTGCATTCTGTATCTGCACTAGCTCTAGCTTCATGGGTAGCCCTATGTAGAGTGCATTACAGTAGTCTAATTTGGAGGTTAGCAGGAAATGGATCACTGTGGCCAAGTTATTCCTATCCAGGAAAAGCCAAACCTGGCTGATCAGTTGGAGGTGGAGATAGGCAGTTATGTCACATGAGTCTCAAGTGATTGTGATGAATTTAGGAATGCCCCCAGATCAGGCATCTGCCCTTTCTAGGGCAAAACAACCCCATAACAACCCTAATAGGGTGTCCATAACTTCCTGGAATCAGGACTCTGTGACACATAGTACCTCCATCTTGTGTGAATTTCATTTCAATCTATTGGTCCACATCCAGTCCATTTAGTGATCAAGCACAAGAACATGAACATGCTTCCCCTGACTCAGAAGGGACAGAGAGATAAAGTTAGGTGTCATCAGCAGCTCACTCCAAATCTCCAGATGGCACCTCACTCCCAATCTCTAGGTGACTTCTTCCAGCAGTTTCATATAGATATTGAAGATCACAGCAAGGAGGATGGGCTCCTGGGGAACTCCACATAAAAGTTCCAGGACATCAAACAAAAGTCCCCCATTGCCTGCTTCAGAAATACGAAGAGAGCTACTGCAAAACAATCTCCTAAACCACAGGATACCAAGGTACTGAAATCTGCTGAGAAATCAAGGAGAACCAACGGGGTCACATTGTCCCTGTCTCTCTCATGATAAAGGTTATCTGCCACGGGTGCCAAACACCTGCCTGAAACCAGATTGGAATGGGTCTAGTTAATCCACTTCCTCCACCCAAGCTTGTAGTTGGCAATATTAATACTTCTAGATCCAGGGACGTTCTTTTAAGAAGGAGGCATACCACATTTTCCTTAGGATTCCTTAATATTAGGGATGTGTATGACTATTTGTAACAGTCAAAATTTGTATGAATTTGGCCAAATTTGGATATTCGTATTTGAATCGAATGTTGGCACATTTGATGTTTTGATACATTCGTATGAAGCTTCTTATTGGGTTTGTTTGAGATATGTTTGAGATTCATATGGGATTCTTATGCATTTGTATGGGATTCGTATGGGAATGAACATTCGTATGGAATTAGAATCCCACTACATTCGAAGGGGATCTATTCTAACAAATACTAATTTTCTTGCATTCGATTCAATTTGAATAAAATACAAAAAAAACACATTTGTGCACATCTATACTTAATATGCATTTAATACTGAACAATGTTGAATTGTTTTATTATTCATATATAGGTGAGATTTCAGATAAGCGATTAGTGAGTTATCTTTTTACAACAACACAAATTAATCACCAGAAACTTCTTAGAATACATATGCAACTTCCCTTTTAATTTTTTTTAACTGTTTTTAAATGACTTACTAGGTGTCCTCCATATGTTACTTCACAAATTATTTTCCATCAGAATCATTTTATAGTGCTACTTTCTGTGGATCACGCTTCAGTGAAAAAGATTCAGGTTTGTATCTTGATGATCAGATGTCTGAGTTATCTCTCCCATTATGCATTTGCATATGATTAATGTTAATTGCTGGAGCACTCCTTTGGCTAATTTTGAAGGCTTCTCCGAGTGCTCATATTTTATAGGTGGGGGAAGGTTTTGTTTTTAAATGTGTTTATTGGGAGTTCTTCATAGCCTCAGTTATTACTTTGGAGAATCACATCAAAGAACATTTAGGGCAAATTGAGATGGGAATGGTAAGCGATATGATGGTCAGAGGCCTCAGACTTTAAGGGGTTACATTTAGTTGCAGTGTCAGAAATCTGCCTTAATTCCACCATGTCCTGATACATACTGATTCTTTCCTGATTTGTAAAGCTGGAGCTGAGGACATGACTAGAAGAAGAAAAGCACGCCTTTTCTACCCTGCTTTTCTCACCCATTTAAGGGAACTCAAAGCAGCTGACAAAGCTTTCTATTCTTCTCCACCCAACAAGTGGGGCTGTGAGAGCTCAAGAGAGAGCTGTGGCTAGCCCAAGGTCACCTAGTTGGTTTTGTGGGGAAGTGCGGAATCACACCCGGTATTCCCAGATAAGAGTCCAGCTCCCTAACCGCTAGACCAAACTGACTCGCATCCTAACACACTCCCCTTCCTTTTGACAGGAGCCCAGTCGAAGAATCTTGGGGTTTGTGTCTCTCCTTTCCCCTTTTGTCTTCCCCATTAATTTGGAAATCTGAATTTCTTTTTTTCCTGGAAGCAAGTTGTTGCCTGTTTCATAATGGGATGGATAATCAGAACTTGAGAGGTGTCCCAACATTATATTTTACATATGTTAGCCAGTTACAGCTGATTCTTGAGAGGGGAGGTATTTAACATATCATATCATATCATATCATATCATATCATATTTATTTATTTGTTTGTTTGTTTGTTTGTTTGTTTGTTTGTATTTCTATCCCACCCTATACCCAAAGGCCTTAGGGCAGGTTACAATATTATATTAATCTTAAACAGGTCCCTGCCCTCAGGCTTACAATCTAAAGGGAGAAGATATGAAAGGAAAATGGTGTGGGAGGGAACAGGGAACAGCAAAAAGCAAGCACTTGAGGTCTTCTGTTCCAATTCTTCTGTTTGTTTCTTATTGCTGGAATTTTCCTATTTTCTTTACTTTGAATTTTCTCTTCATTTATGACAAACCGGATGATGGTAGAGATGGTCAGCCGGCATCTACTCAGCCCCACCCTGCTCAGTTTCAGGACCAGACATTTTCTCAACTGGTGGATCGGCTGCCATAGTCTCTCTGCCATCTTGTGATGGGAGCAGTTGGAGGAGGGAGGGGCACTGCTGGGAGCAAGATGGCAGAGCCCAGCCTGCTGCCTCTTCTCCACTCCTCTCAGGCAAGATGGTTCCTAGCCTTGTGATGGCAGTTGAAGGAGGGAGGGGCACTGCTGGGAGCAAGATGGCAGAGCAGCCCAGCCTGCTGCCTCTTCTCCACTCTTCTCAGGCAAGATGGTTCACAGCCTTGTGATGGCAGTTGGAGGGGGAGGGGCACTGCTGGGAGCAAGATGGCAGAGCATATCTTTTACATGTTTGCAAGAAATATGAACGTATGCTGTGATAAGACACTGCCAAAAAAAGCATCTCCGAACTGGCTTAGGGTCTTTTCATATCTTTGTTAGGTACAAAGACCACCAAACCTCTGGGATGGATCAGGCGTTTACTCTTCAGAATGCCCGATCCTTCCCAAAGTTACCTGGAACTTTGTTATGTGAGAGGTAAATGCAAATGCTGTTATACCAGGATGGCACCAACAGGCATGCACAGTGCTGTTGCCGCAGTGCCTGAGTGACACCGTGCACAACTGCATATGCCCCACCCGTGGCACACGCCATTTGCCTGGAAGAGGTGGAAATAGAGTGTGTTGCGTTTACTGGCTGTCTCCTAGTTTAGCTGTGGAGCATAAAAATGTGTTCCACAGCTATCCATGTTAGGGTACACTCTGGCATGCATGGAGACATTTTTGGAATGGAAGCTTCTCTGTGCAGTGCTTATGCTCCATGCTGGATGCTGAGGCATGGCTGGAATTCCCCCTTTTCGCAAAGGTCCCTAGAGGTTGGATTGTTCACACACCAGCCTGTACCTCCCCCTCTCATGAAAATTCTGTGCTAGCAGAAGTGGATTAGAGAAGGGTTGGGAACACAAGGTCCACAAACTATCTCTCCAAGGCATCTCCTAGCTGCCCCTCTTGATATGTCTGAACATAGTCTTAAAAGAACTCCAGTTTTTTATGATATTTGGGAATGCAGGATTTTCCCCTCATGGAAAAACCTAACTGGGAAATCTTTTGTTTGTTTGTTTGTTTGTATGTTTTGGTAATGGCAGTCAATTTAAAGATCCTTTGGGTTGTTGAGAGACACAGGGCATAGATAAGTTAGATCCTAGCTTTCCAATCTCCTGGACAATCAGCAACATCACATCACCCTTGAGGGGGAAATGTTATTTTGCTGATGCATTCTCTCACTCTGAAAATGGATTGAAGCTGGATTAAAATGTAGGTGTGAACACAGCTGTTGCCCTTCAAATAAAGTATTCCTGACAAATGTGGACTGTCCTCTAACAGAGAATTTTCCTCATACGGACATCATTTACTTATTCCACTGTATTTGGATATTCTGGGATATCCATGCTTTATTCCAGAATATCCAAATATAAAGTTAGAGACATCTAGATGCAACTTAAATTAGGAATCCTGACCATCCTTGTTTACATATAGCAAGTAGACTTTCCTTTCCTCTTTCTCGCTCTTTTTTTTTTAGGTACATAAATGTTAAGAAATTTAACAAATAAAATACTTCTAACTTTTTGTTCTTGAAACTCCTGTGAGTAGAGAGGATAGAATATGCATAAGGGGGTTAATTGGTCTAGACAGATGTAAGCCTGATTCAGAAACAAGTACACAGATTATGAAAGCCCAGCACATAAATTGTCATTTTTCTCACTCATATTTTCCTGATTGTCTGTTCCATTTGATTTGCGTAGCTGCAAAGTCCTTTGTGGAAGAATACAGAAATTCTTCCTGTCTTCACTGTATTTTGTAGGAATGTTTTGGTATGCGAAGAGATAGACTCATGAAGGCATGATGCAGTGAAGGTAAAAAGCAAGCAAGCTAGCTAGCTTTTTTTATTAACACATGTCAAGGCTTTTATACAGTTTTCTCTGAACAATGGAAAAGTACACTCAGAAAACCCATATTTGGCTACAGGGGGAGAACTGGACTAAACCAGATATAACAGCCTAATGCAAAGATGGTGCTACATAGGAAGTGCCATATATGGTGTTATGGTGAGGAAGCTCAGGAACCAATAGAAGCCTTCTCTGGGCCTTGCTTATGCATGTGGACAGCTCATATCACTATCATTGGGTGCTGTAGAATGTTTACATGTACTGTAGATGTTATGACTTCTTGAGGCCTTCTTTGAGCGAGATATGGCAAAGTTACTGTGACCTAGGAATTTATCCTTTGGCCTAGTAACTTCAGCTTAGCAACTGTTGCTTTAGCTGAGATGGGCAAATTGCACCCCCACAGTATTTTCCTTTGTGCTTAGTGAGTTCTCTTTAATAATGTGATTAGGGATATGAACGAATATTTGTACTATTAGTTATTTGTACAAATTGATACAAATTTGAACATTCGTAAAGGAATCAAATGTCTAGAAATTGGTACATTAACATTTGTATGAACACAAATGTTTCAGACATTCAAATGAATAATTTGGACATTTGTTTAATGGTATGGATACATACACATCTCATGCATATCCTTGCATATCCCATACATATCCGTATGTATGTATACATATGGGATATGTGTGGTTGCGTACGGCTATGTACGGAATGCATACAGATGTGTATCATCAAATGAATACATTCATATCGAATCGAATGTCCGGTCATTCAGAATTGCGCATTCATACGAATACAGATGTTGGGACATTCCAATGCTGAAAATCGCATTTGTGAGCATCCTTAAACGTGATTCCTAAGAGTGGACTATACGCACGTGTGTATGTGCACCTTCCTACAACGTTTTCCAGTTGGAAACATTGGCAATTGGGAAAATGGGAAATCTGAAAAAGGCAAAACTTGGTTACTTGTCTGAAAACAGCCGTGAAAGCCTACATACTGTCTGTTAGTGATTCTTAACCATTCGTCACTACCTGCTATATTTGAAGTGTTTGCTCTCAGTGATGCTGACAGTATTCTTTTCTTTTTTTCCTTTCTGTCTTCTTCCTAACATACATCAACTTCAGTCACTACTATCCTGATACTTTGGTGTTGGGGGTTGGATGAGCGGTTGAGAGTCTATGAGGTCTTTGAGAGCCAGTTCAAGTCCCCACTTCTGTTATAGTCAAATTTGCCATTTCACTCTATGGTTCGCATACCTTGCCTTAATACAGAAGGGTGCACATTACTACTTTACTCTTCCTACTAATGAAACACCTGGAGAAGCCATGATTCAGGTTTAACGGGAGACTGTTGCAGTAGGTAAAATTGCTGGTTCTTTTACATTAGCAGAAGCAGCAGCCTACAAAACTGGCAGGAGCATGTATGTTTGTGCCAGTATTGCAAGCCTTTCTAGCATGTGTTACGAAAGCTGGAAAATCGGCTTTCACAGTATGTGGCCTGGAATTTCTGACAAAACACTGCGAAAGCACAGCAGCCCCGGTAATGATGGTTGCCAGGTTATGTTGAAACTGGCAAGATGCTTAGGCAGTGTGGGGAAGAGAAGTGCTCAAGGAAGGTGCAAGAAGATCTTGCCTCACATTTGCAGCTTTTTTCCTCCTATGGTCTTCAGGTAGTCTAGATCTGTCCCTTTTCTTACTGTGTGACAATCTGGGAACAATGTTCAATGGCTTACAAGAAAAACAGAATATTAACCCAAGGTTTAAACATGATTTTGCTCTGTGGGCTGAGAGAAGTGGCAGGGTATGGGATACATGGGAATCCATTATGTTCATTTGTATGCTAGGACCTTTTCACACTTGCACTTCCATGCCTGGGATGGTAGGACTTGACTAGATTGGAGTAGTTCTAGCATTTAGATTGCTCCCACAATCCCAGACTGCCCCTACTATCCCAGAAGAATCTGGGTGCATTTGGGCAATTGTTCTGGCAAAGCCGCTGTACCACTCCTGAAGATGGTGTGTTCTGGGTCAACCCTCCATGTTCTCTGATGGAGAGGACCTAGAGTTCTTAACCTCAGAGTTCCTGGGGATCATATTGCAGCAGCACACCTTTGTGTGCTGCCAAAATGGGCCCCCTTCTAAACCAGTCTGTGGAGGCATGTGGCCTTCCACACACTTCCTGGATTGACTTACTCATGACTAAGATGGCAGTAGATCTTTTTATAAAAGGTCTAGGCGATCATTTTTGGCTGCCTGGATTGGGCTACACTATGCAGGTGGCAAGTCCTCTCTGTTTCATAACAAAGTGTGGAAGAGAAAGGGCCAGAAAGGGTATAGACCTCATGCTATACCAGGATACTGGTGAGTGTAAAAGAGCCCTGAGTGTCTTAAGCCAGCATTATCCTGATTTTCCCACATCTGTCTCTTGTTCCATCTTTGCTTTTTATATATAAAGCCTAGGACAAGTAACTGGTAATAAGTGTCTGCTATAGGAAAACAAACTGAACAATGTAGCACTGTGCTCAGTTAAAATGTGCATTGGCACAATAGATGAGATTGAGAGAGAGAGAGAGACTTTCGCTTATATCCCATTTTTTCCAGAAAGGACTCAAAGCAGCACACAAGAGTTCACAATCAAATATAATCAAACACACAATTCAAAAAAGTCACATTGTTATAAAAACTCCAAATATCAAATAACAACAGGTGATATAAAACATATAAAAACCATATAAACCATATAGACTCATGCTGAGGCCTGCAGTGACATGAGGGTTTATTCCAACCAGACTCTTTGCAAAGGGTACCATGTATGAAGCTGTAAATAGTGTGGAATCCCTCCTTAGGTTCCCAGTTCCTCCTCTGCTGCTGAAACTTCTTGCAAAACATTTTAGATCTGCACAGCCTCCTCCTTTGACACTGGTATTCCTGGAACAACTATCCAGATGCACATCATACCGGTTTTAAAAGAATTGCATTGGCTGCCAATTTGCTACCGAGCCCAATTCAAGGTGTTAACTCTGACTTATAAGGCCCTAAATGACTTGGGCCCCAAATATCTAAAGGAGCACCTCCCATATCGACCTGCCCGTGCCTTAAGATCTAGTGGTGAGACCCTCCTGGTTGTCCCACTGCCTTCAGTAGTGAGGTTGGTGGGCACCCAGGAGAGGGCCTTTTCGGCGATCGCCCCCAGATTATGGAATAGTCTCCCCCTCGAGGTGTATCATGCCCCTTCCTTATGTATATTTAGGAAGGCTGTAAAGATACACCGCTTTGCCCAGGCCTTTGGCTGAGGTGATTATATTCTCCCCCACCCCCCCCCCGGGTTACAGTCACTATGAATGTGATATGGAGCATACTGTTTAAAATTTGTTGAATTTTTATAGTGTTTTTAATGTATTTTGTTTTAATGTGTATCTTGTTTTTAATCTGTTAGTTAACTTGTTGTTACCCGCCCAGAGACCTTTGGGTATGCGGCAGGATAGAAATGTAAACAAACAAACACAGGGGGGATTTAGTAGTGGTAGTTGGTGGTCATCCCTTAGCTTGGAACAGCAGTCATGTAGAAAATGAAGAGTTGTGACACTGGCAACAAAACTTTGCTGCATGTACTGCCCTTGGGGTTGAGGATTAAGAAAAATCTGTCTGAAGTGGCTCAGAGGTTTTATACCATCACAAAATCTATGGAAGATCTGTTGGACATCCCTCTTTCAGGTGCTTCCATAGCTTTTCTGGTTTCGGTCATGGGCTCTTAAACTTGATGAATGACAGTCTAAAGAATTTATAGAAAGAAGAATGGAAACCTCTTCTAAAATATCTCTTGAAGTGTTGACCGCTAATGTATCCATCTTGACTGGGGCTGATGTAGTGTGGTCACAAGAGCTTCTCCAGGATAATTCTGTCTCTCCGAGTGCAGCTCCACTGTGAAATTAGCTCAGGATTCTGCCGCCACAGTTGATGCCTTAGTGGTCAATGTTAAGATGGCTTTCCAGGCTATGGCTTAATCCATTTTGTTTTTCCCCATAGAGCCATGCAATTAAAATAGTGCAATACTGGTCAGGTTCTCCAGAGCAAATTAAGAAAGAAAGAAAAATCTTCTAAAGTCAACTGGGCATTTGGGGAGAAAGGACTGATAGATATATTGGCTGAGTCAAGATAAAAAGCTGTGTATGCCTTCATTCTCAAAGTCTCACTATAAATCCTTCATTTGAAGTAATACACATTTCTTAACCTCCTTCCCTTTTCAGGCACTTGGGAGTGAGGACTTCTACCTCCCGGTGCCCTGAGATCCTAAGGGTATTGTCAGCAGTAGCACCCAGGCCATGGAACAGTCTGATGTGTGTCAGGCATCCTCATTGTGTCTATTCAAACAACTGATGAAGACACAACTCTTCAGCCTAGCCTTTGGCTACAGAAACAGGATGTCCTCCCCATGTAGATGCTATCACTGTTTTAACCTATTTTATCTGCTTTTAGCCTTGTTCTGTGGTGTAGGCAGAAGAGGTTGGAGCCGTCTAAACACATTGCTTCCACAAATATTTAGCACTTTGCAAAGCAGGCTATCCAGTCTTTATTCAACTCTTCAGCATTCTATAGCAAAGGATAATGCGTGAGCTATTACCTGCTTCTGAGGTATTTTAGGAGATACTAAGCAACTTGGTCCCCCAATAGTGTGTCACTTCCTTTCCTAAGGACAGATCCAATCTTTCACCTCAAAGTTAGCTAAGACTTTTTGACAAAAACCAAGATATTAATCTACATATAATCCTTCTGCCTGAAGCTTCTTCCTGAACTAAAAAGGCTTTGGCACACACTCGATGTCAGGAAAGTCCTGAAGGTCCACATACAGACAGCCATTGGCATTGAGAAGACAGACAATTTATTCATTTGTTATCAACCTGCTAGAATGAATTGTAGGGCATTGAGCCAAATGATGACACATGGACTGAAAACCATTACTGAACCTGCTTATAAGTCTCAGGGCAAACTTATTTGAGGTTCAGTTTCAGGTAATTCCATGAGTTGATGATAATTCCTTATCCTTTCTTTAGTAATGGTTCTTTGAGCGAAATTTGCTGTGCAGCCACTGACTGCCTCTTCAAAAGACTATAAAATAGACTTTCATAGATCAGCAGATGTGGCAATCGGTAAACCCATTTTGCGGCAGTGACACCATAACCAGGACCATGCCTGAAAGGGCGCCCCCTGTATGAATTGAGGTCTGAGATGTCAAACATTTTACATGCATTTGTGCTTTACCGCAATCCAAAGTCTCATACAACCTTTCTTCAGTTAGATATTCACAACTCTGAGGCTGACTAATACTTTTTGGTCGTATTGGGTGGGAAAGAATGTTAGTGAGAGGCAAGATTTTCCTGCCATGATTGGATGAGGCCTAGTAATTAGTTTTAGTGCTTCTGGGCATATGGGAGACTGCTCCAATCCCAGTGTCAGATAGCCAGTCAGTGAGTAGCACCCACTGTCAATGTAACAGCAGCAAGAATATCATATGCACAAAAATGGAAAGAAGATGGAATTGCTTCTGTGGAGAGCTGGCTAATTACAGTGATTGAATTAGCAGAGATGGACAAATTAACAAACTTAATAAAGGACAGGATAATAGATAAGTACCCAAAAGACTGGAGACCCTTTATTGATTATCTACAAGAAGCAGGAATAACAACTGCTGGATTTGACTGAGTATATTCAAAAGGATAGCCAGAAGAAGGAAAAACTAGTAGGGATGTGCACAAATGCTTTTTTGGCATTCAATTCGAAACTAATCTAATGCTCAAAAATCTGTATTCATACAAATAGATTGCATTTGAATGTGGTAAAATTCCATTTGATAGAATCTATTCATACATATTTGTACGAATAATCGATACGTATCTGATACAAACAGTTGTGCATCTAATACAAACAGATAAGTATCTGATATGAACAGATATCTGATACAAATAGTTACGTATCTGATATGTTTCCCCAGCTTAACGAATGCCTGAACTATTCATTTAAATGTCTGAAAACATTTGTATTTTATTTGAAGGTTAGCATACAAATATCATAACATTCGATTCAAGTTCGAATGTCCAAGTTTGCCCAAATTTCAAATGTTACAAATATTTGTGCACATCCCTAAAAAGAGGAGATACTAAAAGAAGACTCAGAAGAATGAAGGAAGTGATTTACAGTGAACAGCCAAATGATGTAATATAAATATATGTGAGATCCCATATTGGGAGTTAGAAGTTTTAAGGCTGTGTTATAAAATAATTTTAAATAATTGTTTAAAAAGGTAAGGCATTGCCAGACTAAAGAGATGGAGGAAGACAAGTATATGAGCAAAAAAGGTAGGGTTTTTTTTTATTGAGTCTATGCCAGAACCTTGTTTAATGCCCATTTTAATCTGAGCAAGTACATATGTGACACCCCTTCAGGAGCATGCGACCTCAACAACAGCTGTTTGATCATACTGTATGCTGGAAGACTCCGTTCCACCTTTGGTCTAGGAGTAAGAAAAAATGAAATGCAGGGAGAGACAGAATGAAAGAGTGTATGTTTGTTTTTTTAAAACCTATTCCTATGCTTAAGGGCAGGTTTTTCTTCTGGATAGGGATTTAGAGGTCCATCAGTAGAACTGGGAAGCCAAGTGGGGCTTCTCATTGAGTCTGCTCACCTAAGAGTCTGGTTGGTGGAACACCTTTCAAATGATTTAGGGTCTACTGGGAAAGAACATCCATAGTAACCATCAATAGGATTTGAGCATAAAATTTTTAGACTACAAAACCTAAGAATACAAGTTTCACATCCTGGCTGAGGTTCAATCAAGCCTCTCTGTGGTTCATTTGCCAAAGGAAAAGGGGGTATTAGACATTGAGTAATGGGAAGATGCTTATAAAGTGAGGTTGCAGTCTTGATGAATAAAAGAAATGCTGCTTTTGAGAACCTAGAAAACTGCCAGTCCTGTTTGTTAAAAAATAAATAAATTCACATCCTCTTTTCTTTGCACAGCATTAGCTCCAGTGCAACAATTTAGGCTTACAACAGTGCTGTGAGGTAGGGTTGTCTGAGATATGATGGCTTTGCCCAAGGCTACTGAGCTTAAATGAGGATTTGAACTTGAGCTTCCATTAGCTAGAAGTCCAGTGCTATAGACTGCTGCTCTCTCTTCTCTCCCTTTTAAGGTGGCAGGTATGAACTGTACCAGAAAAGAGACTTTTCTGTTGATGACAAATGACCCTTCATTTCTGTAGCATTTCACCCCCTCATGCTTCTGATGGCAGAGAAACTACTGCCTTCTTTCACTTATAAATCAGCTATAAAGCAACAGAGATTGCAAGCAGCAGGGATTCAATGACTCCTTTTCCTATCCACTAACAGCTTTCTGTGCCTCCTCTCCCTTTTTGATGTTCAGATACCCAGCTTCCCAAAATCCAGTGGGTAGGAGTTGCATTTGCACTGTGTGAAGGGTTAGGTTCTTCTATACTCTTTTAAAATACTTATGCCATGAGATCAGCATATCCCTCCTGCCTATATTCATCCCATTAAGAAAACCTTCCTAATTCTTTATTATTCATTTTTATCATATGAAATTCATTCCAGATATGGGCTAAACTGGGAATGCCAAACGTTATTGCAATACACAAGAGTGAGGTGATATCTTGTAATATCATTATGTTCGGAAATGCAATGCTTACTTGCTGTATGCTGGGGTGTCCTACTCAGAAGTCAGCCAAGTGCATGGAAAACATGAAAGGGAAGTGTGTGGGCACTCAACTGGGTCGCTGGTGGCTACAAGTAAAATTATAACAAAACAAGCCAGCCCTGAAGAAAACCACTAGAGATCTTAATATGGAACAAAGGAAAGTGCAGAAAGGCCCTCCTAGGCTGTGTTCCCACTTGACTGTTTTAAACCGAATTGGACTATTTTAATCTGGATTCAGGACTGATGCACATTCTGGGTGTCCCCATATGCTTGAGAATAACATGAGCTGAATTCGAGTACTGCACTTCCCCCTCAAACTGCCCAAATCCCCAGCACAGAGAAACAGGATCTTTTCATCTCCACTCCTTGTCCAACCCCTGTAGGCCTGTCCTGCACAGAATCACCTGAGCAAAAGAACAGACACAGGGCAATCACTCTCCGTTACAAATCGGACACTCCCTCCATTCACATTACTGGGAAAGCAGCAGCTTGGCTTGTGGTTTTAAAACCTTTCCTCTCCTCTGCAATTGTTGCCACAAATGTATCTCTCATAAACAGAGGCTTGTGGGTGTAAAACTTTCCCTCCCCTCTGTGATTGTTGCCACAAATGTATCTCTCATAATTGCAGTGCCATTCAAAGGAAAATCTGTGTGTTCAAAGATGCAAGCCTTTTTTTGATCTCTGGCTAGCATTCCAGGGATGGCAAGGGGAGGGGTCAGACCTTCCCAGATGTGAAATCCCATCCATCCATGGCAGGCATTGGCCAGAAGCATATGGGATGGTAGTCTGAAAGGCTGATTTCCTCCCCAGATAGTCTGGTAGCATTCCCAAAGGGGGAAAATAAAGTGGGCTGGGCACCAAAATGGGACTGAGAACAGTTTTTCTGAGGACTTTTTTTCTGTGGATTTTGCAGGATAGTCATCATAAAGTCCGGGAATAAAAAATTAAATGGGATTGGACAATCCCCAAAAGGGACTGGATTTGTATTTACTCTTGTAGAGGAACTCACCCCTAGACAAGAGCTTGGGATGATTCAGCATTTTGTTCTCTTTCCAAAATATGTTTACGTACTTGACATTTGCAATATTAACAAGGAAGTCTTGGTTTAGCCTTTCCAACAACCTTTTGGATCAACAAAATAATTGGACGTCCTGAGCAAAGTCAAGACCCAAAAGCACCTTAGTTCTATATTCTAATGTGAAAAGGCCAAGATATAGAGGGTTTTGCACCATGTCTAGATGCAGCTTCAGTGTGCATTTAATGACAGTGTTTTAGCGTGATATTGTTTCCACCTGACATCCAAATCCTCTCTTTCACTGTTTACCTTCAAGCTTCTCTCTAAAACAAATTTCTTTATTCTGCCTTCACTGTTATCTATAAGATGTGAAAGTTTCACACTTTTAATGAAAAGTAGGGATGTGCCAAAAAATTTGGCACCTTTGCAGTTTGAGCAAATTGTGAATATCTAAGGCTTCGTGCATGAAAACGGAGTGCCCCACTTGTCTAGGCCAGCGTCTGGACACAGAACAAAGCTATTGACCCTTCAGATGGAGTTTTCTTATATTGAGTGCACTAGGGTGGTAAAGTAAGCAGGAACCCCCCCGTTGTGGCACTTCACCTCTTGTCTGGTTGCCAGAGCGCAGTGACAAGCGATTGGGGGTGTGAAATGGATGGGGATCCTCCCGCATGCTACCTTGCCTCCTGTTTGGCTGCTGGAGCCCTGTGGCAAATGATTGGGAGGTGAGACAGGCAGAGAACCCACCCCACACACACACCCCACACACAGCCTCACCTCCCCATCCAGCTCCCAGACATCAGGCAGCAGTCAAGGTGGGTCGTGGGGGAAAATGGCCATTGGCAATCACACCTCTGCCTGCAGCCACTTGGGTCAGGTGCCAGCTGAGCCCTGATTTGAGCAGCTGCAGATGGAGCCGTGACTGAGGCTGTGTCCAGACGGCGTCCAAAGCTGCACAGCTTTTTTCAGCTGTCACTAGCAGCATCCTTTTACTTTGCAGTTTCAGGGACACATTGCACTGCAACTGTGAGCCACGGTATGTCCTGTCTGGCAGATGGGAAGTCATGTCAAAGGGACACCACAGAAGAGGCTGCACTATCCCTGGGTGGCTTCCAACCATCCTGTCTGTCAGACAGGAAGCCGCAGTGGTGGGACAGCACAGTTTTCAGCAAGTCTGGAGGTAACCATTGGCTGCCGGGCCTCTGCTCACAGCTACTTAAGTCAGGACTCAGCTGGCTGTGGCTGGAGGGGCATCTGGAGGGGGGATTGGCACCTGGCTACCCTGAAAGAAGGCCACCCTGGAAGGATTGGTGTGGCAGCTACGGAAGAGGTGGCTCTGCCAGGGAAAACAGCTGGAGCCAGTCACTTCCCCAGAAGGACTAAGGTTCCCTTCACCCTGAACCTTCATTGAAGGTTTGGGGCAAAGCCCCCTGCATTCGGAGGGGGGGAGGGTCCTTTGCATTAATGCAAAGTATTTTTCCCATTTGCTTTGTTCCAAAGTGAACAGGGGGAAAAACATTCATGCATATTCCTACTTAAAAGATGTCAGTGAGAACTTTTGCTGCTACAGAGGCTTTGTCAATGTGACCATGATGTTCCTGTCCCTATTAGCAGTTATAAGTAGGCAAAGGTTAAAGGGCTCTAAAGGAAAGCCCCAGTCCAAAATTAAACTAGGAGATCTGTAAGAATTGCTTTGTACAGTGACACCTGTGGAATTAATAAGTAGTGGTTAGTTCTGGGTGAAACTTGGGGACTGTTTGCACTTATCTTGAAAGAGCGGCACCAGCTGCTCTTAGGGCAGCATGTCTGCATGCTACAGCAGCATCTCCATCCTGGAGTTTGCAAGAGCTCCTCCAGGTGGCCCAATTGTTGTTAGCTGTGGTCAAGTTAAAATGCCTCCGCAGGTTCGCCAGGAGTAGCTGTATGCCTTGGGCGAATTGCCATGGCGATGTCCTGGTGCAAGCCAGATGTTGCCCGGGCAGGCCATCTTCTCTTGACGTGCTGGTGACGCGGTTGGGGAAGTACCCCAGCACTTGGAAGTGCTGATTGTTCCCTTTGCGCCTGATCTGTGCTTGACTAGGATGGTATAATAATATCATTCCTGTGAGCAAAGTGTGAGCAGGTCCTTGGAGGTATTCATTGCTAGTAGTGATCAGAATATTTCCCTCTCTGTGCATTGAGGTAGATTATGTATCTAAAACAAGGGGCAATTTCGCACTTACTTTCTTGTTCTGCGGATGGGAAAGGTGTGTTAGAAATTAACGTCGACTCTAGTCAATGATGGCCTCCCTCCCCCCCCCCCTCCGCCGCGCAATCAATCACTTATCTGCGTGGCTAATCCTCCGCAAGGCACCACCATCTTCAGTGCAGCACCCTGCATGACTGTGCACACGTCAGCACTGTTGCTACAGAGACACTGATGCTTTGTACAAGCACAGTCAGGTCAGGAGGTAGCAAATGATTGGGAGGCGCAGAGTACTTGCATGGCAGCTCAGATAACCTCCTCAGCTGGACAAAAGCACAGATGCCCACCGGATGGATGCTTGAGGTAAGGATATAGTTGGGATTGGGGAGAGTTGAGTTGCTTGTGGCACATGATGTGATGATGCACCACAGCTCACATCTGGGCAGACGGGGCGATTGTAAGCGCCTCCTGTAAGTGCGGATGCACCTACCCCGATGTTGACTAATTGTAAACTACAGGCTGAAGTGAGAATTGACCCACTTAGTTTGGTTTGTTTCAGGTCCCCGCTTCTGCTTTAGGAAGTCTTTTCTTGTGGGAGAGGCTTGTAGTTCATAATGCCAAATGTGCTGCAATGAGTTTACACTTTGTTCCTAAGTGTGCAGCTTCTCTTCCATCAATCCGTCAAATACGGCACAGAAGGCAACTGCTTTATAAATGGGAAAGAACCTTATCTGGCTCCTGGCCAAATACTCCCTGAGATTCAGCAAGGGGTGTCAAAGCCCCCCATGTTGATTTAGGGTGCTCTTTGCTTTCTCAGCATCTCTTGCTCCTGGAGGCTATGAAGTTATACAACCAGCTTGCTCAGAAAGTGTGAAATTTGTTCTTGTTGACCTTTCTGTTATGTTATTAAAAAGTTTCATGCCCAGTTGTTCAGAATTGTGGGAGTGGGGAGGGAGAAACCCTGTGTGTTTCAATACCTGCTGGTAGTTAGGGTAGCAGCACCAATTTTATTTTTAGCTTTCCGGCAGCCGTATAGTCCACAGCAGATACTGGTATTTGAACCTGATGTGACATTCCCAGAAAAAAAGAGTGGTTGTGCTTCTAAAGAGGCCTGAGGTGGGTGCCGTGGAGAATAGTAGAAATATAAATGACCCTTATAACTTGTTCCCACTTGGCAAAATAAAAAGGGCTAACACTGCGAAGTGGACTGAGAACTCATTTAATCTACATGAAAACAGTACACTTTTAGCTCGCTTTGGGGAGCTTTAGTGCACAAAAGGTATGGGATCTGAAATCACTGTTAGAACAAAAATTCTCAAGCCAGTCTCTAAATGGATTAATTGGCTTGTTGGAATGGGCCCTGTCAGCCCTTCATACTTCCTGAACAGCAAGAGCTATCCCACATTCTTAGCCTCTTTCCTTCTGTTTTGCATTCTGTCTGGGCCACAAACAGAGGGTCTGTCAGGCTTCATGCTGTCTAGTGCTATATAGGACACAGGCTATGATCAGACATAGCAAAAATAAAAATAAAAAATGCATCTTAGCGGGGACTCTGAGGTGCCTCAGGGAAGGATTTGAGGTGGAATTGTTCACACACCAGTCTGCCTCTCCCTCTCCTCTGAACATTCTGTGCTAGAAAAGGTGGATTAAAGAAAGCTTGGGAACACAAGGGGGACACACTGTCTCTCTGAGGTGGCTCTGAGGGATCCCTTTAGTTATGGATGAACACAGCAACAGTTTGCATTTATAAGACTATGGTAGACCACATCTGTTTCAGAGGGCAATTCTGGACCAGCAAGTACACTAGGAACCTGTTTTCTGCATGTCTCTCCTGAGGCCTCCCTTGGACCGCATCCGTGTTGGGAGGGGGGAGGTTCCTAGTATACTTACTAGCCTGGTATACCAGCCAGTGCCGAATCACCCTGAGAGCCTAAGAAAAGTAGGAAGGAGAACTGCACAGTAGCTGTCTTCTTCCTGAGTATGGAACGATAAGGGATATAAAAGTTGAGCAGCTACTGATTCCTTCCTTCGCAATTGCAGTGAAATCTGCTAGCGTTGTGTATGTGTCAGTTCTAGTTCTCGTTTCGAGTAGCAAGATGGAGGAGGATGATAACCAAGCAAAATGACCAAGACTTAAGTTGTTTTGAACACACCAACATTGATCTAAATCCTCAGCTGCAGAAAAGGGATACGTAGATCTGTCAAGGCCCATTCACTTCTGTGTTCAGATTTTGTCAGTGCTTGATCTATGCCCCTGTTATAAAGCAGCACAGATTTTTGGAAAATTCCATTTTGCTTTCTTGAAGTGTTCCTGGTATCATTCACTGAATATTACAGATAGCAATGCAATTCTGATCTAAACATTGCATGGCAGTCAGTAATGTCAAGAAGAACGTACTGTCATTGATTGTGGTTCTGTGTTCAGGCAACGTTTTAGAACATTGATTTAGCCATATTGGTTCAAGTTAAAGGGCACAATCATTTGGTAAGTATGCAGCTATGACCTCTGAATTTCCTTCTTGGATTATGAATTCATTGGAGTCCTCTGACAACCCTTGCTACAATTTCTTTGTGGCATAGGGCATCTTCAACATATTTTCAAATACTAATTTCCGATGTCCAACACTTTTTAAAAGCATTTTGAGAATAAGACTCAGTAATGAGTCTGATAGCAGTGATGCTTCTGTGTAAAGATGATACCAGGAAACATTAAGGCCCTTTCTTCATGTACTTGTTAATCCAGTTCAGAGGCCTTTTCACACTAAGACAGGCTGTAATGCATTAAACCCGATACAATCTGGGTACAGGAGAATAATGCACATTTCTGACTAGTGAGGACACTCCTCAGTGGCCAGAAATGTGAATGGTCCTCCTGTGCTCGAGTGTACTGGCCCACGCCGCCATCTCATACGCTGGGAGTCCCGCCTCCTGGCTTCTGCGATTGTGCATTGGCAGATGTGTCACATGTTCCATGATGTGCTGGCTGGCAGGTTGGGGTGGCATGCCTCACCACCCATGGATCGTCTCCCCCCCCCCCCGCCGCCGTGCCGCCCTCTTACCATGGACACATCTGTCAGAAATTAATGGGTTGCTGCTAGGCTTGTGTTGAACCATAGTTTATTAAAAATGGACTGCTTAGAAATGCCCAGGTCCGTCAAGTGCCTCACTCAACAACCCCAGGCTCTCCCTGGCACGTGACAACCTGGGCCCTTTCCGCACTGGGCCTTAATCAGGATTATATCTCAGCATAGGGACCAGCCATCTTCATGCTGGACCTATCTATGGTAGGCCATACCAGGGCCTACCATAGTCTGCACCAGCATGCAGATGGTTGGTCCCCATCCTGAGATATAATCTGAAATAAGGCCTAGTGCGGAAAGGGCCCTGCTCTAAAGCAGACGAGTCCCTTATAAAAGTTGCAGGGACTACTGCTGGAACAGAAACTCAAATATTTTGATCACATAATGAGAAGACAGTCTCCCTGGTTCTGGGAGGGACTGAAGGGAGATTGGGAAAGACACAGCAGACGGTGAGATGACTACATGGTGTCATGGAACAGGAAGTTGGGTAAACTCCAGGAAATAGTGGAGGATAGCCAGGCTTGGCATGCTGTAGCCCATGGGCCACAAAGAGTCATACATGACTGACTGACTAAACAGCAACAAAAATTGTACAGATGCCTTATGAATGAACAAAGTAATTTGGCTTCCTGACTAGGATATTCCTAACCTGTCATTCTTTATTTAATTATAATCCTGGGTTTCTCATAGCCTAGACAACTCAGACACCCAGAGGCCACATCCAGACATTGGTTACCTATTCCACTATATTTGAATATTCCAGAATATCCATGCTTTATTCCAGAATGTCTAAATATAGTGAAATAAGTGACTGGATGCAACCTGAATTGCTGAATGCAGGCTTGCTGCCGACTGGACTGAGATATCTTTCCACAAGTAGCTGAGAGGACAAGTCTAGGGGATTTATTTATTTATTTATTTATTTATTTATTTATTTATTTATTTATTTATTTATTCATCCCTATACCTAGAGGTCTCTGGGCAGGTTACAATAAAACCAATTAAAACAATTAAAAATGAAAATGACTAAAACAATCACCACCATTGCCTGGAAGGGGAGGGAAAGTTGTTCCTGCTGGCAGAGGTGAGGCTGAAGAGTTCACCTTAATCCAAGAAGTAAAGATTATTATTCAGGTGCAAACCTCTACAATTGGCTACACTTAATATTGGCTTCCACTCCCAGAATTCAATTTGGGGATAATTTTAGCTTGTGTTAAAAAAAATTCTTTTTTATTTTTTAAATTATTTTCTATATAGTAAGTATGTAAAAAATATTAAAAAATAACCAAATATACAAAGCAAAACACAAACCATACAGATCATAGAGGTACAAACAAAATGAAAGAAAAAACACCCTAATCCAAGGATCCCCTTCTACTTGGTCTCCTGTACCCTATTTGAAAAAAGAAAAATTCTTAAATTAGGGCCTTAAACACCATCCTTATGTTAGCTATCTTTTAAAAAATATCTTTTCAGCAAATCTCGGAAAGATCTCGTGTTCAGTTCTTCAGTGCCCGGGATCCAGATGTGTTCAAAATTCTGATTGAATATGCTTATTTTTCCTAAAACTTATAAAAGGACTTAATTGTCTTCTGTGAATCAGCTGCATGACAGCACTGGCTTGAAATAATTTAATTGTCTCTGGCACAAACTCTTGCATGCTTTACATTATTGATATTACTTTCATAGTTAATATTATCCATGACACAATTACATGCAGCTGCAGAGTTGTATACCTGCCTGGATGTTGCGCTTAGATCTGTCTGGTTAAGACTTTGCGAGAGTCGAACTAAGAAACCGATGCTCAAGCCATGTAAGTAGGAAGATGTTTGGGGGGCTGGAGATTACAAGGAGGGATGGCGTATGGGTTAAAGTTGGTAAGTCTGGAGTGAATATCTATTAAAAGGGATACTTGTCTCCCTTTATAGATAATAGGGTCATTGGGTGAAACTGAGACCTTAAAAGGAGCAAGAAGGACTTTGTACCAAACTAGATTCCAGAATTCTTGTTCTAAGTCATAAGAACATAAGAGAAGCCTTGCTGGATCAGGCCACAGCCCATCTAGTCCAGCATCCTGTCGCACACAGTGGCCCAGCAAATGCTCATGGGCATCTCAAGCAGAGATAAGGACAAACCTTCTCCTGCTCTCGAGTCCCAGCAGATGGCCTTAGAAGCGCCCCAGTTCCTTCCCCCCTCAGCCTGAAGGATGCACCTAGGCATTCGTTCTAGTAGCCATTGATACATCTGTCATCCATAAATTTGCCTAACCCTACCTTAAAGCCATCCAGACTGATAGCTGTCACCACCTCTTCCGGCAGCACATTCCATAAGCCGATGACCCTCTGGGTGAAGAAATACTTCCCCCTGTCAGACCTTATTCTCCTACCCAGCCACTTCATAGAGTGCCCCCTGGTTCTAGTGTTGTGCGACAGAGAAAAGAAATTTTCTCTATCAACCTTTTCTATACCGTGCATAATTTTATATACTTCAATCAGGTCCCCTCTCAAACGCCGTCTCTCCAGACTGAAGAGGCCTAGACGTTGCAGCCTGGTTTCATAAGGGAGGTGTTCCAGACCCTTGACTCCACTTTTCTCTTTAGGGCCTCTCTCATCTGCATGTTAGTGAAGATCAGAGGGGTTCCACCCCCATCTGCACCAAATGGAACATGATCCAGATCAGAAGCCTCCTGATCTGGATCACCAGTGGTCCTGATTAAACAGGTCCACTGGCGTATTAGCAGGGAGTGATCTGGATCCTGGAGACATGCAGAAGGTGCATGCCACCTGTGTTCCAGTTTATTGGGAGACCCATTTTAGCAGCCCAAGAAAATATGCAGCTTGAAAATCTAGCTTGAAAATGGGTTCCCTGGGTGCTCCAAGGCCTGGAACTTTTATTCATGGCTGTTGGAACCTGCAGAGGCTGGTTCCAAAGCTTGTGTGAGCATTAGGCCTGTACAGTGGCTGGGCTGGAACAGCTGTTGCTGTGCAGATGGCATTGGTCCAGTCCAAGCCTTGCTGTGACCCAGGCCAGAGGGTGTTGCTTGATCCAGACCTGCTGATCAGCATCATGTTAGGTAGTGCAGAAAGGCCCTAAGTAAGATATATGCAACACTATGATGTTTTTGTGCATAAAAATGCATGACTAATTTCACAACAATAGAACTAATAATGTGTAGGATCTGAATGGTGCCTTTATGGAACCATGAATGTGTCATAATGGTGCAGGCCCTGCATGTCTTTGTACCCCCATAGCGCTCAATGTGCAGGATGAGTGCATCATCCCACCAACATACATTTCCCTTAGGACATTTGAACACTCTAAAAGTGCCACCAGACGAGATGAAAGCTGTGGATTCCCTTTGCAGCTCCTGCCCAGCAGACAGACAGGAAGCTCAGAAGCTGTGAAGGGAATTCACAGCCACTTCCTGTCAGTCAGACAGGAAGTTTTGATCGCTCATAGTCTCCCTGCAGCATTCCTGGAATCACTGCATTTAAAAGCTTCTGTTCAATCAGCAGCTTTTAACTTCAATGGGGGGAGGTTGTGGGGGATATTGAAGGCAATCTAAAGGAACCCTATGTTAGAAAAGATGGATTAGGATGAGAATATGAGAGCCTCATCCTACCACCTCTAAGGGCTCAGTTGCACTGCAACATGGTAGTCTGGTTTAGTGCTGAATTTTCAGCCTGTTCACACCCAGTGCTCACTTGGCTGCTGATGGGATGCCCTTCCTGGGACAAGGTGAGGCAGGTCTGGAGGCAGCACAACCAGATTAAGGCTGGCTGCGAGGGTATAAGGTGGCATGGCAAGGGCATGCTGAGCAGGCTAGCATAGGTTGCCCCTTCACCTCCAGGCACCACAGCCCACTGGCTGCCCTCCACATTGTGACTGAGTGAGACTGCTTGGGGGAGTTCTACTTGTACCTCATTCTCCAGGCACAGCCCATGAGCCTCTGATCACGTGCTGAGTGCTGTCTGACCTACCCTGACCCCCACCCCCACCTAACATGCAGGAGAATCCAGCTTTTGTAGGAAAATACCCATGCATTGTCCTGCCTTCTTGCAGCTAGAATGGTCTCAGTGCTGGGATAATCCAAATACAGGATAGTTTGAATTCATGAGGGATAGTCTGGAGAAGAAGCAGACATGCATTTTGGTGTATGATTCCTGAGAACAGAGTGATGGGCTGAAAATGGATTAAACATAGGGTATGATCACATCCTAAGGCAGAAAGCTGCTCTTTTTCTTTTCAACATTTGAATGCACCCTCAGATAACAGAGTGGTAAGATTCCAGTATGGTAAGATGCTATGTGAAATCACGGCAAGAGGGCTCTGTGTTTTAAAAGAGAAAGGTCCCTGATGTATTAGAGTAACAATAATGTGAGTCAAAACAGATGTTGCAGTGATACTCACTGTATTTTTCTTGTGATTCACTAAACATTTTATCATCAGAGGGAAACGATAAAAGTTATAGTCACATGCTGGCCTAACTACTTCCTGAGTGAGCATGAACAGTCATCTGTTTTGGAAGTGAGGCACATTCAAACTTCATGTGTGAGTTGCACTAATTCATTCAGCTGTCTGCAACTCAGAAAATCTTCTGTCATTCAGTGGTTCCGTAAGCTGTAAATGTGAATGAGTGATTTCAACACAGGAAGGGCATAGTGTTGCTTGGAGCTTACATCTTTACATTTCAGGTATCTAGCTTGAAGCTCCAGAATCAAATTATAGGATAAACCAAAGCGGTGTTAATCCTCAGAAACATTATGTAGACTGAAACTGTCATATCTTAGGATATTGTGGTAACTTTTATTGACTGGGATAGTGAGTGGTGACATATTAATAGTGCTGAGCCTGCTATTCTGCTTTGGCCATTTTTCCATCTCTTTCCCAGCCAAGAGATGATTAAGCAGTTACCTCATTATGGTTCTTGCCTTTGCAGCTTCGGTATTTTGTCATTTAAAATATCTGTATCCTGTTTTTCCTTTAAAACATTTAAGACAGATAAGCAGTAAGATGTTAGGCCACATAAAATCATGGATTACAGAAAGGACTGAAATCTGCAGAATAATAATTTTAAAAGTTCAGATAGCAATGGAAACAGATCAGAAATCCACAGGAAATAATTAAAATCAAGTTCAAACACAAATCAGTTACAGCAATGGAAATCTTTCTAGCCCCCCGCTCCATCGGAAAACAAATGAAGATCATTAAAATTGTGGGGACAGACAGACCTTCCTCAGAGAAGATTCCAGAATGTTGGTAGTTTCCATGAGATTCTGCCACAGGAAAGAGGTTCCCATGTTGTCAGTTGCAACAGTAAAGGCTTTCAGATTGTACTATCACATTTGCACATGTGTGTGGCAAGTTATCGCCTTTTCAACTAAATTTCCAGTTAATGTATGAGCTATTATCCACAGCTTTACATGGACCATAGCATTTGTGTGAACACTGCAGCATATACTTAGAAGTGTGGAGCAGGGATGGGCACAAATGTGTGGGGTTTTTTGTATTTGATTTATATCAAATTGAAGGCAAGACAATTCATATTCATTTGAATAGATCTCCTTTGAATGTGGTAGGATTCGTATTCAATACGAATGTTCAATCTCATATCAGTCCCATATGAATGCATACAAATAGCATACAGATCGTATATACGAATGCATGCGAATAGCATACAGATCCCATACAATTCATACAAATAGCATATGAATTCCACATACAAATCCCGTACAAATCCCGTATGAAGCTTCATATGAATGTATCACAACATTTGATTCAAATTCGAATGTCAGTCTTCGAATGTGCCAACGTTCGATTTGAATTTGAATATCCAAATTCAGCTGAATTCGGGCAAATTTCAGATGTTACAGATATTTGTACACATCCCTAATGGGGAGTTGTAAAATTACATGAATCTGCTTTAACCTTTGGAGCAGCCAAAATACATTCATTTGAATGCCTGTCATCTCTTCTTATCTTCCATCTTGAAACTCTGACTATTTTCACACTTACCTTATTGGGTTAGGCCCTGTCCCCATGCAATTGAAAGTCTGCTGGAACTCTTCTTTTGCCTCTGAGCAGCCCCATTCCAGGCTTTACAAGGCTCTTAGGGAGCTTAGGAAAGTGAGACACCCACGATAAAATACATGTACTTTAAAGAAGAGTTCCAGCGCTCTTTCGGCGATTCGCGGGTTTTGCTCGCTATATCTGCCTTGAGGACGCTCCGTGGCAAAAGGGGCGGGGATTGCTTGCCTGCACACGCAGCCAAAAAGCATTCACACATCTGAGAAATGCAGCAGGTTCGCTTCCTTTCCTTTGTAAAAAGAGCCAGAATTGCTCAGAATTGCAACATTGTTATCAGTGATCGGTGAAAGCCTTAAAAGAGAATGAGTGAAGGATCGCGCTGCCGATGCCTGCAGCTGCTGACTTTGCAGGGACGGAAAGCCTTTTCTAACAGAGAACTGAGTGAAAGTAAGTGCTGAAAGTGAATGAATGAGCGATCATCTGCCTTTGCTAGGGGCGGGAAGCCGTTTCAGGAGACGGAGATCTGGCTATTTTTCCTTTTAACAAGAGAGGGGGCGGGGGGGAAGATGCGGGAAAAGGAAACAGGCTTCCTTGGGGACGGAAAGTCCGTTTAGATCACGGCTACCATGGGGACGCTTATTCCGGAAGTGGAAGGGACTTTTAAAGTCAGTTTCTCCAAATGTTAAGAACTGATGTTCCTAGACGCTGTTCCCCATGAGGCCTGTTGCAGTGGTACAATTTGACGCACCACCAAAATGTATCACCATGTTAAACCAGATTAAAGAGGATGCGTCCTTACCCGTGCCTTCCTGGGCCGCCATTTTGGCCACCTAGCTCAGGCCTTGCTCCATCCCAATGCAAATGGAGTGGCCCAGGGAGGTAAAGGGCCCTGTCTCTTCAACTCTAGTATGTGGCAGACTCCAGGTAAGTACAGAAAAAGCCCATCTTCCCTGTCCTTTAACCAGTTACCAATCCAGGACAGTACCTGCCTTATCCCATGATTGTTGAGTTTATTCAAGAGGCAGAGCCTTTGATGAGGACCTTCATCAAAAGTCTTCTGAGAATCCAGATAGATAATGTCAGTTGGATCACCTTTATCCACATGTTTACTGACACTCCCAAAGAATGCTATCAAATTAGCCAGACACGATGTGATGACCTTACCCACCTGGCCTTCTGCAGAGCAACACAGATGGGGCCAAACAGCTAGGCAACCAAACCCTCTGCCAGTTTGTTAGGGTTCCCTGCATTACTTTGCACCCTCTCTGGCGTCCTGCTTTACCTGCCCTAGATATGGACTTCCCTTAAAGCGGCAGACTGACACTTGAATGTCAAACAAAACTTTAAACATTTATTGTCACAACAAGATTGTAGATTAAAGAAAATAAAATAAGGAAGCAAGCTCGAAGTTCAGCTTTAAAGTTTTTGGTTTGTAAAGCAAAAGAGTATTTTTAGTGATGCTAAATAGTCCTTTCTTGTAGTTAACCGTTCTTCCTTGTGAGCTCAATAGACTTCAGTTTCCGAACAGCAAGAAATCCTTTATTGCTCTCTCCTTTCCTAACCCTGCCTTACTGCAGGCAGTCTGTTCCTTTTTGCAATGCCCTCAGGCAAGTACAGTCAATTCCCTTCTTTCACAGGCTACCTCCCTCTCTGGCACCGAGAGGAAAACCCCGCACACACACATGCACAGAGCCGGGCTGCACGGCTCTCTTCTCCCATCTTCTCCTCTCTAACCTGAGAGGAGAGGCACACACACGGAGCAAGGCTCCCTTATCCCCCTCCAACCCAAGATGAGAGACCTCAAGGCTGGGCCGCAGCAGCTTAAATAGTCCATAATTCTGCAGCGGTGATTGGTTCCTTTTGGCGGGCTGGCGTGGCTTTGGCCCTCTTGTCACTCAGACTGCTGCAAAAGCCCACCAAGCCGCTGCTGAGCTGCCGAGCCTCAGCATGAATGCCACACATGATTTACCCTTTCAGAAGCTATGGCTGATTTTCCGTCAACAGTATTTGATCCTTCATTTGTGCCCTAATTTCATCTTTAAGTATAGACAGCTGACTGGATCTCTCCTGGATTCTTTTTTG
Organism: Aspidoscelis tigris stejnegeri; assembly: GCA_023333525.1. Classification (NCBI taxonomy): domain Eukaryota; kingdom Metazoa; phylum Chordata; class Lepidosauria; order Squamata; family Teiidae; genus Aspidoscelis; species Aspidoscelis tigris. Next base: position 101,202,700 of record JALMGA010000002.1, read on the forward strand.
AAGACTGGTCTTACAACTGCTGCTTTCCAGTCTTCAGCCACAAGTTGGATATTAGGGGAAGCTTATATATTTTTGGTTGAAGATCAAAAGTTTCGTATTTGAAGTTGTTTTTGGCTTTTGGCTTTACTTGTTTTTAAAATTCATTTTTTTACGTTTATATATTGCCTCTCCTGCTTTTTGGAGCACCAGTGGTTTCCAAATGGTTTCCCTCCAGTAGTCAGGAAGAAGATATTGCATTTTGTTGTTGTTTTGATTTTTACAGCTGAATGGTGAAAGCAATTTAAAAGAGTTGTAACAGTGTGCACTTTGAAGGAGACTAATATTGTGGCAAATAGGGATGGATCAATCTGTTGGTTACAGTTTCCCTTATTTTCCTGTTTTTCCAGTCTTAAATCCCATTTGGCCCATTTGTATCAGGATTTTTAAAATATAGTAGGCTACAATGTGTTTTACATTATTTCTTCTATAATTATATGTGGAGTAGTTTTATCTAACATACATTCATGCAAGCAACATTCCCAGATATATTACATTTGTATTGCATGGCATCTAACATTTACCTAATAGACACACTTGTCCAAATATATTTATTTATTGCAAACTTTCTTTATTAATTTATAGCACAGAACAGCAATAGTATCACAGCTGCAACAACAACTAGCATCTAATAACTAACCAAAATGCATAGGTATATATTCAAATGTCTCTTGACCAGAAAATCATGCAACTCAAATTGATATCATAAGTCCCTACCCTGCAAAAGTAGTTCAATTTTTTTTTATTTTGAGACTTCTGCCACACAATTTAAGTTCAACCTTAGAGGGAGAGTTGCATTTTGATTTGTGTAATGCTTTGTGAAGTGCAAATTTGATCTAATTAAAATTCAGGTTACACAATTTCTCTCTCCACCCATTAGAACACAATTAATATTGCGTGTCTGGAAGGCTCCCTGTTATCTCTTATTTACAACTGATCTCTTGCCTTGTCCCCCTAAAGGCAGCATAAACCTACAACTTCCTGCTGATAATAAGTGTCTTCCTTCTGCTTAGGTTCCACACTTTTCTCCCTTTTTTCAGGATTTGAACATTGGGTGTGCACAGGTTAATTAGTCAATTAGTGGCACAACAATCAAGGGATTTTTTTGTTCAGGTATACATATGTTGAACCAAATCTGAAGGGCTTTTTTGTCAGACTTCTTCCTCAAGGTTTTACCAAAATAGGATAGACTGATTTGTGCATTCTTGGTGTCATCATTAAGAAGTCTCAGAAGTCTGTGGGAATGTAAAGGGAAGTCTGCTATATGTATACCAAAATAGTAGGCTGTTATTGAAAATGTTGATAATTAAAACGGAAGTTGAACGAAAGCAATTTTTATTGTTGTGACAACATATGCTTCACTTGCTTTTGAAACTGCGAAGCAAATGATCACCCAGGGAGCTGCTCTGCTTCATTTGGTCACAGTGTTGCTTGATAGATTAGGCTGCTTCCACATTCTGCCCTAGATGTGGTTAAGAAGTCAGGCTTTGTGGTCACAACTGCATGTTCCTATGTTAAAATCACATCTCTGACACTTTCTAGGCAAGAAAACATGTCACTCAGACTGTGTTCAGAGCAACTAAAGGGACACCTCAGAGAGACAGTGGGTGGCCTTCATGTTCCCAACCCTTCTCTAATCCACCTTTTCTAGTACAGGATATTCAGGAAAGGCGAGAAGGGCAAACGGGTGTGTGAACAATCCCAACATGAAGCCATCGCTAAGCTGCCTCAGAGGCACATCAGAAATGCTTCTTTTTAAGGTGTTTCATCATACCCTTAGATGGTGTGGATTGGATCACACTGAAGATGCTTTTTCTTAAATGAATAAGCACATTATTTCCCAGCAAATCCAGACGTTCAAATACTTGTTGCATTAGTGATGCCCCAGACATCACAATGCAGCATGTTTCTGGTGTTCCAGTATGTTTGCATGCTTGCTATTTATCACTTTGTTTTGTATTTTCCAAAAGTTCAGCACACGCACACCCCATTTGTGTTTCCTTCCTTTGATGTTTTGTTTTTCAAATAAAGACAGTCATTCCTTCTCCATTCTATGGTGGGAAGTTTTTGGGGGTTTTTTCCTCCACAAAATCCAGACACCCAAGCACACAGATAACAAAATATCCAATCTATATGAACATTCATTTCAAATTTGTTTTGGCATTGGACAAATTCATTTTAATAAACTCTAGTGAACTTCTAGAAACCTTCCAGATACATTGGGACAGCAGACTTGATTTTAAAACATAAAAATCATCTAAACAACTTGAATGTAAATATTAGCTTAGGTTCAGATCAGTTCAGTTTCTTTTGTCTGTTTGAATTTCTGGACACCAACTTCTTTTAATCTTATTCATGAGTTAATTCCAGTTGTGATTTTGTTAACTGCCACTTTTCTGTGGAGTAATGGTGACTGGATACAGAAAGATAGGCTAGCATAAATGTAAATAACTCCATTCCAATCTGCTGATCAGCTAAACTTTTACAAGTGAAACAATGTGTCTTTTCACACTCACCAGCCTAGTATGGTATAACAGTACAATACTAGACTGGTAAAATAGTAGTGTAGCCATGGCCGTTTGCACTACAAATGCTGGTAGAGCCCTGCACTCTGCCAACAGCACTTGAAGTGTAGATAGCCAGGCCAAGCCAGGGCACACCAGGTTGCCATGACAACATCCATGGCAACATCCAGCACATACTTGAATGTTACCATGACAATTTGGATGCTGTACACCTACTCACAGCACTTCACCTGGAATAGGGGGAGGACACAGCATCCAGGAATTCTCTAATCACTCCTGGAAAGCATGTAGATCGCTGTTAGGAAGCCCACAACTTCTAGTGAGATACTCCCTAGTATGCCCAGCTCTGTTAGTGAATGTGCAGTGCACTACTAGGTATGTGCAAACAGGCCCTGTGCTTAAAAATACTACACAAATCAAGCAGAACTTTGAAAAACACTAATGAACAGTTGATAATGATACAGAAGTGATATTTGCCCAGTTGAAAGTCTGCCTCCCAGAACCATACAGGTGTCATTCTCTACTGGCTTCATTTTAGGGAAAGGGGAAAGGAGAAATTAAAATGGCTTTAGTCACTTTTTTAATGCCCTGTATGCATTAATATCAAGGAGATTATATCATCACTCATCCTAGCCAATTCAAATTTTTCATTTTATTTTATTGTTCTTGTGAATATATCATTGTTTGTCATTTGGGTTTTGAAGTGAGTGTCACTTAGGCATGTATCTAAAGCAACGAAAACATTGTAATGCCTAATAGCAAGAAAAATACGAGTCAATCAACTTATGTATAGTAAGCAAATAAAGAGCTCCAGCAGGTGGATCATAGAACTGTGGTAATCTATGGAAAGACCTGAGGCAAGCTGACCTTCTATTTCAATAATGCTGTCCTGGCAATCCTTGATTCAGATGATACTGCTTTTTTAGATATAAGCTGTGGTTTGAATATCGTTTATAAATGATGATATGTTTACATCCTCCCTTCTTTGACTGGTTTTTCATGGATGTAATAGGGAAGGGAGCCAAAACAATTGGCTGTTTTGACTTCAGTCAGTTTTGTCATGGTGACTTAGTGCAAAGTTGACAGTGACTGTGCTGTGCTGTGCTTTTCTCTCCAATGACTGCGGCACTAAATTATGCCTGTCTTTGATCAGAATTAGTGGATTTTGTAAAAATCACAAATCAACCTGTGTTCTATTCTCTGTCTGTCCCACTCTATACCCAAAGGATTCAAGGCTGGTTACAGCAATAAAAACAAAATATAAAATACACACACTAGAAACAATAGCAATGGGTGCCTCCAGACACCATTAAACCTTTGGAGTTGCTGCACTGCAGTGGGTCATGTAACAATTAGGGATGTGAATCCCTAAAGATCAAGGATGGCATTAATTCTGATTTTAGGTGAGGTAAGAGTGCAGCCTGTGTTCTTTTCTGACTATTGAATTTGTTATAGGCAGAATACGCAAGGATTGCTGTTCTCCTAACTGCACCTGTTATTGCATCAGTAAAAGGAACTTGCTCCTAAATATTGTTTCTGGCATAATTTTATGTTGCTTTCAAATCACCACCCAAGAATTTTAGTAAATAAATGCTTTTCCATATTAATCATGAAGAATGTTATGCTGTTGCAAACCGTGCAAAGTGAAGAAGAATTGAAATGTATGTGGTGACAATTGTAATCATGAAATGCTGCATTATGGTCTTTGGGGGTTTAAAATGTATTAGCACAGAAACTAGCTTAGCTGAATGCAGATCATGCTAATCCTTACCCAAAAATAAATAAATCTAATAGAATTCTTCTTTAAAACCATTTGCTTCAGGCCCTTAACTAGATTTGGACAGACATTTAGTGTATAACTAAGAAGGCACATTTTGGAACTCTTATTTCACAGCCTTTAAAGTTTTCCCCAAACCCCAATAAGAGAAAGACGGGAAATGGTCATAGAAATCAATCATTTTCTGTTCATCTCTTAACTGTTATACCAACAACTGATTAAAATGTGGTCTGTTAAATCTCTTTAAGAACTTGATTGGAAAACACTATTAGGACCCTTACCCCCTTGGGCCAGAAACAGGCCCATTGAATTCTGGGAACATATCGTTCACCCCACAACCCACCCGGAACAGTCCCCAAGGCCTCCTACCTGTTCCTGAGGCTTACCTGCTGTGGGCAGCTTAACTTCTCTGCCCTAGCTGTCCCACGTATTGGGCTCAGTATAGGAGCAGTGTGAATGGGATGCTTCTGAGTGTTGTGTCCCCACCCAGCTTGCCTTGCCATTACGCACCACACATGCAGCCCGCTTGCCCAATCGCCACTCTGGGTTTGCAGGGTACTTGACATCTGGACGCAAAGCCATCCACATGCCTAATGCTGTTGGGCAGGAATGGGAATGCCCTGCGCCCAACATGGGAGTGCCCCTGGCTGTTCTGGATATTAACTAGCTTGGAATGGTCTCTGAAGATTATTCCATTCATGTAAGTGTTGATTCAGCTTCAGACTTGACTTTGAAAGTGTTCCAGTTGCTTTCTCTCTTGAAAAGTTGTTTGCAGATCAGGTGATGGCCACCTCTACTGCCACTACAGCTTTTAGGTACATTAGAGGAAGCATGAAATCAGCTGGCCTAGTTCTAACTTTCTGCCTTGTCCCTCAAATGTAAACAACCTAACAGTAAGATCTAGAGTTGAATCTCTCCTAGAGAATACTGGTCTTAGTAATCCAGTTAGGTTAAATGAATAAACAGAAAAGGACAACCTTCCTTCCTTCCTATCATTCATTCTTTCAATTCAGTTCACTTGATGACATTTTATTATCAAATTTCATTCTGCTTATATGTAGTAGGTCCATCCAGACAAATATTTGTTGTAGCTGCATGCAGGATACTTCAGATGCATATCTCGAATCAGGGCCAGTGATAAGCATGGAGCTTCAGACCAGCTTTATGAGTCTTTAGAACTCAATATTTCTGTTAAATGGCTGTCAATGCTCCCCTCCTACTAAACATATTGGAAACCTTTAAGCTGACAGCCCAGATCAACTTTTGCAAGTGTGAAAAAGAGTAGCCTAATAGCAAAAAGGGACCGTCGCTTTCCTGTGCCCTCCAAGTTGTATGCTTTTTCCCTCCTCACCTTTTCCCCATGTGCACATTCCTTACTCCTCCTTCCTCTCACCATTGGCATCTTAATTGATCTCATTGTTCACACTCCCCTAGAGTCCTAAGGCTCCAGCTGTGCTTAAACAGAACAAAATCTCTTCCAATTTCCCCCACCGTTTAAAAGAAAATTGAATTCTTTATCTGCAGTAGGAGAGGCAAAGCCGCAAACCTGCAAAACAGTAAATAGTTAAGCAATCAAAGGGGAGAGAGAGGGAGAGTACGCTCCCAAATCATCTGGAAAGCTAAACACAAATGGATGTTGAGGAAGGGGAGACACTGATCTCTTTGTTCCTTTTAAATATTCTTATCAATTCATCTCTGTAAATAAAGTGTGGGGAAAGAGCGAAAAGGAATTACTAGGTAGCCAAGTGAGTGACAGATCTAAGTTTCTTGTCTGTCTGCCGGAGCCCAACACTCTTTGGCTGTGTTTATCTCCTTAATCTAAATATCAATCCGTAAAACCAGAATGGGGTGGAATAGAAATCATGACAGCACAAGTGCTAAAGAGAGAGAGAATTATTGCATCTTTCATTGCACCTCTGTGTCCTGATGGAGCTGTCAGGATAAATACACAGCTTCAAAGTCCAGAGGTGGAAAACGGAAGAGAAAGAAAAATGAAGAAGAGAAAGCAGCAAACACAGATTTGCGCCTTCCCAAATTATATCTTCTGGAAAGCAAATAAGTGATCAAGAGGCTATTGCACTTTTTGAACCTCTTCCCCCACAGCCACTCCACCCCAAATTACTTTCCTGCTGGACCAGCACTTTGTAGGAAACTACAAGTTTGGGGAAAGTTTTAGTTCAAGGTGAGATATTCATTGAAGCTGTCAGTCAGGCACTGCAGAATAAGAACAGCTTTATTGCATTAGGAAAGGTTCGCATATAAATTTTTCTCAAGGCTTCTCCAGAGATCACAAAGAGGACATGTAAAGTAGTAACTATTTCCACGTGTTGGTTATTCGTGTACTTGGAATTCAGAAAAGGACTGCTTTGGTATTTGGAAGTTTAGGAAACAAAGCTGGTGATAACTCTGGGCAGATTTCTCTTCAATGAGTAAGGTAGCTTTTCTTCTTCTTCTTCTTCTAAATCTCCAATGATACATGCTTAGGAATGTGGAATACATTTGATAATGAACATTCCACAATCAAAGCAATCAAGATTCAAGTGCTCCAAAATCAGTGTAAAATATCCTTTCCAAAGAAAAAAGAAAAAAAAAGACATGTCCCAAGTTCGGAGCGAAGCCAGGTCCTTGTTTAACTGAAACTTCCAAGACCAGCCACATTTCTTCCTTACTTTCTCAAGAATCAGAAGACAGTACAGAAAATGGAGAAAGTTATCTCTAACCCTTTTCCCCCCACTATGAGAAAATGTGCAGGGATCTTCCTTTGTATTTCTGATAGTAATAAAGATGGCTGTAATAAAGTAATAAAGATCCTCCCTGCAATGAAATGACCACTTAAAGCAGAAAGAACCACCTAACAGCTGCCCTGTAGTCAGCTAAGCAACTGTCAGGCGGGTATAGGGGCTGTCAAGAGCAGGGCTGAGCTCCAGTAACATGATTAAAACAGACACGAAACCCGCCATCTGTTTTAATCATTTTAGCAGAGCTCTGCTCGTGTGCATGACAGCCTGATAGCTGCACAGCTGACTGCAGGGTAGCTGTCAGGAGGTTGTTTGGGGTAAATCAAGCCCTTACCTGGGCGATTAAGTGCTCAGGTAAGGAGGGACAGTTGCAATCGCTAATGCTGTGATTGTAACCCGAGAGTGTCCCCATGCCCCCTTTATAACCGGTTCTTGCCCTGTAATTCGGGGTAAGAACAGTTATAAAGGGGGGTTGTTTCGATTAAGAGGATTTTGTTCCTCATGTAGCCTGAATTAGGGCTTTGCATGGGGATTCTTGTGAGGTGAACTAACATTCACCTCGCAGTATCCTTGCCATGGAGTCGAGCACTGAGACATAGGTTAACTGCATGCTGATTGAAGAAACAATACATTAGAATCTTTTTTAGAAATTTATCCTAAAAGATTGGACTTAAATTCACAGCAAGCAACACTTTTCCCCTATTCTATTGAAAGGAAATCCAACCCATTTCTTGGAGCAGGTCTTTAAGAGTGTAAGATCTTTCCTGAACATATAATTGACCTTTGTGACTTATGAAGGAATTTTGTTTGTTTGTTTGTTTGTTTGTTTGTTTGTTTGTTTGACTGATTGATTCATGATTGATGGATTGGATTGGATTGCATAGGTGAACAAGACACATAAATAAAGATAAAAAAGGAAAAGATCCTAAAGCCAGCAATGGAAAAAGTGGGCCTGCTACCCTCCCTCTCTCCACTTAGGGTTGGGAATAAAAGGGAGCAGTGGCCAGGGCTGTGGTGACACCTAAATTTTAATCCAGCTTCTTTCCACCTTCAGAGCAAGAAAACACATCAGCAAAGTGACCAGTAATTTTCTTTCCACATCTATGCCAAAGGTGAATTGTCAAAGGTATTTAACACCGAAAGGAAACAGCTTGTCACTTTGCTGATGTATTCTCTTACTCTGAAAGTGGATTGAAATTGGATTAAACCTTATGTGTGGCCACAGCCAGGGAGTCAGTGTACTATGACACGCACCCCTCGAATGTGTTTCCCTAAGCTGGCCTTTGTTAAAGCTGTAACAAATGAAAATGGTGGCCATGCATATGCCCTAGTCTCCTATTACTGTATTACTGGTTCTGCAGCTGGCCAACAGCCTAAGAAGTGGGTGATTTGAAGGACTCCAATTTCTCAAAGAGGCAATGAGGTGTGGTGATGTGGCGCTTGGAGCTGCAACCCATTAACGCCCACAAAACAAGGACTGGCCAGAGAGCGACCTCCCACAAACATACGGTTGCAGCCTCCAACACGACCATGTTTATATTTGGTTTTACATATTATAACCCACCCTGAGATCTTTGGGTATAAGGTAGGATAAAAATGCAAATAATAAATAAATAAAATAAATCACACCTTGCAGAATGTAAATGAGCTAATGAGCTGAAATGGTTTTAGTGGCAAACTAATTTGATTGAAAATAATCTCTTTCCCGGGGATAGGGGCAGGAGAGTGTAGAAAAAAAATTGAAATGCATATTTTTGTCTGGTCTCAGATCAACATGGAGTGGAATCTGATTAAATATTGCGTCTGGCCGTAGCCTAGTTGTCCAAATGAAACAGCCATAAATACCTGGTGAATTTCACTAGGGAGACAATTCTGCTAAAGGGGAGATCCTTTAGCCAGAATCCCTATAACATGACTATTCTTAACCTGGGGTCCGGGGACCCCCAGGGATCCATAGAGTCCCCACAGGAGGTCCACGGTAGGTCAACAACACTTTTGGGGGAGGGGCAGGCAGCAGATGCATGGTGGGGGCAAGTGGGGGATGAGATGTGGAGGGCGAGGGTCCGTGGCAACAAAAGTTATATAAAGGGGGTCCATGGTGAAGAAAGGGTTAAGAACCACTGCTCTAACTTACAGTATTAGTGGATGAACAGACTTGTTTTTCAGTGGTAGAATCCATTCCTTATACGTGAAGCTCCAGGTATCTCCAAGGGTATATAGGGAAAGACCATCATCTGAAAATTTGGTGAATTGTTGTCACTTAGCATGGATGATAGTGAATTAGATGAGCTAGTGATTTGATAAGAGGCAGCTTCCTCTTCTCTTCATCTGTTCCGGTTGAGTACCTCTATCACCATCTTGACTATGACTGGTTTCATGTTGTTCCATCATCTCAAGTTGCTTGAACCGGCAGGAGCATTAATAGTGGCAAAGGAGAGAAAGAAGAGCTAAGGACTATACGGATGAGCTCTTCTTGCAAACATTTCAGAGTTCGTTGTAGTGATTTATGTTTTCTTCTTTGGACTTTGACCTTAATTTCTTCCGTTTTGCTGGGCTGTAAAATTCATTAGAGACCTAACAGCAGAGTGATTGAGATGTCAGCCAAGCTATTGTGTGGTTATTTAATCTATCAGATGTGCCGCTTGCCATTTAAGCAGACAACAAGAGAATATGAAATCAATACGGTTCATTAGCAGAGAACCTGCTGCTGGCCTAGTCACAGAGCTTCAATAAAACCTGGTGAGGCGAGCATCTAAATTGTCCTCGTGTCACCTTGGGTGGAGGTGAGAGTAAAATGTGGCGGAGGGAGAGAACGGAACAGCATGGAACCTTTGTTTTAAACAATTAGTTTTTTACTGTGTTGTTGTTTACAGTACAGTATGGTCATTTGACTAAAAAATATTGCAGCCTGACTGCAGTAAATTCTTTGGCATACAGTCAGGTGATCTTCTACCTTTCTATGCCTAGGTTTTGCACCAGCAGCTGATGGTAAGGCGGGGGGGACTGCTGTTAGAAAACACGATTAAAAGGAACTGGAACTCCCCCTCTTCTCCTTCCTTCTTTACACTTGGAAGAAATAGTAGCAGAAGTGCTGTAATTCTGGGGTGGGTGAGTGATTGGCCATTTTTATATTTGGCAGAGTTGTCAGGTTGTTAGTTTAGCTTCAATGTCCGTCTCCATTGAGGCTCCACAATCTTAAAATTCTCAGGGACCGCTTTGACATTTTAACAGTGTCTTCGTTTTGGCTATCCCTGCCCCATTTCTGTGTTTTCTGCTTCTTCTCTGCTTCTCTTTCCTCTAATCAATCCCCTTTATGCTGCTTCACTATATTAAACCTAGGAAGCAGGGCAGATTCATTCTGTGGTTCCTGATTGTACATTCAGACATTTTGGGCAATACAGTACCCTGTTTCACCCTGCCACTTAAAATAATTTGTGTTTTCCTCTAATAAAAGTGCTTATTTATTTTTCAAGCACTTGAGTTTTCTGCTGCTAGTATTTCATTTTCTGAATTTATCAAATACTGAATTTAAAAAAGACAATGTTCAGGGCAAGAATGCATGTCCCACATATGAAACAAAATCCCAACAAGTGGTTTAGAAAAAAGAGGAAAGAAAAAGTAGCACAGGAAGATGTGCGCCTATCTTCCACTTTTTTGCTCTAAAGCTTTATCCAGATGTCGGTTATTTATTCCTCTATATTTAGATATTCTGCAATAAAGCATGGATATTCCAGAATATCCATGTTTGTTCCGGATATCCAAATGTAGCAAAATAAGTAACCGGTGTCTAGAGGCCACCTAAATCAAACCTCTGAACTTTTTTCCCCACAAGAGATACAAAATGTATCCTTCAGACTACAGTAATGCCAAGCAAAAGCTCCCTCCAGACCAGGGGAGGAAAACACACAATCTTGTTTAGATCCGAAAATTGTCTCTTGCTGTTCATGGCTTACAAAATTGCAGGGCGAGTTGTGGGTCTTAGCTTGCAAATTGGGTATTCTCAGCCAGTTATCACCCCTGTATTTCCAACATGAAGATCTCAGAAATAAGGATGCACACAATTTTTTTTTTTGGCATTCTATTCATTTGAATCGAATATCCGAATTTGTACGAATAGAGAAAAAATGAATGTGTTGAAATTTGAACCAATTTCAGTACGTTCATATCTATTTCTATGAATATTTGATACGTATTTTATGATACAAATCTTGTAAGCGTTTGTACGCATCCATATGCATCTGTACACATCCCATTTTTATCCCATACGCATCCCGTTTTCATCCTATACGTATCCAAATAAGATGTGTATGGATACGTATGCAATGAGTATGTATCCGTACACATACGAATGTCGAAATTATTCGTATGAATAATTCAGAATATTCGTATTCATTTGAATACTAAAAAATGAATGTTTGGACATTCAATTCAAATTTGAATGTTCGAATTTGGCCAAATTCAATCGAATGAGGAATATCTGGAATATTTGTGCACATCCCTACTCAGGAGCAAATGCCAAACAAGATGAACAATATTGCTGTGAATAAAAATCTGAGGTTTGTATCCTTTTTTGTCTTTATGCACGAGACAATGTTGAGATTGTCATGGATACACGTGGCACTCCCAGTTTGGTGCTGAGATAATCCTGGGTTTCACACGATGTCTGGATGCAGTCAGAAATTTAGAGAACTGCAAGAGAGTGAAGAGCAGTGATTATGTGGCTGTGCATTTGTAAAAGCTGAACCAATTGCTGTCACAGCACCATCTTGGTACTTTGGATGCAAGGAAAATGCACAAATGGTATTCATTTACTTGCTGTGATACAGTTAAAACTGCAGTGGCAGAATTCTTTCATCCTGGGACTGATGGTTATTCTTCATATAATGGCTGTCCATGGGCTCTAAGATTTTATGCTTCAACACGGAACAATGCCAGTGCTCCTTTCCATTGCAGGGTGCCCCCAAACAGTCCTTTAGGATCTGCTGTAGTCCACACCAATATGCGGATGGCAGATCCCTATTCTGGGATATAATCCAGAATAAGGCCCAGTGTAGAAAGGGCCGAAGTTGGTTATTGTCTAAGATTCTCTCACTCTTTTACAATAGATCCCTTTGCATTTAGTCTGCACTAAAAGCACTACACAACGTTATTGCCAATAAACAAGAGGAAATTTGCATGGAAATATTCTGTGCAGAAAGTGTGTACACAAACGTGGACAATAATGTCCAAGGGAGAGCATGATACAGTTGTTAAAAAAAATATGAGCAATATAGAAAGTTAGGGGTTACATATAGCTGAGATGGATGGAATGTTTGAATGTAATTTTATTCAACATAGGAAATTTTACGAGCAAAAATGGGATCCGGCAACAGGGCATCAAACAGCTTCCTTGTTAGGTACAACAACTTAACATGCATCCAATAGAGAAATGGATACACAGAACAAAATATAAGGCGTTATAAAATATATTTAGATGATGTAACAATCATAACTTGAAGTAAGGGAAATATGGTCCACCTATTTTGCAAATTAATGGGGTGGGAAGAGTAAGCTTAATAAGGAAAACACCAAATGAGGAAGACTGGTTACCTTTCTTAGACACAGAAATACACAGGAGAGAAGGGAGACATAACATCAAATGGTGCAGAAAGCAACTGAGAAAGATCCAACACTAATATAAGATCAGTGTATGCAGAAAGAACAAAGGCTGCACTAGCAAGTAACATCATAAGCACTGAAAGACAAACAGAAAGAAGACAGAAGGCAGAGAGTTTGCTCATAAAAAATGGGTATAATTTCCCATTGAGAGGGAAAGTGTATAAAACAGCAAGATTCAAAGGTGGATTACATATTTTAAAAATCCCGTCCCATTCTTAGATCCACAGACCACCTATGTTATCTACTCTGGAGATCAAAAACCATTCAGTGTGTGTGTTTGTGTTAGGATTGGGGATGTGCACAGATATTCATAAAATTTGAAATTTGTACTAATTCAGACATTTGAATTTGAATCCAATGTGGGCACATTTGAAGATTGACATTCAAATTCAAATGGAATGTTTTGATACATTCACTTGAAGCTTCGTATGGTATTCATATGGTATTGAACATCCATATCAAATATGAATCCTACCACATTAGAAGGGGATCTGTTTGAACAAATATTAGTTTTCTTCCATTCAATTTGATACAAATTGAATTAAAAAAAAACATGCTTAGTTAGGACCCTACAGAAATTTGAAAAAATAGAGTGAAATACAGTGGAACCATGCTAGAGTTTCCTATAGTCATCCCCACTCTGTTTTAGAGAACAGCTGTTTTGGAATGTCACCTTTGCAGTTCTAATAATGCTTCGCGTTGTCCAATTTCACACTATCTTAAAGAGCTGAGTGTGTAGATATAGTCAGCCTCTGCATGACAACAAAAGCAGTGCAGTGACTGAAGATTGTTGCTGGATGGTCTTAGATCACAGTTCTGTCAAACTCTGCAGCAAAACCATTATAGCTTTCATTCTTCAATTTGGATTTTCCATCTGGGACTGTTTGACAGGGCATAGGAAATTGACCCCAAAGGTGGCATTTCCCTGTATTCTGCACAAGACAGAACACCCTTAGGTATATCCACATGGTGTAAGTGGTAGGATAGTGATTGGTAGAGTGGTCAGTGCTCCTCCCATTACTCTGTTGTTGCAGTGAAGCAGGGTCATGTGTATCCTATGCCTTAGGAGCACTCTTGTAGTGCAACAGAAGCACACAGGTGTGTGGCCCATGCACCATCAAATCAGTCCTAGAGCACCTTTAAATTTTGATGCAGACCTTCACAGAAAATTGTGAGTTTGCATACTGTGCTCAAAATGGACATTTTTTTCTGTCACAGCAACAGGCTTACGGTCTGAGGCCTAATTTGTTACTTTCCTCTGGTTCTTGAACCTGGCATGTTGCATGTTCTGCTTGTTCCTGTGTCTTTGTTCCCTTGCTCATTGCCTTACTAGGATTCACCAGGAAGCTCGCAGGCAGCAGAAACTGATGAGAATCATGGCAGGTCACTCTGATGCCTTGACAGGTGTTTGACAGGCAGTAATTGCTTTACTGCTACACCTCTTTTGAGCAGAGAGTTTCTGACCAAAGCAATTTGCTTCACATCAATTTTTATTCACTGTTTTTTAAATAAAAATTTTAAAAATCCTCAAACAACAACAAATAAGCCTGGGAACCCCTTTATTTAGAAGGCCTGGTGTCATTTATATTGTAAGGCAACCCTTGACTAGCAAAGTGACATATTAAATAGTATTCTCTTGTGCTAAAACTGCCAGCAAGTTTTTAATGTTTCTCCATTGAGAATTTTGTGTTGTTATGCTTATTTTTAACATTCATTTTTGTAATTTTTTTTATTAAGCATATTCAACAAAACATAAAACAAACTTTATCCACAATCAAACAAAACATATAACACAAAATTGCAATGTTCTCAATGGTCTAGTGGTTAAGGAGCCAGACTCTTATCTGGGAATACTGGGTTTGAGTCCACCCTCCTCCATGAAGCCAGCTGAGTGACCTTGGGCTAATCATAGCTGTCTTCTGAGCTCTCACAGCTCCACCTACCTCACAAGGTGTCTGTTGCGGGAAGAAGAATAGAAAGCTTTGTCAGTCACTTTGAGTCCCCTTAAATGGGTGAGAAAAGCAGCGTAGAAAAGCCAACTCTTCTTCTCTTGTTCTTCTTCTTTGCACTCCAAAAACACAACACACACCATAAATAAGGGGGGGGGAGATAAAAAGGGGGCATAATAGGATGGCAAAAGGGCTCATGGCTTGAAGCTGTGGCTCTGACTTTAGTGGGCGTGCACACGTCCACATGACAGCAAGTACACCTCCACTTGACAGTGAGCCTCGTGTTCATATCAGCCTCCCTCTAAACCCTTGCAACTTGGATCCATTTTCTTATCTTCTGTTCAACAATGTCCTTTCGGTCCCCCACGCCTCCAGCTACTACCGTTAACAGTCTAAAATCCTAGCTTTGAAAACTGTAGCTTTTGGCAGACAATGAATGATCCAGCACTCATGCGGAAAATCTGCCCCTTTACCCTCGAGTGCCTTGCCAATCAGGCGATCCAGCAAGGGGAGGCATACTTTTAACCAGAGAGGGCAAATGAGAGTTCATTTTAGCTTAATTTCTTTGCTGCCTTTTTTCCCCAAGCAGTTGTGATCACAGCATGCATGGCAGGGACAGCGAAACCCTGCCCGCTAATGCTCCGATCACCGAACTTCTCCCCCAATAACCTGGGAGCATCCCGATGTCTCAAGATAATATGTGTTTGCCTCCTAATTCGGAGCAAGAACAGTTGGAAGGGAGGGGTTTTTTTGGTGTGGATTTGTGCCATTTGTCCTGAATGTAGCCCGGATTAGAGGCTGTTCATGGGGGCGGTTCGAGGTGTACTCAGGTTGATCATGGGGACACACCCTTATACTAGCCACTGGGCTGGGACAGCTCCACAAGACGCAGGGGGGACACATGACTGCATTGCAGGGCTCTGTAATGGCTGCCATCCAGGTGGCCATTTGCACCTTGAGTAAGTTTGTGCATCCATAGTGCAGATGGCTAGAGTATTCTAGTGCTTTGCCTCCCAGTAACAAGAGGCAAAGTGCAAGTTCCCTGTAAGATGAAATAATAATGTTGAGGAGTAAAGCCTTAGTGACAACTGTGTATTAAATTAAGCTATGGGAAATCCTTCCCAAATGAATGCCACCACCACCCCAAGACTTCAACCTTACCTTACCAGAGTCCAGTGCAATTTGAGAAAAAGAATGCCAAGCGAGCTTTTCTCCTGGGTCCAAATGTTGTTCAGATTTGACTAAAGCTAAGATTGAAGTCTTTCTCATGTTCTGAGGGAGAAATAATATAAGCCTAATAGGGTAAAACTAAAGATACACAAAAAACACAAAAAAAGAATCAAGATCTTCAGTTCCACCAGGAGTGAGCAACCAAATGCAAGCAAACAGGTACCCTTGGTGAGGTCAAGGGACAGATTCTCCCCAGTCATTCTCCACAGGAGCAAAGTTGTCTTGCTAAACTTTTACCAGCTGTGAAAACATCTTCTGGAAATGTAATAGAGTGTTGATGAAAGGAAGATGGCCATTTTTTATACCCTGTAGAGGAGATACTCAGAGGAAGTACTGGTAATGATCTGGGGTGGGGGGATGGAGTTTATTTTCTGGCCAGAAGAAGTCAAGAACTACATCTGTATGAAATTCAGGCATGAAGAGAATGCTAAGATCAGGGCACAAATACCTTTACACAGAAGAAATCTGTTGGTTTATTTGATTCCTTTCAGCTCATGGATTCTGTGGTTCTCTGTTGGAAGTGGTTATTACAAAACCTGAAGATATATCTCTTATGCGTATTCACACTTGCAACAGCTAAAGATTGGACTGAACCTCTGACCAATCTTTTTAACTCATTTTACGAGCATCTGCTGATTCAGCAAAATAGTATATTACCTCAGTTCCTGTAAGCATCAAATCTTGTTTGTTTACCAGTGCTGAGATTATTATTCTGTATAACTATCAGTGCAAAACCAGAGTGTCTTGCATTTTGGCTACATTTAAGACATAGGCCATGTCCCCATGCAAGCTGGCTGATGTGCTTTGGACACGTGCGGTAAAAATCCATGTTGTAACACTCAATAAAGCGTCTCCATATGGTTTGGGGCAATGCGGTATTGAATCGCACGTGCCTGTCTCCTTGCAGGGACGTTTTTTTACACAGAGCCACAGAGCCGAAAAGGGCTCTCGCGTCTGTGTTTTAAAAAGTCCCTGTTCTTTACAGCCTCTCTATCCACCTGTCAGTTGCTGAGCTGGGTGCCCTATGCCCATCTGTCAGCTGGGCAACTGGGGCACCCAGCTGGCCAACTGACAGGTGGAGAGAGGGGCTGTAAAGAATGGGGGAAAGGTTTTTAAACACAGACACGAGACCCTTTGCAGCTCTGCATCTGTGTTTAAAAACCTTTCCCGCTCTAATAACCCCGGGAGAATCTGTATGGCCCCTGGGCAATACATGTTAACCCCCTGTTTCACATGGAAAACACTTGCGAAGTGGGGGGTTTTAACACATGTTGACTCCCATGTGCCACGTATTAGGGGCTTTGTATGCAGACGCTCCTGAGGCGACCTCGCAATCGCCTCACAGTTTTTTCAGCATGGGGATGCCCCCATAGTTAGAACTGAATAAAAGATGTGGTTCTTTAACCATACTGTCTATGCCCAGTACCCTATGAGGTGATCCATGAAAAGCAGGCATAACATTAAGTTAAATGCCTGATAAATAAACCTCTCTTGGCATAAGAACGTCAGTTAATTCAATTTTTTTTAATTTGTAGTCTGAGGTATCAAAATTGTTGGCATGTGATCCTGTGAGGAGCCTAAATTTATACACCGAGAATCAATCTAACCTAGTGATATTGAAGACAAAAAGGAAGACATAAATGATGCTTTGTAAAATTCTGCCAACATTTCACAGTATTAAATGCACCACTTTTGGTTGTACCACATCACTTTCCTCAGATATTTTTAAAGCATCAAAACTATATGTATGATAATATTTTAAAAAGTAATATAAGTAATCTAATTCTGTTTCAGCAGAGGGTGACAAAAATCCTTTGTGTAAAAAAAATTGTGTAAAAATGTGGGGTCATATGAACGTCCTGCCTCTGTAGCGAGGCCCTGTGACAGGCAATTCGTTTGTTTCCATGTGGAGGCCACAAGTGTTGAGCTTCTGTTCTTGGGTCACTAAATCAGTCTAGTCCTGAAGAGATTTTCTCCTAGTGCCTGAACCAGGACAGCAATCATCCATATCATTTAGATAAAGGCTGTGTTCCAACGCAGTATATAATCAGTTTAGAGACTAGTTTGAGTCTTCAACATTCTGACAGGGGAAGGAACCGTACTTTTAGGGGTGCTCTTCCTTGTTTCCTCTTACACAATTATAAATGTTTTTTTTCACTGTTGTTCCCCCGCTTCACTGCACTCTCTGCCATTACACACTGCTTTGCTACAGCAGTCCAACACAAAACCTCCATTCCAATAAAAAAGGAAGGGAGGCTTGGCTGTTTCCCAAGCCTCTGTGGGTTTCTTGGCAGGGACATGTGAAGCAGAGGCGATCTGCAAAACTGTAGCCTGAAGAGCACAAGTATAGATCTCCCCTGTTGTCATCCCCTATTCGCCATACTCTCCACCATTATGCACTGCTTTGCTATAGCAAGCTAATGCAAAACCACTGTTCTAACTAAAAAGGGATAATGGTATTTAAAGAAGCTCTACTGTCTTGTTAACGTAGATAAAAAGTTGTGCTACAGTGGATAAAAGATGGGAGGGGGACAAATGGTGTATGAAAAGTGGTGCCAAAGGACTCCATGTTCTGATGGTAGAAGCAGGTAAATACAGAGGGTAGGGTTTGCATTTTTCACTGTAATGAAATCACGGTATGATGGATAGACAAGTGTCCACTTGCTGACTGCATGGGGAGAGGGGCTTGGGGGAGGGGGAGAGAGGGGAGGAGAGAAAATGGAGTTTCTCCTGGGCTGAGCACGGAAGAATGAAGAGTGGGAACGAGCAGCTCCGTTTTGAATCTGTGTTATAAGCAACTGTGGGAAAAATCTGAAATCATACTGAGTGCTCATTTGCAGAAAAAATCAGCCAGTTTGGTCTAGTGTGAGCCAGTTTGGTAGTGTTTAGGAAGCCGGACTCTTATCTGGGAATACCAGTTTCGATTCCACCCTCCCCCATGAAGCCAGCTGGGTGACCTTGGGCTAGTCACAGCTCTCTTCTGAGCTCTCACAGTCCCACCTACCTCACAGGGTGTTCTTTTGAGGGGAGAAGAATAGAAAGCTTTGTCAGCTGCTTTGGGTCCCCTGAAACGGGTGAGAAAAGCATGGAAGAAAAGCCAACTCTTCTTCTTCTTCTTATCTTTGCTGTGTCAGAAAGTGGCCAAAGAGTCGAACTCCCTGCTTAATCTAAAATGCAATAATTGAATTTATCTGTAAAAGTTAACCTAGCTGAGGCTGCTGCTTTTCAGTTTGTTTTTGTGCACCCTCAGTTGTTGTTCAGCAGTTTACTTAGTTCTAGCCACAACATGAGTTTACATCACCTCAGTGGAGCTAACATCCAAACTGTGAGGTCCCTGTACATTTTCCCCCCAGCAGGGCTAATAATAATTTTAGAGAGACAGAAGATTTAGGACAGGAAAAGTGGTGCCGGGGGAAAGGTCAAATATTTTCAGCACCACAGTATTGCTCAAGATGGGATTCTTTTGTAGATTCTTTGAAGAAAACAAAACAAAAATACCAAGCATTAGGTGATCTGTTATTGTCACACCAGTTTGGATCACAGATAACAGCTGAAATTGAGTGAAACTTTTACAAGTTTCATATCTGAACTGTGAGAGGTTGGAGTTGTGTTTTTTAGAAAACTGGGATGCTTTTTCATTTCCTTGTGTTCATCTTACAAAGTCAGGGCCAGGTATGACAATTAAAACACACAAAAGCAATATTAAATGCAATGAAAAAGAGTACAGCACCAGAAGGAGGCTTGAATGGTAGAACAGACTTTAAGGTTAACTGAAGATTGTCTGTTGCTTAAATTTCATTAGTACAGTCATTTGTGCAGAAAATGGCCCGAAACGGCACATGATTTCCCATACTGCCTTTGAAATCCCACATAACATGCTGTTATTCCATAATTTCAGCTTTGTCTGGATTACTGAAGTACAGTGAGAGTTTGGCATGAGATGTCAGAACCTGGAAAAACTTCACATCATACTGTTGGGAGGGTTAGGTCACGTGGAAAGATAAACTCACTCTGCTGCTGTGGGAATGCTACAACCTGGAGCATCAATCTAATGTACAGGCAATGTTTGGTAGTTTCATGTGTGCTTTAAACTGGTAAATCGATACATTGCAGAATAAATAAATGAAGTCTGAAGGATGTACAGAAGGCTGTACATGAAAGTGATCAGACTGGCCCTTTCATTATGAAGTTAACCTTTTTACTGGGCAAATGTGCTCTGGATCTGACTTGCCGAGCCAGTTTTCTGTTTTAAAAGTCCCTGTGCCTTTAAACTCCTGTGTTCCTTTGTTACTGTTTCTCCCCAAAGCAGCTATGAGTAGAGTTAAGCTCATGTAGTTTAAGGAGTTATTTGGGGGTGGGGTGCAGAGGAAGCTTGGTAGATGATGAATGTTAAAACCATTGCAAGCAAAGCGCAAGGCCTCCATGGAGCTGTTTAAAAATGCATTCTCCCATGTAAATTTCTGCTCCATCAATCCTTATGACATGTCAAACATTGCTATTGTTTCCTGAACAAATTGTATGACATGCCCTTTTCTGCAGATTTGTGCACAAGAGCAGAACTGCTCAGTGGCATTGCCTTCCGCTTTTGTCTCCGAGCAGGTTTTATGGCAGCAGCTGCAATTGTGCCGATTTTGATCACGAGTGGATGACAGATGTGTAGGAATAGAGGCAACGAGGGATGATCTGGGCATATAATGTCTATCTTGTATCAGATAGGTGCAAGATAGACATCCGTGAGAGATAGGGAAAAGTATATTAGACCGATAGGCAGACAGAGATGAGCATTTCAAATGCTTGTGCTGCAGTTTTGGATGTAGCCAAGGAAGCCTAAATGTAAATTTCACGTTCATGTGGTTCATATTTATTTATTTTAGACAAGATACTGTCATCTTTTTCTTCTTGTGAGCCAGTTTGGTCTAGAGATTAGGGAGCTGGACTCTTATCTGGGAATACCAGGTTTCATTCCGCCCTCCCCCATGAAGCCAGCTGGGTGACCTTGGGCTAGTCACAGCTCTCTTCTGAGCTCTCACAGCCCCACCTACCTGACAGGGTGTTCTGTTGTGGGGAGAAGAATAGAAAGCTTTGTCAGATGCTTTGAGTCCCCTTAAATGGGTGAGAAAAGCGGGGTAGAAAAGCCAACTCCTCCTCCTTCTTCTACATTGATGTTTTCAGCAACTTCTGCTAGCCTGAAAAAAAAATTGATTCAGGGTGATTTCCACCAGCCAGAACTATCTAGCAGCCCATGAGAGATATATCTGCTGTCAGCATACCTCCATAGTTTGGTATACTACCTCCCAGTACTCTGGGAGATCTCAAAAAAGAGATCTACCAGAATCACAGCACCATTTGGGGCATCCTGGTGTGGTCTACACTCCATCCTGTGCAGACAGAGAACATTAGAAGAAAATTGGCCCTCCTTTAATGCACACCAGCAAATGCAGAAAGGCCATAAGTTCTCTCCCATGCAAAGTACATAGCCATTCCTCTCTCCCCAGGTAGCTCACCCATCCTTTGATCCAGTACAAATGGTGAAACAGTACAAATGATACCAGTTGTCTTTTACTTTACTGGTCCTTCAGCTGGCTGGCTTTAGCTTTGCTCTAAAATCTTACTTCCAGACAAGTACTTAAAAATCAGACTATAGTCCAAAGATATTAGGGCTCTTTGTAGGCCAACCTCTAGCTGCCCTTCCCTCTGCAGAGACTTTTTTTTTTTTTAGGAAAACTGTCTCTGAACACTCCCTCTCCTGGTTCTCTTCCCTCATATTTTTAGCTTCAGGTTTTATCTCTTCCTATGGAGTATGACCTATACAAAACAAACCCCCCAAAAAACCCTTCATATGTACTAGAAAGCCAGACATTCAGTGAAATGAAAATTGCAATAGCCACAAAATTAAAGGTGTCCAGAGTGTGTTTTCTGACGCCTGTGACTTGCCTTCTGTCAAACAACAATAACCTGCATTATTTCCCTGTAGAATGTATAAGGTGACATATTGTGTGACTCTGTAATTCTTCCTTCCTTTTCCAGAAGGCCCCATGCATGCTGATCCTGCCCCAGTTTACAGTGTTGTAAATCAAAAATAATCCTTTAGCATTCATTCCAAGGAAACTGGAACTCGAGTGGACAAAGATAGAGAGGGTATTGCTTTTTCCATCTTGAGACAATCATAGCCTGAATGTGTCAAATACAGTTTGCCTTGGCAGTGCAATGATGTTTTTGAGCCTTTTGATGATTACGCATCTCTTATTGCTGTTCTGGGCAAAATGGCTGATCCATCACAGGCAGTTTGTGAGGCTGTGGAATGGGTGAGAGAGCAAGCGCTCACCCTTGCGCATCTACAGCTAAAAGGTGTGAGAATGAGCGAATTGCACATTATTAGGCTCCTCGCTTCTCCCCACCCCCAAAGAAAAGAAAAGAAATCAGCCGAGAAAATTGCCCAAAAACACATTCGAGGAATTGGCATCAGTGTACCTTAGCATAATGGGAAAACCACAGAATTAAGGATATGTTTTTCTGTCCTTCTTGGGCTGTGATTTACCCTTCTGAGCCTCAGAGCTGCTCCTCTGACCTTATATTATGAACCTCCTTTTGACGTTCTTGTTTGTTTAGCCCACAGACAGCAGCATCCTCTTATGTGGGTATCAGTAGTCAAAAAATTATGCCTTGTCTAGCATTGTTCATCACTGAAATAAGCTCTTACATGACTGAAATAAGAGCCAAATGGGGGAATTAGTTTTGCCGGTAATGCCAGCATTCAGTAGCATCATCAAGCTCGGTATAAATCATTACCTAATCAATGACCAGTACACAGTTTTGAAAAGCCTAGTAATCTTGTTCCTGCCCTTTTGTGGGAAGCTTGCACAACATAAAAGGCAAAGAGATGATTTGATTACACTGGACACCTGTGGGATGTGTGAAAAATTAGGAACTCAGTGGCATAATACAAATTCTCTTAATCTGTAATGATCTAAAGTGCCCAATTTTTTTAAAAAAAACTTGTTTAAAAAACAAGAAGACCAAGCTGTTAACATTTCCATGTTTTAGATGCCAGAACTACTAATGTTGGTGGCACAGTCATTTCACCTAAAGCGTTCTCCACACAGAATCAATCACAGGACAAGGCATTATTAAATTCAATATATCTGAAAGATATACAAAAGCATCTCTTATGACAGTGATGGCGAACCTTTTGAGCTTGGTGCAGTGTCACATCTAGAAATATCCATAATTTTGTGATATTTGTAGCTCTAGTAAAAAAGTTATTTTTGATATATGTATTTTATTAAAAGCAAAAATAAATAATTCTTTACATTAGTGACTTTTGTTGCTGAATTTCATTTGCCCAGGTGCCAGGGTGACCAGGTGTATCACCCAAAAAGCTTGGCGTGTCACCTGTGATACGTGTGTCATAGGTTGGTCATCACTGTCTTATGACTTGTTGGCCTCCTTAAGAGATCATTTGTGTATCTTATTGCTACTGCATGGAGAGCTTGGGAAGTCCATGCTATAAATTACACACATAAGAAATTTTGTTACATTGCACAGAAAACTTCCTTTAAGCTATGCCTGTGGATTACCCACAATTCTTAGGAAAAAGCAGCACGGCCTGTGGATCTGGAAGGGTCCCATTGAAAACCTCCTTCTTATTCTATTGGGAGTACTATCAGCAAGATCAGTAAGGTATTTCCAGCTTTCCTTGTCTTGCCTTGTAGAAGTGATGCATTGTTGGCATTACCAGGCCCCTAAGGGTCATTAGTGCAGAAGCATGAGACTGAAACCAAATTCTGGAAAGGACACTTATTCACTCCTGCTGATTCATGAGTGGGTGCAGACGGAATCATTTCACAAAGAAACTGCACAACAAACATTTCAATAACCAGACTTTCTCAAACCCAGAAAGCATACCTTTTCCCCTTTGGTAGCAAATTTTGCTTTATGTCAGATTTCCTGAAATACAGATGAGGCTTTGGGAAAGATCACAGATTACATGTTTTTCTAATATGGTGTAGTAACTCCAGTCATTTTATTGTTAAAATACAGCAATAATGATAATAAATATAAATCTCCCCGTGTAGTTTCAGTAATCTAAGATTATGCTGTTTATATGTTGTTTTTAACAAACTGTCCTGATAATTTTGTTTTTGAAAGAGGACATTATGGAAAAGAACAGATAAAGGGATTAAAGACAGTTCTGTTACCTGTTAATATGTTTGCATTTTCTCATTTCCCCCTCATTTATCTACTTGCCAGTGTTAATAAGTGTAACAGACATTGAGGTATCTAGGTGTCCAAAATGGGTTTAGATTATTCTCCCAGGGCAGCCCCAGGCCATATTAAAGTAGGAACTGCAGATTTCTAAGAGGAAACTCATATGGAATCTAAACAACCTAGGAAAAGAATGTTTATATTTTAACAAGGAAGAATCCAGAAGTGGTGTCTGTCTTTTGTGACATGAAGCTCTGTAGAGAAGGAAGGCTAAAAGTAGGAACTTCAGAAAAGTCAGTGCAAGATCACTGTCCTGTTCTCCCAAGCTTCATCCATATTACTTCCTGCCTCAAGGCAGGACACGTATGAACTACAGTGGAGACAACCAACCTCAGGAACACATCCAGGAACACTGCCCATGCGAGAAAAATGCTTCTGAGGGTAGAACATCCACCCGTAGTTGCAAATCCTGAGCAAGGAGGAGGAGAACCTTGCCATCCCTCTTTTTTTTGTGGGGGGGGAGGGGATAGTCTAATGGTGGCAGCCTAGACCACTCTGCCCTCTGGATGACTCTCCAGCCTGGATGGGCCCAGATAATTTGGAAGTGCTTCCTTGCAGGTCTGGGTCCTTCTTGTCAGCTGCTGTGGACTGTACTTGGTCTCAGCTCCACCAGAGTACACCAGCTGCTTATGTTGTCCCTCCTGGGGGTGGTCTAGCATTAAAAGCTTAGACCTCTCCACCCTCTGGATGACTCTCCAGCCTAGCTGGGCACTTACATCTTGAAGGAGGTGGATTCTTTGTGGGACTGGGGCCTTTGGTCAGCTGCTCTGGATTCCACTTGGCCTCAGCTACCTTAGTTGGGTGGGTGGGTGGCTGTTTTGGCTTATTTTGTAATATTTTGTACGATGTGCAATTTTTATAATGTATCTTTATTTTAATGTTTTGATTATTACTTTGCATTGTATATTTTCTGTTTGTTGCAAACTGCCTTGGCCAAATTTTCTTTTGGAAAGGTGGAATACAAATAAAATGGAAATGAAATGAATCAGAAGTTGAGCAGGAAGTGTGTCCAGGTCCTCCAGGGCAACCCTGGCCACAATTTAAACCCAGAGTTGCTTCCTTCGTTCATCCATATGGGGGGTGCCCCTGACTGAAATTTCTTCCAAGTGGGGTACTCGGAAGTGCACTTATACCTTTAATGGTCTGTGAAGAAGGAGAAGGAGAAAGGAGGAGGAGAAAGAAGAAGAAAGAAGAAGGAGGAGATGAAAGAAGAAGAGCTGGCTTTTCTACTCCCCATTTTCTCACCCATTTAAGGGAACTCAAAGCAGCTGCCAAAGCTTTTTGATCTTTTCCCCCCAACAGACACCCTGTGAGGTAGGTGGGGCTGTGAGAGCTCAGAAGAAAGCTGTGACTAGCCCAAGCTCACCCAGCTGGCTTCATGGCGGATTGTGCAATCAAACCCAGTATTCCCAGATAAGAATCCAGCTCCCTAACCACTAGACCAAAGCGTTAGGCTTTTTGTTTGTGCCTGTGGAAGGGATGCTTTTTCTTAAAGGGTTGACCTTCAGAGATGATATATTACTTATATTCAGTGTCCACTCTGATTCTATCAACATCACTCATCATAGTTTCTTCACTGTTTTAAAAGCTTACTTGATTAACGATAACATAGGCACATGTGAACCAACTCTACTCAGCTTGACAAGGGAAATGCCTCAGATGTATGAGTGTCAAAGTTCTTAATAATTACTATTTTTCCCTGAAAAATATTATTGTGCTGATGATGGGTGTTGCAGATCATAGGAACTACATTCTGTTAATCGTTCATGTCAGCAATTTGCATTGCAGTGAAAAACAATGCAGTGTGTTGCACATAGACCTGACATCAAATGCATTTGGAATGAAAAAGGAAACAGAAAATTGAGATGCTTGTTTATGCCTGAATAAGTCTGTAATTTTTAAAAAGCTTGTTCTGAAAATGGTAGCGTGAAATAAAGAAAAAAAGAGGATTTTACTCTTGGTGCTCCTATATTTTAAGACATTCCTTTAAAATGGGCCCATTCATTGTACCCAGAAATCTGGCCCTTTTTGTACAATAGCTTAATCTCGAGGGACTATTTGGCTGAAGGACCATCTGGATGCTTAGAGTCAGACAAACCAGCCGCATTAGCTCACAGCAGCCTGAGAGCGCTTTGCCAGCGAAAGGCATAGGACTGCACATGAGGAAGTAGCCATCTTGCTTGACCAGCTCGTTAGCCTTCTCCCTAATGAGGTGGAACACATTTTGTCCAGAAATACAAAGAACCCTTTCCCAAAGCCATGTAAAGAGACAATAAAAATCGAAGTCTGATTTGCGAGGCCATACTGTGACAATAACCCACCCTAGAGGAAATTGCAGTTCTCTGAGTCTCCAGCTGGCAGGGCAGGGTAAACACCTGGAAAGCCTGCTGCATGGGACTGAATGGCTGAAAATTGATAGGTACCTGGTATCCTACTGGGCAACCCCTGCCAGATCAAGCAGCAGCCTTTCTGAATAGAAAAACATTTGAATTCAAGGGGAAGGTGGAGAAGTGAAAGAGAGGGGAGAGAAACTATTGCTTCTTGAGTGTTGGAAAAGAATGTTGTGACCTTTTTTCAACAATGTCCAAGTCTTCATCATTTGATAACACTTCAAGTGCCTCCAAGTAAGTGGAGGTCATGTTTGGGATGGTGCCTGTGCTCACAATGTGAACACCAGCCACTATCCTGGAACTTAACTTTCGTGGCACACTGTCCCGTGGAAGTTAATTACGGAAAAGCCATTCATCTCAAATGCTCTTGAATAGCTAGGGGAAAGCCCCCTGTTTCTGTTTAATTATTAATACTTTGCTCTTCCCAGAATTGCAGCTGATTTTCTAGTCCGTGTCATGTTTTGTTGACCATATCTCCATTATATACTTTACCCAGCACCCCAGGCCAGCCAGTCTCCTGGTTAAGGTGCCCGGGCTGCATGAGACACTGATGCTTGAGTTATGAGTTGAATCATAGAATCATAGGGTTGGAAGGGACCTCTAGGGTCTTTGAGTCCAACCCCCTTCTCAGTGCAGGATTTCCTAAATCATCCAGACAGATGTAGGTCCAGCCTCCACGTGAATACCTCCAGGGGAGAACTCACTACCTCTCATGGCAACCTATTCCATTTACTCATCACGCTTAGTGTCAGTAAGTTTTTTCTAATATCTAATCTGTATTGACTCAACCATTGTTTCTAGTCCTTCCATCCTGTGTAATTGAGAATAGGGATGATCTCTCCACACTGTGAAAGCCTTTCAGGATACTTGAAGACTGTCTCATGTCTCCTCTCATTCTTCTCTTCTTTAGGCTAAACATTCCTAGATCCTTCAACCATTCCTTGTAGGACATGGTTTCCAGACCACTAACCACTTTGGTAGCCTTCCTTTGGACTTGCTTTAGTTTGTCAATGTCTTTTTTAAAAAACTGGGGTGCCCAGAACTGGACACTGTATTCTAGATGAAGTCATTGGTGATCCTGTTGAAGAAAGTTGTGTTTGTGCAGTAATGTAGAAATGATTCTTCTGAAATATATTTTTTAAATCTGTTTATTGAGCAGAAGACACTTGACTAGGTAGATCCAGTTTGCATCAAGAAATAGTGCAACAAATCAACAAAACTATATTTATGATGTGACTTGATTTCCTAGTGTCTTTATTTTCTTCAGATCCTGCCTTAGGTTTCGATAATCAAAAGTGCCATTGTTAGAAAGATAAGAATAAATAAAAGCATCTGATCCATCTGTTCTTTTTGGCATTAGATCTTCAAGAAATAGATAAGTCCACACATAAATAAAAAAGACGTTATTAATACATATTATCTTTCCCACCTGGGACTTGTTTTGGACATTGCCCTTCCTTCCATCCGTCAACCTCCTAAATCAATTTAGAAAATAAGTTTTAAAAACGAGGAAGTTTAGTATTTCATTTCATATTTTTCATCTCAAAATACAAATTTGTCCTCTTTGTCTTTACTGACATTCATGCATATTTTATACATTCATTAAATCCAAGGCCTTAAAACTATTCCAAATCATGTTTTGCTTATAAGAACAACTGTGCAAGCTTCAGACACTTTTCCGGGAAAGCTGACTTTTCCCCCCCATTATCCAATTGAGAAATCCAGCATGGCTTCAAAAGATTTGCAAAGACGTTACCCTCACTCCAAAGCGTTTTTATTCTATTATTAGTATTAGTATTATTGAGAAACACAACATGTCAGCTTTGATATTTCATAACGCATCAGGATCTTCCAAAGATCCTAAGATGACATACCGGTGGATAATGTGAGCAGAACCCAGCAGGGTGGTCTTTTGCAATTGGCAGATGGTAAACTTGCCAATGTTAAGCTGTTTTAAGTGCCATCCAAGGTCTTTTGGAATGGCACCTAGTGTGTCAATCACCACTAGGACCACCACTGCTGGCTTGTGCCAGGGTCTTTGAACTTCAATCTTTAAGTCCTTGTATTTTGTAATTTTCTTTCTTTGTTTCATGACAGCTATAGTATATTATTATGTTTTATTAGATTCCAAAGTATAAAACTGCCATACTATATTAATACTTAAAAGGTAATGACATCTCTCAGGTACTGTTTAATGTTTGGGTCCTGTTATGGTTCTGCTGCCCTGCCTGACTTTGCTGTTTCAAGATCAGAATTCTAAAGTGAAACCCCCTCCCCATAGCTGTGGTATGTTCCAAAAAATCTTCTGAGGAGAATTTAGAGTTAGGAAAGACCTGTGTTTAGAGAGAGCAGTATAGGCCAGCCTTATTAACTATTGTGGGTAATTTATTAAGTAAATAAATTAGACAATAACAACCACAGCAGCAAGTTTCATCAAAGGCACAAGGACAGCTCCACCGTTGAAACCAAAGCAAAGCACAGAACCAGTTAAAGTTCCTGTCAGAGTCTGAGGGCCTGTCCCCAAGGAATAAAAAGTCTGCCAAGACTCTCCTTTTGCCTCTGAGCGCCCCCAAGCCATGGTTTTTAACGAGGTTCCAGCGCTACAAAACGTGGAAATCGTGCGACAAAATACATGCACTTTAAACAACACTTCCAGCGCTCTTTCTGGAAGTCGCGGGTTTTCCTTGCTACATTTACCTTGGGGACGCTCCATGGCAAAAGGGGTGGGGATTGCTGCCTGCACACACAGCAGTAACACAAGCAGCTTCACTTTCTAAAGCTCAGAACTAAAGAGCCAGAATCACACAGAATTGCAACATTGTTGCAATCGCTGTGAGGTGTGAAATGGGTGGATTATTGCTAGGGGTGGATTTTAAAGCGATAACAGGGAAAGTGATGAGTGAATGAGCGATCGTGCGCTGGACAGGGTGGATTTTTGAAAGCAATAACAGGGAAAGTGGTGAGAGTGAATGTTTTCCAGCACGAGAAGCCATTTCGGGGGGGGGGGAGATCTGGGAGACGAACAGAGAACTGATCGCTGTTTTTCCTTTGGATTTGTCAGGGATTGTCAGCGCTCGTGCACTAGACAGGGTGGATTTTTGACAGCAATAACAGGGAAAGTGGTGAGAGTGAATGTTTTCCAGCATGAGAAGCCATTTCGGGGGGGGGGGGGAGATCTGGGAGACGAACAGAGAACCGATCACTGTTTTTCCTTTGGACTTGTCAGGGATTGTCAGCGCGCGTGCACTGGACAGGGTGGATTTTTGAAAGCAATAACAGGGAAAGTGGAGTGAATCAGCGTTCGTGCACTGGGCAGGGTGGATTTTTGACAGCAATAACAGGGAAAGTGGTGAGAGTGAATGTTTTCCAGCACGAGAAGCCATTTCGGGGGGGGGGGAATCTGGGAGACGAACAAAGAACCGATCGCTGTTTTTCCTTTGGACTTGTCAGGGGTTGTCTTCCTGGTTGTGGCCGCGCCCAGCGCAGTCCCTCCCCATTCCCGCTGGCACCCTATCAACAAGAGCAGGGGCGGAGAGAAAAAGATGCGTGCAAAGAAAACACGGCTCCCATGGGGACGGAAGGTGCGTTAAAAACACGCATTTTCCTGAGCCTCATGCGGATGCTTATTCCTGATTTGCATGGCACTTTTAAAGTCCACTTCAATAGAGTGACAGTAGAGTAACAGTAGAGAAGTAAATAAGTCTTTTGGGGACTCAGCCTGAGTCGTGTTCAACAGAGAGACATGTAAAGTATTTGTTTGCCTTAAGAAATAACCTGAAGTTGTTTGTGTTTTGTTTTCTCAAGAATAAATCAAGTAAGCTCTGTTTGAATAAAGTCTCAAATTTCTTCAGAAATTGCTTGAAAATAGACGCATGATGTCCCCTCAGATACCAAACATAGGCCTAACTCATTAGAGATCTCAGCAGCCATCAGAGGTCCTCTTGTTTTTCTTTATTAATCTTCTCCCAGTGAAAGTTTATTATCACTCGGTCTTCATAAGCTACAGTTATGAAATCTTTTTCTGTATTTTGTAGAAAGTCCACAAGGCATTGTCAGTTATTCAAAAAAGATTGCTCCAATTGTCTCTCTTAACAGGCGTCAGTTTGTCCATCTCTGCAAATTGTACCATTTTTATAGTTCCCAAAGTTTTTTTTTTTGTTGTTGTTCTATAGAGAGCGAAACATGTCCTGCTCCCACTTCTCTTTCTCTTGTTTATACAATATTCCGAATATTCTAAGCAAACCTATGGGCAACAGAGAGAGCAGAGGGTCCCGGTTGCTTATGCTTGTTCTGTTTTGTCCTAAATCTTGATTTCTTATAATTATATAACCAATCTAGTTGGAATCCTCAGTCCTTTTGAGGTCTGGACCTATGGACCGCTGCTGATCCAAACTCAACATCATTTTGTGTACTTATCAGTTAAAATTGTGTCTAAAATGGGCGAACTTTCTTGAAAACAGAGAGACATTGTCTCATGTGCTTTACTTTTAATAGCAGAAAAGAGCATAACATTTGCAGTTTAATCTGTGAGAGTGGACTGTCCAGACGTGGATTGTTATGGAGTGCCTCCAGATGTGGGTTAAAACACATTCTCCTGGGACTGTTTTGGGAGTGCCACACATATCCATGACATGTTCAATATAGTCCCAAGTTAAGATGATAACCCCCAAAATTGTTGGGATTTCCCAAAATACCATTTGGTTACCTCTGCCTGCCCTGTTCCTGTTCTAAATACCCAGCTGGTAGCCAAGCACAGCGAGAAAGCCAAAGCAAAGTGGTTGGGTGCTTGGTTGGCATCCAGGTATTTGGAGCAGAAACAGGAATAGAAGTGGACAGGCAGTGATAAGAAGCTGGGATTGGAACCTGTCATCTGGCAGGGATGGCGAAAGGCGATGGCAGGATCTAAAGAAGATCCCGTGATTGTATCTTGCCATCTGGAGATACCCATGGTGTCAGCTAGGGGGGAGAAGCAAATAGAAAATGGAGGGTAAGATGACAGAAGAAATGGGCCTTTGCAAACTTAAAAATAATGAATATTAAGTAGGAAAGGTAAAAGGAATGCAAGAATGAAGTATAATGATTTTTTTTTTAAAGAAAGGTTGTCATTATTCTGGTCCACAATCCCTATCACAGGGCATCTCTTGATCCAGATCTGTTAATTCTGATCAAGCCTATCAAGTGCAGAAAGGCCCTAAGGACATTTTAATGGCTGTGCCCAGCATCCCATAGGATTTGACTTGCAGAATATATCAGCAAGGATGAAGGAATGCCAGATAATGTACATTTGGCCCGGCCTTTGGAATGCACGTGGAAAATCAGAAGCATTCTGCAGCATGTGTAGTAAGGCAAAATGCATTTGAAGTAACATTTTGCACATATAGGACTGCAGAATCATAAGAGTACTTTGCATGTATCATATTAATTCTATACTGGCCCCTTGTACTGTGCAAAACATTTCAAGCTTGAAATTAAGGAATTAGGTCCCATTCCAAGCTTGAAGTGAAACAATCTGCTTTTAGTTACTTTCTTCCAGTATTGTTGTTGTTGTTGTTGTTGTTGTTGTTGTTGTTGTTGTTGTTGTTGTTAATCACCTGTTTGGCCATTTCTTATGTTTGTTAGTAGATACCAACTGGGCAAACTGTTCTATGTGTCTGGTTCCTGTGAATGTGCTCTTAAGGAGGTCTGTGAGAATTGATTCACCACAGAAGAAACAGGGATTCTTTATGACACTGACATGTCATTAGAGATTGGGGCTGACCCCAATTATATGAACCAGATCCTTTGAGTAAATAACACACTTGTCAGCTCTGTCTGGCATTGCTGTTTTATCTTGCAACTTTCATCCATGGCAAAGTCACAGTTCTTATCTAAAATAAAGTTCCTTTATGTTTGTGTCTGCAGCTTTATGTTCCTTCTGTCCAAGAACATAAAGTTGGAATTCGAGCATCTGGCCCTTCCTGGCTCTTTGCTGTGCCTTTTTCGATTTATGTGGGCTTTACTCTGGCACATTTTTTTTTCTGCCAGTAATACCCTGTGCACAGAGAACACTGAGTTGCAAGGTATAAATAAAAGCTTGTTTTTGTTTACATTTTCCAACATAAGTGTCGGGTTTTCCCCACACATACCGTTCACGACATAGAAAGAGGTGTTGTCTCTTTATTAGGATGATAAAGAAAGACAAAATATACGGGACAGCTTTGGACTTAAGGAAGGCTTATCAGTACATTCCAGGGCCAAGGCCAAGGCCAACCTCAGTTGTCAAGGGAATAGCGAAACAGGAATGTGGGGGGGCAAAGTCATTCTCACAATAAGTGATTTTTGTAGGGCTTGGACTGTTTGAGTGTGCATTTGAATTGAATATTGGCTGTATTTGAAGACTGGCCTTCACATACGAAGCAAAAGTTTTTGTTCCTCCATTCAAAGTTTCAGAGTGGATTTGCTGTGGATTCAGAGGCACTACTGGTGGTGGCAGGGATTCTAAGGTGGCTCCATTCACACAAATGGAAAGTTCCATCCCATTTGTTTTGATACAAAGTGGATGGGAGGACATAATTTTGCACATCCCTAGTGTGTGGAACTGCACAACTGTACAGGAAAATACTTGGATCATATATATCCAAGCCTAGAATATTAAGAAGGGCCTTTCCACACTTGGCCTTGTTTGGAATATATCAGGGGATAGGGGTCTGTTGTCCGTGTGCTAATGCAGACAGCAGCTCCCTATTCTGGGATACTGTATATTCCAGAATAAGGCCAAGTACAAAAAGGCCCAAGGCCACTGAAGAATTTTGCACTTGTGGATCTGATAAAAGCTATTTAGAAGTAGGAAAACTGAATTCACTTGCTAGCACTATACTTACTTGTTTGCTTGTTGCATTTCTATCCCACTTTATGCCCAGAGGTTTCCGGGTAGGTTACAAGATACAGTAAAAACCCTGATAAAAGTGAGCTCACTAAAACAAATAACATTTATTGAAAGCGAAGGTGAAGCTGTTTTTAAACTGTAATCATACAGTAGAACACACAACCAGAAAAACAGGAAAGCAAAGATGTACATGAACCTGTTTGGGGCAATTTGATTCTAATCAAAGAAGAAGAAAAACAAAGGGAAAAAAGATCTAGGATTTTTGTCTTTTATGAAATCATTCTGGAATTACCTAGTTATTAGAAATAAAAAGTCCAGTTAATTTGTGCTTCTTAGTTGATTTGGTTTAGAGGTTGCCCTGATTTATTTAGAACTGGGTAACAGTTGTATTTTGAAGGGTGCATCTACACCTTTAGAGGAAGGGAACACATCAGCAAAGTGATTAGTCATTTTCTTTCCACATTATGGTAACCCAAAGGTGGATTTTCAGAGACTGGCTTGGAACTGTGCTACCTCACTCTCCAAAGGGGAAAATAGAGAATGATATTGAAGGTAAATATCTATGAAATAATGAAAAATAGTGTAATAAGTAGTTGATGTCTGGAGGCAACCTCAGATGGTACCAAAAGAAAACAGCTTGTCACTTTTCTGATAGAGTCTCTCATTCTGAAAGACTGAACCTGTATTAAAACAAGTGTATGTAGGCTCTTATTAATGACTTTTCCATTTTTAGATACATTTCGATTTTATATGTTTACTTGTTATCCCGGTATATTTTAACATGGCACAGAAGTCAAAAATTGCTTTTGAGATTTCATATACTCCTGGTGAAAATTCTGTACTTGAATTCATCTGGTTTTTCTTTCTCTCTTTTCTACTTTTAGGCAACAGATAATGATGTCGGCTCTTATGGAAAAGTCAGCTATTTTTTTAGTGATGATCCTGACAGGTAGGTGCCACTAGTAATGTTCCTGATTTGGTGTTCAGATACCCATTGCTGACAGACTGCCATTTCTTTATGCCACATGAGCAATACAGTATTACCAAAATTCCACTGTCATTTACTAATTTTCCCTAGTAGCAGTCATTCAAATTTTCAATCAGATAACACAGGACTATACTGGGATTGCTACAAATATTCTGGCATTCCCAATATAGTCCTAGGCAAATTGCAAGTACCATTTAGTTTTAGTGATTGCATTTGTCGTCATTATACATGCGGGTGCTGACAGTGAAGGATTGGGACTCAAGATACACATGAACTTTTTTGTGTTTGGTTCAAACCAAGCCAAACTGAACAGGGACTGGTTCAA
This sequence comes from Aspidoscelis tigris stejnegeri, assembly GCA_023333525.1. Taxonomy (NCBI): domain Eukaryota; kingdom Metazoa; phylum Chordata; class Lepidosauria; order Squamata; family Teiidae; genus Aspidoscelis; species Aspidoscelis tigris. The sequence continues at coordinate 101,237,446 of JALMGA010000002.1, forward strand.
ATTTCTCTTTGAACAGCGGGGTATTTGGTTTGAACACCTTTAAACACCTTGTGATGACCGTGGGGCAAGGTAAAGTAGAAAGGTGAAGGTTTGAAGGCAGGATGTCAATAATTGTAAGAGAAAGGGGCGTGGCTTACAGGACCCTAGTAGGAGGGGTATGCGAGCCCACCAGAAGAACCAATGAGAGCCAAGGAATGTCAAGACAGGGAGTATAAAATGGCAAGTAATGGCTGTCAAAGGGTTCTTTGTCTGAAGTACTCACAGTGGGTGGGACAGAAAGGAACTGGGCTTATTCTATACTTGCTGAAGGAAAGGGATAGATGAGTCTTGATTGCTTTATGACAGTTACTATATTAAAACAGTGAACCAGTTATGAATGAAACTAAAGGCACATGTGCTTAACAAAAAGTTGTAAACAATAAAACATTTTGAGTTTTAGTTTGAGAAAGTACCTGTGTGTCATGTACTAGGAGAGGCAAGGGTCCTCAGTAAGGAGTTCTGTTCCTTTAAGAAACAAAGGAAGAGCACATAAGAGCCTGCCATCGGCCAACGGAGGAAACCTTTGCAGGGAATAAAGTAAAATGCAAAGGGGTGTTGGCACAGCTAGGTGTCTGTCAACTTAGAACCACAACTGGCGGGGCTGGTGTAGAGTGACCGCAGGTGGGAGAGGGTTGAGTGGGCATGTCAGGATCAGAAAGATCCTGTTGAAGGGCAGCCTTTTCACAACGTTTTGAGAGAAAGGAGTTAGTGAAAGTAAATGCGATCTTATTTACTTTGAAGCCGATTCGCGAGGTATAAGTGAGGGTAAAGTAGGAAATCTGGCGTCATGTGAGGACAAGCCTTGTGGTAAAACATTGAGGGTATTGTAGAGGCTTAGTCCGGAACATGCAAGTTTCTAAGACAAAGGTTGAAGAGATTATTTATTGATTAGACATTGAACGTGGTTCAAAGCAGTGACAGCACAAAGAGGTTGTTAATATCAGAGGTAAACAAAATGCTTTTGTTTTAACATGGAAACACAAAGTAGGCTCACTGACACAGGAATAAGGGATGCTGTTAATACGGGGCAAGTGGCACAAGCACAACAACCCCTCACTGCAGGAGACATTCTTTTTTGATATTTCTCTTTTTATTAAAATTTTACCACATACTAAAATAAAAAAATCATTTGCACACTCTTCCCATCATTACATTAGTAGAAATTCCCTTGACTTCCTCCGCTTGTCTGACTTCTATATTCTGTATGGATACAACAAAGGAAGGAGACATTCTTGATCTTATGTCTCACTGGCGTGGAAATAGGACAAAGATCGGGTCCGAAGTTTGCCTGTGAAGAAGGAGAGGAGAGGATCCTGAGTAGTTCTCGGATAGCTCAAGCAGAATACCATTGGGTTATCCTCATCATGCAAGTCCAGGAACAACCGCTAGGGGGCAAAGGAGAGGAGAGGATCCTGAGTAGTTCTGTTGACTGAAATACTCAAAGTTCTGAGACTGTTAAGTTAGCCAAGCTGTAACAATAAGGAGAAGTTCATATTTAGTTCCTGTTGAGACATTTGTGCATGTGTATGTGTGTGTGTTGTGGAGGAGGGCCGATTGTAGGCTCAGGGATGAGACTATTGAGTCAATTTTAAAAGTCGGAGCCCAGTAATAAAAGGGACTGAGGCACCTGGGAAAGTGTGAGGTTGGCACCAGCTGTGACACCACATAAACTGGTGGTGACTGATGGGGCTGGTGTAGAGTGACCCCGGACGGGAAAGGGTTGAGCGTGGCGCAAGGTGAGGCACACCTTCAAACCACAATCAAACATAATGTCTTCTTCAGGTTCATTAGGGTATCCTTTTGTACAGTTTGAATTCTGTCTTCAAACAGGCAGGGTGCTTTGATCAAATTAAAACTTTTTAAACATTCCATTTCAATTTGAACCAGTTTGAACTTGAACCATTTTTGCACACGCCTAGTTAGGACTATAGTTGAAGACAGATTTCTGCTCACCCTGTGGATTCATACAACTACTGCAGCCAAATCCCTGTTATATCAATGGAAACAAAATTAAGATTTAATTTGTTACTGCTTAACAGGTATTTAAAAGTACTTATATACATGGGTTTTTTATTCTGAACACATCCTTGCGAAACTACTATTTGGGTGAAAATAGGGAAATGTGGTATTTAACCTTCTTCTTACTGGGTGTTTTCTTCCATAAATTCCTCTCCTCCTTCTCCTATATTCCTTCTTCAGAATCTGGTTATATGTTTAAACTTTGGAGATTCCTTTAGTTAATATTTACTGTTTTCATTTCTAGGTTTTCATTAGAGAAAGATACTGGTGTGATCACTTTGATTGCACGGCTGGACTTTGAGACAACCCAGCGTTATACACTCACGGTCATTGCCAGGGATGGAGGTGGAGAAGAGACCACAGGGAGAGTCCGGGTTAATGTTTTAGATGTCAATGACAATGTCCCCACCTTCCAGAAGGATTCTTATGTGGGTGCCCTGCGGGAAAATGAGCCTTCTGTCACTCAGGTGGTTCGTGTAAGGGTAAGAGAGTAAGAAACTGATGTTTAAATATCTCTGATGTCTATGGCTGTTTTTGCACTAGCACTGAAGACCACATTTGGAACCTGATAGGTACTCAATTAATTGGTACCGATCAGTCATGTACTGTCCCCACAGAAGACCCCATTAGGAACCCATCCTGACTGTGTTGTTCCTGCAAGTGCTGGCAAAATCCAAATTTAATGGGTCCTTCGAGCCCTTAAATCCAGATTAGCTGTAGATCCCTTTAATTGTGTCTACAATCTGGTCTTCAGCTCTGGCTCCGCTCCACCACTCACAGCTGCAGAGGCCCGCACAGACTCCGTAGTTGTCTACACCGTCAAGTACAGACTTTGTAGTTGCTGCATAAGCAGCTACGAAGCCATGACTCTCCGCCATGCCCTCTGTCAGAAGACATAAGCCTTGACTGGAGTTGGCACTGGCCAATTGTGCCATGCCACTCGCGGGCCTTCTGGCTTGGGCTAAATGAAGCACCGGGATGAGTCCTACCCTCACCAAGATCTGGATTTTTGGATCCTCTATCTCCAGATTAACTAAGGTAAGTGGAAAAACAGCCTATATCTCATGACTACTGAATGTGAAGATAGATTGTGCAGGGACTTAAAGATCATTTTTGAGGTGAACGAGTGATGGGTTCCTAGAAGGGTTATTCTAGTCCAGTGATGGCCAACCTATGACATGGGTGTCACAAGTGACACGCCAAGCCCTTTTGGGTGACACACATGGTCACCCTGGCACCTGGGCATGTAGTGCTTGCTTGTTCTTGAAGTGTACAAAATACCAACTTTAAATTGAATATTAGCAAACGAAATTCAGCAACAAAAGTCACTAATGTCAAGAATTATTTGTTTTGGCTTTTAATAAAATACATATATCAAAAATATAACTTTTTTACTAGAGCTACAAATATCACAAAATTATGGATATTTCTAGATGCGACACAGCACCCGAGTTAAGCTAGGTTTTCTTGCGAATTTTGACACACCGAACTCAAAAGGTTCACCATCACTGTTCTAGCCCATCTTGCTGTTTTTTGAGAAATATTTTCTTGTGAGCAAATGGAACGAACATTTTAATGCTGTGCTGGCATTTTGCTAGAACCAACATTTGTCCTGTATAATTTTATGTTGTGGTTTTGTTTTTGGCTTAATTTCCGTAGCAGAAACAAGAAAATGCTGGAAGTGTAAACATTTACATAGTATGGGGGGGAAAAATGCTTTCTTTTATTTTGTGCCTGATCTCACACTTACAAACATTGCTGTTGTGCTTGTTTGCTGCTTGGGAAATGGAGATGATAGAGAACATACTTCTGTTACCCAGTGACTAGATCTGCGTTCCTCCAGATGTTTCTGAATTGCATTCACTATCATTCTTCGGCAATGGCCAGACTGGCTGCGGCCAAGTGCCTTTGAACCCAAACTACCTTATGACTTAATTAGGATGAGAGCCCCAATAGAAATCACACTGAAAGTAATAGCGGTGGAGAGAGAGAGAGCTTCTCAAGCCAAGGTGCTTTCAGTTGGAGGATTAATATTTACCGCAAGTAACTGCAAATGAGCCTTTGGCTTTAGTTTTTGTTAACCTATCCAGTTTTCTATAGAAAGGTTACATTTAGATTTAAAGGTGGAAAATACCGTACCAGATGGAAGGCGGTGCTGAAAACTTTGTATGAACTGATTTTACAGTGAACAACATTGGAAATACTTTTAGATAACATGTGGAAATTATTTGCCTTCATTGCATTGTTTTCAAGAATTGAGCGTTTATTGACTGGCACTTGCCCTTTGTAGCATTTTGGGCCATTTCACTAGAGGTGTGAAGAACACCCAGAAAAGGAGGTGAAAGTAGTTTGTAGGAAGAGTAATTTCTTATCATCTGTCCAGAGCAGGGGTGATTTCACACTTTTCTTCCTGTCCTGTGGACAGGAAAGGTGTGCCAGGGACTCATGTTGACTAGCACTCACTCTTGAGAGCGCTAGTCAACCACGACCTAGACCCCGTGCGATTGATCACTTACCTGAAATTGATCATGTGACTGATCCACTCCTGAGCACTGCCATGTTGAGCATGGAGCTCTGCACAACTGTGCGTGTGCCAGCACCATCACTATGGTGATGCTGATGCTCTGCACAATCACAGTCACGTCTGGCAGTCATGAGAACTGCCAGTGTGCTTGCACGGCTGCTCAGGTGATCTCCACAGCTCGTCAGAGTGCAGGTGGTCACTGGCTGGACCCTAAAAGTAAGAATATATAGTTGGGATAGGGGAGGATTGGATTGCTTATGGTGAATGATGTTGTACACCACAATTAAGTTACAATTTGTCAATATTTGGGAAAGCAGGGGGTGCTTGTAGGCTGTAAGCTGTAAGGGCAGATGCAGCTGCCCAGATGTTGACTAATTGTAAAACTACGGGCCGAAGTGTGAATTGGCCCCTGGAGTCTTCAACTTTGGGAGGTTTCTGGGCACATTAGAATTCTAAGGGAATGTTATGGGCAACAGTCCCATTGGTTGGTCCACCCACCACAATGACTGTGGAGTTAGAATCTTTGAAAACTTGAGGAAAGCTTCCAGGGATGCCCTTGTCTAAAAGGTAGAAATGGATGTCCTAATTATGTCCTAATTATACTTTATTAGTTTTTCGTGCTAGAGTTGTTACATCCTCATTTTGTGTAGATTTTGAAACACAAGCACTACCTAAATTTAAGATTATATTCATTTGATCATCTATGTACTACTTCTGTGTTGACTTCTTGTGGTGGTGTTGCATGCATTCTACATGCATTTTAATAATACAACATGTTTTTGGACATACAGATGGCACTTACTAAACATTCTAGTGTGAGTAGCAAAAGCAATATTAGAAAAACTAAGTGGTCCCAGTATATATGAGTGAAGGTGAAGAATATCAGATTAATCTCAATCATGTGACCCAGTAGGGTTGCATATACACACAGTAAAGTATTATCTTAAAAGCATCTTCATGGTTGTAGCATATTGCACTAGTATTCTCATTCCATTCCTAATCCACCCCTGAAGCAATTTGGAAGTGCGTTTTCCGTTTGTTAATATGCATTAGCAGTAGATAAACAAATGTGTGAGTGTACCAACCCAGAATAACTTTGGAACCATTTTTGAGGTGCTTGTTTTTTCCTGTGTTTGAACACAACCTACATTTCTTAAGTAGTACCGTCAAATTTTGTGAATTCTGATATTTGGATATAAATACCGAAAAGTGAAGGCAGGGTTACCAGGCACAAACTCAAGCTCCTCCCCCCCATTGTGTGTTACCAGCTATTTGCCAAGACTGAGTTGAACTTCAAACAGAGCCCACAAGCTGGCATATGGAAAATGGGGAGCTTGCATTTGCACCCACTCACACCAAACATTCCATGTTTGCAAAAGCTGTTTGTAATATGAAGAACTCATATCAAGGAAGAAACAGCTTAGAGGTGAGGTCAGGAAGTAGGATGGAGGTGATGTTGAGATGGGTATCAGAGTAGTCCTGCATGCTCCATCCATGGAGTCTTGCCTATTTGTAAGCAGACATAGCAATATTGTATTGGGTGGAACATTTCCTAATAAATTGAATTAGGGCATAGAAAATTACAATTCCCATACCTTTCACTGTCAGGTCTCCCAGCTGCCCCTGACTGAAGCAAACTGATGAGGCAAGAACAGATTTGTTGGGTATGTGGTATGTTTGTGAGCTTTTTAAACAAGCAAACACACAAACAAACAATCAAACTGAGATTTTTCTAAGAATGCTTAGGGAAAATTCTCGAAAAGAGTGGAATTAGAAGAGCTATCTTTCTACTACTAATGCTAAGTAATTACACCCTTTTGGCACCCCTTCTGAATGCTGTAGTAGAACATAAATGCACTACTAATGAAGATGTAGCATTACTGGCAGAAGTAGTTGAAATGCGTGAGACGAGAGACCATGTAAGTTCGGCATTGTTGATTGAGAATGAAAAGCTGTACAAGCATTGACAAGCTATACAAGAAATGAGCAGAGGAGAGAGGATGTCAAAAACATTTCAGATTACTTCTCCTCTTGTAAATACAAGCTCAGAAGCATGTGGTCATTAGAAGAAAAGGGTTCTTTGGAATCTAGGGATTTTCTGCATTATTCTTGCTTGAAGTAGTCTAAAGAATCACTGTCAGGAGAAGTATAGTTATCCTGTTTCTTGATGGTTATTATTCTTTCCTCACAAGAATGCACTAAGGTTCTTGAGAACTATTAGGATGCAGCTGTCAGTTACCAGGGAATGATCTTTTTAGTTTTATTAACTTATTAAAATCATTTATATTGTTGAAGCAGTTTGGGGAAATGAACATTTTAAAATAAGGGTAAAAAATACCCTTCCAGCTGTGCTTCATGAATACCTAGCTGGCACCATCAAACAAATGCACTAGGAATGTGCCAAACTGGTCATACTTGGAACTCGGGGTGTGCATGAATATTCATCACATTCAGAAATCATAATTTGAAATTTGTTGGTGCATTCAAAGACTGACATTTAAATACGAATCAAATGTTACTATACATTTATACGAAGCTTCATTACGTTCGTGAACCTGGGGAGATGGGAAAGCGGCTGGCCAGTCACATCCGCAGCAGATCCAAAGTGGATCCAAAGCGGATTCATAGTGGATTCAGGGTGGATTGAGAGCAGATCTGATGCATTCAGAGCGAATACATAGGAGATTTATGTAGGCAATTTGTAGCAGGGATTTGAATTGGATTCTTATCGAACATTCATATTGAATTTGAATCCTACCAGATTCAAAGGGGATCTATTCAACAAATATGAATTTTCTTGCATTCATTTCAATACGAATCAGACACAAAAACAGATTTGTACACATCCCTACCAGTTTGGAATGGAACAGAATTTTCAAGGCATCCTATGCCAATCCAACCCAATTCAATGGATTTAGTTTGGTAAAAGATTAAACCAGGGTATATTCTAGCTGAACAGCTCATTCATTCAAAGCCCTATTATCCCCTTCCTGCTTTGACCTCCTCCAGTTCAACCCTGGCCTCCCCCATCACATCCTAGCCTCCTTATCATCATCCCCTTGCCTCTTAATATCACACATGAGCTTCTCCTCCTCAAGGCCCAGCCTTGCGCCCTTCTCTGTCAGGCTCCACAGCCTCCTCCCATTTGAATTGGGAACTCACCTTTTCCACTGTGCTTGAATTTCCAAGCAGCCTATGCCTGGCCACAGCTGCTATCTGCATTGTTTTTTGCCAGCCAGTTGAGATTCTTCTGAAGACTAAATTACCTTCTGGGAGAGGAAAACCAGGGGCATTTTTAAAGAAAATATCACTGGACACGTGGCAAATTATTGAACAAAATGCATGTAGTTAGAAATGGATGTGAAGTGCTAAGGTGGAGACCAGCAAAGCCAATACCCCAGAACAATTCCTTAGAAAGAGTCATTTTCTGACATTTTCTGTTTCTCCAAATCTATTTCTGGTGTTACTTCCATGCACATAATAATCCTAGGTCAGCGGCCTTTTGTTTCAGAGAAGCAATGGCAGGATGAATTCGCTTTCCCAGCTGGCTTTCATTTAGTTTCCATTTGGAAACTGTCAACCGTCTATCCTAGGGCATTTACCTGCAGTTTTTGTTCTAAAGAAAATAATTTATATAGGCCCTGTCCCCAAGCAATTAAAGTCTGCTAAAAATCTTCTTTTGCCTCTGAGCGTCCCCATGCCAGGCTTTTCAATGAGCTTCCAGCGCTACAAAAGGAGGAAAGCCCACGACAAAAAAAGTGCACTTTAAAGAAGAGTTTCAGCGCTCTTTTTGGAAGTTGTGGGTTTTCCTCGCAGCATTTACTTTGGGGACACTCCGTGGCAAAAAGAGCGGGGATTGCACACACAGCAGTGACACATTCACATATCTCCCAGAACTGCAGCAGCTTCCCTTCCCTTTCTAAAGCTCAGAACTTTCAAAGAGCCAGAATAGCGCAGAATTGCAACATTGTTGCAATTGCTGTCAGGTGTGAAGTGGGTGGATTATTGCTACAGTGTAACGGCTGCTGTATGGAGTGGATTTTGACAGTCAGAGGGAAAGTGTTGAGAGTGAAGTCTTGAGAGAGATCGCGTGGCCGATGGCTGCAGCAGCTGTCTTTGCTGGGGTGGGAAGCCATTTTGGGGGGCAAAGATCTGGGAGACGAACAGAGAACCGATGGCTATTTTTCCTTGCCGGGGGTTTATATCTGGTTGTGGCCGCGCAGAGCGCAGTCCCTCCCCATTCCCGCCAGCACCCTATCAACAAGAGAGGGGGCAGGGAGAAAAAGACATGGACAAAGAAAACATGCTTCTGTGGGGACGGAAGTTGCATTTAAAATGCGTGTTTTGCTGAGCCTCATGCGGACACTTATTCTGGAAGTGCACAGCACTTTTAAAGTCTGCTTGAATAGAGTGACGGCAGAGGGAACCCAGAGAGGCAAATAAGTCTTTTGGGGATGCAGCCATAGAGAATGTAGTGTGACATGGATTGGCCACATTCAAAAATAAACTCTCACTTGCTAATTATGTTAAAAAACTTTCAGTCTAAAAGTTCTGATAATCATACTAGAAATTTGCAATGTTCATTTTGCCATTGAAGCAAAAACCGGTTAGTTCATTTCATTGTCAAATCATTTAATTAAAAAACTTTTTTCCATTTGTTTGCACACTTTTCCCTCAGAAAAATACCTTTTTTATTCCTTTTCATGACCAAAAAGACATAGAACATGAATGTTCAATCAAATTGTTAGTTTCTGCACATGTATGACTGATTTGTTTCAGTCGAAGTTTTGGGTCTACAAAATAGTAAATTTTCATGTTGATGCAAATATCTGTAAGTATGAAATATGAAAAATGCAATTCAATCTGTGAATGTGGATCAAACTTTCGCATGGCCCTATTACATATTTCAAATAGTAAAGCATTTCTTCAATTTTTATACAGGCATCTGATGAAGATTCTCCTCCGAACAACCAGATCACTTACAGCATTGTGCGTGCGTCTGCATTTCGAAGTTACTTCGATATAACTTTATCTGAAGGATATGGAGGTGAGTCCAATATCTTATGCCCAGACTTCTACATTCTAGTATCATAATTACAACATAAGTCTTTTCTCTTTCCAGTGATAAGTGTTGTTCGTCCTCTGGATTATGAGCAAGTTCCCAATGGTGTAATTCACTTGACTGTCATGGCAAAAGATGGAGGTATTCCAGCACTCAACAGTACAGTTCCCATCACTATCGAGGTGTTTGTAAGTATCCACAGGTGTTTTCTGTTGTACCTATTCTTTTTTGAGGAGGAAGAATATTTCTCCTCAAACGATATTTCTCTTGATACATCATGTCCTACTCTTTTGATAAGAATTCTGTAGCATATCTAAATCCAAAAATAGCAACAGAGTCATGGGTTATTCTTATTTAGACAAAGCTTATGTATCTGTGTTTCTTTTTAACCCTTTTTTTTTTAATCCAGAAAACATCTCTCAGATCATTTGTCAATAATATTGTGGTTCCTGCCCTCAGGCTTAAATTTCTGGTCTCTCTGGTGTTGGAGAAGTTTTGCAGGCCCGTCTCACCTCCTGCTGTAGCCTGATGAAATGGCTGTTGCTGTGTGACAGCCTAATGAGAAGCCTGATGGAGCTGGTCTTCCAGCACTGCTAGTGGAGATGGTATAAATCTCTCAAATCTGCTAATACTAGAAGAAAGAGAGAACTTCCAAATTTTATACACTCAGAATCCTGACAACCCATGGACTTTACCTAGAAAACAATACTTTATCTCTGTCTTGCTGTTCTGTTTCTTTTAGTGGGAAAATAATCCCCCTAAAACATCGAAGGTCACTCTATTCTGTTGCCTGTGTGGATGCTGATTTTATTAGTCTGACTAAAGTTAGGGGGGGTTTCCACTGACCCCCCTTAATCCAGATCTAAGATGATCCAGATCTAAGGAATAGGTCCTTCAACTGATCTGGATCTGGATCTAGTAGATCCGGATTAAGGGAAGTACCCAGTGCGTTCCCACGGGCAGTGCAGCACCCAGTAACAATGAGTGCTAGCCTGCCTGCAGTGGAAACGCCGGAGCACTCATGTGGCGAATCCGGATCAACCCCCGTGGGGCCCACCTGTCACCCCAGGTTTTTGGGAGGACAGGGGTGCAGTCTCCATAGACACTCCGGAGATTCTTTGAAGATTCTCTGGTGTGGCTCCGGAGAACCTCCAGAGGTTTCTCATAAGCTTCGGAGTTTCTCCAGAGCGATCTGCCGCAAACTTCAAAGATTCTCCAGAGCCTCTGACAAAGGTCCATAGGATTAGCATTGATCTCACGTGGGGTCCTGTTCAGAGCCTGTGCTACTCTTGGGAGCTGGCTTCGGAGATTGTGCACAGGCTTCGGAACTTTGGATTTCAGGGCACCTCCCATGGGTGAACCCCACTGGAGCGCCCCCAAACCCCATTGCCCAATCTCGGTGAAAACACACTCCATATAATCCAGATTTGATGCCTGAAGACTGGTGGAAACAAATGTGGCTTTAATGGAAATGGGGTCTTCCTGCTCTGAGCTTAATGGGTCCTTAATGGGTACTTAGTGTTAGTGTGGAAAAAACCCTTATTTGTGCAGTCATTTTTCAAAATGGGGCCCTTTCCACACTTGGCCTTATTCTGGAATATATCCTGGAATAGGGACCTACTTTCTGCATGGACAACAGCCCCCTATCCCAAGAAATATTCCAAAATAAGGCCAAGTGCAGAAAGGGCCTGGGTTGCATAGTAGGATCACCTGCTGAGCAATGTAGAGCTTTCTCATACATATGATTTCTCAGACGGAAATATCAGAAATGTAGCAGATGAAATATAGCAGTTACCATTGTGTTGTGCTGAACATGGCTTCCAGAGTGGGTTGTAGGTCAGTCTTACTGCTGCCATTTTTCTTCATGGCATTGCCAGGAGTCATCCTGGTCTCTGCTGTATTTGCAAAGGGTTTTTCCAGTGTGCAAACTGAGCAACTCCCAGGAATTGAACAATGTGTTACATAGCCCCATTAGTCTACGTGGCACTTTACAATTTAAGATAAAAACAAGCGAGGTTGTAAATCCTCCCAATGGCTTATAATCTGGTAAAAAATAATAATAAATTACATTAATAGTAAAATAAGTTTAACATTGTAAAATCATGAAAATTTAAGATAAAACACAAAAAGCTTGAAAAGAAAGAAACCTTCATGTAGTCCAGTGGAATCATCTGTCTAGGACACTTTCTGCACTTACCCTTAGTGTCAATTAAGGGCCCATGTAGTATATGCCTAGGCCAATCTATGAGGCCAACATGCACACACACTTCTACTAGCAGTAAACCAAGTGTGAACCCGGTTAGGGAGACCTTAATCTGGATCACTGCTAGACCCATTTAATTAGTTCCACAGTGAACCAGTAGTCCTGACCCAGACCATAGGAGTTGTGGAGGAGTGTTTGGGAGTACTTGGGGCATATTCCAACAGTGCATCATGTCACACCACCAAAAACCATCCCCCCAGTTTTACAGCAAGGCTGAGAATCTTTGTCTGGATCCCTTGGTTAGGATCGGTGGCCTTGGCTATTTCAGACACACTGAACTTGATGAATGGCAGGTAAGTGCAGAAAGGGGCTAGGTCTCAAAAGTACTGTAAACGATGAATTCCTCTTTATTTTTATTTTTTATAGCTATTGTAACATTTTTCTAGTGGTAAAAATAAAAGGAAATTGTGCCAATGAATCTCTCAGTCAATCTTCTAGGGAGGCTTATTTCATGCTTTGAACTGTTTCAATTCAGATGGAGCAGAACCCAAAGGGAAGCTTCCAAAAAGAAAACAACTGTATTGAAACACTTCCAGCACAGTCCTGGGTTTTCGCAAATCAAATCATTTCACTTTGTTACTGTTTATCTTTTGACTTGGAATTAAAGTCACTCTCATGAAACCTGGCCACTCTGATTTTTGTACAGTACCTAATCAAACAATCAGTTTATTTATCTTACCTTTTCAAATGTTTCTCAAGGTGTTTAACAAAGGAAAATACATGAATCATTTTACAGATCATCAATGCCATGGTAGCCACACCACCACCAGCAAGAACAATGCAAATCGCTGAAGAAGAAAGTTGCTTTTGTTCTCAGCATCCTTCTGAAAGAAATGGGCCCCTTCCAGATTGGCAGATTAAATCTGCAGTATTAAAAAAAATTGCAGCTTTCCTTCTGCAAAGTGGCAGTCCGGTGTCCGGACTGCAGCACCCCCACCCACCCCAGCTTCCTGCTTGGGGAGCTGCAAGACTTCTGTGTGACGCACAGGGTCACATAGCGTGAGGCGTGTGTCATGTGGGATCAGGCAGCCAATGGGAGCTGCAGTTTCAGCTCTTGTTGGCTCTTCTCGCCATCCTGTTTGGACTGGTGGGAAGCTTTGAATTTACTTAATGCTCCACAGTGGTGGTGGTGGTGGTGGTGGTGGTGGTGGTGGTGGTGGTGGTGGTGGTGGTGGTGGTGGTGGTGGTGGTGGTGGTGAAGAAGAAGAAGAAGAAGAAGAAGAAGAAGAAGAAGAAGAAGAAGAAGAAGAAGAAGAAGAAGAAGAAGAAGAAGAAGAAGAAGAAGAAGAAGAAGAAGAAGAAGAAGAGTTGGCTTTTCTACCCCACTTTTCTCACCCATTTAAGGCAACTCACAGTGGCTGGCAAAGCTTTTCTATTCTTCTCCCCACAACAGCACACCCTGAGAGATAGGTGGGGCTGTGTGAGCTCAGAAGAGAGTTGTGATGGGGGAGAGACCGAAGAAGAGCCTACAGGATCTGTGGAAGAGACTATATGAAGCTAGCAGTCAAGACTCCCTACCAGATTGAATGAAAAACGGCCTAGCAAAAATTAGAGCCCATGTAACAGTGCAAGGGATATAAATTTAGGGGTGTTATTTGTATTATTTGTATGTGTTTTGTTTTGGTGTACTGTAAAGTAATAAAGATGAAAAAAGATGGGGGGAAAAGAGAGAGTTGTGACTAGCCCAAGGTCACCCAGCTGGCTTTCATAGGGGAGTGTGGAATCGAACCCAGTATTCCCAGATAAGAGTCTGACTCCCTAACCACTAGACCAAACTAGAAGGGCTGCAGCAGTCAACAAGTATCATTTCATGTTCATATTGAGTTAGATGGTGACACCCATACTGGCTAAGTAACTGCCTTATGATGGCCTTGACAGAGAAGATCATGCCTGCCAGCATCAGTCACAATCTAGGACCATGTGAAACCAGGAAGGATAATGAAACTATCACAAGTGACTATCAAAAAAATTGTTTTATGTACCTCCCTCCATGTGAAGTTGAAGGGGTTTAAGTAGAGAACTCTCGCTTATTTCCATTTCTTCCCCCTCCCTAAAGATTTAAAGGTGCCTAAAACCAAACAGCTCTGGTTCTGACATGAATATCAAATACACATTAGCACTTGAAGTGACTGAAATTATCAGTCATTGAATCAATCACAGCAGCTGTTTGTTTTTCAAATGCTGTCTGTCCCCAGCTGTAACGTCTTGTTGCTGTTGTCCAGAATCCTGATGTAAATGTGCTTTTCAGGAATAGAGATGTGCCCATATATGCTGGTGCCACTTGGTGGGATTAAATCAGACTGTTCAAGAGCAAAAAGATGATTAAAGCAAGCTTGTTCCCTCATCTGTTTTTTTGATAACCTTTCAATCTTAGCTGCATCTTAATCAGATTTGATTTGTAACTTATTGACCAAAGAGTTATGGGGAGTTCATTGTTGCAGGAAGAATTGTCTGACTTTCTCCCAGTCTTCTTCATGTGATTGTGGAAGATGGTAAAATATATGTAGCAAAGTAGCTTAATTGAGGCTAAATATCTCATTCCTGTAGCTGCTCTTTGGATGGTGTAATCCCATCTGTCTAAAGATTACACTTGAAAAGGTCACTTCCTTCTAGTTGATTTTGTACATGGGTGATTTTTAAGTAGCTGTCACATTCTGCACTTTCAACCAAAAGAGATTTTCAACTGCAAAGAGGAAGAGATGAGGATGAGGACGAGGATGAATTGGCTCACAATGGTACTTAAGGAGCTAAAATGGAATAGCAAGTATGTATCTATGTGTGTGCAAGGGAGGGGAGAGTATGTAAGAGGGTAATTTTTCCCCCCCCCAGCTTTGTTGATTTTTAATAAAGAAATGAAACTTGCCTTGCAGATTTCCCATTAGGGGACAATAAGCTTTTGTAGAGGGAGCCAATGAATTAGAACTAATATTGAGCACGATTCTAGCATCCTAGGAAATATCACCCCTAATAAGTTTCTCTCCAGCTCTCATTCATTGACATTCTAGGTGCCATTTTGTGCAGTGAGCCAACAACTTTAACAATGTTTAAATATATCATAAAGGAGACATATTAATTTGCTTTGGATACAGTTGATTTACAAATTTGTCGGGCCTAGAGCGAGTGATATCATTTCCTCTCTGATTAGATAAAGTTTAAAAGAGAACGAAACTTCCCTTTCGGCATCATAGGTTAAATGTTAAAGCTTTATCCTGCTGGTTCAGAAGCACTTTTCTTCATAGATAGAAGCAAAGAGTTGTCTTTGAGTTGAGCTTAACTCCTGGTGACTATGTGGCCTTCTTCTCCCTTTAGCAAGTTAGCATGCAGACTTTGAGCTGCTGAAGGGATACTTTCATGCCCTGAAAACCTGGACTTTTTTGGGAGGATGCCAGGATGAAACCAGGGATTCTGCATGTTAAACAGATACTTTACCAGTGACCTACAGCAATTCCCACTCATGGGTATGCAAAGACCAAAAAAATGATATATTTTTTTTCATAGCTGAGGAGGACTACACATGAATGTAAAGGTTCTGGCATTACATATAGATTATAGGGTTCCTGAAACTGAACTTGACATTATAAATGAAGGATGCTTTACAATATGACCTCCAAGCGTCTGGAGAGCAGGTGTCCTTGTCAGCTTACAATCGCAAATATTGCAAAGCCGTTCTTTTCTGCAAGGATGACTTTTATGGTCTTCTTGCTGTCTTAGTGTGTTTAATGTTGTATTTCACTGTTATATGAACAAAGAAATATTTTACGCATGAAATGTAATGCAAAAACATGCTTACTCTGTTATTGTAGAGCTGATTATGGTTCCAAATTCCTGTTTCTCAACTATACGAGATTGTGGTCTTCTAGGCATGCCTTACTTAGTCCTGTCTTTTGAAAGACTTGAGACTAACCTCTTGTTATGAACCGGCAACCCTTTAATGCCTGTCAGCAGGCTTTAGGGGCAGAATTACCAATGGCAGGTTTTGAAGAATAAGATGAGACAAAAACATAAGAAGTTTTATACTTAATAAAAATCATTAAAAAGGAGAGAAAGAGAGACTAACCACTTGGCAAATAGACATAAGTTGAATTCTAAGTGTTGACTTAGTATCCTTTAGTTAGGTGAATTTCCCATGTTATTTTCTTCCACCTACATTTGTTTTATTTTTTAACTGAACTGCATGTGCTTGTAGTTTTCCATGATGGATATATTTTATAGTGTAGGAAAGACAATGTGCAGTACTGGGCGCTGCAAAAATCATGAGTGATGAAAAGGCTGATTAAAGACCACCTGCTCCAAGCAAAAATAGCACAGGACGGCAATCTAATTATAGGATGATGGGCATCACTGGCATGTGAAATTATATAAAATATCAACTTTAATAGCAAAAGCATCAGTCAAAGTTTTAGGGCTAGGGTAGAACTTCCTCTGTACAAAAAGATGGCAGATATTTTATGATTTTTAATCAGCTGCAGCTTTTCACCTTTCTGTATTTTAAATCAGGCTAATCTTGAACAGCATTTGAATAAGCTGCTATTTAAATATAAAGCCTATTAGTCTCCATAGATAATATATTCTGATGTGTTTACATAGTGCTTTGAAAGCAAAAGAAAATGGTGCTAACTTTATACTTGCAATTTATCACAGATAGAAATGGAAGTAATCTCAGTTCATTAGTAGGGTTATGTACAGACATTCGAAACATTCAAAATTTGATCAGATTCGATCGGATTTAGACATTCAAATTCAAATCGAATGTCTCTAAATTGAAATTTAACATTTGAACAAATTTGCAAGTCTTTAAAATAATTTGTACGAATTATTCAGACGTTCGTATGTGTACGGATACACATTGCATACGTATCCATTCGCATCTTTCCTGCATCCATATGCATTTGTTTGGATACGTACGGAATGAAAACAGGTATAAATATGAGGACTTATTATACAAAAAAGACAATAACGAATTTGATATTAAAGCAAGGGATCCAAGAGGGTAAAAATATACAATGGTTTACGTATGCTCAAATAGTTGATATATTTAGAGAAGATAAGCAAAACTTTAATTTTCAGGAAGAAATTGAAGATTGGGAGACAAAATTGAAAAAGGAGGAAAGGGGTACTATTGGGTTTATTTATAGATTACTTTTGCAGATTGACATGGAACACGAACAGGTTAAAGAATGTATGATTACTTGGGCTAGAAATTTTGGGTATAATATACAGATGGAACAATGGGAAAAATTGTGGACAAAGAATATGAAATTTACAAATTGTACATTATTAAAAGAAAACATTTATAAAATGATGTATAGATGGTACTTAACACCACACAAATTAGGAAAAGTTTATCAAAATGTATCAACCAAATGTTGGAAATGTAAGAAAGAAGAAGGAACGTTCTATCATATGTGGTGGACATGTAAAAAAACAAAGAAATACTGGGCTCAGATCTATAAGAGTATGAAATTAATTTTAAAGAAGCATTTTTTATTTAAACCAGAACTGTTTTTGTTGGGTATAATAGATAACTCTTTGGATGATATTAATGTATTGGTATCATATATGGTGACTGCAGCAAGACTACTATACGCACAAAAATGGAAGGAGAAGGAGATTCCTACGGAATATGAATGGTTAATTAAACTGGTTGATCTGGCAGAAATGGATAAATTGACGAACTTGTTAAATGATAGAACAATTGATAATTTTGTAGAAGGCTGGCACCCTTTTATTAACTATCTACACGAAATACAAGTGTCGACAGAAGGTTTCGACTAAAAATGAAGAAGGCAGTCAGAAGATGACAAGAATGAATAAAGAAGCAAAGAAACAAGCGATATTAAGAAGGGAATTCGGAGAAACGGGGGAAGTCATACAGAATAACAAAGCAATACACACCAAGAGAAGATACAAGAAATTGTATGACAGATATTGTCTAATTGTTTTTTTATGTCATATTGCTTTTAAAATCAATAAAAAAAGAAAAAAAGAAAACAGGATGCATATGGGATAAAAACAAGATGCGTATGGATGCGTATGGACACATTCAAATGTTGTCGACATTCGTATGTTCAAATAAAATTAAAAATTCGTACAAATGGATTTGAATGTATTCTATTGGATTCGAATGTGAATACATTCGAATTTTAAACATTCAAATCAATTTGAATCTTCAGATATTTGATTTGAATAGAATCCCAAAAATTGCATACGTTCCTATTTGTTGGACTTTGGAAGCTTTTGCATACATGTGCTGTTCACAGTGTGTGCTGTAATGAAATTTAGGCTTTTTCCACACAACTCTCAAAAGGGCTGAGATGAAGGATGAAAAGTGCTGGTCCCACCACCAGGGCAAGTGACATGGTGTCAAAACATTGTTTCCCCAAGCTTAAGGCCCATAACGCAAGGGCAACCTTCTCTACTATAACATTTTAGTAAACAATTACTTGCTTTCAGTTTGAACCTGTTTTGAAGAATGATATGCTCAAGGTGGTTCAAAACAAAACAAAAATACAACCAAAAAGTCCCATACAAAATATAAAATAATCAAATATATGTTCTAAACAACATAAGCTATTTCACACAAAATGCCAGCATGTTTATAGCTCGATCTAATTATGTTCTGTACACAGTTACCGACTATTTATCCCAGTAGTTCAATATTGATGACAACTAATGCATTACATTTAGAGATGTGCATGAATGGGTTTTGGGGCATTCGGTTCATAATGAATCAAATGTTAGAAAATCTGTATTCTTTTAAATAGATCCCCTTCAAATGTGGTAGGATTCTATTCAATACGGATGTGCTTGTACAAATTTGTACGAGTACCTGATACGTATCCGATGTGAATGAATACATATCCTCACAAACGCATACGTATCCAATGTACGTATCCCATAACATATCCACTCTGAAAGCATCAAATCTGACCTGAGTCCACTTTTGATCTGCTCTCGTTCCATGTCAAATGCAATCTGGATGTTGCAGATGTGACTGGCATGGCCGCTTTCCCATCTCCCCAGTTGTATGAGTATCCAAACTATTTGTATGAATATTAATGTACAAATGTCCTAATTCAGACAAATTTGGTTGAATAACAAATGTTACGAGTATTCCTGCACCTCCCTAATTACACTGTATTTTGTTTTTGTTTCTCCCCAATGCTACTTACTTACTTACTTACTTACTTACTTACTTACTTACTTACTTACTTACTTACTTATTATATTTCTATCCCACCCTATACTCAAAGGTCTCAGGGAGGGTAACAACCTTAAAATCCACCGTATCAAACAAAATAATATATATTAAAACAATAAAAACCATCACAGCATTTAAAATCCAACATGTTAGAAACAAAACAATATCAATTAAAACAGTGGTGTTTACAGTGGGGGAGACATGCTCGAAGTATTAGGGTCAACTACTACATGACCTTGAGTGGTAAAGTGTAATTACTAATTTGGTGTACGTGTTAAGGTACATATTGGTATGTAAGAGTTCCAATGTGTTTAAGTATTGTGTTTCCTAACAGACCATTGTTGCTGTCCTCCAAATGCATATATTTTGTTTGTTTCTGTAGGATGAGAACGATAACCCACCCACGTTTAGCAAGCCTTCCTATGTGATCACAGTCATGGAAGACATCATGGCAGGTATATATGAGAGGAACTCCTATAGTTTCTGATCCCTTTTAAAAAGAAAAAAGTAGTTCCAGTCTCCACCTTCCTAACCACATAAAAACTTTATATTGATTACAGGAAAATAGATTTAAACATGAGATCAAGTCCACCCAGTAATGGTTTCCTGTGTTTTGTGCTTTTCACTTCCAAATTACAGGAGTCATAATGTGGAAATTAAGGCTGCAATAGTAGTACTGTTATCTGCAAATCTTTGGATCTAGGTCCATAGTGCAAGATTTTATACCATAATTTCTCTGTCAGAAATGTAACATAAGGAAATCTTTCACCTCAAAAACAGAGAAATCACATTACCTCTTTTGTCCCCTTTATAAGTATGCTTTTCCCAGAGTGATATGACTAATTTACTTGGCAAATGTAACGAACCTTTACCATTTCATATGACCCCTAAAGGTTTACCATATATTAGATTCAGCAAAGATAAACTACCCCATTGGATCTCTGGATTGGAAATAAAGCCCTGATTGGCAACAGTCCTTCAAGGTTTCAGTCAATGGGGTTTACACTGAGTGGAGTGATTAACAGAACCAGTGGTATTCAACATCCATGTCCCTTTGTTTAGTAATACAGGCAGTCAGGCAATCTGGTAATAAGAATAATTTGTTTCATGGTAATTTAAGCATCAATACTGGATGTATCCTCCAATTAATTTTAGAGTGTAAAGCAGCTCAAATTTGACTAAATTAGTACGGGCTATTAATCAGGCTGTTGATATATCTGAAAAATAAGAACCTCTTCTCAATCTTGCCTTTCCCTAAGGGGCAACAGTGCTATTTCTTAATGCCACTGATTTGGATCGGTCAAGGGAATATGGGCAAGAGTCCATCATCTACTCCCTGGAAGGGTCTTCACATTTCCGGATCAATGCTCGCTCAGGTAAGCCATGCAGTAGAAAAGGCTATTCATGGCTGCTATCATGATGGTCGTGCGCTACCTCTATCAAAGCTGGTATAACTTTGAAAATTATAGGGAACATGAGTGGGGAGAAGCTACCATTCCTACTTGCAGGCTTCCCATAGTTATCCAAGTTACTGTAAGAACAGACTTCTGTGCTAGAAAGGCTTATAGGTTAAAGCAGCAGGTGTCTCATTATGTTCTTAAGCTCAATATAAAATTCCCTTCCATGTTTCTTTCTTCCTGTCTTGCTATCATTTATACTGATCCTCTTCAGCTTCTTCTGTTATACTTCTCCTGCTTGAAATGTTTTGGATGAAAAAAGTATGGTTCCTGGAAGAAAAAGAAGAATGGTGTAATTTCCAACATCGAGGAGCAGAATCAGTAAGATTCCAGAGAAGTGATCAAAATACATATATTACTTGGCCCTGGTTCCTGGTGACTCGGGTGTTGCACTGGTCAAGTGCTGTGTCTGCATGGATATGTATGATTATGGAGCACTGTAATACTTATAGAATACTTATAGTTGTGAAACGCATGGGGGGGAAATCAAATTTGTTTCACTATTGAACTGAACATCTGAAAATTCATTTTGTTGTCGAATTGTTAAATTGAACAGCCAGATTTTTCACGTTCACATTCAAATGTTTTCACAAACTTTTTGAAATTTTCTTCCCATTGAAAAAGTCTTTGTTGTCACCAGAAAGATATGACTATTTGGTCAGAATGTTCATTTTCACATGCAAAAGCTTTGTTCACTTCGATCAAATTTTCAAAATCAAGGCTAATGTTCACAAATTTGGGAAAAAAAATCAGTTGAATTTGTTAATTAGAATGTCATTTTGTACCTCCCTAGCTTATAGAGCATTGTAAATGGCAAGCAGCCATGCCATTATCACTCAAACAGACCTATCTCAGTCTGCTTTCTTCACCACTGGCAGCCCTGTGTTTTCAAACAAAGGAAGTGGCCCATAGTGCCATTTCCTGTGTTCAAAGAGCCCTGGTAGCTGCAAAAAAGGCAAACACTATCCTAGGATGCATCAAGAGGAGTATTGAGTCTCAATCACAAGAAGTAATTATTTCTCTTTACCTTGGTCAAACCTCATCTAGAGTTCTGTGTCTAGTTCTGGGCACCCCAGTTCAAAAAAGACATTGACAAACTAGAGCAAGTCCAAAGGAGGGCTGCCAAAATGTTTAGCGGTCTGAAAAGCATGTCATATGAGGAAAGGTTGAAGGATCTAGGGATGTTTAGCCTAAAGAAGAAAAGACTGAGAGGAGACATGATAGCAGTCTTCAAGTATCTGAAGGGCTGTCACAGTGCAGAGGGATTGTCCCTATTCTCACGTGCACAAGATGGGAGGACTAGAAACAATGGTGTGAAACTTCAAGGGAGTCAATACAGATTAGATATTAGGAAAAACTTCCTGACTGTGAAGGTGATCAGTCAGTGGAATAAGTTGCCACGGGAGGTAGTGAGTCCTCCTTCCTGGTCCCCTCCTGATGTCATTTTCTAGTTAGGAACCCAACAAAGTGTTTTGGCAAATAACTTAGCAGGATTTTTTTTTTATGACCACTTTCAGCTATGGCAGACATCCCTGTTGAAGAGATGCATAGAATGAGATATACATGCAGAAGGGAAAGAAAAGCATTGTGGGGGAATCTTTGAATCTTTTCTGTGGGTTGATGGATTTTTTTTTCCTCATACGTTATCCTTACTGAAATTAGCTGAAACTGCTCTTTAAAGGTGTACCTAATTGGATGTAACTTTGTGAGCAAAGTGGAGCAATCCATCACTGCGACACACTCATATTTTTTTAGAGAAAAACTGATTAATTTTTTCCATTCTACAGATTAATGGATATCACAGGAACTTGGGAAGCAGATGTATTTTAGTGAACCTTTTGACCTCTTGCAGTTAGGTGATCCAGATTAATTTTTAACACTCTCCTCTGTGGCCTGCCCGTTTGAATTAAAGTGACCCATAGTTGATGTAGAAACTGAAATGTAATCCTAGTTGTGTAGACAGTAGAAGATGGAAAGGAAAGGTATATGGGATCCCACAGTTGTTACCTGTCCTGTAGGTCTCTGGATCCCTTTAGTTTAATGGAGGTTTTTTCCATTGTGAGCAGTGAGAAAGATGATCATGTAGTATTAGAGACATAAAAGAGTGGGAAGTCCATTTAAGACTCACCCCTCATCATGCCCACCAGCTGAGTGTTTGCCTTTCCGCACAACCCGACTTTGTTCACCTCCTGTCCTTTTCAGCCTTTCATACCATAAAAGCAAAGACAGCTTAGAACTTTTAAGTTGGTTTATTAAAAGAAAAAGAAAAAGAATAACTAATTTGTGAGCAAGGTACAGAACTTAACAGAAATAGGCACCTAAGAATGCACTTAGGCGTGTTCTTCCCATAGAAAGTATCAGAGAAACATTTTAGAAAGAGTTACTTAAAGTACATACATACATCAAGATGGCACATCCCTAAATCTTGACAGACATAGAGTATGCATGACACTGAATTCTTACAAAACCTCCAGTCTCTCTGCTGTATATTTATGTTTCATTACATGTTTGATTGATCTGAATACACCAGGGGAATTTCAGCTGAGACATAGCAATACAAGATGCTGCAGTCTTTGGTATTTAACTTGCAATAATGAATGAAACTGAACTTTCTCCCTCCCCTACCTGCCCAGTACTCTTTCTGATCTCCAACCTTTCACTAGCAGAGGATCCTTCCATGCTTGAGGTCATACAAGGTGTTTCCTTTTCTGTCCTTTGAAATGTTACACTGTCTGTTAGCATGCTGCAAACACGTTCTCACCTAGCTGTTGGCACGGCTGAGAATATTTGGTGCTATCACCTGCAAGTAGGTATAATTTACTAATTACAAAATACCCCATATATATTATTTATATATTTTTCTTAAATACGTGCTCACCTTTCTTCTACCTCTTAGTGAGCCACAAATATTGGTGTGCCAACTTTGTTTCTCTCTCTCTCTCTCTCTTTTTTTTTTTTTTTTTTGCCTTCTGCAGGGGAAATCACCACAACATCTCTGCTGGATCGGGAAGCTAAATCAGAATATATTCTCATTGTGCGGGCAGTGGATGGTGGTGTGGGCCACAACCAGAAAACAGGCATTGCCACTGTGAGTGAAAGATATAATTCAATTTCGGACATGTTTGCAAATTATCTTCAAAATCATAGGACTTCCTTGCAGCAGAAAAACAGTTTAACCATGTTTGTCACATTTCTTCACCATTATTACAAATATTGTGAAAAGGATGTACTTGCAGAGAAAAGAGAAAACAGAATAGAATAGAATAGAAATTCCTTTGGTAGCCCCAGTGCTGCTAGCGCAAATCTCCAGTTGCTGGCCACACTGCATAAGCCACCCAGGTGTACCTTAACAAAGTGACCAGTGTCATACCAGGGCCATGGAGAGGATGGGTCAGCTGAAATTGGCAATCCTTCCCATCCAAGGTCACCACAGTGATACGATTTGGAAACCTGCATGTGAGAATTTTCAGTAGTAAATCAGTTTTCCTCTGCTTTTTCTGATATGTAGTTTGAAGAGGCTGGGGCTTCATGCACCAAGGTACAATTGTCCTGTTAGTCTCTGTTGCCACTGTATGAATTCAACATCTTGTCAGAATCACCATCCAGAGCCCAGAACTCAAGAACAAGAACAATTTCTATGATACATATTTTAATTGGGCATTTATATCCAAACATATTTCATTAAAAAAAAATATAATCTGCGTACAAAGTGTTTAGGCTGAATCAACTACTAGTGGGAGAATGCCTTTGGAAGTCATTGAACAGAAAATTGTTGTCAGAAATGTACCTGTAGGGTAGAGCACATTTCACAAGCAGTTATGCCTTCAGGAAAAGACTAGCTGATAATTTATTTATTATTTGTTTAAAACATTTTCATACTTTTTTATATTAAGAGTAAGGTAGTTTAGAAATGTTCAAAACAAAGTTCAAAACATGATGATGATGTCAATAAATACATTTTGGCATACATAGGCTATCTTGACCTGGTTTAGCACTGTTCATTATTGGATCATTATTGGATAATTAGAAGTACCTTCATAAAATATGGACAGTTCCAAATATTGATCACCTCCAGATGTGACCCCAAAGTGTGCTATTTAGCAATATTCCAGAGTAAAGCTCTTCTGGAAAATTGCTTGTTGCCTAGATCTCACATGATCTGATGTTTGCTTCTACGACGGCATGACAAAACACATCTGGGTATTTCAGCAGTGTAAATACCTGGAAGTGCAGGATTGTTGCCATTTTGGGGTCCTGCACATGCATGGTGGCCATTTTCAAGATGGTGACTCCTTGCAGAAGTGTCCAGGCAGGTAAGTGAGTATCAGTATAATAGCAAAACATGAGTTGAGAGTTCTTTTTCCCACTACAGCGATGCATGTGATATAGTCCCTATATCCAGGGTTACTTTGGGTTTGCCACATACAAGTATATAAAATCATACATGGTATAGAAAACACCATGGAATACCAGCCTGCCATCTGCATGCTAGTGCAGGCTATGATAAGCTCCAGATGGGGCCTGCTATAGTCTCAACCTGCATGCATATGGCAGGGTTCTATTTTGGAAAGTTCTTTCTTTCCTGGGTTATTGATCATGGCTGAATTCGCACTTAGGCCTCTGGTATGCAATTAGAACAGCTCTGGTACAGATTTTTCAGTTATTATCAATGCTGTACATTAGCTGGTATGTTTATTGGAATGGTGGAGTCCTAATTTCTGCTCTATGTGTGGGCAAATGTGGACAGTCTCTTTCTTTTCTCTCATGGTAAACAATGTTCTCTGGTTGACTCCTGCTTTTCTGTCAACTTGTCTTCCTCCGTTTTTTGGGGTGGGGTCTTTCTGATACAGCAGTCACTTGCATTTCCTTAAATAAACCTATAATTTCTTCATCTGCCATGGCTACTACTACTAGGATCCCTCTTACAGACTGATCCTAGTTTCCCCCCACAGTCATTACAAGCTACTCTGAGTTACTTGTTAATAACCATGGAGCTGCTATGAAAGCATTTGTGTGACAAGATGAGGCTGACAGAGTCAAACAACGTAGGATGGCTGCTGATCGTGGAAATTAATAACCATTTTGCTAGTGATCTTTCTTCGGGGAAGTTGAAATTCATCTGACATCTCACTCACATGTGCAATCCAAGTAATGAGTTCCTCCTTACTGCGTATTGTATAAAAAGCTTTGTTGTAAGCAGTACAAGCAGTATAAGCACCGTCACCCCCCACTTGTTTTTTTACATATTTTATAACAAAAGGGAATTTTTGACTATAGATATTTTATATCAGATTATTAAAAAGAACCTGGAGAAAATAGAAATGTTATAGACAACCATACATGCTCCAGGGGTTGGCCAGAATGATTGCTGAGATGTGTTTTTTCCTTTACTTTTGGCTCTTTTATAATGATATCTACAGTATACATAAATAGATCAAATCCCAAGAGAGTGTTCTATATTCAAGATTTTATTCAGATCTTGGGATTTTTGTCTGCTTGAAATGTCTTTGAGGGGCACCAGCGTTCCTGCTGGGCTTTCCAGTTAGCCTTCTCATTGCTGTGCCAAGACTTTTAGCTAAGGGCATTTGCTGCCCAGAGGGCAGATAGAACCCTATACATTTCCTTTCCTATCCATTCTGTAGAAATCCTCTTTCTTGTAGCAAGCTGCAGCCCCCAAGTGGCTTTGAACTGTACTGCCTTCTCATCTTGGGTTCCTTCTTTTCTTCCTGACTAGGGGTGTTCAGGAATGCAATTTTTGACGTTCAGTTTGTAATGAACAGAATATTCAAATATCCAAATCCATACAAATAAAGAAAAACGAACGTCTGGATATTCAAACTGATACAAATACATTCGTATCTATTCATACAAATATTCAATACATATCCAATGATACGAATCTCATAAGCATCCCGTTTTCATCCCGTACAGATATGTATGCAATGTGTATGTATCGATACGCATAGGAACGTCTAAATTATTTGTACAAATAACTCAGAATATTTGTATTCATATAAATACTAAAGTATGAATGTCTGAATTTGTCTGAATTCATACGAATAATGAATAATACAAATATTTGTGTACATCCCTAATCCTGACCTTTGCAGTAAGCTAGACCATCAGCTTCAGCTGAGTTCATTTTTGGGGTGGGTGGGTGTAGCAGGACGAGCACCCCCCAAGCGTGTCTTCACACCCCAGGGGCCACTCTACTTGCTGGTATGGACCGAGCGAAGTCACATGAAACTGACGTGGATTTTTGTGGTTTATTTAAAAATAAGAGAAGTTCAAAAGCTTGAGCAAAAGTACAAAAATAAATCATTCAGCAAATAAAAGGTTCCTTCATGCTTGTGCATGAGGTACAGCCTTAGTTACAAAAGCATAACATCAGCATTCATTTGCCTCTTGGTAGCGTAGCATAATAGAGTTCAGGAACAAGAGCATGTACAGAGTACAGACAAAATAGTATCAAAGATTCAGGCTAGAATCAAGATAGGTAAAGGTTAGATATCACATAGCTAAAACATTCCTACTATATACTCTTTTCAGGCTAGATCACGTGTTACACATAAGCCAATAAGCAGTGTACAAGCTGAGGTCACTTTTGATGGTTAACTGTCTTGAGAACTTGCCCTTTGATCCAAATTGGATGCAGTGGCTCCCAATTAGCCTTATCTTGTCCTTGAAATGCCAGGTGCTTCTTGGCTCCAGGCAGAGTTTCAGTTAAGGGTAGAAACTTCTCTTCCAGACTATTCTCACAGACTAGGGCCACATCCCCATTAGAAGCTTAATCCAGTTTCCCTAAACCGAAATAACAGAACCAGATGCAAATGCGAATTTGCCTGATCCCATTACTTTCAGCCAGAATTGCATTCAGTCTGGATTCTGAGGACGTACGTGACTCAAGGGGGGACTCCAGTGGCTACTTTTTAAAAACCGCTTTTTGAGGCTGCCCTGTCCCCTTCCTCCTGCCGTGAATGTGCCACCCATAAGGGACCCCTTCAGGGAGCCTAGCTGGGTGGCTGCTGCTTGCCTGGATGGAGGAAAAACGGCAGCGGGCAGCCAGCTATTCTTTCCCCTCCTCTCCTCATTGCTCAGGGCACACAGCAGCAGCAGCAACTCAAGCCCCCTTCCGCTTAAACATTCACACATCTCCCCAAACCTGCAGCAGCTGCTTTCCTTTCTTTTCCCTTTTTTAAAAGGTCAGTGGCAAGATCGTTATCAGGTGTGAAGTGCTTGGATTGCTACAGTGGATTACTTGGATTGCTACTAGTGCTGCTGCTTTAAGGGGTGGATTTTACAGCTTGCTTCGGAAGCAAGCTATTGGGGGAGGGAAACTCTCATCCCTTAATATGGAAGGGCCCCCACAGTAAAAAATGTAAAACGTTTCAAGTGCATGAACCGGAGTGAGACCTGTTGAAATGAGGATTAACATTTACAATGCTTTGGGGCGATTTAACACGCGGAAAGCGTGTTAAGCCAAACTGACGTGGGGTCTGCGAGGATTGAAAACAGTTTGAAACTGAAATAAGGTTGTAATGGGGATGCGGCCTTGATGTTACCAGAAAATTCTAAGATGGAAACGGTTCGGCTTTTTACTTTACACTGATGGTGACAGGAATTAGTGGTTCCTGCTACAGTGGGGGGAGTTGGGAGTTGGTTGGTTTGCACTTTTCCAGCCATCTCTTGTCTGTAGGTGGGATAAATAAATAGGCTTAATATTGGCTTGATCAGAAATTTACAGAGGTCATTATGAAAAGATATATAGAAGACAAATCTGTTTGGTTTCACTGCTACTTTGTGACCCATCTTCTAGCATGCTTGCAAGGGAGTCAGGCAAAGCTTTCAGTGGAATCCCTTTTCAGTCCATCAGATGCATGTTGTTTTCCTATGTCTGCTTTTTCAAAATTCTCCCCTTATTGCTTCCTGGAATTTTAGAGCAATTCTGCACTAGTAGATATACCAGACCAATGAGTATACTAGGAGCATCTCTTCTGCACAATGGTGCAATCTAAGGGAGATCCCTGAGCCTTCTTTCGATCACACCAGCATTCGAAAGGGAGGCTCCTGGTATACTTGCTGGTCCAGGTTACTGACCAGTGCAGAATTGCCCTTAGTCGCTCTAAACACTGCTTTGCATTTCACCTGCTCCTTATATAAAGACAGCATTACATGACAGCACTTCCAAATGTTATGATTGCTGTGTTTTTTCTACAGGAAACAAGTAAATCATGCTGGCATCTATATAGTGTATTGTTTATTCAAGGCGAGGAGCATAATGTGCACACTTTGTGTGTTTGTTTCTTTTATTTAAAACAAGTCCTGCACCCTTCATTTAAAAATCCGTCAGTTGACAGTAATATAAATGTCAGCATAAAATTTTCCATAAAAGCAATAAAACCTTCATTAAACACAATGATCTGTTAGTTACCCATGTGATGGCACCAGCAGCTATTGTATGACTCAGTACAAAAGTGTGTTTTAAGCCAGCACAGAAAGCTGAAAAGGGCTGAGGTCTGCCATAATTTGGGAAAGAAAGTGCTCCATAGACATGGGCATGACAGTGGATGAATCTCTACAAATAGCATTATACTCAGAATCTACAGATCTCGTGGAGGGAATGTGCAAATATGGTGAAATATATCACTCCGATCTATCATTAACATACAGAATTGTCACAGCCCACATTATTTTCTAGTCCACTTGGGACATTTCCTCTTCTTTCCAGAAAGAAAAGTTCTAGGGTGTTTGCAGGCGAGATATGAAAATGCAATCAATATACAGTCCACATTTGCACTTCGAGAAGCCTTAGTCCACAATTTGGTAGTTTGCACATTAGCAGAAGAGCGCACACTTAGTACATGTGTTCGTGTCTACACTGGTCAATATCTCTGTACCCAGAGCACTGAGAGGGGGCTCCCCCTCTGCAACAGTCTTTTCCTGCTGTTTTATCTCCCATCAAATGATGAGATCACTCTGTCACTCAGTCTAAATTTCTCATTACCCCCCCCCATTTTCCTCCACTTTTCCAACCCCTTTATCTAAGACTCTTGGTCTAGGTTTTACTACAGAGTGGGAAAACGATAATATTTTAGTAGGTGGACTTGTACTGAGTCCATTGTCATGGATGCCTACCCCCCTCACAGTCTCATGGAAGCTGATGGATTTGTGAAGGCTCTGGACATTTCCGGTTGGCATGGCTGGAGCTCATATTGAGGCTCTTGTCTCACTTTGGAATAATGAGTTGCATAGAGCTGTTGACATGATTGCTCCCAAGTGTCCTTAGAGATCCTACAGAGCTCAAAAGACACTATGGTATAGTGAGCATCTGCATGCAACAATAATAGGAGGGCCGACAGCTGGAGTGCAAGTGGCGTAAATACCACTGTAAATCTGGGCAAATTTGTAGTAGAGGTGACAGCAGAGAAGGCTTACTTCTCTGCCTCAATTATGTTCTTAAATGATTGTACAGCAATCGAACTTTCTGGACAATTAAAGGTATGTTTTCATCTAACCGCAGGATCCAGTTATAGTGTAAAACTTTTCTAGACAGAAAACTGGACTCTACCCTCTGGTCCTTCTATTTTTAGTTGCTGCGGACTGAAGAGGTAGACGAGCTGTTTGCAGGGGGTTTTTTTTAATCTGCTTGTCTCCTTGAGCCTTGTCCATCATGGGTAATAAAAGCTAACTGATGGGTAAGGAAGGGTGAGTCCAGGGAGTGATCAACACCTCCTTGAAGGAGGGGGAACTGTGGTCTATCCTCCCCTTAGGAGGTCCTCCATGGATCCAAAGGTATTTAGTAACAACCACCCGATTGTTAATATCTCCTTTGGGGGCAAAGTATTGAAGGGAATGATGACTACCACCCTGCAGGCGTGCTTAGGGGAAATGGCTTATCTGGACCCATTTCAATCTGACTTCAGGCAGGTTATGACATTGAGCCTGTCTCAGTCACCCTGATGGATGATCTTTACCAGAGATGAACAAGGGCAATGAAACCCTGCTGGTTCTTCCTCAGCACCCTGGATATCATTGACAATGGTATCTTGCTGGAGCAACTCTGGGGATTGGGTGGTACTGTTTTACAGTGGTTTCCTATCCCTGAGGTAGGTTCCAAGAAGTAGCACTGGGGGGGGGTGTTGTTTGACACCTTGAGAATTATCATGTCAAGTGACTCGGAACAATTCTAGAAAAAAATCAGACTACTACATGGTATAAATATGAGGAGAAATGAAATGGATCAAGGGCAGATAGGCATTCAGGAGTATATCTCTTAGGACTGGGTCTGCAAAAAAGTACAGATGTGGATGCAGCCACAGCATCGGCACTAATTTTCATTGGTTTTCTTAAATCACATGAAAAATGTACAGAAATCGTATGGGAAGCTTATGAAAAGACCATACGACCTAGACTGCATTGTCTAGGGAAAGAAATAGTAGATGTTCACATCTCTGTTTCTATTGCCATGTCTTCTCTTTTCCCCATTCATTTACTCCTTTCCAACCTTTTCTCAGTATGTTTTTGGCTTTCCAATATCTGTCTGTTTCTTCATTTCCCATCCACTTCTACATATGTATAAAAATAATAATTTGAGCCCCTGTTGATGACTCTTCAGACCATCAGCAACAGCTCAGTCAACAGGTGATTGTCCTACAGCACTTAAGAGGAATGCCAAGCTGTTCAACTAATTTAAAAAGGCAGTGAGAAAGTAAGGCAGTTTTTTTAGTGCTTGCCTGAGCAGCTCTGGTCTGCCTCTGGCACAAGAAGATAAGCAGAGCTCTGCTGGACTGGATCACCGGTTCACCAAATCTAGCAGCTTGTTCTTTTGGTGGCCAACTTCCTTTCTAAAATGATGCTGCATCCAGAAGCCATCATAGCTGGCACGTCACCACCTTTAGCTACTGTTTCCACATAGGCCTCGGGTAACAGAGGTGATTTCAGGAGCATCCTTAAGCAACACACTAATCTGCTTAAAGGTAGAGATATGGACTTCGTCTGGCACGCATCAGGTGGCCAGGGGCACCCCAGTTGGTGGAATTCAGAACCAAGGTTTCAAAACAGTTGCTGATATTGGTAGTAGAGACTAAGAAAAGGTGGGAAAGGGGATACGTCTCTCTTTCCCTGAAGTTTTGTTAAAGATGGTAGAGTGAAAGGTGTGTAGTGAGTAAAGAACACTGCTGGTAGAACTAAAAACGAATAGTGTAATTTGTTTGATCCTTTAATGGGATAAAGAACAGAACCCAGAGTTACTAATCCCTGTGCTCACAAGTGAAGGAGGAAATCCATAACCGTGTTTCACTTGAATAGTAAGGGTGTTTCCGCACAGGGGCAAATAAAACCGGATCTCTGGCATCCGGATTTATTAAAACTAAGGGCAATGTGCATGCTCAGAATGCTCCTGAGGGCAAAGGCTGCTACTGGCAGCCCCAGCCACCCAGGAGACGCCCAGGACGCAGGCACGCTGCATCCTGGGCGAAGACCTTCACAATGAAGATGACCACGGAGAGGTAAGGAGGGGATCATCCGTGTTTCTAGCTGGGGAGGCTAGGGTGGGCTTTTGCGAAGCTCACCCTGGCTCCAGAAGCGGAGCCAGGGCGAGCCGTGGCAGCAAGGTCCCCCGGCTCACCATGCTTGGCTCCGGCGAGCCAATCATGGCGAGCCGGGGGCGGGCGGCTGTTACTTACACTTGCGCTGTGCGAACGCATCCTAAATGGATGCGTTTTCACGGCGCAAAACCACTTGGGAAGTGGTGTGTAACTAACACCCATTAGCACAGATTAAGCACGGGTAGGTGCGGATGCACCTCCTGGAAGTGTGCTTAATAGTCCCCTCTAATGCGGACGTGGCGGCACCAAACCGGTTTTGCTGCCGAAATCTGCATTAAAGAGGGATGCTAAATGCGGACACGCGTGGCCGGAAGTGTGCTAAAAATGCACATGAATGTGGACACGCGTTTCCCAATCTGTGCTTAATGGGTGTTAAAGCCCCTGTGCGGAAACACCCTAACGGTGCTCTGAAATGAACAAGGGAACAAGCAGCTTCCGTGGAACAAGAAGAGAGAACGTTTGAAGAGTGATGGATGGCGCATTGCTCTTCTCTGCTATCGCCAAGAAGGAGGAAGGTGCTTTGGCAAGGTAGACAGCAGGATATTCTGTTTGTCTAGCTAACCAGGGATGTTTTGTTGGAAGGTTAGAAGCGTCCAGCATGATGGCAAGGAAAGGCCTATTGTTATAGTGAGAAACTAACATTGCTGTTGCCAGACATTGTAAACTGGAAAGGTGGACTTCTCAGACTACAAGCACAAATTGGCAAGTAATGAGATTTCTGTCGGATTAGGATTGATCAGCAAAATACCCACAAGATTGCTACAAAGGACTCCCCACTGAATTTTGATGAGCAATACAGTATTGTTATGCTTGGCTATGAGGAATCAATAGATGTTCATTCCACCTCTGATAGTTCAAGAAAGGGCTTCTGTGAAGCCTTAAAGCCCTAAATAAGCCAACACTGAACCCCTCCCAAATTCTTGTCCTCGTGATCCTTTAAATCCAGCCAAGAATATAAACCAAGCTTCTTGACTGACTGTGGCTGTACATCAGATGAGAATTTGCTGAAGTACCTCATCCCCAGTTATCTGCTTAAGTTTATAATTGAGTTCATAATTCATTCTGTTTTGTTATCTTGGACCCTGGAGGTTGATTGTGATCACCGTTGCATCTTATGCAGAAATGTGCACCTCTAATCCAGACTATCTGGTAGGGGTGTGCACAAATGCAATTTTTGAGATTCGATTCAAATTGAATATCCGAAGATTCAAATTGATTTGAATGTTTAAAATTTGAATGTATTCATAATCAATTTGAATTGAATACATTTGTATCTATTTGTACGAATATTTGATTCATATTTGAAGATACAAATGTCGACAACATTGTATGTGTCCTTGTGCATCCCGTTTTTATCCTGTACATATCCGTACAAATGCTTATGGACACAAATAAGATGCATACAGAAAAGTATGTAATGCATACTTATCCGTACACAAATGAATGCCCTAATAATTCATATGAATGATTCAAAATTCATTCGAATGTTAAATTCAAAAGTCGATATTTGATCGAATTTCAAATGTTTTGAATATTCGTGCACATCCCTACTATTTGGCCCATACAGGATGGCTGACTGAAAAAATGTCCCTTTGACCAACAGCCTTCGCCATTCCAGCCTCTTCCCAAAGATTCTCTGCTCTTTGCTTGCACCTGGCCAGTTTACCAGAGTGAACCCAAACCTGACAGCATGGCTTGCAGACCTGCAGGGTTTTGCGTTTTAGCCAACACTGGGGAGAGAGAGGTTAGATTTAAGGATTTCTGGTAGTTTTGCATTAAAGGAGTGCAGATCACTCCAAGTAATATTAAATTCAGTACAGTTGTCTTACCAGGATTCAGTTTCAGTTTCTGACCCAAATTCATTTCAGTCTGTAACCAGGCAGTGAGGATGCGCCAGGAGGATGTGTTCTGATCCAAATCTGATGGAAAGACAGAACCAGGTGTCATCAGCTTATTTTGGCACTTCCTTCAAATCCCTTGATGAAAGCTTCTGTTGGAGATAAGATCTGAGGTTTAGGTTGAACTAGTGACAGTAATGCTCAGACTCAAGAGTTACTCTTCTGCTTTGCCAGCCAATGCTAAATCACAACAGCTCAGAACCAGCGAATAAGGACAGTTGTGAAACTGCTTTGACAGATGCACAGGACTGGTGCCAAAGGGAGAGAAAACGATCCAGATCCCATTGGAACATGGACTCCAGGCGTGACAGTGACTGTGTCATTGCACAGAGTTGGATCATAAATGCAGAGCTTTAGAGTGAGAGTTTGGACGCTGCATTTTTCCTGGTCTCTGCATATACTGCAAGTGATGTAGTAAAGATTTGTTAGAGTCTTCTTGAGCCTTGTTCTTGGAAAAGCAGGGTCACAAACCAAATGAGAGCAACACTAGTGGCACAATTTTATTCTTGATTATAATCTATTTTCCATTTCTACGCTTGAGCATGAAAGCACTGGACTCCAGAGGAGATATACAATAACAGTTCAATTACCTCCTATTTGCAGTGTTGAATGATTACCCTTTGAGCTGGTATTTGAACACTACTGGAAACATGAATGCCATTGATTGTAGAAATGCTTTGCCTGTGTTTGACATTGCAGTTTGGGAGAAGAAAGGAGAACAATTTTTTAATAGAGCAGTCCTAGCTTATCTATTCAGAGGGAACTCATAGTGCATTCAGTAGGGCTTACTCCCAGGACTACGGCCTGAATACATTCTTGTAATTCCCATTTTAACTTACTCCTAGTTTACCTAAATAGGAGTTGAACCTGTGACTAAAATGGAACATTAGCTGAAGTTCTACTGCTTAGCTTTAAAACTCTGTGTGATTTTTGTTTTCAAGAAACTTCAATAAAACTCCTTACTAAAGATTCTTGAATAAGTTTAGTACTCTTGAAATAGAAAAGCAAGTCTTGTGAGTAAGTTACCGGTTATAGAACAGATAATAGAGAACAGGGGTAAATGGATATTCGTTAAGCTGGGAAGCATATCAGGTACATATCTGTTCATATCAGATATGTATCTGTTCTCATCAGATACTTATCAGATGTTTGTATGAATAGATTTATATCGAATAGAATTTTACCACATTCAAATGTGATCTATTTGTACGAATATGGATTTTCAAACAATCGATTAGTTTCACATAGAATGCCCAAAAAACATCTGTGCACATCCCTACTGATAAGAGGTGGTGACTATCCCCCCATCTCCAAATGCTATACTTATACCTCTGGTTCTTTTCAGGTAAATATCACGTTGCTGGACATTAATGATAACTATCCAGTATGGAAGGATGAACCATATTTTATTAACTTAGTGGAGATGACCCCTCCAGATTCTGATGTGACAACGGTATGTAAATACAATTAACAAAAGTGAAGACTTTTCTCCTGACAGTCAAAATCATCATTTTAATTTTTCTATGTACAGATTACACTTGTTTGACTGTTCATTCTGGATCTTGAAAACCTTTCTCCTCCACTGTGTGATTCTAGACCCTAACATGCTTGAGGAAGCACAAAATAGTAGGCGGCAAACACAGTCCTTGAATGGCTTCCCCAATCTTCATCCACTGAAAACATGATATGGCCTTTCTCTTTATGTAGATGCACACAAGGGGTGTGTGTATGTTTGAAAGTAATAATTTTGGCCATTTCTACTTTCCCAGCCTTGCTTGCGACCTCCTTCAAGGACCTCTCTGAAAGGCATTGATTTAAAGCCTTTCAAATCCCTCTGGCAAAATAAAAGAGAAGGAAAAGGAGAATTATTCTCCATCGCACTAAGAGAAAAATGACGGGCGTGAAGCAGAAAATAAATGAGGGGAAAGCGGAGAGAATCCACAAAATCATCAAACAGGAAAGTCTGTGTTAAAAAAAAAAATACCATAATGAAACATTAATCTTATAAGGAGGAGGGGAAGGAGTAAGGACTCTGGTGCAAGTTCACTGTATAGAAATTAACTCTCAGTTACCCTAACTGGCCCTTGAGCTCTTTCTCCCTGTCCACCATCCATAAAAAAGCTTTGTTCCCTGACATGGCTCTAGTTGCCTCTACTTGTGTTCCTGTGAGGGAATATGTGTCTGCATAATGCAACATGAAATGAATCATGTGTGTGTGCTGATCAAATTTGTTTAAAAAAACACACACAACTGCTTTGGAAGTCCAAATCTGGTCTTCCTGTTCAATTAAAAGTAGATTCACTGAAGCATTGTCACCCATCTTTGTTCTGCTCTGAAGAACCTTTTCCACTCGCCTTGTAGTGGATAATCATGATATCTGCATGTATTTTTGTTATGATAATTAAGTCTTTCTAAAGAAGACATTTAGCCCTGAAAGTGACTTAGGCTGTGATCAGACATGGCAAAAAAGCATCTCCAAGGCATCTCTAAGGCAGCTTACAAGTGATTTCGAGATGGGATTGTTCACACATCAGTCTGCCCCTCCCAGTCTCCTAAATATTCTGAGCTAGAACAGAGTGGTTAAAGACTTAGGAACACATGGGCCACCCACTGTCTCTCTGAGGTCCCTCCTTTGATATGGCTGAACACAGCCTCAAAATAACATAAAAGACTTTAAAACAGACTAAAACAGAGATCAGTAAAAACAAACAAAAACTGAAAAATTGAATTAATTTGCAATCAGAAGATCTCGAATTAAAGATGATCCCTAGATGATTCTTCTTTTTCTTGCTCTATTTCAATTATAACTGTATGATCTTACCATTGCATTACCATTGCAGGTATATTGAGAATAAATAATAAAGGAAAAATACATGGTTTGTCTCTTATTCTTTTTTTAAAACTTAATTTTGCCATGACAGCCAAATGCCAACAGTTCTGCATGTGCTTATTTTAAATTATTCCTCTTGTTTTTAAATAGTTCCCCATTATTTTTGTTAGAGGCTGTATGGCAAAATCAGGCATTAAATCCAATAACAGACACCCTTATATGGTATTACTCTTAGACCCTTTCTGCACTGGGCTTTATTCTGGATTATATCTCAGAAAAGGAACCTGCTACCCACATGCTAGTGCAGACTAGGGGTGCGTACGAATGCAGTTTCTGGGATTTGATTCAAAACTTTAAAATTTGAATTTACCCAAATTCGATTCTAATTAAGCAAATTTGATTCTATTCGTTCGAATTTTTATTTGAATTTGCACTTACAAATGTTGACAGTATTTGTATGTGCCTGTACAAATTGTTACACATCCCATATGCATCCGTACGCATCCATACACGTCTATATGCATCCCATTGTTATCCTGTATGCAACCCCTTTTTGTCCCGTACGGATCCATACACATGCGTATGGATGTGGAAAAGATGTGCATGTGCAAGTTCACATCATGTATGGACCTGTATACCTACAAATGTCCAAATAATCTGAATAAATAGATTCAAAATTCATTTGAATGTTTAAATTCAAATTTATGGACATTCGATTAGAATTTGAATGTCGAAATTCAGCAGAATTCAACCAAGTTTCAAGTGTCTACGAATAGTTGTGCACATCCTTAGTGCAGACTATAGCAGGCTTTGTTTGGGGTCTGGCATAGTTTACACCAGCATACTGATGACAGGTCCCTATTCTGAGATATAATCCAGAATAAGGCGTAGTACAGAAAGGGCCTCAGTGTTAATCAAAACAGAATCTTGACCTCATATTCTAATCTTTTCCTTCCTTCCTTTATTTTTAAAAAACTGCAATTATTTATGTAAGATGCAGTTGCCATTGTTTATAATAGATAATGTTAGCCTAAAAGGAGTGCCAGGGTTGGAACAGAGAGTGCTAATGGTCATTGAGAGCCCAGATGTCTGTATGAACATAATAGGTTATGAACCCATTAGGTCAACTTCAAATTACAGTATGCATGAAGGAGAAAGGAAAAGCATCATCAACCTTTGAGCTACTGGTTGTTTGGGTACTGCTAATTTGGGGGTGCCACCCTTGTTGGTTAGTTCAGAATGCCTTTGTGAATTCATTACATTATACCAAGCATTATCAGTTAGTAATTTGGCTGAACTATAATTATAATAGAGTGTTGGGATTTTACACTTGTAGTAGTAAGGGTTCCTTAGATTATCAATACTATTTTTATAAAGGAATTTTGTTTCTTAAAAACTGAGAATTTATAATGTAGCATGATAGACAGTTCTGTTGAAATAAGATGGCAAAGCCTGCCTGTATGAATCTTATAAGCAGTTTGGTCCTATCACAAAGGAACTGACTTCTCATATACTTGCTTTTAATAATTCTGTGTTTCTTGCACATTGTTGCATTGTCACATTTGAAGTGCCGTTATTATAACACAAAGAGTGCAAAGCCAGATTTTTCAGTAGGTTCCTGTGTCGTGTGCTTAGATACAAGGAAATCTTGTGCAAATTTAGAGTAATTTGCATAGATATATTCTGAAGTGAAAGAGGGAGGAATTATGTCTTTATCTATCACTATTTCATCACTCTCTTGATCCCTGTAGGTGGTAGCTTTTGACCCAGACCTAGCAGAAAACGGTTCCCTCGTGTACAGCATTAGACCACCAAATAAATTTTACAGTCTTAACAGCACCACAGGGAAGATTAGGACAACTGGAGTTGTGTTGGATAGAGAAAATCCAAACCCTCAGGAAGCGGAGCTCATGAGGAAGATTGTGGTCTCCGTTACTGATCGTATGTTTGTGTCAATTTTTTCTGTTACACTTTTCATTCAGTAAACTATCTCTTAACTTTGGTTTGCACATTCTTAAATATTTATTTCCATATTCTTATGTGTTGCATATGTATTTATATGTATAACTCCCCACCTGGAAGCCTCAGGGTGGATTGCAGATACAAGCTGTGTATTACAAACTGCAAAAAACAATTAAAATCATGAAACTTTTTTTTAACTCGAAAAATTATAAAATTGTTTTGTAGAAGCTGTACCATCGAAGAAAGGGAGGGCAAAGCTGATAGTTGACGCAAGAATCTTCACTCTTTATACCACGTAAGGTGGTGAGATAGACAACAAAACCTCCCCAGCAGATCTCAGTACCTAATCCTGGGAGCCTAAATTGTTTAGCACTTTCTATATCAGCTCTAGCACAAATCCACAAGTAGTTCAGATATTTTAAGGTGTGTATGATTTGTACCAACCAGCAACACAGAAGCTGCATCACTTGCAACTTCTAGGCCATCTTCAATGGTTTCCTCACCTAGAGCAGATGACAAGATGATGATAGTCCTGTTTGGACTTCATAGCTGGCAACTCAGCCAAAGATGGATCTAGGCCCACTTATCCACTGCTTCCACATGGACCTTAAGGGACAGAGATGAATTCTGGAGTACATGGAAGCTACACACTTCTCTTTCCAGGAGAATGCAACACCATCAAGAACAAGCTGTTCCTCTGCTACCTGAACTCAACCCGATTCACAAAACAGGATTTCGTCAATGATCTAAAGGGATATTAATGTTGTTGGCATCCTTCTGTCTCAAAAGAAAATGGAAAGAAACTGAGCATGAAGACATGGAAACTTTTATTTGCTTGGGCTTCCTGCCTAGGGCCTCCCTTAGATTTCACCAATGTGGAAAGGGAGCCTTCTACTAAGCTTGCTGACCTAATATATTGGCCAGTGTAGTTTCACCAAGAGTTTCCCTCTTGACCTCACATGTTTGATCCAAAGGAATGTAAATGCATCATATGGCAGCACATTGGCTGCAGGAGCTGCCACAGAGATTACCTGTGTCCCATTCAACGCCCTTAGGGGCTCCACTACAGATTTTCTGTTAGGGTTTATTCTCTCACATACTTTGCAAGAAGGGGAACTCCTAGTATGCCCCAGCACAAGGCATACACACTGCATAGAGATTCATCTATCCTGGAAGCATCTCCACATGTGCCAGAGTATCCCCCAACCCAGATAGCTGTGGAGCATGTTTTCGTACTACATAGCTATACTAGGTGCCAGCTAGTACAGCTCAGCATGCTCCGTCTGCACCTTTTCTGGGTGAGCGGACCATGCCACAGGTCACACAGGTACTGTGGGTCCCACCAGTTGCCACAGCAACAGCATCTCCCATGCCCATTGGCAACATTGCTGAAGCAAAGCAAATGCTGCTAGTATAGCATTTGCATTTATTCAGCACATAATGAAATGCCAGGTAACTTTGGGTGGATCAGGTGTTCTGAAGTATGGATGTCCAATTTTTCTGGCTTTTTCCTCTAACAAAGGTGTGAAAGGGTCCACAGATTTCCACCCTGGAATGTCTTGTCTGAGAAAAGAATGTTCTTTCCTCTTCTGCTGGGCTTCTGGCAATGTACTTAAGACATGGCCCTTATAAACAGATACTCACCAACCTAATCCAGTGAAAGAGTAGTTTGAAGATACATCCAGCTACAAGTAGTGGGTGGAATATACATGAAGAAAGCATCAGGGGATGCTAGGGTCTTGACATTTTGAGAGTACAAAGTGGGAATAGTCAATAGTCATGGCATGGATGCTGAAGTCCTCTGGTGTCATAAAGGAGTGAGCTTCTAACACTACATTTGCAACAACCTCCATTAAGCTTACTCCTGGAGGCTATAGAGTAGCACATCCCTATTCTGGTCGATAGCCGTCAAAAAGGAACAATCCCTCAAAATTGGTCACAGAGCCATCTGCTGAGAAGGAGAGGATGTTTATGAATGAGATTTTCTCCTGGCTGCTCCACTGATTTTGAACATTGCACCATGTTTCCTGGAAGAAAGTCCAGGACCTCCTAGCACAGTAGCTCAGATTTCAATAATGCATGCTAGGATGGCTCTGTCATGCAAGATCAAGTAATGGATAACAGATTACTTATTTTGGACTGAATTGGCATTCACTAACACCACCACCAAGCCAGGGAGAGCTATTGTAAAAGCTGTATTTTTCCTCCATAGCTCATTGAACAACTTTATCCCATAATAGTTACACAACAAGAATGGCAACAATTGTCGATTGTTTGATAGACAATCTCTAATTTTCCACTGTGACTGCATTATGATGCCATTTTTAGAATATGATTTTTCAATGAAAACAAATGGTAAATTATGCAAATAAGGATGAACAAGGGTGTTTTCGTGATATCTTTCCCCCTTGATTTTTGGATATTCAGTACAGCACATTCTAAGAAAGTTCTCTTTTGCATTTTTCAATTAAATTCTTTGTCAATGAGGTTAAAGCTGTGACTCTTCTGATCTCTGCAGGTGGACGGCCACCACTGCGGGCCACTAGTAGCGCAACTGTTTTTGTAAACCTACTAGACCTTAATGACAATGACCCCACTTTCCAGAACTTGCCTTTTATCACAGAGATTCCTGAGGGTCTTCCAGCGGGCTCATCAGTCTTCCAGGTAAATCTTCTTGTCCTTTTTTTTATTTCAACATGTTAACTGAAATCAGTTTATTGAAGTGTTCTGGGCAATGTTGCTGTGTATCTTTGATGCCCTAACAGCCTTTTGCACTCCCCATTTTTATTTGTATATCCCCTTTCCAAAAGAAAATTTTGCCCAAGGTGGTTTACAACAAACAGAAAATATAACAGTCAGCTTGGGAAAGGAGTGTAATCACCTAATATTAACTAGTGCTCACACTTGCAAACACTAGATAACTACAGCCCACACCCTGGGCGATTGGTCACTCACCTGTAACCAGTCCTGGGGCCGTTCCTCTTCAGGGTGCCACCATTTTGTTTGCAGCACCCTCGGCAATTACACATGTGTCAGCACCATCGCTATGACGACGCTGATGTTCTGCGCATGCACAACTGTGTCTGTGGTTGTCCAAGGTACCAGCACACTTGCACAGCACCTCAGACAACCCCAGAACCCTGGAAAAAATGTGGATGCTCACCACTGGGCACATCAGGTAAGTAATTAGTTAAGGTTAGTAAAGGTGTGAAGCACGATTTCATTCTCTACACCTAGTGGATGATTAGGGAACTTCTGGGAAGACAGGGGACGCCTGAAGGCTGTAACAGCCTCCTCAAGGTACAGATGCTCTTCTCCAGAAGTTCCTTAATCAGGCTGTGATCAGACAAAGCAAAGACAAAGAAGCATCTCTGAGCCCCCACCCATGAACATTTTAAAATAGAATATACAGATTAGAGATGGAGTAAGAACACAAGTGCCACACTACCATCTCTAAGGTGCCTTTGAGATACTTTTCTTGGTATGTGTGAAGACAGCCTTGTCCAATTTTAGAATGTTAATCTATTTAAATTGTGTGTGTGTGTATTGCCAGTCATTGCTACAGAAGCTCCAGTGCTGGTACCGTTGCTGGTTCATCATAGATGTTTTTCCCCAGTTTTGTTTCTCAATGTAAATTTTTTTTCATAGGTTGCTGGTGACTGTCAAGTCCTAGTCAGAATGCTAATGTGAGAAATCAGAGGCTTTCCTACTTCACCTTCATTGAAGCCTCAGACTGTGATTAAACACAGCAACTATATATCTGAGGTGACTTAGAGAAGGCTTTGAGGTGGGATTGTTCCCACACCAGTCTGCCCCTCCCCCTCTCGTGAACATTCTGTGCTAGAAAAGGTGGATTAGAGAAGGGCTGGGAACACGGGAGCCACACACTGTCTCTCTGAGGCCCTCCTGAGGTTCCCCTTTGTTATGTCTGAGCACAGCCTCAGTCTTCTCTCATAGACTCCCATGCCTGCAACATGTATATTGCCGAAAAACATTGCTTTAAACCGAATGGGGCCATTTGGCAATACAAACAGCAGGCGTGCTGCCTCATGTTGTTCTACAACAGGGGGCCGAAGCTGAAGCCTTTTTTTTCTAGAGCTATAGTTTAAACTAGGAGCCTTGCACCAGCAATTTGTGAGAGGAAAACATTGCATTTAAGGATGGACACTACACATCCAAAGATTGCATTGCAGTTGGTCCTGTTTATGTGAAGGGAAGGACAGGGAGATTTTTTTTTTTCATTTCGTTGAAACTCATGAGAAAACTTTCCTGAACTTTTGCTTTTCACTTTAGGTTGTAGCCATTGACCTGGATGAAGGCTTGAATGGTCAAGTGACATACCACATGCAGGTGGGCATGCCTAGAATGGACTTTGTCATTGACACCAGTACTGGACTTATCAACTCCACAGCTGTTCTCGACAGGGAAAGGATTGCTGA
Source organism: Aspidoscelis tigris stejnegeri (assembly GCA_023333525.1). Lineage (NCBI taxonomy): Eukaryota > Metazoa > Chordata > Lepidosauria > Squamata > Teiidae > Aspidoscelis > Aspidoscelis tigris. The sequence goes on from JALMGA010000002.1 coordinate 101,280,746, forward strand.
GTACTACCTCAGGGTGGTTGCAAGTGATGCAGGAGCCCCATCCAAGAGTTCTACTAGCACTCTCACTGTCAGAGGTGAATAAAGGTCTACAATGCTCTGAATGTTCTCTCACTGGTACTGCTGGGACATGGAAGATGGTCTTTAAAGCTTACAAAAGGCTTTCTTGGTGCTTCTAATGCTGTACATCAGATAATCCCCTGTGTTTGGATGGATAAGTACCACTCCCCTTAGAAAATTTGCATTTACTAACAAATGAGTATGTGGACTACTAGTGGTCTATGGAACACTTCCCTGAGGAGGAGAGTCCAGTGCTCAGAACTGCAGCTTGATCAACCGTGGATGTTTGTTTGTTTGTCTGTTTGTTACGTCCTATACCCAAAGGTTTCAGGGCCGGTGACAGCAGTAGGGATGTGCATGAATATTCGTAACATTCAAAGTTCGTTGTGAATTTGGCCAAATTCGGACATTCATATTCAAATCTAATGTTGTCACATTCACAGACTGACATTCAAATTCAAATTCTGTGCTTCAATACATCTATATGAAGCTTTGTATGGGATTCCTATGGGATTGAACATTAGTGTCAAATTTGAACCCCACTACATTTGAAGGGGATCTATTCAAACAAAAATGGACTTTCTTGCATTCGATTCAATACAAATGGAATTAAAAAAAAAACATTCTTGTGCATCCCTAGATAGCATTACAAAACAAAACATAAAATGAACAAATTCACATAATAAAATACTAAAGTAATAACTTAATGTGGGGAAGGAAGATCAACCAAAGGCCAGGGTGTTTTTCTGAAAGTGTTAAGTGAAGGTGCTTGGTGCACGACAGCAGGCCCTGTCCTGGCTCCCCACCCTCTCAGCTACTGAACGAGGTGATACAACCAAGAGGCCTCCCATGAGGATCTCAAGGCACAGGCAGGTCACTATGGGAGAAAGCATTCCTTTAGATATTTAGGGTTCAAGCCATTTAGAGCCCTGTAAGCCATGGTTAACGTGATTCAGAAAAAATGAAAGAGGGGCTTCCCATCAAAGCATCAACCCTCCTTCATAGTTCCATCGAGGGTCTCCCGTAGTTGCACAGGACAGTGTAGTATTAAGGCTCTTCCTTGTGTTTTCAAGAACTGAACCACTTCAAGCTGGAAAACTTCTTAGGTTCATCACTCCTTGAGAACGAAAGATGGGGACCTACTTACTGACTAAATAAGCAGTTGTACCTCATGGAAAGGGCAAATTTCTAAGTGAGAGCTTACCAACATGATGCTTGAGAGCACAGAGATCACTCAGAAGGTTTCTGTACCACCCATTCACCGCAGGGTGATGCCAAGAGCATATCCTCAAAGTCCCAAATCTGCCTAGAAGCCCCAAAGACTGACAGTTCCATTTACTTAGGCGGCATTTGGCTTCTTTGCCGTATCCTGAAAGCAGTGCATATTAATAATGGAACAACCGAAGACTAATTTGTGGGAAGTGGCTGATTATGCAATTTTTAATAATGCTAAATACTGTAGTATGTTGTGCATAGCCTGGAATCAAGCTTGATCAAATTGCCTCTTGTAGTTTTAGATGTGAATGATGAGAATCCCACGTTCTTCCCAGCCGTCTACAATGTATCACTTCCTGAAAACATTGCCCGGGATTTCAAAGTGGTTCGCCTAAACTGCACGGATGCGGATGTGGGACTCAACGCTGAGCTCAGTTATTTTATCACAGGTATCAAAAACAATTTGGGGGAGGCGGGGGAAGGGGTTCTGCTGCCATTGATATACTATCAGTATAAAGCCACTTGGTTGTAAGCAATTGAAAATATTGCGTTATCCTTTACTGTCTCATTCCTGGCAGTTGTAAAGCTCTCCCCATCCTAAAAGCTTGAGGTGGATAGCATGGAAAAGGCATAAAAACTTATTAATACAGGTTGCACCTGCACATGTGAAAAAGTGATTCAAAAGTGCTTTAGGTAGCATGCAAACATTAGTGTTTCCTTCCTACCTCTAATCCACATTAAATGTCTTTAAAGGTATATTTTGTAGTCCTTAATGTGGATTAGAAGCACTGATGCTACCAACTCTAATCCAGCTTTCAGGCCACTTTAGCTAACTTTCATTTGCTCTGATCGTTTTAAAGTTTTAGCATTTCTTACCATAATTCCATGCAACTTTAATAAAAGGTCTTTTTGTGGGCCATTATGCCCTGCTCTACAAAGCTGCCCTCAGTCACAATTACTTCTCTGTCCTGGAAGTGCTTTATTTCCATAAACTGAAGAGGGGTGTGTCCAGATAGGGTTAAAAATGAATGCACTGCACATTAAACAGTCATGTCTGAACAATTCTCCACTGTAGAGTGCATTAAGTACTCTTGTCATGGAGTATAATGCTACTTTGGGTTTTTCCATCTGCTTGGGCAAACTGTATGAGAACTAATGAGAACTTGCCTTCACCTGGGAACGCGTAGACCTGTCAGAGCTGTGCATGCAGGAAGAAATTGAGTGTGTGAATGGAAGAATCTTGCTGCTGCAATGTGTAAAACACAGAGTATCACCTGTAGGTGGATGCAAACCGTTTTCCCTCCAGAATCACTTTACTTTGGACTTTAGCTAACACAGAGATTTTTAAAGCAATGTCTGGAGGCCCCCTACAAGTGTTGACAGAAGTGAAAAGCATGACACCACAACAACCCATCTGTGTGCTATTTTTGCAGCTTAGACATGCAGCCATGGTACATTCTATGGCAGAGGTACAGTGTTTGTGGTGCAACACCCTTAGGGCAGATAAGGCCTAAAACAACTTCTCTTTCCTCATTTCTCCTGCAAGTCACAACCCATTTCCATTTCTCTGACCCAACTGCTTGAGAAGATTCCTCTTCCTGGTCTACAGTCGCCCTCCTTTCCCCCAAGGAACATGCTGTGGCCTTGTCATGCAAAGTATTTGGTGGGGAAAGTGTTTGTAAGTGAGACAGCTAAAGGGACTTTTTATCCTGCTGTTAAGTCTGCAAAACTAATTTGCATAGGGATTTGCATATGTTTTCCTATGATGAAGTACACGAATGATAGCAGTACTGTTTGGGGCTGTTTGCTTCCGAGAATTATCTATGCTTCATTGGACTGAAAGAGTCATCAGCTGCCTTATGTCTCCGGAATGTGGATATGATACTTTGAGGAAGGTATTGTGGCTGAATTCATTTGCTGTGTTAAGAGAATCATAGCCAATAGGTTCCTTTCTGATGGTTTGACACTGGTTTGACACTAAGTCTTCACAGCAAATAAAATGAAGTTGTGTCTATATTTCTGTTTTTGTAAATGAGGTTCTCACTGTTAAATAGCATCCAAGAACTGTCCAGATACAAAATGATCAACATGAAGTATCCCAGCCTTAACCAAGCCTTTCTGTCAGTCAAATATTTGGGCAATGGCCCATGATGCTTATCTAATGAAAGCATACCTGTCTGCTAGGCACTGAACAGGCAAAGTTGAATACCTTTATGCTTGCTCAATGTGTGATCCTCCAATCTAAATTCACTCTTCTACTTCCATATTAAGTTTTGCATTGGAACAGTCTCATGTTCTACCCTCTCTATTTTCTGGCCACCAGGAAAATAATAGGTGAATAATTAACTATGAATAAACTGCTATACTTGGCTCATAGAATATTTCAGCTTACTGAGTCACCAGCTTGGTAGGCCTATTATTATCCCACTGAAACCAGAAAGATATTGAAGTATTTAGTCTGCGCCAGATTCTTACCCTAAATGAATAAATAGTTTTTCTTGGAAACTACTTTTTCCCAACTTGAGTCATCCGTAATAATTAGTGTGGCAAATAGCAAACTTTCAAAAAGTTGATCATTCTTGCCCTCTGCTGCTCACAGTCACCAATGACACCCTCTGTCTTTCTCTAAATATACTGAAAGGGGAAATGCGAGAATCAAAATGTTTAATTTGATTAAGAAGACTCAGCATATCAAATCATGGAACTTTTACAGGAAAACATCTAAAACGAGAAAGCTGCAATTTCAACACTAAAAATTTGATATAATTTAAATTGAGCTATCCCAGCCTTAACCAAGCCTTTCTGTCAGTCTGGAGGTCTTTAGGCATGGTTTCTGAGGCAGCCTTTAGGAACGAGCAGCTTTTTGGTATGAGAAGCATCATCAGACCGGCACATGGATATAATATGCTGCCTCCAGACATCATTTTCAAAACCTGTGTTTTACCAATAGTCCAGAGTAAAGTGGTTGTGGTGGGAGAATTTTCTGGATTTTCGCATTCTGAAGTACCAGTGGCGAGATCTTCTGTTCACATCCTCAGCCCCTTCCTACATGCACAATGGGAATTATATTCTGATAGGTCCATGCATTGTCAAGTAAAGGTGAATTCTCAGTTCTTGTACAGTTCAACCACACAGGCGAAAAATGCAGAGTAACGTAATACTCCGCAGTGAGATGATTTTTTTTAAAAAAAAAAATTTAAACCAGAGCATTGGGTATATAATGTGCAGCTATAGCAAAGAATCAATAAACATGTCTGTCAATTCAAATCCTGCTGAACGTTAAGCTTGGATTTTTAGCTCTGTCTGGACACACTCGTATTCTAGGAATGGCCATGTTTGAAATTTTGTGCATGGCCAACTTTAAGTAAAACTGAGAAAGCAGAAATGAGTAGACAACAGCAGGGCTGCTTACTGAATTTTCCATTTGACTAAATGTGGAATAAAGATATACCAATGAAGAGCCTAGAGACTGCTGAATAAGAGCCTAATCCCCAGAAGTAAAATATTCAGTAAACCTGTAATTGTCAAAATCGTTAGAACCAGTTTATATTTTTAGTGTGGGTAACCAAACAATGTGTAAAGTCTCAAGAGAGTATGTGCTCTCAAGTTTTGAATTTCTGAATACATTTTGCAATTTGAAGCCTTTGTAATGAGTCCTTTTGTGATGCTTATTAGCCTAAGCTGTTGACATTTTGCTGTATGTACTGATTTACAGCAATCAGAGCTAAATCTGCAAACGAATTTCTTGTAGCTAAAGAGCAACGCAAGATAAAAAGACAGTGGAACTGAAGTGCTGAAGATTTTAAAAACTTAAAAATAATCTAATTGTAGGGAGATGACTCTGAAAGCATTATTTGCCACATCTGAATATTCCATACTGCTGCAAATCCTAAGGTATTTTTATAGGATCGTTCAGGAGCCTGTACAGTCAGACTGATGTATCTGCTGGGGATACGTTCTGGCTAATATCATGTTTGCCTGAAACTGTGGATAATTACAAACAGGCCTTCCAGTTCTGGGGTTATGCAACCCAGAACCAGAAGTGCTTTTTTGGCCTATTTCGACCTCTGGCGAGCATTGGAATAGGTGTGTGGTGCCACCAGATGCCTCCCGCCCACTTCCCACATGCCTCCTTATATTTTGGGATGAACTCTGGTGGCATCACAAACCTATTCCAGTGCTCTATGGAGGCCAAAATAGGCCTTTCAGTTCTGGGTCCATTTCCCTTATGGCACCTGTGGGGGGGTGGGGTGGCTGATCTGTTAACTGTGGTTAACTGAAATCAGTTAACCACAGTTAACCGAATCAGTGGATACAGGGGTCCAACTGTATATCCTTGTAGGCCTAAGAGGCTAACTCTATGGAGGTGTTTTTCTCAGGGCTCGACTGAAATGGTACATCACTTCTTCCCATCCCTTTATTCCATTTGGAATGAATGAAAGCTGTTGAAGGAGCCAGAAATGCCTTCTGTTTCCCTGTTACTTTCAGGAGAAAAGGACAAAGAACTCTGAAGGATATGCAGTATCTGTCACGTAGTGTAGCGGATTTGGACTGGAGTCAGATCACTTGTCAATCTCAGAGAATAGCTGGACAGTCATTCAGACAAGTAAATCCAGAGACAAAATATTTCTTTCCTCACTGGAAGGTTCATCAGCTTTATTTCAGAACCTTTCTGATACAAACATCTCTTCAAACAGCAAACTAGACAAAAACTTCTACAACACAGAGCTACTTATATAGCCCACAAAGTGCATGTATTCATGAGGTTTCAGAATGTTATCTGATTACTGCAACAGCATGAGACTGAATCAAAAGACACTGAGTCATCTTAATCACAAGACTCTGAGTCATGAGTTGCTGAGTCATTGTGACTCTTCAGTTCCTGATAACAACATTCTAAAAATTCTAAACTGTTTGACAGTATCCTCCTTCAGTTGGGTAAGTGGAAATGAAAGCCCCGTTTGGATAGCATTTTGGAGTGTTGGAAAGCCAAATTTCTGCACAACCGTTTACAGCAAAAGTTGTTGTGTAAGTGAGGATTCATTGCACACTATATGTGGCCTGTGGGATAGACTATTTGAGGGGGGCTTTTTAGAAGATACATCTTCAAAAAGATGAGCCATTGGGAGGGGCTTTGGTCCCCCTGCACTATGTATGATTTAGGATAGGGCCTAAAATTGCTCGAATGGGCCCGAAGTGTGAGAATGTCAAGTATATCTAGTTGTGTCACTTTAGGGGAAATTCTGCACTGGCTTTTGTTTTTCAACTTTTTTTTCTTTCTTTAGGTGGAAACCAGGATGGAAAGTTCAGTGTTGGCTTTAGAGATGGAGTTGTCAGAACTGTTGTCAACCTGGACAGAGAAACCGTGCCATCTTATACACTTATTCTTGAAGCAATTGGTAAAGATTTTACCCCAATCAATTTGTTTTAGTTATGTAGGTAATGAATGTTCATTCTATTTTACCTTATCTGGGATGCAGTGGAGAAAGGTAACAATACTGCAAAGGATCTACTGAAGTTATAATTCTGGTTTCCTGGCAAATCACAATCATGTGAGGGATTCTGTTAATAGTGCACTTTCAGAACATTAACCTGTAGTAGTCTCTGACAAGAGGGTAATTCCATGGGTTATTTCTCAAACTACTGTGCTGTGAAATATTGGCCCTTCTGCACTTACCTTAGGTCTGAATGTTGTTTACACAACATTCTGAATCTCCCACTAATTTAATGCAGATCATGTAGGCCCTGGTTTGTCTCCGTCTACACTAGATAAAGGAAGATCTGGATTAAGAAGCCCTTAATTAGACTATTCACCCAAACACTTGATGATTAATCCTTCTTTCTCCTCTGGTGTATGACATCTTAGATGTAAATTTTTATTTATCTATTTTTCACTTTAATTGTTGCCTTTCATTTTTATTTTGTTTTATTTAACATCCAACTGTCCAGGGACCTAGTTGAAGGGTGATATAAAAATAACAAATAAGTAAAATCTGTGACAGGAAATTTTTGGGAATTCTAAAATACTGTTCAAAATATACTTCATCTATCGTTCATATTTCCTTCTGATGAATGTGACAGAAAGCAGGTAGTATTTAAATCAAAAGTATTTTTTTTAAGTATTAAAGATGAAAGCTACTATGAATTTCAGTATATATGCATACCAAACCCAGTTATTTATGACTGAACCAAACTTTGTGTTCTTACAAAGTTCAATGTTTCCTTGACAATTTTGGCATTTCAACTAGAAGATGCTCTTTAGGACTTAAGGTTGTCTATAACTTAAAACTGTTGGTAGAACACTTGGGCCTAAGTCAACTAAGGCTGTGATTAGAAGAGCCTTCGTACAGTGGAAAGACATATGCATGACCTGTAGATCACATGAGTGTGTGTTCCTATCATCCACACATGGTTCAGAGAAGCTGTAGGCACTTTTTTCTTCCTGTGCCAGAATGGGGATCTGTCTGACACCCTTCACCAGCACAGCTGTCAAGCAGCTGGGCACAATGGCACACAGCACATCAATGTTCTGCATTATTTGTACCCGTAGCTCACACCACCCAGTTGTAACAGCAGTGGGCCAGTGTCCAGGTCCCAGGAGGGGTTTTTAGGGGCAGGTCACCACTACTTTAAGGGATTTGTCTGATCATGTCTTGAGAATCCAGGAAGAAGTGGAGCAGCAAAGTTCCTGTTGGATGCTTCTTTCCCAGTAGGACTGAGCTCAAAAAGCAGTGAAAATTTGTGCCTGAAGTTAGGGATGTGCACAAATATTCATAACATTCGAAATGTGTAGCAATTCGGCCAATTCAGACATTTGTTTTTGAATCAAATGTTGGCACATCCGAAGATTGACATTCAAATTCAACTTGAATGTTTCGATACATTTGTACAGAGCTTCATTCTGGATTCGTGTGGGATTCGTGTGGGATTCGTATCTAACAACATTCGTATAAAATTCAAATCCTACCACGTTCAAAGGGATTTATTCAGATTAATGTGAATTTTCTTCCATTTAATATGAATCACCTACAAAAGAAACTCCATTTGTGCACATCCCTAGTTTGAATTATCTAAATGCACTTTCCCTATGTTCATTTTAGAACTTCCAATATTTAGGACAATTCTGCACTGACTAGCAAGCATACTAGGAGTTACAGCTTAGGATGCAATTAGACATTGGTTTTTCAAATTGCACTAGTGTATGGAAGGGAGGTTCCTAGTAATTTTGCTGGTCCAGTATATCACTACTTACTCACCCTTACTCAACATTCAATCAGTAGGTCATTTTCCTGCATGTCAGGATTACATGGAATACTCTGTTCTCACAGATAACGGCCCAACGGGGAAGCGGAGGACTGGGACAGCGACTGTCTATGTCACTGTGCTGGATGTCAATGACAACCGTCCAATCTTCCTCCAAAGCAACTATGAAGCCACCGTTCCTGAAGACATCCCTGATTATAGTAGCATAGTCCAGGTAGGTAACGAAACTTTGAATTGTTGTAAGAAATGAAGAACAGGAGCAGTTAGTGTTTCAGCTGTTATCCAGAAATATGATGCAGTTTGAGCAGTTTTGTGATTATGACAGTAATCTGTGCTTCTGTATAGAAACCACCCAACAATGAGCCAGTATAGAAGAAAAAATGGCTCATCTTGTGGTTTTCTGCTATACCTATATTGAGATTTTGTCTGCGTTGTAGCAGAGTGCCTTTCCTACTGCCACAAGGGGTGTTTTTCCACTGTCACTAAAAGTACCCATTAAGTACCCATTAACGGGTACGGAATGGCATTTTTGTACCCATTAATGGGTACTTAATGGGTACTTCTAGTGAAAGTGGAAAAACACCCCAGATCTCTGCAAGCTTCACACTGAACTTTCTACTACTCCCCTACTTCTCAAACCACCATATCTCCCTATCACGAGCCTGATTCCTTGCTTCATTATTGGCTAATCCTGCTGCAATTCACACAACCTGCTTTGCTCAGCCTTCCTGCCTCTTCTGTCTTGCACACACTTCCCTGTGCTTTGATCAAGAATTAAAGGTCCTCGATCCTGATGGAGGATGTCTGTTTTTTCTGTATTGTGTGTTCTATGTTGTGTCCAGTAGTTGACTTTCCTGCTGTTGGAAGGTCTACAAAAAGAAAATTGGGCACACTGAAAACCAGTAGTAGCAAAGAAGTCAGGAAGAGCTGAGTTAAGGAATGCTTTCAACAATACTATTCCAAAAGCAAGGTACAAGAGAAAGTAAGGCTCCAGCAAATTCAGGATACCTGATCCTCTGTTCTTGTTTATTTATATGGCCTTTTTGTGCCTCTGGACTGTTATAAACTCAACTGACTAGCTGATCTTCAAAGTTTACCATGTTGATGCATTGAAACCAGTAAGGGAGCAATAAGATATTGTTAAAAAGTTACCTACTGGGTGCTTTTCATTCTTAACCACACAATATCAATCTCAGCTTGTATCTTCATGGGATTTAAAGTCTCAGTAAAGTCAGCTCAGTGATGGGCAGGAAATCCCCTGCACTGGATTTGTCTCTTTTTCAAGCTTTACTAATTTCTTGTCTTGTAGGAAAACTGTAATTCCTGTCCTAAGAAGAGGATTCCAGTGACATAGCCTGCTTCCATTTATTCATTAGAATATTCAAATACTGAATATATGTAGGCTTTCATAGCCGGATTCAGTCTCATTTGTAGCAGTTTTGGGGCTGTTATACCATGCTCCAGGTTTATCAGGCTCTCCTGAGAACTTAGGTTTACGGATATAGCTGCGATATCCATCTTCAGAGGTCTTCGCTCTTGACCAGGTCAAGGGTCACTGGTATCTTACTAGATCTTGTTTCCATTCTTATAGATGTCTGCTGTTTGTTTGTGAGTTGCTAATGGGTCACTGGTCTTTCCCTGGCTGCACCCTATTGGCATTGTTTCCTTGAGTGGAAGTGTTAATGGCGGGTCATTGAAGCTAATTTGCTTACTATGTATTGGTGTAATCCCTGGGGGTGAGTGACTACTGGCAGCTATATCTAAATGCTTCAGTTTTCAGAAGGATAAACCTGGAACATGGCATAACAGCCAAAAAACTGCTACAAATGAGATATTCAAATATTGTTATTTACAAAACTATGGAAATGCTTCCTTGTTCTACATGTGAGAGGCAGCAGTGGGCAAGGGACATTGCCAAACTTGGAGTAGGGTGGCACAAGAAAGTTCAATGAGGAGAACGAGCAATTATAACAGCATGAAAATTAAGAATAAAAGGTCAATTGGAAAAACAAGAAATCACATATATATTAATATTCTCATTTACAGAAATCTAAAATGGAGTTAATAAGACCAAATGAGTAGTGAGAAATGTAGCCAGCCATTAAATAGAAACATTGCTGGGGCATTTTATCAATCACAAGGATGGAAGGGTACACAGACTAGTGACCAATTAATCAGTGGCCAGTTGACCATTGTCTGGGGAGATGTGCCCTGTTGTGAAAGTGAATGCAGGCTGCCATGTGACAAAGTAAGGTAGCTTCTGTGTGGAAGGCATTTTTTTATTGTGTGTTTGATGATTGGGTGCTTTTTCCTAAAGGAACAATTTGAAAAACCAATGTCTAATTGCATCCTAAGCTGTAACAGCATAGGTAGCATTATCATCCATATGCTAACAGGGGCACACAAAATTGATTCTCAGCAGAACTGGATTAAGCATTATCTGCAAAGGAGGAAAGGAGGTCTTCTGAACAGAGCTGCTTTCAGTGAAATGCCAGCTGAAGCTTCTGTGGCACATATATAAAGCCACTCAAAGAAACTGGGGGAAAAGAACTTGGCATCTCATTTTTCCTTTTCTTTCCCTGTTTGAAGCAAACCCTTAGTGGAATGAAAAGCAGTAGAACTGGTGAATGAATGCTGTATTCATGGAGTTTCTATGGTTTTTCCAATTTTTGTTCAAAACCAACCTTTTTTTTTTTGTCCCACACAGAGCACAAAGGGGTGTTTGCAACATGCTCTGAGTTGTGTTGTTTTTCTTGAATACTCCCCAATAGGTTGCCAGAAATGTAGTGAAGTCACTAGCTTTTGTTTGTATCACATGTACAGTATGTTTTGGACATTGAAGACAGCTATGTAATGTGAAAGATCTCTAGTAAGATACTCAGAGCTTTGGTTTCCTGATGCCTTTTTGAAACTTAACCTATGCATATGCTACTTTAAATTTTAGAGATTCTAAAAGCTCAGAGTATCACAAACTACAATCACATTTGTTTCTTCTTAAAACTTGTAGAGTTACCACATAACTACTCATGTCTATTATTGCTTAAACAGTTGTGTAAGTGCCACATTAGTCCTAGCTTCTTATGTTACTAGTACCAGCACCTGTAACATAGGCTAGATTAAGCTGAGATGACACCTTGGCAAAATTTTAAACAGATCAAAATGCCATGTTTAATCTCTATTGTACTTTGGCCTAGGCCCTAGACCAATCTTCTGCTACTTACTGCTTACTGGCAACCATGAACTGTAGTTGAAACTTCAGTTAACCTTAAGAAATAAGTCACTCTTACAGACACAGAGAGTTTCTACATACAGTAGGCCTGGACTACTGCAACTGGTTCATTCCTACGGGAACAGTTCCTTGTTGGAGCAGTCTAGTTGTCTGGGAGCAAGAACTTCTGCACTGCTCTGAAGCTCCCATGAAGTTCCAAGCCTTGGAACCTTTTGGAACCCTTTTGGTGTAATTTTTGGTGATAGTAATGATAGTCCCCCTGTCCTTCCCTTTGTTTCATCTCCTGAGATATATGTACCATCCAATTGCTTGTTTGTTTGTTTGAAAATACAGCATTCTTGTGCTCTTGTCAATGGACAAAATTCATGTCTTTTCCCATGGCACCAGATTCTCTGGTAGGTAGGTAGGTAGGTAGGTAGGTAGGTAGGTAGGTAGGAAGGAAGGAAGGAAGGAAGGAAGGATCATACCAAGACAACTATAATGGCAAGAAAGAGAAGTCCTTTCCTTCAACACAAAGTGGGTTTTAATAAGCCTGATCACAGCAAAGGACCAAGTCACACCTTTGGGTATCAGCATTTTGCAACACCTGATCCATTCCAAGCTTAGCTGGCACTTCCCCCCAAGAGTGTGACTTGCCGCATGCTCTGTTTACCCAGAAGAGGTGTGAACAGAGCATGCCTGGCTAAAGCAGCCACTGGCTAGTAAAATTATAGTGCGTGCCCCAGGGGAACAATCCAGCATGTTCAGAGCCACTTCTGGTAAGGAAGCAGCACTGCGTGGTGCTGATGCTCTGTGTTGTTTGGTACTTATGCCCTGTGTAGGAGGGACGTCCCACTGGGCCTGGTGTGAATAGGTCCCAAAATACCTTGTACCTGGCAATAACATTCTTTTTGTTCCATGGAAAGCATGTAAATCTGCTGCCTAACCACTGTGGGAATGATTCCCTACTCATAATTTTGGTTGGGAAAGTTATAAAAAGAGGTGGAGCATGCATATTTCAGTAAACGTTTAGGAAAGGAGGGTTTGGATTGGCCCAGCCACAGCAGAAGGAATCTGGAAGTATGAAACCTACTTTAAAACCTTATCAGATTGAAGAGGAGTTTTCTTTTAACATCAAAGTTTCTACCTCACTGCCAATAATAACTGCAAGGCACATGTTCCATAGTGTTGATTGGGCCTTTGTAATGGCTTTAAGCTTCAAAAAAGCTATTGGCCTTTTTGCATGTAACTGCCAAAGGAAACTGCCCCATGGCAGTTAAGGTCAGGGACAGTTATGATCATGTCAGCCCATCCCACTTTACCCAGATCTACATGGCGGACCAGAAGCCCCTGCGCAGCAACGCTGGAGGCCCTGCGCAGCTTTGGTCTACTGAGCCAGTTTGGTTTAGTGGTTAAGGAGCCAGACTCTTATGTGGGAATACCGGGTTTGATTCCACACTCCTACATGAAGCCAGCTGGGTGCCCTTGGGCTAGTCCCAGCTCCCTTCGGAGTTCCTACAGCCCTACCTACCTCACAGGGTGTCTGTTGTGGGGAAAATAATAGAAAGCTTTGTCAGGTGCTTTGAGTCCCCTTAGATGGATGAGAAAAGTGGGGTAGAAAAGCCAACTCTTCTTCTTCTTCAACAGTGTCTGGAGGCAACCTGGGAGAGGGTCAAGATTCTGACTAGAAGACTCCCTTTGACCCTCCCCTCCCCACCTCTCTTTTGAAAGGAGTCTGTGAACCGCCACTGGGTACAATATAATGACAGTGATTGTTATTGTCATTTTGCTGTGCTGTCAGTTTTCATTTCTTCCATGAGTAAACTGGTTAAATAAGTGTATTAATAAATGTATTTTCTGTGACCTTTGCTGCCTATTTGTTGGAAGAAGGTTGTTTTCCACTAGGAAGGTATTAGTGTGGTAGATTTTGAAATTAATGTTATGATCTATAGCATACGTTGTAAACACAAAATATGAAAGTGCAGTCAAATTATTTTATCACACACCTGTTCTGTTTAGAAATAAGGTAGCAGAAGGCATATGTTTCTGTGCATCAGACCAACACATAATTATATTTGAGGGCACATGCAAGACTAAATTTACAGAGTCCTGATCATCTTTTTTTATTTATATTTTGTACTATACTTACATTATCTAAGGGACTTCCTGCATTTAACTTAGATCCACATCAAGGAGGAGGCCTGTCCCCTGCTAGTTTGCTCTATCCATCCAAGATGAAGCGTAATCCATATCAGAAGGCTCCTGATGTGGATCCCAAGTGGACCTGATTGAACATGTCCACCAGTGTACTTATCAGGGGATAATCTGGATGAGGGAAGCATGCAGAAGGCTCATAGCTCCATGATCCAGTTTACTGGTGCATCCATTTCAGTGACACAATAGGGCATGCCACCAAAATGAGTCTCTGGGGCTCCAAAGTCAGAAACATTAATTCCTGGCTAGCTGGAGCTGTCGAAGTCTTGCTCCATAGGTCACGGAAGCTGTGGAGCTGGTACAGCAGCTAAACTGGAACAAATGTTGCAATGCAGACTGTGTTGTTCTGGTCTAATTGCAGTCTGAATCACCTGATCTGGATCTTCCTCAGTTTGGTGCAGAAATACCCTAAGCCATGACATGAAAATTGTTTTAATAAAACTTTATTCTAGTTTAAGTATATTTAAAACAAAACAAGCAAAGTCTGTTTATAAGTTAAACAGTATGCTAAAAGATAGAAGTTCAATAGAAACCTTAAAGAGTACCCATTTGTTCTGCCACTGTTGATTCCAGAGCTGAACTCAGTGGTGTAGCTTGAGTTTTCAAGAATTGTCACATTCTACTATAGATAGATGATTAATGCCTCATTCAGTATTCTTTGCAAATTGTTCTGCAGATGTATTCCTGGAGGAAACTTCACTTATCTTGGCCCTTTACTCCAAATAACAAATTTGAGCCCCCCTGACATCTTAGGTCCCCCTCCAGATGGTGGCCAGATATCACTTTAGGAAGTGATAATGTGGACTGTTACTCCCCCACAATTATCAACTTCTAGCTAGACAGTGCTATAGTCTGCCTTTGCATACTCAAGATGCATAAAATACCCAAACATGCACATTCTTATGGGATATGGTATGGATACATGTATGGGGAAATTACCCTGTCCCGCTACTGACCCAAAGGATCAAAGTGTGTAGGTTTGGAAAAAAGATGATAAATAGCCAAGTATTCTGTAGCACAGGCAGGCAGCTAGACAAAATATTTTTCAAGAGTTTCTTTGATAAGTCCAAAAAGTTTTATTAAAACTCAGCAAAAGTTTAAAAACCAGGAAGAGTGGCAGCAACTGTAAACATTTAGCTGGCAGCCACCGATAATGAAGAAAAGCAGAGGAAAACAAACAAGCAAGCAGAAGGACTTCAAAAATAGATAAGGAGAGCCAGTATATAAGTGTCTGGGGCAAGGCCCTCTCTAAGGTAAACCATGCCATTAAGGAGAAAGTAAGTAAAACAAAACAAGCCCTATTAGTCTTACCACCCAGCTGCAAAAAGCTTTAAATGCAGTCTTCTTTAAAAAGCAGAGTTCTTTTCTTCAATTCAGCAACAGGAAACCAAGTGCAACTATCAGTAAGAACTGATGATCTTATATTTTCTTCAGTGATTTCAATTTTTGTGGTGAAGGGTGTGGGAAAAACCTTCATACAGAATGGGGAAAATTGATTCTTTATATTCTTTTTCCAAATGGAAAAAAAGAGCAAAGCTATCTCCTTGATTTAAGTGCTTACTTTTTATTGGCCAGTTTGAACCCAGGGTTTGAAGTGATTAGCCCTCCTTTTAGAGAGATGAGGATGAGCAGGTGATGCCATGCTTGCATAAACTGTTTTCCAAATATGGGTTTCCTTCCTCTTAGGCAGATATGACCTTAAGTATGCACTCCTAGACTGCTGTTAATGGGATTATGTCTGCAAGATTTGGTATTAAACAGGTATGATGAAGGCATAATTGATGTCCTCCATTTCAGATAATAAATCAAATTAAATAATGGTTCAACCTGAACCCATCAGTTCTATCCAGCATTCCTGATAAAAATCTCCCTGATATTTGCTGTAAACAACAGTTGGCCTAAGTTTGCCAGATTTCCTACCTTGTTTTCATATAAAATTATAAAAACAGTGATCAGTCTTTGGGGTGATAGGATTATTATTCTTCCTGAGCTGATGTGAATTCAATCAGCTCTTTGATTCCTGAAACAAACTGTTTTGCCATCTTTGCCTTTTCTGCCAGAACAGAGGCTAGTCTTATAAAAGTATATTTTTGTATCTTTTGATAAGGCCTGGTACAAAATCTCCTATTTCATGATCATAATTCTGTATATCCAGGCTAGATAGCAATAATAATAGGCCAGTTGTAACTTCGTATCCAATCTAAAAGTGTCTGTGCCTGGCAGACCCCTGCCTTTGCTTGGTGCACCACTCAGAGTGAGGGATTCTGGGAAGCACATGGGTACAACTTCACCATCACTGTGCAATGAGGGCCGGTGTTTCAGCCTCCGTTCCTGTGGGGTGGACTGAGCAACCATGACAGCTTCGTCCACAAGGTGGGTAAGTGTACTGTTACCAGAAAACCCACATGGGCACATCTAGGCAGCCCAGAAGACTACCATGGAAGCTGTTGTTCCTGACCAAAGTTAAGTCTAGAAAGGGCTGTAGCCCTATAAGGCCATAGGTCCATTCACGCTTTAGTGATCTTCAACAGAAAGTGGTAAGAATAGTAATAAATCTGCAAATAGCCAAGTTTCTACATTTTTATAATATTTTCAGATTTGTCAACGTGTACATTCATTAAGTACAACTGCTAAATGGGACCCCAAACTCCAGTTAAAAAAAAATCTGTTATTTATTATGTGAAAGTAAGATACGATGTTTCATCCAGAAGCAATTAAAACACAGCTTTGTGATCATTCATGAAAACCCTCTGATATAATTATACAGGATGGCCCTAGATTTTTTAGCTACTTTTGGCTAAAGCCGTGGAATCCATTTAATATTACCCATGAATAATTTCTTTGTTTCTCAAGTGACCTTATTTTTATTCATCAATACAGTGAGCTATGAATCTTTTTCTGGACTTTCACAAACATTTTCCCTCTCACTAAGAGTTTTAGGAACAGATAACTGCAGACATATATGAAATTAAACTGGAACTGGCCATCTGTCTGTGGAAAGTAAGTAGAAAGACAGGTCCTTTGTTGTCTTTCTTAATATATATGGTATTGTACAGTATATCAAACATTGTGCTACTACCCATGTTACTTGGATGGGAAGGTAACGACACCTGTGTTTCCCAGTCTTTCTAAGTTACCTGTTTTGCAACAAGGCTGATTGAGGTCAGATAACAGGCCGAAGAGGGCAACTGCAGTGGTGCATTTTCTGCAGCAGAATTGTGTAAGGTGTAAGAAGATCACATTTCCGTTGACTCCATGATACTCCAGTCTTGGATTACGGGCAGTTTTCTTGAAGAGGTTTCGTGGGCTTGCAAAATAGGGCGGCTGCGCTTGACGCTATGCATGGAATGCCTTAATGAGCCCAGGCGTTTCCAAAGCCTTAGCTGGGGCTCACTAGCATTCTCAGGATGGTACGGCATACACTCGTGTGGACCGTAGAAGGATTGATCAAGAGCAACCGGCTTGCACAAAGTGGCAAAGACCAGGCAGGTGGCCAGGAGGAGGAAGATGCAGATGAGAGCAATGATGATAGGTAAGGAGTCAGGGTTTCCCCCAGCTGGCTCGGAGCTCAGCGGCACCAGCTCCGTAGTTGTGTTGAGAAATGTCAATATGCTGGAGGTTGGGGAAGTCTCATTGGCAGTCTCTTTTGTGCTCATCTTTCCTATAAGACATAACATAGATGAAGACCAAGCGATCAAAATCTTCATGAGATGTGAGAGAAGAACCAGGTAATATTTATGTAAAATCATCTGTAAAAGTGTTTTAAATACACGTTCTGTATGTTCTTCTCATCAGTGGAGAAGAACACCTTGTGGACAAAGCTGTCGTAGTTGTTCAGTCTTCATTGTGCCTCTTCGCACAATAAAGAAAAAAGGGCTTGCTAGCAGCTTAGAGACAGTAGCGACCACACACTACTACTGTCTCTAAACCACATTGAAGGCCAGAAAATGCACTTTTAAAGGTGTTCAGTGTGGATTACAGGAGGACGGGAAGACTAGTGTCTACATGATCCCTCCGCCTTCATTAGTTAGGCGGGTGGGTACCCGGGAGAGGGCCTTCTCGGTGGTGGCCCCCATGTTGTGGAATGGTCTCCCCCTCGATGTGCGTCAGGCCCCTTCTTTGTTCCTATTCAGGAAGGCGGTGAAAACGTTCCTCTTCATGCAGGCCTTTGGTTAAATGTTCCCCACACTTCCCCCCACTGAAAATCACTGCTGTTTTTAACTTTTCTTGTATTTTTAAAACGGCATTTTTAAATTTGTTTTGTTTTGATACTGTTTTTATACATCTGTTTTTAAATGCTGTGGAGCCGCCCGGAGACCCTCGGGTATGGGGCGGCATATAAATTTAAATATAAATAAAATAAATGATACCATCTCTAAACCACATTCAAGGAACTTTTTTTTCAAGTTGCAGACACAGGTATTATTTCCAGTCTTCCTTCTGACAGACTGTGGACCTACCGACAAAGGGCCTTTCTGAACTTACCTAGTTGTAATCCTGATTAGTGGGTCCAGATCAACTGACACACTCTGATTTGACTGATAAAATAAATTATTTTGAATTTGTTTTCGAAATCTTGCTAATTATTTATTTTTCCCTCCAGTTGAAAAAAAACATTGTTATAGAATTGTGTAATATATTCATAATTATTTTATTTGGGACAACTGGAGTGAGGAAAGGAAAAATAAAAATGAAGGGACAAAATAGATGAAGTATGGGCCTGTGGCTAGTTGAGGCTGCATACAGGCATTGGTTAATATTGCACTATATTTTAATATTCCAGGATAAAGCATGGATACTCCAAAAGTAACTGATGTCTGGTTCCTACCTAAATAAAATTACTACTCTTTCTCCTCACCCACTTCTCCATTGAAAAATAACATGCCCTAGTTGAACAATTTACTTACATTTTACCAACTTTTTAGCAGAGCAGTGGTCATCTCTGCACATTTTATATTGTAATTCACCTAGGTACCTTTGACAGAAGTGCAGACTAAAAACACAAAGAACTAAGGCCATGGTCACACCTTCACTTTGATCCCTCAGTCTGTCTTCGGACTGCAACACTTTCAATTGTCCTTTCTTGAGTCCTGATTTTTACAGGTCTTAAGCTGTTATAGAGTGTTAATTTGTTTTCATTTTTTGGTGTGATCAGGGAAGAGGACTAAAGGGGACTGAACCTTACTATTGTGCCGGATACTGCATGAATTTGTCTTCCCTTTCCCCCAATATGTGAATACACGCTGTTGAGTCACAGGATACTAAAGAACACATTTTTGCTAGTTCTCTCACAATCAAAAGGTAGGAAGTTTGTACTTGTCTCCATATGCATTTATTCATAATCTATAAGTAAAAATATATAGATAAGCAAATTGCATAAATTTGGCTTATTTGCAAATTAGCAAAAATTCATTTGTTCACATTTGTATGGATCTGAAAAAATTCATTTCATTTCCATTTCATCTGTATACTGCCTCTCCAAAAGAAAATTTATTCAAGGTGATTTACAACAAACGGAAAATACACAATGCAAAGTAAAAATCAAAACATTATAATAAAAATACATTACAAAAATTGCACTTCATACAAAACATTGCAAAATAAGCCAAACACACACACAAAACAACTATAATCTATATGCCCAGAAATTTAACTTACGGAAAATTCTTACATGTAGAAATCCATTCAGTACAGAAACCTTGGTTAAATTGAGCAGGAATCAGATTCCTTGGCCCTGCAGAAATAAAAGTATCAGATAACACTATTAAGAGCAAGAATGCACATCTGAGTTTCATGTAAGTTCAAAAAACAATATTATTTGCCCTGCTATGACAGCAGTTATAAAATTTAAACCAAGCTTTTCCACACTCCTCCTTTTCAGACATTTCATAGAGAACAGTATCTTATTCCCATGGTCTTCTTGGAGTGTGCAGATGGACTCTGTATATCACCTACACCTAGTCTGTTCTGAAGGGCAGAATCTGTACCTGGGAGCACACTGTTTGCAGGCTGGGAAAACATGCTGTCTAAATACAGCATAAGCTAGCTTTACTCCTGCTACTACCATGCAGAAAAGCAATAGAAGCAGGAATCTAGAGTCATTCCTGTTCTAGAGTCATTTTGCCAGACTTGAAAAATAGCCCACCTCTGAGACATTTCTGGGGCCTGGCAAAATGTCCCCAGCATGTAACTTTCAGCACTGAGGAACCTTCATTCCCTGGCTTTCAAGATCAGCCGGATCAGGCCTTCTATCCAAGTATTCATTGGGGGAAAGGGAAGACAAATTCATCCAGCCAACCCGTGGTTTGCACTTTTGCATACATCAGATGTTGCCTAAGTATCACAAAGAAGCTTCACAACTTTATGTTTATCTCCACAGGGTGTTTACTTTATCTCCACAGAGACCTTCCGCGCACCCAGAGACCTTCGGTAATGGGGCAGGATAGAAATGGAAATAAAATTAAATAAATAAATAAATAAATAAATGTCTTGGAGGGGCACTGAACTCTGCCAGTCACCAAAATACCTCATGCCAAAGGGGTGTGGGAGTATGTAGAGAGACTTCAATCCCTCTTCAAGTCACAAACATTCCCAACCAAAGTTTAAATCTGAATCAAATCCATTTTCGGGACTGGGGGATCCTTTTCTAAAAAAAATTCCAAGACTAGGACTATTGTGCAAAAATAAAATAAAAAAAGTCCTCACAAAAACTGTTCTCAGTCCCCTTTTGGAGCCCAGCTCGCATTATTTTTTTGCCTTTGGGAACACTACCAGACTATTCGGGGCAGAGATCTATGCTTCTGGCCAATGCCTGCCAGATGTGGGTGGGATCTCACAGCTGCAAAGATCTCCTCTCTTCCTCCCCTCACCATGCCTGCTCCAAACAC
This sequence comes from Aspidoscelis tigris stejnegeri, assembly GCA_023333525.1. Lineage (NCBI taxonomy): Eukaryota > Metazoa > Chordata > Lepidosauria > Squamata > Teiidae > Aspidoscelis > Aspidoscelis tigris. Next base: position 101,301,590 of record JALMGA010000002.1, read on the forward strand.
ACTGCGATTAGGAGGGATACAATCACAGGAAAACTTTTTAAAAACACAAGCCTAAAGAGTTACATGGTTGCAAGGCTGACACAGCAGGGGGAAACTAAGCCGAGCCTCCATTTTACAGAGGGAAACTGAGGGAAACTGAAAAGGAGAGTAATAGCCTCTCTCTCCCCCCTCCGTGGAAGTTGACAGACTCTGTTTTGAAAGGGAATTTGCACTGTCAGTTCTCCTGTTTAAGCACAAAAGTGCTGCCTTCCTGGCAGGAAGGGAGCTTCCAATTTGAAAAGGAGAGTGAAAAGGATGCTTGCTTTGTTCTTTTGCTCAGGTGATTCTGTGAGGCAGGCTTAACGGGCTGGAAAGGGGCAGAGATTAAAAGGTCCTGTTTATCCATGCTGGGGTTTCTTGCAGTTTGAATGGGAACATTCAGCCCATGTTATCCTCAAGGAAATGGGAACACCCAGAATGTGCACTCAGTCCTGAATCCGGATTTTAAAAGTCCAACCCGGATTTAAAGTCAAGTAGGAACACATCCAAAATGTATTATTAAAAAAAAAACACCTTACATCAGCCTGCATTTCACTTATGTACAGAGGGCACAGAGACCCTCCAGGCACAGGTATAAGTACCTCAGACAGTGGAGCCATCAAGCCTTTCCAAAGCTGTCTGGAGCCTGCAGAGGCCAGGGGAAAAGCCTAATTCTGTGGAGAAAGCTCCTCAGTTACTGTGATCCAGTATCAACCTGTATTCTTGGCGCAAATCATTCTTAAAGACCTTTAATTTCATTTAAAAATTTCTTCAATACAGTATCTCCTTGTGTTTCCTTTGCTAGCTTCAGCTTTTTGTCTCTTATGAATTTTACTTTAAAAAAATGAATTATTCAAGTAATAAGGAGCCATTAAGATGCAAAAGAGCAATCATAGGCCCTTTCTGCATTAAGTCTTATTCCAGATTATATCCTGAAATAGGAATCTGTCGTTCTTACTTTAGTGCAGACTACAGCAGGTCCTGTGCAGGTTCTGCCCTACCCTATACATCCTTATTCTGGGATATAATCTAAAATAAGACCCAGTGCAGAAAGGGTCTTACATTGTCTCCTATTTAAATATTGTCAGCATTCACTTGAAGAGAGTATAGATAAAGGAATCCATTCAGATCTTGTGGATTCATCTGCTGAGGGAGTAAGTGCAACTAATAGGATTGCATGATCTACTATCTTCTTCTGTGTTGTTGTTGTTTTTTTGTCAACTATTAGCATATTTGCATTGCAATCCCAAGCTCACTATCTTGAAAGTAGGAACCCCTAACAATGGGACTTAGCTCTGAGTATGTAAGAGTGCACTTTAGGCAACAATTTCTGTTTAAATGATGAAAAGAAAAACAAAAAAAAGCTTAATTTTATAAGAGTCGTGTGTGCACTGATATAAGTTTTGTTAAGTGCAGTGAGAAGGCAACCTACATATGTTGCTCAATAAACCACAAATTGCCAATATAAGTATTATTACACACAAACAGTTCAATCAGAGTAAACAGTTGTACAAATCAAGTTACTGTACCTGTTGTCTGACCACTTATTTACTCATGAAGCCTCAGAAGAAATTTCCATCTATAGATGGCCCTGAGAAACAATGAATTTTTTGATGAATTTTGTCCTTTCTCCATAGGCGAAGGGTTCAAAAACCTACTAGCTGTTTTCCCCAAAATTCTCTGAAATCAGACTTGTAAACAGTGGATGCCTTTTAATTCACTGACCTTTTTTTCCTAGGGGTTCCTCTGGGGCTCACTACATCGCTCTTGCAGGAAAATTCTTAGCTCATTGGCTCCACTTCTTCTTTTTATTATTATTTCTATGACAATTCTACTGTAAAGCTTCTTTCTCTGTGCTTTTTGCCCTCTAGATTTTTAAGAGGATTCGGTTTTCCAACCCCTGGACCCTTGAGTTGCTTTTGTTGTCTTCCAGCCCTGACAACTTGGGGGAGGGGTGAAGGGAGTAGGGGGTGTGGGTGTGGGTGGAGGACCAGGGGGATGGAGGACCAGGGGGATGGAGGAAACAGGAATAAAGTAATCTGAATATACCGTGAAACAGTGGAGAGACAATAAATACCCATAAGATCAGGGCTGTAAATGTTGATAGTTTGATGCTCTTGAGTGCCATAACAGAAATCGCTTTTGAGATGGAAACTTTCAATGAACGGCGATTCTTTACCACCAGCAGCTTTTCCATCCCCTGCTGAAAGTTTGAATGGTACAGTCTGGCCCCTGCAGTCTGTTCATTGAATGCCAGCCTCCAAGTTACCCGGCGGTCCATTTGGGATGAGCAATTGGGGGAAGGGGGGGGGGATGCAGGAAAAGGGGCTTTGCTGCCTCCTGTTTTTCTAGTGACAATTTTGCCTCTCTTCACAGTGCTTCTGTATTACTTCTCATTTACTATTTTGTCAACTTTCTTGACTTTTAATGAGATCTATTCCGTGTCTAGGGTAGGGCTTGTGTTATGTCGTGTTTCCTTAAAAGGTCCTTTCTCCACACAATGCCTAGCAAGCAAGGCAAAAAACAATACCTGGGACAGAGGACTCAGCAGAAGAATATTCAGAAAATGAAAGGCAAAGGAGGAAATATAAGCCTTTTCTGCACTGGCCTTTATCCCAAATTATGTCTCAGAGGAGCAGTCTGCTGTCTCTGTGTTAGTGCAGGCTATGGCAAGACCTATTTCAGGACTTCTGTAGTCTGCACCACACATGGATGGCAGGCCCCTGTTCCAAGAAATAATCTGGAATAAGGTTCAGTGTAGAAAGAGAAATTTAGGGATAACTGAAAAGATCCTTCCAGTATTCCATTAGATGGTAGTAACCCAGATGAGATTGATCGGACACTGGCCTTCAAAGGCCCTCTCTACACTGGGTCTTATTCTAGGACAAATCCTGGAATAGGTGCCAGACATCGTCATGCACACATAATCTGGAATAAGGACCAGTTCCAAAAGGGGCAATAGAGATACAAATTAGTACCATGGGAACGCACCCTTTGTCAGCATATCAGATAAAATATTAGCCTCTGTTGATGCTACTCAAGTGCAGTCTTTAAAGCAATTGTGGGGTATGAATCAAACTGTAAATTTTATGGACCGTTTATTTTTAAGATCTTGCTTTCCTGTACTGCCCCAAAGCTCATGCAAGCATCAGAGTTAGCCTCCAAAAGCTCTATTAGCCAGGGACAAAGAATTTGTCTAGTGGTTAGGGAGCCGGACTCTTATCTGGGATTACTGGGTTTGATCCCACACTCCCCCATGAGGCCAGCTGGATGACCTTGGGCTAGTCACAGCTCTCTTCTGAGCTCCCACAGCCCTACCTACCTCACAGCCCCACCTATCTCACAGGATGTTCTGTTATGATGGACTAATTATTGTTCATACATCATACATTCGAACTTTTATATACAACTCAAGTTTAGCACTTGGAAAGATAAAACTACTTGCAATAAGCCAGTTGAGCAGCAGATGGTACCATTGAGTTGTGCTTTTTTATTCTTCCAGGCCATGTTGCATTTTTTAAAATAAAAAATCAATTCAGTTAAGTGTAATACAAATTACAAAAGAATCTATTATCCATATACCAAAGATCAATACTTCCTCAAAAAGTGAAAGCAAGAAAATAACAATTTTTGGTAACTAGTTTCCAATATCTACGAATTTGTTGATGTGCAATTTGTAAAGGTTGCTCAGGGCAGGAGGAGGTTTAGTGATAGGTTTTGCTGGGCCCTTATTGTTTCAGAACTTCATGACTTGTGAGGGTAGATCAAAGTTTGTTTGCATTTTATCCCACCCTATACCCAAAGGCCTCAGGGTAGATTATAACATTAAAAACAAAATATAAAATAAATGTACTAAAACAATAATAGTGCCTGAAAGTGGGGAGGAAAACTTGTTTCCTTATTTAGGCAAAGAGTTGTTTCTTTACTGCTCTCCTGAAGTGAAGGTGCCTAACATATCTTAGGGCAGACACTATTCCATACTCTGAGAGCCATCACTAAGAAGGCCCTATCCAGGTGTCCACCCTTTTGCTACCAAGGGTAGTGGTACAACCAGAAATACAGATCTTAAGGCATGAGCAAGTCAATATGGAAGAAGGCATTCCTTTATTGTAGTTATATCCTGTCCTTCCCCCAAGGATCCCAGGTTGGGCCACAATGGTAAAAATACAAAACTTGGAACAATTAAAAAACATATTTAAAATAAAGTATAAATATGAATCTCAAGAGATGTACAGTTATCCTTGTCTTTCTTTCCCCTAGTGAGTCCTATTATAAATAGATTGTCTGAAACACTGACTTTGAATGTCAGTGAACCAAAAAGCCCCTGTTAAATTGAATACTGTACTTGATGAGTATTTTTTGCATTTAACTTCCATAGGATACTGAAACCACAGAAGTTAAATTCAGGGATGGTGGTGGGTGTTCTCATTGCAAGCGTCAGCTCTTCCCAAACTTAACCCAGACTTAATTGCCATAGCAAATAGGTGGGACCACCTGCATTGCCATAACAACTAGATGTTACTGGTAAAGCTGTGGAGCAGTTTTTACTGCTTGACAGCTACCGAAGACTGGGACAGCTGTGCACACCCTGAGTCACCCCAGATTGGAGGTGGCACTGTAGTGAATGAATGAACCATGCCAGAGTATGCCCAGCCATCCCAGTTGGTCAAGTGTGAAGAAGCCAGTTTAGTGGTTCAGGAGCCAGACTCTTATCTGGGAATAACAGGTTTGATTCCACAGTCCTCCACAAAGGAGTGGTTAGGTCTAGTGGTTAGGGAGCCAGACACACACATCCACAAAGTCAGCTGGGTAACCTTGGGTTAGTCACAGCTCTCTTCTGAGCTCTCACAGCCCCACCTACCTCATAGGGTATCTGTTGTGGAAAGAACAATAGAAAGCTTTGTCAGCGGGGTGGAAAACCAACTCTTCTTCTTCTAACCAATGTCACTGCCTATTAGTAGCAGCTTGAGGTACAGGAGACATAATAACTTGACCTGAGTAATTCTTGACCTTTGGAAACTAGCAATTTTCCCCATTCCATTTTAAAAAAATAAAACAGCTTTTTCTTCATTGGTGCATTTGCTATTGTTTGACTGGGTGAGCATTATTTATTGTGCTAATTTTTAATTACTGATGTTATTGTTTTAAAAACTTTCATATGAACCACATAGGATCTTTGGAAATGCGTTCTATATAAATAATCAATACATTGCTTGCTTTGTGCAGATCTTCATTTCCGCGCATTACTTCACCTAGCAGTTTGTTAGAAGGTATTTTGAATTTAAGCTCAATTCCTTATGCACAAAACTGTAGTATTTAATGAAACTGATAAGGAGAAAAGAAAATGTTGCTAGGTTTAACTATTCTCACCAACAGATACTGCAAACAATGGAAAACATCCCAACCAAATGCACAGTTGCTTCTTTGTTTGGCTGACAGCGCTTTGTAATGATTGAAGTAGAATTTAACCCATGGGAAATTCAAGTTTGTCATCTAAATAAGTTCGCCATTGAACATTACACAAAGCACTGAAAAGCTCTTAACAGAAGTCCTGATATGATAGTCAGCTAGTACTTCCTCAGTAACATTCAAAGCTTTGCTGAAATGTTTGTCATTGAAAAGACAACTTACAGAACTGACTGTTCTCACTCATTGAAGGAGGCTCAAAGCAGCTGACAAAGTTTTCTATTCTTCTCCCCACACCAGACACCCCGAGAGGTGGGTGGGGCTGTGAGAGCTCAGAAGAGAGCTGTGACTAGCCCAAGGTCACCCAGCTGGATTTATGGGGGAGGGTGGAATCGAACCCGGGATTCCCAGATAAGAGTCCAGCTTCCTAACCACTAGACCAAACTAGCTCACTGAATATTGCAGAAGAGTGTAGAGGTGCTATCAAGTAGTAGCCCCATGTTAGATTTTATGATCCTGCTTGCTAATGTGGCATACAATTCAACAAGTTTCTTATGCTGTGCATTTCTTGTTCTGTGCTCTACACTTGTGTTTGGAACAGGGAGGTGCAAAGAGCAATGTTGTCAAGATGACAATAGAAGGCTTCAGAGCCTGTAGATTGCTTTCTGATAGTCCTGCTTAACTCATGTTATGTAACTCTTTTGCACCGATAAGATTTGTTTCTTTTGTTGTTGATGATTTCCTTTCTTAACAAAAGTACGATACCATCAGTGCTGCACAGATTGGTAAGACAGCCTCAATATATAGAGCAGATCTCAACCCAGATAGTTCAAGTACGTTTTACCACCACCACCACTGTTCAGTTAAGATAGCTCAGATGTCTTACGTGGCCAAAAAATAGCAAGCAGCATCTCCTTCCACTTCTTAAAGACTTCAGCTTTAGAGTCTAAAAACTGCAGAATAAACTATTGTAAATCTTCCAAGAAAATTCCTTAGAAATATCATATAAGCCACATCAAGGGAGAGGGCTTAAAAGTATTTTGAGAGTGGCAGAATCTACACACCAGGACCTCTAATCCACATTCAAGTACAGAAAATACACTTCCAAAATGCATTCTCTGCCCATTAATGGGAATTGGAGGTGGGGTGGGAACACTAGCTCTCACATGCTAAAACCTTTAAGCTACATTTGAATTGCTTTTGTTAACATTTCCAGATGCAGTGATATGTCATTTCCACACTGACTGATATCCCACCCACAGAGCAATCTAAGGGTGGGACAAAAATAGCACCACCATAGCCCTGCTTTTTCGTCCCTAAAAACGCCTTTTAACTGTCTCTGAAAACCCAGCAATGGTAGTGGGTTTTCCAGCTTCAGTACTTTTTAGAGGTGTGCTTACCTTTCTGGATTAAGTAGCTATTGGAGCTCCATCCCACACACTTGCATGGAGACTGAAATGGCTAACCACACATGCGTGAAAGTGGTCACGTGCACATTGGAGAATTTGAGGGCAGCAGAATTGCCTAGATTGCGCATCACCAGAACGTGCAGTGACAATGTTGGAGCTAGCCCTGTCGAGATAGGAAGCAATATCGCTGCTGCCTGGAGGGAACCTATGGTTTGCCATTCACCTGCTAGTGGGACCAACAGATGCCCTCCGGAACAGTAAGTCCACATCTGACCGAGGCTGCAGAGCAAGATACAACACCAAAATGGTCCTGTATGCCAATCCACTGGAAGTAATCCTTGAGTAGACTGCTGTTGGTATACCAGATCAACAAGGGTTTGATGACAATATATGCCATGGTCCAATATACTGGTCATTTTCAACAGCACATCCAGAAGCAGCACTAGAAATGCATCCTTTCTGGTTGTGCCACCAAAACGGCTCCAGCCAGCAACTTCGAAGTCCAGGCTTTCTGGAATGCAGACAGCCCTGAAGTGGACCATAGGCAGCCCATTCTACGTTGGAACATGTGGCCCACCACAGGCTGAGGCACCATGCCTTAGCATGGGATAGTTTTGGCCAGTGCAGAAACGTCTGTAGTCTGAATCACTAGCTTACTACAGTTGTAGGCAATAGCAACTGCAGTGATTGCCAAATAATTTCCAAGCACTATTCAAAGTACCGTTGCTTACCATTCAGGCTCAATATTGTCTGTAATATGAGTACATGAAAAACAGCCTTGTCAATTGGAGCACCTGAATGAATACTAAATTTATTTTCTGAATTCCTCCTCCAGCTCCACTTCTTCCTGGAGTTGAGCAGACAGCAGCAGGAAATTCTTGCCCTGGCAGTGTTCCTCCTCCCATATTGCCTTTTAATTCTCAAGTTTAATTTTATTTTCCCACCCCTTTTAAAATATCATTGAAATTGTTAGTCTGGGCTTTTGCTCTTCTTTGTTTGTCTCTTTGTCTCTTTGTTTATTACTGTTTTGTCTATGTCTGCGCTTACCTATGGAGGCTTCAAGAGACATGTCACCAGGCCTTCATTTGTGGCAGCAGTAGTTTCCTCACAGTGACTGTACCACCCCATTTCCAGTCAAGATGGCTAATGAGGTGCCATTTTGGGGGGGTGCAGTTTCATACCCTAAATGGACACATTTCTGACCTTTACTGAAAACAGTGCCGCCGTGGTAGAAAATGGAGATAGACATCCTCTCCAGTGGTAATCATGGTGCCTCCTGCTGACATTTCTGCCAATAATATCTGTGAACCTGGGAGTCAATGCACTGATGCATTTTTTAAATAAAACAATTTGTACAGTGTGTAGATCACTATTCTTTGTGTTTCTCTTTGTGTTTCTCTTTGTGTTTCTCTTTTTGTTGTTCAAAGGTGAAAGCTACAGATGCAGATGAAGGTGTCAATGGCCGAGTGTGGTACAGGATTGTCAAAGGTAAGTAGAGGTAATATTCCATGTCTGTATATTCAAATTTTTCTTTAAAAATTAAGATGCATTAACATTTCAGTTTTCTGGACAGTTCAGACAACTGTATTCATCATCACTTTAATTTTACCTTTAGCTATAACAACTATTTCAAGTTTTTCCACCTTAACTCAATTACTGGGACATTAAAATCCTAACGAATTCCATTTCTAATATATGTGATTTCTTTTATAATAAAATTGCAAGTTGTTTTCCTTTTTGATATTGTTAACAGTTTGACAGTTCATTATTCACAGAACTTGAGAGTAACTGTACTGCAGAAAGTGAGTTTGACTGTATTGGTACATCTTCATATCTAAGGGTGCAGTTACACAATGCGTTTTGAAAATATCTCTTTTACAAAATGTACCACCACCCCAAAAAAACACAGGTATTCAAACAGTAAACAGAAAATCCTACCTCACGTTCTCCTACTTTACTTGCTAGTCATTGGCTGCTGGTGGCTCAGATTTCTGGGTCCCTGATTGGTTGATCATCCCTAGCAGGGATTGGCTTTAGGAACCTCTGACCCAAAAGTGTCACATAGTGATTATTTCCCATCTGAGAAAAGGGCACAAAACAGAGACTTTGGGACAAGGTATATATCTGCCCCTTGAGTCTCAAAGTCACCCTGGGGCTGCCCCTTTTACTGTCTGATTGTAGACTGATACTATGTGGCCAGGATCCCGAGGGCACCTATTTGAAAGTTATTTCAGCTGGTAACAGCACTTGCTTCTAAATAAATCTTTTAGGGTACAATGAAACCACACTAAACAAAGAGCAATGTCCTGTCTTGAAGAAAAAGGAGACCTCGGGTGTTTTTCCACCGCTCTCCTTTAATCTGGATCAAAGAAGATCCAGACCTAAGGAATGGGTACATTTCTTAATCTGGATCTAGTAGATCCAGATTAAGTACCCAATATGTTTCCATGGGTGGTCTAGTACCCAATAGCAATGGATGCTAGCCTCCCTGCCGTGGAAACACCAGAGCACCCATTTGGAAATCTGGATCTACCCATGAGGGGTATGCTTGTCACCCCAGGTGCTGGGGGGTACAGGGGGTGCAATCTCTGACGTGGCATCGAAGTCACTTTGAAGTCACTTAGAAGTCTGTGCAAAACAGCTCCATTGAAGTCTGTGCTGATCTTCGGAGTGAACTTCGAAGTGACTTTGGAGTGACTTCGAAGTGACTTCGGAGTCACTTCGGAGTCATTTCGAAGTTCACTCTGAAGATCAGCACAGACTTCAAAGACGCTCTGGAGCTATTTTGCACAGGCTTCGAAGTGACTTCAAAATGACTTCAAAATGACTTCGAAGCTTAGGTTTTAGGGGGCCCCCCAGGGGTGGCCCCTCCCCCTAGCCTCCCAAGCATGGAAACAGGCTCCCTTTAATCTGGATTTTCTGGCTAAAGACCCCATTGTAGACCCCATTAATGGGGTCTACAGAAAATCCAAATTAAAGGCCAGAAAGTATCCATTTGATCCGGATTTCCCCAGTGGCAGTCAAAACAATCGGGTCCCAAATGGGTGCCGTTGTGGAAACGGGATCATCCAGCTCACACCCAAATGGGTCCTTAATGGGTGTAAAAATGGGTACTTTCTGACAGTGGAAAAACACCCAATATAAATTGAGGATTTAGGGGTATATTCAAAAAAGGGAACTTGAAAGTACACAAGTCAGCAAGGCTACAGATAACACATCTGAAAAAAGACAGATTTGAAAATAATTATAATACAAATATATTAATCAAAGCCTCATCTATCACACCTTAATAACAAAAGACATCATGTAGGAATCTTTGTGTAGATAGGTAACTTTGGACATTTTTTGCACTTGCATCTGCTGATTTGGTAGTTTCATCTCTTTCTTCTGAATCTAAAGAATATATAAGTTTATTTTGTGGCAGAATATCATGTAGTGCAAAAAATACCTTATTGCCTTCCAGAATGAAGATACTGTCCTATAATCTTTATTTGTCACCAACAGGTAACAATTATAACAACTTCCGGATCAATCCCAGCAGTGGACTGGTTATGCGGGGTATGCGTCCCCTGGATAGAGAACGCAATTCCTCCCATGTTCTCGAGGTGGAAGCCTACAACAGTGAACAAGGGCCTATGAGAAGTTCTGTTAGGGTAATGCCTTAAAGTTTAAATTAATAAATTAAACAAGCAATTGTTTCAGGTTTTTCCCGGAATGTCGCTTAATAACAGGATTTCTGGCTGCTGTCTGGAGGCAGCCTAAGTATATTTTAGTGTGTGATTAGTCTCAATGCAACTCTAATATAATACAGGATCAACCAAGCCACATATTTCTTTCTCCTTGTCCAGAACTTATTACATGCAATTAAATGATATTTATTTTAAAACTTTCCAGGTAATAGTGTACGTGGAAGATGTTAATGATGAAGTGCCGGTTTTTACCCAAAGGCAGTATAATCGACTGGGATTACGAGAGACTGCTGGGATTGGGACATCAGTTGCAGTTGTACGGGCAACTGATAGAGACACAGGTAAAAAAAAACGCTTTCCATTGCGTCACTTGAGAATTTCTGTTTCTACTCTGTGATGTCTGATTTATCCATTGTGTATATATTCTTGGTAGGGATGTGCACAAATTGTTTTTTTGGCATTCAACTCATAATGAATCGAATGTTAGAAAATACATATTCATTTGAATAGATCACTTTCAGATGTGGTAGGACTCTTATGTGGGAATACCGGGTTTGATTCTGCACTCCTCCATGAAGCCAGCTGGGTGACCTTGGGCTAGTCACAGCTCTCTTCCTGAACTCTCACAGCCCCACCTACCTAACAGGGTGTTCTATTATGGGGAGAAGAACAGAAAGCTTTGTTAGCCACTTTGAGTCCGCTTAAATGAGTGAGAAAAGAGGGGTAGAAAAATTAACTCTCCTTCTCCTACTTCTACTCAAGTTGATAGACATCTGGTGAAGATACACCTCTTTATGTTCAGCTGAGGGAATAGCATACACTCTCCTTGCAGGAACTATTACTGTTTTAGATAATCCATTTGCTCTTGGCTTTATAGTGATTTAATTGTGACCCACCCTGAGAAGTGGGATAGAAATATATAAATAAGCACGTACTCAGAGTATGTTGAGCTAAGTTACTTATATTCAGAAGTAAGTTTTATGTTTTTATGTCAAATTAATATGCTTATTTCTTACACATACAGTACAGTGTTTCCTGAATGTCTTCTAAGTTTCTTTTTTCTTCTTTCTAGGAAATGGAGGTCTGGTGAATTACAAAATTATCTCAGGATCTGAAGGGAAGTTTGAAATTGATGAGAGCACTGGCCTCATTACCACGGTTGACTATCTGGACTATGAGACCAAAACAAGCTACTTAATGAACGTTTCAGCCACCGATCAAGCCCCTCCCCATAACCAAGGTTTCTGCAGTGTCTATGTCAGCCTTCTCAATGAACTGGATGAGGCCGTGCAGTTCTCAAATGCTTCTTATGAAGCAATAATCACAGAGAACATCCCGCTGGGTTCTGAAGTCCTCCGAGTCCAGGCCCGCTCCATTGACAATCTTAACCAGATCACCTACAAGTTTGACCCCAATACAAATGCCCAAGCTCTGTCTTTGTTCAAAATAAATGGAATAACTGTAAGTAGTTTGCAGGTGAACTTCCTTCACTTCAGACAGTAATCTGGCACTGGGAGTTTGTGGCTTTGACCAATTTACCTTTTGCTTGGTAGGGTGTGATCACGGTTAAAGGGCAAGTGGATCGAGAGAAGGGAGATTTCTACACTCTAACTGTTGTAGCGGATGATGGAGGTCCTAAACTTGATTCAACCGTGGTGAGTGTTGTTTTGGCTGTGATTCTTTCTCTTTGAACTGCAAACCAATACTGAATTACATTCACTTTTCAAGTTTGTATGTGGTCACCTCAGCCAATTGTGTTTGAGGGGAGCTGCTACATCAGAAGGTTCTTCTAAGTAGCATCTTAATGGAGACACAGAGGGGAAAGAGAGAAGGGAGGAGATGAGCCAGAGCCATAACAGGAAGTCAGAGGAAAAAGAGTGGCCTAGATAGGCCTTTTCTTTTAAGATGAGCCTTATGGGCAGCATTTGTCTTATCTTCATAGCTACAGGAGGAGAAGAACTCTGGTTTGGTTCTGTGCTCAGCAAAAAGCCCCTACATTTCACTGGGGCTTAAGTTCTAAGGAGACATGTATCTTGGGTTATAATGAACAGGAAGTGTTGTACTGAACAGAAACTTACAAACAATTCCTGATATCTCATTTGTAGAAGTTTTTGGGTTGTTATGCCATGTTCCAGGTTTCTTCTTAGAACCTAAGCTTTTGGGTATAGCTGCAATCTCCATCTTCGGAGGTCTTTGCTCTTCAGCAAGTCAAGGAGCAAAGACCTCTGAAGATGGATATCACAGCTATATCAGAAAAACTTAGGTTTTCAGAAGAAGAAACCTGGTACATGGCATAACAACCCAAAAACTTCTACAAATGAGATTGAATCTGACCATGAAAGCCTACATATATCCAACTCCTGTTATCTAACTCTACCCCTCAGCTGCTTCTGGATCTCATGGAATCGCGGCTAAAGCAGAAGGCATACCCATTAACAGAGGGCAATTAGCAGAGACTGATACACACTTTATCAATGAACACTCCACAGTGGTTTATCTTTGTTCTTTGGAGTGCTAAGGGCACAACAAGTGCTTCCTAGGGTGAGTCAGAGCCCTCTGGAATATCCCACCGTGACCTTAAGGTCTCATGTGAATCCTAGCTTAGATGGTAAAAATAATGCATAAATTAGGTTTTTAAAAAGTTAATGTAGCCAGCAGCAGAGGTCTGGTTCTGAATATCCAAAATAAAAGTAAAGCAGTATTATAATTGGGACCTTGGTTGAACCAGTATACCAGCCATTTTGACCTTCCTATGTCTAATTAATTGTCGCTAAGGCAAATGAAGTTATTTTTATGCTGATGGTAGAAAAAGTGACAGTTAAAAGAAAACATATAAGTTCTTTCTCTGAGACTCTAAAATTCTGAATGATCCAGCTTGTGGAAATACATGAATATAATGTAATAAAAAGACTGACCAAAAAAAAAGTAATAAATTGCAAGAGACCAAAAACATTGCAAAAAATGCCACATAGTTCATTTTTTGTTCATACGCTTGTAAACTTGGGCAAACTTCATGCAAATTCCAACGGCTGAATTCACAACATCCACTGCACGTTTGCCCAGTGATGTCCTCTGTAGTTTGTGGTAAAGTTTTTGAAATTATCCACCATTATTGAAGTTCCATTTTGGGGCTCCACTCCACTAACTGCAGCCTTCAGTGTCCTTCAGACGGTGACAGAAAAATGCAAGACCTTGTTTAGATCCCAGAATTGCCTCTCACTGCCACTGTCTTGTGGTGATTCGGGGCAGCCTTAATGCAAATCTTAATTCGCATTAAGGAGTCCCCAAGGCAATGGAGGACAGGGCGGGTTCAAGGTGAACCCACCCATCCCCATGAAAACTGCGGTAAATCCCTGCATCGGGATGCCATGGTTTTCTCCACCCACCCCCTTGCCTGAGTGCTTAATTGCCCAAGTAAGGGGGGACAGTTGCAATCACAGCCTTAGGGGCAGGGGCAGTGAAACCCCGCCCGCTAATCCTGCGATGGTAACCTAGGAGTGTCCCCATGCCCCCAGGATAACCCATTCTTGCCCTGTAATTCGGGGCAAGAACAGTTATAAAGGGGGGTAAGGTTGTCTCAGTTTTTGGGATTTTGTCCTTCATGTAGCCTGAATTAGGGCTTTGCATGGGGACTCTCTCGAGGCAAACTCACATTCACCTCGCAGTATCCTTACCACGGGGACACGGACACAGTCTCTAACAAACGGCAAGGCAAAATTGTAGGGCAAACATGGGTGCTTACCTGTCTGTATGCTTGCTCCTGTGTTGGCACACTATGTACATCTGGGTATTTCAATGGCATGAAGTATACACATACAGTGGCTATTTCTGGCCCAGTTTCAGCTTCACACGTGCATAGTGGGCATTTCCAGGTAAAGAGTGAGGGAGAAAACTCCCAGGCTGATAAGCTCATATCGGTATTCGAGGAAAACCTGCAGTGGGAGTTGATTTACCTCTAACAGTGATAACAAGGAGATTCCAAACCTTTTTCATGGGACCATGTTAGGATGGTCATGATTACTTGTGGTAATCCCAGTATAGCTCTTGTTAGGTCCTGTCAGGACAAGGTCTTGAGTGTTTGAAGGGTGTAAATTAGCAAACAGTGAAGAGATTTTGGACAGAATTCACACCTGTGTCGATTACCCATTGAACATGTTTCTAGGATAAATTATCTTTTCTCAAGACGTGTAATTTTACAAGTTGAAAATCTAATTTTTTCCTCTTTCTCCTGTATCTTTTCTCTTCTGTACTCCCTTGAACAGAAGGTAAGAGCACTTATGTTATCACCTTTGTTATTCTTCCTTAGTTGCGGCTTTGTTGTTTTCACGATTAGCCTGATGTAAAATGTGAAACATTGTAGTGGATGGATGCCTATGGTCTGCAGTCTTGAGAATTATGTAGCACTTTGAGGGAGAATGGAAAGTGAAGTAGCGGTGCACTATCAATTTCTGATTCACCTTAATCTAGTAAATGGTAATAAGAATGAAGTGTCTCTGAAAATGTTGGAAGAGGGACCAGCTGAATGTCAGCAGTGGGTGAAGTGGCTTAGAAGAGCTGCTTGTTCTGGAAGAAGAAAAGCACACTTCCTCTTTTCGTTGTTTGTTTTTGTGTGTGTTTTGTTACAGGAATAAAAATCACCCATTGCTAAAGGGAGAAACAAATGTTTCTATCATTCTCTACCTCAGAGTAGAGAAAACTTTGACCTTCTAGTATTGGTAGATTTCAGATTTCATTGGCTGTAGTCAGGATAACACTGTTCAGGAATTATAGATTAAGGCCCTTTCTACACTTGTTTATTATCTTGGAGCAAATGGCTCTGTAGTACACTTTGTCCACGTGGGAATCCGTAAACATCTTAAGGACTAGCTATTCTGGATTAGCTGTAGACCGGTTTGAAGAGATCTGCAACCATCCCATGCTGTCAGTTCTGGTCTAGTCATTATCACTTCTGCATCTGTTCAGGAACAAGAAAAATGGGTGCATTTTGATCATGTGTCACTGCCGCAGCCCCATCTTTGCAGTCTATACAGTTCATCCAGAGATCATTATTGGAATGATAGGCATGCTAGGCTTTGGCAAGACATCAAAGATTATTCTGTTTAGTGATGCCCTTGTGCACCAAGCATGACATAGTAGTGATAGGAGTCTGGGCTAGTTGTACCAGGAGTGGGACATGGCGTCAGTTGTGCAGAACAAAACAGTGATAGTGTGTCTGAATTGTTGCTAAGCTTATCCTGGTAGAAACACCCTCCAACCCCTCCAGATGCAAACAAGGTCTCACTCCTTGTCCCAGTATGGTGTTGATTGGGGTAGACTGCTTCAAAAGAGATGAGTGTGAAAAAGGATTAAGAGACAGTGTCTGTACTGGGCTGGTAGACTGGCCCAAGGGACTGTCTGGAACATACCATCTGCACTATGGATTGGTCTACTGGAGGACATGTCTGTCAGTACATTGGTTCATTTCCACTAAGCAAGGTCCTAGAGCAGGCGACAAGACAGAAATGGGTAGCACAGTCCACAAAGCATTCTAGCTGGTATAGTGAACTACTGCCCCATGTGTGGATGCTACATCCAGGACTGTTTACTTCCCACACAGAAGTGGTTCCTGCCCTAAACAGCCCTGGCCTCCAAAGTTGAGCTGGGCCATCCACAATTTGGGCAGCTCTTGGATCAGGTCAGTGGCAGTCCAGCCCATTATGGATCAAGTTGCCTGCATTGGGCCAGCGCAGCACTGAATAACCCACACTGTGAAAATGGCCACTGATTCTGCTCCAGTAGACTAACAGATTTGTCTGTGCTCTAGTGCTCTAATCCTAGCAGCCTTTCTCAAACTGCTTTTTTTTCCTTTTCTCCTCCTTTGTGTGCTGTGACATTGGGACTGAGAGGATCCTCATGGTGCCATAATGGCCCCATGGAAGAGCTGGAACAACAGATTACATGATACGGTTCTCTTCAAGCTAATGTCCCAACAGTGGGGTGGGGAGAGGATGCAATCAGAAGCTCTTTCCTCACACAGCAGGAGGAGAAGGCATCATGCAGACCAGGTCTACCTGGAGTATTTTCCTTGTGTTGGCATTCATGCCCCCGTTTTTGCAGATGCAAGAAATAGCTAACTTCCAGATCCAGTTATCATGATATCTCAAAACCGGCAGAAACATCAAAGCCAGAGAACAAATGTACCACGTCAGTGACCAGAACAAATGCCACTAGGGTTTACTGGTGAATATTTTCATCTCTCTATATAACTGTAAGATCTTATTCATGTCTGAATCATGTTTTGGACAGGTTACTATCACTATCCTGGATGAGAATGACAACAGCCCACATTTTGATATCACTTCTGACTCCTCTGTGAGCATAGCAGAGGATGCTCCTGTTGGCCGTCGAATAGCCCTGGTTTTGGCCAGGGACCCTGACGCAGGAAGCAATGGGCAGGTAATAATAGCTTTATTAGTTTCAAGTTATGGAGCAGCAGATGCTCTTAGGATGGGGTGCTTGCTCCCATTTTATTGATTCTGTTCTATTAATTAATTGTTTTATAATCTGTCCTTCATCCAGTATAGTCCCAGAGTGGAATACAGAATTAATGAACAGAAATAATAACCACACAAAGCTTAATGAAAATTCCAAAACAGACATATAAAAGGTGGCAAATAAAATTAAATGTGGGGGCTAATTAATAAAGACTCCATTTGAGCTGCAGGAAGCAGGAAAGGCAGGTGGAGGCCATTCTTCACTGTGCAATCTCTTTTCTCATATTGGAGGTTTTACTATTAAGGTGTGGACCTTGCCCTACAAGCAACATTGCATGGTGTAGGCATTACACACAGCTTGCACAAACCTTGGGCAAGCAGCCCATGATGTAGTCAAAACATCAGATGGGCAACTTGCACAGTGTTGGCGCACAAAATGTCAGTTGTAAGCAGAGTCGTGAATTAGAGTGAGGTGCATTGGTAATAGCAAAACAAACACAGGTTCCTATGCAATGGGGGGGGAATAGGGGGAAATATGTTGATAGTTAATGGAAGAAGAATGAAGTAGGACAACACAGTCCCAATGGAAGGTCTGGGAAGGAAGGAGGAGAGGCTTATGCAGCCAAGCCTTCTTCCTCCTCTCCAATCCAAGGATTGGAGGAGGACTGGGCCTGAGGGGAGGGGAAATAGGGTAATAAAAGGGGGAAATTATGAAAAGTCTATAAATGGGAAATGTAACAATAGATGATGAAGAAGAAGAGTTGGCTTTTCTACCCAACTTTAAGGGGACTCAAAGTGGCTGACAAAGCTTTTCTATTCTTCTCCCCACACCAGATACCCTGTGAGGTAGGTGGGGCTGTGAGAGCTCAGGAGGGAGCTGTGACTAGCCCAAGGGCACCCAGCTGGCTTCATGGGTGAGGGCAGAATCGAACCCGGTATTCTCAGATAAGAGTCCGGCTCCCTAACCACTAGACCAAACTGGCTCTCTGATTCCCACTGATGAGGGAAATTATATGTATTTCAATTAATGTAAATGGATTAAACACTCCAGTGAAAAGGGCAAGACTTCTACAATTAGCTCATAATCACAGGGCAGAGGTGATTTTTGTTCAAGAGACTCACAAAAGACAGAATGGAATGCATTTATTACATAATGGCAGTTGGAATAATATTTTTGAAACTAGGAGAACCAATAATGCCCAAGGGGTGGCTATCCTGATAAGGAGTAGTTTGAATTTTCAGTTGTTAAATATTTAAAGGGATAAAGAGGGAAGATGGGTAATGGTGAAAGGGTTATTGGAAAATAATGTTAGCTTCAATATATGGTTCAAATGCCAACCAGAAACAATACCAGGTTTGATTCTGCACTCCTCCACGAAGCCAACTGGGTGACCCTGGGCTAGTCACAGCTCTCTTCTGAGCTCTCACAGCCCCACCTACCTTGCTTGGTGTCTGTTGTGGGGAGAAGAACAGAAAAGCTTTGTCAGCCGCTTTGAGTCCCCTTAAATGGGTGAGAAAAGCAGGGTAGAAGTCCAACTCCTGTTCTTCTACCATAGTAAAATACCCAAATGCTGTAATATATAGACTGTTTTCTTCTCCTAATTGTTAAATTAATTTGGATTCATTGTTACTGCATACTTCCTGCTTTGGTGCATCTCAAGATCCTTTCTAGGTATTTTCCAATTTACTCAAAGTCACAGAAATAGCTATTAAGAAGTTTCATGGAGAAGACCTTCTGTTACAGGACACATCAAAGCATACAGCAGTATATAAGTATGGAAATATTTTCTGGTTTCCATAGCTATCAGGTCCAAACTGCTAGCTCACTCATATCATTATAATCAATGTACTGGATTTCCAAGGGAGAAGTAATATGACCTGTACCTCTTCTGATCTGGCTTCAGGTTGGGGCTGGATTACTTGGCTTTTCTAAGCAGAGCCCACCAACCAGTACATTTTTCATTTTTTTCATTTCTATTTTATTTGTATATTGCTTTTCCAAAAGAAACATTGCCCAAGGTGGTTTACAGAAAATAGAAAATATACAATGCAACGTAATAATCAAAATATTATAATAAAAATGCATTATAAAAATTATATGTCATCCAAAATATTGGAAAATAAGCCAAAGCGCACGCACGCACGCACACACACACACCCAAAAAAATGTGGCTAACTGGAGTCTAAAGCAGCTAATAAAAGGTCCCAGTCCCACAAAGAATCATCTCCACCAAGGTATCAGTGCCCAGACAGGCTGGAGAGTCATACAGAGGGCAGAGTGCTCTAGGCTGCCACCACCAGGAGAGATGGCATAAGCAGCTGTCCTTGGTGGTCTCTGGTGTAGCTGAGACCAGATGGAATCCAGAGCTGCTGACTAGAGGGACCCAGTCCTGCAAAGAAGTAGCTCCAAATTATCAAGGCCCATCCACGCTGGAGAGTCATCCAGGGAACAGAGTGGTCTAGGCTGCCACCACTAGACCAGAGTGGTCTAGGCTGCCACCACTAGGAGGGATGGCATAAGCAGCTGTCCTTGGTGGTCTCTGGTGTAGCTGAGACCAGGTAGAGTCCAGAGCTGCTGACAAGAGGGACCCCGTCCTGCAAAGAAGTAGCTCCAAATTATCAAGGCCCATCCAGGCTGGAGAGTCATCCAGAGAGCAGAGTGATCTAAGCTGCCACCACTAGCCCACCACCCCTGGAGGGATGGCAAGATTCTCCTCCTCTTGGCCAGTGCTTCCAGCAGCTTCTTCCTTGCTCCTGCCTTAGGAACCAGGATTCATTTGATAAATCAGTAAAAATGTTACTAGCTCTTGCTCCCTTTCCTTGGTAATAACAAGCTGGAATTCAGCCAATGAGAACAGTGAAATGGCAACTCTGTTTTACCAATATGCTTTTTTCTATTTGGAGACAGTAACGTTCTTAACTAAATGAGGAGAAACTGTAAAAACAAGATTCTGTTGCTCCCTCTGTCATGGAGGAAAAGCCTGTGGTGGGAAACGGGGAGCGGGGGCTGACAGAGTTCATCTGCTTTATAAATCCCACATTTCACACATCCTCAGAATGACTTTCTATTTTGCTTCTGTCCCTTGGTTGAACTGGCTCTCTGAGGGACCTAACATTCGTTTGCTACCTCTCTCCTCTAAGGCTAGATGACTTGCACTAAATATAACTTAGAACAATGGCTCAGCAGGAGATCATAGGGAAAAAAATATGTCTAAAACAAGTTTCATTGGTACCAAGAATATGCTTCACAGCTGACAGATGGGACAATGAACCCGAAAAACTAAAAAGAAAAAAAAACAGATGGTGGTTTTCTCACCAGCACAATGCACTAAAAGGAAGTTCTCTGTATATTGAACAGGAAACTCTCTGCATTTAAGGTGTGGTATGGTTTTATTTTTCCTTTCCTTTAATTTGTTGCTTGGACTAATTAACTGATACTTCCCAAAGAGTTTCATTCTAAAAGGCCAGAGTTAGCTGTCGTGCACTTAATTTTTAATTATAGTAAATCTGATGAATGCTCCATATGTGCATCAATCAGCATTTTAAAGGTGGGGAAAAAAAGAAACCTGAAAATCTGCATCAAAAAACAGTAAAATCTGAGGGAGTCAGGAAGAGAGGAGAAAAAAAAAATCCCCAACCTAGGTTTTGTTTAAAACATAGAGGTTTACACTAGGGATGTGCACGAATATTCGAAACATTTGTTCAGATTTGTTCCAATTTCGACATTCGGATTCAAACTGAATGCCTATAAATTTGAATTTAAACATTCAAGTGAATTTTGAATTTTCAGATCTATTTGTTCAAATTATTCAGACATTCATATGTGTACGGGTACATACACGAGGGAGGCATCTGATGCTTAGGGAGCCGGAATCTTTTCTGCAAATACCAGGTTTGATTCCACTCTCCTCCACGAAGCCATCTAGGTGACCTTGGGCTGGTCACAGCCTGCTCCTGAGTTTTCACATCCCCACCTACCTGTTTCGTTGTGGTGAGAAGAATAGAAAGTTTTGTCAGCCACTTTGGGGAAAGTGAGTGAGAAAAGCGGGTGAGAAAAGCCAACTCTTCTTCTTCCACCACTCCCCTGGAGGCAGAGTCCCCCTTAGATGTGACCATTTCTTCTAACCTTGCAATCTGTTGTTCTTGTTGCAGGTAGTTTTTGCTATAGTATCAGGAAACATAGGCAGGGCTTTTGAAATCCGCACAACCAACAGTACCTATGGAGAAGTATTTGTGGCCAAACCATTGGACCGGGAAATGATAGAACACTACACCCTAAAGGTAACTGGAAGATACGCAGAGCCAAGCTTAAGCCTCAAAACTACACCATTTACAGAATCTAGACAAACATATTTCAAGCTTGATTAGCTTTCTCATTTATTTCAGTACTTAAAATTATCGCCTTAAAAAAGTATATTTATATAAATTTGTTTAATTGTTCTTTTTTTTAAAAAAGTGATGAGGGCAAGGAAGGCAAATCAAAGAAAAAGTTTCTTCGCACTTAGCTTTATTCTGGAATCTATCTTAGAATAGGGGCCTGCTGTCCACAGGCTAGAGCAGGCCCTGAGTGATGCCTGACAGAGTCTGCATTAGCATGGAGACAACAGACCCCTATCCTGAGATATATTCCAGGATACGGCCAAGTGTGAACACCCACCACATCCAAGGCCTGTGATAACCAAGCTTTTCTTACATAGTGCAGTGAAATGAAAGAATACAGTAATTTTTTTTTAAAAAAAATGTTGCACTAGAGAAGTTGATTAATTGGTTTGGTATGAAATTGCTTTCTTGAAATTACTCATTTCTGAAGTTTCAGTTCCGTTCCATTATGTTTCATCAGTTTCGAAGAGCAGTTCTATCGCTTTTGTTCCTATCTTCCTCTACACAACGATTCTTGTTTAAATTTTGTATCAGGCCTTGGGAAGAAAGGTTTGCTATAGTCATCACCCCAATCATATGAGGTAATTTTGAGGCATTAACTTTTTCCAAGACCGCACAGCCTACTGTAACCTTTTAAAATAGTGCTGATTTGCATGACATTGAGGATAGAAGGCATTTCTTTGGCATCAGAGAAACCATACCAGTTAATAACACTTCCAAAGTCATTTTGCATTATTCAAGTTTCTGGGCTTGCATTAAATGGCCAAAGTTGCATTTTACCAGTCATTGTTTGTTTGTTTGTTTGTTTGTTTACATTTTTATCCCACCCTATACCCAGTGGTTTCTGGGTGGGTAACAACATTTTAAAATTAAACATTATTAAAACAATAACAGTTTGTATTAAAAGAATAGCATCTGCAAGTGGGAAGGGAAAAGTGTATCCTCATTTAACCAAAGTCCAGGGCAAAGAGGTGCATCTTCACTGCCTTCCAAAATGTGTACAATAAAGGTGATTGATGCACCTCAAGCGGGAGACTATTCCATAGCTTAG
This sequence comes from Aspidoscelis tigris stejnegeri, assembly GCA_023333525.1. Taxonomy (NCBI): domain Eukaryota; kingdom Metazoa; phylum Chordata; class Lepidosauria; order Squamata; family Teiidae; genus Aspidoscelis; species Aspidoscelis tigris. The sequence continues at coordinate 101,324,016 of JALMGA010000002.1, forward strand.
GGTCCATCACTGAGAAGGCCCTCTCCTGGGTGCCCACCCCTTTTGCTGCTGAGGGTGGTAGGACAACCAGGAGGGCCTCCCTCCCCAGATCTTAAGCGCCTCAGAACCTAAATATAATGTAAATTACACCTGATTGTTCACATGCATACTGTTTGCCTGATGTTTGCACTCAGTGTTCACCATTCATTGGATACATTTTGCAAAGTGTTTCCTCCAGCAGTGTGTTGCTTTGTGCAGTGCATACTTATGTCATTTGCACTTAGTTGCACAAGTTCCTCTTTTTACTAGATTTCTGGCTCTCTGCACAACATCAGCAGCAGCTAAGACAGAACCTGATTGACGTGGGCACATTGTGCACGCCCTGTTCTGCTACCACTCATGCTCATATTGTTTGAATGAAATATACTGAGCAAGCTTCCATATTCAAGGAAAAACAAGCAGCTCAGGTTTTCAAATCCATCCTTCAAGATGCCCGTTGAGGTTGCTTTTGGAAAATAAGCTATTTACGCTGCAACTTTGATTTAGCCAACATCTCTGAATAGCATCAATGGAATGCACAGGAATCTTGCAGTTAAAAACTTGAAATCCAGTTCAAGTTAGGATAAGCTAACTGGAGGTTTATAAAGAAGTCTTCATGTGCAAACTGTTCCCAGATCAGGATACTTGTGGATTTCCTGAATGCCGCCAGTCCCATGTTCCAATAACAGCCTGAATTCTTCCTCAGTGAATCCTATGTGCTGGAACCTCTCTAGCCTTAAGGACTTGATGACAGTTTCTTCAAAGTCCCTGGGGATCATGCTAGCTGCTACCAGGAAACACAGGCTTCACATGATAGAGTGGTCCCTGGGAGATATGGCCTCTAGCTATAATTTTTCATATTATGCTGGTGGCCGCCTGATTCATGGAATGAAAATGGCACCAGGGAACACACCTTGCAGATGGCTAGTTGTCCTTTTGGCTTGGGATTATGTGGATGGGTCCTGCAGAGAGGGCCACTAGTGGAAGAGTTTTAGGCGCAGTATCTCCCATGGTCCTTAGAGGCTCCATTTCCACTTCTGGGATTCTGACTGCCCAGCATGAGACAGCAGTTATGCTGCTGCTGGCCATGTTGGACAATTTCTCTGCCCCAAATGGAGTGCCTCTGTTTGGCTGTCCCAGTTTTGTTTTCGTGCTCAGGCAGGATGTACTCTTTTCAGACATAATGGTGAAGCCAAGCCCATTGGGAAAGTTTTCCTGTCACCGGAATTCCCAAACTCTTTTGCTTATTTTTTATTCTTCTTGAAAACACCAAGAAGGCTATGAAGGCCATAGCATCCACATTCCACTTGAAAAGATATCAGAACTCCTCCTATTCCATGTCTTCTCTGCACTAGTAGGCAGCCAGCAGGATCCCACAATAAAACCCAGTGAGGAAAGGGCCTAAGAACCTTTTCACTCTTTAGTGCATTGTACAGGCAGTAGAACTCCTGCACATGCCATCAGAACCTGTGGAGCCATTTCTTAACTAGAAACAGAGCATCCCCTGAGCGATATAGGCATGGGCCAGTTGAAACTGTTCCACACCTATCCTAGCTGCTGGGCTAGGATAGCCAGGCAAGCTGCCATTCTCACCTCTTCTGGGTGGTGCGTCAGGCTCCTTCACTGTATATGGTCAGGAAGGCATCTCTTTGCCCTGGCCTTTGGCTAAACGGGGACACTTTTCCCTTTCCACTTGTAGCTACTTGTAGCCACCGGTAGTCATTTGCAGATATTATTGTTTCAATATAGATTGTTTACTGTTTTAATATGTTGGATTTTTAAATGCTGTTACTCACCTATGACCTTCGAGTATAGGGCAGGATAGAAATATAAATCAATCAGTCAGTCAATCAATAATGTGACCAGTAGCTCGCAAGTAATTATGCACTGTGTCACCTGGGCAGCCCAGCAACAGCATCATGCAGGCATGATGGCGCCATTGCCAGGGCTCCATGATGGCTGCTGTAATGGCAACCATTTGCACTTAGGGTAGGTTTTGAATGCTCCGGCCATCTCCAAATGGCATGGATGGAGGTGAAATGCAAATTTCCCCTAGGTTTAACATACTTTAGACCAATGGTACACCTGGAAAGGTTGGAACAAAAAAGTTTACAAAGCTAGGCACAATTATATTTAAAATAGATCAGACAAAAGTTACTATTGATTAAAAAATTCCAAAGAAAACAAAATGGATGAAGCTACTGTATGTCTGAAGAGGATGGGTTTATGCATCCAAGTTTAATCAACGATACCTATCCATTTGTATTTGACCTCTGTAATTTGCTTCCTTTCAGATTCAGGCGGCAGACAAGGGTGTCCCACCTCGCAGGAAAGAGCACACTTTAAGAGTTAATATACTGGATGTTAATGACAATCCACCAGTCATTGCAAACCCACATGGATACAATGTTAGCGTTAATGAGGTAATTTTCTCTAGTTGTTCTCCTTCTTCATAAATATTTGGCCTCCTACCTCTCTATTCCCTAATGGAAGTTATTTATATGTAAGGAAGATCTTAGCAGCCATTTTCATTAGTTGTCATATGTCATGTGATACATGAAGACATTCACTTGGGAATATTCTTTGATGACACACATTTGGGTTAAATGAGTTATGGGCAACAAGAACCTGAGAAAGCTATTTATGCTGCACAGATAAACAAATGAATTAATAAGGAATGTGTGACTGAAACTTTTGCTAACTCCATCTGTGGATATTGCTTACTTTAGTCCCATAGTACTCTCATCCTAACCGCCATAGGCCTAGACGCCTTTCTTCTGACCTTTTTAGGCCCTTTTTGCAAAGGGACCTGATCCCAATTAAGGGCCACCATGGTCAACTTTTGGGGCTTATCGATCCACACAGTAGTGTGGACCTGTGAGGCCCCACCTTCCACTTTATAATTCATATACTCTAGACACAGTGAACTCCCGATTAAGAAGGTTTAGATCAAGAACCCTGGTAGACTCAATTAAGTGTTTGTACTGGTGGACCAGTGGGCCCTGGTCCCAAATGAGGAAGGGTTCCATTCAAACATTATGGCTCCATGGGACTATTTTGGAGGTACTATAAAACATTCTGTCAAAATATGTCCTCCAATGGTTCTGAGGCTAGGAACTTTTGTTCCTAGCTCTCACACAAGTTTCAGGCCATGGCATTGAGCCGGTCTCAACCAATGTTGTCCTGTAGAAGGAACTGATCCAGCCCATGCCTTTCCGTGATTAGAATCAGTGGGCCTGGATATTCCAGACCACTAATTTTGATCATGGACACAAGTGCAGAAAGGGCTCAAGTTCTGTGATACCCTCTTGATACCTCTAATATATCTTGAAAAATCAGAACTTGAAATCAAAGCTCTGTATCTTCAGGAGCAAGAGAATTTTAGGAGTTAGGTAACACAATACACCACATGATTATTACACAGAAACATCTTAGTACGATTATTAAGGACAATAATGAAATTCTTGCCTTCCATGCTGTTTACATGCTATGCTTTTTTTTAGCATGCTTGATTGATTACCCAGATAACCATGTCCTTATTCTGTGATAGCTGAATTTGGTCTGAATGTGCTGAAATCGTCAAGTTTCTCTGAGGAACAATCCAGAGTAAAAGTCCAATGAACTTATTCTGCTTAGTTTCTCTTTCCAACAGCCAGTTTGTCAAATTTCAAGCTGGCATATGATTTCTCAGATAGGCTAAAGGGATGAGCTCACACAGAACAAACAGAATTCAAAGTCATTTGATAGCTGCTAGTATAGCTTAAATGTCTCTGCAAATCCAAAATAAGATGCAATTAAAAAAAATAGACTTCATTATATTTGTCCGAACAAGAATGCTATCCTAATTTTTACTTCCATACTTGCCTCCATATTACCAGAACGTGGGCGGAGGTACTGCTGTAGCTCAAGTGCGAGCTACTGACCGGGACAGTGGGCTCAACAGTGTTCTCTCCTACTATATCACCCATGGGAATGAAGAACTGACCTTCCGCATGGATAGAGTGACTGGGGAAATTGCCACACGCCCATCCCCTCCAGATCGTGAGCGACAACAGTTCTATCAGTTGCTTGTCACTGTGGAGGACGAAGGAAACCCAGCTCTCTCGGTAGGCTCCGTAAATGTGATTCTAATTCTTCAGTTGTCAGTGCCCCAGGGCAATAACTAACCTACTTAATATGTGGGGGTAGGAAGTTAACATAAACCACCAGATGGGAAGAATTTGCTTAGTTCTGGCTTATATTGTCACTGGAAACATATTTTGCAAATGCTGCTCTGAAATCAACAAGCCTTCTTCACCTCGTGGTTGTTCACACTTTCCAGTGCACCAAGGTTGTGAGGTTTCCTTGCAGGTTCTACAGTATGAGACTTCTAGGATGCATTGCCAGAGTGGGTGATGTTTGTCCAAATGGCATGTAAATCATGTCATGGGCTGATGCACAGACTATACATATGGGTACTGTATGCACATGGTACATATTTCCACAAATGCAAGTTGGGACATATGGAGATATTTGTGGATTTTTTGCACAATGTAAAGTAAGTAAAAGCAGGTGATGCAGGTTGACACAGGATTCCTGGAAGCTGCAATATTTAATGAAACAATGCCAAATAAAACCTATAAATGGCTTTTCCCACATTTAGCACAGAATGACCTCATTTCTTCCCTATACTGGCCTTGCCATAGCACAGTAAATTATTTAAGGCAGTGTGACTTCTATGTGACTGCTGTGTGAGCAAAAGCAGAATAAATCAGGTGCCTGGAAATGAATCCCACAAATAGCCACACTTTTACTTTTGTGGTGCCTTCCTAGAGCTTAGTTAGTCACTTGCTGCAGTGCACAAAAGGAGTGCATTGTTCATAGTAGAGAGAAAAGGTGATTACCAGAAAGTCTCAAAGACTAGCCCTGTCTACAGACCTTGCCATGCATTCATAGCAGACCCTCATTTATTGTTGGTAACAGAACACAGAGTATGCAAGTCTGCTGAAACTATGCTGAAACTAAAGGAAACAAAGGATCCATTAGGAAGGCAAGCAAGCAAGACTGGACATGCAGTGGCCCTTACCGGCTGCTAAGCACGTCTTGGAGTAAGCTTATGCAAGGTCAGTCTGGATGAACATTTAAGCTTAGCCAAAGTTCACTAGATTGAGAGGTTTGACTGTCCTAACATATATCCGTTATCCCTGTACAGTACCAAATCTCAAGATTCTTGAATTAAATTTGACTTAACTAAAGGGATACAGCACTCTCGGCTATGCAAGACGATTCTCTTGGGCCTCTTTTTGTTGCTTATTTGTTCTTCATACTACCAGAAAGGAAGAATAACTTAACAGGAATCAGTCTGTGCTAATTATTAAGATGGTGTAACGAGAGCGCTGAAAACAGGAAAGCCACAGACTTAAAACCCAGAAAGAGGAAACAAAATAAAGGAAGCATAGTAACTTTTCACACTACCCCCACCCTTTCAGGTTCCGTAGCAGATTAAGTGCAGATTTAGGTTGTGTGCTAACTTCTTACAAGAACGTTTTGGAGAGAGATGAAGAAATGGCATTAGTCATCACTGTTGCTTGCACAGTTGTTTGCATCATACTGTATTGATTTTAATTCTGTGGAAGTTTTTTTTATTTATCACAGCAGCACTGCTTTTGCGTTGCAGTTTGTAAATTGTGTAGTCACTGCCATCTCCCATACAGAAAATGCTCTAATCAGCCCTCATATAATCTCCTGTGTCTGTGGCCTTATTCACACTTTTTCGGCATTATTCGAGTACAAAGCTGGCTGCCCTGTACCAAAATAAGCAATCCACCCCAAGCTGGGATGGATTGTGCTTGAAGTAGAACAAGGCTGGCCACACTGGGATGGCCTCTTCTCCATCATTCCTTGTGCCAGCTCTGAAGCTTTGGAGCTGGTGTGGAAGGTCCCTGAATACACTGAAGGCCAGGAATGAAAGGGGACCCATTTCAGCAGCATGCCTTGTGCTACTGAGATGGTCCCCCTCCTAGTATAACAGGGCATCAGAGGTATGCTATCTGCATACTTCTGTAGTCTAGTGTACTGATCTGGATCATGGGGAGGCAAGAGCCGTATTAGTACCAGATTAACATTAGCTGGTCTGTTTTGGCTCTGTGTAATCTGAAATATGTTCCGGTATGCACTGTACCTAAGAGGCATCCAATTTATCAGAAAAGCAGTGGTTTAGACTGGATGAACAGGTCAGTTTTTCAATGTACAACAGTTAGATCCTACTTCAAAAGGCATAATCTGAATCTATAAAGCAAACCCAAATCTCTCTTTAAAGCAGTTCTGCTCTTGGAGAGTATTAAATTCAACATAGGACCCAATAGTTGACATTTTAGCATTCCTGTATCTCAGCTATTGCTCCACCTGTCTGTTAGGCTGCAGCACAAAAAAACACCTCTGAGGCAGTTCAGAGATGGTTAGAGATGGCTTACAGGTGAGATTGTTCAGATGCTAGTCTGCCCCTCTTGTCCCTCAAGAACGCTCTAGGCTAGAAAGATTGGATAAGAACACAAGGAACCTGTGAGCTGCCTAGGGCCTACCACAGTCCACACTACCATGTGGAAAGCAGAGACGTTTTCGCACGGGGCTGTTTGGTACGCGTGGGAGACAGCCTGGAACGCGGCAAACGCATTGCCGCCGCGGGGCTTGCGATCCGACGTATCCGGAGCTGTCTCTCTCGCGTACCAAATGTAGAGCACTTTGAAGTGCTCTACATGCGTTCCGTCGCGGACGAACTGCCCGCAGGCGTTTGGGAGGAGAAGGATTCGCGCTTGCTTCTCGCTCCCGAACAGCCGCGGGCCCACCTCCCCCGCCGGCGCAGGTTTGGCAATCAGCTGTTTGACAATCAGCTGATTGCCGATCTGCCTCCGCAGCTGTCTCCACGCCCCTGGCCGGCCTTTGCCGGCCAAGACAGCTCCCGGCGCTTTCACCTTTCGCACACAGGCGCGCCGGAACGCGTTCCGGCGCGTCTGTGTGTGAACGGTGAAAGCGCCCGGAGCTGTCTTAAGCTTCCCGCCTGAACGCGTTCCGTTTGGAACGCGTTGCAGTGCGGAAATCCCTCAGGTCCCTGTTCCAGGATGTAATCCAGAATAAGACTCAGTGCGGAAAAGATCTAGCTATCTCTTCTTGTTAGTTCCATTATAGAGTGTGAATCCAGTTTCATTTTCTGGGTGTGATGTGATTGGGGAAGAGAACTAAAGGGGACTGAACCATATTATATCCAGATTAATTACATTTATATCTCACCCTATATCCTGAAGTCTCAGGGTGGGTTACAATAATAAAAATACATAAAAACAAAATTAAAAACAGATCAAACAATGCAGAACTCAGTAAAGAAGTGTGTCTTCGTCATCATCCTGAATTTGTAGATGGACATTACTTTACACATCTAGAAAGGAGGCCATTCTTTCTAGGACTATCAAGCTATAAAGGAGTGATTCCATTTTTTTAAAGCATATCCATGTTTGTGACCACGGCCTCAAAGGATCTGTACCAAATCTTCACAATCACTGGGCATAATAGGAAGGAAGACAATGTTTTAGGCAACAGATGGTTATTATTGGTTTTTCTTGTTGCGTAAGATCTTTTTTGAAGCCACAGTGCATGCTAAATAAACTACTGCTATACCAACACACTAGCCCAGCCCCACCCTTCCTCTGCCATCCAGTGTCATGAGTGGCACGTACGCAAAGTCTTTCCAGCCACCATGAGTGATAAAGGAACAATTCCTTTGTTGCCTACCAGCAGTTTTGGAAAAAACATTGCTTCAGGTTCCTACTCACTTTATCCATCTGCTATAAATGGAGATAATTAACCCTAAGTCTTTGATTTGCAAAAAGCATATACTGCGGAATAAAATTAAGAGCACGTGATTCTGTTATCAAGCATTTTCTTTTAAAAAACAACATTATAACATATACATCTGCATATACAATTTTTTTGAACATTTTTTAAATTTTTTTTAAAATCAATTCCGTCGGCCCAGGATACAAGGCATTTAGAGTGCAGAGATATCATTCTTGGATCCTTGTTCAGTTTCTAAGGCTTCTAGTGAGAATCCTTTCCCACACTCCATTCTAGGTCCAACTAAAGTTAATCATCTTTTTCATCTCTCCTCCAGTCCTGTACAGGGTTTTTGTCATCATACACCACAAAAAGAAAATGTTGCTCTTCTTCTTCTTCTTCATTAAATCATTGTTATCTCACTTTCCCCAGAATTAATTGCTTCCTTAAAATCTTGAAGAGGAAGGGCACCAAAGTAAATTTCCTGGTTAGGATAGGAACCAAGCACCTCAGAAACCGCTGCCATTCCTCTCTTCTTTTAAAAGTATATTTTAAAATGTGTTCCTTGTCCCTTTCTTCCTTCTCCATCCTGGCTATTTCTCCTTCTCTCACGAAAGTCACAAGCAAACCCTGTCCACGTTGTTAAACGATTTAGCAGAACTTCTTGGACATCTGATTATATATCTACCAAGTTGGGAGAATCAGGAACAGGCTCTGAAAAATGGAAATAATGCTGTTATGACTGTGGCAGGAAAGCTATTTTGGCACTGATGTAGCTATGGTTGGTAACATGCAAAAAGATCGCTTCTTCCTAAATGCAAGGAAGACTAGCCTCACTAACAGATCACTTCTCACTATCTGCAAACATTCTGTAAAAACATGGAAGGAGGGGGTGTCTGTAGATAGTCATGTATTCAAATATAACATTACTCCAACAGGTTAGGACTCAACCTCTCCAGATTTCTCCAAAGCAGGGTTGAACCTAACTTTTGGCCAAGTTGCCAACTGCTGCCTGGAAAGTAACTTATAATAAGTGAACTTACAGAGTTGTAGAGCTGCCAAAAATGCTGCAAACCAATTTCCTGCCATTTTCAGTAGAAACAAGATATTAAAAGGATATAAATCTGCAGATAACAGTACTCGCCAGGTGTGCTCCCATTCACGATTTAAGGAGCTTTAGAAATCATTTTGAGCACCCACCATTCCCAAAGTTTGAAAATAATCTGCGGTTTCTGAGCATTAAAGGTCCTGAGATGCAGATTATCTATATTCAGATCAAAAAAGGTCTTGCTGCTGGATTTAGAAATACTCCACACTATTTAGCAATAGGAACGCAAGTGGGTTTTAGGGACGTTCTCAGTTTCCCCTGATCCAATGATAACCCATGATTTCCTAGTCCCCTCTTCCCCAGGTGCTCTGCCGTTAAGTGCTAAGGAGATCAGGCTACCTGAAGGGGGAATGGGGGAGAGGAGGTGAAGAATAAACAGAAACAAGAGATCAGATCAAACATGTAGTGGGGAGTAAGTCTGATCTCTTGTTACAAAGTGTATCTCTTATAATGGCAGGGAGTGAGGGAAAAGGCATGTAAGGCAGAGGCAATCGCGATCAGGAAGGAAGGAAGGGGGGAGGGGAAAGCAGACAGGCTTTTACACAAGAGCCAACATGCTTCACTGCAAGGAAAGAAGCCTCCAAATAATTTAATGATCGCTTCCCCCTCCTTCCTTCGATCCATGCCTTTTGCCTCGATCCCTGCCATTTCACACTGATCTGCTATACCAATCCAGCTCAAAGCTCATGTAAAAGCCTGCCTACTTCCTCCCTCCTCCCTCCCTCCCTCCCTTCCTTCCCACTCACAATCACCTCTGTATTTCCACGCCTTTTGCATCACTCCCTGCCGTTATAAGAAAAAAGGTAAACTGATATTTAATGTTCTACTTGTTAACAGGAGAAAGAATTTGTGCTAGGGTGGATACAAGATGTGGGGCAAGTGGTGAACAAAAGCTGCTGCCAAAGGACTCCATGATCTGATGCGGGGAAAAGTTTATACAGAGGGTGGGGTTTGAATTGCCTGCCCCATTGAAGTTAGGGAATGACGGAAGCTCAATTGCTGACTGCATGGGGAGGTTTTTTTCCTTGTGAGTCCGCATTACAGGCTAACAGTGGGAACACAACAAAACAGACCTTGCTGCTGATTTTATAAACCCTGGTTTAAAACCGGATTAAATTGCGCAGTAGGAACCTGGCTTCCACGAGGCAAGGACAGCATGTAATTAGAGTGAATCTTCTGAACAGGAAATTACTCCATTGTGTGTGTGTGTGTGTGTGTGTGTACTGCTGCAGAACAACAAACATTTCATGTATGCCCATGGAACTGGATGCTTACCTAGAGATGGGAAGAAGCAATCTCCTGCGACTGGGGGTGAAAGGGGGGTATTTGGAGAGAGTAGGTGTCGGTCTGATTCTGAATCCTGGAAGCTAGCCATGAATGATAACTGTGGCTTGGGATTAGATTCCAAATTACTGGCAGACACAGGCTCAAACACAGGATTCTCGATTCCATGGGCATTGCTGTAAGAGAAAGAAGAGGCTCAGGCTCCAAATACATGAGGTGGAAGGGGTGTTGGACCCTTTCTCAAAGCCAGTGAATTTAGGAGGCAAAACTAAAGTCCTCAGATACACTGAAGAACTAGAGAAACTGGCTCTTCCCCAGACAGAATAAGTACCTTATAACCTCCACTTACTCAAGAGTATTTTGTGCTCCTGAGCTGGGTCCACCCACTGGGCAGATAAGTTCAAGGAAAGTTTTGACATTGCTGCTTCTCTGTTGGGCATATTTGCCCCTATTTGCCATGCAGTGGAGGAGAAAAAGTACCACTACCACCACTTCCCACTGCAGCTACTTTGCCTGAATATTCCTACTAAAAAAGACAGGTACAAAGAAAGGGGAGAGACAAGAAACACACCATGGAATGTTACTTCCTCCTTGACTTTCTCTGCCCCCTTCCAGCAGCCTCTATTGCTCTGAACAGTGTGGATGGGACTGCCTGAGGTGGCAATAGAGGCACGTTCTTTGGGCCTTCATGTAGATACAGCCTCAGATTTAGATGGATCACAACAAATTCTCATCCTTGCCCCTACATTGATATTTTCTTTATCCAGGCTTTTCAGTGAGTGTGTTCAGACTGGGGGATACTGTGCATTCTGATGCACAGTCGATGCATGGGCATCACATCTGATGCCCGATACTTCATAGCAGCAACACATTATGCTGCCATTACTGCGGAGTGACCTGCTGCGGAACGATCAACACTTGCTCCGCAGTATCAGGTAATTTTAGAGTTTCCCACTGTGCTAAAAGGACGGCGAGAAACAGCCAACAACAGCTGAGACTGCAGCCCAGCTCCCATTGGCTGCCCGATCCCATGTGATGTGTGCCTGACCGTGCATGCCACGGAAGTCTCGTAGCTGCCAAGGAGGAAGCTGTGGATCTCAGTTTCGAGTGGGGACAACATGCCATGACTTTGCAGTCAGGTAAGCTGTGAATTTACTAACAACTGCGGATTTTCAGAGTAAGAACTTAAGAACATAAGAAATGCCTCACTGAATTAGACCTGTGATACATCTAGTCCAGCAGTCTGTTTTCACAGTGGTCAACCAGCACAGGGGAGTCCACCAGCAGGACTTGACCATATAACTTGTTCTGCTTGCAGTCTCCCAGACAGACATCATCATTAATAACCCAGAATCCTTTTGTTTGTAACTGTTTTTAAGGAGCATAAAGGTATGCAAATATATGATTTCAAAGAATCAGCTACAAGCCAGACAGAAACTATTTTTTAAATGATCTGAGACGTTTTCGCACGGGGCTGAACGGAACGCGGAAAAGACAGCTGTGGACACGTCATCCGCATTGCCCGCGCGCGGCTTGCGTTCCGACGTGTCCGCAGCTGTCTTTTCCGCGTTCGAAATGTAGAGCACTTCGAAGTGCTCTACACGCGTTCCAACGCGGACGAGCCGCCCGCAGCCGTTCGGGAGCAGAAGCGTTCGCGCCTGCTTCTGTCTCCTGAACGGCTGCGGGCGCGCCTCCGACGCCGCGCGGCTTTGACAATCAGCTGTTTGTCAAACAGCTGATTGTCGATCTGCCTCCGCGGCTGCCTGCGCGCCCCTGGCCGGCGTTTGCCGGCTAAGGCAGCTTCGGGCGCTTTGAGCATTCGCACCCAGACGCTCCGGAACGCGTTTACACGCGTTCTGGCGCGTCTGTGTGTGAACGGGGAAAGCGCCCGGAGCTGCCTTAAGCTTTCCGCCTGAACGCGTTCCATTTCGAACGCGATGCAGTGCGGAAATGCCTCTGGTTTCCAATACAAGAAGAAGAAAAAGAAGAAGAAGAAGAAGAAGAAGAAGAAGAGTTGGCTTTTCTACCCACTTTTCTCATTCATTTAAGGGAACTCAAAGCGACTGACAAAGCTTTCTATTCTCCCCACAACAGAACACCCTATGAGGTGGGTGGGGCTGTGAGAGCTCAGAAAAGAGCTGTGACTAGCCCAAGGTCACCCAGCTGGCTTTGTGGGGGAGTGCGAAATCAAACCTGGTATTCCCACATAAGAGTCTGGCTCCCTAACCACTCGACCAGTGATGGCGAACCTTTTGAGCTCAGTGTGTCAAAATTTGCAAGAAAACCTAGCTTAACTCAGGGGCTGTGTCACATCTAGAAATATCCATAATTTTGTGATATTTGTAGCTCTAGTAAAAAAGTTATATTTTTGATATATGTATTTTATTAAAAGCAAAGACAATTCTTTACATTAGTGACCTCTGTTGCTGAATTTCATTTGCTAAATCTTCAATTGAGAGTTGGTATTCTGTACACTTCAGAACAAGCAAGCAGTACACGCCCAGGTGCCAGGGTGACCAGGTGTGTCACCCAAAAGGGCTTGGCGTGTCACCTGTGACACACCTGTCGTAGGTTGGCCATCACTGCACTAGACCAAACCTTCAAATACTTGGAAAAGAGGAGGAGCACACACACACCCCATAGTATAACAAACGGCTACCTTTTCTGCTTATCTTTGCAAAGTCATTTTTTTTTCTAGCTCAGCTGCAGAGGTCATATAGGACATTTCATTATTTCCAGTCATCATTTCCATTAACAAAAGCAGCAGAGAAAGCTGCTAGTGAGAACTGGGGCACCTCGCTGTCTGAAGCAGGTGGGTTTCATTCACCAGACATCTAAAAGGTATGAAGCCGACAAAGGCCAATCTAAACTCAACAGCATTCTCTCTACTGAATTTGGCCTCCCCAGTCTTGGTTGACAACAACTGCTATATTAACCTGCAGCACTTCGCTCCTTTTTGATAAATGACTCACAACCCAGAAGGTGACAGCAGTGGTAGGAACTTACAAAGAACATAAGTGCCACCATATTTTCCAATTTAATTTGGGCAGACATAAGGACCTACCAGATCCAGATGACAATAGTCCCTTGGCACTAACACCCACTTTCCTCCCAGCGTTCCCTTGGAGAGTGATGGCTGCTTTTATTAGTTAGGAGCAAGAACAGACAAGTCTTATAGACTGTGCCTTTAAAGTTAAACTGCCACCAGAGGTGTTTTTTAAACTATAGCCATGGTGTGCCAAACTGGAGCCAAATTTTGGAATTAAAACATAACAGCAAAACAGAATTTCTTACCTTTCCATTCTAACAAGTTCAAGAGCACCTGCAAAAGAATAATTCCTATTTAGAGATGCTGTTTGTAGCAGTATATCAGATCAGAATTCATATATAGTTATTACCAAAGAAACCCCAAAGGTCATGTAACCTAGATCCCTTGAACTAAAGCAAAACAAAGGTTTTTTTTCTACTTAGCAGATGGGGTACCTCAAGAATGCAGGCCTTGAGACTGTTTATTTAAGCAGTTATTCTGCCATTTGTTTTAATATTGTTGACTTGGTGGTTTAGACTAGGTCAGTGGAAGTAACTAACCTAGGGTGCAGCCAGATTTTTACAGTCATCCAATGATAAAAGTTCTCTGGACAGCTTAGAAAAACATTAGAAACATAAAAGAACATACCACAGAAACCATCAGGCCTAACAATAATACTGAAATAGTAACTTGAAACCCACAGCATCAAACCATATATTTTTAAAAGCCTTAGATACCAGAACTAGGCATAAACATACCCACAGTTGGGGATTTTTTTGCATGACACAGTGCTTTCCTTTTTGCCAACCACTGCAGAATCATGTTAGGGAGCACAATCTCAGAGGTATTTCTCTAAACATCTAGCTTTCCATAGCTAGGGGCGAATCCCCATGGGGCTGCCAATGCCCCGCGGTGGATTCGGGGGAGCCTTAATGCGACTCTTAATTCGCGTTAGGGAGTCCCCATGGCAACGGAAGACAGGGCGGGTTCAAAGAGAACCCGGTCATCCTCATGAAAACCGCGGGAAATCCCTGCATTGGGTTGCCGCGGTTTTCTCCCCCCTCCCCTTGCTGGAGCGCTTAATAGCCCAGGAAAGTGATAGGCACACCTCAAGCCTCTCCCTGGGAGATGGCCCCTAGGATATTCCACATCCTAGGGGCCATCACGGAGAAGGCCCTCTCCCAGGTACCCATCCCTTTTTCTGCTGATGGTGGTGATACAACCAGGAGGGCCTCCCCTCCAGATCTTAAGGCATGGGCAGGTCAATATGGGAGTAGATGTCCCTTCGGTTATTTGGGGCCCAAGTCATTTAGGGCCTTATAAGTTAAAGTTAACACCTTGAATTGGGTTCAGTAGCGAATCAGCAGCCAGTGCAACTTTTTTAAGAATGGCATGATGTGCATCCAGCAAGCCATCCCAGTCAGTAAACTAGCTGCAGCTTCCAAACCGTCTTCAAGGGCAGCCCCATGTAGAGCGCATTACAATAGTCCAATCTAGAAGCTACCGGAGCATGGTTATCTGAAGGTATTGGGCTTTTCTTCTGCTTGTAATGTTCATAACATGTGAATGCCCTTAATGCAGGAAAGATACAGTGATAAAAAGATAGTATTGCAGGCCCATGACATTTTTAGTCTGTATTCGCTATTGTATTGATTGCTGGCAACCAGTAATGGAACAATTAATGGCTAACCGATAGGAGTGGATTGATTTATGCTGGGTATCGTAAATTCCATTATTGCTTTTTGCAATTGTTTTATAAAGCGTGTATGCATCTTTGAGATCTCTGAAATTTAAAGCTCTGCAAAATGTGATGATAGTGTAGTTTCAACCCACTGTAGATGAAAGCATAACTTGTGTTTAAGCCGTAAGCGCAAAAAGCCCTGTATCTGAAGAATCTGAATCGGATTCTGCCATGGCTAGAAATGTTGTCTACAGGTTCAGTATGCCTGAGAGAGCATGAGGCGTTATTTTTGCTGTTGACCAATAGCTCCTGTCTGCCTCTTCCATCATGGCTAGTAATCACAGGGCCTTTCTGCACTTTGTTCTGGCAGAATATCCGTGCTGTATTCTGGAATATCCAAATGTACCAAAATAAGAAACAGGCATCTGTATGCAGCCTCAGTTTTAGAACAGGCTTCCTCGTGGTCTTCTTCAGGGCCTCGTCAGTCTGAACATTAACATGGATCAATGGAGCCCCACCAACTGTCAACATGTGATGGGGTGTAAGCCAGATCAGGGGGTGGGGGCCAGATTTGGACTACTGGGAGAACTCCTGGCATACTCCAGCCAGCCCAAAACATGGGCTCTGAGGCTAGGAACAAAGGTTCTTAGCCCTTCAGAGCCTTTGGAAGCCAATTCCAAAGTTCCTGCAAGTATTTGGGCCCATGTGGGATCTGTTCTGGTCCAGCATCATCATGCAGATGGCACTGTTTTAGACCCCACCATGCCATGATCAGGACCACTGAGTCAGATTACATGACAAGAAGGGCAGAGGCTATAGAGCCTCAAAATTATGGATCACCAGCTGAAGGGACAAAAATCCACCACTTTCCTCTATATACCTTTTTTTTTACACAGATACAAGTAGCTATATGCAGGAAAGGAAAACAAGCAATACTTCCTCCAGCACATATTAATGCAGCAGCTTTAAAAATATCACCTCCACAATGATTAAGTGATGTGTCATGCCCAACCATGATTTATCATGATTCTGCATCTTTCACAACTTTTGCTAACTAGTCCCTCACCAATTATTGATTTTCCAAGAAATATAAAAAAATAAACAGAAAAGAATGATGGCATCATTTACTACTACTACTACTACTACTACTACTACTACTACTACTACTACTACTACTACTACTACTACTACTACTACTACTACTTTGTTCAGCTGTAAATTAAACATCAATATTCTGCCTTTTAGTAGCAAAGAACCTGTGCTTCTCATAAACATCATAAGGAAAATAAGACAAATTCAGAAATCATTTATAGAAATGACTGGCATAAGTCACCCAGCAATACAGACTGCTTTATTAAGACAGCTCATTTTATTTACCGTAACTTCCACCGAAGAATACAAGGTTTTAATTCAAAATGTTGTTCATGCAACTCTTTTTAAGAAGTTCCGCACTAGCAAAAGATCATGCAGCCATAACATCTCTTTAATCTTTTGCTTTCTGCGAGGCACAGGGTAGTGTGTATGTCCCATCCTATGGGATGTTAGAGCAAATGAAGGACATTATTTCTTACCAATGCGCAACTGTTTAAACGAGTGCATTAACAAACCTATTTTCATCCTCAAATGACTTGGTATCACTCCTGTTTGTGCATAAATATGTTCATATTAGCATGAGTCCAGGTGGGGACAGCCAGGCTGTTTAGATGCAAGAGTGCAGATCAGGGATACTTTCTACTATTAAACTATTTGAAGTAAAGAGAAGATTCAAATTAAATCAAACTAAAGTGAGGGCTGTCAATTTGCTGTGGGAAACTATCATGTGGATGCTGCCCCCACCCCCCAAAAATTACTGATTAGCAAATGAGGGAGAAAATGTTGCACATAAGTAACACCAACCCACGAATAACCTCACATTTGGAAACAGCGTCACTGTGTCTCGAGTTTGAAAGACCACTTCTCAAGGGAGAAGAAACAGATAAGTGTTATCAGTTTGTACTGAATACTACGCCTGCAAGGGGAGAAATAAATCAAAGGGGGAATGGAGGGAGGAGAAAAAAGAAGTGTTTTGATACATACGCCTGCTAGCAACTGCTTGTCTCTGCTTGTAAATAAGAAGCAGGATGAGGGGCAGACACAGAATGCCCACAATGCAAGCCCCTGTTGCAAGCGCAGCTGCTGTGATATCTGAAAAAGAGCAAAGAAGAAAGCAACATTTGCAAGGGAGCAGAAAACTCTTCCTATTGCTATAAGCTACAGCTGGAGCACGTTCTGAGTTGACAATCAGTGGCCAGATGTGAAACCAAAAGGTCCCTTAAAAAATATAAAGGGAGTACCTTTGGATTTAAGGATATTTAATTCTCCCTCATATGAGAGAATAATGCATTTTTTTTCCTCTTGTACTTTGTGTTATCATAAAATAATAAAACAATCTTTCCAGTGCTCTTACTTACTTGCTTATTTGAAATAAAGGATAGTTAAGTAATGGTAATTCACACTACTGCTACATCTGAGTTTTAATCTAGCTTCAGACCACTTTCAGAGTGAGAGAACACATCACTCAAGTTGCTGGTGTTTCTCTCACCCTGAAGGTGTACTGAAGATAAGATTAGAACTTAGGGTCCCTTCTGTACTGAAAGGCCATAATCCAAACCAATGTGTCTAAACCACCAAGGGCCCTTGATTCAGACCCCGACCAAATGGGGGGGGGGATGGAATGGAAAGACTCTGGAAATGGAACAGGAGAGTAAAGGACAAAATTTAAAAATAAAATTCACCTTTCAAAAACACTTTATAGTTGAAATACTTACCAGTTAAATAGATTGTCATGAACAATAAGGCAACCATCATACAAATAAATCACAAAATGTAAAATAAAATGCAGTTCTCCCTCATATAAAAAGGTTTTTGACAGCAAGATTTTACTGTTATTCGGTCAGTAAAATGAAACTCCCTACGGCTGACACGAGAGGTTAGATTTATTTATAAATCTTGGTTGACTGCCCAACCACCACTCCAAACAAAATTAAATGTAACCTATCCGGTGTCATGCATGGGTAGACCAAAGGCATTGGGCACCAAAGTTCCCAACTGACTTAGTGGAGTTATTCTGTTGTCCTGAACTGAGCTGACTAGATTTCATGCAGATAGTTCCTTTGCCAGCTGGCCCATAGCCTTTATCCAGTGGCATGTGTGGGTGCCCTTGATAAACTGGTCATTAAAGTCTCTTAACTGCTGAGTGGATCTTTTTCATCCATTGACACGATTACGAGTCCCCACCAAGTGTAGTATAATCTGTGTATAGTATATTTACAACCTTGAAAGTAGCAAAGGTACAGCAACAACAATAAAAACACTTGTAACCTTACTTTCACTTTCCATGCTGGGAGCAGGATGAAATGTACAGTTTGGGATTGTGCCATTTGCTGTAATTTAAGAATAAAACATCAGTGTATTTCTGGAAATCCAAAACTCAGTCAGCAGCAAGTCTTCAAAAAGTAAAATCCTAACAAGTTAGCTAAATTGGTTCTTATAAAGTTCAAGCAAGTACCCTTTCTGCACTGGGCTTTGTTCTGAATTTTATCCTGGAATAGGGACCTGCCATCTGCATCTGTATGCAGATGGCAGGTCTCAATACTACGTCAAAATGCAGCCAATGTACATGGAAGGACAGAAACGTAAGAAGATTGTTCCCATTGAAAACTTTTCTTGGGGGATGAAGGTGCATATATTAAAATGGCCCATTAGAATATTGACACAAATACACAATGCTACCAATTTTCACATCACCTCAAATAGTTTCACATTGGCACTTGGCATCAAACAAACAAACTAGCCATAAATGTCCCCCAATGAGTTATTATTATAATTGACTTTCTGGTTGTGTTAGGCTTCCGTAGGCTGAAACTCTGGCTTCTGGGCCATCTTTTGCACCAAAAATTCTCAGCATGAAGCCAGAGTTTTAGCCTAGATCAGAATACCAGTAGACCTGTTTTAACAGATCAGAATACCAGTAGATCTATCAGCTGCCCAGGAGCTTATAGACTGGGCCAGAAAGGTGTGTGTCACGTCTCTATGAACCGGCATGGCACCATGAATTGTGCCATCAAAATGGTTTCCCTAGGCCTCCAAAGCATGGAACATTAGTTCCTGGATGTCAGAGCCCTTGCACCAGGCTCCAGAATTTGTGCAAGTGTTATAGCAGAGTAGGGCCTGTCCAGAAACAGGCTGTCCAAGTGTAGACCCCCATAAGTGCAGAATGGCCAACTCCAGTTCCAACATTCAAAGGCACCCACTAAAGTCATACAGAGTACTCTAATACGGTAATCTAAAGCTCTTTCTGCACTGGACATTATTATTATAGATTCAGTCCCAGAATAGGGACCTGCCACCCATATGCTTCTGAAGATTATAGGAGGGCCTGTCACAGTCTGCACTACCATGTGGATGGCAGTTCCCTATTCTGGGATATAATCTGGAATAAGGTCCAGTGCAGAAGGGGCCTAAGGATGCATCAAGTAAAAAGAAAAAAGTCTTAAAAGCAGCGTAGGGATTACTGCATGTGGCAGCTAGCATTTCCATCACAACTCTAACCCCCATTAAAGGGGTACATTCTAAAACAATACTGGCCAGTATACTGGACCAGCAAGCGTACTGGGAGCCTCCCTTCCAGTTCCAGCTAGTCAATTCCATACTGGTTTATCAGCATAACCAGCAGGACATGAAAAGATCCACAACTGTAAGTTCTTTATCTACAGACTTCACTTACCTTTCTGTATATGAAGTTCAATGAAGCCATGAGCCTGTTCTAGGATATGTGGCTTGTTATGTTCCTTTTTAGTCTCAACCACATAGCAGCAGTAGCTCCCACTGTCCCGGAGAGTAAGATTTTTTAGGGTTACATGGAATGTCCCATGATGATCAGACGAGAGCTCTACTCCAGAGTGGGCAGAGAACTTTCCAAAGTCATGATGCAATTCCTTCATTGTGACATTGCGGACATAATTTCTCTCTGAACAGTGACTGTCACCATGATTGCTGAAGTACCAAAGTTTGGAAATGAAAACGTGATGTTCAACGAGAAACCCTCTGATCCTGCAAGTTAAGGTGACATTTTGACCTTCAGGACAGGTGTAGAGCGAGTAAGGAGTGGTGATTTCAAAGGCTGTTGACCATGCTGTATAAAAAGAAAGTAAAATATCAGACACACACAATTTTACAAGTGATTTAGCTTAGCTGCTATGGCAAGCAGGGAAAGGCATTGTTCTTATCAGTTTACAATATCATAAACCTAGGACTCGTTCTCACTTATATCTGAAAGTACTATGCAGTTGTTACAAACTTCGTTGATACTGAGAAATGCAGCCAAATCATAGTCAAAATGTGAAATAGGCCACCTCCAGATTAGCTGATTAAATCTGCAGACATCAGCAGCCCCCTGTAGCTTCCTGCTCAGGGAACTGCGAGACTTCCATGCGGGACACATGGTCACATGGGGTGAGGCGCGCATCATGTGGGATGGGGCAGCCAATGGAAGCTGAGCTGAGCTCATTGGCTGTTCTCGCCATCTTGTCCGGACTGGCAGGAAGCTTCAGATTTACTTAATGCTGTGCAGCAAGTGCTGCTATTATCAGCATTTAAGTACATTCACAGTAGCGTCGCTATAAAGCAATGCCATTGTGAAGTATTGGCCATCATGTGTGATGGCTCAATATTGGCTGCGTATTCCAGTGTGCAGCAACAAGAAGTCTGGATGCAGACTATGGATGACATCATGTGGAACACAATAATAGTTTGTGCCAATAATATTTAAAAGTATAAATGAGTCCCATAGCTCACAAACCATACAATTATTGTGAATGCAATACAGACCTTGGTTCTGAGTCAAATCAATTCTATTTTAATTAACTTCTGCTTTTGGTCTTCAGAATATACAGTTTTATTTTGACCTGATCCTTCAAATTCTGTATCAATCAGAGTGATTTCTACTCCAGTCTTGGTTAACACCACTAGTATGTGGCTAACAGCAGTTTACCTTGGTACTCCTCATCACCAACAGACCTTAGGACTTTCTGCACTTGGTTTTATTCTGGAATATACCCTGGAATATGAGCCTGCTCTCCACATGCTAGTACATTCTATGACAGACCCCAGGTGAGGTCTCCTGTAGTCTGCATTAGAATGTGGGCAAAAGATTCCTATCCTGAGATATATTCCAGAATAAGGCCAAGTGCAGAAAGGACCCTTTTCAGAGAGGAAATTATCCTCCCCCTTCAACCATGCAATCAGAGAAGGATCCAAAGCCAAGGTCGTGAGGAACAAATAACACCTAAGTACCTGGAACATGGCACAACAGCCCAAAAACTGCTGCAAACGAGAGAATATAGGTATTTAGCATAGTTCTATACATTTTTCAGCATAATTCCTGAGGTGGCTGACATTCCAAAATGAAACAACAGGTCATAACTAAAAATATCTCAGTATCCAACTTGTGGATAGCATCCACAAGACCAACATTTTTGGTCTTAGGGATTTCTTGGGAAAGAGTGATGTAAAGGTGGAAGTCCCTACCTTCTTGGTGCGACTGTTGCTCTGGTCACTAAGTAAAAAGCTCATCTACTCCAGTTAATGAGAATTTTAGTATTCAAAGAGGAAAGTGTTATTATTTCTAACACCTGAGCACTATAAATAAAGTCTGTAGCCAACTACAATCAGAAAGGAATTGTCTGTAACAGATGTCATCACCACAAAGATTTTGGACACCCAAAGAACTTTTGTTCTTCTTTTTCACAAAGACTCCCAGCTGGGCAGATTCAGGTGGACCTCCTGGCATTGACACTCATTTGCACTTAAAAGAAACAAAATAACCCTATAAAAAGAAACTTGCCAGCCAGCACTACAATGATAAAAATAATTATTAATATTTCAGTGAGCATTCAGACTCATACTACTTGTTTCATGTAATCATTGCTATCAAAAGCATATATTATAAAGCTAAAAACACAGGCCAGAGTAAATCTCCAAGAGCAAATTTGCTAGTTTTTATGGAGCTGCAAGGCATGACTTCTAAACTTTGCATGCAGAGCCCATCTCCCTCCTTTTCTTGCTATTGCTACATCTAAGATGTTTTGAGTTTTCATTATTAAAATAAAGAGTCTCTTCAACTCAGAGAACAAATCTTTACACGTAGGACGGAACTATCAGACGGCAGTTTTTGCTTCTCTGTTTCATGATGTACTACAGTAGGAGTTCAGGAAAAGGGTAGTCTTTACGTATTTGCAAAAACCCAGTATAACATCAATGAAGCACATAGTCTATGCTGATCTTTGGTTCACTGATGTACCACATACGAATGGCCAGGAAATAAAAAGAGAATGGAGTTGGGCTTGCCATGCCATAGACAGGGCTCAGTTCTGTGTAGATTGGGTCTGTTTTATTTATATTTGTGGTGTCACTGAGCTCGCTCCATTATAGTATATAAATTACCCTATGTAATTCATTCTGACACGCTGTGATTGCCTGAGCCAACTTAGAAATTACTAAATGAATACCAA
Source organism: Aspidoscelis tigris stejnegeri (assembly GCA_023333525.1). Classification (NCBI taxonomy): domain Eukaryota; kingdom Metazoa; phylum Chordata; class Lepidosauria; order Squamata; family Teiidae; genus Aspidoscelis; species Aspidoscelis tigris. The sequence continues at coordinate 101,346,491 of JALMGA010000002.1, forward strand.
CCAACATATTAGACAACAGATGCTTAGGCTGTGCCCAAATTATTCCTCTTTCAGCATCTCTGAGAGCTTGTTTATCCAAGTGATTTGTTATAGGAACATCACATAAACCGCACAGAACAATGATTTCATATCCACCTGTTTTTGGCAGAAAGTAGCACAGACTGCAAGCAAAACCACTATTTCATCAAGGGCATTATATACCACAGCTCCTATTGTAAGTGCATTCTGCCAGCTTTGGAGATAGTTCCATGATATTATCCCATGCCAGAAAACTAGCAATATGGATCTGAAGTCTCTGCAACCCATTACCACTGTCGCTAAACATGAACATCAGTCTTGTTTCCACAGTGCCAGCCTCAGGGCCAGATCAGACTTCCCTGCAGGCATCACCCAGCTTCCGGCAGCCTCAGGAAGGGGTCTGATATTTCCAGTGCCATCCTAAGCGCCTGTGCTTAGAGAGCTCTTTGCCTTCAGTGCAGGGGCTGGCATGGAAGTGTGGCCCATTTTATGGTGAGGGCTCAGCTCAGTGTAGAAGAAACAGCTTCAGAGCTGCTTTTCACACTTGGAGACAAGGTGAGTTCAGTGCGCTTCCAAGCCAGTTTGAAAGCTGTGTGGAGATGCACCCACTGTCCAAACTGTAATTTGAATGTAGAGAATGAAGCAAGAATATTAGTTGCTTCCTGGCTTAAGTTTAACTAACTCTTGTAGTGCATCCTATGGTACCCACTGCCCAGTGTGCCTCAGAATGGTAAGTGAGAACAGTGGGGGAGAATACTCATGTCTTCTACAGGAAAGGCCTTTTACTCTAGCAGTAGGTCACCATGGCTTCCACTGTCCCATCTTGATCAGGACCAGAGTATCCACTCCATTACACATATTGGTAGGGCGGCTACCTATTTGCAATTTCCTGACAGTCAGGTGAAGATGAAGTGTGGTGGTAGCCATCGACACTTCAAGGCCTAAGGAAGTCCTGAACCAGACCACCAGCAGTTGAACAAGCAGGATATTTTTAAGGGCATTTGCTGGGATTTGAGAGCAGGAGAAGGTTTGCCCTTGCCTCCGCTTGAGATGCCCATGGGCAGTTGGTGGGCCACTGTGTGTGACAGGATGCTGGACTAAGTGGGCTTCGGCCTGATCCAGTAGGGCTCCTCTTGCATTCTTATGAAGTGCCAGATCGTCATGGTAACGGCTGCAGCAACATCCAGTGCTTGCCCAGATGTTGCCATGGGGATCAGGACATGGCATACCAGTGTGCAAATGCTCCACTATGCCCACTTGCAGCTTTGCACTCAGAAGAAGGTAAAACACTTCTGCCTAGGAGCTCCCTAGCTGCCCCCAGTCAAGGGCCATTTTCACACTTCCCTTCCCACCTGCTGGACAGGAAAGGAGTGCGATTAACCAATGTTGACTACCGCTTGCACCTAGAGTGCTAGTCAGCTTTGGCCATTCCCTCCCTCCAGGATCGAATACTTACCTTATTCAATCTGGGGCCTAGTCCTCATCTGGGCACCACAATTTTGGCTGCAGTGCTCTCCACGACTGCACGTGCATCAGCGTCGCTGCCTCGACAATGCGGACTTTGCACACGCGCAGTCGTGTCTATGGTCGTGCAAGGTGCTAGCGTGCTTGTGCGGCACCTCAAACAATCCCGGAGCTCCGGAATAAGAGCGAATGGTCACTGTCCAGATGCTTAAAGTACGTCTCTGGTTAACACTGGTGCTCTACACCTAATCAACAATTAGTGACCTTCTAGAGAGGCAGGGCAAGCTTGGAGGCCATAGCAGCCTACTTCGCATGCGTATGTTCTACACAAGAGGTTCACTAATCATGCACTAGAGTCTGTAGTGTGAATAGGCCTCAGCTGTCTACTACATTTACTGTATTTTCTGGCGTATAAGACTACTTTTTAACCCAGAAAAATCTTCTCAAAAGTCGGGGGTCATCTTATACACCGGGTGTCATCTTCTTATGCAGCAAGTATATCCCAAACTCTATATTTTAACTGGAAAAGTTGGGGGTCATCTTATACGCCCAATCATCTTATACGCCAGAATATACAGTAGTTGTCCACAGCCAGTTAGGACCAGAGACAGCTTCATGAGCTCTGGAAAAGTGGTGGCATAAAGACAGGCCTCACCAGAGAGTGGATGGAACCACTCGTTCTGGTAAGTCCAAACAGTCTCCAGACCTCTGCAGTTCCCCTAATATCTGACTTTCCTTGTGAAGCAAGTACTTGCATAATACTATTTTTCTATACCGCAGTTTTCAGGAACTGAACTTCTGTAATATACAAAGGATAATAGTAACTTTTTTTTTCTTGAACAGCTCTTATATTCACAATATAAAGAGTGGGGTGTCTCCCCACCCAGCCATTTCCAGTATGGATTATAGGAAGCAGATATATGTTGGTTATAAATCTCTATGAAAAACAGCCAAGACAATAGTTCCTCACAAAATATCACACTGTGAAGATCATATTAGGGGAAGCACATATTCGCTGCTTCCTCTTACCGCCACCACTCAATTGCTAGCAATTACTTGTATACTGTGGTTTTGCAAACTCCAGGGCTTGTAGCGTTTCATTATATAAGGGATCAGCATATTTTTACTGATCGTACATATACAAAATTTCAGACAGAAAAAACATAATGAGACAATTGTCTTTCCATTTGTCTGCAGAGGAATATGGACTGCTGGCACATGCGACCCTGTGGCCCATGTGTCACGAAAGCGTATGTGTGCCACTTTACTGAGGCAATCTGATTGTGGCCTCAGTCTACCCTAGTAAGCTAATGGTTATGCAGAGGTCGAAACCTGATTTTGCAAGATCCCTTATTGCACCGAGTTACATGAGGGAAGGCACTTTCAGAACCATGATCCATTAACAAGCATCCTCTTGTGATCAAGGTGGGCAAGAAAGTCTCACCCAGCCAGTCCCAGGGCCATCTGGAAGAGGCAGATTATCCAGACCAATCCAGCTGGCTTGCTTACAGCACTGAAACCAACTTATGGCCTGAGTGATAAAGTAATACCCTACTGGTTCTTGATATTCATTAGCTTTTAATACCAACTAGCAAAGATACCTTTTTCACAAGAGTTGCAAGGTCTTGGGGTCTCCTAGGCACCCAGGACTGGCCAAATGTTCCAATAGATTCCATTCTGGTTATGCAGATTCCCATTCACACAATTTCCATGTATACACTTCTCCACAAATACACAAACCATGAAAGGGTACTTTCCCTAGTTTTGCACGGGCAGGAGGGAGGATGGACTAGTATTGTGCAAACAAGCATCTGAACCTGTTGAGAGGTATGTAAAGAGAGCTAGGAGCGCTAGATGCTTCACCCAGCAATTTTGATCCCCCTTACCACAAATGGTTAGGGTGAGGTAAGGGTTAGGGTACCGAATAACACAAAAACTACAAGGAAACTTTCCCGTTCCTTGTTGACCTTCAGTCCGCCTGCAAACGTCATTGCATTATGAAATGTGCACTTCATTTCAAGCTTTAAAACTATGCAGACTTCATTTCATTATTAATGTCCTTCAATCTCTCAAGGCTCCTACAAAAAAGATTATCATTATGTGAGGGATCTCATCTGTAGCAGTTTTGGGGCTGCTGTGCCGAACAGGACCATTATATGAGGGAATTTGTCTTCTCCAAGCCATCTAGTGAACTGATAGCTAAACATTATGGGTGGGGGAAGGTGCGCTCATTTCAACCATTTACAACCGTTTCAAATGGAAAAGTTGTTTATTTGGTCCGTCTGTGTAAACTTAGGGGAAAGATCCGTTAAAATAATCATTTTGTTTATTTGCACCTCTGACTTTCGATTAGCATCCTAGGGGTTTTTCACTAAGCTTCTCTTAGCAGACTGCAAAAGACTCCATTCAAACAAAACAAACTTTTAATCTGTGATCAACAAAACAAGAAAAAGGGAGGAGGAGGTAGAGGAGGAGAGAAGAAAAGGAAAAACCCTGTAGACAGTGGCTTTGGTTATCTGAAGTATGCAAAGTTGGTTTGTCAGCAACTCGGGGCTTTCCACCCCGCTCCCTGGCAAATTTCATGCAGCTATTATTATTGGACAGTCTGAGGCAAAGAGAAGCCATGGAGTGGGCAGCAGTGCAGTCTGGGTGGGCGGGCATGTATGTGTATATTTATGTGTGCGTGCCAATGGCTTCAGGGCACATGCAGAAACATCCACACACATGTTATCTGCGGCTGACTGGCAGCCCTACAAAAATGCTCCTTTTGGAACTCAGACAAGCTTCAGCCTTCTTAAACATTGTGTCCACCACAAGCCTGAGGGCCAAGATACTAGCAAACCAGCCCCACTTTGCTCCTTTGCAGGGACAAGGGGATGAATCATAGAATCATAGAGTTGGAAGGGACCTCTAGGGTCATCGAGTCCAACCCCCTGCTCAATGCAGGATTTCCTAAACCATCTCAGACAGATGTAGGTCCAGCCTCTGCTTGAAGTCCTCCAGTGAAGGAGACCTAACCACATCCTGTGGCAACTTATTCCACTGACTGATGGCCCTCACTGTCAGGAAGTTTTTTTTTTCTAATCTGTATTGACGCCCTTGAGGTTTCATACTGTTTGTTTGTTTGTTTATCCCACCCTATACCCAAAGGCCTCCAAGCGAGTAACAACATCTAAAATCAAACATCATTAGAACAATAACAGTATGTATTAAAACAGGAGCATCTGCAAGTGGGAAGGGAAAGTGTATCCCCATTTAACAAAGGCCAGGGCAGAACCACTGTTTCTAGTCCTTCCATCTTGGGCAAGTGAGAATAGGGACGATCCCTCTGCACTGTGACAGCCCATCAGATATTTGTGCTGTGCTTACACTTAAGGTTTAATCCAGCTTCAGTCCACTTTCAGAGTGAGAGCATACATCAGCTGTTTTCTTTCAGGGTTCAATAACTCAGAAGATTCACCTTTGGGATGGATAATCTGGAAAGAAAATGACCGGGCGCTGTGCTGATGTGTTCTCTCGCTCAGAAGGTGGACTGAAGCTGGATCGAACCTTAGGTGCGACCAGGGCCTTAAAGACTGCTATCACATCTCCTCTCAGTCTTGGCTTGCATTGGTTTCAAGGGGGAGCAAGGACGGTGGAAGGAAAGGAAGGAAAGAAGGATTTCAAGCAGGCAGGATTTGGAAGCCACCGTCGAGAAGGATGCTGCGGCCACCATCCCTTGACCTTATCGCGCAGGGTGGGGCTGAAGCCCTCCAGCTTCCCTTCCCGCGACCTCGCTCGCGTCCGTCAAGGGCGGACAGCAAGTGGATGAAAGGAACGCAACAGGAACGCGCCCGGCTGGAACGCGAGAAGCCAGCGCGTCTCCCCTTACCTCGAGTCAAGGCGAGCATCACCTGCAGCCAGAGCAGCGGCCGGAGCCGGGGCTTCCTCTCGCCAGCCATGCAGTCCCTGAGGGCTCCCAGTGTGTCCTCCCTCCCTCTCTCTCACTCTCTCGGCTTGGCGCTCCAACCTGTTTGCGCGGCCCGCCGGCCGGTCCGCCGGGCTTGGCGACGGCGCAAGGCGCAAGGCGAGGCGCGCACAGAGCGCACAGAGAAATGTCCGTCAGCCGGGTCGCGCCGCTCGCCTCGTATCCCGCAGACGGGCACCCCCACGAGGCAGAGGCGAGAAAGTGTCGCACGGAGTGGTGGTGGCGCTCAGGGAGTTGTGGTTGCTCCGGTGGTGAGGGAGGCTTTGGTTCCGCACCCTTCCATGGAGACAGCCGGGCGCCCTTGGGCTAGCCACAGCTCTCTTTCTGAGCTCTCACAGCCTCGCCCCACCTCTGTGCTGGGGAGAAGAACAGAAAGCTTTGCCAGCCGCTTTGAGTCCGCTGAAATGGGCGAGAGAAGCGAGATAGAAAAGGCAACTCTTCTTCTTCTTCACACGTGACATGCTGATAAGCCCGAGGACACTCCTCCGTTATCCTAGGCCGGGCGGGAAGGAAGGAGCGGGGCTGTGAGGCTCTTAGGCACCCAGCCAGGCGGGGAGAGCTGTGTTGCCGTCTTTCCCTTCTTCGGTTCAGTCAGTTATGAAGGCTGTGGTCACATCTCAGGTTTAATCCAGCTTCAGCCCACCGTCAGAGGGAGAGAACACGCCAGCAAGGTGGCCAGCAAATTTTCTTTCCACATTATCTATCCCCGAGGTGAATTTCCTGAGCTGTTTTCCTTGTGACTTTGCTGCTGTATTCTCTCACTCTGAAAGTGGATTGAAGCTGGATTAAGCCTTAAGTGTGACCACATCCCAAGTGAGGTCGCATCGGCCGGGCTTTTGGCCTTGAGTAGTGGGAGCTCAGCCTTTCCATGAGGCTTGAGAGGCGAGATGTGAGGCCGTTAGGTCAAGGGGACTCATAGAGAAATAATATAGAAAGAACACTTGGGGAACCATGAGAGGAAATAATAGTGAAAGAAGATGACAGGTTTTCAGGAGAAGAAGAGATGGCTTTTTTACCCCGTTTTTCTCACCCATTTAAGGGGACTCAAAACGGCTGACAAAGCTTTTCTATTCTTCTCCCCACAGCAGAACACCCTGTGAGGAAGGTGGGGCTGTGAGAGCTGCGACTCGCCCAAGATCACCCAGCTGGCTTTGTGGAGGAAGAAGGGTTGGCTTTTCTACCCCACTTTTCTCACCCATTTAAAGGGACTCAAAGTGGCTGGCAAAGCTTTTCTATTCTTCTCCCCACACCAGACACCCTGTAAGGTGGATGGGGCTGTGAGAGCTCAGAGGAGAGCAGTGGCTTGCCCAAGGCCACCCAGCTGGCTTCATGGGGGAGGGCGGAATCAAACCCAGTATTCCCTGACAAGAGTCCGGCTCCCTAACCACTAGACCAGACTGGCTCACTAGAGCTACTGCTATGCCAAAACAGAGCCTGCTGGTGCTTAGAATGTCAGATTATGCAAAAAAAAAAAAAAAACTCCACCAACTGCTGACCCAACAATAAGAGTGATTATTTTTTATATTGTTGAAAATCTCATCTCCAATACAGTATTTTATTCTTTTCTTTTTTTAAGAAAATGTTCCCCAGATATCATTGGCTCTTCCTGGCCATTGTGGGGAAAAAACCACACTGGGAAGCAGTTTCTTCAAATTTGGTGAGCCTGCATGTCCCCAGATGTGGATCTCAGCCTCCCATCCACCTCAGGCAGGCAATGGCAAAGGGTATTCCCTGTCCTAACTCCACCACTCTTGAAGTGGTTTGGTGATCTTCAAGCTTGCTTTGAGCTCAGAGAGCCTATTATGATGTTACCCAGTACTAGTATTCACAAGGGCCTTGTATGATTTAAGAATAAATGGGAGCCAAAATTAATAGCATAGGTAGTTCAGAATGGACCACAGAATCTTAAAGAAAAACAAACAAGTTTGATTTTGAACTCGGTCATGAAATTACTTGTCATTTCAGTTATCTGAAAACGATTAACATGGTTCTAATGAAAATTAATAAGAAGCCAGGATCTTTTTTTATGGTATAGACTTTATTCGCACACTTGGGTAAGGTGTTTCAAATATTCGGTCCTCCACTAAAGCTGTTCCTGTCCACCTCTACTGTATACCTTTGCTGGAATTATATCACTGTGGACTACGGAGCACTTCCATAAGTGTGGTAGGGAATGTAAGAGGAGCCCTGCTGGATCAGGTCACAGGCCACCTTCTCCAGCATGCTGTATCCCACAACGTCCCACCAATTGCTTCTGGACATTCTCAAGCAGAAGACAAAGACAAAACCTTCACCTGCTCTCAACTCCCTGCAAATGGCCATTCATTTTGAGCCCTTTCACATGGACACTTCCTGCAGAAAGTGTTTCAGGAAGCAAACGCAGGGGATAGTTCTGGTGTCCATATTGATGGACATGGGCTCTCCTCTGAACTTCGCCAGCACTTCTCTAAGCACTGATGATGTGTGACTCACCACCATTACAGCAGCAATCCCATCAGCGCAGCAGGAGCACCAATGTGTCTGTATGGCGCTGACATGGTGTAAGCCATGCCTACACAGCCGCTCCTTAGGCTCTCTTTGAACTTCTTCTGGCAGGGAAGAGGGAGCCCTGTCTGGCAGCAGGGAGTGTAGATATACAGCAGTTAGTGCTATTCTACATCTACACGCTTCTGGGGAACCACTGCCTGCACAGAGCTATGTGTGGGGAAGCAAGCAGCTCCAAGAAACATTGACACTTCATTCCCTAAAAGACTAGATGTGAAAAGGCTCAAAGACCCACAGGACATCTAACTGGAGCCTCTCACCCCTTCCACAAAAGGCCTTGGTGAGCTTCCATTGAGTTATGCACTGTAATACCTATCTACCACCGAGCAACCCTGGCTTTTTGCTAGGGTCCGGGCAAACAACAAAAGAGCCTTGAGAGGATTTCACAGGCTGTTGAACTTGATGTTTATTACTGCATTCCGAGTATATTTTTGGTTTAAATTTTACACAGTACAAGGGATTCATCTTGCTTCCTTTGCTGGGGTGTTCCACCAGAACTCTTCTGGTAATTCTGTTGTCCTCACTTTATTATACCCAATAACTTTGAATATCTAACCACAAAGGGATCTATTACAAATGGTAACAGCAGCCAGATTCTTGGGCCCTGGCCACACCTAGATGAGATAGGATGGCCTGTTCATAATTCCGGCTGAGGTTGTAGCAGTTCTGTTCCCACATAGATCGTTATAAGCCACCCTCAGGCCATCCTTGGTTTGGGCTGCATCACTCACACCTCTGGGTGCGTCTACATGCCAAAAATACTCCAGAATTAAGCTTGTTTTGCCTCGGAGCATCTCCATACACAGCTTTACTCCAGGCTACATCAGGTGTAAAGGAGGAAAATCCATGGCAGAACCCCTCCCCCCCCCCTTTAAACAAAACTACATCCGACATTAGGGGGAAACCGGGGATTTTCCTCAGAGCATGGAGATGCTTTCAAGCAGAACTAAAAGCAACTCACTCCTTGCAGACCTGTAGCTCTCAGATTCAGCTTCCTCCATTCACATAAGGACAGCTGATTCAGCGCCCAAGTAGAGCCATGATCATTGGAGGCTGCATTATTAGGAGGGGGAGAGGGAGAGGGAGCGAGAGCGAGAGTCCCGCTAGAATGCTGAGAAGAGTGAAAGCCATTTTTAATGATTTTAGCTGACTTGTCAGGCACTGATTTGGGCTAAAGGAAGCCCTTGCCTGAGCAATTTGCAGGCATGGGGGGGGGGAGAAAACCACATGGAGAAAATGAGTGAAGTTTACGGGGGAGGGTGAGAAACAAGGGAGGGAAAGAGAGAGACACGAGTGAAGTTTACAGGGTGGAGAAATGAGGGAAGGAAGGAGGGAAAGAGACAGACACACACACTGTGAAAGGAAGAGGAGATCGCTCGTTTGCTTTTGCCGTTCTTTACATGAATGCTGGCAGTTGAATATGACAGCTGAACGGAGCCTGCCATTGCTCCAGCGGATGGGGGGGGGGAGAGAAAAAGATGTGGGCTTACAAAAAGCAGTTTCCATGGGGACAGGACAGTGCGATTTTAATCCGTGTTGCCCCAAACCACATGGGGACGCTTTATTGCTAGTTACATCTCGGATTTTTTAAAATCGCATCAATAGCGAAACTATTAGCTCCCATGGAGATGCACCCTTTCTCTGTGATCAACCTGAGCCTCCTCCATGGAACTCTTGGCTGTCCACCCCTTTTGCTACATCAAATCAATCTCCTGTCTTATTGGATGTCATTGTGTCACTCAAGGGAATTGAGGGTGTGTGTTTGCAGTTCTTTTTTAACCCTGCCCCACAACCTCCATTCCCCCCTTCCTTTTTTATGTGCTTTTCTTCTCTGTGTGATTTATTTATTTTTTAAAGAAAGTACATTTGTGCAAAGCCACTTGATAGTAAGAGGAATTATGCACATAAACTGTGGCAGAGGTGGGTCACTAATGGTGGTGTGGCTATTGTGTCGATGTTGGGGAACAGGGAGAGGCTCTAACCATGAGAGTACAAGGCAAAAGCCATGCCTGGCATGAAAGGGTGGATAGCCAGCTCAAAGGCTGGAAAGGAAGCTCCAATTTCAGCTACAAGGGAGGAGAGCAATGTTGTTTCCGAAGGTCTGATCATACTTTCAAACAGTTGTGCAATTCCACAAGACTTAAAAAAAAAAAAAGAGGTGGTGGGAGTTGGTGGAGCCCTCAAACTCTGTGCATAACATCCTCCCCTAGATATTTCCTGAAAGGAAAGATTGGACCCCACCCACCACAGCACGGTTCAGCCTCCTTTAGTCCCTCACCCTGCTCACACTGAGGCAGATGCCAGGATGGGCTGAGTCCTCTAGGAAAGGTTAAGCATCTGGTTAAACCGATCTGATGAGGATAAGCCAGCTTGGGAAATGAACTGAAGGAAAAAATGTAAGTAGCTTGACCAGAAGACAGTCTGAAGATGTCTTAAACCAAAGGTGTGACCACATCCTTGGTGTCAATATGGGAGAGATGGGGTAAAAACACAACTGAAGCTATCTTTCTTCCACATTTCTCAGCACAGTATATTGCATAGTTTGAAGCTTGTGACAGTTATATTTCAACATGCCTGAGGTCAGACCATATTTCAGTATGTCATCATTGCGTGTATTCTGAAATCAAGGAATGTGACCTAAGTTGTAACTCTTCCGACTGAACATTGTATTCACGTGAGAGAACAGACTTCATGTCTCCCCAAAGCTGGCTCAATTAAAGTATCATCTTACTCATCTTATACACAAGCCAATTTAATGTTATTCACTTACATAGGCTGCATTTGCACAGAATATTTTTCAAAAGTGTTAGCGTCCACATGCTAGTAATTTAATCCACACTAAAGGCCAGAAAATGTACTTCTAAAATGTATTTTCTGGCCTTTAATGAGGATTAGATGTGAGATAAGAACACAAGTGTCTGTATGCTGTTACCTCTAAGGGGGAATCCCCACAGCAAGCTTATTTCGCTTTCCCTAAACCAAAATAATAGAACCGGATGCAAACGTGAATTTGCCCATTCCCATTACTTTTAACTTAATCGCGTTCAATCCGGATTCTGAGGATTGTACGTGGCGTACGTGACTCAAGGGGGGACTCAAGTGGCTACTTTTTAAAAGCCGCTTTGCAGGGCTGCCCTGCCCTCTTCCTCCTGGCATGGACGTGCCACCCATAACAGACCCCTTCAGAGAGCCTAGCTGGGTGGGTGGCTGCCGCTTGCCTGGATGGATGAAAAACAGGCACCGGCAGCCAGCAATACTTTCCCCTCCTTTTCCCATTTCCCAGGGCACACAGCAGCAGCAGCATCAACTCAAACCCCCTTCACAGCCACAGCCTTTAAAACAGAACCTCCAGGGCTTTCCTTTCCTTTCCCTTTTTTAAAGGTCAGAACTTTCAAAGAGCTAGAATTGCGCAAAACTGCAACATTGTTATTAAGGTGTGAAGAGGCTAGATCGCTACAGTGTAGCTTTAATGAGTGGATTTTTATAGTGCCTGTTTTGAGGGTGGATTTTTTCAATGAAATCACTATCTTTGGAAGCAAGCTATTGGGGGAGGGAAACCCTAAACTTGGATTCTCATCCCTTAACACGGTACGGTCCCGACAGTAAAAAATGTAAAACGTTTCAAGCACACGATCCGGAGTGAGACCTGTTGAAATCAGGATTGAGATTCACCACGCTTTGGGGTGGTTTAACACGGAGAAAGTGTGTTAAGCCAAACTGCCATGTGGACACCGAAGATTGAAAATGTTTTGAATCCGAGATAAGGTTGCCGTGAAGACATGGCCTAAGACACTATTCAACTGGGCTTTTTAAACATGTGCAGAGGCTTGTCTGGATTTTTAACCAGTTAATTTAACTTTCCATCCTCTAACTGGACTCTCCTGAATGGAAAATCCACAAATGAAATGGGTAGAAGTGTAAAGGTGTGAAGGGAATCAAACCTGAAGATGGACTGAAGAAGGTTTAAAGTGAAGGTGTGATCACAGCCTAAATGACATAAGCTCTCTACGACGGAACTTTAAAGCTGAATGACCTTATTAGGGATTTGCAAGAATATTCGAAATATTTGCTATTCGATCAAGTTTGGACATTCGAATTCGAATAGAATGTCCAGACATTCATTTTTTAATATTTGAACAAATACGAATATTTCTAATCATTTGTTTGAATAATTCGGACATCTGTATGTATCCGTACGCATCTTATTTCTATCCATATGCATCTGTGAGGATACGTACAGGATAAAAACGGGATGCGTACGAGATAAAAACGGGATACGTATGGATGCATAAGGATGAGTGCGGATACATACGAATGTTGTTGACATTCGTATCATCAAATTTGTATTTAATATTTGTACAAATACATACAAATGTATTCAAATCAGTTTGAATTTTAATACGTTCGTTTTTTCTCTATTCGTACAAATTCAGACGTTCAAATATTTGATTTGCATTGAATGTTGAAGATTGCATTCATACACACCCCTAGTCCTTATTACTTGTAAGAGCAACATCCTATGCAAGCACTCCAGTATTTAAAATGCTCACCTGTGTAGAGTTAAGTGCATGGTATGTCTGGCCTCTCACTTTTCTCCTCTCATGAGTCTAAATATATTAGCATTTGCCCACAGGCTACGACTACAGTATACGTCACCGTCCTGGATGAAAATGACAATGCTCCAGCATTTCAGCAGCAGCAGTATGAAGTCACACTGGATGAGGGACCAGGCACACTGAACGCCATTCTTATCACCATCAATGCAGTAGACCTTGATGAAGGGCCCAATGGCACTATTACGTATGCCATCACAGAAGGGAACATCATGGGCACCTTTCACATAAATGGCACCACGGTTAGTACATGATCACATCATAGTTTCACTTTACACCATCACATTAAATCTCACAGCCAAACTATTATGGATAACTGTTGTTGGGGAAAATCAAATTGGACCAAGAAAGAAAATCAAGGCAAAACTGCAGTTTTATTAAACAGGTGCACTAGGGCAGCCCAGAATGTACTGTAGTAAAAACTGAATTGTGTAGCTCCTTGCGATTCTTGAAACAAGCTTATATAGAATAATCCAAAATGAGCAGATTATGATAAGCATGGTTTAGGCATATATATTCAGTCTCTGGGTTGACCAGTTATATTCAGGAATACAAGGAAACCATAACATCTCTTAACTGGACACAGCAAGGCTTCAAAACAAGCTGATAACAGGTCAGGCTAGAAGTAAGAGTGCTTTCGACTTAGAGTATTCAAGGCTAAACATTTTCTTCACTCTTATCTGTTGTGTTTCCAGCTTTCATGATTAACTGGGCAGGTTCCACTAACTGCTTCTTCTCACTAAAATTGAACTGCACTCTGTATTTAACAAGTGCCCATAATCCTTCTCACAGAACTCCATTTTGACTTCACAGCCCTGACTCTGCCCTCAGTGCTGAAAGTGAAGATATGTTGATCTCTTATTTCAGGGACAAATCAGCACAGTGAAGGAGCTTGACTATGAAATTAGCCACGGGCGCTATACTTTGGTAGTCACTGCTACAGATCAATGTCCCATCCCTGCACGCCGTCTCACATCCACAACAACGGTAAGATTCTCTTATTGCTCTTCCAGCAAATAACCCTTGGCTGTGAAAAAAGGTGATTTGAAATAGCTACTGAATCAATGGCTTGCAAAGGGTAAAAACTTGCTCCTTTGTGATCTGACCCCAAGATTCCTCTTAATTTGTCGTGGGATTGATGTGTAGAAACAATTCAGGTGTCCCTAGACCTCCCATCTCCCTTCTGTGGGGCCTCCCAATGCAGAAAAGTCTGCCACCTATGTATCAAAGCCTTGTCCTTGCCTGGTGAGATCCTCACCATTGCAGCAAAGCTTCAGATAATGTATGACCAAGTCCTGCACCCAATCTGGAGCTGCCATGAGTTTCCACTTGAATGGGTCCACCAAATTTCTTGTCCTTTAGGTTTATTACAGTTCTGGGCATTGTTGGACAACATTTCAAAACTTGTGTTATTTATTTAATTTATCTTGTGCATTAAAATATACATAGCAATATAAGCAATATACCGTAAATAATAAATAAATAAATATATACACAGTGATTGTTTATTCATTTAAACAGCTGTAGAACCTTACGGTCAGGGACTTCTTTGTATTTTCGAATGGCTCACAATGAATCCAGTTCTGCAGGAGTTTGTAACAGTCTTCTGTAATATGTAGATGGACGAAGAATCTTGCAGTAGTGTTTCAGCTAAGCATGCATCCAAGTATGTCTGTTCCTGTTGCAAAATGCCCAGATGCTAGCAAAGCACTCACCCACTTCCCTTCGTTGTTGTTTTTCCCCACACTTGCTTACATATGGATATTTTGCAACAGGAACAAGAACACAAAGACTTGGCAGTCAAGGTAGGAAATCCAGTATTATGGAAAAGCCAGAGTTGTTGGATTTTCCATAATAATGGTCAATCTGATTCTGATAAACAAACCCAGGGCTATATTGACATGGATAGGTCTGACAATCCTAGGATAGTGTTTGAAGAATCACAGGTTTTAATCCAAATCTGGGCTGTCTTAAGACTTTAAATGTCACATTGGCTATGGTCATACCTAAGGTGTAATCTACCTTCAGTCCACTTTCAGAGTTGAGAAAATACATCAACAAAGTGACAAGCTGTTTTCTTTTGGTATTAAATTACTCATAAAATTCACCTTTGGGATAGATAATGCGGAAAGAAAATTACTGGTCATTTTGCTGATGTGTTCTCTCAGTTTGAAAGTGGGCTGAAGCTGGATTAAACCTTAGGTGTGGCCACAGCCATTATAAAGTTTTGTTGGAATCTAGGTTTCTCAGGAGTCAGATGTGAAAGGTATATCCAGCATTATGAATTATAAATATCTATTGTTCATCAGCCTTGTTCATTCCAAGTCACAATGGAATATCTGCATAGCAATGTGTGTTTTAATAAGGTCTTATCAGTGAATAAAACAGGTTCTAAGAGCTATGTAAAATCTTAAAAGTAAAATCTGCCATTAAGTACTATATCAAAGTATCACAAAATTAAAACCAGTATTAATTTCCATGGACGAATCTTAATGCTTGAAACCTCAGTAATAAAACTAGTTTTTCAGTCCACATTCAAAACCAGAGTTAGCTATGGGCAACCACTCACTAAGGGTTATCTGAAAAAAATATAATCAGAATCACCCAGGTACTGATTCTCTCCACTGGTTGGAACTGATTCCATTGTATGAGATGATAAAGCAGAAATGAGTCTGAGAGCTGAGCAGAGACTTCTACAGGACATTTCAGGGATTGGGGCTTTTTTCTTTTCTTTTGCTTTTTGCATACAGTACAAGCAGTAATTTTTGGGTGTACAAACTATACATAGGGCAATGAAGGTATTGTATACCTTTCATGCTGATTTCTGTGCCAAGAAGAATAAGGACATGTCCAGAGAGACTGCCAAGATAAAAGCTGCCTGAGGCCCTGGACCCACCACAGAACTGTAAAACATACTAACCACAAAGCAGTGCTACTCAATCTCTGTTGAAGAAACAAGTGTCCATACTTGCAAAGTCTCCACCCATGCCAGTTTAGTATCAGACCAAAAATGACCCCAGAAGTTGACCATTTCTGGAACAATGGTAAACCAGGGTGGCCAGAAATTGCCTCCAGTAATCCCATCCCTTCTCTTCACCGTCACTCAGCCAATGACAGTGGAGGAAGGAAATGGGGTCACAGTCTATCCCCAGAGTTGTTTATCACGCTGTAAAGTTCAGGCACTTCCAAGGGTAGGTTACATGCCCCTGGGATGGCCTGGTGATGGATTTGCATGCAGTTTACCTGCCAAGCCCTAAGGGTGTTTGAGAGGCACTTATTCTGACTATTCTGATGTAGACTACATGAGTAGGTATGGGCAAAAGATATTTGTCAGCTTCGAATCTACATTCAAATTCAAAGCTATGATGATTCACATGCGAATTGAAAGGAGCCTACATTTGTAGGTCCCCCATTCTCACGCAAAGCGAATGTATCCAGACTTTGTAGGAGCTTTGTAGAAGTTTTGATGTGTCCAGATCTTCTCTCCCCAACTTGCATCCCCTTACCTTTAAAACTGGTGGTGGCAAAAAGTGAGTGGGGGGCAAGGCAAAGGAAGGGATGGGGGTTCCCTTCACATGCAAACATTCAATGAATGTTCACATACATAGGCAAAGTCCCCTACGTTCACCCGGGGGGGGGGGGGCTTGCACAAAGCTCAACATTCCCCTCTTCCCTTTGGGCAGCACGCACATCCATTGTCACAGCAAGGTGAATGCTGTTGGTATAGCAGCATTCGCATTTACTCAGCACTGTAACAAAGTGCTGGATAATTTTGAGATGAATTGGGCATTCCGAAATGTGGACACCCAATCTATTCCAAAAGGTGCAAAAAGGCCCATATCTCAGAATAAGGACCTGCCATCTTCATGCTGCTGCAGAGTATGGCATGGCCTCTCAAAGTCCACTCCAGCTTGCAGATGATAGGTTCCAGAATAAGGCCCAGTACAGAATGGGCCTAAAGTAGCTTGGAAGCATGGCTCCATGACTTCTGCAGTCACACTGTAGTAGACTTTAACTTATGTAAGCAAAACTGGTCTAAAATGCCACTGTTCTTGAAGCAGTGTGTTGTTTTTGCATTTTTGTTCTAATTTCAGGTCCTGGTGAATTTGAACGATATCAATGACAACCAACCGACCTTCCCTCGTGCTTACGAAGGACCTTTTGACATTACAGAAGGTCAGCCAGGTCCAAGGGTATGGACTTTCCTTGCCCATGATGGGGATTCAGGGCCCAGTGGGCAAGTGGAGTATAGCATCTTAGCAGGCGATCCTCTTGGTAAGTGATTGAAATAAAAGTGAAAGCCAATCGATTCTGTGTTTAGATAATGCATATTACAATGATAAGGCAATAAAAACTGTTAATTTGGAAACTCACGTCCTACTCTCCCTCCCCCTCACCCCCAAGTTGGATCCCAGGAGCTTCAAATGGTCAGCAGAAGAAAAAGCTTTAAGTTGGTACTGGAAAGCTAGACAGTGGGTCTATTCACACTTTTATCAGGTGCAGTTTGTGCAGACTGAACACTTGGCATGGGTCACAAGTTGCAGCAAAGCACGTTTGGAAATCTTTTTCAGAGTTCACTGTACTGCCAAGGTTCTAGCAAAGAGATGAATCTCTTACAAAAAGCCTTTTCAGAAGCATCTGTTGCTGAGTGTGAAGGTGTCCTCAGTGAGTGCCAACCAGAGCTCAAGGGAAAGACTGTTCACATCTGGGGTGTTATAATGAAGAGGACTGTCGGCCAGATTCAGAATTGCCAGATTTCTGCAGAGATAAGCTACATCAAGGTGGCCTTACTGGACACTCTCCAATCATGGGCAGGACAGTATGGGTTGACAAGTTCTTTGAATGTCTCTGAGTTCTTTGGGGGTTCACAAGCTATCTGGGCTGAGTAGACGACAGGCAACCAATGCAGGTATTTCAACGTGTCAAATGTTAATGGATCATATGCCATTAGGTGCAAAACTGCCATATTCTACAGTAGCCATGAGTCTGAACAATTTCAGGGGTAACCCTAGTGGAGAAGTATCAGGGCCTTGATGACTTCAGCCAAATTATAGCTGTTTAGGAAAGCCATACATGCTGAACCTGCATTAACTGATATTGTATTTGTAAACTGCCTTAAATTTGCCTGCTGTATTTAGATATTCCAAAACAAAGCATTAAATATTCCAGAATATCCACACTTTATTCAGCAATATCCAAACATAGCAGAATAAATAACTGATGTCTGGATACAGGCAAACAAAGTTGTAACAAACAGGTAATGCAGATGGATAAAATAGAGTTTGCTTGCTTGTTTGTTTTTAAATGTTCATTTTGAATTCTAGAAAGCAATGTTCAAATTCCATTATTAGCATTAATGTACAGGGTCAACTTGGATGAGTCACTGTTTGTCTTGGTAAAACTGCTCTGTAAAGTGGATTTCTAAGTGGTGTGTCTTCCAAGTTTTGTGAAGGTGAATGAGAAGCCACTTTGTACACCAGAAATGCTCTGGAGTAGAATCACAAGGCATTAAACAGACAGAGGCACCTGGATGACGAGACCAAGAGCAGATCTTCCAGCCATTCCTGTTTAGCTTTCCCATCTTCTGCTTCTGAGACCAACCCTTGATGTCCCTATGCTTTTTAGCTAGTGGCAGCAATCCTTAATTAGCTTGACTGCCTGCCTGGCAACTTTTTCCCAATACGTTACAAATGGATGGAGGTTCTGGGAAAGCCTCCTAATAGAAAAAGTACCCAAATGCAACAAACCTGTCATTCTAGCAGGCATTGCACATGCTCATACAGTATTTTGCTCATGCTTGCATTGATTCTTCCAACTTCCTAGCCGAGGCCCTTTCCACACTGGGGCTATATAAAGACTATAGTGATCCCTGCCCTGTCATAGAATCTTTCTGCACTTGCTCTTGTGGAACAGCCAGAGGCTGTTCCCACATGGAGCTTACATACTGTATAGAGCCACTTCTACCACAGAAGAACCTCCACAGATACCAGAGTCTCCCCCAGGTGTACAGCTGTAAAGCATTGAAAGGTGCTCTGCAGCTGTGCTAGCCCCACAGCTAGTAATCCCCTAAATCAGTGGTTCTCAACCTGGGGGTCGGGACCCCATTGGGGGTCAAACTACCCTTTCAGAGGGGTCACAACAAGTCCCTCACTGCCCTTCCCTCCCATTTCCCAGCTACTCTACCCCCATAGTTGGGGATCTCCAAAACATGAGGAACCCCATTAAGGGGTCACGGCATTAGGAAGGTTGAGAACCGCTGCCCTGAATGCTCTGTTCATACCTCTTGTGGGCAAACAGAGCATGGGCTGGGAGAGCACAATCACGGTTGCATTCTGTGCCACCCAGTCACTGTGGCTATGGCACTGCACATGCCCATTGCGGGAAGCATTGCAAGTGTACATTAACCAGTGTTTGGAGAAGCACAGGGTAAATTATGGATGTATCAATCAGGTTATGATCCGGAATAAGACCTAGAGCAGAAAGAGCCTGAGTTTGTTTACGGGTTCTTTCTTCTACATGGGTTGGCTTTCCTCATAACTGCCCCTTTAATATTTTCATTCCACCCTCTTCCCCTTTGTAAAACAGGTGACTCTATAAGGGATTTCTGCTTATACCTGTGTTGCAGAAATGTACAAAATGTTTTAATAGGAAATGTCTGAAATTCAAAGCATCCTGTCTTGAGAGTCTTGAACTTAACACAAAGTGCCCCACCCCCACCCCCCAAAAAATGGAGTTCCTAGGCTTTTTGAGCAAAACAAGGTTCTACTTCAATGGAATATTTAGGGTTCTGATGAAACAGGTCCTTTATATTTCCAGCCCCATGAAACCACTTCCTCCTTCCTTCCGATCAACGGGAAGAGGAGGGCTTTTATGCAACAAAAACAAAGGAGTGAAATCAATCCTCCCCCATTTTTTTTTGCAGTGTTCCATCCACACTCCTAGTGTGTGGTTCTGGGGGTCAGTAGAACTACTAAGCGAGCGTCCTCCAGGAGTTGCGTAGAATCTACTCACTTGAAAAATCCCTGGATGTCAGACTCCCAATCCAAATGCGGAGAGGCAGGAAATTAATCAACAGAATTTACATTGAAAGGGAAATACAGAAGTACTTCAGGATATTAAATGCAACATTTCAAAACTATCCTTTTAGCTATTTCTTTCTGGGAAACTGGGGTGTCTACATCAGGAAATCCTGTTACAAGCAGCGCGTAATGTGAGACAAAGCTTTTTGAACCTGTTGTATATATCTTCCTGTGAGACAATTGAGGTTTTGAAATGTGTGCCACAGACAAGCAAAAAGTATACATGGACTGGAGGCCTATCAAGCCTGCTTTTGAAGGGATTAAAACTTGCCCTATAGAGTGGCAGACATTTGAAAATTCTGAAATTCACTGATTCCTGAAGCACATACAGTATATTCTGGCATATAAGGCTACTTTTTAATCCAGGAAAATCTTCTCAAAAGTTAGGGGTCATCTTATACATGGGGTGTCATCTTCTTATATGGCAAGTATATCCCAAACTCTATATTTTAACTGGAAAAGTTGGGGGTCATCTTATATGCCCACTTGTCTTATATGCTGGAATATACGGGGTAATCATGTGCATGTTTGCACAGAAAAATGTCCTACTGATTTTAGTAAAGCTTGGGTGGTTTCAGGAAGTAGCAAATGCCTCTTTGAGATATGGGGTGGTCCTGACAGCCCTTAAACAGGCAGTGATACACCCCCTCCTGAAGAGGGCCTCCCTGGATCCAGAAGATTTAAACAACTATCGCCCCGTGGCCAACATAATGTTTTTAGGCAAGGTACTAGAGAGGGCTGTAGCTGTTCAACTGCAGGCGTGCTTGGAAGAAGCCCATTTCAATCTGGCTTCAGCCCTGATTATGACGTGGAAAATGCCTTGGTCACCCTGGTTGATAACCACCTCCAGGAGAGAGACAGAGGGAATGCAATCCTGTTGGTTCTTCTGGACCTTTCAGCACCTTTTGATACCACTGACTATGGTATCCTTCTGGAAAGGCTACTGAGTCTGGGAGTTGGAGGCAGTGCACTGCATTGGTTCCAGTCCAACATAACAGTGCTTATTTCCCCCCAACTCTCCTAGGTACAGTTAGGCTACATTTTTTATATCTGTGTGTCTGCAGATCTTAAAATCAGCAAAAACATACTCTTTAGAAGCACCCAGTGCAGCCTGCCACTCCTAGGCAATGGGATCATACTAGCAACTTTCCTATCATCCTGTCTGGGGCTTGTGAGTCGATGTCACAGAGGAGCTACCCAAATGCTTGCAGATTAAGCTGTCTCTACAGAACACATTTTCAGAATTTGTGGCAGTCTGTTTCCAGTGCATACTTCTGGCTTTTTACATCAACATTTTGTCTCTCAGGAGGAAAAAGCAAAAATCTGAATACTGCTTCTACAGGGCCTTGGGGTCAAACTTTTACCTTCCCTGATGCTTCTCTCCTTCTCTGAACAAGTCTTGTGCTTCTTTTGCAGGAGAGTTTGTAATATCTCCTGTCGAAGGAGAGCTGCGAGTACGGAAAGATGCTGAACTCGACCGGGAGAACATTGCTTTTTATAACCTCACTATTGGTGCTAAGGACAGAGGAGTTCCCCCACTCAGCTCCACGGTGAGTCTCAATGACCCAGGGTCCAGTCTGCAAAAGGGAAGTTCTGATATCTCTCCAAGGGTGGAGTGGATTGTATGGGTATAAGGATGCAAGAGAAAAATTAGATGATTGCCCAATTAATTAAGTCTGGGACTGACCTAGGTGCATCCTATGGGTGCAAAACAACTTTTGTAGAGCCATGTCAGGTGTGTCTTCCTCATATGTCTCCTCTTTGTTTCAGGTCATTGTGGGAGTGCGAGTTCTGGACATTAATGATAATGACCCTGTACTTTTGAACCTACCAATGAATCTCACACTTAGTGAAAATGTACCTGTCTCAAGTTTTATCACCCGCATCCTTGCAAGTGATGCTGACAGTGGCAGGAACGCTCTTTTAACTTTTAGCATCACAGCCGGGAATATTGAAAATGCTTTTTACATCAATGGCACTGTGAGTCTCCAGATTTCTTTTTTAGTCTAAGAGAGAACATGCTGGCGGCCAACCTGTGATCTCAACATAGGAGGCAGGGTCAGATTCATATATGGAAGGTAGTCTGAAGGAGGTCCTGCTCCCAATCTGTAAATATTAGCAGCCATAAATATTAGAAGCCATTAGCTCTTTCAGTAAAGGATCCACATAGGTTCTGTATGCCTATGAACAGTCTGGCCTTAGAAAACTCAAGCAGCTGTAATTTTTAACCTAGGGAGTCCTAGGGAGAGCATTCTGAAGCAACACAGGCAACCTTATCTCGGATTCAAAACGTTTTCAATCCTCGGAGTCCACACGGCAGTTTGGCTTAACACGCTTTCCCCGTGTTAAACCACCAAAAAGCATGGTGAATCTCAATCCTGATTTCAACAGGTCTCACTCCGGATCATGCGCTTGATACATATTTCATTTTTTACTGTGTGGACAGTACCATGTTAAGGGATGAGAATCCGTGTTTAGGGTTTGCCTCCCCCAATAGCTTGCTTCCAAAGATAGTGATTTCATTGGAAAAGTCCACCCCTCAAAACAGGCACTATAAAAATCCACTCATTAAAGCTACACTGTAGTGATCTAGGCACTTCACACCTTAACAATGTTGCAAATTTGTGCAATTCTGAAAGTTCTGACCTTTAGAAAGGGAAAGGAAAGGAAAGCCCTGGAGGTTCTGTTTTAAAGGCTGTGGCTGTGAAGGGGGCTTGAGTTGCTGCTGCTGCTGCTGCTTCTGCTGCTGTGTGCCCTGGGAAATGGGGAGAGGAGGGGAAAGAATCTCTGGCTGCCCACTGCCATTTTTCATCCATCCATGCAAGCGCAGCCACCCAGCCACCCAGCTAGGCTCCCTGAAGGGGTCCCTTATGGGTGGCGCGTTCATGCCAGGAGAAAGAGGGCAGGGCAGCTCTGAAAAGCGGCTTTTAAAAAGTAGCCACTTGAGTCCCCCCTTGAGTCACGTACGCCATGTAGGATCCTCAGAATCCGAATCGAACGCAATTAAGCTGAACGTAATGGGAACAGGAAAATTTGTGTTTGCATCCGGTTCTATTATTTAGGTTTAAGGAAAGTAGATTAAGCTTCTAATGGGGATGCGGCCCCAGACATGATGGAGAAGCAGCCTGAACAAATAAATGGATTGGATTATTTATATACTGTGTTTTTAGAGTATCTGCTGAAGGCGACTTAGAACTTTTCTGAAATTTGCATGATTACATAAAATTCACATACTTAGAAAAACATTTCCAAATGCATTAGATGAACCTGAATACGTCTACCAGCAGACCCTGGTCCAGATCACTGTGGTGTGTGAGTGAGACTACACATCAGCAAAGGGGCACTACTGAACCCAAAAAATCTACTTTGGAGTTAGGTAATAAGGAAAGAAGATGACCAGTTACTTCGCTGAGGTTACATCCAGCCAGGATCACAACCCTTTGATTATATTGTATTTTTACCTGATTTGCCAAACATCATCATGGTGCTCTTAATACAGTCCCACAATATGAACCCAGTTTAGCAGATTCATGTTATTCCATTTTATTTGTGTACTGTCTTTCCAATAGAAAACTTGCCCAAGGTAGTTTACAACAAATAGAAAATACACAATGAGAGTATTCCAGTAAAATTAACTTTTGCGGCACAAGTACTGTGATTCCACAGTTGCAGTTCTGTCTGGATTGAGAAGTACAGTGAAAGTTCAGTGTGGGAAGATTAGATAACATGGAAAGAAAATTTCACTGCTGTAATATCACTCTGCTGCTGCAGAAATGCTCAAACCTGGAGTTTCAGTCTAATGTACAGACAATGTGTGGTAGATCCAGATGGACTTTAAACCAGTGAACTGATAAATTGCAGAATAAATAAGGGAAGTCTGGAGGCAGCCTAATTTGTTCTCTTCCTCTGGAGATCAATTGAAAATGGATAAAGAAACCTTAAGTGTAGTTGTGGCCATTATGTTCTCGTCCCTCCTAAATCTTAATCAACACTTAATGTTTATTGTCTGTGGCATCAGCATCTCATTTCCACACCCTCTGTTCTCTTTCACCAGACTGGCATTGTGTACGTGAATGGCCCATTGGACAGGGAACGGGTACCAGAGTATAAGCTGACCATAACAGTGAAAGACAACCCAGAAAACTCTCGCAACGCAAGGCGGGTAATTATACACAGTGCTGCAAATATGACTCTTAACAAAGGCATGTGATTCAGATCCAAAGTTTGCTTTCTGGCTGAAAAATGCAGATGGTTGTTTTCACATCAGTTTTAAGATCTTTGCAACAGTTCTGCAGTTCTTTGTTCAAGTTTTCTGTTTCATTATAGGTTACTCGGTTATTGCTCAGTAGGGATGCACATAAATATTCAAAACATTCAAAATTCGATCAAATTTGGACAGTCAAATTCTAATAGAATGTCTCTAAATAAGAATTTAACATTCAAATGAATTTTTTAATCTTTCCAATCATACATACAAATTATTTGGACATTCATATGTGTATGGATAGTTCTGACATTTGTTAAAACGGGGAGGTGGAAAAGCACCTGCCCCACACATTTGCAGTGGATCCAGATTACATTCAGCAAGGATTCAAGGCAGATTTGATGCTTTCAGTGCGTGGATTTGTTATGGGATCCATATTGGATCCTTAATTGTTCATATCTGATACGTATTCATTCGTATCAGAGATATATTGGATTTTCGTGCAAATGAATAATGTTTGAATTTTGCGTTGAATAGAATCCTTCCACATTCAGAGGGGATCTGTTCGAACAAATATGGATTTCCTAACATTCAATTTGTTACTAATTGAATGTCAAAAACCCATCGTAATGAAAACGGTGTTCACACATTGCAAAAATAATGGCAGTGCGTGGCACATGTTCTTATCCCGTCTATAGTCTATCTTTTCTAGCCTAGAATATTTGTGCGGGAAAGGGGCAGACTTAGTGAATGATCACAAAGCTGTCCCTAAATTGCCCTGGAGTGCCTCTTTTTCCCTCTGTGCATGAATGCAGCCTAAGTGCATAGCTGTGGTTCTTTCCTACTGCAAATGGTAAGAAATTGTGCTAACAAAACTGAAGGTTGTGTTTTATCTGCACGTTAGCAATCATGATGGTACAGTACTGTACAATACTGGTACCTGGAGGTTCCAGCCACAGCAGTCAAAAAAGGAAGTTGCCTTTTTCCCTATCACCCATTGTCTTCTGCTAACCAGCATTTAAAAAACAACAACAACCTTTTATACATCCTATTACAATTTTCAAGATCTGGAAAAAAACCCCACTTTTGTATACAGTTTCTGCAAAAGGATGGTGCTACACCGACTTAAAAGAAGTACCATTCCTCCCTGAACAACTTTCAAGATTATATGACTGTTATTTGAAGAACAGTCCAGCACAGCATCCAGCCCCCTTGAGGTCCTTCTCTTCCACACACTGGAGTAGAAAGAGGCAGGCCCTGCCCCTCTTTAGCCACTCCATCTGTACTGGGATGGAAAATACCACATTCTAGGCAGCCAAAATGGTTGTCTGTACTATGATAGTGGTAGACCTTTTTTTTCAGGTCTATCAGGGTGACTAGACTGGCATAGGAAGACATTCAGAAGGATGCATGCCTCCCTGTTCTGGTTTAACTGGGGGACTCATTTTGGCAGTGTATCAAATTTTGTCATCAAAATGTATCCCTAGAGAAACCAAGGCTAGAAACTTAGGTACCTAGCACTTGCAGAACCCTGATGTGGCTCGGGATATCGCGCAGATCTCCAGAGCCAGCATGAGGGGATATACCAGCCCAGCCTTCCAAGTGGAGAAGGCGTATCCAGGTACTTTGGAGCCATTCCTGTTGGGCCAATCCTCCTGGGTTGGTCCTATAAGCTAAGTGTGAATGTAGCCTATGACTGACCTATTTCATCTGGCTCCTCAGAAACTTTCACTACACATCTGAACTAGAAAGATGTAAGATATCTGGGGCCTGTTCGCACTTGGGCTTTTCCTGGAGTATATCTCAGGGTAGGGGTCTGTGGTGTGCAGGCTAATGCAGACTCTGGCAGGCCTCACTTGGGGCCTGTTATACCCTGCACTAGCATGTGGGCAGCCGGCTCCTATTCCAGGATATGTTTCATAAAAAAGCCAAGTGTGAATAGGCCCCTGATAACATTCTTTCAACGATTGTAACCATTGTGAGAAGCAGCTCCTCACTTTGCTTTTTTTTTTTTTTTTTTTACATACCTTTAGGATTTTGACTTGCTGGTGATTTCAGTAGCTGATGAAAATGATAACCATCCTCTCTTCACTCAGAGTTCCTATCTGGCTGAGGTAATGGAGAACTCCCAGCCAGGTGGGTGTTTTGCTTCAACATGTTAGAACCACAAGACTCATAGGCAGATTCTCTGTCCAATCTGGGTTTTCCATTCATAAAAAATGATGAATTGTGAAAGGAAGAATGGAAATGCAGTACTGAATTAAGTTTAGTTCAACAAAGAACATCAATACCAATAAAGCTATCTCAAGTTATTCCCCTCAGTTTCTAAAAGCATTTTTTTTCTCAGCCATTTCACATGTTAGGTGACTTCATTTTTTTTTTCCAAAAGAGAGAAAAAAGTCACAAAAAGAAGGATGTAAAGTGTCCTGCTAGTGCTGTAAATAAGGATGCCTCGGCCTAGAAGAAGCAACTAATGGAATTCAGGGCTATTAGTATGCTGGATGTAATTATATTAAAAGAAACATTACCAAAACAGTATAAGACAAACCCAACAGCATGGCACGTGTGAAATAAAACTTGTGACTCAAGCCAGCTTTGAGAATTGCTGCATGGAGGAAGATAAACTTGGGCTGCCTCCAGACATTGGTTGTTTATTCAACTATTTTTTGATATTTCAGAATAAAGCTCAGATATTCCAGAATAAAGCACTCCCAGGTATGGTTTACGCTGGAATATCCAAAAACAGCAGAGTAAGTGAGCAACATCTGGAGGCAATTTCAGTGCAATGCAAATATTTATATGACAATATTTAAAAAAAAAAAAAAGCAGCTCAGTATTTTCCATTTTTAAAAAGTCTTTAATATAGCTATTCTAACAATGCAGTCCAGCTACCCTGATCTGCTAGGTGAGGAATGGAATAGGTGAGTCTACTGGATGTCCCCTGTAACTCTCACCAGGATCAGTGCGAGTGTGTGGGGTTAGCATTTACTAAAGCCCCTGTAAGTGGTTGTCCCACTGCCCTTTAATTGCTGCTGGGCCCATGGATGCAGGCATTTTGCCCCATTCAAAGCTGGTTCATGGCTGCCAATAAACCTGCACTCTTTATTTATTTACATTTATATCCTTTCCTAAACCAAAAGTTTTTTGCAACATGGCTGGTGCAGTTACATAACAAGTGTTCTATTGTCAACAGCAAAAAAATAACAAATGGAGTTTGGCACTGATGCTTACTTACACAGGAAAATAGCATTGTTTAACAAAGAGGTGTGGTTGCTTTTTGTGACTGCTACAATGCCAAAGATTTGCTGTTTGTGTTCTTGTGCAACAAGCAAACAGTGATTTAAGCCTGTTGGATGTCACTTGTGATTCCTCAGTTCTAATAGCATGTAAAAAGAGACAGTTCTTTGTGCATTGGGCTTTATTCCAGATTATATCCCAGAATCGGGAACTGCCATTCTCATCTGATGCAGACTGTGCCAGGCCCTGCTTGGGTCCTGGCACGGTCTGCACAGGCATGCAAATGGTAGATCCTATTCCAGGTTTATATTCCAGAATAAGGCTCAGTTCAGAAAGGCCCACTGTGGGGTCTCATTTGCTAATGCCATATAGGGATGTAGCAGAATTCATGAGATTTTCTTTCTTAAGATGTTGGTTGCATTCATTTGTTTAATGCTGACGGATCTCCTTCCCTTACTCTGCATAATGGAATACTTTATTGTTTGAACAAACCATAGTTTGATTAATGAACCCTAATTTGATCAAACCATTGTATCCAGACCAAAACATTAATTTGAATAAGCCCTTCAAGACAGAGCTGCAATAATGACTTGATAACCGATCACAATCATGATGTAAAAGAGCTACTGAACCCCCATTGTGGTTTGATAATAGTTCCATCAAAATGGATGTCATTCTACCAAGGCTGGGTGGGAAGGAAGGAAGGAAGGAAGGAAGGGAAAGAAAGAAAGAAAGAAAGAAAGAAAGAAAGAAAGAAAGAAAGAAAGAAAGAAAGAAAGAAAGAAAGAAAGAAAGAAAGAAAGAAAGAAAGAAAGAAAGAAAGAAAGAAAGAAAGAAAGTGTGCACATAAGTCTATGGATCATTTTGTGATTTTTCAAACTATTTTGTGTCAGAGGTCTAAAGGCTTTTTAAAAATTATTTTTTGCATGGCCTAGCTCCTTAATGTTATGTGAGTTAAGGAACCAACCAAGGGGCAAAATATCCACTAAATGTCCTTTCATTCCAGTCTGCTTTATGAACTTATGTGTTTTGTTTTAGCAGGGCTATAAAGCTTCTTCCAGGGGGCTTCTTGATTCAGTCTGCCAAGGCTACACCAGGCACTCTTATATTATCTCATATTTCATAAAACCTCACTCTATTTCATTCATTTTTTCATTATTCATTCATTCATCACTATTAAAAACTGTATAAAAGGAAGGAAAGTAGTAAAAAATAATCTACTTGTGTGATTCCTAATTCCCTGTCACTGAAACTTCCATGTTCAATTCAGGAACACCCATCACAGTCCTTAATGGGCCGGTTCTAGCTTTGGACAGTGACCAGGGTATCAATGCAGTGGTGACATACCAGCTCCTTGGAACAGAAAGTAACCTTTTTATCATCAACAACAGGACAGGTAAGAAATCTATGCATTCCTCATTCATCCAGGTGGCTGAGAAATAGGTCTAGAAGATGGAGGGTTGAGATCCATGGTGGATCCATGGTGGATGCTCCCAAGATATGAGGTCTTGAGGTGTAAAATGAAAGTTCCATAGCTGTAAGTTTTTTCTCCATGCTGGTTTAGCGTCACAGCAGAAATGGCCCTGTACGCTGGCCAGTTTTCATCTGATGGTAAAACAGTATGGATGGAGATCGTCCTGATAATTTGCCTCCCTCTTCCACTACCACTCTACATCACAGAGGAGGAGTTGAATCTGTCACAGATCTGTCCTTTGAGTCATATATCCCACCCTGTGTCTAAGGTGGCTCCAGGGACGGATTCCACACCTTCAGGAACCATGGGACCAATTGTCTGCTGAGCCCTGGTTGGTTAATGGGCACAAAATCCTTCCAATGTGTACGCAGCCTTTATCTAATGCCATGCTCTGATCAGGATATTAAGGACATTTCTGTTTTAACCAATGGTGCTAGCACAAATAAGAATTTGTATCACATACTTCATACTTCAAAGAAGTCCAGTGAACCCAGCAAGTATGCATGCTGAGCTTCCAGGTGCTTCTGGTCATGACCTGCACTTTGGTTGCTACTGTCCAATGGAAGAGAAGAATGGAAAGAGATGAAAGGAAAGCACTGGGGAATTTCACATAAGGGAGCAGTGAAGAACTTTTCGAGAAAAGACAAGAACCGAAGGCTGATAAAGAAGCAAGGGGAAATGGTAACATTCAAGAAAGAGAAAGCGCCATGAAACTGCATACATTTTTGAAAACAGTTAAGCTGATGAACAGATAGCTTGGGAGAGACAAATGGGACACACCACAATGAACTCTATAGTAGCAGCTATTGTTTGCTGGGGTACTAACTTCATTTAATTATATGCATGAGATCCATTTCTGTTTAGTTATGTTAACAGTAGGGCAAAACAGGTGGTGTCCCACTACTAGCAGCAACCCATGCATAAATCAATCACCCACTTGCCTTCTGTAGTAATAGCTAATTTGTACAAACTCAGAGGCTGAGTTCCCAATGAACTCTTTTGCTGCTGTTTTAAAGCTGTATTAATTTAATCAGTATTCAATCCGTTTTTTCATGTTTCCATTTATGGCTTTTTATATGGATTTACAGGGGGGGAACCCCTCTCATCTCTCTTTTGTGTTATACCCTGATTTTATGGGGTGGGGATCCAAACCCTGTAAGCCTGCCCCTGATTAATGTTAGAATGGAGATTCTAACATTTTACCCAGTAGAAACAGCTAAGCAAAAGAACAAAGCAATTTCACACTTTCCTTTTCAGATGGAATCTCTTTCCCTGCTGGTTCTTCCTGTTTGCGCTTAAACAGGAGAACCGACATCACAAATTCTAATGGAGAGCTGACAGCTCTTTCTGTTTCTGTGAGGTTTGTAACAATGTAATAGCTTGAGGCTTGAGTTTTAAATAGACAAGAATTATGATGCTTTATTTTTCCTCTTGCAATAGTGTTCAGAGCAGGCATGGCGAGAGGAGGGGGGGAGACCTTTGCAGCTGTGAAATCCTACCCACATCTGTCAGGCCTTGGCCAAAAGGACATATCCCCGCCCCAAATACTTCAGTAGCATTCCCACTGGGGAAAAATAAAGTGGGCTAGTGGCAAAACCAGGAGTGAGAGCTGTTTCTCCGATGAGCTTTTTAAAGCAAATTTTGGCTATTTACTCCTCAGAAAATCCGGTAATCTATATTTGAATGGGGCCAAAGGACAGCCAAACAATTTTCAAAGCGTTATAAACCTTGAATGGGGATTCAGCCAGAGTTTCAGAAGTCAAAGAGTAGTTAGGGACAAAAGCTTCAGAAAACTTCTATCTCACTAAAATACTTGATTCTGAAGCAACAAGGAGTTGCTAGGCTTCTGTTTTTATCTTTTTTTATTATTATTCCTTGTAGCTATAGAGAATATGTTTGAAACGCAGACCACTAGATGGTGCTCAAAGCCCACTAGTAGGGGAAGAATGTCATAATACTTTGTTAAAATATATACAATATCTAATTCTGTATTGAAGAGAAAATTGGAAGCAGCAACTCGGATAACTTTTGTCTTACACTGCATTCACACACAGTAAAACAAAAACCCAAATGAAACCCATGAGATAGCTTATGACAAGTTAGGGTTGGTTCATAGGTAAGATTGTTCATATGCCAGTCTGTCCTTCCCCCCTCTGAGGCTAGAAAAAATGGATTAGAGATGGGATGAGGACACGAAGACCACATTTTATACTTTGGAAAAAATTCTGTAGTTCAGTATACCATCCCTCATTTATGAAAGTTCTCCTTGGCTCATAGTTGGGGAAGCCAATGAGTTAAAAAAGAGCTGAATCCAGACAGTCTTGACGGAGAGTTAAAATGAAAACTCTGGGGGTGTTTGCTGAGAAG
This sequence comes from Aspidoscelis tigris stejnegeri, assembly GCA_023333525.1. Taxonomy (NCBI): domain Eukaryota; kingdom Metazoa; phylum Chordata; class Lepidosauria; order Squamata; family Teiidae; genus Aspidoscelis; species Aspidoscelis tigris. The sequence continues at coordinate 101,377,458 of JALMGA010000002.1, forward strand.
ATCATCAGTACCAGTAACATTTTTAATTTAAAAAGGCTTACATAAATTTATCACTAGTGGGATGAGATTTTTTATTTATCCACATATTGGGTAAATGTCCCATGGGGAAGTTTATAGCAATTACTGGTTCTGTTCTTGAGATTTGCACTGCAGAGGTAGAACATCTGACAAATTATCCCGTGTGAGTCACATAAAACTTGCTAATCATCATTGTGATATCAATATTTCAGCGTGGAGACATTGTATTATAGTATAGTGCGTATTGATGAGCTGAACAAGGCAAGAAGCAATTCCAAATTTTAATTTTCCAAAGTTTCCCTTAAGTAGCATAATGTTTCAATTCTGCATGGAGCATGCTTTGTTGTTGTTGTTTAAAATCTTTCAGTTTGTCTCTTTTTAATGGACTGTTTCTGTTAAACTTCCAGGTGTCATTTTAGTGAGGCCAGGCCAAGTAATAGACAGAGAAGCCTTCTTAAATCCAATCCTAGAATTTCTACTGGTTGCAGTGGATGTTGGCAAGCTGAACAGCACTGCAAGGCTGACCGTGACCATTCTGGATGATAATGATAACAGGCCAACTTTCCATCCGGCAGTACTGACCGTTCGACTGCTGGAAAACAGCCCTCCAGGTAAGATTGAAGACAATGTATACAGTGGGGATTGCTACTAAGATGATTATAGGAAATTGTTGCTCTCAAGCCTGTCTTGTGAGGATGGTAGAGCTGGGATTGGGCATGCAGTTTCTGGAGACTTCCAACAGATGTCTTACCCAACTCTCATGATCACAATCCACACAGACCACCATCAAGTTTTTCTGTGTTTACTTCATCTGTTCCCTTGGAGGCAGCATCAAGAATCTTTCAAAGTTTCCAGATCATTTTTTGGGCACTTCCAGCAGCACTTCCTAGAGTGCCACTGAAAAGGGTCCACCATAATATACTGGACCATGGTCTTTTATACCAGCCCCGGACCTGTCATAGATCTCAGTGTTGATATTATACCCTAGCTATCCTTGGCTAGGGTGCCCCTAATCAGGATTAAGGGCCAGTGCAGAAAGGGGCTGTGTGTATGTTTTAAGAGAGGGACCATTTTTATAAATGGGTGGGTTTGTTTGTTTGTTTTAATCCCCCAATTTTTTAATAGTTTATGCCCATCTGTTTGTACACACCTGGAAGAGAAAAGCCTACAGTTTGTGAGCCAGTTTGATCTAGTGGTTAAGGAGCCAGACTCTTATTTGGGAAGCCAGGTTCGATTCTGCCTTCTCCCATGAAGCCAGCTGGATGACCTTGGGCTAGTCACAGCTCTCTTCTGAGCTCTCACAGCCCCACCTACCTCACAGGGTGTCCTGTTCTGGGGAGAAGAATAGAAAGCCTTTGTCATCCGCTTTGAGTCCCCTTAAACGAGTGAGAAAAGTGGGGTAGAAAAGCCAACTCTTCTTCTTCTTCTAAAGGAATAGAATTCCATATGACTGGTGGACTCTGCTTGAATGGAAATTTTCACCAAAGATCTTTTAAAATGTGTCAAGCTAAGCAAGAATTGAATTTTTGGCCCATTCGTAGTTTTCTTCAGTTCTGCACACCCTCCCATACAACTTACAGAGTCCATGTAGGTCAAATGGCCTTTTGTCCTCATATATTTGCTTACATTGTGGTTGTTCTTGCATAATTATTTTTTCCTGGAAAGTTTTAATGTTGATTTCTCTACGGTCTTCTCCAGCAGCTACTCCTAAAAGTAGAATGCTGGAGCTGATAATTTTGCTGGACTGATGGCGCCTCTTTGGATCTCACTGACTGAAAAGGTCTCTGCATTTCCTCCTAGGGTCCTCTGTCCTTCAGGTAATGGCAACTGATATGGATAGTGGCCTCAACCAGCAGCTAAGCTATCGGATTGAAAGTGGAGCTCAAGACAAGTTTCTGATCAACTCCAATACTGGAGTCATCAGTGTGGCCAACATCTCCATAGACAGAGAAGAGAAGGACAACTACCGGTTGACAATCCTTGCCATGGATCGAGGCACACCACCTCTTTCTGGCACAGCGACTGTGAATATCTTCATTGATGACATCAATGACTCACAGCCAGAGTTCATCAACCCTGTCCAGACAGTCACCGTGCCTGAATCAGCTGCAATAGGCACAGTAGTTGCTGAGGTGACTGCAATAGATAGAGACCTCAACCCCCGGCTGGAATATTACATCATTGAAATATTAGCCAAAGATGACACTGATGCTCTTGTGCCTGATCAGCAGGGAGCATTTGCAGTGGATTTTAGAACAGGTACAAGAGTAGAGCCTAACATACACTTCTGAACAATTGCATAGGATGTTGAGTAACAGGCTCTATCATTTTAAAAGACAATTTCTAAAAACAATGGGTAACTAAGTGTGTGCCATTTCAGTACCGAAAACACTACGGCCGCATCCCCATTGCAAGCTTATATCGAATTCAATACGGTTTCAATCCTCGCAGACCCCACGTCAGTTTCGCTTAACACGCTTTCCGCGTGTTAAAGCGCCCCAAAGCATTGTAAATGTTAACCCTCATTTCAACAGGTCGCACTCCGGTTCGTGCGCTTGATATGTGTTACATTTTTTACTGTGGGGACCGTACCATTTTAAGGGATGAGAATCCATGTTTAGGGTTTCCCTCTCCCAATAGCTTGCTTCCAAAGTCAGTGATTTCAGTGTAAAAATCCACCCCTAACAGCAGCCGCTACACTGTAGTGATCTACCCACTTCACAATTGCGCAATTCTAAAAGTTCTGACCTTTAGAAAGGGAAAGGGAGGGAAGAAAGCAGCTGAGGTTCTGGGTGAATGTTTAAAGCAAAGGGGCTTTAGTTGCCGCTGCTGATGTGTGCCCTGAGCAATGGGGAGAGGAGGGGAAAGAATCGCTGGCTGCCCGCTGCCATTTTTCCTCCATCCATGGAAGCGGCAGCCACCCAGCCACCCAGCTTGGCTCCTTGAAGGGGTCCCTTATGGGTGGCGCATCCATGCTAGGAGGAAGAGGGCAGGGCAGCCCCAAAAAGCGGCTTTTAAAAAGTAGCCACTTTGAGTCTCCCCCTTGAGTCACGTATGCGACATACGATCCTCAGAATCCGGATCGAACGCAATTAAGTTATAGGTGGTTCTTGTGTGTGAGAAATAACTTTTTGGTCTGATAGAAGATTATGTTGGGACCAAATCAAATAATGGTTTGTCCCTTGTTAAATATGGACAACCCTTCCACTGTGTTCCTGGCCACCCATCATTCCTGCTTTGTGGATAAACACCAATGTATGGGGTGATACCTTTGGTGTAATGCCAACTAGTGAAATACCATCTAAGTATTTGCACCAAAATGATCTTCTGCATGTTCCACTTGTCAAGGGCGGGCTAAATGTGGATTTGTTTTGGTAATCTGATTGGGAGCTGGTCAGTGTGTGTACATTTGTAGCTAGGTCCATCTTCTCTAGGAAAAGTGTAGTAGTTGGAGTTCGGCAAAGCACTCAGACCTACAGTAGTCAATAAAAGATCTCTGTAGTATTAACTGTGTAACAAAACAGCAAGAAGATGCTTTGCCAGCTTTCCTATGTTCTTTCCTTTTCCCCTATTGCTCTTTCCCCTTTGTCCTTGCTTTTTTTCCCATGACTACTCTGTGGCTCTTGGTCTCCTTTTGATGACACTTTCTTCAGCTAACTAACTAATCTTTTTTATTTTCCTTATGGCTCTCAGACTGGCAGGTTTGATTCCTCTTTTTCTGTGTATGCTATCAATACGTTTCCTTTCCATTTCAATCAGCATCTGCACCACCTCTCACCTTCGTCATCTCAGGTTTAATGCTGCCTTATGTTTTTCTCTGGCTGCCCTATATTGTGTAGTTTGCCTTCACAGACTGAATGCAGAGAGCTCCTGGGAGTGGGAGGGGCAAGAATTTGGGGGGTAAGTGACCTACTGTCCAGTATCTGCTTTGGGGGATGAATAGTAAAAGGTCCAGAGGACAGTGTAATCTAAAATTTCATTGGTGTCATGATTTTAGTCAGAATCTTTAAAGTTTTGCTGTAATCCCCAAAAAGGACTTTTCCAAACTTTGCTGATGAATTAATTCTGATTACCTGTTAACACGTCAGATGTCACTATCCAATTACTGTCCCAGGTTGCATCCACACATATGACAAACACCACTCAAAAGCAGCTTAGGGAGGGTAGCAACTGAACACTTGTGTTCCCTTCCCACTTGTAATCCACGTCAAAGGCATTTGGAGGTCCATTGAGGAACCAGCATGAGGATGCTGCCACCTCTGGGGACCCATCAGCACTTTATATGGTTTTCGGGACCTGGTTAAAACATATATCTTCACCTAAGCCTTTGATATCTAGCTTTCTCTGAACGCTGTCCTGCCAGGGTTGGTGCGTTATATTTTAATTATGTTTTTAGTATATTGGTTTTGTTTTATTAATGTTGTGACCCATCCTGAGATAGAAATATTGAAACAAACAGACAGACAAAATAAGTTTTAATTCAGCTTCAGTCCAAATTCAGATTGAGAAAACACATCGGCAAAATTACTAGTCATTTTCTTTTCACGTAATCTAACCCAAAAGTGGGTTTTTTGAGTCAGATAATGTCAAAAGTATACAACCTGTCACTTTGGTGATGCTCTGAAAGAGGACAGAAGCTACATTAAGGGCCTTTCTGCACTGAAAGACTGTGATCCAATGGGTCTGGACCAGCAAGGCATGATGGTGCAGACCAGATCCTGCACCAGACAAGCATTGGGGCCAACACCCAAGGACTCCGAAAGGCCAGGAGTGACAGTTCCTAATCCTGGAGCCACTGGGTCTCCCAGTAGTCAGGAGTCTTCTGCATGCCTCCATGTTCTAGACTAGGTTGTGCTGGTCTACCAGTGATACAGGTCAAGGGCCCTTTGATCTGAATTATGGTCTATCCTATACAGATGAAGGTACCAGCAGTGGACTGGGCCTCCCATATTCTTTATTAACATGTGAAAGAAAGGTCCATACCATCTTCTCTGGAGTGCTGCAGGGGCCTCCAGTGGATGGGTTAAGTTGAAACCATCTGAATAAGCAACAATTTTTATAGACAGTGTAGGGAAAGATTCATGAAACAGCAGCAGTTGGACAGGTAAGAAATTCTAGAGCTAAATATATTGTCTCTGCCTACCAAAGCTGTCTTTCCCATGTCCGATAGTGCTGTTTAAGGTGTAAAATTAATTAAATAAATCCTTCTCTACTTTCAGGTGCTGTGAAAGTCAAATCTACTCTAAACAGGGAATTGGTGGCCACTTATGAAATCACAGTCTCTGTCTATGACAATGCCAGTGATGTTGTTGATCGTTCAGTTAGTGTTCCTAATGGTAAGTTAATCTCTACTCCAGGAGGACCTAATTAATATGAATAAGATCAACGGTCCCTTCTGCACATACTTGAGGTGAGTCAGGATGAGTGGATCCAGAATAGCCCAACCTACTGATGCTGACCACAGGAAGACATTGGAGAGAGCCCACACTGCAACCTCAAAGCATGGGCGTTTCAAAGCTGGATACGAGATCTGGCCCTGGGAACCTCTGGGGGCAGCATTTTGGAGAGTGACTTGGCACACTGCCAAAATTGTTCTCTTGTAGTCTCAAACTTTGTTCAGGATTGGAGCCTGCTGGTCCTCTCAGTATGGTATCATGCATGGTATAGAAAAGGTGGATAGAGAAATTTTCTTTTCTTTATCACACAACAGTAGAACCAGGGGGCATCTATGAAGCTGATGGGTAGGAGAGTCAGATCAGACAAGGGAAAGTATTTCTTCACTCAGAGGGTGATTGGTCTATGGAATTTGCTGCCCAAAGTGGTGGTAACAGCAACCAGCCTGGATGCCTTTAAGGAAGGATTGGACAGATTTGTGGATGACAGATGTATCAATGGCTACTAGAATGGATGCCTAAGTACATCTTTCAGGCTGTGAGGACAAGCAGAACAATTCCAAGGCCATTTGCTGGGATTTGAGAGCAGGAGAAGGTTTGTCCTTGTCTCTGCTTAAGATGCCCATAAGCATTTGGTGGCCCACTGTGTGCGACAGGATGCTGGACTAGATGGGCTGTGGCCTGATCAAGCAGGGCTCCTCTTATGTTCTTATTATCAGTAGTGACTAGAGATGGCCATGAATTATTTGCCAGGTTCTCAATTCATAGACATTCATAGAAATTTGAACATTTGCATTCAATTAAATATTGGCTATCTTCAAAAACTGACACTCAAATGTGAAGTGAATGCTTTTCTGCATTCGTTCAGTGCTTCATTGGAGGGATGGCAAAGTGGCTGCCCAGTCACATCTGCAGTGACTCAAAGCAGATTTGGGGGAGATTTGGAGGCACAGCTGCTGACAGGGATTCAAAGCAGATCTGAAGAGCATTTGCAGGAGATTCGAATCTCACTATGTTCAAAGTGGCTCTATTTGCACACATGTGAGTTTCTTGCACATCCCTTGTAGTAACCACTGGTTTCCCTGATCAGGATTGTGCTCTACATAAAGTGGGCATTGCATTCCAGCAGGGGGAGTGGGCAGCTAGGCCCATAGAAATGTGCAAATCCTGATTAAGGGTTTATCTAGAAAAGGCCTAAAGGAGATCAGACTGTTTATGTTCAAGTCTTTGGGCGCGTCTTCATGGCATGTGTTATTTCAGTTTAAAGAATTCGAAATAAAAGAAACGGAACAAAGCTGTCCAGACGACTTGCAAGTTGATCCGGTTCTGATGGCAGCCTTAACGCGGGATCAATACTCGGAGTCCACATGGCAGCATTGTCCTCCTGCCCATTGCCCACACTCTCTCCTGTGATTGGTTTTCCCTGCCAGGATCCCACCCTCCCTTCTCTTTGCGTCATGCTCCGCCGGGAATTCCCTGCCCCTCCCCCTTCCCAGCAGCAGCAGCAGCAGCAGCAGCAGCAGCCATCCATCCATCCACCCACCCACCCATCCACCCATCCATCCATCCATCCATCCATCCATCCATCCATCCAGGCGCTGCGGCATGAGGAAGATGAGGATGGGGGGAGAGGGGGCAGCAGCAGCTGGGTGGGGGTGGGGAGGGGAAGGGAGGCATTGCTAAGGCACCAAGGAAAAGAGTCTTGGGGGGGACTAGCAAAGGGGGGGTGTCGTCCTTGCACAGACGGGATTCTAAAGTGAGAGGAGCCCCCCTTTCCCAAAAAGAGAGAGGAGAGAGGGAGGGGTTCCTAAGAAGCCCCCCCTTTCCCAAAGAGAGAGAGGAAGGGGGGGTATCTGGGGGGTGGGAGACATTGCATGAGCATCTCACGTCTCCCGCCCTCCCGAAGCCGGTGTATCTGGTACAGATTATCAATGTTGCAAATTTCCGCAATTTCAATACAGCTCTGTATCAAAGGACCGGGGCTTTAAACATTAAAGAGGCATAGGGTGGCTGTGGTGTCATATTTTTATCCCACTCTATACACAAGGCTCTCAGTGCGGGTCACAACACATTGGTTTTAATGTGTTCATATTAAACATATTAAAGCCATAACTTTGCCTGAACGTGGGGAGGAAAAAGCTGTTTCTTTAGTCCACCCTCAGAGCGAGAAAACATGAGCAAAGTGACCAGTAATTTTCTTTCCACATTATCTCTCCCAGAGGTGAATTTTACCCTAAAAGAAAACAGCGTGCCACTTTGCTGATATATTCTCTCACTCTGAAAGTGGAATGAAAGTGGATTAAACCTTAGGTGTGACCACATATTCTCTCATTCTGAAAGTAACAGAGATCAGAACTTTCCCCATGCACAGAACTTTATTGACCCATGGCCAGGCCTGGTAGTGCGGTGCAGGATTTTGGGACATGATTGATCCTGCCCTATTGGATTTCCTAGTGGTCACCTATCCATGGTAACTGGAATCTTATCTGGGAATTCCAGATTAGATTCCACTTCCCATCCTGAAGCAGGCTGCCCCTGGCCTCCCATTGCATCACCACCCACTCCTCCTGGGCTTGCATGGCACTGCCACCCCCAAACAAAGGATGCCCAATCTGGGGCAGAAGGCAAAAAAAGACACTTCTTTTTTTAACTGTATGAAAATGCTGCCCACATGAGATCTTTAAAACACTCTCATGCTCTGGTGCTTGGCCATTTAGTCAAGTGTTGTTTAGTCTAGTGGTTAGCGAGCCAGGCTCTTATCTGGGAATATCAGGTTTGATTCCACCCTCCTCCATGAAGCCAGCTGGGTGACTGTGGGCTAGTCATGGCTCTCTTCTGAGCTCTCACAGGGTGTGGGGAGGAGAACAGAAGGTTTGTCAGCAGCTTTGAGCCTCCTTAAATGGGTGAGAAAAGTGGGGTAAAAAAGCCAACTCTTCTTCCTCCTCCTCCGTGAAGCCAGCTCAGTGGCCTTGGGCTAGTCACAGCTCTTACAGGGCATCTGTTGTGGGGTGAAGAATGGAAGCTTTGTTAGCCTCTTTGAGTCACCTTAAATGGGTGAGAAATGCCAATTCCTTCTCCTTCTCCCTCCCTTCTTCTGGGGTGGCATTATTATAAAGAGGTATAGAAATCCAAGTCAAGGTTCCTATCTTTTTTTAACAGTTGTGCAAAGCATGGAACTTCAGCAAGTGCATCCTTCCTTCCTTCCTTCCTTCCTTCCAGCCTCGCGCCGAGGGAAGAGCAGCCGGCGGTGGAGGCGGCAGCGGTGGCATCCATCCATCCATCCATCCATCCATCCATCCATCCATCCATCCATCCATCCATCCATCCATCCATCCATCCATCCAGGCGCTGCGGCGCTGCGGCGCTGCGGCGCTGCGGCGCTAGCGGCTTCTCCCTGGGGCTCCACCGCCGCTTTTCCCCCGCTTTGCCGCCACTTTGCCCCGCAGAGGAGAGCCAAGGGGTGGACAAGAGGGCGAAGGGGGCTCCTCGCTTGCTCTTCCCCCCGTGGCCGGGAGGGAACTCCGCCCCCCCCACCTCACAGGGACCGAAGCTGGATTAAAACCTTGGCTTGTGGTCACACCTAAGGTTTAATCTAGCTTCACTCCACCTTCAGAGTGAGAGAACACATCAGCAAAGTGACCAGTAGTTTTCTTTCCACATTATCTAGTCTAAAGGTGGATTTTCTGAGTTATTAACCCTGAAAGAAAACCAGCTTGTCAGTTTGCTGGTGTATTCTCTCACTCTGAAAGTGAACTGAAACTGGATTAAACCTTAGGTGTGACCACAGGCAGAGGCAAAGTAGGCTAGAGGGGGCTCAAAGCGGTTGACATTCTGTTCTCACCCTTCAGGGGACTAAGTGGCTGACAAGCCTCCCTTAAGGGGGCTGAAAGCCACTGTTCCAAACCTTCAAAGGTCTGAAATTGCGCAAATTGCAACATTGTTTTTAAGGTGTGAAGTGCTTAGATTGATACAGTGTTTCAGCTTTAAGGACTGGAGGTTTATAGTGGGTGTTTGAGGGTGGATTTTTTCAATGAAGGAAACCCTAAACATGACGTGCTTCTAATACGTTCAGCCATTGGTTACAGTGCGATTGGGGGGGCGGGACAGCCTTAACACGGAATCTCATCCCGGTACGATACTGTCCACACAGTAAAAAATTAAACACGTGTCAAGGGCATGTTCCGGACTGAGACCTGTTGAGATCAGGATTTATTTCAAATCGGGATAACGTGGTTTATCACGGAAATACCGAATTAAGCCGAAGTGACGTGTGCACGGCCCGAAATCAAAACGTTTTGAATTCGAGATAACGACGTCGTGGGGATGCGCCCTTTCATATTTGTTCCTCCTATTCTCCCTGTTTTTCTCTCTCTTCTACCCTACACCTCTTGCAGCAAAACTGACAGTAAATGTATTGGATGTCAATGACAATGCTCCCCGGTTCCGCCCTTTTGGTGCCACGTTTTTCACAGAGAGAATCCTGGAAGGGGCCACTCCAGGGACAACTTTGATATCTGTATCAGCTGTAGATCCAGACAAAGGAGCTAATGGCCAGATCACATACGAACTTTTAAACCTCTCACCAGAGGGGTATGTCCAGCTGGAAGAAATGTCAGCAGGTAAGTGGGAAAGCTTAAGAGTCCCTGAGATTGCCAAGAAATGTTCACGTCTCTGTATTTCCAAAAATCTAGAAAGTTTTAGTTTTTATTTTAAAAAAACTACCCAGTCCTATGAAAGTCACCCAAGCTGAAAAACAGAATTATGAGCACTGAATCTCTATCCTCTTGCTCAACCAGGTCAAGAGTATCAGACAAAATAGCAATCCTAATGGCTACCTGTTCTCTTTTAGGAAAGGTTGTTTCTAACAGGACTGTGGACTATGAGGAAGTTCAGTGGCTAAACTTTACTGTTCGAGCATCAGATAATGGATCACCCAGGAAATCAGCTGAGATTCCAGTGTACCTAGAAATTGTTGATATCAATGACAATAACCCCATTTTTAGTCAACCATCCTACCAGGTGAGCTGAGCATCTCAATAGCTTTATTGATTACAGTATTTTATGTTATGTTTTAACTATGACACAATTTCTACAAAACATGATTTTGTTTCCCTGTTCCTTTCTTATGCCCAGAGTATATGCTTCTTTTCTTGTTGACAGCCATTGATTCAAAGGAATAATCCATTTTTACCTGATCCACGGCTGATCTGCCTGCTCTTTTTCATAACCAGCTCCAGATCCACAATTTGAAAAATCCTTCTTGCTCTTTCTCTTTCTCAGTGTTCAGCTTTCACAGCCATATATTTCTTTTAATGATTCAGGGGGATATCTTGTTTAAGCTTGGCATTGCTTTCTTCTTCAGGATTTTCTCTTCCTAGCACGCTGTCCATCTTTGTCTAATTGGGAGCCCAAGAGAATGAAACGACTGTAAATTCTTCAAGCTGGTTAACATTATCTTAAACTTCTTAACAATGGATATTACACCGTATTTGGTGCTTTCCTAATGAGTTCCTTCCCTAATGTGTTCTTTTAAACCTTTTTTTACTAAGTTATGTTGTTTGGATATCTAAAATTGTTAATACGAAAACCTCCATTTTCAATCCGGGTTGCCATCTCCTCCAGCTGTATAGGTTAAACAGCGGGCAAATTTGCACTTTCTTGGAATGGGATCAGTAGGGAATCCCAAGTTAGTTAACAGCAGGAAGAGTTAAGGCCATTCACATGCTGAGCACTGGAACAGTCCTGTTTTGCGCAGCAGTATTAGCAATGCAAATAGCATGCTATCCTCTTCTGTTCCTTGTGAGACATCCTGACGTTGGATGTCCCGTTCCTCACTAGTCGTGATTGGGCAATTATTGGAGACGGGTCTGGATCAGCAGTGTTCGCCTCACAACACCTGGAAGTTTTGTGAATACACCTCTCCCAAACTGTTCCTGAAGGGAATGCCTGTCCACAGCAAATGAGGATCAGGAATAGCTTGGGACACCTCAGACAGCTGCAGTGGATCAAGATATAAACAACCCATTCCAGCGATCCACCTGGACCTGGCCTAGATATGAGGACAATATACATCCTTGTCTTACTCTCTTCTGTATTCAGAACCACTCTACCTTCCCAAATTTAGTTCTTACTGTAGCTTCCTACTCATTGTGTCCAGGCCACAAACCTTGTTCCATGTTTGTTGATATGAACCTTTTAAAATTTTGTCTTTCTCTTCTCCTACAGTTCAGTGGTTGTTAGATCTGTGCATATTTGTGTCTTGTCCAGTAGTTGCTGTAATGCCTATAGAGTTTCAGTGTAGTCTTTTCTATCATTCTTTGATCTCATTTGCCTCTGTGAAATCTGTTCCTTTCTCTTCTCTATTTCCTGATAATGCTGATTGAAATATGTTTTCTTGTGTATGTTGAGAAACACTTGTAAAGAGTTTTGTTAATTGTATCCATTTTCTGGATAGTTATCAAGAATAGCTTGATATAGACCATGTTACAGTAATCCACACAGGAAACTATCCAAGTATGGACATCTGTGACCCATTTGCTTCAGTCAAAGAAGGTCCATAATAATTGAACTGACCTTAATTGGAGTTAAACACTATGGGCTACCAGTTCTGCTAGTACTCAAGTGACAAGGATGACTCTAGCCATACCCCAAAGTAGGGAATAATTGTCATAAATTATGTAAGATTTAAATGAAGATTTTGGGGGATTCTAGGTTCTCCTCTTTCCTTTCTCCCTTATTCTCCAAAATAGGTGATTGGGGAAACAGTTCTATTCAAGTTGCATTCTCACCCCCTAACTAGACAGATTGGGGAAAGCCCCCTGGGAGGTGAAAGTGTGATCTGACATATCTCATGGATGGGCACTTTCTTTACAGGGAGTGGTTCCCCTAGTCAGACTGAGTTTTTAATGCTGCTCCTTGTGAGGAGGCAATTCAGAACTCCTTGTCTTACTCTTCTATTTATGCAGTTCCCTCCACCTTTTAGAATACCTCGAGGAGATAAGAATGTGATGCCCCCTTGTCAAAGGCACCCCCCCAAAAAAAATAATTCCAATGCCCTGTTCAGAAGGAGACATTTGTTGTTAGCCATCAAATTAGGATCAATCCCTGGTTACTCTATGAATGTAACCTTATACTGTTATGAATTCCATGAAGGAAAAGTGTTTCTTCTCAATCAGAGAAGTATTCACAGTGTTTGCAGTTGTGAGGTTGATTTATGATTTGTGTTTTGATATAGTGTGTGAAAAATAAAACCTTTTTGGATTCTATCAATTGACCATCTAGCCTGAGAAGTTCATAAGTAGTAGGTGGCTGTGATAGCTGTCACTTTCTCCATGGCTGATATTTAGAGAGAAAAAATAACTGAAGAGAAATGTTCTGTCTTTTGTATCTGATGGCCAAACTAGCTTAGCTGACATCAACACATCCTATGGTAATTAATTCCAGATGTTGATTGTGTGTTGTATGAATCACAAATGAAGTTTTACTCATGATATTCCATTGTCATGTACTTCACAGTCAAACATATTATGTAGAAATTTGGCATCACATGTGATAATATGAACTGGATATACTGTAGTTATCTTCAGTACAATTTTGCACTTAACTTGTTTTCTTCCTCTTGTATTTATAGAAAGCTGTCTTTGAGGATGTGCCATTAGGAACCGTCATTCTGAGAGTCCGAGCAACAGATGCTGATTCTGGGCGCTTTGCCCAAATACAGTACAGCCTAGGAGATGGGGAGGGCAAATTTGGCATCAACCCCAACACGGTAATATGCTAAAACAGCATTTACTTCTTAGGCTAGTCAATTCTTTGTTGAGGAAACTAGGTATGTTTCCTACTGGACAGACAACAACTCTTCAGTATGAGCGTATTACCCTTGGGATCAACTGAGAACTACATTGAAGGGGGGGGGGAGATATAAAGAAAGACGCAACATACTGCTGGGTGGTGTCACCATGACCCAGGACTGTTGTGGCTCCTCCATAGAGAGCCTCCACTTTCTCTACAAGATATATATCATCCCCTCCACAGTCAGAAGACATCACAGTCCCTGATTCTTCCAGCTCTCAGCAATCGCAATGCAAAAAGTTTCTCGGACAAGCACAGTTCCTGGTTTCTCTATGGCATACCAAAAGTTGTCAAATATTGTAAAGATCCCCTAAAGCTATATCTGTCCTGGTTACAAGGGAAGCTACTTCTGTTCACTGCAGCTATGAAAGAACTTGGGGTCCATGTGATTGCTACTGGAACAAGCAACCTTGTTTGTTGTAGAGGAGGCAATTTAGTTATTGGTGGGGGACAATGGCAGATTTCTACCTTTTCTTCTGAGGTAGCAGGGTCATTTTTGTTGGGAAGGTTAATTTTGTTGTATTTGTCACCATAAGAGGAACTCCTATCAGCTTGCTGGAGTTCAGAGTGGTATTTTCACTCATATGGCCTTCCTCATAAAGCCCAGCAGACTTTGACCACCTGCAAGTCAGAAGTGAGTTCTTCAGCACACACACACACACCCAAAGCACAAAGTATCACAGAAGTTTTTCCTAGTTAGGTTAAATCAAGGATGAGGCTGCCTTGTCTAGTTTTGAATCAGATTAAGGATGCTGTCTTTGGTGAACTGAATAATTTATTACCTTTCTCTTAAAAAAAGAAGCATATAGCATCTTTAGATTTAACTTTGTATTTATTCAAACTTGACGTCCCTGTTCTCTTCCCTGTATTCTTTCAGTAAATGTTTTTGTTCCGTCACCATGTCTGCATTTACTAAAGCTTCTCAAAATCTGGGATGGTTAGTCCTGATGGCTATCTTACTTGGAGTTGATGGGAATTGTAACCCAAAATATTTGGAGGGTACCAGTTTGGATGCTTGAAACAAGATTGTAGTAGTACAAGCCCAGTGCCAACCCTGTCTTGTTGTAATGTTTCTGCCCCATAGCATAATACCCCATGTGCATGTGCAGGAAGTATAATATTAAATTGTCAGGAGTTTCAGAGCAAAAATATGGTCACACCTTCACTTTAAACCTTCTTCAGTCCAATTTCAGGTCTCACTACTCACAGCTTTTCATTTCTATCCATTTTACTTGTGAGCTTCTCATTCAGGAAAGTCCAAATGAAGGGTGGAAAGTCCACAAATAAAACAGATAAAAAACAGATAAAAATGAAAAGGTGAACAGTCAGACCTGAGAATGGGCTGAAGAAGGTTTAAAGTGAAGGTGCAACCATGATCTATGAGTTTTACTTCTATTATCTATATCCCTGTCTTCATCTCAGTTCAAGCATCAACACCATAACAATAGGAAGCTGAGGCAAAATGGCATCAAAGAGCCAAATAACTAAAATGTTTAGGTAATATTAGAGGAAGATGAAGATGAATTGTAACATGAAGCACTTTCGTGTAAAAGGAGGAGGCCTGGAAAAAGTAGCAGAAGGTAATAGAATAGCAGGTCAGGTCCTGAAGACTGAGGAATGACAGAAAGCAAAAGATGCCTTGCGCTATGTTCACACCTAAGTTTTAATCCAGATTCAGTCCACTTTCAGAATGAGAGAACCCATCAGCAAAGCACTGAGATCATTTTCTTTCCACATTACCTAACCCCAAAGTCGGTTTTCTGAGTTATATAATATGGGGGGGGGAGCTGTTGTGGTATTTGAGCTAATATTCTCTGTAATTGATGAGAGATAAACTCCATTTTGGCAAAGATTATACTATCTTAAGTAACTTTGGAAAGCTATTATACTATCCTAAGTAAACCTGGAAATCTTTTTCGTCATTGACCATGTCAAAATCAGCTGACATCCTTTTCCACCTCTAAAGCCTTTTAAAGTAACTGAGTGCTACAGACTGCAATTTAATCACCTTTGTTAAGTGATAAAGGGCTGTCATTCAACAGTATGCTTTTGAAACTTTCTTTTGCTTTGCCCAGACAAAACCAACACTAAGGTCTGACTTTTGTCTTTCCTTTGCCACCCACCACTGATTAATGGCACACAAGATGGAGGAAAACCTATTCGTCCATAATATGACCGAAGTTTGAGATGGAAACTCTTGAGTACCAATGCATTTGGTTTTATTGTTTCTACAGTGTTGATTGTAAGCATCCATGAATGTATCCAATAACTTTCTGAAGGTCTTTGTGTGTTCCAGGGAGATATCTATATTCTCTCAGCCTTGGATCGGGAAAAGAAAGATCATTATACCCTGACTGCAGTAGCTAGAGACAATCCAGGTGATGTTTCTAGTAATCGCCGAGAGAATTCTGTGCAGGTAATCAAATAACATAGAGACTTCACCACATACCTTGAAGAGCTACAAGATGTTCACTTTGCAAGAGAAAAACTATCAGCATAACCGCTCTTCCTGTTTATATCTATTACATCCATTCTAAAAAGTAATAGTAATTGACCCTGTATTTACTTTATTACAGTAATTCTTTAAAAGTGATCTGAGATTTTAAAATTGAATACGCTAAGTATAGCAACAACTACAAAGCACAAAATCCACATTCTGCTTGCTGTTAAACTATGTTTAGGAAGAAGTAAAATAACAGGGAAGGCAGTGAGGTCACCATCAGCAGTTAAACCAATGATTTATTTAAATGATTTAATTTTGTGCCTTTTTAAACGTCAACCATTTTAATGTCAACAATGCAGAAGGAAATTCACAGTAAGGTGAAGAATGGAGCCATAGAATGCTGAAATAAAAATCCTACTGTTCTACCACCCCACCACCCCAAAGTTGTATATAATCCGTCCCATTGGTTGGTGGGAACTGAAAATGAGGATCCATACAGTGACCATATCAAGGGGAAGGAAGGAAGGAAGGAAGGAAGGAAGGAAGGAAGGAAGGAAGGAAGGAAGGAAGGAAGGAAGGAAGGAAGGAAGGAAGGAAGGAAGGAAGGAAGGAAGGAAGGAAGGAAGGAAGGAAGGAAGGAAGGAAGGAAGGTGTTGGTTCAGACCACAGAAAGGTGCAGTTTGGAACACTGCCATCTCCATGATGGCATTGGTTCAGACGAACCCCCACCATGGTCCCAAAGCTCACAGAAACTTCAAGTCCAGATTCAGAGGAAAGTTCCTAGTTTCTGAGCCACTTGGGAACCCATTTCAGTGGCATGCTTTGATGCGGCTGCTGAAATGGGAACCCCAGTAGTCTGGAAGATGGAGGCATGCCTTCTGCTTGTCTTCATGTTCTGGCTATGGGGGCTTCTATTCCAGATTGCTGGTAATTGCAGAATAGTCTAGGAGAACAGTAATTCTTCTGTGTCACAAGGACCTTCTCTGCCCATTTTTGCTTGGATTCCAGGTGCTAATTACGGTACTGGACATCAACGACTGCCGACCTCAGTTTTCCAAAAAACAATTCACCACCAGCGTGTATGAAAATGAGCCAGCAGGAACCTCTGTGATCACGATGTCAGCAACAGATCTAGACGAGGGAGACAATGGAATAGTGACATACAACATTGAGGGACCAGGAGTAGGTATGTAGCTCAATGAAAAGAGCCTGAACGTGCCACAACTCAGTCTCCAGAAGCCACATAGTCATGATTTAATCTAATATATATAGTACAAAACTATTTGTTCCTGACTGTCTTTTCCTAGCAGTCTCACAGCACTCTGTGTAACCAATATGGAATGGTAAGGCAACTAAGAATGAAACAATAATTACAGATAACCTGAGATAAAAACCTCCAAAGAGTAGAAAATTTAGCAAATTCAAATCTATTTGTTCAATTTTTTATTCAAATTTGCACTTACAAATGTCGACAACATTCATATGTGCCCATACACATCATTTCGCATCTGAACACATCCATATGCATCCCATAGTTATAGTGTGTGCAGCCTGTTTTTGTCCTGTACGGATCTGTACAAATATGTACAGATGCGGGAAAGATGCATACGTGCAAGTATGCATGGTATACAAACCGGTACACATACAAATGTCTGAATAATGTGAAAAAAATAGATTCGGAAATTTGAAATTTGTTAGAATGTTTAAATTTGAATTTATGGGCAGTCGATTTGATTCGAACGTCCAAATTTGGATGAATTCAGTCGAATTTCGAATGTTGTTGAATATTCTAGGACTTGTATATAGCAGCAATTTCAAAATATCTTGTACTTCTCCAGGCTTTATAGGCCAGGCAGTTTCATTCAGCAAAGATGAGATCTGTAGCACAATAAAACCAATCCATTTTTCCATTTTTGATTTAGCATTTAGGGTGCCTTCCCTAGCCTGGATGTAGCTTTGATACGTGTCATCTTTGAGCAATTTTTCCTTTTCTACCTTCTGACGAAGGAATTCTTCCACTTCTGTGAATGGATATTCTGGAATGCAGATGGGAAAATTGTGTCTCTCCCTGGTTTATTTTTGTGGAATGAAGTGTAAAACTCAATGGGGGTCAGTTTCTCAACCCTTTCTTTAATGAGCGGGTTATTTTGATATAACTTATTTTGCTTGCATCTCAGCAGTAGAACTGGAAGGCCCCAGCTCACCACTGGGAAAAGGAAGTTTGCACTATGCACAATAAACATCTGATTTCAGTATACTGATACAGTAAATAACTGTATACAGTATAATTTAATTCGTTCAGAGAGCTTTGCTAGCTTATACTTTTCTTTATTCAGCCATCCTACTCTGGTCTTCCAATTTGTTTCTTATTTATATTATATGTTTAACTAAAAACTGCTTTTCTTGTAAAAAATTAATACAGTACCCCAAGTAAGGTATGGCTTTTCTCTTCTGTGCTTAGAGGCCTTCAAAATTCATAAAGACTCAGGACTTGTTACAACACGGAGACGCCTGCAATCTTATGAGAGGTTCAATCTGACAGTGCTGGCCACTGACAAAGGAAGACCACCACTCTGGGGAACAACTATGCTTCATATAGATGTAATTGACATCAACGACAATCGACCATTATTTGTCCGACCCCCCAACGGTACTATCTTGCATATTAAAGAGGTAATTGAACTTCTGTAGAAAATGCAGCTATGCTGTTCTGTGAGACAGATTTCAGCAGAAAGTGTGCATTGAGTTCATAAGATATTTTCATGTCCTACCTACAGTAATCACATCTGTGCTGCCAGTCACATACTTCCCCTGCACGTCTTCCACCAGTGCAGAAGGAATATGCAGGGCTTTACTAGCCCTGCCGCTAGCATAAGTGTGGACCAGTTTTACTTGCACCACACCATTCCATAGTCAGGATGAGTAAGCTGGGCTGTTCCAGACCCACTGATCCTGACTGAAAACAAGTAAATGCAGGCAGGGTTTAGTCTTTTCAGTTGTATTACATGACGTTGTATAATCTAAGTGGCCAGTGGAGACAATCCATCTAGGTATAGTCCTCATATCAGACCAATATGAACACTTGCAGAAAGTAAACAACTTTTTGTTCTGCTTCTCCCATGAAAAAAAATTACATCATAGCTAGAACTGAAATAGTGACAGCGGTGCAAACAAATAACAAAAGACACCTAAGCATGAGCCTTAGAAAAACTGAATTGCTCAAGTTTGTGCTAACACTACAACCCAAATATTACTAGAACTAGTTAGCACATTACTTCCTGACTGATCTAGAGGCATTTCCGCACTGAATCGCGTTCGAAACCGAACGCGTTCAGGCGGAAAGCTTAAGCCAGCTTCGGGCGCTTTCCCCGTTCACACACAGACGCGCCAGAACGCGTGTAAACGCGTTCCGGAGCGTCTGGGTGCGAATGGTCAAAGCGCCCGAAGCTGGCTTAGCCGGCAAACGCCGGCCAGGGGCGCGCCGGCAGCCGCGGAGGCAGATCGACAATCAGCTGTTTGAAAAACAGCTGATTGTCAAAGCCGCGCGGCGTCGGAGGCGAGCCGGCAGGCGATCGGGAGACAGAAGCGGCGCGAACGCTTCTTCTCCCGAACGCCTGCGGGCGGCTCGTCCGCGTTGGAACGCGTGTAGAGCACTTCGAAGTGCTCTACATTTCGCACGCGGAAAAGGCAGCTGCGGACACGTCGGGACGCAAGCCGCGCGCGGCCAATGCGGATGACGTGTCCGCAGCTGCCTTTTTCGCGTTCCGTTTTCCCCCCGTGCGAAAACGTCTAAGTTGTGCAATACGAGGATTAATGCATTTGAGTCTCTTGGATTTCCATTGTGGTTGTTCCTCCAGATCTTCAAAAGACTCAAAACTTGTAAGTGTGTTTCTGTTTGAACTTGTAAAACTTGCTATTGCGGAATGTATTTGAAAATATTGTGTGAACTAGTCCTTAGAACATGGTTCTATGTATAGAGCTTTATTACCAGTTTATTCATTGCAAAAGTTGAACTGTGCCTTTGATGAGCTAATATACTCTGAAGCAAGACATATCAGCTGTGTTTGCAGAAGCCAAGTATTATGTTTAGGTCTTAAAAGATGGTTTCCTTTAACATTTCCCTCAACTGATATGTTTGTATGTCTGCACCTAGGAAATCCCCATAAGATCCAATGTATATGAAGTGTACGCCACAGATAAGGATGAAGGTCTCAACGGAGCTGTGCAATACACCTTACTCAAAACTGGTGCAGGAAACAAAGACTGGGAATATTTCACTATTGATCCTAATAGTGGGCTCATTCAAACAGCATTAAGACTGGATAGAGAGAAGCAGGCTGTCTACAGTGTAAGTCCAGTGGAAGGAATGTTTGGTCTCGGAACTTTGAGTTGTTGGTTAAGATTCTGTGTCATGGCAGTGACATGTAATGTGCTCTACATGGGGCTGCCCTTGAAGGCAGTTTGGAAGTTGCAGCTAGTGCAGAATGCAGCAGCTAGATTGCTGACCAGATGCACATCACACCGGTCTTAAAAGAATCAGCACAGGTTGCTGATTCGCTACTGAGCCCAATTCAAGGTGTAAACCTTAACTTATAAGGCCCTAAATATCTGAAGGAATGTCTACTCCCGTATCGACCTGTCCTGCCTATGTCCTCCTGGTTGTCCCACCACTCTTAGCAGCAAAAGGGGTGGGCACCTGGGAGAGGGCCTTCTCAGTGATGGCCCCTAGGCTATGGAATAGTCTCCCCCTTTAGGTGAGGCTATCACCTTCATGGTACACATTTAGGAAGGCAGTGAAGATGCACTTCTTTTGCACTGGCCTTTGGTTAAATGGCCATTTGCAGATGCTATTGTTTTAATATATACTGTTATTGTTTTATTGAAGTCTGATTTTAGATGTTGTTACCTTCGGGTATAGGGTGAGAAAAGATGTAAATAAATAAATAAAATGTTTCAAGGTACAACAGGGGAAATGATGATACCATAAAATAATGGCAACGTAATACATATTTGTGAGAAAAAAAATTGACATTTTCTGATAAAGATCTGGAGGGGAGGCCCTTCTGGTGATCCCTCCGCCTTCAGTAGCTAGGCAGGTGGGCACCCGGGAGAGGGCCTTCTCGGTAGTGGCCCCCAGGCTATGGAATGGTCTCCCCCCCCCCCAGGGTGCGTCAGGCCCCTTCTTTGTTCCTATTTAGGAAGGCGGTTAAAACATTCCTCTTTACGCAGGCCTTTGGTTAAATGTCCCGCACACTTCCCCCATTGAATTTCACTGTTGTTTTTAACTATCTTTGTAATTTTTAAAGCTGCATTTTTAAACTTGTTTCTGGTTTTAGGGTTGATATAATCTTTTAAATGTCTGTTTTTAAATGTTGTGCGCCGCCCAGAGACCCTCGGGTATGGGGTGGCATATAAATGTAAATAAATAAATAAATATAAATAAATAAATAAAACACACAGCACAGCTGTCATAGCTGAACATTTATGGCCCTGTAACCTTTGATGAATGGCTACTTGAGGATACAGTGGTGGTGGGAGAATAACTCTTTTTCACCACTGTTGTGTGGTAAGCATGATACTGTGCCCTAACCTGTATTCAGTCAGACCAACAGCAGGATTTACACAACCTGCATTCACAATTCCATTGCATTCCCGGGTATCTTACAGGTTCGACTGTGGTGTCAGGGGCACTTGTGAGCAACTGTGTCAATCACCTTGCTCTTCTCCTGGTTGCACAGCAAAACCAGAACCTCAACAGGAGTGCCATCCATGTCAACCAGAAAATCTCCATGAGTACTGAGGGCTAGACTGTCTCAGTGGATCCGCCCCCCCCCCCCGCCCCCCCGTGGAAGGAGCTGATACAGAGAGGGAGTGCTCGTTCATGACAATGTGCTTGTCGCCAGCCTTCCTATCAATGGATTCTTGCCAAGCTGCACTTTAGCAAAGATCAAATCAAAAGTATGTCTTGCTGTATGCATTGGGCCAGTAACATATTGAGACCACCCCATTAAGATCTGAGCCATCTCAGTGTGGATGCCGAAGTGTCCTAACACAACCAATGCTGTTTGTGATCCTACCCATCGCTACACTTCCCTCTGGCACTCCCCTCCCCTCCAGCTTAGAACACTGTATACTAAAATAGAATTAAATAGTTAGGTAATTAAAAAGCAATTAAAAACAAAATACCCTACAACCCAACAAACTCCACCCACAAAACCCAAACTAAGGGCGTTTTCACACCTTCACTTCCATGGAAAATCGGGGGAAACCACTGTAC
The DNA here is from genome assembly GCA_023333525.1 of Aspidoscelis tigris stejnegeri. Classification (NCBI taxonomy): domain Eukaryota; kingdom Metazoa; phylum Chordata; class Lepidosauria; order Squamata; family Teiidae; genus Aspidoscelis; species Aspidoscelis tigris. Next base: position 101,399,440 of record JALMGA010000002.1, read on the forward strand.
TCCAAGGGATAGATCCAGCATCTGCACTTTGGGACACCGGATCTATGCCTTACCTCACCAGTACTTTCCTAAGCACTGGTAAGGTGCAAATTGCTTCCGTTACAGAGGCAATCATGGAGCCCTGACTATGGCACCGATGTGCCTGTGTGGCACAGTTGCTGCATTGACAGGGTGATGCAATACTAACCGTGCCTGCGCCACTCCTCCCCAGGCTCCATTTGAACCTCCTCCATCAGGAGGAAGTGGAAATGGAATCAAGCCAGGAGGCAGGTTGGATGGATGTAGAGTAGTCTACATCAATACACAGGGGAGGAACTCCTCCACACATAAAACCACATCTGGCTCTAATAGTGGCCTTCACACTTTTCCTTTCAGAATGATTAATCAAAAGATCTCTAATCACTGTCCATCTGTATGCCCAATTAACTTGTCTGGGCAGGTGGTTCTTGGGGACTGTTGAGCCAGCCTGGGCCCTAGTCCTGCACACTCCCTGCCTCACAGAACAGCAGCAGGCTGCAGTCCCACTGGCAGGCTGAGCATCCTGTAAACACATAGCCTCTCACACCAGTAATCGCCAAGTAAGAAACTTATGGCCTTGTCTTCATTGCTGAGTTTGTGATTGATCTGGAGAATTAATATATTAAAGTATGACTAGTGTATCTGTTGAATGCCATTAATACAGTTGAACGATTTACTAATTTTCTGTTGTTGCTTAGTTCCCACAACCAATTTAAAAGTATCTCTGAGATAACATCTTCTGGGGGAGATGGGGAGGGGAGGCCTCGTGTTGCCAGATTCACAATCGCTTTGTATGTTTGTGTGTTTTTCTCTTGTAGTTGATAATTGTAGCATGTGATCAAGGTCAACCACCTTATGAGACTATGCAGCCCCTCCAGGTGGCACTGGATGATATTGATGACAACGAACCCATCTTCATGAGGCCACCTGTAAGCAGGTCTATCCCTTCCCCTTCTGGACTTCATTGGAGCTGTGAAATACAGTATTGCATCCCAGAATGCACTGGGGTTCCACTGAAAAGATACAGGAAACACTACTTTTTGTTCTGTATCGACAGACTATACTTTCATAGATACGTTAAGTACAATATTATCTCAAAGGCCCAGGAAAGTCAGTATTTTTATTTATTCCTGTAACCAAGGGAAAGTTTTTTTTTTAATTTGTGTAGTTGCAATATGTTTCAATGAAAAAATCAGTTCACACATGGGTTACACAAAGGAAAGGATTGGGGAAAATAGCACCATTTTGTGCATAATGACAGAATGATTATCAATATGAAGGTAATAAAAGAGAGAAGTATTATTAGCTTTTGCTAATTCTTTACTAGTCTGTAGCTGTGATAAAGTATTAGTGTTTAATTGTTGTTGTTGTTGCTGCTAATTCAAATTATTGATCCATCAATCATGGTCTATTGTGCTCATCTAAACATCAGGAATCCTTAATTATTCTTAGTGGGAATTTCATAGATCTTATTTGATATATGCAATTCTACAGAGTCTGTGCTTCTGGAGTTCAATGGTTTTCAATTAACTCCTTTTAAAAAATTAATATGAGTTCAAGGATTTTTAATACAAATCCAAGTGAAAACAAATAGAACTTAAAAGGTACTTCTTCCTTGTATGCTTGGATGCTTCTGTTCCAACTTTCATTTTGTATATAGTATATTTTAAATATATATGTATATATATGTGTGTGTGTGTGTATAAAATTCAAAAATCTTTATTGTGTAGCATTGCACCTGTTCTACTGACTTCTTCTGTGACATCTTTTTTGTTTAGCTTACTGTCCTGTTAACATATGTTCTCTCTGTTTCTCCTGTCTTCTACTGCAGAATGGGGGACCCTCTTACCAGGTTCTCTCTGTGCCTGAACATTCACGACCTGGAACCATTGTGGGAAATGTTACTGGAGCAGTGGATGCTGATGAGGGCTCCAATGCTATTGTCTATTATTTTATTGCAGGTAGTCTAGGCTTTCTTTTTTTCCTTCATCCCATCTCCAACTATATCTTCCATTATAGTCTTGATTTCTATGGAATGATTTAAAAAAGTTTAAAGGTTCCTGGAATCCTGCCTCTGGTTAAAACTTATAACAGTGGTTCCAAACTTTTTAAATTGGTGTACTCCTTGGCAATCCATTTGCATAAATTGAACCCTTCATGTCAACAAAATGTTTGTAATTAATATAGTTGTCTTACATTGTTGACGTATGTACCTTTTCCTGTCATTATTCAATTTTTTTCACATACCCCTAAATGCTCTGATTAATATCCCTGGGAGTACATATACCCCAGTTTGGGAATCACCAACTTAGAGGTTAAATTTTTAGCAGATAACAGTATGTTGTTGTTGTTGAGTACTGCCAAGTCATGGCGCCTCCAAGGGCATCTCTATACAGTTTTCACACTTCCATGGGACAGTGTTCCATGGAAGTTAGGTTCAGGAACAATGGCCAGGGTTCACACAGTTCACTTCACCCAAATCTACCTATCAGCTCCAAAAGTTTGAAGAGTCCTGTCCAGGACCATTTGCATCACCATATCAACTGTCACTTGCACTGGGTCATTGTTATGAAATTAGGGATGCCACCCCCATGCAGCATTCACATAGGAAATAATGCAAACGTGTCCAGGAGTTGACCTAAGGACAATTCTGGGCCATTCTGGAATGGAGGTGGTGCCACAGGGTGTGTGTGATCTATCTCAGAGCATGACGGACCATGCTGATTGGCTTAGTGCAAATAGGTCTATGATGAGTTTTTCCCTTTTAGGTAATATGCAAGCATATCTGTCCATGGAAGATACTACAATTTTATCATGTATTTTGGAGTCTCACATTAATTGATACATGCGTACCTGCCTCTTTGCCTTTCTCTCATGCATTAAGAAGACTTGTAACTTTATTAAGAGAGGGTGGTTTTTTTTTACATATTTATACATTTTTTTTAAAAAAGAAAAATGCCATTTTTGAAAAAGTACTAGATGCTGCAATTACCTTGTGTAGACCTAGCTGTGCTAATAAAAAATATGCTTTGAAATTAATATTATGAATGAGCCAAATACAAAGATAACTGACCAGTCCTACTAATTCCACTTGGTAGGATTAACCAATGAGTACTGGACACTAGGACTGCATCCAGATAATCCCTGAAACCTGGGATTATCCTGGCACGATATTAGAGTTGCCACACCTATCTGTGGCAATCCTGGATACAGAGGGGAAATCCAAGGCTATTGCTATTGTGGGGACAAGAACTCTGAACCCCAACTTTCCTGCAAAGCAATATTACTTTGTCCAGTGCTTTTTCCCAGGATTCTTGGTTTTGAAAATACCCACTGCATAAACACAAGGGTGAAAGCTGCTGAAAACACCCACCGCACAATGCATCATCCTTAAATGCATTGTGTGAGTAAGCACCAGACAAGCTAAGGGCCCAGACTGTCCCCTAGCAGGGATGATAAGAGGCAAATGCAGGATCTAAAAAGATCCCACGTTTGTCTCTTGTCATCTGGAGCAGATTAGGCCTGAGCAGGGAATGACTTAAACATTATCTAAGGCCCTGGTCAGATGAGTCCAAAACAGGTCACTCTATTCATGAGTTCGAATTGAAATTGTAACAGTGCTGGTCATACGTGGATCAATATTGGCCGCACTGAAGCCATTCCCACCTTGGGCTGTGTTGGTCATACATTTTTGCAGAGACCAGCCTGGGGTTCCCTCATGGAGCTCTTCTCTCTCCACTCCATTTACTACTTCACATCTATCTCGTTTCCTATTGGATGCCATTCATGTCACTCAAGGGAAGCGAGGGTTTGTGTTTGCAGTTTTTAAAGCCTGCTGCCTCACCTCTACACACACCCTTCCTTTTTTATATGCTTTTCTTCTCCTTAAAAATAATAAAAATAAATTTGGGTAAAAACACTAGAGAGAAGAATCATACACATAAACTGAGGAGAGGGGGGAGGTGCCTCATGAACTCTGCTCATGCCAGTTGGCAGAAGGGGAGGTGTCTCACAAACTCCACATGTGCTGATTGGCCAAAAGGAAATACTGGGCACCACCCACCACAGCACAGTTCTGCCTCCTGTAGGTCATCCCCCTGCTCACACAAGGAGGAAGCAAAGACAGCCTGGAATTCCAAGCTGTCCTGAACCCGTGTCAGTCCTGTAAAAGCAGGACTATATTTTAGGACAGTCTAACAGGTGTAGGCCGGCTTGGAATATGGCTTAGATTAAATTAATGTGAGTAACACATCCTGGGGTCCAACTCAGGTCAATCTAAACTTGTGTGTGGCCATGGCCTAACTGGGATTCATTTGTCTATCATTGTTCTTTAATATTAATATTTATCATTCTTAAAAGGAACTGGTTTAAAATGAAACTAATAAGCACTCTCACTTTTTTAAAGCTGGTAACAAAAATAACAATTTCCACCTGAGTCGAGAAGGGAGGTTGCAGGTTTTGCGGGACTTGGACCGAGAAAAAGAGGCTTTTTACTCTATCATTGTTAAAGCCTCCAGCAATCGGAACTGGACACCTCCCCAGGGTCGCCGGGCAACCCGAATCCAAGTGATGGACATCAGCAATGATGCTACCCTACAGGATGTGCGGATCTTCCTGGAGGACATTAATGACCAGCCTCCCCGGTTCACCAAATCAGAATACACGGCAGGTAAGGATGTTCCCACATGGAAGCTCATTTGCTGAGATTACAGATATAGCACCAGAGAAGAGTGCTCCCCAATGAGATGGGTGCACTCTAGATAAGAGTCCTATGGGGAACAAAAAACCTATCCACACGGAAAAGTATTTCCACACTTGAAGTTTAACTTGGAGTTGCCAAGACACAGGCCAGCTCCAAACGCCGCTCGAATATTGTGCTGACAAATGTCTATGTACAATATAGCCATCTCTGGACATTTCAATGGTGCAAAATATCCAGAAGTGAACAATCACCACCACTGCAGATACGCAGCCACTTTTTTCAGGCCTGCACATGCTCAGTGGGCACCTTCAAGATGGAGGATCTCAGCATGAGTGTCCAGAAAGATAAGATAAAGCACTATTTTGGGGACATCCACATTCAGAGTTGGGTTTTCTCAAAATCGAATATATCGGCTTTTCGCCCTGATATCTTTGTTGAGGTCACCCCATAGCCTCATTCACTCCTTTTTCAAAGAGACTTATTTCAGAGAAAGCCAACACTATTGCGACTTTTTGAATGGGAGCTAACAAATAGGGACGTGAACAAATATTCGTAGGCATTAAAAATCTGATCAAATGTGCTGAATTTTGACATTTGAACTTGAATAGAATGTCCCAAAATTTGAATGTAAACATTCAAATCAAATTTCAAGTTTTGGATCTATTCCTTTGAATTATCCGGGCATTCGTATGTGTATGGGTTCGTACACGGTGCATACTTGAAGATCTGCATCTTTCCCACATCTGTACGCATCTGTTTGGCTCCACACAGGACGAAAATGGGTTGCATACTGAATAACTACAGGATGGATATGGATGGATATGGATGTGTACGGATATGGGGAAGATGCATACATGCATATATGAATGTTGTCAACATTTGTATGTGCAGATTTGAGTAAAAAATTTAAATAAATAGATTCGAATTTGGTAAACACAAATTGAATCTTGTTAAATTCAAATTTTAAAAATTGAATTGAATTGGATTTTGGGGTATTTGATTCAAATAGAATGTCAAAAAAAATTGTACACATCTCTACTGACAAATGCCTTATGACTGCTCAAAATTACTCTGCGTGTGCTTCTGCCGCAATGTTATCAGCTAAACATATGAACATTGGCCAACTTGAACATATTACGGCTCACCTCTCCATACAGCTGTTGCAGAGGCTGCCATTTTATCACCCAGTTTTATTTCTTAATTAGCATCCAATTGAATTTCTTGCTACATTTTGCATGCTACCAATATACCACCTCAGTGAAAGAGCATTAAAGTTTTACAATGCTATAACATTATGATAACTATGAAGTGATTTAAGATAAGCTTCCAAATCACTTCCTTTTACCACACTGCTAAAATGGTGGCAACTAGAAAGGGATTTTATATAGTTATGTTAAAAAAAAAAAAGTTTAGCAATTAGTGTTAAAGTGCTTTAACTCTAAACAGTATTACCCTGTTTAAAAAGTGACAGCTGGAGATTAAAGGCCAAGCTCTTTTAAAAAACCCGTAAACGCAGATATATAAGCGCTTCAAATGCTCTTTGAGCAAGCTGGAACATTTCCACCCATAGCAGCTGTATTATACTTAACTGATAATGGTGGAACACTGCAAGATAGAAGGGGGATTTCTATCCTAAAGGTATTGTTTGCAATTCCAGTCATAGCTAGCCGTGGAAGAACAATAGTTTACGTCACACAATATAGTTAGGCAAATAGTGTAGAAAAGGTTGGACAAAAAACGCTTTATCTTCACAAGGCTAGTGTGAACATTTATGTTGGAGTTTATAGAGCTATGATTTCTGTCTGTGTCACATACATATCCGCACACATGCAAATGTGTGATGGGTGGACAACAGGTGGTCTGTCTTTACCAGAATACACATAGGAGTCTTTAGGTTTTACCTTCCAATCATGGCTTTATATATAAATATGATCCTGTCTCTTCTTAAGGACATAAGAGGAGCCCTGCTGGATTGAGCCATAATCCATCTAGTCCAGGACCCTATCTCACATGGTGGCCCATCAGTTTGCTTCTGGCCATTCTCAGGCAGAAGACAAAGGCAAAATCTTCACCTACTCTCAAGTCCCTTTAAATGGCCATTAGAAGCACCCTGCCTCTCTTCCCATCTTGGAGGCAGTACCTAGACATGCATTCTAGTAGCCTTTGATACACCTGTCCTGCATGTTCTTTTCTTCTATCACATATCCCATCTCTTTTGGTCCTGAAAGGGGTTGCAACGGATGCAAAAGTGGGTTCTGAGCTGATCAAGCTCGTTGCATTGGATGCTGATGTGGGGAACAATAGCTTGGTCCTGTACAGCATTCTGAGCATCCGCTACATCAGACAGCATTCCAATGACTCTGAAGAGGTGGCCAACATTTTCAGCATTGGTAAGTAGGAGAATGTCATGCTCAAGAACATATCTGTCTCAACTGAGTTCATGTTCTGGTTCATTAGTGAACATGCTGTCAGACCAGAATATTGATCTTTCTTCTGCTGTGCTGCCTTTTTTTAAGCAGAAGGAAACTTTGTGTAGGGAATTATTGAAGCATGCAATTTACTACAAGCATCCTAAAGCGGTACAATTTCAACTTGGCTGTATTGTATGACAGTGCAGAAAAGGCAAGATGGATTAATTCTGTGCCTCCTTTTGGTTTCTCTTGAAGGCAACTTAGATGGGATTCTCCGTACTTTTGACCTCTTCACTGCCTATAACCCTGGTTATTTTGTGGTGGATGTCATGGCTTTGGACCTTGCTGGTCATAATGATACTGCTGTTGTAGGAATATATATCCTTCGAGATGATCAGCGTGTAAAGATTATAATCAATGAGATCCCAGATAAAGTACGGCACTTTGAAGAAGAGTTCATTAGTCTATTGTCCAACATCACAGGAGCTATTGTCAATACAGATGATGTGCAGGTAATTTTTGCTTTGGCTCAACACTTTCATTCTCTTATAAGTTGTAAGTTCTACTGTTTCCCCATTGAAAGTCAGGCTGAGCAATGGAAGGAAAGTCTATTTCCTAGCAGAGCCAACCTTTTGGTATGCAAAGCCATAGAACTCTATCATCATATAACAATGACTGAAGATAAAAAATATAATACCTATTTTTTAAAATAATATCTCTTACAGTTTCATGTTGACAAAAAAGGCCGGGTGAACTTTGCCCAGACAGAACTGCTGATCCATGTGGTGAACCGTGAAACCAATCGGATTCTGGATGTAGAACGGTAAAATGCTGTGTCTCTACATATGCTTAAATTTGTGCTTCAAAGAGAAACTGGAAACTCTCTCCCTTTCTGCACGTACAGTACTTGTTAATCCAGATCAAGTTGCTGCTAAGAACACATCATCTGCGTAGGAGTCCAGATCAAGGTGCTCCGAAGAACCGATCATCTGCATGGGAGTCCAGTAGATCCAGATCAGAAATGTGGTCTACATCCATGCTAGCACTCTTTAGTGCATATTTGTTGTTCTAAAACCCACTCAATGCAGATGCTAGTGGTTGATCTGGATCTAATTAATACAGATTAACTGAGGTAAGTGCAGAAATGGCCTCTGAAAAAGTCAGTATGGGCCTGATTCATTCTTGTGACAATCATATGATTGCTGGACTAACTTACATTCCATGAACTAGGACACAAAGCATCGAAAATGGCTTACTTCAGGGGCCATTCCTGCACTTTCTGTGATTGGTTTGATTGGAAATTTTGAGCTTGGGCACTTCTGACCTAAATAGATGTCCCTCCACCCTACTCATGGTTTGAAGCAAACTTTTCAACTTAGATGCAGTCTCTACCATGCACGTCCCATGTGTGTAAGGATCTTGGCAAAATCTTTTTTCCTCTTCCTCAAAATTGTCATAGCACAGAATTTAGATCCCATGTTGCAGAGAAAGGACTAAATCAATTATTATATACCAAAAGAGTGATCTAATCACCCTTACCGTTATGTCACATTGGTGGAGACTGCCTATTGCCTTTGGCTGTATAAATATAAGCTCCAAAAAACCTTAGTTGCAAATGTCAACATCTGGCTCTGGTATTTAGCTTAAACTGAAAGAACATGGAGCATATATAGCCAACTGGGAGCCCCTAATGGTTCAAGATTCAAGATGGGCTTAGCCACATCAGCCTGTTTAGGTTTAGTAAATCATCAGTAGGGATGTGCCAAACTGCAGTTTGTTGAAGCACAACATGCATTGCAGCCCTGCCCATGGAAGGGGCTATAATGATGACTACTATGCTTTTGGAAACAGTTCCCCTCACCACTGGAACTCCTCAGAGGATGCCTGAAGGTGCTAAGGAGAGCCAAGGTTGCCAGGCAAAGAACTTGACAATCCTGGTCTTTTCATGGGGAACCTCCAAGGTGAACTCAGGTTTGCCTTGGAGTATTCTGATCATGGGGATGCACCCTAACTGTAGTTTCTGCTTTCAGAAACTTTAGTATGTCAAATCCCTAATCACTAACTCTTTAAGGAATGACTTCAGTTTGTTAACTCATGAAAGAGACAGGGACAAGGCCATCAGCATGTGACTCCTACATCTTGTATGGGAAAAGGAACTTGAAAGTTTCTAAAAGTTGTTGGCTGAGCAACTCCTAACCAACATCTCTATCTGTTGGCTAGTTAGGTTGGGGATTATGGGAATCTCAGTCCAACGGTTTCTGGAGGTACTTTGACTCTATTTGTCACCTTGTGGCAAGTAAATAAATAAGTTATAGATAATTGATTCCATTATGCTTCCAATGCAGTGTAATAGAATGAGACTGCATCTCCATGTCTTAGCAAAGTTAGCTTAACCAATGCCCATATTGACCTGCCCCTGCCTTAACATCTGTCAGGGAGGCCCTCCTGGTTGTAACACCACCCTTAGTAGCAAAAAGGGTAGGCACCTGAGATAGGGCCTTCTCAGTGATGGCTCCCAGATTATGGAATAGTCTCCCCCCCCCCCAAGGTGCATTAGGCACCTTCACTTCACTTGATCAGTAGAGCAGTGGAGATACACCTCTTTGCCCTGGCTTTTGGCCAAATAAGGAAACAGCTTTTCCTTCCCACTTTCAGGCACCATTATTGTTTTAGAATGCTCATTTTTAATGTTGTAACCCACTCTGAGACCTTTGGGTATAAGAAGGGATAAAAATCCCAAATCCAAATAAATAAATAAGAGACAGTTTGTCCCCAGGACTTGTCAACAACCCTGAGTTCTGGTTTTCAGCTTTGGTGTCCCAGAAATTATAACTGGAAAATGTAGGACTTTTTTATCTTAAGCATTTTCAAGTATTGTTTTTAGCATTAGGAGGGGGGGATACATAAATATATGTTTGATGATTTGTCTAGAGTAATACAAATGATTGATGAAAATAAGGAGCAGTTACGGAATCTCTTCCGGAATTACAATGTCTTAGATGTGCAGCCAGCCATCACAGCCAGACCTCCAGATGACCTGTCAGCACTGCAGGTAAAGTAGTAGCACCTTAAGCCTAGCTGATTCTAATTCTTGTGTTGTTTTAAAGACACCTCTCCTACGATTGCCCAGTTCCAAAATATTGGCTAATACTCTTTCTTCATGGATACTGCTGGGACAGAGGTCAATGTTTAATAAAAATACAGGAGCCAAAGGTTAAACAGCTATACCTGCTGAATTTCTCTCTGATGAAGGTACCATCTTAATGAGAAAAGAAACTAAAAGCCTTATATTAGCTCTGCGAGCATATATTAGCTCTTTTGTGGGGGAAAGGCACATATGGGCTATCAGTTCATATCAAACAAAACGTAGATTACAGAAATCTCTATATACTTGTTGATGGATGATGATGATGATGATGATGATGATGATGATGATGATGATGATGATGATGATGATGATGATGATGATGATCAAGCAGAGACTGGACGGCCATCTGTCTGAGATGGTTTAGGAGATCCTGCCTTGAGCAGGGGGTTGGACTCGATGACCCAGGAGGTCCCCTCCAACTCTATCATTCTATGATTCTATGATTCTATGATGATGATGATGATGATGATGATGATGATGATTTGGGAAGCATGTTAAATTGTATTAGCCATCTGATTGTGAATTCACTTACCCGTATTTTCCGGCGTATAAGACGACTGGGTGTATGAGACGACCCCCAACTTTCCAGTTAAAATATAGAGTTTGGGATATACTCGCCGTATAAGAAGATGACCCCTGGCGTATAAGACAACCCCTGACTCTTGGGAAGATTTTCCTGGGTTAAAAAGTAGTCTTATACGCCAGAAAATACAGTAAATACTTCAGTACCAGTCTATTGTAAAGCCAGATGTTTTCGCTGAGTCGGTAACCAAGCAGTTTCCTCAATAATTCATTCCTGGTTTTGTTTTGTTTTGTTTTCTTATTGTTCTTAGATGGCAATAATCATTCTGGCTATTCTCCTCTTCCTGGCAGCCATGTTGTTCATCCTCATGAACTGGTACTACCGAACGGCGTGAGTAGCTATCAGTGCCTACAAAGCGTGAAGCAGAATATCTCAAATGTTGAAGAAAAAAACGAATGTGGCTTGGATATACGTATATGTGCTCCACATGTTGATTTACCTTTACCAGTGGCAGGCTGTCCCATCTCTGGAAGACCCCATTTGCGTCTCTGTGGTGCTGGGTGGGTCATCGGACGTGCCGCACAAGTGCGCTGGCACATCAGATGACCTGGAATGTGTACGCGCAGCATGTCACCATTGCCCCGGTGACAGTGCCATTGCTGGCACACTGCCACTGCCATCGGGACTCAAGGGACCACACATCTGCACTGCAAGTAAGTCTGAGGATGTGGGGGGGGAGGGATCACATGTACTAGCATTTGCTAGTGCAAATGCTTAGTACACATGTGGGGAACTTAGACCTTTGCCATCCACGGATAGACCGCAAAGTACGAATTTCCCCTAGATTTAAGGGAAACCACGGCCCTTTCTGCACTGGAGCTTCCCTGGATTATATCCCAGAATAGGGGCCTGCCATCCACATGCTAATCCAGACTATGGCAAGCCCTCGGCAGGGCCTGCCACAGTCCTGCACCGGTATATGGATGGCACGTTCCTGTTCCAGGATATAATCTGAAATAAGGACCAGTGCAGAAAGAGCCTAAAAGGATGTTTCCAGTTGGAAACTACTTTCTCACACTGCCTGTGTACTGATTTGCATACCACTGCTGAAAGTCTTAGCAATTTTCTCCAGTCTATTTATGATTATTACTTTATTTTGCAGGCACAAAAGAAAATTGAAAGCAATTGTGGCTGGCTCCACAGGTGAGACAGATCGGAGATCTTTTACGTTTTTTTCAGGGTAACTTATGGGGAAATTGCCTTCATTTGTATCACTGCCTTCTAAAGCCAGCAGCCTGACCCAGGTTGCTTCCACTCTATGGCTCTTTAGTGCTGGCAAAACATTAGCTTTCTGCAGTCAGCTACAAGGAAAATCAAGATCTGGGGTCCATGTGGTACTTAATATTGTCCAGTAATATTTCTCCCCATGACCATAGAGATTTTGCTAATGTTTATTCAGAAGCAAGTCCCTTTTGTAAGAGCTCTCCTGTAGTTTTAATTAATTGCTCCCTCTTTTGCAGCTGCTAATCCAATTGTTTCCTGGCCTTTGTGATGATACCAGGGAATAAGCCTTTAATTAACCACCTTCTCTTCTCAATGTATTTGTACAAGAGAGTTAGTTACTGGTTCCTTCCCATATCTTATTTTCATCTCATAGTGCAAAATCATATTATCTTGCTGTTTTTATTATTATTATTGTTATTATTATTATTACTAATGATAATGATAATAATGTCTTCTACTAATCAGGTAGCTGACAGAGGAGCAATTAAGAAGCTATTAGAAGGAAGCCACCTGCATACATAGGTGATAAGAAGGCGCAAACTGCAATGGGAAAGCTCCTAATTAAAGGCACATTCTGAACATTCTCAGTAGTGGTTGGACTGTTGAATCAGACTGACATTGCAATTTTGTTTTAATTTTAAAAATTGCCATAAATCAGGTCTGAGAAAAGATGGGTGGACAACTCAGAAAACACAGGAGTGCAACAGATTGGCAACATCATCTTCGGGATTCTTCACAAAAAGTGAGTGAGCAAAGGATATAATTTCCAGACTAAACTGCCAGTGTGGAAGCAACCAGACAAAGGTTCAACAGTGACATGTTCCCTTGGCACGGTCTCAGTTTCTGTACGTCAGGCTACTGTTTAAGGCAAAGGTGCAAAAGTAGTCAAAACTCTAAACTCCCCTTGCATAAACGAGAATCACTAAGTTCCATGTGTTCCTCTCTGCAGGTAACCGAGGTTTCATGGACATGATGGATATGCCAAACACAAATAAATACTCCTTTGATGGGTGAGTTCTCCATAACTTTGTAAACTGAAATATGTTATGCTAAATATGTTCTACTAAGTTCAGCTTGGTTCCCTGATTTCAGCTTCATTCCCTGTTATGACCTGCATACAAGCAAGGCCAGATTTCTGTAGTCATAAGACATAGGCCGCATCCCCATTACAACCTTATTTCGAATTCAAAACGTTTTCAATCCTCGCAGACCCGTCAGTTTGGCTTAACGCGTTTTCCGCGTGTTAAATTGCCCCAAAGTGTTGTAAATGTTAATCCTCATTTCAACAGGTCTCACTCTGGTTCGTGCGCTTGAAACGTTTTACATTTTTTACTGTGGGAACCCTTCTGTGTTAAGGGATGAGAGTTTCCCTCCCCCAATAGCTTGCTTCCAAAGCAAGATGTAAAATCCACCGCTTAAAGCTACATTGTAGCGATCAAACCACTTCACACCTGATAACGATCTTGCCATTGAAAGTGCTGACCTTCAAAAAAGGGAAAGAAACAAAAGCAGCTGCCGGTTGGGGGAGATGTGTGTATGTTTAAGGCGAAGGGGGCTTGAGTTGCCACTGCTTCTGCGTGCCCTGAGCAATGAGGAGAGGAGGGGAAAGAATTGCTGGCTGTCCGCTGCCGTTTTCCTTCCATCCAGGCAAGCAGCAGCCACCCAGCCACCCAGCTAGGCTCCATGAAGGGGTCCCTTATGGGTGGCGCATTCACGCCAGGAGGAAGAGGACAGGGCAGCCCCAAATAGTGGTTTTTAAAAAGTAGCCACTGGAGTCCCCCCTTGAGTCACGTACGACCTCAGAATCCAGACTGAATGCGATTCTGGCTGAAAGTAATGGGATCAGGCAAATTGGCATTTGCATCCGGTTCTGTTATTTTGGTTTAGGGAAACTGGATTAAGCTTCTAATGGGGATGCAGCCCTAGGCTCTTTCACTCCAAAATGTGCTTAAAGAGATATAAATGCTAATTGATCCCTACCCACACACACACACTGTCAACAGAGCCTAATTAGGAATCTGGTGCTGTTTTACATGGCTGCTGTGCAAACTACATGGTGGGAAGTTTAGGACTGCCACCTAGTGGCTGCTGGATTACCAGGCATACCCTTCCAAATATCATGGTATCTTTTAGTTTTTGTAAATGAATAAATAGGATCTGTTTGTATCTTTGAGGAGCTTCCTTAGGCTGTTTCCAGAAAGCATGGGAATAGTGCAGGATATTAAAAAAAAAACATGTGGCATAGATGTGTCCTTCATCTCTGGTGAGCTGCAAATGAAGTTGCACAGTGCATGACTTGTCCAAGAGCAAAGTCCTCTGAAGATGGATATCACTGCTATATCCAAAAGCTTAGGTTCTCAGAAGAAGAAACCTGGAACACGGCATAACAGCCCAAAAACTGCTATTAATGAGACTGAATCTGGCTGTGAAAGCCTAGATATGGCCACTGCATATGAGGTCACCTTACTGGGAACTTCTGGGAGCCAGCCAGCCAGCCAGCCACTCCCTTTCTTTTGTTGTTGTTTTTGGATACTTGCTGGCTTCCAGAAGTTCCCAGCGAGACTATTTCACATCTGCCTTACCAGAGGTGAAGGTAGGTGGGACCATCACATGAAACCTTGCATCACTGCTGGATGGCCCATGACAGCCTTGCAATGCATTTTATTCCTGTTGCAAATGGCATTGCATTGGGAAAGTCATGGGAAAATCACGCAAACCCAGTGAAACATCAGGGAGAAGGTGGTGCTTACTTCATCCCTGGAGGCAGCCCCAGAGAAGAGGTGATTTCAAAGCATGCAAGCACCACAGAGGAGAAGAACCTTGTGCTTGTTGCTAATCCCTATCCTGCTCCACCTGTGCGCTGTGCCTTGTTTCAGAAGTTCTGAAACTCACCAAGTCATGGCTCTGGCCAACAGGAGCAGAACAAAGTGGAGTCCGGGGAGGTCTCCAGTCAGAGGCTTCCCTCCTGCCTGAAGTGCGTGACCTGCTTCTAGAGTGAAGGCTTCTTGCGGTGTCTCAATAAAGAAGGAAAAAGCAACACACAGTCTCATTGCTCTTGAGCTTTGATATTTTAGGAAGCTAAGCTCAGATTAATTTTTTTTCTGGTGTAAAGGTTGTTGTAGGGGGAGGAGGGAGGAGGCAGGGGAAAGAGAGTGTGGAAAAAGCTAATGCTAAAGAACCAAAAAGGCAACTCAGAGCAAAATGCTGAAGCACTTTTGTCATTTGGGCCACTATGGATCAAAATGTAGGACTAGGTATTCAAAGGCAAGGCACCAGTTGCCTCTCAGGCCCTTCCTCACTGAGTCACTAGTTCTGTTTCACCAGTTTCCACTGGCTGTGGCTCATGCACAAGTGGGTTTTTATTTCAGAGTTACCCATACATAACAGTGCTGTGTAGCTGCTCCAGGACATGTAGCTGAAGTGGTGTGTGACTTTCCCCCTCAAAGGGTGTGTCCACATGATCAGGATACTCTAAGGCAGTGGTTCTCAACCTGGGGGTCGGGACCCCTTTGGGGGTCGAATTACCCTTTCAGAGGGGTCGCGACAAACCTCCCACTGCACTTCCCTCCCACCTCCCAGCTGATCCCCCCCCCCATGGTTGGGGGTCCCCACAACATGAGGGACTCCATTAAGGGGTCATGGAATTAGGAAGGCTGAGAACTGCTGCTCTAAGGCGAACCTGAGTTCGCCTTGGAGGGTCCTCATGGAAAACCTCTAATCTGGGCTACATCTGAAACATCCTGTGAGATAGGCAGGGCTATGAGAGCTCAGAAAAAAAAGCTGTGACTAGCCCAAGGTTTGGAGGTAGTAAAGCCCCCTTTTAAAAAATACTATACTTTAAAATGATGTTATTAAAGTTCCATGCAACGTTTCTGACATATAAGGGGGGCAAATTACTGGAACTACACTGGATGATCTCCTGTTACAGTTTTGTACTGTATGTATCATGTGTCCCCTTTCAGAGCCAATCCAGTGTGGCTGGACCCTTTCTGCAGAAATCTGGAGCTTGCAGCACAAGCTGAGCATGAAGATGACTTGCCAGAGAACCTAAGTGAGATTACAGACCTGTGGAACAGCCCTGCCAGGACACACGTAAGATGGCACTTGCACGTTTTGGGAGCTAAAGGGCATTCCTGCACTTACCATTTGGTGGACTGCTCCAGTAGGACCAGATCAGCTGGACAGGACCATGTGTCCTGGAACAAAGTCATCCACAAATGTACAGCTGTTCTGAAGAGCTGTCATGCCAGCCCTGAAGGTCATACAAGCTTTGGATCCAGCTTCTAACATTTCTGACAACCAAGAATGAACATTCTTGGTCTTGGAGCCCATGGGGGACCCATTACTATGGAATACTTTGGTGTGCAGCAAAAATAGGTCCCCCTCTAAACCATAACATGAAAGCCTCTGTGGTCCAGTTTAGCACCCACTAAATCCATTTTGGACTGCTTAGTTCGGTCTACACTCTGTCCAATGCAGACAGAGTGTACCAGCAGGGGTTGGACCTCTCTGGTCCAACATACAGAAGAATGAGGTCTTGAAGAGGACAACCTAGCGCACTATACTGGATCACTGGTAAGTGCAGAAAAACTCATGGTTACAATATTGGCAACATGCTACACCAGTAAAAAAAAGAAAAGAAAAATGAATCACTGGGCCTTATTCTGGATCATTTAAAATGATGCTGTTAAATACAAATTAAGCATAAACATAATTCATCATGTATTGCAACACTAATTTTACATTTTGTTGTGATTACATTGATTTGTAAACTATCCCATTTTTTTGGTTTTTAAATGAAAAACGTTATTAGGCTGTGTCCCCATGCATTTGGTCCCGATCCTAAATCGGGTTTGGGAGGGGCCATCCCCATGCACTTTTTATTTGGCCCAGTTTTCTCAGACCAAGTCGCCCAAACCAAATTTAGTCCTGGAAAAAACTAGTCTGGACACAGTTTGGGCAATTTGGTCTGAGCCAAGCCTGTGCATGGGGATGGTCTTAGACTTGGTTTTAGTCCCTTTTCAAAAAGGGAGTAAAGCCAAGCGTCTTTCCTGTCAGCCAATATCCAGCCCCTATTCTGGGATAGATCCCAGAGGAAGGCCCAGTATGGAAAGGGTCAAAATTCCTAGGTAGATTCCAGAACAGATTTTTCCTTCTAAGCTGTTGGGCAAGAAATGATTCTAATTTTCTTCTTAGGGCACTTTTGGACGGGAGCCTTCAGCTGCAAAACCGGAAGATGATCGTTATCTGAGAGCAGCAATCCAAGAGTATGACAACATCGCCAAGCTGGGTCAGATCATGCGAGAAGGACCCATAAAGGTATGTTTAGCACCCTCTTCTTTCAGTAAGATTTACAAGCCTAGAACATTGATTGGTTGGTTGGTTGGTTGGTTGGTTGGTTGGTTGGTTGGTTGGTTGGTTGGTTGGCTGGCTGGCTGGCTGACTGACTGGCTGATTGGTTGGTTGGGTTGCGTTGGTTGGCTGATTGGTTGGTTGGGTTGCGTTGGTTGGCTGATTGGTTGGTTGGGTTGCGTTGGTTGGCTGATTGGTTGGTTGGTTGATTGATTGATTGATTGATTGATTGATTGATTGATTGATTGATTGATTGATTGATTGATTGATTGATTGATTGATTGATTGATTGATTGATTGATTGATTGATTGATTGATTGATTGATTGATTGATTGATTGATTGATTGAAGCCTTTATTCTTATGGCACTATTTGACATGGAACAAAACTCTTGATTTCGACAGATTTCACAACACTGTCATTAATCTGCAATCCAATTTTGATGCAATTTTTTTGGGAGGTGGATATTCACACAGTACAAGAACTGTTTTAAATAGGATTGCGCCAGGCATAATTTCCAAAGCATTTTCTTGAAACCTTCAAAAGTCTTAAGAGTGTCCCGTACCTAAGTAAGAGAAATGCCCGTGTGATTTTGGAGGATTCTGTAAACATTTATTTATTTTATTTGTTTATTTATTTCCATTTCTATCCCACCCCATACCCGAAGGTAAGTTTCAGAAGAGGTATCAAAGGGCTCAGTATAATTTCTCCTGTTGCCCATCCCCTTCCTCCTTCCAGGGTTCACTCTTAAAGGTAGTCTTGGATGATTACATGCGGCTGAAAAGATTACTTGCCGAGCGGATGGTGCATAAAGCCACCACCAGTCATGGGGACCAGTCCTCAGTTTCTGAGGTAGAACCTGTTTGTGCATGGGAGTTTTTAATCATGCTTGTTGTGCCCTCTGGGGTGAAATGTCTGCTTTTGAAACCTGTTTGCTGTCCATATTTACATAGGGTGTAGAACTTTAATCGTGTGGGAAAGGTCTCTCTGTACTCAGGGCAGGCAATTTATGGCCTTCTATCTGTTGCTAGGCACAAAATCCCCATCAGCCCAAGTGAACATGGACAATAATCATGTTTGAACAGAGGGAGAATTATCTTCCTTAGTCCTCTTTGCATGAAAGCGTCATGTCTTTTAAATCTTCTTAGCATGCTACTGGGTCCTTTTTCATGGCTTACTGCTACTTCAGCTGTTAAAGCCCCAAGCTATGGAATCTATAGTTCAATTAAAAAGACTTGCAGTTCACTAATAAGTCGCACAGACTTTGATTCCAGAAGGAATTCAACATAATGGAATTTGCCATATGTTAAAGAGGGCAGGAGCACTGCACATTTAATAGTTGTATAGGAGAATCCATTTCAAGGTGTGATGCAGACAGCACCTGCCGAAAATTGTCACTTCTGTACAGTAAGTAAAGTAAAACATTTTATTGATTAGTCCATGTGACCATATCAAAAACAGAAATATAATACAATAGATAAAAAGAAAAACTTAAAATCTGATAAAATCAGCACGAATCTTCATTGCCCTCAGGGTAAAGAGTGCAACCTTTATAACGAACTGCCTGTCTGAGCCCCTGAGCAGAATATAGAGTTTCCCAGTATCATCCATTGAGCTAGAGTTGACAAAAAGGGGGTCTATATAGTAGCCCCTTATTTTCTCGTAAAGCTGGCAATACAGAAACAGATGAGCTAAGTCCTCAACAGTGTTTTCACCACAAACACAGATCCTCCTGTTGTAAGGTAAACCCTGATAACGTCCAAGTTTGGACATAATGTCCAGTTGGTCAAATCTTGCCCTTGTAAATGTCCTGCGAAGATGTAAAGGCATTGGAAATTTGAGATAATCCTCTAAGTTGACCTGGTATTTGTGCATGGCTAGGTAAGGTGTTGCAGTGGCCTGAGCTATAGCAGCGATATCCATTTGTGCTGCAATATCCAGTGTCCGTTGGTATATAGCTGAGGTGGCTTTAGGGCCTAAGGCGCTTAGCACTTCAAGAGAGAGGCCAACAGAGGCAGAAGAATTTCCCAAACTTGTAAGCCAGGTGGTCTTTTCCCTTGATTGAGCCTGCTCTACCAAGCAGAGATGGGGTAATCTGTCTGGGTTCATTCTTGTTATCTTAACCCAGTAGTTAGTTGTACAGTAAGTTGAGAGGGGCAGTAACTCAATGGCTCTGGTCACGCCATAATTTGAACTGAGGTTGTACCAATTCTGTTTACACATAGATCGTTATAGGTCATCCTTAGGCCATCCTCACTCTAGGCTGCATTGCTCACACCTTTCTCTGTGATCGACTTGAGCCTCCTCCACAGAATTCTTGGCTCTCCACCCTTTTTGCTGTGTCAAATCTACCTCCTTCCTTCTTGGATGCCGTTGTGACACTCAAGGGAGGCGAGGGTGTGGTTCTTTTTTAAGCCTGCTCCCCCACCTCCACGCCCCCTTCCTTTTTTATGTGCTTTTCTTCTCTGTACAATTACTTTTTAAAATAATAATAATAATAATAATAAATTTGTGTAAAAACGCTATATAGAGGAATCATACACGTAACTGAGGAGAGAAGGGGGGGTTCCTCATAAACTCTGCACATGCTGCCCTTCCCTAGACATTAGACGAAAGGAAATACTGGACTCCACCCAGCACAGCACGGTTCAGCCTCCTTTAGCCCCCCCCCCCACACACACACACACTGAGGAAGAGAAGATGGCTTGGAGTACCAGGACAGGCTGAGTCCACTGGAAATAAGGACTCCAGTTAGAATGATCTGACGGAGATAAGCCTGCTTGGGAAATGAACGGAATAAAAACAATGCGAGTAACACAACCAGAAGACTGAAGTCATCTTAACCAAAAGGTGTGACCAGGGCCGATGGTAATGGAGGTGGCCTAGAATGCCAAAGGGTTGCCTGTTTGATCCACAGCCTCTCCTTCGAAGTTAGACAATGGCAAACCACTTCTATATTTCTGCCAAGAAAACTGCAAAGAGATGCCCAGAAGTCACCCAAGACTCAATGGTACCCAGCAATGACATACAATTGGATCCGATGAAGGGGTTCTGCACAGATACGGGGCAAAAATCTAGGCTATTCCCTGCTCTTATGAATGGCATAAGATAAGTAGAAGGATGCAAAACAAAAGCCATATGTGTTCTGAGAACTCAGCCCACTTCAGCCATAGCTGAGCAATATTAAATGTCGTTATATCTTTCTTCAGATTTTCTCCTTCCTTATTATTAGATGCATTTAAGTTTGTCAGAGGCCTCTTTTTTGCTGGATTTCAGTCAGACAGACCATTTCAGGGAACGTTATGAAATCTCATGTTTTGCGTCCAATAAATGGCCAGCAAAGGATCTGAGGCTGTAATCCAGCCTCGGAGGCTGCCACTCTAGCTCTGACCCGGTAGGGTAGGGGGTTTGCCACCCAGCGAAATATGAAGAAACGCTGCCACTGAAAGAACGAAAAACCAGCCGTTTTCTCTTAAAGTCAGAGATAAATCGAGCTAGAGCAGCCTCTTCTAAAGCAGCCTCCCAGGCTGCACTACAGCCGCATATCCTTGCTGGCCATTTATTGGAGCCAGGTTCTTCCCTTGTGTCAGCACCATTTAAGCAGCAGCAAAGCTAGAAGCCACACTCGTGGGATTACCAGGTAAGGCTGGGATCTCTCCCCAAAACCCCGAAGCGGCTGTGGCAAGCAGGACTCGGTTGATGGTATTTACGGCGTATAAGGCAACCGTCAACTTTTCAGAAGATTTTTCAGGGTTAAAAAGTCACCTTATACGCCGGAATATACGGTATTTACTTCAGTTATACATGATGCCTATTCTACTACCTGTTTGGTTCAGATCAGACCTTTAATTCCTGGTAGGAGAGATCATAACACAGTTATTTGCATTATACAGGACAGGAAGGATAAACCACCAAATGCAATGTGATATTCCTCCTACAATGTAACGAACAGTGGTTTGAAGAGATTAATATATTTTCCACCCTGCAGTGATATAACGCTTGAACCACAATCCATAAATTTTTCTACTATTGTCTGCGTTCTTGCTGACAAATCACTATAGGCGATGATATTTCATATTCTGTGTGTATGCGGATGTAGGGAGAAGGAGGGCTCTGTTATTGAGTCCTCCTTTTCTTTATCCCACCACACACTCAAAAATATATATATGAAATTTCATAGCCTTTAGTGGTACTCATGTCAGCAAGAAAGCAAACCTCTGTACAATTTTATTCCCTCCATTAAAGCAAATTGGTTCAGCAGGTACTTCAGGGAATTCATGTTAGGATTCTTAAGTGGAATGACTAAACCGTAGAAAAAGCTAGAGTTTTAGAACTAGTTCTAGCAGGAGTTCTGGTTTCTCTCCACCCTAGCTTAAAGGAGGGTATCCATTTCCAATGGAAGAGTAGAATCAGATAACAGAGAGAAGAAAGTTGATAAGGGATGTTATATTAATCTCTGCTTGAATTTCTTCCAGCTAATTCAGAATGATTTGGATGATGATGAAGAGCAAAGGAGTCCAAGTCAAGGGAGTCTTCACTTCCGGCATAAACAGCCCATAGAACTTAAGGGACCTGATGGGATCCATGTTGTCCATGGAAGCACAGGTACCCTGCTAACCTCTGACCTCAACAGCCTTCCTGAGGATGACCAGAAAGTGCTCGGCCGTTCCTTGGAGACACTGACTGCTGATGGTGCGGCATTCTCTGACAGGAATGCCCGTACTGAATCTGCCAAATCAACCCCTATGCACAAAATGAGGGATGTGATCATGGAGAGTCCACTGGAAATCACAGAGTTATGACTAGAAGTGGCATCACTTGTGTAGCACTCCAAGGAAGCCTGGGCCCACATAGACTGCCGCCACAAGAGGGAGAGCACCGACTAAAGGACGAGAGCGACTGGA
Organism: Aspidoscelis tigris stejnegeri; assembly: GCA_023333525.1. Classification (NCBI taxonomy): domain Eukaryota; kingdom Metazoa; phylum Chordata; class Lepidosauria; order Squamata; family Teiidae; genus Aspidoscelis; species Aspidoscelis tigris. The sequence goes on from JALMGA010000002.1 coordinate 101,421,782, forward strand.
GAGAAACCTGAGGGCCTAAGTCATCCGTGGCCATCTCCTGTTACGGAATAAATGTGACCAAGATAGCCAGAAATTTTGTTATGGCAGCATTGGGGAGCCTAACCCTAGGGTGAAGGTTCTCAGGACTGTTTACTTTCACCAGGCACTTGCACCATTAAACTCATACCTTTTTAAATTTTATTTTTTAAATATAAAGTGTTTTTAAAAGCAGTGGGGGGATCTAAGATACAAACCTAAGTCTAGAGTTGCAATAATCATGGTGCCATGTCCCAGCAGTGGGGTTCATCAAGCTCTCCAACCTGCCTTGGATGGCATCCATACGTACTCCCACCACAGAGGTAACAGTGGTCACGGAGGGGCTGTGGTTAAGATGGTCCAAAGGCCATCATTCCCATGCATTGATTGTGCGATAAACTTCAAGAAGCTCCACCAATCTGTTTGACATTAATCTGTATTGTCATCTTTTCATAAGTGGCAGGAGGGGAGGAGTCCCGTAGCCATTTCTTCATTATGCCGGCTTACCAAGGCCCCACCACATCAAGTTAAACAAGAGTGGCATTAACTGAGGCTTTGAATATAGAGTGGTTGTGTGTATTTTTTCTTCTTCTTTTGTTTTCAAACAGTAAAGTGTTGAGAGTTTTATTGGAATGGTCTGTCAAAGGCATCAGAAATACAATATTCATGAATTTCATTCATCTGTGTTTGATCTTTCCCACCCAACAGTTGCCACACACACCTCTCAACTCAGGCATAGTTCTCCACGCATGTATCAGTTTTGTAGGCACTGCGGTATGGGTTGAGGCTTCACAGCCATCATGCTCACCAGTAAAGCAGCCTGTACATTCTTTCTCCGTAGAACAATCAAGGAAGGAAACGATGTCTGTGCCGTACTCGGACATTCTCTGAAGAGTCCTCAGTTTAAATAAGTTTTTTGCCAGTTATGTGAACCTATTTTACGTCATTCTGCTGTTATGATCACCATAGTTGTTCATATATGTGACATTACAGGGAAGGCAAAAGCATACAGCAAAGGAGAGGCAATCGTGGAAGAGATTCATGCTGTGAATAACAGGTACAAAAAAACTGGGAAAGTAGCCAGAGGAATTCAGTACACGTATAGCAAAGTCCCTTAAAAGCTCTGTCGCCATGGTGCAGGCCCAAGTGTGAGCTGGGCTTACCTGAGGGTCCCTCCTGGCTTCAGGCAGCCCCAAAAAGGATTAGACAGCTCCACTGCCATCCCAAGGCTGCCACCTGCACCTGGAGCTGTTTCTCATGCAGAGATCATGAAGGACTGGAAATCTATCATCCCAGTTTCCAAAAATTATTTGGACACTACCCCTTTTCTCCCAAAATGTTTATTCAAGTAGAGAGGGATCTTAGAAGTTCAAGACATACAAAACGCACAACTCCTGAACTGAGGCAGGCATTGCCATGCCATTTAACTGGATCACGTTTAGCCTAACCCTTTTGTACACCCCCAATAGCCTGCTCATTCACCAAAATAAGGAATTACTGTCACAGTTGCAGTAATTATTTAATATGTCTAAACGGCAGAAGCATTGGTAAGGAGCTCGTGCATACGATAATACTCATGTAGAAGCAACTGATCATGTAGATTTTCCAGCCTCATACACATTAATCAGGAGAACAAGGCTTTTGCCTTCTGGACCATCAGATGTCATGATTGGCAAGATTTTCACAGCGGCACCATTGTAAAATTTAAGGCTGCACCTGTGTTTTTTTCCTATTGTTTAGTCAACTATTAATACTTAACCAATATACATATACAGTGTTTTCCAGCAAATGTGACATTTGTATAGCTCTAAGGGCTATTAGTATATTCCACTGCTGCCATCTCAAATAGTTAATGCCTTTGCCACTGATCTTTCAGAAAGCCCCAGTGTTGTTGCATAGTCCTGAAGATCAGCACAAAATTGCTACTGCTTAAAATGCTGGGTGTTTTGTTTCTTGAACCCTTTACGTATGAAACATCCCCCCCAAAAACCCATTGGCTCCTTTGTCTACATATCAGCACTTCTAAAAACCCGAACCCATTCAGTCCAATAAATAGCTAGCAATCATGGATATCTATTCCCACGGGTCTAAAATGCTCTGAACGAACAAAGTGGAATATGAGATAAAGCTCATGTCTGTATGGCTACAAGTTGTATGTGTGTAACTAGGATTCAAAAAAAGAAAAGAAAGCATTTATGTGCCAGTCTTGGTCATATTCAATTTCAAGGTCGTGATGTGATGCTCACAGTGTTGAACTGGAAGAGGTAGGTATGGCTTTCACACTGCTGTAGAGGTACGTTCCTTTTGGACACTACATGTCCGTCAGAACTGGCTGTACGGCTGTGGCGGAAAGGTTCTGAAAATAAAAGCCCTCTGCCACGCACATTGAGCAAGTCCGGGTTCTGGAATTTGGTTTGGTGTGTCCTATCATTATAGTCAAGTTTAGGTGAAGAAGGAATTGGAGTTGTTTGAAGAGATTATGGATTCAAAAACTAGAACCATCTGCCCTTTGAGCCAAGATACCAATTTGTGACATGGAAAGGTATGATATGAGTTTTTAAACTAATTTATTGTATTTATATAAGAATGTATGGCTTCAGAAAAGCTCAGTGCAGCACGAATTGTTCTCTCCTCTGCTTTATGCTCACAACATCACTGAGTTGGACTTAAGTTCTGATGTGGGCATGTTGCCGCTGCACTGGCCCCTCTGCCAGATCAGGCTGCCTCATGGTCACAGGTGGCCTTGGAGAGGAATTTCACAGCTGCACTTCTGTCCCCCAGAGACTGCTTTCTACACATCTCTATGCTTAACCTCAGAGGTCTCCTCACCCTTCTTGCACAGGCACAGCAGGCTTACACTCAAAATGGCTTGTTTCACCATGGTGGGGGCCCAGTTTACTGTGCAAGAAGTGGCTTCAGATCTGCTTCTTGGGCACGTCATGGTATGCACCTTGCAGGGGGACTGAAATCCCTCCTTGTGCCCTCACACATCTCTGGCCCAGGGTGCTGATGCCCCTTCAAGGGGTCTTGACTGTAGACCTGCAGATTCTGATGCCCCTTCAAGGGGTCGTGACTGGTGCGTGGAGACATGGCCTCTCACACTCAGGCCAGCATATTATGTTGGCTCTCAATAAGAGCTCGGAGATAGTCTAAGAATATATTGTACCCATGGCTTCTTTGTGGCGGAGGGGATGATGTCAGAGCTCATTAGTTCAACATCTGCTTTACATTGTGTGGGATTCCATACAGTCCTGGTTCAACAACAACAACAAACCGTTGGCTGAAACACTGGGGAGTAGCTGCAGTCAGAGCACAGTAGCTCAGTTCTCCTTGCATACTTAGAATTCTCAGTACCTAGGAAATACACAGGCTGTATCATGCAAGTGTCGAAACATGCTTTTGTGGTAGTATTAAATCCCAGTTGCAAGAAGAGCCTCGTGATTTGGCAGGGCTGCTCACTTTATTTTGACAATCAAAAGGCCCAAAGACTTTGGCAGCCATACAAATTCAATTCTCATGAGGTCTTGAGGCGGGGGGGGGGGGGGGAATGGTAACGGAAGATTAAAGCCAGTTGAAGTGGTATTATGTATATTATGGCATCACTTGAAGACGAGTGTAAAATACTGACAACAGAATTTGTTAATAAAAAAAACAAAACAAAGGTCACCGTAGAGAATGGCCTTTTTCCATCTGTTGCTTTTTAAATCATACCTGTCTTAAGTCCAAAACTGTTCCTCTGTTCCATGATAAATAAGAGCATAACTAGAACTCTATTTTAAATACTATTACCAGTAGAAACATCTCAGGAAGTGCTGATTATTATTTTACCAGCCCTTCTTCCCCCCGAAAAATAAGGAAATGGTTACTTCTTGAATTAATTTAGAGACACTCCTAGTCACTTTTTCCGCATTCCATGTCCCTTTCCTACCATGGTTCTAAAAACAAAACAATGAAGAGCGATACAATATATTGAAACAAGGGGATTGTTTCTCTTTAAGCAGTACAGTTGCCAAGTGGGCAGCAAAACGACTAAGTAAACCAAAGGCGGGAAAGGAAGATGGAATTTCTGCCTTAGGTTTGTCTTTCATTCTTTCCCGTTGACCCAAATTTCAGGATGCATTAATTAAATTCATAGTTGAAGTTCTTCCACTGAGAGAGTTTCTTCTAGTGCCATATATGGCGTTTGCAGAATTCGGTGGCCTATAGACACAAAGAGAAAAGAGGGCTTGTCTAAGAAAGTATTTTCTTAATCAAGAGTACATCTTTTTTTCTCCTCCCAAAAGTCTGCAAGCTCAAAAGTGCATCTCATTTTCAGCAAATAACTTGATTTTAGTTCAGGAATGAGGAACCCATAATATTGTTTAATTTAGGAACAATGGATTTCATATTTAGATGTTTCTGCACTTGGTCCCATAGTTTGCAATTAGTTAACATCTGGGCAGGTGCATCTGCACTTGCAAGAGGCATTTATAGCCTACAAGCACCCCCTGCCTGCCCAGATGTTAACTGATCACAAACTAGTTGTGGTGCACAAAATAGGGTACCACAAGCAACCCAACCCCAATTGTGAGTGGGCACTTACTTGGTGCATCCAGGAGGTGAGCACTTGCACATTTTCAAGTGCTAGAGATCACCTGAGGTACCATACAAGCTCAGATGATCCCTGACGCAACTGTGCATGCACAGAGCATTATTATCACCATGGCAACAATGCCAATGCATGTGCAGTCACAGTAACACAGGGTGCTGCGACCAAAATGGTGGCGTCCTGCGGAGGATCAGATGTGTGACTGGATCCAGGGAAGTGTCCAGTCTCACAGGGCTTATGCTATCACGTACTAGCGTTCCCTAGTGCAAACACTAGCACACATTAGTCTCTTCTACATCTTTCCCATCCAATGGACAGGAAGGCAAGTGCAGAAACACCCTTTAACTCCACTCATCTATTGCCTTGATTTGTTCATGAAAAACTGAATGGACTTCGCAGTATTCCACTCCCTTAATGGCCTACTTCATCCTTAGCAGACAATTACTAGCACAAGAAGAGTGTTTCTTTCAACTGCTTATTACTTTCACAACATGCTTTCTGTGTTCAGTGATAATGTTGATGATCACACAGATCGTTCACTGCAAAAGAGCCTCCACCTTTTTGAAAGAAGGATAGTAATCCATTGGCACACAAAGGAATGTACAATCAAGCTTAGCTTTCTCCACCACATGAACAGGAAAGTCCTGGCGGAGTGGTGGAATGTTCTGTGACCTCACGAGAAGAACTTTATTTGGAAAACTTAAATTTTGCACTTTGCCCTTTGTATTTTCATGCCACAAGTGTTACATTTATGCCAGTCATTACTGCATCAACTCATGGTAAAGGAGGCATGATGAAAAATTTTGATGAGCAGGTAACAGGAAGTATTGAAATCAATTTCTAGAAAGGCATTTTGTTTAGTCCAGTGGTTCTCAACCTTCCTTATGCCACGACCCCTTAATGCAGTTCCTCATGTTGTGGAGACCCCCAACCACAGGGGTGGGGCAGCTCAGGTGAGGATGGGGCAGGAAGGCAGGAGACTCGTCACGACCCCTCTGAAAGGGTAGTTCGACCCCCAAAGGGGTCGTGACCCACAGGTTGCGAACCAATGGTGTAATCGTTTTTGATATATCTATGTTGGAAAAAAGTAACTGGTTTCTAGGTGACTTCTATTTTTGTCAGCAACATTTGCCTGCTGTGCGACCACAGTGCTCTGTACTTACCTGGCACTTAACTGCAGATTCGGCATTCTTGCACCAGTAGGAAGGGCCTTGTGCACACGTATCCATGCCCTGAGGATGGGATTCAGAACAGACTCCGATCTTCTGCAGGGTGAAAGATAAAATAAAAGGATAACTTTCAGCCTACTGCTTCTTCCACTTCCCCTTTCCTGTTACTGGCCTTCAACTTCTTAACTGTTATTTCTCAAAGCAAGAGAAAGGTGTTTTGCGAGCTGCTTTGAGATTTCAGATACTATGGCCCTGTCCCCAAGCAATTTAAAGCCCTCTAAACATCTTCTTTTGCCTCCAAGCGCCCCCATGCCCAGCTTTTCAATGAGCTTCCAGCGCTACAAAAGGAGGAAAATCCGCGACAAAAAAGTGCACTTTAAAGAAGAGTTCCAGCGCTCTTTTTGGAAGTGGCGGGTTTTCCTGGCAGCATTTACCATGGGGACACTCCATGGCAAAAGGGGCGGGGATTGCTGCCTGCACACACAGCCATAAAACATTCACACATCTCCCAGAAGTGCAGCAGCTTCCCTTCCTTTCCTTTCCTTTCTAAAGGTCAGAATTTCAAAGAGCCAGAATTGCGGAGAATTGCAACATTGTTATCAGGTGTGAAGTGGGTGGATTGCAACATTGTTATCAGGTGTGAAGTGAGTGGATTACTACAGTCACATTGCTGTATAGGGTGGATTTTGACAGTGATCAGAGGGAAAGTGTTGAGAGTGAATGAGCGAATGATCGCTGGCTGCAGCCACTGCCTTTTCAGCACGGGAAGCCATTTCAGGGGGCGGAGATCTGGGAGACTAACAGAGAACCAATGGCTATTTTTCCTTTGGACTTGTGGGGGTTTTCTTCCTGATTGTGGCCGCGCAGAGCGCAGTCCCTCCCCGTTCCCGCCGGCACCATATCAACAAGAGAGGGGGGCGGGGAGAAAAAGACGTGGGCAAAGAAAACACAGCTCCCATGGGGACAGAAGGTGTGTTTAAAATGCGCATTTTGCTGAGCCACATGTGGACGCTTATTCCGGAACTGCATGGCACTTTTAAAGTCCGCTTGAATAGAGTGATGTTGGAGAGAAACTAGAGAGGCAAATAAGTCGTTTGGGGATGAAGCCTATGTGGAACCAAAATGCCTTAAATGAATAAATAAGTGGTTCCCTAACCCCATGTAGTCACATAAACATTATTGTATACTTACAGTACACACAAAGGTTGGTTGCATCATCTGTACCAGGAGCATAATGGCAGCCGGTTCATATTCTACCACTAACTGGTCACACTGTAACAAAGAAAAAGAGGTGAGGCTTGATCTCAGTTAGATTCGGGGCACAAAGAACAAGATGGACATAAGAAGGATTTCAGTAGCTGTCATCCGCATGACAGCCTGTACCTGTTCCACCTGGCCACCCAGCAAACGAAAGTAAGTATATTGATTAAACTACTTAAGTTGAGTCTTAAGGCCCTTTCTGCACTGGGCCTTATTCCAGGTTATAGCTGCCTCCAAACCTGATCAAAAGCTGTGCAGTATTTTTCATGACTGCAGCGGCAACATAGGATTCAATTGAAGTTAAAAGATGCTGACATTTTTGTTAACTTCGCTCTTTCTGGTGAATACTGCACCCAGCCTGGCCTTGGAGCCCCCACCCCCCACCTTCAGAGGGTCTGGGAATTTGGGGGACTGGAGGGTGGGCTTAGCACTGGAGGCTCGTGAGGGACGGAGGACCTGATCTTGGGATATTTATTTATTGGGAGTTGTTTTAATAATGCTGCTGAGAATGTGGCTTTCTGATGTTCCGTTTGACCAGTTGGGGGAGACCTGAAGGGATGGTGGCTGCTTCTCCTTGGGGCTTTACGGGGCAACCCAGGGGATGCAGCGGTCAGGCTGTGGGTCAAAGCATGGTGACTGAACGGCTTGCCTCCAAGAACTTTCTCATCCACCTCTCTGTGATTTGAGTTCCACCTCTTGCTCTAGGAATACTGCACCGGTACTGAGGGTGATGGAGCATCCTGTTTGGCAAACAGGAAGCCGCACTGCGGGGATAGAACAATTTCCAATTGACCTGGCTCACGGAATGGAAGCAGCTGCACGATTCCTGTGCAGCTTCCCATTGTTACATCTGTCGGACATGAAGTCACTTTGCAGGAACAGCACAGCTTTACTAGAGTTCGGAGGCAGACTATATCTTGATGCGGACCACAGCAGGCCCAAAATAAGGCCCAATGCAGACAGGGCCTATGATTTTAAACTGAATGAAGTAACTAAGATTAAATCACTTCATTAACTTCGCAATCTGACTTCATATCATCTAGAACATGCATATGGAGGTCTCCTGTTGTAAAGAAGAGAGACTTTCAGCAATGGATCATATTTCCTGCTATAGAAAACTCACTTTTCCATCTATATCTTCCCATCCACCCATCCACCCACCCATCCACCCATCCATCCATCCATCCATCCATCCATCCACCCACCCACCCACCCACCCATCCATCCACCCACCCACCCATCCACCCACCCACCCATCCATCCACCCACCCATCCACCCACCCATCCAATCTGTCCCACATATTCCTTCCCAACTTATGGACACATCTTATATGACAGGAAATAAAAGTAATCCCGTCATTGTAGCAAGATCTGTTTCCTAATCAGTCACAACAGGTTCTGATCCAATTAGTGTTATATGCAGACCTAAGATTTTTGCTCCTAATATTCCCTAAAAGCTGTATATGCATCATGCACAGGCCATTATATCAATCATGTCAAAATTTTGCAATACTCCCAATCGTTTTCTAATTCTGAAATTACAATGAAAATAATCCTGGATAGCAACTGTATAAATAATGACACTGATCTTATTGTGTGTTTAGTATTATTTTTATAGTTATTGGTAATGTTTTACTACCAGACTTCATTTTAATCCTGTCACAATGATACAAATGCTTCCGCATTAGTATCATGTGTCTCAATCTATTGATTTACGTACTACATATGTATGGCTGCCCAATAAAAAGTTCTCTTGATAGGCTACAACCATGAGATGGATTAAGATAGAAATATAAAAATATATCAACAAAATTAAAAGCAGTAAATTAAAACTTAAAGAAAATCTGTCCATCGCCTTTGAGGTATTTGGCAACAAAAATGTACATAAACCTGCAAAATGGCCACAGGGTTTGGCACACAAAATGAATGAAATCTCTTCCTTTGTCTCCTCTTGGGAGATGTCAGATCTTTTTCTCACTAGACTTTTTCTCAGCTACTCAGAATACTTACTGGATAAACCAAAGCTTCTGGCAGTAACTGGCAGCCTCTAGCAAGCACACTTCCAATCTGTTTCTGTGTTTCATTTTTCAATAGCTCATCATCAATGTATTTAATCACAATCTTACACAGATGGCAAGGCTCACTTGCGTTGTATTCTAAAATACTTTGGGGAAGCTCCTGCACAGGTACACTGTCTGTGGAAAGACAGAGGGCTATTAGAGAACTGGAAGCATAGAAATTCATGTTTTAGTTTGTTATGTCTTATTTTTAAATATTTGCAGCCTTAAAAAATTAAAACCATCAGCTAAATAAACAGTATTGGATCGATATAATCTGTCACAAACCACAGCAAGTTCAGCAGTAGCTGTTAAAAATAAAAAGGAAAGGAAAACATTAAACATAAGAGGAGCCCTGCTGGATCAGGCCACAGCCCATCTTTTCCAGCATCCTGTCCCACACAGTGGCCCACCAATTGCTCATGGGCATCTCAAGCAGAAGACAAGGGCAAACCTTCACCTGCTCTCAAATCCCAGCTAATGGCCTTAAAGGCATCCTGTCTCCCTACAACCAGCCTGAAAGATATACCTAGGCATCAATTCTAGTAGCCATTGATACACCTATCACCCATCAACTTGTCTAACCTTTTCTTAAAGCCATCCAGGCTGGTTGCTGTTATCACCACTTCTGGCAGCAAATTCCATAGACTGATGACCCTCTGGGTGAAGAAATACTTCCCCTTGGCTGATCTGACTCTCCTACCCATCAGCTTCTGGTTCCCTGGTTCTCATGTTGATAGAGAAAATATTTTTTTTCTATCCACCTTTTGCATGCTATGCATGATTTTATATACTTTAATCAGGTCACCTCTTAAACGCCATCTTTCAAAGCCAAAGAGGCCTGGATGTTGCAGTCTGATTTCGTAAGGGAGGTGTTCCATCTCCTTAATCATTCAGCTTTTCCAGTTCCACAATATCCTTTTTGGGGTGTGGTGCCCAGAGGCCTATTCACACTATGGCCTCTAGTGCATAATTAGTGAACCTCTGGTGAAGAGCATACACACACAAAGTAGGCTGTTACAGCCTCCAAGCGCACCCACCCTCACCAGAAGTGCACTAATTGTTGATTAGGTGTGGAGCATGAAATCGTGCTCCACATGTTAACCAGCATTAACCAGAGACTTACCTCAAGTGTCTGGGGCAGAAGCATTCATTCTTCCACTGCTCTGGGGTTGGTTGAGATGCCACGCAAGCATGCTGGCACCTTGGATTACCATAGACGCAACAGTGCATACACAGAGTGTCCGAGTTGTCAAGGTGATGGTGCTGATGTATTCGCAGTCGTGGAGGGCGCCACAGCCAAAATGATGGCACCCAGAGGAGGCCCGTGTCCCATGACCAAAGTTGACTAGCACTCCAAGTACAAACGCTAGTCAACGTTGGTTAATTGTGCTCCTTTTCCATCCATCGGATGGGAAGGGAAACGCAAAAATGCCCCAGAATTGTACGCAATATTCCAAATGTGGCCTCACCATAGATTTATAAAGAGGCAAAATGACACTGGCTGACTAGTTTTCTATTCCCTTCCTAATTATTCCTAGCATTGAATTAGCCTTTTTTTTTACCACTTCTGCGCACTGGGCTGGCACCTTAATTGAGGTTCCACCAGAAACGCAAGATCCCTTGGCAAAGAATATTATTGATAGTGAATATGGAGAAAAAGAATTAACAACCTTTTTCTCGAAAATGGGTGCCACCACGAAGAAGACTCTCTCAGATCACAACCTACAAAACTACACAGAATAAATTATCTGATAAAAACCTTAAAGAGCAGATTCATACAGGACTAGAACAGTATAAAACATTTACTTGAGCCCACAGAGTGCAATCTGTCCTTTAACGTACCAGAGTTCAAAGACATAACTTTAGGGCAAAGCTTCAACATTATGCATATAACTTCTGGTTTAGTGGCATCCACAAGCATAACAACAACAGCTTTTCCATAGGAGTTAATAAAATCCTTGCACTCGTCGTAGACTTCGTAGGGCAACATATAGCAGACCTTTACGAGCTGATGGACTATTTCCTCCTGAAACATAAAGGTAAAAAGATTGTCTAACTGGAAAACTATTTGGTCAATTCTTTCTCTTATGAACAGGAAAAATGTTATCAGTGAACTTAATAACCATGATGGAGTGGCCATGGAAAAATGGTGTTGTGAATATTCAGTATTTAGTTGAAAATGCCATTTTAAGAGTTTCAGGGAGCCACCAAACACCCTTAAAGGGTGCGGTCCCATGCAAGTTTGGTACGGTTCTGAACATGGGATCAGCAAGGAGCGTCCCCATGTGTTTTGGAGTTGGCCTGCGAAAAGCGTGCCAAATCCCCCCAAACCATGCCAGAAGGGTGCCAAATTTGACACCTGAAAAAACAAGTCTCAGCATGGTTGGGGGACTAGCACGCATTGCTTAGCGAGCCGGGACCGCGCATGGGGACTATCGCGGGCTATGGGGAGGAGATTGGCACTCACGTCATTGGGAGGTGGGGTTTGCTTGCTGTCCCTGCCCTGTGCATTGAAGATCGCAGCCGCTGACTTTTTAAAATGCCAATCACAAAGGCAGGCTGGATAATGGCTTAATTTTTTTAAAAAATTGCATTTCCATGAAAGTAATCCCAACCCCATTTCACGAATGCCAAGGCAGGCTGCACAATCGTCAAGGCAATCATAAATAAAGGCTTGATTTTCTGCCTTTTAAAGTTGATGGGCATTCTCGCGGTTCCCAGAGGAGCGGAGGTGCGCAAAAGTGCTCAAGTGCCTAACTGCCTCTAAACCTCGTAGTGGCTTTCGGTCTTTTAAAATTATTTATAAATTTATTAATATGAATTAAGTTTTATTTTAACTTTTTTCCATGCCTCCCAGCCCAGTCCCGGCTTTCAGTGCCACTAAGGGATGGGGGATGCGGCACAGGGGTAGGCTGATGTCAATCTGCCTTCCAATGAGGAGAGAGGGGGCGGAGAGGAGAGGAGGGGGCACTGCACCCCTGTGCCAGGGTTTGGCACAGTTTGCATGGAGATGCCTCCACCTGCACCCAACCCATACCTGTCCTGCATTGCCCAGAATGACATGGGGATGCCCAAGACTCGTTCTCGGGCCTGCACCCGGCCCAAGTGAGCCCAAACAGTGCCCAAAAAGCACCAAACGGCTTGCATAGGGACACAGCCAAAGTTTCACAGCCAATGCATTGCCATCACTCATCCATGGTGGCAGCTCAGCAGCAGGGAAAGTGTGAGGTAACAAGCTGCTGATTATCCCGCAGCTTTTAACTTGGCAGTTTCCCTTGCACGCTGCCAGGATTTGGCGGAGTAGCAATTATCCCATCTTAATGACAGGCAGTGGCTGTGCGCAGGGACTTTGGAGTATTAAGGGTGTTCGGAGGCACCCACAGTTCCCTACAGTCAAAAAAGAAAAACTTCATCTCCCAGTTGTTCTTCTGCCTCTTATGCAACATTCAAGGCTGTATTTATTCAACTATAAGTGCATCTGTGTTTCCATACCAACTTGTCACAAGTGGAAATTAGGTGCCATTTCAGTTCTTCTTAGGCTGCTTCCCCATGCATTCCATTTAGTCGGAATTGGACTATTTTTAGTCCAAATGTGGGGCCGAGTTCAAATTGTGCCTGTCCCCATGTGATTGTCAATAATGTGGGCTCTATTCAAATTTGGCTGTCCCCAAGCAAACTGCACTAAACCCTAAATCATTTGTTTTCTGCCTCCCTCTCTCTTGATAGGGAGCCAGTTTGATGTCACCAACCTCTGTACCACCCACTGTAGCAAGGGAGGGAAGGAGCACTCCTCTGCTAAACTGCCTCTGAACATTATAGCGATCTGGCTTTTTAGCTGTCAAACTTCGGAAGCTGATTGCCGGTGATCGGGGAAGTGGAGTGGAATAAGGGTTGCAGGAAGAGAGTCATGGGACAGCGAGAGCCAGATGACCCCACTCATCGCTGCATCTCACCTCTCAAACTGGGGCACTCAGTTCTTTTACATTTGGCCGGCAATCGGATTGTGAAGAGAGATTCGTTTCTGTCCTGTAACCATTTAAAAATGCCCAGCAGTTGCAATCCCCAATGCACAGGACAGGAACAGTGTGAAACCCCATCTCCTGATGATGCCAGAGTCAATCTCCTCCCCAAATAGCCCAGGATTGTCCCCATGCGCGGACTAAGGTCACAAAATAATGCAGACTCTGTTCCCAAACCATGAGGATAACAGTTTTCTTCAGGACTAAATTTAGAATGGATTTGGGCAATTCGGTTAGGGGGCTTTGCATGGGGACATTCCTTACTGAATTCAGATTCAATTCGGATTATACAGTGCATGGGGATAAGACCTTAATGAAGAAACCCAGGGTTGGTGATTCATTTTCTCTTCCACTAGCTGTTATATGTTCCCCCCAAAATTATTTTATTTTATTTAAGAATTTATAGCCCACCCTTCACCAAAAGGTCCCAGGGCTGGTCACAGTAGTAAAATATATATATAAAACACTAAAGAATATTTGAAATATGACCTTCCCTCCCATCCATTCACCATCCCTGACAGGAAAGCACCCAAAGAGAGCTAATCATCAAAGACGTAGACGAAGAGGTATATTTTAACCAGCCCCCCAAAACCATACAGTGTAAGTGCCTGGCAAACCTCAAGAGGGAGGCTGTTCCAGATTCTGGGGGTCACCACAGAAAAGGCTCTTCTGCTTGTCCCTATCCTCCTCTTCTCTGAGAGAAGAGGAACTACAAGAAGGCCCTTATCCTGGGATCTCAATACACAGGCAGGTAAATATGGGAGAAGGTGCTCCTCGGATACCCAGGGCCCAAGCATCATCACCTTGAATGTATTATTTTATTTCCATTTTTATTCCACCCTATACCCAAAGGCCTCAGGCAGGTTACAGCAATAGAAACAAAATATAAATAAATACACTAAAAATAATAATTGCCTAAAAAAGGGAAGGGGAAGCTGTTTTCAGGGTAAATAGGTGCATGTTCAGTGATTGCCTGAACATGGAAAAGGCAGGAAACTGGCACAGGAATTACAAATGCCAATCATAAACTCTTCCACCCCATTTCCCAAAAGAGAATAACTGTTCAGCTTACATACTTTTGAAATGTTGCTCTGCAGCATTTTCTCTGCTGACTCAATAACCATCTTGCATACGCTACAAACAACATCAGGCTTCTTTTCACTTAAAATTTTCTGGAAAAAAAAAGATATAAGGTATTTTTTTAAAAAGGAATGGGACAAACAGTAAAATGTATTTACTAACCAAGAGAAAGGAGAGGTGAGTGTGTCTGGGGGAGGAGAGGGAATATAAAAGTAACATGTATGAAACATTTAACAATTTCTGTCACTTAAGCAAGATATACTTTCACTCTGAATTAATTTCATTTGCCATTAGTAACATCATCACTTAGCTAAATTTATATATAATACAGCAGTGATATGACACTATTTGCATTCTGTTCATAGTTAGATAAGTTCATCTATATAAATAATACATGAAAATCTGTCCACCTATTTATTTTGTTTGCTCTTAAATAATGCCGCATCTGACAGATCCAAAGGTTTTGGAGAACAGAGCAGAAATATTTACAGAGAAAGTGCCAGTTTGAATCTTCTGCTTAAAACACACTGGGCCCAAGCCAGCAAAAACACTAACAAGGTCCAATAAGGCAACAGATGCTAAAATTTCTTGCAACTAGCATTGCCTCAAAAAATTCAATAGTTTTTCAAAACTCATTTTGCTTCTCTAGCATCACTGATATGGCTCTAGCTGAAGTCTCTGTAGTCTGTATGCTTTTTTATGTTTGGCATTTCGCCACATACAGCATAGGGACAGATGACAGATGTATCAGTGGCTACTAGAATGGATGCTTAGGTATATCTTCCAGGCTGGGGGGACAAGCAGGATGCCTCTAAGGCCATGGGCTCGGATTCAAGAGTGTGTGAAGGTTGCCCTTGTCTTCTGCTTGAGATGCTGATAAGCAATTGGTGGACCACTGTGTGAGACAGGATACTGGACTAGATGGGCTGCGGCCCAATCCAGCAGGGCTCCTCTTATGTTCTTTAGTTCTAGGGCCTTTTTGCATTAGCTCTGGTGGGACAGCAGGAGGTTGGTCCCACACAGAGGATACACACTGCACAGAAGCAGCTCCAGGGGTGCCAGAGTGTGTCCTGTGCATATAGCTATAAAGCACCAAAATGTGCTCTACAACCATACTAGCTGCCAGATAGTATATGCTGGCATGGTTTTGTTAACACCTCTTCTGGGTGAATGGAGTCTGGGGGCAGGGCAGGGCAGCTGTGCTTGTGTGCCGTGTCGCCTGATTGCTACAGCAACAGTGTTGTGCGTGCCTGTTCCTGTGTCGAGGTGATCTGCGCTATTGCACTGACCCAGCACTTGGAAAAGTCGTGGGTACATTCTTGATATGTCAGGCATCGCAAGCTGTGGATGGCCAATGCATCCTTATTTTATTTTTATTTATTTTATTGCATTTTTATCCCACCCTGTACCCAAGGGTCTCAGGGCAGGTTATGACATATAAAATGAACACATTAAAATCAATAACATATTAAACATATTAAAACCACGACAGTGTCTGAATGTGGGGAGGAAAAGGCTGTTCCTTTACTTAGCCAAAGGCCAGGGTAAAGAGGTTCGTCTTCACAGCTCACCTAAACACAGAGTGACGGTGCCTGACACCCCTCAGGAGGGAACCCAATCCACAGTCTGGGAGCCACCATCGAAAAGGCCCTATCCCAGGTGTCCACCCCTTTTGCTGCTGTGAGTGGTGGGACAACCAGGAGGGCCTCTCCTCCAGATCTTAGGGCACGGGCAGGTCCGTAGAGATTTGGGGCCCAAGTCATTTAGGGCCTTACAAGTCAAAGTTAACACTTACTCAGCCTCCATGCCAGGCAGAAGTGCAAAAAGGCCCATGTAGTGTCTGCTGTGCTATTCTTCTTCATCTTAACAAGAGCAAAACTGTCAGCAGCAGAGCAGTAGGGGAAGCTGTTTCTCTTACCTCTGTACTATAAAAGTCACGTGGATGGTTAACTGGGGTCAAAGCATGAAGAGGCTCAGCTTTTGCAGAATCACAGAATCCAGCTTTACTGCAAATGTTCTCTGATTGCTGGAATGACAGAAAAAGATTGTTAAGACAAACAAAGCATTGACTCATTTCTCCTAATCAGTTTTAACTAGTTGTTTCTTTGGATAGCATCATCCCCAGCTTTAACTCTTTAAAGAGAACAACGACAATCACTTTTCATATTCTGAGAACCGTTTGGTCAGCACAGAGTGGTTGGTTGGTTACAGCCCTGAGGGGGTAAATCTGAAGTGGCCATTTAGCTATAAATTGGAACTTCTGGGTTTAACCTTTGTTGTCCTCGGCTTTAAGAATCACACAGCATTACAAGCTGAGGGAATCAAATGCTAAAAAGAGAGGTATTCTCCTCGCTTCTCCAAAACAAAGAATCTTCTCCAAATCAAAGAACCATTAAAATTTTGATTTTTCAGCATTTTTCAAGTGAGGTGCCTCTAGTGGCAAGATATATATCAGGATTTTCTTAACACTATATTAGGAATGCCTTGAACATTCCCAATATAGAGCCAATCGCAACACTCAAAGAGTGTGTTGCAATTCTGTTATGGAAAATCCATCAATGACACCTGAGGCCTTTTCACACTTAGGCCAGTAGTGAATAATTAGGGAACTTCTGGAGAAGGGCAAGCGCCCCCTGCCTGCCAGAAGTTCCCTAATTATTCACTAGCCTTACCCAGGGACTTACCAAAAGTGTCCAGCGGCAAGCATCTGCACCTCTTCCGGTCCTCCAGGGTTGTCTGAGGTGCCACGCAAGTGCACTGGAATTTTGGATGACCATAGATGCAACTGCGACTGTGTGTGCATGTGCGCAGAGCATTGCCATCATCACGGTGACGATGCTGACACATGTGCAGTCACAGAGGGGGCCACAACCAAAATGGTGGTGCTCTGGCGAGGAACAGCCCTGGGATCAGTCACAAGTGAGTGACCAATCGTGCAGGGCATGGGCCGTAGTTACCTATGGTTTCCTGTATGTGATGAGCAGCTTTCATGATCAGGCCAATTGGGGTTACCGGAAGCCAGCCAAGCATAAGAAAGCCAGCAGAATGAACGGGGCAGGTGCTTGGCTTGCTTCCAGTTTTCCCAGTTGGGCTGATTGCAAAAACTGTTCACCAGATGTGAAGGTAAGCAGAGGGTTGCTCCTTATACATGGTGAGATACAGCAAGAGGCAACCACCAGAACTTGTTAAATCACATATTGCCTCTTGTTATCTGGCAGCAACCTGGGGAACTTTGAATGAAGAGTCATCAGAACTATTGTGAAGTTCCTCTGTCTAGTTGGCATTCAGAATAGGCATTATGTACCCCTTCCCTTGTAATGCACCCTTAGCTTTCCTTCAACCTCATGCATACTTCAGTCAGACAAAGCTGGTTACACCTTGCCTCCAAAATATTTGAAGTGGGAGTCACATCTCTGTGGTTTGGCTGAGGGAAAGGCTATTTATATGGCCACATCCATAGCTGGTTCGGTTTCTTAGGTACTTCAGCCTGCCAAATCTTTTTCTTTCTTAGCTTCCTCTCATTCACTTAGGGCCCTTTCACACTTACTTGACATATGTGGCATAGTAATACCGTACCAGTCAGGTATGCATAGCAGCAGCCATCTACACTTCAAGTGCTGAAAAGCCCTGGATCAGGCCAACAGCACTTGAAGTGTGAATGGTCATGCCAAGCAGGCCAAATTGCCTTGACAACATCTGTGGCAACAACTGGCACGTGCTCAGATGTTGCCGTGGCGATCTGGATGCTGTGTGCAACTTCACAGCTGCAGTTTTGACACCACATGCACTTGCCATGCTGCACCTGGAGGACAGTGTGGATGCTGCTGTTTGGGAAACAGCTAACCACTCCTGGTTAAGCTGTGGACAGCTTTTTAGGCATCCACAACTTGTTTGCTCCAGGAAAGGGTCATCCCACTCTGGATAGCGGTAGTGACAGTGGTG
The DNA here is from genome assembly GCA_023333525.1 of Aspidoscelis tigris stejnegeri. NCBI lineage: Eukaryota > Metazoa > Chordata > Lepidosauria > Squamata > Teiidae > Aspidoscelis > Aspidoscelis tigris. The sequence goes on from JALMGA010000002.1 coordinate 101,439,915, forward strand.
TCGTCAGAGTGGAGACCGGCCTGACTAATAAGCAGACTGGCACTCATGACCAGATAAGTGTGAACAGGCCCTTATATTTCAAGACCCACTGGAAAATAAAAAAAGAATGTGTCAGCTCACATACAGCAAAGCAGTAATATTTTGGGCAAGGGAAGAAGAAGAAGAGTTGGCTTTTCTACCCCACTTTTCTCACCCATTTAAGGGGACTCAAAGCAGCTGACAAAGCTTTCTATTCTCACAACAGAACACCCTGTGAAGTAGGTGAGGTGGTGAGATCTCAGAAGAGAGCTGTGACTAGCCCAAGGTCACCCAAGTGGCTTCATGGGGGAGGGTGTAATCAAACCCGGTATACCCAGATAAGAGTCCAGCTCCTTAACCACTAGACCAAACTGGCTCACGCAAAGTGTGCAGGCTGGACTTGGCTACCTTGCCTGAATGATTTACCTCATCGCCCAGTTGGGTTAAGACTCTAATGTTAGCTACCAGCACTCATTTGGCCAAGTCTCACTTCCGTCTGACGCCCTCACCCTGAATTATTATTTTAATAGCATCTATACAGTTAAAATGTCTTACCCGTCTTTTATTTTACTATCCTTATATTTAATATTAAAAGTAATTGGAGTTCTCAAAGAATGGCTACAATACTGTGCCAGCAGAACTTGCCACTGTAACAAACTTACCAACAGGTTTATCAGCAGTTGCACAAAAGCATACGAGTATTCAAAGGCATACTTCTTACACTATGGGAAAAGAAAAAGAGAAGGAAAAAAAACCAGCTCCAGGAATTTAAACACAAGGTGAACACACAAATGTCATCCATGTTGACAGAATCTGAATATTCAAGTGGAATACTGGAATTCTTACCAGTTCAATCCCTTGCGGATTACAGGAATCTACTCCATGTAAGACCTAAGCACTAGCTCAGCGGTTCTCAACCTGTGGGTCGGGACCACTTTGGGGGTCGAACTTTCAGAGGGGTCACAATGAGTCTCCCGCTGCCCTTTCCACCCCCTCCCAGCTGCCCCACCCCCGTGGTTGGGTGTCTCCACAACATGAGGAACGGAATTAAGGGGTCGCTGCATTAGGAAGGCTGAGAACGGCTGTACTAGTGTCGTAACATATCCAGTTCTCAGGACATGTCTCCACTTATTTTGGGGGAGGGCATGCCTTGGAAAAATGTCTAAGTTTGTGCATCTCATGGTGGTGCATTCTGGGGGGGGAGGAACTGGGGCGCTTCTAAGGCCATCTGCTGGGACTCGAGAGCAGGAGAAGGTTTGTCCTTGTCTCTGCTTGAGATGCCCATGAGCATTTGGTGGGCCACTGTGTGCGACAGGATGCTGGACTAGATGGGCTGTGGCCTGATCCAGCAAGGCTTCTCTTATGTTCTTATGTTGCCTCATGGTGAACACACCATCTCATTCTGGGGACATGATTGCCATTTGAGGCACCTTTTCAGGAAGATGCAAGTTCCTGTTTTTGCCACAGGGACCTCAAATCCCCACATCAGTGATGCCTCTGTGCTCCAAAATGGAGATGTGGAGGCACATTTTGGAAGCTGTATTTCCCACAGAGTGGAGACCTGGCCTCATACTCCTTCCATTTTGACAGGGGGAAACAGATGGACAAGCGTGGACAAACGAGGACTCCTTCTTTGAAACAGTTTTTAAGATCATCAGGCTTATTGCTTTGCTTCATGCAGTTCTTAGGCTGCGTTCACACCTGTGTTTTAATCCATTAACATTTAGGTGTGAACACACCCTTACAGAACTGAGTATCATTCCATCCACAAATCCTGGGCATGGCCCCAGCATTCCAACAATAAATGAAGAATCAATTATAACTCCAGAGGCAGCTAGGAAAGAACTAAAATGGGACTATTAGTGGTTCTTTTAGATTAGGCTTCTTCAACCTGGTGCCCCCCAGATGTTTCTAAATTGCAGCATCCATCAAGCATCAGGCAGAGGAATGCTTGCTGGGACTGATGCAGCTGGAAACTAAACATCTAGAAATGAAAACATCTGAAGCAAAATTATATTAGCCTTTCATAAACCAATGAATTCCTAAAAAGCCAATCTGTAAAATTAACCTATGCTTCAAGAGTACTAGCATTACTCAAGAGTATTCATTTATTCAAAAATTGATTTCTACTTCCCAAAATGTCTTCTTTGAAAATCATGCCTTCCTCTTCCCTTTTTATTATGGGTCACTAGAAACCTTCAGAGGGAAAAGCCAGTGTGATAACAGGGCACTTGTCTATGTTAGTACAATCAAAACTTTGTTGTAATTTGAATAAAGCAGTAAAGGTGCTTACTTCATCTACTGATTTAGGATCCAAGTGCTCACACTGTTGTCTTGCATAAGCAGCAAAGGTTTGGAGAAGGTACGAACTGCTCCTGATAGTTTCCTGCATCTCAGCAACCACTTGGGTGCAATCTGTGCAGGTGTTCTGTTGGTTCTAGTGGAAAAAAGGTTAGAAGGACAAATATAGGATTAATAGGTCCTCAAACTACTTCTTCTGAAGCTTCTCCAATGACAGAAGATTTATATACAAATGTCAGTGGCTGCATCTACAGTGCCTGTCAGGGAAGCATTCCTATCTGTTTTGGGCCTGCAGACCACACCTGGAGCAAGAAATCCATCATTGGAGACACCTAAGGTGTAGGTGTGAGAAATAAATCTGATGGAAGATCACACGCTCATTCTCTCCTCATCTGCCACTATGCAGAGTATCAGGGGCAGAGAAGGTAAATTACCGGGTGTTATTGGAAATGTCCATCATCTGAGACCACTTCTGGTCCTGTGCTAAAAGCACCTTGTGGAAACATCACAGCTGCAGAACCTGTGTTCCACGTCTTCAAAGGCTCTGAGGTTAGGAGGTGCTGTCATGTGATCAATGAGCGCCTCACCTCAGCAGTGGCACTAGAGCTTCTGGCCACTATGACAATTCTGGGTGAGGAACACAAATATGTGTCTCCCCATCAGTGTTAGTGAAAGAGAACAGCTGTCACTCTCTTCTCATGGCAAGCTCTGATAAAATATTAGCACTAAGAGAGGGTTAGGGAACCCCAGAGCATACAGCATTCTGCTAAGACCACCTGAGAGCCAGCAAACACCCTCTGAACTATCTGCAGGGTGAGCGAAAGAACACTGAGAAAGAACCCATGCTCAAACACTCTTAGGCTGCATCCGCACGGCATGCCTTAATTTGGTTTAACGAAACCAAAATAACTTAACCAGAACGAAACTGTCTCCACTGGCTTTCAACTTGATCTGTGTCAAGGGCATCCCGCCGACAACCTTATCTCGGATTCAATCTTCGGAGGCCCCACGGCAAGTCCTCCCTGCCCATTGCCAGTCAGGATTGTGCCCACCCCATTGCTGTTCCCTCCCAGGATCAGCCCCTCTCATTTAGTTCAAAGTAACAGAGATCAGACCTCTTCCTCATGGCTGTGCAGCTCTCCACCTCCTTTCCTCTGCACCACCTTTCCCTCCCCCTTTTCTTCCAGCTTTGTGCTCTTCCCTCATCACCCCCATCGAAGAAGTCTGGATCCCCCTTTCCCATCCATGCTTCCCTGGCGCCGAGAGACTGGGCTGGAGGGGACCGAGGGGCTTTTTTCATTGCTCAGGGCACACAGCAGCAGCAGTAAGTAAAGCCCCATTCCTTAAACATTAATACAGAATCTCAGCTGCTTCCCCCTCCTTTCACTTTCAAAGGTCTGAACTTCTGAAATTGCGCAAATTTGCAACATTGTTAATCGGGAGTGAAGGGGCTTTCTTGCTACACTGTAGCGCTCCTTTGTGAGGGCGCGGGGGGGGAGTAGCAAAAGTGTCTGATTTTATAGCTGTCATGAAAACCTGCCTGTGTGTGTGTGTGTATACGGGCTCGCTCCCTCCCCAGGAGGGGAAGACTAGCTAGGCTTTCTCCGGCCGGGCTCCCTCAGCCAAATTCTTCTTGCCCGCCCCAGGGGAATCCAAAACGCTGATAGCCTCCTCCTGCCCAATCCCCTCCTCTCCGTCTCTCCCCCCCCCCAAAAAAAATCTCCGCACGCACTCCGGAGCTGTAGCGCTGCTATGTGAAGTTCAGGCTTGCAAGAGAAAAAGCGATCCAAAAAAAGTTTTTGCTTCAGATCAGGCAGGGAAACACCCCCACCCCCCAATGACGTGCCCAGCATACGGACAGCCATTGGATACAGTGTGATTGGGGGAGGGACACCCTGAACATGGAATCTCATCCCTTAATACGGTACTGTCCACACAGTTAAAAAGGAAACACGTATCGACGCACGATTCGGAGTGAGACCTGTTGAAATCAGGATTTATTTCAAAACGGTTTAACGTGGTTTAACACGGAAATAGCGTGTTAAGCCGAACTGCTGTCTGAACTGGGAGAACTCAAAACGTTTTGAATTCGAGATAACGATGTCGTGCGGATGCAGCCTTACTGTTGCACTGTAGCCATACAATAGACTTATCAGTGCAATGATCCTATTAGAACAGTGGTTATCAACCTGTGGGTCGCAACCCCTTTGGGGGTCAATCTACTCTTTCACAGGGGTTGTTATGAAATAGCAACAAAAATAATTTTATGCTTAGAGGTTAGGGTTAGGTTGGGGGTCACCACAAAATGAAGAACTGTATTAAAGGGTTGCAGCATTAGGAAGGTTGAGAACCACTGCGTTAGAAGAAACTTCCAAGACACCAAAAATGGCTGAAAACTGGGATCATTTCCAGTGCAACAGAAAATCCCCCCCCCCATGCCATATCATTGGAGGAACTTTTGTTCCTCAGCTTTGAAGAGGCCGAGAGGGTGAGGTATGCTGTGCTCCTCACCCCTCAGAGGGAGCAAGTGCTCCCATCAGTAAGTTGCTGCTATGCACTGTGGTGTGAAAGTAACCTGAATTTCATTTGAGAGCAGCTTCAACATTCATTCTTCAGCACATGGCCCAATGTAACTTCCATTGCCTGTGCTCCGCTCACTCATCATTCAAACTGTCCTTAAGTGACCTTGGGTGTTTATCCACTGTGACTAGAAGTACCCATTAAGTACCCATTAATGGGTACAAAAATGCCATTAACTACCCATTAATGGGTCCTTAATGGGTACTTCTACTGACAGTCGAAAAACACCCCTTGTCTAACTTTGAAGGTTAGGCAAAGTTGGACTAGATATGGCCTACAAACATCAGGTGCTGTTGAAAAATACATAAGAAGATGACAGTGGAAATTGCATGGATTTGCCCACAGGAGGAAAGCGTGACTCAGTAGCATCTTCACCTTGATCCTTCCTTCATCAGCCCCAGCCACTAATCACCAAAGGCTGGATTAACCTGTATGTGGAATGTAAACAGCCAGCTCAGAAAAGAGATACAGTTGAGCAGGGCTGGATAAAAGAAGCCTGGATGGAGTAATGGCATACATGAAAGTGAGGAAGAGTGGCTAAGAGATCATCATATACGTTTAATGAAGTGAAAGCGAGCTAAACTGAACTCAATTTGCTACAGACAATAAATGATCTACTCAAGCAAATCCATGCAAACTCTACAACAGCCATTATGGAAACATTAATCCATGCTACTTTTAACAAATTGTTTGAAACTTTTAGAATGAATTTCCCAGATGCGACTACAGGAGTCCAGCAACCCAGCAAAATGCTCTTCAGCTCAATGGCTTTGTATATGACACAAATGCCTATTTGCTTCATCCCTACTATAACCATGCATGGAACATAATTGTGGAACTCCCAATAGAATTCTGAAATATCAAGGCAATATCCTGTAATATCATTATTACAGGAAATCCAACAACAATGAGAGGTCTCCCCTAATAGTGATCACCAACCTCTTTCTGCTGGGTCCCTTTGCGATTATTGCTCTTGCAAATACCTGGAAGCCAGCCAAGCAGATGAAAAAACTAATGGGAAGTGGGTAGGCCCTTGGCTGACTTCCAGGTATTTCAAGAGGAACAATACCAAAAGGACCAGCAGACAGAGATAAAAGCTCATGGTGCCTCCCACATCTGGCAGGGGCAGCAAGAAGCATCCTTCCTTGGTGATGCCCTTCCTACTGAAAATTGGCTCCCTTAATATTATAGTCTGGTCTTTTTACTCTTAGGCTGTGTTTGGACTGGCATTTCGGTTCAGCCTGAATTTGGCTCGAGCCCCCGGCATCCCAACACTTTTGAAAGGATTCTTTGTTTCTGCGGACTAAATGTCCAAAAATCTGGGGAATCCCTGTTCTGTTTTAAACTGAACTCACTGCAGAATCCTGTTAAAATCTTAATATTTAAAATCCTGTTAAAATCTTAATATTTATTAATGGGAAGGCCGCCACGTCGACCTCCTCCACCGTCACTCTGTAGTCATCTCCCACTGTTTGCCTACCCCATCCCACCTATTCCACCATCTGTCATCGTCTCTCGCCATTTACCCCCTGCCCCGTCCTTCCATCTTTCATCATCTCCTGCCGCTTGCCTTCCCCTCACCCTTTCCTCCATCTGCTGGAGAATGTTGGGGAAGGGCCTTTTTCGTAATGGCCCCCAGGTTATGGAACAGCCTCCCCCTTGAAGTGCGTCAGGCCCCTTCTCTGTATACTTTCAGGAAGGCGGTGAAGATGCACCGTTTTGTCCTGGCCTTTGGCTAATGTGGTTATACTGCCCCCCCTCCCCACTGCAGATACTATTATTTTAATATTTATGATGCTGTTTTAATTATGTTGTTTTAAATATTTTTATGGTCATTACGGTTTTTAGGAGATATTGTTTTGAAATCCTTTGGTTTTCAAGGTTGTTACCCTGTGACCTTTGGATATAAGGATTGATAGAAATATAAATAATAAATAATAAATAAAGAGGTCTATAACTTGTTCAGTGCCAATATACCAGGCCATAAAGGAATGCAGACAAAATGCCTTTGTGGTCCAGTATACTTTGGTGGACCAATTCAGCAGCACTCCAGGAATCACTACCAGAAGTGGATCCACCACAAAACCAGCCAGGCTAGAATGTGCAAAGACCAGGAACTTTTCTTCCCAGCCTCCAGGGCCGTGGTTGCTGTCTCTCAGGGCAGATAGCCTTATTCTGCTCCACCAGCAACTCTTCTCAGCTGGGGGCAGGTTGCTTGTTCTGGGTCAGCCCTGTCCCAGATCACTGCGTGCAAGGGCAGAAAGGGGATAAAATTTAGGAAGAATATGTATTTCCATATAAATCAGTATACACTAGGGATTTTTGCATTCAAATTCGAGTCAAATCAAATGTCAAAACATTCTATTTGATTTGAAGGTTTAGAATCTGAATGCAACAAAATCTGATTTGAATTGAATACATTTGCAACTATTCCTTTGAATATTAGATTGAAATCTGAAGATACGAATGTCAACAACATTTGTATTTGAAGCTAGGAATGTCAACAACATTCGTATGTGTTATATGTATCTGTACACATTTCGTACGCATCCCGTTTTATCCTGTACGCATCCCATTTTCATCCCGTATTATAAGCACAAATGCGTACAGATACGCATGAGATTTGTATAGACACATACGTAATACATACATATCTGTACTTTTGAATGTTTCCAATCATTCGGATGAATGTTTTGGAGCATTCAAAATTAGTTTGAATGTTTAAATTTGAATGTGAAGACATTCTATGTGAATTCAGGTGTCCACATTCGATCAAATTCGATCGAATTTTGAATGTTTAGATCATTCATGCACATCCCTAGTATACACAAGAAAATGTCCCCAGCCATCCTTTCAGCAGATTAGATAAGCACATACATGTGTAGGAACTGGGTTACTCCTTAGGTCAACTTATCACCCAGCATGCATTGAGTGCATGCTCACAGACATGGGTAGATACAAGGCAGAGGAACTATTTTGGATCCATCACTAAACCTCGTCCTGGAAGGCTTTTGAATGAGGCAGCCCCCGCCCCCCCAGGAACTGTTCCTAACCTTTCCATATAATGCTCTTTGCTAGTTGACTATTTCACCCCAAGTGCCTCCTTACCGAAAAATCAGATTTCTGCTCATCTTGGGGGTACAGGAGGAGAGGCACATTAGCAATGAAGGGAGCCAACACGTCAGGGAAGTCCACTGTTTCCGGCATTTTATTTGCTTTCATTGGCTTCTGGAACTTCAGGCTTCCTTGAGGGGTTCTTGCATGACTGCACAATTTGAAGGCACCGCATACTATTTGAGGCCTATCCTAAAGAGAGAGAGAGAGATAATTTCTTAAGGCCTTAAAGCAGGGAAGAAAGAACAAAACCAAAATTTATAGGAATGATCACTTTGCTTTGAAAGGTCACATAAGGTGAATAATGTAAACAAAACATATTCCAGCTTGAAAAGCAAAATATCTGACTTCTGTTGTTCTCCATTCATCAGTAATACCTTAGAATGAAAATTAGAAGCAAATGGGTGGAAGCTGTAACAAATATTGTAGTATGAAAGCACCAATGTTCAGAATCTATTCCATATTCAGCCTCAATACTATGTATTTTTTAAAGGAAAAAAGCACCACCTTGTCATGACAGAACCTCTTCAATTCCTGTTGGATTGTTCTGGGTATCCTTCCACCTCACCCACCCATATAAAACTTAAGTTCCTAAAGATTTTTTTGTACTTTGCAAGTCTTGAATGTCTCCACTTCTGCTCAATGTCACTCACACCACGAACATCAGAAACAGAGACGAACAATGAGACACTTTCAATTTCACATTATCCCCATGCGGCTTTGTTTTGAATGAGAACATTTGATATTTATTCATATGGGGGCAAAAAAAACCCCTCTCAACTGATTACTGAAACTATAATGAGTAAAATTAAAAAGTGCAATCCTCAAAATTCTTTGCAAAGTGGTATGTAACGGTCCCTGTTGGAAACAACCTTGGAGAATAGCTCACAGTATTTGGGCCTGAGATTTTTGGCGGTAGTCACCTTATCAGGGTGAGAAACACTGGGGCATGGGGCAGGAGGTGTAGCAATTGCCTCTAGACCTTACACCTCCATGTGTCCATTTCAGAGCAAGGAGGCATTCTTTGGACTGATGCTCCAAGGGGCCTCCATTGAGGGTGGCAAAACTGAGCAAAACACTCTACTTAGAAATGACGCAACATAATCTCCATGAGGTGGTTTGTGCTTCTGTAAGTGGAAAAATGGTAGTAGAAGGTGCATTACAGGGCACTTACCCTTGTAAGTCAGCGGATCTCAACCTGTGGGTCACAACCCCTTTGGGGGTCAAAGTACCCTTTCAGAAGGGTCACAACAAGTCTCCCGTTGCCCCTCTCTCCCCCTCCCAGCTGCCCTGCCCCCGTGGTTGGGGGTCTCCACAACATGAGGAACTGCTTTAAGGAGTTGCAGCATTAGGAAGGTTGAGAACTGCTGTTGTTAAGTGGAGTCACAGACAAAATGGCAACACCAAAGCTGCAGTCACGCCTAGTGATTAATCTGTTTTCAGGCTGTTGTCTTTCCTGAGGGATAGACCCCTAAAATGCATTTCTGTTTCTTCTTTTGACTGTCCCCTTTTAATTCGATATCTTGTAGTTATCCGTATTATTGGAAATCCAGTGATGAAGTCGGATTTCTCATAATATCAAATACTTTCTTCTGTTTGGCACCTGTTTGCCTTACTGTTCCTGGTCAAAATATTTGAACGCAAGCCAAGAGTGGGAAAAATACAAGAGAATGGGAAGGCACTTGACTAACATTCCTGGTATTTTGACCAGGAACAGTAATGCAAATCGGGGCCAGATGGAGATAAGAAGCTGAGGTTGTCCCCTAGCAAGGATAATGAAAGGCAACTGTGGGATCTAACAAAATCTTCATTTAATTTAAAGTGCATAAAGTACTCTGGTGTGAACGCACCTGAAATGAAGCATATCTGAAGAAGACAATCAACCTAAATTGTCCTAGGCACCATTCATACTATGGAGGACATCTGGACTTCAGCACACAGCAGCTGGCCAACGGAGATGGGCACAAGGTCCAGACTGCATGCTGCAGTGCTGAGCCCCACCACCTGCTATGTTTTTGGCCATGGCAATAATTCCATCTGTGTTTTTGCCCATTCATTTGACTCCTGGGTACCATTCACATCCAAAGGGTGACCTCAGGGTACTTTATCCAGGCTTTTTGGTAAATCACCTTTGTCAGGGATGGGCTGGCTCAGGTACTGAATGTGAGCAGAGGCATTTGTCCACCCTGCCCCCTAGGCAACCAGAAGGCAGCTTGGAGTGGACATCTGGGTGATGCCTAGAGTGAAATTAGATGCAGTTCACAAAAATAGCTGCTAGCCAGGATTAAAGATGATGTCCCTCTAAAGGCCAGTTGCTGGGAAACTTGAGTTAGGGAAACATTATGCTTAGGTCTGTGGATATTCCAGAGACATTTGCTTGGCGCTGATCAGGACTCAGCTGGGTCTTGAATAGGCTAAAGCAAGCTGTTTAACCACTGTGTTATCATTCTTTTCCAGGGGCAGAACCTATCTGCATGCTGCTTCTGGAGTTTGCAAAGGGAAGCACTCTTCATATTGCCTTGCTTGTCAGTTTACCTGCATTTGTTTCCCAAGTTGTACCAGAATCAAAACACCGGTGTCCACCATCTTCTTGCACTGGATTGACCAGTCCTGGAAGGGGAGATACTGACATCCCTTTTCCAAAAGTTTTTCAATGTGTTGCTAGGATAAGAAAAGAAAAAAGAAGGAAGGAAATGGAGGAGAGTCCATTATGACTTCTAGTTTTGTATCAGGTTGGCATAGTCATGGGGGGGGGTGTAGGATGTGGGGTGTCTATCAATGGCTACTAGAATGGCTACTGCTTCCAGCCTGGACAATAGACAGGATGTCTCTAAAGGCCATTTTCAGAGAGCAGGTGAAGGTTTTGCCTTAGTCTTCTATTTGAGAATCCCCATAGGCCAGTGGACAACAAGCTCATTAGTTGAAAGAGCCAAATATAAACAATACAATGATTGAAATTTCTTTTAAGAGCCAAATTTTTTAAACTTAAACTATATAGGTAGGTACATTGTTATTAATTTAATTAGGGTACTCCTAAGCTGGAAGAGCCACACTCAAGGGGCCAAAGAGCCGCACGTGGCTCCTGAGCCGTGGTTTGCCTACCACTGCCATAGGCAGTGGGTAGATTTCTGTATGAGACAGAGGGTGCATCCCCATGCAATTTAAAGCCCGCTGAAAATCTTCTTTTGTCGCGGAGCACCCCCATGCACGGCTTTTATCCGCGCTTCCAGCGCCGCTAATTAGGAAAATGTGCTGCAAAAAAACAGCGCACTTTCCTGGAAGACACGGGTATTCAGAGCAACATTTTGCATGGAGACGCTCTGTGACAAAAGCGACGGGGCTTCTCTCTGAGGCGGCAAGCTCTCTCTCTCTTTTTTTGCCTCTCATCCACAGCCAGCATTCACGACATGAAAACAGTAGGCAGGCATTCCAGTCACAAAGAGAAACAGCAAGATACATTGTAATGAATTGCTTATATCAAGTGAAAGTGTATGAGGCAAGATTGCTGGCTGGGGGAGGCGAACAGAGAACTTGTACATTTTTCTTTTGGACTTGTGAATGAGCGCACAATCGCACGATTGCTGGCTGGCGGAGGCATTTCGGCAGCTGGAGATCTTGTAAATAGCGCTGGCTGCAGCCCAGCTGCCTTCGCAAGCAGGGGAGACGAACAGAGAACTTGTAAATTTTTCTTTTAGATTTGTGAATGAGCGCACGATTGCACAAGCACCCAATGAAACAGCGAGGGGCGGGAAGAAAAAGATGCGGGTAAGCAAAAGACGCTTCCTTGGGGATAGTCCGTGCATTTTAAATGTGTGTTTTGCTGAGCCCCATGGGGACACTTAATTCGGAATTGAACGCGCATTTGTTAGATCTGCTGCAGTAGAGGGACAAGAGCGACACGAAAAAGTACCCAGAATGCTGGAGTTGATGGGCTGTGCCCTGATCCAGCAGGGGTCCCCTTATGTACTTATGTTCATGAGAGGTGGGGAGAGAATCACTGTGAGTCCAATAACAGATGTAGGCATGTCTATCAATTGACAGTCCTATGTCCCCCACCCCACCCATCATTCACAAATGAGGAGCCAGGTTTCTACAGGTTTCTTCAGTGTACTTACATCTGTGGAATTGTCTTGTACAATCTTTGCCATCAGTACTACAACCAGCTTACACAGAGAGCATCTCAGGCTTTTCTATAGGAAAAAAGAGCGTTATTTAAGAGAACAGTATATGGCAGCAGACATACAAAGACCTTGGGATGGATACAAGACCTGCTTGAGACCCAAATCAAGATAATAGAATTTCATTCTGTACCCTGTTACCTTCAAGAAGGGATCAGTGAGGTCAACAGGACTTCCTTCTGAACAGATCAATCAAAGGTACTTCTCAATACAGTTCCTTCACTGAAATGACTGCTGTATGCATAACTTCTGTTAAAACACCTTAATTCCATTTTCCAGTTGAAATATCAGCAGATACTCATACCTTATGTGAAACCCAGTAAACAAGGAGTAAGACTGAATTGTTCCCTTAAAAAAATTTCTTTAAAATTATCATTTTCTCTGGTGTTTAATACTGAGTATTTGCCCTACACACACAGTGGAGCACAATCTTATTTATTTCCTTTGTGTTGCCTTCACCAAATTTGCCTTCAAACCCTTATCAAAGCAGAGGTGAACTTGTGGGCTTGATTGTCTCAGGTCCTGTGAATACTTACTTTTCTGAAGCAGTTGCAGACTCTCCAGGGGAGGTCTGTTCATACCACAGAACCACTGCTAGCTCCCCTAAATTTTATTAGTTATGGCCAAATAAAAATTTGTCCACAGTTTGGCTGGGAGTAGCTGGTGATCTGGTCAGCAGGGTTTACCCCCTCTTCTGGGTGTGAAATTGTGAGTGGGTGGGTTGGTGCACCTTGGGCCAATTGCCATGGCAACATCCTGGTGCAGGCCCAGGGTAGTCCATCCACACTCCAATTGCTGGTGGTCCGGTTGGAGAGTGCACCAGCATTTGAAGTGTGGATGCTTCTCTCTGCACCTGATCAGCACCTCACCAATGCTTAGATAGATATCAAATTGTTCAACAGATGGTTTTCATCTGTTTTGTTCATTCTTAATTTAATGGCACCCTTCCCTTCACTACTGCTGTTCACATTACTCATTTAACGTATTTTCAGCGTCTTGATGGTTCAGGTTAGATTTTATTATGATACGGCTTATTATTATGGTTTATGTCTTCATAACTCTCTTTGTACTAATGTTTATTTTATTCTATTTTTCTCTCTTTAATTTGTTGCAATGGCTTTTGTTGCACCAATGACGTCTCATACTGGCATGTTCATGTTTATGCAAAGCAATCCATTGCTTAAATCACCCTTAATCACCTCTTTCTGGCATCAGTCCCTTTCCATATTTGGCCTAAAAGTGCCAGAGATCTTATATAGAGATGCAACATCTCCTTCACTTCGGTCCATCTATAGGTCTGACTATTCACACCTCTTCACTTCTATCCATTTTATTTGTGGACTTTCAACCCTCCATTTGGACTTTCCTGAATGGAAAGTCCACAAATAAAATGGATAGAAATGAAAAGGTGTGAATAGCAAGACCTGAAGATAGACTGAAGAAGGTTTAAAGTGACAGTGTGACCAGGGCACTAATGAGTGACTATTACTGAAACAATCAACGTATGTTTTCTTTCCTCTGGAGTGTGAAACACAATCTAGGCTTTGATTTATGCAATTTACCCCTCGGCCACTGGCTAGAATAGGCAGGAAGTGGGCAAACGCACAATGGGAGTAGCTGAGCTAGTTATGCAAGGCGTCTGCCCAGCAAATGTGTGGTATGCATTTTTTGGACAGCTGTTGTGCCATTAATTAATTTGTTCTGGCATGTGGAAGTGGTGCAATGCCATCTGTGGGATTCTAAAAAGCAGGCAGCACTGAATGCCAAAGTTTCATACTTCTGCAACTAGGGCAGGATCCACAGAAGAAGAGAACAGATAGTTCATGTGTCTCCCTCCTTCCACATTACACACAGCTTTTGGTATGTCCGCACAGCAGTGTTGCCTCACCTGTTGAGGTCAAAGCCTGGGAAACTGACCGTGTGAACGCTGCCCAGACCTGCCCTAGTTTAACTCCTATTAGAGCTTCTAGCTAAAAACTCTGCTTAAAACCAAACTGAGTAGCACTCCTTCTTTATCCAGATTTGCTAGAATGCGTGCAGATATATACACGTGCAGAAAAATAGCCTGTATTGGCTAGGCCTGCGATCCAAGTATAAGGTCCTTTTCACCCTAAGTGGACCACTGGAATGCATTGCCTGCACTACAGGCTCCCCAAAGCGTCTCAATATGTCCCCAGTCCTTATAGGCTGTACACAGGTTAAATGCACTCCAAAAGTCTTCCTGTCGCATCTGAAGCAGATTGGGAGAAATGCTTTCACACCACTTCCAGGTGTTGCAAGGCGAGAGGCTGCTGTTCCAGACCTGCCTCCAACCACCACCCTCGGGTCTGAACAAGACCACCTATGGTTTGGACTTTACAATGCTTGTTCTGCCCTTGCCTAGTGGACATGGCGTACTGTATCCAAATTGCAGTAAGGGATGGGTGGGTGTTAGGAATATTCCAAACTGCTACGAAAACAAGTTGCCGCTCTATCAGCAAATGCTATTCATATTAGTTTGTTAGTAAGCAGAAGGGTCAGAGAGAGAGGAGATTTCCTTTATTTTGTACGCTGCACCATAGGAAGCTTGCTTTCCAGAAACCCCATCAAGACAAACTTCGAACCTTCCACATTCCAGCTCAATCTGTTATACCTAACCCGGCCAGTAATTACAATATTCCCAGTAACGCCTTCCAAATAAGGAAAAGAAATACATATCAGATTTCTCTGACATGCGCAGTAGAAATGAAGTCCATGCTGCCGAATCTGAAGACTTCTTATCAGTCGCTGATGTCTCTTGGCAAACACACTGTCCTTGAGCGTTCCTCACAAAGGTAAGTGCAAATTAGGCCGTAATTATGAAGGGCCTGATTTCTAGCTTGCTAAATATCTGTATTCAAATTCACCTTAAACAGCCTGTTGTTTGTTTTCCCGGCTTCCTGGTAAGTCTTGCTAACTGCTGGAAAACAAAGTTACTAGGCTGGAGAAGGAAAGTATCCTGACAGCCTGAGAGTAGATAGGCACCCTCTTCTGTCTGTTAGCAGCCTGCAAGAATGGTAGAGGACCGGTGTTTCACGTAACGTCAGTTGGCAAGTTAATTAAGTTGTTCTGGCATGAGAAGCCAGCAAGAAAGTTGGTGCAATGCCATTTGCAGGATTCTAAAGAACAGACAGCACCAAATGCCAAGAGCAAACAAGGAAAAAACACACCCAACGGGCAAGTCAGAGAGGGAAAATAGAGGACACTGTCTCATAGAAGTGCGTATCTGGCTCCGGAGATCCTGCTGTTTGGGCATCAATTGCACATGGATAAATCAAAGCAAGTGCTCTATGCAGCATGTTTGGGCTAGAAAACCCCTCAGACAGAAAATAAGAAAGAATGCCCTTCAAACACAGGGAATTGCCCTCCAAAAGACACGTTTTCAACCTTTAAGATTAAAAAATGTTACCCCGATAGACTCGTGGGATACTTGTTCATAAAACTTAGGCCCGCTCTGCACTGGGCCTTTTTCTGGATTACATCCCAGAATAGGGACCTGCCATCCACATGTTTGTGCAGACTACAGACCTCAGGTCCCTGTTCTGAGATATATCCAGAATAAGCCCAGTGCAGAAAAGGCCTTTGTTTTGTTTTACATCTTTGAACAAATCCCAGGAGCTACAGTTCAGATTAAGTCCTAGGAGAGGAAGGACAAATTATAGGAGCTGGCAGGGAGCTTCAGTTCTGAGAAAGTTGGGGACTTACCACTGGGGTGTCAAGGCCCATTTCTTCATGGCAGTGATCCAAGGTCCCACACCTTATTGCTGTTGAGAGGTCCTGACACCATGTCTCTGGGCTCTCTGTACACTCTTTTGACCGAGATAAGGGACTGGCAGCAACTGTCCACAAGGAGAAAGAAGAAATGAGACTTCATCTACATCATGGAAAGATCTTTTTGTTGGTGTTTGGACTGAACATGAAAGCGCATGCTGCTCCCAGGAAGACAATATACATTTTAATATTACATCCTATCCATGTAGCAGTGATCCTGGCATCATGGGTTTAGCTGATATCCAGAATAAGAGTGCAGAAAGGACCAAAGGCCAAATCCACACTTAACCTGAATGGAATGATCTTTGAGGACCATTCTGGGCTAGCTAATGTCCGGAATGGCTGGGGCCTTTCAAAGCCTTCCTTCAAGACATCAGATGGCCCACCTGCCCACAGCTACGGTTGGGCGAGGGAACTGTGTACACTGTGTGAGGGTGGGGCATTTTGGATCAGGAGGGCCCTGGTCACACCTATACAAAACAGGATGTCCTATTAATAATTCAAATGGAGGTTGTACCAGCTCTGTTTACATGTAGATAATTATAGGTCGTTCTCAGGCCGTCCTCGCTCTGGGCTCCATCGGTCACACCTTTCTCCATGATCGACCTGGGCCTCCCACACAGAACTCTTGGCTCTCCACCCCTTTTGCTGCATCAAATCTATCTCCTTTCTTATTGGACGCCATTGTGTCACTCAAGGGAGGTGAGGGTGTGTGTTTGCGGTTCCTTTTTAAGCCTGCTCCCCCACCTCCAGGCCCCCTTCCTTTTTTATGTGCTTTTCATCTCTGTGCAATTAATAATAATAATAATAATAATAATAATAATAATAAATTTGTGGAAAAATGCTAGATAGAGAAATCATAAACTGAGAAGAGGAGGGGATGTGTCTCCCTAACTCCACACATGCATATTAGCTGAAGCAAAAACTGGACCCACCCACCCACCACAGAACAGTTCAGCCTCCTTTAGCAGGTCCCCTGCTCACACTTAAGAAGCAAAGATGGCCTGGAATGCCAAGAAGGGCTGAGTCCTCTGAAAAAGAGCAGTCTGATTAGAACAATCTAACAAGGGTAGGCCGGCCTGGAAAATGAACTGAATAAAAATAATGTGAGTACCGTGATCTGAGGACAATCTGAGGTTGTCCTAAACTAAAGGTGTGTCCAGGGCCGAAGATGCAACAATTGGAAGCGTCTCGTTCACACCACTCCCATACCATTTCCAAGAGTACGGGACATTCTGGACAGCAGGTATATCTGGAACTGTTTCCAGGCAAAGTACAAAAAGGGCCACGATGTTGACAGCCTGAAAATCACGGAAGGGCTATGTACATAGCTATCTATATAAAAATCCACCACCATCTGTTAGCAGGATTTTTATTTTACATTGGTCCAGAACTAAGCTA
The DNA here is from genome assembly GCA_023333525.1 of Aspidoscelis tigris stejnegeri. NCBI lineage: Eukaryota > Metazoa > Chordata > Lepidosauria > Squamata > Teiidae > Aspidoscelis > Aspidoscelis tigris. Next base: position 101,457,296 of record JALMGA010000002.1, read on the forward strand.
ACAGGCATCCTCAGTTTGTGTCCTACTATTACACTCCTTCCTTTTTGTTTGCAAACTACTTTCACTTGCATCTTAGGGGAGATAGAGGACTGCCCTACCATCAAAGACATAGTGACTCTTCATGATAGAGGGCCTTTCTACACTTTCCTCTGTTCTGGAACGGGATTCCTTGTGGTCCTTTTCAGGGCCTCATCTGTGTGCACATTACTGTGTGTCAGTGAGGCTCCTCCCACTGCTGGTATGCTCCACCCACACAGGATAGAGCATAATCCAGATCAGAGGGACCTTGATCTGGATTACGAGTACTTTCAACATCAAGGATTACCAGCATTCCAACACTGTCTGGTCCAGAACATAGAGGCATGCAGAAGGCACATTCCCATTTTCCAGACTACCGGGGGACCCAGTCTGGCAGGGCACCAAAGGGCACCACTGAAATGTGTTCTCCTTGGTGCTTGGAGACCGCAAACATCCATAGCCCTTGGAGAGTAGCGTGGGGGCTGGTTTAGACAGTGCTGTTCCAGCCCATGTCCTGCCATGATCTGGCCTAGTGGACTTTGCCTGCACCACTAGCGTAATCAAGGCGTAGTGATTAATACACTGTTCTAGAAAAGCTGCTCTCCACACCTTTGTACGTATGGCCTTATCAAATCACTCGAGACAGGTAGCTAGATTCAGTCTGTGGCTCCATCACACACTAAAGGCACCTTAAGAGAGACCAGTTCCCGTTACTCCCAATGGAGAGCAGCTATTCTAAGAGCCTGATGAAAGTGCCTTTATTGCATAGTGCATATGCAACCTCATCTTGATCCTTGATGGATGCTTGGCTATCACTGTTCAAGTGTGGCAGTAGTGAGAAGTAAGCTTACAGAGTTGGCCAATTAACCGCAAGTCTTCTAAAAACAGTAGTCCAAGTCAAACGGATAGGACCTCTTTGCCTGTTGTCCCTTTACATTTTAGCCATGCTAATCTAGAGGAACTGAAACTAAGCTTCGGCAAGTGAGTGCTCAGAATGGAAATTCTGGTTAGTCCAGATGTTTTCTGTGTATGCATTTGCATTGTTTTGCAGAACCGAAAGAGAAGCCTGTCCATCTGTCCTTGGAACAACAAGGCCTCTGCCCTACCTCATAGGCTATGGGAAGTCACAGTCTCTTGCACTGTGGTCATGAAAAATTTCCCTAGCAACTGATTTCTGCCAATAAGTTAGTATTACGGGCAGAGCAGCAACCCCAACTATCTTCCTGGTTAGTTGACAGAACCATGCCTAGTGGTAACTGCATCCATTTTGCTATTGCTTTACTGTTTTTGATGTTGAAAACATAGGACTATAAACGAATACTCAGCACAGCTACTTAATGCAATACTTTTGAAAGGGCAAGAAGAAGAGGACTTGGCTTTTCTACCCCGCTTTTCTCACCCATTTAAGGGGACTCAAAGTGGCTGACAAACCTTCTGTTCTTCTCCCCACAACAAAACACCCTGTGAAGTAAGTGGGGCTGTGAGGGCTCAGAAGGGAGCTGTGACTAGCCCAAGGTCACCCAGCTGGTTTCATGGGGGAAGGTGGAATCTAACCCGGTAATCCCAGATGAGAGTCTGGCTCTCTAACCACTAGACCAATCTGGGGTGATGGCATTTCCCAAGCAGCATTTTCTGGCTGATCTGAATAGTAATGTGCATTGCAGCAAACACCTTATTCTTCAGATGCATTTTTCTCAACTCCACCCCATGATATGTTCCTGTTTTGAGAAGGCCTCAGATTTTTTCATGCACATAAACACATTTATAATGGTCTGCAATATTTCTCCATTATCCACCACCACAGTTTTGATACTGTACCGAATGCATCTCAGGGGGCTGTTGGAATTCATCACAGTGATTTTGTTACAAATAAAGGAGACTGACTTGTAGGCATCTGTGTGAAAATTCTCATTTATTTTTCAGAGGATACGGACTTCATAAATATGTTAGAGCACAGACGAAATACACAAACGTTTGTGAGAGCTTCACATTGATGAATTCAGCTCTGTGCTGTAATATGCTTTAAGTAGGAAGTAAAACAAAATAAACCAGAACTTAAAAAGCTATTATGCCAACACAGACAAGGTAACAAACCAAAATTACTTTGCCCACATCCTATAAACCCTGCAAATGCTCCAACACTGTAATTTAGGGATGTGCACAGATATTCGAAAATTTGAAAGTACGATTCGAATCTGTCAAATATCGACATTCAAATTTGAATCGGATTTTCAAAAATCCAAATTTACACGTTTGAGCAAATTTCAAATTTTTGAAAATCCAATATGGATTTTTGAATAATTCGGCTGAACAGATCTGCAGATATCGCATACGAATATCATGCACATTTGCGCTTATAATGCAGGATGAAAACGGGATGCATACGGGATAAAAACAGGATGGGCGCAAATTTGAAAAACGGATATGAATGTTACTGACATTTGTATTTTTAAATTCAAATCAGTGTTGTTTTTTTAATGTACGGATTCAAATGATCCGGATTTGAATCGGATTTTTGAAAATCTGTATTTTAAAAATTCGAATCGAATTGAATTTTTGAATTTTCAATGTGACTCGAATTTGAATGCAAAAAAAATGCATTCGTCCACACCCCTACTGTGATTTGATTAACTGCTTAACATCACAGTAAAAATAGTGACCATGACCTTCGAGCAGGAAATTCATTGTGGCAAAATGCCACATTTCTTGGCGGATTCTGCTTCAGTCCCTCAATTATGCAGATTATGTGAGATTCTCTCTGGCCCTTTGTTCTCATGATAGCTAGGGATGTCATTACATGCCCATCCACCAATTAGTCTGTGACTAATTTCTTAGCCTGTATTTACTGGTCTAAGGCTTTCCTCTCCCTATAGTCTCTTGATGTTCTTTGCTTTCTTCTAGGGCAATTTAAGCACGCTAGGAGCCTCCCTTCTGCATGCTGTGCAATCTATGGGAGGTCCTGCCCTGGAGCCTTTATGCACTTCCTGCCCAGTCCAGGGGACGAGAATAGTGCACTGGCACTGGCGTGCACTAGCATTCGCGTTTGTGAATGCTAGTTCATGCCATTCCCCCCCCCCCCCATGTTAACTGACACATGTCTGGGCTTGGGCACCACCATCTTTGTTCTGTCAGCTGACGTGACTATGTGTGAGCCAGAACCATCATCGGAATGGTGGTGATGTGCCGCACATGCACACTTGTGGTTGGGGTCATCTGAGGTACCACAACGACAAGTGCAAATGGGCTTTACCAGAGACGGCCATCTCCAGTCTTGGTAAAAATCATGCTCCACATGTAGTTTGGCTGCCATATGCCCCTACACAGAAAGGCCCATTGAGTACACCCCTTTCCCATAATGCTCTACTTCTTGAACTCTCCATCAGGCTTTCTGAGATCTCAAACCTGGTGCCTTCCTTCTTCCCTCCCACTCTTTCTTTTCAAACCAAAGAGGTGAAAATAGATGATGGTTCACATATGTTTTGTTGAGTGAACTTGAGCTTTTAATCCAGTTTGGTCTAGTGCTTAGGGAGCCGGACTCTTATCTGGGAATAACGGGTTTTTCTACCCCTGTTTTCCCACCCATTTATGGAGACTTAAAGCAGCTGACAAAGCTTTCTGTTCTTCCCCCACAACAGAACACTCGGTGAGGTAGGTGGGGCTGTGAGAAGAGTGATGTGACTAGCCCAAGACCACCCAGTTGGCTTCGTGGGGGAGGGCAAAATCAAACCCAGTATTCCCAGATAAGAGATGGCTCCTTATTTCTTTGGCACCAAAAGAGACCTGCCTTGAACATAAAAATACATCCCTCCAATCTTGGCCAATTTTCAGGGCAAGTAGAAAGAAGCTATCTGACAGAGCTTCTGCTCATTCATCCTAGAAGGACACACTGGAAGCATCTGAAACACCATATGCAGATTCATCTGGTCTCTTTCATCTCTGCATGTGGCAAAGATATCTTCAATCTGGGTTGAATCAAAGGCCGCATCCCCATTGCAAGCTTATATCGAATTCAATACGGTTTCAATCCTCGCAGACCCCACGTCAGTTTGGCTTAACATGCTTTCCACATGTTAAATCGCCCCAAAGCATTGGAAATGTTAACCCTCAATTCAACAGGTCTTACTCCGGATCCTGTGCTTGATATGTGTTACATTTTTTACTTTGGGGACCCTACCGTTTTTCAGTGTAAAAATCCACCCTTAACAGCAGCCGCTACACTGTAGCGATCTACCCACTTCACACCTGATAACAATGTTGCAATTTTGCACAATTCTAAAAGTTCTGACCTTTAGAAAGGGAAAGGGAGGGAGGAAAGCAGCTGAGGTTCTGTGTGAATGTTTAAAGCAAAGGGGCTTTAGTTGCCCTGAGCAATGGGGAGAGGAGGGGAAAGAATTGCTGGCTGCCCGCTGCCATTTTTCCTTCATCCAGGGAAGCAGCAGTCACACAGCCACCCAGCTAGGCTCCGTGAAGGGGTCCCTTATGGGTGGCGCGTCCATGCCAGGAGGAAGAGGTCAGGGCAGCCCCAAAAAGCGGCTTTTAAAAAGTAGCCACTTGAGTCCCCCCTTGAGTCACATACGCTACGTACAATCCTCAGAATCCGGATGGAACGCGATTAAGTTAAAAGTAATGGGAACAGTTCTATTATTTCAGTTTAGGGAAAGCGAAATAAGCTTGTAATGGGGATGCGGCCAAAGAGAGATTGGATATTTGCAGCACACTTCAAAAAGCATCAGTGAATCTGCACATGGTACTTCTGAGCACTTCTGAGGTGCCCCCAGGTACTGGCTGCTATTCAGTTCCATAAATGATGTCCAATTCTTGACCTTGAAGCTAACCAAACCTCCAACGCATCAGTTCCAGGACAGAAAACATTTTTGTTTTTATGATAAAGGTTAGCACTGAAATGTATTGAGAAGCGCACAACGTTCTGGCTTCCACAGTACACAGTGGAATATGGAGATGGGCAGGGATCCAGATGCATAAGCACGATTTCAAAGTACAGTGAAATATTGTCCTCTTGCAATTAATCAGGGGCTGCAGCTCCATTGAAGAGGTCAAAGGCCAATTCCCTTCACTGTGGCTGCCTCCGTTGCTCCCAGTGAGGCTATGACAAGGTGCTACACTTGTTCACACAGAGAGCCCCTTCACGCTGCCATGTTTCCAGACAACACAAGAATGGTCCATTTCCTGCCTATGCAAAAAAGGGATCCATCTCCTCTGCATTAAAGAATGCAGGCTAAGTTCAGTTCCTACAAGTGGTGGTAATTCTGCAGTGGCAGAGGAGCAGAAGTAAGTCCTCCCTTTTCAGCACTCAAATGAGTGTTTATACGGGAATGTTTGCTAGCGTAAGGAATGAACGAGGTGAGTGTGTTTGCAAAAACGTAAAAAAACTGATAAGGATGCTTCAAAGGAGTAACTGGCCTGAGCCAGTTCTTATTTTGCTTTTACTGCGCATGCCAGAGAAATCTGATATGTACTTCTCCTCCTTACTTGGAAGGAATATTGTACCTTCCGGCCGGTATAAGAACATAAGAACATAAGAGGAGCCCTGCTGGATCAGGCCACAGCCCATCTAGTCCAGCGTCCTGTTGCACACAGTGGCCCAAAAAATGCTCATGGGCATCTCAAGCAGAGACAAAGGCAAACTTTCTCCTGCTCTTGAATCCCAGCAAATGGCCTTATAAGCGCCCTGCTTTCCCCCCTAGCCTAAAAGATGCACCTAGGCATTCATTCTAGTAGCCACTGATACATCTGTCATCCATAAATTTGTCTAACCATCTAGACTGGTAGCTGTCACCACCTCTTCCGGCAGCACATTCCATAAACCAATTACCTTCTGGGTGAAGAAATATGTTCCCTTGTCGGATCTGACTCTCCAACCCATCAGTTTCATAGATGCCCCCTGGTTCTAGTGCTGTGTGATAAATTTTCTCTATCCACCTTTTCTATACCAGGCATGATTTTATATACTTCAATCAGGTCCCCTCTTAAATACCGTCTCTCTAGACTGAAGAGGCCTAGATGTTGCAGCCTGGTTTCATAAGAGAGGTGTTCCAGCCCTTTAATCATTCTGACTGCCCTTTTCTGCACCTTTTCCAGTTCCACAATCTCCTTCTTGAGGTATGGCGACCAGAATTGTACACAATATTCCAAATGTGGCCTCACCATAGATTTATAAAGAGGCAAAATGACACTTGCTTACACCGTTTCCCCAGCACACTCACTGTACGATAAGGGTCCAGGGATATGTAGACCCTGCACTCTTATGTGTTGCTCCAGTGCTGGGAAAGCAAAGCTATTGATTAAGCAGGAGGATTAAAGCATTAAAAACACAAGCAGCTGCTCCCATAGTGGCCGGCCAGCTGAACAAGAAAGCCCACTAGTTAGGACATCAGCATACCACTTGCGTGCCCATACAGTGCACCCAGAAGCTGCTAATTTATTCCACTATATTTGGGTATTCCAGAATAAAGCCTAGGTATTCCAGAACATCCATGCTTTATTCCAGAACATCCAAATCCAGTAGAGCAGGGTTTCCCAAACTGTGGGTCGGGACCCACCTCTAGGAAATTTAACCGTATTTGACATAACTTTTTTGATGTAATTATTTAGGCTGCATCCCCAAAAGACTTATTTACTTCTCCACTGTCACTCTACTGTCACGCTATTGAAGTGGACTTTAAAAGTGCCATGCAAATCAGGAATAAGCGTCCGCATGAGGCTCAGGAAAATGCGTGTTTTTAACGCACCTTCCGTCCCCATGGGAGCCGTGTTTTCTTTGCGCGCATCTTTTTCTCCCCGCCCCTGCTCTTGTTCATAGGGTGCCAGCGGGAATGGGGAGGGACTGCGCTCGGTGTGGCCACAACCAGGAAGACAATCCCTGACAAGTGCAAAGGAGAAACAGCGATCGGCTCTCTGTTCATCTCCCAGATCTCTCCCCCCCCCCCCCCGAAATGGCTTCTCCTGCTGGAAAACATTCACTCTCACCACTTTCCCTGTTATTGCTTTCAAAAATCCACCCTGCCCAGCGCACGAGCGCTGACAATCCCTGACAAGTGCAAAGGAGAAACAGCGATCGGCTCTCTGTTTGTTTCCCAGATCTCCCCCCCCCCCCCGAAATGGCTTCTCGTGCTGGAAAACATTCACTCTCACCACTTTCCCTGTTATTGCTTTCAAAAATCCACCCTGTCCAGCGCACGATCGCTCATTCACTCATCACTTTCCCTGTTATCGCTTTAAAATCCACCCCTAGCAATAATCCACCCATTTCACACCTCACAGCGATTGCAACAATGTTGCAATTCTGCGTGATTCTGGCTCTTTAGTTCTGAGCTTTAGAAAGTGAAGCTGCTTGTGTTTCTGCTGTGTGTGCAGGCGGCAATCCCCGCCCCTTTTGCCACGGAGCGTCCTCAAGGTAAATGTAGCGAGGAAAACCCGCGACTTACAGAAAGAGCGCTGGAAGAGTTGTTTAAAGTGCATGTATTTTGCCGCGCGATTTCCACATTTTGTAGCGCTGGAACCTCGTTAAAAACCCTGGCTTGGGGGCGCTCAGAGGCAAAAGGAGAGTCTTGGCAGACTTTTTATTCCTTGAGGACAGCCCCTTAATTAAGTAATAAAAAAATTGTATTAAAACTTTGTTTGTTATTTGAAAAGTCCTTTATTCATATTGGTAACAGTTAAATTTCCTAGAGGTGGGTCCCGAGTTGGTAAACTTATATTAGATGGGTCATAGCCCAGACAACTTTGAGAACCACTGCAGTAGAGTAAATAAGTGATGTCTGGGTTCATCCATAGTCTCACAGCAGCTGACCTTCGGAGGCGTACCATCTCCCATTAACGGAGGCAATCATACTGCCATCAGGCTAAAAACCTCTGATAGTCCCAAGTTTCTTAAATTGGTACAAGCCATTTTTGAAACCATCCAAGCTGGTGGACAGCAACAGATCTGGTTGTAGCAAATTCCAAAGTTTAACTAATAAAGCTTCATCCAAACAACACTATTTGGATAATCCAGAATAAAATGTCTCTGGGTGTGCTTTAATCCAGATTATCCAAATAATGCAGATTGAGTAAGTACTGTCCACGTGAAGCTTTAGTGTTGTGTAAAAAAATAATCCTTTGTCCTGATTCTTCTGGGATTCAGCTTCAGTGGTTTTCCCTCAGTCCTTGTATTTTGCGGAACAAAGAAAAACTCACTAATAGGTAATTTTATACACTTCTAATATGGCTTCTCTCACTCATTTCCTTTCAAGACTGAAAAGCCCTAAACATTGCACTCTTTTCTTGTGGGAACATTCTCTAGCCCCTTATTTTAGCTGATCTTTTATGAAGATTGTAGAAAATCCTTTTTTGTAATCTGGCAGCCAAAAATATGCACAATATTCCAGATGTGGTTATCCAACAGATTTGTATAACAGAATTATTGACATTTTTTCCAAGTACCTTTCTTATCTCTAACATGTTATTGGTCTTTTTGACAGTAGGCGTTCAGTGTGTTGACACTTCTATTGAACTGTCTGCCATTATTCGAAGCTGTCCTTCTTCATCAATCACAATTAGCTCAGACCCCATTAGTGGATACGAATAGTAAGCAGCTTTAGTTCCAATGTGCATCACTTTACGCTTGCTCATGTAAGAGGAGCCCTGCCTGATTGGGCCATAACCCATCTAGTCCAAAATTCTGTCTCATACAGTGGCCCATCAATTGTTTCTGGGCATCTCACTTGCTCTTCACTCTCTGCAAAAGGCTCTAAGGGTGTTTTTCCACTGTCACTAAAAGTACCCATTAAGTACCCATTAATGGGTACGTAAAGGCAGTTTTGTACCCATTAATGAGTACTTAATGGGTACTTCTAGTGACAGTGGAAAAACACCTTGAGAAGCATCCTGCCTGTCTCTCCACTCTGGAGGTGGTATCTAGGCATCCATTATAACAACCATTGATACACCTGTCCTCCATGAATCTGTCTAATCCTTCCTTAAAGTTTTCCAGGCTAGCTGCTATTACCCCCTCTTCTGCTAACAAATTTCATAGACCGATGACCTTCTGGGTGAAAATATACTTCCCCTTGTTGGTCCTAACTCTCCTGTCCATCAGCTTCAGTGACCTTTGGTTCAAACAGACCTTTATATTTTGATGCCCAGTGCTCCAGAGTGAAGAGAACCCAGTGCAGCTCTTGAAGATCCCTTTGTTTTTATTAATCTGATACAGTTCTGGGACATTACATTTTGTGTATCCTATTTGCTACATTTCTCATCTCTCCATTGTTAGAAATGTCCACGTAACTTCTTCCCTTTGCTTTCTATCCCATAGCCAGTTGCCTACCATAGCAAGACCTGTCCTTTTATTCCATGGATGCATTCACACTTCAGTTATAATCCAGCTTCAGTCCACTTTTAGAGGGAGAGAACTCATCAGCAAAGTGGCAAGCTGATTTCGTTCAGCATTAGCTAATTTAGAAAATTCATCTTTGCGTCAGATAATGTGGAAAGAAAATGACTGTACATTTTACTGATGTGTGTTTTGGCTCTGAAGGTAGACTGAAACCGAATTACAACTTAGGTGTGAATGCACCCCAATACGATTAAGCTTTCTAAGACACTTTTGACAAGGGATCCGATGAAAAGTAGATTTTGACTGCTGGTGTACATAACAATACAACATAATAAAGTGGTTGGTATAATGACCCATAAAGGACAATGGGTAACTCATACCTATCCATAATGACAATTACCAAAAGAAGCCAAGAGTTATGGAAAGTATTGTTTAAGCTTCATCCTTGTAAACATTTATTTCTCTGCTCTGGCAACAGGGTTGCATTCCCACTATACCGCCATCCTTAGGTGCCACCCTGTCTGCCTGTATTGTCCCCAATTCTTAGCCTTCGTCTCCAGAGACAATCAGTTCCTGTTGCGGGACAGGAGTGGCTCCCATCAGGAAAACAGATTCCACCAAACCTAATTAACTAGGAACCTGGAAGAACTGGAGTTTGCAATCTGCTCTTATGATTCATCAGCACTTCCGGCTTTAGTAGGACAAAACTCTGCATATTTACTATGAATTCCTTCCCTTGTGCTTAGGAGAGCTTCTTACCAGGGTGTTTTTCCACTAGCACTTAGTACCCACTAAGGACCCATTAAGGACCCACTAGGCTTAGAGCAGGAAGACCCCGTTTCCACTACAGACCCCATTAGAGCCACATTTGTTTCCACGTATTCTAGGGAAATCCGGATCATATGGGTCCTTCAGGACCTATAATCTGGATTCCCTGTAGACCCCATTAAAGGGGTCTACAATGGGGTCTTCAGGCATCAAATCCGGATTATACAGAGCTTGTTTCCACCACTATTGGGCAATGGGGTCTGTGGGCAGCTCAGGGGAGGGTACCCATGGGGTGGGGGTGTGTGCCCCAAAACTCAAAGCTTCGAAGCCTGTGCACATTCTCTGAAGTCGGCTCTGAAGTTCCTCCGAAGTTGTCTTCGAAGAATAGCACAGGCTCCAAAGAGGACCCCATGTGAGAGCAATGCTTTGTCAAAGGCCCCGGAGAATCCTCAAAGTTTGCAGCAGATCACTCCGGAGAATCTTCGAAGAATCTCTGGAACGTCTACAGAGATTGCACCCTCTGTCCCCCCAAACACCTGGGGTGACAGGTGGGCCTCATGTGGTTAGATCCGGATTCGCCACATGGGTACTCCAGTGTTTCCACTGCAAGCAAACTGGCGCCCATTGCTATTGGGTGCTAGACCACATGTGGGAACGCATTGGGTACTTTCCTTAATCTGGATCTACTAGATCTGGATCAGTTGAAGTACCCATCCCTTAAATCTGGATCATCTTAGATCCGGATAAAGAGAGGTCAGTGGGGGGAAAAAACCCAGTTAGCATGAGCCCAGAACTGCAACCTAATCCTGTGCATTCTGAAACAAATAAGACTAATTACTTGTCCATCATTTACATGGAGCCACAGAAAAAAAACAAAAGACATGCTGGTATGGACCATGGCAGGCCCCCACCCAGGGCCTGCTGTTGTCTGCATTACCATGCCAACAGCAGGCCCCTATTCCGGGATATATCCTGGAATGAGGCCCAGTGCAGAAAGGGAGAGAATTAGGAGTGAGCATTAATTCCTAAGAGAATTAGGAGCAAGCAAGCATCATGGGGTGTTTTTCCACTGTCACTAGAAGTACCCATTAAGTGCCCATTAATGGGTTACCCATTAATGGGTACTTAATGGGTACTTCTAGTGACAATGGAAAAACACCCATAGTTGGCAGGCTCAAAATATTTGATGCTATCTGCTACCGTCATTCACTCTTTTTTTCTATAACCACAAAAGCAAAGCAAGGCTACTTTAAAAAAATAAATAAATTATGGGACAATTTTCCACAACAAATTTAACCTTTGGGAGGTAATTGGGACATACTTTCCCTTCCCACTTGCAGATGCTACTGTTTTAATACATAGTGTTGGTGTTTTAATAATGTTTGATTTTAGATCTTGCTGCCCGCCCAGAGACCTTCGGGTATAAGGGCAGGATAATAACTTATTATTTTACAGTGAAAACACAAGGAGACGCGGAAAACTCTGAAGTGATTCGATCCATTTACAGAATGTCTGCAGCTATTTTGACCGGATATTATTAAAAACCACCAAAATTATAAATTTGCTCAATTTAGTTTCTTTGTTTTAAACAAAAATAACAAAACGTGTGAAAGCATTTTAGGGTACTCGTTCATTTATTATATCCTTCCAGTCTTCCTAAGAGCTCAGAATGGTGCCTTATCCTCGTCTCTTCTATTATGTCCTGTTTCTGGGGGGAGATTAAGCAAAGGAGTGCTGATTGCTGGCTCAGCTTTACTCAGTGATCTTCCATGGTCTGGCGGGAGTTCCGGATTTGAAAAACCCATCCTGCTACTCACACTGCATTCACGCCTAAGTTTAAATCCAGCTTCAGTCCACTTTCCCCCTTCTCCACCCTCACAACAACACCTGAACTCTTTGGTTGAAAGGGGCCCTTTAGTCCTCTTCCCAGATCACACCCAAAAGGTGAAAATGGATTAACCTTCTATAACAGCTTGGGACCTGTAAAGATCAGGACTCGGGAAAATCCGATTGAAAGGGAGGAAAGTCCACAAATAAACCGGACTGGACTCAAAAGGTGAGAGCAGTGTGGGGCGAGGATGGACTGAAGAAGGATTAAAGGTGGAGGTGTGTCCACAGCCCTTGTATAATGTCTGAAGTCCAAGATGGCCAGAGAGAACTGGATATAGCATCTCCTATTTGCTTGCATCTTGCTTGTGAGCCTCTCTTTCATCAGATGCTGGAAACAGGCCGTTCTTGCTGCTAGTGATGTCAAGCAGGTATCAAAGGCTGGCCCTGATCTCATACCTGCTTGGCTACCTCGAGGAGAAAAAGTGGTTTATTCCTTTAAGGCGTTTTTTAATGGGTGCATTTTAAAAAGAAAACAAGGTCACCCGCAGTCTGGAGATGGTTGGCAGGAAGGATTATCCACCTAGGCCACTCCAATCCTCCTCCCTGTGAACATGCTAGGCTAGAGAGGTAGATTAGAGCGGGGATGGGAACATGAAGGCCTCACACTACCATCTCTCGCCTCGTTCACACCTAAGTTTAAATCCAGCTTCACTCCACTTTCAGAGTGAGAGGAAGCATCAGCAAAGACACAAGCTATTTTGTATTGGCATTTTCTAACTCAGAAAATCCACCTTTATTTATTGTATTTCTATCCCACTGTATACCTGAAGGTCTCAGGGCAGGTAAGAACATTTAAAATCAGACATATATTAAAACAACAGTATATATTAAAACAGCAACAGTGTCTGTAAAGTGGGAAGAGACAGTATATTCCCATTTAGCCAAAGGCCAGGGCAAAGAGGTGTGTCTTCACCACCTTCCTAAACATATACAGTGAAGGAGCCTGACACACCTCAAGGGGGAGACTATTCCATAGCCTGGGGGCCATCACTGAGAAGGCCCTCTCCCCGGTGCCCACCCCTTTTGCTGTTGAAGAGGATGGGACAACCAGGATGGCCTCCCCTGAAGATCTTAAGGCAGGTCAGCTTGACGTGGAAGAAGGCGTTAGAATACTGTGGGGGGAAAATGACTAGTCACTTTATTGGTGTGTTTCCTCACTTTGAAAGTGGATGTAGTCCCTGAGGTGCTTCTTCATCTTTTTTCCGCTGTGAGGCCTGAGATTTGCAGCTGCTGATGTAGCATCTCTTTGGTTTCATTGTGCAAAGTTCTGCTGTAATTGTGATGCCCCAATGCACACAAACATCAAAAAGTAGAACAAGTGAAATCTAAGGCTCTGTTTTCCAATCTCTTGATCGGGCAGTCAAAAAAATATGTTTGGCAGTCAGATCACCTATATGGCACTCAGAAAAGTAGTTTCAAATCTTCACTTATTAATCCTTATCTTCTAATCATCCTCTTACATATTACCATTGGAATTATGTTTCAAATAATTGATTTTCCATTTAATTTTTGTTCAGACCTGAAAGAACTTCGCCTTGATTATGATTTAAATCTCAGTAAAATACATGGTTTAATTCTAATTGACACCAATTTACTTTTTTAAAAAACTTAGTGAAAGTGGCTGAAAATAACTTGTGTCCAGCAAGAAACATTCTTTTTTGACTGAATTTTCTTCCAATAAAATATTTCCTGGCCGCTTAAGAAAATTAACAGCAAGGTTCATGCTTGTACGCTGTTTGTTGTACACTGGTACATTTTATTTATTTAATAATTTAGACTTTGCCCTTCACTCGAAGGTCTCAGAGTGGGTTGCAACAATGAAAAGATAAAATATACAACATACATCAAACATCAAACCGAGTCCAGTGAAGGGCAGGGACGATATCATCGGAATTTCAGGAACTGAATGTTACTATTTTCTGGTACAGTCATCTTTTATAGAACATGGTTTTGCTTTTAATGCTGTTGGCAAAAGGTAACTTCCTTTATTTAACTGAATTTTGCAAACGTTGAGTAATGTGATTTGGTCTCTGAAGCACCAGAATTACACTGGTAGACTAGGGCTGTGTTCAGATATAACAAGAGATGCCTCAGAGGCACTTCAGAGACCGCCATGTTCCCAGTCCTTCTCTTTCTCTAGCACAAAATGTTCAGGAAAGGGGAGAGGGGCGGACCGGTGTGTAAGCAATCTCTCCTCAAAGTCCTCTCTGTGCTGCCTCAGAGATGTTTCTTTTCTATGTTTCTTTATGGATGACAGATGCATCAATGGCTACTAGAATGGACGCCTAAGTACATCTTTCAGGCTGGGGGACAAGCAGGATGCCTCTGAGGCCATTTGCTGGGACTCAAGAGCAGGGGAAGGTTGCCCTTGTCTCTGCTTGAGACGCCCATGGACAAGTGTTGGGCCACTGTGTGCGACAGGATGCTGGACTAGATGGGCTGTGGCTCCTGTTCAAAGCCTCCCCTCCCCTCCACTACATAGCTGACATGATAGCCAAGTGAGTCTCCCTTTTGTGGTGCCATTGGCTTATTACTGCTAGTCTTGGCCTCCTTTTAACAGGGTCATTGACTTACACTGGTTGACTGGGCCTCCTATATTTGCTATGTCATTGATATTACCCAGCTCCGTTTTCCATCAGTTTCAATTGATTGCATAACAATGGGTGTTTTTCCACTTAGCACTAGAATACCCATTAAGGAACTTTAATGGGTCCTTAATGGGTATTCTAGTGCTAAGTGGAAAAACACCCATTGTTCTGCACTATATGGAAGTTTGTAGAAACCAAACCACAGTGTTATACATGGGGTGACCATATTTTATGATCTCGCGTAGCTAGCTATTCTGCAATATCTGTTCTCAGTCTCCATTCTCTACCCAAGCTACTACTGAAGCTGGGGAACTTTCGTTCCCTGGATTCAAAGTTTCTGCCCAGTCCTAAATTGCAGAAGATATAGGAAGTGCCCTTGAAAGTGGGCCACTGTTAGAAATAGAGAGTAAATTATCCCGATAGTAAAGTGAACAGACTTGGGCTGCGTTTCCATTTAAGTTTTTAAGTGAATCAAATCTGTTTTCAGAGCTGGGTGTTCCCAAAGGATTAGAGGAATCCAGTTTCTGAAGATTTACAGGTCCCCAAATGCGCACTATCTATATTCGGATAAAAAGAAGTCTCCCAATGGCATTTAGAAATAATCCTTGCTTTTTGTGAGTGGGAACGCACAAGGGGTTTTTTTTGGGGGGGGGAGGAAGGGGCGTCCTCTCCAGTTCCCCCTGACCCAATAGTCATGAATTATTTCCCTCCTTTTTCTCCTGGCTATAGCGGCTAGAGCAGAGCTGGCAGCTGCTGTTGCAATGTTATGAGAGACACATTACATTGTAACAGCAGGGAGATTCTGACAATGGCAGAGAAGAGGGACTCTTTTTTATGTCTCCCTTCCCCCTTGCTGCTTTACATGTGGAAAGTCTGATCCCTGCCCCATAAAGTCGGGGTATGATGCAAAAGAGTTTATAATAAACTATAAATGGGGACATGAAAAAACCGGAGCTCAATACGGATTAAATTTATCCGAATTTAAAGCCGTACTAAATTGTGCAATGGGATGCAGCCTTGGTACCTTGCCCTTCACTTGAAGGTCTCAGAGCACAGCCTACTCCCTTCTGTAACAAGCGGGGGTCTATTTTCCTGTCCTTGGAGTGTGATAAGAAATGAATGCAAGCCTAAGAACAACGAACCATTAATGAACAAATTTATGAGATAATCTAACTTGCAGCCCATGGGCAAACCTATAAATTATAAATAATTGATCCTTTTTATTTACACATTCTCCTTCAAAGTGTGGCCTTGCAATTACCTTGAGTCTATTCTATTTACTTTGTAGAAACAACACATTCCGTTCCTCACAGCCATTTTCTGCATTTCCTAAAATAGGCCGAAGCGGGTTGCATAACTGGTAGCTTGGAAGAACTGTCATCTATTTGCATAGGAAGAGGGTGAAAATCACCACTGAGTTTTGATGTTTCTAATCTGGGTGAATAGCAACAGCATTTTCTGCCCCCTCTTTTGCAGATATTGGTTCAATGGTTGTGGGAACGTGCAATGCTCTTACCACTTGGTGCCATGATTTCCCATGGTGCCATGCTCGCTCTGGCCGCCCTCTCCTCCACCCCTAATGAAATGTTCTTCTGTTAAGAATGGGCAAAGGAAGGAAGGAAGGAAGGAAGAAAGTTTGGGAAGGAAAAGGGTATTTGTGACACAGAATGCAGGTATCTTTTTGATTTACCGAAAACAGAAAACAGATCAAACTTCTTTCTCTTCAACACAAAGTAGGTTTTTATCACCGAGGCTTCATTTGCCGCAGGAAGGCAGATAGGGCCTTGTTAATCTCTCCTAGTGGATACAGCTGGCTAGGGCACATAGACGAGCAGCAGCACCTATGAATGAGGGGCGACTTTGGTTTCTGTGAACAGGTGTGGCAGCCTCTTCAGTCACCTTTCTGCACTGGGCCTTATTCCAGATTATATTCCTGAATAGAGGCCCATCGCTTCCATACTAGTGTAGACTACAGCAGGCACACGGACAGCAAGTCTCTATTCCAAGATACAATCCAGTCCAGAAAAGACCTGAAGCAAATGAAGGGATTGGCGCATGAAGTAGTGACTCCAGAGTCACTGAGTCTAAGCCCATATAATCAGCCTGGAAGAATTCTTTATCTAGAATGTTTCCATTAATGAAACAAATGTTTCTGGAAAAAAAGTAGATCAGATTAACAACATTATTGGGCTCATTCTGAAGATTAGTGAAGACCCAGAGCTTCTGACTGTGTTTGGGAAGAGAAATAAAGATGTACAAAATAAAAGATTTGGTAAAATACTTTATTCATGCTGCTCAGCTGCTAAGAGCACAAAATTGGAAATACGCCCAAGAGCTCACAATTAAAAAATTGGCATGGAAAGCTATGGGATGTGTTGACAGATGGTTTTATTTCAGAACAAAGAAAGTATTACGAAGAAGTCGATGAAAGAAAATGTAAAATATAATTAAAACATTGAGTCAATTCTAAGAATCAAGAGTATCCAGACTGCTTTCTGACAGTCCTTGGTGAAGGGTCCAATGATCTGTATGTAGGTAATGACAATATCACACATGCTTTCTTCACCCCAAGGCTCTCAAGAGTGGCCGCATGAGTGACCTTCTTCCTGGGAGGTCTTGAATGAGGTCATGTTTAAGGCCAGTCAAGAAACAGAGGCATGCATATTCATGCCTTTGGCTTTCTGAGAGGACCTGTGACCCTTCATTCCAAAAGGTATAGTAGTTACTCTGAAGCACACCAATCAGCTGTTGCAAGAACTATGTGGCTGGAAGCAGTGGCCGTGGTGCATGATGGTAGGAAGATGAAGCCATGGCATGAGGAGAGAAAGTAAAGAGGCTGGGATGCAATATAGAGGGGATGCCACACCATGAGATGGAGGGAGGGATTGAACTGAACCAGGGGTGTGCATTTCTTCAAGGCAAAGTTGAAGGCATCCTCAACTTTCTTCAAAACTCATGTGTACATTAGAAAAAAAAATAACTGGGTTCTGCATTAGACTTTTTAAAAACCTCCTCCTCTTTCAGTATGTAGTTGCATCACAGGAAACATTTTTTTTTCTTTGAATTGCCATGTTTGGAAGTATCCATAGGTTTGGTGGACAGCAGTTCTCAGAAGCTTTGTAGAAAATATTTGGAAGGAGCTCAAAACCACCCAGAGAACCGAATATATTCACCAGCTGTGGAATGCTGAGCTCCAGGACAGGATGGCAATCCAGGAAGAGGAAAATGGGCATCTAGCGAGATAGAACCTGATCCCTGCCAAAGCTCTCAGCAGTTCTTTGTCACTGATCCTATTTGGTTACTTGACAAACTGCTGAGAGCCCAGGCAGATTCTGAAGCAATCATTAGTCTTTGTGAGTGTTGAAAGAACAGGCACTAGCAGGTTTATCTGGTACCACACATTCATATCAGATTTATGGAAATGATGGCAGGGCTCTACTACAGAAAAGGGAGAGAGAAACAGGAATGAGTTAGTGGCCTCTGCATCATGCACTTGTGTAAGCCAGCATCCTGTGTTGTGCCAGACTAAAGCTGTTACAAAACAAACAGGTTCAACCATAGTGTTGTCCCAGATTTATGTCTACACCCCCATGCATAGGTAAGCAGAGTTTCTCTGCATCAAATATCTCCTGATTCACTAAATTCACAGCAACTGAATTATTCATTAGAGGAGGACCTCCAGGGTCATCAAGTCCAACCCCTCACCGTCAGGAAGTTTTTCCTAATATCTAATCTGTACTGACTCCGAAATTTCATACCACTGTTTTTAGTCCTCCCATCTTGTGCAAGTGAGAATAGGGACGATCCCTCTGCACTGTGACAGCCCTTCAGATACCTGAAGACTGTGATCATGTCTCCTCTCAGTTTCCTCTTCTTTAAGCTAAACATTCCTAGATCCTTCAACCATTCCTCGTAGGACATGGTTTCCAGACCACTAATCATTTTGGTAGCCCTCCTTTGGACTTGCTCTAGTTTATCATTTTTATTTTATTTTTTAAACTGGGGTGCCCAGAAGTGGACACAGTACTCTAGATGGAGGTCTGGCCATGCTAAATAAAGAGGAATAATTACTTCTCATGATCTCTTGTGTAGACTGATGTAGCACCTTAATATTTCATATGCTAGAAACTCACTTCAGCGTGAAGATCACATCTTAAAGCCACACAACAGAATTCCAGCCCCTGTCAAACAGCTGCATCTCAAACCATTTTTGTAACATCTGCTTATCTGTAGACAAGAAAAGAGGGGGGAAAGGGAGCAGGATCCAAGCTAGGCCAGAGATGTGTCACTCATGAAGCCGGAGAGGAAATCTGATATCACACCTGGTCCCAACGGGAATTGGGAGTGGCTACCTTGCTAGAGAAAGCAGTTGTTGCATTAGAGATACATATATGCGCAGAGCATTTTGCCTTGCTGTTTCATCATGAGTTAGAAAAGGGCCCCACCCAGTATAATTGGTTCGTTCACTTTTGTGCTGAGAAGGCACTGCCATTTGCCCCTCTGCATAGTCAAGTGGCATATCTGGTTTTACAGAAAGGAGGAATGCATTTTCTAAAAAGTGTGAAAGCAAGCTTAATTCACTGAGGAAGAGAGTAGATTCACTGTGGCCATGATCCCACTTGACTTTTTAAAAGCGGAATTAACAAAAACGGAGGCGAATGCGCAATCTGCCTATTCCCATTGTTTTTTCTTAATTTCGCTTTAAAGTTGAGTGGCCGAAAGAGGGGGGGGGGCAGGCAGGCAGTGTTCTCTTGCTGCCTGGCGTTCCTCCTCCCCATACCCCAGGAGCATTGTGGCAGTGGTGGCCAAAAGGGCAAGCATCTGGGCAGGCAAGTCAGGAGGAGGAGACACAGCCTGAAAGGGGAATCAGATGGGCAGGTGAGGAGCCTGGAGGGCAAGCAAGGCGGAGGTGGCCAAGTGGGCAGCAGCCAAGCTGGCGGGCAAGGTGGTGGCAGCCAAAAGGGCAGCCGAGCGGGCTAGTAGGCAGGATACCACTCCCAAAGGAAAAAAACAAAGCATTTTAACAACAAAAACAGGAGCAAGAGTTGATTAATCAAGTGGTTTTTTTTTAATGTGTTTTTTTTCCCAATGTATTGCTCTGAATGTGCGGGAAGCCAATTTCTAATGCGGACAAGGAATTGTCAAACCATTTTCAACGTGCAATAAAACCTTAATGGGAACATGGCCTGTATCATTAATTTACTTCAGACTTTTTGAAAGCAGAGGTTGTTAATAGAGACTTTAATGACCATTTAATTTGAGCATATGAATAAATACCCTATGAATATAGTTTAAATAGGTTTTAACTTGCTTAGGTACCTCTTAATTTGCTCACGCACCTCTTCCTCTTTCATTTGAAGCATCATGTGATTTTTATTCTAACTTCTTTAAAGAAAAATGAAGTAAATTAAATCCCCCAAGGGGGAAAAAAATCCTACACCCAGTGCCTTTCCAGACAACGCCTATAAGGAAAAATGGAACTCTAGAGCAAGGGGAACTGAATAATCACTTCCCAGCTTTCCTTGCTCCATTTTTTTGTTAAGAGGCCTGTGGCAGGAGCTGAGAAAAGCCTAGCTGTAGTCCAAAAACCTCACCAATCTGCGTAATGTCGCCTGATGTGGCATCTACCAAACTTGGCCTCCATGCAAGAGGGGTGCGCCTGGCTCCAATGATTTACGAAGCATTTAAAGTAGCATACTGCACATCCCTACTAGGAGGGAAGAGATTATCTTAGGGTGTTTTTCCACTGTCAAAAGTACCCATTTTTGCACCCATTTAGGACCCATTTGGGTGTGAGCTGGATGACCCCATTTCCACTACAGCACCCATTTGGGACCCAATTGTTTCCACTGCCATTGGGGAAATCTGGATCTAATGGGTACATTTTGGCCTTTAATCCGCATTTTCTGTAGACCCCTTGGGGTCTACAATGGGGTCTTCTCCCAGAAAATCTGGATTAAAGGGAGCCTGTTTCCACTGGAAACAGGCAATGCAGTCCCAAAGGAGGCTACGGGGAGGGGATGCACCTTTGGGACCCCCCCTCCAACATTGGCTTCAAAGTCACTTCGAAGCATGAGCTCAACTTCGAAAGTTGAGCTCATACTTTGAAGTGACTTTGAAATCACTTTGAAGTTGCTTCAAAGACTGCACCCCCCTGCCCCCCAAAACACCCGGGGTAATGGACTGACCCCTTGTGGGTCAATCCGGATTCCCCAGATGGGTGCAAAGCTGTTTCCACAGCAGGGGTGTTAGCAACCATTCCGAATGGGTGCTACACCTCCTGTGGAAACACATTGGGTGCTTCCCTTAATCCGGATCTACTAGGAATGTACCCATTCCTTAGATCCAGATCTTCTTAGATCCAGATCTAAGGGCTGCAGTGGAAAAACACCCTTATTGTGAATTCTCAAACAAAGTTCCTATAAGTTCTGGTTAGGGGGAAAAAGGTGTTTGCAGTTCCTCCAAATTCTCCAAAGACTAACTATAACAGAGGTTTTGAAAAAGACTGGTCCCTTTTACTGTTAAGTTAAATAAAGCATTAAGGAAGGTTGTAGATCCCTTTCCTAACTGTGCCCCCTTTGTAGTACAGCCTCAACTTAGTCAAGAGGAGTGCAGGCAGTGAAATAACAAAGTTTGTCTAAATTATGGAGCAGATTTTTCCCCAGGCAGGTAATTAAACCTGACGGTGTTGAAATTCCTGTTAGTACCCTTCCCTTCCCTAATTCTAATCCATGTCCAGTTCACATGCATTCTAAAGGTTTCAGGGAGCCTAACCCATATGTCAGATTCCTAAGATGTTCACAGTGCAGAGTGGAAATTTGCAAGGCATTCCCTCTGGCATCTGGACAATACTATCCTCTCAGATCTGGCTATTTGCAACCATTCTTACCATCTTTAATGGTAAGAAAGTACTGCCAAATCAGAAGGCGTCCTACTCTCTTTAAAGACAATGAAAAGAACCTGGGCATGAAGGTATGGAAGCCCTTGAGTTGCCTGGACTTCAGAGTCCAGTCCCGTCCCATCCCATCCCCCAGCCTCACCACTGTGATTCAAGGGAGTATAAACACAAAATGGAGCATTGGGTTGGCTGCTGGAGATATGACTGTAGGCTTACTCCCTTAGCCTGTCATTTTCCAAATGCATTTCAAGGCGGAATGAATCACCTGACTCACAAGCAAGCCTCTCGCATTTACTGCGGAGAGATTCCCACTGGATTCAGTAGGACTTGCTTCCATCCTGTGAGTACAAAAGCTCGTACTGGGAGGTGATGAGCCAATCCATTTAAATATACAAGGTTGGCCTTATATGTATGCGCATACAAATCCTTTGTCATAAGGATTATGTTTATTCTGTTGGGTCTTGTGTCATATTGTTTCTACGAAACCATTCAATACTAGGGGCGTGCACTAATGCATTTGACATTCGATTTGTAACGAATCCAATGTTTGAAAATCTGTATTAATATGAATAATCACATTCAGATGTGGTAAAATTCTATTTGATACAAATCTCTTTGTACGTATTTGTACAAACATTCAATACGTATCAGATACAAATGAACACGTATCCGATATGTATCCGTAATATATCCTCGCTCTGAAAATGTAAAATCTGACCTGAATCCACTTTTAAACCGCTGTCGATCCATGTCAAGTGCAATCTGGATCCACTGCAGATCTGACTGGCGCTCCATTTTTTCACATCCCCAATCTAACGAATGTCCATACTATTCGTACAAAGTTTAGCATACACATATTGTAACATTCAGTTAGTGTGTGGATGTCAGAATCTGTCCAAATTCGTACAAATAACGAATGTGATGAATATTTGTTCACATCCCTATCCATTACCTTGCACCAGCTCACACCAGCTCACAAGCAAATGCCAAGCATCCAGTCAGTACAAGGACTGCAGGATATTTCAGTTTGCCAATTGAACTGAGTATTTATTTGCCACTCCGGTTCCCTGTGGACAGATTAACGACTAAGACACAAAGGGTGTCAAAAGACCAACTTTCCTTCTCCTGGCTGCAACCATTCTAAGGTTACCCCCATGTTTTTTTACACTGGATGCCCCCACCCATGACAGCCCCCTGTGCATAACAACCAGAAGTGTAACTGCAGCTTCATGTCAGGCTCCAGATGCTGCAACAACCCTTGTCTTGCCCAAATTTAAGAGAAAAAACTCTGCATGGAGTATATGGAGGAAAAGTCTGGGACTGAAAGAGAACACTGAAGGAAAAGCAGAGGAAGTATTGTGTGTCAAATAAACA
Organism: Aspidoscelis tigris stejnegeri; assembly: GCA_023333525.1. Classification (NCBI taxonomy): domain Eukaryota; kingdom Metazoa; phylum Chordata; class Lepidosauria; order Squamata; family Teiidae; genus Aspidoscelis; species Aspidoscelis tigris. The sequence goes on from JALMGA010000002.1 coordinate 101,480,166, forward strand.
GACACAGGGACACATAGATCAAACACTTCCCAAAGTAGTAGAAGGATAAAGGGAGGCCTGTAGCTCACTTTTAGAGCACAGATTTGAGATCTGGGTTCTTACAAGGTTCTTTAATAGCAGAGACAAAATGGAACCAAAGAAACAGAATATCTATGAGAACTTCATAGAGACTGACTTCCAGACCCCTTTCTTTCCTTGTACACTCATCAATTCTGTGGGTCGCAGGATGAAAATCATCTGACAAAATTACATGAGTATATACACGTATTTGCATTTATGTGTGTATTACATGCACGTGTCCATTTTATACTGCATTTATGCTAAACAGTGGTGAAGTACTTGGCTGGGAGCAATAGGCCCAACTAGACTCTTGCCCAGTGTGTTCACTGAATGCAAATGAATTTTCAGAGGATTGTTTTATATGATTTTGGTTTGTTTTTTTCAAACGGTTTCCTGTATATTAAATGGAGGGAGGTTGGTTTTCCCTCTGTACAATGGTTTTGCTTGATAGAGCAACCATCTAGCTTGCTATGCTAGAAATCCATTTTGCCTAGCAACACCCCAATTACTACTACTGTGTTTCTGTGTCATTTCAAAATACATACTCTACCCAGCTGACCTGACTCCAGAATCAACTCCTCTATGGAAAAATACAGAGACAGTGCAACAACTCTACAAAGCTCCCAAGAGTGCAGGCTTGCAGATAAAATTAATGAGAGTGGTTGTAGCTCAGCGGTGGAGCAAACTGCCCAAATAGGAAAGGGTTGCCAGTTTGATCCCCACCCTCTCTCCAGAAACAGGCTATGGGAAACCACTTCTCTATCTCTGCCAAGAAAACCATGCAGTCAATGAGGAGTCAGTCACAGTTCAGCAGTAACTTTCCACAGCCATCAATAAAACTGTCCCACAAGCAACAGACTCACTGATTCTAGCAGCAAAGTTCCAAGCAGATGCCAAAACCTTAAAAGTTGAAACTTCATTTGCACTTTTATTAACTATTTTAATAAACATGCAAAGAAAAATTGGCGAGTATATGTTGCTAATTTTCTGATGTTTCAATAAACTTATCTTAAGAACACAAATCTGACATGGAGTAAGAAATTGTACCTGTCTGAATCATTACCTATCATTGCATTTCTCTTTTATCCTTCTTTGTGCCTGCTAAGTGATAATCTGTTATAGGGTGTTTTTCCACTGTCACTAAAAGTACCCATTAAGTACCCATTAATGGGTACGAAATGGCATTTTTGTACCCATTAATGGGTACTTAATGGGTACTTCTAGTGACAGTGGAAAAACACCCATATGCTCACTCTTAACTGGAGTCCTGATGATAGAAAATCATTCCATAGTACCTCAACTGCAGCAACATATATGCAACACTTGGATGGGCCCTGGATAAATTGGAATATAAATCACAAATTTAGATTCTAAGTTTTTGAGTGCTTATCTATACTGCGGAAGTCAATATAAAATGTCTGCAATACCTGCTGAAAGATCAGATGCCAAGCATGAGATGTGGAGAGGCCTGCCGCTGATCAACAAATGGGGCTTTATCCACACCTTCAATCTACTTGACTTTTTACCACCTCCACATTTCTCATCAACAGAGATATACACCATGTTGTTGCCTGTCACAGTTTACCACAGGAACAACTTCCCCAAGGACTAAAACAGAGATGAATGCTCAAATTATTCAATAGAGTCTTGGTGTGAAGATATCACACTGCTCTACTTTAATTCTAGCATTAAACCTACGGAATTCATTTGGCAGAAGAAATGCCATATGGACATGCCTCAGCTTCACATGCCACAGTGGAGTCTCAGCATTATCTTTAGCAAATGAGAGGCTCAAAAAGGTTTCCTGTATATTGAAGGAAAGCAGGCTGATTTTCCCTCTGTACATTGGTTTTGCTTGATACAACAACTGTCTAGCTTTCTATGCTAGGAATCCATTCTGCCTAGCTACGCCCCAATTACTACTACTGTGTTTATGCCATTTCAAAATACATGTGCTACCCAGCTGACCTGACTCCAAAATCAACTATTCTATGGCAAAATAGTTTTGCATCACTTCATAGTTCTAGGTACTGTAGTCCTTAAGACAGCTAAAGCTTCCACAGATTCTTGAAGTGCTACCAGCAATAGGCATCAGATAATGCCTACAAAAAGGAAAGTGACCAAGCTCCAATTCCTTTGGGATTATTTTCATGTGAAGAGCATTCAACCAGTTAATATGTTTAGCTTCTACTGCCATCAGGATCTGAACTCTTCTAACATCGTCTCAGGTGCTCAGCTAATTTTGGAGATCTGTCCTATAGCTCTCATGCTATTTCTACATGGAGTTACTGGCCTGTGGTTTACTGGATGTGGCTGGACCATGATTCTTGTTACTTCCAGGTATTCGCCATACTGACAATGATGGGAGTTGGAACAAATATTTCCCATCTATCAGTGGAAGTATAAAAATAATTGGCTACATGATCAGCCTGTGCCCACTTACTGCCTTCTCTCTATGAAATTAAGTGGTGTTGCAGCCTATAGGAAAGGAGAAGATACTCAATGAGAAGGTGGAATATCAAGAAGCCCACAAGGCTGATTTCTCTAGTACTCAGTTCCTAGCTCAAGAAGACAGTCCAGGAAGACACCTTTTATTTTGTATAGCAAGCCTAATTATCCTTATAAAAGCACAGTAGAACTCAGTCTCTCTTCAATTTAAGATTTGTCTAACCCCCAACATTTAAGTACTGGCAAGACCAAAACTGGACTCCTAATTACAAGCCGTGCATTCAATTTAGACCTCACCCGTTTGTCTTCTGAAAAATACAGAATCAGGAATGTAGCAAATCAAGTATCTTTAGTACAGATCATAAGAATCTAATTAAAATAACAATTACATATGCAAAATACAAATACAAGGCTTTTAAAAAGCACGCTGGGTTAGGGAATAATATTGTGCCCTTTAATTTTAAGAGCAAGGGCCAAAACTGAGCTGTAACAAGAGTTATTGAAGGTTTAGTGCCACTATGGAGTACTACATCTGCCTTGAAGATCTCTGATAACAGGGATAATTAATTCTACCTGAGACCCAGAATAATAATGACATCTTTGAAGTATGGTACATATTAACCAATGCTGACTGACACGGAGGCAGTCCCTGACTTGACGGAATGCCTTCTAATGTACCAGTAAGCAGTTGAGTAAGAAGAGCATTTTACAGGCTACTCTTCAGCCCCAATGAAGTAATTCTGAATGTCTGGGAGAAAACTGCTGTGAAAGGGAGCATAAAGAGTTAAGATATAAGCAGTAATGTCCGGAATTATTTGCTTGATGGTAAAGACAACAAAATTAAAATCCACTTAAAATCAATAACCCAGAGATATAAGCAGTAATGTCCGGAATTATTTGCTTGATGGTAAAGACAACAAAATTAAAATCCACTTAAAATCAATAACCCAGAGATGTTACAGGGAAAGAGCTTGCTGGTCATGATTTTGTTCCAGGACTTAACATAACAGTCCTCAGCCAGACACATAACAGTCCCCTAGCAATCTTTAATGGATCCAAACTGGATCCATTTAATGGATATCAAAGCATTTTGACCAGTTTCCAGGCTGAGTTAGGAGTATGCTAAATGCCCCATGTAGCAGTCCAAATCATAATTTCCCTTCCTCTTGCAAAGAAAATTCACATAGATAGAAAGCCTAGATAGAAAGAACAGAGTGATCGTACCACCACTTAGAAGCCTAGATAGAAAGAACAGAGTGATCATAACACCACTTTTACACTGCCAAATAGAGGTGTATTTTGAATGCTTTATAAAGCACTTGGAATAGCCATATTCTTTGTGTTTAAGGGCAAAGTATGCTAGGTGGAACTTCTAGCAAAATCAGGCATATAGAAAGGCAAGTACTTTCCTCAGCTAACTGTGCTCCTGTCTGCCCTTCCTAGACTTTTCAGAGTGTGGACAGGGGAGAATCACTGGTTGCTTTGTCATGATTTTGGACCTGCTAGGTCTTCCCCCATGTTCTACCAGGCCCCTAGATAGTAAACAACCACTATCACCAAAAATCCATTGTTTAGATGTCTGATAGGAGTTGAGGGAATCCTCAACAGGTCCCCAACAGCACATCCCAACATGGTGAAGATATCACCTGGCACAATACTGTGACCTGTGCCACTGTCCCCTCCTATCTCCAGAAAGGTCAGAAGCAACCACCAGGAGGAAGGGGAGCTGAGGTAAGGGCTCACTTTTCACTAGGGCAGCATTTCTTTGGTGTTCCACCTGGCAAATTTGCTCCTAATGTAAGGGTGCATGACCACTTCAAAGTGTAAAGCATTCAAAACTGCATTTTGCAGACCCCTAAAATTCAACATTCAGCTATTAATCCAGTCAGGTTTAGTATTATTTTCAACTAGACTGGACCTCAGGGATGAGCTTCCTTCAACATGCGAGCAATGCATCAGACTATGATGCAATGACGTAGGAGTTAGGGTGTGCCATACATAGTTCAGAATATCCCAGGAATGATTATTCTATGTACACACTTCCTACAGACCTTCCTCAATGCTAGGTAAGCATGAAGAACTACTCGATTTAGGGCTAAAGATTACATTCTTAAGAGCTGGCAGAGGAAGAAACATGCAGAGACTAGCATCGCAAGCACATACAAAGGATTATTAGACTATCCTAGTATTTTTTTGATAGCACGAGTAAGCTACACAAAGCAGTTACAATTTTATCATTGAAAACCTGAAGAGGACAAAGCATCAAACTGATCTGGATAAGGACCCTTAAGTTGGTCGTTTCTCATACAATGACCGGTGCCAATGGGTCTCAAATAATTGAAGGACAACCCCCCAATCTGACATTTATGTACTAGGTTACAGCAGGTTCTCAAAGTGCTTCTCAACAATAAGTTATAGACTATAGTGTTTTAGTGGTGGCATTTCCATATCAAGGCTGTCTTCATCTTCTCAAACGACTCTAAGAAATTTACATTTTAGCTAGTATCAGAACACATGGTAAATTTTACCATTGCTATGTGATTAGATTTTAATGTCAAGATTATGTCCAGTGGGCTGGAGTGAGAATATAACTACAAGTACTAACTAGTGATAACCTTGACCAACCTCTGTCTCTGTGCTATGAGGCAGCTCCTGACTTTCTCTTTGAACTATTCATAAGAATAGAAGAAACAAATCTGCAGTTTACTCTCCAGTTCAATCCTTCTTCTGGAGGGCATTAATTGTTTTAGGTCCCTGAGCTTTAGAAGATGCTGTTGGAGCTTCTCTCTGATTAAAAACAGCAGAAAGCTGTTAATAAGATAAATTGGTATAAAAAATACAAATGTGGAACAAGCTTTACTTCACTGAAAACTCTGATAAAATACTCCCAGCTGACATCAGCAAACTGCCGTAAAAGTTACTACAAACCCTTCTACAGGGACTGATTTGATGTCCAAACTTATGGACACACATTTCAATAATGGGTGTAAAGAGTCTGAAACCAAGTGAATCATGAGCTATATACACAGGCTGCCTTATAAACAAAGTGCAAGTTCTGTCCTGAAGAGAAGCTGTCTTGTCACTCTGAAAACAGGTTTAGCAGCAAAGAATATGGTAGTAAATGGATAGAAGTTTCTCAGATTAAAATACTTGTGTTGTAAAGTATAAGTAGCAATTCACTTCTTCAGTCATCCAGTAAAATGAAACTAATCCAATCTTAATACTGAATGCAGACTATAAGCTACAGAAGGTTGTAAGACAGTCCAAGCTAAGAAAGTAAAAATCATATCACTGTTTAAGAGGAAAGTGAAAATATCCTCTGGTGGATTCAGTGCATGAAACTGCTATACCGGCCCTCAGTAGCAAACTACAGGCCCTACCTAGTATGTTTCACATATTAACTTATAAAACATTCATCCATTTTAGACATACCGTATTTTCCGGCATATAAGATGACCCCCAACTTTCCAGTTAAAATATAGATTTTCGGTATAAGAAGACGACCCCCGACTTTTGAGAAGATTTTCCTGGGTTAAAAAGTAGTCTTATATGCCAGAAAATACAGTACTTCAGATGAGCAAATGAAGAATCTCAAAGTGCTATTTACATAGGACTGAAAAGGCAACTACATCTAAGCAACTACAAAAGGTGCTTTAGTCAGTTCATTTTTAAGATATTTTTATTGTAACCCATGCTGGATAAAGAGCAGGATAGAAATAGAAATAACCACATTTCTTGAGCCACTCATTTCTGTTCTGCACTACTTTTGATTCAAATACCAATCAATAAAAACTACTTCTCCCATGAAGGCACATTTGAAATACTGTCCTGTCTTATTTGTTATTGTGCTTTACAGATTAATATAGAAAATTCTGCCTTTACCTTGCAATGAAGCCAAGTGGACTGCTATTAGGAGCAGCAAACATCTCCAGAAACCTCCCATAGTCTTGGTCTCACTGAATCTTTCAGGTGTGAAGAAAAGGTGCCTTCTCTATATAATGGAACAGCCTCAACAAGGGAAACAGGATGGAGAGAACCTAACACCCACATATAAGAAATTTTGTAATTACCATTTACCACACCCAGTCAGGTTAATGTAATTAATGCACACGATTTTGGAGGAGCAAGTGCTTTGCCAGAGAAGCAGCAGTTAAAAGTTTCAGTGTAAGTCTAGCACATACCAATGTACAAGATGGGATTTCCTTTGCGTTTTCCACTGTGGACGGGAACTGAGAGCTAAAAATCATTAACATTGTACTTTTTATTTATCGAGTTTGTATCCTGCTGTTCCAAAAATTCCAGCGGCTTATAAATGTCTCTCTCCTTCATTGAGTTCTTCAAACTTGGACCCAAGCAACAGCCTCGTACAGACCTTTTAAAAATCTATTTGGGAAAGCCCTGCTTCCTTTCACAGGTGCTAAACAATGAAGTAACTGAAATAGACTATTTTCAAGATTTATATCAAGATCAGATGTGCCCAACTCCCACGCCAGCAAACAAGAGACAAGGGGTGTTTTCCCACTATCATGAGAAGTACCCATTAATGGGTACAAAAATGCCATTAAGTACCCATAGACATTAATGGGTACTTAATGGATATTTCTAGTGACAGTGGAAAAACACCCAAGGATTCAGCAAGGGAAATTCTCCAACAGTTCTTTTCATCTAATGGAAACCCAGGGGCTCTGCTAGCAAGGATGTGCATAAACCATTATTATCAGTTTGGCTTAGCCTGGATGAGAATAAAATAGGTGAGAGATTAGACCTGACAGTCTAGTTTGGCTGACCCTCCTGAGAAGTGTGATCTTGGGTAATAAGAGTGTTGCTCTGTCACACCCTTCTTCCTCCTTGTGCTGTTGCTCAGTTATTCAACGCATTCAACTGGGTGCTCTTTCTCTTGTAGTGCTCTCTCCTGTGCTGCCTCTACCTAGCTGTTCAGAGCAGGGTGTTCCTGTGGTACTCTCACCATTGCCGTCTTCTATGCCACTACTCCTTCATTCAGCAACAGATAGTTTCTCATGGCATGTTTACTGCTGCTGAACTCAACTAAATCAATCCGGATGCCTTTCTTACAAGCTTGGGGTTAAACAGAAAACAAGTATGTGCACATGTTGTTTTTCCATCATGGACTGACATACACCCAACTCGGAGTCAAACCAAGTTAAGGGAGAGGCTCAATGCACCTCTGAGGATGGAGCTTTTGTTCCCTCTCTCCCATCCTTAATTTTAATAATACAATATTTTTCTTGCCCTTATAGAAATACATGGAACTCCTGATCCTATTAGGGTAGGGACCAGAAAGAGGATAAAAAACTAGAGTGAGATTAGGAACACCAAAACCCACATCTTTTACAAGTCATCCTCACAGGACTTTAACTCAGTTTTACTGTGTTTTTTTCCCACATGCCTGCGGTCATCAGACTGCTTCAAAATGGGGACATATTTTTCTGAGATAGAAGAGCCCTGAACAATTGTTCAAGTTTTCTCCTACTTCTGATTTGGAAGAATTCAAATTTTGAGTTAAGACATTATTCTGTATCAGTCAAATGAAACCTTATGCACGTTCATAAAACCAAGTTTCTGGGAACTAAAAGATTTAAGACAGCTACACATTTGTAGAACACTGTGCTACTTCGGCAGTGAAGACTTGGAAAAGCTGGTGTTGAGTCAACAGGGCTAAACAAACAACAATAATTACAGTAATTCAGAGAACATATTGTAGTTTATTGGTCGAAACTGTTTGATTCTACACACAGGTGCCCAAAGGCATTCCATTTAGGAGGAAGTCCCCTGTTCAAAACTGGCTCACTAATTTAGTACACGGCACTAATTAAGAAATGGTGTACATTACAAAACAGTTTGCAAAACAGATTGTTCAAAAGCTGCATCTTCTCCAGATGTTCCTGAAAATAGTAATTCTGCAGTGAGTTACTTACTTTATGGAGCTACATTCATGTCCAAACTTCCAAAGTTGTTTGTTTTTAAAAGCCGCACAGCCAAAAAGGTTTTAAACTTTTTATTGTAGAATTACAGAAGCTTTAGTGCAAAACAAAAATCTCAAATCAAAAACAGATTATAGCATTGCTTGTTTTTCCCAGTTTAGCCTTGGAGGGTTTATGTCACTATAACATTTAGTATGCTAATATACAGAAAAAAATTAAAAGCTCCCAGTTTGAGACTTCAAAAGAACATATACATGGAATCACTTCCTTACAAAACAAGAAAGAAATTCAACTATGCACTTTAAAACCCCATACAAAATGAAGTGGCATTTCTTCCAATGTGCCCCCAAATCATCAGCCATCACTAATTAGAGGCAATTATTCACCTTACATAAATGCCAGAGACTGACCAAATGCCAGGATGAATTTCTGCATTAAGGTGAAAAAGGAACAGCATTTAACTGCATGTTTAATTTCAAGTGGCAAAAAGCCAGAGCCAAACAGCAGGTATAAAACACACCTAACATTGAAATGCCCTCAAATAAACCTGCAATGTATAAAATAAAGCTTCATGAAAATCACCCTAGCTTACTTGAACAATTAATTTGCTGCTCCTAAAACAAGTTCCTTCTCAATCCCTGACCAAGCACTAAACATAAGAACTTCCCAAAGCTCCTGCACTACTTTAAACAAACTGCTTAGAAAGGTAGGCATTCAAATATTACAGGGCATTAGGTTACTCATTGGCTAGTTCTCATCCCTCCACCAAATACTAGTTTCCATATCTGTGTGCTACATAAAACTTGGAAAAGCATGTGTTAGAACCATTGGGAACCTGGTCAGTTACACACACCCTGTATCAACAGTAGTACCACCAGAAGCATTATGAAGAGCCAGAACTCCAGCCCAAACACACACAAGCCTACCTCAAGGACTGCCTCACAAGTACACGACACTCTTTTTCTAAGCACTCCAGCTCACTACTAGCATTATTCAGGAGGATGCTTATTTCTGGAAATAGTTGCAGTATGTAACAAAACATACTACCAGCAACAATAAAGAAATGCTTGAGACAAGCATCACTAGGATTGCTTTCCTAATCTAGCTTTTCGTACACCTTTCTTAAAGAAAGGGATGGCAAAAGTCACTACTTTGACCCCTGGAAATATAACCAGGTATGTGTACCACAGTTGTCAGCCAGACATATCAGTCATGCTGTTTAATTTTCTAGTTTAATTATAATTTTTTTCTCTCAAGTAGCCAAAGCATTTTTTTAAAAAAGACTGCATCCATCTTGAACTACCAGTATTTAAAGCATGCTATGTTATAAGAATCAAAACAGAAGTTGGTTGTTATTGTTATATAGGTCCTGAACTGATGCTCAGAATTCACTACGGACAACCAACCACTTAATTCATCGTTGCCCTGGCCTTAAATGATTGAATTCCATGACTGCTCTAAGACATGTACCTTTACTTCTTTATAAACCACAGGTATATACAGATTTCTTTGGATTGTACCTGTGGGGAGGGGAATTATATTCCTGTGTGTATATTCAGCTTTGTTCCAGCACAAAGGAATTAACTGAAGGGGTTCTATCAGCAATTGTTTACAACTCAGTATCATCTCAATGGTTATTTTAATGAAGAGCAATCAAAACACATATAGCAAGTGACCAGGAAGAATACTTGTTAAAATTTGACAATATTTTTAAAATCCAGAAGCAGTAGTGGTACCCCGACTTCACTTATTGTATATTTAAGCACTCCTTCTCAAAGGCACTCAGGCTATCTGCCCAACACTGATTTACTCTTTATTCTTATGCATTGCAATCTGAGTCAAAATTGTGGCTCCTTCCAGGATAGTAGCACTGCTACTAATCAATTAATAATAATAATAATAATAATAAAAAGAAGTTGAAACAAGAGGGTAAGTGGAGAGATCAGGACATCAAGTTTTAGCTCTCAGACTAATTCTTGCCTCTTTTCTTTAAGAATGAAAGGAAAAGTTTGGGCCAGGGAGTGTTTCTTCTAGTTCCACACATGACGTCTGCAATGTTCAACAGCCTGCAAAAGATTTGGGTGGGGGTGGGTATGAGAAGAGATTTGCATTAGCTCCTGCAACATTTACCAAGACCCCTATGCACATTTACTTTACTCTTTTTTAAAAACAAAGGAGTATGGCAATACTGAGCCAAGAAGACTGGGCTATCTAAAAGGAATGAATAAGTTCTAATTTATATATAAAATTATATTTACTCACATTGCACTGGGATGCAGTTTCCATATTCTTACACCAATAGCCAGGACCCCGAACACAGAATTCTGATCCTAATAGAGGTTGCGTGGATGCCACACAAACTCCAAGTTTCTAGAAAAGGAGAGAAAAAACAATCATTTTAAGTACTACTCATTAACACTTCTTTTAATAAAAATGTGATTTTTCCAGCCATGATTGCTTCCCTAGATGTTGGGTGACAAACAAAAGCAGTGATTGTCTCTCTCACTTTCACACAGGAGGCTGTTGTAACAAAAAGCTTTATAAGTCTTTAGCAGTTCAGAAAGCACTGGTGTAGTGTTTTCAGCTACTTGTGCTGTTCCTAGAAGTCCTCGTTCAGTGATACTAGAACTTTAATTATTTAGCCTTTGGATAATCTGTTTGGGGTATTAAACAGCAGTGAATGAAGTGTGTATGGACAGTCACTCTAGCTGTGGTACTCACATTACACACAAATGTTGGGTCCATCATTTCTGCCAAAAGCTGCACGACCGTTGGTTCATACTGAGCCACAAATTGCACACACTGTTTGTAGAGGGAACAAAATGAAACAGGTTAAGAAAGTCAAATGAGGTTCACGTGAGGTAAGAGCCAATACAAAACTGGAATGGCTTCCAGTGCTGGATGCAGTTCAGCTGAAAATAAGCTGGTAGTTACCATGACTTTAATAGAACACATTTTAGCATGTGCTGGGTTGTGTAAAAATGCAATAGAAACATTCCAGCCAAAGAACTGTCAAAGATGCAGTTAAGAAACATGGTACACCTTGAATATAAGACCTCAAAGCAGCATTCATGGAATTACAGGCTGAGGAAAAATGAGACATATGGGCCTTGCAACTTCAGAATATGACGTATATACATACTGAAACATCCCAAAAGATTTTATAAGAAATAAAAATATCCAGAAATGGTTCATGCCTGCAGTGGAAAAGATCAAACCTTGACATTACCGCTGGACTACTGTATGAAGCCTGCACTTTCCATTCTCAAATTTCTACAGAAGAATTCCCAGGGGACGATTTAACATTAATTTGATACACTAACAACATTTAAACCAAGTATTACTGCATTTTCATGCCATGTCTGACACATAGATTCAGAAGCTTCACTTATAATCTAGCAAAAAATGATTGGGAAAAATAAATTTCATGCAACTACATATCCTTGCCCCCATAACCTCTTGCTGACCATGAGCCATCTGCAAAGACAAGGGTCATGGTCAGCAAGAGGTAGCCACACTCTCATCTCTTCATCAAGAGGATCAGACAGAAGCTGATGCCAATGAAAAGGCTGCATGACAGCATGAGTTGCGACTCATGCTTGGACTATCAAAACCCCGTCATTCAGCATCATCTGAGAAGACCCAAAGCTGGGGTTTGTACCAATGTCAGGTTGCCTGGAAATCTTTTTTTTTTTACTGCCTTCAGAACACTATTGCCAGGTTTTAAATCTATTGTGCCTTCCACTGAGGCTTGCTGCCATCCATTCTGATCTTCCGTGTGCTCGACCTCAATCAGGGCTTTCAATATGCCTCACCAGCTATGATTATCAGAGGCTAAAGTAAGCTTCCTCACTGGCTATTTGCAAGTATCAGAAGCTAAGAGTCAGCTTCTTAAACATTTTTTTTTAAATAAGGTTAATCAGCAGCAGTGCTTTGCAACCAAGGCTGTAAATTGCTATGAAACAGCACAAACATTGGAATTGGAATCATCGTCTTCCACAGTGCCTATTAACAGAGGAGTAATTTCAGTTAAGAGGCATTAATGTCAAACTTCAAAACTATCCCTTATTAGTGCTGGCTAATGACTGAAAGCTGAAAGGCATTATAAAGGCAAAACTGAAATACCAGCCTTCCTGGAATCCAATTACTGAGAGTAAGCCAACAAAAAAGTTGCAAGACACACTGGTGTATAAAATGGGCCTATAATTTGCCAAGGGATAATTAGGAAAGTTGAATTTAAAAATAGGGCATAGGGTGATTTTAGAAGAAATTATTTTGAAATCTGCAAAATTTACTGGACTAAAAATAGGGGCAGAAAGATTACTCAACCATTCTGAAAACTTAAACACAAAGTAGTCAGCAAACTGGCTAGTTTATATCCTTTGGAAGGTATCACTCAAGGCAACTTATACAGAATTCCAAATGCCAGTATGGTCTAGACCAGTGATGGCCAACCTATGACACGCGTGCCACAGGTGACACGCCAAGCCCTTTTGGGTGACACACCTGGTCACCCTGGCTCCTGACATGTAGTTTTTGCTTTTTTCTTGAAGGGTACAAAATACACACTTTCAATTGAAGATTTAGCAACAAAAGTCACTAATGTAAAGAATTGTTTTTGCTTTTAATAAAATACATGTAACTTTTTTACTAGAGCTACAAATATCACGAAATTATGGATATTTCTAGATGTGACACAGCACCCGAGTTAAGCTAGGTTTTTTTGTGAATTTTGACACGCCGAGCTCAAAAGGCTCACCATCACTGGTCTAGACTCTAGTGGTTAGGAGAATAGAAAGCTTGGCCAGCCATTTTGAATTCCCTTGAATGGGTGAGAAAGGCAGGATAGAAACACTAACTCTTCTTCTTTGTCTTCACATTTAATAGACACCTGCCATAAAGGTCATTTGATTTTTGTGCTGTTATAGTTTCATGAGCCATGATTTAACCCGAAGCCTCCATTTGGAAGGAAATCTATCCCATTTCACACTCTTTATATTGAGATGCAATCAAAATTAGCCACCTTGAAGCACCTTTACTACGATATCACTTCAATCAAGGACTACCAGTGAATAATAAAATATTAATCCAACACTTCATTTTACTTTTGGAATGTGAAGCAGAAGAATCCTTAGAACTTCCACCTGAACTGCCTGTCTCTGTATGCCTATTCAGCACATCAAAATCTATGCAAAAGCCAAGGCAGGGTTTGCATGTCATATATAACATTTAAATTCTAGAAGGCAGACATTTTCTAAGTTTTTAAAAATCATTTTTATCTACTTTTACCTGATCACTAATGGATTCTGGGAGAAGACGACAGACTCTTTCTAGGAAAGCCTCAATTTCAGCAGTGGTCGCATTCTTCTCCAGCTCCTTGTCTGCATAAGCCACAACCATTTTGCAGACATCACAGACACCACCACTTTCAATTTGCACTGAAGGAACTTTTTCTGCAATCACAGAAAGAAGGATCCAGTTCAGTTTTATTCTACAGCTACTCAACTAAAATGCATCGTAAGAAAAAAAGGCGGGGAAATGAGTAATTTAATATAGAGGTGTGTTTAGTATTAAGTATCGCTTTCTTCAACTTCTTACCAGCTACTGAAACTTTCTCTGTACAGCATTTCAGGTACAGACACACAGCATTTGGATCAGTTTCACCCAACAGCAGGTCAATGATAGCTTTCCCATAGATGTTCACAAAGTCCTTGCACTGTTCACGATACTCTTCAGGAAATAAACTGCAGACTTCCTTCAGTTCTGATACCATTTCCTCCTAGTACACACAAATGAAAATATGAGATAAACTATTCTTTTAGTGGTATTTACATATTTTTACTTCACTGAGCTTCCTGAGCATAACAGTTGTCTAATAATAGTTTTGTTCTAATTTTGTTGTAACCCATCCTGAGACCTTGTAGCGTTAAGTTAACCCATATACTTTAACATACTTAAGCTTCTTAAGGATTGAAGTACAAAGTAATGCTAGAAAATCTGGATAAATCATTCCTATAGGAACAAAGTCTCTTAAATACAGCAACAGCACACTCTTTGGACAGCAACTGGAATGCATTTTGCATTAAATACACAATACATTTTGTGCTAAATACAAACACTTGTGAGCTCACTAAAAATGTGGAAAAAATTAAACTAATGCATTTAAGAATATGTTCAGTTAACATCTATTATTTGCTAAATTGTTTGGATTATGAGAGTACTGTACCAAAAAAGTGTTGTAGGGCTGGGATTGCAACAGGTAGGGAAACCTCTATTTAGCAACATATCTGACAATATAACAAAAAGCAAAAAAAGGCTGGCATTTCCAAGCACTAGATTTTTATCAAGATGTCTTTCGTGTAGCAAAACTGCTAGATCTGAAAAATCAAATGATTTCAGGGTACAACCTGAAATGGCTGACTGGGAACTAATAACAGAAACACTTATATATAAAAAGAAAGTTCCATAAGCTTTAAGTACAGAAGCCCTCTGTTCCTGTGAATACCTGAACATACGGAAAAGGTGGCAGAAGAGGTTTCTGCCTTTTTCCTTCAATGATTAGTGATCAATACAATTTGGGCCACTGCATTTAAGGGTAATAGGAAATAACAGACTAACATATTTCTGTGTAAATAGTAACACGCTGTAGAATATAGACAAGCAAGTACTTGGTGTGAAAAAGCGGCTCATACGTGGTTAACCACAAAAGCTACTGCATCTTAAATCAATCCTAGAGGTGTTAAAAGAAATAGCCTCTTCACCACTTTCAGATATGGAGGACCTTAAAAAGGACAGAAAATCACCCTGAAATTACAAATATATTATACAATTCTCCTTGCTAATTCAGTTAAAGAATATTAGGCCTTCAAATGATCTTGTCCAATGATCTGGAATTCAGTATTGCTCAGAGAGAATGGGAACATAAAGTCTTAGATAAAATACTCAAAATCCCAAGGTTTTGGAAACTAATGCTAAGGTTTTAGGTAGATGGCATTTGTCACCATGGATGTAATGAAAATGGTAAATTTTTCCATCTATGATGGGAATGTCCCTGGGTTCAAAAATTCTGGGCAAACATAAGGAAAGAAATATTGAGTACAATGAATCAATCAATTTCTTTTAATTCAGCGCTGTACCTATTGCACTTTATAATGCTTAAAAATTTAAACAGTAAAAATGAAAGTGATTGTTTA
Source organism: Aspidoscelis tigris stejnegeri (assembly GCA_023333525.1). Taxonomy (NCBI): domain Eukaryota; kingdom Metazoa; phylum Chordata; class Lepidosauria; order Squamata; family Teiidae; genus Aspidoscelis; species Aspidoscelis tigris. The sequence continues at coordinate 101,495,809 of JALMGA010000002.1, forward strand.
CACTTTTAAGCATAACTAAATTAGTGATAGCACAGAGCTGAAAAGATTCTAAAATCTGGAGCTCGTGGTGTTGTAAAATATGGAAAACTACTTAAATGGAATACTTATCTCTTAAAAAATAACCTTTGCAGATTAGAAATATTTTTGCTAAAAAAAAAAGGACTCAATTGTACAGCAGTTGATTATACCACATTCTTCTTTACAATACTTACAAACAAAATATGGATTAAAGTCTATAGGCTGACAAACCTGCACAGACAGGACAATAAGAGCAATACACAATACAGAAGGATGAGGATTGTCTAGCAATCGTTAACATCAGGTGCAAAAGAAATTTAAACTAAGTATAATTTGTTTATATGTTACCAAGTGTTTGGTGACTCTGGTTTGCTGCTATCTGGGTCTTCGAATATTGAAAAAAAATCACTTAAGGGAAACACATACCTCCGTTTTATTGCGTTCTAAAAAGCCAACCACTTCATTCACCACAGTCTGGCAAACCTGACATAGAAAGGAGGGTGTTCTTTGGCTCAGGCTGTTCTATATAACAGAAGAATTAGTATTCAACAGAGTTAGAATTACAGTGCAACACACTGATCAAATGAAATAAACCATTAAATAAAAAAAAACTTGTTTGGGGGTGTTTTTCCACTGTCACTAGAAGTAGGTACTTAATGGGTACTTCTAGTGACAGTGGAAAAACACCCCTCATCCTAGTCTATTTTAGAGCAGAATTTTACCTGCATGGCGCTACAAGCTTCTTAGAAGAGTTCAAGACTATTTGACACCAGTGATTATAAATCATATATAAGACAGCAAATTATAGATGCTTCTAGTTACAAGACAGTGCAGTCAGAGACAGAGAAGCCTGTTTTCATGCTGCTGATTCAAGAGGAAGAACAAGGCTGCCTATGGAGGTTCTTCACCATCCTCACTCCTGATTAAGTCAGCAGCTCACAAATGAGGCTAGCAAGTTACATTCTCCTTGCCCTGGTTCAGTTCTCTACTGGACCAAACCCTTTGAATTTGGGATGGAATCAGTTCAGCAAGGTGAAGGTAGCTTGCATGTGAGCCACTGACTTGATCATAGCAATAAGAACTCAATGGTAAAGCACCTCTGAAGAGTCCTTGCTCCTCGGACAGTTCTAAATATAATTCCAGCCAAAGTCAAACAAAGACTGAAAGCTCATAGACTAATGAACTGAAAAGATATTGACTGCTATAGTACTATCTCTAAGCTTGGTCAAGAAGGGAGGTGTCAGGCAGGGCTAGCTGCCTGCCATAGTATTTGAATGTAAGATCTCTGCCACCTATGTGATTCTGTATATATGTATATAGTAGCTGCCTGTTGTTTTGGAAGTGACAGTTGACTCCCCCCCTCCCTGCTAGGGTCAAGTGATACATTTTGGCTCCAAGTTTAAACTGGGTTTTGAAAAATAGTTATTGCTCATTGGTTGAAGGCCAAACTCTGCCCAGCTATGAAACATATAAATATGCTGGGCTTTCTGTTCCAAGTTGCTCCCAACAAGAAATGCCTTATCGCTGAGCTGAAATAAATCACTGTTCATCTTTTTAAACAAAAGAGTCTCGTGGTTTTCCTTTGCCAGCCTGACAGGAGGACAACATTAAACAAGTATTAAAAACGGTACCACAACCTTTCAACATCACAAGGGTTGCTATAAAAATGAAGGGAGAATAAAGAACGGAACCTTAAGCTCTTTGGAAAACAAAGATATGAATGCTATACATTTGTCCTCCTTTTCTCCACCAGCTTATAAATAAATGACCCGTTCATTCTTTCACAAATTCGCTAAGAATAATCATCAACTAAAAAGCATGATTGCTTAATTGACATTCATTTATTACTAACCGTCATATTACATCACTGAATCTACACGCAAAATTAAGAATTGTGGATTATGAACATAGTTCTCACAATAGGCTCTGTTTAGATCTTGTGTAGATGTACAATTTAATGCACTTCCTGAGGTTACCAACTATGATTCTTCCTTTCCAACAAAATCAGTCTTATACTCCATATCCCTATGTGATCAAGACTTAACATGGACCAAAAGTAACTGTATATAGTCAAGATCTTTTCTATCTACCTGATTCATTTGATAACCAGGTGAACTTCTTTATTTGCTGTCACTGATGCATCACCCTTCCCTTGCTAAGATTTTATCAGCTAAAAAGAACAAATCAGTTCCATTTGCCTTACATGAACTATGTAAACACAGTTTTATGATGAGACTTTTCTTCTGTGTTTCTGAATGGCCCATACCAATGAACAGCTCTATCCAGGTCACGACTGAAGCTTTCTTCATGAACAATTTTAATTAAAGGCTAAGGCGCTGCACAAGCACTTCTGTTGTCCAGAAACTATAAGTTTCCAGTTTCAAATTTTATCAGAGCCTATCCTTTCTTCTCAAACACTAATGACCTCCTTCTCCCCAGACTTCTCAGAGGTATTTAACTATCCTGTGGCCAATGTACTCTCCCTTCATTAAAAATAATGGAAAGGGACCAATAGTTTATAGGAGGGACCTTCTTTTTTTAGTGTAGTCATAACAGATCATTACTAGAAAATGCAAGTGCTGGTCATACATGAATTTTGCCTCCAAGAAGCATGCTTCCCCCACCTCCCCCAATACACACACATTTCCTAATCATTATGGTTGTACTGGACATGCCCATGCTACAGAGAGAACTGCATTCATCCAATTGCTCCATCAGAACAAGTTATATTACTCTAAGGATTAGCTACAAGGGAATTAACCAGTTTCATTATTAAAGCAACATCAGTGCTAAACAAAAATTTAGAATGTATCTTAACATATCCATGTATTGTTCTAAATTATACTCTAATCCATGAGAAGGAATCAAACAGAGACCTCCAGAAGTGAACGGAAGCACTGAACTCCCTCCGCCACTTCTCTTGCCTTCAGTATTCTACACCCCCCCCACACACACACACATTAAAAAGATGCTGATTTATCAGCCTCTTATTAATGCCAACTTACCTTTGAATGATCTGCTACCACTGCCAGAGCTTCCTGTCTGGCAGGCAGGAAGCTGCTCCGCTGGGATGCCAAAACATCCAATCTGCCAGTCTGGCAAATCAGAAGCCGATATGGCATCCCTGTGAAGTTTCCAATCCACCAGTCTGGTGGACTGGAAAGCCCTGTGCAGGGGTGTTGAAGCCACTGCACAGGGAAGAGGAAGTCCGGAGGCACCCTTACAAAATGATAAAACCATGAAGAGTCATGATTCACGTGTTCTCCACTACCACTAAAGTACTATGTAAATTCATGCACTCTAAGTCTTACCTTAGGTGCTTCCACTTTTGGTTTGGCAGGGACCAGGGTCTGAAGTGGTACAGATTTCAAAGAACTACAGAATCCAATCATTTTACAGATGTCCTCTGGTTGCTGAAGACACAAACAACAATTACACAAGTAATGTCAAAAAGACAGAATCCAAAATGTCGCAATGCAGTTTCAAAATGTGTCGTTCTTTGAACTCAATGGGGAAAATGTGATCATTACTCTAAGCAATGTATATTGCTTTGGCATGCTTTCAAGCTACTATTGCTCTTTTAGAATGTATCATACTATCTGCCTTTATACTTGCTACAATTTTTAATGCATCACACCTATATAATATCTGACTACTCTAAGATTAAGGCCAAAGGGACTGTGCTTATGAAACAGTAAGAACTATCTCTGGTTCACTCTGCCCAGTATTTGCTATTTCTCTGTGTTTGCAAATAATTAGAATTAAAGAAAAAAATGTTTTTTTGTGAGTTTTTCCAGCATTCTCAAGCATAACTTTATTCTTGGTACTGTTTTTATATTATCCAAAGGATGGTGATCTGACCATAACAATAAACAATGGTTTATTGAAACAGAATAAGCTGCAGTGAGCCGAAATGGCATGTAAGCAAAATATCAAAAGCCAGAAATACATTTATATTATATTTTAATGAAAAGCAATGTATAATAAAAATATTTCTTAAATAAATCCAGTTTTATAAATTATTATGTTCAGCAACTATGAGAACCATTATTCACTCAGCTGTTCAGAAGAATAGCTGAGTGAATAATGGCATACAAGTCCTCCAGCTTATTTCTATAACAGGAACCAATAACTTATTATACTGTCAAAAATAACCTATCAACTAGAATCTGACAAACAGCTGCAGCGCCTAGCAATTCTAAAGGCATGATTTACATGAATAGCCTATAGCTCAACGCACACATGCTATAAGATGTGCTCATTTTCCAGTAAGTTAAAATATATGGCAGCAACATAGTTTATTTTATGTATTTTCACCACCACCAAAAAAAAAAAAAAGAAAAAAAAGAAATTGAGTTAAACCAGTTAAGCTATTTCCTTCTCCCACTTCTGAGTCACTGTAAAGTACCGTATTTTCCGGCGTATAAGACGACTGGGCATATAAGACGACCCCCAATTTTTCCAGTAAAAGTATAGAGTTTGGGATATACTCGCCATAGTGGCCTAATACCTTGATAGGGGTATCGGTTCTGTACTTGCCTTCAGCCGACCCCAGTAGGACAGATGACTCCAAACATGAAATGAGATGATTCATACTGGGACAGCCTGATTTAAGACTCTTTAAGACTACGATTTTCTGCAAACCTATATGAATAGGGACCCCACCAGACGCAGTGCCTGCTTTAGGAAGGCCCCTTGCTGGCCACGCCAGATAACTCTGCAGAAGCTGAAAGACAGGAAATTCTGCGGAGGGCTGACAGGGAGTAAAGCTTTTAATCCCAAAGTGAACTGAAGAATCTTTCCTGTCAGCCTAGATCTCTCTCTCTCTCTCTCTGTGTGTGTGTGTGTGTGTGTGTGTGTGAGAGAGAGAGAGAGAGAGAGAGAGAGTGAAGAGAGTGCAGTGCTGTCCCTTTCCCAGGGGGGCAGTAAGGTTGGAAAGCAGGAACATTCAAGCCTCTTGTCCCCACCCCCCACCCCACTTCAGATCTAGGCTGACAGAAAGAAGCTTCAGTTAACTTCAGGAGTAAAGTTTTTAATCCCGAAGTGAAGAATCTTTACTGTCAGCCTAGATCTGAAGAGGGGGAAAGGGGGGCGGGACAAGGGGCTTGAAGAGGCTGCAGTGCTCTCACTTTTCCAGGGGGCCAACCTTATTGCCCCTGTCTGCTGTTGGAAGCAGAGAATGCTTGCCTGCAACTGAGGGTCTCTTGGCTGGGTAACAGACAGAGATCAGGGAATGTAGCTCCGTGTGTGTGCGTGTGTGTGTGTGAGAGAGAGAGAGAGAGAGAGATCTCCTTGCAGTCTCAGGGAGGAGAAGAGCCTCGTTCCTATAAGGCAGAGAGAGTTGATTGGGGACTGGTGCCTGAGGGCATAGTAGAGTCAGAGGGGGGCTGGGTAGCAGCAGCAGCAACTTCCAAGGGGAGGAGAGGAGAGAGGATGCAGTTGCTGCAACACCCTGCCTTGTCCTGCCCACCATCCTGCCTTCGATCTGCCAAGAGGGTAGCGAACACAGTCCTCTCCTCTTGTCCCGTCCATACAGGTCTCTCCGCCTCCTGCCTCCGCGCTCGGAAGGCCAAGCAGGGGAGAGAGAGAGCAGCTGCCGGTAAAGCGACAGGAAAGCAGCAGCAGCAACTTAGGAGGGGACAAGAGGAGAGGGAGAGAGAGGACTTAGCTGCTCAGTCCCTCTTTAAGGCCCTTTTTGCTTTGCATTTGTGCAAACTCTCAGCTGCCCTCTCTCTCCCCTGCTTGGCTTTCCGAGCGTGGAGGCGGGGCAGAGGCAAGAGAGGTCTCAGCGGGAGGAGAGGAGAAGACTCAGCTGCTGCGACGCCCTGCCCCGTCCTGCCCGCCAGCCTGCCTTCGACCCAGCGGCGGGTGGCGGCGGAAGGTTGAAAGATGGTAGCGAGCAGTCCTCTCCGTTCCTCTCCTCCCGTCCGCCCCGCCTCCACGCTCGGAAGGCCAAGCAGGGAAGAGAGAGCGAGCAATTGCCGGGCTTTAGATTAGAAAGGGGGACTGGGCAGCTGAGTCCTTTCCTCTCCTCTCATCCCCTCGTAAGTTGCTGCTGCTGCTGCTTTACCTGTCGCTTTACCAGCAACTGCTCTCTCCCCGCCCCCCGCCCCCGCCCGGCCTTCCAAGAGCAGAGGCGGGAGGAGGAAAGAGCAGTCTGGACGCGACGAGAAGAAAGGGCTGTGATCGCTACCGTCTTTCAACCGTACGCCACCGCTGGCGGATCGAAGGCTGGCTGGTGGGCAGGACGAGGCGTCGTCGCAGCAGCAGCCCCTCCAGTATCCAGCGTATAAGGCGACCCCTGACTTTTCAGAAGATTTTTCTGGGTTAAAAAGCCGTCTTATACGCCGGAAAATACGGTAGCTATTTTTCTCTCCTGTGAATCTGGAAAAAGTAGTTAATATTTGTTTTCTTTCCATACTGAGCCACCAAGTTTCATGTAAGATATAATCCAGCATTAAGAAAAACAAACCACTTCCCCATCACTGCAGCATATATGCCATGAAAAAAGGTACAGCGTTATCTCCAACTATTAGAGCAGAGCATTTCCTCTCCCCCCTTTCCACCCCTCACCTCTTGTTGTCGTTGCTCATGCACTGCTTTTAGCGTTATTCACAGGAAAGCCTAGAGCCCACACTACACATGCAAAATAAATTGCAAATAAACCATGACAGGCACAAGGTCTTCCTAAAAGTTGACTTTAAAATTAAAACCCATCCCCCAAGTATCTTTTGAGGGGTTCTATAAAAACTCAGCTCACAATTTTATTTAACTGTGTTTTGCTAGAGATCATTTTGTCCCATGAGAGCCGAGATTGAGGGGTGGTGGTAGTGAAATACTAAAATAAAATGAACAGATAAGCTCCACAACTTGGATACAGAATAGTCATAATAAAAATTTAACTGGCACTTGGAAAAATGCCTTTTCAGTCCAACTATCTACTCCTTGAATCTGTCAAAGTTAATCTCAGCCACACCATATCTAAGTTAGCAAGAAATTAAACTACATCCTCAAGAGGGGAGGAAGCAAGGCACAGCCACAAGCAAGCTTCTCACATACCTGTTCCTGCTGTTGACAGAATGAAAAGAAAGGAAGATAAGACAGTTAATAGAAAAATAATCAGGCAACTGAATGGTGCACAGGAAATTACAAAGTCAGAAAATCTCATCAGAGGACAAAGATATGTCCACCACTTACATATTACACCACACTGCTTTGCAAACACTTAAATATGCATAGAGATTCAATAATATTTGGGTCTGCCACAATAACCCACAATTGGTCACTGGGTCTCTTATTTAACTCTAATTTTAATTAATGTGTACTAATAACAATGTCAAACATCTATCATGATATTTTTAATTGTTCTCTACATTAGTTCTGATGGTGCGGATGATTGAGCAATATCAAGAAAAACAATATTTATCTTACCATATGCATCAACAGCTGGATAGCCATATCTGAGTACTGGGAGATGTAGGTCTTGCACTATTAGAGCAAAAATACATTTGAGAGAGATTTCAGTATCACAGAACCCACTTTGCTTGCTCCCTTCCTTCAGAAGTTATCTTGCCTTTTTTTATAAGTTGCATTCTGGATTGCAAGCTCTATTACTTTCTGACTAAAGTCCTCATCTAAGACACTTAGAGCTGTCACTCTTATCTTCTACCTCCAACTGACCAGTTCAAGCTCTTATTATCAGGTGGAAATTTAAACCTGATCCAGTTTGACTACATTGGTTCCCCAGAGTTGGCAAATATAGGCACTGGCTGACAATGAGGGACAATGGTACTTGCACTTACAAATTTGGAAAAACCTAAGGGAACTAGAAGAATTAAAACCCACGAAGTATCCAAAAAGCTTCTCTGCTGCTCCAGGTTTCATGAAAGATTCATTATTAAAACTAATTTTTAAAAATGAAAGAAAGTAGTGATTAAAAAAACAAAAGGCAGAATTTTCCTATTTGATTATGTATCCCAATGACAGACATGTTATCATATCCACACAGTTACCATATCAGCAAAGGCAGGAAATAAGTGATCACACTCTTCTTCAGCATGATGAATTAGGGAAGACACAAATGAAGCATTGCTCTTCACAGCTTCTTGAATATCAGTTACTAGCTGAACACAGTCTTTACACACATTGCCATTTTCCTGCAACAAAATCATTTAATACAGTTTTAATTTGTAAACTACTATGATTCTCTACTTTGCAACATTGTGATGAAAATAGTACAGTAACTGAAATTATAAAAATTATTAGGCATATAGAGGAACAAGCATTGCTGAAAGAAAACCAGCATGGCAAAGGTAAATCATGCCATACAAATATGCTTGAATTTTTTGAGAATGTTAATAAACATGTGGATAAAAGTGAATCAGCTGGCACTGCCTATCTGGACTTTTGGAAGGCTTTGACAAAATCCCTCATCAAAAGCTCCTGAATAAACTCATCAGTCATGAAGAAGATACGTTCTGTTCTCAGAGTAGAGAGAGGTGAGAAGTGCCCCCCCCCCCCGTCGCTGTTCAGTATTAGGACTCCTGTTTTTAATTTATTAATAAATGATCTAAAAATAGGGATAAGTAGTGAGATAATGAAGTTTGCTGATGACACTAAACTATTTGGGGTAGTAAAATCTGAAACTGTACGGAGCTCCAGCTTCAAAATGGGTGGGTGAGCAACAAAGGGGCAAATGCACTTCAATTTTAGTAAATGCAAGGTGATGCATATTGGGACAAAGAACCTCAATTGCACCAGGATGATTTTGGGTTCTGGTGTGGAACTTAGTGAAGATGACGACACAGGGTGTGCTGCAGCAGTGAAAAAAACAAATCCAATGCTAAAGATAATTAGAAAAGGAATAGAAAATAATGGCAAGTGTCATTGTACTTCTTTATAAATCTATGGTGAAGCTACATTTGGAATATTTTGTATAATTTTGGTTACAACACTTAAGAAAAGGGCAACCAGAATGATCAAACGGCTGGCACATCTCCCTTACAAAATTAAACGGCAACATCTAGGCCTCCTCAGCTTTTAAGACGTGACCTGACTGAAGTATTATAAAATCAGGCGTAGTGTGGAAAAGGTGGATACAGAAAAAATCTTTTCTTTATTGCACAACACTGGAAGCAGGGGGCACTTCATGAACCTGATGAGCAGGAGCTAGGACTGATAATGGAAAATATTTTTTCACTCAGAGGGTTTTACTGGAATTTACTACCAGAAAAGGGGTTGGCAGCAACCAGCCTTTAAGAAAAGATCAGTCAAATTCATGGAGATCAGGTGTATCAAAGGCTATTAGGTTGTTCTGAACTATTAATAGCAACCAAAAGGTCAGTTTAACATGATTTAAGTAGATAGTGAATGCTCAATAAAGTCCGAGTGTGCCAAAACAAGCATCACTGTATTAACAATGTGCAATTGCAAAAAAGCCTTATCAGTAGATTTCAGAGTTCAGACCGAAAGAAGGCATGCCTTGACATCACCTCTCCAACACTTTAGAAGTAAAATCTCTAAATGTGGCTGTAGCAGTGTGAAACATTTTGCAAAAAAAAACCTCCAGAGATTTCCATGGAGTCACTCATGTAATCAATCAAGAGACGGTTTTGACCTGATGGTACCTAACAGCAGATGGTGTAGGCAACTTGCATGTGGAGGACAATCCATTTAGCAACCTAACCACTGCATTTGGTACAAGCAGCAACTGTTTGGCCCAGCAGTAAGGGTTGTTCCAGACTGAGCACATTCTAGAAATTCAGTCTGAAGTTACCAACACAGAAATCAGTGTGGTTAGGGGTTCTGCACAACGAACATGTTTGTTGTCAATGCAATACAACACTTGACTCTTTCAGATCCAGCTTATATTTCTTGCCACTCAGATAACCATTTCTTTTCTCCACCCTAGCAGAGGATATACATACATTAATTAACACCACTTCAACATTCTCAGGTACTTGAGACCAGGGCCCTTTCTGCACTGGGCCTTATTCCGGATTATAACTTAGAATAGGAACCTTCCATCTGCATGCTAGTGCAAACTATAGCAGCCCTTGCCCAGGGCCCACCATCGTCTGCACCAGCATTGGGATGGCAGGGTCCCTAATCCAGGATATAATCCAGAATAAGGCCCAGTGCAGAAAGGACCCAGGTATCTGTTTATCACAGGCCAAGCTGTAAAACTGTCTTATCTCTGCACAAGGAATGTGAGGGTTGAGACACAGCTCCTTGGGCTTTTAGTGGTACTGATGTGTCCATGTGTCACCAGACTATGCCATGAACCAGTCTTTTTTCTTATAAATCCTGAAATTATGGTTACAATTTGCCTGCACAGTTCCAGGATTTCCAACTAGTTCTTAAGAATAATTTACACATATGACCTGTTTATAGAAGTTTAGCATTCACAACAATTTTGAGCTCTGTTCAAGCCTACTTATGAGCTGCACACTGTTTCTCAGGATGCATGTTCATTCTCATACTGAACTTACTGATACATCATTTTGGGACAATGGCTTAATTATCTCTTGTTTCAATGGTGTTATGACTAGAGATGTGAGAGCTTAGCATTAGTCAAGAAAACTGTTTTCCAACTTTTTTTCCCAGAAAAATGTCAAGGAAACAATTTTTCAAAACTTTCTAAGTTCTATGTGAAGCTGTTTTTATAATATAAAGAGACCCTGTTAAATATTGAAGCGGTAAGAGTTTTTTCCTGGAAAACCTCATTGCAGATAACATCAATCCCACTACATTCTCACCTGTGGTTCTTGCTTAGGCTTGTCCTGAGGGTAAAGAAGAAGTGGCACATTAGCCATGAATGGAGATGCCAGTTCAGAGAAGTCTAATTCAGGGATCTTGTTGGACTGAAGCTGCTTCTGCAGTTTCACGGTTGCAAGGTGCTTCTGAAGTGACTGGCACAAGGTTAGTGCACTGCAGACAACCTCTGGATTATCCTAAACAGAGAACAAAACATCTATTTTTTGCCTCAACCTGCCTTATTTATTAATATTCCACCCACAGACACAATAAAATAAATGAAAACACCATTAAAAATGAAGAACACCAGTAAGGCACTGCTGAATCCTCCAGAAATCAAGATACTGGTCCCTACTTACAGATTCAAACACTGTTATTATCCTAGACTTCATCGTAGACATAGGGAGAGAGGGTGGTGTGAAGGTTAAATTTTAAATGTGTTTTAGTGTTTGTATTTTTATCATATGTTGTGAGCCATCCTGGGAACTTTGGGTGAAGGGAAGGATACAAATGTAATAAAGAAAGGAAGAAATCTGTAGGTGTATGGAAGGGGCTGGGGTCAGTCATCTCTTGAACACTTCTGGACCAACAGAGCTTTGTGTTGAGAAAGCAGAAAGAGTTTCTTTAAACAAAATTCAGCAAACTCTTCTTGTCAGTGCCAGATGCAGATCTTGGAGCACATGCCAGATCCGCAGTTACACCAATTCAGCACCCACCAAATCTTGCACTTGGATTTTCTACTATACAAAAGAGCTGGTAAAAAACCTTTAAGGAAGCTCTAACATGTTTTCACTTTTGCAGGGCTCAGCATGACACTATGGTCTGCTGAACTGAGGTGGGTGGCACAGATCTGAATGCTCCTCTGCATATCCCAACCCTTCCTAAATCCAAGTTCCAAAAAAAAGAAAAGAAAAAAATCTAAGCAAACAATACACAAGACAGCTTTAGTAAAATTCAATCAGATTTGCTTTTTTCTACTTACAAGTTCTTCCTTGATCATATCCAAAATGTTTGGCAAGTAAGCATCCACTATTTCCTTGCATTCCGTTATCAAATCTTGGCCAGCAAGAAACTCACACGTCTTATACAGGCATGCATGTACTTCTTCCTATAACAAAAAACAGTGTAACTTATCCACCTTCCAGGCTGAGGTAGATTTCTGTAGTAGTTTCCAAACAATGACTAGAATTACCGCAGCACTAATGTATTTTAAGATAGCAGTGAGGATATTCTGACCATATTTTGACTCCTATGCAGGAGCACAAGGGAAGTAATACCGTCCTGGTACTAAAAAGTCTGATCTGTTCTTTGCCTCCCTTTCTGCATTGCTGTTCATCTGTCTGTCAGAACAATGAAATCTTAATTCAAGGATCCATTTTTGAATAAAATGTAAGAAAGAAAACTCGGCAAAATTAAATAACAAAATATGACCTCTCACCCTTAATTTCTACAACCAATCTGCCCTGCAACTGTCAAGCAGAATAAATCATACAAGACATGATTCTCACCTCTGTGGTGTTTTCTTTCAGGAGTTTGCCCGCCATATTAACAACATCTTTACACAAATCACAAGGAATGCTTTTCTGAGGAGAAAAGATTGTTTTGATAAGTATACATATTCATTTCTACCTAGTACTACAACAGTTTTATTGTTTCCTACAAAGAGACTATAACTGATTTTAATATATAATTTCTTTCTTATAGACCACTGTTTCAGCCAGCAGTATTGAGAAGGTAGTTCGTGATACACAGGACAGAACTTTCCCCAATCTATTCTACATTTTACTTTTTCCAGTATCACATTTCTAATATACTTTGGAAACATTTACTATTAACAAAGCAGAATATGAAAATACTGAATACACAAGGGTTATCCTGACATATGTATGGTTGCAAAACGGATGCAATTTTATATAAGTTCTTTTATTACAGAAATCGCTTTAACTCCACTACACCATGTATTTAATAATATCAATTGCTTTCCTCCCTAGTCATAAACAATGTGACAACTATTCTTTACTTTTGGGAATTCCTTGTTTTTACAACCATACATGAGTTAAAACTAAACCAGACTTGAAAACACAGGAGCAGAACTTCTAGAATTTGCTGATATAGCAGGTGAAAGATCTGTTTACTAACCAAGGCAACTGCTTTAGGAGCCAGCTAATACACCTGCTTTGTTCAAGGAGAAAAGAGCTGTAAAATACTTAAGCTGACTGAATAAACTCAGCCATGTCATTAGTTGAGCTTACCACTGTAGGCTTGTTCCATACAGTCTGCCGACAATGTTTTACTGCTTTGCAATTGGATGCAGTCTGTAAGTTTTGACACCAAACCTCAGAACCTCCTGAGCAATCTTTCAGTAATAGAAGTGGACTTGCCAAAGCTGCTGAAGAAGAGATTTTGAGATTACTCATTGAGCAATCAAGTGTTTCTTATAGAAACCAAACAAGAGCCATCAGGTGATACAATGAAATAACATGTGACAATAAAGCAAAGAACTTAACATAAGAGTTGATCCAAAGTTAACATTTTCTTATTGTCTATGTTTTCTGCAAAAATACTTCCTTATCAATTTTATATGAATTGCCCCATAATGCCAATTTAAGAAAGAGAGCAAAGCGTAGGTGGTAAAATAAGAGTCACCGTAAAGATAAAGCTCAAAAGGAGTTAATAGCACCTCATCTGCTGTTATTGTATGAAGAACCAAATACCCTCTCACTTATTTAAAAAAGCCACATGGACGTGTTCCACAATGTATAGGTAGAATTTGACTCTTATGAAGCTGCCATAATGATCAGGGACCACACGGAAGGAAACACAGCAAGTTTTACAAATTGCAAAGACAAAATACAAGTCTCCTTACTTAACAATGCAGTGGTCCTTAAAATTGCCTCTGTTAAAACACACATGGTTCTCAAAACTTTCTCTGGCATATCCAGAAAGGATATAGACATGCTGCATTTGAACAGGCCTCATCTCTTAACACAAAAAGGATTGCAGCAGAAGTTTGCGTGTCCTTTTTCTATACCCCCTTCCTATTGATAAATGCAGTGTTACACCAGCAGTAGCCCACTACACAGTTTAAGGATGTGTATGAATATTTGTATGCTAGTTTGAAGTACACAATCCTGACAAAAAGGTTCAGGATCATGAGCCTTCCTAATAGATCCAGAATCACAAGCATGGCTCTCTATGATAGCAAGGAAAAAGAAGAGCCCATTCAGGCCTGGTAGCAAGGACAAGGAAAGGCATAAGAACTGTGGAATAACTTTGGGGCACATGTGGTATCATCATCAGCCCCAAATAGCCCTGCCCCTCCTGGCTGCAAAGGCAGCTGGTAGAAGATGCAAGGGGAAAGGGGAAAGTGACAAGACACATTAGTTCTACCACTAATCACTGCTGCATTCATCTGCCTCATACTTTTCCTTCACTGTAGTAGAGAGCCAGGCCTGTGAGGTACAGATCCTCACAAGGGGACCTCTGCATCTAGTCCCACACAGTGGCTTACCAATTGCTTCTGGGCCTTCTCAAGCAGAAGATAAGAGCAAAACATTCACCTGCTCTTGACTTTGGGCAAATGGCCGTGAGAGGCACCCTGATCCTCTCTGGCATGTTTGCCGGCTTTGAACTAGCATGGCCGTCTTTAACTACAGTTTGCAAAGTGGACCAGAACTGTTGTGTGTCAATGCCGTGCAAATAAACAGTACCCCTCCTCAAAAAAATCTCAGTACTGTTAACAGGAAAGGATTGAAAAACTAGTAGCAGACCTTTCCACTCAGTCATACTGGAACTTCCCTAACCTTCCTCTTGGATGCAACTGAACAATTTACAATGTTGGGCTAAGATATTATTTTTTATCTTCAAAAGACAAAAGCTATCTGAAATCACTTTCCAGTGGTTAGGACTTAGCATCAGATGACCCATCTTTTACTCAATACACATGGAATCTCTCTGCACCACCGTAGCCTATACATATGCTCACACGTTTTTACACCTTTCTCACTACAGCTTTCCACTTGTCTAAAAGGACAGTTTCAAAGTTGAAAGACTCTTCCAAGTCTCCAGTGAAGTGTCATATGTGCTCATTAATTCAACCTGCTCAGCTGCCATGCTGTTTATCATGCTGAGCTGCCAAGTGGTACCATTTCAAACTCAGATCAGCAGGGTGTCTCCTTACAAGCAAGGAATCATACTTAAAATTCCATTCTAATACATATTGTAAACAAGTAAAAGAATGTCCTGTTTTTCAGAATGAAAGAGGGTTCAGAAAGCTGAATACATCAACACGCAAGTCCAATTTCAGAATCAATAATGAGTCTCAATAATGCTTTATCCAAGGCAAGAGCACCCCCTGTAGGCTAAACATGGGCATTTGTTTGGGCAACTTATAGCCAAATTTACAGAAATTTACATCTCAAGCAAATTTTCATGTAGAAAAAAACCTTCAAGACACAAGAATAATTCTAAGTTCCCCAAGTATGAATTAAGCTTATGGTGACATGCAACACAACATACTCCAGAAAACACGCACACAACCATAGCCCAAGCACAAAAGTGTGTACCAGTATTTATATGCAAAATATATTTTATTTATATTTCTATCCCATCCTATACCTGAAGGTCTCAAGGTAGGTCACAATATGGGTCTGTCTTAATCCTGTATAATACTCGGTAAAAATAATAGTGGAATAAGAGAAACAGTGAGCCTGCAAGTATTTCAAGCATGTCCTTACGGCTAAAAGTTTTGTCCTTAGGACAGTTGTTCCCACGTGCTTTAGTAGTCTGAGTTAAGTGTAGCATGTGAGCCTGCCTCACAACTTTAAAGAAGAGCAAAAATAAGCCAGTTGATTCATGATGGGCATTTGACCAATTAAAGTAAATGAAGATATTCACAGACAGTTTAGAAACAGTAGCAGATGACAAATTTTCAATTAGAACTGTTTTTAGCTCAACAGCTCTTGCATTTAGGTCAGCACAGGGCAATGCCTACAAGATTGCTCTGAGGCCCTACTACTTAATTTTTTTACAGTCCAAAACTGGTAATTTGGCCTTAGTATTGTACAGCACTTCATATGGGTTTATGGCTCAAGAAGTAGAGACTATCTTTCTTTCTATGGCCTGTCTTAAAAGCTGCTATTGGGTGTTTTTCTACTGTCACTTAGAGTACCCATTAAGTACAAAAATGCCATTACGTACCCTTTAATGGGTACTTAATGGGTACTTTTAGTGACAGCGGAAAAACACCCATTGTTAAATAACAGAACGAAGAGTTTGACTTCATTAGCTTGCTAGGGAAGCCAGAGACTTCCAGAAAAAAACATTATTTCCCCTCACAAAAATAACTTGTTCTAAATACCCTAATTAGATCACAAGAACATAAGAGGAGTCCGGCTGGATTTGGCCATATCCCGTGTAGACCAGCATCCTGTCTCCCACAGTGGCCCACCAATTGTTTATGGGCATCTCAAGCAGAAAACAAAGGAAAATAGTGTATATTTCTGCCCATCAGCTTCATAGATTGCCCCCTGGTTCCAAGACTATGTAACAGAGAAAAGAATTTTTCTCTATCTGCCTTTTCCACACTGCATATTTTATATACTTCTTAAGCACTGCCTTTCATATGCAACCTTCCTTCAGACTTTTGCATATATTTTGTTTGCCATCAGTTTTGGCAACAACAGTTCCTGGGGCTAGGAGACATGGCAACGCAAGCAAAAGATCCCTTAAACATCAGAATACCTGCTGACTATGCAAAAAGACCAGACAGGGCCATTTTGTACAACAAAAACTCTTATATGCTAATGAAATAGTATGGTACCATCATTTCATATGAATGTTGCCTAGTGCTTAATGTAATTCAGTAAAATTTCACTTAAATCAACAGGCAAATCAGAAATTCAGCTAAATCACTCCTCTATGGATAAAAGGTCTCTACCTGCTGTCTCTTTTTCTCCAAATCATTTCTATTCTGAAACTAGATTTTTTTACTTTTTACTCTGAAATTTAATAACTGTTTAAGGGGAATAACCATATTTAGGCTAAAATTGGTCACTTTACAGCTTGTCACAAGTCAAATCTCTCCTCTTAGTATTTCAGCAGCACTTTAACTGAATTATCTTAAATGAATCACTATACAGCTCAGAAAGAAAACGTGTGAAGCTGCACAGCATAGACAGGATGGGTTTCGCACTTACCAGCCTAGTATCGTATAACAATACCAAATGAGGCTGGTAAAGACCCAGCACAGTGGCGGCCATTCACACTTCAAGTGTGGAGAAAGCCCCATACTAAGGAACGGCAGTGCAAATGGCAGGGCAGGCTGGATCACCACGTCAACAGTTGAGGCACCATTTAGTGCTCACTCAATTGCCACGTTGAACTGGACACTGCACGAGCCACAGGTGTGCCGCTGCCCCACAACTGGAAAAGAGTGAAAACCACTTCCCCAGGAATGATGCAGACAGGACTGGCCAGGGAGGGGACAGAACCACTCCAACGGTTCACTCTGAACAGGCCCAGAGTATCAAGCAGGAAGACAACTTGGCATTGCCTCCTCACCTACAACAAAAAACTGCAGTGTTTAATAGTTCCAGATAGAAAAAAAACAAAACTTATAAGGGACTAAACAATCTTAATTCCTAGCTATGTTTGCACTGCATGCTTCTGAGTAAGGCTTATATGCGTATTTTATAATAAATTGATATGTTTATTATTAGAGAAAGAATCTACTCCCACTATACAATTAGAGCTTTCAAAGTTTTAATGGACTATTAGTTATATTTTCTCTTTTTCTAATGCTGCATGCATCAACACAAAACATACTACCTAGAGCAGTCATGTCAAACATACGGCCCGCGGGCCGGATGCAGCCCGCGGGCCGATTTGATACGGCCCGCGATCGCCCAGGAGGAGGAGGCGCTGCGCGCATGTTGCCGCCAGAGAGAGCGCAAATTTCTCTCAGCAGCAGCAGCAGAGCAGAGACGGCGCCTGTAGAAATTCGCTCTTTCTCAGCCGCTGCCTGCGCGCGGCACCGCCTCCTCCGTGAAGCGAAGGCGAGGCCCGATATGCTGGAAACGGCAGCGCCACTCCCCCACCCACAGGGCTGCAGCCGCAGGGCTCCTTTCGCGCCTCCACCGCCGACGGGAGAAGCCCCCCCCCTCCCCACCAGCTCTGACTGTGCCATCTACCTGACAGCGTGCGAAAGGAGGGCAAACCCTGCCCCCTGGGGCACCGCCTGGTGAGGGGCGGGCGAGCAGGGCGGTGCGACCCGGTCGAGCGCAGCCGGCTTAGCCGCTGCGAGCGGGCGGGCAGGCCTCACTCATGCGTCGTCTCCGCGGCTTCCTTCTCCTTCTCCTTCCATGCCAGCAGGAGGCAGCACAAGCGAGTTAACCTGAGGGCCGGCGGAGGGCGTGTGCCCAGACGCCCCAGGGAAGATGGGGCGGGGGCTCCCAAGTAGCGCAAGGGCACATAGGCGCATGGCTGAGCACCCTGTGAGGAGGGACGGGGGAGGGGTCGCGGGGGGGAGGGGGAGGTCGCTTTGCTCCGTATAATAATTCAGTACATTTTTTTTTATTTGAATCCGGCCCGCCTACACATTCTAAATTTAATATATGGCCCTCTGCAAAATTGAGTTTGACATCTCTGACCTAGAGCATTTCTAAATGGGCGATGCTAAAAAAAAAGTACCACAGTATTTCTTTTATAATCCCTTTATGCATATGCATGTGTTTGAAGCACAATTTAAATGCTACAGTATAGCATTTGTATAGACATCTTCAATATATTATATTTGATGCTGCAACATAACTGTTGCAATCTGTCAGGCCTAAGGACACAACTTTTAGATTCTCAACAGCATTTTGATAAAGTTCTTGTAATATGCTTCCCAAATACTGTCATGGATATCTGAAAATGCCTATGTTTATGGAAGCTTCAACAACTCCAGACAGAAACCGAGTTTTGAAACTTAAGCTGTCTGTCCAGTCTTTAAACTCTGCAGTTTTGAATCTTAAGCAGTCTGTCCAGTCGTTAAACTCTACAGTTTATAATCTGCACTGGTAAGTATGTCGAAACTGCTTAAAGTCATTAGTGCATTAGGGAAATTAGTTTGTTCAATACACTACAGTATTGAAAGGTAGCAGTATAAACATAACAGTATTTGTAATTAGCAACTCCTTCTGGAACTACAGATAACTGAATCCTATTAAGTCTTTTTAAATAAAAAACAGAATAGTGACATCCTTTCCATCTGCTTTTTCATGAGGCTCTCTATATGCCTCCAGTAAAATACTATGACAATACTATAGTGGCCTATGAAAATGTGGCCTGATTTCTAAAAGCCACATAATTTTTCAGATTCATTTTTTGTATGCACCTGGCTGCATTTTGATGTAGCAAAATAGGGTCCTCACAAGTGCATTAGAGACAGTACTGTGTGGCTCGGGAGTTCTCTCTCATCCTTCCTCTAATCCACCTTCTCTATCCTAGCATGTCCATGGGGAGAGAAGCAGCCTGGTCCATCCCTTCAAATGGTTTTGAAACCTTCTCAGAGGGACTTTTTCAAAACTGCATATTAGCGCAATCTTATTTTTCAGTAAAAACTGCCCATGCCTTAAGATCTGCCTACAGGGTTCTCTTGGTTGTACTACAATCTTGAGTAACTGGAAAGCTTTCTTGCTGATAGTCCACAGACTATGAAGTAGTTCCCCCTCCTCCAAGATATGCATGGCATTTGCACTACATACATTTAGAAGACAAGTAAAAAACGCAGCCTTTTACCCGGGGGTGTTTTTCCACTGTCACTAGAAGTACCCATTAATGGGTACAAAAATGCCATTACGTACCCATTAATGGGTACTTAATGGATACTTTTAGTGACAGTGGAAAAACACCCCAGGTCTTTGGCTGAGAAAACAGCTTCCCATCCCCATTTTCAGGCACTCTCGTTGTTCTTAAAGGGTTCTTTTTGTTTCTACTGCAGTAACCAGCTATTGAGACATTTGGGTATCGTGAAGGAGGGGATAAAAACACAGATAAATAAATGAATATTGGTATTTTTATCCTTCCCTTCCCCATACCCAAAAGTCATATGGTGAGTTTCAATGGTAAAAATAAACAGCCCCTCAAGTCTATTTGCAGGGAACTGCGAGCAAGTGAAGGCTTTGCCTGTCTTTTGCTTGAAGTCCAAAAGCAACTGGCAGGCCACTGTGTGAGATGGGATGCTGGACTAGATGGGCTGTGGCCCAATTCAACAGGCCCAATTCTTGCTCTGTAATGTTCTAAAAGCACCCTTTATGAATAACAACGGTGCCTAAAACTGGGAAAGGCAAGCTGTTTTCTCAGCTAAAAAGACCAGGAATAAACTGGGAATACTTACTAGTCTTGTAAATGTATCTAGTGATGATGTCAGGTGCATCTCCTCTTAATCTGGATTTAAAGAAGATGGAGCCATAGCAGCCGGAGGGGAGGGCCTCCTAGATCCTATTTACATGTGGATCTGGATGGCTGGAAGCAGACTACAAGGGCCCTTAATCCAGATTAAGGACCTGTGCAAAAGGGCCTTAAGTGTTTTCCAGTCTTAGGAACAGAAACCCTACATCAAGTGCAAAACTACTTAAAATGACTTTCTAGAAAAAAATTCTTTGGAGGAAAAAATACCATATCTGACACTCCCACTAACCATTAATTAGCAGAGCCTTCATAACTTAGCATGCACAGCACTTCTTACCAGAGCTTGGAGACAAGGACAAGAAAATGACCCTCAACCCTGCTATTATGCCCTCAACCTATTTTCTTCAAGGGCTCCTTGACTGGCTCCTGCTGCACTCTTGATGTAGGGCTGTGCAGCAGTAATTTCCCCTCATTTTCATATAGGATCTGCAATACAGCAGCAGATACGAGTTCCTCAAGATTTATCTCTTTTATTTGCCTTATGCCCTGCCCCACCCTTCAAAGGCTTTTCAGCAGCTACAAGTTTTATGCAGAGAAGGTAGAGAGAGAAACAGCACCACTGCCAACTTACAAACCAGATCCTAACAACCCTGACACAAAACAAATTCTATAAACCGGCTTAAGCCTTCTGGAGAAGGAGTGTTGTCATCTCCACAAAAAGGTCTTAAAGCAATGAGACTATCTAAAAGGTAGGGGAGAAGGGGGAAAGCAATGAAATTAAAGCCATGAAATTAGCCTGCATGCAGAAAATGCTGGGCAGTTAACAGGGGCTGCGTACACACCTACATTTTAATCCAGCTTCAGTCCACTTTCACAGTGACAGAACACATCAGCGAAATGAACAGTCATTTTCTTCCCACATTCTCTAACACAAAGATGGATTTTCTGAGTTAAGAAATGCTGAAAGGAAACAGCTTGTCGCTTTGCTGATGTATACTCTCACTCTGAAAGTGGACTGAAGCTGGATTAAAATGTAGGTGTGAAAACAAAGCCAAGGAAAAGAGGAGAAATGACAGAAGACCCCCTGCCTGCCCGCCGCACCCGAAGAGACCCAAAAGCCTTGCAACATGCAGGGCAGGTCAAGAAGGCCCCTTTCCTGTTTCACAGCCTTCCAGGGAAATCAAGTTGCTCTGCATTTCCATCTGCCTGCAAAGTATTGGGACCAGGAGTGCAGTAAACAGGAATAAACAAGCATGGTGGTGCATATGAGATCACTGGGGGGGTGGGAGGCAAGGAGAAAGAGGTGGCTTTTTCTACTCTGCTTTTCCCAGCCATTTAAGGAGACCCATAGGGGCTGACAACACTTTCTGTTCTTCTCCCCACAACAGACACCCTATGAGGTAGGTGAGAGCTCAAAAGAGGGCTGTGACTAGCCCAAGGGTACCCAGCTGGCTTCGTGGATGAGCATGGAATCGAACCTGGAGACTCCATGATAAGAGGATGGCTCCCTAACAACCAGGCCAAGCTGGCTTAGAAGGAAGAAGAAGAGTTGGCTTTTCTATCCCGCTTTTCCCACCCACTGTAGGGGTCTCAAAGCGGCTGACAAAGCTTTTCTGTTCTTCTCCCCACACCACATACCCTGTGAGGCAGGTGGGGCTGTGAGAGCTGTGACTCGCCCAAGATCACCCAGCTGGCTTTGTGGAGGAAGAAGGGTTGGCTTTTCTACCCCACTTCTCCCACCTATTTAAGGGGACTCAAAGCGGCTGACAAAGCTTTTCTATTCTTCTCCCCACAACAGAACACCCTGTGAGGTAGGTGGGGCTGTGAGAGCTCAGAAGAGAGCGGTGGCTAGCCCAAGGTCACCCAGCTGGCTTCATGGGGGAGGGCGGAATCAACCCCATTATCCCCAGATGAGAGTCCGGCTCCCTAATCACTAGACCAACTGAAGAAGGTCCCCTCAACAGCAACCAGAAGCAGCAAGGAAAGCCATACAGGGAGGCTAATGGCAGGAAGGGAGGGACTGTGGGTGCCCCGAAATGGCGGCCAAGGGAAGAGGAGGGAGGAGAAGACCGAGCCTGGTCGCTTTCTCTCTCCTCTCCCCCTGCCCCACCTCTTAGTTCCTCCAATTCAGGTGGGCTCTGAGGGAAGCTTGACGTGCGCCTTTTCCTGAGGGAAACTTGTTTACTCCGTCTCCCATCTGTCACGGCGGGGGACGGGATGCTGCCAGTTTGGTCTAGCAGTTAGGGAGACGGACTCTTATCTGGGAATATCGGCTTCGATCCCGCCCTCCCCCATGAAGCCAGCTGGGGGACCTTGGGCGAGTCACAGCTCTCTTCTGAGCTCTCACAACTCAGAATGTCTGTTGTGGGGAGAAGAGCAGAAGCTTTGTCAGCCGCCTTGAGCCCCCTTAAATGAGTGAGAAAAGCAAGGTAGAAAAGCCAACCCTTCTTCTTCCTCCACAAAGCCAGCTGGGTGACTCTGGGCGAGTCACAGCTCTCTCCTCCGCTCTCACAGCCCCACCCACCCCACAGGGTGTTCTGTTGCGGGGGGGCGGGAGAGATGAACAGAAGGTTTGTCAGCCGCTTTGAGTCCCCTTAAATGGGTGAGAAAAGCGGGGGTAGAAAAGCCAACCCTCCTCCTCCTTCTTCTATAGTAAAAGAAAATGAAAATAAGGAAACGGCGAGGCGCAGGGAACGTGCATCCGCAGCCAGCCAGGGCTGGTCTGGAGCAGCAGAGGGCCGCCTTCTCCTTCTCGTTCCTCGACAACGCCTCCATTTAAGTCGCCGAGCCCGGAAAATGGCAGACGGGAGAAACCCCGCAGCGAGGGAGGTTTTCAATCCTCCGGGGCTCTTTCTTACCAGCCGCCAACGAGCAGAGAAGCGCGAAAAGGCTGAAGGGCTTCATCGTCCTCCTCCTCTCAGGTTCACACCGGCCGCCTCGCTCGCCTCCTGCCTGCTGCAATGCGACGCGTCAGCTGACCCGCGCGGTCTATATTAACAACAAGCCCCGCCGCCAGCGAGGAAGGGGGGGGGGCGATTAGGAGAATGGAGTGCTTTGCGCCTGCGCTCTAAGGGAGGAGCTGGAGGCGAAGAGCCGAGCTCCCACAGCGGAGTCCGGCCACTGCGCAAGCTCTGTGCGGCGAGAGTAGGAAAGTCGGAAGAAGGGAAGAAATTTCCCTTTTCTACTGTCTCGACGCGGTCTCCCTCTGCGCATGCGTGCCTCCTTTCCCCTCCCCTTCTGTAGGTCTGGTGACCATGATTCATCTAAGTCTCAGAGGCACGCGGCGGGGGGCTGGGGCGGGCGCGGGGGGCTGGGGCGGGCGCGGGGGGCTGCTGACTGGTTGTGGTCACACGTAAGGTTTAATCTGGCTTCAGTCCGCTTTCAGACTGAGGGAACACATTAGCAGAGTGACAAGCTGTTTTCTCACAGTGTCGAGTAACTCGGCAAATTCACCTTTGGTGGGTAGATAATGTGGGAAAGAAAATGACTGGTTGCTTTCCTGATGTGTTCTCTCACTCTGAAAGCGGATTGAAGCTGGATTAAGAAACCAAACAGGAAGGGTTCTTCCAGGAAAATATAAAAATAATAATTAATAGGGTAAAATATACCCCACTGACAAATATAAGTAGTAAAAAGCCAAATATATAAAGAAATAGCAAAACCATAGAGCAGAAAAATCCATATAATTTCTAAAAGGGCAATAATACCCCACTCTGTAGTTTTGATATTTATTTATTTTTATATCCTGCCCCATACCCGAGGGTCTCCAGGTGGCTAACAACCTTTAAAATGAACATATCAAAACAGTAAAAACCAATACAGCATTTTAAAAAACCCAACATGATAAAAACAATACAAAAATGGTTAAAACAGTAGTGTTTGCAGTGGGGAAATGCAAGCAGCCTTTAGTCAAAGGCCTGGTTAAAGAGGTGTGTCTTTACTGCCTTTCTGAACACAAATAGAGAAGGGTCCTGACGCACCTCCAGAGGGAGGCCGTTACATAGCCTGGGGGCCACTACCGAGAAGGCCCTCTCCCGGGTGCCCACCCACCTAACTGCTGAGGGTGGTGGGACAACCAGGAGGGCCTCCCCTCCAGATCTTAAGATATGGGCAGGTTGATATGGGAGAAGGCGTTCCTTTAGTTATTTTGGGCCTGAGTCATTTAGGGCTTTGTACGTCAGAGTTAACACCTTGAATTGGGCTCAGTAGTGAATTGGCAGCCAGTGCAGTTCTTCCAAGACTGGTGTGATACGCATCCAGCTAGATGTCCCGGTCAGCACTCTGGCAGCTGCATTTTGCACCAGCTGCAACTTCCAAACCGTCTTCAAGGGAAGCCCCATGTAGAGTGCATCACAATAGTCCAACCTGGAGGTTACCAGAGCATAGATAACTGTGGCCAGGTCACCTCTGTCCAAAAAAGGATTCAGTTGATGCACTTACGGTAGTTGGGAATAGGCACTCCTGGCCACAGCCTCCACCTGAGCTTCATGTGTTAGCACAGAGTCCAGGAGTACCCCCAAGTTATGCACCTGTCCCTTCCAGGATATAGCAACCCCATCAAGGACAGAGTATCTCCCAACTACATGGACCAGAGAGCCTGTAACACACAGCACCTCTGTCTTGTCTGGATTCAGTTTCAATTTATTGGTCCCCCATCCAGCCCATTATCACCTCCAAGCACCTGTCAAGCACTTCAACCGCCTCTCCTGATTCAGATGGCACAGAGAGATAAGAGTTGGGTATCATCTGCATATTTGCCTTTTTACTATTTCTATTTGTCAGTGGGGTATATTTTACCCTATTAGTTATTATTTTTATATTTTCCTGGCAGAACCCTTCCTGTTTGTTTTTTTAATCCAGCTTCAATCCAGTTTCAGAGCGAGAAACACATCAGGAAAGTGACCGGTCATTTTCTTTCCACATTATCTACCCACCAAAGGTGAATTTACTGAGTGATTTTGATATTTCTTTATATATTTGCCTTTTTACTACTTAAATTTGTCAGTGGAGTATATTTTACCATATTAATTATTATTTTTATATTTTCCTGGCAGAACGCTTCCTGTTTGGTTTTTTGGTTTTGTATCTTGGGGTTTTTGCTATAGGGATTTGTGTTGGTTTGCTGAAGCTGGATTAAACCTTAGGTGTGACCACAGCCACTGAGTAGGAGCAGCAGCAGCGGTTTGGAAAACATGAAGTCATGAAGGGAGGGCGCTTACAGTTATATATTCTTGCTTGCTGACTGGTGAATAAGTGGTTTGAAATTCCTCAGATTTGTGGGATCTTTATAAATGACATTCATTGGCACGAGACTTGCTTGCTGTCTTCATGGCAGAAACAATAAAAAAGACATTCTTTGATTTTGAAAGTGAATCCTTATAGCTTTAGATCAGTGGTTCTCAACCTGTGGGTCGCGACCCCATCGGAGGTCGATCGGCCATTTTGGCGGGGTCAGCAAAGGTCCCACAGGCCCCCCCCCACGTCCCCACGTCACGCCCCTGCCACGCCCCCGGCCACGCCGCCGCGCCGCCGCTGCTGTGAGGAGATCAGCATCGGCGTCGGCGGGTGGCAGTTGGCGTCCAGGCGGCAGCGGGAGCATCCCCAGCGGCGGTTGAGGCAAGGCGAGGAGGATGACGGCGGCGGCGAATGTGGGCAGCCCTGGGCGGCTCGGCTGGCCGCTCCTCCCGCTCCTGCTGCTGCTGCTGCTCCTGGGACTCACCGCCCCGGCGGCCACCCTGGCCCGGTACATTGAGGTAAGAGGCGTCGGGACCCCGGCAGACTCCTCCGCCCCCCCGCTGAGGGTGGGCGCCCGCCCAGTGCTATGCCTGCCTGCCCGCCTGCCTGCCGGGCGGCGATGGCGGTGAAGGGCGCCCGCCCAGTGCTATGCCTGCCTGCCCGCCTGCCTGCCGGGCGGCGATGGTGGTGAAGGACCCGCACTGCCTGGCGCCTTGCCGCCCGCCCCCTTCACCCGCTGGAATCCGGTGTCGCCCCCCCAAAGGAGGAGTTGCGGGTCGCGTAAGACCGAACGCGACGTCAGTGGCCCTGGCCCCGCCCCCGCCCCCGCCCCCGGGGTCCCTGAAGCATGGCGAGCTGCATTGTGGGGTCACGGCCTTGGGAAGGTTGAGAACCACTGCTTTAGATGATTTTATTTAAAATATGATTCTCCACAAACTAGCATCAAATCAAAGATCTTATCCCTTTCCTCGTCCTGATGCTGCATTTCAATTGTAACTGATGTAAGCAGAGGCCGATTTGCACTTTGGCTGGTAGTTCACAGTAGGTGAACATCTGGGTAAGTGCATCTCCACTTGCAGCGTACAGCCTACGAGCCCCACCTGCCTTCCCGAATGTTAACCTATCGTGAACTAGCCGTAGTGCACGAAATCATGCACCACAAGCTCACCAGCCCTTTCTCCACGTGACTGGAACTTACCTGACAGTGTCCAGCTGGTGACCATTTGCACCTCCGCCAGCTGGGGAGGTCATCAGAGCTGCTGCACAAGCGCACTGGCAGTTCCGATGACCCCTGATGCAACAGTGACTGCACAGAGGATCAGTGTAATCATAGTGACAGCACTGACACATGCGCAGTTGTGGAGGGTGCCACACTCAAGATGGCGGCGCCCAGAAGAGGATCAGTCAGGGGGATCAACCACAGGTAAGTGATTGATTGCGCCGGGGTGTGTGTGTAGGCTAACATTGATGAGTGATCGCAGGTGCGAGCGCTAGTCAATGTTAGTTCATCACGCACCTTTCCCACTCACGGGAAGGGAAGTGTGAAATCACCCCAGATGATCACAATGGAAAAAGATATCTTCCGACTTAAAAGTTTAGGGGTAGAGCCAAGTTTTCTTCTCCCCACTCCAGGTTTTGCCCTAACAGTGCTTAAGTGCCCCTCAGCTAAGGGTTGTAAGTGACCAAAGGTTGCATGCTAATGGTTTCAATCCCCTCCTCATGTACTGGTATACAGCCTCCCCATTCACCACATTTGTGTAGTTTATTAAAGGGGGGAGGGTGCCTAACCATGGGGAAGGAGTCAGCTAAGCCTGCCTCATGCCTCTATATTGTAGTTTCTGCCTTCTGCCTTTCATTTTGCTGCATCAGAAAATGACCAAGGAAAGAACAAATATGTGCAGCATATGACTACATAGCAAGTCAGCAGTCTGGTAACTAAAATTATATTTAATTTCTAGATTTCTAAACTGCTGTGATATGCAGAGGTTTGGCTTCTCATTCATGAGAAAAGGGCAGAGGATGTTTCACTGAGCTGAACTAAGAATGCCTTGAAAGCATCCTTTGTTCATAATCTATCTGGAGTGAGATAAGACACCCACTTCTGAACTACTTGTGCCAAAAGGTTATAACATTTAAAATAAACCCACTGGCAGACCCGATCCATCACCCAATATTTCAGAATTAGCATTTGTTCAATGACTGTTTGTGAAAATTCATATATTTGCCTGTTGGGAAATATTTGATTTTATTGTCCTCTGCCAACTAAGGATGTGCATGAATATTTGAAACATTTGAATCGAATGTCTATACATTCAAATTTAACATGTGAATGAATTTTTGAATCTTTTGAATCATGAATTATTCAGACATTCGTACGTGTACGGATAAATGCATTACATATGGATACATATGCATCTTATTCGTATCCATACACATTTGTATGGATATGTACGAGATGAAAACAGGATACACGTGGGATAAAAACAAGATGCGTATGGATCAGTATGGACACATACGAATGTTAACATTCGTATGTACAAATATGAATTGAAAATTTGTACGAATAGATACGAATGTATTCGATTCAAATTGAATGTGAGTACATTCGAATTTTAAACATTCAGATCAATGCAAATCTTCAGATATTAGAATCAAATCCCCCAAATTGCACACCCCTAATCCCAACTATAAACCTTATATAGGTTTAATGTGTTTATCTTTCTGGTGTTTTATCCAAAACCAAGTGGACCTGCAATTTTGTAGTTTCTTAAAATAATGTCCCAGTTTTTATTAACAAAAGGAAAACTGGTTGGTGTTTTGAATGCAAACCGCTACTCAAATAGCAGGGATCTACCTTAGTGACTCTGAGCGTAAAGGGGTAGAGCTTTACCTGCCCACCTAGTGTGAAGCTCCATTTCCTGGTCTTGAGAGTGGGATTTCTTGCTCTTGTGACATCTTGTTCCTTTGACTCAGTTCACAGCAGCAGTTTAGCCATTCAGGCTAAAGGAGGGGTCCCTGGTACGTACTGTACCTGTATGGCTGGCTGGTGTGAATGCCAAAAATCAGCCATAACACACAGACCCCAGCACATCCTAAACTAATCAAGGAAGGGTCTTCCTGAGTGGTTTCCAGGTTTATTGTGCCTGAGTTGGCTCTGCCCACCTCCTTGCTGGAAAATCATCTGCATCCATACCCATTATTCAGAGGGATGGATTATGCACATGTGAAAGGAAGATGGACTTTTGAAGTGAGTCATGAGACAGAAGCAGAAAGAGACTTGTTGTGGAAAAGAATAAAAATACCTTGGGCCTGTACTATGACTTTCTTTGGAGTTTTGAAATGTGATAATTAGTAGACCTATCTTCACACATTCTATTTTTCACCTTTACCTGGCAGATGGTGACTTACATTTACTGGCCCACTGCAGTGGAACTGGATCAACAGGAGTGGTCCAGCTGTTTCAGAACAGTCCGAGAACAAGGCATTTGGACAACTGTTCTGGGACAATCCCCCTGATGGCCAAAAAGTAAAGTTCCTGGCTTTGGAGCCCCTGAGGGATCCATTTCAGAGATACAAGGTGCTCCACCAAAATAAGTCCCCTACAGGAAATCAGACTGTGGAAGTATATAATGTTTGGATGCCTCCAAGGTCAGATTTAGTGGCTACTAGTCCACCCATAGAACTTTTTAAAACAGTGTACCAGTATCTCAGAGTAGTTAGCCATATTGGATAGTCTAGTCTGGTATACATTCTGTCCAGTGCAGACAGAGTTTACTGGAAAGGGGGTGGGGCATCCATTGGACAGTACTAAAACATGGAAAGGAAACTGGATCCCACATGTTTTTAGCAGTAAAAGCAGAAAAGCCCTTAGTATGTACTGGGTGTTTTGTACTACAATCATATATATTTCTGGTTTGTCAAGATGGAACTGGATAAATACAAACGTAGTAGAAAATTAAATGAATTTTGCGGGCCCAGGAACAGTAGCCACACCCAAATCTGATAGTATGCTGACATAAGGTTACTTGGCTTTTATAGCAGACATATTGTGACATAAATTGCAACTGGTTTCTGTGACTGCTTCCACATGATGCTCTTTGATCCAGGACTGGTTGAGCAACTAGTGGCCTTCACTGAGGGCTCATCCCATCCCAGCTTCAGACATTGGGAATGAACATTCCAAAGCTCCAAATTTGTTGGCCAAAGCTGTTTTAGCTGGGCACCCAAAGGTGACCCACTTCCAGAACTGCTTCCAGTTGCCCAATAAAATGGCATTCAGTTCCACAGCCCCAGTAAGACTTCTTCTTTTTTTTTTGCCCTCCATCAGCATTTTAGGGAACTATTTCCTAGGAAAAAATCTCAACAACATTAATAACAACCTACACCCCTAAGGCATTCCTGATTTGGGTGCAAAGATGCTTCAGGCTCAATGTACGTGTGTTCCAAACTCTATCCCACCCCAAAACGACAATGCTACTTCCTCTCAAGAGCTTATGAAAGCTTCTTCCTGGCAGCACTTACTTAATCCACATTATTTGGATAATTCAGAATAAAACATAATCTGGAATAAAGTGTTTCAGGATGTGCTTTACTCCAGATTATCCAAATAAAGTGGATTAAGTAAGCGCTGTTTGGATGAAGCTAAAGTCCTGCATTTGCAAGAAGCAAAGGGGAGCCATTTCATCCAGAAAAGTCCAGCTGCCACCCAAATAATTCTGTTGAAAATTGAAGTTTAGAGCTGGGAAAATATGATTACATGATTTATGGGGTCACAGTCCAGAGAAGAAATGGAAATGCATTTTTGAGTGATATTCCTCTGAACTGAGGATGGTATAAAAACTGGGGAATCCTAAGCATGTTCAAAAACAAGCAAGTGAGCTAACCCTCAGAAAAGTGATTTTGGGAAAGCCACTTAAGGACTGTTGACAGAAAAAGGTGAAGGTACATTCAGATTATGCAGGGTTTTTTTTAAAATAGCCGCAATACAAAAGAGGTTTTTGAGATCCATCAAGGTTGGTTAGGTACTTCCATTAACAGAGTACTTGAAAATGTTGAGATGCTTTGAAGCAGCCTATATTTTACACTCTTGCATGATTTCCTCTCCTAGATTAAATGTCATTCGGACATGACCATAGTAGGGAAACTGTGTGTCCTCCTTTCCCTGATACAGAACTTTTACAGAGATTTAGTTAAACAAAGGTCACTATTTCCACAGACTCAGAATAAAACACCATATCAGCAAAGGACCATGACTCACATTTCTGTCAGCTGATACAGAGATCATAGTTTTATGAGCCATTAACTCAAACTGAAATGTAACCCAAAGATCGGGAGTTGCGAAGTAAACTTTCAGATTCTCTATTCAGTTCCTCATATGAGCCCTAATAGGTGGAAATGGATCAATTGGTGATTTTAACTAATTGCAGACTCAGGCCTCTGTACCAAGAGAAATGCTATTCAAATCACTAAAAGTGTCTCCAGATTCAAAAACTGCAATTTCCCTGGGGCTATATTGGGATTTCCACACATAGCCATGGGGTAATGCCAACATACGCCCAAGGTATCACATAAAAAAAAAGTGCAATATAGCCATGACAGAAAATCCAACTCTGATATGGGGTCTTCTGCCATGCTAGATTGCTTACCTTGCCTGCTTATTGTGAAATCACTGCTCTTGCAAAAACACTCATATGGAGGGAGTACTTTTAAAACAATGAAAGAAAAAGAAACAGTCAAGTTGGTGGGTGGGATCTTCGTATATATGCTTTTGGGGTTTATTTTTTTGCAAAAGCAGTGATCCTGAGAGGAAATGCAAGAAAAGGTAAGACCTTTTCTTGCCCCCAGTATTGCTTCCTGCTGTTTGGCTGGAGTGGAACGAGGCAACTGTAGAGACAGACAATGGAGGCGCCTTAATTATCTCAAAATGGATTCTATCAAAATGAAATTTTACCCATGCCTGCATCAAGAGTAGGGATGTGCACAAATGCAATTTTCAGGATTCAATTTGAATTGAACATCCGAAAATTTGATTCAGTTAGAATCTTTAAAATTTGAATGTATCCAAATTCTATTCGAATTAAGCAAATTTGAATCTATGTGTTCAAATTTTTGGTTCGAATTTGCACTTACAAATGTCAACAACATTTGTATGTGCCTGTACGCATCCTTATGAATCCCACACACATCTGTATGCATCCATACACGTCCATATGCATCCCATATTTATCCCATATGCAGCCTGTTTTCATCCTGTATGTATCTGTACAAATGTGTACGGATGCAGGAAAGCTGCATACGTGCAGGTATGCAACATGATTGAACCCATACAACTGGATCTGAGTGTGTGTTTGGGTATCATCCTCTTCTCCTCGGGGGTTGGTGCAACTGTGTGTGCACTGGCACTATAACCAGGATGATGGTGACATGCCGTGCACACACAATTATGTTTCCAGCGCGCTTGCGCAACACACCAGCTGATCCCCTGGTACTGGCTGAGATGCAAATGCTCTTTCCGGCGGTTGGGAAATGTAGGTTTGTGGGTGCGTCTGGTGCACAATTTTGTGTACCGCAGCTAGTCGCTGCTGAGGTAGCTTTTGGTACTGCAGGAGATGTTTCTGAAGTGGAAACGCCTCATCCAAGTACAGAAGGTGTTTCCCAGAAGCAACCCCAGTATGCACTAGCAGGCCAGGTGCAAATTGGCCTATGGGCTTTACTTGAAAAGCTTATTTGTTAAGGATCGATTTAAGTACTTCCAGTACCTAATTATACTTTGGAAATGATCTCTTTCACATGTGGAGCCTGGAACAATTGCCCTCTTATGCAACAGAATCTGTGTGAACGCTACAGTCTATTTCAGGCTGCATGGAGTTTCCACATGAGCAGAAACACAATTCCCACACTCTGCTTCCCTTCTGTGACTTCAGCGAGGGTTTGGTCTACAGAAATCAGCAGGTGAAGCTCTTCATATCAGGAAGCTAAATAATTGCAAATTATGTAAACTGCATGGATGACAGGAAAAGCTACAAAAGCCAGTTCAAAACTTGGCAATTTGTTCAGGGGACGTGGTGCCAGAGTTTAAATGAACTTTCAGCTTTATTAACTGAGAACAATGCAGCTCACGATGCTGTACTATCTTGTCAGTAACTTCCTAGAGGAATGAAGTTTTGGGTGGAAAATCAAAAACATGTTTCAACAGATCCAAATGCTTGAATCTCTTCCTGCTTCTCCCATTATTTCAGGAGAGGTTGGTGTGTGCTTAGAGTCTCTAAGCGATCCAAAAGTAAGGGCCAAGATAGCCATGATTTCACTGATCACCATTAAGAGTCAACCTGTGCAAATGTCTACAGTTGAATGTCCAGAAGATATAACTGTAGACTTTTCTTCATGGTGTTGACCTCAGTGCTGCATCAGGCTGCCCGTAAGGCCTCTGCACACTTTTAGGGCCTTTTTGTACTTGGCCTTATTCTGGAATATATTCTGGAATAAGGGCCTGCTGTCTACTTTCTGATGCAGGATATGGCAGGCCTGCCATAGTCTGCATTAGCATGCTGATAGCAGACCCCTGTGCCAATTCAGTGGTTCTCAACCTTCCTAATGCCGCGACCCCTTAATGCAGTTCCTCATGTTGTGGAGACCTCCAACCACGGGGGTGGGGCAACTGGGGTGAGGATGGGGCAGGAAGGCGGGAGACTTGTCGTGACCCCTCTGAAAGGGTAGTTCGACCCCCAAAGGGGTCACGACCCACAGGTTGAGAACTGCTGCAATATATATTCCAGAATAAAGCCAAGTGTGGAAAGGGCCTTATACTTGGGAGGAGGGGGTCTTTTTACCCTCTATGTGCAGGCACATAAAGCCTGTGCAGAAACATTGCTCTTTTCACAGCTCAGAGACAGCTTCAGCGCTACATTTCACATGTCGAAAATTTAGCAATATGAATTCCTTCCAGGCACCTTCACCTTCCAGCTTCCTAACCACTAAACCAAACTTTGGAGACATAACACTTCCTATTTCTAGGTCATTGCCTAATTATTGTATTCAAGGCCCTCACTTCAGTATCATTCCACCTTTATTGTCAACTAATATGTCTGTTTAAAAATTAATTTTATCACTGAACTTGGAATGTGATGCTTTCTAGACAAACTATTGTACTACCGGGTGAGCCAGTTTGGTCTAGTGCAGTGATGGCGAACCTTTTGAGCTCGGTGTGTCAAAATTCGCAAGAAAACCTAGCTTAACTCGGGTGCTGTGTCACATCTAGAAATATCCATAATTTTGTGATATTTGTAGTTCTAGTAAAAAAAGTTATATTTTTGATATATGTATTTTATTAAAAGCAAAAACAAATAATTCTTTACATTAGTGGCTTTGGTTGCTAAATCTTCAATTGAAAGTTGGTATTTCATACACTTCAAGAACAAGCAAGCACTACACACCCAGGTGCCAGGGTGACCATGTGTGTCACCCAAAAGGACTTGGCGTGTCACCTGTGACACGCGTGTCATAGGTTGGCCATCACTGGTCTAGTGGTTAGAGAGCCAGACTCTTATCTGGGAAAACTGGGTTTGGTTCCGCCCTCCTCTACAAAAGCCAGCTGGGTGACCTTTGGCTAGTCACAGCCCTACCTACCTCACAGGGTGTCTGTTGTGGGGAGAAGAACAGATTTGTCAGTTGCTTCGAGTCCCTTTAAATGGGTGAGAACAATGGGGTAGAAAAGCCAACTCTTCTTCTACTATTACTACTACTACTACTCTGATTTCAACTGGGGCTGAAGAGATGCTTTAGGCAGGATAACTAGCCTGGTCCTATGATAGGCCTTACAATTATACTGGGAAAAACAGCACAGGTAGAGGCCCGAGTTTCTCTGAACTGGAATTTTGATTTAGTGTGCAGTCAGCCTGGTGCAATCACAGCAGATAACCAATACATGTGCCATTAACTCACCACGTGTTGTTAGACGAATATATCCTGTACTGCTGTTATTTGATAACTGAATCAGGATCAGCTCCTGGTTACTGCACGGGCATATCCTTAATGTTTTCTTCACAGATACAAAATGTGGTCTGCCTTTATCTTAGCCAAGGAAAGAAGCTGGGACCCCTGCTTTTATTATGATATATAATTTTAAACTAATATATATATTTAAAGCTATGTTGCTCTTCCATGAGATGTGGAAATCTGATCGCACATGGAAGACCATAAATTGACTATTTTAGCTAAGCAATGGATTCGTGGTGATCAGGCTAATGGAAAACATTATCAGGGGAGATTCCTGGGGGAATTTCACACTTCCTGTCCGCTGGACAAGAAAGGAGTGTAATCATCCAATGTTTATAAGCATTCACACTTGCAAGCACTAGGTAACTATACCCCACACGTTGCATGATTGGTCACTCGCCTGTGACTCATCCTAGGGATGGTCCTCTTCAGGGCGCCACCATCTTGAGTGTGGCACCGTCTGCGACAGCGCGGTCATCAGCGCTGCCGCTCTGACAATGCTGACACTGTGTTCTCATGCCAGCACACTTGCACGACCTCTTTGTTGACATCCTTGTCCAAGTGAATGCTCCCCAGCTGGATGCGATCAGGCAAGTTGGGTAAGGGTTGCATGATTAGAGAACTTCTGGAAAGGCAGGTGGTGCCTGGAGGCTGTAATAGCTTCCTCAAAGTGCAGATGCTCTTCCCCAGAAGTTGCCTAATTATGCACTACTGGCTGTAGTGCAAATAGGCCCCTGTTTTGAAAAATCAAGCCACTTTTCACTTTTCCTGCTAAGGCTGGAATAGTTAAACAGAAAGTCTGATACATTGTATGGCTCATTAACTTGATAATTGCAGCATCTGTTAATCCCATCAAACAATTAGTGCCTAAAGAAACAAACAGTGAACTGAAATATTTCTCGTTGCAGCCTTGTACAATACCTTGTTGTATTTCAACCATAGCTGCTTTATCAGTAAAAGGGAGCTACTTACCAATCCGGTTTTACACACTCATCCCAGATTTGCACATGCATGTTCCCAGATGTTTGCTTTAGATAGGTTTTGCCCAGTGGATTTGAATCCTACCACTTTCACACAAATGCAGATTTCATTCACATTCATTCTGATGTGAAGTGAATGTGAAAAAAAGTTGTGCACATCCCTAGTCATGCCCTTGGTTATGTCACCTCTTTTATGCTTCTTTTTACCCATGAAGTTTCCCACCCACCCCTCTTACCCTGATCCCTCCATTCTTGTTCTTCTGCACTGAAGAAAAAGTATAAAAACTGTCATAGTTAGTCAGTTCTTTGATTGGTTTGCTGTTCCTCACTGCTGAAATCACTGCTGCCACCCAGCAGAGACCTGAGCATTTCCAGTCTTTCTGCCTAGCAATGTGAGAAAGGACGCTGGGCTACATGGGCTGCGGCCCGATTCAACAGGGCTCCTCTTAAGCCGCATCTCCATTATAAGCTTAATCCAGTTTCCCTAAACCAAAATAATAGAACTGGATGCAAACGCGAATTTGCCTGATCCCATTACTTTCGACTCGATCCGGATTCTGAGGATTGTAGGTGGCGTATGTGACTCAAGGAGGGAATCAAGTGGCTACTTTCTAAAAGCTGCTTTTCGGGGCTGCCCTGCTCTCTTCCTCCTGGTGTGAACATGCCTCCCATAAGGGACCTCTTCACGGAGCCCAGCTGGGTGGCTGCCACTTGCCTGGATGGAGGAAAAACAGTAGCGGGCAGCCAGCAGTTCTTTCGCCTCCTCTCCCCATTGCCCAGGGCACACAGCAGCAGCAACAGCAACTCAAGCCCCCTTGCTTTAAACATTCACACATCTCCCAGAACCTGCAGCTGCTTTCCCTCCTTTTCCCTTTCTAAAGGTCAGAACTCCAAAGAGCTAGAATTGTGCAAAATTGCAACATTGTTATCAGGTGTGAAGTGCGTGGATTGCTACAGTGTAGCGGCTGGGGTAAAGGGTGGATTTTTACACTGAAATCACTATCTTTGGAAGCAAGCTATTGGGGGAGGGAAACCCTAAACATGGATTCTCATCCCTTAAAACGCTACGGTCCCCACAGTAAAAAAGGAACACGTATCAAGCGCACGAACTGAAGTGAGACCTGTTGAAATGACGGTTAACATTTACAACGCTTTGGGGCGATTTAACACGCGGAAAGCGGTTAAGCCAAACTGACGGGTCTGCGAGGATTGAAACCGTATCAAAACCGAATTAAGCTTATAATGGGGATGCGGCCTTATGTTCTTAGAAAAAATGATAAGGTTTCTGCACCTTATCTAGCTATACCAAGGCCAAGATCACACCATGATCTTCAGTCCATCTTCAGATTTGACTGCTCACACCATTGCATTTCTGTCCATTTTATTTTTGGACTTCCCATTCAGGAAAGTCCAAATGGAGGGTGGATGGTCCACAAGTAAGATGGATAGAATTGAAAAAGATGTGAGCAGTCAGACCTGAAGGTGGACTCATAGTTTAGAGTGATGGTGTGACCATAGCCCAAATATCTTTATTCCCAGAGATAATCCTGAACTATTTCTGTTTCTTCAGGGCTAGAGCAACCTTGGAGACATTTGTTACAAAAGTTGTGAGCTCCCCTTGCCAACATTCCCAGGTTTTGCTAGCACACACATGTCTCTGTGTTCTTGGAGAGGGAAAATCATTTAAAATGACGATCCAAAGGTGCTTCTCCTGCTGCTCCCAATAGGCAGATATTAGAAGACTTGCTGAACGTAAAGGACCCATGTCACCTTCATGCACTGATGCGGCTGTCACTTTGTGAAAATCTCAGCTCAGCGTTGTTCCCTTTTTAAATTTAGCATCATCAAACAAGTTTTGGTTTTTCTGTCCTTCTAGTTATCACTGCAGATTTATCTATAGTTCCTCTAATAGCATGCACATGATTGAAAATTCAGCCTCCCGAGACACTCACAAGAGAAGTTGAACCTTGATCTCTGAGGATAAGAAGGATTAGAAAGCAGACACGACTTGCTTGTCTTTGTTTTGCTTGATGTGCGATAGATCTCTGGTGCAATCTTCATCTTTCAGTCCTGATTTCTGCTCCTTCTCACTGGCCTCAGGAGGGTGCATTTTTAGAGACTGAAGCAATTAAATCAAATCTACTGGATCAAAACTTGGAAAAGGTAAATGTCTTACTCACTCTGCACAGAAGTGTCACCCAGAGATATGCCCTTGGCTTGCTTCCCCTTTTTCCAAAAAGAAGAAAGACGTCACCATGAGACTAACACAAGCAGTACTGCGTCTACTCAGAAATAAGATTCACTAACTGGAGAATGTTTGAAAACTTCCAGTCTTAAGGGAGTGCTGGCAGAACGTCTTGTGCCCAGCCTTTACCCTTTACCCCAAAGCACAAGACAACCTCTCTTTCCCCCCTACTACGCTTCATTCTGACCTCTGCATGGCACAGACAGTGACAGAGTATTTAGATCTGCATCTCAGGACTCAGATGTCCACATAGCCACACATTTTACAGGTTGAGCTCTCTCAGCTTAACCGTCTCTTAGCTTAACCTACTAGACTGCATTCTTAAGTATGTATCATGGGTTGTGGAGGTGGACCCTTGTATCCCATCTTGAATTAAGGTACCTCCAGATACTGTTTTATAAACATGATTTTTTTCTTGGAATCATATTGGGATTGCCAAACATACCCATGGCAATCCAAATATACACCCATGATAGTCCTTCGAAAATGCACTATATAGGCATGCCAAAAAATCCAGCTTTGATGTCTTTGATTAAAATTGTTGATTATGTGTTGTTCTGCCCTGTGGTCAAAAGGGTGTTATAAGCTAACATTATTATTGTTATTATTTTCTAGATTACATAGCTTATTATTAGAATTTTGTACATTGCTTATGATATATTTGATGTTTAGTTATTGATTTTTTTTTACTTGCTGTATTTCTCTGATGTATTTCCATTGTATTTTTTTCCTGTTTGTTGTAAACCGCCTTGGGCAAAATTTTCTTTTGGAAAGGCGGTATACAAATAAAAATGGAAATGGAAAAATGCTTACCTTGATGGCTGCCTCAAAACAAAACAAAAGGTGCTGTATAAAGAATTATATAATTACTTTAAGGGTAAGATATACCCCACTAGAAATATGAAAGAATATATAATAAAAATAAGAGTGTACAATAATAATAAAAATATTTATTAAAAACAATGCAAAATAAAATAAAATAAAATAAGAAGGCCAAACGCGTTTCGACCCTAGAAGTGGGTCTTCTTCAGTGGCTTATAATTATTTAAAAATAGTTTTTTAAAAAATAGTTTTTTTAAAAAAAAAAAACTTTTTAAGACTCGGACATGAAGAGTGATTGCTACTTTGAAATTAAACAGAATCACACCAGTGAGCTGTATAAAAATTGTATGTTAAAAAGTTTTTTTTTTTAAAAAAAACTATTTTTTAAAAAACTATTTTTAAATAATTATAAGCCACTGAAGAAGACCCACTTCTAGGGTCGAAACGCGTTTGGCCTTCTTATTTTATTTTATTTTATTTTGCATTGTTTTTAATAAATATTTTTATTATTATTGTACACTCTTATTTTTATTATATATTCTTTCATATTTCTAGTGGGGTATATCTTACCCTTAAAGTAATTATATAATTCTTTATACAGCACCTTTTGTTTTGTTTTGAGGTTTTCACTTTGGGTGTTTGTATCAGGGACTTTGCTTTGTTACCTTGATGGCTGCTTCATCACAGAATCACTGCTCTTGCAAAAATATCCACATGCACAATGCCCGCAAAAAAACAAAATAAGCAAAATAAAACCCCACAAGTGAACAGGTGCTTGTTTGCATGCAGACACTTTTGCAAGAGCAGCGATTCCACAAAGAAATGACAGATGAGTTAAGAGCCCGCCATTGTCCTGAAATTGCCTCCTGGCATCTGGCAGGGGTGGCAAGAGGCACTTGTGGGATCTAAACAATGGAGTCAGCAGGAAAGTCCATGCAATAAATTAAGAAACAGCAAAACATTGTAGCCCAGCAAAGAAACATGTTTCAGGACTATGGATGTGCACAATTTGATTCGTAATGAATCGGATATTAGAAAATTCATATTCGTTTGATTAGATCCCCTTTGAAAGTGGTAGGATTCTATTCGATACGAATGTATCCGATACGAATGCATATGGATCCTGGATACAGATCCTGGATACGGATCTTGGACACGGATCCTATACAAACGCATACATGTTGGATACATATCCTATACAATGCATATGTATCGATACATATCCGATACGTATCCCTAGTGTAATGAATGTACGAACTATGCATACAAATGTTGTGAAACCTTCACGTTCATACAAATGTTAATGCACGAATGTCGCAACATTCGATTTGTGTACAAATGTCCGAATTCATATGAATATGTACGAATAACGAATGTTATGAATATTCATGCACATTCCTAATCAGAACTTGATCCTAGGGTGTTTTTCCACTGCCAGAAAGTACCCATTTTTGCACCCATTAAGGACCCATTTGGGTGTGAGCCGGATGATCCCATTTCCACCACGGCACCCATTTGGGACCCGATTGTTTCGACTGCTGCTGGAGAAATCTGGATCAAATGAGTACTTTCTGACCTTTAATCCGGATTTTCTGTAGACCCCTTCGGAGATTGCATGAGTAGATCCGGATTTCCAAATGGGTGCTCCGGTGTTTCCACGGCAGGGAGGCTAGCACCCGTTGCTACTGGATGCTAGACCACCCATGGAAACAAATTGGGTATTTCCCTTAATCCGGATCTACTAGATCCGGATTAAGGAATGTACCCATTCCTTAGATCCAGATCTTCTTAGATCCGGATTAAGGGAGCACGGTGGAAAAACACCCCTAGCTGCAGACTGGGCTGGTAAGTACTCAAGTCAAGTAAACCGAAGTTACAACATTATTAGTAAGCAAAATGGTATAATTCAAGCTGTTTGGATTCTATGTCCTTGGTTTTTGTTATCTTTGTCCTCAACAGCTTGTACTAATTCTGGCCTGAGTAACTCATCTCTAATATTTTTGTCTGACCTTTCAGGGGCTGGATGAAGACTGGATTACTCGTCAGGACTACCATTGTGCAGAATTTAAAAACACAGAGCAGAATGAGGAGCGGACTTACTCAGAGATCAAAGCTATGGCTTAGGAGAAAAGAGGAATCCAAACTGGTTATTTAGGATAAAACAAAATGCAAACAATAAAACAGTTGTTCCTTAAAAACAGTATAAAGTAATGTCTAACACTTAAGCTGGCCACAGTCCAAAAGGAGTGATCATGGAATGTTCCAGCTTGTGATAACACTAGCAAAACCATTTCTCTGCTGACAGAGCAAGCTGGTGGAAGGAGAGAAAAAACAAGTCCTTTGTTTCCCTTTAGAGATTAGAAAAACCTTTTCTCCTGAAAGTCATACAACTGCTACACAGAAAGCTGTAAGCACATGACATGCTGTATTTCAACTGGAATCACTACGGGTGTGTCCAGGCTCATTAATACTGTGCAGTGGAATGCGCAGTTGAGGTGGGGGCGTCACACACAACAATCGATAGATTGTAGTAGTGATGCATTGTCCCATTGGTTCTGCGAATTTACCGTAGTGCGGGATGAAGAACACTTGCTGCATAGTATTAACTAAATTTGAATCTTCCCGCCAGTCCGACAGTCTGACTGGCTGCCTTATCCCATGTGACAGCACGCACCAACTGAGCTCTCCCAGCTTCCTATGTGAAGCTACAGAGCTGCATTTCAGGTTGAGATGTTGGATATTAATGTAACAAAAGATGATGTAAAAAAGAAAATAACATTTAAGATTAAGGGAATTAATGGTGAAATTAATATCAAAATGGCACAAAACCCCAGCACAGTTATCCTACATGATTCCAAATTTTTCATCAAGATGCTGGAGAGGATGTGGAATAAAAGGAACGACCTTTCATATGTGGTTGTTATGTCCAAAAATCTTACCCTTCTGGGATATGATATTTAAAGAAATAAAGAAAATAATGGGTATAGAGGTAAAAAGAATAGCCAGAGGTTGCATTATTACAGCTGTATAAAGGTCAAAGCATACATGAAAGTAAGAGGTATTTGTTAGATCAATTGTTTATGGCGGCATTATCAATATTGATAAATTTACAATCGATACATTATTACATATCTGACCAGTTTAAATATGATATGATCAGACAAAGAAGAATGAAAATGTTGGGAGGGAATGTTAATATCTTAGTTGAAGATAGTTGGAAAGACTTATATAGCTGTATTGCCAAACTGGAAGTAAATAACAAATTGAAGGAAATAATAAGTTTCTTATAAGTCTGAGGTACACTAGACTTGATGCATATAGTAAGTGTAAGGGGTTTTCTGTTCTGTTCTGTTCTGTTCTGTTCTGTCTGTTTTGTTTTGTTTTTGTTTTAGTATTGGTTGTCATATTTTGTTTGTATTCTGTATTGTTTTGAATGTTTGTATTTGTATATGTACAATATATATAAAGAGATGGCATGTCATTGCTTCCCAGCAGGTAAGCTGTGATTTCCCCCTTAACTATGGGTTTATTCTGCAAGTCTAGAGGGGGTCTGTGTATCTTACTTTAGGAACTGAAGTGTCAAGATCTCTTCTTTTATTTTCTAAAAATAAAATTGGCCTTTTCTGCACTGGGTTTTAATCCAGATTATGTCTTGGAACAGGGACCTGCCATCTGCATGCTGGTTCAGTGTACAGCCTCAGGTACCAGCATGTGGATTGCAGACCCTTGTTCTGGAATATAATCTAGATTACGGCCCAGTGCAGAAAAAGCTATAGATAGAAAAACCTTAGCAAGTTTTTATTGACAAAAGACCACAAAAAGTACAGCTATGTCCAGTGTATATATCTAATAAACTTTCCTACCTGTTTCCTACAGCCTAAACCATGCCCAGATCACAAGACCTTAAATTCCCAAAACATTCTGACAGTTCCCAGCACAATGCTATCAAGACATGGAATTAAGTCAACAACAGCACAGGGAAAATGCAGCAGCATCTATGGGCCTTTCCGCACAGGCTCTAAAAACTGAATTAGAGCCAGATGCGGGAAGGATTAGGATGTGGCTTCCGCATAGGGAACCCAATTAGGGTCCCTTTGAGAACACCACGTCCGCACGTCGGCGCGCAAAAACGGTTGCTTAAACCGGTTTTGCCGCTGAATCCTACATCTGGCTTTCCCCCTTAAACCGGTTTGGAAGCTAATGCTTCTGCACCGGGGGGGGGGGGGGAGCCGGATCGCCAGCTCATGCGCAGTTGTCAAACAGGGAGAGTGCATGCTCCCTGTTTGACAGCTGGCCATGGCACAGCCAGCTGCTGCCTTCCCTGGCTTTCCCTTGGCAAGAGAAGGGGCCACGGTCCCTTCTCTTGCCAGGGGAAGCTGCAACTGCAACTGCCACTCCACACCCCACCCGTGGCCACATGGTCGCGTTTGGGGTGATTACCTGGACGCTGGTGGGGCGACTGTGGGAGCAGCAGGGCCGGCGTCCATTGAGCCTAGGCGCGCCAGAGCCTACATTTCCCAGGAAGCCTCATGAGGGTGGCTGGCCAAAAGTCGCCCCACCAGCGACCAGGTAATCACCTGAAACACGACCACGCGGCCACGGGTGGGGTGCGGGGTGGCAGGTGCAGCTTCCCCTGGCAAGAGAAGGGTCTGTGGCCCTTTCTCTTGTGAGGGGAAAGCCAGGGAAGGCCCTGATCGGGCCTGTGAAACCCTGGGCGGGGGCGGGGGGTTTCTGCTTTGGCTTTCCTGGCAAAGAGAAGGGGCCATGGCCCCTTCTCTTGCCAGGGGAAAGGCAGGGAAGGCAGCAGCCGGCCACGCCATGGGAGCTCCTGAAGGAGCCAATGGCGCAGGCTGGTGGGCGGCCCAGCTGTCAAATGGAGAGCATGCGCTCTCCATCTTTGACAGCTCGGCATGCGCCAGCAGGTCCGGTTTGGGATGGGTGCTGGTGTGTCTGCACAGCACCCACCCCAAACCGTTTCCCTATCCGGCCCTGCTGCCGCCATCCCTCGCGGGTGCGTATGCGCGGGGCCTCTGAGAATCGGACCCTACCTGGGTCAGATTTTTTTAAAACCGTTCCGCCGGAAAACGGATCTTTTAGATCCGTTTTCGGTGGCACGTGCAGAAAGGCCCCAAGATGAAAGCTAAGAAAGCAAGCTGGATACCTGAGAGTAACAAAGATGGAAACATAACGGAGAAGCTGGCATG
The DNA here is from genome assembly GCA_023333525.1 of Aspidoscelis tigris stejnegeri. Lineage (NCBI taxonomy): Eukaryota > Metazoa > Chordata > Lepidosauria > Squamata > Teiidae > Aspidoscelis > Aspidoscelis tigris. The sequence continues at coordinate 101,539,455 of JALMGA010000002.1, forward strand.
AAATTTCTAGGGATCTTATGACTCCCTGTGCAACACCATAAGTTGTTTCCAGAAAAGGAACATGAAATGGTGAATCTAGCTAGACTTTGCAGTTTGCAACAGGGACATATATAACAAATGAATACCTTTAACTACAAGGTTTCTAAGAGTTTTTCATTCCAAAGGACATTCTGTTTTAGGAAGAGAAATAAGATTTCCTTAGCTACCTAGAAAAAGTAATAAAAGAAATGTCTCACTGCAATTCTTATCATGCATTTTCAGGCAAGGAATGGTTCTTTACATTCTTTCCTTATCCTTCTAAGTTGTGAAACATATCTGTCACAATAATGTGGGACGAGTGATTCACCAAAAGTAGAGTGGGAGGTGGGGCTTCTCACACAGAAACTTTCAGAAGAACATTTTCTTTCTTGGGATGGAACCTTCCCTAATTAGGAGAGCTTCCATAATTGGCTCCTAATTGGCACAAAAGCAGGGACAGAAGCAAGGTGACCATATTGGTTTTCAGATAGTTAAATGGAGATCGAACTGCAGGAGTGCAAACTGTTTGGCTGTTATCTCCTGGGGTGAATTGGTCATCCAGTCATTTGTAGCAGTGCACATCACACCCTACATCTTTCCCAGGAGCGTGAGGAAGTGTCCTTTCCAAAAGTAAGAGATAAAGAGCTCTGAGGGCACCTCTCTTTGGGGGGCTGGACATGCCTACTTTAGTAGGGGAGGAGGAGGAGGAAGAAGAAGAAGAAGAAACAATCCACAACATTGTTTAAAACAGTCTGCGTACCTAGCTTCTTTTAAAAATCACCTCAATATAATAGGTAAGAACTTAAGAGGAGCCTTGCTAACAGGCCACAGCCCATCTAATGGCCATGGACACTCTTTCACTTTAAACCTTCTTCAGTCCATCTTCAGGTCTGATTGCTCACATTGTGGACTTTCCACCAATAAAATGGACAGAAGTGGTGTGAGCAGTCAGACCTGAAGATGGACTGAAGAAGGTTTAAAGTCAAGGTGTGACCATGACCTATGTGTCAGAGATGATGCGTTTTATGGGAGGTCCTGGCTCCAGGTTTATGTGGGCAGAATCAACACAGGTAAATGAAATCATTTACTGTTATTCTAAATTAATTGCTTCCATTCTTTCCTGATGCTCCACGGATAAAAAAAGGTAAACAATAAGTAACAAACCAAAGAAAGAAAATCTTAAATCAACCTACCGACCGACCTACCTTCCTAACTACTAGATAGAAGTATTTGTGGGGCTTCTCTACTCCTTCATTATGTATTAAAGGCTGTTCTAAACCATTATTAGGTTAAACCTGGAGAAATTGCCACTGGCTGTTGTGGCTAGAATTTATGAGAACTGGACTTCAAAGACACCCAAAAGACCACACAGAAGATATAGTTATGTTTGTTCTCTCTCATTCGTGCAACATGCCAATCCTCCAAACATTTTCTGAAAGGAGTATGAACCATTTGGTCCAACAGCCTGTGTGAGATGTGTTCAAGTCCCATGCGACTTTAGGTCTCAAGTAGGTTTCTGCACTGCTCTTCAACCTCAAAAATCCTGGTTAGGTGCCCAGCTCGTCCATCAGCCGGTGCTGCCCCAGGGTGATTCCATAGTGGCTGATATAATAGATCAACAAACATACTAGAAGCGCCCCCTTCCAAATGCTGGTGCAGGCAAAAGTGGGGAAGTTCAAAGGCAAGGGTGTTTGCGATGGCGTGCTAGCTCAATAGAGCAGAAGCAGCAGGGCATCCACTACCCTAACCTGATTGCTCAATCAGGTCCCTTGCAGATTTTTTTAAATTTTAAAACACTGATGTAGAAGCAGAAGTGAAAGAGGAACTTTGTAAATTATTTGGAGAAATGAAAATAGCTACTGCACCTGAACAAACAAAAGGAAAATGGCTGGAAGGTCAATAAAAGTCAATGAGCCTTTGCTAGAAACACCTCTGAAGGCAGAGTATGTCCACCAGTGGCCCTCACTATTGGCAGGAATATCTTATCTATCTATCTATCTATCTATCTATCCTGCCCTATACCCGAAGGTCTCAGAAACTGGAGTTTCAGGCCTGATTGGTGCTTTATCTGCAAACATTCAAAGCATGCTCATTGTGATTTCTGACAGCCACTGCAGATAAGGAAGCATAATCATCACACAGGTAATGGTGGCCACCAGTATGTATGACTGCTGGCAGGTCTTTCCAACCACCCAGGGCGGAGAGACTGGAAGATTTCATTCTTCATTTCCACCCTTTTTTGCACTGCTATGGTTACCCAATACTAGGATGATTTCACACTGGCCAGCATACTAGACCAACAAGCATACTAGGACCCTCCCTTTTGAATACTGGTGTTGGGATGTGCAGAATTCTCCCCCCCCCCCTCCATTCACTTCAGATCTGCGTAAATGGGACAGAACTTTGCATTCATGTGAATTGAACCACTTCAAATCTCATAGGCTTTGAATTCACTTTGAATTCACTTCAGATCCCTGCCACCACTAGTGGCATTTCCAAATCTATTCCGAATCCATTCTGAATTTACTCTGAAACTTCAAATGAAGGCACAAAAGCTTTCACTCCGCATATGAAGTTCAGTGTTCAAATATAAACACTATTTTATTGGGATGCTAAGTTTTGAACCTTCACAACTCATACAAATTGCAAAGGTGACAAACAGACAATTTTTGCCCATTCTTACACTGGTGCAGTCTAAGGGAGACCCTACCCACCTGTGGAAGGAAAGCTCCTAGTACACTTGGGCCACATTCCCATACAAGAATAAATCCAAATCATCTTTTTTTGGGGGGGGGGGAATCGTCCTTTCCCATTTACATTTTTATTCCCAGACTATAGAAGGATTAAATCACTATAATATGCAGGAAAAAAGTCCTCAGAAAAACAGGTTCTGGTCCTGTTTTGGTAGCTAGCCCACTTTATTTTTTTCCGACGGGAACAGTACAGGACTATTCAGGGAGGAGATCATTCCTTTCAGGCTGTCCTCTCGATATCCTTCTGTCCAATGGCTGCCATCGCTGTCAGCGTGGCATTAGATGGTTGGGATTTCGCATCCAGGAAGGTCTGCCTCCTGTCCTTCTCTGACATGCTAGAGTTCCCCTTGTCTTTTCTGTATGGAGATCAAAAATGTGTTGTTTCTTTGAACAGAGATTTCCCCTTTTGTGAATGCCACTGTAATTACAAGGGATACATTACATTGTAACAGCAGGCGGAATCTAACAGTTGGTACGGAATCTTTTTTTAGCCCTGCTTGGTCCTAAGCAGCTCATTCAAAGCAAAGAAGAAGGAAGGGAGATCCCCTCTTCTCTCTTTGAACCTGTATAGGAACCACAAAGTTCTTGCTGTCCTTGTCCCTATTTTCTATATGGGGATCAAAAGTGCTGAGCAATTTTGTGAATGCTAAATAAAGGATAATAAAACATGAGATCAAATGTCCTGTAAGTCCTCCCTTGTGTTACGGATTAACTATTATGCCACCCCCACCCCCGATCACCAAGCTTGATCTTGGCTTGGTTTCAGAGTTGTTTTGTGCATGAGCGCTGCACCGTTTTATAGGGCTCTTTGCTGATGGGGAAGTGTGCTTCTGCGCAATAGTCCCCCTAAAGCTGACAGCCACCTGTGGCCAGAGGACAGAAGAATTTGGCTTCTCCAGCCACAGCCACTCCACCATTCCTCAAAAGGAGTGGGGAGACCAAATTGGGGTGTCCTGGTACGATGACTGCTGGCACGGCCACCCTGGGATCCATGCCCCCCCCAACCCCCTTGTGATCCATTTACCTTGTTGGGCCTTGGGCCCGATGTGGGCTTCGCACAGCCTGGCAGAGCGATCTGCCACTGTGCGGGCGCATGCAGGCAGCTCGGGCCCATGCTGACCTGACATGATGAGCATCAGGTCAGTGTGTGGGCAAAAGCAGGAGCACACACCTGCACACAGAGTGCCAGATCGCTCTGCCAGGCCGTGCGAAGACCACATCAGACCCGAGGCCCAACAAGGTAAGTGAATCACAACCCAGGTGTGAACCCCTGGGTTGGGGGGGGGCACCCGGGGGGGGGGGCATGTGCGCTGCTGTAGTGTGATTGGGACTGCAACAGCAGGAATGGCAATGGGGCAGGCTGTCCTGCTCTCGCCCCACCCTCGACAGGGCCTGCCAGCTGTTGGGCTGAAATCTGCCCAGTGGTGGTGGCCGGGGGCAGGGCCCACAGCTGTCTGGCAGGGAGCGTGCAAATGCTCTCCCTGCCAGACAGCTGTGGGACAGCCTGGGATGGCCTGGAATGGCCTGTGCTGGGTGTAGAGCATGATTTCATGCTCTAAACCCGGAATGCAATTAGGCTGCCCTGGGGCAGTTCCGGACGGAGCTGCCCGCCCAGCAGAGTGAATGCTGTGTCCCAGGGCTTGCCTAATTGAATTCCACTGGCCTAGTTTGAACAGACCTTAGGTTTAAACCTAAATGTTTCAGAACAGCCTTTAATGCAATAATGAAGAAAAAGAAGAAAAGAAGCCCCACAAACACTTTTACTTCATAGTTTAAGAGCTCCTTTTTTCTTATTTGAATATGTTATTTGTTGTTTATCTTTCTTATCGATGGAACCCAAGAATAGGCTACTAGCAATCATTTCAGAATAACAGATGCAGTAGGACCCAGATTTAATGGAACTGAAGACAGCTATTAAAATGAGAAAATAACTTTTAATGCCAAGATAATTTCAGATGATCTTTAAAAGTAGCATTGATCTGTAATTTATTCCTAGGTCTCATGAGCTAAATTGGTAAATTATTACACTAATGCTCAGGCATAATTTTCAAATAATAAAGCCTCCCCCACCCCTATTTTCCTTTTTTTAATTTTTGCTCTTACAAGCTGCAGCCTTGAAATAGCAAAACAGAGCAACACTTTTGTACTTTATGTGTCTTTTCTTTTTTATATTCTTTTCACACACTGCCTTTGTCTGTCTTTGGCAACTAGCACACTCCACCCTTTTGTCAGATTGGGCTAAGGTGTGTAGGCAAGGGTTTTTACAGATACAGGTTTTGCTCCAGCTAATCAAAGAGAAGCTTCTTAAAAGTTTCAGCTGATGCAGCTGGTACCATATTACCTAAAGGATTTTGTCTGCTGTAGTGAAACATTTGGCTTTAGCCAAGAATTTCAAGCAAGCTGTTTTGGGCACGTGAGGGGAGCAGTCTTAAGGTAAAGATGACCTCAGACGTGGGGCCACCTCCAGACAGCTGTCAGGTGTCCCACTGAGAGGTGATAAAGCAGGAAACCCTCTCTCAGCATTTGCCACCTTTGTGTGATGTGCACATTTGAGCATTTGGCTGACCTGAATGGTAGGATGCTTGTGTTGGCATCTCCATGCATGTACAGATGCCTGTTTTGGCCTCCACACATGCACTGTGGATGGAGCGATAATGGTGGCTCCATCCAGAAGGTAATCAAAAAAGTGGTGCTGCTGGAACATCCTTGACCAGTGCTGGACTTTCCAGAGACAGTTTCTAGTGCTTTTTATTTGGGAAATAAGTGAGGCTATGGTGGGATTGCCTCAGATACATGAGGCAACCCCGACATAGTTGCATTGTAATGGCCCTATATTCCACTCATCTGGATGAGGTCTTGCTTGGACCATGGGAACAATAACATGTTCTCTAACTTTTGAAATCCTAGTTTGACCACGGGACTTTCTGGGGCCCATTGTTCAAGGCCCAGGGGCACCATTTTCCAGGGTTTGGGGTTCCCGTTGTCTGGGGACTAGGGCCCCCGTTGTTGGGTCCTCTGTTGTCAGGGGCCCCCATTGTTGGGGTCTCCCAGAAGTTAGCCAGTTCTTCCTCTCCCCAAGCCATGTTCTTATACCATTTGGGAGGGTGGCACAGGCAGCAAGTGCTGAGGGGCAGCAAGTGCTGAGGTGCAGCAAGCTGGGCCCACAGTATGGCTCCCCAGTTCATCACATGCCACAGAGCAAAATAATGCATGCTGGCATCTACATCAGGGAAGGAAGATGGCAGCACCTGGATACCATCTGCACTTGAGGTGAATACCTGGATGCATGTGGGAGTGTTTGCATGCACTAAGTGTCTACCGGTATGGATCCTTAATACAAGGGCAAGTTTGTCCTTTGTTCCCCATGACTGGGAAGCAAAGCACCAATCTCCCCGTATCTGAACTAGGAAACTTCATAGAATATATTAAAGATCGGCGCACTGTGTCTCAGACTAGATTTTTCAGGCCTTAGTCTAACATCAAAGTCCTCTGTAAGTGAACAGTTCACAAATCTGGCATATGTGATTTCCCCAGAGGGCAAAATGGGGAGTATAGAGAGAAAACAGAAAGTGTGTGAAATTAATTAAATGGTGCCCCAACTGCTGCTAAAAATAAGCTACTTCTGACAGTAAAGAAGTTGTCCACCTGTTTTGTCAAACACTGTCAGCAAAAATTGCTAAAGACATTCCCTTTGTGTTCAGAAATTACATGCCTTTTTAACAGATGTTGGTGCAAAAATCTATTTTTGCTGTTTCTCACTTCTTCAGTCCTAAGAGGGTGCTGACTGATAACTGATACAGATGAACTGTTGGACGGATTGGACCTCCGTTTTTTCTACAACCATAATAATCAAGGAAGGCGATATGAGATATACGTAAAGAATAATCTGTAAGTCTTCACTACTCCTATGATTTTTAACTCATAATTCATTAATTTCCTAATATGTACCTTGTGTCCTCTGAAATACTGTATTTTCTGGCATATAAAGACTACTTTTTAACCCAAGAAAATATTCTCAAATGTCAGGGGTCGTCTTATACGCCGGGTGTTGTCTTCTTATACAGCAAGTATATCCCAAACTCTATATTTTAACTGGAAAGTTGGGGGTCGTCTTATACGCCCAGTCGTCTTATACGCCGAAAAATACGGTACTTACCTATAGCGCAAAGAGAAGACAGTTTGCACTTACCTTTTACCTGCTGCTCTGCTTCCTGGGTAGATGCATCCACTTTTGCAGTCCTGGAATGAGATATCCCCACACCAGTGCAATCCACAGCCTGCCCAAAACTGGTTAAGCTAGAATCGTGGAGAAAAGATCAGGGTTCTTTCTGGGTCAGTCAGCAGAGGGAGCCAGAGAACAATTTTGCAGCCATTGCAAGAAGCCCGCCTCCAGATGGCAAGATAAATTGCTGGATCTACAGAAGGTCCTACCATTGCCTCTTACGCCCCCTGGCAGATATAAGTAAGAACTGCAGGCTTTGTTCTCCCTTACCTGGATGTCTGCTGGGAGCTGCCTCAATGAAGTGTAATCAAATCAACTGGAAAGTGATGTGGCAGAGAATATCACTACTAGCTTATAAATAACTCTTTCCTAGATGTGTCCTAGCATATGAGAAACTTCCAAAAGTGTTAGTGTATCCATGTTTGCTTTTTATACAATCAACAAGCTGCATTTGCCCGGCACCTTTATGGTATGGTATTGCATATCCTTGCATCTTCCTGGAGCATAGAGAATGCAATATCCACATGACTTTTCACTCAGTGCATGTACACTCTGGTGTAGGCACTCCATAGATCACTCTAGTGTTAGCCAGTTTGGTCTAGTGGTTAGGGAATACTGGGTTTGATTCCGCTCTCCTCCATGAAGCCAGCTGGGGGATCTTGGGCTAGTCACAGCTCTCTTCTGAGCTCTGATAACCCCACCCATCTCACAAGATGTTCCCTGGTGTGAAGAAGAACAGAAGGTTTTTCAGCCACTTTGAGTGCCCTTGAATGGGGAGAGAAAAGTGGGATAGAAAAGTCAACTTCTTCTTCTTCTTCTTCTTCTTCTTCTTCTTCTTCTTCTTCTTCTTCTTCTTCTTCTTCTCTTCTTCTTCTTCTTCTTCTCTCTTCTTCTTCTTCTTCTTCTTCTTCTTCTTCTTCTTCTTCTTCTTCTTCTTCTTCTTCTTCTTCTTCTTCTTCTTCTTCTTCTTCTTCTTCTTCTTCTTCTTCTTCTGCTTCTTCTTCTTCTTCTTCTTCTTCTTCTTCTTCTTCTTCTTCTTCTTCTTCTTCTTCTTCTTCTTCTTCTTCTTCTTCTTTCTTCTTCTTCTTCTTCTTCTTCTCTTCTTCTTCTTCTTCTTCTTCTTCTTCTTCTTCCGGCTGAGCAGCAGGAAGAGTCTGGTGGTTTTTCATACTGCTTTTAGCTGCCACACTGCTGCCACTTATGCAGATTTACTATAGTGGACACTCTTCCAAGCAGCTTGGCCAGCTCTGTGTGTTTGAGCACAGGAAGTTGCCCATTCCAAGGCCATTTTCTGTGTTTGACTACACATTCCTGGCTAGCAATACTGCATCCAAGGAATGAAGCTTTTAGGCTGCAATGGTTGCACTGCAAGAGACAGCAGCAGGCACGTGGACCCCATGGCACTGCTGTAGTGCTCATTTTGCAGGGGAGCTCCTCACTCGCAGTGCTGTAACAGACAGCCTATGAATCTTGCTCTTGGTACTTTCCCATTAAAGCTTTGATAGAATATGCTGTTGAATATCACACCAGCTGAGAAACTTTAAATTTCAGCTCTTGAAGTGTTTGATTTTTGAAGTGAGACACAAAGAAAATATTTGTGACAGCTGCTGTCAGAAATGACAAAGAAGATCTGATTTATCATCTAAACGGAAAGGTCAGAGTCACGTCTTTGTAGAATGAAAACCTTGCTGAAATCAAGAGTGGACAATTCAGGCTGAAACACATGGTGCTTCTATACTATGGACATTAGAAGAAGAAGAGTTGGCTTGTCTACCCTGTGGATACAATGGAATCTGAGTTTTAACCATCTGTGTATTGTTGCATCTTTCTCCAGAACATATTGGTTCATTCGCATAATAAATGAAAATAAATATTGATTTGGCTTCTTCCTCCATCAAAATCACTGGATTAAATGCACGTTCAGAAAAAAATCAGGAGATGATTGCTGTTAGACTGACACAGTGTTTCAGCAAACAGCCTTCAGTATGTTTTTTCCTAAAAACTTATTTAATGAAAAGTGAAACTCAGTGTTTGAGGGCACATCTCCACGGTCTCTTTTTGCTTCCCTCTTATGTAGGATTTTAAAAATGTCAGTTGTAATTCGAAATAAAGCATCCCCATGTGGTTTGGGGCAATGCGGATTTAAAACGTACTTTCCTGTCACCATGCAAACCGCTTTTTGTGAGCCCGCATCTTTTTCTCCCCACCCCCCCCCACCCCCACCCCCACCCCACCCCACCCCCGCCTGCTGCAGAGATGAAAGGCAAAAATGTCTACTGAACCTCCAGAACACAAAATCATCCCTTTACTTGGCTGCCAAGAGTTAAAAGCAGTTACTGAAAGCAGCTCACTCTCTCCATAATTAATGCTTGCAACATAGTTACAAGCAAAACTGAAAGCAGGCTCCCTTCAGCTGTCAAATTCAGCTGCCTGCATTCACCTAATGGCTGCTGATTAGCGCAGAACCAGACCTGTGAAGTGAAACATAGGCCCTTTCTGCACTGGGCCTTATTCCAGATTATATCTCAGAAAACAGAACTGCCATCCATTTGCTAGTGCAGACTACAGCAGGCCCTGGACAGGGTCTGTTGTAGCCAGCACCAGCATAAGGATGGCGAGTCCCTAGTCTAAGATATAAACCAGAATAAGGCCTAGTACAGAAAGGGCCATAGTTTCACTTTGGAGGCTGCCTTATTAGGAGGGGGAGGGAGAGATTTGCTTGCTGAGAAACAGTCTCCGTGGTAATGATAATTAGTATCACCTTTCTCTGTTAGCAAACACAAAATCTCTCTCCCCCTCCGAAGTGAAACAATGTGACAGGTCGGAGCTCTGCTTGCAGCTGAATGCAGCTGATTCTGACAGCCAATTCTTCTGCAGAGATCAAAAATGCCTAAAAATTCAGCGGAATATGGGAGAAGATGTGGGAGAAAAACATCTCCATGCTCCCAGGAAAACCTGCGGCTTCCCAAAAGTGCGGAGGTAGTCTTGTTTAAAGGGTTTTTTTTTTTCTGCTGCAGATTTCCCTCCTTTGTGGCTCTGGAAGCCCGGACTAAAGCTCTGCATGCAGATGCTCAGAAGCAAAAGAAGCTTTTTAACAGATTTTTCTTTGCATGTAGATGGGGCCTGAGGCACATATCCATCAGGTTGTTTTTTTTTAAACGATAATAGTTCTTTTGCAGATGAGCAAATGCTTGTTGATGAGCTACGTAAGTTTAACTAAAATCCCCAGCACTATGAAATCAGGTGACATTGCTCACACATAACCAGCTTGGACCAAAACACTGATTTTCAGAGCTGCTGCAAGATAATTGAAATCAGATGTGTCTCTCTCCCTCCCTCCCTCTCCCTCCCCCCAATTTCTAGCCTAAGCCATTTTGGTTACTTTAGCAACTTATTCCCTTCGCTTCACTTCTGATGTCATTCTTGGATTGCTTTGCTTTAGAACGTACCAGCAGCAGTGGCTGCTGGGATAAAGAGGTGTATGTTGATTAGAAATACAGAAATCAAACGCTTCATTTTCAGGAGTCTGAGGGCAGAGCAAATCAAAATCTTTGCAAGTCATATATAAACTCCACTGAAATCAAAAGAATGAAATGTAAGTTGTGGTTGCTCTGCAAAGCGCTCCTAAGGAAACAGTAGGTAATTCTGCACTGCTTCGTATACCAGACCAGTAAGCACACTAGGATTCTCTCTTGCGTGCACTGGTGTGGTCTATGGGAGGCCCCAGTCCGGATCTCTCTTAGGCCGGGTCACACATAAGGTTTAATCTAGCTTCAGTCCGCTTTCAGAATGACAAAATATATGAACAAAGTGACAAGCTGTTTTTTACAGTGTTAGAAAAATCCACCTTTGGCCAAGATAATGTGGAAAGAAAAGATGTACCATCCTTTCACAAAGTATGGAACGATTTCATAAATTATATCCCTGGAAACAAGTATAACCATTCCAAGTTACAATCTGCTAAATATTGGTTAGGCATGAACATCACACGTCAATCAACTGTTCCCTCAGCTGTGGTTATTGTATTTTTATGGTTATTTCTGAAATTAGTTATATTTATCATATGTGTTATAAATGCTGTAAATATTTTTAAAAATTACAATAATGTGGAAAGAAAATTATTGGTCACTTTGCTGATGTGTTCTCTCACTCTAAAGATGGACTGAAGCTGGATTAAACCTTAGGTGTGACCACAGCCCTAGACTGCATCAGTGTGCTGGCCGGTGATGAATTACCCAGCGTTTTCTGCTCAACAGCACATGTAAGATAAAGGTAGATGAACTGAAGGTGTCAGGTTATGCCTATATCACTATGGCGCAGCCCTTGACCACTTTTGAATTGTGTGTACTCATTTGTCCATCAGCCCTGCTAGGATTGAGGAGTACGGCTTTTGATTACAGGTAGCACTGAAACATTTTTGTAGAGATGTTCCTTTTTGTCTCAGTAATTGAAGGCACCATCAGGCCAACCCTCTCATTTCCAGATGGTAGGGCAGAAGTGTCTGAAAAACTGAATAAAAACCGTTCTATGGAGTCACCATCTGTCTGTCCACCATCCCCACTTCATAACAGCAGCCTGCATTTTCATCTTCCTCTATAACTGGGGGGACATGCTAATAGCTACTTCAGAATGGATAGTTGTTGGGGTTTTTAAAAAGAAATTGTAGGGTCAATTTGATGAGAGCAGTGATTTAGGACCTTTCTGTATTTTCCTTTTAATGCGCTTTACATATCGATGCAAATCTCAATGTATATTCTGTTTTATTCCTTAAATGGGAACTCACCCTAAATGTTGTAACCTGCCCTGAGACCTTTGGGTATAGAGCAGGACAAGAATGTAAACAAACAAACAAATAAATAAATAAGTAAACTGATTGATAATGAAGTGCGTATTTTCCTCTGCCATAATATACCCATTTAAGGAGATGGGGAGTGGCTCATTCTTTTTATCTCTTTCATTTCATAAAGTACAGGATCATGTTTCAAAATGCTGGGAGACCAATTGAAAACTGAGATGCCTGCCAAATATTTATACTTGTCTGCACGACAAAAGTCACTCCATTTCCTCCATTTCAAGCCACCAGGATCCTCGCCTGGAAAACAGCAAGAATGGCTTACTGTTTCTCCAACAGCCTTATTGCTCCAGTTCTTCACACTGAGGAATCTATTCCCCGTAGGTAACAGTTCTCAAATAACCAATGTGGCCAATTACAAAATTTTCTGTATTCCCTTCCAACATTACTGTGACTTTTAATTATATTTTTATAAGGAACTCGCTTAACCACAAAGTGTTGGACACATATTTTCTTGTAATACAGGAAATGATAAGCTTTAATTGCACCTAGAAATTGCACATGAATCTCAGTGGAATGTGAGCAGTCCACACATCTGTTATTATTTTATATATTGTACTTAAAAGTACAGTATAACATAAGTCCTTTCTGCACTGGGCCTTATTCTGGATTATATTCTGGAATAGAAGCCTTCTATTCCAGGATAAAATTCAGAATAAGGGCCAGAGCAGAAAGGGCCACACTCAGAGATTCAGACTGTGTTTATGAAACTCAGGTTGTGACCAAATGCAACAAAAAGATATATCTGAGGAACCTCTGAGGTGGCTTTTAGGCTACGGTCAAACCTAAAGTTTAATCCATCTTCAGTCCACCTTCAGGGTCAGAGAACACATCAGCAAAGTGACCAGTAATTTTCTTTTCACATTATCTATTCCAAAGGTGAATTTTCTGAGTTATGTAACATTGAAAGGAGGCAACTTGTCTGATCTGGAATCCAAGGTCTGTCCCAGATGCAGACAGATCTGTCCCTGGGATAGAACAAGACCATCCACATTGGGAAGGCCTGTTCTGGCCCAACACCAACACCTCTGCCAGGCTCCAAAGCTTGTAACAGTTTCAGTGACAACATGGGGCACCTTTAAAAGCTCTGCACACTTCCATGGACCAAACCAGGGAGACATTTTGGGCTCCCTAATCTGGTCTGCACTCTGTGAGCCAATTTGGTCTAGTGGTTATCTGGGAATACCCGGTTTGATTTTGCACTCCCCCATGAAGCCAGCTGGGTGACCTTGGGCTAGTCACAGCTCTCTTCTGAGCTCTCACAGCCCCACCTACCTCACAGGGTGTTCTGTTGTGAGGAGAAGAATAGAAAGCTTTGTCAGCCACTTTGAGTCCCCTTAAATGGGTGAGAAAAGTGAGATAGAAACCCAATTCTTTTTCTTCGACAGGTTGTACCTGGAGGGGAAAGGGCCTATTTGGGCCCTTGGAGGCCCAGGAGTGGACCATAATCTAGCCCACCAGTAAGTGCAGAGATGGGAATAATCTCTTCCAGAAAAAAAAACCCATGGAGTAGCAGTCACAGAGGTTACATTACAGAAGTCACATTACAGCTGTGCCTTCAGCCTTTGGCTGGGATCAGGAACCAATTTAAAATAGGTGATTAAAAAAATGGATTTGTTGACATCTTGCTGAAGCATTCTTCTATCATACTTTCTGTTTCTTGGCCAAATTAAATCCTGATGTGATGCAAAGAAAATTAGGAAATATGTCAACTTAAGTCTGACAAATCAAAGCAGTACATAACTGTATGGTTTTAATCTCTGCTTTTGTAAACTGCTTTAGGATTCTTTAATGGGAAGTGGTGAAAAAATGTGTTACATAAATAACTATTGTGTTCTATTTTTGGTTTTGTCATCCTTCCCAGACCCCCCAACTCCTACATGACAACACAGATTGTTAGTTTTCTAAGGGATAACACAAACTGGTAGCTTTGTAAGTGGGCAACTTTATCTTTTAAATACAACACAGCTTAAAATCGGAAGGCAAGATCCACTGTGCATAGCCAGTCTCTCAAGCATCTGTAAATGGATGCTTCTGAAAAGACTTCAGAAGCTGAAAGATGAGCAGGTAAGCTTTTGTTATCTGAGCCACAAAAGGTAGATTGGCTTTCCTGGAGCATGAAGGCGAAACAAATGCACTGGCATTATAGCTACTGTGTGGACAAAGCTAAGCTTTTTACAAAATAGACATGACAAAGAACTATAGTTTTTAAGTAGTTTTCTGAAAGTGCAAGAAACAAACAAGAAAATAACTGAAGAGATCATGCCAGAATGAACATGCAAAACAGAGGTGGATAGTGTGTGCCCTCCAAATGTTGTTGGGGGAAGGGGGAGCTGGAACGAGGCAAAAATAAAAGTCTTCTTTGTTTTGATAATTTGCAAACCCTCATACCGCAGGAAGGACTTGGGTGGGGGGGGGGAACCCAAGCAAAAAGCCCCCATTCTGATGCCATTTCAAAGCGGCATGCAATGGGGGTGTTTCTCGCTCTTATTCCCTTTGTGTTCCTTCTTCCCCTCAACAGGCAGAACTTTTGCACAGGAAAGGTGGACAGGAAAGGTGTGTTAGGCTGTGTTCCCATCTGAGCTGTTTAAAACGGTTTTAAAAACAAAACAACGAAACCTGTTGCTAACGGGCATTCTGGCAATCGCAGTCAATCCCAATTGTGTCCCCACAGAAAACACTTCCAAAAAATACATTGGGGAAAGTGATTTTTTTTCCTCCCCACCCTTTGCCTACCCCTCTTTCCTGATTGGGTTTGATCCGATGATGTGGCCAAGGGTGGGGAATCCCAGCTTCCCCCTTCTGCTTTTGTTGCCACTGTTTGATTTCCACAGATCTCCATGGACACCCTTATTTTATAGAAGAGAATCATGATTTGTTAAAAAAAAAGGGGGGGAGATGGAGACCTCTCAATTCCTACCCCTGTGTCCTTCCTCCCCATTGCAGACTTGCTTTCTCATAAAGAAGGAAAAATAAAAATAAGGGAGTCAAGAGCTCTTACACACACACACACACACTTGAACACTCCCCCGCGGGACTCTTGAGGCTATTTTTAGCATGCTGAGGCAAGCAAGCCATCAACTGCCCCTTGAGGAGGGTGGACGCAGCATGTTTTGCAAGCAGTTTTCTAGTAACTCTGACCTGCAGTTCTGTTATCACAAAGGGTGCCTGGTGTCATGTGATGAGTGTATTGGAAATCCTTAAAACAGCTGCATTCTGATTCTGCAAACTGCCCCCCCTTCTCTACCAGGGCATTTTGAACTGACGAGGCACTTGGGCCCCATGATGCACAGCCCTTTCCAAACAAGTGTAGGGCAGAGGGGAGGGGAGAAGCAGGCACTGCTGAGGCCTTCTCTGCCTACTCCAGGGCTCATCTTGCAGAGATGCAAAAAAACAAAATTCTTTCAGCAGAAAAAGGAGAAAGGGAGAAACTTTTGTTTTCAGTGTGAAGTGGAGTGGGTGAATTACTTGTTATTAGTGTGAAGTGGCTGAAAATGAAACTGTGAACAGCTCTGCGAGGGAAAAAGGCTTTTAAAGGCTTTCTGGCACTTTAAAAATCTGTCAAGGAGCTGTCCCGCGCTTGGGTGAAACCCCACCCATTTCATGACGCATCTGCCCCAATACTGCTGTACCGTTCCCAAAGGAATAAAGTGTTTTAACTTCAAAAATGAGAGAAAACACCTGTATTTTCAGGTGTTTTTTACTGCAGTTTTTAGTGATTTACTCCTTGTAAAACACGGGAACTGAATTGTTAATGGGGACAAACAAAACTCACATCACTTTGAAATTGCTTTTTAACATGAGTGAGAATGTAGCCTTGGAGACTAATGTTGACTAGCGCATGCAGCAGCCTACCCTCTGCATGATCAATCACATACCTGTTTTCAATCACGTGCCTGATCCTCTGCAGTACAGGTATATGGGGTCCTCCTGGAGATCTGGATCTTCAACAACCAGATCCCAGAGAGGACTTCATCTCAAAGATCCAGATCTTTTGGATCCCTGTCTTTGAGGTTCTGTGCAAAAATGGGCATGGCAGTATGGGTGCCTCATTGAAGTTGCATAGTGCTGATGGCAAGCTTGATGGTAAAAAGGGGCACTGTTGGAGTAAGGGGACTATGATCCTAAACAGGTGTGGCCAAGGCATATCCCAATCAGCATGCACCCCCACCCTCCAGCTGTTCCTGAAGAAAAATGATAGGCTGTACTGTTTGCTCTAAAGTTACTGAAGCAGAGTTCTACTTTCCATTAAAACTTGCCTTTTTAAGGAAAGGAAGCATTGTTTCCCTTGCATGCTGTCAAGGGAAAATGACAGAGATGGAAGGGGAAGGAAATGGAGGATACATTGTCCTCCTTGCAGGGGCTGGAGAGAAAGAAAAACACAGATAAAGGGTAAGGTCCACAGGTCACCACTAAGGCATGAGGTTTTCTGGGTATAGCTGAGTGGGAAGCATAATTAGTGAAAGGCACCAAAATGGGTGAGTGGGTGTCTGAGTACTTGGTGATATTTTCTTTATATTTATTATTTCACAAACAGTATTGCCCTCCTGTTTCTAATTTGGCACTGGTACCCATGATCTCTATGTGTAGATCTAGGACCCTGCTGAGAAAGGAGCTGTTTAACCAACCGTTAGTCTCTCCCCTCAAAAAAGCAGAGGTGAAGGAGGAGATAGGAGTGCTTGTAGGATCAGTGCAACAGGAACCTCACTATATTGAGAAGGGGGATATAATACTAAAGTTGTTAGGGTTCAAAATACAGTAGTGGTGTTTGCAGCATTGGTGTGTGTGCGAAAGCATCACTGGTGAAGCTTATTCCCCTTGGGCCTCATTGGTCCTCGGTTTGAGTTCTGCACTCGGCAGCTACTGGGCTTAGAGATCACAAGATGATCTGGTACAGGTTGGTCAGTTCCTGGATGAAAGGGAGAAACTTTTGTTATCAGTGTGAAGTGGAGTGGATGAATTACTTGTTATTAGTGTGAAGCTCTTTGCAGAGACGCTTATGCAGTGCTGAGAGCCATGAAGGGGCAACACTAAGGGTGCATTCCCATAGGCAATAAAATCCAGACTGGAATTGAACTCGGCATCCAGTGTTCCCATTATCTAGGCAAGTAATCTGAACTCAGCAAGCAGTGTTCCCATTCCACTTCTTATCCCCAGATTTTCTGAACACTATCCTGAAGCAATCTGGGAGGAAAAAAAACCCTAGGGAAAACATGACTTTTCTTGCAGTTTCTTAGCTGAGCCCACTTTTTTTCTTGATGGAAACACTCCTGGGCTTCTGGAGGTAGAGCTGCTGCCTCCTGCCCAATGCCAGCCACGTGTGGGTGGGGGCTCACAGCTCGCCAGGTTTTGTGCCTGCATTGTCCTGCAACTTTTGAAGTGTTGATACAGGGTGGAACTTCAAAATGAACAGGAAACTCAGCCCATGACCAAGCGAGAGTGAGAGAACTGCACTCAGTCAGTCCATCCCTCCCTGCTGCCTGTTGCCCAATTCGCCGCCTTTGCATCCATTTGCTCATTCTTCTTCCTCTTCTTTCTTCACCTGACCCTTCCTTCTCTCTCTCCCTCCCTTCCTCCAGCAGGGCTTCTTGCAGGTGGTGGCAGCATTCCCCCCTGCCTCTTGTCACCTCCGCTGCCTCCACTTGGCTCCAAGAAGAAGAAGAGTTGGCTTTTCTACCCTGCTTTTCTCACCCATTTAAGGGGACTCAAAGTGGCTGACAAAGCTTTTCTATTCTTCTCCCCTCAACAGAACACCCTGTGAGGTGGGTGGGGCTGTGAGGACTCAGAAGAGAGCTGTGACTAGCCCAAGGTCACCCAGCTGGCTTCATGGGGGAGGGCAAATTGAACGCAACATTCCCAGATCTGGCTCCCTAACCACTAGACCAAACTGGCTCCAAGGCACTCACTAACCCTAGCCGCTGCGCTCCTCCACTGGCAACCTCTCTGCACAGCTGCTGCACCACGCCATTTTAAGGTGAACCCCTTCCTGCACAAGCTGCTAATCTGATTGTGTGCACATGTGGCAGGCTGCTTTCTTTTTTTACAGGAGGCGGTGGGGAGGGATTTTAAAAGTCCTTCACTGAAGGCTACTTTGAAGAGAGGCAGTGCACTGGGTGGGGTGAGGATTTCAAAGTCCTGGGAACGGCTATGTTCGGATTTTCTCTTTCTGAGTGGGAACAGCTATATTCGGATTAATTTGCAGGGACTCATTCGGATTAAAAATAGTCTTTTGGGACTAAAGAAAGGGTCCAAAAGAGGACTAAATAAGCTATGTGGGAACACACCCTAAGGCTACACTCAGACACAACAACAATAACAGACAAAAAAAGCATATCTAGAAAGCAGCTCTGCGGCAGCTTCAAGATGTAGATTAGAGAATGAAAGCCACAAACTGGCTGTGGCCAAACCTTCACTTTAAACTTTCTCCAGTCCGTCTTCAGGTCTCCCTGCTCACACCTTTCCATTACTATCCATTCTATTTGTAGACTTTCCCTCCTCCATCTGGATTTTTCTTAATGGAAAGTCCACAAATAAACTGGATAGAAATGGAAAGGTATGAGGGTCAAATCAGAAGATGGACTGAAGGAGCTTTAAAGTGAAGGAGTGACCATGGCCACTGTCTCTCTGAGGCACATAGCTCACCCCTTTGTTATGCCTGGATACAGTCTGAAGACCTGACTGCCCCTGTGCCCCACCTGTTGATGTCCAGAAACTATCAGGAAGATGTTGCTAGTGGTGCCGCCCATTTCCACAGCTACAGCTTTGAGCCCATAAGAAGACACGAGTACTATTCCCCTTCACTTTAAACCTTCCTCAGTCCACCTTTTGATTGCTTTTTCATTCTAGTCCAGTTCATTTGTGGACTTTCCACCTTCCATTTGGACTTTACTGGATTGAAGCCCACAGAAGCAAGACAGACAGAAATGAAAATGTGTCACTGCATCCCCAAGCAATAAAAAGCCTGTTAAAAAGCTTATTTTACCATGGAGCGTCTCCATGCATGGCTTTTCTCCAAGCTTCCAGTGGCACAAAAAGGAGGAAAATGCATGGAAAGAAGTGCCCTTTAAACAAAAATACCAGTGCACCAAGATCTCCGAAAAAAGCACCCTGGCTCTGCTGCCTCTGCCGCCCGCACACACAGCCTTAAACATTCACCCATCTCCCAGAATTGCAGCAGCTTTCCTTCCTTTTCCCTTTCTAAAGGTCAGAACTTTTAAAGAGCCAGAATTGCGCAGAATTGCAACATTGTTATCAGGTGTGAAGTGGGTGAATTGCTACAGTGTAACTGCTGCTGTACGGGGTGGTTTTTTACAGTGAAATCACAATCTTTGGAAGCAAGCTCTGGATTCCAAAGTGATAAATGTTTCTGGTGGGTTTTGCAGGCAGGGGAGACGAACAGAGAACTTGTAAATATGGCTATTTTTCTTTTGGACTTGTCGGGGGTTTGTCTCCCTGGTTGTGGCTGCACAGATCGTAGTCCCTCCCCGTTCCCGCCGGCACCCTATCAAGCACAGAGGCGGTGGGAAGAAAAAGATGCGGGCAAACAAAACACGCTTCCTTGGGGATGGTAGGTGCGTTCAAAATGCATGTTTTACGGAACCTCATGGGGATGCTTATTCCGGAATCGAACGGCACTTTTAAAGTCCATTGGAAAAGAGGGACAATAGAGAGGCAAATAAGTTGCTTGGGGACACGGCTTCTGAGCAGGCAGAGCTGAAGACGGGCTGAAGAAGAATTAAAGTGAAGGCGTGACCACGGCCTCGGAGGTCATTGCTTATGCAGCTGAGGTTCCCACATTTGGAGAAATCGCAGGGGTCGCCAAAGCGCAACGGCTCACCGTCACCCTTTCCTCACCAGTTCCATCCTCTCACAAGGCACCTAGCGCCACAGAAAGCTTTGGACTCTGCCAACCACTGGCTTCGTGTCAACTGGTGCTGGTTTTGTTGTTGCTGTTTTTATTATTATCCTCTTCGGCTCAAGTTAAAATGAACCCCGAAGCCTACACACATCCGCTCACGAGCGACGGGCCCGCGCGACTGTCTGTTCCCGCGCCAACCCGGCCACGCCAGCGCCTCCCTCCGAGGCCCGCCACGTCCATTCTGTCAGAATGGGGTCTTGGACAAAGCCAACAGAAGGGTCCTTGTTAAGCTGCCTGCGGCTCCCTGGAGAGGGAGAGGGGGGAGGGTGGAAGGGAACGGGCGAAGTGGGGTGGTGGCGGCGGCGTCCCTCAACAACCGTCTCTCTCCTCTTTCCGTCAAGAGAGGCGGGAAACAGAAACGAGGTGGGGACTGGGAGGGGGTGACGACTTCCCCAACACTTTGAATAGTGTTCTTCAATAGCTTCTTCTTCTTCTCCGCCTGTCGCCGCCGTGCCGGTCTGGCGGTGGCGGGCGCCTTTTACGCACACGCCGGAGAGACGGACGGCGCTGCTGCCTCGCTCGCTCGGCCTCTGGAAACGCTTCCGTCGGGCAGGACGGTGGCGAATGCAGCTGGCGAACCGCGCAGCGTCTTCTTCGGGGGGCAGCCGCGAGGAGGAGGGGCCTCCACACCCCCTTTCGTGGCCCTCAGAGAGCGCCCACGAGTCAAGCCCGACTTTCCGCCCGCCCGCCCGCGGGGCTCCTCTCCAGGGCGACGGCGACTGCTGACTGCTGCTTAGGCTAAGGGGAGGGAAGGAGAGCGAGCGCCCCCCTCCATCGCGCCCCAACTGAGCCTGCCCATCCGCGCGCGGGGCAAGGGAGAGGAGCCTTAAAGCGGCTTGCCTCAGGAAAAGGCGGCGCGAGCGAGCGAGGCAGAACAGAAGGAGGGGACCGGACGGACGGGCGAAAGCGCACCGAAGAGCGGCGTCGCGTCTCGTCGGCGGGTCGCCTGCTGCCGCTCTCCTCCTCGTCCTTCTCGGCCAAGGCTCTCCGTCCGGCGACGGCCCTTCCTTCCTTCGTTCTCCGCGAGGCGTCCGCGAACGAAGCGCCTCGCCTCAGGGTAAGGTGAGCGGCGCGCCTCCGAGCAGCAGCAGCGGCGGCGGTGGCGGCGCTTCTCTTGTGTGTGCCATGCGGGCGTCTCGCGCAGCCGCCCCCTCTCCTCTTCCTCCTCCTCTTTCACGCTCTTTTGTTTCTCGGTGTCGAGGGAGCCCTTTTGTGCTCCGCGGATGGGCTTCTGCCTTCCCCGAGAGTCGGGAGGAGGGAGGGAAGGAGCTCTGCCGGACTCCGGTGCTGAAA
Organism: Aspidoscelis tigris stejnegeri; assembly: GCA_023333525.1. Taxonomy (NCBI): domain Eukaryota; kingdom Metazoa; phylum Chordata; class Lepidosauria; order Squamata; family Teiidae; genus Aspidoscelis; species Aspidoscelis tigris. Next base: position 101,560,511 of record JALMGA010000002.1, read on the forward strand.
AGGGACCGAAGGAGGCTCTTGCCCGCTTGGAAACAAAGCGGCGTTGGGTGGAAACCGCTCGCAAGGTTTCGCTGGCGGAGGACGCGGAGAAGGGACCGTGGATTTCGGTTTCTCGCTTTGCTTTGTGAGCCGCTTTGGTCTAGTGGTTAGGCTGCCGGACTCTTGTCTGGGTTCGATTCCGCCCTCCCCCACGAAGCCAGCTGGGTGACCTTGGGCTAGTCACAGCTCTCTTCTGAGCTCTCACAGCCCCACCTACCTCACAGGGTGTTCAGTTGTGGGGAGAAGAACAGAAAGCTTTGTCAGCTGCTTTGGGTCACCTTAAGTGACTGACAAAAGCGGGATACAAAAGCCCACGCTTATTCTTTTTGAAGTTTAGTCTACTGGTTAGGGAGCCGGACTCTTATCTGGGAATACTGGGTTTGATTCTACACTCCTCCATGAAGTCAACTGGGTGACCTTGGGCTAGTCACAGCTCTCTTCTGAGCTCTCACAGCCCCACAGGGTGTCTGTTGTGGGGAGAAGAACAGAAAGCTTTGGCAGCCACTTTGAGTCCCCTTAAATGGGTGAGAAAAGTGGGGAACGAAAGCCAACTCTTCTTCTTGCTTTCCGATGTGATTTTGCAGTGCCTGACTTTTGGACTGCAGCATTTATTTGTGGCATGTGTCTCGTTCTGACTTCGGCGCAGATGGCAGTTCCCTAGAAAGTGAAGCATTCTTTTAGGATTGCTTTTTCCAGCAGCTTCTGCTTTTTAGTGTGCAGGATGTGAGCTTCTATAATCAGCGAGGTTTGATGTGAGATGCTATTGCTGTTGCTGGGTACCACCCAGGTGTGGCTGACTCCTGGTTGACTGCCTGGGCACCTCCAGGGGCACTTTTATGCAGTTTTCTTGGCAGGGATGCAGAAGTGGTTTGCCATTGCCTAGGGAAGGCAGAGAATAGGAAATATTCCAAGCAATGGGACATTGAATTTTAAAGATGTGTTAGTGTTCTAAGCAAGGGTATGGCTCTCAACCCATTGTCATGCCACATGAAGATTCTGTGAAAATGAATATGAGGTTTGTGAAGTTTTCCCTTTCATTTGAACTTCCAGAGAACAGTTTCCCTGAGATTGTATTGTATCAGATTTCTGATAAGTGGGATCTGTTCACATAGAAACTCACTGAGCCATGACAAATGTACCTACTTGGTATACTGTTGGCATGCTGGGACTCTAATGCAATTTCATAAATGCAGGGAAATAAATACATCTGTGGCAGCATCACTTCCACTGTGTTTCTTGGTAAAAGTAACAAAATGAAGCTGGACTGGATTTTTAAAGTGTCTGTTTATTACTGTTTTATATGTTGACAAGTGAAACTCCAGATGTTTTGGTTCAAATATTTGAGAAGCAGCATTTGATTTGCAATGTTGTTGTTGGGTACCATTGAGTTGTAGCTGACTCCCGGTTGACTCCATGGGTATTTGAGGGCAGTTTTCTTGGCAGTGACACAGAAGTAGTTTGCCATTGCCTACTAAGGTGGGGAAACTGGGGATCGAACTGGTGACCCTCTGCTTTTCAGGATGGTTGCGCTATCACTGAGCTATAGACAGTACCAGTTGGTTAAATGTTGAAAGAACAATCTTCCCTGTGAATTTATCTCTGATCAGGCCTTTAGTTCTCAATAATTTTTTTTCTTTCAGTCCTGTACTTGGTTACTTTATTCTGTGTTTTATAAATTTTATTTTCTTCATTGTTTTATGTTCGTGATTGTTATTCAGTGCCCTAAGACCTATTGGCAATAGGGTGATATATCAATATTTAATAAACATGAACATAAAAAAGTGATGCCAATCATTGCTAACTTTTTCTGTTCTGTAATATCTAATACAGTCACAAAATTTCCCATTCTTCTGATTACTTCTATGGATTGTGGGAAACTGAATTTTTGGGATTCTGTGTCATTTGAGAAAATCTGAAACATGCGTGAATAAGTATCCTATAGTGATTTTTAGACTTGCAGTAACCCACTGGAATCAGGTATCAGTTGCTAGACTTTCCCAGAATAAGATTTCCTGCTTTTATTACACTGAAATAATATCCCATTCCAAACACTTTATGCTTCTGGATATAAGAACATAAGAACATAAGAGAAGCCTTGCTGGATCAGGCCACAGCCCATCTAGTCCAGCATCCTGTCGCACACAGTGGCCCACCAAATGCTCACGGGCATCTCAAGCAGAGACAAGGACCAACCTTCTCCTGCTCTCGAGTCCCAGCAGATGGCCTTACAGAAGAAGAAGGCTGACAAAGGAAGAGATCCCAATATGTTGAAAAAGTATCAGCTGGGAATTTAGGCAGGGAGATCAGGGGTGTAGGAATTCTAAAATCCTACATCAAAACAGCCCAAATTCCTTCATCAAGAGTTGATTTTCTGACTTGTAGAAACTCTTGAAAGTATTATACACCTCCTAAAAACAAAGCAGTGGAAACCAAATGGGACAACCCAGTTATGACCTGATTCCTGGAAATTTAGTTTAATTTGGCCTCTACACTAGGGATGTACACAAATATTTGCATTATTCATTATTCTTACGAATTCAGACGAATTTGGACATTTGTATATGAATTGAATGTTTAGACATTCGTACAATAGTGTTCATACAAATATGAATATTTTGATATCTGAGAAATAGCTGTGTTAGTCTAATTCAGAAAGTCCAGCAAGGTAGTTGGTAGCACTTGGAGACGAACGGGAGAAGGGTTGGTAGCATGAGCTTTCATAGACATGTCTAAGTAGACGTGTCTATGAAAGCTCATTACAACAACCCTTCTCATATGAATATTTTGAGTTATTCATAATTCGGAGCTTCTTATGTGTATGGAAAAGTATGCATTGCATACATATTCATACATATTCATACATATCTTGTGTGTATCTGTATGCAACAGGATGCATACGAATAGATATGGATCAATTTGTATCGGTTAGAATGTCCAGACATTCATTTTTCTTTCTTCGTACAAATTCAGATTTTTGAATATTCGATTTGTTACGAATTGAATACCTAAAATCACATTCATACACACCCCTATTCTACACCAATTGTACACTTCCAAAAACGTAAGTGCATGCATGTGTAGGAGACTGAATTCTGAATGCTGTACTTGCTGATAACCAAAACCACTAGATATGATTTGTTCTCTTGTGGAAGACAGAAAAAATTAGAATCAGAACGTTGACCTTCATTGTTCTCAGCATAGGATCACCATTATCATTGCCTTTAAGTTTGATAATATGGATCCAGGCTGTGTGTGAAATATAATGGGGCTGTTGCTCTGGAGGTGTACAACAGGGGTGCTAAGTTTTTCTGTGTGGGGATAGGAAAGTCTGATTGGTCCAGACCAAGAACTACAAAATCGAGAACTTGTCCTTTTTTTCCTTAGTGCAGAATGGACATGGACGTATTAGCCCCTTGCAGGCCACAGAAAAGCCCCTTAAGAACCACATGTGGCCCGTGGGTACCCCAAATTACAGACTAATAATGCAAGTGCTTGTATAGAAGAAGGATTGTAGGCAAGCAAGAAATGCGAGAACATGTTTATAGTTCAACTTATAAATAGCCACAAATTTGATAACGCTATTTCCCATAGACCTGTTTCCATGGATCTGTAGCTTCATGGAATGGTATGATAGAAGTTTTTTTTTTTTTTTAATTTTTCCAGCTTTGAAACAGAATATGTGGAAACGCGGTTCTTCAAACAGACATTTTCAGATGTTTGTCTAAAAGAAGAATGGTTCATTAAAACTGAAACCACATAATAATGTAAATTGTCTGCAGATTTCAATGGAAGCAATACTGATGCAGCAAGAGACAGATGTAAAACCATAGCAAAGTCTTTGTTTGGACATAGAAGACTGGAGCGTGTGATAGGCTTTTACCAGATGAGGATTCCCTTTAACAGTGTTCTTTAATGGGCTGAAAAAGGGAAGATATTCATTGCAGCAAAAGGGAAGGCTCATGCTTTGGAAGTGGAGAGAAACAAAAGATGAGCAGGATCTGTCTGCAAAAGAACTGGTATTGTATTTGCTTGTCATTGGACTTCATTTTATTCTTCATTGTTCTCTGGCAATCTGCACATTAGTTGCAGATTTTTGTTTAAAAGCGACATAAGTTTCACAAAATATTTGTATCTACTTGTGAACAAACTGCATGCAAGAAGCAGCAGAAGAGATTCTCAGCTTGGACTGGAGGTGGTGAAATAACCTTGTGAACAGAGTAGCAAATGATGCTACATTCGCTTTGCCAAAATAAAATTGTTACAAGCCATGTTCCAGGTGCAGTCATGGAGTGTTTTGTACATAAGCAAAATAACCTCTTTTGTGCACCTTCCTCCCCCCAGCAAAAGTACAAATTAGGCTTGTGTAAGCAAGAATTAAAATCTGTTTGGCAGGGTGTAGAGGCCTGGAGGTGACATCTGCCCAAGCTTGAAGATGCCCTACCTGCGGAGGTGGAAGAAACAGAGGCATCCTCACTAATAGGGAACAGGTGAGTTTCCTTGCAGTTTTTATGGCACTCACCTGTTCCATACTGTCTCCCATCCATGCTCAAGAGAGCCCAGGTGCTTCACCTAGCAGTCCTGACCCTCTTTACACCCCTCTAAACAGGTTCAAACTCCTGTTCATACAAGAGTGGCTCAGATTTTGGGAATGACAGATAAAAAATAGACTGGTCAAAGTACAAGGCCGAGGCTGTTTCCAGACAGCAGGACATGGTGTGGAATCTAACAATGAACTTGTGATTGCTTTTTGCCTCTGATGTGAGGAGCAGTCCTGTCCTCACCCTCTGTGTCTGCCAGGCCCTTGCACAGATTATAATTGAGCACCCACCCACTTCTCTTTGTTTTTTGTGCATTTGGCTGGCTTCTGGTTAGATCCAAGTGAGATAATGGTGAAAGGGCCAGGAGAGACATTAGTAACTGTTGTTATTGGAAACCCAGCCTGGAGGCAGTGATGGGCTGGTTGTGGATCAATAAATTGAATCTGAATCCAGACATGGTGGAGGTACTATGTGGCAAAGGGTCCCAAGTCCAAGTTAAGAGGTAGCCAACTTTGGATGGGGTTGTTTTGCCCAAGAAAAGGCAGGTGCAGCACTTGGGGGTACTCCTGAATTCATCACTGTCGTTTGAGACCCACAGCCAGGAGTGCCTACCTCCACCTCGAAATGGAGACACTTCCAATTGCAGGGGGTCAAAATGCAGTTCAGGAAGATCAAACTAAGGCTTCCAGATGGAGCCTCTCATTCTCTGAAGTTGTGGTCACATGCTGCTACCACCTTTGGCCACCTCTGTCAGTGGTACGTGGTGCTTGCAGGGTTCCTGCATACTCAGGGCCTATCAAAAGTTAGCCACTCCTGCTTTAAGAAAGAACAGTGCTTTGGCAACAAAAGAAGAATGCCAAGTTAGTAGGTTTGTTCAGAAATGTGGGAAAATGCATTCCTCTGGTAGCCAGGCCAGTGAAGAACTAAGCTGATGCTCTTATTTCCTTCCAAGAGAGCCTGAATTGAAGAAGCTGCTCAGGAAAGGCAAGATAGAGGTCAAACGGGGCAACATGAGCTATGCAGTAATAAAATAATCAGATAGCTGGCAGACCATCTTGCTGCTATCAACACCAGTCATGGCTCCCAAGTCCATCTTTGAGCCATCCCCACCATTTCAGCTTCCTTTTGAGGCTTCAGATGGAGGAGCAGACACATGGCTGCTTCATCCCTTGCTCAGCACTTTCATCCTTTTCCTACTGGCCCCATTTATTTATTTATTTATTTATTTACTTACATTTCTATCCCGCCCATCCCCGAAGGTCTCTGGGCGGGTTACAACAGGTAAAAATAAATTAAAACAAGATACAAATTGAGAGCAGATACAGATCAAAATGAAATACAAATAAAACAAGATGCACACTTAAAAACATCCTAAGATTCAACAAATTTAAAACCGTGCACTCCGTAGTGCATTAAAATGATACCATTATAGCTGGGGAGGGAAAACAAATCCTTAACCAAAGGCTGAGGTAAACAGGTGTGTCTTTAAGGCCCCCATGTAGCAAGGGCGGAGCTCAGCCCTGTTGGGAACAGGCCATGTCACCTCCAAAGTGGAAGAGCCACTCCAGTTCATTGTGAGGAAAACCACTTCCATTGGACCTCCTTGCTGATGTGTTTTTTGTCTTGTCAGGGATTGTGCAGGGAGTTGGTTGATTGCTTCACTCCCCCCTTAAGCCAGATAAAGTAAAAGCTTCCCTTCCCCTATTCTAGCCAGCACAGTTGGTAGAAAATCTACCCTACATCCCATGTTACCCAGGGCAATGGGAAGGAATTTTACAATTGCATTGGGAATTGCCTCTAGCCCACTATTCTGTCTTACACAGTAGCCCACCAATTCTTCTGAGCATCTCAGACAGAAGATGAAGGCAAAACCTGCACCTGCTCTTGAACCCCTGAAAATGGCCTTTAGAGGTATCTGTCTCTCCAATCTGGAGGTAGTACCTGGGTATCAGTTCTAACAACTCTTGTTCAACCTGGGGTATGGAAAAGATGCTGTCTTCTTCTACTAGTTTGCACAATGGAAAATACTTTCTTTTAATCAGCCAGTTTCTTTGATCAACAGGGAGGGAGGTGGGTTAGTTTTGTTTTTCTAGTCTCAAGGCCAGCAATTGGGGATAAACATCCTCTTGTAAAAATCCACTGTAATCCAAATACTTTTTTTGGCCACTAGATTTTGGCAGGGTTTTTTTTTCAGTTCTTGTTTAAACTGTTGTTTTTTTGAGGTTATATTACATATTTGCAAGGGCTTTAAGTAAAAATCAGAAGTTATTGCAGCTTTCACAATGACAGTTTGTTCTCCTAAATGAGTAATTGTAGGCTGCATGTACATTCTCCATCATCCATTAAGGTAGTTTCTGCCCCTTATTTAGACAGATGGAAAATTTACATTGACATATTCACTTCCCCCCCCCCCCCCACCACCACCACCGGTCATGGGACTGATTTTTAGAAGTCACGGAGGTTCAGTCATCTACCTGTGATTCTGTAATTGTCTGTGATGCATATATGTTCATACTGAACTCAGCCAGCCTGCTGCCACAAACCACATCATAGGGCAGCTTTGGATGGCAGCAAGTTATCACACTAACAGGTAATATTCTGTAGAAAATCCCCTCTGGAATAATTACCTGTTGAGCAAACAGCACTGGCCTGGTGTCGTCTGTGCACAAAATATCTAGAAGTGCGTGATTGCCACCATTGCACATGTACAGACATCTGTTTCAGCCCCTGCGCATGTGTGGTGACCATGCTGAAGGTGGTGGCTCTGTCCACAAGGTAAGTTGTCTTGCTGTTTCAGGGAAACCCATGACCAGAGTTCAGTTTTCCTGAAATAGGTTAGGGCAGGATTTAGGGGGAACGTACCAGAGTTATGGTGGGGTTGACACAGGTACATGTGACAATCCCACCATGGGGCAGACAGAATTACACTATATATCCACCACCTGGATGGGCCATACTTATCATAGTGTACAGGTTAATTTGCTAAATGCAGGGAAATATAGACTGGAAGTTCACATGAGAGCAACAGTGTTTTGGATGTACAGAACCCCAAGCTACCACTTTACCAAGAATCTCTATTGGAGATATTAGTGAATTTCTTCTGACTTGAACCAGGATAACTCTGTTTTAGCATGTTTCCATACTGGACCCTGATTCGGGTGGCCAGTGGGTAGCAGCAAGGCACTGTTGCAATGGGGTCAGGAAGGGTATGCCCATATTGATGAGGTTCTGAAGTAGCCTATGTCTTCTGTCTAAAGTCTTTGCTGGGTGACATCTGAGGACTGGAAGTGAGGCTGGAACTCTGGCTGCTTTCAGTACCAGCTTTCACATTGCTCCAGTGTCAACTCCATTGAAGGATGGTGACCTCAGACCGAGGGAATCTGGCTTTGACTGTAGGCTGCCTGCTTTCGTTTTAGGAACAGGAAGCAGCTACCCCATCCTCTTGCCACTGTCTAAATTAGATGTCTGTCTCATTACAAGTGCGGTTCTGATTTTTACGTGTTGCAAATTTCTTCAACATTCCCACGACCCAGCTTTCTGAGTGCCAGAAAATTTGCTTCAATGGCAGTAAAGAGTCGTGAGAACAAAGAAGGAGCCCAATTGGATCAGGCAACAGACCACCTAGCCTAGCATTCTGTCTCCCACAGTGGCCCACCAACTGCTTCTGGGCATTCTCAAGCAGAAGAGAAAGGCAAAACCTTCATCTGCTCTTAAATACCTACAAATGACCTTTAGAGGTATCCCAGCTGTCTCTCCAACCTGGAGGTGGTATCTGGGCATTAATTCCAGTAGCTATTGATACAGCTATCCTTCATGAATTTGTCTAACCCTTTCTTAAAGCTATCCAGGCTGCTTCCTGTCACCACCTGGTTCTGGTAGTATCTGAAAGAATAAAAATTATAGCAATCTGTTCTTGGCTTTCCAGTGGAACTTTTTTCATTTCTTTTATCAGCCTTGTTATCATCAAGTGTTGTTTGTTTAATGGGAAGGAAGTGATACAGCTAGGTACAATGAGCAATGGACTAGCCCTGGAAATCCAGAGGTAACCAGCAATTACATCATCCATCAATTGAGTTTCTGCCCCTTATTTAGAGGGATGGAAAATTATTTTGCCTTCTTCAAATTTGTCCAGCATTAGAGAAATGATTCTGGGCATGTTCCATGTTCTTGAGAAGCATCTCCTTCAGGGCTGGCACAGGCAAATTCACGTAAATTTCATCCATGGTGCATATTTCTCCTCCACCCTGGGCCTCAGCCACTGTGATCGGAAGCTCTGACTTCTGTTGACATAGTCAATTGCTGTAGCCAAATTCTGGGATGAAGAGACAGACACATGGGTATATTCTTCTGTGGGAGCATATGAGGACTTGTGTGAATAATTCCTGTTAGTATTCAGAAGACTTAGTCATATAAATCCCTCATTCATCCAACTGGAGAACAGAGTGTTGTGTATATGTAAACCACAGCATTTCATCCTACCTTAAAATCCTGGGGGGCGGTGAGGGGCAGATTAGGCCAGCCCTCTTTGCCTCATGGCATTTTCTACATATTACCCTTTCTAGTTGCTCTCTTGGGAGATTTACAGTTTCAAAAGTGGATGCAAAAACAAAAAAATTTCCTGGTAACTTTTAGAGACCTAATTTGATATTTCAACTGGAAATGGCTCAGGGTTTCCTGGAAATATATTCTGTATTCTGCCTAGATGCATTCTGGGATATTTGTCACTCTTCACCAGTAGTGTGACAATGGATTGATTTATATGAAGGAATTCTTTCTTAACATTGGTCCTTGCCTCCCAGGAGTTGGCTTGGGGTGGTGGGAGAAAGCTGAGCACAGTAGTTGCTTTAAGGTGGTAAAAAATAGAAGCAAACGCAGATTCCAAATTAGCTTGAAGGAACAGGCACTCCATTCAGCCGATTTTCTGAGCTCTTAGTATTGGACTAGGGTCGAGAAAAGACTGACAAGGAAAAAAGGACCGTGGTTAACTCCCTCCCCTTTTCCTATAATAACCAAGTAGTGATCTGCGGACATGTCTTTTATAGTACTGTATAAGCGAAAAGGAATTTGTTTTATACTTTTTTCTTCTTTTTTAATACCAGAATATGTGACCTGGAAAAAACAGTTCCTTGAGTCACAGATGCAGGCTTGTGGTTAAGAACATGCCTTGAAGGCGTAGTAAGGAATAGTGTGCATAGATAGCCAACATTGCCTTTTGCTGTAGAAAAGAAAAGAAAAAGGGGAAAGCAACTTAACTAAACTGTGAGCCAGTTTGGTCTAGTGGTTAGGGAGCTGGACTCTTACCTGGGAATACTGCGTTCAGTTCCGCCCTCCCCCATGAAGCCAGCTGGGTGACCTTGGGCTAGTCATAGCTCTCTTCTGAGCTCTCACAGCCCCACCCACCTCACAGGGTGTTCTGTTATGGGGAGAAGAATAGAAAACTTTGTCAGCCGCTTTGAGTCCCCTTAAATGGGTGAGAAAAGTGGGGTAGAAAAGCCAACTCTTCTTATCTTCTTTAACAGCAGTCAGATGCACTTACTACATTGTCCTTACTCCAGGAACTCTGGGACAAAATCCTCATGCTCAGTAGGTCTCTCAGCCTTTCCTGATGGTGTAATGGGATGTATGTTGCAATGAGGTGCATGCATGTGTATTTTACTGAGCATGACCTCCAGCCTTAGATTTGGTGTATAATCGCTAAAGGTTTCACTTTAATATATAAATAGTTTTAGTGATGATAGAGTGGAAATCTTCATATTTCTCTCTTTTAGCTAAATATCATACAATCATTGAATTGAGGAGTTGGAACGGGCCACAAGAATTATTGTGGGAATTATTTGTGATGCTTGGGAATACATAATGTTCCCCAAAGAATCCAGAATCATCGAGGGGACTAGGGATTTGGGCTGTCAAATCTAAGACCTTTTTTGCATAGGGCTTTATTCTAGATTATATTCTAGAATAGGGTTGTGGTCATCCAAATATTACTGGAAACTATGGCAGACCCTGGGCAGGTCCTGCTGTAGTCAGCACCACCATGCAGATAGCAGGCTCCTATTCCGAGATTTAATTCAGAATAAGACCTAGTGCAGAAAGGGAACTCCTTTGCTTCATGCAAAACTCTAAATGAAAGCATTCTTGACTAGCTTCTGCCTTTCACACTTAACTGTTAGTTAGTTCCAGTCTGCTGTCCGGTGAGGTGTATCCACTAGGGCTGCACATGAATGCAATTTTCAACATTCGATGCGTAACTAATCAAATATTTGAAAATCCAAATTCGTACGAATAAAGAATGAATGTCTGGACATTCGAACTGATACAGATACATTTGTATCTATTTGTTCGAATATTTGATACTTATCCACCAATATGAATCTCGTACACATTTGTATGCATCCTGTATGTATCCCGTTATCATCCTGTACGTATCTGTAAGGATGTGTACGGATACATACGTTATGCATATGTATCCATACACATACCAGTGTCCGAGTTATTTGTACAAATAGCTCAAAATATTCGTATTCATACGAATACTAAAGTACGAATGTTTGGACATTTGATTTGTATATGAATTCGTACAAATAACAAATATTTTGAATATTCGTGCACATCCCTAGTTTCCACACTTGGCTGCTGCTGGAGCTCAGCAGGAGTGGCCGCAACCTTTCCTGAAGTGATCCAGCCATGAAACTGCTAATAAGCAGTCCACACACTTTCCAGGAGCGGCTGGATGCTGTGGTGCCAGTGTGGCATAGCAAGTGGGCATGGCTGTGTGAGTGTACCTGTGCAGTCACACGCAGCATCCAGATTGCCATGGCAACATCTGACCATGCGCTGAATGTTACTTTGGATGTTGACTTGGCTATCTGGTCAGCCCTGGCCTGGCCGTTTGCACTACAAGCACTACTGGCCAGGTACAGAGCTAGATTAGTGCTTGTTTTGCAAATGGCCACTGCCTCACTGGATCATTACCAGCCTGGATGGTATTGTTATACTGTACTAGGCCAGCAAGTGTAAAGCAGGCCCAGGAAGGGTACCATCTGACTGAGTATTTTGTTCTACTTTCAAACCTCCTTGGTGTATTGTTGGAACTTAAGCTTATTATTCCGTGCCCTGTACTATGAGGTGAACTTTCTTTCAGCTGGTGGAAGAGTGCTATCAAACTCCCTCTCAGTCTTCTCAAGGTAAAACCTACCTAATTATTTCAGTCTCTCATTGGATTTCCTGTCTTTTGATTATCTTTCATGCAGCTTTCCCAGTCAGTTCCAGTTTGACTAAATCTTTCTTAAAATGAGATGCCCGAGTCGTGTGTAGACAGCCAGTGGTGAATGGAGAATAGCCATTACTTCCTATGACTTGAACACCAGAATTGCATTCATTTCCCCCCGTTTTTCAGCCTCCTTTAGTAAGAGGCTCTGTACTCTGATTGTATAAATGATTACAAAGGGTCTTTCCGCATTGGACACTAAATACCCATTAAGCACGGCTTTTAAGAACCTTGTCCGCACCACAATATCCATTAGAGACCTATGTGCATTGGCTCTTGTGCGATGGATCTCTAATGGGTGTTAAGAGGCCCTTCATACGTATTAAGGGAAGACTACCTTGGAGGTAGTCTTAATGGGTACTTAATGGGTACTTGTGCAGTTAAGACACATCCATGTAGGATGTGTCTGCACCTGCACAAGTGTCCTTAAGTGGGCCCTCCCCCTGGCCTCCATGATTGGCTCCTCCTATCTTGGGGCTCTGGATTGGTGGTGGGGGGCTTCACCTACACACACCCCTACCCATCCTGGGGCTAGTGCACATGTTCCCCTCCTTACCTTCAGGCAGCCAGGCCGATTCTGGCTGCTGGGGCCAAGCGCGCTTCCGCAGAGCACCCACCTGAAATCTGTATCTAAATCCATCCTTCCCTTGCGGGTACGGAGGGAAGGGGTCTTAGTAGATCCATATCTACTAGATACGGATCTACTAGACACGGATTTCTGAAATATGGATCTAATAGATCCATATTTCGGAGGTCCAGTGTGGAACCGCCCAGAGTGTTTCAACACATCTCCAATGCAGGTGCTTCCCAGTCCTTCCTGCATAAGCCCTGATATGTAATATTTGTCTGGAATTTTAACCAGGATTCATTTTAAAGCTCCTCAGGTTGTCCATGCTTCTGCCCACTGCATGCTTCCTAGTCCTTGTAAGATGTGATCCATCTTTTAATAGTAGTGTTTGACCATTACCTCACACTTAAATCTCTCACACCTCAGTTGACTTGCAGTCATCTTGTTTCTCTTGCATGGACTCTGTATCACCTGGTACCCAAATTTCTTCATCTGCTTTCAGTTGGCAGCACAGATAAATAAGAAGGAAACGATGAGACTTGGCAGCTGTCTTCTCACATTACTGATTTGTGTTCCAGGCATGAGTGCACAAGCTGAACTAAGAATATTGACCTGCAGATATTTTGTTCTGTTCTGGGTGGCTTTTAACCCTCTTTTATCTTAGGGATCTGTCCTTGTAGGACCTTTCCTCACTGCCACTTAGGATCAGAGAAGCCCCACCCACCACTGGTATATGCTGTCTGCAAAGGACAGAGCATGATCCTGATCAAGGGATCCTCAATCTGGATCACTAGTAGACCTTGATAAGAAGGTCTACTGGTAGATCAGCGTGGCCTAGTGTTCTGGACTACCTGCCTCCATTTTCTGGGCTACTGAGTGACCCGTTTTGGTCAAGCACCAAAGCTTGCCACTGAAATGGTTTCCCAGGGTCTCCAAGGCCAGGAACCTTTGTTCGGAACTCAGTTCCAAAGCTCAATACAAGCTTCAGGACCAGTGCAGGGGCTGGTCTGGCCAGTGCCATCATACAGACAATACTGTTTCAGACTATGTTGTCATTCATAGCATGGTAATGAGAAAAGGCCCATAATTCCATTGCACCTGGATCAAGCTAAGATCCTAAAGCTTCCTCCATGTCCTGAAAAAGCTTACCATATGGACACAAATCATTATTTCCTCTTCCTTTAGCTTACATTTTCAATATGGCCACATCCCCATGCAAGCCATTTGGCTTTGATTGGGCATGCATGTGACCAGGTGTGGGACCGAGATTGGATGTTGTCCAGCTCCATGCCATTCCTTGTCATGTCGCAGGCCGGTCAGACAACAGGCAAATACTTGTGCAGCTACTCAGTCCCAAGGGTTCCAGGCTTTCTCAAGGTCAATTCTGGTCGGGGGTCTAGGAGTCCAGAAAGTCAGCAAGGGTCAGGCAGTCCAAAGGGCCAGCAGGTCACAAGGAGTCCAGGATTTCAAGCTCAGGTAACATGAGGCTGTTAAGACGTTGTCTGCAGCAACTTGAGGCAAGGTGAGCTTAAATAGAGGAGTCAGAGCCACACCCACAGTGCAGCTTGGCTAATCGCTCTGATCTCCATCTCACCTGCTTCTGCTGCCGCCTAAGCAGTGATTAGGCTCACTGCTGGTGGATTCATCACCAGAGCTGTCTGGCTGCTCACCTGGACCCGGTCTTAGCTCTTCCATGCCTTCAATGCCCTGCTGTGGCTGCTCCTCAGCCTGTGGTCGCATTGCAGGCATATCCTCCTCTTCTGATGAGGCTGAACAGGGCATGACACTCCTGGCAATGTGGGCTGGTGCAGGCTGGGTGAGGATATAGCCATCCCCATGCAAACCGCACCAAAGCCCAGCACGGAGGAGCAGCGCCATCTCCTCTCCGCTCCCTCTCTACTACTCATTGGAAGCTAGAATTGTGCAAAATTGCGACATTGTTATCAGGTGTGAAGTGCATGGATTGCTAGAGTGCAGCAGCTGCTGTGAAGGTTGGATTTTTACACTGACATCACTGTCTTTGGAAGCAAGCTTTTGGGGGAGGGAAACCCTAAACATGGATTCTCATCCCTTAAAACAGTAGGGTCCCCACAGTAAAAAATGTAACACGTATGAAGTGCACGATCCAGAGTGAGACCTGTTGAAATGAGGGTTAACATTTACAACGCTTTGGGGTGATTTAACACACGGAAAGCATGTTAAGCCAAACTTACATGGGGTCTGCGAGGATTGAACCCGTATTGAATCCAAAATAAGCTTGCAATGGGGATTTGCCCTGGAACTCCTCCTGGAAGTTGGGCTTCCCTGTACATAGCCCAAAAGCTTGGCTTGAGGGTCCATGTGCATCTAAAATGTTGGTCAGATGTCACTCCTATACTGACTGCCCTGCCCCCTCACCTGAACTTATTGCAGTTATAATTGAGCATATGGATTGCCCTGAGGGAACAAAAACTACTCTTCCCTTTATATTCTGTTGTAGACCATATGGTTTTTACAGATCACAGACAACAAGAAGAAGTTCTGTTAATTTACCAATATTAGAACTGGACTATCTGAAGAGTGTTGGGTAGGGATGTGCATGATCTCTTTATTTATTTATTTATTTATTTATTTATTTATTTATTTATTTATTTATTTATTTATTTATTTTGTATTCAGTTCATATTGAATCGAATGCAAGAAAATTTGTATTCATTTGAATAGATCTCCTTCGAATGTAGCAGAATTTGAATTCAATACAAAAGTTCAGTCACATACAAATGCATATAAATCCCATATGAATCCCATAGAAAGCTTCATACAAATGTATCAAAACATTTGATTTGAATGTCGATCTTTGAATGTCCAAATTCAGCCGAATTCATGCAAATTTTGAATGTTACGAATATTTGTGCACATCCCTTGTTAGGCGTTTTTCCCACAGGAAAACTAATCCTGATCATGACCTTACCCAGACATTACTAAATCAGTGAAGAGAAAATGCCAGAGGAAAGCTGTACATTTTGTGGCTTTGAAATGTCTTCTCCATAGACTTACTTAAATTCCAAAACCTGAGATTTTCATTCCTTCGCCCTTCCTTGTTTATTTTCAAGCTGGGCCTTTTCCCTCCCTGATGTTTCATTTTCAGAAGTTCATTTTTGTGATGAAATGGGAGTTCAAGAAATAAACACGACTTTCCCAAGCATGGGGTTTTCTTTCAGCTCTACCTTTCCCACCTTTTGACTGCTGAGTATGGCTGCTTCATCTCATGAAGGGAAGGTTGAAAAAAAAAGAATGCAGGTGTTTCCGCATTGGCCGTGGAAACCGGATTAAACAAATATTTAAGCCCCATTAAAAAAAAAATGTACCTTCCGCACTGGAGACCTCCTTCGTGACCCTTCGCGGCGGCTGCTTCCGCATTTCAATGCACAAGATCTGTTTCTAAAATGGGTCTTGCCGCCGAAAAATGGATTAAAATGAAGTCCTCAGAATGAGGGCTTCAATCTGTCCCTTCGCCTGGACCCATGTGGAAACAGGATGCTTCTGCACATGGCCAGGTGAAGGGATGGATGTCCCTGCAGCTGCCGTCTTGGGGGGGGTGGAAGCAGGCCGGTTTGCCTCCTTCCGCCCTCCCCCGCATGCTGCATGCCGTGGGAAATACACAGTGACTGGCAGCTCACTGCTCCGTGGCCCCGGGGGCGGCGTCAGCGGACGGATGCCCTTTGGAATGGGTGCTGCGGCTTCCGCACAGCACCCAGGCGATCCAGCCAACCCGATCCAGCCTCTCCATGCATGTGCGGACATGCGAGGGCCCTTCGGATCCTTCCAAAATAGAGATGGATCCTCGGGAGGTTGGATCGCCAAGAAATGGCTCTTCTTTGAGCTGTTTCTCGGCGGCAAATGCGGAAGCACCCTGCTGTTCATTTTACAGCAAATTTAGGAGCCTCTGCTCAGTGGATTTCTGTTTAGACAGAAAACCTTATTAAAACTGAATGAATGGATTTTCATTAGTTCACTCTCAATTTATACTGCTAAGTATACATGAACTTGCATGGGTACACTCATGTACCAACAATAGTGTAATAGAGGAATTATACATAACAGCTGTGTGATAACACACATGACAAGCTTACTCAGCTGTTTACACGGATGAATATACATCCATTCACTTCCATGGAGTTAGAAGAAACCCAGCTGTATGAACAGGGATACAAAAATTCATGAATGAAAAGGAAATTCAGTTTTGAAAAAATAAAATTGTTGTCCTTTTTTGGGTGGGTAGGGGCTCATGTGCCTCCCAGCAGCCCTTATTTATTTGTTTATATTTTACCCTGTGCTATACCTGAATGTCACAGGGCTGATGACAGCAATAGAAAACAAAACATAAAATGAACAAATAATAACAGAATGTGAAGAGGGAAAGATGTTTTCTTATTTCAGTCAAAGACCAGAATACACAACAATTTTCTGAATGTATTAACCAAGGATACCTGGTGCAGCTCAGGGGCCACTGTTGAGAAGTCCCTGTTCTTGGTCCCCATCCCTTCGACTACTGAGGGATGCAGTACAATCTGTCTGGATATATGCCTCCTTCTGAGCTTCCTTCCACTTTCCTACTGATTGCTCTAGTCATACCTTGGATGTACATATGCGGCTATAATCCCAAATCCACATGAGTCACCTGGAGTTTATGTGCTTAAATTGATTTCTAATCCATGGCAATTTGTGCTGATTAACAACAAAATAAGCCTTGTTTCCCCCTGTTCTCTCCTTTTTCTCCTTCCTTCTTTCCATATTTAAATTTGGGAGTGGATAAGTTGATGAATGAGCCACGGAATGTCTTCCTCATCCATGCATTCAGCTTTATCTGTGCACATCATTCTGAGGCAAGAAGTAGGTTGCTTCATTTTAAGAAGCTTTAACATTAAGCCTATCTTTTGCTGTCCTTTCAGGGTTATGATTTCAGATAGCTGTGAGAGGAAAGATGAGCTTAACCTAAGCAGAAACCCTAATCTCTCTTTTGCTATTTAATTGAAATTTCTTGGTACTTCTCTGCATGGTTTTATGTAACCTTTAATGACATTGAGAGAGGATTTCCACTGGAGATGCCTGCTGAGATGCCCTTGTAATAGCCACAATATAGCCCTATGCATATTGAGCTAGAAGTACATCGTAGCAAATCCAAGGAGCCTCTCTTTAGATAGGTTTAGATAGGTTTGCATAATGTGTAGCCTGAGATTGCAGCTCAGTGTGCACTTACCTGTAATAAAGTTCTGAAACTTCATCAGAGTTAACATAGACGGAAATGTGTTCCTAGGCTATCTCACTGCAGCTCCATAGGAATCCTAGAATGATTGCAGACCTCTTAAATATTTTTTTTTAAATAAACACTAATTTGTTGGAGAACCAAAAGGAAAAGGGCTTTGACTTATTTAAATGTATATGTTTGTGATTATATATAAGAAGAAGAAATAGTGTTGGCTTTTCTACCCTGCTTTTCTCACCCATTTAAGAGGACTCAAAATAGCTGACAAAGCTTTCTATTCTTCTCCCCACCTGTGAGGAAGGTGAGGCTGTGAGAGCTCAGAAGAGAACTGTGACTAGGCCAAGGTCATCCAGCTGGCTTCGTGGGGGAGGGAGGAATCGAACCTGGTTACTCCCAGATAAGAGTCTGGCTCCCTAACCACTAGGTGAAACTGGCTCACTAGGGGGCACTCTATGAATCTGATGGGTAGGAGAGTCAGATCTGACAAGGGGAAGTACTTCTTCACCCAGAGGGTCATCGGTTTATAGAATTTGCTGCCAGAAGAGGTGGTAACAGCTACCAGCCTAGATGGCTTTAAGGAAGGGTTAGACAAATTTATGGATGACAGATGTATCAATGGCTACTAGAATGAATGCCTAGGTACATCTTTCAGGCTGGGGGGCGGGGGGAAGCAGGACGCTTCTAAGGCCATTTGCTGGGATTCTAGAGCAGGAATAGGTTTGTCCTTGTCTCTGCTTGAGATGGCCATGAGCATTTGGTGGGCCACTGTTTTTGACGGGATACTGGACTAGATGGGCAGTGGTCAATCCAGCAGGGCTTCTCTGATGTTCTTATATACCCATCCATCCAAACAATAGACTCAGATTTGAAAGCAAGATTTCAGGAATGTGTGAGTATTCACATCTGCCTCTGTTTGGCTCGCCCTGTTCTCCTTCTGTGTGCAAAGAGAATTCTAAACTAAGGCCGCAATCACACCTTATCCAAGGATGGACAGGGAAGTTGGGTCCTTTCTGGCGTGAGGTGGCCTGGTCATACCTACCAGGAAACTGCCTTCTTCTCACTGGGATCCCCTTCTTCTTTCAGGGATCCCCTTCACTTGGTAAAAGGTAAGCTGTAGCTTGGTGGGGGGCAGCACCATGGGGGAGTGCAGCAGTGGCAGGAGGCAGGTGTGGTACAGCACAACTGGGGGCAGCATCATGGGAGAGAGCAGTGGCAAGGGAAGGCCCCCTGACTCCATGGTGAAGCTTACCTTTTACCAGGCAGTGGCAGTGGGATACATGGGGGCCTTCCTGTTCCAGTGTGGCTCAGACTTCTTTCCCTGCATCATTTGCCTGTGTCAGTTCCTTGCAGAGAAAGGACTTATGGACAGTTCCAACTTGGGAAAGAAAGTCCACAGAAGAAAAGAGAAGCAGATTTTCAAGTCTGACCCCTTGGCACACAAGATGGCCTCCATCTGAATAGAAAGTAAGGTGTGATCACGTCTTAGCTTTACAGAAGAGGATGGCCTTTCCCACACATACTGGTATCTTGGTATTGTGCAAAGCCTGGCCCACTTCTGGGTCTCTCTCTCCCACACTCTGGTGCAGACTAGAGAAGCTTACTGTGTCCACAATGAATGCAGTGTAGCCTGGTCTAGGTTGCCAAAGTGGCTACCAGAGTTTCTGAGCGGAACAGGGAGACATATGGAAGGGTACACATCTGACGGTTCTGGTTTAGCAGAGGAACTTATTCCAGCAACACACCAAATTGTCCTATGAAAATGAGTCTCCCTAAGGCTCTGTCAGTCTTGTCTGTCAGAGATCTTGAAGCAGGTTCTGAAGCTCGTGAGCTTCAGAAGGGCACAGGATGGTGCAGGGCCTGTCCCAGAACATACTGCCCACGTGTGGATTACCTTGTTCCAGAACAGTTGGACCTGTCTGTCTGTCTGGGAACTGCTGTACTTGGGTACTTCTAGTGCTAGTGGAAAAACACCCAATATCTTTTATCTTGGCTGACGTAAAACTGATTCTGCTCACTTGAGTGAATAGCAATAAGAGAAGCTTCTTTCAGTACATAGTTCAGGACAGTTGTGAAAAGCCCAGAGGACTAGTTCTGTCTTCTCTTCCCTTTTGATTGTCTGAAAGTAGCAAGCTGGGATCTATTACAGTTTTCACTGTTCCCACCATTACTTGTGTATCTCAGGAATGTGCATATAAACAAGAAGAGCCCTGTACTGTATAACCTAGAATTTTGTGAAAGTCAGAGTATTAATGCAATTCTTTGAGAATGTATATCACGCTAAATGCATACAGCAAAGAGAATATTTCATTCTTAAAATATTGGAGATATTAGAGAAAGCAGTCTTGGATCTGCTTTCTTGAGCAAAATATATGATTCTTCAGCACATGACCTTTCTCTGAAACTTCTTCAGAGTTGGCATAGATGGCAATGTGCTCTTGGTGGCTGCTCTGCCACCTCATTTCAACAGTAAATGCTTCAGAATAGTCTCCTCATACCAAGCTGAGTGAGGCCAAAAACACAGAGTGTACTAATAAGAGTCAGTTCAGCCTTTGAAATAGGTTGCCTTTGCTTTTTGGATCCCTGAGGGGAAAAAAAAAACATTTGCCCAACAGTAGTTATGCCACTGGAGAGGAGGGATTATTTGGGTCTATCTCTTAGAAGCACATTCAGATAATGCATGGTGCCTTCTGTCATGGTCAGCCAGGAGGAGGACTCAGAGGATGAGGAGGACTCACTTCCTCAGGTACAGGAGGAACCTGAGGTGATGCCAGGACCCAGTTCTGACCCCCCAGCCCCATTGGAGCCTGGGGTTCAGCAGCCCAGCCTTACCACAGCAGAAGTGCAGGATGTGGGAGACATGGAACAGCAGAGCCCAGGGATCCCTAGCTTTAAGCAAAGGAGAGCAGAGAAGGAAGGGTTAAGATGATCAAAAAGACTTGCCCAGAGACATGCAGATCACCTGCAGCTGTGAATTCAATTTGTAAAGATAAAACACCGGGCAGACGCCCAAGCCCTTTGTCAGAAACTATTTGTTTACCTTAAGAGAAAGCTGCTGTATCTGACCTCCTGGACTGCTTGGAAACCCTAGACCTTGGAATGTACCTGTTGACCATCCTTCTGGCTGCCCTGACCTCGGACTGGACTGTTTGTATGACTCTCGTTAACCCTGGACTTGGACTGTTTCTGGATTTCTTCTTTTCGGATGTCGTTTGGGCTGTACCTTTGCTGAGCAACCTCTTGTCAGCTGTGTGCTTGTGAGTGTGCTGGCAGCTTTCTCGGACACCTTCAGTCACAGGAGATGCCACTTTCATTCTTCAGAATGATATCACACTGTTTCTTGTTATGCCAACTTGATCATCTCACAAGAGTCACACTATAACGTTGCTTTAATTTCTAGTGTCCCATAGGATGCTTCTTTGTGGGAGTGTGGGAATTCGGGCTGGAAGATGCCCTTTAATTTTACTGGTTATTTTGGTCAGCAGATATTAAAATATAGTTCAGTGAGATCAAACGGCAGCTCTGTAGTCTCAGACCATGAGTCATCACTGGCTTGAGAGTTACCCTCCTTTCAACATTTTGAATCAGCAAGCATTTTCACATAAGGTAACCAAACGCACAGCTGCTTTGCACATCCCACCACATTCAGTGGTGCTACTCCTATCTAAGCAGCTCTAAAGCACTTTAGAGACAGGAATATGTGGCTCTCGTGTTCTCATGCCAGCTGCAATTCATGTTTTTAGCCTAGAATATTCATGAGTGAGGGGAAGGAGCAGATCAATGTGTGAATGATCCCACTTCAGAACCATCTCCAAAGCCGCTTCAGAGGTGTTTTTTTTAACTTTATGTGGACACAACTTAAGACACCCCCTGCCAGTTCAAAAACACCCAAACCAAGGGCCATGGGGGAGTGAGGCAGCTGCACAACTCAGTGCCAGGTTTAGATATGGATGCCTCACGCTCTAGAGAACATCGGGGACTGAGTGAAATAAACAACCAAGGTTACCCATGACAGTCGATTCAGCTGGGAGTTCTGATCCCTGAGTGCTGTCTCACCTGCTCAATGTAAACCTGGAATTCTAGACTGTCTGAAATGTGTGCAGCTAGGCTCCTGCATTTACTTCTGGTTCCTGTCCCAGGAATTTCGTTCTGGGTGTGATATTCTGTGCACATGCTGGTTCTAGGCTGCAAGAAGAGCCAGTCTGAAGCTTTGTCCATCTGCCCTGGTGCTGACAGCCCTTTGCTGCTGGATTCTCTGGTTTGCCCTGATTGAGGCTCCATCTAGATGAAGCCTTTGTGTGCATGGGGACACAGACCTGGTTTGTAGAAAAGTGCTCTGAGTAAATGGTTCTGTCTGTGAATGTAACAATTATTTATACAGTGTATTTGAAATCACAGAGGTCCATTTGCCTTTGTTGACACTGGATATTTTCCCCTCTCCCATGGCTTTCGTCCCCACATTCAGGCACTGTTATGGTTTTAATGTTCATTTTATACATTCACTGGTTTTTAATGTTGTAACCTGCCCTGAAACCTTTGGGTAAAGGTCAGGATAAAAATTTACATACATACATACATACATACATACATACATACATACATACATACATACATACATACATACATACATACATACATACATACATACATACATACATACATACATACATACATACATACATACATACATACATACATACAGTTTAAGACAGATCCAATGTATCCTTGGTATCTACAGTTTCTTAGCTTGCCTGTGATACACAAAAATGCATTTATTTATATACTGTCCTATACCACATGGTCTCAAGATGGGTTAGAACAGGTTTAAAACCCTGTACAAAGGTCATTAAAAATGGCTAAAACAGACTAAAGTGCCGGGAACCAAATCATTTATGGTAACAAGTACATAAACAGATTATCTGGCTAATCCGTTAACTAGAAGTTGTGTGTTTGCATACATACTTCACTGGCTTTATCTCAAGACTTTTACTCTTTTTTTTGCCATATAAGACCCACACTTTTTCTAGAACTATTTCTCATAAAATCATCCTGTGTCCTATTTTTTATTTTTTATTTTCTAAATATTCCTTGGCAAATTATTGGTGCCTCTTATATAACAGTGCTTCTTATATTCTGTGAAATGTGGTAATTGAAAGTATTTCAACACACAGCATGAATGCAGAACTTCTCAGTTGTGTATTTGCAAATAGTGCTTTTCGTGTGTTATTGCGTCTGAGGACAACTCTGTGTTTGGGAGGAAACCCTGCCAGGAAAGTTGGAAGGAAGCATCCTCAGTTGTTAGGCTACTTCTTGAACTCGCTATCAAGACCACCAGCCTCAGCACCAGGGAATGCAAGGCCAAGGACATGATAGCAAAGTGTTCTTTATTTTTGCTAGAGGCATGCTCCTTTTGAAAGGCTGTGAATGGACTGCTAGGTGAATGTTTTAGCTCACCACTGTTCAGGTCAAGAGAAGCAGTGGTGTGCCTACCTGTAGTGGGATTGAAGGTGGTATAGAATAATATGTGTCATAACACAATTCACTCTCTGAAGTCATGTCTGCCTCTGCTTGAAAAGCACTGCGTTCATGTTCAGTCTAGGAAAGTATTATATTTAAGTTATAGAAGTTGTTTTGACTGACAGGCTAAATAATTGGTTCATCACTGAAACGCTAACCCTTTTCCAGAAAAGACTAGCCAGCTGGAGAGAGTGGAGTGCCCTATCTCTATCTTAGACCACTGCAGTTTACTTCTCTTGTTAAATAAGAAAATTAAAAAATGCCAACGTGCATTAAATGGCATGGCAAATTTTTGGTCTACATAAATTAATTTTCCTGTTGTTGTTGCTGCTGCTGCTCCTGTTATTGTGATTATTATTGTTGTTGTTATCGTCACCATCATTATTAAATGCCCTTTGTCACATTTACTTGGCTACACTTTGCTGATGTTAATATTTCATATGATTATGGCTGTAAACTGGATTTCTCCTGTGGGAAAAATAGTAATTTTTCATGGCATTCCTCATGGCTTTTAAGTGTCTGGAGATGGTTGCATGAAGCTTAGGCTGCATCTAGACTTACCTTTGGAGTTGACTGAGTAGACAAATGTCCCCTACCCCTAAGCGCCGGATCCTGCCTTGATGTGGGTTGGGTACTCTGACAGAAGAGAGGGATTTCCTATTCTCAGCACCCTGCTACATTGATATGATGGTGGTTGGCTAGCTGTGCTAACTGATGGATACTTTGAATAGCCAGTGCTTTGGGGCATGGCCTTTGGTTGCAGAAGGATGTGAAATAGCTGTAAAGGGGTGGTGCACTCCATGGGCAACTCCATGGGCAACTCTTCTGTGGAGGCAGCTCCATCTTGTCTGATATGTAGAAGTAACCTTACATTATGGGTCTGTTGATGCTGTGCCTCAGTCACTTAGGAGGCATAGTGCTAGTATGCGCTAAGCATCAACACTTATGGATGCTTAGAGCATTTTCAACCTACTCAAGCCCTCCCCAAACATACCTTAAATGTGGATGGCTGCTTGGATGGCAGCCATCTTTGAACATTGGTGCATGAACACACTGCCATCACCAAGGCAACCAGGTGGCATGGCATGCCATTGTGCATACACTGCCCTTTGCACACTCCCCTGAACCTCTTCAGAACAGAAAGAGATGTGAACAATATATCCAGAGTCTTACTGGCCTCAGTGCTAGTATAGGTGTGGAACATGTTAGCATGTTCCACTCCTATCCAGCCTGTGGGGAGCTCCTATCTGAGAGCCCCCCCCTCCCCCCGAAAGGCCCTACAAGTCATTTAGGACTCACATAGAAGATTTTCTTCGTGGGTCAATAGAATTTTAGCAGAAAACTTCATTCTGATTCGTGGTAGAAGAGAAAGGGTTTCAACCCAGTCTTTTGACGTGCTGCAGGCCCAATACCATTACAGAGGGGATTATTCACAGTAAACATGCATAGATTCTTTCAAGGAATGCCTTAAGCATGCTGTGTATTTTGTCTATTTCTCTAGTTCATTGGCAGTAGCTTGGTGTGAAAGAGAGAATTGTAACAAAGGTGCAAAAAAGAAAGAGATTTCAAGAAAGGTGAATAAATAGTGAAGTCAGCTGATTTAACAAACCTTGACAAGTCTATATTGCACACTTGGCCTTATTCAGGAATATGTCAGGTTAGAGGCCTGTTCTCCATGTGCTAATGCAGACTGTGACAGGCCTCACCTAGTACTTGCCATAGTTTGCATGAACATGTGGACAACAGCTGCCTATTGAGGGATATGTTCCAGAATGAGACCAGAAAGACAAGCTGTGTGTCTTTCCATTCAGATGCTAAGGCAGTTCTCAACCTGCTTAAACATGGGTCCAATAGCCGAAAGTGGAATTTCTATTCTCTATTAGACAGTGAGACTGACCCTATTACTCTCCGTTAATTAACACTCAGACTGCATGGAACCTGTCATCGCAAGAAAGCTGAAGGAAGTAACAACAGTTTTCTTCTTAGACACAAAAAAGCAAGAGCTGAGGCCTTTTCGCACTACTTGCGCTGCCTCCTGAACAGCTGTGGGATGGCCGGGGACGGCCATGAACGTCCTGGGCCGGGTATAGAGCAGAATTGTGTGCTCTGCACCTGGAACACATGTGGGCACCCTGGGACGGCTGGGGCGGTTCTGAATGGAACTGCTAGCCCAGTGGAGCGAATGCTCTGTCCCAGGTTGTCCTACATGCATCTTACATGCGTTCCATAGGCCCGCATATGAAAAGGCCTCTGCATGCTAAAGGTGTAAGGGACACCACTAAATAAAGGTTATTTAACTACATTTCTTCTGATTTGAAGATTATTTTGCTACCCACCGAGTCATTCTGGAAAAATGTGACTTCATCATTTCATGGTTTCATCCAACTTTCCTTAGTTAGCTGCTATATAAAAGAATGTCCCCCGTTTAATTTTCTGTAGCTCCAAGGAAAAGGAGAGCATATGTAACAACTAATTGCCTGAACTAGTGTCTCATTCATTCCTTGTTTTATTTTTAAACTGACTTGACACATTTCATTTTCTCACCCCCTCCTGAAGACAGTGTTCTCTACAAGGAAAGCAAGATATTATAATTATTCTCATTAGGGAGAATGGTGAGAGCACATAACTCCTGCAATGAGAGAGAGAGAGAGAAAGAAAGAAAGAAAGAAAGAAAGAAAGAAAGAACATGAGCTATAACTGTGTTGAAAGTGAAGCTGTTTTCAGACTCAGCAAACTGACTGTGAGCCAGTTTGGTCTAGCAGTTAGGGAGCTGGACTCTTATCTGGGAATAGCGGGTTTGATTCCACCCTCCCCCATGTAACCAGCTGGGTGACCTTGGGCTAGTCACAGCTCTCTTCTGAGCACTCATAGCCCCACCTACCTCACAGGGTGTCTGTTGTGGGGAAAAGAACAGAAAGCTGTCGGCCGCTTTGTGTCCACTTAAATGGGTGAGAAAAGCAGGGTAGAAAATCCAACTGTTCTTCAATCATGAGAAGGATGACCAACTAGAATCTTTCCCCCAAAGCAATTTGGAGAGCTGTTAAAATAACCTCAATTTGTCACTGGCATTATTTGTTTTTCTTATGAATTTTTAGGACCGCATTTAGTGAGAAATGCAAAAAACTGTCTCCTGAAACAAGAAATTCTGTAAAATAGAAATCCAAAAACCATAAAATGTTTCACAAACAGAATTAGATAGTATTGATGTGAACATAATCAACTTCTTTAGTATGTTTGTACAGTTTTATAGTAGAGGCTTATAATAACGAGGCTTCATTCTGAGTAGTTAGGCTGATGTCTTGGACAGAAATGCTGCATTTCACATGCCTTTCAACCAAGCATCTCAGATAATAGGTAATGTTAGGGTGTTTTTCCACTGTCACTAAAAGTACCCATTAAGTACTCATTAATGGGTACGAAATGGCACTTTTGTACCCATTAATGAGTACTTAATGGGTACTTCTAGTGACAGTGGAAAAACACCCTTGTATTAAAAAGTTGAGTATTAACTGGGAACAGCTTATCTGAAAAGGGAAATGTTTCAGCAAACAATGGGTCATTTATGGTTTTTTATTTCTGCCTCCTTATCTAGATAGCAAGCGTGAAAACATTTAAAAAATAGATCCAGTACTAAAGGGAGAACTGTTGCAGAACTTAGTTTCACTAGTGAACATTATGGCTGGGGAAGATAATTTATTTAAAGAAATAGATTTCTTTTAACTTTTCCCTGCTTTGACTCCCAGACTAATTTTTACTATTATTGGGTCAAATTTGCAAGCAGGAAAGGAAAATCCTAGGAAGTGGTCATACTAGGGAACTCTGTGTGCTTCCGCATTTGTCACCAAAAAACGGATCATAGAAGATCCATTTTTCGGCAAGCTGTCCTCTGGAAGATCCTCCCTATTTCGGACAGATCCGAAGGGCCCTCGCACATCCGCACACACGCAGGGAGGCCAGATCCGGCATGATGGCACAGCACCCATTTGAAAAGTCCACCAGATTCCTGTGCGGCCGACGACGCCTCTGGAGCCGTAGGACTGGAGCAGGCAGCTGCCAGTCACCTCATGTTTCCGGCAGTGGATAGCACGCGAGGGAGGGGCTTCTGAGGCTGGCCATCCTGCTTCCAACCCTCCCAACATGGCGGCCACTGGGACATCTGTCCCTTCCCCTGGCCATGTGCGGAAGCATCCTGCTTCCGCACGGATGCAGGTGAAGGGACGGATTGAAGACCTAATTTTTTAGGCCTTCATTTTAATCCAGTTTTTGGTGGCAAGACCCGTTTTAGAAATAGATCTCACATGCCGAAATGCAGAAGTGGCCGCCTCCAAGGGTCTGGAATGAGGTCTCCAGTGCGGAAGTGAAGTAGGTAAGTATTTAAAATGTGTGTTAAATGTATGTTTAATCCAGTTTCCGCAGCCAGTGTGGAAACACCCTCTGTTTACAGCAGTGAACCACTGCTTCCTTCAAAAGTTTTATTCTTCCTGAGGATTCTTATCGTGTTGCCACTGTGATTATTCTTCTAGCAGTAACTTACATCTTTTGAACTGTTGGAATCCTACTGTTGACATACAGAAAAGGGGATGGAGAGTCTATGCCTTTTGAAGCTGTGTGGATCACAGACATTCAGCAGGTGCAGCTTCAAATGTAGGCCACATCTCCTGAACTTTTCTCTTCTGTAGCTGTTTTCTCTTATGGCAGAATCCCCAATCTGGCCACATGTATGGAGTTGTACAAGCAGTAGGTCCACAAGTTTAGACTCCCTATGTTAATTTCTCATTACAAGCAGGGCAGGACATGGAGCAAGAGTTATTGTAAGCAAAGTTACTTCTAGCTAAGCAGCACCAGCTAGCTATCCCACAGTTATGACATACAAGTTCTGGGCCCATTCAGCATGGTGGGACACTGCCTGTTTTCCTCAGGCCATACTTTCCACCTGTGTGGGACTGATTTTGTGGGGCTGGATTGGTGTCACTAATGCCACTGCACCTCTGAGTCCCCTTGAGTCCAAGATATCTGCATTGTCATTGGCATGGGGGATAGATACACAAGGACTCCAGTGGACAGCAGTGCAAAATAGGAAGGTAAAAGAAACTCATGAAAGTGTGCAGTAAATGTGTCCATCAGGAACACTGTGGGAAACCTGTTGTTGTTCTTGCTTAGTGCTGTGCAAGTGAGAGGCCAGAATGTCTGTTCTGACTGGACGCTGAACTGAAAAAAAAAAGACATCATGTCTTGTCTTGCTCCTTCTGGCAATCTGTTCCAGTTGAGTTTCTAGCATTCCTGGCACATACTAATGCACAGGTTCCTCTGGGAATCATGTTAGTTGAAAGCTGTGTTCCCCTCCTCAGACATGATGTTACTACTATTACTGGCTTGTTCTGCAAGCTGAAATTGCTGGCAGAACATAGATAATTTACATAAGTACTGTGTGTGCGTGTGTGTACGGCGCAAATTCCCTGATGCTCCACGTTTCTCTTCTGCATGGTATTATAGTTCTAGCATTTCTGGTTTCCCCTTCATTACATATTCATCATCAGTTTAAGGATGATTTTTTTCCCATTGTACTTTTCATTTTAATACCCCTGTGTGCAGGATGAGAAAAACTTGGCAGTGGACATTCATATTGCATGAGTAAACAGTGGCTGGTGTACTGGACCAATAAGCATACTAACAGTTTTCCTTACACAGACTGTAAGGTGAAGGGACACTTTGGACAGCGTTTTCTGCATGCAGGATGCTTGCCTGTCTGGTCCATTGGTCAGAATCATCTATTAGTTCTATACTTTCCTGCTTCATTGGGAAATACTGCACTGCACTGTAAAAGCAACCCTGATGGATCAGGCCACAGCCCATCTAGCCCAACATCCTGACTCACATAATGGCCCACCAATTGTTTCTGGGCATTCTCAAGCAGAAGATAAAGGCAAAACTTTCAGCTGCTTTTGACTTCCTGCAAATGGTCTTTAGAGGCATCCTGCCTGTCCCTCCAACCTGGAGACAGTACTAGGTGTCCATACTAGTAGCCATTGATACACCTGTCCCCCATAAGTTTGTCTAATCCTTTCTTAAAGCTATCTAAGCTGGCTGCTGACATCAACTCTTCCTGTAGTATATTCCATAGACCACAGCAGCACAGACAATTAGGGATGTGTACAAATTTTTCTTTTTTTATTTGATTCATATCAAATCGAATGTAAGAAAATTTGTATTCTTCTGAATAGATCCCCTTCGAATGTGGTAGAATTAATATTCAGTACAAATGTTCAATCCCATACCAGTCCCATACGAAGCTTCAAATGAACGTATAAAAACTTTGATTCAAACTGAAATGTCAATCTTTGAATGTGCCAACATTCGATTCAAATTCAGATGTCCAAATTTGCACAAATTTGTATGAATTTTGAATGTTACAAATATTTGTGTACATCCCTACAGTCACCTTTAAAGAGCAAACTTTGGCTTAAAACAATGTGTCAGTTTTACGTGAAAAGTATATCCTGTTTTGCTGTTCAACTGAAGGAAGCATTTTCTTTTTCTAGATACATTCCCCGTGTTGGAATCTGTCCAGAACACTGGGCATCCCTTCACCACTGAGGCAGGAATTTTCAGTGGTATGAGATTTTGTGTGCACATGTTTGGGTAGTGACCTCAGTTTGACATCCAGTTGAAAAAAAAAATGGCAGGACTGATAACATAATGTAGCGCAGTCTCATATACGATAATCTGTAAAAGCTGCACACAGAAGCACTAGAAAATAAATAACCACGGGAGACTGTTCAGGAGTTCTATTGTCAAGGTTGCAATGGTAAATTATCTCCAACGTTATAGGGGGCATTTTGGGAAACAAACTTGCTATTTCACTTGGGGTATTTGTATATAGTTATGGGTGTGTAAAACACCATTTTGAATGCTTTGTGAACATCTGAGATGGCTATGTTCCTTTTACACGAAGAATGAGCTTGCTAGCAAACGTGTCCCTAGCAGGGATGTGTATGAATGCAATTTTTGGGATTCGATTTAATTTGAATCTAATATCCAAAAAATTCAAATCGATCAAATGTTTAAAATTTGAAGGTATTCACATTTGATTTGATTTGAAAAGATTCAAATCTATTTGTGCAAATGTTTGATCCATATTTGCCCATACAAATATCGGCAACATTCTTATGTGTCCATACGCATCCGTACATATCCCGTTTTTGTCTTGTACATATCTGTACAAATGCATATGGATACAAATGATTCCTACGAATGTTTCAAAAATGTGAAATTCGAATGTTTGAATTCAAATTTATAAACATTTGATTTGAATTCAGATGTCCAAATCTGAATGAATTTGATGGAATTTTGAATGTTACAAATATTCATGTACATCCCTAGTCCATAGGAGAAAGATGAACATTCCTTTACAGTCTTCTTAACTTTCTCTCCTAGCCTACTTGGAGTTGGGGGGCAACCACTGCTGCAGTGGGCTATGTAATAATGTCATTGTGCAGCCTGATATGATTTGGGCCATTTAGGGACATTGTGCAGCCTGATATGATTTGGGCCATTCCAGGCTTCTAGAATCCAGATGAATGCAGAGAAAGCTCCAGCAATGCTGATATCAGGTTCAGCAGGCCCTGTCTTCCTATTCCTAAGAAGGGTGGGAGGAAGAGACAAGAACAAGGTGAACTTAAGTTCAATGCTCACCTTTCTTTTGGGGTCAGCTTCACCTAGTTCCACCTAGAAGCCCATTCTCGATGTAAAATATTTCAGAAAGCATTCTGTACACACCTAAGTGTACACATATGTCAAATATTCCGGTGATAATAATTCCAACTGCCTTTTTTTGGATTTAATTAGTGATGGTTGAGAAATCTTACTTACTCTCAGTTTTGACCAACTTTCAGGGATGTTCATTAATAGGTTTTGAGAATATGGCACACAGTTTGAAGAGATTTCTCATTTGCATGGACTTTCAGTACCATCAAGACTTTTTAACAACAGCTTTTTTAAAAACACACTTATATTATTCAAGTGTATGAAAAAATGTAAAGTTCAATCATCCTTGTAACTGAGAGTTGGCTGACAGTAATGTGCAAAAGTTTTAGGCAAGTGTGAAAAAAATGCTGCAAAGTAAAAATACTTTCAAAAATAGAAACCTTAATAGTTTGTTTTTCTCAGTCTACAAAATGCAAAGTGAATGACCAAAGAGAAATCTAAATTAAATCAATGGCTGTTTCTGCATTTACCTCCATTAATCCGGATTTAGAAGATCTGGATCTTTGAAATCTGATACTCACTGAATCTGGTCCTTGAAGATCTGGATCTTGTCGAGGCCCCATGTGCCCGCACTGGCCATCTAGCATTTGATATTGATGGGTGCTAAACAGGGTTGCAGTGTGGATGCCAAAGCACCCATCTGGAGGATCCATTTGGCCTGAAGTGGAAGGGCTGCCAGCGGTGAGGCTCCATTGGCCAATGCAGACATCACTCAAGGTGCACTCCTGTCGACAGTGGGTGTGGCGGAGTGCCTGGCACAGATTGCGTAGCTAATTTGCATAGTCCAGCTATGAAAGACATGCAGGCCTACGTAGCTGTGAGTGGCGGGGTGGAGCCAGAGCTGCCTCCTTGTAAATGGCGGCTGCTAAGCCTTCCCCTGGATCCCATTGTCCCAGTTGCAGTGCAAACACGCATCCTCTGATCTGGTCTTCACAGCGGAAGGCCAGATTGAAGACGCCATTAAAGGGGTCTACTGTAAACCCAGATTTAAGGGCCCAAAGGCTCAGTTAAATCCAGATTTTCCTGGTGCTGGTGTGAACAAATGTGTGCAAACAGCGCATGGCAAGTCAGTACCAATTGGGTTCCTAATGGGTTCTAAATGGAGTGTTCATTGCTAGTGCAAAAACACCCCAAATTTGTTGTGATGCTTAGATCCTTCTGTCTCCTCATGTAATCCCAGAGAGATTCGATTGATTGATTCCCTGAGATCAGGGCTCTGTGGGGGCCATATCATCACTTCCTGCCTAAAACCTTTGCACAGTACTGTATACATACAGTACTGTATATACAGTACTGTATACATATGCACTTGTCATATACTTTGTGCGTATCAATTAAAGGCATCCCAGTACAGGACTGGCTGCCCCATACTGGGATATACAATCTGTCCCAAGCTGAGATGGATTGCTCCTGGCATGGAACAAGGCATGGAACTTTGGGATGGCCTGTTCCACACCAGATCCCGTGCTAGTTTCAAACCTCATGCTCTGAAGGCGAGGAGTGAAACTTTCCTCCCTTTGGAGCTCCCAGCAGTCCATTTAGAGGTGGACCGTGTTGCACTGCTAAGATGTGTTTCCCATGGTATACTGGACCATGGAGACATACCGCCTGCTAACCTCTGTGGTCCAGTATACCATCCAATCTGGTGAACAGGACCAGGATACCATTTTGGGCACCCTAGCTTGGTCTGCGCTCCATCCTATGCAGATGGAGCCTACTAGGAAGGGGGAGCGTCTCCCTTATCCCACCCCAGTAAGCTCTGTACTTAAGGCAAGTGTGGAAAGGGCTTAGGATTTGTCAGATTCTGGTATTTTGTTTTTATTGGTTCTGTGGTCTTTTCAGAGATGGTGGAAAAGTAAAATGCATTAAGAAGGGGAGGATCAATAGGGCGTGAGCGTGAAGGAACTGAAAAGCTTTTAGAAGCTATTAGGAGGATTTGCATATTTCATTTTGTTTTCATTGTTTCAAATACCTTCACATGGAAAGTTTTCCTTCTTAGTGAAATTAATGGAAGCCATAGGAACCAGGGGTGCTTCCACACTTACTTAAATAAACCCAGATCCACCTCATCCGGATTTAGTAAAACCGGGTTCCAGTAGACCCGGTTTTGCTAAATCCGGAAGCACGGTAGACCCAGATTTACGGGGGTAGATCCGCATCTAATAGATAGGGATCTACCCACCCCTGTCCTTCTGCACACGCGGCGGAAGGATGGATTAAATCCAGATTTGAGGTGGGTGCTGTGCGGACGCACAGCACCTGCCTCACGTCCGTGCTCTGGGGCCCCTCCCGCACGAGCCGGGGGACTCCTACCTCGCAGCTCGCCATTGCCCCAGAAGTGGCGGATCGCTGCTTCTGGAGCTAGGGGGAGCTTCTCCGAAGCCCTCCCTAGCCCACCCGGGGGAAACCGAGCGAAATCCCCTCCTTACCTGATTGTGGTCACCCCAATTCTGGCCGCGGGGACCCAGGATGCAGTGCGCCTGCATCCTGTGCATCTCCTGATTGGCCAGGGCTGTGTAGGTGGGGTTTCAGAAATCAAGTATGAGTTGTTCTCTAAGCTCTTGGTAATCCCTGGTTCTTTAGTAGCTTGCTTTGCATGCTAAGAGCCAAAGGCCTTTTCCACACTCACCTCTCTTGTAACTATCCCAGTTCACTCAGTGAGGTGCTGTCTTCATTGCAAAGGTGACAACGCCATCTCTCCTGGGCTAAGCTCAGCAGCAGTGTGGATGCACCCTAGCTGTTCCCATTCAAGGCACCATCCACCCCTGCCACTGATCAGCCCATGCGTGTGTTCGATGCAGAAGAGTATGGCTGAATAGAACTGTCTTTCCAGGTAGCATGCCTACCTCCCTGCTGGGGTTCCAGAGCTGCATAAGCTTTAGAAATGAGGATGTGGTGTTTTCCTTATTTTGGACTGAAGTCTGAACCCAAACATGGCTACTGGTAATCCAAGATCGAGGGCCTTAAGGACAGTTCTGGACAAGGATAGCATTAGTCCCATGCAGACAGAACATACTGGGGAGCTGCTTGTTCTAGGATAATAAACAGACATGGAAAGGGTTAAAGGCCCTTTCCACACTGGCTCTAAAAACCGATTTAGAGCCAGTGCGGGGAGGGATTAAGACGCGGCTTCCGCATAGGTAACCCAATTAGGGACCCTTTGAGGAAGCCGTGTCCGCATTTCGGTGCACAAAACCGGTTTATTAAACTGGTTTTGCCGCCGAAATCCTAACCTAATTTAAGACCGGTTCACACTTAACTTTGTGGGATGGTATAATGATACTATTCCACTAAACATAAAATCAGGTGAACCAGGATCCTGAATCTGACCACCAGCACTTGATGGGTGGATGGTCAGTCCCAGCCTGGCTTACATTTGGCATGTGCTGAGATGTTGCCATGGCAATTGAGAGGTAGCGTGCATCTGTGCAGCTACAGCTATGCCATCTCACTCCCATGTGACATTTGCACCCAGAAGAGAGTTCAGATGCTGTGTCTGGGAACATCCAGCAGCTCACCAGCAGCTCCTAGTGAAGTTGCAGAGAGGTTTTTACTTCACTATAGCTTCAGAAGATTGGGGCAACTTCCAGATGCTTCCAGATGCTCCTGGTGTTACCCAGGTCAGGAGAGGTGACTTCACATGCACAAAGACTTCCCCTGGAGTGGCTGCAGCCCTCGCTCTCTGAAGTGAAATTGCTAATAGATGCTACACCTGAAACTTCCTTAAATTAATATTTCTTTGGGCAGCTACATTGAACAGTGTACATTTTAACATTCAAAATTTATACAAATTTGTACAAATTTGGACATTCAATTCAAATAGAATGTTGGAACATTCAAAGATTGACATTCAAATTTGAATCAAATGCTTCGGAACATTTGTAGAAAGCTTTGTCACATTCATGAAACTGGGGTGGGTGGGAAGGTGGATCTGCTAGTCACTTCCACAACGGATCCAGAGTGGATCTGAAGTGGATTGAGAGCTGATTCAAAGTGGATTCAGGGTGGATTTGATGTTCAGAATGGATATGTAGGGGATACATATTGGATACGTAGGGGATTCTTATAGGATTCATAGGGAATATGTAGGGGATTCGTATAAAATTCATATTGAACATTTGTATCAAATTTGAATCCTATCACATTCGAAGGGGATCTGTTTGAATATACGGATTGAACTCCCCTCCCCCCCAAAAATTGTGCACATGCTTAGTTCATTTAATTTCTGTGGACTAAAGATACTTTCCTATTTGCTGCATTTCTAAAAATGAGAAGCCTGTGACTGATGGCTCCCTTCTCAGAGAGTTTCTGTGTGTGATCATGAATGAATGCTAGGAATCTGTATGAAGTAGTGTGACACTTAAGTTTTATTTGCAACTTTCGTGCACTCATTGCAAGACCTAAAAAGAGTTCTGGTGCACACAGTTATGTGCACAGATAGCCACCTTTATGTGACCTGTAACTCTCTCTCTCTTTCTCTGTGTTTGTGAAAGGAGCAAGAGAGAAGAAGGTGGGGAAATCTACTTCCTCAAACCACCTGGGTTTTTGCAAGACGTTACATTCTTGGAAGATGGTGTGCAGACAGAAAGTGCATAAATAGGACAACTGACATAATTCTAAAATGGGTGGGATGTAAGGGGAACTTACTGAGTGGAAAGGGGGGGGGCAGACATGAATGGAATGACTGCTGTGGAGCCTGCTCCTTTATTTGGGTGTTTGGAAGCAAGAGAAGGACAGAGGAAGCGAATCAGCTTCCTGCTTAAGCAGCATCATTCTCCACCCCAGCAGCAGACAGTGCAGCAATTAACAAGAGTCCTGTGCTTCTTCTAACAATGCACTTGCTGCCATGACAACTGCCTGCCCCCGCCCCCCGCCACCGTAGATTGCCCTCCTCCACCCTTCCCCTGGCCCCAAATACTTGAGTGAAGGCGCAGGTCAATGGCAGGTCATTCCAGCTGCAGGTGCACCCCTTCTTCAACCCAACAGCTTGGGGAAATTGGGAACCAAACCATGCAGTGGTGGATCATCAGGGACACTTAAATTGAGGTGTGTAATCATGAAAATGCACTTCAGAAACCACTTAAACTGAGGTGTGGCTGTACAGTTATTTGAGCAGTTAGATGAGATCATACACGCACACACTAAGTCTAGATCTGGGACAAAATTCTGTATGTACTGTATACAGACACTTTTGAAAATGTGTACCGGTTAAGTCCTGTGAAACAAGGGCTCAGTGATATTTGCCCTGGTTGTCTAAAACAGAGGTGCTCAACTGCAGTTTTCACTAAGACCATTGCTGTTGCTTGTATAGTAATGGTGCCAGTGGTTTGAAGACACATGTTAATACTGCACAGCGGAATGTGCAGCCACATTGCAGGCATCACACATGGCGATCGCTGGAATGTAGGGTGACACATTATACCAACACTACTGCTAATTTACTTAATGCCGATTTAACAGCACTCTTTGCGCAGTATTAAGGAACTTCAAATCTTCCTGCCAGTCCAGACGGAACAGTGAGAAGAGCCAACGGAACCAGGGGGGCAGCTCAACTCCTATTGGCTGCCCCATCCCATGTGACCACGCGTGCCGGTCTCAGCTCTCGCAGTGAGAATGCAGAAACCAAAGGATTCTGGGAAACCAGAGAAAAACCATATTTTGATATAAGATTAATATTAAAACTTGCTCCTGAGTTACAGAAAAAATTGTAATCATCTGATTGATTTACATACGTCTGGAAATTCACTGTGAAACTTCAGTTTACCCAAGAAAAAGAGGAACCTAACAATGTTCTCAGTGGTGAGAGCTTTGGAAAATTTAGCAAGCTTGCAGTTTTAGCTGGTAACAGTTATTGTGAAATCATTGTATACTATTTAAACATACTGCATTTTGTATCAGATTAAGGCCGTGTCCCCATGCAAGCTGTCTGGCACACCTTGGCCACTGTTTGGGCACACATGGGCTGGGCACAGG
The DNA here is from genome assembly GCA_023333525.1 of Aspidoscelis tigris stejnegeri. NCBI lineage: Eukaryota > Metazoa > Chordata > Lepidosauria > Squamata > Teiidae > Aspidoscelis > Aspidoscelis tigris. Next base: position 101,597,419 of record JALMGA010000002.1, read on the forward strand.
ACTGGGAACACATTTTGGGCATCCCTATGACATTCCTGGCAACATGGGACAGGGACAGGTTGGGCGTGGATGGTGGCATCCCCATGAGAACCATGTCGAACCCTGGTATGGGGGAGCAGCACCCCCTCTCTCCTCATTGGAAGCCAGACTGATGTCAGCCCACCTCTGTGCCACATTGCCCCCTCCCTTAGTGGCACTGACAACCAGGACTGGGATTGGGAGGCATGGAAACAAGTAAAAATAAAGCTTCATTCATAAAAATAACTTTTAAAAGAATTTTAAAATGCCAAAAGCCGCAATGAGGTTTAGTGGCAGTAGGCGCTTGAGCAGTTTTGTGCACCCCCGCTCCACCAAGGACTGCGAGAACGGCCGTAAACTGAAAATCAAGCCTTTGTTTATGATCGCCTTGCAGATCGGGGAAACGGGGGTTGCAAATGGAACAAAAATCAAGCCATTATGCAGCCTGCCTTGGCATTCTTGAAACGGGGTTGGAATTACCTCTGTGGAAATGGCAGAAAAAAAAAAAAAACAAGTTGTTCTCCAGCCTGCCTTTATGATTGGCATTTTAAAAAGTCAGCAGCTACAATCTTCAATGGACACGGCAGGGACAGCAAGCACCCCCCACCTCCCAATGACTTGAGCGCAAATCTCCTCCCTGTTAGCCCACAAGCATCCCCATGTGTGTTCCTGGCTTGCTCAGCAATGCGTGCCAGTTCCTCAAACCGTGCCGAGACTTTTTTTTTCAGGTATCAAAATTGGCACCCTTCTGGCACGGTTTGGGGGGCTTTGGTACGCTTTTTGCAGACCAAATCCAAACCCCATGGGGACAGTCCTTACTGATCCCGCACTCAGAACCGTGTCAAAGTTGCATGGGGACACAGCCTAAGACAGTGGTTCTCAACCTTCCTAATGCCACGACCCCTTAATGGAGTTCCTCATGTTGTGGAGACCCCCAACCACTGGGGTGGAGCAGCTGGGAGGTGGGAGGGAAGGGCGGTGGGAGACTCGTCGTGACCCCTCTGAAAGCGTAGTTCGACCCGCAAAGGGGTCCTGACCCCCAGGTTGAGAACCACTGGCCTAAGAGAAACATAGTTTCTCTTCACATTGGTCCTGATCAGACCTTAAATAAAAGATCTCTAGTCTGGATTCACCTGTATCCTGCAGAATTTCTTTAACAGCAGCTTCCACAGCAGGTAAGCTGTGATTTTTCCCTTCACTGTGGATTTATTCCACCAGTCTGGAAGGAGCCTTATTCAGAATATATCTGGAGGACAGGATGGTATATATTGCATACTGATACTTCCTGAGGGAGCCCATGGAGACAGATAATTGCCATATTCTGTTTATCATTTCATCAATGACCTAGGCTCATAAGCTAGATTGGCAGCTTAGCATTAAAATATAAAGTGATATGGATTGTGAGGGAACAGGACATGGTAGTTTTATCCATGGAAAAACTGTGCTGTATTAGACTGCCGAGAGAAATATCAACCATCTCAGATATACAGATGATGCCAATCTGACGGCAGAAAGTGAGAAGAACTAAAAAGCCTCTTGATGAATATGAAAGAGGAGAGTGCAAAAGCTGGCTTGAAGTTCAACATTAAAAAAAGAAGAAGAAAAAACTAAGATCATGGCATGTTGCCCTATCACTTTCTGGCATATAGAGAGGGAGGAATGGAAGCCGTGTCAGATTTTACTTTCTTGGGATCAAAGATTTCAGCAGACAGTGACTGTAGCCGTGAAAACTTTCCAACCTTGGGTGGAAAGCTGTGGCAAACCCTGACAGCATATTAAAAATTAGAGGGATCATCTTGTTGATAAAAATCTATATAGTCAAAGTTACAGTTTTCCCAATAGCAATGTATGGGTGTGAGCTGGACCATAAGGAAGACTGAGCACTGAAGAACTGACATTTTCGAATTGTGGTTCTGGAGGAGACTTTTGAGAGTCAAAGGAGATCAAAACAGTCAATACTAAAAGAAATCAATTCTGGCTGTTTGTTGGAAGGTCAGATACTGAATCTGAAGCTCAGAAACTTTGGCCACATAATGAGAAGACAAGTCTCATTTAAAAACAAAACAAAAACCTGATGCTGAGAAAGATTGAAGGTTAAAAGAGATGGGAACAGTAGAGGATGAGATGGACAGGTAGGCCGTGTCTTCACGGCAACCTTATATCGCTTTCCCTAAACCGAGATAACAGAACCGGATGCAAATGCGAATTTGCCTGTTCCCATTACTTTCAGCTTAATCGCATTCAATCCGGATTCTGAGGATGTACGTGACTCAAGGGGGGACTCCAATGGCTACCTTTTAAAAGCCGCTTTTCGGGGCTGCCCTGTCCTCTTCCTCCTGGCGTGAACGCGCCACCCATAACAGATCCCTTCACGGAGCCTAGCTGGGTGGCTGCCTTGCCTGGATGGAGGAAAAACGGCACCAGGCAGGCAGCGATTCTTTTCCCTCCTCTCCCGATTGCTCAGGGCATGCACCGGTGGCGGCAAGTCAAGCCCCTTTCTAAACATTCATACATCTCTCCAAACGGCAGTTGCTTTTCTTTTCCCTTTTTAGAAGGTCAGCACTTTCAATAGCAAGATGGTTATCAGGTGTGAATTGCTTGTTTGCTACAGTGGATTGCTTGGATTGCTGTTCGGGCTGCTGCTGCTTTTACAGCTTGCTTTGGAAGCAAGCTATTGGGGGAGGGAAACTCTCATCCCTTAACACGGAAGGGTTCTCACAGTAAAAAATGTAAAACGTTTCAAGCGCACAAACCGGAGTGAGACCTGTTGAAATCAGGATTGAGATTCATTACGCTTTGGGGTGGTTTAACACAGGGAAATCATGTTAAGCCAAACTGCCGTCTGGACTCTGAGTATTCAAAACATTTTGAATCCAAGATAAGGTTGCTGTGAAGACACGGCCGTAGTGTCATGGAAGCAGCAGATGTGAACTTGGGCAAACCCTGGGAGACAATAGAAAACAGAGGGGCATACCATGCTATGATCCATGGAGTCAGTTTGCACTATATTTGAATATTCAGGAATTAAGCATAGATATTCCATAATACCCATTCTTTATTCCATAATATCCTAATATAGTGAAATAAGTAACTGATGTCTGGATATAGCTTCAGACACGACTGAACAGCAACAGCAACTGAATCTTGTAATGGATTTTGGTATGCATTTCTGTGGCATCTCAAGAAGTATTTCTGATTTGCATTGGTTCTTCCATAGCAGGATTCTGGGCTGACAGCCACAACTCCATGGCAACCTCTTGCTTAGGAAGAATCATCTCTGTCTTCCCCAGATGGATAGAAAATAATAGAATTCACCTTAATGACTTGCTTCCTTGATCTGACGTTACCTAAAATGCTTTCTCTGGCAACAATGTTCTCTGTTCCAAGAATTAAAACGGAATTTTTATCAAGCTCTGCTCTGTATTATATTGCAGCAATAGTCAGCTGCAACTTATTCTTATGCCCATTCGTGTAAACAGTCCAATCTGTTCTTAGTTATACTGCAAGGTGGGTTTAACATAGTAAAAACAGCAGTTGATTTGAAATATGGTAAATCCGAGATGAAAATAGGCAGTCTGTAGGACTGAGGGGGCCAGACTTTGCTAGAGTCTTTTCTCTTGATCTCTCTGAGCAAAAAAGGTTACTAGTTTTATACATGCACAGACAGAGGGAGAGAAAGAGAGAGTATATATCTTGTTTGTGTGAGGAAAATATGATTTAACAAGCCACAAGGGTATAATAACTAGCACTGAGCAAGTCTCACTTTTGCTGAAGACCCTGGAAATGAAAAAGCCTGGCATTTCTGAAATTCTTTCCTGAAATAAGGCTGAATTGCTACCAGTCAGTTAATAGTACTGTGTTGGTTGTGTAAATTAATTATTTGACTTCACCTATGTTCCTGTGAAGGTCCACCTCTATATTGCATTCATTTACAGAAACAACAGAAGAAACCTTAAATACATACTATATGTCACCACTGAACATTGTTTGAGTCGGGATTGTGACTGTATGGAGAGAGTATTCACATATAGGATTCACTTCAGGCCATCTTTCTTCCTCTTCAGACTGGAAGAATTGTTTCCTTGGAATAGTTTCACATAACTGAACATCTGGCAAAGTCCATACAGTATTAGAGCATTGGGAAATTCCAGGAGCTTGCCAAGTGCATGAAAAAAGGCGAAGGAAAGAAGCGTTTGTGTGGCAAAGGCCAGGAAACTCCCAGTGAGCTGATGCCACGTGGACCTTGTCTAACATGCTGATAAGTGAATTCATGCCAGCTAGGCATCTTGCAATATGTCTGGTGAGCTACAGCAAGGTGCAATGTCAAGTTATGAAGACAGCCATAGTAGCGGATGGGAGTTAAATTTGTTCAAAAGGTCTCCCAGTGACTTCAGCAGCGGAGAATAGTACAGTAGTACAAGCCTCATAAAAACAGTACATTTCCATTTTATGTGTGTCTTCAAAGATTGTGCTGCTAAGGCAGCCTAGATTTATTGTTTTATAAAGATTAGCAGGAGCCCTAGGTGATGGCAGCTGTTGCCATCCAGAATAAAGAAGATTGAAAGCATACAATAGACTTTTCCACTGAACGTTTCTTTTGCTTCACTCTTGCCTCTCATGAAACTGATGTGATTGATTTTTTGAAGCCATGCATAAACTTCTAAAACCACCGTACTTGAAAGTAGGATTGTACATTGAGCGTCCAAAATGGAAAAGATCACAAAATTCCTATTTCTGTAATTTCCGTGCAAAAGGGAAGAGTTTTAGCAAGTGATAATCGCATGAGAAACTACAGCTACAAAATGGGCCTCTTTGGGCGAATCCCCATGGGGCTGCCAATGCCCCGTGGTGGATTCAGGGGAGCATAAGTGCGAGTGAAGATTCGCATTAAGGAGTCCCCATGGCAATGGAGGACAGGGCGGGTTCAAGGTGAACCCACCCATCCCTGTGAAAATCACAGCAAATCTCTGCATCGTGATCCCACGGTTTTCTCCACCCCACCCTCTTACCTGGGTGCTTAATCGCCCAGGTAAGGGCTTGATTTACCCCAAACAATCTCACCTGACAGCTGCCCTGCACAGCTGAGCAGCTGTCATGTGCACAGGCAGAGCTCTGCTAAAATAATTGAAACAGGCGTGAAAGCCGTATCTGTTTTAATCATTTGCGAAGCTCTGCTTGTGCACGACAGCTGCTCAGCTGTGCAGGGCAGCTGTCAGGTGAGGTTGTTTGGAGTAAATCAAGTCCTTACCTCAGCGATTAAGCACTCAGGTAAGGGGGGACAGTTGCCATTGTGGTGTTAGTGGCAGGGACAGCAAAGCCCTGCCCGCTAATGCTGCGATCATAATCCGGGAGTGTCCCCATGCCCCCTTTATAACCCATTCTTGCCCCATAATTCGGGGCGAGAACAGTTATAAATGGGTTTTTTTGTTTCAGTTTAGAGGAATTTGTCCCTCATGTAGCCCGAATTAGGGCTCTGCATGGGGACTCTTGTAAGGCAAACTAATGTTCGCCTCGCAATATCCTTGCCATGGGGACGAGCACTTTTACATCACAATTAAAATTCAGGAGTCTTATCCTATTTTCCATTTGGCCCTTTTGCATGAAGGACTGACTGCTGATCTTCTGGGGCCAATGGAAAAACTTGGGACTTCAAAGGCATTCGGCAAGGGCCATCCTTTCTGGTTGCATTCTCCCCTGTCAACATGGAAAGGGCTCAGAAGCTCTGTAAACACTCTGAGCTACCACCCTGCCTGCTCTTCCTTGTGGACAGCTAGTAGAGATGCCAGATTTAGAACAAAAGGGTAGTCGTGGGCTTCTAAATTATCTGAGGTGCAGTAGACATGCCAGATGCAGATTCCCCTACTTGTTCCTCTCTGCTCCCTGCTTCTCTGTAGCACATCTGAATGTGATCACTTCTGGTCACATTGGAGGACTGTGGTCAGTTGGAAAAACAGGCATGGAATGCTGTGGCTGCCATATTGGAGGTTGTTTTCCATCTTTGCATCCAGTGTTATTCTTTGAAAGAATAACTTCCTCCATGTCACCTGAATAATTTATCTTTGGCCTGAAAAACCTCTGGTTGTCTCAAGTATCCAAACAATGTTAACTGTCTGTTTTAAGCGTTGCCACTTATCCTTGTGTAACAACTGCATTGTATAAACTCAGATGAAGCCTTATATAAACTCAGATGTTCCGTGAGCCAATTTGTTCTAAGATGTTTTTCCAGTAGCACTAAGCACCCATTAAGTACCCATTAGGGACCCATTAAGGACCCATTTGGCTCAGAGCAGGAAGATCCCATTTCCACTACAGACCCCATTAGAGCCACATTTGTTTCCGCCAGTTCTAGGAAAATCTGGATCATATGGGTCCTTCAGGACCTATAATCCGGATTTCGTGTAGACCCCATTGAAGGGATCTACAATGGGGTCTTCAGGCATCAAATCCAGATTATAGGGAACCTGTTTCCACTACAATTGGGCAATGGGGTCTAGAGGAGGCTCGGGGGGCACCCATGGGGGGGGGGTGCCGCAAAACACAAAACTTCAAAGTCCCTCTGAAGTTGCCTTTGGATATTAGCACAGGCTCCGAAGAAAACCCCTTGCGAGAGCAATGCTGTTGTCAAAGGCTCCGGAGTATCTTTGAAGTTAGCAGCAGATCTCTCTGGAGGATCTTCGAAGATTCTCCAGAGCGTTTATGGAGTTTGCACCCCCAAAACACCTGGGGTGACAGGTGGACCCCTTCTGGGTAGATCCAGATTTGCACATGGGTGCTCCAGCATTTCCAAAGCAGGCAGGCTAGCACCACCTGTGGAAACACATTTGGTACTTCCCTTAATCCAGATCTACTAGATCCAGATCAAGGGAAGTACCCATTCCTTAGGTCCAGATCTTCTTAGATCAGGATTAAAGACGGTCAATAGAAAAACACCGCTAGTTGTTAGGGAGCCCAACTCGTATCCGGGAATACTGGGTTTGATTCCTCACTCCTTCACAAAGCCAGCTTGGTGACTTTAGGCAAGTCACAGCTCTCTTCTGAGCTCTCACAGCCCCACCTACCTCACAGGGTGTCTGTTGTAGGGAGAAGAATAGGAACCTTTGTCAGTTACTTTGAGTCCCCTTAAATGGGTGAGAAAAGTAGAGTAGAAAAACCAACTCTTCTATTACACAGCACTGTGAAATCACTGAGTGGTTTTGTAGGCAATGCTTGCTCCTTCACTTCCCCTAAATTACTATATTTTACAGAATAGTTATTAGCATGGGGATTGTAGATAGTCATTTCAGTTTTGGATGGGGAAGAATTTATTTGAATAATAATTTTTTTAAAAAATTGTACTGTTAAGAAAGCAGCAGGCCATTCATGTAAGAGGTATTAATTGTATCATGCATACAATTTCCCACATGGAGTTCATCTAGTATAATCTGAATATTCCATGTTTAAATATTAGAAAGCAGGTAGGGCACTGTCACGTGACACCTGGTATCTACAGGGGTTGCCTTCTATAACGGGTCTAAAACTCTGGTCTTCCAGATCAGTGGCTCTCAAACTTGTGTCTCCAGATTTTCTTAATTACAACTCCCATCATTGCTAGCCTTAGATACAGGGGCTTGGGCTTCTTGGAGTTGTAGGCCAACAACATCTGGAGGCCAGAGTTTGAGATCTTCTGTGCCAGATATTCTGATCTACGACTTCGTCTTCCACTCCCAGTATTCCTGGCATGGGAAATTGGGAATGGATTACTGGGAACTGTCATCCAGGAACTTCTGGAGGGCCACAATTTGAGACCCCTGTTCTATGATCACTAAATAGATTTTAAGACAACTGGAGGATTAGTATGTATAAGAAAGCGCCATCATTCAGGGCGGTAGAGGCTGACTTTAGTTTCATCCAAACTACACTTACTCACTTCAGATAATCTGGAATAAAATGTGTCTGGATGTGCCTTACTCCAGATTGTCCAAATAATGTGGAATAAGTAAAGTGTTGTCTGCATGAATTTTTTATCACATTAAACTTCAGTAATTCAGACAGTAATCTGAACTAGGACTGTATTAAGTAAGATTTGTGATTAATGTTTCAAAAAATCCCTAGCCCTGCAACCCTTCTTTTAACTGGCCATTTGCTTCTGTGGGCCTTTCCCCTTTCACAGCAGAAAGGAAGAAACAGTTGATATTACAGTACTTTAGCATGCATTTATAAGCTTTCTGCCTAGAATCATGATGCTCTTGCCTGAGGCAATATCTGGCAAGTTTCTGCTGGCTCACATTCAAGTTGCATTATGAGCCAGAGGCAATAAGAGACAATATAATCTGTATCTAATTTTACCACTTCATAGTAATCCTTAATTATATGTAGAGAACACCAGGGAACTTGTGAGCCACTTTGGTCTAGTGATTAGGGAGCCAGACTCTTATCTGGGAATACCGGGTTCGATTTCGCACTCCCCCAAGAAGCTAGCTGGGTGACCCTGGGTTAGTCACAGCTCTCTTCTGAGCTCTCACAGCCCCACCTACCTCACAGGGTGTTCTGTTGTGGGGAGAAGAACAGAAGGTTTGCCAATTGCTTTGAGTCCCCTTAAATGGGTGAGAAAAGTGGGGTAGAAAAGCCAACTCTTCTTGTTGTTGTTCCAGATCATGAGAGCAGTGCAGATGGCATGCTTCCGTGATCTAGAACTACATGGATCTAATGCAGGTAAGTGCAGAAAGGCACTGTTAAATAAGGAGATTTCTGAAATATTGGGTGTTTTTCCACTGTCACTAAAAGTATCCATTAAGTACCCATTAATGGGTACGTAGTGGCATTTTTGTACCGATTAATGGGTACTTAATGGGTACTTCTAGTGACAGTGGAAAAACACCCATTGATTGGGAAGAAGCTAGGCTTGGAAGAGGTGAGATTAAAAAGCTGCAACTTTATTTATTTTATTTTTTATTTCGCTAAAATTCTGGTGCCATTTGGATTACCTGGCCTTTGCTTTATCTCTGGAACTTGGATCTTGCAAATAAGCCACAAATCAGTAAATAGTTTAGTTTCTTACAAATTACGATATGTAAATAAATAGTTGAATGACATGTTACTTGAGGGAAGATTTCTTCTGGTTTCTTGCCCATTACATTTTCTATCCTGTTGAGATAAAAGCTGTTTTGAAGAGCATCCTTAAGCAAAGTCTCTTATGAAAACTACAGACCATATTGTTTTGTGAGCCACCGTAGACTTTTAACAGTCCTTAGAAAAGCTCATAAACAGAAATATGACTTTCAAGAGGAAGCCTGTGGTGAGACAGAGGTCAGCGAGTTTGCTTTGCTATAAAATTTCTGGCTCAGAGCAACATTCTGTACTGGAAAAGCAGAGAGCAAGAAGCAAAGACATTTTGAGCAATTGGATGGCTCAGTGCTGGGTAATAAGGAGCTAACCCATGGTATGGGCACAAAGAAGAAGGTTACTTTGGCTACTGTAAGAAAATGTTGCTAGCTGTAACTGAGCTTCATTCCATCCTGAATTAGAAGTATTCAGGCAGTAGTGTAATGGTTCCCACACACATAGCTAAGTCCCATCACATTTGTGGCCACCTTACCTTTTTGGCAGCCCACCTTCTATTTCTCTGGCCTAGTCCACAACTGCCACCCATGCAGTTCTTCAGCAAGTCAGTCAACCTGCTTTTGTGGCCTACCAGAATGAAAGCTGCTTGACCTGCTGGGAGGGCCATGGTCCTCAATTCTCATGGGCCTACTGAGGGACCTTCGATGGTCTGGTCTATGAACCGATGAGCTGATGGTTTATGATTGGTATGGACTGATATGTTAACAGACTGATTTTGTTCAATGCAAACAGAACCACAAAAATCTGTTCATCCACATCTCTAGCAGCCATTGATCTCTCTGTCTTTCATTAATTTATCCAAATCTCTGAAGTCACCACATGTTGTGGTGAAATTAATTCCATTACTTAACTGTGTATGTGTGTGAATAAATACGTTCTTTTGTATGATTCTTTTTCCAGGGGCCTTTTCACACTTCCCTTCCCTAACTCTAACCCTAACCTCTTCTGGTACTCTGGGGTCATCTGAGGTGCACAAGCACACAGCTTTTTACTTGCGCTAGCGCACTGTCACCTCAAATGACCATTGACGCGACTGCAACTGCACGTGCGCAGAGCATCAGCATCATCACGGCAACAGCGCTGACACATGCGCAGTCACAGACGGTGCCACAACCAAAATGGTGGCGCCCAGAAGAGGACTGGCCCCCAGATCAGTCACAGGTGAGTGACCAATCACGCAGGGCTTAGTCTATTAGTGACTAGCGCTCGCAATTGCAAGCACTAGTTAATGTTGGGTCATCCAGTGGATGGCAAGGGAAGTGCAAAAATGCCCCAGGTTACAGAGACTGCTGTATGCTGCCCTGTTTAAGGATACAAGTTCTGGCTTCCTGGAATTGAAAGGCAAGCTTAAGGCAAATATGACAAACATCAGGATTTTTCTTTGGGTATGAAGCCTGTTGAATTTAGTCTCGTTTTTCTCAGTTGTCTTAGTGCTGCTTTTATTGTTTGTGCTGCATTTCTGTGATTTACTTCTGCCTTGACTTTATGGCTTTACATCTGACTCTGTTCGCTCTTTTTAATCTTCTCCATGAAGTCAAATAAAAGAGGCACAGTTCTCCTTCATAGCTGAGGTTGCATGGAAGGAAAAATATTGGTCACCAGTTCTTTGCCTGAATTCAGATGTAACAATATCTTCATTGTTGTTCCTGTGTATTTTAAGCCCAACTTCTTAAAGAAATTGAGCCTGCAGCCGTTTACTTGCTCACTTCTAAGTTCGGTTTGACTCAGGTGCATTGTCTTCCAAGAAATCTGAAGCACTACAATGTAAATGTGGCAGGTTTTTTTTAAAAAAAAAATCACATTTTTCAGGATTGGAAGCAGGCAGCGGAGAGTCAAGGAAAAATGGAGCATGGCAGTTTTTTTAAAAAAAATTAAAATAATTCTGCACACTGTTTTTCTTGGTAAATTGCTTTCTTTAATGGCTTTTGTGTATCTGAGCCAATGATGTCCCATGCTTCTTCACTACTGAAAATGACCCTTGCTTGTTCTGCTTATCCTTGATCAAATGGCATCAAGATGGGAGGCAGACAACTTAGAGAGGATTTCATGAAGTGAAACAAATTGTGTGTGTATTAACCCTTTCTTCTATTGAGATTCCCATCTGAGACCTGTTTGCACAAGGGCCTATGGAACTTTTGTAGGACGCCCTGGGTCTGAGCATTCACTCTGCTGGGCCGGAGATTCCGTTTGGAACCACCTCAACCTGCCCCAGGGCACCCACTCGTGTTCCAGGTGCAGAGCATGAAATCACTCTCTACACCTGGCCCAGGGCGTTCCTGGCCGTCCCGGCCTGTCGTACAGCTGTTCGGGAGGGAGGGCACTTGCACTCTTCCTCCTGAACAGCTGTGGGCCCCACTCCCGGCTGCCACTATTGGTAGATGGGCCCCAAGCTGTCAGCACTTCAGACCGGAGGTGCTGACAGCATGGGCCCAGTGTACCACACAGAGCAGCACAATGACCCAACTGGCCACACAACCACCATGACAAGGTAAGTGGTCGTGCAGCTGGGGGGAGGGTGCCATCCCCCTGGGTGTCGGTGGGCACCTAGGGGGGCCCTGGCAGATGGGGGGGCGATCCAGGCCACCCCAGCTGCCAGTGCACCAGGATGGATTTCCAGCCTCTGCAGGCTCTAGGTGACATGATTGGGTCACCTAGAGCCCGCAGGACCACCACCCCCCACAGGCACCCCACAGGCTGGGGCCTAACGGGGTCACGCATGCACACGACTTACCTCATCGTGGCTGGGTTCGAAGTGGTGGACCTGGTCGGAGGCGTTGTGAGCCTGCGAGTACCGCCGGCTCTGATTGACCAGCTACCCTGACCCAATGGTGGCAGGCCTGGGAGGTTAGGCTACTTGGGGATGGGTTCCACATTCGCACCTAGGGAATGGGGATTACTTCCCTGTGTGACCTAGCATGACCTCGTGCAAAAGGGCCTCTGTTCAGTACCTTCTTCCTCCTCAAAGCCTGTGTGAGATGCTCCAACCTGACCTGTAAACAGTTAGGCCAGTAGCACATATGGGTGCTGCCAGAATGGAATGGGACACAGAAGTAGAATGATTCCTACTGCTCCACTGTCCTCTCTGCTCTCAAGCTGGGTTTCAGTGTGCTCTTCTGTCTCTTTTGGGGGTGTTCACAAGTCTCTGAAACATTTGTTCGAATGATTTGAAACAGATATCCCTTGATGTGGGATGCTGGCCAGTGTGGCCACCATAGTGGCCTTGGCCTGGACTGCTTGATCTAGGCCAAGCCTGGCCTTGTATAACATACTCCAGTGCGTGCAAAGCAGAAACAGCCTTTATCTCCATACTAACTCTTTCCAAAGGTGGTATAATGTAGTTAAGTATGGGATATGATTTTGTTGCAGTTTTTAGACAATTGAGAGTCAGTCAGAAATTCTTGCTGAGGTTCTTAAAACCAGCAAGAGTTCTTTCTGCACATCTTAGTCCACCTTTTTCCAACACTTGTTCTAAATCATACTTTAATCCCCCTCTTGGCATGCTCATATTCAGAATTACTTCAAAGATAGAACTTCATAATTACTGCCAAAGATACCGCTTTCTAACTGTGGCAGTGTAATATCTAGAACATATTTTCCTATTGATCTTTAAATTGTACTAAACATGTGGTATTCATAAGCATAGCATATCTGGCCTGTGCATGCCTTCTACTCTGTGGAACAAAATATACTGCTTCTCCAGACTTTATTTATATATATTTGAAGTAAAGAATAAAGAAGCTATTTATTGCATAAGCTCCTGGTTAGAAGAGCATGGGTTTCAATTATAGTCATGTGATTTTCATACTGGAATCTCAAGGCAGCCATATGTGTTATGGGGTGGTGGTGGGAGATGGTTATAATGAAACAGTACCTATGCCAAAATTTCTTGTGAGAATGTGCTGAGGGTTCATGGAACAGAGTCTGCTATATATAACTTCATATGTGATCAGACATGCTTAATGAGGCGCCCTCTGGGTGAGTTTGAGGCTGTAAGGATAGACATTTTCTTCCTAAATTCTCCTTGCCCCATCTCAAAGCCTGGGAATAGATGCCTCGTCCAATATGGCACCTCTTTCTTTTAGTTGGATTGGGCAAGGAGCTACATAAGGGAAATGCTGCCAGTGGGCAACCAAGTCAGGACCATGGTAAGCCAAACAAACAAATGACCAATCAGTGATGAGCGTTTGTTATCAAAGAAGGCATTGTCAGACTTGGAGGCAAAGAATACTGAAGTGAGGATAAATGAGGTAGGTTTATTTCTTTAACTATTTGTTGGGCTTTTTTGTGTGTCTAACAAATAGGGATATTTTTTCTTAAAGGGGTGACCAGAAAAAGCCCTATCTGACTGCACCCTTTGTACCACTGCACAGTAGCAGTTTTAGGAAGGCCAACAGTGAATTAAGATCAGATGGGGAGGTCCTCTTGGAAGTTCCACCTTCATCAGGACAGGGCATGCATAAAAGGACCTTCCCTGTGATAGCCTCCCTTTAGACCCTACAATTGCCTCTTGCCAAGGCAGCCTCACCTATCAGGGAGTTCTGTTAGACCAGTGGTTCTCAATCTGTGGGTCGCGACCCCTTTGGGGGTCGATCTACTCTTTCACAGGGGTTGTTATGAAGTAGCTATGACAATAGTTTTATGGTTGGGGGTTAGAGTTAGGATTAGGTTGGGGGGGGTCACCACAGCATGAGGAACTGTATTAAAGGGTTGCAGCATTAGCAAGGTTGAGAACCACTACTGTGTTAGGCCTCATCTTCATGCAATAAAAAGCCTGTTACAAAGCTTCTTTTGCCATGGGGCGTCTGCATGCAGAGCTTTTCTCCGGGCTTCCAGTGCCACAAAGGAGGAAAATCCACAGAATAAAGACCCCCCTTTAAACAAGACTACAGCACACTTTTTGGTAGTCACGGGTTTTCCTAGCAACATGGAGCATGTAGACCCTCCATGGCAAAAGAGGCATGGGGGGTGGGGATTGCTGGCCAGAGAGATCATCTCGCTCACTCTCTTTTTTTTGCCTCTCATCCACAGCCAGTATTCAAAATCTATGAAAACAGTAGGCAGGCATTCCAATCACATAAGATACATTGTAATGAATTGCTTCCGCCCACAATTGAAAGTGTTGAGAGTGAATGAACGCATGATTGCACGAGCGCTGGCTGCAGATGCTGCCTTTGGCAGCAGGGGAGACGTTTCGGCGGACGGAGATCTTGTGAATAGCATAATGAATTGCTTCCGTCCGAGCGCTGGCTGCAGCCGCTGCCTTTGCAGGCAGGGGAGACGGACAGAGAAGTTGTGAATACCGATGGCTGTTTTTCTTTCAGACGTGTCGGGGGTTGTCTTCCTGGTTGTGGCCGCGCAGATCGCAGTCCCTCCCCATTCCTGCCGGCACCCTATCAACCAGAGAGGGGGCAGGGAGAAAAAGATGCGGGCAAACAAAACACGCTTCCATGGGGACGATAGGTGTGTTTTAAATGCGGGTTTTGCTGAGCCTCATGGGGACGCTTAATTCGGAATTGAATGCACATTTTAAAGTCTGCTGCAATAGAGGGACAATAGAGAAACAAAAAAGTACCATGGGAACTCGCCCTTAGACAAATACTGTTGTTAAAAAGCCTCTCTATCCTCCACTTTCTCTTGATTTGTGCTTCAGAAAGCAGTGTGAAACATACAGAACAAACAAAAACCAAATTGTGACAAAAAAAGAGGATTGATCAACACCGTGGGCAAAGAATTCTGAAGTAGCCAGCATGAGCAACACCTTTCTTCTTGAATGAGGTAGTGCTACAAGGAGGTGTAAGACCGAGGCTGAAAGGAAACTGCAGATATTATCATTTTAATATAGATTGCTTACTGTTTTAATGTATTGGATTTCAAATGCTGGTACCCGCCTGAGGCCTTTGTGTATAGGGCAGGATAGAAATATAAATAATAAAATAACGAATAAATAAATCACCCCCAAGAAACATAGCAGGTTTCAAAAGAAAAATTATTTTTTTAAAAGAAGAAAAAACCTTGCCTGCTTTTGGCTATAGGGCAGTGATGGGCAACCTATGACACGCGTGTCACAGGTGACACGCCAAGCCCTTTTGGGTGACACACATGGTCACCCTGGCACCTGGGCGTGTAGTGCTTGCTTGTTCTTGAAGTGTATGAAATTCCAACTTTCAATTGAAGAGTTAGCAACAAAGGTCACTAATGTAAAGAATTATTTGTTTTTGCTTTTAATAAAATACATATATCAAAATATAACTTTTTTACTAGAGCTACAAATATCACAAAATTATGAATATTTCTAGATGTGACACAGCACCCGAATTAAGCTAGGTTTTCTTGCAGATTTTGACACACTGAGCTCAAAAGGTTCACCATCACTGCTATAGGGGCTTCTCAGCTTACTTCTTGGAAGTCATTCCCTTTCCCAGAGCCACGGCTGTATGTCCTCATATAACCTCTTGGCTTTTCTCTTGCCTGTGTTGGGTTCCAGGTTCTCTGGGTCCCTCGCTAGCTCAGCCTGTGCTATGTGTTCTCATTGGCTTGCAGAGGACAGGAAGAACAATGAACTGATCAGGAACTCTACCTTTGCAAAAAGGGTCCCAGTTACTCTTGTGCTTGATGAAATGCTTGTTGGAGTTAACCCCTTTCTGGGTTTTCACAGTTATCCCATAGGATTATTATACAAAGATATTTGGGATTGTCCTTGAGAAGGGAAAGAATCAGCTGAATCAGCTGCTGCTGTTGTCAGGAAATGTGATCAAACACCTCCCAACAAGGAAGATGTTTTTTCTATCCACAGTGGGATTCCCTTTTCAGGGCATGTCTTAGCTCCAGGCCTCCCCATTTTCATTTGCAGATCATAGCCAAGCCTTTGGGCTTCTCCAAATAAACAGCTGGTGGGACAGACAAGCTGTGCTTGTGGAAGGTAGATGGTTACGTTTTGAAGTTCAGAGTGCAGGGATCTTAAAAATGCTTAGGGGGAGGGCTTGTGCCAAAAGGGAAGTGCAACAAGGGGTCTTTTTAGAAGATTTATTTTGGGAACAGAGAGCTGTTGGGAGAGACGTTGACGGATACTCTCAGCAGCTGCTTCTCCCAAGCAGGATGTAGGTTGCAAAGTGCACCCTTTCATTTCTTTCTTTTAAAGAAAAACTGCTCTCAAAGTTAGCGGGAGGCTTGTTCAGACAGTACAACAGAATAGCCGTTCAGCAAACATCAAATCTCCATATGCTGATTGTCCCAGATATTTCCTTCCATGGTTCTTGAAGCAGCACAGCAGATGGATTCAAGAGTGCTGTATTCGTCCCTTTATGCATGGCAAAAATGTCAACATCAATTTAATTAAGGCTTATCGCTGCAGAAATTCCCTTTGGCTTAAGTTAAAACTGCATGTAGAAGAGACAGAACTCTTGACCATTTCTTTTTCTTCCGGAAAGCAATAAATGGGAAAGTCAGTAGATGGGAAGAAGAGAGATAATTCTCTCCCCACTAGTTATTGATTTCCTCCACAGAACCTCCCTCAGTACTTTTTAACATTGGGTGTTTTTCCACTGTTACTAGAAGTACCCATTAAGTACCCATTAATGGGTACGAAAATGCCATTTCATACCCATTAATGGGTAGTTAATGGGTATTTTTAGTGACAGTGGAAAAACACCCATTGTTCTCCCCCTTTGGATTGCTTTAAACTTCAAAGCCTTTTTCATGCCAACCCGTTTTTTATCTGCAGATGTGCAAAACTTTCACGCAATTCCAAATAGCCTCGTCCTTCTGGTATTTTCTGGCTGTGTGTTTTCTCAGATGTCTTGGAAGCAGGGCAACTTAGAGCTTTTTCACATCCTGTAAGTGCCCGCTGAAAATTCTCTGGCAGAGTGTTTGCACTTCACAGAGCTGCTTTTTTACAAGAAACAGCCCGATTTGTGCCGGAGTTTTCCACACATCATATAGGCATGGAGCAGTAAAGCCCTGCATGCTCCTTCTTCACTTATTCCTGGTGGAAGACATGCAGGGGAAGACATGACTGGTGGTGCAGGCGCAATTATGCGCTGCATCACCAGGTCACCCTGGTAACAGTGCTGGGGCTGTCACTGGGGCTCTGTGATAGTCCCATTTACACTCAACTAGCACTTAGTTTTGAATGCAGACACCTAAAGCATTCTAATGCACAATTTTTTTTTTTGCATTCAAATTTGAATTGAATCAAATATCCAAACATTCAGTTTGAATGTTTATAATCCGAATGCAACAAAATCAGATTCAAATCGAATACATCCAAATCTAGTCGTTCAAATGTTAGATTCAAATCTGAAGATACAAATGTCGACGACATTCTGATGTGTTATACGTATCTGTACGCATATCCAGTTTTATCCCATTATACGTATCTGTACTTTTGAATGTTTCAAATCATTCGAACAAATGTTTCAGAACATTCGAAATTAATTAGTTTAAATTCCCATGTGTAGACATTCTATTCGAATTCGAATGCCCACATTCTATCAAATTCGATCAAATTTTGAATGTTTAGAACATTCATGTACATCCCTATTCTAATGCTTTGCTTCCCACTTATGGGAGGCGAAATGCAAGTTTGCCCTCAGTGGCAAGGAAAAAACTGACTATCTAGTGATGTTTTCTCTCTCTCTTTTCTGCAGAAAACCTGAATGGAGCTTATAGTCTATTGGTGATTCCCTCAGTCTTATTTGTTTCACCCCTTCATTAGATTATCTATACTTAGAATTACAGAAAACTGAATGACTGTGTCTCATGATCCAAGTGTGTTCATTCTGATCCTTTAATGGAGTGGTTCTCAACCTTCCTAATGCCGTGACCCTTTAATGCAGTTCAGTGGCGGCTCACTGTAGGGGCGCCGGGGCGCGCGGTCACCCTGTATTTTTAAGAGGGGAAACACTTTGATTCGAAAGAGAGAGAGAGAGAGCAGGTCAGGAGAGGAATGAAGGAAGAGCTAGAGTAATAATATCCTACCAGATTTTTTTCTGTCTTTCCCTGCCTGTTGCTAAGCTCCGGCGCCAGAAAAACTGCGCCCAGGAAAGAAAATTTCTGCCTCACATCAGCAGTCAGCAAGAAACCGGAAGTAGAATATTTTCCCCTCTCTTGAGCTGCTGCATGAGTGGCAGAAAGTTTCTCCCTGGGCGCAGTTTTTTTGGCGCCACAGCATAGCAACAGGATTTTTTAAAAATCGGATAGGTTAGTTGGCTCTAAGTTCCTCCCCTTCATCCCTACACAGCTTGCTCTGTGCTGCCATTTTTTTACTCCCTGCGTGTGTGTGAGGGAGTCTAAGAAGAGAGTGGAAGAGAATGGTAGGACTGCTTCTAGCTGCAGTGTGAAGGCGTTTCTTGGCCTCGTGGTGGAGGTGGCAGCAGCAGCAGAGAGAGGGCTCGGCAAGAGCTAGCCATGAGGTAGCTTTCTGGGCCGCTTCTTGGCACAGGCAGGGGCCTCTCTGCCCTTGTCTCGCCAGCAGACATGTGCCTTCACGTGGCAGGGTAGCAAGCAGCAAGCAAAGAGGCTTTGGCTGCTTCTTGTTGGAGCACTAACAAGCGAGATCTCCTGGCAGAGTAGGAGAGAAGCGAGAGGCATTGACTGCTCCCTTCCCTTCCCTCATCGGTGGCTTTCACGCAGGATGCATTCGTGGGGGGGGAAGAGGGGGATGAAAGAAACAACCGGGGAGGGAGAGAAACCAAGTGCCCAGGGCTCTCCCCTCCTCCTATTCCCGCCACTTGGTTCCTCTGCTTCGTGTGGCTAGAATGCTTTTCTCTGCACTGGCTGGGGAGGGGAGAGACAACGATGGCAGCAGCAGCTGGGCTGCCTTCAGTCCACCTTCAGAGCAAGAGAATTCATCAGCAAAGTGAGCAGTAATTTCATTTCTACATTATCCACTCCAAAGGGGAATTTTCTGAGTTATTTAACACTGAAAGAAAACAGATTCTCACATTGCTGACTGTAATCTTGCTCTGAAAGTGGACTGAAGTCCTCCACTCCTTGCCCCATGGTTCCTCTGCTTCATGGCCCAGATCTCAGATCTCGGTGCTGAGCGGGGGGCGATTAGGGAGACGGAGTGGAAACAAGCAGCCAGGACTGTCCTGCAATCCCCACCGCCCACTTCCTCGGCTGCTTTGCTTCCCCTTCCCACCTCTGTTCTGGGTGGGTGGGGAGATGGCGAGAAAGAACGAGAGCAGCAGCCAGGGGAGAGGAAGAAACTGCTCCGTTTCTCTGTGGTTTCTCCATCCCTGTCTCTGCCCTGGCTGGGTGAAGGGGTGGAAAGGAATTGAAAGCAGAGGGTGAAGGAAAGGAACCACATGGTCAGCTCTGTTTTGCAACACCCGCTGCTCAATTTCTGCTTGCTGGAGTGCTTTCCTCTTCCTGTCTCTGCACCGGGCAGGAGCAGGTGGGCTGAAGGAATGCAGGGAATAGGCCCTTACATCAGCCTCCTCAATATAAACTAGTTTTATGTTCATTTAACTCATGATTGTATTTTGGGGTTTGAGACTTTTGGGCCGCATCCCCACGACGTCGTTATCTCGAATTCAAAATGTTTTGAGCTCGGGCAGTTTAGACAGCACTTCGGCTTAATACGGTATTTCCGTGTTAAACGACGTTATCCCGATTTGAAATAAATCCTGATCTCAACAGGTCTCACTCAGGAACATGCCCTTGACACCTGTTTAATTTTTTACTGTGTGGACAGTATCGTTCCGGGATGAGATTCCGTGTTAAGGCTGTCCCGCCCCCAATAGCACTGTAACCAATGGCTGTACGTATTAGAAGCACGTCATGTTTAGGGTTTCCTTCATTGAAAAAATCCACCCTCAAACACCCACTATATACCTCCAGTCCTTAAAGATACACTGTATCAATCTAGGCACTTCACACCTTATAAACAATGTTGCAGTTTTGCGCAATTTCAGCTCTTTGAAGGTTCTGAACAGTCGCTTTGAGCCCCCTTAAGGGTGAGAAGGCTTGTCAGCCGCTTTGAGTCCCCTGAAGGGTGAGAACAGAATGTCAACCGCTTTGAGCCCCCTTCAGAGGCTACTTTGCCTCTGCCTGTGGTCACACCTAAGGTTTAATCCAGTTTCAGTTCACTTTCAGAGTGAGAGAATACACCAGCAAACTGACAAGCTGGTTTTCTTTCAGGGTTAATAACTCAGAAAATCCACCTTTAGACTAGATAATGTGGAAAGAAAACTACTGGTCACTTTGCTGATGTGTTCTCTCACTCTGAAGGTGGAGTGAAGCTAGATTAAACCTTAGGTGTGACCACAAGCCAAGGTTTTAATCCAGCTTCGGTCCCTGTGAGGTGGGGGGCGGCTGTGAGAGCTCAGAAGGGAGCTGTGACTAGCCCAAGGTTACCCATCTGGTTTCATGGAGGAAGAAGAGTTGGCTTTTCTACCCTGCTTTTTTCACTTATTGAAGGGGACTCAAAGCAGCTGACAAACCTTCTGTTTTTCTCCCCACAACAGAACACCCAGTGAGACCTCAGAAGGGAGCTGTCACTAGCCCAAGGTCACCCATCTGGTTTCATGAAGGAAGAAGAAGAGTTGGCTTTTCTGCCCCACTTCTCACCCCCATTTAAGGGGACTCAAAGCGGCTGACAAACTTTGTTTTTCTCTCCACAACAGACACCCTGTGAGGTGGGTGGGGCTGTGAGAGCTCAGCAGAGATCTGTAACCAATGGGCTCTCCGTATTGTAGGCACGTCATGTTTAGGATTCCCTTCCCCAATAGCTTGCTTTCAAATGATTTCATTGAAAGAATCCAGCCTCCAAACAGCGACTACCTCCAAAGTGACACTGTAGCGATGTAGCTTAATAACAATGTTGCAGTTTTGCGCAAGTTCTGAACTCTAAAAAGGGAAAGGAAAGGAAAGCCCTGGAGCTTGTATTTTAAAAGCTGAGGCTATGAAGGGGTTTTGAGTTGCTGCTGCGGCTGCTGTGTGCCCTGTGAGGCAAAGGAGAAGCCCCTCGGTGCCCTCCAGCCCAGCCTCTCGGCGCCAGGGAAGCAGGGGTGGGAAAGAGGGATCCAGACATCTTCGGAATTGCCTAAGTTCTGAACTTTAAGGGAAAGGAAAGGAAAGCCCTGGAGTCCCCGGGGAACTTTCCTTTCCCAGCCAGTCCAGTCCCTCTGAAGGATGCAGGGCTGGAAAAACACAATCCAAAGCTTTTGCAGCCTGGAGGCAGATCAGTCCCTCCCTGCCAGGCAATTTTCTCTATGTCCTGAACAGCACCCCAACCCCGATCCACCAAAAATCTCTGACCTCTGGGGCATCTTTCTCTCTGGCCATGGTCACACCTCAGGTTGAATCCAGCTTCAGTCCACTTTCAGAGCGAGAGAACGCATCAGCAAAGTGACCGTTCATTTTCTTTGTCAGCTGCTGTGAGTCCCCTTAAATGGCTGATAACAGAAGATTTGTCAGCTGCTTTGAGCCCCCTTAAGGGTGAGGCTGTGGTCACACCTAAGGTTTAATCCCCTTTCAGTCCACTTTCAGAGTGAGAGAATATATCAGTAAAGTGGCAAGCTGTTTTCTTTTAGGGTAAAATTCACCTCTGGGAGAGATAATGTGGAAAGAAAATTACTGGTCACTTTGCTCATGTTTTCTCGCTCTGAGGGTGGACTAAAGAAACAGCTTTTTCCTCCCCACGTTCAGGCAAAGTTATGGCTTTAATATGTTTAATATGAACACATTAAAACCAATGTGTTGTGACCCGCACTGAGACCCTTGTGTATAGAGTGGGATAAAAATATGAATGAATGACACCCCACCACAGCCACCCTATGCCTCTTTAATGTTTAAAGCCCCGTCCTTTGATACAGAGTCTCAGCTGTATTACTTCCTTTCACTTTCTAAAGGTCTGTAGTTTTGAAATTGCAGAAATTTACAACGTTAAGAGCTGGTTCCCTCGCTACAGTGTAACGCTGCGGTGGAAGGATAAGAACGGAGGGGTGAGAAGCGGACTGCTTGGAGGCGAGACCGGTGCATGGTGCCGCGCCAGGTGGGCTTGCCTGTCCGCTGGGCGGAGGGGAAGGGAAGGGCGGCGGAGGGGCTGCTTGCTGATGCGCGACTGCAGCAGGAGGAGGAGAGACGGCATCGGACAAGCCCTTCTCGGGGAACCTCTGGGGCACCACGGTGCGGCGGTGCTGCTGCTGCTGCTGCTGCTGAGAAGGGGAAGGGAGGGGAGAGAAGGTGCCGGATCGGGCAGGGGGTCCCCGGCGGAGCTGAGTGCGCCAGAGGGACTGGGGCAGGGGGCGTCCCAATGACAGCTGATCAGAACAAAGAGGCAAAAAAGCTTGCATGACTCACAGGGAAGGGAGGGTGGGATCCTGCCAGGGAAAACCAATCACAGAGAGAGGGTGGGCAATGGGCGGGAGGACAATGCTGCCATGTGGACTCCGAGTATTGATCCCGCGTTAAGGCTGCAATCGGAACCGGATCAACTTGCAAGTCGTGTGGACAGCTTTGTTCCGGTTCTTTTATTTCGAATTCTTTAAATCGAAATAACGCATGCCGTGAAGATTCGCCCTTTGTTTGATTTTGGTTCTCATACTGAAATGTTTGCTTTTTGCATATGTTCTCATCCTAATGAAGATCTATTAGCAATCCTGTTGATTCTTTGTTCTAGGTGTGATTTCAGCACCCTCCCCCCCCCAGTCTATAGTTTCTGTGCTAATTTACACAGCAAGAACCCTGTCCCCTACAGATTGCAAAACAAAGAGGGTAGTCTGTTTTTGTAAAGATGAAGTTGTCTTTAAATAATAGATAATTATACTTCAGTAGTTCCACTATGGCTTTCTAAGCTGCTGTGGCTGTGTTCACACCTAAGCTTTAATCCCAACTTCAGTCTGCTTTCACAGCCAGAGAACACATCAGCCCAAGTGATCAGTAGTTTTCACATTGGCTGTGCCCACACTTAAGTTTTAATCCAGCTTCAGTGCACTTTCTCAGTGAGATAATATGTCAGCAAAGTCTCAAGCTGTTTTTTTTCTGCATTATCTAACCTGGAAAAGCCATTTTTGGATTAGATGAAGAGGACAGAAAATTATTATTCACTTTGCTGATATATTCTCTCACTTGGAAAGTGGTCTCAAACTGAATTAAAACTCAGGTGTGAATGCAGCCTAACAGCTTATTTTCAAGCATCTGTGGTTGCTTTAAGTTTCCTTCTGCTTTGTAATGCTTGCTGCCAATATTAATTGATCTAAGCAGCCATCACAGTGAGTAGTGTGTGAGGAAGGATGCTGGACTACGTGGGCTATGGCCTGATTTGTGATTCTTTCACTAGCCATTTGTCTGCTGCAAATCCTATGGTACTTAGATAAGCCCAGTGACCCCAGAGGCTCCGCCCCCATGACCCCCACCTTTCCTGTGAACACCCAGCCCTGAAGTCCACCAGCCGCCACTGCAGTTCCTCATGTTGTGGAGACCCCCAACCATGGGGACAGGGCAGCTCAGGTGAGGATGGGGTGGGAAGGCAGGAGACTTGTCATCACCCTTCTGAAAGGGAAGTTCGACCCCCAAAGGGGTCGTGACCCACAGGTTGTGAACCGCTGCTTTGATGGATACCACTGAGTATTTCCATTTTCTTTGGCTGTATCCAAAGTCTCTGCAAGATTGTGTCAAAGGCTCCTGTGTCACTGTACAAGGGCTTCCAGCCCTCCAGACTGGCACACCAGAAGCTTCCCAGGAACGCCAAATCGGCTTCCGGCCCACCAGTCTGGCAGATCAGAAGCTATAGGATCCGGGTGGAGTGGCTTCCTGTCCTTCAGATGGGAAGCTTTGTCACCAGCAGTGGTGGCAGAGCATCCCAAGGTAAGTGCACATTAAAAAGATGTTGATAAATCGGCATCTTTTCAGCGTGCACGTAGAAGAGATGCTCTTCCACTGCTGTGGGGGATGCAAGCAGTGAAGTCCATTTGCTGTTTTCATCCCTGTCTGGAGGCACCCCAGACATCACTGATTTATTAAGCTATATTTTGGTATTCTAGAATAAAGCGTGGCTATTGTGGAATATCTAAATTATTATTATTATTAATTTATAAAGCGCTATACTGTAGTTGTACAAAGCGCTGTACAAAAATAAATGGAATTAAATTAGAACGATAAGCAAGGTCAAAATTACAAAAGTAACAAAAATTAAAATTATAAAAAAATAAATAATAGCGGAATAAGTAAGTGATGTCTGGATATAGACTTCATCTGGAAGTGGTCGCTTGAGTACAAGGCCCAATTTAGTTTTTGGGAATGCCACTGGGTCTGTTTGTTTGTTTTTGAGGAAGACACGCCCACAGAAAGAAGTGCAGCATGGTTGCTGAAGGACATGGGCTGTTTATGCGTTGCAGATACCTGGGGGCTAGGTGTCCTCTCTTGTAAGTCACAATGTGAGATAAAGCATTGACCTCCTTCTCCCCCTTATCGTATTTCATGGGTAGAGACATTTTTTGAAAGCAATTGTTTCTTGGTAGGTTTTTGGAGTGCTGTGTCGCATTGCAGGGTTTTGTGCTTTTCCGATCAGAGTACATTGCTTCTAGATGCTGGCAGGAAGTGGATGCATTGCACCTAACCAATATGATACATAATCAATTTCTTTTGAGGAATGGAAACAGTCTTTCCCCTACTACTGGCATCCTAACCTGTTCCCAGCATTGAGAGCTGGGGTTATTCTTACTACTGTGAAAAGCGCTCCCTCTCTCCATTTTGCTGTTAATTACTTAGAAACCTAGCAGTTCTTTTATGCCTTCCACTGTAAATCTTTGCCTTATTGCCTGGAGCAACTTGGCAGTTAGACAAGTACAGTAAGGTTAACTAACAATACACACTGCCATATAGCTATTAAACATTGAGTAGTTTAGAGCTGATTAGAAAGTAGAGGATAAATATAAGGGGAAAACTAATGAGACAAGCAACTGGAGGAGACAGCGGAAGCAGTGACAGGCTGTACAACCAACAGGATCCTTCTGCATTTTTAGTGTTGTGTGTTGAAACGTTCAGCTTATCAAATCAAGTTCCCTCCCATTTTTTTTTTATTTTGACCAAAGCAAACATTCAGGAGAAAATCGGCTGCAGAAGTTCTCTCTCCTGGAAATGAACGATTGTCCTGTACAGTGTGGTTTTGCTTTTATGCGCCAGGACCAGACGTTGTCATGGAAATTGGGACACATACTGGGATATGGGCCCAATATTCTGGGTAAAGGCTCAGCCTGAGAGTGAGGTTCCCCATACCGACTCCTCTGCAGAGCAAGTCCTGGAAGTAGTTCAGCCTGGTTTAATGAAAGGTTGTCCCTTTAGAAGGAAGGAAAGAGTGGGAGGTATCTGCTCCTGACGCAGATGGATGTTGCCTCACAGATATTGACCACTAAATCTTGAGAAAATAACTATCTCCCCTTCCAGTGAACTGGAGTCAAGTTAATATTCATGGTTGTATCTCTGGGACTGTTCGCACTTGGGCTTTATTCTGGAATATATCCTGGAAGAAGGGCCTGCTGTCCGCATGCAAATGCAGGCTACAGCAGGCCCCAAGTGAAGGCTGCCAGAGTCTGCATTAATGTGTGGACAACATACCTCCATCCTGAGATATATTCCAGAATATGGCCAAGTGCGAACATCTCCAAAAATGAAGTGTTTCCTCAAACTTGCTGCATAGAAGTCACACTATGCAGGGATTTTTACTGGTTTTCTAAACAGCAAACATCTGCATCTAAGTATCTAGAGTGCTCATCAATGCACTGCATTCTTTCCCTTCTTACAGGATAACAACAAAAGCCTCAAGAAACGGGAAACGGACCCTAAATGATGCTCTACAGGTGCTTGTGAAGTTTAAAAGAAGACTCTGTTTTCCACTTCTTGAACAAGAAAGGCTTTTCCTTAGTGAGCCTTTGGGCAGGATAGTCTCCCTCTCCATGGATAAAGGGCACACGTTACCTCAAGACGTCTGGGAGCTGCTGCATTGTTTGAGGATGAGAAGCAAGTACGCCATCTTCCTGGTGTTTGTGGTAGCGCTTGTCATAATTGAGAAGGAGAACAACATCATATCAAGGTAGGGGGGAAAGCAGAACTGTACTGGAAGAAAGGCTTTCTCTATATCCTAGCGTAGCCTTCAGGCTGCAACTATAGCTTACCAACTATGCAGGTCCCAACTTGCTGCCGCCATCTCTCCAGCCGATTGGAACCAGGTAAATATCTGTATCTCCCAGTTTGAATTCATCTGCTTCTTTGTCAGGAATGTAGTGAGATTGCTCTTTTGAACAGTCCAGCCATGCTCTTCTTTGCCTCAGCAAATGCTGGCTTGAACGAACACAGAAGTAGTCTTTCTAGAAAAGTACAAGAAATGATTTCTGTTTAATTCAGGTTTTGAAATGTTTCAGCCCCCGATATTTATGGGGGCCTTTCTGCGTTCACCTCAGTTATTAATTGTGAATAATTTCATAAATCAAAGAACATAAGAACATAAGAGGAGTCCTGCTGTATCAGCGACAATCCATCTAGTACAGCATCCTGTTTCACCAGTTGCTTCTGAGCATCTCAGGAAGACAAAGGCAGAACCTTTACGTACTCTCAAATCCCTCCAGATGGCCTTTAAAGTCAACCTGCCTGCCTTTCCAACCCAGAGGTAGTATCTAGGCTTCCATGTCAGATAAGAACATGAAATAGTTGTTAATAGGCCTATGCTGACCTTCTGTCCAGCGTGATCAAACCGAATAGGCAAGTTAAGGACTGTTGCATGCTTCATGGAACAAGTCCAACCTTTACATCACCTAGATCCAGGTAATGTGCAGGTGAGCCTTGTGGAAATTTAGTGAGGGCCTGATTTGCAGCATTGTCCATACAACCGCTGTTGTTATCACTGTCTTAGTGGGCAGACCCATGTTGGGTTTGCACGCAACATCATAACACAGGCTCAGAGACCCTCAGTGCACCTGTGTGATGACACTGTCCAAAACCGTGATATGACTGTGCCAATGAAGGTGGCAGTAATGTTGGTTGTCATGTGAACAGTCTTGGGTGGCTGAAGGCCACTTGTCCCTCTAGGACAAGGTAAGTATAAGACTTACTTTATACTGTGCCATCCCACCAAAGCCACTTCCCATCAGCCAGACACAGTTATCAGAAGCTGCACAGAGACAGCGCAGTTGCTTCCGGTACGCCTGACAGGGCGATTGGGAGCTGTGCTGTCCCTTTGAAGCATGTCCCCAAAGAACTGAAGTAAAAAGATGCAGCATCTTTTAACTTTGCACCCTTCTATCGGATGCTGTCCTGCTGCTGTGGGCAAAAGAAAGCTGTGCTCTTTTGATGCATAACTAGTTAGCATGCCAGAGCCTTGTTCATTATTGGAATTAACAAGACAAATCGTTCCACCAGCATCACAATAAAGGCACCACAGACCTGTTATTGCTCAGTGTCAACAACAACATAGTTCAGTTTCTATGGGGCTTACCTGTGGATTACCTGGCTCTAGTTGCCATAAAGAGGCTGAACGTGCAACGGCAAAATCCATTTCTTTTCTTTTTCCTCTCTTGTTATCAGATATTTCCTCTTGCCATGCAAAGAAAGCTCAAAAACTGTAACACTAGAGGTGAATTCCCACTCAAGGAATAAAACAATTTCAAAATGGTTTGAATCCTCTTTGTCCCCACTCCCAATCTGTTTCAGGGGTATTTTGAGGCTTATTTGGCTTAAAAATGGAATAAATAAACATCTGTATTTTCAGGTGTTTTTTCCCAGTTTTGCTTTTAAAACGTTTCTTCCTTATTGCTGTGGGAACGCTAAAGCATTATCGGGGCAAATCCATCATGAAATGGGTGGGATTTCTCCCAGAAAAACAGCCCATTGTGAGATTTTTAAAGTGCAGAGAAGCACTTCACCAGTTTGCTTTTCAGCCAGCCTCTCGCTGATAACCAAGTAACAGTTCACTCAATAATACTTCACACCCATGGACACTAATAACAATGTTACCACATTGCCATCAGTTTTTGGCTTCTCTGAAAGGCAAAAGGAAGGAGCCAACAGGGCAGCAGCGGCGTCTGTGTGAGAGAGAGAGTCTGTGTGTGTGTGAGAGAGAGAGATTGGGAGGAAGGTGTACCCGTGCACCTCCAAAAGCACAAGCGAGCCGGGCTTATTTGGGAGGTTGCTGTGCGATCTCACACACACACACACACACACACAGAGGGAATGAGATCAGAAGAGAAGATTCTTCCTTTCAAGTGCTGCTCATTCTCTCTTCCTCTCTCTGTGAATGTGTGTGTGTGTGTAAGATATTTTAGTGCTTGAAGGATCTTATATTGATTGCTATGGCCTTTTTAAAAAAGGAAAGGAAGGCGAGGGGACCAAGTTGATTTTTTTTACAAAATTCTTCCTGCAATATGCTGCATTTGGGGAGCAGAGTGGAAGGGCTTCTTTTTCTTTTCTCTTTCTCCCCCGCCCGCAATATGCTGCTGCAATATTTCTGGAAATGCTTGGCTTGACAAATGGAGACTTTCCACTCTTTCTCTCCCCTTTGATTCAGAAAGGTTTTGATTCTGTGGAATCAAACGGGGCATGAGGGAGGGGACTGGGATTCCCCATGTCATCGGATCAAAGCCAGTGGGGAGAGAGGGGTGGGGAAAGGGTGAGGAGGAGAAAGAATTGCTTTCCCCAATCCGTTCTTTGGAAGCGTTTTAAGTCTTTGGAGTATGGGGACACAATTCGGGGTTGAATGCAATTGCCAGATGTGGGATTTGCTTAGTTTTAAAACGTTTTAAATAGCATTTTACATAACATTTTATAAAGTGTTTTGAAGCCGTTTTAAACACTCAAAATTTAAGTTCTAGTGGGAATTGGGCCCTAGATTAACATCCAAGCAGGTCATGGAGCACGCTCCCACTTAGCAGAGGCATCATTATGTATGACAGAAAGTGTTGATCTATTGCTGCCTATGACGTCTCAGCCTTTGGGTACTGATTAACAAAGTATTCTGGGAAATCACAAGACTCCTTAGATGCTTAAGAAGATTAGGGCGCGTCTTCATGGCATGTGTTATTTCAGTTTAAAGAATTCGAAATAAAAGAAACGGAACAAAGCTGTCCAGACGACTTGCAAGTTGATCCGGTTCCGATGGCAGCCTTAACGCGGGATCAATACTCGGAGTCCACACGGCAGCATTGTCCTCCTGCCCATTGCCCACACTCTCTCCTGTGATTGGTTTTCCCTGCCAGGATCCCACCCTCCCTTCTCTTTGCGTCATTCCCTGCCCAATCCACCCTCCCCCTTCCCAGCAGCAGCAGCAGCATCCATCCATCCATCCACCCATCCATCCATCCATCCATCCATCCATCCATCCATCCATCCATCCATCCATTCATCCAGGCACTGCGGCATGAGGAAGATGAGGATGGGGGGAGAGGGGAAGGGAGGCATTGCTAAGGCACCAAGGAAAAGAGTCTTGGGGGGGACTAGCAAAGGGGGGGTGTCGTCCTTGCACAGACGGGATTCTAAAGTGAGAGAAGCCCCCCTTTCCCAAAAAGAGAGAGGGAGGAAGGAAGGAGGGGTATCTGAGAAGCCCCCCTTTCCCAAAAAGAGAGAGGAGAGAGGGAGGGGTTCCTAAGAAGCCCCCCCTTTCCCAAAGAGAGAGAGGAAGGGGGGGTATCTGGGGGGTGGGAGACATTGCATGAGCATCTCACGTCTCCCGCCCTCCTGAAGCCGGTGTATATGGTACACTCCTGATTATCAATGTTGCAAATTTCCGCAATTTCAATACAGCTCTGTATCAAAGGACCAGGGCTTTAAACATTAAAGAGGCATAGGGTGGATGTGGTGGGGTGTCATTCATTCATATTTTTATCCCACTCTATACACAAGGCTCTCAGTGCGGGTCACAACACATTGGTTTTAATGTGTTCATATTAAACATATTAAAGCCATAACTTTGCCTGAACGTGGGGAGGAAAAAGCTGTTTCTTTAGTCCACCCTCAGAGCGAGAAAACATGAGCAAAGTGACCAGTAATTTTCTTTCCACATTATCTCTCCCAGAGGTGAATTTTACCCTAAAAGAAAACAGCTTGCCACTTTGCTGATATATTCTCTCACTCTGAAAGTGGACTGAAAGTGGATTAAACCTTAGGTGTGACCACATATTCTCTCATTCTGAAAGTAACAGAGATCAGAACTTTCCCCATGCACAGAACTTTATTGACCCATGGCCAGGCCTGGTAGTGCGGTGCAGGATTTTGGGACATGATTGATCCTGCCCTATTGGATTTCCTAGTGGTCACCTATCCATGGTCCGCTTTGCCCTAATATCCTGGCAACTGGAATCTTATCTGGGAATTCCAGATTAGATTCCACTTCCCATCCTGAAGCAGGCTGCCCCTGGCCTCCCATTGCATCACCACCCACTCCTCCTGGGCTTGCATGGCACTGCCACCCCCAAACAAAGGATGCCCAATCTGGGGCAGAAGGCAAAAAAAGACACTTCTTTTTTTAACTGTATGAAAATGCTGCCCACATGAGATCTTTAAAACACTCTCATGCTCTGGTGCTTGGCCATTTAGTCAAGCAGAAGTGTTGTTAGTCATGGCTCTCTTCTGAGCTCTCACAGGGTGTGGGGAGGAGAAGGTTTGTCAGCAGCTTTGAGCCTCCTTAAATGGGTGAGAAAAGTGGGGTAAAAAAGCCAACTCTTCTTCCTCCTCCTCCGTGAAGCCAGCTCAGTGGCCTTGGGCTAGTCACAGCTCTTACAGGGCATCTGTTGTGGGGTGAAGAATGGAAGCTTTGTCAGCCTCTTTGAGTCACCTTAAATGGGTGAGAAATGCCAATTCCTTCTCCTTCTGGGAGGTTTGGTATGGGGTAGCATTATTATAAAGAGGTATAGAAATCCAAGTCAAGGTTCCTATCTTTTTTTAACAGTTGTGCAAAGCATGGAACTTCAGCAAGTGCATCCTTCCTTCCTTCCTTCCTTCCTTCCTTCCTTCCTTCCTTCATTCCAGCCTCGCGCCGAGGGAAGAGCAGCCGGCGGCGGAGGCGACAGCGGTGGCATCCATCCATCCATCCATCCATCCATCCATCCATCCATCCATCCATCCATCCATCCATTCATCCAGGCGCTGCGGCGCTGCGGCGCTGCGGCGCTAGCGGCTTCTCCCTGGGGCTCCGCTGCCGCTTTTCCCCCGCTTTGCCACCACTTTGCCCCGCAGAGGAGGAGAGCCAAGGGGTGGATAAGAGGGCGAAGGGGGCTCCTCGCTTGCTCTTCCCCCCGTGGCCGGGAAGGAACTCCGCCCCCCCACCTCACAGGGACCGAAGCTGGATTAAAACCTTGGCTTGTGGTCACACCTAAGGTTTAATCTAGCTTCACTCCACCTTCAGAGTGAGAGAACACATCAGCAAAGTGACCAGTAGTTTTCTTTCCACATTATCTAGTCTAAAGGTGGATTTTCTGAGTTATTAACCCTGAAAGAAAACCAGCTTGTCAGTTTGCTGGTGTATTCTCTCACTCTGAAAGTGAACTGAAACTGGATTAAACCTTAGGTGTGACCACAGGCAGAGGCAAAGTAGCCTAGAGGGGGCTCAAAGCGGTTGACATTCTGTTTTCACCCTTCAAGGGACTAAGTGGCTGACAAGCCTTCTCACCCTTAAGGGGGCTGAAAGCGACTGTTCCGAACCTTCAAAGGTCTGAAATTGCGCAAAATTGCAACATTGTTTTTAAGGTGTGAAGTGCTTAGATTGATACAGTGTTTCAGCTTTAAGGACTGGAGGTTTATAGTGGGTGTTTGAGGGTGGATTTTTTCAATGAAGGAAACCCTAAACATGACGTGCTTCTAATACGTTCAGCCATTGGTTACAGTGCGATTGGGGGGGGCGGGACAGCCTTAACACTGAATCTCATCCCGGAACGATACTGTCCACACAGTTAAAAAGGAAACACGTATCGACGCACGATCCGGAGTGAGACCTGTTGAGATCAGGATTTATTTCTAATCGGGATAACGTCCTTTAACACGGAAATACCGTGTTAATCCGAAGTGCCGTCTGAACTGCGCAAACTCAAAACGTTTTGAATTCGAGATAACTATGCCATGAAGACGCACCCTTAGAGTGAACAAATAAGTTGTCATAAAATGATAGCCAGTGAGATACCATGTACGTCCCAATGGCACCCTCCCCCAAGGAGCATCATTACTAACTATATTATTTTGGCATTTGGCCAGGAAGTTCCACACACATCTCTTTCCCTTTCTTCCATCTGGGAGCTGAAGACTTACTTAAAATCTGTTTCCCATTTCTTTGGAGTTTCCTGTAATTCCATGGGGAGTCCTTGAGATCTGCTTAGCAGCCAGGCCAGTAGGACAAATATTTTCTAAAGAAAGCACTGATCTTTTGGTAATTTCCACCTACTTGGTGGCCCCAGGATATCAGAGGGCACAATTCCCATCGATCCCAGTTCCCACTTGAGGCTTAAAGAACATAAAATGCTCAACCTTTAAGGCTTGCAATAATGTCAAAGCAGTGACTTCCGTCCCTTCCCTTCTCTCCTTGAATTCCTTTTATTAATCTTGGTGATTTTGTGTTTTTTCTCTATAGAGTGTCAGACAAACTGAAGCAGTCACCACAGTCTCTTCTGGAAGCAAACAGTACCGACTCTGGCTTGGTGCTACCAGAAAATGGTTCCCTGCTGTCTCTCAGTGAGCTGGATTTGGCTTTCTCTCAACTAAGGAACCGACTCCAAAATGTCACCTTGCAGCTTGGTGGGACTAGAGAACCTTTAGCAGGACCTGTTAAGGGGACACGGAAACATGTACTTCTGATGGCCACGACTCGCACAGGCTCCTCCTTTGTAGGAGAATTCTTCAACCAGCAGGGCAATATTTTCTACCTCTTTGAGCCACTTTGGCATATAGAAAGGACAGTGTCCTTTGAGCCTGGTGGTGCTAATGCTGTGGGTTCTGCCCTTGTGTACAGAGATGTTCTCAAGCAGCTCTTCCTCTGTGACCTCTACATCCTGGAGAATTTCATCATTCCATTCCCTGAGGATCATCTGACTCAGTTTATGTTCCGGCGCGGCTCGAGCCGTTCTCTATGCGAGGAGCCTGTCTGCACTCCTTTCGTCAAGAAAGTCTTTGAGAAGTACCACTGCAAAAACCGCCGCTGCGGTCCTCTGAATGTAACTCTGGCGGCAGAGGCCTGCTTGCGTAAGGAACACATGGCACTCAAAGCGGTGCGGATCCGGCAGCTGGAATATCTGCGCCCTCTCGTTGAAGACCCCCGTCTTGACATGAGGATCATCCAGTTGGTCCGGGACCCCCGAGCAGTACTGGCTTCTCGCATGGTAGCTTTCTCAGGGAAATACGAAACCTGGAAAAAATGGGCAACTGAAGGTGCAGCCACCCTCAACGAAGATGAGGTACAGAGGCTCCGAGGGAACTGTGAGAGCATCCGTCTCTCAGCTGAACTTGGTTTGAGGCAACCGGCATGGCTTCGTGGTCGCTACATGCTAGTCCGCTATGAGGACATTGCCAGGTCACCGCTTCAAAAGGCCAAGGAGATGTACAGATTCACTGGCATCACCCTCACCCCGCAAGTGGAGGAGTGGATCCGGAAAAACACTCAAGCACCTCAGGATAGCAATGGCATCTATTCCACTCAGAAAAATTCTTCCGAGCAGTTTGAGAAGTGGCGATTCAGCATCCCTTTCAAACTCGCCCAGGTGGTGCAAAATGTCTGCAGCCCAGCCATGAAGCTGTTTGGCTACAAGTTGGCCAGCAGTGCTCAAACCCTTACAAACAGATCTGTCAGCTTGCTTGAGGAGAGGAGGACCTTCTGGGTCACGTAAAAGTGGATTTTGGCAATGGATCTTCTATATCATAGCTTTCCGCTGGGTTGGAAAAGACAGAGCACACGGGAACAGTTGTGGAAGGAAAATGTAGCAGAAAGGGTTGACGGAGAAGCAATCCTTGGCCAACCTGTTCCGTGCTTCTGCTTGCTTAAGCTATTGGTTTACACATGGTGCTTTCTGCTTTTTCTGGGAGCAGACATTGCCTGCTGGTTCACTTCAGGCTCTTCAAAGGATTATAAAGTGGCCAGGCTTTGACAAGGAGAGAAATATCAGAAGCTATCACAGGGTTGAGCGTGAATATTGCCTTCCAGTTTCTCTACCTCATGCCCACGTGGCCCTCAGCAGAGATGTCATCTTTTCATGCATGTGGCACTGTACACTGAACACCCAAAGAAAGGAAGGATTCTAGTTTCAAAAATATACAAGGAAGGGAATTGGTTTCTCAGCTTTCTGGGGAAAAGTGAGAAAACTGCAGAGTATTGCACTGATATTGCCGGAGGCACCCTTAATGGACTTGTCAGGTAGATACTTGGGGAAAATAGAAAAGTCGGGGCAGGGGAAAGAAAATAAAGCTATTTAACAGAACTGACTTCTGCATCCTTTAGGCAGGGGAAGCTTTGTACATGTTCTCTGGGAGCCCCTCAGATAAATTAAAAATCTTGCTGAAACTTGAGGAGAGACGATATAGTAGAGGAGAAAGTATGAAATGCAGCATGTACTCGCCAGGTTGAAAGAACTTTGAGCTACACAGGAGACCGTTTTGAGCACTTGCCATGTTCTGCCTTGCTTTGCACTTGAGCCCTTGGATGAGAGAGTGACAAAGCAGGTTACATGAGGAAATGAACTGATGTTCATCTACACCCTGGAGATGATATTTTGCTCTGTAGAAGTCCAGTTTTCAAAGCCGAAAGCTGTTCAGCTTTCTCTGTTGCCCCTGAACTGACTGATACTCAGCTGCTGTCGGGAAACGAAACAACAGCTGCTTCCTGGTCCCATGAAAAGTGACTGTGACTTTAATTGTGTTTCTTTCTTTGCCCCCAAATTGTTGTGTCCTTGAAAGTGCTGGTTGGAAACTGCCAACAGTTCTTCTCTGCCATTTCAGAAGGGTAGTTTTCTTATATGGACCTGGTTGCTGGAGCACAGAAAGGAGGAGATGATAGGCCAGCAGAGACAGGCAACTGGAGTTGGTCTGGATGAAGGGGACAAAAACGGTTTCTGGATGAACAAGGAATAAAGGATGCTGCCTCTCTCCTCTTGGTGTACTCTCACATTCCACAGTCACCCCTTCCCACCCCTGCCAGGCAGCAGGAAGCAATCTAGACCTCCATCCACCAGATCCTTTTGTGATCATTCCTGTTCCAAATTCCTGGAGGCTAGCCAAATGCCTTCCCATTTCCCTTTGGGGCTCTTTTTGCCACACTTGGCTATGATCCAGATATTTGGAACAGGAACAATAATGCAAGGAGCTGGGAGACAGAGGTAAGCAGTCACTATTACAGGAAACCGGACATTATTGCTGAATTACCTGTAGTAGTGATGTTTTGGGTTATTGCTTCTATATCCCTGGGCCATATTAGGAATGCCACAGATATATATGGCATTCCCAATATGGTCCCAGGAGAATTGTGGCTTTTAACCCATGTCTGGAGGCACCCAAAGTCACAAATTATGACAAGGAATCCCTGTTGGACCTTTCTAGTTATGGGCTATATTTTGTGCTTCAGGTGCCAACAGCCCAGAAACACCTAGCAAAGTTTTAGCATACCTTTAGCCTTTCTGCACTTACCTGCGAAGGAAACTCTTGAGTAAACTCCTGCACGGGTCATATGCATTGCACGGAGGTGTGTCTTAACCAGACACAGCTCTACACATGCTGGACTTCCTGCGTGTAGATGCAGAGCAGTTCTACCTACACCTATATCTATGCTCCCTGCCACAAGGCATGGCTCCATTCATACCTCTCCCTACCGGGAGAGGTTTGAACGGAGGCTGGGGAGAGGCAGAGCAAAGGCAGTTAGCACTGCACCATCCCATCGCCATAGCAACAGTGAGATGCAGGCGGATTGGTGCTCTTACCACGGTTTCCTGGTTGTCGCCATAGTGGTAGCAGTTTGCAGCTCACAAGCTTTTAGGGAAGTGCTGGGGTGGTTAAGGGTCGATCGAGTGTCCCAAAGTGCAGATGCCAGAACTATCTCCCATCTTTACTTCCTTGGGAAGCAGAAGTGCAAAATTGCCCCTTAATTGCTGCTATTAATCTGGGGCTGTCATTAATACCTGTGCCTGCAGTAGTTGCCAAGCTTGGAAATTCTGTGTTTATGTAGCCATTGAGCATACAGCAGAGGAGGGTTGTGTTAATCCCTGGTAGCGCCTCAGCCATGCTACATATAAAGTAGGGTGTAGTGACTGACAGTTTTATGCATCAGAGTTCATTTTATCAAATGCTTTATTTTTAGTTGGCATGCAAGACTGAAAATCACGCAAGCAGAAAGGGAGGAGCTTTTGGCGACTCTAAGACCAAATCCTGATACAAAAAACACAGATGTTACATTTCTGTGCTGAGCCATATAGATTCAGAGTGGGCTATACTAGGGATGCGCACGAATATTTGGACATTCAAATTCGAATCAAATGTCTATACCAGTGTTTCCCAAAGTGTGGTACGCGTACCCCCAGGGGTACGGGAAGAGTTTGGTGGGGGTACGCGTTGCACCGGAGTTTGGTGAGGATCACGTGGGAATATCCACTGCACCGTGCTTAGCTGCGCCCACAGAACAAGGAAAGAAATAGATGCGTATCGTATCGCAGCTTTTACACGGGAACTGGGGCCATCGTACATCGTATCGCAACTCATTATGGTGGGAACTTCTGCGTATCCTTCGTGCAGCTCAGGTTCAGCCATTTTTAAACTGTGGGAACATTAACAGTTGACGTTGAGCCCCGGAGCTGTTTAAACGCCGGAGAATTGCAGTGTTATCTTAACGGTCTTGTGAGGCGTGACACGGTGTGAATATACTGCACTTCGTTACAGAGACAACTTCCTTCTTTAATAGTTAGTTCCGGGTGCCTGGTATCGTGCTTTAGTAACTTCCACTGATTTTGATTATTTTTATAAAATACAATTTTTATCCCTAATGTTTTTTATGAGGGGTACTCAGCATTACGAAAATTATAGAAGGGGTACACATATGTCAAAAGCTTGGGAAACACTGGTCTGTACATTCAAATTTAACATTCAAATGAATTTTTGAATCTTTTGAATCATTTCTAGGAATTATTCGGACATTTGTATGTGCACAGATACCGACACATTACATACGTATCCGCATGCATCTTATTCCTTATCTGTACGCATTTGTATGGATACGTACGGGACGAAATTGGGATGGATGCGGGATAAAAACAGGATGTGTACAGATGCATCTGGGCACATTTGAATGTTGTCGACATCTGTATCTTCGAATATGAATCGAAAATTCATACGAATAGATTTGAATGCATTTGAATCGAATGTGAATACATTTGAATTTTAGACATTAAAATCAATTCAAATCTTCAGATATTTGGTTCGAATCGAATTGAAGCCCGAAAATTGCATTTGTGCACACCCCTAGTCTATACGGAAGAGCAGTCACTGTCTTTCTAGCGATGTTTATTTAATCCTTTTTAAAAGGCTACTGTGTTCCATAATGGAAGGAATAGCTCCATTCTCAATTGTCTAAAAGATATTTAAAATCACCATTGTGCTATGAAGAGTATCTTTCTTTTGACATTCAGACAGAAGCTGTTAACACATAAGTGTTGTTATAGTCTGGAAGGGAAGTTGATGGGAAATGGGGAATGAGAGACTTTATCATTTTAACTGATTCAGAACAAATGGAATGGGAGGCACTCTGAATCTGCTTCCTGTTATGATATAAGTGAGAAATGAACGCAGAACTTTGCACAGCTGTGGAAGGAATGGATAATGATGCTATCATTTCTCTACCCCGTTCTCAGACACCAGGCTAAAGCAGCTGGCAATAAACACCAACATAAAATATGATACAGTTAAGACGTATTATGTGACTTAACAAAACTTTAGCAATTGCTTCCGGGATGCCATTAATGATTTCTAGAAAAGGCACCAAGGAACAGCTAATGGCATGCATCAGTTAGTATTGTCTCAGTTCTTCCTTCTTCTGGACTTGAATGATTTCACACAAATGACCAAAATGTTTCAGCTGCTTGTATGGCAAATCAGAGCAAAGGATTCCTGCCCTCATCACCACTGTCCAGAAGGGCATCCTAACAGATAAGCGCGGTTGCCTCAAGAAGTGGCTAAAACCCGTAATTTTCCTGAGATTGTATTGGGAATGCCAGACAGAGCTGCCACGTTGCCAGTATAGTCCCAGGTTGATGGATAATCTGATATAGCAGTATTATGGGAAACTTGTCAACAGTGTCAAGTAGTTGTTCCCTTTATCTGGACATCTGCCGGAGCTTCCGAAATAGAATAGTTTATTCAGAAGCCAGACAAGAAAAATAAAGAAGGAAGTAGAGCGCAAGGCTGGTTCTCAAGTTATGATTTGTCTTCATTTTGGCAGTCCATGGCAGATGTCCAGGGCCCTTTCCACACAGGCTGCTGAAAAACAGATCTAAAAAGATCAGTTTTTCGGTGAACCGTTTTTTCCGAGGATCTGACCCAAATAGGGACAGATCCTTGAAGTCTCGCACGTCCACACAGGTGCAGGGCACTGGCGGCAAGGCCGGATTATGGAGCCGGATTGGGATGGGTACTCCTCCTGGCCTCACCCATTGGTGAACTGTCAAAGAGGGAGAGCACATGCTCTCCCTCTTTGACAGCTGAGCATGCACTGGGAATCCAGCTCTTCCCCTGCCGTGCATGGAAGAGTTCTGCTTCCGAAACAGTTTCAGGGGAAGGGTCAGATTAAGACCTAATTTGGGGGGTCTTGCAATAGGGTAGGATTTTGGCGACAAAACCAGTTTAAGAAACCGGTCTTGCACGCTGAAATGCGGATGCGGCTTCCTCAAAGGGTCCCTAATTGGCTTCCCTATGCAGAAGCCGGGTTCTAATCCCTCCCCAATCTGGCTCTAAATCCGTTTTTAGAGCCAGTGTGGAAAGGGCCCAGGTAAAGGGAACTTAGCCTGTGGTTGCTTTTCACATCTACTGAGGACTGGCAAGAGGCAGTTGTAAGTTGTGGGATCTTCTTTAGAATGGTGAATGGAGAAGTTTTGGTTGATCCCACCAGTTTCTTCAATTTAGATCAAATCAATTTAGCTATAATGTGAATAAGGTTATTAGGAATGTCTTTAAAAAACATTTTATTTAATTACTTACACCAAAATAAACACATAACAACATCAAAAGAAATAATACAGATTTAGGTACCTATGACCTAATCATACTAACAGATTACTTATACTATTGACCTAAAATTTCCCTGAGATCTTTTTCATGTCTGTCAGCGTATGTTGTTTTAGGCTGCATTCGTATCTGATACACATTTGTTCATATCCAATATGTACTGTATTTGTTCGTATCAGATATTCATACAAATTCATATGAATACATTTGTATCGAGTGGAATTTTACCACATTCAAAAGGGTCTATTTGTACAAATACAAATTTTCTAACATTTGATTCATTATGAATCGGATGTCAAAAAACTCATTCGTGCACATCCCTAATGCCCAGCTCTTGGTTGACCTCCTGGGCACCTCCGTGCAGTTTTCTTGATAGAGATAGAGAAGTGGTTTGCCATCCCTTACTTCTGGGAAGAGGCCATGGACAGAACCAGCCATCCTTTGCTTTCCAGGCTGTCTGCTCTGTCACTGAGCTACAGCCACTCCCAGTGCACATTTACGGACACCTAAAAAGTGTCACGCATCTCTCAATGCAGAGGTACTATGTACCTATTACCTACAACAGCGTCAACTCAGATGGTCCAGACAACTTTAATTCATTTGGCTAAGGTGAATTGGTGCTATGCTCATCCTTAATAAACATATATACCTCACTCATGCGGTCAGATAGTAAGGCCATTCTTAGTAGTGGTGTGGCAACGCTGGAGGGAGTAAAGTAAAGGCACTTTTAAAAAAAATGCTTGGTGTAAAACATCATGAATCCTCATCAGTTTCCCTTAATCCAGTTTCCCTAAACCGAAATAACAGAACCTGATGCAAACGCAAATTTGCCTGATCCCATTACTTTCAGCCAGAATCACGTTCAATCCAGATTCTGAGGATGTACGTGACTCAAGGGGGGACTCCAGTGGCTACTTTTTAAAAAAATGCTTTTTGGGGCTGCCCTGTCCTCTTCTTCCTGGTGTGAACGCGCCACCCATAAGAGACCCCTTCACGGAGCCTAGCTGGGTGGCTCAGTGGCTGCCGCTTGCCTGGATGGAGGAAAAACGGCAGCGAGCAGCCAGCAATTCTTTCCCCTCCTCTCCTCATTGCTCAGGGCACGCAGCAGCAGCAGCAGCAACTCAAGCCCCCTTCGCCCATCACTGTCACAGTCTTTAAACACACATCTCCCCAAACCTGCAGCTGCTTTTCTTTTCCCTTTTTTAAAGGTCAGAACTTTCAAAATGGCAAGATCGTTATCAGGTGTGAAGTGCTTGGATTGCTACAGTGTAGCAGCTGCTGCTTTAAGGGGTGGATTTTACAGCTTGCTTTGGAAGCAAGCTATTGGGGGAGGGAAACTCTCATCCCTTAACACGGAAGGGTTCCCACAGTAAAAAATGTAAAACGTTTCAAGCGCACGAACCGGAGTGAGACCTGTTGAAATCAGGATTAACATTTACAATGCTTTGGGGTGATTTAACATGTGGAAAGCGTGTTAAGCCAACCTGATAGGTCTGCGAGGATTGAAAACATTTTGAAACCAAAATAAGGTTGTAATGGGGATGCGGCCATAGAGAGAACAGCAGAATGTAAAACATTGGGATTTGGAATAAAAAAAAGCACCAAATGATAACTTGCTTTTACATTATATATTTGATCGTAAGGAGACAGTATCAAACTATTGCCTATTACCATGAAAATAAGGACTTGCAAGCAAGTTACTGTGATAATGATCTAGTTTTTAAACGATTTCTAGGTAGACTTTGTTTCAGAATGAAGACGTATAAGAAAAGAAGATTAATCTTTCATTTCTCAAGTGCAGAAACCCCATGCTGGTAGGAAATTATTGTGGGCTGTGAGAAGTTTCAACCAGCACTGTGTTTGCTATCTTGTAATGTATTGCTTCTATTGTTTCATTCTGTTTGTGCTTTTCCAATCTGTTTCCATGGTGGTGTTTTCAAATTTTATCTTAAAAATAACTGTTCTGTACAACAGTCGCAGCTTTACAGGAAAGAAGTGTCAAGTGTCTGAGTTTTGCAAAATTGTTTTCATTTTTGAGGTTTATGTGTTCTTATTTTAGCAGTAAACCATGCAGTGGGTTAATTTATTTATTCTGTGGGGGAAAGAGGATATAATAACTTTATGAGCAGGCATCAGAACTGTATCAAAATAAATAAAAACAGACTCAGCAAGGTTTTTCAAGAAACACAAATGCAATGGAGAGTGGCTCTGGTAAAAATAAAACATGGTACTTTTTCCGATCCTGTTTTTGGAAGACACTTTTTTTTCTTGGACAGTTGTGATATAGTCAGACAAACAGACTGCTCAGGAAACAGCTAAATTTCATCTTCTCTCTGTAATCTTACAGAGCTATAAATATCATTGTAGTTGATAAGGAGAACAGTTTTTTTCCCCCAGTGAAAAATGGGAGGTGAGAGTTGTTGCACTCATATTAAACTTTAGGAAAATAATTCAGAATGTGGTATGCATAGTTTTATTCTGTTTTTAAAATCTTTAAATTTTAAAGACGGTCCATTTAAGAGCCCAGTGAAATTCCAGGGAAAGGTAAAAAAGCAAGGTCTCAAAAGCAAGATAGCTTTTTTTTTGCCAGTTAGAGAAAAATAATAAGGGAAATATCTTAATGAAAAGCCATATCTCACAAAATGGCCTGCACAATTTCTAGTTCCCTTAGGCTCCTCATTAAATTGGATGAACTTCCCCTATTGGCTTTCTTCCAGATACTCTGTGCTAATTTTTTCTGTTAAATGGATCTTTACAATGCATTCTAAAGATATGCTTGCTGGGGCTGATGGGAGTTGTAGTCTGAAAACATCTGGAGGATGCATGTTAAAGGGTCAATTAGGATACACTGAAAGCCATTTTATGGCACCAGAAAGTACAGAGGAATTACGTTTCAGGTCCCAGTATTTCACATGCCCAAGGAGCTTAAGTATACCTGAATCTGTGATGGACTGCAGTCAGTTCTTGAATTATTCCATCAGTCACGGAATAAGAGGACAGGACTTGTCCTGGATTACTAACTGGCTAAAGATCAGGAAACAGGAATGATAGTAAATAAATGGACAATTCTCTGAGGTAAAAAGTGGGGTCCCACAAAATACAGTATTGGGGCCTGTACTTTTTAATTTATTCACAAATGAGCTAGAAATAGGACAGCAAAGTTTGCCGATGACAAAAATTATTAAGGCCAGTAAAAACTGAAAGGGATTGGGAATCACTCTATAGAGAGACCTCTTGGTATTGGGTGAGTGATCAACTACCTTAGTAAATGCAAAGTGATGCACCCCAATTGCACCTATATATTGAACTCCAATTGCACCTATATATTGAACCCCAATTGCACCTATATTATGATGCAGGCAGAGCTTTTTCTGACATGCTTTGAGGTTCTGATGGACAGCTCAGTGATGGTTCTGTCCCAGGGTGTTTTTCCACCGTGCTCCTTAGATCCACATCTAAGAAGATCCGGATCTAAGGAATGGGTACATTCCTTAATCCAGACCTAGTAGATCCAGATTAAGGGAAGCACCCAATGTGTTTCCACGGGAGGTGTAGCACCCATTAGCAATGGGTGCTAACCTCCCTGCCGTGGAAACACCTTTGCACCCATGTGGGGAATCCAGATTGACCCCCAAGGGGTCTGTCCGTCACCCCAGGTGTTTCGGGAGATGGGGGTGCACTCTTTGAAGTCCCTCTGAAGAGACCGACCCAGACTTCGAAGCCGCTCCATAGTCCCTTTGGAACGTCTCCAAAGTCAGCGATGTCAGTGGGAAATCGGTCCGGAGCACCTCCGAAGTCTGCACTGATCTTCAGAGAGACCGGCGGCAAGACTCTGAAGTCTTTGCCGGTCGCTTCGGAGGGATTTCGGAGGGAAGTCCGTGCGGTCTGCGCTAATAGCAAACGGACCTCACTGACAGCTCCGGAGCCTCTCCGAAGTGTTTGCCAATCTCGTCAGAGTAACTTCAGAGTCATTTCAGAATGATTCCAAAATGACTCCGAAATCACTTCAAAGCTGGGATTTCGGGGCTCCCCCCCATGGGTGCATCCCCTCCCCCTAGCTTCCTCTAGACCCCATTGCCTGTTTCTCATGGAAACATCTCCCTTTAATTCGGATTTTCTGGCTGAAGACCCCATTGTAGACCCCATTAATGGGTCTACAGAAAATCCGGATTAAAGGCTGAGATGTACCCATATGATCCGGATTTCCCCAGTGGTGGTGGAAACAAATGTGTCCCAAATGGGTGCCGTGGTGGAAATGGGGTCATCAGGCTCATGCCCAGATGGGTCTTTAATGGGTGCAAAAATGGGTACTTTCTGACAATGGAAAAACACCCCCAGTGTGCAGCAGCATTAAAAAAAAAGCACATTCAGTACTAGGAATGAATAAAAAATAAATCATGCGTGATGTGGAAAAGGTGGATAGAGAAAATTTTCTGAGAGCTGGTGACTGGCCTGAGGTTACCCAGTGAACATTGGTGACCCCAGTGTGTGTGTGTGTGTGTGTGTGTGTGTGTGTGTGTGTGTGTGTGTGTGTTAAATCGAGTATCTCTACTCATTATGCTTCACTGCTCTTTAGGGCTGCTATACACAGCAGGGATGGTGACCGGGGCACTGCTGAAATCCAGCCTTGCTATCAGCACAGGACCATGAATGGAACGGGAGGTAATTAATTGGTAGCTCTTGGGGAGGGGGAATAATTTCACAGAATGGCTCTGTCCTCTGTGAGCGCCAGTTCTCAGCTAAGCCAATCACTTGACCTTACCCAGCACAAGGGACGCATTCATGAGTAGTGTGTTCATTTACGGAAAAGGTTTTTTTAGAAACTTGACAAACACGTCTTCAGTTTGGGAAAGAGTCAGATGGGCTTTGACCTCCCACTGCAAAAAGGAATGGCTTTTTTGGCTACTTGACTTGGTTAATTGGAGAAGTTCAGATTTTTGCTCGGTTTTCCTGTGCCTCTCCCCTTACTCTGTCAGGACTCTGCCAATATCCATTTGGGATCAAAAGAGGGTGAATGGCACACAAAACTAATGTTTGGCTTCCTTGCTGGAGCGGCTTCCTACATTCTGTTGTCCTGAGGCAATTACTTCCAATAGTCAGAATATTGTAGAAAGGTGCTTTTTGAGGCTGTGATTTATATCTTTAATTGTGCATACACCTTGCAGCACATTTAACCAGACGTATGATCATATTCACATCTTAATGCTCTTCCCTGCGACTTTTCTGACAACCAGTTACTGGACATAGTGCTCCACAAACATGCCATTTCTTAAAGAAGAGGAGAAGAAGAGGAAGAGGAAGAATTGGCTTTTTTACCCTGCTTTTCTCACCCATTTAAGGGGACGCAAAGTGGCTGACAAATTCTATTCTTCTCCCCACAACAGGCACCCTGTGAGGTAGGTGGGTCTGTGAGCACTCAGAAACAGAGCTGTGACTAGCCCAAGGTCACCCACTGGCTTCATGGAGTAGTGCGGAATCAAACCCAGGAATTCCTAGATAGGAGTCTGGCTCTCTAACCACTAGACCAAACTGGCTCACAGAAAGTGCCTCCCTGAGAGCAGAGCAAAGTGTAGTAAAGGATTTGCAGGTGTCTGGCAAGTTGGAAAGGAGAATAATTTCTGCTACCAACCTTCCAAGGTGAGACAGGAGGGTTTGTTTCTCTTAGCTGTATTCTTCCTTTGT
This sequence comes from Aspidoscelis tigris stejnegeri, assembly GCA_023333525.1. NCBI lineage: Eukaryota > Metazoa > Chordata > Lepidosauria > Squamata > Teiidae > Aspidoscelis > Aspidoscelis tigris. The sequence continues at coordinate 101,642,383 of JALMGA010000002.1, forward strand.
TCTCTCATTTATCCCAGATGGTTAAAAAAATAAAAGAAGCATTCTTGCACCCCCCCATCTTTAAAATGAACAATCTCATTCAGGCTGGAGCAGCTGTTTCAGTTTGTTCAAAACCAAAACATCTGCATGCAGGATTTGAGATTGACTCTATGGCCCGGTTCCCATTACAAGCTTAAAACGGTTTTCTTAAACTGAAATAATAGAACCGGATGCTAACACGAATTTGCCTGACCCCATTACGTTCAACTTAATCGCGTTCGATCCGGATTCTGAGGATCGTACGTGGCGTACGTGACTCAAGGGGGGACTCAAGATTCCCTTTCCCAAAATATATTATTTAGCTAAACATGCGACTCCATGGATCTCTGTCGGTTTAGCACTTTTGGGGATGACATTGCCGACTGCTCCTTAGCCTTGTTTGCAGCACAGCTAATCAGACCACATCTCTTAAAAGTTGCTCTTTTAAATTTAAAAATATGACCGACAGAGCCCAGGCGGATGACACACTAACCCAGCAGCCAGGGCGACTGTCTGGGAGGGCAGCGCAGGGGCACAAGCAGTCTCCCTTTGCCTTGCTCTGGCGGGACTCCTTTGGTCGTCCCTCTCGGGAGCGCTGAGGCCCGAGAGGAGCAGGAAATGGTCAGGAGAAGATCAGCTGGGTGGGCAGGTGGCCGCTCTGCTGTCTGCGCGTCTCCTTAGCGCTTCGCTCCACGCACCGCCTTCTCTCTTTTCCTCCTGACGCCTCAGAGTCCATCACCCCGCTCCATTTCCCATTGTACTTCGGGTTGCTGTGGATGCCCTTGGGGTCCCTCTTTCCCGGCCGGTGGGGCGCCTCCCTCCCAACCCCCCAGTTCACCTTGATACGGAGGTAAATGGTCCTCAGGAGACAGAGAGAGACCACTGCTCGGCAGGGCGCTCCCTCCGTTTCCCAAACAGAAAAGGGGACAGTTTCCCTTTCCCCTTCGCCCGCTCACCTCCACAGCCACAGCCTTAAACATTCACACATCTCCCAAAACTTGCAGCTCCTTTCCTTCCTTTTCCCTTTCTAAAGGTCAGAACTAAGAGCCAGAATTGCACAGAATAGCAACATTGCTATCAGGTGTGAAGTGGGTGGATTGCTACAGTCACTGCTGCTGTTCGGGGGGGTGGGGTGGATTTTTACAGTGAAATCACTATCTTTGGAAGCAAGCTATTGGGGGAGGGAAAGCCTAAACACGCATTCTCATCCCTTAAAATGGTACTGTTCCCACAGTGAGAAATGTAAAACGTTTCAAATGCACAAACCGGAGCGAGACTTGTTGAAATGACCTATATCTTAAAACTGCAGGGTTTCTATAGACTGAAAGAGTAGAATCCAGGAAGAGCAGCAAGAAAATCTGCTGGCCCAATAGCTTTTGTGCAGCAAGAAGAGAACAGAAACAAGGCTTGAAGAATATCCTTTGTTTATTTATCTAGGTGTAGAGAGATGCCTGTCTTCCAGGCTAGGAGTACTCCCCAAAATCTTTCATCAGGGAAGCCAGTGTGTCATTATTTTCCCACTGGCCCCATGGGCTGTGATGGACATATTTTAGATGGTGGATTTGCCTGGGCCTTAAAACCTATTTTTCCTATGACTCACTGGATGGTAAGAACACCAGTAGAAACATTGGGAGGACCTACAGAGAAGCTCTTAGCAGTGGACTAACCAGATAGCTGCCAGGAATCGCTATAAAAGAAGGCACAAGTAGCATTCTTCAAAATAATGTCCTGCTTAGAACATAAGAACATAAGAGAGGCCCTGCTGGATCAGGCCACAGCCCATCTAGTCCAGCATGCTTAGTGGTGCTTGGAGGTGGTTGAGGCATTACTGCTAGCTATGAAGCTCACCACTAAAGGCAATCTGTTGGACTGGACCGCCTGATATGAGTTGTAGTAACAGAAATTCTTGTTCTTGGAAAGCCCCCGTTTGTTGCACTCTCTGTTCACAGTGCTCCAGAGTATGCTTAAGGTGGGATGTTGACTGGAGCAGATTGTCTCTTTTGAGTCACTTTTTTTTTCCTACTGCGTTCAGATGCACCCTGAAAAGTGAATCCAATTTTGCCATTTCACATGCATTTTTCATTTTAAAAATACTATCATTACTGTATTTATTTGCCCTTTTATTCCAACCTGTACCAGAGGATGTAAACAAGATGCATTCATGTTTCTTACACCATCGGATCACAATATATTTTTTAAAATAGTATTCTTTGGAAGTGGACTTTCTGTGCATGTGACATAGCCTCTTTCCCAGTATGGAGACAGCTGAGCAAAATAAAGGACAATCTTTTGGCTTATTTGGCAACTGATGGTGATACCCTCACTGCTGCTTGAAGTGATTTGGAAAATTCTCTGAATTATTGGCTACAATCCTTTCACAATCCTTATTGTTCACAATCACAGACTGAGTTTGCACTTAGGCCTCTAGTATACAATTAGGGCATACTAGAGCTGGCCTAATTGCAAACCAGAGGCCTGAGTGCGAATTCAGCCACAGTCTCTTCTATACAATGTACAAAAGGCAAATGTTGGGTCTCTGTGAGTCAACAATTAATCTTTTAGTTTATTGTTTGCTTGCATTTCTATCCTGCCATATACTCGGTCCCAGGATGGATCGCAATAAAACAGATCTAAATCATAATTGAAAGTGAATTAATAAAGCTTGGAAAGAGCAAAGGATAATTATATAAAATATAAACAAGTTAATCAAGTTAATGTCTTAGAAGACACAGTTTGCAGTACAGGAATTTCCCCCTTTCCCTATAAGAAGCAAAACATTGACCACGACTATATGATATTAATAGATACATGTATGAAAGAGGGCTTTTCTTTATACGTTTCTATAGCTTAGTAGCATTTTTAAGCACTGTAAACAGAAAATGATAAAAATGCTTGTTTTTTTCACCTTCACATTGGAAAAGAGGGTCGAGCTTCCCACAGTGTTGCAACTGCCGCCACATTACAACAGCAGCAGTTCTATAAATATCCTTTCTGTCTGATGGGCGTCTGAATCTAAATTCAAAATTAGTTGAAAACCCAGACTAGAAATAGCAACTAGTTGGCTCTTTTCCCCCTTTCCCATGCCACGCCATCCTGTTCACAGCTTTTAAAGGTAATCCTGCCATTATCTGGGAGAAGAAATAAATAATGAGACGTCCACATGACAGGAGTGTCCAAGCTGAGGGGAAAATAAGAGTTAAAAAAGCAAGAGCAGGCTTCACTCAGAGGGACAAAGGGTGATGGTTTTATGCACTGACTTGTGCTGCTGGGAAAGAAAGTGCCCTTGGAAATGGGCTGGAGAGCAGAAAACAAGCTAATTTTGCTTTTTCCCATCAACCAGGGCACCGAGGGCCATCGGGGTTTGCACGCTCTGTCTGCCAAGAAAAATACCACAGCACATTGTCAGGGGGAAAGCTAATCTGGCTTCATCCTCCTGTTAGAGAAAAAGCAGCTGAAATGATTTGGTTCTTCTTCTCTTTGACAGAAAGAGTATTTAGCGGCAACTGTGGTTGTCATGTGGGTGTATTGCTAAAGGCATAGCATGTGAGTCCATCCATAGGGGCGATCTGCTAGGCGATAGGAGGCAGCCAGTGCTGATCCCGCTCTCGGTACCGTACCAAATTGGCATGCGGACGCCCCCTAAGTGAGTGTGTGTGAGAAAGAGGGAGACCAGCTATTCTTGTCAGCTGCCCTTGAAACTGTAGAGTATATACTGGGGCCATGGTCATACCTTCACATTAATCCATCTTTTCAAAAATATGTATTTTATTTTCTATAAGTGAATAGTGAACAACAATCACCTACACAAACCATACAAATCATAAAGAACATACAAACAAAACAAAATAAAAAACACCCTTATCTAAGTGTCCCCTTCTACTTGGTTACCTGTACCCTATTTTTTTTTAAAGGAAATCTTAATTTAGGGCATTAAACACCATCCTTATGTTAGCCATCTGTTTAGAAATACCTTTTCAGCCGAATCTAGGAAAAATCTCGGATTCAGTTCTTCAATGCACAGGTTCCAGATCTGAATTGGTATTCATTCATCGTAAGTTTCCACACTGTTCTATACCATTCACCTTCAGTCAGATCCAAAGCATATTTCTAGTTATGCACTATACACTGTTGTATTCAAACAGATCCCCTTTGAATGTGGTAGGATTCAAATTCAATATGAATTCACTATGAATGTTCAATACAAATTGCATATGAACCTCTTTTGAATCACATATGAATCCCATACATATCCACTCTGAACACGTCAAATCCACCCTGAATCCACTTTGAATCTGCTCTCAGTCCACTTGCAGATTTGACTGGGACAGCAGCTTTCTCACCTCCCCAGGTTCACGAATGTAGCAAATATTCATATGAATGTTCCAAAGAATTTGAATCAAATTCGAATGTCAATCTTTAAATGTGCCAAATTTTGATTCGAATTCAAATGTCCGAATTCGTATGAATTTTGAATGTTACGAATATTCATGCACATCCCTACTACCTTGTGTTGGAAAAGTCATCTCTCTACCAAGCAAGCTATTGTCAAGGCTATTTCCACATTTGCATAATTCTAGCCTCCTGTTCACGAAGTTGGCAGACCTGTGCTTCAGGTGACATTGGTTTCCAACAGCTTTGCCCACCAAAGCAAGGATGGGAATTAAGAGAAGCCTGGAGGACTTCAGACTAGGAAAACCTAGCCAAGAGAATGTGGGAGAAGTTTAGTATTTGTATTTTCATCTACATTGTACCCAAAGAACTTGAGATCTTTGCACCGATGCTAGAAAACGTACACAAAAGGCTAATGCCATCATAGCAACCAGCCTGAATAGCTTTAAGAAAGCATTACATTCATGGAGGACAGGTGTATTAATGACTATCGGAATGGATGCCTAGACACCATTTTGGGGTTGGAGGGTCAGGCAGGATGCCTCTAAAGGCCTTTTGCAGGGAGTCCTGAGCAGATTAAAGGTTCTGCCTTTGTCTTCTGCTTGAGAATGCCCAGAAACAACTGGTGGACCATTGCGCAAGACAGAATTGTGGACAAGTCAGCCTGTGGCCCGATCCAAAAGGCTCCTCTTATGCTATTATGTAAGATTTTGGAGCACAGGTAACAGTACAAGTGTTGGAGGGCAGAATTCTATATAGCACAAGGCCCAGACTTTAACTTCTGAGCTAGCTTTATACTGCTAACCTTATTGCCCATCAGTCCCCATTTCTCCACTCCCCAAAACATCTGGAGGGAAGTTCAGGCTCCCTGGGTAAGCCACCAAAAGGTCAGTGTGGGAGGAGCAACTCTGAAGTCACTACCTTGCAGGACTGGTGAATTCCGTTGCTTTTCCATGGCCATCAATACAGACTGCAGCAAGCGAAGAGGCTGCTAGAGTTTTGCACAGAAGCCACGGTTGCCCTCCATGTGCAAGCAGCACAGATGCTTCGAAACATCACAGCAGGATGGCGTGCTGGTCAGCTGTGACCACACTATAACAATGGAGGTGCCGCCCTCAGACAAAATGGAGTTAGGTCCTGAAATGTTGTGGTACCTACAGCGTTCGTGCTATATTCTGGCGAACTCATAATTCCGATAGCTGTTAAGCCACAGTTATCAACACCATTGAATATGAGTCCTGTAGATGTTCTAAATGAGGCTGTGAGTGAAACTGCAATGGCTGAGGAAGAAACAATCTTGCCTTGTGACTCAAACATATCCAGACATTAGCCAACTTGTTTAAACTAAGGATAAATAGCTCCATTAGGAGAAAGCCAGACATGTATGCAGAACTGGAAAAAAGGGACTGATGCTTGTTTAGGAAATACTTTCACCTTTTAGGTCACTCTAACTTCCAGTGGGAACAGAAGCAAAAACATACACAGAGCTTTTTCCTGTGCTGCCTGCTTGTACTCATTTCAACCCTTCTGACTTTACGGTAACTGAATACGGGATTCTGCGTGTGTTTTCTTTCCCTCATTCTTTCATTACCTCCACTTCCAAAGCTCTGTCTTTCCTTCTGCAATCTACCTGCTCAAATGAGATTCTTTCAGAACTTCATCTCCAGAAACAGTATTTGGTTTTCAGAAGCCTAAAAATAAGTTGCCCCAGAGAGATGACTTCACTCAGGTTCTTTAGGCAGTGCCATGAAACATTTCTGCAGCCCTAAAGATCACAGTAGGAATTTCAATGTTTGTTAAATTCTCACTGATGTCTACAATGGAGCAAGAGATCATAAATAAAATGGTGTTGAAAGACCAGGCCAAACTGGCTGAACTCTAGGAGAGGGCATGAATGCAATTTTCTGGATTCGATTTGAATCGAATATCCAAATATTCAAATTGGTTAGAATGTTTAAAATTTGAATGTATTCACATTCAAATTGAATACATTCTGATCTATTTGTACGAATTTTCAATTTGTTTTTGAAGATACGAATGTCGACAACATACGAATGTATCCATAGAGATCCTGTTTTTATCTGTATGCACCCCATTTTTGTCTCGTACGTATCCATACAAATCCATACGGATATGAATAAGATGCATACAGATATGTATGTAATGCGTACGTATCGGTTTGAAAGATTCAAAAATTCATTCAAATTATACATTTGAATGTATAGACATTTGATTCAAATTTGAATGTCCAAATTCAATTGAATTTTGAATGTTTTAAATATCTGTGCACATCCCTAGCCTGAACTCCGTATCAACCCCTATTGTGTTGACATGGTCCACTCCTGGAAATGTATGGAATTTGTAGGCTTTCTGAATGCTTTGGGGGAATTTTCAGAAGCCAGTAATACTGTCAAGGCTCTCATAGACCTATGGAACAACAGGTTGTTCACACAGTCGCTTCTGAGTGCCCTCTCCAACAATGTGGAGTTTGAGGCGTTCTTGGGGATGAAACAGGCCAGGAGATGGTTGGCCAGTGGTGTGCTACTCATCATGAAGAAGACTGGACATAGAGAAGAACACATAACCATGTCTATTGCATGGGCTTATTTTGTAGGCTCTACTACACCCTTAGTTAACCAATGAGCAGAACTTTCTACAGTGGCAAAGAAGCTGCTGGCATCTGCCCCATCAAACTCCATATTGAAGTTCTCCAAAGCCTGCTGCAATTGGTTTGTAAAGTACATTAAGGACAAATTGCTCATCTTTGTGCCCACTTGAAGGCACCAAGAAGTGTCTGGGAGGACTGTGCTACCTGGCAGGGTTGTCCTGAAGATGGCCTGGATGGGGGCTGTTTTTCTGCTCCCCCATGGTGTCTGCAGACAGACAGCCCCCAGGGCCAGGAAGGCACCAGGTCGAGGGGCATCCAAATGGTCTCCCCAAGGTCATCTGCCAAGATGACCCATCACCATCCCAATCTGTCTCTCCTCCCCCTTTTACCCCTATGCATCAAAACTGCCAATAAAAAAGAAAAACAGATGTGTCTAGGGAGGGCTGCCATACCTGGCAGGGTTGTCATAAAGATGAGCTGGATGGGGGCTCTTTTCCTGTGCACCCTGGCAGATGAATCCAATGCAGATCTCTTCAGTAAGAACATTCAAGCTCAGAGAAGAGTGAACTTCAAGCTCAGAGGAGAAGCACTCTGTCACCTTCCTCTGGGTGAAAAGGTATCTCTTTCCAAATTTTGTCGCATTCACTAGGTGTTCAATCAATGAAGAACAAGCATGGAACATAGGTTGCATTTCTATTACACAGCAAAGGGGTCTTCACCAGGGTCTCAGAGCTCCCACCTCCATAGCTGTAACTTTAACATGCCTTACTGCATAATGGAAACAGGCACAGGTGAGGGTATGAAGAGGGAAATGGCAATAAGGAAAAGCAATGCATTTAGGTTAAACCAAGGGTGTGTTCCCACTCAGGATATAATTGGCATTGAAACCATTTTGACTTTGACTTTTTGAAGTTCCCACTGTTTTTAAAGAATCCATACCTGATGTAGTAACTGCAAAAGTTTGCACAGGTTTTCCCCTGGCTTCAGCCTTCCATTTCTCAAGCCTCAGAGTAAAAAGAATCTTCCTGCTCCCATAGCTTGCAGTACACACCCAGCACCAGCAGGGTGCTGGACTCTTAGCCTTGGGGCATAATGGCTCCCCGGCCGCATGGCATCTGTCTTCTCTTCCTGTTTGAGGATCCCCCCCCGCCTCCCGCCACGGGATATGACATCAGAAGGACTTCTGACCTGCTCAGCTGACACAGCTCCACCTATCGCCTCCCTGGATTTTCTCCTGAGGTCACTTCCTTCCCTGCCCCTCTGTGGCGGGTTATTTAAAGCTCTGCACAGAAATAAATCTCTCTCTTTTCCAGCTCATCTCATCTCCTGCCTAACTTCTTTCCCCTGTGCTCTCTTCCTTTGACTCACCATAGGAGCACATGGTGATCTCTTATAGGCATGCCGGTGGCTTATAAGGGAATACTTTCATAACACCCGGTGATCGTACCAGTAACTACTGGTACCAAGTATCGTTGCAGCCCCGTGGGTTGTAACCATGGATCACTGTGGTTCTCAGGATTGCAGCCACGATCGAGGTAGCCATCAGTTCTCCCCCTCAGGTTTCCCAGAGCCAAGGATTCAGGTGGCAAAGCCGGATTGCAACAACCTTTTGAGGAGGAAAGCTCTGGAAAAGGAGATTATCTGTATGCAAATTATATATCAGCTTTCACTCTGGTTTTGAAGTTTAGATTGTTTTATTTTTCCTCAATGGGAAGGGAAAAAGTGGAGATTTGGGGAGGAAATGTACTTTGAGGGGTGTTCTCCCTTTCCTCTTATCCAATCATAAGGGTTGACGTTCTGACTCTCCCCACTTCTTGCTCCGCTCTCTGCCATACACACTGCTCAAAAAACCTCCATTCAAAAAATAAAGGAAGGGAGACAAGGGTTTCTTGAGAAGGGCGTGTGAAGGTGAGGTGATTTGCCAAGCTCAGCAGATCTTCCATGTCCTCCCCTCTGGCACACACACTTGTCTGAAGAGAAGAGAGAGACGGTGTTTCCGCATATGGCCAAAAAACGATATAAACACACATTAGACACACATTAGACACACATGTAAACTTACCTTCCACTCTGGAAGCCGGATTGAGGTGGCCGCTTCCGCACATCGGCAGGCAAGACCTGTTTTTAATTGGGTCTTGTCGCCGAAAGATCTGGCCTTCGGGAAGACCTAAAAATTGGGTCTTCATCCAGCCCTTCACCTTAATCTGTTTCGGAAGCAGGACGCTTCTGCACACGGAGAGGCAAAGGTTGGATGTCTCAGTGGCCGCCATTTTGGGGAGGGCAGAAGCAAGCTGGTTTGCCTCCTTCTGCTCTCCCCGGCATGCTGCGTGCCGCCGGAAACACGCAGTGACTGGCAGTTCCACGCTCTAGTCCCGCGGCTCCGGGGGTGGTATTGGCAGCGCGGAATCTGTCTGCCTTTGGCCCTGGTTACTGCGGCTTCCGCACAGCACCCGGGCGATCCGGCCACCTGATCCGGCCTTGTCGCAGCCACTCTGTGCATGTGTGGACATGCGGGGCCTCCGAGGATCTGTCCCTATTTGGGACAGATCCTCGGAATAACAGATGGCTGAAAAACGGACCTTTTTAGATCTGTTTTTTGTTGGCAGGTGTGGAAGCACCCAGAGAGAGAAAGCAGCCTGAAGGGAGGGAGTGCTTAACATATATCCTGCTGAAATAACTTTCTCTGCTGAAGCCCCTGAAGTCCAGGGTTGTCGTAAAATAATTACTTCCTCTTTGCTTGTGTGTGTGAGAGTGTGTGGGGGGGAGAAGTTCTGAACAATTGCAGAGAAAGTGTTTTCCCTCCATGCTGCTTTCTCTCTCCCTCTCTCTTTTCCCATCCCTCCTTCTTTCAGACAAGTATGTGCATGCATGGGGAGTGGGTACTGCTGTGGGGAGGAGGGTCCCCCCCCATGCCTAGCACAGGGCAATGAAGAGTGGGAATGGGGAAGTCTGTTTCGAGTCCGTATTATAAGGGAACAGTGAGAACACCCAGGAATCAGTTCTCACTGCTGATTTAAAAAAAATCACCCCAATTAAAATTGGATTAAACAGCTGTGAATGTGGCCTCAAACCTTAATTAGCTCAGGTCCCCCACTCACACTTGTGCGTTTATTGAGGATTTAAAATATGTTCTATTTGTGAAAGAAAAATTGAGCTGGGGGAATGCCCTTCCCCACTTAGAACTAACAGAACTCCACAGTAGTTCAACTAATAAATGATTCTCTGTTGACACTCACAGGCTGCTGGATAGCTTCTCAGACCAAAGGAATATGTGGAGAACAGAGTGAAGCCAAGGGAATAAGGAGACCAAGTCCCCAACTAAATAGATACAGGTAGCCTTGAAATGGCGTGGTTTTCCTTCATCCTGTATAACTTGAAATGCTATGTTTGTTCCCAAGGAAGCATTTTGAGGCTGGATAGTGGGAGCAGGAACTGCAGTTGAACAAAGTTATATCTGCAGGCATGTCCCACCACTTCCTATCTGCTCCCAAGTAGTAGTGGCAATGGCAGTGTGAGATGGTCTTCAGCGAGGAACTCTGAGGGAAAGGGTTCATTAATGTAGGGCAAGAGAAGAAGGCACAGAAGGGATTGCTGCCAACAGCAATGACTTTGGAGGAAGCTCCAAAACTGATCTGCAAAAAGTTATTTGGGGCACAAAAAGCCATTTCAGGGCACAGGGCAGTCTAAACCTGCGTCTTCTGCCAGAGACTGCTCCTTACTACATTAAACAGGCTTCAAAAGAGTTCTTTTCACTGATCTGGTACATTTTGGGCTCTCCATCTGTGTATTGTTTGGCATACTAGACTAAACAGAGCTCCAAAGCCTATATTTTGCCAGGAATCCGTTCCTGGAAAGAATTGTAGAAGAGTGGCCTCTAATGTCCAATATGGTGAATACCAGGCAAAAAATAATAATAATAAACTCCCTCATAGGGATGTGCATGAATGAAAATTATCTGTTTAGTTCACCGTTGAGCCAAAAATCAATTTGTTTGGTCCGGAATGCATTTAAATCAAACAAATGGCTGTTCACATTAGCTGTTGAACTTAATCAAAAATAAAAAAAAATACAGTTTTTTTCCATAGAAAAACCCCTTTCAAGAGCAAAAACACAGTAAACACAAACTGTTGTATTGAATAGCTTGTGTCTATGAAGGAGGGACTGGTCTGAGTCACTCGAATTTCTGGATATGCAAATCATTGCCTATCCAGTTTGGTGTGAACATCCATGAATTTGAGCTGACCAACTGAATTTTCAAATGTGAATCGAACTTTGCACATCTCTATTCCTTTGAGAGATTTTTTTTCCACACAATACTGAGTAGTCTGAAAGAACGAGGAGCAGGAGATTTGCCACGTGTTCCTTATTTCAGGACAAGTGTTCTTATTTTGCTGTGAGGCCTGCACTTCATTTAACTGCCTGCCTGCAGTAAATAAAGCATATGTTCATGAGGCAAATTTCCAGGCTGGACGTGAGGGATATAATAATTCCAAGACAAGCCTGTTACAAAGATATACAAGTATAAAAGCATGAGGAATCGTGTGATGCTTCTAGAATTTGGTACAGGGTTTCCTGGAAATACTAAAGCAAACAGAAAAAATATTCCTTCCTCAAATTTACATGCACAGGAAAGATCTGATCAGTTCCTGCCATTTACACAACTTATCTTGAACCTCAGTGGGAGACCATCAGCATCTAGACAGCCTTTTGTTGCCAGGATGCTCAGGGCTGAAATGTCAATGTATCTTAAGTGCCAGCTTTTATGACAAATTTGGCTCACTCAAGCAGCATACCAGGTCAAGAGTTCAGCTACTGGGACCTCTTGAGGCCATCTAGTCCTCCCCCTTCCCTTTTCCTGGGTAATTCAAATTTTCCCACCTCTACCCTGATGGGTCTGCCCCTGCTCTCAAGGAGGAATCCACCCCTAAGACAGAATATAAGTAGCTGCCAAAGCCCCAACCTTTGTGGTCTTTTTCCCTGAGGAGAGCCATCACTCCCACTCACCTCCACTACTGCTGAAATCACTAAAGATTGGATCCATTGTCTAACCACACTGAAGTCAATCTACACTGGCTGAAATCACTAGGCAATCCTGCCCTGCTAACAGAACCCGTTGTTTCCTCTCTCGACAAGCCATAGCTAGGCCTCTTGCTCCTAATAGCTATCTGTCTCAGCTGGATAGCTCTGAACTTGCACTCCTCCAACCCTGCATAAAATCCCTCTTCTGCCCTGGAGAACCTGCTCCTGCCTTCGCTCCCTGGCTCCACCTTGATCCACACTGCCAGATTCCTCCTGCAGACATCCTCCACTGGTGGATGGTGAGAAACCCCTCTATTTAGCCTAGGATCGGGGATTAGGTTAGGAACCCAGCGACCCTGCTCTCCCTTCTCTGCTTCCCTCCACTTTAGAAGAGGCTGCTTGTGCTCTGGACTTCAAACCTTGCCTAGCAGCCTATCCTTTCTGAATGCCTGTGCTAGGGTTTTTTACTTTTGATAACCAGAGATTTCTCTCTGTCTGCCTCTGCCCACTGCCATATTGTGGGCTACGCTCCTCTTTGGCCCTGTCCCCAAGCAATTTAAAGCCCTCTAAAAATCTTCTTTTGCCTCTGAGCGCCCCCATGCCCAGCTTTTCAGTGAGCTTCCAGCACTACAAAAGGAGGAAAATCCGCAACAAAAAAGTGCACTTTAAAGAAGAATTCCAGCGCTCTTTGTGGAAGTCGCGGGTTTTCCTGGCAGCATTTACCATGGGGACGCTCCATGGCAAAAGGGGCGGGGATTGCTGCCTGCAGACACAGCCATAAAACATTCACACATCTCCCAGAAGTGCAGAAGCTTCCCTTCCTTTCCCTTTCTAAAGCTCAGAACTTTCAAAGAGCCAGAATAGCACAGAATTGCAACATAGTTGCAATTGTTATCAGGTGTGAAGTGGTGGATTGCTACAGTCACCGCTGCTCTACTGGGTGGATTTTGACAGTGATCTGTGAGAGTGTTGAGAGTGAATGAGCGAATGATTGCTTGGCCGATGGCTGCAGCCGCTGCCTTTGCCGGCACGGGAAGCCATTTCGGAGGGCAGAGATCTAGGAGAAAGAGAACCGATGGCTATTTTTCCTTTGAACTTGTCGGGGGGTTTCTTCCTGGTTGTGGCTGCGCAGAGTGCAGTCCCTCCCCATTCCTGCCGGCATCCTGTCAACAAGAGAGGGGGTGGGGAGAAAAAGATGTGGGCAAGCAAAACACACTTCCATAGCCTTAGAGCCATCACTGAGAAGGTCCTCTCCTGGGTGCCCACCCCTCTTGCTGTTCAGGGTAGTGGGACAATAAGGAGGGCCTCCACTCCCGATCTTAAGGCACTTTTGTCTACAGGTATCCATTTATTTAATTTCTATATTTTTTATTGTTCACTCATTCAGTCATCTCTGACTCTTTGTGACCCTACTGTCTCCAGGGGCCTTTTTACACTTAGCCTGATTAGACTGTCATACACTAGGGCTGGTAAACTTCTGGTAAAAGTGGACCATTAACACGTCATGAGGAAGGCTTCCCCAAAGCGTCCATTACTGGCCAGAAGTGCGAATGGTCCTCCCATTTACCAGCCCGCGCCACTACATCTGAAGCCAGAAGTTCCACCTCCTCGCTGCTGTGATTGGCCGTTACATGGTGTGCTCGGATGCCTTTACAAGAGGGGCATGTTCGAACACAGGGATGTTCTGCGGCCGATTACGTTAGTGCCTGTGATCGAACACACAGCGCTCGCTACTCGGTTGCTGATCAAATGCTCATCTCGTGACTCAATGACAGGATGCTGGGGATTGGAGATCTGGTTGTGTCAGAAGTCCGCAAGCAAACACCACCATGACCGTGCCTGCACGCCCCACCGACTGCAGGGAACCAGAAGAAGGGTGAATGGTTGTGCCACTGGATGCTCTAGGTAAGCTGTTGGTCAACATTGGTAAAGGTGTGGAGCACTAATCAACAAATTTAGTGAACTTTTGGGGAAGCAGGGCACGCTTGGAGGGTGTAACAGCCTCCTCAAAGAGCAGATACTCATCCCAAGAAGTTCACTAATTGTTGACTACTGGCCGAAATGCAAATAGGCCTCTGGTTCATAACTTCCACAATCTATCCATTTCATCCTCTGCCACCACCTTCTCCTTTTGCCTTCAATCTTTCCCAGTATCAGGGCTTTTTCCAGTGAGCCTTGTCTTCTCAGTATCCGACCTTCAGCTTCACTATTTATCCGTCCATTGAGCAATCACAGTTGATTTCCTTTGACTTTCAGAAGTTTTCTTCAGCGTTGATTCTTCTGTGGTCCAACTCTCTTATGGTCCAACCCTCATAGCCATACATTACTACTGGGAAGATCATAGCTCTGGTCATACAGAGCTTTGCCATAAGTGGTCAAGTGCTGTCCTGATGTTCCTGAAGTCCAAGTCCAAGTATTAAATTCCAACCACTGAATGCCAAATTTTTGTGGTTAGAGACATGCTTTCTTCTGGAGCCAACAGGTTCTTCAGGCAACCATAAGTGTTTTCCATCCTATGGTAAGCAAATGAGAAAAGGTATGTTCTGGAAAAGCTGCAGAGAAAAGAGCTTTTGTTTGATAGCTTTTGGTAGTTTCTTATGATGTAGTAAGGCAAATAAAGAAAATGAGGAGATCCCCCCCCCCCGAAAGAAACTGAGACAGGACAGCTTATTTATTAAAATGTTTGCAGAGAACATACAAAGTCTCTTTTGAAAGTGCAGCCTCATCTCTAGCTTGGCCAGAAGTAAAGTTTTCATATGCAATGTGTGTATAGGCCCCAAGGTATCTGAGAAATCAACATCACCTTCTTTTCAGTTTCCTCTTTCTTGCCACAGATCTTGTCTCCTTTTATAGGGAAAGATTTCAGAACCCCTCTTATATCTCCCTGGTTTGAATTATCCAGGTAGTGTTATGTCCTGCACAGCTTCTGCTCTGAACTTAGAACAGAGCTCTGTGGTCTTTCTGTTAGATAGTAGCACCAACCACCTTTCTACCAAGCTCTAAGTGCTCTTGAGGAACTTCCCTACAAGTTCCTTAACCTTGGTTGGAAAAGCAACTATTACAGCTTAAGAAACTTTCTCAAACTGAACCCATAAGTCCAGTATTGTTTCACGTATCTGTCTCTTCTTCCTACCTTCCTTTTTCCCATCTTACCATAAGCCTCTTTGTTCATAACTGATCTAGGGGATCAGCTAGACCACGCTATCCACACTATGGAGTGGTCCAATGGGAACCTACCCTTCCTGCCAGACTGTTTCATCCACACAGGACAGAACTCTGGAGCAGACTACAGCACAGAAATGGCGCCATAGCCAATGCTAAGCATGGACTGCTTGTAAAAAGTCCACAAAACGTTCTAGATGGGATGTCAATCCACACTACATGTGCAGACAGCACATGTGCCCTGGAACAGTACATACCATACCTGGCAACATTTTGCTAGGCACCTAGAGGTGGCACCAGAAGAGCTTCTCTTACAGGTTCCCAGTTAAAACACAAGTCGCCAGCAATTTCACATGGGTTAGGCTGAGCTGTGCAATCTGTGGATGGTCTTTGGTGCGCATCCATGGTAGTCTGGACCAGCCTGTTATGGGCCCAGTTACCTGAAGCCGGTCTGCACAGTATGAGATAGCCTGCACTGTGCAGACAGGCCCAGATATGGCTAAAATGGTCTGTTTGGGCTCTGAAGTGTTTACATGACATAACTGAAAAAACTATCATTGTATCTGGAAGGTCTTTAAGGTCCGTCCCCCCCCCAGCCTGTTTAAAGCAGGCCAAAAAGGCCACTTGTGAAAAGGTCAGTTTTGGTTGCTCTTGTACCACTTTTATTTGTACTGACTGTGATTACTATGATTGGACTACTGATGCTCGTCTATAGCAAAGATAAAAACTCTCCCCAAGATCTACTCAGGGTGCATCCCCAAGCAATTTAAAGTCTGCTGGAACGCCTCTTTTGCCTCTGAGTGCCCCCATGCCAGGCTTCTCAAGGTGCTTCCAGCGCTACAAAATGAGGAAAACCCGCGACAAAATACATGCCCTTTAAAGAAGACTTTCAGGGCTCTATTTGGAAGTCGCGGGTTTTCCTCGCAACATTTACCTTGGGGACGCTCCGTGGCAAAAGGGGCGGTGATTGCTTGACTGCACACAAAGCCAAAAAAGCATTCACACATCTGAGAAACGCAGCAGGTTCCCTTCCTTTCCTTTGTAAAAAGAGCCAGAATTGCTCAGAATTGCAACATTGTTATCAGGTGATCTGTGAAAGTGTTAAAAGAGTGAATGAGCGAAGGATCGCGCTGCCGATGCCTGCAGCGGCTGACTTTGCAGGGACGGGAAGCCTTTTCTAACAGAGAACTGAGTGAAAGTAAGTGCTGAAAGTGAATGAGTGAGTGATCATCTGCCTTTGCAGGGACGGGAAACCATTTCAGGGGACGGAGATCTGGCTATTTTTCCTTTTAACAAGAGAGGGGGAGGGGGAAAAAGATGCGGGGAAAGGAAACAGGTTTCCTTGGGGATGGAAGGTGCGTTAAAAACACGCATTTTGCTGAGCCTCGTGTGGACGCTTATTGCGGAAGTGCATGGCACTTTTAAAGTCCGCTTGATTAGAGTGACAGCAGAGGGAACTCAGAAAGGCTAATAAGTCTTTTGGGGGTTCAGCCTCAGACCTTCTACCAGCCCATTCTCAATCTGCTCACATCTCGGACCTTCTAATATCTGCAGCTTCGGCTCCAAAATGTCAAGGTGTTCCCAGAAAGCATCCTCAGACTGTGCTGATGCAGGGCTGTAGGAAATGCCAGGATTGCGGTGGCACTGCCCCTGTCCAAACAAACCAGGGACCTGCCACATGGCCAGTAGAAGAAGAGGCACTGCACAACCTTTGATGGTTGCATGGCATGCTTTACAGTCATAAAAACAACTGACTGCTCTGTTGGTATGCCAGCATAGATCCAGAGACAGCTCAAATTGGCCACAGCAGAGGAAAGCAGTGCCATAGTACACGGAACAGTCTTTACACCATTGAACCGTGGTGGCACGAAAGCAAATGTCTGCCAGATTTATAATCTCATCTGAGCCCAGCCTCAGTCACAGGGGTGCACTTCAGTAGTGGCATGCGAGAAGGAATGTTAGCAACTACTGTCTACACAGCAAGCTGAAGTTCCTGAACTTCCCTCTCTTATATAGCTGTTAAAGACACAGAATCCTCTTGTCTGTTTTCAGAAGTGTTTGTTGGCAATTCTGCTTCATTGAGCCAGTTTGGTCTTGTGCTTAGAGCGTTGGACTCTTGTTTGGTAGTCTCCTGGTTCGATTCCTCACACCTCCATGAAGCCAGCTGGGTGGCCTTGGGTTAGTCACAGCTCTCTTTCTGAGCTCTCACAGCCCCACAAACCTCAGAGGGTGTCTGTTGTAGGAAGAAGAAGAGAAGGAAGCTTCGTCAGCTGCTTTCAGTCTCCTTAAAGGATGAGAAAGGTGGCCTATAAAAGTCAAGTCTCTTCTCCTCCTCCTCCTCCTCCTTCCACTCTTCTAGGGAAAGCCAGAAGTCATTTCTGCTCCCCTGAGATTTTCTGTGTGCTCTGTGAAAACAGTTAATTGGAATACTATTGCTGAATGGGCGGGAAGCAGGGAGGAAAGGAGAGTTATAGTTTAGATATATTTTCATGTTTTATATACTGTATCTTTTACTATTGTGACCTGCCCTGGGATCTTTTGGTAAAAGGTGGGATATACATTCTTAAATAGATAACCATTAGATCAATAGCTATTTCTTCCCCTGGGATTCTGGCAAAGGTTGCTTTGCCCTTTTGTGGAATCATCTTGAACTCTCACATTGTCAGTTCCTGACTCACTTGCTCAGGCATCACAGAAAGGGAGATAAAGATCTGTCTCTTTCGTTTTCCTTGTATCCCACTACCAACCACTGCTTTACACCCTCCTCTCTTTTATGCATAATTTATATCCCACGTCTTCATAGAGAAAAATAACAATGCTGGAGTTGGAGTTGAACAACTAATTTTACAGTAAAATAAACAAAACAGAAGTATTACACAGCCCAGGGGAAATATACAACTCAGATCAGCCACCTGAACCAAGTTGACTGGTGTTTAAAAGGCTTCGGGAAATTATACCCACCTACACATAATGCTCAGGAGACCCAACAGTTAGGCAACGCCAAAGTGCTCTCAGGAGACCATGAACTCTACATCATACAGTAGAGATGAGGCCACCCACGGAGTGCATAACAGCCAGGAACAGCAATAATAGGAGGATACAGAGGGCACTGCCTGAGAATTAGTTCAGGCTCTTGATATGGGAAGCAAAGAAGGCCAGCATAATACATGGGTTTTCACAACTGAAAAGGCCATTTCTGCGTCTCTGTGCACCTCACCTGGTACCTTCTGGAAGAGTCTACGGTGTCAGAGCTTTACTTTTGGTGGCACAAAGCACCTGCCGAAATAAACAATGCCTGCCCAAGAAGCGTGATGTTTGTAGAAAGATATTCAGGGATGAAAGGCGCAATATTGTTGACAGACATTTTCACCGGCTGCTAAGGGGATGCGGAAGTGCCTGTAGACCACTCACCCTTGCCATAGAGACACAACCTGAATATAGTTGCATTTATCACAGGATTGTCAACAGCGACTGACCATTGTTACTCAGGGTTTCAAAGACGCCTATATGGGGTGTTTTTCCACTGCAGCCCTTAGATCTGGATCTAAGAAGATCCGGATCTAAGGAATGGGTACATTTCTTAATCTGGATCTAGTAGATCCGGATTAAGGGAAGCACCCAATGTGTTTCTACGGGAGGTGTAGCACCCATTAGGAATGGGTGCTAACACCCCTGCTGAGGAAACAGCTTTGCACCCATCTGGGGAATCCGGATCGACCCACAAGGGGTTGGTCCATTACCCCAGGTGTTTTGGGGGGCGGGGTGTGTGTGCAGTCTTCGAAGCAACTTCGAAGTGATTTCAAAGCGACTTCAAAGTCACTTCGAAGTGAATGTGAAGTCAAGTTCAAAGTGACTTCAAAGTCACTTTGAACCCAATGTTGGGGGAGGGGTTCCCAAAGGTGCATCCCCTCCCCCTAGCCTCCTTTGGACCCCATTGCCTGTTTCCAGTGGAAACAGGCTCCCTTTAATCCAAATTTTCTGGGAGAAGACCTCACTGTAAAGCCCTTTAATGGGGTCTACAGAAAATCCGGATTAAAGGCCAAAATGTACCCATTAGATCCGGATTTCCCCAATGGCAGTGGAAACAATTGGGTCCCAAATGGGTGCCGTAGTGGAAATGGGGTCATCCAGCTCACACCCAAATGGGTCCTAAATGGGTGCAAAAATGAGTACTTTTGACAGTGGAAAAACACCCATGGAGATGCCAGAGACTGAACCTGTGTAATTTGGCTTTCAAAGCTCAATTACTGAGACCTGCCACTTGCCTATGACCATTCCATGAGCTTCCAGAGGTAGAGACATAACAAAGAACGGTACTGGGCAAAGATCTTAACTCAAATGTATACTATACTACTCCAGTCTAAACAGTTTTGACATCTGTTAGGTGAAAAGAAAGATGAATGACAAGATATATCCCAGTTCTGGATGAAATGTTTTACTGCTCAAATCTGAAGAATATTGACTTGTTCTGGCTGTCTCTTCCACTCCTTTATCCAAACATTACCCATTATTCACAAGCTGCCATGACGAGTTATTTGTGTTGGATTTAGCTGCAGCTACAAGGGTATCTCAGGCCTTTTGTATCTGAATAGTGTGGTAGTAATAGTCCTTTATACCAACTTTGCTTTTAAAGACAGTCATGGAAAATTGGGTCTAAATGCAAATACTTTCTGATATACATTTAAGAGCATGTCTTTCATTTTAAGTTTAATCTTCCCTTAAGGATTATGACTGGGCAAACTGGGACCTGAGCTATCTTTATTCTAGGTGGGTGCCTTTCTGCACAAACCATTTTAGGGAACTCCAGATGAACTGCTGGATGCAGTATTTGCACTTCACGGAACAGTTAGCATTCCCCCCCAATGTGTGTAGATGTAGAACAGTTCTGTACCAGAGCTGTCCTAACTGCACACCAGAGACCTGAGTGCGAATATGCCCAGTGTCTGATCACACCCTTTAGCAGATTATGTATAATAGAAAATGTCACTGCCGGAATCTTTCCCAACTCTGGCGCAAAACTGATTTGGTAGGCGGAGGAGGGAAGAAAGCAGCTGGACCTACAAGGAAATCCATGGAAAGATGACAAAGAGGCAACAATTTCCTCCAGTTCATTGGAGCTGCTATCAAGCCCCTTCTCCGCCACTGAGAGGATTATGGACAAAGTGTCTTCAGATGGGATCCCTCTAAGGTCATTGAATCCCCTATGTCAGGCATTTAATTCCCATAATGCCCCAGATTGGCACTACATCAGCAGTGCTGTGGAAGAGCACCCATCCCAAACCGGCCCTGCCAGTGCATGCCCAGCTGTCAAACAGGGAGAGCACATGCTCTCCATTTGACAGCTGGGGCCACCCACCGGCCTGCGCCATTGGCTCCTTCGGAGCCTGAATGGTGAGACCGGCAGCTGGCTTCCCTCTCACAAGAGAAGGGGCGATGGCCCCTTCTCTTACTAGGGGAAGCTGCAGCCGCTACCCCCCCACCCCGTCCGCCCACTGGCCTGCGCCATTGGCTCCTTCGGTCCTTCTCAAGCGAGAGGGAAGCTGCAGCCGCTCCCCACCCCCCACCCCCCCCCGCCCGTGGCCGCGCACTCACGCTCAGGATGCTTACCTGTTCGCTGGCGGCCTGATTCTGGGACCGGCAGGGCTGGCGTCGATTGCGCATCTTACCCCCATCTTGAACTCCAAGCATGCTTTCATCTATTAAAAACAGGGCTAGCAAAGCCCTGATATATCCCTCTTTTGAAGAGTCTGGGAATTTTGGGACATGCATGTAACCAGGCTCTGCTGATCCGTCTTATTTTAACTCTTGGTGATCAGGTTAAGAAGGTCACTGTATCATTTAGCAAGCAGAGTTGAGAGCAAAGCCCAACCATGGGGTAGCCCAGGAATTAAGCAGAGATCCTCATGGTCAAATCTATGAAAGTAAATAGCTAAAAAAAAGAGAGAAAGCGTTCCACTTGAATAAAATCCAGCTTGATATGTCTGCCACTAGTTCATATTTTAGTTTTCAGTTTGCACAAGTAAGGCTGGATAAATGAGTAGCCCCACTGCATGATGTGACAGGAGACATCAATAAAGATGCAGAAATAGGTATATTTTTATTTGCAGTATTTCCTACCAGTGTTAGCTTATTCTGAGAGGCTGTTTTGCTCTGCACCAGTAATAAGAGAGGTCAATTCAATTTAGTACAGTCATAGAGGACACGACGTACAATGAATCAATAAACATAGTTCATTACATAAAAACATGAAAGGCAAAACAACATAAAGCCTGATTAGTATTAAATGTACAGTGTCTCTGTGCCAAAATTCATAAACTCCACCTTAATTCCATTGGAAAACACCAGAAACTGAAGTAACAACAAATAATTAAAACCAATCTGCTATAACAATTAATTAGTCAAACTAATTAAAAGTTGTAATAACTAAAATACTATGAGCAGCTAGAAAACAAAGTTTAGCAACTTTATGGGCAACAGAATAATTCTTACCTGCTAATAAAAGTTTAACAGGGATGACCAGGGAAATTAAAAAGAATTACATAAGAGAACATAAGTGGAGTCCTGCTGGATGGATCAGGAGACAGTACTTAGGCATCCATTCTAGTAGCCGTTGATATAGCTGCTTCCATGAATTTATGTAGTCCCTTCTTAAGGACATCCAGATTGGTTGTTTTTACCACCTTTTCTGGTAGTAAACTCTCCTGCCCATTGGCATCATAGAGTGCTTCCTGGTACTAGTGTTGTGCGACAGAGAAAGCGGATTTTTTTAATCCATGTTTTGCACACCATGCATGATTTTATATACTCCAAGTAGGATGCGTTCCCAAGCAGATTATAATGACCTTTGAGACTGTTTTGAGGATTCACCATTCCCAAAGTTTTAAAAGAATCTGCAGTTTCTGACTATTAAAGATCCCGAAACACAGATTATCTATATTCGGATCAAAAGAGGTCTTGCTGATGGATGTAGAAATACTCAGGAATAGGCCGACCTATTTTAGTCGTCTCTGCTTGAGATGCCCATGGGCAGTTGGTGGACCACTGTGTGAGACAGGATGCTGGACCGGATGGGCTGTGGCCTGATCCAGCAGGGCTCCTCTTACGTTCTTATGTTTATGTTTGCTTGCGATCTATATGTAATTGTAACAAGGCGTGGTCTTGGGCTGCTAAGTGGTAAAGCAGTAGTAATAGCCTAAGGTACAACAACCAGAAAGTTCAAAACTGAAACACAGGTTCAGTATGAAGCAATCAGGGACTACCTTTTTTAGTTCCTTCCTGTTGCTAAAAACGAATTTTGGATGTTTGTGCTAGTCCACAGAAAGAAAACAAGAAAACCTTTGAAACAGGATGTGTGGAGCTTGTTTGCACACTACATGGGGAAAATAACATCAAATCAAGCAGGTATGCAAAAATATTTTTGAAGTGTGAAAAGGCACACCTGTAGTAAGGAAGGGAGAGAAATCTGGTTTAATTGACTGCATTCCCAGATCTTTCCCACCAGCTAGTAATTTGTTCCTTTGCACTTCCCTTTTCCTTCACAAAATGTTCTTTTAGTTGAAGTGTTTTGTTTGACTTTTTATATATATATTGGTCAAGGATCCTTGTTGATTCAGGTCTGGCTCTGAAATTCACTGCCTTCAGAACCAACAACAACACTAAGCGTACAATATGAGGGTTTTCTAAGTGTTCAAATGTAATCTTGGGGAGGCTTATGCACAATAACAGGAGTGAATCCAAATAAAATGTGGATTTTCTCCCAGGAAAACAAGCAGAATTATACCACATCCTGAAACTCTCAGGGGTGTTTGTTCTACGGAGCATAAATAAAATGCAGCAGATAAAAACTGGGATAAAGCAAATTTAATTTACACAGGTGTGCATAAAAACTTCACAGACATGATGACATATGACTTATCTAAGCACAGTTAATGAATACTTTTGTAATCTACTCATGAAATATGAGGTGAGGCTGCAATCTCTTCCATCTTGACAAATTATCTTTGTTGAACGAGGTGTAAGAAGATGGGTGTGACACTTCTCAACACCAACGCCAGAACTATGACAGAGAATGATAAACGTACGTCTGCTTATTTGGGAGTCTGTTCCATTGGATTTACCCGGTCCTCCTAAACTGCTGTCAGAGAGACTGCCACTATGGCAGGAGGCTCCAATCATAGGCCATTTACATGGCTGGTGCCTCTCAACTTTGGAGACTGTTTCACAGCTTCAGCATTTGACCCAGGCCTCATCCAGGCATGAGCCTCTTAGGTTGCGTCTAGACATATTTTATACTGTACGTGGAATGCACATCCCATCACCCAGAAGGACCGATCTTTAGTAGCTGTGTCGCATTATGCACCCGGTACTGCGCATTTACCTTAGTGCGGAATGAAGAACTCTGCGTAGTATATAGATAAGTCAAAGTATCAATCCAAGGCAGGTGGGAAGATGGGAAGCGTCAACGAGATGCCAGCCAATCAGGAAGTGCAGCTCAAAACTTGACTGGCTGCCTCAACCCATGTGATGGCACGTGCCATCCAAACTTTTTACTGAACTTTTAGTTTTAACTGCAGATTTAGCTAGCCGGTCTGGAGGCAGCCTTTTTCTGCTATATTTGGATATGCCAGAATAAAGCCTGGATATCCCAAAATATCCAGGCTTTATTCTGGCATATCCAAATATAGCAGTATAAGTTAACAGACGTCTGGATGCAAGCCACAGTTTAGTACCAGACCAGAAACAGACACATCCCTGCCTGCTTACGTGCGGATGGGGAATCCATCCCCGAGTGGCATAGCCCGAAAAGGCGGGCGCAGGGGTGGGAAGCCCCTCTCAGGCCTGCCGTGACTGGGTCACTATGGGCCCAGGGGCAGGCAGGTTGGTTCCGTTCCTTGCCCGTATTCCTGCGGGCCATAGCGGACCCGATTGGGTCCATTACAGCTAGCAGGAACTCCACCCTGGGCACCCCCCACCCCGGGACATGTGCCTCCCCGGACATGCATGTGCGAGGGACTTACCTCCTCGCTGCTGTAGTCCTGACCGGGGGGTGGGGTTCTGGTCAGCAGTGCTCTGGGTCTGTGTGCAGCTGCGCAGGGCAATGCCACAGACCAGACCCCCCCAGTCAGGACTACGGCGGCAAGGAGGTAAGTCCCTCGCACACATGGGTCCCTGGGTAGGCCCCAGCCCTGAGTGGGGGGTGGTCCCGGAGGGCGTCCGCGAGGCTCAGCCGCCAAGATGTAGATGGCTGAGCGCCACCGAGGCCGAAGATCCGTGTGGTAGACGGGGCCCATGCTGTCAGCGCATTGGAATGGGCGCACACAGGGTGTTTGGTTGTGGGGAGAATAGAAAAGCCTTGTCAGCCGCTTTGAGTCCCCTTAAATGGGTAAGAAAAGCAGGGTAGAAAAGCCAACTCTTCTTCTTTTCTCTTTTCTGGGAATACCAGGTTTGATTCACCACTTCTCCACGAAGCCAGCTGGGCAGCTCTGGGCTAGTCACAGCTCTCTTCTGAGCTCTCACAGCCTCACCTACCTCACAGGGTGTCTGGTGTGGGGAGAAGAATAGAAAAGCTTTGTCAGCCGCTTTGAGTCCACTTAAATGGGTGAGAAAAGTGGGGCAGAAAAGCCAACTCTTCTTCTTCTTATCTGAGAATACCAGGTTTGATTTGGCACTTCTCCACAAAACCAGCTGGGTGGCCTTGGGCTAGTCACAGCTCTCTTTCTGAGCTCTCACATCCCCACCCACCTCACCGGGTGTTCTGTTGTGGGGAGAACAGAAGGTTTGTCAGCCGCTCTGAGTCCCCTTAAATGGGTGAGAAAAGCGGGCTAGAAAAGCCAGCTCTTCTTCTGTAAAAGCCACAGCGCCTTCACTAGGTGGCAGGGTAGTGATGAAACCGAGCAGGAGTTACTGTGTCAGCCAATAAATCACTTTCCTTCTGTTTCTTCCGGGCTATGATCCTACTCGGCGGCCGCTCGCTGCTGATTCATGCACGATCCAGGGCAGATAAGATTCCTGTAAAAAAAACAAAACAAAACGCAAAGCCGTCTTGCTTTATATCCCTATGGAAATCCACCTAGAGCCAGAGCTCCGGACGTTTTGCTTTGCACGGCGGTGAGACCGATCAAGAGCGAGCTGTCCTTTAAACAGGTAATTTGACACATGGGGGACTTATGTTCTTTAGGGCAGCGTGGGGAGGCTCTGGTAGGTGATCCTGGATGTCGGTTCAGGAATTTGCACACACACACACCCTTTCCCAGACCCCGAGTTGGTCCCTGGGGCCCCGTTCCCAAACCTAGGATCTAAGGACAGTGCTCTTTCCAAATGCCCGATTTGTGCCCTCGAGGCTCCTTTGCACTTTCTGAGCCACTTTGTTTGGTCCTCTGCCCGCCAAAGTCGAGGGTTTTGCAGACCACGCAGCCTGGCATTCACACGTTTGTCAGGCGGCTTTGCACGCTTGCCTCGCTTTTGGGGCTCACTAAATCCGGATTTACTCTGCTCCTGAGTCTCACCGCTGCTTCCTGTCGATTCGCGACCACTGCCTAGCCGGCCGCTCTACTACCGCTCTACTACCCCCTTCCATCACCACCGCTACTACTTCCCGTGGTCATCTGAACGCCCGGAAGCAACAGGGACACTGGCGATGCGACGCGGTAGTAGGAGCTGCTGTTCTGCTGCCCCGTCCCAGAGGAAAGCCTTTTAAATTCGTTTACAGCATACACAGTACAGACTGTCGTGGCTTCGAAATGAAATTGTGTGTTTGCTCCTCTTCCTCCAGCTGGAGCGGTTTACTTGGGAATAAGCACTGTTTTCCTGCGGAAAATGATATACTAGTCATTTAACTCTTAGGCTGCGTTCACACGTAAGTTTCAATCCAGTCCGCTTTCAGAGTGAAAGAGACATGGGGAACTTGCTCGGGTTCTCACAGAAAAGTGCTGGTTCAAATCCAGAATATTATATCTCCTCTTTTGCTTTTTCAAGTGCTACAAATAACACTTAAAAACTTGAATGTGATGTCATTTAAATCTGTTACCAGATTACAGTGTCTTTTTGTTTAGTATTAAGAAGAAAATTAAATATAAAAATAAAAATGCCAGCTTTAAAAAATCATGATACATGGAGAAGCACTCCCCCCTGCAATAATACTTGAGATAACTACAGGCCCTCTTTTTATTATTTAACTCTTAGGCTGCATTCGCACCTAAGTTTCAATCCAGTTTCAGTCCGCTTTCAGAGTGAGACAACCCATCAATAGTTGTTTTCTTTCAGCATTATCTAACTCAGAAAAAACACCTTTGAAGTAAATAAAGAAGAAAGAAAATTTGTCACTTTGCTGGTGTGTTCTCACAGTTATCCACGCTCTGGTAACCTCCAGGCTGGACTATTGTAACTCGCTCTACATGGGGCTGCCCTTGAAGACGGTTCGGAAGTTGCAGCTGGTGCAAAATGCAGCCGCCAGAGTGCTGACAGGAACATCTAGCCGGACACATATTACGCCGGTTCTAAAAGAACTGCACTGGCTGCCAATTCACTACCGAGCCCAATTCAAGGTGCTAACTCTGACTTATAAGGCCCTAAATGACTTGGGCCCCAGATATCTAAAGAAGCGCGTTCTCCCATATCGACCTGCCCGCGTTCTAAGATCTGGAGGGGAGGCCCTTCTGGTTATCCCTCCACCTTCAGCAGCTAGGCGGGTGGGCACCCGGGAGAGGGCCTTCTCTGTGGTGGCCCCCAGATTGTGGAATGGTCTCCCCTTGGAGGTACGTCAGGCCCCTTCCCTGTTTATGTTCAGGAAGGCAGTGAAGATGTACATCTTGACCCAGGCATTTGGCTAAATGCCCCCTCTGCTTCCCCCCATTGCACACTCTACTGTTTTTAAGCTGTTCTTGTATCTCTCTCTTTCTCTCTCTTTTTTCAATATTATTATTATGCTGGATTTTTAAATCTTGTATTGGTTTTAGCATTGTTTTATACAATCTTGAGATGTTGTGTGTTTTAAATGTTGTGAGACGCCCAGAGACCCTTGGGTATGGGGTGGGATATAAATATAAATATAAATAAATAAATAAATAAATTCTGAATGTGGGCTGGAACTGGATTGAAATTTAAGTGTGAACACAAGCTTAGAATGTATTCTAAATTTTGCTTGAAGACTTTCACCTGGAACAACTAAGGACTTTAACCCTGTTATACACGAACATTTACTTTATCTCTAAAGCAGTGATGGCAAACCTTTTGAGCTCGGTGTGTCAAAATGCTCAAGAAAACCTAGCTTAACTCGGGTGCTGTGTCACATCTAGAAATATCCATAATTTTGTGCTATTTGTAGCTCTAGTAAAAAAGTTATATTTTTGATATATGTATTTATTGAAATCAAAAACAAATAATTCTTTACATAAGTGACTTTTGTTGCTGAATTTCATTGCTAAATCTTCAATTGAAAGTTGGTATTTCATACAGTTCAAGAACAAGCAAGCCTAACTAACTTCATCTGTTAGTTTCTTTTATTGGTTTTTTTTATTATTAAACACTGGAAATAAGGTCTCACTAAAGTATGCAGGGGGGGAAATTGTGAGTAAAGCCATCACTGCCACGCATAAGTCTGAGTCCTGTAGCTGCCAGGAGCCCAGATGAACTGTGCATGAGCCGGCGACGTGATGCCATGACTCCATTGTGCCTCCTATGCCAAGCCCAGCAATGCCTCTGTACTCCTGGTATCTTGTAGGGTGCAAGCCAGAAGCATCCTGGGGCCTACAAGATACCAAACGGCAACAACATGCCCAGGCACCAGGGCAACCATGTGTGTCACCCAAAAGGGCTTGGTGTGTCACCTGTGATACACATGTCATAGGTTCGCCATCACTGCTCTCAAGACTCACAGCTGATTCAAGCATACATTTTATTTCCGTTTTTCTATTTCAGGCCTCGTCCCCATGGTGGCCAGTTAGCACCCTTTGGGCGTTGTTTGGGCATGCAGGGGCCAGGTGCGGTGCCGGGCACACATTTCGGTCATCCGCATGGGGTGCCCGGCGACGCGTGCCGGGTCCAGGGCTCGATGCGGATGGAGCTGTCCCCAAGCAATCAGCGCTGAGCCTCAGTACGGGGAGCATCTCCACCCCCTCTCTTCTCAGCTGGGGTTGGGGTGTGCTTTTTGCTTCTTTTGCACCTCCGATTTTAGGTTTACGCATTCCCCATGACTTTTCACTGGAGCAGAGGTGCACAGAAGTCAAGCGCCTTTAGAAAAAAATTAAAAGCTAAAGTTATAGACCTCTGCTCCAGTGAAAAATCACGGGGAACACCGTAAACGTAAAATTGGGGGTGCAAAAGAAGCAAAAACACAACACACCCCGACCCATGACGTGAGCTGGAAACTCCTCCCCGTTAGCCTGTAAGCATTCACATGTGGGTTCTCGGCATGCTAAGCAAGCGCGCTGGGGCTCCCATATAGTGCCGAGACTCGTTTTCCAGGGTGCCAAATTTGGTCCCCTGTTGGCACTGTATGGGGGGGGGGATTTAGCACTCTTTTCGCGTGGCAAATCAAAAGCCCATGCGGACAGCCAGTGCCGATCCTGCTCTTGGCGCCGCGCCTTTTTGGCATGGGAATGCCCCTTCAGTTTATTCTGGAGCAATAAACCTTTGAGTTTGGTTAATTAAAGTGAGTCAGTATTCTGTTTGTGGTAAGATCTAGAAGGGACTAACAAACAGAGGGCCAGTGAAGATCCAGTTTGTGCTGAGGATCTAAGAGAATCTGGCAGGGTAAATGGGCGCCCAGGCTGTCTGTTAGCCTGCCAGGCTAAGCTAAAAGGGGGCAGGTGGTACTAGAGCTGCCTAGGTTGTCACAGCCAGGATTTTGGTTGACTGTTCATAGTTCCAGCCTACTATGGGCTGCCTCAGCCTTGTGCAAACCTGCCCTATGACACACTTTGTTGTTGGACTTCATGAGAAGTACTTGGATGTTGTTTATTTCTCATATTAGACACTTATCAGTGATCTCAGAGTTTGCATAAGAGGCACAATGGTGCAGGTAAGGCTGGAGTAAGGTTAAAATCCAGGGGAATTAAATGCACTCTTTCTTTAAATTCGTTTGGTGACCAGCCATAAAATGCTTGGGTAGATAAGAGGCCTATTTGCACGAGGGCCAATGGAATGCTTGTAGGATGCCCTGGGTCCGAGCATTCGCTCTGCTGGGCTGGCGGTTCTGTTTGGAACCGCCCCAGCCTGTCCCAGGGCTCCCACTCACATTCTAGGTGTAGAGCACGAAAACACACGCTACACCCAGCTGTTAGGGAGAGACTGCATTTGCACGCTTCCTCCCTGACAACTGTGGGTCCCGCCCCCAGCTGCCCCCATTGGGCAGGTTGGTCGCGTTCCTTCCCCGGGTTCCTGCGGGTTCTAGAGGAACAGATTGGGTCACCTAGAACCCGCAGGGACCCACCCACGGCACGAAGTGGTGATCCGGGCTGGCAGCATTGTGCGACTGCGTGTGCCGCCGGCACTGATTGGCCAGCTACCCATGTCTGCGCAGAACAGCCAGTTTCATGCCAGGCATTCTCCACAAGTGTGGGTAACTGGCCAGTCAGAGCCAGCAGCGCACGCAGACGTACAACGCCACTTGCTGGGCCTGCCACTTCAAACCTGGCAGCGAAGAGGTAAGTCGTGTGCGCATACGCGTGTCCTCGCTAGGCCCCAGCCTGGAGTGGGGGGTGCCCGGGGTGGGTTCCTGTGGGCTCTAGGTGACCCGATTGGGTCAGCTAGAGCCCGGGGAGGTGGAAGATCTTTCCCGGTGTGCTGGCATCTGGGGTGGCCTGGATTGGGCTGCCCCAGCTGCAAGGGCCCCCCTAGGTGCCCACCAGCACCCAGGGGGGTGGCACCCTTCCCCCAGCAGTGCGACCACTTACCTTGTTGTGCTGGTCGCGCAGCTGGCTGGGCCGATGTGCCGCTCCATGCGGTACACCAGCCCCACGTTGTCAGCGCTTCCAGTCTGAAGCGCTGACAGCTTGGGCCCCATCTACCAATACCAGCAGCCAGGAGCAGGGCCCGCAGCTGTTCGGGAGGGAGAGTGTGAATGCTGTCCTTCCCATACAGCTGTGGGGTGGCCCGGGGTGGCCAGGAACGCCCTGACCCGGGTGTAGAGCCAAAGACTTTATGCCAAAGACTCTTATAACATCTCAGGTAAATCTTTGGCACAAGAGCTAATAGAAGTTCAGATGCCACTTAACATCCCTGGTTTTACCCCGTCTTTTTAAAGGTATCCAGTCTCACTGCCCAGAACAGCACCATAAACAAATGTATTAATCTCAACACCTTCAAATATTTTGGATTTATTACCTTGGATAATTGACCTTTTACCATATCCTGACCCTCCCCAAGCCCGGCCAACTTAATCTGTAACTTAATCAACCCAGATTTTGTCACCTGAAGGATTGGATTAACATGGCCCCGGCATTGACTTTTTAGAGTTCTTTCTTATTATTGATACCTTTCCCCTCAGTTTTGTATTGATTAATAACTGAGTTTAGGCAGCCTATATTTTAAATACAACAAAAAACTTGGGATTTTTTGTCTGCTGTGCCAGTCGACCTTTTATTAGATTTTATGTATAACTGATGTGTATTACCCCTTAGTATTTTGGTATATGTATACTTTACTTCTGATATGGTCTAATTGGACTAATCAATAAACATATCTAAACCTGGAACGTGAGTGGGTGCTGTGGGACCGGCTGGGGCGGTTCTGAACGGAACCGCTGGCCCAGCAGAGTGAATCCTCTGTCCCAGGGTGTCCTACTTGTGTTCCGGAGTCCCTCGTGCGAACAGGCCTCCTGTTTCTTAACCTGTACACACAGTCTCTGATAATCGCTTAGGTTTCTTCCCCTTGGCTTAATCATTCATATTTTTTTTTCCTTTTTAGTTGCCAGCACTCAAATAGCTTTGCTGTTTGCCATGGGATCCAGACTGTCTGTGGATGATTCGGTGCGTGTGGTAATAGTTGGAGGCGGCTTTGGGGGAATCGAAGCCGCCTGCAAACTGAAGTGCTGGGGTGTCCCCTTCGTTCTCATAGACATGAGGGATGCTTTCCATCACAATGTTGCTGCCCTCCGTGCCTCTGTACAGAGTGGTAATTATTCTCCAACTTTTTTTGTTTTGTTTTGTTAGACCATATCCAGCAGTGCATTGTGTGTTTGTGAAGGTATATGTGCATGTGCCAAATTTAAACTAAAAACTGATCCGGCGTAATGTTTCTAGATTGTTTTAAAATCAAGTTACAATTTCTTAAATCAACTAATTCTTCTTATATGTAGGAGCCCAAGAATGTGAGCCTTTCATCTTTTTTCTCTAGTAAATGGGGAATGTTAGTGTGTATCTACACACTAATGCCTCTAATCCAGATTAAAGTCCAGAAAATGCACTTTCAAAAGCCTTTAATTTACCATAGATTAAAGGGAAAATTGTGTGCATGGTACCATGCTTTCATGCATGTGGATGAAGCTTTACCTACCTACTTTGTAAGTAACTTTAGATCATCCTAGGTTTAAAGAGTTTGCAGGATCTTTTAAAATAATGAAAGTGTTGTATATTGCATGGTGGCGTAAGGAACCCAAAGGAAACATGTTTGACTATGAATTTGTTCAGCGAAGGTGAAGTCCTGGGCATATGCCAAGATATTCTCTATATCTTCACCTTTGTCTTTTTGTGTGTGCAAAATCCAAGGCCTAGGATGTTGACAGTGAACAGTCTCAGAATCTAAGGCACAAGAGGTGAGGAATGGGAATCACACTGTTTATTATCTCTCTTTGCAGAGGAGAAGATGGACAGTCGCAGAAGTACGTTATCACTTTAATGGGAGACTGTCTTTTGTTTTGCTTAAATTAGGAGTGGGCATGACAACAGAATGCTAACTCTTTTATGTCTTCCCTCTGGTAGAAGGCGAAGTAAAGACAATAAGTGTGCATTAGTACTGTTGCCAAGCAACAAGGACACGTGCCTGTAGTAGAGGGATGAATTTTGCAGCACTAAGAAGCAGAAATATAGTAGTAGCACTTGCCAGAGAGAGGGAACAAATAGTTTTGTTAGAAAGCTTTTTGGAAGGGGATTTGATAAACCTCTTGGATTGTGCAGCCTAGCAAGATTTGGCATTAGTTAGATTCCTAGAATGCCTGCAAAAAATCCACAGTTAAAGCTTAAAAGCACCGCTTACCTGGTGCGCAGTGACAACCTGCTGTCTCGACTAAAAAGCAGCTCTGTAGCTTCCTCCTCGGAAGCTGCGAGAGCTGATTTGGCACGTGTGGTCATGCGGGATGAGGCAGCCAATCACATTTGAGGTGCGCTCCTGCTCTCATTCATCTCTTCTCACTGTCCTATGCAGACTGGTGGGAAGTTTCAAATTTTATTTCTACTGTGCAGCGAGTGCTGTTAAATCAGCATTAAGGTAAGCGCGCAGTAGCAATTGAATAATGCGCCACCACAACGATCCATTAATGCGCCACCACAACGATCCATTCCACTGTGCAGTAGACACAAATCTGGGTGCAGCCTTAGTGTGTACAAGGTTAGTGCATAAGACATAGGGCCCATCTACCCTTAAGTTTTAATCCAGCTTCAGTTAATTTTCAGAGAGTACACAGCACAGTGACAAGCTGTTTTTTTTCATAAGAACATAAGAGAAGCTTTGCTGGATGAGGCCACAGCCCATCTAGTCCAGCATCCTGTTGCACACAGTGGCCCACCAAATGCTCACGGGCATCTCAAGCAGAGACAAGGACAAACCTTCTCCTGCTCTCAAGTCCCAGCAGATGGCCTTAGAAGCGCCCCAGTTCCTCCCCCCCCCCCAGCCTGAAGGATGCACCTAGGCATTCGTTCTAGTAGCCATTGATACATCTGTCATCCATAAATTTGTCTAACCCTACCTTAAAGCCATCCAGACTGGTAGCTGTCACCACCTCTTCCGGCAGCACATTCCATAAGCCGATGACCCTCTGGGTGAAGAAATACTTCCCCCTGTCAGACCTTATTCTCCTACCCATCAGCTTCATAGAGTGCCCCCTGGTTCTAGTGTTGTGTGATAGAGAAAAGAAATTTTCTCTATCCACCCTTTCTATACCATGCATAATTTTATATACTTCAATCAGGTCCCCTCTCAAACGCCGTCTCTCCAGACTGAAGAGGCCTAGACGTTGCAGCCTGGTTTCGTAAGGGAGGTGTTCCAGACCCTTAATCATTCTGGTTGCCCTTCTCTGCACCTTCTCTAGTTCCACAATATCCTTTTTGAGGTGTGGTGACCAGAATTGTACACAATACTCCAAATGTGGCCTCACCATAGATTTATAAAGGGGCAAAATGACACTTGCTGTCTTATCTTCTATTCCCTTCCTAATTATTCCCAGCATTGAATTTGCTTTTTTCACTGCTGCCGCGCACTGGGTTGACACCTTCACGGAACTGTCCACCAGAACTCCGAGATCCCTTTCCTGGTGTGTTGCAGAAAGCTCAGACCCCATCAGTTTATAGACGTAATTTGGATTCTTGGCCCCAATGTGCATTACTTTGCACTTGTTAAGATTAAAGCACATTTGCCACTTGGTTGCCCACTCACCCAATGCTAAGAGATCCCTCTGGAGCTCTTGGCAATCTCTTTCAGATTTTACTACCCTAAATAATTCAGTATCATCAGCAAACTTTGCTATTTTACTATGTACCCCTTCTTCTAGATCATTGATGAATAAATTAAAAAGCATTGGTCTCAGTACTGAGCCTTGAGGGACCCCACTTTTTACTTCTTTCCACCCTGAGAATTTGCCGTTTATTACTACTCTCTGCTTTCTGCCCTTAAGCCAGTCACAAATCCAGGACAGAACTTGTCCTTTTATTCCATGGCTGATGAGTTTACTCAGTAGCCTTTGATGTGGGACTTTGTCAAAAGCCTTCTGAAAGTCCAGATAGACAGTGTCTACTGGTTCACCTTTATCCACGTGTTTGTTGACACTCTCAAAGAATTCCAATAAATTTGTGAGGCATGATTTACCTTTGCAGAAGCCATGCTGGCTTTTGTTCAGCAATGCTTGCTCCTCCATATGCACACTAATTTTTTCTTTAATAATGGTTTCCATCACCTTACAGGGAACTGACGTTAAGCTAACTGGTCTGTAGTTGCCTGGATCACCCCTGGATCCTTTTTTGAAGACTGGTGTTACATTTGCTACCCTCCAGTCCTCAGGTACGGAGCCTGATGTTAGAGAAAGATTATATATTTTTGCTAGAAGTTTGGCAATTTCGCATTTGAGTTCCTTAAGGACTCTTGGATGAATACCATCTGGTCCCGGTGACTTGTTCACATTTAGTTTATTAAGACATGCCAGGATCTCTTCCTTGGTTATTTCTGTACAGTTTAACTCTTCAGAAAATACAGGCTCAGTTACTGGCATGTGTCTTCTGTCTTCCTCCGTGAATACGGAAGCAAAAAATTCATTTAGTCTCTCTGCAATCTCCGTTTCTTCTTTAATTACCCCTTTCTGTCCTTTACCATCTAGTGGTCCAACTGCTCTCCTGGTTGGATTCCTACTTCTGATATACTTATAGAAGTTCTTGTTATTTCTTTTGATGTTTTTAGCAATGTGCTCCTCAAAATCTTTCTTAGCTTTCCTAATGGCCGTCTTGCATTTGTGTTGCCAGTGTCTATGTTCCCTCCTGTTCTCCTCATTTGGACAAGCCTTCCATTTCCTAAATGAACTCTTCTTGTTTTTAATGACTTCATCTACTGCATTTGTGAGCCACATTGGTTTCTTCTTGGACCTAGAAGTCCCCTTTCTTCTTTTAGGAATGCATTCTAGTTGTACTTCCATTATTGTGTTTTTAAGTAGTCTCCATGCATTTTGAAGTGATTTAACTCTTTTGACTTTCCCTTTCAATTTCCTTTTCACTAATTTCCTCATTTTGGGGAAGTTTCCCTTATGAAAGTTTAAGGTCTCTGTGTTAGACTTTATTAAGAACTTACTCTCTGTATTTAAGTTGAAGGTTATTGCATTGTGACGTCCTTTACCAGGTCCTGAGCATTACTTAGGATCAAGTCCAGGACTGCATTTCCCCTGGTTGGTTCCATGACCATTTGTTCCATGGAACAGTCATTAAGTAGGTCTAGGAATTTTCTCTCTCTATCCTGAGTTGAACAGGAGTTCACCCAGTCAATGTGAGGATAATTGAAGTCCCCCATTATAACCACCCTATCTTTATGGGATACCTCCTTTACCTCCTTCTCCAATTGTTCATCTCCTTCGGGCGTATGGTTGGGAGGACGGTAGCATGTCCCTATTGTTAGACTTCCTTTTTGACTTGGTATTTTTACCCACACTGCTTCTGTGGAAGAGTCAGACTCACCTGGACATTCCAGTTCATAAGATTCTATCTCTTCTTTAATATACAAGGCTACACCACCTCCATGTCGCCCTTCCCTGTCTTTCCTGTACAGTTTGTAACCTGGGATGACTGTATCCCATTGGTTTTCACTGGTTTTCAGTATGATTATTTAACACTGTGTTCACACCTACATTTTAATCCAGCTTCAGTCTGCTTTCAGAGTGGGCAAACACAGCAGCAAAGCAATTTACCATTTCCCTTCCGTGTTATCTAACTCAGAGGTGGATTTTCTGAGTTAGATAAAACCAAAATCCAAATGGCTTGTCACTTTGCCAGTGTGTTGACATACACTGAAACTGGACTGAAGCTGGGTTAAAATTTGGTGTGAACACAGCCTTTGTCCAAAAATCCTCCTTTGGTGTAAATGGACCCTTACAGGCAGGTAACTTGAGGTTGGCTCTGTAGTTTTAATCAGCTTCCAGTGAACAAGGAGGCTTGATTGTAAAGTGGAGATCTCTTTTAAGGGGGAGCACAAATGTAAAATTGAGTTTTTAAGAGAGGGAATGGAAAGAATACCTGGTTGGTTATTTTTAAAATAGAAAATGTCATAACGAGAAGAATCTCAGGTACTCGGCTTTCACCCATATCTGTGGCAATGGATAATTATCAAAGCAGCTGTCCCCATATATGGATTGATCTCTTGTATTTCTTTGAAAAAACAAGTGCAAAAATAAGTTCAGTAAATTTGGATTATAAAGTAGATTTTTTTTTTGCCTTTGTGACTAAACCAGGCAATTTCCTCACTATGACAATTGATTGTTTTTTCTGTCCTACTCGTGTGATTTTCCAGTCTGTTGTGTTCTTGTCCAACAGAATTCTGCATAGATAAACAATGGCACCATCCCGATCCTTATTCTGCTGTATTTGAATGTTCTGAAATAAAGCATGAATATTCCAAAAAATCCATGTTTTATTCTGGAGTATGCAGTATAGGAGAATAAATAGCCAACGTCCGGATCCACTCAGTGTCCTATAATCTCAAAGAAAACATGGGCTGTATGAATTTCTAGGATGCTAGTCATTTAATGTGTTTTGCCTGCAATGTTTCCTGGGTCCCACAGCAAAACAGAACAGACTGTGATCTTGTAATAACTGTATCGGTTCTCTTATTACTTGACAGCTCTCTCTATTTCTTCAGTTCCAAGTAGTCAGCAGCAAAAATTGATTGGCAGAGCTCCTATTGGTTGTATTGGCTGAGGAGGCATAGGTGGAATAAAATCTAAAATCCAGGCATAAGGTGATTCCATGCTGGCTGGTATACTGGATCAGCAAGCATATGGGCCTTCCCTTCTGCATAGTACACTTCCTAGTACACTTGCCTGTTTGGGACACCAGCTGGTGCAGAACTACCCCAAAACTGCACTGTTTCTAGAGATATACATCTTCGACTAGTCGGATTAAAAATAAGTGTGATTCAGTAACGGAAAAGCTTTCGGCACCTGCTTCTCTTTCTTTTTACCATACTTTTGTTTTAATGATTGGTCTTACTTTTGCCATTTGCATGTATTGTTTTTCCTGATTGTGCTGCACGCTGCTTTAGGTACCTTTAGTAGAGAAGTGGCCTACAGATTCTGGTGAACATTTGTGTTAGAATAGTGGGCCAGAACTACAAGTTGTTTCCAGTCTACATTGGCAGTGTTTGCTTGTTTATTATTTATTTATATGATCTTTTTAATATAGTAAAAAGACATAAAGAGCAGGACAAGGCAAGAATATATATACAAAAATATTTCAACAGTACAAATTTAAAATAAAATAAAAATCTTAATTATTTTCTTTTTGTTATAAATTACATATGGTCTGTTTCTCTCCCCTTACTGGGGTTAATCTGGATTTAGAAGATCCGGATCTTTGGAAAGGGGTCCTTGCTGAATCATGTCCTTGAAGATCTAGATCTTGGCATGGACCCCATGTGCCTGCACCGGCTGTCTATCACCCAGTGTCATTGGGTGATAGACAGGGTTGCAGTGTGAATGCCAAAGCACCCATCTGGAGGATTTTTGTGGCCCAAAGTGGAAGGGCTGCTGGCGGTATGGTGCAATTGGCAAGCATGGATGTCACACAAGGCTCATTCTGTCAACAGTGGGTGTGATGGAGAGGCACAGTTTTGTCGATGCCTGCACAGCAACTGCAAAGCCTGGCACAAATTCAGTAGCTCGCTTCACTGCATTCCATAGCTGTGAGTTGTGGGGCACTGAAAATGGCGGCCACTGAGCCCACCACTGGACCCCGTTGCCCCGGTCGCAATGTGAACGTGTGTCCTCTGATCCGGTCTTCACAGCTGAAGATCGGATTGAAGATATCTTTAAAGGCATCTCCATTAAATCCATATTTTGCTTCTGCTGATGCGAACAGATGGAGTCCTAAAGGGTTTTTGTGTGTGAACAGGGCATTACAGATACCATTTGGGGTACCAGTTGGGTGCCTCTTGGGGTCTAAATGGGGTCTTTGTTGCTAGTGGAGAAACACCCAAATTTTCTCTCAATTTAGTAGCTACAGCCCAAAGCCTCACTGTCTGTACAGTCACCTCAAGAGGACTTATATCAGACATCAGATATTTTACATATTCTGAATTAGGTCTACCAGGAACAGCTCCCAGTTTAGGCTGAATTAGTTCCTGGTGGGCTATCTCATAAAAATTATAAACTAAAATAAAATGCTTCACAGTGCTTTCATAATATGTTTTATGTGGGAGAATACTTAGAACAGTAATGGCTAACCTTTTGAGGTTGGTGTGTCAAAATTCACAAGAAAACCTAGCTTAGTTCGGGTGCTGTGTCACTTCTAGAAATATCCATAATTTTTTGATAGTTGTAGCTCCAGTAAAAAAGTTATATTTTTGATATATGTATTTTATTAAAAGCAAAAACGAACAATTCTTTACATTAGTGACTTTTGTTGCTGAATTTTGTTTGCTAACTTTCAATTGAAAGTTAGTATTTTGCACATTTCAAGAACAAGCAATCACTACAGGCCCAGGTGTCAGGGTGACCATGTGTGTCCAAGGGCTTGGCGTGTCACCTGTGACATGCGTGTCATAGGTTGGCCATCACTGACTTAGAATGTAAGAGTTGGTTCTTGTCAGAACTCCTGTTCTGGTACATTCTAATGCATATGGAAATTTTGTAGGTCCTAAGGAAATTAGAAACTGGCTCTTGTGTGGGGCAGCCTCCTCACATTATTTGCAAATATATCCCTCAGTATTTGTAATCATTAACAGTAAGGGGTTTGATAAAAAAAATCCATTTGCAAATATCTGAGGGTACTGCGCGCTGAAGTCATGGGTTACAATGTTGTTCTGGTAACAAATTCTGATCTAATAAGGCAGTGGTTCTCAATCTGAGGGTCGGGACCCCTTTGGGGGTTGAATTACCCTTTCAGAGGGGTCGCGACAAGCCTCCCGCCGCCCTTCCCTCCCACCTCCCAGCTGCTCTGCCACCGTGGTTGGGGGTCCCCACAACATGAGGAACTCCATTAAGGGGTCGCGGCATTAGGAAGGTTGAGAACTGCTGTAATAAGGGTTTCAAGGAATCACTGTATGCATCTGTAGTTTCAAATGTTATTGTCTAGTTTTACTACTGCCTTATTA
This sequence comes from Aspidoscelis tigris stejnegeri, assembly GCA_023333525.1. NCBI lineage: Eukaryota > Metazoa > Chordata > Lepidosauria > Squamata > Teiidae > Aspidoscelis > Aspidoscelis tigris. The sequence goes on from JALMGA010000002.1 coordinate 101,681,570, forward strand.
TTTTGTTGTGCTCACGGTAAAAAGCTTTCATATATGTTCATTTCTGTACATGTGACATGCTGTCTTCTTCATCTTCTAGGCCACTTAACAGATCAAATATCCTAAATATATATAATTTTGCAGGATTTGCCAAGGAAACGTTCATCCCATTCGCTGTAACCTTTGGAGACAGTTTCCGGCAGGGTCTGGTAACGGGCATCGACTTGGAGAAACAGTGTGTCCTGTTAAAAGATGGTGAAGTGAGTGCATTGTGGTTGAAATCTGGACCTACACAGGCATGACAGGCCAGACCTCTGACGCCTTCCTCTTTCTTCTTTAAAGGAGGTTTTCTTCTCTCACCTGATCATTGCCACAGGCAGCGATGGGCCCTTCCCTGGGAAATTTGAAAAACCAATTGATATGAAGGATGCAATTCAGACCTATGAGGACATGGTTAAGGAAGTGAGTTGAAGATTCAGTGTCTCCAATCACATGGGTACTCTGGACTTCTTTTTAAAGAAAATGTATAGTTCTCACGCTTGTTGATATGGTATCTATGCTATCTATATTACATAGGTATTAAAGAACAATTGTTTTGTAATCGTAGGGTGTTTTTCCACTGTCACTAGAAATGCCCATTAAGTACCCATTAATGGGTACCATATTTTCCAGCATATAAGACGACTGGGTGTATAAGACGACCCCCAACTTTCCAGTTAAAATATAGAGTTTGGGATATACTCGCCGTATAAGAAACAACACCCGGCGTATAAGATGACCCCCGACTTTTGAGAAGATTTTCCTGGGTTAAAAATTCTTATACATCAGAAAATACAGTACTTAATGGCATTTTTGTACCCATTAATGGGTACTTAATGGGTACTTCTAGTGACAGTGGAAAAACACCCATTGTCGAACTGCCTGGTGAAACGGGATTTACGCACATGAACATTTGGGGGGATTAGAGAATTTTATACGAGTTTGGTTTATTTTATTTTTATCGCCATCGTAGCAGGAGGGTTCTTTTAAAAAAATCTTTTTTTGTGGTTCTGTTTTATTCTGTAGTCTGCTTTATGGACACTATAGAAATCCTATAATAATAAATAATCCATTTTAGTTAGAAATATTGGCTTCTGTTCATGTTTCTTTACTGAAACAGAAATATGAGCGGAGGCCAATATTTATCAAGTATCAAATTCCTCTGTATAAAGTTCAGAAGGGTCTGTAGTTCACCTGAGGCTTTTAGCACTTTATGGAAATTTGCCTACCAGTGTCTTTAGTGTCTGAATGATACAAATCACTCAAGCAGGATAGTGTGTATGTGATGATATGCACAAAGCAAGGGCTGTGACTGTGGTTAATGATGTGATTGTTGCACTGGCTGATGGATTCTTCTGAAGTAAGAGAAGAATTAAAGGACATGCATGACATTGTGAATGTATCAGTTTTGTGTTTTAGTGTGGACGCCATAATACTCACAACCTGAGATTCATGGACATATAGACTTCAAATTTAAGAATTCATAGACCTCACAAAGTGTATGCCTGATAGAATGGCCCTGATCATTGTCTTGTCAAGTGAACACACTGAATCTCAAGATTGCTAAGGCTGGCCAAGATGAGTCTGAGTGTCACACTTCCCTTGAATGAGCAGGTTTTCCCCCATGAAAGTCTTTTAGGGATTTGGACCAGCATCTATGTCAGCTGTAGAAATTGGGGCCTTCTTGGATAGAATAGTGTGATGACTATGTTCCCGCCTTACTGTTCCTGCTGAGGTCCTGCAAGATCTAAAAGTTTAGCTACCAGCCTGACTGAGGAAGAATGACTTGGCTTAGGACCTCATGCCCCCAGAGGGAACCCTTGTGGGCAGGTTAGATGTATTTATTCCATAAATGAAAGGTGGTCCTGACCCATGAAGAGAGAGAAATTTGCTGAGAGAGGATGCTTTGTTCAGTGAACTTTGACAGGAGCCACTGAAGGTGCCTGATGTGAAACCTGTTCCAGTGGCGGATGTCTACGAAGAAATCACTCAATATAGCGGGGAGGTCAGAAAGAGCATCTGCCCTATTAGCCAGAAAGAACTGAGTGTCCACATTTTTTATTTTGGAGATCCTGTCCTTGGAGAAGGCATACGGTTCTTGTTTGTGTCAAAGATTGCTCCTAGATGTAGTAGTCTTTGAGAAGGTGCCAGAGAGTTCTTCTCAAAATTGATTAGAAAGTCCTTGTTGGACAAGAGTTGCACAGTGGTATGCATGCTTTTCTGAACCTGCTGGAGGATGAGGATGTTGACCAAGGTATTATCTAGATAGGCACAGAATGACACACCTATGAGTGGAGTTTCTCCAACACAGTAAGACCCTTAGGGCTTTTTTGCACCTTTGCTTACCAGGAAGCGAAGATGGAGGAAAGTTCTGGTGTCTGCATTTTGGATGCTGACTCCCACCCTAACCTTGCCAGTGTTTCGTTAACAGCAATGACACCAACATACCTGTATGGCACTATTGCCATGGTGATGGGGTAATACTGTGATAACTGCAACTGTGCCACTCCTTCCCCGAGAATGAAGCCATGCATAAATGTAGAGCAGTTAGAGCTGCTCTACATCTACATGCTCCAGGGGAGTGCTGTTGCACGCCTGTAGCCATCCCTGGAACAGTAACTGTTCCATGAAGTGCAGATGCTTTGTGCAGCAGTGCTCCCAGAGTTAACACGAGATAAATGCAAATTTGCCCTTAGTAAAGACACTTGGGGCCACTGATAGGCCAAATCAGAGTGCCTTAACCCAATACTGGTGGTCCACTAGTCAGAAAAGTGGGAGCACTGTGACTTGGGACATGGAGGTCCAAATGAGCTAGATAATGCCCTTGAGGTCCAAATGAGCTAACCCTGGATGTATGGAAGGTGCAGTGGTGGTCAAGGACTCCATCTTAAATTTCTGCTTTCTCATAAAGTGGTTCACAAATTTTAAATCTGCCACCCCCCATAAAAGGCAGCAAAATTAAAACCCACTGCAAAATCTTATGTGGGTCTACTTAGTTAATTAACTCCATGTTTATTTCAGCTTATGTCTATATTCACTCTTTACCAGAATTCAGCAGGGCGTGACGTCTACACCCAGGGTGGCCCTCCAAAAGTTATTAGACTACATCTCCTGTTGTCTTTTGTCATCCCAGCAGGAAATGGTAGAAATCTAATAATAGCTGAATGGTCACAAATTCTTTGTCCCATTGTAGACCGCTGAACTTAAAATGTAGAGATTGAGGTTCTGATCCCCACTAAGCTATGAAAATTCTGATTGAGTTCAAGATAGTTGTATATTTACCCTTAAGCTACTATGATTTATGAAGGAATGTAACTTTATATCATGGCATAATATATTTCTCTTTGTGGACCTGAAAGGTTGAAAAAGCTCCTCGCATAGTCATTGTCGGTGGTGGTTCTGCTGGTGTTGAAATGGCTGCAGAGGTTTCGACCAGGTATCCCAGCAAAGAGGTAGGAGGAACAAGATACTGTGTAGGGCACATGTTTGTAATCTGGTTAATTTTGTTCGTGCTCCAGATCTCGTGTTGCTAGTTCCTAGTACTAGAGAAAGCAAAAATCTGAATCAATAAATTTGAATTATTGTTGCAGTTCAGCTGTTATAGCTCTTTCCAAAAAAAAAATCCTGGAGTTTAAATTTGATAAGGATATTCTGTTGCAGAAATTTAGTCATTTGGAATCTCAATTTGCCTGTCTTTATAGGGGTTCTATTGGGTTCCTATTTTCTTTTTTTCTGCTCTTCACCCCCCTCGTGTTTAATTACTGAAATCCAAATGCTTTCTTGGATAGAGGTTGTAGATTCATAGGCTTATAGCCAGGGAAGAGATTGTAACCAAACTCCTAGTAAGAGTGAATAGCACACTTTTTTTTTGTCTGTATAGTTATCTCTTATATAAGATACAGGCCCTTTGGACAGGGTAGGTAACTCCCCATTGGTTTCCAAGCCACCCCAACCTCTGATTGAAGCAACCTCCTTGTAAGCCCCTTTATAATATTCTTAGAGCACTTTCTTTTAGAAGTATTCATCTCCTTTGCCATGCGGATCTACAGAGGAAGCTACTCAGTGGGATAGAATCCTGCTTGGAGTTGCTGTGCCTGTGCAGAGCACCAAAAAATGTGTTTCCCAGAGCAACTTCTGGTACGCAAGCAGAGTTCCACCTTTTTGCCTGCTGCTAGTTATCTCCCATACTTCACTCCATCCTAAGTAGGGCTCATGTATGGATGCAGCTAGTTGTTTTGGTCCTTGGAAGCCATGTTTCTAACCCAGTGATGGCGAACCTTTTGAGCTCGGTGTGTCAAAATTCGCAAGAAAACCTAGCTTAACTCAGGTGCTGTGTCACATCTAGAAATATCCATAATTTTGTGATATTTGTAGCTCTAGTAAAAAAGTTCTATTTTTGATATATGTATTTTATTAAAAGCAAAAACAAATATTTACATTAGTGACTTTTGTTGCTAAATCTTCAATTGAAAGTTGGCATTTTGTACACTTCAAGAACAAGCAAGCACTACACACCCAGGTGCCAGGGTGGCCATGTGTGTCACCCAAAAGGGCTTGGTGTGTCACCTGTGACACATGTGTCATAGCCTGGCCATCACTGTTCTAACCACTGCACTGGGGAACTGGAGCAGTCATGAGTTCCCCGAAGTCAGTCATGTCAAAGATACGGCCCGCGGGACAAATCAATATGGCCTGCGATCACAATGTGTCTCCCGCAGGCCCTCCCGCGCCCCGTGCCGCCTCCGCCTCCCCAGCCTCTCCCCAGCATGGTTTCGCCTCGCCGTCCCTTATGCGGCCACGTGTGAGGAGAGACAGATTCCTGTCACTGCCCCCTCCCCCCGCCCATTCCATCTTCGCACGCGCACGTGCGTGCTTCCCTCACAGAGGCTCCTGCCGGTGCTGAGTGGAAGCGGCATCAGCGAAGGCAGCGACAAGCGCGGGAAATCCGCCCACTCGCCTGGTCAGCCGCTGTTGTCTCTCTTCCTTTGCCAGCAGGTGAGGGAAGGAGACCGCCAGCGGGCGGGCGGGCGGGTGAGCGAGCAGGCGGGCGGGCGGGTGACCCAGCGGGGCTCGGAGCGAGTGGGCAGGCGGGCGGGTGACCCAGCGGGGCCCGGAGCGAGCGGGCGGGCGGGTGACCCTCTCTTCAGCATCTCTTCAGTGTCTGTGGCTAGGTGGGAGCCCCCAAACCTCCCCTTCTGCCATGCTTCCCTCCCCCCCCCCACAGGCTCTAGCTGCCAGCATTCTGTTGTGGGGAGAAGAATAGAAGCCTTTGTCAGCAGCCTTGAGCCCCCTTAAATGGGTGAGAAAAGCAGAGTAGAAAAGCCAATTCTTCTTCTTCCTCCATGAAGCCAGCTGGGGGACCTGGGCGAGTCACAGCTCTCTTTCTGAGCTTTCACAGCCCCACCTGCCTCACAAGGTGCTTGTTGTGAGAAGAACAACCGTATATTATATACTATATAATTAATTAAATAAATAAAATGTTATAATAATTCAGTATATTTTTTTATTTGAATCCGTCCCGCCTACACATTCTCAATTTAATATATGGCCCTCTGCAAAATTGAGTTTGACACCTCTGCCCTAAGTACTAGTTTCCTACTTTCCCACTTACTGCAGTTGCATCTGTTTCTGAGTGAAACTGCCTCACATGAAGGATGGCTGTAAATATGCTATTGAAGCCAGTTCTACCAGTTCTATTTTGTTGCTGAGATACAGATCACAATTCACAGCTTGCCATTGTATTCAAGTCACAGGTAGAGTTTTCCTTTGTCTCAGGCAAAACAGGAAGTTTAATGCTGGGTCAGCTTCTTTGGTTTATTTTGTCCCAGTAGTATGACTGACTCATATGTGCTAAATAAATAGGTACAGCTTTAACATAACAGCCTGTATGACCCACCCTTGGATTTTCTGATGAAGGGTGAGATACAAATGCAATGCAATAAAATAGATTAAAATTAAACACATTGCTTTCTTGCTGTAGCTTTTACCAGCTGAACTGTATTTTGTGTTTGTATCCTCAGGTCACAGTTATTCACTCAAAAGCTGCGCTGGCAGATCCAGAACTGCTTCCTAGAGTCCGACAGGAGGTGAAGGAAACTCTTTTACAAGAGGGGGTCCATCTTTTATTGAGTAGGTACATAGCTGACTTGCTGCACTTATGTAATGTTTTATAGGAAGTTCAGGCTCCCTTCTGACCGAGATAGATGAAACTGTGACTTGGACAAGGATTCATCTAGAAGGATGTACAGTGCCTGACAAAAGTTCTGTCGCTTATCCATGTTGTTGAAACCAAGGCCTATAACCTGACTTAAAATTCATCCATTGGTTTTAGAAATGACTGATATGAAAGCTGAAACCCTCCCAAATGAGGTTTTTAGAAAGAAAATAAATTTGCTTCACTGCTGAAATATTGATCATTTAATGAACACATAAAGGTCAGATTTTGGCTAGACAAAAGTTTTGTCGCCTTGTCATATAATGCACCTAATCCTAGTTTACAGCCTCACCTGTGCTCACTAATTGATCAGATAATTAGTGGGTGTGTATAAAAAGAACTCCAGCACTCCAGACCTTCACTTGAACTGCAACTTGACCTCTGACAACATGCCAAAAATCCACCCTGCGACCAAAGCCTTGATTATCAGGAGACTGAAGACCAGATCCTCTGCAGAGGTGGCTGGCACCTTTAATGTGTCTCAGCGTCAAGTACAAAGAATTAAAAAAAGATTTGAAGAGACTGGAGATGTTTTTGACAAGCCCAGGTCTGGCAGACCCCGCAAGACGACTGCTCAGGAGGAACGTTTGTTGGTTCGAAAATCAAAAGCCAGCCCTTCTTCCACTGCAGCAGAGCTCCAACAGGCCTGGTCACCTCAAGTCCCTGTGTCAACTAGAACAGTTTGTAGGATTCTGTCTCAAAATGGCCTCCATGGTCGAATCAGTGCCCAGAAGCCAGCACTAAACAAAAGGCAATTAAAAAACCGTGTGGTATTTGCCAAGGCCCACAGCCTACTAAACAGATGGACGCTGGAAAAGTGGCAGAAGGTGGATTTCTCAGATGAATCTTCAGTTGAATTACACCACAGCTGCCGCAAATACTGCAGGAGACCTACTGGAGCCCGTATGGATCCAAGATATACCCAGAAAACAGTTAAGTTTGGTGGTGGAAAGATCATGGTCTGGGGTTACATTCAGTATAGGGGTGTGCGAAACATTTGCAAGGTGGAAGACAATATCAATAGCCTAAAATATCAAGACGTATTAGCTACCTCTTACATTCCCAATCATAAAAGGGGTCAAATTTTGCAGCAGGATGGTGCTCCATCTCTTACATCCATCTCTACATCAAAGTTTCTCAAGGCAAAGAAGATCAAGGTGCTCCAGGACTGGCCAGCCCAGTCACCAGATATGAACATCATTGAGCATGTTTGGAGTAGGATGAAAGAGGAAGCTTGGAACACAAAACCGAAGAATCTTGATGAACTCTTGGAGGCATGTAAAACTGCATTCTTTACTATTCCTGATGACTTCATCAATAAATTGTATGAATCATTGCCGAAACGCATGGATGCAGTCCTTCAGGCTCATGGAAGTCACACAAAATATTAAATATGGCTCTAATAGCACCACAACTTCATTCACCAATGTTATGAAACATATCTTTGTATTTGAAGTGAATTATCTGTTTGATTTTCACATTACTTTTTGTGGGCGACAAAACTTTTGTCTAGCCAAAATCTGACCTTTCTGTGTTCATTAAATGATCAATATTTCAGCAGTGAAGCAAATTTATTTTCTTTTTAAAAACCTCATTTGGGAGGGTTTCAGCTTTCATATGAGTCATTTCTAAAACCAATGGATGAATTTTAAGTCAGGTTATAGGCTTTGGTTTCAACAACATGGATAAGCGACAGAACTTTTGTCAGGCACTGTAGGTGGCAAGAATGAGATCTCTTGTCTGGTAACTTGTCCTAGTACTTGCATTTTTGCTGTTCCCCCCCTCCCCCAGCCACATTCTCATCTTAATTGTTTACTTGGCCCACTGCCTTTGACAGGAAGTTAATGAACAGGTCAGGAAAGAGAGGATAAGAAAGTGGCTGGAGGAAATACCTGACAAAAGGTGAGGTGACAAGGTGACCTGCTAGTTCAAGATCAGACCACTACCTTAAGAGTTGTTTTTGGACACCTTGCAAAAAGCATTGAATGATTGTTGAGTTCAAAACACTTTTATCTCGTAACTGTTGTTTCTTGTAATGGTGCAGTTCTGTATTTTTTTCCCTCTATGTTCCTCACATAATATGAAACTACTCTACTGAACCCATACAATAAAATAACTTATTGGTAGGGATGTGCACCAATGTTTTTTGGCATTCAATTAAGAATGAATCAAATGTTTGAAAATCTGTATTCATACAAATAGATTGCATTTGAATGTGGTAAAATTCTATTGATACAGACAAGATACGTATCTGATACGAACAAATACGTATCTGATACATTTCGCCAGCTTAACGAATGTCCAAACTATTTGTACGAATGTCCGGAAACATTTGTATACGTTCACATGTTAACATACGAGTATCGTAACATTTGATTCGTGTTATTGGTGATGGGAAACTGGAAGTTAGAGGAATTGACTCCCCTTAGCACAATTTGTATAATGCGGTGCATTCAGAGAAGGGAACCACCATGTTGTTGTTCAAATGAATACGGTATTTTTAAATTTATAGTCGGACCCCCATGTCTCGTGGGGGATAGGTTCCAGGCCTCACTGCGGTGATGGAAAACTGTGGATATGTCAAACAGTGGGAAATTACACTCAGTTTCCCATGATTCCTCAAAAATCCCATGAGATTTCACAGGAGTCATGGGAAACCCTGTGTGATTTCAAGCTGCATTTTCACTGCTCCAACCCTCCGGAAACCTCATGTAGGCGTCAAGACAGTGGCTGGAGGTGGAGTGGGGAGGCTGGCCTGGTTACCGTGGATAAGTGAAATCGGGTTGATTGGATGAGTGGATGCAGGGGCCTGACAGGAATTGACGCTGCACCAAAATGTTTCCATTGCAGATGCCAGCAAAAAGAGAGAAAAACTGAGGAAAAGCCATACAAATCGAAAATGGTGAACAAAAGAATTTTTAAAAAGGCCACTTAAAATAATGCTATCCTCAGTTAAACTGCTAGCATGTCATTGTTTAGCGGTTCATCTGTAAAGTACTTATGAACAGTAACTGGGAATGATTTCTTCCTTTCATTTCAAATGCTTGTAAACCAAGCGGAATCTCTGGAAATATAAATCAAATAAATAAGTGTATATTTCAATTTGAGGTTAATGTACATCTTCTAAAATTCATGCCTGAATAAAAGGAATTCTTTTTAAAGTGCTCTCATGGGTTACTCATATCTGGTGGCAAGTTACATCTTAGTAAAATAAGATTCTACTTTGGTCCTTTTAATAAGGCAATTGAGTGTCAATGATTTTGACTGAATATTTTCTTACAAGCTGCAACCTTCCCCTTGACCTCATGAAGTTTTGCTAAATTCCAAACTGAATTCTAAATTTTAATGAAAGCTATCCTGTAATCAGGAATTTGAATTGTATTCCCTTGTTAAAATATTGGAAATGTAGACCTTGTAAAGTGGTGAATTAAAGTGAGATACTGGTAAAAAATAAAATCCAACTAGTACCTCTTTGAGAAATTTAATGAATTGTGGACTTACTGATTTATTTAATAATATGTGAAATTACAACTTTTGTTTTGTGCTTTTAACAGATCACAAAGTTTCTAATTTGGATAAGCTGACTTTAAACCGGTTTAAAGAGAATATAGTTGTGGAGACTGATAAAGGCACAGAGGTTGTCACTGACATGGTGATTCTCTGCACTGGGATAAAAGTTAATTCATCAGCATACAGAAGTGCTTTCAGTAAGTATTTTCTACCCAACTGTCTCTTGTGCTTGAGAAATAGACATAATTCCTTCAGGGCTGATATTTCAAAATATCACTGTCTATACTTTGCTAATAGCATTTGACAAGTAACACTTCTATATTTTTAAAGTGGTATTTTGGAAACTAAAATATTCACAGCACTGGCTGTGTCATGAGATACACTGAAACACCATGAAACTATCATAGGTGTGCTGGAATTTTTATCTACACACTCGTACAGTAACGTTTTTGGAATCTCAATGGGTTATACTTCTCATTAGGACTGCAAAAGGTTGTGAAGTTGAACCGCTGGTTCAGATGAATTTTTGAAAAAGCAACCCTTAAAGGCAGTTCACAGAAGAATCAAGAGGTAGCTAGCTCTGACCATGAACATGTGTTCATTTTACCTTTAGCAAACCCTAAAAGCCAGAAAGGGCACTTTCAAAGTGCATTTGTCACCACAAATGCCTGGAGAGAAGATCTTTAGTACTATATGCTACTTTATATGAACTCTAAAGCACTGTTATTTTTTCTGTGTGTGAATGTGAATGCAGCATTAGTACAGAAACAACTTTGTGGGGTGTTAAGACTATGGCACCCAAAACACGTCACGTACAATCTCTCTACTTCCACTTTTTCTACATGCTGAAATTGGATATATCAAAGTAACGATGAACACTGACATCAGGCTTATAAAAAATTCCCTGTCCTCATGATGGAGACTGTAAGATGGTGCCGTACGGCAGAAAGGAGAAGTTGAAAGGTCACCGAGCTGCACTGATCTTTTTTTTAAATTTACTGACCCTTCTGAGGTGACAAGCTGGCAAATAACGGTGCTCTTCAAGTGAATGAATACCTTCAGGTGAAAGGATATGAAAACATTTATGCTATTGGCGATTGTGCTGACGTGAGGGAGCCCAAGATGGCATACCATGCTGGCCTTCATGCAGATGTGGTGGTAACAAACATCATCAACAGCCTGACACAGAAACCTCTGAAAGCCTACACACCAGGTGAGGTGCTGTTTCTTTGTAGGTACATGCTGTGGTATTACATAATTCGTGCCATTGCTTTGGAGTTGGCACTGGTGGGGCAGACATAGTTTCTGCAGTCACACTGGAGCCTTGCTCATGTGAAGGGCAAAACAGGACTTAACAAATTATAGCTTTTTGTACTCTTTTTGTTTCCCTTCAGGATCACTTACCTTTCTTATTTCGTTGGGAAGAAACGATGGAGTTGGCCAAATCAGTGGATGCTATGTGGGGCATCTCTTAGTAACTCTTGTCAAAAGCAAGGATCTTTTTGTTTCAAAAAGCTGGAGGAAGATGGGTCAGTGTATGCCCCATTAGATACAGGAATGTAAAAAATAGTGCCAAAAAGTGTTTCTTTAAACTGAGAAAATTAGCAAATTAGGTTTTCAGGAAAAAAGTTTTGACTTCTATCTTGTATGTTCAGCAGATCTTTGCAGAAATTGTATTGCATATGGCAGCTGTTGGCTTTTATACAAATTGGCCCTACTGGTCATGGCTGAGAAGAGCTGTAATCAAGTAACTTCAAGGGACAAGTTTCCCTGACCCTGTTTTTGAGCTAGTAATTCTGTATCAGTGCAGCTACTGAAATGATACCAATATTTGTGAAGTAGGACCAAATCCATCTGTGAGAACCTTCTAGTTGCTAGGTCCTGCTTTAAAAAAAACAAACCTAGAGTTTTTAAAACCTTGAATTTTCTAACTATTCTTTTTAAACCAGTATTTTTTTTCCTCAACAGCTACTGAATTTTCTCTTAAGTCCAAGCTGGCTTTTAGATACAACTTGAGTACCTGTGTAGACGCAATGACTAAAGTTAAGAAGGTAGTTCTGCAAACTTGGTCTGTACTAAATATATTCTGATAAAAATGATCATTAACGCCTAAATTAGCAACACTTTTTCCCTACAAAGATAGTTTCTAATTGTGCTGTGAATTAGAGATCTCGGTTGCATTCACAGCTGCATACAGGATAGGTACAGAAACAATGCTGCAGGTAATTATTTTTACCTACTTCTTTTGTATGAAAAGCTAAAATTTACTCAGTTCTGTCTTTGCCTTTGTTACCTCAAGAATAAAACTTAAAACAAAAATTGTCTTCACTTGTATCATATCTTTGTCCATGTGAGTCTAGCTCATAAAAGCTGCTTTTTGTTAGCAGGATAGCTAGTGCCTTTGGAACTGGCTGCTACAATTGTTTCAAAAGCATATTAGAAAAACTGGACCTCGGCTTCTGAAAGCTCCATAAGCAAGTGTGCATACTGAGGATCACTTGAGGGGAAAATGTGGATGACATGAGGCTGACCTTGGCCTAACTCTGTTCCAAGAAGCGGCTTTACAAAACTCTGTTTTCTCCTGTATAGCTGAAAATGGTTGAATTTTTTTCACATAGGACGAAGGACAGAACTAACAAACCACAAATCATATGATACACTATTCATCCACAGTTAAATACATAGTTAATGCTCTGAAACCTCTCCAGCTAAAATAAAAGGGAATTTAGATTCTTCAGCTTTCAAAAATTTCAGAAGTGCCGTTTCGAACTGGACCACTGGTCCATCCAGTCTCTCCATCTCTTATTTCTGATAGTTTTACACATTGTTCACAATGTGCCACTAACTTTTCTGTTGCAAAACCCAAAGTAATAAATTCTGCAAATCCAACCGTCGATCAACAAGATGGATGAAGCTGTCATCCAAGATACTGTACATTTTTGCAGTAAAAGTTAACTCTGAAGGTGTTTTTCCTCTATGGGAGAATAACTGGGGGGAAAATCTATTTTAAGTTTTTAGAAAGCATAATGCCTTTTTTATATAAAAACAAATATGATGAAATATTTTCAGCAATTACAGATCATTCCGGAGTAAAACAGTAAAGCACCAAGTGAGTTTTCTTTGAAATTACTTTCTCCAATATGGAATGTAGACATAACATAAGGTTTTCTAACTACCAGTGGGAAAGGAAAAGGTAAGCAAACAATTCACATTTTTTTCCGCTGTTTTGTGTTGAATTGTTTGCTGATCTAAAATGAGATTAATCTTGAAAAGATCTAAACTAAAATAACTTGAGACATATTAAAAGGTAGAGAGAACTGGCAACATAATTTCTTAGAGGTGATACAAACTGGTAGAGGGTGTCTTAAGCATGGTATAATTGCTGATCAGATTTTCCCAAACATTTCCCCCCTCCTTTTTTTCCCATAACAAAAGCCCTCCCCCCCATCACGATACTTCAAAGCTACTCACATACTCCGTCCTCACAATATTTTAAAAATAAAACCCACTTCTAATTCTCATTCCTACTCATATTCATGTTGAAAAATAAAATTTCATTTGGCTTCTGGTGCTACTTTGCATCTAGCTTTGCCATCTCTTGCACATAGATGCCAATACTCTCACTGTCAAAAAGCAGGAAGTAAATATTCTTCAAAGAGGAAGGACTGGAGTCATCAAAATGAGAAGAAATGGCTTTGAGGGTCACTTGGGCTGCAGTCTGTTTTGGAAAGCAATTTCTAGCAAGGAAGGAAACACAACAATATTAAGAACTGAAAGTTAGGTAGGTAACAAAATACAGAATTTTATGTTACTAAATTCACATTTTGTAGCTCAAGAGCATGCATAATATGCTTTAGCACCATACATTGCCACTGTTCCGTGATACTGGGGGGTGATGTTGTTATTCATGATGATTCTATGTCGCAAAGTTATAAGACATTCTTCTATGGGCCACAGAAGCACATGAAAGACATATGACTTATAGTGATTCCGCACTGGATGGTCTACCGGACCAGCAACCATACTAGTAGTCCTCTTTCAAACACTGGTGTGGTCTAACGGAGGCTGCATTAGGAGTTATAAAAAAGAAGAGTTGGCTTTTCTACTCCGCTTGTCTCACCCATTTAAGGGGACTCAAAGCGGCTCACAAAGCTTTCTATTCTTTTCCCTACAACAGAACGCCCTGTGAGGTGGGTGGGGCGGTGAATGCTCAGAAGAGAGCTGTGACTAGCCCAAGGTCACCCAGCTGGCTTCATGGAGTAGTGCGGAATCAGACCCGGTATTCCCAGGTAGGAGTCTGGCTCCCTAACCACTAGACCAAACTGGCTCCAAAGACATCAAAATAACTAGGCAAAAGGTAAAGATAAGCAACCAATACTGCTGTAAAATGTTATCTAACCTATCTTAACATTGCCCCAGGATTTATAAATCTGACCATGACCCTAAAAGTGCCAAATATTGGCCCTTTCTACATTTGCCACTAGTGCAGAATATGAAATGGTCTATAGGCCTCTTTTCCATATGCCAGTTTCAGGGAGGCCCCTCCCACTTCCAGTACATTCCATCCACACAGAATGGGAGCGTAGCTGGATGCCCAAAATGGTGTCCTGGTCCGGTCTGCCAATATGCCTCTCTTTTCAAGCTCTTCAGGTATATTAGGGAGTAGTATACTGACCATGGAGGCATGCAGACAGCACGCCTCCACGGTCTGGTATACCATAAGAACCCATTTCGGCAGCACAGCAAGGCCCGCCACTGAAATGTACCCCTTAGAGCTCTGAAGGCTGGCCTTTGTTGCTGGCCTTCACAGAATTCAGAGACTCTTCATGTTGGCTCCAAAGCTGGTGTGGAAGAAGCAGTCCTGCTTGGTCTTGTTCTGCCCCAGGAGCAATCCATCCCAGCTTTATTTGCAATGGTGGCTAACTATTTTTTCCGCTGCAGAATTATTTTATGATGCTAGGGACTGCACGGACGGCCAGAAAATCAGAAGATGATCCTTTCTCCAACATGGAGATGCTATGACTGGAAAAAAATTACTTGATATTAATTTTTATTTCCAGATAACACGGAACTGTTAAAGGCAGAGGAACGCTGTCAGGAAAAAAACCCTCCATCCTATAAGTGAACATAACATCAGAAAACAAATTTCTGACTGAACCTACTTATTTAAATAGCAAGCCTAATGTGGAAAGCGCATACCTGCCACTGGGGAAAGGTGGGAAAGCCACAGATTTCAGTTTCTTGTCTTCAGCAGCAGTCAAGCAGTTCTTTATAGTCTCCTCCAGTTGTTCTTCACATTTGTCTGAACCCCACTGTGGGATGTGACAGTGAATGACGAATTTGGCTGCTAAACCAGCAGACTGGCTGAGAGCAGCTGAAGCAAAAGAGGCAAAAATATGGTTTTTAAAACATAATCTGTGTTTCAAATAAAGTGTCTCTATGCCATTCTTAAGAGAAGTACTAACATTCCCTGCATCTTTACCTATGGACAAATAATTTAAAAGAGAAACTTAACAGTGAACAGTTTGCTCATCTAAGATATCAAGGACTATTCTATTTTCTGATGCTAAACTTGATACGGTTATACGACTAATAAAATTCATTCATTCATTCAGTTTCTGATCTGAAAAGCAAGATTGCATCGTGGCTCACCTCTGATGGTGGCAAACAGTGTTTTGATTTGTTGGTGAAAATGCCACTGAACCGTGACCAAAGGTGAGATGCGAATTGATGCTTGGCTATTCCCTGTCATGTTGGGTGTCCTTCATTCCAGATATAGGCATTCCCCACCACAGAAATATAGTTAATTTTCTTTTTTTTTTCAGAGTTATATTCTTTTATTAATTTTCCAGAATTTTGAAAAGAAAAACAGCAAGGAACAGTTAATACAAAGTTCTTATATTTATGTCCATCTTCTTTTGTTTCCTTGTGACTTCCAATTGTCTGATCAAACATCTTCTTGACTCCTCTTTTCCTTTCTACCCCCCTAAATCCTAAATATTTAAGCAGCTAACTTCTCAGTCTCCTGAACTTACATTTTTTAAACAACATCTAGAAAGCCAATTCTGTCACTCTGTCTGTGCTGCTCCACTCATACTAAATAACAAACGTAAAAAAGGAAAAGGAAAGAAGGATAAATGCCAACAGCAAAAAACTTAAGATATTTTATAGCACTTTAAAGTACTACCCTTATATAATCTAAAATTGCTTATACTAACACCAATACATTTCTTTTACTATTATTACTAATTATTACTATTTTTCTTATTACGCAAGTATGTGTCCAAAACACTTTTCTAATTAGATAGACCCCTTACTAACAAATTACTTATAATTATTAAAGCCCACCATGCATCTTTTCCTACTACAATCCCATTAAGAGACCCCTCCCAATTTTATCTTAAGCTCCATTCCCTCTGTAATCCCACACATATACTGCCCTGCAAATTATCAGCAACAAGCCAGGAAAGTAGAAAAATCAAGAGGAAAAAAAATATGCTTTTTGAATTACAAATCTGTTGTTGTTGTTCCCTCCTTTCTAATCAAAATCTTAATCTTATATATTTAATCCCCTTTAACCTTGCATCTTCCAGTTGTAAAATCCAAACTTCTCTTCCCTTTTCCCCCCTTAAAAGTCTTCCATGCCGTGTAATCTTAAAAACCGTCTCACCGTATTTTCCAGCATATAAGACGACTAGGCGTATAAGACGACCCCCAACTTTCCAGTTAAAATATAGAGTTTGGGATATACTTGCCGTATAAGACGACGACACCCGGCGTATAAGACGACCCCTGACTTTTGAGAAGATTTTCCTGGGTTAATAAGTAGTCTTATACGCCAGAAAATACAGTATTTTCCATTATCTGTGTCCTTTTAAGCCCACACCGTCTAAGTAATAGCTGTTTTCCAGTCTCCTCGTGTCTTCTGTCTGTGATCTCTGGTCGAAAAGAAGCTCTCTGTCATCTTGCAACATTTTGAATTCTTACAATTCTGCTTCTTTTGGCCGGTGTATTTTGCATTAAAATGGCTGCGGTGAAAAACTTCTGCCAGCTCATCACCTTGCCCTCTTTTGTTTTCTTTTACAATTTTTGCAGGATTTCTCTTCCTGGATTTCTGATGCTCCATAGATCGACGCTTTCTAAGCATGTAGACACGCTTTATGCGATTCTGTTAGCTGGCCTCAGTTTCGGCAATTTTACCTTAGAATCATTATTTAGGTTCTTGTTTTGTCCATGATCTCCTGGTTCTATTCCCAACAGCCTCATACATCTGTCCAGAGCCTCCTCCAACTTTAAAAGAGCTTGGGTTCTGAATGATTTATTCACCATAATTTTCGTGAGGAAGTTAGTGTTATCGGTAACTTCTTCCATACAGAGTCTCCACGTAACTTCATATAGGACTTACCTCTCTCTTTTCTAGGTCGAGGGCCGTTCTCCCCACTCTCCAAGAGCTCAGCTTTCTCTCTCCCCCCCTTCTCTTTTTTTTCCTTCTCTTTTTGTTATTCTTCCTTTTTTCGCCCCTTCCTTCCCATATATATATATTTATATATTTTAATTTGTCCAATTCTTATTAAGTATATTTCTTGAAAAATCCACTGTTTCCTTCTTTTTTAGTTTTAAAGTTCCAAAGTTGCTCATCTTTTTCTTTCTTAGGTGCTGCTGTTAATAATCGATGACAGATTTATATGTTCCAGATGTTGATTCAGACTTCCTTTAAATCCATAAATTTCAGCAGTCTTTAAAGAAGTGCATCCAGGGCTTGCATGCCACTCCAGCTTTCGAGATGATGTTTTGGTTCCCCCGCCTGCGGCTACAGCCCAGATATAGGAGAGTCTCTTGTTATCTTGTTCCTCAAGATAAATTATCAACTGAGGAGGTTATTCCGTTCGTCTCCCCAGGATTTATCGGCTGGAGGGCTAGTGAAAAACTAGCTCAGCTGTGGAGAGCTAGTTGAAACATGTCTCGCCCGGTTGCTCTTTGTCCCGGAAGTCAGAAATTAACTATAATTTTCTAACTGACCTAACATACATTCACTTGCGCTGCTTAGTAGTAATGCCTACCTAGGTTTTTTTTAGAGTTCTCAGAAAAATTTAGGATTTTATTTATAATACTTATAAAATGCATCATCTAATGGCCCTATAGTTAGATCCAAACATTATTGTGAAAACATGCAATATTGAACATTAATTCAAATCGACAATATGGCAGGAGGAAAGCCTGGATAGTGTACTTGTGAGGAAATATTAAGCAATATTTTTTTTAAAAAAGCTGCAATAAATATACGATAATATGATACCTTCTGTGACTTCCAAAGGTCCTTGTGATTTCCGGAGTTCTTTTACAGTTTCTAAAAACTCTTTACCGCCAGCCTTTTCCAGTGCCTTGCCTGGGACAGGGGGGAACATTTCCATTAAAGTGTCAGTTAAAGGTTTTATATAAATATATAGATTGTTATGAAAAAACACATTAGCATCTTTGAGTCAAATTCATTCTTGTTAGAGATATATGTTTAAATCAGTGGAAGAAAAAAAGAAGTTAATCGTTGTCCCAATACTTAAATATTTGGATTGGCTTGGATTACACTGTGTGTAAATATGTCTTTGAAGTTAGTCTGGAAATTGCAGCTACTACAAAATATGGAAGGTAGCCAGTGTTATATTGGCTTCATGTCTTTGCAAAAAACCCTAGATATTAGGTAAAATACAATGTTCTCACCCTGGCTTTTCATACCCCCTGAACCATCCCGATTCTGTAGGGACACTGCTGCTCTAACATGCTGCTCTAGACAGACAGTCACAGAATGAGATTTGGCATTCACAAGTACTCTTTGATACTGCTCTGTGCTAATGAAATAACTTCAGAATAACTATCAAAATGCTTTGGCTAGATTTCAGGAGGGAATTAACTACTGACAACCTCCTGTTTGTTTTCCCACCTTGAAAAATGGCATGGATACTAAATGTGATACAGAATTTGACAACCTTTATGCTCTATGGAGCAAACAAGCACATGCACATAAGATCAATTCTCTGCGCTACTCAATGGCTGCCAATACAGTTCCAGGCCCGATTAAGGATATAAGATGAGCCCTGCTGGATCAGGCCACAGCCCATCTAGCCCAGCATCCTGTCTCACACATTTGCCCACCAATTGCTTCTGAGCAATCTCAAGCAAAGGCAAGAACTTCACCAACTGATTGTCTTAGTGATGGTATAGTTTATCACATGATTTTTTATTTTATTTTAATGTTGAATTGCTCATTGCTATATGATGCCTTGAACCATTCAGAGAATGAGGTGAAATGCTGCATACATACAGTCATAATACAATATACAGGTAATTTTTATAACAGCTGAAACTGATTTCAGGATAAAAACTGGTGGGGATGGTAGAAGCTGTGGATTTCACATCATTTCCACTGGTTGTTTTTTACATCTTTGCTTTTCTAATTATACCTTTATTCACTAAATTGCTCACCAACTTCTTTTGATCGAGAATGGTATAATATATTTGGGTAGTTAAATAACTCTGCACTTCAGAAAAGTATTAGACCTACCTACTTCCTCCTTGAGGTCTATTTCACCAGTAGTTGGGTGCACAATGCCTTCAACTTTCATAGAACCAATATGGCTGATGTCACTCTGTGTCAGAGACAACTGCAAGGTGCCAATGTGGGGAAAGATTCATAATTAAGTATTTAACTATATTACACTGTAGTACCGTCATGTTTTAAGCAAAGAAAGAAAGGTGATTAAGGACTTTCTCTAGAATATATTATTTCCAATGTGCATAGACAAGGGGCTCCTAGTACCCTTGTTGATTTGGTATATTGACCAGTGCAGAATCACTCAATATTATTCCAGATTTCAAGCTATAACAAGTTATGCACCTTCCTATGATGAAACACCAGCAGAGTTTTCACAGATACCAAGAGAACTGCAATCTCTTTTTTTTCACAGTGCATTTTTGTTCTATACGCACTTTAGGCAAAACAAGCAAAGCCACTTTGAAGCATTTGCTAAGTACATAGACTAAATGGGTGCCGATGTAGGGCCTTTTTTGCATATCATTTCTGTGGGACCATGACCCATGGAAGTTAAGATCAAGGATGGTGGGCAGCATTCACATTGTGTGCACTGGCCCCATCCCAAACAGAACCCAAACTTACTTGGGAGCTTCTGAAGTGTGGACAGTCACATCCAAGACCATATGCAATATCATAGGGATGGCTGTATGTGACAGTTCATTGCTATGGCAATCACCAATGCAGCACCCCTATGCAGTGCATCTGGGGCTGTCCTGGGAGTGACCTTGGTCATCTTGGTTAAGCTGTGGTGCAGTTTTTACTGCTGTACAGTTTAAGTGAGAGCACCTAATTTTGACTACTCTACAACTAGCAACAATCAGGGTTGCTCTAGGATAGAGGTGGCACCATAGGGTGCAAGTGCACCATTCCAGAGCATGCCAGGCCATTCTGATCATCTTAGTGCAAACAGGTCCTTAGTTAAGTGACCCGCCTATTTCTAATAATAGGCAGAGGAAGAGGAGAGAGCAAGTCCTCCTATTCTTTTATCACATTTCAATAGTGCTAATGCAAATAGGGAAGAAAATTGAATTATTTTGAGTCAGTCTAAAATGCTTTGACAGAGGACATAGCTTCACATCTGCAGAAAGGCAATTTAATGATAAAACTATGTTTTGATAACAAAGGCTACTGATGTGCAAAACATTTCAAGCTGAAACATTCCACACTTGAAACAAGCTGTTAAGAGTATTTCCAAACTCAGAACAAAATTACTTGTCAACAAAAGCTTGTTTTAAGCTTAAAGCAAAATAAGTCCTGTTTTGTTAGAATGTTCTGTGTTCCAAATGAACAGGAACTTCAGGCTCTAAGGAGTCATTTGCTCCAGCTCATCAAACAGCAGAGGGGTGGTGTTTTTTTTCTCCCCAGTCATTGCTGCTGACTGAAAGGAGAGAAAAAAATCCATTATCTCTCTAGGAGCAAATATTGCTGCATTAATCAATTAATTTTTCTCCTGTTGAAGTTGAACAACTGATGGTCAGTTTTCTTCTTCCCCTTCAGCAGCAACTGCAGCTGTTTGAAAAGAGAAGGAGGGAGGGAAGCTGATGAAAATTTTTTCTTTACTTTTTAGCAGCAGTGCCCACTGCTCCTGAAAGGGAAGGAGGAAAATTCTCTCCCTTTGTAGCAGCAAAAATGAGGAAAGGGATTCAGCTTTGTGTCATAGAGAATAAGGAACTTGAAGTAAGTCCCCATTGTTCCTGGCGGACAGAGTACTTCTCTCTTCTGTCTTCTCTGTTGGAACAACTTGCTTCTCCACTGGAACACTCAACATTTCACGAGTTGGAATAAAATTCAATATCTGCATCAAAAAACTACTTTATCATAAAATGAAAAGCTGGTTATTTATTATTTATATTTCTATCCTGCCCTATACCTGAAGGTTAAAATAAACGGAAAGACTTTTGAACAAACAATGCTGGATAA
This sequence comes from Aspidoscelis tigris stejnegeri, assembly GCA_023333525.1. Classification (NCBI taxonomy): domain Eukaryota; kingdom Metazoa; phylum Chordata; class Lepidosauria; order Squamata; family Teiidae; genus Aspidoscelis; species Aspidoscelis tigris. The sequence goes on from JALMGA010000002.1 coordinate 101,702,818, forward strand.
TGTCAATGTTATTTCTACTGAATACCTTCTGTCCTGGAACAAGGCTCTTGGAGGACAATATGGTGAACCCATCTCCTGGGCCATCATCAGCTGCTGAATTTGATGCTCCTTCTTTTTCATTCTCTTTCTGTTTATTCTGTTGGAAAACAGTAGGAACATTCAGAAAAGTGAGGTTATTAATGCTCTCTTCAAAGATAAACCAACAGATGTGCACAAAATCAGTGCATTATCAAACCTTGGATTAGATCAGACAGGGGAAGAATAACCTGGTGAACGAACTTGAGTACGCCAAGAAAGTAGTTTAGCACCACTCTTTATCCATTCCTTGCCTCCAGGAAGTAACTCCATGCCAGCTCCCGAAGAGCTCATTCATGGCAGTCTTCTTTCTGAAGGCAAAAGGGTCCACTAGCTGATGAATTTTCAAGACAGGTAAGATAAAGAGTCATGTCAACCTTAATGTGTTAAAACATTGCTGGAGTAAGCTCCAACATTCAATGAAACACTGTCATACTTAGTAAAACGTTTATTTATACATTATTTAAAATGCACACAAAAATGGTATCTTACCACAATATATTTTCTAGATGAGGAGTTACACCAAGACTATTATGGAATTATGCTCATGCAGTGGCTTCTAGCTAACCAAACTTAGAAATATATTTTGTGTAAAACAATCCCATTGTAAAAATAAATAAATTATTAGTAAGTCAGAGAGAGGAAGATTCTAGTTTTCCCAGGAAGGTATGAATTCCTTTCCCTTTCAATGTTTATTTGTTTGCACATGTCTAATTGCTTCGGAAGTTCCAGACCTTAAGCATGCTCAGCAGGAACAGATGTTTCTGGAAGCCTGTGAACCCCAAGATCTGATTTATTTCTATCTCATGATTCTGCATCCTGATTTTTTTCCTCTGCCCCATCTTTTCTCTTTAAAATCTCCTGGCCCAAATCCTATCCTATCCTTCCTTGTGAATAGCTCCATGTACATGGTCCTTAAATTCTCAATAAATTATGTTGTATTTTTAGACTTTATAATTGGCTATAAATCAATAATGGAAAAATTTTGTCTCTCATAACACTTCACACCCAGTGTCCTGTTGGTGTAAATAATCAGACGCGGCCGGCAAAGCTATCTCTGCTTGCCTCGGGATCTCCTGGCGTCCTTGGGTTTGTTCGGCTTTATCAGGAAATCCCTCCTGCCCGCTGCGTAAGAAACAGACTGGAGCAGAATCTCTCTCCTCAGAGGTTTTATTCTTAAAGTTGCTGCATTTACAAGATATACACGCTTATCCAACTCTCCAACCAAACTCACGACCAGCAACCCACACACACAGCAGTGTGCGGGCAATTTATACCTTTTTATCATGCGGTGGTGACTCACTTCCCTTGTGTTGCACAAGCTTGTGTTGCACAATCCTACGTGCTGCCAAGCACTTAATTGACCTTGAACACTTTGCTGTTCCAGCCACAGATAGTTACGTTCCTTAACCCTTTTGCCTCCTGTTCACATCTGTACATTTTCCTATACTGGCTTCAATGCCTAACATGTCCTCCCCGTTATCTCTGCACCTTTTCACATGAAAGGCTCGCTTATGCATGGTGCACAGAAGACTACACAGGAGGCCAAACCCTCCATTCTGAATAGCAAATTTGCTTTTCTTGTTGCCTACTAACCAGCCTGGGAAGACACTATTTAAGCTTCCAACTGTACACTGTACCCCACCTCATCTTGCAAAAACAAGAGAGAGAAAAATGCTGTGCCTCACATCTACCAGTGCAGAAGCTAATGTACAATCTGGCTCTGAAATGTACATCTTTAAGACCAATGCTAGTATTAATAATTTAGACCGCAAAGTTTGACTTTCTTTATATTACCTAGGTCAAGGTCAAATATAGTACCGTATTAGTTTACTTTTTCAAGTTCAATTAGCTATAGCTGCTGTGCTATAATTCAAATCAAGCAAAAGAGTCACTAAGATCTGAAAAAAATCCATACTGCTTGCTCTGTGACCATTATTACCACTATGTAAACAATTCAGGAGAAATGTTCTAAGGCCCTTTATCCATTCTAAGGCTATTCACACTTCAGTCGCTGCTGGCTGATTTAGTATGTGGGTGCAAATGGCCACCACCTTTCTAGATCCTTACCAGCCTGGTATGGTATTGTTATACTATCTCAGGTTGGTAAGTGCAAACCTGCCCTCATTTTCCATGTAACTGAAGCTTACCTTTTTAGGTGTCCGGGCTTTCGAAGCCTTTGCTTTTTTCCCAGTCTTCTTTGTTCCTAAAGGCTTCCTCCCTCTCTTCTCTGGAGAAGGTGAAAGGATAGTATCAGATTTGCTTTTGTTGCCTCGTTTTTTGGCAAGGAGTTCTGGATGAATTCTGGGCAGAACACCTCCACCTGCAATGGTCACTCCTTTTAGCAACTGCAGAAGGAGGAAGCATAAAGAAATAACATATCTGAATACAAATGATCTCAAAACTATTTATGCACTTTGCAGATGAGGCTTCTGTGCTCTAAAAAAAACACCTGCATAAAACTGAGTAAATGTGCATTCTGCCCTGAGGATCTTTGAGGTTATGGGAAGCCCCAAATCACTGGCAGATAACAGCAAGTTTAGATTGACTGGTTCCAAAGCCTTATAAACCTCTTGAAAAACTAGACTTTAACATATGCTCAGAATTGCTGTAATGAGAAAAAAAAAGCGAGGGGGGAATCTGGTGAAGAAGCAGTAAGCTGGTCAGTCGAATTCCAACAGAATAAACTCAGCAATCAATTGTCTCTAAGAACGTACCAAGGCAAGATTTTCAGTTTAAAGGCTTTTTCATACTTCCACAGGATATCTGACAATTCTCAATTCTCAAGCTGCTACTTTGCATCCTAACCCCTTCAGGCATCCTGTTCCACTGATGTGGGACAAGGAGACTGAAAGGACAACACACATCTGTGCATGGAGGCCAACTCAGAGTGGTGTTGATCTTGGGCTCCGTGTACAGGGGACTCTGCTTGTCACTGCAGTCTGGCTGGCAGCAAAGGAGACAGCAAGCTATTCTGTCAGGCTGTAACAAAGCCATCCCCAGATGCCTTAAGCATCTAGGTGGACCCATGGCCTGCGTTTCAGCTCTATAACTTCAGCTCCTAACTATACTTAGGTCATCTGGTGAAAAAAGCATTGCCTGTATAAAATTCCGTTCTTCCTCAAAAGCAGGCTACAACAGATGATTGACAGCTTGCTCAAGGAGGAAAGCAGCAAACAACTAGGGCAGCTGCAGCAGAATATGAGAAATGTGAAAGTATCTCATTTTTGAATAATAATAATAATAATAATATTTATTTGTATACCGCCCTATGGCAAACCAATCCGGGCGGTTAACAACAGTAAAATATAAAATATAACAATTAAAAACACCTTATCCCTCCCCGCCCTTAAGACAGTATTAAACAATATAACATATTAAAACACAATATCAATGCGTAAAACAATAATTTAAAAACTAAAAACCCTGATGTCCCTCTGTTGATCCTCAACCATCACTAAGATGGGGCCACGGGAGGAATCAGGGAATCTGGGCCGGGATGGTTAACTGGCTTGAATAATAGAAAAGGACAAAAGCACAAAGGAAAAGGGGAAGGAGGGTGAAAAACAATACACATCGGAAAGAAATGGAAACTTCAGTAGTCCTTGACACCTAGAGGCTGGCTGATTTCATGGGTATTATCCACACAGATTCATTAGTAAGGATACAAAAGCAGTTTGCCATACCACCTGCTCCGGTGACACTGGCAATTGCATCTCTGACTCTGCTTTCTAGGCAAGCTGCTGTACTACTAAGCTACACCACCTACCTCTCACCCATGTATCCTGTGTATTAGGGTTTTGACACTTTCATCTCAGTTGTTACTCCAATAAATTATCCTTCCGCACACATAAACCAAAAATATACTTTCTGGGTCAACACAGTATACTTTGTACCTGATTCAGCTCCTCATCATTAGCAACTGCCAGAAGGATGTGTCTTGGGGCAATTCTTCCCTTTTTGTTGTCTCGTGCAGCATTGCCAGCCAATTCCAGGATCTCTGCTACAATTACAGAGGAATTCATCTCAGTAACAAAATACACTTTTAAATAATCTGCTATCATGAATTCATCATGTCAACTTTTTAACAAGATTTTTTTTTAAATGTAAAAAAATAGATACAAGCCTTATTACTCCACCAACTAAAGATTTCAGGTAAAGGCTTACAAAGTTGTTAAGAGAGTTAAGGAATCTTAATTTTGTGACTCCCCCCAAGTTGCAGACCAATCTCCTCTTTGAAGCCCATCAAAAATCATCATTACTGAATATACTTAGAAGACGTGCCTAATTAGCTTGACATGTAACTGAAGAAGTTTATCCTCCCTGTCTTTGCACTGGACTGCAATTCTTAATTGAGTTTTACATTTTTTAAAGATCAGTTTTTATATTTTAAACGTAATTTTCCAGATAACCTTCAACAAACATTGTAGTGGATTGCTAAAGGCACCCCTGTCAAATGGACACTTGGCTGAAAAGGTAGAATTCAGCAAGCTTTAAATGTGCAGTTAGGTTTGTGCAAAGATTTGAGCTTCCTCCCAAATCAATGCACTTACTGAGTCTTTCCTCCTATCAGAAAGTGCAGGGAAAGTGAAACCACTGATGATGTCTGCATGTAGGACAAAGCCCCTTCAGTTGATCCCTGGTGGCACTAAACAATGCTATAAATGTGTGCCATTGAGACAAGGATCCAAAACAAGGATGGAAGTCCCAAGACGTTTGGAACATCAAGCTACCTTGGATCCTTGATACGCACACATATATAATTATACAGCATAATTCCTGATGTATAAAGGAAAAATAAAAGTGAGGAATTTGAAATTTTCAAACAGTTCGTTGGAATGGATCACCAGTAGTACTTTTTACTGCTTTCATGCATATTGTATCTAAATAAGATCAGACTGGCCAACAGTAAAGGGACATAAGTCAACCCAACACAAAAGTCAGATTGAACTAACTGTGCTGAGGATGCTAAGATCTAAACAAATCCCAAACACCCATTCTTCAGGGCTTTCCATATCCTACTGTCAGTACTAGGACCACCAAAAGTAGCTTTATGATTTCTAATGCTGCTGTGCCATTTGTCTCCAACATGTAGTACAGCGATTCCCAACCTGGATCATGGGTATCCCAGAGGTACAAACCAGGCTACTTGGGGATACGAAAAAAGAAGGAATTATGGTGGTGTATTTGAAATAACTATATTAATTCCAAATATTTTGCTAATACGAAGGGTAACAATTTATGGAAAAGGGTTGCCAAGGGGTATGCAAGTGAAGAAAGGTTGGGAAACAGTACGGCTAGTGTTCTGTTGCTGGAGGCTATTGGAACAGCCACAATGTGGTCTTCTAGCATTCAGCAATATGCAGGGTGTAGCATTATGTAACATCAGCAAAAAAGAAAAACTATCCAGGGTGAAACATAGCACATCAGACTGGAGCTCTGCTATTCTCACACATTTTTAAAAAATGCTTGAAATCAGCAATAGTCGTTTAGCAGGTAATTTTAGCATACTTTTTGTATTTTAAAATTAAAATATAAGTCTTACCTGCTAAATATTCTATGACAGCTGCCATGTAGACAGGAGCTCCCATTCCTATCCGGTACTTATAAGTTCCTTTTTTCAAATATCGCATCATTCTTCCCACTGGAAAGATAACACCTGCTCTGCTGGAGCGTGACATTTTGGACATTTTCTTCTTCCCACCTCTGGCTGACATGGTGGCGTTTTGTGTCTTTCAGTCTCTTGAAAGATGAATCTTATCTTCTTAACCAAATGAAAAACCTACAAAGAGTGAAAACAGGAACTGGCATTAAATACTGTATTAAACGAGAGGCATGCTGCCTTCAAAAAAACTCAACATCTGTGGATTATTGGTATAACTCTCAGTGACACTATATTGCATTTGGTATTGTTATTCTGTTTTGCTGGTATATTATTCTTCTTAGATTGTTTTAGGGTTTTTTTGTAATTATGCATTCCACCCTAATTATATTTGTATTGGCCTGTTTTCCCCAAGGGTTTTTTGGTAGTGGTAGTGACAGAGACGGAATTAAAATAATCTAAATAATTCTAAATAATCATAATTTTCAAACTACGTACAAAAAATACACCTATATTTTCACTTCACTGAGGTATGTAGTTATCCCACTTGTTCTGATGAAAGTTAAACTTCTGTGTTCTTGCAACAATAAAAACAAGAATATCAATGAAAAATATACAGTCTAACCAGATTAACGTAAATAAAACAATACATTATTGTTGTATACCATCAAGTTGTGGCTGACTCCTGAGTGACTGCATAGGTCCCTCAATGCAATTAGCAAAGATACAGAAGAAGTTTTTTATTGCCTTCTTTTGGGGAGAGACTGGGGATTGTCATTCTATCAGTGAGCTATATAGCCACTCCCAAATACATAGTGTATAGTGCATATTGTACCATGTGGACTGAAAACGCATGTAAAAGAAAAAATGGAATTGAGTATCCTGAGGGTGGTATGGCCAAGTGACTGGAACAATGAACAGCAGCTACTCCACGGTAGAACAATTTCATGCTTAAGACCACAGGTCTTTTTGCACTTGTCCTGGGGACAGTTCCAGGTGAATCATGGGAATTTGTTGTTCAGACCGAGATCTCCTGCAACTGTCCCTGAATCATCCTGAGACATTCTTGAGCTTTAAAGCATCCTAAACAGTCCAGGGCAGGTGCTGACATCCCCTCCATCAATCATGGCTAGGGTAGGTGGCACGTCCAATGTACAGACGCAAGACCTGCTGCTTGACAGGATCAAGAATGTTCCTGTGTTTAGCATGCAAATGGCCCCAACCATTTCTGACACTGACTGGCCTAAATTGACTGCATAGCCAATTCCAAACACGTTAAGTGTGAACCTAGCTTAGATTTCTGCTATTCTGAATATCAAATGGTATCTCTTATCTTCTTGGCTCATGAGATGCCAAATAGAACAGGGTTTCTCTACCACTAAACTGTTGTTACGTCAGAAAATTCCTGGCACCTTTAACTTTTGACATAGCAGAACCTGGTGGAAATGTCCTTTTTATACAACTATTAAGATGGTATAAATGATATGTACCTATGAATATCATGTATTTCCAGCTTTTATCAATATTTTAGATTTCACAGAGCTGGTCTTTGACTACAATAAACATTCACTCATTCGTTCATTCAATTTAGCTTATACTTTTCGTAACTGTATCCATACTTCTTATGACTGAAGAACAAAGTATAAGGGCATTTCCACCATTGCTAACAGTGTGGAACTAGAAGGGGTGTACAGGTCTTCTTTCCACATACTGACATGGTTTGAGGAAGGCCCACCCACTCCTAATACTCAGTAATGAGTGAGTTGTATGAGTTCAGAGTTCTACGTCCACAATGGCAAAAGCCCTCTCCCTTGTGCCTACCAGTTCCATAATGGTGGCAAATTTTGACAAGGCACACTAGTGTCTTTTATGCAGACTACTCTCATGGTCTTCAGCTATAGGTGGCACTTAATAAGAGCAGATGTCAGGACTTTGTCACAAAGCACTTACAACTTGACAAACAGTTCTTATCACAAACAGTAGATCCTTTATCTTTCATGAGCTCCTTGTGGGTCTGCTACTGGTGCTGTAGTTCAACAACTGGCAGGTTGCGACCTGAACAGCCTCAAGGTAGACTGAAAAGCATTGACTGGTCCAAACTCTTCTTGTGAAGTAGGGTCAAGTAGTTGGAAGGGACCTCAGAGGTCATCATGTCCAACTCCTGTTCAGTGCAGGATTCAACACACCATCCCTGAAAGATGACTAACAAATTCTGCCTGTAACACCAAATTTAAACAAGTAAGACCTTCCAGAATGGGGATATAGCCAAAGAGAAAGCTACCTGTTGAATGCAATTCCCATCAGACTTACAGCTATTAAAGGTGCAGAAATTCAGAAGCAAGAAGTTGTTTATGAATCAACATGCATCCACTTGAATGTGTGTCTGAAGATGTGTGAGGGGATGAGCTGATTCTTGTTATCTGTGATGCAAATACCATGTGGATATCAGAAGTGGAACATGGGAGCAGAAGTGATGCTGTTCACTGGCTTCATCCTCAAAGCCAGTGAGCTACCCTGCTAAATGCTATGGCCTCTTTAAGCACCTAGAAGGCTCAAATGGGGGAACTATGAGTAATCTCATTGACTAAACATTCACCTCAGTGGTACCCTTTGGATCTGATTTGCTTTGAACTTCTAAATATTTAGGGCATATGGACCTTACAGTGGTGGGTACAGTTCCAATGCCCTATTCACAGACTTTCCTGAACAGTCTATTTCTAAACAGAGTTGTGGTACTTGTGCCAGGGTACAAAGGTTCATGACTGAATCCCCACCCTACTATTACACGTGCCCTAGATCAAGTGGTTCTCAACCTGGGGGTCGGGACCCCTCTGGGGGTCGAACTACCCTTTCAGAGGGGTCGCAACAAGTCTCCCGCCACTGTTCCTTCCCACTTCCCAGATGCTCTACTCCAGTGGTTGGGGGTCCCCATAACATGAGGAACTCCATTAAGGGGTCGTGGCATTAGGAAGGTTGAGAACCGCTGCCCTAGATATAAGGGGAAATGATTTAGGAAAGTGCTAGTATGCTAACTTTCTTTGAGCAAGGAAAACATTTGCCATGCCAAAAACAAGTTTCTACCTACAGACTTCACCTTACTCCAATGTTTCTCAAACTTTTTCACCCAGCAAAGAACCTTGACATGAAACTGTAGAGCACTATGGAAAATGACACCTCTTCTACGCCATCGTACAAATCAGAATTATTATTACTAAGAAAATTACCCCTCTAACATTATATTAATTGTAAACCCTCAAGGAAACTCTTAACTACACCTGACTCCCATTCATGAAATATTAACAAAAATGCAGCCCTGTTCCGCACTGAGCTTTATTCTGGGACATATCCCAGAACGGGGACCTGCCATTTCACATTAGTGCAGACTAGGGTCTGCTCAGGGCCACCTGAAGTAGTCCACGCTATCATGCAGATAGTTGGCCCCTATTCCGTGATATATACCACAGTAAGGCCCACTGTGGAAAGGGCAGCAGTCTACTTTTATATTAACTAAAGGCAATTAAGAAGACAAAGGAAAACTGCAGGGAGAGGGGAAGACCACATCTAAGATTCAGTGTAGAAATTGTGGAATTTAAAAACGTGCATAAACATTGGGTCACTAGTGGGTTTAAATGAGAACACTGAAGATCTCAAAAATCTTGATAGTAAAGAATGGTTTGGACTGTAGCCTTAAATGATTCGATAACTCTACACACAGCCAAGATACTGGCTGAAAAAGAACAGTCTCGGTTTCTGGAGAAATGGGCTCCCTGCTAGACAAGGCTAGGACTGAAATACATCTGAGACTGAACTCTTATTTTCCATCATTTTTCACATACCTTTTCCAACTATCAGCACTATCATGTACACCAGGAAGTTTATAGTTTGTAAGGTTCTTTGTTTTGTTCTTTGATTATGATGTCCTTATTCAAATGTTATTACGGTAGGCTGCATTCAAATGTTATATGCTGAAGTTATACATAAACAAATTTTGACAGTAAAAGAACAGAAACAGACCTGGTCTAAATCACACAGGTTGGAAGCTTAACTGGGTTGCATATAATATAACATTCCCCCAATGAAGCAGGAAATGCCAATATTTCTAGGTCTCCTTTAAAGGGCTGGGTTTGTGGGTTTTTTAATACTAACATGAATACTTCATTTTTTTTCAAATTTAAACCGCCAAAGGATCACACAACTCGTGTTGCTAATAACTATACATCCAGAATACAGGGAAGGACTAGTTCTGAGTGCCGGAACCTCTTTTTTGAGGCGCACAACATCTCACAACCAAAAGGTGTGTGCCTGGCCTACCTGGAGACACGAAGGCTGCGTCCACACCTAAGTTTTAATCCAGCTTCAGTCCGCTTGCAGGGTGAGAGAACCCATCTGCAAAGCGACGAGCTGATTTCTTTCAGAAATATAATCACCTTTGGGTTAGTTAAAACTGGAAAGAACATGACAAAGTCATTTTGTTGTTGTTTTCTCTCCACTCTGAAACTGGACCGAAACTGGATGAAAACGTGGTTGTGAACATAAGCCTAAGTGTATTTGAAGGACCACGTATTTTGGGCGGCGGGGGGAGGGGGTCTCCTCGCTCGGTCGGTGCTCAGTCATGATTGGCGCTCCTGCTGCTGCTGGCAGTTTGGGAGACGCGCATCAGAAAGCGCGCGCGCACAAACCCGCGCAAAGGGCCCCGAGGAACTCTGGGAAATGCCTTCCTGCCGTTTCCCGCGCAATTCCCCATTCTTTTGCTTTTTCAGCCTCGGGGAGAAGAGATAGGCAAGCGCGCGCGAAGGGAGGGGCTCCTTTGCGCCACGCTCCCCCACCACCACGCCCCCTCCTCCTCTTGTCGCCCAGAAGGATGAGGGGGAGGGGAGTAATTCAGCAGGTACGAAGCTGATCCCTAACTGACTGAAGCGGCCGCGTAGGCGCCCCGGAAAGGGAAGCGCCAGGGAAGTGTGACCTCTCTCACCTCGCTCGCGCTCCACCCCGCCCCCCCACTTGGGAGAGTCGTCGCGCGGTGGGGAGCGATTGAAATCATCCACACACACCCGCGGGGGGGAGAGAAAGAGGGGGGAGGGCGACAACAGCAGCGCCTCAGCAGTCAGCGGCTTCTCTCTCTCTCGCCTGACCTCTGAGGGAGGACAAACAGCAACGGTCCTCTTATCCCCTCAGCGCCTCCTCGGCGTCCCAAAGCGCCTCAGTCAGGCTAGGCTTTGGTTGGGTCTCGCTGCTTCTGCATCCCACTCAACCTCCCTCCCCCAGCTCGGTCGCCTCAGTCCCGCCTTTTAACGGCCATCCTGCCGCTTTATCTGCCCCCGCCGCTCCAGCCGCCGCCGCCCCCGTCCGAATCGTTCCCCGCCTCCTCCGTCCCGCCGCCCCGGAGGAGGAGGACGATGGCGCGCCTCTCCCGGGACCCTGCTGCCTCAGCTTGCTGCCCCCCCCCCTGTGTGAGCATGAGGCACCGGAGAGAGAAAGGTGAAAGGAGCCGTGGCCGGCCGGCCGCTCCCCTTTCTCCGGCCGGCCTCAGCCTGTCGCCGCTCCTTCGCTCGGCGGGAAAGGGGGAGTGACGGCCAGAGGCCTCCCCCGCTTCGTCCACATCTCCCCCGCCCCGCAACGCACAGCAGCAACGGCCGGTTGTTGTGTGTGCCTGTGTGTGTGCGTGCGTGTGTGGTGCGCCGCCTCCCCGCTCCCCGGTCACTCCACTTGCCCGTGCGGCTGCTGTTGCCGCCTCCAACCGCCGCTTCGGTGCCGCAGTGCCTGTGTCGCGCTCCCTGCTCCTTCCCTTTCGTCGCTTGTATTGTATGGTTTCAATGGCGGCAGCTCTGGAGGCCGGTGGTAGGGAGAGCGGGGAGGGGGGGACTCCTTCTCCACATACCACCTCTAGGAGGAGTCACGGCAGCCCGCGCGGTCCTCCGAGCGCCCCCGCCGCCAGCGCGGGCATAGACATGCTCGCCTTGTGCCTCTCTGGCAGCAGAGCCGCCCGCCGCCACACCAGCAACAGAGGAGGAGGCCGAGCGAGAGGTGCTGCTCAATGGCCTTTCCTCTGCCCTCACCTGCTTAATCTGCGCCTGACATCTCCCTGTGCCATCACAGAATGTCGAAGAAGAGTTGGCTTTTCCACCCCGCTTTTCTCACTCATTTAAGGGGACTCAAAGTGGCTGACAAAGCTTTTCTATTCTTCTCCCCACAACAGAACACCTTGTGAGGTCGTTGGGGCTTTGAGAGCTTGGAAGAGAGCTGTGACTAGCCCAAGGTCACCCAGCTGGGCTTCATGGACGAAGAAGAGTTGGCTTTTCCACCCCACTTTTCTTACCCATTTAAGGGGACTCAAAGTGGCTGACAAACCTTGCGTTCTTCTCCCCACAACCCCCTGTGAGGTGGGTGGGGCTGTTAGAGCTCAGAAGAGAGCTGTGACTAGCCCAAGGTTACCCACTTGGCTTCATGGGGGAGGGTGGAATTGAACCCGGTATTCCCAGATAAGAGTCCAGCTCCCTAACCACTAGACCAGAGAGATCAGCAAAGCATGGCTTGAGAGTCACATGTGGCTCTTTGACCCCTTGAGTGTGGCTCTTCCAGCTTAGGAGTATTTTGATTAAGTTAATAACAATGTACCTACCTATATAATTTAAATTTTAAAATTTTGGCTCTCAAAAGAAATTTCAGTCGTCGTATTGTTGATATTTGGCTGTTGACTAATGAGTTTGCCAACCACTGCACTAGACCAAACTCGGGCCTTCTTGTTGCACCCTCATTCTGGGTTTCTGGCATCTGTCAACAAAAGTTTGGGGATTCTGCAATCTCTGATTTTTTACAGTGATGAACATCCATAAATATATGTGCACTAAAAGAAGAGTCTGCCAAAGAGCAGCAGCACCTGCCCAGTTTTTGTTTTGGAAAGGATAGGTAGATGAGAAAAATACTATAGGCAGCTCTGAGGATTTACTGTGGTCCTCTTCTAGTGTCACTCCCATTTTTTCTTACTTGGTGACTTTTTATTGTACACAGTCAAGTCAAAGTTGCATTAACTACAGTTTTGTATTGCTGTTTGCAGCTGTGTCATATAAGAACATATGAGGAACCTGCCTGCTGGATCAGACCACAGCCCATCTAGTCCAGCATGCTTTTGTGCATTCTTCAAATGGAATACAAAGGCAAAAGTCTTCACATCACTTACAGTAATCCGGAATAATTTATTCAAAGCTTCTGTGCAGATAGGAATGGATGATTCACTCATCAGTAAGAATATGTTGATAGGCATGCATTATTTTACCACTTAACCTTGACTGTTATTGAATATAACAGACCAAAAATGTGCTCAGATTTATGAGATTAAAATTATGGTGAAGTCATCAGCTTGGAAATGCTTCCCTTGATTCCTATAATAAGTAAATGTGTGATTACTTTGGGTGAAGAGCCACTATAATGTTTGGTAAAATACAGTTTGAGCTTACAAGGGCTGTGGTCACACTTAAAATTTAACCTAGCTTCAGTCCTCTTTCAAGAGTGACAGAACACATCAGCACCATGACAACCTGTTTTCTTTCAGTGTTAAATAACTCAGGAAAGTCACCTTTGGGATAGATAATGTGGGAAGAAAATTACTGGTCACTTTGCCGATGTGTTCTCTTGCTCTGAAGGTGGACTGAAGCTGGATTAAACCTTAAATGTGACCACAACCAAGGAAATAAATTCCCCATCCTGGGCCCTTTCTGCAGTAGATGTTTTTCCAGATCATAAATTGGAATAGGGACCTGTCATCTGCTTGCTGGTGCAGACTGTAGCAAGTCCCACCCAAGGCCTACTGTGATATGCATGAACATACAGATAACAAGTCCCCGTTCCAGCATGTAATCCACAATAAGGCCCAGCACAGTTCCCAGATGGATGCAAGCAGACTAACAATGGGTTATGCCTGCTTGCATCTGCTGCCATGACCGCCAGGCGGAGCCCTCCTGAATTTTTATTGGTGCAACTGCTGAGAGGGCTCCACTTCAACCTCAGTTGTCTGGCTGTCCACATCACCTCATCAAAATGTGTTCATCGCGTACTGAAGAGGAGTCCTTAATTTATTCATTGGACAGTGGGGGTAGGACATTGGTTCTCCCCTACATTCCCGTTGGCCAGGGAAAGGCGGGTGGTGCCCCCAGTACATCGGGCACGCTTGCCAGAGCTGGTCTGAAGTTTTCCTTTCAGACTGAATTGCCCCTCCTATTCGAGGGTTTTCTGTCTTCCCTCAGGCCAGCATTACCCGCCTCCACCCCCCCCAGATAAGGGTGCAGGGTGGGCGCATCCACCGGCCTTAAAACAGATTGGGAAATTACCTCAGGTAAGTATGGGTACCATAGCCCACCCCCACACTATGCCTCATTTCACCTAACCCAACTGGGAGCTAATCTGCTATCCCTCTGTTCCTTAGATAAACAATCAGGTGAGGTGAGTGATCCAGCTGCCCCCCTGAGGGAAAGACTGTCAGCTTGCCCCAGTCTGGGTTCAGGAGAAGGCTGGGCCCAGCAATATGTCCTCATCCCCTCAGCATTATTGGTGCAGAGATCACTGCAGGAAAGAAGGCTCAGTGTATCAGGACCGAAGCCCGACCCACCATCCTCGCTCTTCCTTGCCATTATCAAGCTGCCTTCAGTGCCGGTCCCGAACATGAGACAGATCCTTGTCTTGCCAAGGAGGCTGCCGGGCAGCAGCAGAAAAACACCACCTCAGCCCTTTGCCTCATTGCGCCAGGCACAACTCTAGCCAGGGTGAAAGAGGCTACAATTGCTGCTCACCTCGTTCCCCCAGCAACGGTTTGCGGTGCAGGAGGGCCTATTACTGGAGGCGATCAAGAGATAGGCCTGGCTGTTTCTGTTCACCCTGTCCACGCTGTTCCTGCCAAAATGACTGTGACGAGCGCAGCCCCTCTCAGGAGCTGTGCGCTGATGTGCACAGGCACTTTATGGTGGGAAAGCATGGCGCGGCCTGTAGACATTCGGGGACTGCTTACACATATGATTACAGGACCTCGTATACCTCTAGCTCTGATTCTGATACTGCATTAATCTTAAAATTGACTTCTCTGGCTAAACATAAAAAAAGAAGGATAAAATCTTATGATTCTTTTAAAGAGTACCAGCGATATTATAAGAGGCATAAGGCACCACCTACAGTGGCAACTCAGCCAATCGCTCCCTTTCCTGTCCTCTGCAGAGTAACACAAGTTGGAAGTGAGCTGCCAAGCGCCCCAGTCAACTGCCAGTTCCCTAAGGGCTTTATCCTAAAGTTCCCTCACTGGCATCCTGCTTTATATGGCTAATGTAAAGGCTCCCTTAAAGTAGCAGACTGACTTCCTTGTAAAGCAAAACACTTGAAGTTTATTGTTACAGAAAAAGATAAAGAAGCAAGCTTAAAGTTTAGCTTTAAAGTCTTTAGGTTGCTTTAAAATAAAAACATTGCTTTGCTAAGCCCCCCCCCCCCCCAGTCAGTTGCTCCCACGTAAGCAAACAGCCCCTATTAGGCTCCGTGTGAAAGCCTAACAGTCCGCAGCCCCTTTCCTCAGGCCTTTCCCTCTCAGCTCCGAGAGGAGAGTCCAAACATAAGCACACTCAGTGTGTAGCAGTTTGTTCTGTCCTGTGTGAGCATTCTTTCTCTCTGGTGCTGAGAGAAGAGGCCTACGCAGTGCCTTGGAGCAACACTCTGTGATCCCCCTCCAACCCCGATGAGACGTGAGTGAGAGAGACCCTGAGCTTCTTTGCCTGCTTGCTTTTATAGTCCATGATCTGACAGCTCTGACTGGTCTGTTTTCAGCGCACTGGCATGGCTTCTGATGGTGCTCCTGTCAATCATGGAGCTCTGAAAGCCCACCAAGCTGCTGCTCTGCTCTCTAGCTTTTGGCGTGAATGCCACAAGGAGGCTCGAGCAAATCACATTCTGAGAGGGCTGTGACTACTACTAATTCTCCATGTCCAGGCCGCAGGGCCTCTAATAATGCTCCTGGTGCACCATCTATTAGAAAAAGGGCATATAGCACTCAAGAAATTTCTCATGTTGATGCTATTTGTTCTAATATTTCATTCTGTTCACAGACTGATGCTCAAGCTCCATCCAAGCATCCATCCAGCATTTCTGCGGTTTCAACCCTTGCAGATCCTAAAGGTCCTACAAAAGAGTCTGATATGTCTATGGTTTGCATCCCCTACTGGGCTCAAAGACCTGGCTCAAGCCTCAGGCGAGGAGGATGAGCAACCAGCAAATGCTACCAGACTATTTGTTTATGACCATGTGGACTTTGTGGCCAGTGCCATTGCCAACACCCTGAATATTAAAATGAGACCTCAGATTTCTGAGGACAAGCTTAAGCAAGCCACAGGAGGACAAAATCCTTCCTATCCCACAAGTATTATCTGGTATTCTGTTGCAGGAATGGGCTGAGCCCCTTTCATCTAAACCAGAGGTGTCAAACTCAATTTTGCAGAGGGCCGTATATTAAATTGAGAATGTGTAGGCGGGGCGGATTCAAATAAAAAAAAAATACTGAATTATTATAACATTTTATTTATTTATTTAATTATATAGTATATAATATACGGTTGTTCTTCTCCTCGCAACAAGCATCTTGTGAGGCAGGTGGGGCTGTGAAAGCTCAGAAAGAGAGCTGTGACTCGCCCAGGTCCCCCGGCTGGCTTCATGGAGGAGGAAGAAGAAGAATTGGCTTTTCTACTCTGCTTTTCTCACCCATTTAAGGGGGCTCAAGGCTGCTGACAAAGGCTTCTATTCTCCCCACAACAGAATGCTGGCAGCTAGAGCCCGTGGGGGGGGGGAGGGAAGCATGGCAGGAGGGGAGGTTTGGGGGCTCCCACCTAGCCACAGACACTGAAGAGATGCTGAAGAGAGGGCTTCGGGCCCCGCTGGGTCACCCGCCCGCTCGCTCCGGGCCCCGCTGGGTCACCCGCCCACTTGCTCTGAACCCCGCTGGGTCACCCGCCCGCTCGCTCGCCCGCTCGCCCGCTGGCGGTCTCCTTCCCTCACCTGCTGGCAAAGGAAGAGAGACAACAGCAGCCGACCAGGCGAGTGGGCGGATTTCCCACGCTTGTCGCTGCCTTCGCTGATGCCGCTTCCACTCAGCACCGGCAGGAGCCGCTGTGAGGGAAGCGCGCATGTGCGCGTGCGAGGATGGAATGGGCGGGGGGAGGGGGCGGTGACAGGAATCTGTCCTCACACATGGCTGTGTAAGGGACGGCGAGGCGAAACCATGCTGGGGAGAGGCTGGGGAGGTGGCGGCGGCGGGGGGGGGGGGCCTGTGGGAGACACATTGCGATCGCGGGCCATATTAATTTGTCCCACGGGCCGGATGCGGCCCGCGGGCCGTATCTTTGACATGACTGATCTAAACAATTACCAGGCATGGCTAAGAAGCTGTTTTTGCCAGCAGACCATTCTAGCTTGATTTGGGTGATACCAAGTGTTGATTTAGCAATCCTTCAGAGCTCCTTGAGCCATCTCATTCCAAAAGACTCAGAGACAGAACTCAAATGCCTGGAGGCACTCTTGAAGTTTCGAATGTGATTCTTTGTGTTTGAGAGCGGCTGCATCCTCTTCTCTCTGTAACAGACTATAATTAAGTGGGTGGACGAGTTCTTGGCTCTTCCTAACTTCTCCAAGGAATTTAAAACTAAGATGTTGGAAATTAAGAGGGTCCTTGTCCTTGCAGCGGATGCTGGAATGAGAGATTGTACTTACGTGAAGGTTCATTTTCGACGGGGTCACGAAGTTAGTGAAAAAAGGGTATATCTCCACCTACTGCCTCTTTCCCCAGACCAAAAGGAGGAGCTTTTCTCTACAGTATATAAGCCCACTCCTCCCCTCTGCTCCCCAGTTCATGTTGAGGGAAGTTCCCGGAACCAGGATTAAGTCTACTAACTTCTGAAACACAAAGCACAATGTTAATTCTTCCAAGGTGGGAACTAACTTCGTGACCCTGTCGAAAATGAACCTTCATGTTAAGTACATGGGGTCTACTCAGTTGGTGAATGAAGGGACGTACCAAAGCAACTGTCCCTCGGGTGGGCCTTCAGTACTACACATGTAGATAAACAACCCCCATCGTACCTGATCACAGGGCATGCTGTAGAACTCGGCGACCAAAGGCAGCGTCTGCTGATTGAAGCTGATCTAACTTGTAATGCTTCATAAATGTAGATGGGGTACTCCATACAGCTGCCTTGCAGATCTGAAGCGGAGCTTCCCTTGCGAAGGCTGCTGTAGTTGCTGCACTAAGTGTGGAGTGAGCCCACGCCTTTCCTGGCACCCGAACGTTCTTAGCCTGGTAAACCAGGAGGATTGTAGCCGTTGCACGTCTAGACTGGCGTGCCCTCTGCGTAGCACACTGGTAGCAAAATGTGTGCTTGCACGCCGGCTATGCCGTCTTTCGTCCAAACCGCTTGGTAAAAATGCTGCCACCACCGGAGCTAACCTCCGGACAGGGAGTTGGGCTAGGTTTGCCGGCTGGCTTACTCTGTGGCTTTAACTTCCACTGCCAGGCACCAGACTCAAACCCCACAACCTCCCACAAAATACTGTCAGGGAAAAATTCTCCCCCTGCGTCCTCTCTGAGCCCCCAAAGATTAGGCAGGACACTTGGAACTGGGTTTTATAAAAAGTAACAAGAGTTTATTCAAAGTAACAAGGCTTCAAGCAAAATAAAAAGAAACATATGGACACAACAATAAGGCAGTACATAAAATACAAAAAGTTACAAGGCTGAGAGATTAGGCTATCGTTAGAGGTAGCTTAAAGGAAATAAAACTCACGTCTCTGGAGTCATGGACATAATGCCTAGCCCTGGCATTACTCCTGGATACATGATATGGAATATCCTGGGTGATACACTCAAAAGAATGCATAGTTTGGAGTTCAAACTGATCTTTTCTTATACAGAATTCTACCCTCAGGTGCGTACCATCAACCAATCAGGTTTGAGTTCTTACAGGTGTGAGAAATTAACATTCTTACATTTCAAAGTACTCTATTGATCTCAGTGTGAGATGTTAAGTATTCCCAGGAACATTACCCGGTTCCCAGAGTATGTAAAACTATGCTTGATTGATCGTTTGGCTTGCATTTCTGATAGCATCTAAATGAGTACAAAGACCAGATGTGGCATAGGAGTGTGAATCTTAGCTCCGGTTGATTAAAGGAACACATCCCCTTTGGAGTTTGTGTTTGATATTCCCGGTTGCTTGTTCCCACGGGAAAGAATTTCTGTGCTTCCCCAAAATGGTTCCTAGGTCTTAATCTATGTTACAAAATGGAGTTGTTATTGCTTGGTATACTGGGAATGTATAAAATCCTATCCCAATACCATCACAAGGATGGAATGACAAACAAACTAGATGTCTTGAATATGTCCTTAGTGCGAACCAAGTATGTCTTCAAGGCTCTGCGGAATCCAAGGTGTGCATGTCCCGTTCCACTGGATGATTAGGAGTCAGACAAAGGGACGGTAAATGGATTTCTTGTGATAGATGAAAAGGTGTGTTGACCTTGGGAACATATGCCAGATCCAAACGAAGAATAACAGTCCAGTGTGAATCTACATAATGGTTCCTCCACTGAAAGGGCTGCAAGGTCAGATACCCTTCTAGCTGATGTCATAGCCACCAAAAAAAGAACTTTGAATGAGAGCAACTTTAAGGAAATTTCCCTGATAGGTTCAAAAGGCGCCTTCTTTAAGGCAGACAAGACTAAATGTAGTTCCCAGCTAGGGTATCTATGAACTACTGCTGGGCCACTAGCTTTAACTCCCTTCAAAAACTTACACATATACTTATTAGTGGGAATGTTTGGGCCTGGGAAAAACTCCAAAACTGCCTGCAGAGCAAAGACTTGCCTCTGAAGGGTGTTATAGCCCAAACCTTTTAGAAGGCCTGCTTGAAGGAAGGTTAAAATATGTTTAATGGATGGATTAACTGGATCAATGCCCTTTGAGGAAGCCCATGTGAAAAAAATCCTCCAGTTAGCATTATATATTCTATTAGTAGATGCTTGCCTGGATCTTAACATGGTTTCAGTTATTGTGGAGTCAAAACCCAAGGCTTTGAGATGTTGCCATTGAGTTTCCAGGCCGTCAGGGCTAGCCATGACGGGTCTGGATGACAAACCTGCCCTTGCGTAAGAAGGTCCCGCTTGAGCGGCAACGTCACAGGTGGTTCTGATAACATCTGGATCAGCTGAGGAAACCAGACCCTCCCCGGCCAGAATGGGGCGATTAGCACTACCCGAGCCCCTTTCCTGTGAACCCTTCACAGAAACCTAGGGAGGAGAGGTAGAGGGGGAAATGCGTAGAGAAGGCCCTTTGGTCATGGGGCTGAAATTGCATCCGTGTCTAGAGCCTCATCTCGGAACTGTGTCATGTAGCAAGGAAGGAAATGATTGTCTGATGAGGCAAAAAGGTCAACGACTGGAAGACCCCACTTGTGAACCAAGGAATCGAACACGTCTTGATTTAGCTTCCATTCTTACTGGGAGATCTTTGCCCAGCTTAATGAGTCTGCGATGGTGTTCAAAGATCCCTGTATGTGAATGGCACATAAAGATGCTATATTTAGTTCTGCCCAATCAAAAATAGCATATGACAAATCCATAAGTGCTCTAGATTTGGTACCCCCGTGTCTGTTAATATGGGCCTTAGCAGTCATATTATCAGTAGCTACTAGTACATGAGCATTATGAATAAGTGGCAAAAAGCGTTGCAAGGCAAGGAAAATAGCTTTTAGCTCCAGCCAATTTATTTGGTGTCGCAAATCCATTGGGCCCCATTTTCCTTGGACAGTGTGGCCCTGACAGTGGGCACCCCATCCTGAGAGACTGTCATCAGATGTCACTAAAGTGCAAGGGGGGTCTCCAATGGGGACACCCCTGTTTAAATTAGTGATATCACTCCACCAAGTAAGAGACTTCCTCACCTGAAGAGGTAGGGCAACTTTAGCTGGAGTCGAATTGGAAATATTATATGCCCAAGGCAGCAAAAACCACTGAAGTGGCCTGGAGTGGGCTCGTGCCCATGGAACAATCTGAAGGAATGATACCATTTTCCCCAGGAGTGAAGCCAAATTCAAGACCCCTGGGGTTACAGCCTTCCTGATATTTAAGACATCCAAGAGAAAAGAAGAAATTCTGTCAACCGAAGGGAAGATAAGGTTCCTATTTGTGTCAAACACTGCCCCCAAATGTGTTAAGGATTGAGACAGGATCAATGAACTCTTTTCTCGGTTGATAACAAAACCATGATCTTCAAGAAGTGAAATAGTCTCTACCAGGGCCCAGGCAGCCTGGAGGGAGATGACACCACAATAATCAAATCATCTAAATATGCATATATAGCCACGCCCTTAATATGTAACATTTGTATGAGAGGTGTTAGAATCATTGTAAACACACGAGGTGTGGCACTGAGCCCAAAAGGAAGAGCCCTATACTGGTAGTGACACCCTGCCACTTGAAACCTTAAGTACTTCCTGTGGGTGGGCAGAATGGGCACGTGCTGGTATGCATTCTTTAAATCAACACTAAGGAGCCAGTCCCCTTTGTGTATCGCTAACCTGATTGAAGACAATTTGGATTGACATTTTGAAACTTCTGTTTAATGAACTTATTGAGAAACTTCAGATCCAGTACAGTATGTCATGAACCAGCCTTTCTTGGAACCAAAAATAAATTGGAATATACTCCTAGACCTCTCTGAAGCTTGGGAACCGACTCAATTGCGGCCATTTGTACTAACTCAGAAATTTCGGCCAACAGGGCCCTTCTTCTTGCAGCATGTGAAGAAACCTTGGTAATAACAAGTCTGCCTCTAGGAGCTTCAGAGAACTCTAGGGCATAACCATTAGCAACTACAGAATGTGCCCAGGCATCAGGAACATCAAGATCTCATGCCTCTTGGAAAAGCATGAGCCTGCCCCCAACGGGAAGAAGCTTAGCGGTACAGTCAAGATGAATAATGGTGTTGTTTTGCACCGCGAAAGGAACATTGGTACAATCCCCTGGCGCGCAGGGATTGAGACCCAGAAGCCTGTGGGTAAGATCGCTGGTAGGATCCTCCCCATGAGGACTGAGGCCTATCACGTTGTTTGTAAGACGACCTTTGTTGGGTGGATGACTTTCTTGGATAGGATCTCCTATAAAAGGACCTGCGCTCCCTTCCCTTGGATGAACCTGGCACTAATGGTGTAGATGGTAAGATCATCTTCTTACTTTTTGACTTTATGAGAAAGTCTTTGAGTTCTTCCTCCCCAAACAGCTGGCCTCCCTTAAAAGGCAGAGACCACGCACATCTTGGACGCATAATCAATGTTCCAATGGCGAAGCCAGAGCACTCTCCTGGCAGCTGTGGAAGTTGCTAATGCTTTGGCTATCAGCTATAAAATATCAAGTGAAGTGTCCGCACAAAAGGCTAAGGCATGCCTAATTTCTTTCACCAGGATCCTGGACTCCTTAGACAAGCTGGGGTCTGCTAGGACCTGGTCAGACCACTTTAAGGCTCCTCTGGTGAACAATGAGGCACTTGAGGATGCTCGAGCCGCTAAAGAGGAGGCCTCAAAATTCCTCTTCTGTAAGGTTTCTTGCTTTCTTTCCATCCCATCACGGAGATTGGCCAATCCTTGCAGGAGGAACACATGATAGAAGACCAGGCCTAACACAGGTTGATCCTCCTCCCTTATGTGGCCTAGCGTTGATAAAGTAATGCAGGTAAGAAAGCAGCAATCAAGTCGTACAGATCCACTGCCTGCCAATGAGCTGGTGTCTGTATTAGAACTACACATCCCCCCACCTTTGCCCAGGCATCCCACTTCAAAGGCTTATAGCCAAGCCTTCTCCCTGAAGTAGCAAAATAAATACTAGTGTAATATAACACCAACTGTTTATTATTTTCAAGCAGATAGAATAATCAAATAAATGAATGAATGGTAGCATAAAATAAAGGTTGTTCAATATTGCTTAAGTAGTCTAAAAGATCAAGTGAATGTAAAGCAGGATTCAGCTTAGCTCTGCCCCAAGCTAATCCAATATAAGTAAAAGGAATTATAAAAGCCTCAAACTCCAAAATGAATCTTTCAGGTTTTCAGCTTGAAAGTCCTCCTAAACAAAGTTCTAACCCTAGCAGACAAACTGGCCGCTAGCTAAGAATCTGCTTCTACCCCCTGCCCTCTATTAGCAAGCATGAGGCCTAGAAGCCTGAGGAGTTCCACCAACTCCCCTGCTGAACTTTCCCCAGCAAAATCCCCCAGAGCAAAGATACCGAGAGCTCTGTGTTCCTGCCTTATATACTAAACAGACCCTAGCACTCTGATTGGGTGTAACTAGTGGTTACTGAGGGAAACTCCTCCTTCCTGTCACTCAAGCTTTCTAAGTCCGTGGGAATTTTTCCCTCCAATTTCCACTTGTAGCCAATGATAGCAAAGAGTCTGGGAAACATTTTCCCTGCCTTCTGCTACTTGCAGACAAGGTTCGTAAAGGCTTATGCAATCTTCTGCTACTTTTGCAGCTTGCAAAAATGAATCCGTCACACCCCACAACACAGATGAAACAAGAGGATTTCCCCCTTCACTATGGATCTGTGAACATTTACTACTTATGTGATTTGATAGGAATCGCCTCATTGTCAATCCTGAGAAGCCTTTTCAGATCTTTGGAGCTCTGGAGTTCCCCAGGATTATAATTTCCATTTGACAGGATCTCAGGAAACAGAAGGATAGTTGGGGCTAGCTGTTGAACTTGGTTATTGCATTGTGCCCATGATATATAAGAGGAGCCCTGGTGGCTTAGGCCATGACCTATCTAGATCAGCATCCTGTCTCACACAGTGGTCCATCATTTGCCTCTGGGCATTCTCAAACAGAAGGAGGAAATTCCACCTGCAAAGGGACTGTCTCTTCAATCTGGAAGGTAGTAATAAGGCATCAATTCTATTATCCATAACTTACTCTAATCCTTTATTAAGCAATCCAATGTTCCTTAATTGGTCACATAATGCATGGTGTGAGGGGCCTACCTCTACTGAACAATTCTTCCCTTTAAAAACTTTATAAAAACCTCCCTTTTTTCAACCTGAGGGGTAAAATTAGGAGCATGTGAAACAAATTCTTAGCCGTTCATTTGTTGCCAGCTAGGGTATTTTTGCTGGGTGTGCAGAACACATCTAAGCATGGCAGACAGCTGGGCCAGTATACTGAGGGGGATGATTGGGAAGCTGCTTTAAAGTGGTTTCCCATTATGGTACCATTTTGGTGTTGGGGAACAGGCCAGCCTCCTCATCGTGTGGTCAGAATGTTTTCCCTGAAGGCAATGCAGCTGTGGTATTCTGGAGAGGCAGCTGGAATGCTCTTGACCATGTGGCAACTGCCTGCAAGTCTGTGTTTTAAATAGAGTTTTCAGGGGGACAGACACATGCTTTAATCAGATTCTGAGGAAGAGTCTGTGGTTTTCACCTGATTAGCCAGGGGGTCCATGGAACAAACAAAGTTAAGAACCCCTGACAGGCCACAGTTACACCTTAACATTTTAATTTGTCACAGGACAGCAGCCGTTTGGCTTGGTCACACCTTCCTGCTGCTGTAGCTGTACACTTTAGCTGGTGAGTGGGTGGAGGAAATGCTCTGCTTGACGGGCAGGTGTCCCAGAAGGGTAAGAGTGTGTGTGAGGTGATAGAGGGGCAAGTAGAGTGATATCGTGAAAAATTCTAGTCCCAGAAGGCCCAGGTCGCTTTGGTGCTGAGAGGGGAAGAGGGACCAGACTCACCTTGGGACTTTCGCATTCCATTGGGTGAGACTAGGAGCTGATTTCACCATTCTGGTCCTTTATGGACTGAGCCGCTGGTGCTCTGACCCTCCTTCCGCTTGGTGCCATTTTTAACCCTTTCTGCAACCTTGACTTCAGTTTGGGGAGGGAGACAATCCCACCCCCATCTCACCCACAGTTGCCCAGTAGAGATTTTGTTTTTAATGCTCTATAATCAATAGCTGCAGAATCCAAATGTCCTAAAATTTGGGAAGATCATCTCAAAGCCACAATAGTGCCTCCTGAAAGAGCATAGCAATAAGTCACTTGAGTTCTAATCCCATAAATAGTGAAGCCAATGCATATGTAAGGTGGACATCATGCTGGGCTAAACATCAGTAACAAGGACATCTGCCTAACTGCATCATGTACTGATCTGATGCTGTGTTATCAGACCTAAATATGTTAAAACCATTGTGTTTAAGATGGTGTAAGTAAAGACAGTTGTCCAAATATGGTGTCTGCATATTCTGTAAACTATTTAAAGCATTAATTCTTGTTTCTTAATGGAATGGCATCAGTTTTATGTAAGTTTCACAACAAAATTAAGTGTTCAGTGAAGACTAAAATATGAAGAGAGGAAAATGTTAATTCAAAATATAAATAGATATATAAAAGCAACCATGCAAACAGGATCTGCAAGAGAATTCACACTTTATTTTTAAGTCAACTGTATTTAAAATAAGTGATTTAAGAAAAAGTAAACATTTGCCATTTAAAAAAGGGAAATATTTACATCATATAAAATAAACAAATGGTATTAAAATGTATATAGCAGATAATATCACCATCATAGGAACGATATATAGGAGTAAAGTTTAGCACTGCGAATACTTTTAGTTTTCTTGGAATGAAGCTCTTTTTACTCTATAATTCATTGTGTAGACTGATCAGTAATTGTATAGTCTTGTATAGCCCCAGTTCTTCAATAAAATCTAATTCACTTAAGAAAAACTATTATCTTTATTTTTTGATAAAAACTGAACAGATATTTTGCTTATACCAGCGGTTCTCAACCTTCCTAACGCTGTGACCCCTTAATGGAGTTCCTCATGTTGTGGAGACCCCCAACCACGGGGGTACAGCACCTGGGAAGTGGGAGGGAAGGGCGGCGGGAGACTTGTTGCGACCCCTCTGAAAGGGTAGTTCGACCCCCAAAGAGGTCCCGACCCCCAGGTTGAGAACCACTGGCTTATACAGTATTAAGAAGTGATTAGTGTAATTTTTTCTATATATATTCTTGGGTGTTTATATAATAATCATGGATCAAACAAAAGTCTGCATTATTCATTTTGTAAAATTTGAGTAATTCATTGAATATATATGTTATACTATTTACCAGTTAATTTGTGAGAAAAGCAATTATTTTTGAAATATTTTTAAAATTAAGGCTGTAGTTGGTCACCTACTCAACTGGACATAACACTACTGACTTCATTGAGATATACCTCTTTTTGTCTTTCCCTGTGCATGGATTGTACTATAAGGTTATATATAATTTTGTTGTAGTGTTCAGATGATAAAAACAGGATTTCCTGAAAAATCACTACAAAGCTACAGTAAGAATTGATGTAATAAAGTTGTTAAGCAGTCATTTAACAAACTGAAAGCATCATCTGATGTATAAAAATGCATAGGTTAAATCCCAAATTAATATCTACATAAGAGAAAGTAAAAACAATGCCCTATTAGAGCTCATCTATAGACCATTTTAACAAACTTATTTATACATCAAACATCACTAGATAAAAAGCAAGCTGTATTTCAGTTCAAAGAAGTCAGATATATAAATTAGTTTTCTAAATTGTGCTCCCTCAGAAACTAATTCTGTAACTAAAGCCTAATATTCATCGTGTACATACGGTACTAATATATTGCTTTATATTTAACTATGTAATGTTAATTGATCACATGACTAGCATGAGCATTGATAAGCATGCGATAATACTCATTGAATTTCTAAAGTCATTACAAAGCTCTCCATTATTAATCTGAAGTAGGATATTATGACTGTCTTCTAATTGGGAGTGGCCATAGCTCAGTGGCAGAGCAACTATTTGGAAAGCATAAATCACAAGTTTGATTTGCTGGCGTTTGTCAGTTCCGTATTTGCCAAGAAAACTGTGAAGTGAACAGGTATCAAGCCTGACTCAGTAGTACCAGTGAACAAACCTATGAATTAAAGTTCTTAATTAATAATCCTTTCAGTACAGTACTTCCTTTTAATTGTTATAGGGTCAGGCCTAGTTCTAGTTTAACACTTTGCACTCATGACTTTTAGAAAACTATTTGTGGGCACAGGCACACAGAAGGCAATAATAATAAGCAAGTTGGTTGGAATGGTTAATCTTCCATATAGTTTTATTTTACTTAATTCCACATTTTATTTATTTTATTTTTGTTAATTCCATAGTTATTTATTTCATGAATAAGATTCTAGGGGTCCTATGAAAGGTTTTCACCCACAGATGCCCTGTGCAAAACTTCTTTTTGATGTTTGGCACTTTCCTCCCATTTTGAAAACAAATAGTTCTGCCTATATTACGTGATAGTTAGTAGAATTTTAAAATGGAATTAAATATGCTTGAAAAATATGTATAGTACATGAAAAACTATTTGCAAAATCCATACTAGAAAAAATGATAATTTTTCACACTATAAACTGATATAGGTAGAATATTGATAGTTAGGTGTATTAATTAGAGAAAAGTTAAACCATCCATACTTTCAATTTCTGTCTAAATTATAAAAAATATTTTGTGTGCTACTGGAAAGAACAACAAACCAGTAACTTCTTGTCCAGTTCTAAATTACTTGAACAATTAAGCTGATCTTTAGTTTTATAAATTTTAAGCACTGGATAACAGCCCCTAACATGCAGGCAACTCAAATGCATTAATGACTACAGTAATATAGTAGGTTTATGTTATTCTTTTAAAAAAATGAAGACAGCATTATTAACTAAATATATGAGAATTGCAAAAGAAAAAAGGGACCCTCCAGATGGCAATTATTGACTGTTTTGGGAGAAGCTGGCATTTCCCTGATATAGCCTTTTGGGTACTATCAGATTGGTTTGGTCCTACAATAGGACTTCACGCCATTTTCTGGGAATACTGGGTTTGATTCTGTACTCCTCCACAAAGACAAATGACCTTGGGCTAGTCACAGCTCTCTTCTGAGTTCTCACAGCCCCACTTGCCCCACAGGGTGTCCTGTTGTGGGGAGAAGAAAGAAAACTTTGTCAGCTCCTTTGAGTCCCCTTAAATGGGTTAGGAAAGCCAACTCTTCTTTTTCTTATATGAGCTTGTACTGTGCCAGTAGGGGCTGCCCAAACTACAGCCTAAACTGGCACAGGAGGAAAAGTTCTGCTTTTTCTGGAAGGAAGGCTACTTCAGAACACACTTAAAATTCAACTGGACAGGCAAGACAAGCTTGAACATGTATTGCTGTGCTGCCAGCCCAGACTGTTGTAGTGTTGGATTAAGGAAAACACAGGATCAGTTACTTCTAACAAAGCCAACATTTCCTATGTGTGCTGGTTCAGGCTAGGGATGTGCACAAATATTTAAATGCATTTGAAATTCAATCAAATCAACTGAATTTTGACATTCAAATTCAAATCGAATGGCCTTAAATTTGAATTTAGTTTCGATTTGAATTTTGGATCTATTCGTTTGAATTATTTGAACATTTGCATGTGTATAGGTTCATACACAGTGTGTATTTGAAGATCCGCATCTTTACTGCATTTGTACGCATTTCTACAAATCTGTACGGGATGAAAATGGGTTGCATACGGGATGCATTCAAACTGAATTTGGTTAAATTCGAATTTAACAGATTCAAATAGAATTGAATTTTTGAGTATTTAATTTGAATCAAATAAAATCCCCAAAATTGCATTCATGCACACCCCTAGTTCAGGCTGTCATTTTGGTGGCTTAATGCCAGCACACCGATGACTCGATTGGCCATGGTTGTGACTGTAAAGGGTGGTACATGGTACAACATCGCACAAAGCTCCACTGGAGGGCTGAGTCAAATAGGGAAATGTGGGTTTCTCTGAAAAAAGCCAGCATTTCCACTTGTCATCTGGAAGGTTCCAAGTACTTTCTGCTCACACAGAAAGGGGTGTTCTGGACCTTCTGCGCAGCAACACATGGTCAGGGCAATCTCTGCCCAGTCCTCTTGGTGATTATGTGTCAAATTTTTAAGCATAGCTGGAGGTATTTTTAGTTCTTAAGCACTACTTCTTATCTGCCATAGAGATCAAACTCACATGCTTATCCATTAGCACTTCTGAACTCAAAGATTTATTGATCCTAAATAAGAAATTGTTTGCTTATACCAATTTATTCACAAAGTAGAATGTGGAAATGCAAGTGTTTCACATTTTAGCTACTACCTCAGAAGTTAGTTTTGGCCAAGGCATTCTTCTAACCAGAACTAGCCTAAATATTTAGTTTCTTTTCCTTTTAAAGGAATTACTTCTCATCAATGGAAACATTTTATCCAAATATTACTGGTGAGATTTACACCTCCCCATCCAGTTCTCATTTTCCATAATTGAGCCTAACCAGTACTTAGAAAATATTGGGTGTGAATGTATGCATATATTTAGGTAATAGCAGAGTACATTCCTATTTACTTGCTAGCCTTAGTTGTTGAATTACTAGAACATGTTTGGGGTTGTGTTTAGCCTATAGTTTTTGGTCCCCAATGAGGTCTATGGGGAAAAGAAAACTCATTAGCTGAAGTAAGTTCTATCAACAAACAAGCACCAATAAACAATAGTATTTGGAGGCAACAAAACAGCATACAGAAGAACAAAATGCTGAATTTCCTTCAAAAAACAAAATTAAAATACAGGTATAGAAAATTTCCTAAGCTAAAAAAGCACAAGTATTATTAAAATAATAATAGGACAAACTAGATAAATTAACATCCATGAACTAATGCATATAGCTTTTTCACAATAAAAAAGGCATACCGCCCTGCAGTTCTGGTCATACTTTTATCTCCACAAAATGGGGGGGGGGGGACTGCAACAAACCCCAAACCTAGAAAAATATCAATCTCTAACAATACTAATACTGAATCTAAACTTTACACAGATTTTGAAGTTAAATTTCCATTCTTGTTTTTCCTTTTTTGAATGCACTGTCTTTTCAATCTCCTGATTTTTCAGCAGCGTATGTGGAATAGTCATTTCCAAAGAGAAGGAACTACCAACAACTAGTCTTTGTCATTTCCAAAGAGAATGAACTATCTACCTCCAACATTGCAATCGGTGTGGTTTTTTTAATGAAGAATATTGACATATTCAAATTATGGAAATTTTAGCAGTTGCATTATACTATCAACTCTTGAAACCAACAGGATTTCACATCTCTAATTACTGCCACAATGGAACACTAATAATCATGCTTAAACCCTAGTTATTTCAGAGGCATAAAGGTTATAACTCTACATTCAGACATGGTTGAAATACAGTAGTGCCTCGTTTAACATGTTTCCATCTGGCAAATTGTTTCTTGAAGTGAAACTCACGTTAAGCGAGTAATAGACCTTTAATGTTAGAGAAAATATGTTAAAAGTAAAACTGGAATACTACATTAATACTGTATTGAGGTCTGTTAGTAATTGAGTTATACTGAAACCACACAAACTAAATTGACTTAAAGTGGGGCTTTACTGTATTTACAAGTTAGGTAAAAATTTAATGAAATGAGAATTACATGAGGATGTAGCATAAGTGTTGTAAAAAGACTTCTCCCATCACTTTTAACTTAGGTGTTTTGTTTTGCTTTGTTTTTGGTATAGATAAAATTTGACAGAAAACATTTAGTAATTAAGTAGTTGTATCTGGTAGGCGTGATTAAGATTGTAACCAGCTTGTACTAGCTGTCTTCTGTACTGTGAAAACTCTTATTATCTAACTAAGTAGTTGTGTCTGTGTTCTAGATTCAAAGATACGAAATGGGCTTTATAATTAAGGAAATGGCAAAATGATTTGCTTATCCATTTAGTTATGCTTATCCATTTAGCCCTGCTTACTAACAGAAAAAAAATGATTTCATTTCTGAGTTCTCTACCCACCAGAAATTGTTGTACAAGGGACTCTAGAAAACAGGGAGTAGGAAGGAAGTCTCTCTGTTAACTCAGGTTAATTTAATTCATGGGGAAAGTTATGTTCCATTCCTGATAGTTAAAAATGTGTTTTATTTGAACCATTCAGAATCATGTGGCAGTTTTTTCTTAGAACTTTGTGGGTATTCTAATATGCCAGTGGTTGGCAGAGGCTTGTAGATAAATTTGAGAGGATGGCGGCAGACACTCAAGGCTCCAACTGAAAGCTGTCCTTAGATATGAACTGCATTTAAACTTTTTGAGGATATCAAGGGGGAGTTCTGAAAAAGATTTACCCCTCCCCCATCCCTTGCATTCTAGGACTGCAAGTTGTCATCATCTCTATGGAATGACTGCATGCCTCTTTCAGTTTCCCAAAATGCAGGAAACAGCCATGAAATCTTTGTAAAAGGAATGGGGAAGACTTTGTACATGTAGAATACCAAGATCATACTGAAGGTCTCTTGTATTCAAATAGCTTGCTAGAGTAGAGTTTAACTGTGCTACAGCCTTTGGTCTAACAAATGGCAAAAAGCGAAAGGTGCATTCAGGAAGAAAATGACAGTTACAGAGACATTAAATGGATTTTTCAGCTATTGTAGATGCTGTCCCATAATGCCTCTACCTTAATCAATTTAAGGTAATACAGTATATTTTATTTGCAATAGAAATTTTACATCTACTTGATTTAAGTGTAGACCTACCTTAAATAATATTACTAATACTGCATTGCTTCTTTTTGAAATTCCTCAAACTCAGATAATACAGAATTAACAAAAACAAATAAAACAATGAAAATTTCCTTCAGTAAAGGAGGGTAGTCAAGTCATACATATTTCTCTTAACATTGTTCTCCCAGTAATTAGTACAGTCCATTAGAAGTAGCACTTCTGAATGTGTTTAACTCTGGAGTGATGTCACTGAAAAGCGGACCAAGAAAAAAAGTCTGTCTAGTTTAATCAAGAGTTTTATCAAAACACAAAAATATTTTAGAAATAACCTATAGGATAAGTACTTCCAGTATGAAAAACAAAAGTCTGTATATGAGGAGAACTAAGAGTATACTCCTCCCCCCCAAAAAATAACAATACAGAACCAACCAAATGTTTATCGGGTATAAAACCATTTTCTACTACATCAAAAAAATAGCTTTCCATTTTGTAGAATATAAATTTCAACTTTTGAAGAGAAGCTTGAAAAGGTTGTAGGTGGAATCATCAAACCAGGAAAGGTGGTGAAAGTATTGCTGTATTTTTGCTGAGCTGCTTTCCAGAATCAATATTTGTTTATTATTGAGAAAGTTGAGAAGATAGCTTCTCCTGCGAAAAAAGCAACAACCTTACAATGGTTGTCTGTGTCCCATTGCTCTCCACAACACTTGCTAAACAGCGGTCCAAGATCTTCACATGAAGGTTTCCATCATTGAATGGACTGAACTGACTTAAAAGAATGATTTAGAAGCCAGTTTCGTTCATGACTCATGTTGGTGCTGACTTCTGGAAGGAGAGAGCAAAAACCATCCATCTTCTGTAGCTCCACCAGGCCCACTATGCAGGATCAAAATTCTGGTGTACATGGCTCAAGAATACTTCCGTGCTCCTTAGAGGTAACTCAATGTCTCCAAGCAGGATGGTCTGTCACCATTACAGGCTTTCCACAAGTATCTCCAGTCTCTTACTCTTTTCATTATTTAGCTATCAGCCAAGGAGTTTGACCCTTTAAGTGACAGATAAATTAGTTCACATAGAAATGTTCTTTCAGATTCAAAAAACGTATTGTTCTTATTTGGTTATTAACATGCAAATTTGAAATTGATTCTGATTTTTTTTGTGGTAGTGGTATGTGTTCTAGTATGCACCTATGCTAAATTTATCTGAACAAATATTTATTCTCCTTAGAATACTCCAATACTGAGTACTTTTTATTTATTTGGTTTCTCACTTCTGCTTTCTCCCTTCTGAAAAAAATGACTGCAAAGTATTCAGTCGAATTAACCTGAATGGCCACATCCCCATTACAACCTTATATCAATTTCAAACCGTTTTCAATCCTGGCAGACCCCACGTCAGTTTGGCTTAACACACTTTCCACGTGTTAAATCGCCCCAAAGCGTTGTAAATGTTAATCCTAATTTCAACAGGTCTCACTCTGGTTCGTGCGCTTGAAATGTTTTACATTTTTTATTGTGGGGACCGTACTGTGTTAAGGTATGAGAATCCGTGTTTAGGGTTTCCCTCCCCAATAGCTTGCTCCCAAAGATAGTGATTTCATTGAAAAAAAATCCACCCCTCAGAACAGCCACTATAAAAATCCATTCCTTAAAGCTACACTGTAACGATCCAGCCACTTCACACCTTATAACAACGTTGCAAATTTGCGCAATTCTGAAAGTTCTGACCTTTAGGAAGGGAAAGGGAGGGAGGAAAGCAGCTGGAAGTTCTGTTTTAAAGGCTGTGGCTGTGAAGGGGCCTAAGGTTGCTGCTGCTGCATGTCCTGAGCAGTGAGGAGAGGAGGGAAAAGAATTGCTGGCTGTCTGCTGCCATTTTTCTTCCATCCAGACAAGCAGCAGCCACCCAGCCAGGCTCCGTGAAGGGGTCTGTTATGGGTGGCGCGTTCATGCCAAGAGGAAGAGGGCAGGGCAGCCCCAAAAATCGGCTTTTAAAAAGTAACCGCTTGAGTCCCCCCTTGAGTCACGCCAGGTACGATCCTCAGAATCCGGATTGAAGGCAATTAAGCTGAAAGTAATAGGAACAGGTAAATTCATGTTTGCATCCAGTTCTATTATTTCGGTTTAAGGAAACTGGATTAAGCTTATAATGGGGATGCGGCCAATGTGTTATTTATGGTTACTTCACAATCTGTTGGCCAAACTACAAAAGCAACACAGCACAAGTACAGTCCATTCTGTGCCTGGACAGTGCACTAAATGGGTGTTTTTTCACTGCCACTAGAAGTACCCATTAATGGGTACTTCTAGTGACAGTGGAAAAACACCCAATCTGAGCCTTTGTCTACATATGTCATAGGGGTGGCCTTCCATCACTCCCTGGATGAGAGATTTAAACACTCCTTGCAGTGATCCAGCTGGAAGCCCTCACTTGTCCTGAGGTGGGAGCAGGGTGCACTGACCTTAGAGCCTGTCCTCTTGATTCTGCTCAAAGGGGCCATTTAGGTTCTTTGAGCTGATTGGAGAACAGCCTGCACCTGGCTGGCTGGTGTGTTGGGAGGGAGCGGCTAAAATACCCATAATGAGCAGGTGCCAAGAATCCCTAAACTTACTGGTGTAATAAAGTTAGAAAGGATCTTGCTCATAGCTATGGTAGGGATTTCCATAGTGGATGTCCTGAATAACATATTTCAGTATGTATATATATGCTAATTGAATGCCTGGATTATACATTAAAAATGTCATTCAGAAATTTCTTAAATAAGTAATAGTAACAGCTTTACTGTATGGGCAGTAAAACTCAGGACAGCCAAATCACGGGAGGGGGTGGGGAGAATCCCAGTTGAAGAAAGATAAGTCATGCTAGGAAATATTCAGTTGTTTTGTGGCTTCTTGTCCTAACTTCAGTAGATAAGAACAAAATAAAATCTCTTTTTAGCGTATGACGTTGCCTGTTTTATCAATTAAAAATCTCCCATATGTTAACCCTTGCAAGTGAAAGTGAAGCAGCGTGCAAGGTCTGCATTTTTCTTGCACACTGTTCTGCAACCTGCCCACCCTGGTTTACAGAAGAGTAATACCCTCACAATGGTAAGAGATATGATTGAGGAACGGCGTTGTACAGCAACGTGTGATGCATCAGTAGTCGGATAAGTCCTTAGATGTGATTGTGGATAGTGAAAGGGAGAGATCAAAAGCAGGGAATCACTTCGGCAGATGCCCTAGAACTTTAAATAATGGACATCTGAAAAGGGAAGCATCATTCCTACTATCTGTGCCCTTCAGACATTAACTGTATAAAGTTTTTGAACAGGCAGGGGCTTTCATTAGTGTTAAAGAGTTTTCCAGCCTCAGTTTACACAGGGAATGGGGTGAAGTGGCAAGGTGGTAATTAGTGAGTCTTTAATGGTGCCAAATGTTGCTTTCATGTGTGGCAGAGCAAAACATGGCTCACTTATTACAGTGTGGCTTACAAGCAGGGGTAGAGATTGTCCTTTTTTCCTTCTTTAAATCTAAGAGCTGGACGCATTCTTTGCCAACTCCCCAAGGTCTATGTTCTAATGTTGGGTGTGGCCAAGGGTATGTATAGTGACCCCATAACCCACATACATCCAATCTATTCAGATCAAATGGAGAATGGCACTTTCAAGCTTCCTTGTTCACAAAATAGTGAATCTGATTATTGGTGAGGATTAATCCATATCATCATAGTGTTGGCTCAGCTTAGACATCCATTATATCTACTTTTATTTTCCTCTTTGATTTAAGTCAATGCAGTGACCAAAACAGTAATTGTTTGGAAGGCTGCATCATGTTCTTAAGCAAGGTGTTAAATACCTTGGATATATGGCAGAGTGTTATAGCCCTACAAGAAGACTGCTGTTTCCACCATTGATTACAGTAACTACACCCAAGTTCTATTATCCACATTTCTCCCTTGGAACAATGACATTTGTATTAGTGATGCCCTCTGCTGGCTGTAGGTAGAACACATGTCACCTACTTGATAGTCTTCCATGGGTTTATATGATCTGTTTGATTTATTTACAAACGTAAATTTCAGTTCATAGTAATAATGAAAATCCACAGCATTTTAATGGGTTCTTGCATTAATTGTCAAATGGCTTTGTTCTTATGTACATAGGTTTTTTTGGCATCTTAATGCAATAACTTATTTATCTGTTACACATACTATGAGTGCACAAATATCATGCAAATATTGCAGCTGTATTCCTCAATGCAAGAAGCATAGTATTGATATACATACAATTACAGGAATGTTTGACAATCAAATAAAAAGGAAAAATTTAGTATTTTCTGTACAAAAATATGCAGCTTTTTATAATTTCTAAAATGCGTATCTTTAGGCACTTCCACAAAAGAACATTGTATAAAAATAAATATTCTATGCACAAACACACAAACACCCACACACAAAGACCAGTCCATGGTTAGATTTCACTGCAAAAGAAAAACATATATAAATATATGTTAATGACACACAAAGAAAGTGGACTAAATAACATTTAAATATGAATACAGCTTGAATATTTTAAAGTCATATTAGTTTCAAAGTAGGAGGCATATGTGTACCTAATTTTAAACTAAAATCAGTGTGATTAACAGTTTCTGGCCTTGTCCTGTTTCAGGAACAATCTCTAGAAAAAATGAGAGTTCTGCTATGCTTTATATTAAACCTGTGCTTATTTAATAAACAGAAGTTGGCATTCCTCACAGTGAAATTGTAGTACATTTATGTGAATTCTGATGGTGTTGTTTTGCTCTTGCACATTTAATGAATTGTGACTTGCCTCACTTAATGGATGTGCCTTCATACAGCATCACATGCTTTGGCTGTCTATCCATCCAAGGTTACCATGGCTTGTTGTTGAACTTAATGCTTCATTTGGGCATTTAAGGCCAGGAGACAGGTGCAGAAAGGTAACTAGAGGTGGAGGCATTTGCCATGGAAGTTATCAGATTGTTTTAAAAGGAGCAGTAACCATATCAATTGCAGTGTTGGCTGCTGCAGGTGCTGAGTGATTGATTTGCCAAGAAAGCAATCTGAAGAAGGGACAAGTGGATCAGAGCAATGAGCTTACAGACCCTGTCCTCTCTGAACTGCCCTGAACAAGGGATTTAGTGAGGCACTGTCTGCGGGGTCCTTGCTCTGATCCAGCTGCAGTAATCAACAACTGCAAACGGTGTGGTTCCAGTGCCTTATTTTAACAATCGGATATTACACTGAATAAATGGAGGTACATAAAATGAGTGGGGCCCATCAAATGTGAAACAGCAAAATCACACAAGCCCAGCTTATGAGAGCAAATACTCCTGGTTTTATACTGAATTCAGTGCCTTATTTGTGCTGATAGAATTTATGCATGATTTTGGGAGGAGCTAACCCTGTGTGAACTGCAGCTGTTATCTCCAGTTTAACTCTCATATCTTCTCCTATGAGGATTCAGAGTTCTTTTTCAAATTGTTTATTTGTCGGTGGTCCTCTGAACAGTGAAGTTACTGCGCTGCATTCCCTGTCTACCTCAGGCATCTCAGAGCTGTGATTACAATCTCGGTAGCAATTTGTTTTTGAAATTACAGAAGCAGGCTTAATCAGGCAAAGTATCTTAGGGATATTCTATACCAACTGCACGTATCTAGATATTGCTATATGACGTTTCTGTAAATGTAAACAGCTCACGATGATAGGCTATAGCTTAAGGCTGAGCAGCTTTACAAACAAAGCTACAGGCAGTTCTGTGCTGGTGGGTATACTGAACAACCAAGCATACTAGAAGCCTCCCTTCCACGTACTGTTGTGATCTAAGGGCCTTTTTGCATTTACCTCATTGGAGAACTCTGGGAGAATGTCTACATGGACTATCTGCACTGTGAAGAGCTGCTTCTTCCTCAGACACAGCTCCATGTGTGCTGCAGCTTCCCCAGTTGGTGCTTTCTGCCACCAGGTGTGGCTCCATTCATACCTCTTCCCTCCTGGGAGAGGTTTGAACGGAACTTGGGGGAGGGGGGAGTGTCATCCTATCACGGCAACAACTGCACCACACAGGTGTGTTTATGCCATTGCCACCATTATAGTGGCAACTCACACCTCAGCAACACTTAGGGAGGTGCTGATAAGGTTAGGGATAGATCCAGTATTCCCCGGCTTCACTTCTATAGGAAGTTTTCCCTGAGAAGTGAAGGTGTGAAATTGCCCTAAGAGAGGTACTGAGCAGGTCGTGCAGAGGGAGGCTCCTAATACGTTTGGTGGTCCAGCATACACTTTGACTGTTCAGATGGCAAGAGGCAACACAGGATATTGAAAAGATCCTGCATTTAAGACCATAAGACCATAAGAGGAGCCCTGCTGGACCAGGCCACAGCACATCTTGTCTTGCATCCTGTCCCATACAGTGGGGCACCAGTTGCTTATGGGCATCTCAAGCCAGAAGACAAGGGCAAAACCTTCACCTGGTCTTGAATCCCAGGAAATGGTCTTGAGAGGCATCCTTCCTCTAAAGACGTTGCCTCTTGCCATGTCCTGCCAGATGCAAACCCTGGCTTACCTGTATATCTGGCAAAATGACTATGGAATTGCCTTACTGGGGCCTATGTGATGACAGTGCCTGTCTTTCTGGTTGTTTTTTGCAGACTTGGCTGGCTCTTAGAAGTCCTTGGTGAGGCGATTTCATTTTTACTTTGCCAAATATGCAGGTAAATAGCGCTATTTCCCTAGCTTTCTTGTGATTGCATAGGGCAACCAGTGTTGCATTGGAAATGCCATGGGTATGTATGGTGATCCCAGTGCAGTGCAGAGAGGATCATGGGGTTTACCTCCTGTGAAGGATCCTATACAGATGTATCTATGGCAGTGGTTCCCAAAGTTGTCTGGGCTACGACCCATCTAATATAAGTTTACCAACTCGGGACCCACCTCTAGGAAATTTAACCGTTACCAATATGAATAAAGGACTTTTCAAATAACAAACAAAGTTTTAATACAATTTTTTTATTAGTTAATTAAATAATTACATCAAAAAAGTTATTTCAAATACGGTTAAATTTCCTAGAGGTGGGTCCCGACCCACAGTTTGGGAAACCCTGATCTATGGAGTCAATAGGAGTAAAACCTGACTCAAGGGGATCTTTAATTTAGACATACTTCATGGCTATTGATACACGAGGGGGTGAGATTAACATCATCTATAAATTGCAACACCTTTTAACATTTTATATATTCACAGCATGCAGCAATCCATGCATCCAAACATGCCAAGCTTTATGGCTATTTTACCTTATTCCAACACCCTTGAACTGGCAAGCCGTCTTCCCCCTACAGCATGGAATAATAGATGGAGTTTTAGATGTCAAGAAACAGATACCTAAAATGTCTCAGAAAACAAACAATGTGACTGCAGACCTAAAATGGCAAAATCAGTTGAGATTAAGTATTCTGGTGCCATGTGTCTTGTTTATTCTACACTCACGTTGTGTGAATATGCTTGGTTCAAGATGGCTGTCTCTATGGATTGTTTAGTCTAAATCTCACTTATCAAAATCTTGCAACCAAATTCCCTTTAGGCCTTTTTCACTGGGATCAGAACAATTAAAAGCTATGGAAATTTTTGTTGCTGACCAATATGGCATGTGGATTACACTTTTAGGGTATCTCTAGATGGCAAGAAGAAGAAGAGTTGGCTTTTCTACCCCGCTTTTCTCACCCATTTAAGGGGACTCAAAGCGGCTGACAAAGCTTTTCTATTCTTCTCCCCACAACAGAACACCCTGTGAGGTAGGTGGGGCTGTGAGAGCTCAGAAGAGAGCTGTGACTAGCCCAAGGTCACCCAGCTGGCTTGATGGGGGAGGGTGGAATCGAACCCAGTATTCCCAGATAAGAGTCCGGCTCCCTAACCACTAGACCAAACTGGCTTGCCAAACTGGCAAGAGGAAATGGGATCATGTTTAGGTCCTGCAATGGCTTCTTGCTGCCCCTGCCAAACAGGAGAAGGCAATTCTGGGTCAAAGTCAGTCTCTTACCTTGTCTGTCATTTCCTTGCAGAATCATTGCAAAAATACCCAGATGCAGACGTCGTGTGGCCAATTCCCCACCTTTTTATTTGCACACTTCTTACATCAGGCACTTTGGCAAGAGCAGCGATTAGAACATAAGAGGAGCCCTGCTGGATCAGGCCACAGCACATCTTGTCCAGCATCTTATCTCACACAGTGGCCTACTAATTGCTTCTGGGCATCTCAAGCAGAAGTCAAGGGCAAAGCCTTCACCTGCTCTCAGATCCCAGCAAATGGCCTTTAGAGGCATCCCACCTGTCTCCTCAGCCTGGAGGATGTACCTAGGCATCCATTCTAGTAGCCACTGATACATCTGTCATTCTGGGAGGAAACAACAGACAAGGTAAGCAATAGGGCATGGCAGAATAAACAGCCTCAGAATCATGCCTTTACTCTGCCTTTTCAGTGCCCAATCTTGGGAGTATATAAGGATTGCCATAGTTATGTGTAACAATCTAATGTAGGCCTGGGAAAAATTGCAGATTTTGAATTGCGTCTGGAAGCCCTGTGGTTTCCTGGGAAGATCTAATGACCATGGAATGAACTGAATCACCCAATTTGTTCTCGAAGAAAAAATATCCAGTGTTGGATCCCTCATTCCCACCACTGCCAGCTTTTCCAGTACCCTGGCATGAGTCTGATGAGGCAGGATCAAAAAGGGACAAGTTGGGAGTAGACTGGTCAGGTGCATGAATTCAGCAGGTTCCCGCAGCAGAAAGGATTTAGGACATAACTAAGATCACATCTCCAAATAAATGGAAAATTTTAAAAATGAGGGGCTGTTTTCTGCAGCACTGCTATTTTCATGGTTCCATGAAAATCTGAATGTCTTAAAGACATGATTTGTATTGTGTGACTTTATACACACATTCTATATTATGTATATGGAAACTATTCACATTTGATTTGTATCAAATAGACTCAAATTTTTTAAAAGAATGGAAACTGATCTAACTTCAAGCAGAATTTTATCTGTTTGTTCCCTGGGCAACCTGCTAAATAGAGCAACCAAGAGTTTTCTCATGAGAAATAATACCTTCCTGTTGATGCTTGTCTTGAAATACAAGGGGGAAAAGGAGTACAGTAATCACAATTCAGCACTGACAACCATGTTTTCTAAACCCATTTCCTTAAATGCTGATACTTTCCTCCTAGTTTGTATGGCTTTGATCTTTTTAATGTTGAGTCTGGGTGAAGGGCGGGATATAAATACTCAAATAAAAAGAGCATTCCTCTTCTCTCCCTCCAGCCTGGCATTTATAATAGTAGAATTCAATAACTAAGAATATAGTAACAGAACATGAAGATTTCCCATTGGTACAATGGTCCCATTGGACAGAATGAATTATAATGCATTGTGCTTAAAATCCAATGTTAGAGATAGAATGATAGAAACAAGAATTATAACAGAGGGATCAGCACAGAAGGATAGAGTCTCTAAGTTTGCTTGATGAAGAGTTTGGATAATGGGAACATGCTTGTTAGTAAGAAGAGAGAGAGAATATGATGGTTGAAAAGTATTACAGTGCATTCACATATGGCCAGAGCTGCCTGAAAACTGTGAGAACAGAATTGCAACCAAAATATAAGGTGCTTTTGTGAGATTTTTTGCTTGTTATAAGGCTATCAGCTTTGGACACGGTTTGACAAAAGCTTTTCCCAAGATGTTCAGGTCGGAGTTCAGGTCGCAGATTTCTCATTGTGACAAAGGTCTCCACATTGTCCATTTCCCTAACTACTCTACAGTCCTGCTTGCATCTTCCTCATTTGCAGGTGAAGCTCGTCTGTAGCTGAATAAGCTACAGTTTCAGAACTGGGGAAACAGAACAACGTGTAGCCTTTGGCCCTTACACAGTGTAGACAATCAGTGGATATGAAATACAAGTATAGAAAATAGGTACATGCAGTTACAAACTATGCCAAGAAGCTAGGATTACAAAGTGAAGGACAAAAGCTGCATTTGGGTGGAAACATTCAAGTAGCTGTCTTTCTCCGGTTTGCATGTGATAATTAGCCTTTCTCGTGTGCAACCATGTACTGTATGTATGCAAGCTTCTGAACAAGGAATATTGCGAAATAAAAGTTAAAGAACCAAAGCAGCTTATTTAGGTTTATATATCACAGGGCAAATACATATCAAGCATTTAAGAGGAAGGCAGAGAACTGGAAAGGTTGTTGCAGGGGAAAGGCAAGGAAAGCTATTTGAAACATGCAGGAAAGGGAAGGTAACACCATACCAATGGACAAGGGGCATCCAGCCCGTCCAGCCCTGGTAACCCCGGCTCACCCTTCTCGCCTTTAAAACCTCGGAGTCCCTGTTCATGAAATCAACCACTGGAATTACTTTAGTCAGTGCAGATCATCTCCATTTTATGGATGGAGAGACTCAGTACAATAATGATGTACCCAAGAGCGCTCAGGTTACACACCCAGTAGATTTATGCACAGTGCAATGCAGCAATTACCTCTCCTTGTGTTCTGAATCATCAAAAGACAATATTCTTAATTTGGTAAGGTTAAAGGACTTTCTAGAAGTAGAGTAATACAAAAACCCTGAATTTTGTAATAGATTGTCCTTTTATTTTATTTAAGCAATAAACAACTGGGGTGCAGGTCTGTCCCAGTGGATGGGTAGTTTTGTTACAGAATGCAGTAGCTAGGAAAGTGAGATAATTGCGTACTTGCAATCT
The DNA here is from genome assembly GCA_023333525.1 of Aspidoscelis tigris stejnegeri. Classification (NCBI taxonomy): domain Eukaryota; kingdom Metazoa; phylum Chordata; class Lepidosauria; order Squamata; family Teiidae; genus Aspidoscelis; species Aspidoscelis tigris. The sequence goes on from JALMGA010000002.1 coordinate 101,744,882, forward strand.
ATAAACAATTTTACTAATTTGATGGAGGTTATAAATATCTTACTGTTGTACGTGTTGAATTGGTATGATTTCTCTGGCCAGTTATTCTTAAAAGCTAGCATGGCAAATATAAAACATGCCAATTTGAGAAATGCAGGGTTAAAAGACGGACTGTTATTCTTTCCCTAAAATATATTTTCTTTTGGGACGTTAAAGATAACTCTCCATATAGTAGAAATGTTTCAGATACGTTGATGTTGGTAAAGTAGCTTCCCATCAATAACCGTATCTTCCATAAAGGTTTGTTTTCCCCTGGGTACTATAAACTGAGTACTCTGCATCATTGCTACATCAAAACATCTGAATTCATTACTGCTGGGAAGGAAAAAAGAAGGCATTTTGATTCCACTCTTAATCAAGTCTTGTTTACACATGTCCATTCATTTGATGACTGCCACATAAATGTAAACAGGTCCCTATGGGACAGATTTCTGTCAATTGATACATTCTATATTGCTTCATCGCACTTCAAATCAATACATTTTATTTGTTAACACAGCAACAAGTCATCAAATCAGGCATCAAGTAAAGTATATGGATGTGTAAACCAGCCTTGAGTCTAAGAAAGAGGCTTAAACAGTAAAGCTAAACGCTTGAGGTACTGTTTGCCAGTGAAATTATTATACAACCTGAACACTGTTGATTTTCTTTTCTTTTTCACCTCAATGAGTGCAAGTCATTCATTTTGTCTTGGTTTGTTTTTAGCTAAAACGCACAGTTTGATCAGTTACTGTAGTGTGATGCTATTTGCCTTTGTCCTTCTTTCTTCCCCAGCAGGTTAGCATACAGCAAGACATTTAATAAAACAAAACATACCAATGGACAGGGTGCATCTAATCCAGGCGCTCCTTGGTCTCCCTTATCCCCTTTAGGCCCTCTAGAGCCTTTCTTGCCCCTTTCCCCCTGTGAATAATAGTTTATTAAAAAAATACATAGAAGCTTTAAGATCATCCATTTCAAGTCAGCATTATTATGAAAAAAAATCAAAATATAACAATATAAAAATAATTGGTTTAAATATTTGGCTTTTTTTGTCTGGGGGTTTTCCTCAGTGCATTTGTATTTTATTGACTACAATTTCAGGTAGCCTTTTTTTTAAATTACCTCCTCATTTTTAAAAATAATTGCATGATCCCACTGATCCCTCTAATCAACTGCTCAAAGTTAACGTTCATCAGATGACCTCAGTCAAAGTTCCAAGGGCCACCATTGTTCCACTGAGTTCAATATGGAAATTCAACTCAAGGGATGATAGTAATGTGGCAAGAACATAATGTTATAAATCAAATTGTAGTTATTATGGAAGTGTATGGTTGTTTCCTCTGTTATTACTGAAGAGCCAAATTTAACTATGAACTGGTCAACGGTATACCTTCTTTTCTCTTCATGAACTACAGAAATAAGGACAGCCTGATTCTTAATATTATGAAGAGAGTAGAGGGAAGAAGATATTTTTCAAGCCCTCTTCAAAATCACGTTCCAACCATGATTGTTCCATGGCTAGGAGCCTTAAGGAATTGAGTCTTCCTTTCCAGGACTGGGGGCGGTGGAGGGGTGGGGAAAGAGATAGGAAAATTTCAGTTCAAATTGTGGCACAGAAATGAAAAAGACGTAGCTTCCCAACTACTTTTGTTGTTACAATCAGGTTTCCTAAGCAGATTTCCCTAACTGGTGGGGGAAAACAAACATAAACAGCTACTTGTCGAAAGTTAACTGTCTAAGCAAGTTGTTATTATTCACTAATGTTGGTTGATCTCAAAAAATCAAACATTAGACAAAACTGCATTGCATACTCACATAGCATAGGATGCTACCTGAGCATATTTCTACACAAGTTTCTCTGCAAAAAGGTATTATATAGGCATTGCCAAGTTCCTGTTATTAAGCCTGGCTACTATTATGGTTACCACTATAAAAAGAAGAGAGGAGTGTTATACCTGTAGCGATTGCTCAGAAAAGAAAATTTCACCTGAAACAGCTTCTTCTATAGAACCATTAAAGGTGTAGCATTCCTGTCCTCTTTTTCATGTGGTAATCCTAATTAGTACCTTTAAAAATATGTGCAAGTTATGTACAATGTACAAAATATGTACAATGTTGAATTTATTATTAATATTACCAATAAGATACCCTCACTTCAATGTCAGATTTTTTTAAAAAATGTGGTAATCTGCTGGGATTTTGTTTATTAGGAGAAGCAAAACGAAAAGTATTGTAAACTTAATTCTGTTGTGCTTAGGCTCTTAAAACAGAATCGCAATGGATTAAGTATGAATACACTGCGCCTCATGCTGCAGTTCTGTGCAAACTTGAAGTTACCTTGAACGTCCGCTGAGGTCAGCCTACTCTGAGGGCTAATTTTTAATAAGAAAGTATAATGATCAGCCCCCCTCCAAACCAATTCAGTAAAGTCAGCATCATTAAAAAGAGAGAGAGAAACACTATAAATGTTGTGGGTTTAAAATGTTAAGTGGGATTGCTGGAAAAGGAATTTCATTTAGTAAGTGGTATGATGATTAGGCGGTATAGGAAGACAACAAGGAAATCAGGCAGAGGTTTTTTATTTTTATTTTTTGAGGAAAATAATTAAGTTTTTTATTTATTATTATTATTATTATTATTATTATTATTATTATTCTTTTAAAACAAAATTCATCTGGCAGGAAAAATGGATGGGAGAGGAAAGGTTACCCAGGATGAAATGCTGGCCTAAAGGGAGGTCATCCGGGAGAAAATGCAGAGTGGGTTGCAGCAGGATGAGAAGGAAGGACCCAGGAGAAAAGGCAGAAGAGCAGGAAGGGATAAGGGGGACAAAGGTGGTCCTGTGGAAGCAAGGAGCACACGCGCAAACACACAGACAGGGAAAGAAAAGAAAAAAAAGCACTTGAAACAGCAAATTCTACTTGAGTGCACAGATCATGTTTTGACACTTCCCAGTTGGTTTCTGAAATTAACAATTTGCTCCCCTTTTAAAACAAGGCAGAACATTCTTCTGAAAAAGTACAGATTGGCTATAATGGTGACTGAAAGCAGCAGGATTGATGACAATGGAGCGAATCTAGGGCTGAGATCACACAAGGTTTAATCCAGCTTCAGTCCACTTTCAGAGTGAGTGAATACACTCTGTTACATGACTCATAAAATTCACCTTTGAAACAGATAATGTGGGGGAAAAATACTGGCCACTTTGCTAATGTGTTCTCTTGCTCTGAGAGTGGACTGAAGCTGGATTAAACCTTAGGTGTGACTACAGCCCGGATTACATTGGTTGTAGCCTTATATTTTACAACCCCTAAACAGCAGGAGTTGAAGAGAAATTAGGCAGGATCCACACACTGGTGGTAGTAGCACTTCTCAGAGCCTTGGTGTGCTGTTCACATTTCTTGCCTGCACTCATAGCTATAAACATCACAGTGGGGGAACTTCTGTTTGTCAGCTGCTATGTTTCTGGTCAGAGAGTTTTTGCAAACACAGAAAATGATCCCAGGAATGGACAATTTCCTGTATTTGCAGTGACAGAAAACACAGCAAGATAAGTCCACACACTGGCAGTGGTGTTGGTGTAGCAGAAGAGCAACAGTGTTCTTAGAAGTGCTTATGGTTGGATTTGCAATGGATGAACATGGAGTTGTGCAGACTCTTGTGTTGTTCTCATACATCTGCTGTACCATAAGAGAACAGATCCATGCTGACTCAGACCCTTCATGGCATCTTCAAACTACTACAATGGTGCTACATGGATCCTCTCTTAAAGCACATTAGGGTCAGGCAGAAAATGAGTGCTGCTGAATCTAACCTTCCGCACACTTCTGCCTGTTTTTCCCCCTCATCACAGCCTTTATTCGGCTGCAGGTGATTCTGTCAAGAGAAGAATATAAAGAAAGAAGTACTAGGGCTGCATTCACATGCAGTAAAAAAAGGAATAGCTTGAAAGCAGCTTAGAGATGGGTAGCATGTGTCCACATCCTTTCTCTAATCGATTTTCTGCCTTTAAAAGTTCAGAGCAACAGCGATGCTGTAAAATTCCAACAAATTCTCCGTGCTAAACTACCAAAAGTCTGGTAGAATTATTTTCTTCTAGAATATACTTAAAACAAGATTTGGCTTGTAAATTGTTCACTCTAAGGCAGTTTATTTCACTACCCCAGAGTTTGCATATACATTTTATAGAACAAACTATTCCTGCATGCAGAGTGCTTTGGAATTTTATTCTCATTGTAGAAGCAATTCTAGAATCAGAACGCAAAAAAACATTGATTTTCCCCAGTACTTTATTAAAGCACACAAAATTGTTCATATTGATAATTCATTTAGACAGAAGATACATCCTCGATTTTAGCAGATTAGAAATAATTCTACAAGAGTTCTCATCCGCCAACTTAATTGGGGTGCCTCCAGTTGTGGGCTAAAGCCACAGTTCTCTTGGGATTCTATTGGAATGATTAATTATGGCATTTTCAATATAGCACCAGGATAGTGAGAAGATACCCTGTGATATTGCTAATACAGAAACCTGGCAACAATGCTAGGTTTCCCATAATAGCAGTGCTTCACTCATGCTGTCAGGTTTGTTTCATTATAATCCTACTTGTGGCTAGCAGAGGCCTATTTGCACTTAGGCCTCTGGGATAGAAATAGGACAGCTCTGGGACAGACCATTCGCTTTTGCAGAAGGCCATTACGGGCCAGAAGCATCCCAGCCTGTCCCAGAGCTGTCCTAATTGCATCCAGGGTGTGGAGCATGAAATCGTGCTCCACATCCATCCCAATGTTAACTCCAGGTATACCTGTGCTGTCCGGCAGGGAGAGCATTCAAATTACTTCCTGCCGGGCAGCTCAGGAGTCCTGCCCCTGGGCAATACTGGCCACGTCACTCTGTGATGTGGTGGCTAGCAGTCTGATGCCAGGGGGTGGGATCGAACCAGACCAGTGTCATGTTGGGGTGCCACACTCCCCACTGCTAAGGTCAGGCCCACAGCAGCCACCGAGGACCCACCCAGTGCCTGCCTTCACCCAGGGGGGCATGCAGCCTCCCACCCCTCTGTGCTGTGTTCACCTCAGTTCTGGATCAGTCCTGATGCCATGTACCTTGGGACTGATCCAGATCAGACTGGCAGTCTGAAGATGAGAGTGCAGTGCGGGGGGGGGGGGGGCGGGAGACCGCGCACACACCTGGGTGAGGGTGGGTGCCAGGCAGGTCCCCGCTGGCTGCTGACACTATGGGAAGCCGGGGCAGGCTCGATCAGGGCCATGGAGGGCCATGGCCCCTCAGCATGACATCAGTCTGGTCTGATCCTTCCCCCAGCATTGAACTGCCCAGATAGGACTGCCCTCCCCAGCCAATGGCGGCATCCTGGGGGCGGGTCATCCAGCTCCTGCGGTGATGGCACAGGCTGGTACATGTGAGGTCGGGTTGAGCATTCCCACCTTGGCTGGTAAGGGACGCTTTGGGAACATGTCCCTCACTGGCCAATGCAAATGCTCAATTTGTCCCCCGCATGTACCAGCCTTAGAGCACTTCAGCCATACAGCTGATGTATGAAAAGGCCCCAGGAAGTCAGCCAAGCTCATGAAAAACAAGAAGGGGATGTTGGCAGGCACTTTGGCCACCTCCAGCCTATGGCTCATATTGCGCTAGGTGGGGAGAATGCAGAAAATCCTTCTCTCATGATTGCTGCCTCCTAACTAGAGAGTGCTACAGCTTTGTGCATTTTAACTGATGCATGCATCTGGGCATTGTGGCATCTTAGTTCATTTTTGGGGAAGAAAAGCAGGGCTATAGTGGAATTGCTTCGGATATGTGAGTTAACCCCACCATAGCAGTGACGTAATGGCACTTTATTTCCCCTACCTGGACAGCGCTTTTGCTTGCTTCATGGTTGCTCCAAGTAGATTGAACAAACTGGCAAAAGATGCAAATAGACTTATGATTGCTTCCACATTGGGTGCAAGTGGCAAGAGTCAATTGCTGGGATTTTCTTTAGATTCCACAATTGCCTCTTGCCAACTGGAGTCAGCCCAAAATTAGCTAAAAGTGGTTACTGGTTTTGTCAGCAATTACTATTTTTCAAGATAATATGTTCAAATTTAAAACCAACTGGAAAGGTCTAAGGATCTTATTAGATTACTCCTTACAGAGTAATCTGAATAGCAACAATTTTTTTTCCATGAAAAGGAGAATTACCAGAAATGGAATGATTAATTCTGGCCCATCAGTTTTGTGGGCTGAACTGAAAGGCAATACTTAATCAAAGGTAAATACTTAACACAATGCTTGAACAAGTATTGTAAGTATTTCATTGGCATTACTTCAAACTCTGGTTCTGTTATTGCCACCAACTGATTTTGTTACTGGTAATCATGAAGTGTCATGCGCAGGAACACTTTGTATTACAACTTGTTTCATCTTAGTAATTTAATCTTTTTTTCCTTCCTTTTGTGATTAAAAATTAATCATTCCACCATTTCTTAAAAGTCATGAATAGCTAAAGAGATTTGGGTTAATACTTACCCGGTTTCCTTTTTCACCTGGTGAGCCTTGTAAACCCTATAATATATTATTATGTACATATATTTAATAGGATATTCATTTTAAACTTCAGTAGCCTTCTCTTTTATGCCATTACACTATTGGCAGAAACTAGATGGTCAGACACGACTATTATTTTATCCAGAGCTATGCATTGCTTTTTATACTGATGCCTTGGCCTTCCACATAGGAGAAGAATTTTACTTGTACAATGCCTCTAGATAGCAGCCTTTTTTTATGTCTAAAAAAGGATTATACTCCAGCCTTTCTTGGTAAAAATACTGACACAATGTAAAGTCAATAGTGAAAAAGATCAGCAAATGAAACACAAAGAATTCTTGATAATGCCAGCAAACTATGATAGTGGCCTTGGTGATTTATGTTCTGGTGACTTCTGGACTACACTACTGTAATTTGTTCCACATGGGGGTTCCCCACAAATATGATCTGAAAGCTGGTACTAGTTCAGAATGCAGCATAGACTGATGGGTGTTTTGGCTCAGACATGCATCATTCTGCTCTTGAAAGATCTGCACTAATTGTCTGTTCACTTGGTTTTTATTTTGTTGGGCACCATCAAGTTGTGACCTACTCCTGGTTGAGTACATGGGCACCTCCATGATACCTCCATACTGTTTTCTTGGCAGAGATACAGAAATGATTTGCCACTACCTTCTTCTGGGGACAGCATTCAGTCTGTTTTTTCATGTCCCCATTTATGGCTTTTTATGCAGATTTACAGGGGGGGGGACCCCTACCCTCTCTCTTTAGCTTCATACCCTGACTGTATGGGGCGGGGCTCCAAACCCCTGTAAGCCTGCCCCTGATTAATGTTAGAATGGAGATTCTAACATTTTGCCCGGTAGAAACAGCTAAGCAAAAGAACAAAGCAATTTCACACATTCCTTTTCAGATGGAATCTCTTTCCTTGCTGGTTCTTCCTGTTTGCACTTAAACAAGAGAATGACATCGCAAATTCTAATGGAGAGCCGACAGCTCTTTCTGTTTCTGTTTCTGCGAGGTTTGCAACAATGTAATGGCTTGAGGCTTAAGTTTCAAACGAGCAAGAATTTTGATGCTTTCTTTTTCCTCTTGTGATCATGTTCAGAGTAGGCATGGCGAGGGGAGGGGCAGACTTTCACAGCTGTGAAATCCCACCCACATCTGTTAGGCATTGGCTAAAGGGACATATCCCCACCCCAAATAATTCAGTAGCATTCCCACTGGGGAAAAATAAAGTGGGCTAGTGGCAAAAACAGAAGTGAGAGCTGTTTCTTTGAGGAGGTTTTTAAGGCGAATTGTGGCTGTTTTTTCCTCAAAAAATCAGTGAATCTATATTTGAATGGGGCCAAAGGACATCCAAACAGTTTTCAAAGTGTTATAAACCTTGAATTGAGATTCAGCCAAGAAGAGCCCTGCTGCATAGGGTCACAGCCCACTGAGTCCAACATCCCATCTCAAACAGTGGCCCACAAATTGTTTCTGGGCATTCTCAAGACCTGTTCTTGACTCCCTGCAAATGGCCTTTAGAGGCTTCCTGTCTGTCTCTCTCACCTGGAGGCAGTACCTAGGCATCCATTCTAGTAGCCATTGATACACCTCACCTCCATGAATTGATCTAACCCTTTCTTAAGTAAACAACATTTTTGCCTTTACCATTTTAAGGTTATGTTTTTTCTACCACCCAAAGCCTGCACAGGAAAACATGTTGCATTTTTATATAAATATGAATCTGTGTTTTCTCAGCTGTAAAAATAAACAAGGTACTGTCTTGACAGTAGATCATAAAAGCTCTCCTCAAAAATGTGATTGAACCAGAAGGTCTTTATTGCTGTATGTTGCTAGATGGAAGAGTAAGAAACAATTCTGTACTTACAGGAAGACCTGCTGGTCCTATAATTCCAGGGTCTCCTTTATTACCCTAAAACAGAAACAGGAAAAAAGTGCTATTTCACAATTTTTGTGTGTGTCCTGATTCGACATAGAGAAGGCAAACCAATAACGGCATTTTGTAGTATATGAGTTAAAACTTGTGAGCTTTGTATAGGTGTGAATGAGGGTTTAATAGCCTTCCTTACTATTTGCAATCAGAAACAAAGCAACAAACATGCATATTTTTGAGACTGAAGCTGGGTTTTCAGAGAAGGGCAAATCAGCTGTTTAGTGGTTATCTTCCCATTAAAATGTTTTGAGACTGCTGTATAGCAAAAGCCTAATATTAATAATGCAACAGCAGCACATTTTCAGTTTCATATATATATGGTTGAAGCTAATAGGCACACCCCATAAAAAAAGAGTAGATTTCTATTCACATTCTTCAAAAAGACTGAAGTGGGAAAAGGTGAAGTGGCAACAGAACACAGTTGGTTTAACTTTTATTATTTTGGTTGCCTCAGAAAAGGTGTGTGAGCATGAAGAACTAGCAGGAAAATATGTATGTAAAGAACAAGGGTGAAAAAAGGCAGAAATAGCCCTGGTTGGCTGTGGTCACACATAAGGCTTAATCCAACTTAAACCAGAGCGAGAGAACACATCAGCAAAGTGACCAGTAATATTTTTTCCACATTATTTATTCCAAGGGTGAATTTTCTGAGTTATTTAACACTGAAGGCTTGTTTCCACTCATGGAATAAAACACTATTTACTGCGCTGTTTACAGCACTATTTACAATGCTATTTAAAGCACTTTAAAATGAAGCAAATGAGCATCTGGCAATCGGAGTCAATCCAGAAATCTGTCCCCACAGGAAAAGGATTAAAACCACTTCCAAAAAACCCATTGGGGAAAGCGAATCTTTTTTCTCCCCACCCTTTCCCCACCCTCTCTCCCCATTGGGTTTGATCTGATGATGTGGCCAAGGGAGGGAATCCCAGCCCCCTCCCTCCTGCTTTTGCTGCCTCTGTTTGATTCTCATGGAATCATGATTTGTTAAAAAAAAAAAAAGGTGGGAGACAGAGCCCCCTCGATTTTGACCCCATGTCCTTCCTCCTGATCACAGACTTTCTTAGAAGGAAAAATAAAAATGAAACACACACACAGTGTTGGGGAGGAGCTGGAGCGAGCCCAGCAGCAGCAGCCCCATCGAACTGCTGTTGGAAGGAAGGGGGCGGGGAAGGCTGCTGGCTGGCGGAGGGAGGGTGAATGCCTGGCTGGGAGCATCCAGGCAGACTAGAGCCGAGGGAGGGCACCACGTCCTGGTGGTGGTGGCGGCTTCTGCCTCCTTCCCCTCCACCAGCAATGCCTAGACCCCCGGGGAGCGCCACCCCCTGCATGCTCAGGGTACACGACAGCGGCAGCAACTCAAGTCCTGTTCTCCCGCTCCACCTCCACACCCACCATCCCCAGTAGGGGTCCCCCCCAAAAAAAGCACTCTGGCTGCCTGCCTGGCTTGTGAGGGGAGAGAGAGGAAGGAGGGAGGGACACCCGCTCACTTCACTGGATCCACCCTCCGGATGGCGGAGGGACTAGCTGGTTAGAAAGACCGAGCGAAGGCTGGGCGACCTCCTCCTCCCCACCTGGGTGAGGCGAAGGGAGGCGAGGCGAAGGGAAGCGAAGGGAAGCTCCCCCTAGATCAACACAGCACTTGCTCTGCTGCCCCTGCCACCTTTTGCAATAGTCTGTACCAGATTTACACACACACACTCACACAGAGCCTGCTCTGGCCAAAAGACCTGTCAGAGGGTGGAGGCATTGGTAGGCATGGTGGGAGCTGCACACACACACATACACACTTGTGCACTCCCCCCGTGGGAGCTGGGCAAGTGAATGAGTGAGCAAGCAAGCAGTGCTGCTGCCGCATTGGTCAGGTGAGAGGGAGGGATGGACAGAGAGCTCCCAGTTCCTGCAGCTTCCCCCCTTTCCCCTTTTAAAGATCAAGGAAGGAGGCTGGGAGGGAAACAGGCAGAATTGCACAGGATTGCTTGTGAAGGGCAAGAATCCTCCCTGCCTCTTTCCTTGATCTTTAGGCTTGCGTGTGCGTGAGGGGAAGCATGGGTGGGAAAGGAAATGTTATGAGGTGTGAAGTGGGTCAATTGTTACAACGAAACAGTTTGCTGTAGATGGGAAACTTGGCATTTTAACTGACAAGGGACTGTCCTGCAGGGTGAAATCTCAACACATTTCATGATGTATTTGCCCAAATACTGCTGCAGCGTTCCCACAGCAATAAGAACGAAGTGTTTTAAAACCAAAAACAGAAAAAAACCCTGAAAAAACCAGGTGTTTATTTATTCAGTTTTTTAGCCAAATAATCCTCAAAATACTCCTGAAACTGATTGGGAACGGGAATGAAGAGGACCCAAACTGTTTGTAAGCTACTTTAAATGATTGGGGGGTGGAGATGAAGAGGATCCAAACAATTTTTAAACTGCTTTAAAGTGGCAATGGGAACTCAGCCGGAAAGAAAACAGCTTGTCACTTTGCTGATGTATTCACTCACTCTGAAAGTGGACTGAAGCTGGATTAAATCTTAAGAGTGGCCACAGCCATTGTCTGTTGAAGGATGCTCACCCTCTCTCCTTTTGGTCCTGCTGGTCCTGGAACCCCAATTGGTCCTGGAGTACCCTGTAATTTTACGGAGAAAGTAAAATCATTTAGTTTAACATATTTCAAATCAGACAAAAGTACATATCCCTGTGAGAAACGTTCACTGAAAATATCACAGCTTTTAGAATTGATGAGCATGGTTAACATGAGCATAGGAAAATCCTTTGAAGACATTCTATTTTCTTCCTTCACCCTTAGTCATCCACAAAGATAAAAAGGCCACATCCCCATTATAAGGTTAATTCGGTTTCCCTAAACCGAAATAATAGAACCGGATGCAAACACGAATTTGCCTGTTCCCATTACTTTAAACTTAATCGCGTTCGATCCAGATTCTGAGGCTCGTACGTGGCGTACATGACTCAAGTGGCTACTTTTTAAAAGCTGCCCTCTTTCTCCTGGCGTGAATGCGCCACCCATAACTGACCCCTTCACCGAGCATGGCTGGGTGGCTGCCGCTTGCCTGGATGGAGGAAAACCGGCAGTGGGCAGCCAACAATTCTCCCCATTGCCCAGGGCACACAGCAGCAGTGGCAACTCAAGCAAGGGTGCTTTAAACATTCACACATCTTCCCGAACCTTTCCCTGCTTTCCTTTCCCCTTTAAAGGTCAGAACTCCAAAGAGCTAGAATTGCGCAAAAATGCAATATTGTTATCAGGTGTGAAGTGGTTGGATCACTACAGTGTAGCAGCTGCTGTGAAGGTTGGATTTTTACACTGAAATCACTGTCTTTGGAAGCAAGCTATTGGGAGAGGGAAACCCTAAACATGGATTCTCATCCCTTAAAATGGTAGGGTCCCCACAGTAAAAAATGTAACACGCATCAAGCGCACGATCCGGAGTGAGACCTGTTGAAATGAGGGTTAACATTTACAACGCTTTGGGGCGATTTAACATGCAGAAAGCGTGTTAAGCCAAACTGATGTGGGGTCTGAGAGGACTGAAAACGGTTTGAAACTGAAATAAGCTTGTAATGGGGATGTGGCCACTGTGTAACAAAATGAGGTCAATGCGTGAACGCACTTTAAACACTATACCAAAATTGGAAAGATACAGAGAAGATTAGGATGGCCCCTGTGCAAGTATGATACGCCAATTTGTGAAGCATTCCATATTAAACAAAAGAAAAGAAATCAGATGAGCAGGGCAGCATAAGGGAAAGTAAAGTTTACATCACTTTTCATGTAAACAATCCCCAGCAAATTGGATCAAAAATATACTAAAACATGAGAAGACCCAATCTTTGTAAATAAACAATTGTCAAAATACAAGAAAGAAAAGAAGAAGAAGAAGGAAACAGTCCTCTCAATATAACAAATTGTTCCTAGTTCCTCTGAATGTAATTCTTTCCAGGTAGGACAGAGGTTGGATGGGTTATATATTTTAAAGTGTCTTAGTCATTGTTTTATCCCATCCTGACACCTCCTGGTGAATGGTGGGACACAAATGTTATCATTACAATCAAATAGTATAAAAATTGAAAAAAAATAAAGTTAGACAACTCAAGTTAAATGTTTATAAAAGATTCTTTCAATAAATTCATAAACCTTTCTTGTAGTCCAACATTTAAAAAGTCTTTGTTTTAAGGTTCAGTCATCACAGTCAGCAGCAAGTAGTATGTAACATTTCAGTATCCATGGGAACTCTTAAGGGGCATGGTAGAAGGGTGCAGAGGAGGATCGGAGTGGTGGGGCCCTGTCAGTGGGACAGAAGAGGATGGTGGAAGGGCACGGGGCGGGGGTGGGATCAGGGTAGTGAGATAAGAAACCCAGGCCCCATCCAGATGCGGGGAATATATGGCTGTGCTATGGTGCATTTGCAGCACGCTTCTGTGGCAACCTCATCGTAGCTCCTTTTTATCTCCCCAAAAAGTGTGAAAATATATTGCTGGAAAACCTAATTTCCTTATCTTTTGGATGGAGAGCCAAAACAGGCTGCAATGCACACTTCTGACCAGGTGTGTGTACTACTAAAGAGTGCAAAGACAGTGCCAACCAAGGTGCTTTCTAGCCAGCAAGTGATAATGCTGTGTGTGTGTGTGTCATATACAAGATTATCACTTGCTAGTGGGATATCTAGCTGTTATCTGGAGGCAGCTCCGGTTGTTTTATTCCCAAAGTTAAAATAGAGAATTGTGAATAGAACTCTTGTATTTTTGCCAGATGTAGTTTATGTTCTTTGGTTCATTTCATTACAATAAGCAAATAAATATGGAATTTTTATCCAAGGGACAACTAAGTAGGATCCATAAGTAGAAGGAACAGAGTCCAGCAACGACAATAAATCATAAGTCCAGTGGCCGTTAAAGTGCAGCTTGCCAGATGTTGAAGGACTGTGGCCTTCAGGGCAGATGTGCTAGGAAAACCTCAGGAAGGGAAGGAGGGCTTCCTTGCCAGTGTGTGAGAAACAACTGCAGAGGTGAATGGCTATTTGCCTCACATCCTTGAAGTTTTTTCAAGTACAGCAAAGCATGCTTTGAAGTGGCTCAGAGGTAAGGTTTTCTGCATTAGTCCAAAGCCTTGAAACACTTAAAAGGCAAATGGCAAAATACTGGCCACCTCTATAGGAGCTTACCATACACTGTCTAAGAGAGTCAGCAAATGCCTCTTGCTGACATGCTCCTGGCATTCCCCTTTTGAAGGTCATTGTCCTTCAACATCAGACAGGCCAGTCTTGGAGCACCCCTGCAGTAGCAGTAGCTCTTCATGAGAACAGCTGAAAAGCACTGCCCATTTTAGACAGCTGTGGAGCTAGAAAAATTACTGCTTTAAGCAAAAAAAAGGCCACAGTATTCACAAAATACAAACATTTTGGGTGATAAAATCAGGACTAGATATTAGTTATGATACTGATAGTTTGGTCTTCGTGGTATGCTGAAAGTCTGAAAAATGGACTAGAGTATCTTTTATTCACATAATTAATATTCATACAACATTAGGATGGCTGTGATAAGTGCAAGGAATTTATTTGTGGGAAGGGAATAGGAGAAAAGACAGCTGACAATATGAAGACAAAGAATACATGATATTATGATTGCCTGCAAACCTTTCCCTTATCACGATATGCAAAATACTGCTAACAAGTAAGAACCCAGATTATCTTTAGGCCCGATAGAACCTTTGTGGCTGTTCAGAACCAAAATGTAACAGCCGTACTTGTCTTATCTGGTGGTTTTTTTGTTTTTGTTGATCAATTTTAATGTGGGCCCACCCTCAGACCTTCAGGTATAGAGTGGGATAGAAATAAATAAATAATCCTACCCTTTTAGAAAGACAACAGATATAATTGTGGCAAGACAAAGGAGACAAGTTACAGTATTAGGGGATAGGAACATAAGGGCAATACAGAACTCACCGGTGGGCCAGGCCTGCCGTCTAAACCTGAAGCACCCTGGACAGACAGGGAAGGGTTAACAAAACAAAAGGCAAGAAGGAATGGGGGGTGAGGAAGGGAGACAAGTGAGTGAAGCAGTGACTGAAGACAAACATGTGCTCACATTAAAACAAAACTTGGACCTCGAGGACAGGTGATGGAACTTACAAGGACTTAAAAAAAAAACACCACAAGACACTGAATGCGACCATGGGCTGATGGCTTCAATCTATTTGCAATAATGCAGCACTTTGTCTCTTCTCGTGCTATTGGAGTAAAGAACACATCCAAGGTTATAGAAAATCTTGCCGACTTTTGGGCGTGGTCACACAACTTTAATCCACGTACATACTATAGTGGGCGGATACTGTGTGAATTTGCCTTTCCTTTCGCCCAATGTGTGATCACACTCTGTTGAGTCATAGAACCTCTATCCCATCAGAGTGTAGGGGGTGTTGTGATTGTGGAGAGGGGTGGAGATCTAAAAAATAATCATGGATGATTATCAGGATAAGAACAGAAAGGTGCAAGTATCGTGACCCAGACTGAGGACTGAATGAGGAAGGATTATCAGGTATTGGATGTGATTAGAGTTAACACCTTTTCCTTCTGGTTTCTTAATAAGAAGACTATTTCAGAAAGGTGTGACCATGGCCATAGATCTATATGGATGATGTTGTAATAGCAGTTGTTAAAGATAATATTTCTTATGTCAGCAACAGGAATCATTATGTATTTCTTCAAGTTTATTGTAAGGTCTGCAGGACCACAATATTCAATTGAGAAATGTTTTGAACAGAAAGAGGCATCAGGTGGAGGAGCGTAATTGTTGATGACAATGAATGTTGTGTCTGCTGACATCATAGTAATGTAAAGTGATGTGCAAAATATGTTATGCTCAGCCCCAATTACCTTCAAAGCTTTCCCACAAATTGGGGGTGGAAAGTATTGCCCGGTAGAAACTGCTTACTGGAACTTTTGGTTTTTCATGAAGTGCGAGGAAAGTGAAACTAACAATGACAATGTGCTGAGTGAAATCCTTGGAACTGATTGTTGCTGGCACCAGAAGGGGTCACGAAGAGTTGCTGCCAAGAGAAGAATCCAAACTAGCTTGAGGCCCTAAACTGGCTTAGTTGTGGCAGACCATTTTTGAGCTACCATAATTATACACTTTACTGAACCCCGCATGCCCCGATGCAGATTGCTCTTGGCTTAACTCACTATCACATATAATGACATCAGAGTTGCTGAGCACATTAATTGGCCGTTAATAACTGGAAACCTACGCAGCTTCAACTAGACCCTACTTTGAACTTTCTGAACAACATTTTAACCGACATCAAACATAAGACTCCAGTTGGATTCTCACCCACACATGTGCATTGCCCTTGGTGTTAACTTTTGATTAATTTCATTCCCTGTCCTTCAACATCAATCTTTGGTGGTGTGGTAATCTTTTTTTGGAATACTGTTCCCATGGTCCTCAACAATGGCTATTATTAGTTATGGTCATGGGACCCATTGTCAAAAAAAGAATTTTGCTAAACCTTGAAGGGGATTAATCCTTGACAGCTTTTACTGAATGGTGCTCTTTAGAGATAAACTTTGAGCAAACATTAAGCTCCTGAATTTCATACTTAGATGGTTGATGAAACCATAGGCCAATTTGCACTTGGCCTCTTAGTTTGCAATTAGGTAACATCTGGACAGGTGCATCTGTATTTGCAGGAGGCATTTACATCCTACAAATGCCCCCTGCCTGCCCACATGTTAACCAATTGCAAGCTAGGTGTGGTGCAGCAACCCAGCCCTTACTAAATGCAATTACAACCTTGCCTGTTGCATCCACGCAGCAACCATTTGCACCATTTCTGGTGCAGAGGGTCATCTGAGGTACCACACAGAGCATCACCGTTGCCATGGTGCTGGCGGTGGTGCATGTGCAGTTGCATAGGGTGCTGCAGTTAAAATGGCAGGGCCCTGCAAAGGATTGGACACATGACTGGATCCAGGAAAGTTTCCGGACACGTGGGGGTTAGGCTCTTGTGTACTAGCATTCCCTAGTGTGAATGCTAGTATATGTTAGCTAGTTTTGCACCTTTCCCATCCAATAGATGGTAAGGCAAGTGCAGAAACATCCCATGTTGGTGAGGGAGCAGTACAAGAAAAGCCATCCTTCATCCCCCTTTTATCAAATTTCTCCAGTCATTGTGAATCTCGTTCCTGACTGTTCTGCTGGCACTGGATTTCCTGATCAATTTCCTGCTATGTAAGCACTAAAGGATGATGAACCTTCTTAAGAGTCTGGAATTCTCACTCCAAATTGAACTACAATGTAGAACTAATTTTAAACTCAGCTCTAATCAGTTCTAACCACTGCATTCTAATAACCACAGCTGCTCTCTCCTTTGAAAATCTGCTAAAGTGAGGAGCTTTCACTGGCTAAGTAGGAAGATGCCTGAATGGAACATTTAAGCACAAAAATGACGAAGGTGAAATGTAAGTCTGGGCTGATTATAGGGTGAAATGATTTAATCAGTAATTAGAAACTGAAGAAACAAGCACGGCAGATTTATATCATAAAGTAGTAAAAAATTTGACACGAAGGACTATGACTTGCATTAAACTGCATGTTTCTGTTTTCTTACTTCCTCTGAATTCAGTAAATATGAAGTACTGATAGAAATAGGAAAAACATTTAAGAAACTTTCCAAATGAACTTGATAACTGCACAATCCTTTCCACCATTATTCATGGCCTAATTCTAAAGCATTCGGTTGAAAATTGTCTTTTATATGGTATTGTCAGGAAGTGGTAGCCCATGAGCCTGGAGCAGGGGGAGGCTCACACTGGATTCCTTGCTTTCATTCTTTTAAATATCACTGGGGAAAGCAGAGATCAGAGAGGCTTCCAGCTGAAGCCTCATCCTTCCCCTTACACTCTGTAGTTCTTATTGCTAAAAGCCATGATTAGTTATGAAGCATCACTGAACACAAATATTTGACCATGCCTTGACTTCAAGTTTTGTCTGATTTCAAAAGCACAACAGAGGAAAACCTCTTTAGTACTTGGATGGCTTGATTGGGAAGTCACAAATATCTCAGAAGAAGATAATAGCAGTTCTCTGGATTTGTCAAAGTCATGGGGAATTAAACAAGATTACCTATAATATACATCCATTTTAATAAGGATCTTTCTGGTTATCTGTTATAAAAAAGGCTTTACTTTGTATAACTTCCTCTCAAACTAAGCCATCTGCAAATTTGGTCAGTATGGACTGGATCACGTGGCTGTTTAGTACACTTCATCTGCACTGAACTAGTGCCATCCCAATCCAGAACTATCTCAAGAAGCTCAGGCTTTGTGTACCAGACACAGTGTACAAGTCACAGGGCCTGGACCAATAGCTGGCAGCAGTTGGTGGTGCCTTGTGTGGGGAGTCAGTTGTGTGGACCAGAACAGCTGTGGCACCTCTGCATTGCTGCTGGTGTTCATCTGGGAGACATGGTATTCCTGCCCTTGTGATGTGGGCATAACCTGCTATGCTTGGTCTGGGAGGGGCTGGAGTGGAATAGTTAAATTTGTCCAACCAAAGCAAGTGTGGAAACAGCCATAGAAGTAAGACTGTCATCCAAAAAACACAACTTCAACTGTTTATGATAACAATGAAATAACATTTCAGCTCTGATAGAATAGCTCTGAGTGATTTCTTCTTTACCAAAAATATTCTGATTGTATCAGTGACGATTATGTTTAGATACTGTGTGCAGTACATATAAATTGCATTCTCATTTGTAGCTGAATACACATCCTGTTTATGATGGGGCTTCCAAATGAAGCTAATAAAACATATTCACACCTTTGTATTTGCAGATCTATTTAGACTGGAGAGATTAATTTTCCAGAGACCATTTATTAAAGTATCTATTTTGAATGTTGTGTAAAAAGGTTGTTGCCATAAAGAACAAATACCCCCCCAAAAAAAACCCAGTCTGCCCCTCCCAATTTTCATAAACATTCTGTGCTAAAAAAGGTAGATTTGAGAAGAGTTAGGAACATGAGTGCCACACAGTAGTGTTGTCGAGGTGCCTCTGAGATGCCCCTTTTGTTATGGCTGAACACACCACTGGTTGAAATGAAATCTAGAGGTGCTTAGTGGGTATTTGAAAAGTTCTTCAACAAAAAAAATACAAAGAAGGATTCATACTGCTTAAATCCTGATGGGTTGACTGATCAACACAGAACCTATTGCTTAATACCATATAATAACTGCATATAATATTGCCTCTTCCTTTTGAAATATGTCTAATCCTTTCTTAAATTAGCAAATAGCATAATTAATTACAAATTCTATGGAAGACATAGTTTGGTCTATCCACTCTGAATTTTCCATAAATCAGTCTCACTGAGTGAGCCTAAGAGCTAGAAACAATTTTTTTTTAGTATTTACTTCCATCTACTGGTGTACCTAAGAAACAAATTCTTGAAAGAGAAATGGCAGCTATCTGACAATAAATTATGCTAGCTGCTTCAGTAAATCTTGTTCTTTTATCTCTGTTTGACAAGGCTGAATAAAGTATTGTCACCCCTTTCCACATGCATGCATACTAGCCAACATTTATTACAGTACATGCTCAAAGAGTGGTGTTAGCTTTACATATATCTGCATATATGGGTGATCAGTTACAGATTACTTTATACTAACTTTGAATCATAACCTAGACTGGATCATAACTGGAGTGTGGATAATGGGACCAAGGAATTGAAAAATTAATAGTTTGGTGACAGATCATGTGACTTAGGAATAGCCAATAAAATGTTGGTGGCAGGCTCTGCTGCATCCACTGACATAACCTATTCACCCTCCCCAAAACTAGTCCTGATCTGTTGTGGATCGGAACTGGATTACAGCAGTGTGTGTGTAATATCTTCATTAAAGACCAATAGCTTGCTGGATCAGGCTTTGGGATATATAAATCATCTAAAAGGAAGTAAATGACATAATGTTATATATAGGAATTATCCTCAGAAGTGATATACAAAAGGAGAATATGTCAGCTTATGTGTGTTAATTAACAAACATAGTCAACATAGATTAAGCTTTTTTCCCCAGACCTATTTAGATTCTTGAAAAAAGCAAAATATAATGCAGTCAAATAAATAAATAAGCAAGGCATGCATGGAATGCAATAAGGGGCAATCATATGCTGTTATGAGCTGCTGTCCCCATTTATTTCAATCTGGGTGCTTCTATGAATATGCTTTTGGAGTAACTGTCACATGCCTTTTGTGTGGATTCCTGATGCCATTTCAAGTTTTGAGATGTAATGAAAGGTATGAGTTTTTTAAATTAAAAATATAGAGATGTGCACAAAGCACATTTCCCCCTTTCAATCTGAGTCAAATTGAAGGGGAATAATGTTTGGATTTGTGTGTGGCTTTGCTTTCACACACAAACATCCATCAAATGTTCACGTGAAGGAAACCCCCATCCCTTCCATCCCAGCATGCCTCATCCCCCACTCACCTTTTGCCACTGCCACTTCTTTCACTGCCATCTCCGCCACCATGCCCTACCTCAGAGACTTAGCTCAAGCCTCCTGGAGGCATGCATGCAGCCGGAGTAGCTACCCAATGCAGGAGTTGTGGAGATCTTGTGAGCCATGGAGAATTGCATGAGATTCCCCATGACTCCCAAATTGGGCAGCCATTCTAGCTGTGTGTGGGCCTCCAGGAGGCCTGGGTTGAGCCTCTGAGGAGGATGCAGAGGTAGTTGTGAAGGAGGTGGCAGCAGCCAGACTTCAAAGTGGGGGTTGGTTGGCTGTGGGGGACATGAAGTGGGGGTGGGCAGGGCCAGCCAGGTCAAAGCTTCATAAAAGTTTCAACAAAGGTCAGATACATTTGCTTTGTGTCCAAAGGGGATCCTACAAATGTAGACCCCCTTCGATTCACGCACAGAGTGCTGAAGCTTCAAATTTGCATGCGAATTCAAAGATGCTGACTGTATTCAGCACATCCCTCACAGTAGGTCTAAAAGAGAAAAGGGCTCCTATGACATGGGCACAAACTTTCCCAGTGTGTTACAATAGGAAGGTTTGGCTGGGAAGGTTGTATAGAAAAAGTTGTGTAAATTGGCAGGTCTGGCACCCAGATGGCAGCTTTGGCTGTGGTGCCATAACTGGAGCATGAAGGAGCTTTAGATGGAGATGCTTCCATCTCACTGTCATTGTCAGAAGTGTGCTTTTGTTATCAGTACTGCTACATCAGTTTACTACACCAGAGCTACCAATACTGCCATCCCTGTTACCAGGCTGCCGAGGCAGAGTTTCACTGGGGATGGAGCATTATTTTCCTTTCTTTACTTACAAGATTTCTAAAACTGCTCCATAACAGAAATACCTAATATAAACCAATATTAAAAAAATTGTGGGTGAATTCGAAGAGAGGAGAACAGTGAGGAAATTTAGACAGCTTACATAAATGGTTCTTCTCAGTCCCAATACTTTATGATGAGAGGTGACCCCAAAGCAGAACTGGCAGATTGGTGAGAAGGACAAAATTTCAGCTGGAACCTTCCTTTTGAGTTCTCCAAACTACAGTTTTGTTCTCCCCCCACCCTGCAAATTCAACAAGGTTTGGAGAAAGCTAAGGCGAATCTCCAATTAGAGCCTTGCCTCTGCCCCACAATCCTGCAAATTTTGCTGCACAAATGTAGTGGAATTCACAAAGACTACATTTGTCATCAAGATAATGTAATACAAGAAGGTAAACATATGCATTACAGAGGGAAGCAAAGAAAGTAGCCATATCAGTTGATCTGTATTTTTGTGCAGGAAATGGGTTACCTGGCTAGAAGTGTTGTAAGCTAGAAACATGATACTCAAAATAAAGGGGCTTGAGTGTTTGGTCTGAAAAGGGAAAAGGCTGGTGCCAGACCCCTGCTTAACAGCTACCAACTCTGTGGGTGAGCGAAACCCTCTCTTTCTTGCACATATTAATGAAGTTGAACATTTGATCAGTCAGGGAAGCAACAAACATCTAGGGGACTCTGAAAAGTTTGGTTACCACTGTTTTTACATTAAACACACAATTACAGTTTCATGCACTTCTGTGCATTACATTTTATTAGGTCAAATTGTGTTTTGTTATTTTTGGATTTGGTGAAGTCCTAGATTTGCAAAGATTCCAGAAGAACTCTTTGTGTTCAAGACACTTACGGGCAATCCCAGAGGACCTCGGTCGCCTTTTTCTCCCTGGGCTCCCTTTTCACCATTCATTCCAGAAGCACCTGCTTCACCCTAAAACAAAACAAAAGGTTTTTAAAAAATCATCAGGAGCAATTCCAGCACTTTCTTGGAATGTTTCAACATGAGTCTGGAAGCCTCATACTGAATCTACTGAATCTAATACATTCAGCAATGTTAGTGGTATTTCTCTAGCAAGCAACTGCCAGCAATCCCAAAACATCTAGGCATCTATGTGGATCTGCGCTTACTAAAATGTATGCAAAATGCATTTGAATTTATTTTATGATCAAGTGGCAAAAATAAAAAATAAAAAAACTGAGAAGTAGAGGAGTAGTAGAACAAAATCTGCCCTTGATGCTTGTAGTACAAAAATCTGTAGCAGTGGGAAACAATCATCTACCACTGTGAGCTTGGAAGGGTTCTTAGCCAGAGCTGCCCCATTGAAAGCTGAGGGAAGCCCTGCTGCAGACACAGTTGCCTTAACCAGCAGCCTCTCAACAGAAGTATCTAGTGGCCCAAGATGGTCTGTCTGGCCAGCTCCTGCCCAAACAGAACTTGAATGAAGCATACAAATGATTTTAGGTGACCCGTCCACTTTATTGCCAGAAGTTAGTGTCAGCAACTGACATATCCATTCAGATACCATGCCAGAATAGGGGCTGCCATATTTTGGGGCACGTTCCTGAGTCTTGCATAAACGTCATGAAAAATTCAAGATGGAAAATCCACTCAAAATCCATTTTATCCTGATCATACAGGGAAGTGCTGCATATCTGAAGTTTCAACTGAGTTGTTATTTTGATAAAACAAATTCATTTAATGTTCTTTTTTAAAAGGGCTCTTATTTGTAGACTCTTCTCAGACTCACTTGGTTATTTTAAAGGAAGCCCAGTGTAATTTTCTGTTTCACAGGATATTATTGTTGATTATTTTGGAATTTGTTGTAAGTCAGTTGATATTTTTAAATAGTAACCAAATAACTTTTAAAACATGTTTAAAAAATACAGGCCATAATTAAATAGGTCATAAAGTGCAATACAGTACTAAATTCTAGTGTATTTGTGTTCATGAGTTATGATGTATCTAATAAAATCACATTTTATCAAGGGGGGAAAACTCTTAATGTGCTCATTGTAT
The DNA here is from genome assembly GCA_023333525.1 of Aspidoscelis tigris stejnegeri. Lineage (NCBI taxonomy): Eukaryota > Metazoa > Chordata > Lepidosauria > Squamata > Teiidae > Aspidoscelis > Aspidoscelis tigris. Next base: position 101,767,753 of record JALMGA010000002.1, read on the forward strand.
CTGTTGTAACCCTCCCTGTAGTGACCACTAGGCTGCTTAGCCCTTCCCCCTGGCTTCCTTTGCTCCAGCCCTTCAGTTTAAATGATGCCATTCGCTGATAAGCCCTGAGAATAAAAAGCACCAGGAATTTTTCTCTCCATAGACTTGAATTACACACTGGGGGCTGTCCAAGGTGCTGAACTCTTTCATTCTGTGCCAGTGCCTGCAGGCAATAATGGTGATTCACAGCCATGTGGAAGAAAAAAAAAAACCAGAGAACAGCTGCCCAGAGGATGTGACATCACAAGGACTTCTGACCTGCCTGACCCGAGCCTTCATCCAATCACCTCCCCAGGTGTTGCCTCGGTGCCATTTCCTCCAAGTCCCCCTTTTGGCTGTATTTAAACCCCTGGCAAGATTAAAACTGTCTCTTTTCCTCTTGACTCCTGCTTCAGACTCTTCATTTCTCCCTCGTTTTCTATTCTTTTTGGGTCAGTCATTACACATGGCTGACCTCCAGGATCAAGCTGGTCGAAACCTGAGACCTATCATAACAAAGCTGGTTTAGAATCCCAGCTGGCTTAGAATCCCCTGTTGCCAAGAACTTCCGTGAGTCAAATGGTCAATCATGGAATGCAATACTGCCCTGAGACCCTTGGGTATAGGGCAGGATAAATATTTTTCCAGTAAAATCATAATTATGAATGAGTAAGTTTAATATAAGATGTTTGGTGATAAAGTCATTCCTAAATGGCTTTATATATCTAAAACTGATCCACTACTTCCTTTAAGAATGTAAAATGAGCCCTGCTGGATCAGACCACAGACCATCAAGTCCAGCACCCCATCTAACACAGTGACTCACCAATTGTTTCTGGGCATCTCAAGTAGAAGACAAAGGCAAAACCTTCCCCTGCTCTCAAGTCCCTGCAAATGGCCTTTAGATGCATCCTGTCTGTCTCTCCAACCCAGAGATGGCATCTAGGCATCAATTCTAGTAGACACTGAGACAGCTCTCCTCCATGAATTTATCTAATCCTTTCTTAAGACTATCCAGCCTAGTTTCTGTCACCACCTCTTCTGCTAGTAAAACTCACAGACTGATTACTCTCTTAGTTTGGATTAGGCTTGTGCCAAACCAGTTTATAAAAATATGAATTGACTAGAGAGGCATGAAACTGTCAGATACTTCACCTGACAACCCTTGCTGTCTTCTGTCAGGTACTCTAACTTGACAACTCCTTGTCTGCCACACCTGTGTGCCTGCGTGATGATGATGTGTGCACGTACAGTGTGGCTCCACCCGTAGACATCAGAATAATTGCAGTAGCCGTGTTTTAGGGAGAGGTGAGTTCCCCACAGTTTTTACACAGGGTTCCCCAGTGTGAATGTTTACTTCCCCCAGCTTTGATTTTAATTATGTTTTTATTTAACTATTATATTAGCTGTTTTTACTCTTTGTACACCACCTTGTGATGATATTTTAATGGGGAGTGATATAAACATTAAAAATAAAAATAAATAAGGCTACAGGTGCTGAAGACAACATGGGGTTGTTGGGTGAGACACCTGAAAGTGTATGTCTAAGCAGTTTTGTGTTTTGTTCAGTGCAAACCTAATTTGGTTATTCAGAGGCCTAGCTAGGCTTGAAGAGGTCCCTGGTTAAGAAAGCATGATGCCCCAACCCATATGATATAGATCAAAACCCATGGTTTCTGGGTCTTGTTTAGTTACTGTGGTCATGGCAAAAAGCCATTCACCCAATGGCAGGGAAGCCCCCAGGATACTAATGGTAATTAAAAACAGTATTGCTCTGCTGTGATGAGTACGGCTTGATGTATAATGATAGAAGTACTGAACATAATTACTTTCATGCCTGAAACCCTGTAGTATCTTACACTAGGGGAGCTCTTCATTCTTACCTTAGGTCCTCGACCACCTTGAAGACCCTGTATTTGCAACAAACAATAAGAAAAGATGATAGATCATTCTAGTGGGTTAAATTTCTGGATTCCAGTGGTGCACACAATTCCTGGGAACAAGCTAAATTTGAATTGCATTTACTAGGCTACAGTAAATTTCACAGTGTTTGCTTGCTTCCCTCCCTCTCCACAATTTATTATCCATAGAAATAAGCTGTAATAAGCAACAGTACTATAGAAAGTCTTCATTGTTGTCTGAAATGGTTCATCAGTTAGTTTTACAATACTAGATACCATCTACATATACCATATAAGAAAAGTGAGTGTACATATGTAGGCGTTTTTAAAGAGTGCAACTGCTGGTGTTGCAGCAGTGTTGGTGATTTTTGTTGAACTCCATTTTGGCTGTTTACACTTGACCAATTTTAGGCAACAATGGGTTGCCTAGGGGGCGATGACTTCATGTCTTTATTCTAGATACCATTGTCTTATTGTTCCCTATCCAATCATTGGATGGAGTGATTTAACGCCAGAGGTCTCTCTGTTCCACTGGAGCTGACAACTGGTTGACATGTGTCTTTCACATCACTACCATGCCAACTAAAATGTGTCAGTTCTTGCCATGTACACTGTATGAGGTCCAACTTCTGCAGAAAGATTCTAGCAGCCTCAGAAGCCCACATTGACCATTCAGTCATTGGCCTCAGACTGAATGTAGTCCTTGTCTCTGAACAGGAGCAGCTAAAGCAGATAATGCATAAATAAACCCAGAAGACTAATACCACTTTTACTACTGTTTCTCCTGCTACTTTCCCTTCTGCTACTACTGCTCATTTGTAAATGTACAGCTGAAATCTGTTTAGGCAAAAAGACTTTTTTAGAGGAGTAATTGTAAAAACTCCCTTTTTGTTATTTTACTCAAAACCAATATCATCCTGATATAGACACACTAGGCCACTTTGAACAATAACTACTATGGCACCCATGTTTAGTGCCATCTAGTGTCAACAAATATCTAAAGGGATGCCTTCTCCTATACTGACCTGCCGGTGCCTTAAGATCTGGAGGGGAGGCCCTACTGGTTGTCCTACCACCTTCAGCAGCTAGGCGGGTGGGCCTTCTCAGTAGTGCCCCCAGACTATGGAATAGTCTCCCCCTTGAAGGGCATCAGGCTCCTTCTCTGTTTATGTTCAGGAAGGTGGTGAAGATGCACCTCTTTGCTCAGGCCTTCAGCTAAATGTTGCTTACGTTTCCCCCACTGCAAACACTACTGTTTTAACTGATATTGTGCTGTTTTTAACATGTTGGGTTTAAAATGTTGTGATGGTTATTATTGTCTTGATATAGGTTTTTATATGCTGGATTTTAAAGGTTGTCACCTGCCCTTAGACCTTTGGGTATAGGGCGGGATATAAATATAAATATAAATAAAAAAAAATAAACAAGAAATGATTACCAGTGCTTTGTGTTTCAGACCCCTAGTGTTAGTTTTACTTTTGCTCGGCTTTCATCACTAGCTGATCTTGGATTAGGGAAGGGGATATCTGTATATCCCTAGAAGGCACTGGATGTTGACACTTCAATTGGTTGTACAACATTTCAGTAGTTGCTTGCAGTGCACAACAATCCAGAAATTGTTTGTAGTTCTAATAAGACTGATGCAGAGGTCTCACTTTGATGCCTCTAGCTCAGAAAAGGATATGTTTTGCAGTTTTTGACTTTATCTGTAGCAGTTGACAGCCAAGTTTTGCGATTGGAAACTTCAGGCATGTAGTCCTCCTCCTCCTCACAGATTTATTTTCACTCTATTGCTGCACTATGTCTGCTTCTCCTTGCATTTTTTGTCCTGTGCAATCTCACTTCCACACCCATTTGTCAAATCAGGTGAAAACTGGCTCATGTTGTTCTTAACACTAACAGGGGAGAAAAAACCCGACTGTGGCAGCAAATACGAGGGATTGGCCGCAGTCACCTCCTGACAGGCAGATGCAAAGGATGAAAGAGCAGAAGGCTGAGGCAAGGATAACACACTCCCCTCCTTAGCAGAGGAAGTAGAGAGACAAAAGACTTGCCATGCCCTTCTGGTGGGAAAAAGCAGGAGTGGCTTCTATCTGCCTGGCAATTAGGAGTTAGAACATCTCCTCCTCCTCCTTCACCAAGTGAAACATGGAATTATTGGAATTATCTACCACTCAATGGCCTTGTAGACAACACACAGCCTATTTGGCTAATTGTCAGCTTCTCTTTTTAAAAATATGGTTGTGGAAAATAGATCTATAATGACAAAGAAAATTGTATTTCAAACAGATTCTAGGGAGGCACTCCTTGGTGTACCAGGCCAAAGGGAGTTTGAGTTTTTCATTGTATACTATGGAGGATTAATTAAAGATTAGGGGGAATTGTGTTAGCCTGGGGAAGAGTAAGAGAAAAAAAAACACGTTCGGATGTGCATTTGAAAACAACCAAAAGATAGTGTGTCCTGTCTCCTGGGAAAGACAGTGAAACTGATATGCTACAAGGTCAGGAGATGTGCTCCTGAGCACGTAACCTCAAATGGGAGGGGGAGGCAGCTCACACACAACTACAGGAAGTTGTCAGCAGCAACGTCCGGCTACTGATTCTGTATAAGGTTCCCGTAGTTGTTGTTGTTGTTGATGTTCTTTCCAAGAATGTGAGTCTGGGAGGAGAATGCCATGTGCTAAACATGGACCGGAAAGCAACCTCGCCGGGCTAAAAAGACTGTAACTTGATTTGTACATACCATGTAATCTTCAAGCAATAAATCGTAGCCTCATTAGAAATAACTCGGAGCGGCTGTGTTCTGTTTTATGAACTAAGGAAGCTGAACTACTGATACGGAAACTGGGAAGCCTGTTGCCGAGCAGGAGCAAACGCCGGAGTCAGATAACAAGGTAATCTACTCTGCATCAAGATCTAATCTGTAGGTGAGATTCACAGGGTGGGTATTTTTATTGCTATAGTGTATTACACAAAGGACTTACTGGTGTTCCCGGTGGGCCCTGGGGGCCTGGAGGTCCAGTAACCTAAAATCAAAAATAGAAAAACAAATATCACTGGCAGAATAAACACTCTGAGAAACCTGTGCATGTAAGACTATGCATCTGTTTATGCTAAGTTTGAAATTAGGGGTGTTTCCATACTGAACTCAAAGATCTGGATCTTGAAGATCCGGATCTTGGAGATGGGGTCTTCCCTGACAACTGGATCTTGAAGATCCAGACCTTCAGGAGAACTCCCTGCATCCGCACAGGCCCTCTAGCACTCAGTTGGAATGGGTGTTGAGAAGGGAACCATGCAGACGCACACCGTGCCTCCTGAGGCCCTGATCAGGCCACAGGAGGACATGCTGCTGCCGCCTCTGCCCCCTGGGGGCATGGTGACAGTGGTGCAGTCACCTCTGCCATGTCTCCTGTCCTGATGATGGCTGCGGGCAATCAGGGTGGGGTGGGGGTATCACAGCTGCCTGCTCCCCCCACAGCTTCTGCCTCCCATGTTCTCCTCCCTAGAGGCAAAGCAGCTTCCTGGAGGGGTGGATCTGGCGGTGGCGGAGGCAGTGGTGGTGGTGACAACCTGTGGCTGCCATAGTTGCCTCCCCCTGTGCTGCCAGATTCCCCCCCCCCCCCAGAAGGCTGCTTTGCCTCTAGGTAGGACACGGGAGGCTGCAGGGGGAGAAGGCAGCCTTGGCCCCTGTCCTGATGACAGCTGTGGGCCATCAGGGCAGGGGGTAGTGGATAGCTGCTGCCTGTTCCCCCCCCATCTCCTCCTCCTCCCCAGCAGCAAAGCAGCCTCCTGGGGGCATGGAGCTGGTGGAAGAAGAGGTGACAATGGCAGCCAGCAAACCCCTGCTGCAGCCTGCCATCAATGCCTCATCACTGGCTGCTCCAGCAAAGGGGCTTAGATGGCAGGTGGGGATGGAAGCAACCCCCTCCCCCGTTGCCTGCCTTCGATGCCCCACTGCTAGAGCAGCTACATGGGAGGGGAGCAGCATTCACCTTCTGCTGCATTGGGAGTGGGGAGATGACACACAATTGTCACTCACTCGCCACTCCGGGTGACAGCGGAGCAATCCACCAGCACAACCCTCTAGGAGTGGCATGGCTTTGTAGCTGCTGCTATGAAGCCTGTGCAAGACTCCTTTGACAGCTATGGAGGCTATGCGTGCCTCCATAGATGTCAGTGGCAGGGCGGAGCTGGTGCCACGTGCATGCGCAGCTCTGCTCCTGTGAGGTTTGATCCAGAACATCCCATCTGTACAGTAAGTTGTGCGATGCATGATCTATAATATGGTCTTCAAGAGTGAAGATCGGATTGTAGACCCAATTATTGAGGTCTTCTGGAAATCTGGATCTAGGCCCCTGAAGACCCCATTAGGGCTGGAATTGAGAGGCTGTCGTGTGGAAGATGCCTCCCTCATCCGGTCTTAATTGGGTCCCATATGCGGAGCGATCTTTTAGGATCCGTTCCACAAGGGTCCTTAATGGGTCCCTAATGGGGTCTTCAGGGCCAGCGTAGAAACACCCTAGAAGACTGCAAAGGGTCACAAACATCTTCCATGTCAGTGAGGGAAAGACCCCTCCTGTTGTCAAAACCCATTTCCCAATTTTGTTTTTGAAACAAAGTGTGGTGTGGTGTGATAACTTACAGACTCTCCAGGTTCCCCTTTTTCTCCAGATTCTCCTTTCTCTCCCTGTAAATATAACAAGTGTTTTAAAATATAGCATATCCCCTTCTCAAACATTACAGCACTAACAAATTTCAGATGGCTGAATCATTGGAGAAGATGGCCATTAAAGAATACACAGAACGGCTGTTTCCACTTTACTCCTTCCATATGTTACAGACTTAGCAACGTATTGTCTTGATTTGATCAGTATGGCCGACCACTAGCCATGTTTAGGCAATGATCTAAATTTATAAAATATAACAGACTGTCAAAGTATTCTAAAACATTGCCCAGTCATCAAACAGAATGGCCCTTTCTGCACTCTCTTGGATTCCGGGATAAATCCTGGAACAAGACTCTGTTATCCGCATGCTAGCACAGATTGTGGCAGGCCTGCCTTCCCTGTCATGCTTTATCTGCATTGGATGTAGTAGTGGGCTGGGATATGGTGCCAAGGATGTCCACAACTGTGCCAGCACCCATATTCTGTAGTATGGAGGGTGAGCAGGCAGCATGCCCCCACAGGCCAGACTATGCTGGGGGACCCTTTTCGGAGGAACTCCAGGACATGCCACTAGAAATGGTACAGGAAGTGGTGTGCTGCCACAAAGTGTCCTTCCAGAGACTGTGAAGGCCAGGAACTTTCATTCCTGACCTTTGTAGTCTCCAAGCTAACTCTGAAGCCTGTTTGGAGACAATGCCAGAGGCCAGAGAGGCCTTTGGAATGCGGATGGCGCTATCCTGCTCCAGCAGTAACCCATGCAACTGTGGGATAGGGTTGCCTCTTTTGTGACAAAGCGTCCCATCTGTCATGGAACAGAAATAGTAAGTGCAGAAAGAGACAATAATTGAGATTCCTTTGTCCCATGTCTATGTTTATCTCTAGTCCTATCTTAATTTCTTAACACTCTTAATCTTTTGCTCAAAAACTATCAAGAGCTTAAATGGCTGAGATATTAATGAGCCTGTTTAATAAGTGAGCACTTTAAAACTGCTCCAGTGCTAATGGTAATAATTCTGATATTTGGTTGAAATTATTTTTGGTTGAAAATTGCATGTTAATCACTTTATGTAATCAGATATTCATACAACTGAAGCTGTTTTGCAGTGCTTGATCATTTAAGCAGTGGTGTGTTTTTTGAACTTTTTTAGGGGGTGGATTGCTTACCGTTAAACCTGGAAGTCCAATTGGGCCTGTTAGACCTGGAGGTCCTGGCATCCCTTGAACACCTTTTTCTCCCATTTGTCCATCTTGACCCTACAAGATAGATAAATAAATAATAAACCATGTGTTAAGGAAAGAAGTACTCGTTGGCTGTTCTATCAGAACTGGCAAGTACTGGTATCTCAGTATTAAGAAAACTCGAGTAGCTTCTACATTGTTGGAGTGACTTCTGGGGCAAAAATTGTGTCAGAACCCTTCTTCAAGGTGAGACCACTTTAGGGTTCTCAGTGGTGGGCTGGACCAGCTACTGAATAAAGTCTGGTGTCATTTCACCATGCTTCTGGAAGCAGTCCCAGAAATGAGTCATTTGTGAGCAACAGCAGGAATCATCCCTGATCAGCAAGTTCAGAGTAAGTTCTCAGCTCCAAAGTTGGGCTAATCTAGGCTGGGTTCCACCCACTGTTAATATGTTCCATCTGAAGCAGTCAGAGCATGACTGGACCTGATTAAATAGATCTGCTGGCGTACTCATGGGGATGATCCAGACTGTGAACTTCTATGTTCTGAATTGCTGGGGGACCCATTTTGGTGGTGTACCAAACTGCACCATCAGAATGGGCCCCCAGGTCGTCGAGGCCTGGAAACATCCCAGCCATGGGATAGATTCCATGATCCAGATGAACTCTTTTGGATCAGCTAAGGTAAGGGAAGAAAAGTCCTAAGTTTGAAAAAGCATTCAAAAGTGTCAGAGAGATATAATCCCAATGACCTCATTTAAGGCAGGGTTCAAATGTGTGGCAAAAGGGCTGTTTGGTCTCCAAGGATTCAAACCCAAACTCTGTAGTTTTGAAGTTTCCAGCCAGCAAAATTTAGTACTAGACTGGAAATGACCCCCACAAAGTTAGATTTTTTCCCCCAGCACTAGATTCCATTAGGGATGGGTGAAAAATGCTTGTCACCTTTGCCATTCATACAGAGTTTCAAAACTTCACATTCAAATCAAATATTGGCTATGTTTGAGGACCAATCTTTGCACGTGAAGTGAAAACTTCTGTCCCTTTGTTTGAAGCTTCAGGTATTTTTCCATTAGCACTAAGTACCCATTGAAGCACCCATTAAGGACCCATTTGGCTGAGAGCCGGATGACCCCATTTCTACTACAGACCTCATTAGGGACACATCTGTTTCCACCACAGCTAGGGAAATCTGGACCATATGGGTCCTTCAGGACCTATAATCCGGATTTCTTGTAGGATCCACAATGGGGTCATCAGCCATAAAATCCAGATTGTAGGGAGCCTGTTTCCACTACAATCTGGCAATGGGGTCTAGAGGAGCTTGGGGAGGGGGGAAGGCACCCATTGGGGGGGTGCCCCAAAGTCAAGACTTTGGAGTCCCTTCAAAGTCCCTTTGGGGTCCCTCCGAAGTCCCTTTGGAGACCCTCCGAAGCCAGCTCCGAAATCCCTCCGAAGGCAACTTCGGAGATTAGTGCAGGCTCCAAAGAAGAACACCTTGTGAGAGCAATGCAGCTGTCAAGGGCTGCAAAGGCTCCGAAGGGTCTTTGAAGTTAGTGGCAGATCACAGGAAAGGCTGGGCAGCAGAGGATGTGCGGCCAGGGATTTCTTGCAAGTGCAGTGGATCCTGCAAGGGGATCGTGATTTTGCTCACTTTCCCAGGCAAGCCACTTGCTTGCCTCAAAAGGAGAATAAAAGCAAGGGAGTAAGGGTGTGCAGAGGCTTGAGTTTTCTCTCTTTCTCAGGGAGGTAACCTTATTGCCCCCCTGGAAGAGAGAAATTTCAAGCCCCTGCAACCCCTTGGAGCTGCCTGTTAATTAGCTCCTTGCCAGGAGGCAGACTCATCCAAGCAGAAAGAGGTGCATAATTAATGAGCTCCTTACTCACTCCTGCTCTTGCCCCGTAATTTGCTGTTTAAAAAAATCTTCTTTGCGCTTTACAGCCCCTATACTCACCTGACAGTTGCCCAGCTGGGTGCCCTATACCCACCTGAGAGTCCAGCTGTCAAGTGGGTATAGGGCACCCAGCTGGGCAACTGTCAGGTGAGTATAGGGGGTGTAAAGAGCAGAGAAGATTTTTAAAAACAGACACCAGAGCCCTTCAAAGCAGACAGGCTCTCCCGTCTGTTTTTAGAAATCGTCGCTTTCCCCTTTGCCACATTGTCAGCCTCAGACTCTTCGCCCAACTCTGTCCTGGGTGCTTTTAGTGCCGCTAACTTTAGAGACCCTTCAAAGCCTTTGCAGCCTTTGACAGCTGCATTGCTCTCGCAAGGGATTTTTCTTCGGAGCCTGTGCTAATCTCCAAAGTTGCCTTCGGAGGGACTTCGGAGCTGCCTTCGGAGGGACTTTGGAGCCTTTGCTAATCTCCGAAGGCAACTTCGGAGATTGCACGACGTGTCCCCCAAAACACCTGGGGTGACAGGCAGACCCTTTGTGGGTCAATTGGGATTTGCCACATGGGTGGTCCAGTGTTTCCACAGCTGGAAGGCTAGTACTCATTGCTATTGGGTGCTAGACTATTCGTGGTAACACATTGGGTACTTCCCTTAATGTGGATCTACTAGATCCAGATTAAGGGAAGTACCCATTCCTTAGATCCCGATCTTCTTAGATCCGGATTAAAGGAGCGCAGTGGAAAAACACCCTTCACTATATTCATGAAAGTGAGAAGTGAATTTGGAGAGGATTTGAAGGGGATTCAGAGCAGATTCAGAGGGGTTCAGGGGGGAGTTGGAGGCGGCAGGGTTTTGAAGTGAATTCAAAGCACATTTGAAGTAGCTCCATTTACACAAATGCAGAGTTCCGTCCCTAGATTCTATCTTTAAACTACCCCACTAAATTCTATGCTAATAGAGCCATTAAAAGCATTCTTTGTGTCATCAAAGTTTTTATATAATAGCTTCAATTTCAGAGAATAAATAGTTACATTTTCAATTATTTAAGACTGTTATCTCTTTTAAATCTTGATAAGCCAGCTGAATCAAAACAAAATTTCAATTTTCTGTTCTGTAGCACTTACCTTTTTTCCATCATGGCCTGGTGGACCAGGAAGGCCAACCTCACCCTAAGAAGCAAAAAACAACGGAAATTTTAAAATTTTGCTTATTTGTAAATGAACTTATATCTGAAGACCCCCTTAGTATTTATCTGGAAGGTAGTACTTTCTGCCCACTGGCAGAATCAATAGGAATTGTTTAACTGGTAGCTTTATTATCTGCATATCTGATTACATACTTATTACTTTGACCCTCATCCTCTTGCCGCCTCCTTAATACTTTGAGTCCTTAATACATTTACAACTGGAAAATCCAGTGTAGCTTCTGTTTCAGTTCATTACTGCGCAAATTAATCTTTCATTCTACTCTCCTTAGAATTTTTCTCTATTTTTCTCTAGCTTATAAGTATATTTAATCTCTAGTTATTTTTTAAATGTCATTTGATCTAATATATAATTATACCAGTTCTGTGTTGTCCAAATGGTCTTCTCGGTCATATGCTTGTGCTCTCATTATAAGTTGTTCCAGCACAAATTTATTCTTTTTATCAGCTTTACAATCCTTTATGGCAGGGGTCCCCAGCGCCAGGCTGTAGGGTTTTTTTGCCAGACTGCGGAACTGCCGCAACAAGCTGCCCCACCCCACCCCACCCCACCCCACCCCACCCCCGCCTCGCCCTGTCCCTTCTGCAGGGTCAGCAGAAGGTAACTGTGGGATCTAAACAAGATCCTGCATTTTCCTCTACTCAGCTGGAGCCAGCCCAAAACTCTAAATGTTGCTGGATTATGCCAAAATTGATTTTTATTAACCCGTTTCTGTTACCTTCTGTCCAGGTGGACCTGGTGGCCCCGTAGCACCTGGAAGTCCAGGAGGCCCCTGATGACAGAAAATCCCATGTTTATAAAATATGAAAATAAAACAATCTTGTCTCTCTATATTTAAATCTTTGAAATAGATAAAAATCACACATAGTATTATTATCTTTTAATTTTGGGGTTTTTTTAAAAAAGCTTTTGTTCTCATGTTGGCCTGTATGCTGTAAAAGTACAATTTAAAAAGTAATATTGATACAAGCTCTTCCTTTTGTGACAGGAAACTATTTCTTAGCGAACCCTGATGCCAAATTTGAACAGGGGGCATACTCAGGAGATCATTTGTCACCTCTCAAAGGCTCTATAGTTTTTTTTTGTTTAGACTGACAAGATAGAAACCTTCCCACACTTGGACTATTGGGACAGCAGCGGAATGTTCCACACAGAACATGTACACTGTACAGAGCAGCTTCCATAAGCAGCTCCACCCAGGTTGGGCCATCCCCCCCATTGGATAGCTGTGGAGCACTAGAATGCCCAGCATGCACCCTCTGCACCTTTTCCAGACAAAGGTTGTATGGGATGGTGCTGCTGCAGTTCTGCACCACGCCATCCAGTTGCTGTACCAACCACCAGCTGTACCAGTTGACTTGCCTGTGCTTTAAGATCTGCAGGGCAGGCCCTCCTGGTTTGTACCACCACCCTCAGTAGCAAAAGGGGTGGGCACCCAGGATAGAGCCTTTTCAGTGGTGGCTCCCAGATTGTAGAATAGTCTCCTTCCTGAGGTGTGTCAGGCATCTTCACTTTATGCATTCAGGAGAGCAGTGAAGACACACCTCTTTGCCCTGGCCTTTGGCTAAACAAGGAAATGGCTTTCCTCCCCACGTTCAGGCATTGTTATGGTTTTAATGTTCATTTTATAAGTTCATTTGTTTTTAATGTTGTAACCTGCCCTGAGATAAAAAAAATCAAATAAATAAATAAAATAAAAACGCCCCCTGCCTGTCCAGAGGTTGACTAATTGCATACTAGCTGTGGTGCACTAAATCATGCACCATAAGCAACCCAACCCTCCCCAGTCCTGACCAAAAGCTTACCTGGCAAATCCAGGGGGTGACCACCTGCACCTTTTCTGGTATGAGGGGTCACCTGAGGTACCACGCAAGCGTGCTGGTACCTCAGATCACCCCTGATGCTATTGTGCATGTGCAGAGCATCATAATCACCATGGCAATGGTGCACATGCAGTCGCATAGGGTTCCACAAACAAAACGGTGGCACCTTGCAGAGTATCAGATGCATGACCAGACCCAGGTAAGTGTGCAATAGCATGGGGCTTAGGCTGATGTGTTCTAGCATTCCCTAGTGTGAACACTAGTACTCGTTAGTCTCTAATGCACTCTTCCCATCTAGCAGATGGGAAGGTAAGTGCAGAAATGCCCCTAATCTCGGAGCCTCTGGTGAATCCATTTTGGTGGTGTAATTTTGTGTGCTACCAAAATAGGTCCACCTGCTAAACTGATCCATGGAAGTGCATGCTCAGCTGCATACTGAACAACCAAACATATAGGAGCCTCCTTCACACACACAGAACCTCCCTTAGACCACATCGGTGTTTGTGGATGGGAGATTCCTAGTATTTTTGCTAGTCTGGTATCCCCAGCCAGTGTGGAATTGCCCTTGGGCCTTGCTTTGGGGCACTAGAGCCCTCCTCTGCTTGCTGGCTACTATATATGTCAGAGATGCAGAATGTTCTGCACTGAGCATGAGTCCCAGGAGCCTTACAAAAACATGATGCTAAATTTGCCAGTCTTGCTGATTTTGTACATTATAAATCATGATATTTTCCTGAGGAAGAGTGACTCACCATAAGGGCTAAGGTTCTGATCTCCTGAAATATAAAGAAAAGGGGAAAATACTCAGCATGAGTGCATATATTCACATACACCCACATTAAGGGTATGATCTTTAACTAGCACGTCTCTTTTCCTCTTCCTTTCCTTTATTAACTTTTATCACTAGAATATTTTACAAAACTCAAAACAAGTAGGATATATAGCAAGTTAGAAAGCATGTGCATAATGATAACACTGTAAATGGTTTAAACATGTTTTAGAAGATATCTGAGCTACTGATAGCTGGAAGGCTAGCACCAACGTCCTTCAGCGCTTGGGAGGGTGATGTTCTGCCAAAATGGTGCCAATCCATAAGCTCACAAATGCCAAGGGAACCTGAAAGTTATGTTTCCTAAGGCTTATCCTTACCCCCCCCCCCCAAAATTCTTCCATACAAGTTCTGACCCCAAACATAAAAACAAACATATAATACAACAATCTTTATCTTGCTGGATTATAAGACCTTGGATTGATGTTGCTTCTATGCTTTTCAAAGGATTTACATTTTCACATTCCACAATATAATTTTGATTGTTGTCCAGAGAATTGGGGTTTCTCTAGTGTCCTGCACTGTCTAGACAGGCTATTATCTTATTCTGAATTAAATTTTTACTGTTCCTACTTAAATTTAAAGCACTGCACTGGCTTTTCACGTGCACTGAAGCTACTTTTACTTCACTTTCCTGTATGTTCTCAGTTATGACTACAAGACATGCACGTGGTTGATGTTCATTGCTTGAATGCTACTTAACCAACAATTGTATATACACAATTAACACCTGATTATCCTTTAACTCCTATAATGACAGAAACTGAATAAATTCAGCAATGAGTGAATTGATTAAACCAGAAAGGGAGGACCATATGCAAGTAATAAGCAATGAGCTTCCAGTTAATCAATATGATGGCAAAGAAAGTGCATATCAGATTTTTTTCCTCCAAGATGAAGTACATAAGAACATAAGAGAAGCCTTGCTGGATCAGGCCACAGCCCATCTAGTCCAGCATCCCGTCACACACAGTGACCCACCAAATGCTCATGGGCATCTCAAGCAGACACAAGGACAAACCTTCTCCTGCTCTCAGATCTCAGCAAATGGCCTTAGAAACGTCCTGCCCCCCCCCCGCCCCAGCCTGAAAGATGTACCTAGGCATTCATTCTAGTAGCCATTGGTACATCTGTCATCCATAAATTTGTCTAACCCTACCTTAAAGCCATCTAGACTGGTCGCTGTTACCACCTCTTCCGGCAGCAAATTCCATAAACCGATGACCCTCCTGGTGAAGAAATACTTCCCCTTGTCGGATCCGACTCTCCTACCCATCAGCTTCATAGAATGCCCCCTGGTTCTAGTGTTGTGTGACAGAGAAAATAATTTTCTCTATCCACCTTTTCTATACCATGTATAATTTTTTATACTTCAATCAGATCCCCTCTTAAATGCCGTCTCTCCAGACTGAACAGGCCTAGATGTTGCAGCCTGGTTTCATAAGGGAGGTGTTCCAGACCCTTAATCATTCTAGTAGAAGATCTAGCAGTGAAGATGCTGTATTATGTTGAAATGTTTAATGAAAAACAAATTAGGCTTTGTTTTTATTTAACTTGACCACAGAACATCATCACTTCATCCCGAATCTATGCTGTACATACAAGTTTGCTTACCTGCAAAGCTTCATTGATATTGCCATTGTAATCTACCATTTCATTCTTTCCTGGTTCACCTTTGGGACCCTGGGAAAAAAAATCAGTCATATATCTAGATATGAAGTAGAACCTCCATTTAGATTAAACACATCTGACACACTGTTGACCCCTAGCAAAATTCTGTTCAAATGCAACTGACTTTGAAGCCCCTGTTTTCAGTGCACAAAAATGCAGCTTTTGCATTAATTAATTAATTGCATTTTTATCTCATCCTAAGCCCAAGGGTCTCAGGGTGGGTTACAACATATAAAATGAACACATTAAAACCAATAACATATTAAACATATTAAAACCACGGCAGCGTCTGAATGTGGGGAGGTAAAGGCTGTTCCTTTACATAGCCAAAGGCCAGGGTAAAGACATGCGTCTTTACAGCTCGTCTAAACATATAGAGTGAAGGTGCATAATGCACCTCATACTATTTCACAGCCTAGGAGCCACTGCTGAAAAGGCCCTATCCCAGATGCCCATCCCTTTTGTTGCTGTGAGTGGCAGTACAACCAGGAGGGCCTCCCCTCCAGATCTTAGAGGATGGGCAGTTCGATATGGAAGAAGATGTTCCTTAAGGTATTTGGGGCCCAAGTCATTTAGGGCCTTATAAGTCAAAGTTAACATCTTCTGATCCTCTGAAGATGGATATTGTGGCTATATCTGAAAGCTCTGGTTTACAGACAAACTATGGAAAACAGCATAACAACCCCAAAACTGCAACATGCACTCACAGAAAGGCAAATTCTAAACCATACTTCAGAATAGTGCTTATTTAAGAGCAAGAGAAAGAACATATTTTACTCACTTTTGGTCCTGGAGGTCCAGGTAATCCTGGTGGTCCAGGTTCTCCTTTACCTCCTCCAAGTGCATTTCCAGAATCACCCTTTTCTCCCTAGACAGACAAAACAATGAACAATTCTCAGTTGCCTATTGTACTTGGATATTATTGAGAAAAGGGTGTTTCTCGCATGAGCGAGACCTATCATGCTGCATATTCCATCTGCAGAAGAAGCATGGAGGGGTGGGGTCTGCACTGTCCTGTGATGGTGTGCAGAAGCCGTGCTCCTAATTTTACCACTAGGTAAGTAGAAATAGCCTCAGCTTGGTTCCCATTTGGGAAAGATGAAAACATACATGCTTTTATGTTAGTGAGACTTACTATCACTTTCCCCTCCTCTAGTTAGGTAATAAAACATACCTTTTGTCCCACACTTCCAGGAGATCCTGGATCACCAGGCTTTCCTTTCTCACCCTGTTGATGAAACAAAGATATGGTTGGATATTGGCTACAATTCTTTGTTACGTTGTAGTCAGGTTAGCTGATAATATATTTTGTTGCAACTACACCAAGAGGTGAATGAAATTAATGCACAATATAATATCAATTTATTTAGAACAGTTTACAAACTAATAGATACTCCTCAGGCAGCACACAGTTAAGCAAACAACACAAAACAATTAAAACATAATCAAATACAGAATATAAAAAGAATAATTCCTCCAATGAACCACAGTGAATCAAATAATCAAACAGCAATTAGTTATTGAGCTGATGCTATTCCCTGGGGGAAAAAAAAATGAAAATACAGAAAGGATTTTGGGGTGGACACATAACTGTTCTGGTAATGTACCATAATTCTGCCTAGCAGACAATACAAATAAATCTTTGTATTCAGAGGAAATCTTCTCTTCAGAGTTATAAGATTTGACTTTTGGAGGTAAACTCCTTGTATGATTAAATTTAGACTGCATCTGAAGACATTTTAAAAAGCAGCTTAGAGATCATAGAATGTGGATGCTAGTGTTTCCATCTCACCTCCAATCCACATTAAAGGTTAAACATTCCCATTTGGAAGTGCATTTTCTGGCCTTTAAAGTGGATTAGTGGCCCTAGCAAGTTTTTGAGCCACTTTATTTTTTTACTTCATGTGGATACAGTCTTACTTGCATCCTCTACCACAGGTGTTGCTAATATTAGAGTATTCTGAATAGTGTATTTTGTCTTTCAAACAGTAAGAAATAATAAATAGAAGTAGGAGTGGGTAAGGTTTGAGCACGCACTGTACACTTCACACTTGTAAGTAGTTAGCTAAAGATAATGCAATACAAGGCAATTTAGTAAGGAAAGGGCAATACAAATAAAGAAACCAAGCCAAAATATTTTTACAATACTCTACCCTCTGCCCCTTTTTTCCTGGTAAGCCTGGGGGTGCCATCTTTCCCATAACTCCACGTTCTCCCTTTTTTGGATGGGTAAAAAGAGAGACAACTGTGTTACATTCAGCTGTCTCAACTAAGCAGAACCTAACGGAATCCTAAAATATGGTCCTCAGTAAGAAAAAAAGCTCCCACAAAGGAAGAAACACGGATATCATCCTGTACCATGAAAAATAAAGAACATGAAGGAAGATGGCAGCTGCATAGACAGTGGTGTTTGTTCTAGCAAAAATACTGTCACAAGATTGCTGTTCCATTGTTAGTGGATCTAAAAACTGAGCTAGCCTTAAAGCCATTCCTGATGAAACATCTAAGAAAATATAGGTACATATTGCATTTATATCTGAAAACGGTTCCCTGAACAATATCTTGCAAAGGTTGAGGCTGTGATCCTGACCTTGAAAGCACAACCCTAAAAGAGCAGTTCACAGCCTGCCCAGAGGCGATTGGATCATTCCTGGGGATCTGGTTTTGCACATCTTTTGAGTGTGCCATGGCTGCACAAGTGCAGCTGGGCACCTGTGTGCAGCTGCCAGATCATGACAACATCTGGCCTCTCACCAGATGCTGCTTCAGACATTACCTTGGTAATCCAGCTACTCCTGGGCTGGCCATTTGCATCTCAAGCACCGCAGGCTAGGTGCAGGGTTAGTTTAGCTCTTGTAGTGTGAATGGCCACTACTGTGCTGGATCCTTACTGGTCTGGTACGGCATGTATACCAGCATGCTCGTATGTTTTATCATATGTTATGACCTACCCTAGGATCTGTACATGAAAGGTGGGTCACTCACTCACCCACGCACCCGCTCACTCACAAGTCTGGTGAGATGTTGTGTGCCATAGCAAGGCACTAACAATCAGCTGAAGAGGTGTACACGCTACAAATCCACACAAACAGCATACAGAATTCTCATTTTGTCTGTGTGTATCATTGAACAGCAGGAATCTTTCTTTCTGATTCCATGGAGAGGCAAAATTGTGATAGAACAGTGTCCCAGGCAGCAGAGCAGTTAGTTTTCAGCTTAGAAAGATGCCAACCAGCTGCATCTAAGAGCTTACTAGGCAGTACAAGTAAAGTGTTATAAATAATTTTGCTTTGTTTTCAAAAAGACCTTTAAAGGCCACAGCCTTTCTCAGCAGTTAATATTTCAGCAGTGGGAGGGTCTTAACAAAGAACCAATCCACACAACGTTTTTGAATATATCGAGAAAGGTTGTCATTTATGCTTATATAGCATAAACCGGTGTGCCACTGCCAATCTCCCCCAAACTCAGTAAAAAAAGGTGCAGTATCTAAAGCTTCATCCAGATGGCCAAGAAAAAGGTAGTCTGAGAGGTAGGAGCCATCACAGAGGCAGGAGGAGCAGTGGTCACATGGTCAGTGCCTCCCTGCTTCTGAAGTCCTTGCAAGGTTTCTACCTGTGACAGTTTAGTGTTGGAATGCAAATGGCCTTAGAATCAGTTGGCCATTCCCATGCTAAACCAGGACATGCAGAAATCACCCTAGAAATTAAACCTCCTCCTTCTACTTTTGTGTTACAAGGCAGCAAAGAAGAAGAAAGGCACTACAATCCATCCTCAAAGCTTAGGCCTGGGGCAGTTCTTAAAGGCAGATGCCGTGCCTCCAGGGTGGCTTGCTGACTGGTTGTGGATGGACTTGCCGAACGGACACTGGCCCTGCCAGCAGTGGGCAAGAAGGCCTGAAGAAAGAGGGCAGATCCATAACAATTTTCACACTTAGTGCCGCACAAGCTCTTAAGCCCACTAAAAAGGTGATCTCCTTTGTTTGTTTGCCCCTAAGCATGTTCTGCTTAACAGTCCCCTTGCACAAATAAAAAGACTCTTGTGGGCTTTAGAACTTGCTGGGTGGTGGTGGTGAAGAATTGGCTCTCCTTTGATATATGGTATTTGGATGAAAGAGGAGACAGTAGCAGCAGTGCTGGATAAAGGCCCCAAAACATCCTTCCTCTCCATGGGAATGCCTCCTATATTTTAGAGATAGCCCAGGCTGTTGCTCACACACACAATATATATGCAGACAAACCAAGAAGACTGGAAAAAGTCTACTCTGCAAGTCCACACTGTGGCACTGAACAAACAATTCTGGTGTGATCCCTATGAACTGAAATTACTTCAGGTCCATTGTAAATCATAAATGGGAACAACATCTTACACATAGTGAGAACCAGTATTCTATGGGGTGACAGCAGGCTTGTGAAGGACTACCACTTTAACGGGAAATGTGTATGTCTTAATTCAGATCCTCCTCCAGCTAGTGCAGATGGAGCAGGAACAATGGGGATGGGGCATCCTTGATATATATTAATGTGTAAATGTGGAGGCCCATAATGTGGCCTACACAGATCCTTGATCCAGATCAAAGGTAAGTGCAGAAAGGGCCTATGGTCATGGTGAGGTGGAAGTAATGGGAACTGAACTTCAACAATATCTGGATGCATCATAGGATTAGGTAAATAAAGCTCTCCTTGCAGAACAGGTGTGCCAATCAAGAAGAAATACAGAAAAGGAAGAAAAAGGTCTATACCTTTGTAAACCTAGTGGTGGTCCTCAAACTGAGGCAGTTAGGGGCGGCAGGAGCTATGTGAGACTCTAGAAGCCTCCTTTGAATCACCTTCAACCTTGGGCATTTCTGCACTTGCCTTCCTGTCTGCTGGATGGGAAAATTTCATCAACTAATGTGTACTAGCGTTCGCACTAGGGAATGCTAGTACACTATAGCTTAGCCCCCATCCATCTGGATACTTACGTCTGTCTGGGTGTGCGATGGTGATGCTGTGCACATGCTTAGTTGCATCAGGGGTCTTCAGAGGTACCAGCACACTTGTGCAGTACCTGAGATGACCCCTTGCACCAGAAAAGGTGTGAATGCTTGCCACCTGGGCATGCCAGGTAAACTTTGGGTTGGAACTGGGGAGGATTAGGTTGCTTGTGGTGCACAACTTCATGCACCACAGCTAATGTGCAATTAATTAATATCTGGGCAGGGAGGGGGCATTTGTGAGCTATAAACACCTCTTGCAAGTACAGGTGCACCTACCCAGAGGCCAAGTGCAAATTGGCATCATATTTTCCTGCAGTGTGGCTCATAACACACTTTAGAAAAATCCATGGAAGGCTTCTGATCTGTGCTCTATCCTACTTCCATGGCTCTCACGGTCCTGATCTATCAGATGCTACTGCTCATAACATCTGTACTGACAATATAATCATATACTGATTACAACAACAAATCTCCTGAAAATAAAAGACAAAGGTGATTTGGGGCATTTTCTTAAGTACTACACAATACCTTTGCTCCTGGAATCCCTGGCTCACCCTGCGTTAGGAAAAGACAGAAAAATAAGCTGAGAGGAGGAAAAACAAGAGAGTGATTTTTTTTTTAATTTCCGGTGTTAACAGAACAGATAACTATATTGTACTTTGCACATTTTGTGCCCAAAGCTTTAGCTTCCCTTGAATTTGAATTTATGTATACTGTTAAAAGAGCCCCACTGGGCCTCACACATTTACTGCCCATGCAATGTTCTATCCCGCTTTGGTTGGAACGAAAATCGCTGAGCAGTAAGACAGAATTTGAAGAAAGAGAAATACAGATGCACGAGAGCAGTTAATAAAAAGAGTTACAGATCAAGCTACTCCTAATAATGATGGATCTGAGTGCATATCTTGGAGAACAGAAAATACATTGAATTTGCGTTCTGCCTTGCCTTGCTGACTCTCAGCAAATCTCATGCCCCTCGCGTGTAAAACAGGGAACTGTGCAGACAGAAACATAGATGATTCTTAATAAGTCATTTTATTAATAAGTCCAGGAGCAGCAGTGTTACACTCTAGCCCTTCCCAAATCAATGAATGAGACACACCAATGTACTGCTCTTGCAGGTAGGCTGGCTGTTGTCCAGATTACTGCCAGGTTATTGCCAGTACACTGTGCGCCATCCACTGGTGACCGTGTGGAGGGTCCCTTGTGTATTTGCTAATTCTATGCGCTAGGTTTTTTCTGCACTTACCCGGATTAGATCCAGATCAGTGGATCCAGAATAACTGGACACTCTGATCCAGATCTTGTGGAGGCATGGGTCAGATCAGCACTGATGTGGCCTACACCTTCGTGCTTCTTTGCAGCCACTCTCCAATGCCTCCAAAGGCTAGAATTGACAGTCCCTAGCCTCAGAGTTTGAGTGGCAGTGTCTGTGGGTAGGCATGTGCACGGATATTCGTAATATTCGATATCCGTATGAATTCAGACAAATTCAGACATTCATATACAAATTGAATGTTACGACATTTGTACATTGACATTTGTACGAATACAAATGTTTTTGAAACATTCGTACGAAGCTTCGGAGCATTTGTGAAACGGGGAGGTGGGAAAGTGGCTGTGCCAGTCACATCTGAAACAGATCCAGAGTGAATTCGACAAAGTAGCTTCAGGGTGGATTTGATACTTTTAAAGCGGACGTGTTACAGGATACGTATCAGATATGTACCGGGTACGCATTGGATACATATGGCTACGTATCAGATATGTATCAGATATTCGCATGAATTTGTACGAATAAATGTGTATTAAATAGAATCCTACCACATTTGAAGGGGATCTATTTGAACGAATACAAATTTTCTGACATTCGATTAGATACGAATCTAATGCAAAATAAGCCATTCATGTACATCCTTGGTTTGGGGCAGTGTGCTACTGAATAGCCGCACCCAGTAGTTCTGAATCAAGGAGATGTGCCATGTGTACACATCCGTGATCTGGAACAAAAGTCTTAGTCCAGTTGTGGACCTGATTAATCGGTGTACAATAGATCCATATTAAGGGTCTCTCAAACTAGATCTTGTGCTAATGGACACTTCCTAACAGGGGGCAGGACCTCCTTGATTAACTAGAGCCCCTAGATCTGGTTCTACAGGTAATTGCAGAGAGGGCTCTAGTTTCTTATAGCAGAAGTAGAAACCCAGCTGCTTCTGTCTTAAGAATTTTGCCTGAGCAACATTGCTGAGCAACTTATGATCTCATTGCTACATTCAGCTTTATTTTATGTCCAGAAAAAAAAAGCCTGAAGATTAAGTGTGGGTCAAGAAGGAAAAATAAAGTGAAGCAAGCATGTTGAACAATCATGGGATCTATCAGGTAACCTTTGTGGTAAGAAAATAAGCAATTCCCATTTATGTGGAAGGTGGCATCTGGGGCAGGAAGCTCTGAGCTGTGGTGAAAGCACTTTGCCATGACTCATTCCACTCTTTTTGGAAGCATTTTTTGCACCCCTGGAAAAGTGTGATGTGCCCACTCTCTTGTTGGAATGTCTGAGTAACTCAACGAGAAGGCAGGTCAAAGACGGGCACTCATTACTTTTATAATGGATTTACAGAAACTGCTAGGGTGGAAAATACACCAGACAGAAAGATGGGTTTTATTTTTAAATTGCTTTTTAATAAAACTATGGTGGCTGTCAAACAAGGGGAAAGTGTTGACATTGTGATTAGACTGTCAGACTGCCCAGATGCTATATCAGGGCTCT
Organism: Aspidoscelis tigris stejnegeri; assembly: GCA_023333525.1. Taxonomy (NCBI): domain Eukaryota; kingdom Metazoa; phylum Chordata; class Lepidosauria; order Squamata; family Teiidae; genus Aspidoscelis; species Aspidoscelis tigris. The sequence goes on from JALMGA010000002.1 coordinate 101,790,681, forward strand.
AGTGGTCTATCGGCTGCTTGCTTTAAAGGAGAAATTGTGTGGATTGTTTTTCCCTATCCAGCATGTTTTAGGCTGTGATAAGAGACAGCAAAAGAAAAAAGAAAAAGAAAAAGCACCTCTGAGGCAACTCAGAGAAGACTCTGAGGTGGGATTGTGCACATACCAGTCTGCCCCTTGCCCCTCATTAACATTCTAGGCTAGAAAAGGTGGACTAGAGAAGGTTTGGGAATATGAGGCCCACACACTGTCTCTCTGAGGTACATTTGAGGAGGATTAAAGAAGGCTTTGAGGTGGGATTGTTCACATACCAGTCTGTCTCTCCCTCCCTCTCTTATACATAATGATGGTTTAGCATTATCTGCAAGTGCAGCCTGAGTTCAGAAGTACACAGAACATTTACAACCACCAATAACTATCGTAAGCACTAATCTTTTGTAACATTTGAAAGGTACTTGCAGTGCTGTGGTAGGAAGGTGGCTGAGTCAGTAACCAGAAATCATTTTCAGAAGCAACTCCATAACAGTGCTTGTATGTAGGCTTTCATGGCTGGTTTCAATCTTATTTGTAGCATTTTTTTGCGGGGGTGGGGGGTGGGGGCTGTTATGCCATGTTCCAGGGTTCTTCTGAGAACCTAAGCTTTCAGATATACCTGCGATATCCATCTTCAGGGGACTGTTCCAAGATGGATATCACAGCTTATACGCAAAAGCTTAGGTTCCAGAAGGAACCTGGAACACAGCACAACAGACCAAAAAATGCTATAAATAAGAAAAAAAAAGTCCATGGTAAATCTCTATGCTAATCAGTCATATTGAATGCCCCATTTTAAAAGATATGCCAACTGTGGAGTAATCTTACAGAACCAGATAGCATGCAAAATGTAATATCTACCCAGTGAAAGAAAGGCATAGGAAGTCTGTAGGAAATATACCAGAGAGTAATAATTTCCTAGGCAAAAATGCAATATGCAGATGAGCCATGAGGTACATATTTCTTGGATGCATGCTCAGGCTGTGATCAGACACAAAAACAACAAAAGCATCTCTGAGGTGCCTCTGCGGCAGCTTGAAGAAGGCTAACACCAAGGTAGGATTGCTCATAGCCCCTTCTGCACTTGGCCTTATTCTAGAATATATTCCAGAATAGGAGCCTGCTATCTGCATGCTAGTGCAGACTATGGGAGTCCCCAGGTGAGGCCTGCCATCGTCTGCATTAGCTTGTGGCCAGCAGATCTCTATTCCAAGATATATTCCAGAATAAGGCCAAGTGCAGAAAGGGCCATACACCAGTTTGTTCCTACCTCTCATGAACTTTCTGTGTTAGAAAAGGTGGCTTAGAGAAAGATTGGAAACATAAAGACCACACACTGTCTCTCTGAGGCAGCTCTGACCCACCTCTGAAATGCCCTTTTTGTTATGTCTGAACATAGCCTTAGGTGGCCCTGCAGATAAATAAGCTAAGGAGCTATTCATTCTAATGTTAGTACAGGTTAGGCTGCTCATAAGGTCAACTGGTTATAAAAGCAAGTACTAGGGAAAGATGTGGGAACAGATGAAAAGATGTTAGACGTGGATTGGTGTATGTTCGGAAAATTTAGTGCAAGTGATGAGCAACAGTAGCAGCAGCAACAAAACACTTGCTTGAAGAGCAAAACCAAAAAGAATGGGCAAACAAGTTCAAACCAGGAGAGGTGTGAAGTAGATAGGGAATGGAATAAGAGGGAGAAGGATCATACCTCTCAACTTTCTGAAACAGAAATCAGGGACAAAGCTAAAAAACACAAGGACAGAAGATGGAAATCAGGGATTCTATGTAATAACAGGTGAAAAAAACATTCAGAAATGCATCAGTTGTGAGTAATGTTTAGTAAATATGGACTAGCAACATGAAGAGTACTGTATGCAGTAGGTATATAAAAGAGGGCAGAATTTGCTAAAAATATGGCATGCCAGTCCTTTATTATGTAAATGAATTTAATTAATGACACACACGTCCGTATGTGCCAGATGAACATAATAATTCAGTCTTACTATTATGAATTTAAAGTTAAATACACATTTGAGTGGCATTCTTCTTCAGTCTCGAAAAAGTAACAAAACCTGTATCCTTTGATGGAATGCCAGACTGTTAATTTTGTTCTCTCTCTCTTCTCACTGGGCTAAATTTACCCCTCAGATGAAGAAGCATGAGGTTGACAATATATTTGCAATGGCATTTTAAAGAATACTGGTTTTTTTTTCCTTTCCTGCTTTTCATAACATACAAATGGTTCAGGATGGAACCGGCATGCAATTTGTTCAGCAAAATATTCCTTCCTACTTCTTTCTTTGCTAAGTTGGGACTAAATACTTTTCTTTTAAAAGTGCAAAATACATGTAAAGAGTACATGTACAAGGTGAAAATAATGTTGACACCAAATTGGCGTAATCTCTGCAAGGTCAGAGAGATAGTTGAGAGGTATGGGTGGAGGAGGTTGCATAAGTGAGAATCCATTCCTTGCAGAATACCTGAATTCCTTGTTTTCCAGGGAGCCCTGGCATTCCCCTCTCCCCCTGAAAGAGCAAAAGGAAAAAGTAAAGAAGGAGAAGAGAGACTATATAAGCCCCTTGCTTGGTGAGCATTAAAGCAGTACAAATTACACAGAGGATATCAAGGGGCTCTGAATCATGGAAGTAGATACTTTCTCTGTGCTATTTTTTAACCTTTTTTTTCCAAACTGAAAATGCAGATTTATCATTATGGCTGCATCTCCATTATAAGCTTAATTCGGTTTCCCTAAACCAAAATAATAGAACCGGATGCAAATGCGAATTTGCCTGTTCCCATTACTTTAAACTTGATCGCGTTTGATCCGGATTCTGGGGATCGTAGGTGGTGTACGTGACTCAAGTGGCTACTTTTTAAAAGCTGCTTTTCGGGGCTGCCCTGCCCTCTTCCTCCTGGCATGAACACACCACCCATAACCAACCCCTTCACCGAGCCTGGCTGGAGGAAAACCGGCAGCGGACAGCCAGTGATTCTCCCCATTGCCCAGGGCACATAGCAGCAGCAGCAACTCAAGCAAGGGGGCTTTAAACATTCACACATCTCCCTGAACCTTTCCCTGCTTTCCTTTCCCCTTTAAAGGTCAGAACTCCAAAGAGCTAGAATTGCACAAAACTGCAACATTGTTATCAGGTGTGAAGTGGTTGGATCGCTACAGTGTAGCAGCTGCTGTGAAGGTTGGATTTTTACACTGACATCACTGTCTTTGGAAGCAAGCTATTGGGAGAGGGAAACCCTAAACATGGATTCTCATCCCTTAAAACGGTAGGGTCCCTCACAGTAAAAAATGTAACACATATCAAGCACACGATCCGGAGTGAGACTTGTTGAAATAAGGGTTAACATTTACAATGCTCTGGGCGATTTAACACGCGGAAAGTGTGTTAAGCCAAACTGACGTGGGGTCTGCGAGGATTGAAAATGGTTTGAAACCGAAATAAGCTTGTAATGGGGATGCGGCCAGAGGATATCAAGGGGCTCTGATTCATGGAAGTAGATACTTTCTCTGTGCTATTTTTTAACCTTTTTTTCCAAACTGAAAATGCAGATTTAAGAATTAATCATATTAAGTAATCAGGGGGATCATATCTTAATTTGATTCGTGGGGGACTTTTTGCCTGTGTTCTGCAAGCCAGGTTCCAGTCAACCTGAATTTAAATGTCCTATATTATTTTAATTTTCACCTCTTGTAATTTTTTTTTAATTTGGTTTTTGCTGTTCTGTCAGCTGGTGTATTTTCAACCCCTAATGAACTCAACAAGTATGACAAGCTGCATCCATGAATTTAAAAATGTAGCTCAAAAAGTGACTCAGAGGTGGGAGTCCACTGAAGTTAATGGGAGGATTTGTGTGGCACCAAAATGGTGCAATGGGAGCGCTTGAAGGACATAGGGATTGCATATCTCTGAATCCATTGAGCAAACATCTTACTCTAGAGGGGTGGAAACTGCCATCAAGAGTGTTTTCTCTGCAGAAGGGGAAAGGTTCTCTGACACCACTTTCCTCCACCTTGCCACCATGACTAGGGAAACAATAATTTCCTAGGAGCACTTGAGGGAGAACCAGATTAGGCGGTTCCAGAGAAAAAAAAGAAAGTATATTTATCTAAAGCTTCATCCAGACAGCCAGGAAAAAGACTGCCTGAGAGATTGGAGTATAGGGATCTGCCACAGAGGTCAGAAGCATGCTAGTCAGAAAGCAGTGCCTTCTAGCCCCTGACATCCTAACAGCTGCAGAACAAGTTTCACAGTTGTGAGATTTCCATCTGTCATGGTTAAAATCAGACCAGAAATGGCCCCAGGCATTTGGGTAGCTTTTATCTGAAGCTAAATTAGAGTGTGTAGCAGAGGACAAGGCTCTTGGAGTCATTCATACCACATTGTGGCTTTCACAGTGGATTTCACACCTCCAGGGTGGCCTATGAACCTGGACAGGTGGACACATTTGGTTGCAAAGCCCCAGGAGTGCTTGGGGAGTGGCATTTATTTGTTTAGATGCAGCCTACATTTCTCTTACATGGGAAGCATCCTATCATTTTTTCTCATCTTACTATGACTATTGCGTCCTTTGACAAACTTACGACTTCTGGCCATTAAGATGCTCCTCTGTGATGCTACAGTTTAGCTTTAGCTTATCAGATTTTGTAAAATTCAACCAGGTTTATCCATTTTTTTTTAAAAAAACCCTTTGTTATCCACCCTGGACCATCTGGAGCAGGGAAAGTAATAAATGCTGCAAAGCAAACAAAATGAACAAACAAAACTGTGTACTCAGTTGGCAAACAAAAAGCCTTCATTCTGAAGTGAACAAGTCACAGTTAATGGAACTGAAATTGGATCATGCCAAATGGTTTCTAATTTCAGTACTTCTGTTGAGATCAACATGGGCAAATTCATTACCCACAATTCAACCCATCACTTTCCAAATCCTCTTTTGTTTCAATAGTGTTTAGCGCACTTTTGCTGCCAATATTTGTCACTACTAGCTCTATTTTTCAGCATTTTTCAGTCCTAACCATGTCTGCTCAGAACTAAGTTGAAGAGGCAAACTAAATGTGTCTATTTACATAATCAAGTATGCCGTCATTGATAAAATCTATCAGACCCAAGGGCAATGAGGTTAGATGAGATAAAGACAGGTAACCCAGATTATGGAGGGGAAATGACAGAGTAGTATCAGAATGTCATATCTTTGTGTTCCCGAAACCAAACATGAAATTTATGCAAGCAGCAGCATTTTTATTTATTTTTATTTTTTGCATTTTAAAATACAGTACTAAAACCCTAACTTCTGTGACCACACCATCAGAGGGCAGTCCAGGACTTCAGTTCAAAGCCCAGAGAAAAACAGTAAAAAAAAAAAAAAAAAACACCCAGCAATAAAAAATGCTGTTGCATCTTGCCTGCCAGGACAGTCTGCTACTGGTATTCTCTTTATATCACATGTTTTATGTAGGTTTTTTTTAAAAATAACAACCACGAAATTTGGCACTTACTTCTGATCATTATGCAACTGGAAATCATGTACAGAGAACCTATAAATCTCTAGAGTTTAAGGAGCAAGCTACGCTCACAGACAGGGTGTGAAACTCTAGTTGATTCATCTCCTGCACTCCAGAGAACTTCTGAGTTCAGCTGTCTGGTGAAGATATGAAAGACAGCAGGAAACTTCTGGTGTGAAGAAGAATCTTACTTGCTTTCCAGTAAGTGCCCATATCACCATTACAGATGTGTTTTCAACTTTGTTTTTGGTTATACTGCAAACTGCGTTGAGCCTTTGAAATGAAGAAGTGGTATGGAAAGGTTTGAATAAATATCAAATAATGTGGGGTTGTCAGAAATAACTACATTTAAACATAAGAACATAGGCGAAGCCCTGTTGGAGGTGATGGCCCATCTAGTCTAGTATTGCTTGTGAGTATTCTCAACATAAGTCAAGGGATAAACAATCACCGGTTCTCAACTCTCTGCAAATGGCCTCTCTTTCCAGCCTGAAGGCAGTATTAGGTTCCATTCTATCCACAATTGGTACACCTGCCCTCCATGAGTTTGTTCAACCCCTTAAAACCATTCAGGTTAGTGGTGGTCATCGCCTATCATCAGCCCAAGCTGTTACAGTGAAAATTGAACAACTAATATTTAACTGTTGTGGCTTGTGATGGGTCCTTCCCTGTGGTGCTCACTTGGCTATGGAATAGCTTCCCAGTGGAGGCATGCCAGGCACCAACTTCACATGTTTTTAAGCACCTGATTAAAATGTACCTTTTCATGAAGGCCTTTGATTCCTAGTTCCTCTGATTGTGGTCCTCCAACATGGGCGAGAGGGAGGTTGAAATGGTTCTGTTTTAAGGTATGTTTTAGTAATTGTTTTATTATGAGTTGTGACACACCCTGGAACCTCCAGGTAGAGGGTGGAATGTAAATACTATAAATAAATAACTTGAGCCAGTCCTGACTTTTGGTTATCAAGAAGTGACCAAATAAAGAAGTCTCATACTATCCTTTACTTGCCATACAGTACCCAAAATTAAATCAGGATAGACCACTGATTTAATATATTTTATATGATTCTGGCAAGTGCAAATAGAAGACATACATATAATTACTGAGACTATAATAATGTGAAATCCTCTACTCACATGCTTTACGTTGAGCTTTTCATATGCTTAAAAAATCTCCAGTAAAATGCACTAAAAATTGGCAAAATGCATTTTCAACTGAAGAACAAAGCCCTGAGAGTTCTCCTATTATAAACTAACAATAAATCTTACTGGTTATTCCAGACAAATAAGAAAAAAAATTATCTTGCAATAAAAAAGTGGGCAAAATACAGACTAACTTTTCAGAAATGGTCCTACTTAGCCAAAACAAGACTTGAAAGGCCTTTCCCTCAGTATATCATGGCTCAGTCTGCATCCACGCATATGGAAAAAAACCAGCTCAAAAGACATTTAGACATATTAGCATGTGGATGGACATGTTTGCACTTACCTGCTAGTTAGCAGCAGCCCACTCATGAGTGAAGTGCGTCCAGCCACTGCTGCCTGGAGTGCCCCTCCCTGGAGCAATCTAGCTCGGGAGAGGCTAGTCTTCTCCAGGACAGCAGCGTTTGTACCCTTTTTCAGGTGCTGTGCTACATGTGACCTTGCCAGTGCTGTCATGCACAGCATTCAGATTGCCATGGTAGTATCCAGGCATGTGCCAGATATGGCTGCAGATGTTGTCATGACACTTTGAATGTGGATAACCACTGCCTGGGTCTTTACTTGAATGGTATAGTATGATAGCAATTATTCCATACCACTATGAACAGGCCCCGCGTTAGCATTCACAATTCATTTCTAATCTATATTAAAAGCCAGAGGCTTTGGAATTCCGTTTTCTGGCTTTAATGTAGATTAGAGGCACTACTGTGTGGACGTTACCCCTTCCTTGCTGTTTTTGTTCTGTGGGAGTGGATCACAATCAGTGCTGACTCCTATTGGGGCCCTTTGCTTCTTTTAAGAGTTTCAGAAGGATGTTTCAAACATCTGCAATGCAAGTTGAAAGAAGTACAGCCTTCTCGGAGTGACAGGACAGTCCAAAGGTAAAAGGGGCAACCCATTTGTGATCTGTAGATGAATACTACAGCACAATAGGGAAGGAGGGACGCATCCTGCATTACTTTCATCTTATGCAGATAGTGATACAGCAGTTATACTCAGGAAGCACAGAATAAATAGCAAGGCTCATAGAACTCTATAAATTGTACAGGTTCTACTCATAATGCACCTGCTTTAGAATGGCAGCAGTTAAATACTTGATAGCCCTGACAATCTCTTAAGGATTTAAATGGCACTTCTAATGACTGTTCTATTTTCTAGAAAAGCAGTTTGTAAGGATCTATGCTTTTGCATCACATGCTACGCCTCCATTTACACTGTGGGTGTCTATGGAAAGGTATTGGGTGTTGCATATCCATTTTTAGCAATGTGAAGTACCCACTAACGAGTGCAACCCTGCCTGAGATGCTCTGGGGTGAAGGCACAAAACAGCACTCTTGTGGTTCAACTGCAGCTTTATCGCCTATGAGCACTGATTTGGATATTCTAGGCGCTTTTGCATAGGTGCCCTTTCCAGACACCACTCGCTGCAACTGTGGAGACATAGAGTGATTTTGCACTGACAGGTATACTGGACCAGCAAGGTAATAGGAGCCTCCTTTCTGCATACTGGTGTGGTCTAAGGGAGGCTGTGGGCTGGGCATGTAGAAGGGAGACTCCTAGAGCACTTCCTGGTCCACCATATTGGCCAATGTGGAATTGCCCAAAGCAACAGGTGGTAACAAGCTGTTTTTCCTACTAATATCTCAGTACTGGTATGTCTGTTGCCCATTGATACTAAGGAACAGAAGAGAGGAGAAGCAACTATTTTTTAAAAGTATGGATAAAACAGGGGAAAGATGACTACTAAGTTACCCAAACATGTGCTAGGAAGAGCCTTGACTCTAAGTAAACTGCTCCAAGGAAAGTATACATTCAAATAACAAAGCAGTGATTTTTGTATTGGTTTATGCAAACATTTACACCGAGTGCTAGAAAGATTAGCCCCAGGCCTCCCAGATGTTTTGGACTGTCAATCCTATATATCACAGCCGATGTCAAAACTTCTAGGAACTCCAAGCTGAGCAGCTTGCCTTTTACTTTGGCTTTGTGGATCTGCGCCAAACCTGTAATACTCTTTTTAAGGACATAGTAATATATTTAAAATGTACAGATCCAGTAAACATTTTAATCAAATAGATAACATATGGGCATGAAATCATGCTAGTCTCCCCAAAGGGCCCTGAGAGCAGTCTAAGAGGTGAATATGCTAGTCCTTAGCATCAGGATCTATTGATGAACTTGATGTGTCAGCTAACCAGACATTGTGGAAAAAAACAACACCAACCTGTCTCACAATATACAGAAGGGCAAGAAATCATCAGCTAGTTTGAAAACCCCCCAAAATGCCTTTGCTGAGAGTCAAATTCCACCAAGCTCATAAAGACAGATTTCAATGCATATGTCTCTTTGTGTGCCTAGTGGAGCCAGAACACAGAATGTCTGCTAGTGGTCAATCACAACACAGATGTATATGCCATTAAATGGATCACAGTTGCGACTGTGGATGAGGTTTTTATAACAACACGTTTGTTCTGACTAATAACATTGCCTGTACTAGAATGACACTATGCCTACCTTCATGCCAGCTTCCCCCTTTTCACCCTGTGCAGATGGGGAAAATGTAAAAACAGGGAGGAAACAGAGGTAAAAGCAATATATTAGGAAACCTGGATGAAATGACAAATGGATGAGAAAAATAAGTTCACTTGCTTTAAAAACATAGGCTGGACAGGCACAAGCTGAAGGTGGGATGAGAGACAAACAGTAGGTTATTGTTCTATATAGGCTTTTATATATTTATATGTTTATTGCCTCTGGTTAAAAATGTTTCAGCAGTTTTTCAAGCACTGTAAAAGTCTGTGAAAGTTCTCTGGCTAGAAGCAATAGTAAAAGCACACCTTGAGCTTAATGCATAGGAAAACAGAAGAACAGAACACAAGAAAACATCCCTGAATGACTGCAGAATACATTTTCCCGATTCATTAATGGTATCAGAAATATTCCATAAAGCGGGAATTAGAAAGGGAAAAAATCCAGACGAGGGTCTTGCATGCTTTAAGAAAACAAGGGAAAGAAATAAGGTATCTCTTATAATATTATATTTTTTTCAAGCTGTACATGTACAGGGAATTAGTTCTGAAATATTCCGAAAACTTTTGAAAAGGAAAGGAAATGCAACTGTCTCTGAATAGTTATATTACATGGCTGTATTCATACAGATTTTGTCAAGATGGAGATCTTTCTTCACACAATTTGCTATGCATTTCTCTAACTAATAAGCCATGTGGAGTACAGACTGGCAAAGTGCCTGATAAAATAAATTCACAACATGAATATCAGCCCCTCAATGTTAAGATGACACTGGATCAGGCTTTGCATAAGCATGGTCGTGAGAGCAGCCCTGCATGATACATAGCATGTTTTCCTTCTGTATCTGCCAGGCAGTTGACTCAGTGAGGGTATGAATAAGTTTTTCTGCTTTTCATATTGTTCTGCAGAGCATATTATTCACTGCAAATTCAATGTTTTGGTCTCTGCTGCTGTTGTGAGCACCAGCCAAGCACATGACCATGCTTCAGCCAGCTACATACGTGGCCAGCGTGGGTGTCACCCATGGTACATTGGAGTAGTAGGGGCTGATCCTGCTTTTCCAATACACTAGGTCTCCCCCAATAGTCCAACGGCAGGGCATCAGCTCTGTCTTTCTGCGTTTTCATCACGTGCAATCTGGGCAATTTGCTGTTAAATTCTTGGATGTGCACATGGCCACCTTCATGTGTGCGCAGTCAGCTGCTTCTGCCTCCAGACATGCATGCTGGATGGAGCTCTGATGGCTGCTCCATCCAGAAAGGTAAGTCCATTGATTAAAAAAAAGTGCTATTGCTGGAAAGCCTGCTACCAGTGCTAGGTTTTAGGTGTGTGCACAAATGCAGTTTTTGACGTTTGATCCGTAATGAATATTTGAAAATCTAAATTTGTACAAATAAAGAAAAAAAATAATGTCTGGACATTTGAACTGATATGAATACATTTGTATCTATTTGTTCAAATATTCCATATGTATCCAGTGACACAAATCTCGTATGTTATCCATACAGGTTCATACAGATACGCACAAGATGTCTATGTATCTACACATACGAATATCTGAATTATTTGTACAAATAACTCAAAATATTCATATTCATATGAATACTCAAGTATGAATGTCTGGACATTTGATTTGTATACAAATGTCCAAATACGTCCAAATAATGAATATTTCAAATATCCGTGCACATCCCTACTGGGTTTCCCAGCAATAGTTTTTAGTACTTTTTAGCGATGGAAAAGCAGGACTATGATGGGGTTGCCTATGATACATGAATCCCACCACGCAGTACTGTAAAGGCGCTATTTTCATCCCATCCGGATACACCCTAGAAGTATATACTGTATATGCACATCTCTACTGTAACATGTGAAGGATGTAGGTCGATGGATGCAGATTATGGGGAGGTTGTTAGTAGAATGCAAAAGTTACCTTTGGACCAATAGGACCAGGTAGGCCAGCAGTGCCTGGTAAGCCAGCCTCACCCACCTCACCCTGAAAGAAAAGAGAGAAGCAACAAAAGAAGGAAATGCAAAGAGGAAGAGAACACATCTATAAAGTGTTTTAGAAAGTAAGACATGATGGACAGAATCCTCAAAGCGTATTTGTCATCCCACCTAATTAAATATAGGTAAATATTTGAAGAAAGGAAAAAGAAAACTTCACAGTTGGATACACTGCTTTTTTTTTTTTAATGAAGTTTAAGAGATTTCCATTTGTGAATTTTTACTCTTACACTTTTATATGAGGGCAATTCTGCACTTGCCAGAAGACTGGACCAACAAGTATAAGAACATAAGAGGAGCCCTGCTGGATCAGGCCACAGCCCATTTAGTCCAGCATCTTGTCGCACACAGTGGCTCACCAGTTGTCCATGGGCATCTCAAGCAGAGACAAGGGCAAACCTTCTCCTGCTCTTGAATCCCCTAGTCTGATCTGACTTTCCTACCCATCCGCTTCCTAGAATGCCCCCTGGTTCTAGTGTTGTGTGATAGAGAAAAGAAATGTTCTCTATCCACCTTTTCTATACTGTGCATGATTTTATATACTTCAATTAGGTCCCCTCTTTAACAATGTCTTTCCAGGCAGAAGAGGCCTAGACGTTGCAGTCTGATTTCGTTATGGAGGTGTCCCAGCCCCTTTATCATTCTGGTTGCCCTTTTCTGCACCTTTTCCAGTTCCACAATATCCTTTCTGAGGTGTGGTGATCAGAATTGTACACAATATTCCAAATGTGGCCTCACCAGAGATTTATAAAGAGGTAAAATGATACTTGCTGACTTGTTTTCTATTCCTTTCCTAATTATTCCCAGCACTTAATTAGTGTTCTTTGCCGCTGTTGCGCACTGGGCTGACACCTTCATTGAACTGTCCACCAGAGCCCCAAGATCCCTTTCCTGGTGTATTGAAGAAAGCTCAGCCTCCATTCGTTTATAGATATGATTTGTATTTTTGGCCCCTTAACTTGTTAAGGTTAAAGCATACTTGCCACTGGGTTGCCCACTCACCCAATGCTAAGAGATCCCTCTGGAGCTCTTGGCAATCTCTTTCAGTTTTTACTATGCTATTTTTACTTGTGTATTTTACTATGTACTCCTTCTTCTAGATCACTGATAAATAAATTAAAAAGCATTGGTCCCAACACTGAACCTTGGGGAACCCCACTTTTCACCTCTTTCCAACCTGAGATTTTGCCATTTATTTACTACTCTCTGCTTCCTATCCATAATGCTTCCCCTCATTAAAATCACAACTTGGGGTACATGTGCTGCTTTAAGAATAGGGCTACAATTGCTCTTTTCCTTGTGCACCCTAACCCTAACCCTGCTGATCCTGCCCCTGATGAAGTCAGTAAGGGTAGAAATTGCTGGTTAGGATATACTTGTATAAATGTGAAGAAGTGAGACAAGGATTGTGTATTTTACAACATTTTCCTAGATGGGTCAGCTGGCCTTTAATGTATTTAAAATGCTTCTCTGTGTTTTTTATTTATTTAATATTTTCTAGTTCTGTGCTCCTCAGATGGTTTGTTCATACCTTTCTTCCATGATATCCCTGAACTCCTGGATCTCCCTGTAAGTTGTAAGAAAAAAACCCAAATATTTAAATGGGCTGCACCAAAACTATCACTTCTTTCAAGACAATGAAAAGAGCCATTCACATGTATTACATTTACGCAAATTCTCGTTATCCAAACTATGCATGCCAGACTGCATGCTTAGCAGGATTCACACCTGGCTCAGTCACTCTGTCATACCAACTCTATCATATCGACAAGTGTACAATTTGGGATTGGGTGATTGCGAAGGAAGTTAAAATGTGTGAATGGGGTCAAGACCTTGCTTGGTTCTGACCCTTGAGAATCTGTGTGTAATTAGTTACTTATGTGATTATGCTTTTTGAATGAAATGGAAAAAGCGCTACCACAGAGGAATAAGTATTGTTGTTTCTTACTCCTCCATGAAGCCATGAAAGCATATTCTAGTTCTCTAGAAGGATCCCGGTGCTGCTGGGCTGGACTTCTATCTACAGCTCTCAGCATACTATTACTAGCTTATCCTGAATTTACAAATCATTCTTCTCTGGAAAGGAGGGTAAGAATGAGCACAATAATAGTTCTTTCCCAATTAACGATTTCAACATTAACAAATAAACATTAGCATAATTAAATGGATGTGAAAGTCCTTCTTTTGTCAGACACTTCAGAAACACTTCTGAATACAAACAGATTGCATCTAAAATCTGCTCATTTAGCCTTTGTTGCTTCTTTTTTAAAAACAATTTTACTGATTTTATTAAATACATAGAACACCAATATGTCTAATTTTCTACATAAGGCATAGCCATAATGAACAGAATACTACAAAGTGACCTTACAAAGAGAAGAAAATAGAGACTATTCTTGTTCCCTTTTGAATTCTCTCAATTGCCTAGAGATGTACACTGATCTTCAAGGATCGATAACTTTTTCTTTTCAACGAGTCCTATTCTTATAAAGGAGATTTTTTTCAGAAATTATTATGTCCCCCATATTTCTAACAATCTGTATATATGGTATCCGCACCTTTTTCCAGTTTTCTTTTATATCAGCACCCAACATATACTTTCTCAATCTTATTACAAATTCATTCAATAAAATATTCCATATGTACCATTGCCTTCTGGTTAAATTTAGAGCTAATTTTCATTGAGGTGTTATTGTAATTATGTTCATATAACAGAAAATGCAGTAATTTCTTAGAATTTTTGTGCATTTAGATCTTTGCTTCTGAGTACCCCAGCATGTCTGTTTATTATTATTTTAAAAAATAAATCTACAAAACTTAATTGTAGGATTTTTGGTGTTAATTTGCAAAGCATGACTGACCACTTTATAATTTAACATTGTCTTAAGAACTGTTAATGAATTTTTATTTTTTAATGTATTTGAAGTTCTAGAGCAGAGTTAGAATATTCGGCATTTATTCTAAGTTGTTTCACTCACCTTTGGTCCAGGAGGTCCTGGCAAACCCTAAAGATAAAATCATATGATATAATGAAGAAGTAATAAACCTAAAAATGCTTACAGTATTTGACAGCTCTGTAATTTATTTAGGTTACTTAGATAACACCATGTGCTTTAGTCTTTGTTTTCATTATCTCAGTCAGCAAATGATTGACATCAATAAACAACTGCATAATTAAGTATTCACATAGTTTCTCTAAATTGCTTACTTTAGTACACAAAAGTCATCTAGGGGCCTTTCTCCACAGGCTCTAAAAACGGATTTAGAGCCTGTTCAGGGAGGGATTAAGACATGGCTGCTGCAAAGGGAATGGAATTAGGGTTCCTTTGAAGACGCCATGTCCGCACGCCAGCACGCCAAATCCGTTTCGTAAACCGGTTTTGCCGCCAAAATCCTACCCAGATGTAAGACCTGAAAAATTAGGTCTTACATCTGGCTTTTCCCCTGAAACCATTTTGGAAGCGAACGCTTCTGCAGCGGCAGGGGAAAGAGCTGGATTTCCAGCACTTGCCCAGCTCTCAAACAGGGAGAGTGCATGCTCGTCCTATTTGACAGCTGGGCCTGCCCACTGGCCTGCACCATTGGCTCCTTTGGAGTCTGTATGGTGAGGCCGGCGGCCAGCTACTCCAGGTTCCCCTTCGCCTGAGAAGGGGCGATTGCCCCTTCTCTTGCGAGGGGAAGCTACGGCCTACCCCCCCACCCCGCTTGCAATTGCCGCCTTGCCTGGTCACTCCACAATGGCTTCTGGCAGCGGGAGGTTCGCCGTCCATTACGCATGCACGCGCTGCGGCCTCCATTGCCCAGCTGCCCTCACGAGGGTGGCTGGCCAATGGGAGGCTATGGGACACGCATGTGCAATGGACGTTGGACCTCCCGCTGCCAGAAGTCATCTGGCAGCAACCAGGTAAGGTGGCGATCGTGAGTGTGGGACACCCGGTGGGGTGGGGGGTGGGGGCTGTGGCCCCTGGGACCCCACCCACCCCGTGGGCCAGGGACATGCGTGTGCGTGTGCACCTACCTGCTAGCTGTCTTGGGTCCAAGTGACCTGGCTCAGCCAGTGCTGCAGTACACGTGCACGCAGCACGGCCTCTGATTGGCCAGCCCACCTGCACCGCACGTACGAACAGACTGCTTCCAGCTAAGCCATGTCACTTGGACCCAGGACAGCCAGCTTGTAGGTGCACGCGCACGTTCACGCATCCCTGAGCCATGGGGGTGGGTGGGTGCCCAGGGTGGGGTCCCTGCGGGCCCTAGTGGACACGATCCTGTCCCCTAGAACTTGCAGGGACCCAGGAAAGGGGCGTGCCAGGTTTGCCGAGCCCCTGGGTCTTCTCTCACCCAATGGTGGACAGGCCTGGGATGGGCCTCCCTTCCCCTATCCGGCCTTTTCAGTCTAGGACACTTTGGGGCACTTTCCCCATCCACACATAGGCAGGTAGGAACACATGTAGATGTGTTTCTTACCTGCCTCCATGTGAATGGAGTAAGCCTCCCAGAGTGTCCTAGCCTAAGTGCACTACAGCAATTTCAGCTGTAGTGTGAAGAGGCCTGATGCTTCTGAGGGCATTTGCTGGAGACATAATACGTGTTCAGGGATGCTGCTGGTATTAAGAAACTGCACCCCTTGGGCCTTAACCCAGTGATCTTCCTGCCCATGTGAATACAGCCACACTCTTATCTGCTTGTAAACTCGTTCTTTTTTATCATTAGATTTGATAAATCTACTAAGGTGTACACAGTCCCAGAATTTCTGCAAGGATGCTTTTCTGAATGCCTTAAAGTCTATTATTCAGCTGTGCAAAAATAAAAATAAAAAATCAAGTTCACTTTTTAGTCATGCAAATTCACCAATATAATAAGGCAGCTAGAAACATAAGCAATTTTTAAAGTTATCCATCCATCTCTTAATTCAATCCTGCAATGTTGTTAAGCATGTATTACATTTTCAGGCACTCAGAAGTGAATGATTTACATGCCAGCTGATACTGCATCATAGGGAAAAGGGCTGAACCAATACCTTTCCGTCCTTGCCTGGCTTTCCGGGTTCTCCTGATTTCCCCTAAGGTAACAAGAACATAAACCTTTATCAAAATATCATTCATTTAAAGAGTGACTTCCACTTTTAAAAATGATCAGTGTTAAATGTGATCTAAAAAGAAAAGAGATTAAAGGAGTTTTTAAAACATGGGGTTTCTTGGGGGTCTTTCCACACTAGGTGACAAACTGAACCAGTTTGGGACCTCTTTTCTCTGCACCTTATGGTGGATGAGGCAGACCCTGGCCCCTACTAGTATGCTCTATTTGCACAGGATGGAACTTATACCAGGCTAGCACACCCCGATAGACCCCCCCTTTTTTTTTTACTAAGGAGCATGCACCTGATCACAGAGCTGTGCAGATGGGTGTGCAGGTGTGAATCGGCACACCTCTGTGGTCTGATATACCACAGGGGATCCATTTCAGTGGTCCAGTATAACATGGATGACACATTTTGGCAACCAGTATGCCTTGGGGACTCATTTTGGCAGTCCAGCGTGACATGAAGACCCATTTTGGAGACCCCCGTGCCATCTCTGAAGCTGGTGTGAGCTCTGGAGTTGGTATAGGGTCTGACGCAGAATATGCTGTTTCTGCTTTAGAGTGCCAAAAAGCAATTCTTTGTGAGATAGGATGCTGGATTAGATAGGCTGTGGACAGATCCAGCAGGGCTTCTCTTATGTTCTTAATACAGCTTTCTAACTCTGTAGAAACTGTCTGTCCCAGCTTGGGAGAGATTGATTAGTCTGGACTGGAGCAATCCCACCACTCTCACTCTGTCTACTGGCCTCCAAAGCAAATACAGCCTTGAAGGGCGAAACAATTGCAGCTAAAATGTGGCTTCTTTACACTTTATAAAAGTTTGAATCAGAATGGGTAGAGAAAACGGTCTTTTCACACAACCTTCTCACGGGCATTCCAAACAAAATGAAAAAGGTTTTCAGTGAATAGCTAAAGATGTAAAAGGGAATTCATATTACAGTATTCAAATGGAAAGAAAATAACACATATGCAAAGTAAAGACACTTACAGCTGGTCCTGCTGGGCCGGGTGGTCCTGGAGTGCCAGGGAGGCCTGGGGGCCCAGGCGGTCCTGGGGGCCCTTGGATTCCTGCCTGTCCTTGTTCACCCTGAGATTTTTATTAAGAACAATGTTACCAGTGATACAGCATAATGAGTCTGAACTACAATTTAGAAGAAGCAGAGAATGAGCGATGGGACAAGAGCCAAGCAAGCAAGCTGTTGTTAGTAAATACCTGAAGGGGTTTTGCAAAAGTTAAGCAAAGAGAAATGAAGATGAATGTGGATTCCTGCTTTATGCATTACTTCTCATTTAGAAGAAACGGGGAAAAAATGTGTCATCTAATTCTAGGGTTGGAGAATGGCTTTCAGTATCAAACTCTCATCACGTACAATGATTCTTGGGGAAGAATAAATTTTACACAAAAATTGCAGGTTCTTTTTTTTTTTGAAGAAGGGACATTTCCTAATCAGGACTTTTGAGTGGAGAAATGGCAGAAAGGGGAATGCACAACCATTTTGTATATATTCATCTGAAGCTCCTCTTCAGGTGCTTTGGAATTTGGAATGAAGAAGCAGTCGAAAGGACAGAATTATGTGCAGCACTGTTCTCTAGTCACCAGTTCTGTACTCACAACTGAACTTGCTGGTGTAAATTTCCCTTATTCAAAACTTATCAAGCTGTTTTAATGTATATTTGAATGTATGTTTGACACTTTTTTTTTTAAGATCTCTATTGTTGTGACCCACCCTGGGTCCTCCAGGTGAAGGGTGTGATTTAAATACTGAAATAAGCAATACAATAAATATGTATAAACATGTTCTTCAGTCCCAGAAATATTGGTAATAGGCAATAGCAAAAAAAACCCCAAAAGAAAACAGCTTCTCAGAAGTGTTCCAAATGGATTTCTGTTCAGTTTTATACTTGGATTTTCATTGTTTCTCACGTTCCTTTTCTTTGGAGTTATACTGTTTTTATTGTGAAGATTCCTTAACATTTTAATTTTCTTAAAATGCTTTAGTAGGTATTTTTTCACAATTTATCCTAGTAACTCCTTGGGCGCATCCCCATTATAAGCTTAATTGAGTTTCCTTAAACTGAAATAATAGAACCGGCTGCAAACGTGAATTTGCCTGTTCCCATTACTTTCAGCTTAATCGCGTTCGATCCGGATTCTGAGGATCTTACGTGGCATATGTGACTCAAGGGGGTGGGGGACTCAAGTGGCTACTTTTTAAAAGCTACTTTTTGTGGCTGCACTGCCCTCTTTCTCCTGGCATGAATGCGCCACCCATAAGGGACCCCTTCAGGGAGCCTAGCTGGGTGGCTGGGTGGCTGCTGCTTGCCTGGGTGGAAGAAAAATGGCAGCGGACAGCCAGCAGTTCTTTCCCCTCCTCTCCTCATTGCTCAGGGCATGCAGCAGCAGCAGCAACTTAAGCCCCCTTCACAGCCACAGCCTTTAAAACAGAACCTCCAGCTGCTTTCCTTTCTTTCCCCTTTCTAAAGGTCAGAACTTTCAGAATTGCGGAAATTTGCAACATTGTTATAGGTGTGAAGTGGTTAGATTGCTACAGTGTAGCTTTATGGAGTGGATTTTTATAATGGCTGTTTTGAGGGGTGGATTTTTTTTCAATGAAATCACTATCTTTGGAAGCAAGCTATTGGGGGAGGGAAACCCTAAACACGGATTCTCATCCCTTAACACCGTACAGTCCCCACAGTAAAAAATGTAAAACGTTTCAAGCACATGAACTGGAGTGAGAGCTGTTCAAATGAGGATTAACATTTACAATGCTTTGGAGCGATTTAACACGCGGAAAGCGTGTTAAGCCAAACTGATGTGGGGTCTGCCAGGACTGAAAACAGTTTGAAATCGAAATAAGGTTGTAATGGGGATGCAGCCTGTATGTCTCTGTGTAAAAAATCTCTTACATCTGTCTTTCCTTTATACTGCAAAATTTTGGTGCCAAAGTACAGTGCACAGATCAGGAAAAAAAACACACAAATTTTTATCACCTATAGAATATAGGTCTTTAATCACATGATTTCTAAAGAGCTTTAGTTTAAAATTTCTCTCGGCAAAGTTGTAGAATCCTCCATCTGCTACACTATAGAGTGCCTTGTGATTTTCTCTGATTTGTGTGCTGTCTTTTCACACTAGGTGAAAAGGTGAAGAGGGGGGACTCTCCCACATGGTGCATCCACACCACATACTTTTTACTGTTCTACCGCTATACTTGTGGCTGGGCTGGGAAGCCCAGCACACTTCGTTCATGCTTCTCCCAGGTGAAAGAGATGCAAATAGAGCATATGGCTGCACAGTACAGTTGCAGATAGACATTGAGTTGCTTGGTTGCCATGGGAACAGTGCTGCTCATGCTACAGCAAAACAATTGCCTCCGTGATGGAGGCAATTCACATTTAGCTGGTGCTTGGTGAATTTAGTATAGTTCTGGTGTTCCACAATGCAGATGCCTGAACCGTTCTAGTTTGTGCAGTTGCCAATGGCAATGAAAGCAGGGCTATAAATTATTTTTAATAAATAAAGTATCTATATCATTGTAGGTATTTTGGTTATGATTTTGATTATGATCAGTGATAACCCTTGACCTGTAGTACAGGCCGATAGCTAGGGGGAGGGGGGGGCAAATTTGTGATGGGCCTCATATATATGGAACTGCCTACAGCCTGATGTAGTATTCTAGGGCTGAATTCACACTTAAGCCTCTGTACCAGAGCTGTCCTAGTTGCATACCAGAGGCCTAAGTGCAAATTCAGCCCAGGAGAGATTAGAGTAGAATGCATCTGATTTTTCTCCACGTGCACTTTTACAGTGTAACAAATTCTATCTGTTTTGTTGAGTTCAACACCATTGCTTTGTCCCCACACCCAGTGCCAAAATGTTTGTGTAAGACAGCCTTTTGTGAACCCTGGAAGAACATTAAATCCACACTCAGAGGGGCCATTTGGTGCTTAGCAGTAACTTTTCTTTTTAATGTAGCTTCAATTAATGATTAAAAATAGCATATGAAATATGATAAGCATGGTGTTTGATCTCTGACTTAGTCCTTCCATCCAGACCCCTTCCAGATGAATCCTAGGGGGCCATTCCAGGCTAAAAGTATTCATAAACATGCCACAGTGCCAGTGTAACAAGAGGCTTTGTGTGGGCTGGCATCCCGATGTAGAGAGCTCTTGCTGAGATGAAGCATCTGCATTTATCTACACAGGCACACAATTCTGTCCTCAAGCAAAGCCAAGGGCATTAAATTAAATGTTGTGTGCAGTTGTGTCCTCTGAAAGATACCATAGGCAGCTGAACTGGTCCTTGCCAAATGCCCATCTATAAATCTCTGTAGATATACAAGCTAATTTACTCCAGTGCTTTAATCCAAGGTGTCACAGATATCTCTACAGGAGAGCAGAGATTGTCACCGGTGGTCTCACTACTGTTATTAGTACAACCTGATCAGGAAGTCAAAATATATTCCAATGGATGGAGTCAAGCTTAGGATATTGCAAGAATTTGATGTAGTCACTGGGCTTAATAAAGCTAAACTATAATGATAGACCCTGTGCTTCCTATTGAAAACAAAAACGGAAGGAACTGATGCAAACCAGCATGGCCAGTCTAGTTTTTGTAACATAAAGATGCTACTACATGGAGTTGCCAAAAGCAACCCTCTATCCAGCATTCTTTTTCTCTTGAGAATAGAAAGAAGTGCTTAGAGCAGAAATGACATCCCACTCTCTTCTTCCCCTCCTTTCAGTTGTATCAGCTTAAAGAGTGGATCAAGGTTAATCTTCAGAGAGGAGGTGGTATAAAGAATTTTGTGTACAATTCTGGTCACCACACCTCAAAAAGGGTATTGTGGAACTAGAGAAGGTGCAGAGAAGGGCAACCAGAATGATTAAGGGTCTGGAACACCTCCCTTACAAAACCAGGCTGCAACGTCTAGGCCTCTTCAGTCTGGAGAGACAGCGTTTAAGAGGGGACCTGACTGAAGTATATAAAATTATGCACGGTATAGAAAAGGTGGATAGAGAACATTTCTTTTCTCTGTTGCACGACATTAGAACCAGGGGGCACTCTATGAAGCTGATGGATAGGAGAGTGAGGTCTGACAGGGGGAAGCATTTCTTCACCCAGAGGGTCATCGGCTTATGGAATGTGCTGCCGGAAGAGGTGGTGACAGCTACCAGTCTAGATGGCTTTAAGGTAGGGTTAGACAAATTTATGGATGACAGATGTATCAATGGCTACGAGAACGAATGCCTAGATGCATCTTTCAGGCTGTGTGGGGGGGTGGGAGGAACTGGGGTGCTTCTAAGGCCATCTGCTGGGACTCAAGAGCAGGAGAAGGTTTGTCCTTGTCTCTGCTTGAGATGCCCATGAGCATTTAGTGGGCCACTGTGTGCGACAGGATGCTGGACTAGATGGGCTGTGGCCTGATCCAGCAAGGCTTCTCTTATGTTCTTATGTAAAGGAACTCCCTAGAGGTGCCTGAATGTGGTACAAAGACTATTTGCTGAGCAGACATTCCCCACTGAGGAAATAGCATGGATAAACATAAGACTACCTGAGCCTTAGAAGTCACTTTCACTCTGAAGGCAGTTTCAGAATCAGAAATTCTTCTCTTTTGTAGGATTTGGCGCATTCAGGAAGAATGTTTGGGTGCTCCCCTTAAACATGCTCTGAAAAGCTCACATAAAAACTGTGTGTATTCTTAGCATGGTATAGGAAATGATGTGCCCCCCCTTCTTCTGCATACTGGTGCAGGATGAGACCCTACCCTTTCCTAGTATGATCCAGCCTCACAGGATGGATCGTAGACCAGGCTGGGGTACCCAAATTGTAGCGCATGCCTATAGACCTCAGGCTCACCCTGTTTTCACATTTACCTGGGCTATTTAAGTACAGGGTAGTCTGGCCCATGTGGAGATACACATTTTTTGTGCATCTGAAAGTGGGGCACTCTTTAAAAAAAGGATAATTTTTAAAAGCTCTGTCTGATAGCACTCTAAGACTGTAAGCATGTCAGTGAACTAAAATCAGCTTGTAGTGCAATTTGTGGAATCATATTCTTCTAATATAAGCAAGAAAGAACGTTAATTATCAGTTTCTGAAATGAAAAAAAAAGTTTCAACCAGAAAAAGGAGGAAAAGGAGAAAAGATACCTGAAAAGTGCGTCTCTTTATGACTGGAGGTGGAGCCAGCCGCACTGAATTGAGAAGAGGCAACAGCTGAAGGACGAACCAGAAGGCCACAGGGCAAAGGCCAATATTCACAAGGCAAAGGAGGTCAGTAGGGCATCAAAAGTCATATAAAACAGGCAGTGAAAAGGCGGAAAGAGGGGAGGAAAAGGAAGAACAATGAAAGTATATAATGGAAGTAAGTCACAGTTCAGAAACAGGAACAAGGAGCATGGAAACGGTATTTGTCCTTGGGAACACTTGGCAAACCTCTGAGTTTTTCTAAGTTCCTTTAATTATATAAAGCAGGAACACCTATAGATTGTTTTACTTTTATTCCCTCTTCTTTAGAATCTTTTGATTCTAGTTATATGGCCCAGAAAATTTAAAGTTATAGTTCTGTTATCACCTGTTACTATCTGTTGTTGCAAGAGAACACACTTTTTTCCTTATAATTGGCCTCAGGCAATTTCTCTGCTATTTTGACAAAAACAGAAAACAAGCCTTTTTTCAACTATTAGTCAGGTTACTTATTTTTAATTTAATTTTATTCTTCATTAGGAAAAAAAAACCTATTCAGTTATTAAAATATATTTTTAGTAAAGTCACATCTGAGAAAATCCCCCAAATGGCAATGATCTGGGTACCACCAAGAGGCTTCAGGAAAAGAGGAAGGTCACGTAGCACCCGGCAAGGGTGTGCACAAAGGCAATTTTCGGCATTCAGTTAGCTTTGAATCGAATATTCAAATGTCTGAATTCATACGAATAGAGAAAAAATGAATGTGTTCAAATTTGAACCCATTTGAATACATTCGTATCTATTTGTATGAATATTTGACACATACTTCATGATAAGAATGTTGACAACATTCACATCTATCCGTACGTATCTGCACGCATCTGTCTGCATCCCATTGTAATCCTGTACGTATCCATACAGATGCGTGTGGATATGAATAAGATGCATATGGTTATGCAGTTATACTTAATTGTGCAAGGTTGTGTACAGTCATTTATCCAAATGTTTGTGGAATCTATGAAAAAACGTTCATGCCGTAAGCAGAGTGTCCTCTTAATATCCTCAGTGGTTTTTGCAGACTTTCACAAAAGATACTTTCTAGCCAGTGGTATAGCTTTATGTCTTGGTAGTTTTTTTCTCTTCTTCCCTGTCTAGTGATTATTCTCGAGACTCAGTGCTCAAAATACTTTTATTCTCTGATCTCACAAAATCAGATACAAAAGGTTATTCATTTCCAGCCTTAATGCCACTTCAGAGGCAGGATCCACAAGACACTTTAATAGCACCACCTGTGTATTTGCAGGGTTCATGATTGCATGTCCTCGCATTCACAGAGCAAACGTGTCATCCTAAGCACTGTTAACAGCACTCTTACAGTAGATTCTGCCACTGTTCTACCTTGCTGGTGTATTGCCACATGTGCAAGACCTACAGATTTCCACTTTCTTTAGGCTGAATAGCAGTTGTACCTCCCAAGGCAGTCTCAGCCAGAAACACTGAAGCCAGGGAACAAAAGTTTCCTGACTCTGATGCTTCTGTGTCCATCAGCCGCAAGAGAGTGTGCAGTCAGCACAATTCCCATGTTCAGAGAGGGAAGAAGAAGAGTTGGGTTTTCTACCTCACTTTTCTCACCCATTTAAAGGGACTCAAAGCGGCTGATAAAGGTTTCTATTTTGCTCCCCACAACAGACACCCTGTGAGGTGGGTGGGGCTGTGAGAGCTCAGAAGAGAGCTGTGACTAGCCCAAGGTCACCCAGCTGGCTTCATGGAGGAGGACAGAATCAAACCTGGTATTCCCAGGTAAGAGTTCGGCTCCAAATTGGCTCAGGGGGGTGCTTGACTGTAAGCCCTCCAGCCCTTGAAGCAGCAGAAATTGTCATTTTGTAGCTCCTTCTAAAGTTTAGTCTAAGATATTCTGTCCAGTATGCATGTGAATTTATTGCCTTGTGGTTGTCTCCATGCAAGCAAATTTTAAAACAAAAGCACAGTAAAGCATTCTGTGCAAAGGAAATTCACTCCACTTCAAAAAAGAGGTTCTTGTAAAGCAAACAAATATGGAGTTGGATGTGCTACCTACAGATTACTCAGTGCAGTCTTCCAACTTCTTCATATATTTATCCACATTCTGAATCACTTCTGATCTTTACAGGTTCAAATGCAAGAACAAATCAGGCTTTATTGGTGTTCCAGATTATAGCCTATAATTTTCTCTAGCAGCTGAGAGGTGTGCCTGTAGGTCTCCCATGACAGCAACCAAGGATGCGCCAGTCAGATACCCTTTTTCCTTCGCTTGCTCTTTCGTGCAAGCCACGTCCTAGTCCTGTTGCAAACTGAAATGTCATCACAATATTGCGGCATTGAAACCCAGTAAATCTGGGCTGTCGGCTATAAATAGAGGGCATGGTGAAGTAATAAAATTGGAACAGCAAGATTTGATTTTTTACAAAGGCTACCATTAACAGCACTTCCAAAGACCACAGTAAGACATAGTCATTAGATGGCCAAAAAAAGTCACAGTGTGGCTTTAAGTTGGGATGGAAGAGCCAAATGAATATTTGGAGGGCTGCGTTCCTCTCATCCCCCCCCCCCTCAACTGAGTGGTGAAAGGTATAAACGAAGCATACTAACTGTGGCTGAACCTCAATAGTGTTGACATGTTGAAGAAAGATCATAGGCAGGGAGATACCTCTTAATAGGCAAGGAATCCACTTTAGTCTGAAATCTAAAGGCAACACTGGACAGCAGAAAGCTGTTCTATTTATATTTTGTACACTGGACTGACCACAAAGATACTGTATTTTTTCTGGGTTAATGATAATCTTTATTAAATGCCAAATAATTTTTTCAGAGTGTATCTATGTCCATGTGTCGATGAAAAGAAGTGCCACAATTGAAGTAAAAAAGAGAGTTTTTCAAATTCCTCCTTATATAAATTGCTTTATCATACTTTTAGTCTGCCCTCTCAACATGGAGGTCAACAATCTACAGGGCATTTGCAGGGAAAATTTTGCCTTTGTCTTCTGCTTGTGGGAGGCAGTAAGCTAGACTAGACGGGCTGTGATCTGATCCAGCTGGGCTCCTCTTATGTTCTTAGATTCTAAGGCATGTTTATTATTTATTTGGATATAAACTGTAGCAAAGCAAGCAAACTGTAATGATGATGATGATGATGATTTTAACTAAAAATCATGTGAAAGCCTAATGATCTAAGTATGAATGTACTTTGAGGATTGATTCTTTGCATTTGGTATTTAGGATTCTTGGGATTAAGCAAAAGATCCGTTTCTAAGAACCATTTCCAAAAATTTCAAAGGCTACATCCAGATGTTGATTACTTATTCTACTATACCTGGACCTTCAGGAATAAACTATGAATAGTCCAGAACATCCAAGCTTTATTCCAGAATATCCAATTATAGCAGAACAAGTAAATCAACATCTGGGTGCAGTCAAGTGATATATTTTACAGGTCCTTCTACTTTTCATAAGAAACTCATATATTTTGTACAAAATATCCAATATATTACTACTATGACACATGCATTTTATCCTTCCTTTTGCCCGGTTTGCATCCCCATTTGTTGCTACTGCAAAGAAAGTACAATATTGGAATCACTCCTTTTTATTTTGCAACAGGACTGGTGGCAGTTTAATAGCTTCCCCCACAAACCTTCAGCGTAAGGATCTGATTAGAACGCAGAGCAGCAAGTGTGGTACTTAGGTATTCCTAGGGGATAGTGGAGACACAGTGACACAGAGCTGCATCAGTTCAATTCACTAGACCATCAAATGCAAAATGAATTTTATCTAATAATTATAGACGGAAATACATTGCAACCCCAGCTTAGATTTGCACTTACAGCTGCTGTCTTGTTTACCTGTTCTGATGACCTCATTTGTCCTCAAGGCTTGTATTGTATAACACATGCATAACCTCTCCATGTACTCATTTGCTTCACTGAGTTTACAGTATCAACTTTCCTAATTTGTTGCTCACTAGAGCAACCAGGATACAACATACCATGGGGCTGGATTTTTAGTCCCTGCTTTGCTTTCTCTGGAGAAGAATGGTAATTCATGGCTTGCAACATAGTTTATATACCATCAAAACCACATCACAGTTACAGTCATAAGAAGTCATCCAACGCTTGCTTCTAAACAGGATTTTTTTTTAAGTACTTAAAATAATTTTTATTGTTATTTTTTCTGGAGCAAATATATCTTTAGATCCATCAGAAAGAACAAGATCATAGAATCACTGGTCCACTTGCAAATTATTTTTTTAAGATCAACACATTTGGAAATTGTAACCAGTGTCCTTAACCTAAATAAAACCTCCTATTAACATGTCAAATACGTTTTTTTTTAAAAAAATCTGGTGCATTTTAATACAAATGTCAACAGTCCTATTAATGGCAATTGCAAAAAAAAAAAAAAAGCATAGTGTTTTGGCATAGTGAGTCATGCTTCCATCCTCATGCTTTAGTGGACCTATGACATGCTCCACCCAGGACCTGCCATACTCTGCACTAGCATTTGGATGGCAGGTCCCTATTCCAAGTTTTAATCCAAAATAAGACCCAGTGCAGAAAGGGCCCATGACGGCTTTCACAGCAACTAATTGAACACTTCTGGGAGGTCTGCAAGCAAAACACGAATGCTTCAGTACTTTCCACACTCACATTTTCCCATAAGTCATACTCTGAGGTATAGCTTTTCTATTACTGAAGCTAATTGGGATGTGCACGAATGGGTGTTTGGGCATTTGATTTGTAATGAATCAAATGTTAGAAAAACTGTATTTGTTCAAATAGATCCCCTTCGAATGTGGTAGGATTCTATTTGATACGAATGTATCTGTACAGATTCACACAAATATCTGATACGAACAAATACGGATATTTGTATACGAATGCATACATATCAGATGCGTATCCAATACGAATGTGTATGTATTGGATACGTATCTGATACATATCTGATATGTATCTCAGTTTAATGAAAGTTCGAACTATTTCTATGAATGTTCCAAAACATTCGTATCCATACAAATGTTAATGTACAAATGTTGTAACATTCACTTCATGTATGAATGTCCAAATTCATAAAAATTCATACGACTAACAAATGTTAGAAATATTCATGCATATCCCTAGAAGCTAAGTCATCATGACAACTGGATACTGATGTCTTCATGAATTCGCTTAAGTCAAATATAACAGTTAAAGCAACGGGGAAGACAAATTCTATTCCCCACAACAGCTTTTTTGATGGAATTATGAGTGACCAGGCTTCTCTCTCTTCCTTCAGAGAGGATCTGTGGTACCCAGCATGCCCAGAGAAAGACCACTGGCATAAATCCATTCAGCCCTTTGAATGGAGGCATTCGAGAAATATTCTACTTTTCTATTAAATCCAAGACGTTTGTGTTTGTCAAGGGAATTCCAAATTGGGATGGCGTGTCTTATTACTATGAAGCATGCTAGAGAATGGTCAACACAATTTTTGCACAGAAGATGCAAACTAGATTCATTTCTCTTTCTGACACCCTGTACTTCTGACCCAAACCAGGAGTGCTGTGCAAGTAGTTGATGATCAATCCATTTCCCAATCCCAGGAGATAAAGAACTGGTTGCACAATACATTGGAAGTGCAAATTTAGCATTGTAAAGCTAATTCAACAAAACCTTTAGACACATAGAAAATTGAACAAAGGAATAGTACCACACAATAATTGCTCCAATAAGTAAATTCATGAAATTAGATGTAGCACAAATGAAGGGAGGAAATGCATTCTATAGCCCACAAGTGTAGAATGCTTAAATAGGGATGCAAAATCCTTTATGTAAAATGTTGGACTGTCTTTACCAATAAGGGAAATCAGAAAATAAAATGTCTATTAAAGTGTGGGGAGAACAGTTCAGGAACCATAAATGACTTTATTACTTGACATGTTCTATACTTCCATAATAACAATTCAGGTACATGCACCACACCATATAGAGACCCCCTTTAAAAAAAAAGAGTTTGCTTACCCTGTGTGGATAATCTCCACATTGACCCTGCAAAAGGAAAGGATTAAAAAGAAAATAGTTTAAGCCCTGAATGCTGTAAACTAAAATAGACTCAAGGAGACAGGTTCATAGCAGGTGCATTGTTGGCACAATGATGCCATTTCAATGGGGATAATGCTGGTTTAGATATCCTGAGAACTGGCCTGCCAAGAACGCTCTACAATGAGTTCCTGCTTTCTCCGCCAGTACAAATCTTATTCTACTCTTTGAACTATTGCGAGTTTCATCTGAGATCATTATCCTACTTTTTAAAAACAGATTTCTGTTAACCTGCCCTTTTTTGCACTTACCTTTAGTATCCAGGGAACAGGATGGGGTATGTAACTTATCCTACGCTAAGATAGGTTGTCTCTGGAGTGAGACAGGGCCATCTGTATTTCTTATCTCACCCCAGCTCTGGAGACTGACTCTGAGGCTGAGCCCAGCCCTTGGAGCTGCATCTCTGGCTCTGAAGGTCAAGAACTTTTGTTCCCAGTTTTTGAAGTTTCCAGGAAAGCCTTTTGCCCAGAGTGCTGCCAATGTCAGTGTCTAGCAGTACAGCAAGATGGATTGACATGTCTGATGCCCTATGGCATTCTATGATCTGTCCCATGCAGGTGGGACATTCCAGGGAGACAGGGCTTGGGGAAGAAGCCAGGCCCCTTAGAACCCTTCCTGGACAGCATTAGCATGTACTTAATCTAAAAATAACTCCAACCAAATCTATTTTCTTAATGTAGAAATTTTTTTATTTTCTGTTTTTTGCAGGTTAGGAATTTTTTTAACCAGCAAAGAATTCATCTGAAATGTTCTTAGATATTAAACGTACACATAGTTTTATTTCTCTCAAAGGCAATATTATATTCATAGGCGACAGTGTATATTAAGATTTTTCATTCAGGAGCACCATGGCCTAGAAATATCTATCTAAGATCAGATACAATCCTCAACCAGTCCTCAATATGCCAGTTTGATTCACCTTACCTTTTCTCCTTTCTGTCCAGGAGCTCCCTGTTTTCAAAAGATAAAGAACAATGTAAGATATTTGCTACTTATCAGAATGCCAAAAGCAAGTCTGAATAGAAAATAATTTTTTTACACTGTTACTTACAGGCTGCCCTTTTGGACCAGGTGGGCCCTTTGAAGAGGAGAAGAAAGAGGGAGAAAAAAGCAGAAGCTATACTGAGCAATGAGATGAACATGGAAGAAAACAAAATACAGTCGCAAAACTCTAATAATTGCCATATTATTTCTGAAATAAATCTCATCCAAGTCTTTCTGCTCCATAATTTGGTGTATTGAGAACCTTGATTTTACACATGAAAATTCAAAGTTTTATGATTCCCCCAATGTGAATAATTCCACATTATTTTATTTTATTTATTTAGAGGTTTTTCACTGTCACCCTTCATAAAAATAGTAATTAAAAATTATTAGTGGTGTATAGGTATGTACATGAATGAAAAATTCATGCTCACTTTGCAATTGAAGTAAACACCTGAAAATCTGTATTTTTGTATTGTTTGTCCAAACATCTGAACTTTTGCATTTGCTGCCAAACAATTTTTTGTGGATTTTCTCAGCATTGGAAAAGCCCACTTTCATCAGTAAAATACTGCAAAGGTATTAAAAATTCCTAAATTTTTTTTGTGTTGGCAAGCCAGGAACATTGCTCGATTCATTCAGAAGTCCAGACATTCAAATGTCACTGCTTTCACTTTGATGCAAAAAATTTGCAGATTTGAACATTAGATTGAATTTTTGAATTCAAATACATTTGTGCTCATTCCTTGTGTCTGTGGCAAAACAGGACTGCTTGGAGGGTGTGGGTAGATGGAAGTACAGTAACTGATATCTGGATGCAGCCTCAGCCTAATACAGAATCAAAATGTAGTTTGGCATGACAAAAGAACAATGGTAACATGTTTAACCATTCTAAACAAGGTTGATTGGAAGCAGTCAATACAGATTATGGGCTACAGAAATATATAAAAGATAATTCTTCTCTGCCCTTACAGTGTGGCCACCAGTAAGAGTTTTTCACTAAATGAGATGAATAAGTTTAAAGTAGTCAATGACTTTTGAAGCATAAAGGACAGAAGTCTTAGATTAGCTAGTGTCACATCTTGATTTACATGGGGATTAGGTCCTTAAAAAAAAGGCACACAAACAGAAATCGTATACATTCACACACTGACTAGAGTGTAAAACCAAGATTTAGGGGAACTTGCCAGAGAAGAGCTCAGCTGAAGATAATGCTGGAATGGCCTGTTGCTGAGCCTGCAGTATTTGGCGCAGGAGGCAGAGGAAGGGTGGAAGAGGGCAATTTTAGGGGAGGGCAGCTGCCCTAGCAGCAATTCAGTTGTTTTGAAAAAGTGCAGTAATCATGTGAGCAAAGTCCTGGCTGTTATAGAGGTGAGGAATGGAACTAATGAAGAAGGAAGCATCAGATGAAGAAGATGATGGAAGGTGATAAAGTAACTGGAGTAAAGACCTTAAGAAGGTGCCTCATCCAATGCCTGATTTTTTAAATTTGCTCTGAGACAGTATCAAAGTGGGGGGCAGGTATCACCCTCTGTAGCATCCTCACTCTGATCCAGTTATCCCTCCCCATTCCCTCTCTAATCCACCCTTTCTAGCCTATAATATTCATGAGAAGGGGCAGGGTCTGACTGGTTTGTGAATGATCCCACATGTGAACCACCTCTAAGCCACCTCAGATGTGTTTTTGTTTCAAACTGTGTGTGAATGCAGCCGTAGAAAAGTGCTGGAGATTACCCCCCAACAAAACAAAACAAAACAAAACCCTAGGCCTTAAGGCGCCATTCAAAGCTTTTCTACTCTGCATCTTCTGTTGCAATACCCGGAATAAACCAAAATCCACATGATATAGTCTTGCCCCATTTGTGACCCACCAAGCTGAATGCAGTCCACTAGGGACTCAATAAAACTGTCTCTGGCGCCTACGTGGGAGTGCATAAATATTTGGGTTTTTCAAATACTGGGCAGACCCTCAACACATGGCTGGTGGGCTGTATTTGACTAATGGGCCATAAGTTATGCATGCCTGTCCCATGCTTAAATGGAAATATGGTGTGTGTAGGGCGGAACCAACCAGTGCTGATTAATTTATCAAATACTGAAAACATGGCATGTTCCAGGATTTGCCTTGACAATATTACCAGAGAAAAGGGAAGCCCAGTGACACTTAATTTGAACAGTGAAGTTAAATTAGAATCCTACAGGCTTTGTGCCAAAGCAAGCAGAAGCCTGCCAAACCACAGTCTTGTAGCATTTGATAGATTGTAGGGTGGGATTATTTCATTAATTCGGAAAGGAAGAGAATTCTGCACTATATCCTGTGGCTCTGTCTGCTCTAGACACAAAGTAAAAGGGCAGCTTCATTGAAACCAAAGTCTTGACTCTTGCAGACCAGGAATTCAACCATAGGCTGAAACGAGATACTGTATTCTGTAAAACTGGCTAAGCCACACAGGGTGGTGGCAGAATTAATAAGGTGAAAATATATATATTAAGCATCAGGCAATCAAATACATGAAACTCTGTCCAGTTACAAGCAAGATATACTAATGGCCAGTATCTGGCTATTATCAACTATGTTTTCCAAGCTGTTGACATGACCCAAGTTATTAAATTTAATATTTTTGTGAATGAGTCTTTTCTAAATCTTATATCTAACACACAAAGACAAACACACAGAAGGAAGAGCTGGATGACTCCGTATAGCTTCTCATTCCTCTCTTTGTTGATTTATCTTTATCTTTATATACATTTATAATAGCCATAGTCTTCTTGAGTTGCATTGATAGCACACAAAGAGCCTATTCACACCCACCTTACTTGTAAAGCCTGGGGGAGCTCCTAACTCCTAGACAAAAATGGGATGCATACGGGATAAAAACAGAATGCATACGGATTGCGCATAGATGCGTATAGACACATACAAATGTTGTTGACATTTGTATGTGCAAATACAGATCGAGTATTCACATGAATAGATTCAAATGTATTTGAACTGAATCAAATGCGAATGCGTTCGAATTTTAAACATTCAAATCGATTTGAATTTTTGGATATTCTATTCAAATCAAACTGAATCCCGAAAATTGCATTTGTGCACACCCCTAGGATGTAGTAAGAATATAGAGCCACTGCAAATGAAAGACTAGTTCAATGAAAGGAGCATCATGCATCCCTCCACCACATTTCAGGTATAAGAGATAGAGGAAAGAACAGACACATGCTTCCAGTAGGGGAATTCAGAGCTGCTCTCTGTTAGATCTCTTTTTCATCTTTCTTTGGTCTCTTTAATGAACTGGAAAACTTTAATTTCAAGTAGTTATATTACATGTACAAAACCATCTTATTACCATTTCTCCCTTTTGTCCAGGTTGTCCCTGAAATAAAAACAAATCCATTTCAGAAAAAAACCCCACAATACTGTGCAGCAAAATGTGCAGCCACACTGGAGAGTCACACACGATGATCACTGGATCGTAGTGGCGATGCAATAAACCAATGCTACTGTGCATTTACTTAATGCTGATATATCAGCACTCCCTGCCCAGTATTAAGAAAATTCAATTTTTCCTGCCAGTCTGGACAGGACAGTGAGATCAGCCAATGATAGCTGGGGAGGGCAGTTTTCAACTCTCATTGGCTGCCCCATCCCACGTGACACATGCACCAAGGCAAATTTTGCTAGTATAGAGGGGGCCAAGAAGAAGAAGAGTTGGCTTCTCTCCCCTCTTTTCTCACAGATTTAAAGGGACTTAAAGCATCTGACAAAGTTTTCTATTCTTCTCCCCACAACAGACAACCTGTGAGGTAGGTGAGAGTTCAGAAGAGGGCTGTGACTAGCTCAAGGGCACCCAGCTGGCTTCCTGGGGGGTGGGTGGGTGCAGAATCAAACCCAGTATTCCCAGATAAGAGTCCGGCTTAACAGAGAATCTTCAAAGATATGCTGATGTTTTGAAAGTCTTCACAGTCAAGAAAAAACTGGGCAAAAGCAAGAGCAAAGATAAGAG
The DNA here is from genome assembly GCA_023333525.1 of Aspidoscelis tigris stejnegeri. Taxonomy (NCBI): domain Eukaryota; kingdom Metazoa; phylum Chordata; class Lepidosauria; order Squamata; family Teiidae; genus Aspidoscelis; species Aspidoscelis tigris. The sequence continues at coordinate 101,824,337 of JALMGA010000002.1, forward strand.
CAAATATCTCTGCCCATGCCCTGAGATCTGGAGGTGAGACCCTTCTGGTTGTCCCACCACCCTCAGTAGTGAGGCGGGTGGGCACTCAGGAAAGGGCCTTTTCAGTAATGGCCCCCAGATTATGGAATAGTCTCCCCCTTGAGGTGCGTCATGCCGCTTCTCTGTATACATTTAGGAAGGCAGTGAAGATGCAACTCTTTGCCCTGGCCTTTGGTTAATGTGACTATATCCCCCCACCACCACCATGAGTTTTTAATGGATATTATTGTTTTTAATTATATATTGATTGTAATTTGTTGTTTTAAAACTTGTAACCCACCCTGAGACCTAGGGGTATAGGGCGGGATAGAAATATAAATAAATAAACAAACAATAAGGAGATGAAGGAAACTGTACTTACTGGTTTGCCGTCTAAACCAATTGGACCCTGAAAATAATAATAAGGAAAAAGAATGAGAGAGAAAGATACAGAATTGATTTAAAGTTCAATTCTCTTGATACTTATTCAAATATAAACTCCCTCAGCTTCCTGGGACTAACTCCTAGGACAGTGATGGCCAACCTATGACAAGCGTGTCACAGGTGACATGCCAAGCCCTTTTGGGTGACACACATGGTCACCCTGGCACCTGGCGTGTAGTGCTTTCTTGTTCTTGAAGTGTACGAAATACCAACTTTCAACTGAATATTAGCAAACAAAATTCAGCAACAAAAGTAACTAAGATAAAGAATTATTTGTTTTTGCTTTTAATAAAATACATACATCAAAAATATAAGTTTTTTAGTAGAGCTACAAATATCACAAAATTATGGATATTTCTAGATGTGACACAGCACCCGAGTTAAGCTAGGTTTTCTTGTGAATTTTGCCACACCGAGCTCAAAAGGTTCACCATCACTGTTCTAGGAAAAGGCTTAGAAGTGCAGTTTTTGGCTTCATCCCCATGGTTCCCTCCATCAGAGTAGCAGGCACAAGAACTACTTTAGGGGATGACCAACCCTCAGTCAGGACCCACAAGTGCTCCCTCCTCTGTTGACGCTCAATAGTGACCTTGTGCTACCAGTCACATTGGGCAACCTCTCCCAAAAATGGCCAAACAAAAGGCAGAAAACAGAAGCTTTCTAGAAAAGTGAAATGCCACAGATATGTCTTTCACATGTCTGTATAGTATTAAGCTTTGCTTGTTCCAGATTTGATGTTTAAGCAAAACTTAGGTTTGTTTCCATATGAAAGGGTTTATCATTATATCTGGTGAGAAGGAAAAGTTTCCTCAATTGAAGACATTTTTTCAATAAATATCAATGTTGGCCCATAATTTTGTCCAAGTTTTTAATTTTAGTGTGTGTGTGTGTATATATTAGTGTATATATAATATATATGTATAGATTAGTGCATGTGTGTCTATTTAGTATATAGTGTGTGTGTGTGTATACACACACACTATAATTTTTGAATGATTTGATTTTGCAGACTGGAGACTGGGTTGTTATACCTGAAGTTCTGAAATGTGGCAAATTTGAATTTTTGTTTTGATGCAAATATCTGCAAATGTGAAATATTTGATTGAGTCTGTGAATGCGAATTGAATTTTGCACATCCCTAAAACGCAATTGTCACCTTAATGCGGAGATACTTTAACAACACAGGGTACTAGACCTAAAACTCAATCCACAATCTGCTCAAGAAGACAGCAGATAAATTGTGGAAATGTTGAGACTGTGTGGAATTTCTGAAGTTGGCATAATATTCATTTCAAAGAATCTACTGAGGTCTGGAAAAAGGTTAAACAGAAAAATTCAGCTGTTTTTGAAAGCTAATCATGTAAGGTAGAAAAGCAGATCACCATTTTTTTTTCTCAGTGTGGGTTGATCTAAGGAATGAATGTTTTGGAATAGAGTCTATAGTATTTTGATGAGCAACTCTGTCTTTGTGAACTATTTTGCCTTCATAAAATTTTGACAAACCCTATGAGATCCAAGAGTAATTCTGAAATATGAGTAATTCAGTATCATAATTTGGAAGGAAAACACAGAATATTTTAAGTCATCATGTTCCTTTAGGGCCCTTTCTGCATACTGAAGAAGAAGAAGAGTTGGCTTTTCTACTCCACTTTTCTCATCCATTTAAGGGGATTCAAAGCATCTGACAAAACTTTCTATTCTTCTCCCCATAACAGAAAACCCTGTGAGGTAGGTGGGGCTGTGACAGCTCAGAAACAGAGCTATGACTAGCCCAAGGTCACCCAGCTGGCTTTGTGAAGGAGTGTAGGATCAAACCTAGTATTCACAGATAAGAGTCCGGCTCCTTAACCACTAGACCGGTGATGGCCAACCTATGACACGCGTGTCACAGGTGACACACCAAGCCCTTTGGGTGACACACATGGTCACGTTGGCACCTGGGTGTGTAGTGCTTGCTTGTTCTTGAAGTGTAAAGAATTATTTGTTTTTGCTTTTAATAAAATACATATATCAAAAATATAACTTTTTTACTAGAGCTACAAATATCATAAAATTATGGATAGTTCTAGATGTGACACAGCACCCGAGTTAAGCCAGGTTTTCTTGCGAATTTTGACACACCGAGCTCAAAAGTTTCGCCATCACTGCACTAGACCAAACTGGTTCCATGTAGTACATATTTTGGGCCACCCATATCTGCATGTTAATGTAAATTACAGAGGCCCTCCCCACCACTCGTCTGGCTCTGTCTGCATTAGACCGAGCCTGATCTGAATTAAGGAAGCCCTTTATTCAAATTTCTGTTAGTACTGTTTACTCAGTAGTACCAAAGGGATAGAACCCTGATCCAAAAAGCACCCTGCCTAGGCCCTGAGGTTAAGAACTCTCATTCCTAGCCTTTGGAGATGTGGAACTGCATGAGCTTTGCAGTCATGGAGTGAGCTAATTCAGATCAGCACTATGAGTGCAGACAGCGCTGATCCCATCTCATGATCCAGATCAGTTGGTTGGGCTATTCTGGATCCACTGATCCAGGATTAAATGCAGGTAAGTGCAGAAAGGCCCAGGTGACGGTAGACCACACACTAGTGTGGACTAGGCTAGGGCACTGAAAATGGCATCATAGTCCAGGATAGTTGTAGACCACATTATTGAGGTCAATATTGAGGGTTACAGTTGGGGTTAGGGTTAACTGAACCAAAGGTAGTATACCATACCATGGAGGCATGTAGACAGCACTCTCTCACACACACATGGGGGGGGGGATCCTTTTCACGAGTCCTCCAGGAAGCACTGTCAGAAATAGGTCCACTGAAACTCTGAAGGTCAGGAACCTTTGTTCCTGGCCCTTGGAGCCTTCAAGCTACCCCCCAAGGGCTGGAGTGAGACTGGCTGTCTGAATGTGGATGGCCCTTTCCCCTGATCCAGTCTGGGATGGGTTGCTTGTTCTGGGATGATATGTTCTGCCAGGCACGAGTGCAGAATGGGCCAGGAAGTCCACCAACATTTTTCTTCCCAATGTTGAAATGCAGGCACACTGGAATAATCCAGAACTGCTGTGTATCTATTCTTCAGGCTTCTTTCAAGACTACCATACAGGGCAAATAGGTCAGATCCAATAGATCAGATCAAGCCTGTCATAGGTTTTAAAGAAGCCCAACAAATCCCCTCACTGCTCTTGTGAGTATGCCCACAAGTATCAGCTCTAGTGATACTTCGTATCTGGAAGCATTAACAGTACTTTTTGAGAGAGGGGGAGTCTTATAGTAAGTAGGTGTAAAACACCTTTCTTTAATTTTACTTTTATACTGGTTTTCATTAAGAAGAAGAGTTGGCTTTCGCATCCCACTTTTCTCACCTTTTTACGGGACTCAAAGTGGCTGATAAAGCTTTATATTCTTCTCCCCACAACAGATCACCCTGTGAGGTAGGTAGGGCTATGAGAGCTGAGAAAGAGAGCTGTGACTGTCCCAAGGTCACCCAGATGGCTTCATGGAGAAGTGCAGGACTGAACCATGGGACTGCCAGATAGGATCCTGATGCTCTACCACAAGACCAAACTGGCATTATTTAAAATCATGTATAATTATTTTTCTTCAAATATAATCTATAGATATAGCTATCTATATATCTATAAAAAGCTCTGGTTTGTGAACTGTGCCATTACTTTACTTGTTTCTCTATATGGTATGTTTCCAGAACAGATTTGTCTTGTTTCATTTTTTAAAAACCTCAAAAACTTGACTATTAATATTCTATTTACTATCCTGTTTCAATGTTGGATACAGATGACAGTGGAAGGAGCCACAAAAGTAATAAATCAACTTTTGACTACAGTTGAATTCTATTTATTTATTAAAAAATATTTTCATTCTACTTCCCATCCTGGGATCCCATAGTGGCTTGTAAACAAGAAGCAGAAAAGCAAGAACATGGCAACCCTCCACCCCTAAAGCCCAAGCTAATTAAAAAGTTTGAAACAATAGATTCACCAGTAAATAAGATTTTAATCCTAGAGATATTGGGTGCTTTCCTGGGAAGCATGTGGGCATAATCTCGTGTTTATGTGAAATGATTTTTTTAAAAAAGATTTGAAATAAGTAACAACTCCTCTCCTAGACTATCTAAAACCAGTATATGTTCACAGTGACAGCAATGCTGTAATTAGAAGGACATCACTCACCCATACCAGTATGTATTAACAGGGCCACTTACCGGAAACCCTGGGAAACCTCTCGTTCCAGGCTGTCCCTGAATAGAAAGAAGCCAGAAAAGGAATTAGAAGGAACAGGCGAGGCAGCAACATATGTGACTGAATCACTCCCAGACTTTGTGGGTTCCTTTGCCAGCATTTGCCAGATGAATATAAGCACAGTGCCTTTCTTGTTGCTCATGTCTTTCCCTCTGTTGTTTTTGTTTATCATTGTTATTATCTTTCTAAACAAACTGATAGCAATCTATGCTGGACATGAAAATATTAAATTATGAAAAGATAGTAAAATACAAATACAGTACACCCAATAAAATATGATTAAAAATCCCAGAGAATCCAGGGATAGAACTCTATCAACAGAAAAGATACACATTTTATAACACAAGGGACTTGCTGTTAACCACAGAGAGAATTAGTAGAAGATTATTCTATGGTTCCTGAAAGCCAACATGGTTCACTAAAGAACCTTGCATTAGAAACTCTAATTTCTATGGATGTCCAGAGACTAAAATGTCGTGGTAATGGAAAAATAAGGTGTGATTCCCAATATCTTTATTGTTGAATTACAAGGTAATTTCCTTTTTGTATAGTGTTCCAAGTGTGGTTGCTTTCATGTTGCTCTGGCACGCTCTTGTTGTAGTGGTTCATCTTTAGGATATATTTACAAGGCAAACAAATGACAGGGTGTGTTGGGTTGGGCATTATTTTTATGATGGAGGAATACACCCAAGTTGTGTGGACAGTTTTTCCCAGATCAGTGTGGTAGGAACTGCACCACACCAGCTGAAGCGATTTAGAAAACAAAGTTGGTCCCATAAAGGGAAATGGTATTTTGGGCCCAACTGAAACAAGCAGTTTGATGATTACCGTCCATCTGAAATACCAAAAAGGCTACTCCATTTGGCCTATCACTCATATAAATTTTCTTCCCATGTGGATTTGCTCTTGTTTTGCCAAGCACCAAATCCTAGGTGTTTTCGCGCTTGGCTTCCCAACCGCTAGACAGGAAAAGTGCATTAAACACTAACGTGTACTAATGTTCGCACTTGAGAATGCCGGTACACTTTAGACTAAACCCCATGCACCTGGGGACTTACCTGTCTCCAGGCATGTGTCCAATCCCTGGCAGGGCACCACCATCTTGTTTGCAGAGCTTGGTGTGACTGCATGTGCATTAGCGCTGGTGCCATGGTGACGGAGACACTTCGCACACGTGCAGTCACATTTGGGGTCATCTGAGGTGCAGGCACGCTTGTGCAGCACCTCAAACAGCCCCTGGGGCTGGAAATGGTGTGAATGATCATGCACTGGATGGGACAAGTAAACTTTAGGTAAAGGTTGGTATGTGTGTGGTGCACAGTTTCATGTACCATAGCTAGTTGATGAAAGGTTAACATCTAGGAAGGCAGGAGGTGTTTCTAGGTTGTAAATGCCTCTGGCAAGTGCATACGCACCTGCCCAGATATCTCAATATAGCAAAATAATTAAGTGACATCTGGATGTAGTCTGCGTCATAAAATCCACTTTTGTGTTAAATTATGCAGAAAGAAAGAGCCATTTTGCCCCAGGCTGGTAAGGTTGAAGTGCAGTGGCAGCCATTGATACTGTGCATGCTGGCCAGATTGCCATGGCAAAGTTCAAGTCAGCATCCAGTGAATGGTCAGATGCTGCCATGGCAATCTAGCAACTGAGAGTGACTAAGCAGCCACAGTCATGCATCCCACACCCCTTCGCCACACAGCACCCAGAAGATGGTACAGATCTGATAGCCCAGGAGAGAGCCAGCCTCTCCTGGTCAGCCTTTGTCCACAGGTGGATTACTCTGGGGAAGGCTTAGGCACCTCTAGGTAAGCTGCAATGGTGGCCAGCTGCAGCAGGAATGATTCAGCAAGTGGCTTGCATCACTCCACAGAATATGTGAAGGTGAACAGAACCTGAATTAAAATTTAGGTGTAAACATCTCTGCATTTATGCATTATGGAAGAAAATAGGGAAATCTGGCTTTGGTCAGCTTATTCCAACCCGGCTCCCCAACAGGCAGCTTCTGCAGTTTGCCAGCTAAAAGGCTAACAAAAGCCACTATAATGTTTAGAGGCAGTTTAACTTTGGTGAACTTCAGAAGCTGCTTGCCTGCTAGCTAAAAAGCTAACCAAAGCTGCTACAATGTTTAGAGGCAGTTTAGCAGAGAAACGCTTCTCTGCTAAACTGCCTCTAACTTCAGAAGCTGCTTGCTGGCAATTGGGGAGCAGGGGTGGAATAAAGGTTGCAGGAAGAGGCTCGTGGGACAACAAGGGCCAGATGACCGCCCTCATCGCTGCATCTTTACCTGTCAAACTGGAGCGATCAGTTCTTTTACGCTGTTTGATCTTTAAAAATAGCCAGCAGTTGTGATCCCCTACACAAAGGACAGGAACGGCAAGCACAGGACATGAACCCCACCTGCTGATGACGTGAGCATCAATCTCCTTCCCTAATAACCCGGGAGGGTCCCCAAACCTCCAAAATAATGTGGGCTTGCCTCCCAAACCATAGTGAGAATAGTTTTTTTCAGGAGTAAATTTACCATGGATTTGGGCAATTTGTTCCACATGTAGCCCAGTTTGGGGGCTTTGCATGGGGAAGCTCCATGCAAATTCAGATTTGATTCAGACTACAGAGTGCATGGGGACACAACCATTGGATCAAAATAGCACTTTTTTTGCTCTCGTGATTGGCATAGCCTTTATTTCAGGAAATGCAAAGCAATGCGAAGCAAAATCTCTATCTTTACAAAGTTACTTCGGTCTTACACAGCTCAATGTAATATAGAAAACCACCTGGAGCTGCTGGCCAGCAACCAAGGGGACATGATCTGCTATAAATTCAGTGGTCTGTCCACTCTAACTTTCCAAAGGAACAAGAAATGCAAGAGAACTTGTTAATAAATCTTCGGATGTTGATTTTTCCTTGACTATTCCAACGGATAATCAAGGGGTCAGAAAATAATAGAAAAGAAAACCCGGAAGGGGTGCAGCTTGGCCTCTCTGATACCTTCCTTGCAAACTGCTAAGCTGCTCCTTTTGGCTCTTCAGACTGAAGACAATAAAAAGCCAGAGCAAAAGTTCAGACACTAGTGATTCCAAAAAGCACTGGGCTCCCCCCCTCAAATGTTGTTTGTATCAAGTCCTCAAGAATAGAACTCCGAGAACTGCCAAATTGTGGAGTGTGTCTGTTTCTGCCATGCTCAGCATGATACTTGCTTAAGCCAGCAACGCCAAGTAATGTTAAGCAGCTGAAAAACCATGGATGTACAAATGCTCACATTATTTTGCCTCCAAAATACAGTCTGGAAACTATTTGTCATCTCACATCTGTCCAAAGCATACTATTCTTCTACTGTTCTCTTGTGTTTTCCTGCTATCATGGTGCTCCTTAATGCTTATCACCAGCTCGCCATTAAACTAAATAATCTCTGCAATTGATTTGGAAATGAAAGGGAAGAACGTTGGGCAACAATCCACTGCAAGCAGAATACTTGACTTACTAAAGCTGCAGCCCTGAAATGATCTGGTCTGAAGTGATTCTAGTCTAATGAAGCTTACTAAAACATTTTCAGAGCGAGGAGTCAAGCAACTGGTGGTTACGAACAATATGATTCCAGGTAGGAGGCAAACACTGCCGGATTTGCCAAATATAATAATAATGCACTAGTGTACAATTGCACATTTTATATCCATTTTGCCTCATCAAAAGATTTGAATCGAGGTCAAAGTTTTTCACTTTGTTTTGAAATACAGATCATGGCTGTTTCTGCTCTTGTTTTAAACAGGATGATGAACCAATCACAGTTTTTCAATTTTCTGGGCCATATTTCATTCATTCATTCATTCATTCATTCATTCATTCTTTCTTTCTTTCTTTCTTTCTTTCTTTCTTTCTTTCTTTCTTTCTTTCTTTCTTTCTTTCTTTCTTTCTTTCTTTCTTTCTTTCTTTCTTTCTTTCTTTCTTTCCCATATAGCCCCTAAATTTGCATGCTGATATCAGGGGACTGCTTTCTGTATGCATATTTATGAAGTTCTATCATAGCAGAATAAACTACCTGGAAAGCATTGCTAGTTCAATCCCCAGCCTCTCTCTGGAAGTAGGCAGTGGCAAACCACTTATCTATCTCTGCCAAGAAAACTGTCTTGAGGTGCCCCTGCAGTCAACCAGGAGTTGGCCATGACTCGGCCATAACCAACAGCAACAGCATGTATGCCTATGTATCTGCAGGAGATAGATATGGGTTCCTACCATGGTTGCAGGAAATGCTGATATCTGAAACACTGGGAAATCTCATGGAATTTCCCATGATTCCTGGGAAATCGCAGGAGATATCCATGATTCTCAGGAAATCACACAGGGTTTCCTAAGAATCATGGGAAGTCATGTGAGATTTCAGAATATTTCCAACTGTACCAGGCCTCTGGGAAGCTCTGGGAGGCCTAATACCACCAAGGAAGGTGGGGAGAGGCTGATCTGGTTGACCATGGATAAGTGAAATTGTGCTAACCAGATCAATGGATACAGGGGCATGCCTGTACTGGAATCTGCCCATTGAATGTTATCACAACAGTTAATACTGGAAAAAATAGTATAAGGCATCAATAAACAGCTTTGTGATTTCAGTAAACAACTAGGGGCTCATAAACACTGGACTTTCTCACAATGGTTGTGTCACACCTGTGCCCACTGCATGCTATTGCACACAGACTTCATGGTGGCATCCTCATGCAAGCTCTGATTAAGCTTGTATTTGACCGGGTGTGGAACCAAGATTGAATGTTGCCTGTCTCCATGCCATTCCTGGTAATGTGGGCTGGGTGCAGACCCCAGCACAGGGGAGCAGTGCCATCTCCTCTCTGCCCCCTCTCTCTTCATTGGAAACTGGATTGACATCACCCTACCCCAAGCTGCCCACTGCAAATGCCACATCCCCCACCCCTTTAGTGGCACAGAGAAGCCAGGACTGAATGGCAAAAAAAATAATACCCCCCTCAGCTGTTTGAACAAAGCCACTACAAGGTTTGGTGGCAGTTGAGCCGTTTTGCACACCTCCGCTCCACCCAGGAACCGTGAGAACACCAGCAAGTGGAAGGGAGAAAAAACAAGCCATTATCATGCCCGCCTTGGGGATCAGGAAATGGGGGTGGAATATTTGCCATGGAAAAGGGAAAAAAATCAAGCCATTATCTTGCCTGCCTTGGTGATTGGGGAAGGGAAGTGGAATACTTGTATAAAAGAGTCTCGTGGGGCAGCGAAGGCCATTCAACCCCCTCAGTGTTTTGGCTTTAACACCATTTACTCCCCCCAAATCTCAGCAGTTGTGATCCCCAATGCACAGGGCAGGAACGGCGAGCACAGGACATGAAACTCCATCTCCCAATGACATGAGCACCAATCTCCTCCCCAAATAGTCCAGGACTGTCCCCATGCACAGGCTCAGCTTGCAAAGCAATGCATGTCGAGACACCAAATCATGACGAGAACAGTTTTTTTCCAGTATCAAATTTGGTCCTGGTTTGGTTCTGATTTGCATGATTTGGTCCACGGAAATTGGACCAAATCTAAAATGCATGGGGACGCCCCTTCCCAAACCTGATTTCAATTCAGACCAAAATGTGCATGGGGATGCACCCCATGGTAGTTGAAAAACAGACCCCAACCTTCAGTTTCTCAGGGCCACTTTGCACTTTGTGTGATTCACACTTGTAGCAAAACAGTCATCCCTTCCTAGTTAGGAGGGCTAGTTTCCTGAAAACAATCACAAATTAAGTTCCTTTGTGTACAGAATCATTAAATCTGTGGGAAACTAGGAATTATAAAAGCCTATTTCCTATCAAATGTTTGCTACTTGTATTTTCCCCCATAAAAAGCAAAAGCAGCTTTATTTGTTGGTGAAGGAAAGTTGGTGGCTGTTTCAATCCTTCAAATTTCCTTCTAAGGGCAGTTTTTTGCATTCTGCAGCAAAAGTAAAATGGAAGGGAAGGGAAAAGCTTAAAGGATTTGCTTTCTTCCCTCTTTCTCCTACCCCTTTCATCTGATTAGAACAAAACTAGCTGAAAAAGACAATCCAAAAGAGGTAGCACAGTCCATACCGTATCCTCCACCCCTTCAAAAGTAAGTGGGAAAACACTCACGGAAGCAGGAATGTGGAGCAGATTGTGCTACCATGGTGTTTACATAAGAACCTAAGAGGAGCCCTGCTGGATCAGGCCACCGCCCATCTAATCCATAGGAACCTAAGAGGAGCCCTGCTGCATCAGGCTAGAACCCATCTGGCCCATAAGAACCTCAGAGGAGCCTTGCTAGATCAGACCATGGCTCATCTAGTCCATAAGAGCCTAAGAGAAGCCCTGCTGGATCAGGCCACTGCCCATCTAGTCCATAAGAACCTCAAGAGGAATCCTGCTACATCAGGCCAGAACCCATCTGGCCCATAAGAACCTCACAGGAGCCCTGCTAAATCAGGCCATGGCTGATCAGACCACAAATCCCAGCAAATGGCCTTAGAAATATCCTGCTTGTCCCCACAGCCTGAAAGATGTACTTAGACATCCATTCTAGTAGCCATTGATACATCTGTCATCCATAAATTTGTCTGGACCTTCCTTAAAGCCATCTAGGCTGGTAGCTGTTACCACCTCTTCTGGCAGCAAATTCCATAGACCGATGACCCTCTCAGTGAAGAAATGCTTCCCCTTGTCTGATCTGACTCTCCTACCCACCAGGAGGGTTCACTCAATTCCATTCTATTTCAAAGTAATATTTACCCCATAAAGAGTAGGATTTGGGTGCTTCTAGGCAGAGGTGTCTGGATGCCTATATCCCAAGGCACATAAATGTAGCTGAACAGTCATGTAGAAGGGCTCCAAGGTGGATGTGGAGAAATGGGTTGGAGCAGGCAGGAGAGAAAAACAAGGTTAAACAGCATGGAGCTCTGGGGAGGGCATGACTATAAGCAGGTGGGGGAGATGAAGGGAAGAAGGAGCCAAAGTGATGAATCAAAACAAATATTGGAGGGCAAGGAGTTCAAAACAACTACTGTGAAAGACATGGAAGACATGTGAGGGTGAAATAAGAGGTCAAGCTGAAGGGGAAGTTGAGCAGGTGTGAAAATGTTAAATGCTAAGGGAGGGAGGTGGAGAGGTTGGTGGTCAAAACTAGGAACTAAAAGAAGAATAGATGGAAAAGTGATGAAAAAAGTTGTGGAAGGGGCACAGGAGGAGGCAAGGTAAAATGAAGAGTCAAAATGTGCAGCAGATGTATGTAGGAGAATGGAGTGCCCATCTTCTTTGCCATTAAAAATGCAGGGAAGCTAAAGCTTCAAAGTACAAGTTCGCAAGTAATGAGGCTTGGCTCTATTGTCACAATTATATTTGGTGATAGGTCTCACTTGAAAGCCCTGGTCACACCTTCACTTTAAACCTTCTTCAGTCCATCTTGAGGTCCGACTGCTCACACCTTTTCATTGCTATCCATTTTATTTCTGGATTTTCCACCCTCCACTAGGATAAAATGGATAGAAATGAAAAGGTGTGAGGAGTCAGAGCTGAAGATGGACTGAAGAAGGTTTAAAGTGAAGATGTGACCACAGCTGAACGCAACACTGGTCCATGGAGTACTTTTGGGCAGAGAACAGATGGAGCAGATCTCCAAATCAAAGTCCCCTGCCATAGTCCTAAATTAACCCTTTCCTATGTTTGAAGACTTGGAAGGGTTGATAAAATAAAAGGTAAGTGTACTTGAGTCATGAGTGGAAATTGGAGAGAAGAGTTATTAGAGCCACCAGTGGAGAATGGAGAAAGAGGCTTGGGCAAGTTTATTTATTTACTTTAAGAATTTATATCCATTACAACCGCAGATGCTCCACTCTTCCAGCATACCCAATGAAACACAAGGGAACAGGGAAATGGGATGGAAGGCATCTTTGGAGGATAGGGACAGAGGAATCTGGCTGTTCCCTCCTCCAACCACAGGATGGCAAAAGGATAAGAAAGATAAGAGAGACTGAGGAAAAGGAACCCTTTCAGCAGAGAGAGGATGGGCTGAGATGCCACTGTGGGGTAAAACAAACCAAACAGTTGTGATATAAAGGAGCCCCAGCTGATACAGTATTACAAATACATACACATCGTTCTGATCAACATAGAGTACTAAACAAATATTATGGTGCCCAAGGCAGAAAATTCCAGAATCCATCACCTTGGGGAAAAACAAAAAACAAAAACCCATTAAGGAAAAAGTACAAGTAATTTGCTGTCCTAAATCAGCCACCTGAAGAAGAAGAGTTGGCTTTTCTACCCCGCTTTTCTCAGCCGTTTAAGGGGACTCAAAGTGGCTGACAAAGCTTCCTATTCTTCCCCCCACAACGGAACACCCTGTGAGGTAGGTGGGGGCTTTGAGAGCTCAGAAAAGAGTTGTGACTAGCCAAAGGTCACCCCACTGGCTTCATGGAGGAAAGAGGAATCAAACCTGGTTTTTCCTATATAAGAGTCTGGCTCCCTAACCACTAGACGAAACTGGCTCACTGGGTTCACTGAAGTGATTGTCTTGGTCTTTCTAGTGGTAAAGTCAGCTGTGCAAAAGCCCTGCTAGGAAAGCTGCATAAGTTATTGTCCCCCTGCAACTTGGTTTTGCTCTTTTCATCTTCAGCAACAACTAGGTGGCCATGAAGTAGATTCAGTGTTTCTTATTACAGGCGCTTTCCAAGGGACCTCCAGTAGCTACTGGGAAACCAGATGTAGCAAGCAGCTCAGGCTATGGGTAAATTCCCATTACAAGCTTAAAATGGTTTCAAAATGGTTTCGATCCTTGCAGTCCCCACGTCAGGTTGGCTTAACACGCTTTCCGCATGTTAAATTGCCCCAAAGCATTGTAAATGTTAACACTAATTTCAACAGGTCTTGCTCCGGTTCATGCATTTGAACGTTTTACATTTCTTACTGTGGGAACAGTAGTGGGATGAGAATGTATGTTTAGGGTTTCCCTCCCCCAATAGCTTGCTTCCAAAGATAGTGATATCACTGTAAAAATCCACCCCTTACAGCAGTTGTTACACTGTAGCAATCTACCCACTTCACACCTGATAACAATATTGCAATTTTGTGCAATTCTGAAAGTTCTGACCTTTAGAAAGGGAAAAGAAAGGAAAGCAGCTGCAGGTTCTGGGAGATGTGTGAATGTTTTTAAGGCTGTGGCTGTGGAGGTGAGCCAGTGAAGGGGGCTTGAGTTGCCGCTGCTGCTGTGTGCCCTGGGCAATGAGGAGAGGAGGGGAAAGAATTGCTGGCTGTCCGCTGCTGTTTTTCTTCCATCCAGGCAAGCAGCAGCCACCCAGCCACCCAGCTAGGCTCTGTGAAGGGGTCCGTTATGGGTGGCGCATTCATGCCAGGAGGAAGAGGGCAGGGCAGCCCCAAGAAGTGGCTTTTAGAAAGTAGCCACTTGAGTCCCCCCTTGAGTCACGATCCTCAGAATCCGGATTGAACGCGATTCTGGCTGAAAGTAATGGGATCAGGCAAATTTGCGTTTGCATCCAGTTCTATTATTTCGGTTTAAGGAAACTGTTTTAAGCTTGTAATGGGAATACAGCCTATGTAAATGCTCTTCTGTTGGTTAGAACTGCCTACTCAGAAGCATGGAATCCACCGGGTCTCTCAATTTCTCCCCACTAAGGAGACTTGTTCTTTACAAAGTTAATTTAAAAAAACCCATTTCCTAGGAAGCAATAACTTTGAGGCCTATCACACTTCAAACCGGTGTTTTGCTGGCATTAGCTGGTGGCAATAAAATTGATACTTTTCCCTCAAAAAACAAGGGTATGCAATACTCCATGTTGCTGTTGCCTTTTCTGCGCAAACCAGGAAGTATTTCAACTCTTAAATATACAAGGCCAATTTGAGCTGCTGTGCTCAAGCTGATATGCTTTCTAGCCGATGTGTACTCTGTAATTTCAGTATAAAAACAAATCTGACCGCTTGTGGAAAATACATCATACAGGATTATAGGCCCTGAGGAACCGACCTAGTAGCATCTTTCAGCCGTATCCACACCCTTTAAACATGAGCTGGAGGGGGTACCGGGGGGGGAGCAGTTACTTACCGGAGGGCCACGGGGACCAATGATGGACATGCCGGCTTCTCCAGGTGCTCCCTGTGGTGGGGAGAAAGACAAAAGAACAGATAATGGAAAATGATAAAGATGAATGGAAAACGGACAAGAGCTGGCTGTAAAAAAGGGAGCTCAGAGAAAGACAATTGCAAATGTAAGTGATATAGCCAAAGTGAATATTTAAAGTAAAAAGATCCAAGTGAAGAACAGAGGACTCATTGGAAGTGGGGCCAAGTAAAGAATGACAGGAAAGGGGATAAAAGTTTATAAACAAGATTAAAATGAACAATACACACACATACTCTTGAGAGCCAGTGATCAAAAACATATTTCCTACAATTGAAGCAGAAGGTCGCTGGTTTTTGTTTTTTTTCCCAGACAGGGAGCCATTTTGAATCTATTTTGAAATTAGGTCAAAATGCTAATTTTTGACTTCTTGTGAACAGAAAGTTGAATGGGGATACACTTTTCTCTTCCCACTGGCAGATACTGTTATTGTTTTAATGATGTTTGATTTTAGATGTTGCTACCTGCCTGGACACCTCCGGATTTGGCAGGATAAAAATGTGAATGAATGAATGAATATATGGTCCCTGGACTAATCAATAAATTATTTGATTTTATCACAGCCTAAGATGTTTCAGAGTCACCTCAGAGTGCATTTATCTGTGTTAAATGCAGCCACACATACACAAAATACAGTGTCTGCTTAGACCAGTGATGGCGAACCTTTTGAGCTCGGTGTGTCAAAATTCGCAAGAAAACCTAGCTTAACTCAGGTGCTGTGTCACATCTAGAAATATCCATAATTTTGTGATATTTGTAGCTCGTTAAAAAGTTATATTTTTGATATATGTATTTTATTAAAAGCAAAAACAAATAATTCTTTACATTTGCTAAGTCTTCCATTGAAAGTTGGTATTTCGTACACTTCAAGAACAAGCAAGCACTACACGCCCAGGTGCCAGGGTGACCAGCTGTGTCTCCCCAAAGTGCTTGGTGTGTCACCTGTGACACGCGTGTCATAGGTTGGCCATCACTGGCTTGGACACTCTGAATGGTACATAGGGTTTTTCCTTTAAGTTAACAATAATTTCCAAATCCTGGATAAGGATTTAATTACATTCCAGCAGTAGTGATCTTGTGAGTACAGATTCCTTTTCACACTTGACCATAGTGAAGTTTGATGACAAGGGAAAACATAATGAAAGCTTCAACAAGGCCAGTGGCAACCCATGGATCAGAGAGTGGTGACCCCGTGCAGTGGAATGTACAAGATAGGGGCCAGGAAATTGCTGGCTAGAGCCTTGACTTCAATCTCCCCAAATGGGATTTTGATTGGCAGCAGATCAAATCATAGCTTGGAGAGAGCAAGAGTGAGACCTCATCTGGAATCACTGGCCCTGCTGCATGGGTTGCCATTAAGCTTGGGGTACAGGGTGAAACAGTGCAAGAGTATGCTTCAGTTGAAGCCTCATTTGGTGGCCCTTCTGCACTTACCTGTGGAATGGTTCCTGAATTCAGTTGGTGGCCTCTTTTTTGCACCTTGGTATGGTCCAAGGGAGGTCACAGTGACCACTAATAGGATCCATCCTCATTGGATGGAGTGTAGACCCGATTAGTGGCCCAAAATGACCACCCAGCCCGGAACAGCAGTAGATCTTTTAAACAAGACTTACCCGTTAGTCTAGAGACTAGTAAACCAGCTCATAGAGGCATGCAGAAATGACACATGCTCCATTTTTCAGTTTCGTGGGGGATCCATTTTTGTGGTGTGCCATGTTGCCCCATTGAAGTGGTTCCTCTGGAGTTCCATCAGCCAGGAACACTAATTTATGGCTGTTGGAAAGGCCAGAGTCTCGGCTCTGAATCTCATGTGAACTCTGGGGCTGGCATCACAGCTGTCTTGGAACAGCCAAACAAATGCAGATAGTGTCATCCTGGGACAGTGTGACCCAGTCTCACTGCAGCAATGCATGCACAGTTAGTGCAGGAATGCCTTGGATCTCAGCGAACTGAGCTTTGGTTCACATAGCTCCAGAAATGATTCTGGAACTCAAAGCTTTTAACAGGTACAAATGCAAGCCACATGGGTGTGGGTGTGGGTGTGTGATGACACAAGAGTCAACACAGTGTATACAAGCACAGTGCAAATTGCATTCAGCCCATAAGAGGGCAACCCCCCCCTCCCACAAAACACACACACTTATACTACTTAGTTGTTAAAAACTTGAGATCTTGCTCAGGATGCACAACTTTTTTGCTCAGTGCACCAGCTACCTGTGTTAATGTGAAAGTTTCAAGCCACTGTTACTTTAAAATTTTGAACTTTGCTGAAACTGAGATTGCAGCCCCACTTATTTGGCAAAGCTGATGGGGTGGGTTGATTTTGCCAGCATAGCCTACACTGGTGCGACAGGCTAGTTCCTTGGCCACTGGCCACGTCACCTGCTATGGGTTGGGGCCTGTGCATGAAGGCCAGGTTATCTGTTCTTCTCACAATCTGCCTCCGTGCGGATGCACCAGTGGTCCAGTGAGTCATCTTTCAGTATATACATCAAATGCTGCAAGGCAAGTTAAGAGGGCAGGAGTTTCCATTCTCAGAGCTGAAACTTCCACCCTGACCCTAAGATGCTCTTCCCACACTCCCTGGGTGGCAGTGGGGTCCCCGGTCACATTGATACAATGATCAGTGGAGAGATACCATCCTGGGAATGGAGGAAGGGCATCTCCGGCAGAATTTTCTCTAAAATTCTGCCAGAATTTTCTAGTATCCTAAAGCAGATGAGGACTTTCAGGAAAAGACGTACCCGATACACAGACCTAAAATTATTATTTATTTATTATTTGTTTTTCTATTCCACCCAATACCCGAAGGTCTCAGGGCAGGTAACAACATTTAAAATCCAATACATTAAAACAGAAAACAATCTGTATTATTATAGTAGTATTCTAGTTCTTAGAAATGATGATGGCCTTTTCTAACATTAGCCCTGGATGTGACTGTTGCTTTACTACAGTTTAGGGATGTGCAGGGATATTCATAACATTCAAAATTTGTATGAATTCAGCCAAATTTGGCCGTTCGAATCGAATGTTGGCATATTCAAAGACTGACATTCGAATTCAAATCAAATGTTTTGATACACTTGTATGGGATTCGTATGGGATTCGTATGTATTTGTATAGGACTGAACATTCGTGTCGAATTTGAATCCCACTATATTCAAAGGGGATATATGCCAACAACGATGAATTTTCTTGCATTTCATTCAATATGAATCGAATACAAAAAACCACATTGTGCACATCCCTACTACAGTTCAAAAACTGCCATCCCCATCCCCTGAAACCTGTTCCCTTGCCGTTTCATTCCATTCCTAAGAAGCAATGTCCGTGAAATATCTTTTCACGCTGTAGAAATAATGTGAATAGAACATGCTTTTGAGAGATCACTATCTGCCATATGAGACCCCAGCAGAAAACACCTGTTTGACACAATGGCTGTGGCCCCATGCACATTTTGTATGGTACTGAACGTGGGATCGGCAAGGGATGTCCCCATGCATTTTGGACTTGGTCCACAGAAAGCGGACCAAATCCCCCCAAACCGTGCCAGACCAGGACCAAATTTGGTACTTGAAATTTGGTACAGTTTGGGGGTCCAGTGCACATTGGTTAGCGAGCCAATCCCATGCATGGGGATGGTGCCGGACCTCACCATCTCAGCAGAAAGGAAAGAAGTTTGAGTTTTAGAGCCAAGCCCCTGTCCTGTCAGCTGAGATCGTGAACAGGGGTTGCAGAGGCTTGAGATTTCTCACTTTTCTAGGGGGGTAAAAAGGTTGCCTCCCTGAAAAAGAGAGAAAATTCAAGCCTCTGCACCTCCTTACTCCCTTGTTTTTGAGGCACAGAAGTGGCTTGCTTGAGAAAAGGAGCAAAATCACAATCTTGGTGTGGTTTGCTTGGGGACGGTTGAATCTGCCCCCAGCCCACCCCTAGCCCGTGTTAGTGCACATGGCATGGGGACGCCCGAGATTTGGTCTTGGTCTTGCCCCCAGTCCCATGTGAGACCAATCAGCACCCAAGCAGCGCCAAATGGCTTGCATGGGGATGCAGCCAATAACTGTCAAGGGTCCTCCTTTGCAACATCTCTTTAGATTCCTCAATCAATTCCAGACTCACATTGTTGTGTTCCATTTCTCCTCTAACCCTGATATCTTAAGCCCTAATTCTCTTCCTCTGGCTACTTTTCTAAATTTCTTCCCTTTTTTTTAATGTATACTCCACCACATCTTACCTATCTAGGCTGTACATCCCACAATAATTTTCATTTTAGCAGAAACCTCAGAGGGTCTTTAAAATTTTTTGCATGTGAAGGTAGCCTGTCTTGGTGGCTTTCAGCTGAAGATAGCAGAAAAATGAAAGAAAGGGGAATGGACGAAGTGTCACTCCTTGTTTGTTCTCTTCTTCCTGCTTCTTGGATATTGGGATGGTGGGAAAATGAACAAGTAACACCAGCTTGCTAAGACATGGTGTTGGAATAGAACTCATTTTTTTTTCTAATAGCCAGTTAAAATGGTTGAATGCTGGAGGATTGGAGTCATTAACAGAGTGGTTGAGGAACAAGATGATAGTGTGATTGGTAAACCCTGAGATATAAAAAAGTAGAAGAAGTTTAAATATAAAGAGGGCAAAATCTTCACACTGAGCCACTGAGAACCCAGTATGTTCAGTAGCTCTGAGAATCAACAGAAAGTTAAGATGGGCCAAAGAAAAACAAAGGTCCAAATGAGTTAGACAGGAGGAGAACAGCTAGGCCTGCTCGAACTCTTGAAAGTATCCCAAAAAAGGGCATGATATGCCAAGCTGACTCAAAAGAATCCAGGGAAGGATATTACTGTAGTCAGGGGCTACAATACAAAATCATGTTGCAAAACCCATTTGTTTTAATAGATTGTCTAACAATGACAAGGCTCAAGCTGTCGTACTTGGGGTGCAGCATGAGAAGATCAAACTCCCTAGAAGTAGGGATGAGCACGTTCAAATTTGCATTTAAAAAATTGAATGAATGTTCAAATACACAAATTTTCACATCAAATAAAAAATATGGACATTCAAACGTCTATCCTTTCGAATGAACTGAACAAGACTCTTGGTGTTCAGGTACAAAAAAATCAATTGAACTTTTGCACTGTTGCAGTATATTACTGATGAAAATAGGCTTTTTCAATGAAAAAATCCCACAAAAATGTTCATTTGCGAATTCAAACATTTGAATGAACGATTTGACAAAGAAATTTTTGGATGTCCATTTTGATTGTGAAATGAATGTGAATTTTTCATTCATGCACCAGCCTTACCTGGAAAACATGGTGATGCTTGGGAAAGTAGAAGGGAGAAGAAGTGGATAGCTAGCTAGAAGGTAGATAGACTCTTATTACAAAAGCAGTGAAAACCTTGCTGGCAGACCTAAGAGTCTGCTAGTATTCTGCAATATTCTAGAATTTTATTTTTAAAAAATGAAATAGAAGATTTAACCTTTTAGCTGCATGAAATTTTTGCTTATCCTATGCATCTGCCTATGTAAGTAAGGCCTATGTCAATGTGGAGGGAAAACCACCACAATTACACAAATATTTGAGGGGCTCCTTCCACCTGTTTCCCCCTGTTATTTTTTTATAGGATTTAAATAATAGAGGGTTGAACTAAGATTGTCAGCAGGAAACTGTGGACCTGGCCCAAATGACAACATCTGGATAGAGTTTCCTAGGAAACAGCTGGTGCATTTAACCAGATTTTCATGTATATCTTTCCTGGACGCAGCGTTCAGCAAGGAAACAGAAAATGGCCTCCCCCTCCCCCCCACAACAAAAAAGGAGAAACAGAAAACACAAAGAGGTGATCCAGCTGCAAAATGCTGAATTTGCTTGACCATCCCAGCAAAAAAGCTCTTAGGATATTATCACAAAGGACAGTAAAGAAAACAAAACATTTCGGGTCTCTGAATATATGTGGAGATTTTCCATTGAGATCTCTCTCCTCCTATGTATTTGTATAGTACATTAATTAATGTAAAATATATATAGTTTAACAAAGGTCATTTATATAGGTCACCAGTCAGCAAACTGAAAAACCAGTTACTGGAATGGATGAAAATCCAGTTGAAATTATGGATGAAATTCCCATCCACTGTCATTTAATCCATTATTTACAATTCTTTCTAAGTGCCATGGGTAGCAATTTCTTTAACAACTCCAGTATGAATTAGTAAGTGGGAAAGAGCTGACTCACCTTCTCTCCGGGGTGCCCCTTTAGTCCCTGGGCCATCATTTACATCAGTCGAAGCCACATGCAAAAGGGTGAAGGGAGAGAGAAAGAGAGACACAAACAAAGGAGTCAGAGTTAAGGCACACTAGGCCCCCACACTACACAAATGCACACAGAGGCACAAACACCCTGCACAACAAACAATGAATCATGCTTTGTTTAATGCTCACGTATAAGCACAGAGAACGGTAACAATACATCTGACTCCCTTCCATTTAACTATATTTTAAGGTCCAGTTTAGGATCTGAGGACAGGAAATTCATCAAATGCAGGAAAAAGAAACCATTCCTGAAATACACCACATCAGATTATAGGCTGGGGAATGCATGGATGAATGCATATACTTTAAACACTTATATATGCCCAGAAGAGAAGGTGGGGTGAATGGATATTCAGACATGCAGTCCCCCACTGAAGCAGTTCGCTCTGTTATAGAATTGGCTGAGTCCAGGGATTGTTTAATTTTGGGATTAAACTTTTGTCCAGAGATCCTAGTGAAACTGAAAGAGGTGGTAGCTGCAGCTAAAGCCTGGGCTCAATTTGCACTAGAATCTCTAAAGGCATTTATTAGCAATAAGCATACATGGTTAGCTAGGCGAGCCTAGGTTTTAGCTCACGGATCAGCGATGCAAAAGCAGTGAGAGAACTGGAAAAGCATATTGTGATCAGGAAAAACAGCGCTGCTTGGAATAGAAATTCTTCAACCCAATGCCATGACAATCAACATAAAACCATACTTTTGAGATAAGGGCTGTGGACACATCACTTCAGTTATTCTTCAGTCCAGCCTCGGAACATACTACTCACACCTTTTTAGTCCAACCTGTTTTATTTGTGGACTTTCTTCCCTTCAATCGTACTTTCTTGAGTCTGGATTTTTACAGGTCTGACTCTGTTATAGAGTGTTAGGCTATATCCCCAAGCAAAAAAAAGCCCGTTAAAAAGCTTCTTTTGCCACGGAGTGTCTCCATGCACGGCTTTTCTCCAAGCTTCCACTGGCACAAAAGGAGGAAAGTGTGCAGAAAAAAGTGCCCTTTAAACAAGACTACCAGTGCACTTTTTGGAAGCCGCGGGTATTCCGAGCAACATTGTGCATGGAGACGCTTCATGGCAAAATGGGTGGGGATTGGCGGCCAAGATCTCCTAAAAAAGCACCCTGGCTCTGCTGCCTCTGCCACCTGCACACACAGCCTTAAACATTCACACATCTCACAGAACTGCAGCAGCTTTCCTTTCTTTTCCCTTTCTAAAGGTCAGAACTTTTAAAGAGCCAGAATTGCACAGAATTGCAACATTGTTATCAGGTGTGAAGTGGGTGGATTGCTACAGTGTAACGGCTGCTGTACGGGGTGGATTTTTACAGTAAAATCACTATCTTTGGAAGCAAGCTCTGGATCCCCAAGTGATAAATATTTCTGGTGGGCTTTGCAGGCAGGGGGGACGAACAGAGAACTTGTAAATATGGGTATTTTTCTTTTGGACTTGTCGGGGGTTGCCTCCCTGGTTGTAGCCGTGCAGATCGCAGTCCCTCCCCATTCCCGCCGGCAACCTATCAAGCAGAGAGGGGGCGGGGAGAAAAAGATGCAGGCAAACAAAACACACTTCCTTGGGGACGGTAGGTGCATTTAAAATACGTGTTTTACCAAACCTCATGGGGACACTTATTCCAGAATTGAATGGCACTTTTAAAGTCCGTTGGAATAGAGGGACAATAGAGAGGCAAATAAGTTGCTTTGGGACACGGTCATAATCTGTTTTTATCATTTGGGTGTAATCTGGGAAGAGGACTAAAGGGGGCTGATACTGCATGAATTTGCCTTCCCTTTTGCCCCGTGTGTGATTACACATTGTTGAGTTACAGAACTTTTACCCTATCAGAACACGTGTGTGTGTGTGTGTGTGTGTGTGTGTTGTGATGGTGAAGTGGAGTGGAGATCTAAAAAAGTCTCAAAGGCATCTCAAGATGAAAACAGAAAGGTATGAGCAAAGCAACCCAAACTGAGGATGAACTGAGGAAGGATTACCCGATATTGGGTGTGTAGTTTGTGAGTTTTGAATCCAGTTTCTTAATAAAACAGATTATTTCAATAAGGTGTGACCACAGCCATGGACATATCTCAAATTTCTAATGTTACAATACAACCCTCCTACACACACATTTCTCCAACTCAGTTTCCTTATCATCAGTCAAGGCAGTTTAATGTGACTAGATACCAGGTCTGACAAGTATTCAATAATAACACTGGACACTTTTCTTTCATATCCAGAGGCTTTTTCGCATGAGGGATTTTCAAACATTTGGAGAATGTTTTGGGACGGAGCATTCGCTCCTCTAGGCTGGCGGGTCTGTTCCGAGCCACCCTGTCTAGTCCCAACAAGTCTACCTGCATTCAGGTTTCAGAGCACAAAATTGTGCTGTGTGCATGTGCGCAGTGTGGCCTCTGATATACATTTATATATTTGTGATGGAGTTTACAACACAAACTGTGGATTAGAGAAAGCAGGGCCTTTCTGCACGTGTCGCTGAAAACGGATCTAAAAGATCCATTTTCCGGCGCAACGGTTTTAAAAAAGAATCTGACCCAGATAGGGTCAGATTCTCGGAGGCCCCATGCGTACACACCCGCGCGGGGTGGCAGTGGCAGGGCCGGATAGGGAAATGGTTTGGGGTGGGTGCGGTGCGGACGCACCATCACCCATCCCAAACCGGCCCTGCCGGCGCATGCCCAGCTGTCAAAGACGGAGAGTGCATGCTCTCCATTTGACAGCTGGGCCGCCCACCAGCCTGCACCATTGGCTCCTTCAGGAGCTCCCATGGCGTGGCTGGCTGCCACCTTCCCTGGCCTTTCCCGGGCAAGAGAAGCGGCCATGGCCCCTTCTCTTTGCCAGGGAAGCCAAAGCAGAAAACCCCCCCCCCCCGCCCCGGCCCAGGGTTTCCCGGGCCCAATTGGGGCCTTCTCTGGCCTTCCACTTGCAAGAGAAAGGGCCATGCCCCCTTTTCTTGCCAGGGGAAAGCCAAGGAAGGCGGAAGCCGGCTGTGCCATGGCCAGCTGTCAAACAGGGAGCATGCGCTCTCCCTGTTTGACAACTGGGCATGCACCGGCAACCCGGCTTTCCCCCCACCGTTTTGGAAGAGAAAAGCCAGATGTAAGACCTGATTTTTTCAGGTCTTACATCTGGGTAGGATTCCGCAGCAAAACCGGTTTAAGCAACCGGTTTTGCGTGGCGACGTGTGGACGTGGTGTCCTCAAAGGGACCCTAATTGGGTTCCCTATGTGGAAGCCACATCCTAATCCTTCCCGCATCTGGCTCTAATTCCGTTTTTAGAGCCTGTGCGGAAAGGCCCGAAGTTTCTGGGCTCAAACCTTTCTGCAGACTTTCCCTTTGTCAGAAAGTCCTCCTAAACAGGAATGGCAGATACGTATTTCAGAATGAAGGACTGGGTAGTGCATTTATGACCACTGGTATGCTCTGTGCATACCAACCTCCTGCATAATACCTTGCAATGTCTATAAGCTTTTGTCAAAGGAGAAACCCTCTTTGGAGGAAACTTGAATCCTAGCCTATCCAGAGTGAATGTTTGTTTTCCTTTTCCTTGATTTTAATTACATTTTTATATAAGTATTATGATTTTAATGGTTTTCATTCTCCATGTTTTGTAAACCACTTCTATATTTTAATGCAAAGTGATATATAAGTATTTTAAATAATAACCGTAGTAGTAGCAATAATAATAAGATTCTCAACTTATTGTACTGAGTGTTACACCATCATTAAAAACAGCTACAATAATAATTTAAAAATACCTTATAAAAAGATGTTTGTTTACTATAATTCAGTAGTATTTTCATAATTTAAACAAAATATTAAACTGAATTCTTTGGTATTTTCAACATGCTTGATTGGTGCCTAGCATGGATGAGTGCAGGAAGTTTTCATATTCTCCAAGGAGAAAGACAAAGCCGCCTTAATGGAAAGTGTATTCTGTTACTAGTTTGTTATTTTATTTACACCTTTTTTCCAACTTCCAGTTGAAATTGAATAAAACCTCTTTATAATAGAGGTTGAATGTACACTGCTGCCAAACCTTGATCATTTAATTGAAATGCTGAGGTGGAATTTTATTTCAGGTTTGACATATACTTGCCATATCATGACATAGGTTACCTCATAACATGCGGTAAATCCTGCAATTGTCACAGTGCTGTATCAAGAATACCAACATATCTTGGCATTCCCAATATAGTGCTGCTATATGGGGCTGAAAACCTTTAATATTACCACTATTTATTTATTTATTTATTTATTTATTTATTTATTTATGACTTATATTTCTATCCCGCCCTATACTCAAAGGTCTCAGGGCAGGTAACATTTAAAATCCAATACATTAAAACAGTAAACAATCTATATTAAAACAACAGTATCTGCAAAATAGTATCTATGGGAAGCCAGCCATGATGTCTAGTTTCTCGTAATAGTGATGCTTACCTTCTGTGTCTGTTGGCAGCTTTTGCAATCAGAGTGATTGGGACTTCTGGGAGCCAGCTGAGTGTACCAAAAATAGCCAAAGGAAATGGCTTCCAGAAGTTCCAGTTGTTTCAACTGCAGAAGCTGCTGACAGACATGAAAGGTAAGGCCAAGGCTGCACCTCCTGTTTGTCAAAGAGCAGCAAGAGACAAGCATCGGGTCAACGTTAGATCCCATGCTGCCTCTTGCTGTCAGGAGGCAGCCATACTGTAGAAAAGTTGGATTCAAATGATAGGGCAGCTAAAAGAAAACATCCATATAGCCAGAGTAAGTGTGCAACTGAAGTGTAACAATCACTGTTATTTCCAACTATAGAGGCCAAGGAGGAAACTGCTACTTTTAAAAACCACCCCTTTCTTCCTTGGCACTTTAAAACATGACAGCAAGCCATTTTTATTTTACTTTTCTTTTACTGTATGCTTAGAGTTAGGGCCTGTTCACATTCACTCATCATGCTGCAGAACTACCTCCATCTCAGGGTGTCCCAAAGCATCCCTGATCCTCTGAAGCTTTGGAGAAATTTTTACTTTTCTACAGCTTTACCAGGAGTTGCTGGGGAGCTACAAGACATAGCATTCACAGGTTCTTCCAGTGCAAATGTTACGTAGGGGTGGGGTAGGGTTGAGTGGCATGGCTACGGCTGTGCAAATGCATACCACATTAGGATCATCATGGCAATGGCCAGGTGCATGGAGAGTGTTGCTGTGGTTAGGTGCACTGTGGATGTTGCTGTGGCCAGGTGCACAGCAGATGTTCCTGTGGCCAGGTTCATGGTGGGTGTTGCCATGGCCAGGTGGATGGCGGATGTTGTTGCAGCCAGGTGCACGGTAGATGTTGCCATGGCCAGGTGCAGATGTTGCCATGGGAATTCAGATGGTCCAGGATGGACCATCCTCACTGTGAACTCTGGTAGTAAAACTGGGGATTGCACTAGCGCTCACAGTGCAAATGTGACCCTGTCCCATATTCTAACTGTGGTGGCATGGAATAGTTACACCATGCCATGTAATTAAGTGTGAAGAGGGCTCAGTTTGTTGCACCTCTTCTGTGCAGTTTATTGCACCTTTGAGGGAGGGGAATCAATAATTTTTCTCCTTATCATGGAGGAAGTCAATTTATATCTATATCTGAGTTAGCAATTTGGGACATGTCTAAAAAATGTTCTTCTTATACATGCTGTCTTTTACAATATTTCCAAGTACATACAGAATAAATTCACTGATAAGCAGCCTGGAAGCCTTTTAAATAAATACAATATTTATTTATTTATTTATTTATTTATTTATTTATTTATTTATTTATTTATTTATTTATTTATTTATTTACCATAAAGATCTCTCTTCCATCAATATCTTAAAAACACTCTGTCTTTGATCTCTAAAAATTACTTTTCCTAAATATTCCTTTATTTCTTAGTGTGTCTTATATGCTGCAAAATATGGGGAAACTGAGTAGTCTGGGGAGGGGGGGGAAGCAGGGTTGCAAAAAAAAAGAATTAATACTTGAAATAAAGCTGTATTCAGAGACACAGCAAAATGGATAGTGCTATTGTATTGCATTATAATTGTGGTTCATAGAGAAAAGTACAGAGGTGCCTCAGAGATCGTTGCCCCTTTCCACACTTACTAGCATACCAATACATTTCTTCCACACTCTGAAATGGAACTGAGAAACCCCAACCCTGCAAGATCGGCCACATTGGACAGAGCGTGTATTGAACTAGGTTGTCCAAAATGGTCACTTAGTCCTAGGGATGTGCATGAATGGGTTATTTTGGCATTTAATTCATAACAAATGTTAGAAAATTCGTATTCGTTTGAATAGATCCCCTTCTAATGTGGTAGGATTCTATTCGATATGAACCTATTCATACGAATTCCTACGAATGAGTGTTTTTCCACTGTCACTAAAAGTACCCATTAAGTACCAATTAATGGGTATGTAATGGCATTTTTTGTACCCATTAATGGGTACTTAATGGGTACTTCTAGTGACAGTGGAAAAACACCCATGATATGAACAAATATGTATCCGATATGTATCTAGTAACATATCCACTCTGAAAGCATCAAATCCGACCTGAATCCACTTTAACTCTGCTCTCAATCCATGTGGAATGCACTCTGGATCCATTGCAGACGTGACTGGCACAGCTGCTTTCCAACCTCCCCAGTTTCATGAATTTCCAAACTACTCATACAAATGTTCCCAAACATCTGTATTTGTACGAATGTTGTAACATTCAGTTCATGTACAAATGTCCAAATTTGCCCAAATTTGTACAAATAAGAAATGTTACAAATATCCGTGCACATCTCTGCTTAGTCTAGTGACTGCTGTACAACAAGTAAACTTCAAACTCAAATATGGAACCATTTTCCTTGCATTTTATTTCTGTGTAAACTTTTCCAGAAGTGTACCTCACAGACATCCCATTCATCGTGGGAGTTGATCCACAAGTGTATAGATCCCTTTTCTTGTAGAGGTTTCTTTCCTTCAGAAAAGTAGTCATACTTCTGCCTCCCACCCCTGAACTTCAGCAATAGAAAAGAAACCCAGAGAAGGGTTAGATGATGATTTTGAAGAGAATTTTAGATATGGCAGAAAAGACTAAAGAGCAGGCAGCATAGGCTTCTTTGGGAGGTGATGTGGCAAAAGAATGTATATAGTTTAAAATTCCAACATATTCCCACTTCTATTCTGCTGCTAATTTTTCCAATGCAAAAAAAAAAAGTTTGCCCTTAATTCAAACATGTTTGAAACAACTATCAGCCTGTTCCCATTACAAACTTAAAACAGTTTGGAAATGGTTTCGATCCTCAAAGTTCCCACGTCAGGTTGGCTTAACACGCTTTCCGCATGTTAAATCGCCCCAAAGTGTTGTAAATAAAACACTCATTTCAGCAGGTCTCATTCCGGTTCTTGCATTTGAAACGGTTTACATTTCTTACTGTGGGAACAGTACCGTTTCAGTGGGATGAGAATGCGTGTTTAGGGTTTCCCTCCCCCAATAGCACTCTAGGAACTCCCCGCCCTTGTCACGTCAAAAATTTTGCGGCAGGAGGAACCCCAATCAGAGAGAGGGGGTGGGCACCATGACTGGCATTGGGCGGGGAGAAAAAGATACGCTTTCCCAAATGAAGTTTTCAAGCGCTTTCAGAATTGGGATCGAACGCGATTAAAGTTGAAAGTAATGGGATCAGGCAAATTCGTGTTTGCATCCGGTTCTTTTATTTCGGTTTAGGAAAACCGTTTTAAGCTTGTAATGGGAACGGGGCCTATCTGTCACTTTTATATCTACACTTCTTTCCCAAGTTTGAAGAGATCTAAGAAACTGATACATTAGCGTCCCTCCCATAATTACTACCTTTTTTCCTTGCCCCAATTTAAAACCTGATGGTATGGGCAATTGTCACAGTTGTCAGTTTATTTCTGGCAGCTATATCCATTTTAAACACAATGAGAATTCTTGCTCTCTTTGCGGGGAAAACATTTAATAATGAGATTTCCTCTCTTTCATTGAGTAAATTGTAATGTATATATACATATGCTTTTTGCTTCTGTTTTTCCACAGCCAATCTATGTCATAGCATAGAATTAGAGTATTTATTCACCTGAGATAATCCAGATATCACCCCCCAAAAGGGCCTTAGGTAGCAGAGGCTTTGGAAGAAGATGTGTCAAGTGACTAAAAAGGTTAAGACTCACCGATAGTCCACGGATTCCCATGGCACCTTTATCTCCCTAACAATTAACACAAATCAGAAGGCAGTTGGCAACTCACCATATGGGATCCTGTAAAGTGATACAAATGAACTTCCATTTGACAGCTAACTTGGCTGTGCTGATGAATCCAGACGTTATGTCATCAGAATTGTGCAAGGATTTTTATGTGTTACAAAGTCTGTGTGCTCTTGAATTTTGCAATTAAAAATGCTAGGGAAAGTCTCTTTAAGGCTTCGGTAGAGGGAATGCACATGTGCATTTCAAACAATGCATTTGCACCATTTCCTTACAGATTCAGGTTTTAACATCTGTGACACCATCTTTTTACTAGCAAACCATTTCCTTGTTCACACGCTCGGCAGGTGTTTCTTATACTGACCTATATTTTATAGTATATCGTGTCTAATATGATAGTTTATACAGAACAGTTTTTGGGCAAACTATCATGTTTCCTCACTTTATATCACATATGGTATAACACAAGAAAGCTCTCTAATTCAAGTGCAGTAGTTTCCTTTCATAGCAGGAAGCTTATTTAGCGACCTATAGCCGTTCAGACTTTTTCCATCTTATTTTCACAAAGGCATCAGAGAACCAAGGTTTTTAAATAGGACAGCTGCCCTGCTTCACCTGCTCAACAGAAGCTCAACAGTGCCAATCCAGAAGCTACTACTAGAGACACCACCAATGATTTTAATTAGGAGTACAGAGTCTAGATCGTGAGAAGTAATTATTCCTCTTCACTCTACCTTGGTCAGACATCATCTAGAATACTGTGTCCAGTTCTGGGCACCCCAATTTAAAAAAAGACACTGAGAAACTAGAGCAAGTCCAAAGGAGGGCTACCAAAATGGTTAGTGGTCTGGAAAGCATGTCTTATGAGGAATGGTTGAAGGATCCAGGAATGTTTAGCCTACAGAAGAGAAGACTGAGATATGATCATGGTCTTCAAGTATCTGAAGGACTGTCACAATGCAGAGGGATTGCCCCTATTCTCACTTGCACAAGATGGGAGGACTAGAAAGAACAGTATGAAACTTCAAGGGAGTCAGTACGGATTAGATATTAGGAAAAACGTCCTGACAGTGAGGGCGATCAGTCAATGGAATAGGTTGCCGCGGGAGGTACTGGGTTCTCCTTCACTGCAGGTCTTCAAACAGAGACTGGACCTGCATCTGTCCAGGGGGGTTTAGGAAATCCTGCACTGAGCAGGGGGTTGGACTTGATGAGCCTAGAGGTCCCTTCCAACTCTATGATTCTATGATTAATTGCACTTAGTTGTATTTCAGATTGCTTTTCAGTTTTGTAAGCTGCCCAGCTTGGTATCAAGTGGCCTGAGCCACATTTGTCAAAGAACTGTTTGCTACAGAGAAGCGTGTTTTATGGAAATCCACAGAGGGGCAAAAAGAGTCTTTGATGGTATAAGCAGTGCCCACAAATTTATCGGTTATGTAATCACAGAGATTATTACTTTGGGGCCAAACTAACAGCTTAGCTCAGGAGCAAATTAACTGGTCCTGATGAGGACTTCATCCACTTGGCCTCCCACCTTCCAGGGTAAGTGACAGGAACTGTTGTAGGGGTGACCAAGCCTCAGCCACATGGCAGAGGGCATTAATGTGGAGTGATCAGCTTCCACAGCAGTAAGTCTCAGAGGGGAAGAGAGTTACTCAAAGCCAAGACACAATGGGTATCAATTACATTGCGCTGAAATAGAATCTAACATTAGGTCCAAACAAACTGGTGGCTGCATCTAGGTGACCCTAAAAAAACAGCAGGATCTGGTGTGAGAGGTTGGAAGCCATCATGGGAACAAACAGAACAACTGCCACATGTCCCACCATGGCTCACAGCAGTAAGCATCCTGCTCACTGTAATGAACTGGGAATGGCACCAGAATTTGGCCAATGTCAACACAGAGTCAATGATTCCATGGGGGTTATAGTCTCTATGTCACTTCTCAGTCGCACACCCATATGGGGAAGAAGGTGAAACCACCTGATGGAAGCAATCTTAATATCAGAGGTTGCAGTAGCTTGGGAGCCAGTAGGGGACAGGAATTTCTGGATCCCTAGACCCCTATATGCTTGGGTGTATGGATACCCAGTCCCCTGGGCACGCAATGGGCCACCTTAAATACTTGTGTGTGTGGACTGTTCCAATGTCTTTGTACTCATTTGTCTTTTTTTGCACAGCTATTTTGTGCTGTACTAGCCATTAGCACAGACTCATTCCTGATCCCAAAAGTTCCTGGGGGGCTTTTTGGTAGTGTGCCACTTTGGGTGGTGTTTCTGATGTAAAGCTACCCGCCTTTGTATCCAGCTACTTCTGTGGTCTAGGATATTGCCCCTTGCCCAGAAGTAGACCTCATTATTGAAGACCACTGGTAAATGGGCCAGGGTGCCGTTTGAGACATCCTAGCCTGGTCTATGCTATGCCCTGTGTGGACAGAACATGCAAGGAGGAAGCAGGGCCTCTGTTATCCCTCTTCAGTTTGTGGAAGGGAGGCCCTTATACTGTTTCCTGGTCTTAGCGGAAAGGGCTATTATTACAGAAGAAGAGATTCGCTGTGTTTCCCACTGGATTGTTGTTGAGAATATGGCCTACATCTTTGTGCGTATCTGTACCCCCAAAGCATTAGGAATATCATTTTAATAAAAGCTAAACGGTATATGGAGGGTTTGTACTCATAGGTGTGAATATGTAATATTCCTGTAGGAAGCAAATTTCCCAAAGCCTTCTAGCAATCAATTATATGAATGTGTGCAAATTTAAAATATTATCCAGTAATCTGAATCTAGTAATCTCCTCGATTTTCCCAGTATGGTAATCTTGACTCTGTAGTAAGACCATGCCACAAAAACTAGATTTTTTGGGGGGTCAGAGCAATCCAATTACATACCAAAAGCAGTATTATTTTTGTCTTGCTACAATTATACTAGTAAAACACCTTTGCTTTATTTCATTTTGATAGGTTTGCCATTCTTACAAACCATTTTTACTGATTTTATTCTATTACAAATTGTATTTTGGAAAAGGAATTATACAGAACAATGGTTTTAGAAGCTCATGGCTTCTTGGATTTCAGCAAGTGTATCTTTGCAATCAATTACCGGAAAAAGTTAAAGAATGCTCCCTTGACTTCCCAACTTAATTTTGCATTCTTTGGTGTTAAGAAATCATATCACACACACAACCCTCCCTATGGAGTTAAAAATAAAAAAAGAGAGAGGCTTAAAAGAGCAAAGCATGTATAATATAATGCCAAGAAACACATTCACTGGTGACACCTATGGCCCTTGCATGCACTGGCACAATTTTCATAGCTTAACGTGTCGACATTGCTTTTCTGGATGTTGGCCTACTATTCTTCTATACTATTTAATGCCAAAGCAGGAAAACACTACTAATACCATGAAAAAGGAGAGGTTGTATTTTGATTTCCTCCCCTAAAATGTCATAACCCCCTTTAGCATTTATAAGTCACACTTGAGGGATATTTTATCCAAAGGTGGTCCCATGTTGGATCTGAACTTAATCTCTTTTCAGCTTCGTCTGATCCGTGTCTGATCTTCTAAACAGGAAATTTCCAAAGAGGCTTTCTAAAGCAGAAAGCATTTTGCTACTGGTTCTTAAGAGATTAATCTTAAATCTCTCCAGTTGTTGAGGTTGAGCTAGTTTGAATTTTCTGGCCGTGGTGTAGGTAGCTGTTAGAGGAGATGGACTAGCATTAGGGATATGCAAAATTAAAGCTGTGTTTGCAAATTGAATTGGGTGATGTGCACAAATCTTCATAACATTCAAAATCCATATGAATTTGTCGGAATTCAGACATTCATCAAATGTTGACACATTTGAAGAATGACATTCAAATTCAAATCACATGCTTCAGAATGTTTGTGAACCTGGGGAGATGGGAAAGCAGCTCTTCCAGTCGCATCTGCAATGGATCCAGAGTGGATTTGAAGTGGATTGAGAGCAGATTCAAAGGGGATTCAGGGCTGATTTGGTGCGTTCAGAACAGATATGTAGGGGGTACATGTCAGATACAGTATGTATGGGATTCATATGGGATTCAAAGGGAAAACATAGGGGATACATACGCAATTTGTATTGAACATATGTATTGAATTTGTATCCAACATTAGTATTGAATTCAAATTCTACCACATTTGAAGGGGATCTATTTGAATGAATACATTTTTTTCTGCATGCGATTTGATATGAATTGAACCCCCCCAAAGACATTTGTGCATATCCCTAATTCGCAGACACGTTGCATCAAAACAAAAAAAAATCCGCTTTTTTGCATATCCAAAAATTCAATAAAAATGAATCGCTCTCCTGCTTGCAGAAATGAATAATTCAATTGAAAATTCATGTTTCTCATGAAAAGGGCTTTTTCAATGGTTTTTGTAAAAAAGTTCAAAAATGAATGGAAAGAAAGTTTTTTTTTTCAATTTAACAATTCAACAACTAAACGAATTACTGGATTTTTGCTTTGGCAGTGAAACAATTTTTTTTTCATGTACATCCCTACATACAATTAATGGGAATTAAAGAACTGGGTGATGGTTTCACACATGTCAAGAAGAAACAGATAAATTGCTCATCCTTTCCCCATGGCTATTCAATATATTTTACAAAGAAAAGCAGCTTTTTTAAATATGCAAATTTTCCCTTGATTCAGGTATTTATATCTTATTGCAAAAGAGTGAGTAAAGAAGAATAAACTGCCTGCAAAAGAAAGATGCTTTCAGACACAGTTTACAAACCATGATTTTTCCAGGACAATACAGTGGTACCTCGACATACAAGTGCCCTGACATACAAGTGTTTTGAGATACAAGCCGCCGAGCGAGTGATATTTTGCTTTGAGATGAGAGCAAGATTTGAGATAAGAGTATGTA
Organism: Aspidoscelis tigris stejnegeri; assembly: GCA_023333525.1. NCBI lineage: Eukaryota > Metazoa > Chordata > Lepidosauria > Squamata > Teiidae > Aspidoscelis > Aspidoscelis tigris. The sequence goes on from JALMGA010000002.1 coordinate 101,858,631, forward strand.
AATATAGTACAGTACATAACAAAAACAACTGAGGTGGTGTTTTGGGAGCTGGAATGGATTAATGGGAAAATTGCTTTGAGATACGAGCAATTTGACATAAGAGCAAGGTTACGGAACGAATTAAACTCGTATGTCAAGGTACCACTGTATTGGGATTGCCACACATATATGTGGCAAGCTCATTTTATTCCTGGGATAGGACACCAAAAATTCACCATATTGGCATGCCTGGAAATCCAGCTCTGATGCCAGGTTTTCTGTCATACTCAATTGCCTACTTGATTGTCACTTGCTTGTGGGAACCACTATTTTTGCAAATTTCGGATGTAGGAATCCCATAAATAAAACAAAGGAAAGTGGGTGAGTTCATCCTACATATGGGCACTTTTGCAAGAGCAGCAATTCCGTAAAGAAACAAAAGATGAGGTAAGAGCTTGGAATTTCCCCAGGATTGCGTCCTCCAAGAGGGATTGCAATATCTGAACTGTTATGCATTCTCCACCCTCTTCCATGTGACTGATGATCATAGGGGCTGAAGTAAAAGCATAGGTGTCTGTTAAATATCTCTGATGACAATGGTGTTCATGGACAGATGTGTCCATAGGTCACAGATGTCTGAGCAAGATCTGCACAGCCTGCATTATTTCATGACATGCAGAGCTAATCTTGAGTTGGTTTGAATGACACAGGTAAAATCAGTTGAGCAACCAAGAACTCAGTCTCCAAGGTTGCCAGCTGAGGGTTTTTCACCTGAGTGCCCGATGTGGGGCACCTTTAGAGCTACCTTCTGGAGGCCAGTCATATAGTACTGGGCTCCTTGCACCTGTTGGGGCTAGTCTACCGCTTATGAGTGCTGGTCCCATCTACTGCTGGAGGAAACTTTGGAGATTGCTTGCAAGCATTCTCCTGTTGAAATGGACTATAGCACATTTGTGCAGGCATGGCTTTTTACTGTGAGACTGTGCTTACTAGTAGACCAGTTTGCAGATTCCAGTTCCTTGGGTATGAGCCAGCAGCCATGTGCAAACGCAGCTTTGATGTCCCATGCATTATGGGAAGAAATGGGTGCAGTTTTGTTGGTAACAGGCAGTATCACTGCCTTTTGATTGGATCTGCCCCAAGACAATTCCTTTTGATGAAATCCAATACTATATGTACTATACTTCAGAAACCTTTTGGGTAAACTATGGACTCATTATTAGATTAGAAGGGTGGGAGTGCCAGTCCTCAGGAAGAAAGTCTGTCTAGTAGATTCAACATAACCCTTCATGACCCCATGTCTATTCCTAACACCTGGTTTTCAGATGGATTAGCATTTGGTATGTGTTTACAAATCCCCAAAAATGTGACTGGCACCATGTTGATTTAGTTTTTAATCTGTGATAGTAAGACTATATAAATAAGCTTAAACCTGAAAGATGAATGCAAACTGTCACAGGCTGAGCAAAAAGGATTTATATTTTTGTTGCTCAAGGGAAAGTAGAAATAGAAATATGATGACCTACGTGTATTTCTTCCTAGCAAATGCACAAAGGAATAAGAAAATTATTTCTGTACAGCTATGCAGTGCTAACAGGGATGCAGGGGTACAAGAGGCCAGTAATGACAATGACAGCCACATTTGCACACATGCATAATGCTACTAACTACTTTTGATCTGCCCACCACCCATGTTTTTAGAACATGGTAGAGCACATTTGAGCTTCTGACCAAATTCCAGTTGCCTTTGTGGAATAAAGCTATAATTTCAACATCTGGCTTCCCTTTCCCTGCCTCTCTATGGAGCATGTAGGCAAGGTCACACCACCAGTAATTTGGCAAGAACCCCATGAATGCCCATGGCCAACTAATGTAGAACATAAGAACATAATAGGAACCCTGCTGGATCGGGCCACAGCCCATCTAGTCCAGCGTCCCATCTCAAGCAGAAGACAAGGGCAAAACCTTCACCTGCTCTCCAATACAGATAGTATAAAGCTTCCATTCCAACAAGATGATTGGTCCATGATGTTAGGCACCTGCATTGCTTTCCACCCCACCTAATCAGTCAGGGTATATCTACTCACAGGAAACATGCTCCCTCAATGTTCATTTTAAGGGCTACATACTAAAGGTGTGAGATGGGAAACTCTGAAAAGGGCTTTTTGCTCAGTAGTTCTAAGGTTTTAAAGAAAAAGGGGAAGAAAGGAGAGAATAGAAACAAGAGGTCTTTGGGGGCTTGAATTATTGTTGCAAGTAAATGTTGTATTTTGGCTCCTGTGTGAATGGCTGCAGATATTATGGATTTCATCAATTAATGTCAAATGTTCTCCTATCAAAATTAACTTGTATGCAATAGCTCCAAGGAAGGAGCTATATAGAGACTTTTGTACCCGATGTGTGCAGAACCAAATGAAGCCTTAAACAACAGACCATGGAGAATAAAGGACTGCTTCTCTATATTTATATTTAATAGCTTTGACTGACCACTTGGAAGGACCTGGCCCAAGCTATACCAAAATATCAATTTACAAAGAATAGCGCTTTGGCATTTACATTTGCAAATTGTTTTAATGACTGTTCATAGGGAAGCTCAGGAACCAATCTGGGAATTCTATCATCATATAATATCCTCTGACATAACACACTCTCAGGCTGCACAGTCAAAAATGAGACTCAAAAGCAGCTTAGAGATGGTAGCACCTTCATGCTAGTGCTGTATTCCACATTCAAGGCCAGAAAGTGCACTTCCAAAATGCATTCTCTGGTCTTTAATCTGGATGAGAATTGGGATGGAAACAATATCATCTGCATGCTGCCACCTCTAAGTTCCTTTTGAATAGTGCGTAGATGAAGCCAGGTTCTTACAATGTCGCCTCCGTTTTCAGGACTAGCATGTAGCAGCATTCCCTGAAATGAAGATAGTAAAATGTAACACACCTACACACACACTAAGACACTTTGTATGAAAGTTCCTTTAAGAGAAATTTTGAACCCACACTGCAAAAAAATAAAAAAATAAATAAATAAAAAGAAAAAAAGAAAAAAGAAAAGAAAAAGATTTGGGCCATTCCAGACTTTGTTTGAACATTGTGTCAGCTGCCACAGAAATCCAAACCTCCTTATAACAGATTTCTTTGTGACGGATAACCAACAATGTCTTTCTCAGAATTCATTGCCCTTTCACCCACTTTCTGGACTGTATCTGGCAAGAAATGAAAGGAGGAGAGAAAGAAAATTAATTAAAAAGGGAAAAATATTTACCGGAAGCCCAGGTCTTCCTGTAGGACCCTGAAAAGAAAGACAACAAAGGAGATGTTGGCACCAAGGACATGGCCGATTGGAACAGCAGAGAAAAATCAAAGATAATGCAAGCTAGATGGTTTGGGGGCCTGGAGAACTGTTTTCTCTAGCCGCAATATGACACCTTGTATCCAATCCACATTATCTTTCATTAAATTATCTTATACTATACAGCAAAATTCTAGCGAACAATTCTATCAATCAAAGTAGAGTAATTAATGATCTGACACAACACGTTGCATCTCCTTTATTTATTATTTATATTTCTATCCCGCCCTATACGCGAAGGTCTAGAGGAAGAGTTGGCAATGACATACAGAACTTTGGCCGCAGACACACCTTATAATTTTGAAGGATGGATGATGTCTTGAGACCTCAGAAACCAGATGCCAAGCTGCATCCCTGGTTTTTCTGAACACTTTCCTGCCTGGAATGGGATTATCCTAAATTTTGGTAATCTCAGCACTTAGGCCCTTTCCACACTGGGTCGCTGAATACCAGATTAAGTAAATCTGTTTTTATGAAATGTGTCTCTAGCAAGATCCGTCTCACATAGATACGGATCTAATAAGGCCCTATGCTTCCGCACTGGCTTGGGAAGGATGGATTGTGAGGAACACATTATGCCTTTGCAGTGCGGATGCAGTAGCATAGATTTCCAGATGGCTGCCCCAGGAGCTGCATGATTGGAACATTCAGCCATTAGTGACTGATCCTTTCCTGCCGTGTGCGGAACAATCAGTGGCGTGTCCAAGATCCAGTGTCTGCCTGGCGCCGAAGCCTGCTTTTTGTGCATGGAATTGCCACATTCAGACTTGCTGTCCCTCTGCCACCGTAGCTGGGAGCCTGTCCGCTGCGATGCCACCGCCTCTCTCAACATGGCAGCTTCCTGCCACCTCCTTACTCAACATGGCAGCTACCTGTCCCGCCCACATGTGTTCTCTCTCCCATCCGTGTGTGGAAGCACCCTCTGTTGATGCGGATTTAGAGCACAAGGATGGATTAAGTACCCATTAAGACTACCTCCAATCAGGTCTTCCGGGAAACCAGTTTAAGGGCCTCTTAGCACACATTAGAGATGGATCACGCCCGAGCCAATGCGGAAGCAGACTCCCTGATGTGTCTCTAAAGGGTGCTGCACTGCGGACGGGAATTTTGCAAGTGTTTTAAATGTGAGCTTAATGTGTGCTTAATGGGTATTAAGTGGCCAGTGCAGAAAGGCCCTGTGTCCGTTCACCAAGAGACAGATCCAGTTCACCAAGAGATCCAGTCAGGCCATGTCCCCACTGCCCCCACTGCTACCACTTCACAAGCCCCACAAGCTGTTGCAAAGATTTGAAAAAAAAATGGTGGAGACGTGGGGCATGCTAACATGGTACATGCCCACCATGTGGAGCCACTACCAGAAGCAGCACAGTGGGCCCCAGTACCCCTTGTACCCCTCCCCTCCCCTCCCCACCCCCAACTCCCCGCTGAAGCTTACCTTTTACCAGGGGAGCCACAAGTGTTTGGGGTGGAAATGGCAGTAGCGACATGCTAGGTGTGACCAGTTCAGAGGAGGATGAAAACAGCCTCCCATGTCTGTCCCAGAGATGAACTGAAACTTAAAAGTGGCCTTAAAATAGATGCAGTAGCTTGTAAAAGAGTATTGCAGAGCACATCTCTCTACAGCTACTCATGCTGCTCTGTTCTCAACAGCTGCATTTCTGTGCTCGGATTAACTGGTATTACTATTTCATGTAGATTCCTTCTTAGGTAGTGAAATTCTGCGTTGTGAACATTAACAAGCCCATACAGTATTAGCGAAAGGTCACTGAAGAAGTGGCGAGCAAAGCCCACAAACGGTAATACATTCTGCGGCGGCATTGATGTGGTCAAAACACATGGTGAAAGGGACAAAGAGTGCTTAAGCTAAGATAGGGTCAGTTTGCACCTTGATGAGGTGCAGTAGCCAGCTAATACCTAGAATGGTTCAAGAGTCCATAATCTGTGACGTCCAAACCATTCTGAATGTGTGAACTACCTCCATCAACACTGCCAACTGTGCTTCTCCCACCCACCTAGGATAGTGGCAGAGTAGTAAAAAAACCTGCTGTACTACTATATGCATGGGGGATACTCCCACATGTGTGGAGCTGCTTCTGGTAGAGGCTCCATGTGGTGGGGATGCGCCATGTGGGAGTTTCCCACATCTTCAACTTGTTGCTTAGTACAAAAAGGCTCATAGAGTGAGAGAATCTGGAGTGGCTAAAAGCCACTAAATTTTTTTGTCTGTTCACCTTGTGCCCCATGTGGCAGTGCCACCAAGATTCAGCATTGAATGCCATGGGCAGTTTGGGCAATCCGTAAGGGCATGATGGCATTATGTGTGAAGCAGCACCTTCACACCCCGGTGAGAATCTCCCCGGGAAGCGAACACAGGGGAGAGTTCAGGAGTCTGCATTTCAGATGCCATGCTTCTTCCTGACCATGCTCGCGCTTGTCTCAGCTCCGGTGGGGTGCGATTTGCTGCCATAACAGTAGCAATCACATCACCGTGGCAACAGCACCAACAAGCTTGTGTGGAGCTATTGCCATGGTGATGGAGTGATGCGGCACTCACCACACCTGTGCAGCCCCTCCCCAGCTCCCTTTATACTTCTTCCAGGGAGAAGTGTGTAGGAAGCCCTGCCTGATGGCAGGGAGCATAGATGTGGAGCAGTTAAAATTGCCGTGTCTTGGGAAGATGAAATGCAGGTGGTGTGTGCAGCACCTCCCCTGGAGTTCCCTTACAACTGTTAGGTGAAAAGACTCTGTGGCCGCAGCTCCATTACAACCTGTTTCAATCCTCGCAGACCCCACGTCAGTTTGGCTTAACACGCTTTCTGCATGTTAAATCACCCCAAAGCATTGCAAATGTTAATCCTCATTTCAACAGGTCTCACTCCGGTTTGTGCGCTTGAAACGTTTTACATTTTTTACTGTGGGAACCCTTCCGTGTTAAGGGATGAGAGTTTCCCTCCCCCAATAGCTTGCTTCCAAAGCAAGCTGTAAAAGCAGCAGCCCTAGTAGCAATCCAAGCAATCCACTGTAGCAATCCAACACTTCACACCTGATAATGATCTTGCCACTGAAAGTGCTGACCTTCAAAAAAGGGAAAAGAAACAAAAGCAGCTGCAGGTTTGGGGAGATGTGTGAATGTTTAATGAAGGGGGCTTGAGTTGCTGCTGCTGCTGCATGCCCTGAGCAATGAGGAGAGGAGGGGAAAGAATTGCTGGCTGTCCGCTGCCATTTCCTTCCATCCAGGCAAGCAGCAGCCACCCAGCCACCCAGCTAGGCTCCCTGAAGGGGTCCCTTATGGGTGGTGCATTCACGCCAGGAGGAAGAGGACAGGGCAGCCCCGAAAAGCAGTTTTTAAAAAGTAGCCACTGGAGTCCCCCTTGAGTCATGTACGTCCTCAGAATCCGGATTGAATGTGATTCTGGCTGAAAGTAATGGGATCAGGCAAATTCGTGTTTGCATCCGGTTCTGTTATTTCGGTTTAGGGAAACTGGATTAAGCTTCTAATGGGGACGTGGCCTGTGTATTCTTAGCCAATCACACAGCACTAGTTGCTAATCTCATGCGCAAATACAAGCAGAGATTATGGGTGTTTTTCCACTGTCACTAAAAGTACCCATTAAGTACCCATTAATGGGTACGTAATGGCATTTTTGTACCCATTAATGGGTACTTAATGGGTACTTCTAGTGACATTTTTAAAAGTCTGAGGCTGCGTTCCCACTTGACTTTTTAAATCGGGATTGGACTATTTTAATCTGGATTCAGGACTGAGTGTGCATTCACAGGCTGAATTCGAATACTGCAGTTCCCACTCATACTGTGCAAATCCCCAGCATGGAGAAACAGGATCTTTTCATCTCTGTCCCTTGTCTAATCCCTGTTAGCCTGTCCCGGTCAGAATCAGCTGAGTGAAAGAACAGACACAGGACAATCACAAAGCAATTACTCTCCCTTTCAGTTTTCCTCCTCTCTGTAAATGGCGGCTGGTGTTTTTTAATAGTTTTCCTTTCCCCTCCTCTGTGATCACTAGAGACATGTATCTTTGTAAATGGAGGCTTGTGTTTAATTTCTGTATGTTCAAAGCAGGCATGGCAAGGGGAGGGGGCAAACATTCCCAGATGTGAAATCCCACCCATCCATGGCAGGCATTGGCCAGAAGCATATGGGGGGGAGTCCAAAAGGCTGATCTCTTCCTGGGATAATCTGGTAGCGTTCCCAAAGGGGGGGATTGGACTGGGCTACAAAATGGGACTGAAGATTTTTTTTTTTTTGTGGATTTTAGCAGGATAGTCCTCATAAGGTCCAGGAATAAAAAATTAAATGGGATCGAATGACCCTGAAAATGGACTGGATTTGCATTTAATCTTGTATGGGAATGCATCCTGACAATGTAATTTAAGGTGTGTAACTGGCATGCCATTGCAGAGGGAAGAGCTAAAACTGAAGACCGCAGATCCACTTCCTCAGATTGGGACCACTGTGAACACTGCCTCAGCAATGCATTTTGGCAGATGGAACTGTGACTTTCCCAGTAAGAGCCCTTTCCTAAGGATAACTCCATGTGTACTGTCTCTAATGCAAAATGGGATACAGAAATGCGAGGAATAAATATAGTGTAAATACACGTGCATAAGGTTACAGCCCACTTGCAGCTTAGTCATATTTGGCTAGGTCTTACTTACTTACTTAGCTGGACAGAAAAAAAATCAAGCAAATCAAAACAAGGGTGTGAGGAAGGTTTTGACCCTCCTCAGTTTTTCACAGCAAGTGCTGGACTGAATGAATGAGAATTTGCCTCCTGACTATTCTTCAGCGGATTCAGCACTGTTAGCAGATCTAGAATCCAGGTGCCAAACAGCTGCTTGGGATCATAAAGTGTCTCAGAAGTCTAGACAGTACAGACCCATAGCCAGGAATCTCATGTACCGGGGTTGGGGCTGGGGGAAGAGAAGAACACTGTAATCTTATATGAACTGTAGGAGCAGCAAATACAAATAATATATTTTAAACTAGTTATTTATAAAACAGATTTCGGACACACACAATTTGCTTACAAGCCAAAGAGGGAGGCAGTGAACTAATTACAAGCTAGGAAAGTCTATGCCCAACTTAATATACCTATCAAGAAACTAATTCATGAGCATTCAGTGTTTTAAGCACCTACAGCATAAGGAAGATCAGTAAAGTATCAGCAAAGAAGCCTTCACAGGTGAGAACCAGTTGTACTAGATAGCACAGGGTATCCATAGGTTCTTTTCTTCTCTTTCCTCCTCTCAAGCTACTACCTCTTGTCTGGTCAAACCATTGTGCCTACCCTACTGGGAATCTGTTTTGCTTGTGTTTTTGGCCTCTGTGTAGCACTCTGCGCAGTGCCCATTTTTGCCATTTATTTGATTATTTTTAATACTGGTTATTAATAAAATCATTTTCCTTTTGAGGAAAACTGACTCTGCCTTGTGTCTTTCAGCACCAAAGCTGCTCTGGCACCTTTTGTTTTTTTCAAAGCCTTACGAAAAAGATCCCAACATGAGTAGCATCCAGACAAGCTATTGCCCCCATTTTAATACACATGCAGGGTGTATGCGAACACTGTTGTGCAGGTGGCGCTGTTCCAGACCCTCCTTGCCATGGCCTGAACTAGTGGGCCACACTAGCCTAGACTCTCTGGTTTGGACCATAGAGTTTCACTGCAGAAAGGGCCTTCGATAAAAACTCACTGAGTGACCAGTCACAATATCTCATCTTTGCCAGTTGACACATATGTGCTAGCCGTATCTTCTGCCACATTGAACATTTGTCTAAACGAGGTGCACACTAGTACACACGCGCACATGTTGGCTTACTCCATTTTCCAGTAGTGGTTTATAGTAAAATATGCCACTGATGCTCAAGCACATTTAGTACAGCTTTGTAGCGGCTTCCACGTGTATGCACATGGCATGCACTGCAGACCTTCCTGGCTTCAACATAGGCCAGGGATGTTTTGTAACACCCCTAGAAATGACCCCAGGAATGGGCCATCTTCTGGACCTCAGCATAAGAACATAAGCCTTGCTGGATCAGGCCATATCCTATCTAGTCCAGTATCCTGTCCCACTCAGTGGCCTACCAATCGCTTATGGGCATTTCAAGCAGAAGACAAGGGCAAAACTTTCACACGTTCTCAAATCCCAGCAAATGGCCCTAAAGGCATCCTGCCTGTCTTCCCAGCCTGGAGGATGTACCTTGGCATGCATTTCAGGCTGTGATCACACCTGGCTGATCTAGGTCATCCCATTAAGAAACTGAACTGAAGCCATCCTATTCTTGTTCACATTCAATCTCTGATAATCAGTCCTCAGATCATCCCCAGTTTGGACTGCTATGCTCACACTTTTTATGTTATCTCCCCGAGTCTCCTTTACACGACTCTTCAGTTCTCCACCCCTATTGATTACATCAATACCACCTGCATTCCAATAGGATACAGTTGTCAATCAGTAGTGGCAATGGGGTATGTTTGGAGTTGTGTAGTGCTGAGGGCAAACTCAGGGTACTGTTGGGGATAAGGGGACTGTGCCCCCAAATAGATGAAGCTGAGGCCTATCCCCACCAGCATGCACCTCCACTTCCACTTCTGTTCCAGGAGAAAAAAGAGAGCCTATAATCTGTCCTTTTCAAAGCTGCTGAAGATCATTCACTTCTCTCCTTTCACTGCAACAAAACCTTGTTTCCCTTGCAGGTTTCTGAAGGAAAATGGAAGCTACGTTGTCCTTAGAATTGTATAATTTCTAGTCTTGCTCCAGGCTGTCCCTCTCCCCCTCCCAACAGTGCTTTTCGGGCCATTAATTTTTAAATCCTTCCGTGTTCTTCACAAAAATGCATGATCAGTCTAGCACAAAATAGATTTCTATTATGATTGGACAGAGTCCGCAAGCTTGCAATTGAAACAAGGGGGAATTGCGGGGACAGGATGGGAGAGGGGACCATCCTAGGAATGGTGACAGAAGTGGAAAGGGATGCAAGAAAACTAACTGCCTTCTCCCATATCGACTTGCCATTCCTTAAGATCTAGAGGTGAGGCCCTCCTGGTTGTCCCACCACCCTCAGTAGTGAGGCTGGTGGGCACACGGAAGAGGGCCTTTTTGGTGATGGCCCCCAGATTATGGAGTAGTCTCCCCCTCAAGGTGCATCATGCCCCTTCCTTATATATATTAAGGAAGGCAGTAAAGACACACCTTTTTGCCTTGACCTTTGGCTGACATGATTATAATCTCTCCCCCCCCCCAATTACAGTCACTATTAATGCAATATGGAGGGTACTGTTTTAAAGTTGTTGAATTTTTAAAGTGTTTTTAATCTGTATCTTGTTTTAATGTGTATCTAGTTTTTAATCTGTTGGTTAATCTGTTGTTACCACCTGGAGACCTTTGGGTATGGGGCAGGATATAAATGGAAAGAGAGAGAGAGAGAGAGAGAGAGAGAGAGAAAGAAAGAAAGAAAGAAAGAAAGAAAGAGGATAACGTGTGCTGCTCACAGCCAGGCATTGGGCAGCAGGGAAGGCTAGATCAACCCCTGCCGAGGCAGTTCAGCCCCCTCTAGCCTGGTTCTGCACTCATATAGGGGAAGTGAAAACAGACTGGTTCCCCAAGACAGCTTGAATCCTCTGTAAAAGTGGGCACTGGGGAAGCCGGCCTGAGGAGGGACAGCTCATCCCCAAGAAGATCCCAGCTCCCCCCAAAAAATCTGAGTGAGGTGGAAAGAAGATGGCGAAAAGCCACCTTGAACTACGGCTGTTATCACAGCCTTAGTAACCATTAATAATAAGACTGGGATCTGGAAATGTCACTGGGCTTCTGGAATGTGCTGTGGGCTATTTGCATGACTAATAGGGCCAGACCACAGCCAAGCCTACACAACAAACTACTTTTTAGCAATGTCCCACTGAGGTAGATTCTGCACCCTGAAGTGAGCCATGCACCAGGCAGTGGATATCTCATGCCCAGCACACTGCTAGCTTGGTCCAACAAGACTGAGCAAATGTTACACAGAAGGAGAACTTTGGATCAGAATGTATAAACAAACAAATGCCGAAATGGAAGAGCAGAAAGCACAAAAAATAGTTAATGCTTTTGTGAAAATGAATGCAGAAATTACCTATTGGACTCTTTTATGTCAAATGAGAATGTTGCTTAACCTTTGACACCATAAAACTGTCCCTTCCCTTTCCCCCACGTCAAAGCAGTTTACCATGAGTTGCATTCTTCATACCACACACAGACAAGAACTCAAGTACTTACAGGAGGGCCTGCAAGAAAAGAGAAAGAATAATAAAGTTAGTATTGCACAATTTATTTTTTAAAAATATATCTTTATTAGTTTTTCCATAAATACATAATACAAAATAATAACAAAAATACCAAACAAAGGAATGTGATTATTCAGAAATAACTAGACACACTTGCATCCCTCCACCCGTGGTGCGTTCAATTGACCACGTCTTTTAGGTCTTCTCATTTTCTTCTTTGGTTGGACCAGAGAAATAGTCCTGTTATTTCATCTCTCAAGAGTTCTAGTCCTTAGGGCCTTGTTGAGTAATACAAAGAATTGCACAATTTGTTAACACTCTATAGGGGCTTTCTGCACACACTCTTAATATGGGTTAAGGATCCATGCAGTACACTTCTAGGTCTCATATTTATTTACTTATTTATTTATTGTATTTCTATCCCGCCCTATACCTGAAGGTCTCAAGGCAGGTAACAACCCCTAAAATTTAGCACATTAAAACAAAACAATGGCCGCATCCCCATTACAAGCTTAATCCAGTTTCCCTAAACTGAAATAATAGAACCGGATGCAAATTTTGTAGAACCGAATTTGCCTGTTCCCATTACTTTCAGCTTAATTGCGTTCGATACGGATTCTGAGGATCGTAGGTGGCGTATGTGACTCAAGGGGGGACTCACGTGGCTACTTTCTAAAAGCTGCTTTTCGGGCTGCCCTGCCCTCTTCCTCCTGGCGTGAATGTGCCACCCATAACAGACCCCTTCACCGAGCCTGGCTGGGTGGCTGCCACTTGCCTGGATGGAGGAAAACCGGCAGCGGGTAGCCAGCGATTCTCCCCATTGCCCAGGACACACAGCAGCAGCGGCAACTCAAGCAAGGGGGTTTTAAACATCCACACATCTCCCAGATCCTGCCCTGCTTTCATTTCCCCTTTAAAGGTCAGAACTCCAAAGAGCTAGAATTGTGCAAAATTGCAACATTGTTATCAGGTGTGAAGTGCCTGGATTGGTACAATGTAGCAGCTGCTGTGAAGGTTGGATTTTTACACTGAAATCACTGTCTTTGGAAGCAAGCTATTGGGAGAGGGAAACCTTAAACATGGATTCTCATCCCTTAAAATGGTAGGGTCCCCACAGTAAAAAATGTGCGACAGGATGTTGGACTTAATGGGCTGTAGCGTGATTCAGCTGGGCTCCTCTTACGTTCTTATGTTCAGACAGCATGCCCCCAATGTTGGAGCCTACTAGGGGGTGGCTTTCAGCAGTGTGCCATAGTGTACCACCAAAAAGCAGCCCCACAGAAGCTCCAAGGTTAAGAACCTTTGTTCCTAGCTCTCAGTATTGTGGGGTACAGCCACAGCATAGGCTGATCTGGATCCAGCCCATGCCTTCTGACAGTCTGGAACAGTGGGACAGGCTATTTCAGATGCACGGACCCAAAATTAAGGCAGGTAAGTGCAGAAAGTCACAGTAGTTGAAACCTACTCTAAACTGAACCAGCCAAGTGCCAGATTGGATTAGATACAAAGTGAACTGCTCAGTTTGCTGGGTCTGATCCATATTGGTTTGGCTGAAAGGGTTTATCAGCACTTTTCCTCTCTCTTTCCTGCACAACAGTTGATACTATGCCCATCAGCTGTTACAAAGGGAGCAATTTCCTCCCCTCCTTTTCTGGACAATCGTCAGAAGAAAGCAGGGAAAGCAGAAACCACCCCACCCCGTTCCAAGTAAGGGAGTCATTTCCCCTTTTCTCTCCTCCATTTTCAATAGATTGCCAAAGAGAATGAAAGGGTGAAATACAAAATCACTTTCTCCCCTTGCTACAACAATGGGTGTGTAATCATTACTATGTGGGGAGTGATTTTACCCTTCCCTCATCCCCTCTGAGCAACTGAATGAGTTGCTGGCAGCAACCACCAGTTCAGAGAGTTAACTGGACTAGCACCTCTCCATTGAGGTGACTACTTCTAGCAAGCCAAGCCAAGATCTTGACTGCTTGGAGCCAAGCTAAGCTGTATTTTTTGGGCTGGTGTAAGCCCCTAACAGGAGGTAGGGACGAGGAAGCTGGGAGAGGGATCATGGTCATACTCAAGAGTTTCTACCAGTAGCTATCACACTTCAAATTCTTCCATCTTGTTTTTTCCTGCTAGAGGTGTGCACGAATGCAATTTTCAGGATTCAATTTGATTCAAATTGAATATCCAAAAATTTGATTTGATTTGAATCTTTAAAATTTGAATTTACCCAAATTCAATTCAAATTAAGCAAATTAGAATCTATTTGTTTGAATTTTCAATTTGAATTTGCACTTATGAATGTCAACAACACTGTATGTTCCTGTATGCATCTTTACATATCCCATACGCATCTGTACATGTCCGTATGCCTCCTGTAGTTATCCTGTATGCAACCTGTTTTCATCCCGTACAGATCTGTACAAACGCATATAGTTGCGGGAAAGATGGATACATGCAAGTACACATTGTGTACAAATCTATACAGATATGAATATCTGAATAACTGAAGTAAATAGATTCAAAATTTGAAATCCGTTGGAATATTTAAATTTTAATTTATGGACATTCAATTTTAATTTGAATGTCAAACTTTGGATGATTTCGATCAAATTTTGAATGTCTTCAAATATTTGTGCACATCTCTATCTCCTGCAGTTCCATACCAAAGTGCAAATGTTTTCTGTGAATCTGAAAGCACTGATTTGGTATATGTGTACAAGATCAAGGTCTCTGCATGCATTTGGAGACAGCTGGACCCTTCAGTACACCCAGTACTTCGGAGTCTCTCTTCTTTTAATTCACACAGTTCAGGTTGGCCTAATATGTAATGTGTGCATAATCTACTGTATTCCATTTGCTAGTCTGATGACCATAATTTATAATTTATTTGTTTATTTAAAATTTTATCCCACCCTATATCTGAAGGTTTCAACATTCAAAACCAGTGAACATATAAAATGAACAAACCATAACAGCGCCAGAATGTGGGGAGGAAAAGCCATTTCTCTCTTTAGCCAAAGGCCAGGGCGAAGAGGTATGTCTTCATAGCTCTCCTGAATGCATAATGTCAAGGTGCCTGATGCACCTCAGGAGGGAGACCATTCTACAGTCTGGGAGCCACTACTGAAAAGGCTCTATCCTGGGTGCCCATGCCTTTTGCTGCTGAGAATGGTGGTACAACAAGGAAGGCCTCCTCTGCAGTTCTTAGGGGATAGGCAGGTTGATATGGAAGAAAGTGTTCCTCTAGATATTGGGGCCTAAGTCATTTAGGGTCTTAGAAGTTAAGATTAGCACTTTAAATTGGGCTTGGCAGTGAATTGGCAGCCAGTGCAGCTCTTTTAAGACTGGTGTGATGTGCATCCGGCCAGCTGTTCTGGTCAGCAGTCTGGCAGCTGCGTTCTGCACCAGCTGCAGCTTCTGAGCTGTCTTCAGGGTCAGCCCCATGATAAAATTAACTTATTTTCTATATGTTTGCTAGGGAAGTTTTAATGTAGTCTTGAACAGAATTGTAACTTTTTAGTGTATCATGTTCTATAAATTCTACCTATTTTAACCCCTTGGGCCTCTTCATATTAGCTTCCTTACCTTCCATCCCATCACCTCCCCCCCATGGGTACCAACCAGCAGTATATCAGTTGTGTATGTGCTGTTATAAGAACTCCTCTGACCCCGATCAAGTGTCTACACGCCTGTCAGGAAGTCCCAAAGTTAGAACAGATTTTTAAACTCGAGTTTTGAACAAATATCATTTTGCTTCAGGTTCCTTTGCCTACGAAGGAAAACTAGTATCCATCTCTAAAAACAAAATTCATTATGGGGAAACCACAAAAACATATCTTCATGGAGAACAGAACACAGTGTGATATGATAATTTTTTTAAAAGGCCTTTATGTTGTTAGCCTAATTTGGGCACCCTTTCCTGACAATTTTATCTCATGACCACAATAAATGTCATTATTATTGAGTAGATTTCTTTTTATAGTATTGTTAGCATTCCCAATCTGTATTTCCAATCAGCTACACAAAGGCAGGTGAGTACAGATGTCAACATGCATAAAGGTAAAAAGACAAACTAAAAGCTACTACATAGAACAGTGGTTCTCAATCCTTTTTGACTTGTGTTCTCCTTGGAAACCCACTTCCATAAATTGTAGCTGTCGAATTAGCAAAATGTTTATAATTAATAGTTGTTTTACACTGACGTGCAGATTCAGAGCAGATTCAAAGTGGATTCAAAATGGCTTCAGAGCAGATTTGGAATGTTAAGAGTGGATTTAAAGTGGATTTGAAACAGATTCAGACTGGGTTTGGAGATGTGACCAGTGGCAGGGATTTGGACTGGATTTGAATAGCATTCAAAGAACATTCACAGAGGATTTAAATCTTACCACATTTGAAATGGCTCTGTTTGCACAAATGTGAATTTGTTCACATTTGCTTAGATGCAAAGTGAACATAAAAAAAATTCATGCACATCCCTAACACATACACACACACACACACGAGAGTGAAAAGAGAGAATCTCTGGGAGCTTACACATTACAGTGTAAATATATAAAACACATAAGCTCAGTTTTACCAGAGTGGCATTTTGTCCCTGTTTATGCACATTCATGTGAAAAAAGGGGTATTCAAATTTTCTATAAGTGGAAATTGGGATGAACAGAAGTTCACCACATATCTTATTCTGATCAGTATAGATCCCTAGAACCTACTCAAAACTGAACAGACATTGGATTTGCCTCCTATCCCTAGAAGATGGTTGAAATAAACTCAGTCATGGATGTGACAGAATTCTGCCAAAAGAGAACAAAATTGGCCTTCACGGTATTTTATTTCAAGGTTTACTGAATAATAAAAGTAGTATATACACATGCTGAAGTGGCAATACGGCTACAACACTTGCTTCTTAAGCCAAGGATACAGAAGAAAGATCAAATAAGATACCTGTAGTCATCACCGTTTGTTCTAACATCCTTTCCATACTTGACTTCATCAAAGCAGGGGGATTTCCTGCATGGTGCATTCGCACCTCACGGAGCCATTTCTTAATGAGAACATAAGAATATAGGAACATAAGAGCAGCCCTGCTGGATCAAGCCACAGCCCATCTAGTCCAGCATCCTGGCTCACACAGGGGCCCAACAATTGTTTACTGGCATCTTAAACAGAAAACAAAGGTGAAACCTTCACTTGTTCTCGAATGATCTCAGCAAATGGTCATTGGAGGCATCCTGCTTGTCTCCCCAGGCTTGAAGATGAACCTAGGCATCCATTCTAGTAGCCACTGATGCACCTGTCATCCATAAATTTGTCTAATTCTTAACTCTATCTAGGCTGGTTGCTGTCACCAACTCTTCTGGCAGCAGATTCCATAGACTGATGACCCTCTGGGTGAAGAAATACTTCCCCTTGTCTGATCAGACTCTCCAACCCAACCAAGAGTGAAGCTTGCTTCCAGTTTTTCTCTATCTACTTTTCTATATCATAAGAACATGAGAGAAACCTGCTGGATCAGGCCACAACCAATCTAGTCCAGCATCCTGTCTCACACAGTGCCCCACCATTGCCCATGGGCATCTCAAGCAGAGACAAGGGCAAACTTTCTCTTGCTCTTGAATCCCAGCAAATGGCCTTAGAGGTACCTGCATCTTGCTTGCCCCTCAAGCCTGAAAGATGTACTTAGAAATCCATTCCAGTAGCCAATGATACATCCATCCTCCATGAATTTGTCCAACCCTTCCTTAAAGCCATCTAGGCTGGTTGCTGTCACCAACTCTTCTGGCAGCAAATTCCATAGACTGATGACCCTCTGGGTGAAGAAATACTTCCCCTTGTCTGATCAGACTTTCCAACCCAACAAAGAGTGAAGCTTGCTTCCAGTTTCTCTCTATCTACTTTTCTATATCATAAGAACAAAAGAGAAACCTGCTGGATCAGGCCACAACCAATCCAGTCCAGCATCCTTTCTCACACAGTGCCCCACCATTGCCCATGATCATCTCAATCAGAGACAAGGGCAAACCTTTGCCTGCTTTCGAATCCCAGCAAATGGTCTTAGAAGCATGCTGCTTGTCTCTTCCCATCCAGGACCCTCCCAGAAACAGTAGAAGTATGGAGCACTTAAAAGTGCTCCATGCTTATACAACTGGCAGAGCTGGTTAAGTTCTGGACTGTCTACCTGTAAGTCTCCCTGCTGGTTCCATTGCTGCAGTGCCACAGAGGTGATTTGCACTTACTTGACGCTTAGGGAAGTGCTGGGTAGGTTTGGGATGGATCTGGCATTCCAAAGTGCAGACACTGGATCCATTCCTTGTTTTCACTTCCCTGGGCCATTTTCCTAGGGAAGGGAAGGTGTAAATAGACCCTAAGCTGGAACTTAAGAATCTCAGGATTTGAATCTCCACTCAGTAGTGAAAGGTCTTGGGTGATCTTGGGTCATTCATTGCCTGTCAGCCTAATCTACCTCTTAAGGTTCTAGTGAGGTTAAAATGGAGAAGAAGATAATTGCATGGCTGTTCTCTTAATATTAGCTTCTTCACCTTAAATCTAGAGATGTAATGCAGCTCCTTCAGATTCCAAACACATGGCAGCTATTTGGAAAGCATTTTGCACACCCAGAGGAAATATGTTTCTCTCTATGTTGCTGAAACAGAATAATGCCTTATATGGTGATGTCATAATCCATTTTACAGTAGCTGCTGTGTGACATCATATGGGATTTATCCCTAACACCTCAGAAGTTGATGTGATTGTGTTGTAGCAAAGCTTCCAGATGTCTATCATCAGCTAAAACAGTAAGACTATCTGCTAGTAAATTACATTTCATACAAAGTTTGCATGGTGCAGTCCAACTTCATCTCACACTCCGTTGGGTTGTATAAATCTCATATCTTTCTCTCTCTGGTTATCTGTATACAATATTGGAATTCACAAGTTGCATGCTGTTTTCATATGCCACCTGTTTTACTGTTTCCCTAAAGCAACTTACAGTATATTCTGGCATATAAGACTACTTTTTAACCCAGGAAAATCTTCTCAAACGTTGGCGGTCGTCTTATACGCTGGGTGTCGTCTTCTTATATTGTGAGTATATCCCAAACTCTATATTTTAACTGGAAAAGTAGGGGGTCGTCTTATACACCCCCAGTCATCTTATACACTGGAATATATGGGTAAGCTCACAGTCAATGAAATACAATAGATAGAATTGAACCTCTCATTATTTGGATTAGGAAGATTTGGAGCTGAGTGTAAAATGAGATTATCCCAGATTGGCAATCTGACATCCTCACAAGAAGTATGATATGAACTTGTGATTAATAAACAAAATGCATTGGTGTGTATACAACATCTGTTTTCTAAACACTCTTTAATACAGGGTAGGGTGAATGCTATCTTACTAGGACAGTTTACTGCATGCAATAGAGTGTAAAGTGGCACTTTTGTGGGTACATGGGGGAAGTGTGATGATTCACCACTAAAAAAGACACCTCTGTGTCTCCATGTTAGTGTGTGGAAGCATCATTTCTACTGGTTGATTGTAGCACCTTTGTTCAAGTTTCAAAATTGTTCTCTGCGAAGATGGTGCCTCTAACAGCTACCATATAGAGATATGCCAAACTGGTTTGGGCTTGAACCTGTTCAAGTTTGAACAGGGGGTGTTCAAAAGGTTCAAGCTTGAGCCAAACACCTGCCTGTTTGAAAACAGAAGTCTGGATATGAATCAAGCAAAGGAGTGTTCAAACAAACCTAGAGAACACACCTAGTTCATCCTGAGGTTCAAAGGTGTTGGAAAGATTCATGTTCAAGGTGAACAGCCTGCCTGCTTGAATTTGAACTAAACAGTCAATTTAAATTCATGGGAAATGAGGTGTTGCAATTGCTACCTTCTTGGGTAGTAATGGGCACTTCCATTTGTAAGTGCAAAGGTGCCCAGAGAATCAGTAGGGCCAGGTTCCCACTGGGTAACTTAATCCAAGTTTTAAGCAGTTTTATTTAAAAACAGCAATGAGGTCTGGGTTTTCTCATTCCCACTGTTAGCTTATAATGCAGACTCACAGGGGAGAAACACCCTCCCCTCTCCCCTCCCTCACCCCTCAGCAGAACCCCCTCCCCATGTAGTCAACAATTGGGCATTGTCATACCCTGGCCTCACCCTGGATCAGATCATGGATCAAAAGAGGTCTCGGCTTTTGTTCATGGCTTGTCCCCTCCCCCCCCATCTTGTCTCCACCATAGCACAACATTTTTTCTCCTGTTAACAAGGCAGTAGAACATTGGGTGTTTTTCCACTGCAGCCTTTAGATCTGGATCTAAGAAGATCTGGATCTAAGGAATGGGTACATTTTTTAATTCGGATCTAGTAGATCCGGATTAAGGGAAGCACCCAATGTGTTTCCACAGGAGGTGTAGCACCCATTAGGAATGGGTGCTAACACCCCTGCTGTGGAAACAGCTTTGCACCCATCTGGGGAATCCGGATCAACCCACAAGGGGTCGGTCCATTACCCCAAGTGTTTTGGGGGGCAGGGGGGGCAGTCTTTGAAGCAACTTCAAAGTCAGCTTTGAAGTGACTTTGAAGCATGAGCTTAACTTTCGATGTAACAGCAGTGGGTGATCGTGGTAGAGAAAGGAGGGAGGCATGAGGGATGAAGTAGGCAAGCTTTTAGCATGAAATGGCAGGCATTGAGGCCAAAATCTTTTCAATCACTGCCTCTTTAAGTAAAATCAGACCCTTTTGACTCACTCCCCGCTATGGTTCCATTGTAATGGTCTGATCTCTCATAAGATTGTAGGCTACTGCAGGCTCTGCTCACTCTTCCCTTTCAGCCAAGCCCAATATCCTTAAAGCCCAAGGAAAAGGGGAGGAAATCATTGGATGAGGGAGAACTGAGAACACCCCTAAAGCATGGTTCCCTCCCCCCCAAATCCTGCTTGCATTCCGATTGCTAAATAGTGAGGATTATTTCTAAATCCAGCAGGGAGACCTCTTTTGATTCAAATATACATAATCTGCATTTCAGGATCTTTAATCCTCAGAAACTGCAGATTCTTTAAAAACGGCGAGCACTCAGAACAATTTCAAAGCTCTTTAAATCTTGAATGGGATTACACCCTAGAAGTACTATAGATTGGGGCTTCTGTGATTACAGTGGTAGAGTTCAGTAGTTTTATAGTGTGTTTAATGATCTTACATGAGATGCCTTTTAAGCTGGTAATCAGCAGCCCTTATTAGTCTAGGGCCCCTTCCTGATCAAGCTATTGACTGGGCTTTTGTCCAGAATGTTCACTACATTCTCCTTGCCAGAATTCCAAATTCAGTGGGGGCTACTTAGTGTATGATAACTAACATTTAAGCAGTCTTGAAAGATATGTACTTCTTAAGTGCTCATGTGAATACAGCCCAGAGTTCCTTGCTCTGTGACCTTTAACTGAAGGTTGGGTCCAAGTAAAAGTTAGAGATTTTGCATAAATCTATCCTGTTTCATTATTAATTTGCTATTTTTATAAAAAAATATTCACAGTATTTCATTAGAATGTTTACTGTACAATTTCCCTTGAAATATACATTTTTGTATGCATTTACATTAAACGTGCATTTTTGCACACATTTCAGCCTCAGATAAACTCAAAGAAACACATTTTGGCACTTTTTTGAACTGAGAAATGCCTTCGGGGGGGGGGATGAGGAATAACTGCATTGTAAGCAAGAATCAGATGGTTCTGTTTAAAAATGAACAGTAAATGAAATCCACACACACCCCATTACAAGCATGGAGAATGTGCACTCTAAAAAGTAAGCAATGCGGACATTGAAAGTGTGATGATGACATTGACTTGTGTTATTATTACTGGTGGGCAGAAACAGGTGACCAAGGACAGGAGGAGGAAATGGAATTTCTTGTGTTGAGACCCTGCCTTGATTTTTGTGAGCAGTTCACTAATTGGACACAGATGCTCAATGTCCGAGTGCATGAGAAAGGCCAAATGTGGGGGCTTGGAAATAAGGAATGCACTTAGGATAGCTGAATGGGAGGGGTGACCTTGTGTGAAACCATAACTTCAGCATTAAATGGAGCCATAAAAAGTCCGCACTGTGACAGACATACCCATTTCAGGCTCCCTTGGAAATGGTTGAACGTGCTCAGCCATAATATGTTTCAAGTTGCCCTTTAACCTGGCATCTCAAAGAATAGTGGTTTGGACTTTCATATAGAAGCTGCTGGCAATCATATTTGGTGGATTTTTTCTTCTTTTAATTTGTGGCAAAGGGAAACATTAAGTTCCATTGCCGTATAGCTGCGGTGCCATCACAATCCCAATTTACACAATTCATACTGAGCTTTGCCAGCACATGAAATCTTGATGCAGAGCATGGACTGTATATGTGTCTGCTCTGCCAGTTTGGTCTAGTGGTTAGGGAGACGGACTCTTATCTGGGAATACTGGGTTTAATTCCGCCCTCCCCCATCAAGCCAGCTGGGTGACCTTGGGCTAGTCACAGCTCTCTTCTGAGCTCTCACAGCCCCACCTACCTCGCAGGGTGTCTGTTGTGGGGAGAAGAATAGAAGATTTAATGGGATTCTCAGCCGCCGTGAGTCCCATTAAACGGGTGAGAAAAGTGGGGTAGAAAAGCCAACACTTCTTCTTTTTCTTCTAACATAATACACATATATTAAGGACATGGATCTCCATTGTGTCCAAAACTAAAACCCCAATAGCCTAAATTTAGTTCCAGACAGTTCTTCATGTGTGTCTGAGTCAAAGTAATTTATTTCCCTGGGGAGCATCAGACCAAGAGCACTTCAACAGTAGCAGAGCAACAGTAATACAGCTGAGCGCATCTAATAGGTTTCCTTTTTACTAATGCCTTCCCTTATATCATTTTACATGTAGCTACCTTTGCCTGGGCTGCAACCTTGACTTAGGAAGCTTACAGTATCTGAAACTCTGACCAAAAATTAAGATGTTGATATTTGTGCCGATTTTATACCAAAACCCAAATTGCTTGTTATACTATTTCTTTTAAATATTTCAACTACTATAATCTATGGATCTCTAATTTTGTTATGGCTTCCGCTACAGCAGTAGAGGATTTGCAGTTATTTTCTCTCTCGAGCAAGATATACATAGGGCTATTCCTACCAGTGCTTTAACTAAAGTGTTGCCAGGAACTGCTCTTAGAAGAGTGCTATGTTTCTAACAGTATGTTTGGCTACTGCTGCTCTTGGCTGCACAAACAGTGCAGCTGGGAAATTTTTGTTCCCCAGCTGCGATATCACTGTCCTGGCTCTTAGAACACAGGAAACTGCCCAATGACATGTTTAAGACATAGGGCTACTGGCAGCAGGGATAGCAAACCAAAGTAGATCTGCTCTCAAGTGGTGGCGGTAGTACAGCATGGCATGGCTGCCAGGAAAGCAAAATGGCAGCTGGCCATGTGTGAGGCTATGCAGACACGACCCTCCTTTAATGCCTCAGAGGGAAAAGAGTTGAATAAACTCTGCACCCTTTAGTCTCAGGTAGAGCATCAAAATGGCCCCATGCAGATCTCGCCTTAGTGATGCACATTGGTCCTGAAAGGACAAGCAAATGAAATAGTACCAACAACAGGGCCTGGGTAGGGCCTGCTGTAATCTGTACAAGCATGTGGATGGTTGTTCCCTATTCTAGGGGTGTTTTTCCACTGTCACTGGAAGTACCCATTAAGTACCCATTAATGGGTACAAAAATGCCATTATGTACCCATTAATGGGTACTTAATGGGTACTTTTAGTGACAGTGGAAAAATACCCTAGGATAGAATCCATAATATGGTCCAGTCCAGAAAGAACTCTAGATTAGGGGTGTGCATGAATGCAATTTTTGACATTCGATTCAATTCAAATTGTATATTCGAGTGTCTGAATTCGTATGAATTCGTATGAATAGAGAAAAGACAAATGTATTAAAATTTGAACCAATTTGAATACATTCGTAACTATTCATATGAATATTCGATATGTATTTGATGATACAAATGTTGGCAGCGTATGTATCCATATGCTTCCATAAACATCCTGTTTTCAACCTGAACGTATCCATACAGATGCGGACGGTAGGGGTGTGCACAAATGCAATTTTCGGGATTTGAATCAAATATCCAAATATTTTATTTGATCTGAATCTTTAAAATTTGAATTGAACCAAAGTCAACTATTCATTTGAATTTTCAATTCAAATCTGCACTTACAAATGTTTCCTATATGCATCATTACGCATCCCGTACCCATCTATCTGTACAAATCTGTATACATCCCATAGTTATCCCACTTGCAACCATTCATTTTTGTCCTGTATGGATCTGTACAAATGCATACGGATGTGGGAAAGATGAGTATGTGCAAGTACGCACCATGTAGGACCTTGTACACATACGAGTGTCCAGATAATTTGAGCAAATAGATTCAAAATTCATTCGAATTTTTAAATTCAGATTTATGGGCATTTGATTCGAATTCAAATGTCAAAATTGGGCTGAATTCAATCAAATTTCGATACCTTCAAATATTCATGCATATCCCTAGCGTACAGATATTAATAGTTTTGAATAATTTGAATGTCTGAATTATTCGTACAGAGGATTCAAAATATTTGTATTTGTTCAAATATTAAAAAATGAATGTCTGGACATTCTATTTGAATTCAAATGTCCAAATTCAGCCAAATTCAATCAAAAAATGAATATTTTGAATATTCTTGCACATCCCTACTCTAGATGTCTAGGGAGTGGGTACTTGCCTTAATCTGGATCTAGTAGATCCGGATTAAGGGAAGTACCTAATGTGTTTCTATGGGTGGTCTAGCACCCAATAGCAATGGGTGCTAACCTTCCTGCTGTGGAGACACTGGAGCACCCATTTGGAAATCCGGATCTACCCACGTGGGGTCTACCTGTCACCCCAGGTGTTTGGGGGAACAGGGGGTACAATCTCCAAAGTGGCTCCAAAGTCACTTTGAAGTCACTTCGTAGTCTGTGCAAAATAGCTCTGGAGCATCTTTGAAGTCTGTGCTGATCTTCGGAGTAAACTTCGAAGTGACTTCGGAGTCACTTTGAAGGTCACTCCAAAG
Organism: Aspidoscelis tigris stejnegeri; assembly: GCA_023333525.1. Taxonomy (NCBI): domain Eukaryota; kingdom Metazoa; phylum Chordata; class Lepidosauria; order Squamata; family Teiidae; genus Aspidoscelis; species Aspidoscelis tigris. The sequence continues at coordinate 101,883,352 of JALMGA010000002.1, forward strand.
ATCAGCCCAGACTTCAAAGACGCTCCGGAGCTATTTTGCCCAGACTTCAAGGAGACTTCAAAATGACTTTGAAGCTTAGGTTTTGGAGCTCCCCCCCCAAGGATGTCCCCTCCCCCTAGCCTCCTCTAGACCCCATTGCCAAACTTATGTGGAAACAGGCTCCCTTTAATCTGGATTTTCTGGCTGAAGACCCCACTGTAGACCCCATTAATGGGGTCTACAGAAAATCCGGATTAAAGGCCAAAAAGTACCCATATGATCTGGATTTCCCGAGGCACAGTGGAAACAAATGTTTCCCTAATGGGTGCCGTGGTGGAAATGGGGTCATTCGGCTCTCACCCAAATGGGTCCTTAATGGGTGCTAAAATGGGTACTAAGTGACCGTGGAAAAACACCCGAAAATAAGGTGATGTTGAATTTACCTATCTTTTTACATTAAATAATGGAAATAGTCATATATAATGGCAATTAATCAGCCCAGAACACAGGATAGGATTATCTCAGATTTGTTCACAAGGGAGCTTGAGTCTTCAAAACTGCTGAGGAGACAAATTTGCTCTCCGAGTCCTTTGGCATATGATATCGGCAGGGAAGAAAGCAGGAAGTACATTTCTCCTTGGAGGATTTAGGAAGGAGGACTAATTATGTGATAGCTACAAAGTGGGTTTATATAATTCAGGGCAGGGTTCAAATGCTCCTGAGAGATGAATCTACTTGGCTGTGTCTAGTGGAAACACCTTACTTGTACTACCACATTTGCAGGCTAACCATCTATTTTACAGTGACAAATTCCAGAGAACTTGTTGCCAGAACATGTCTTGATACTTCTAGCACCTTAAATACTAAGTATATCGGATAAAATACTATTCCCAGATATACCTGTCAGTCTCTAAGGTTTCACAAGACTCATGGCTAGTTTCAGGTTTACTGTGTACAAACATTCACCTTTCCTTTCTGGTTCTGATCCCGGGAGAATAGTTAATCCTCTTAAAAGTTGTTTTATTTTGAGAGAATCCTTGCCTCTTGAAACATCATTTGGAAACTGTATTGTTGGAAAGCACATACACTGAAATATTCTATTACTCTGCTTTATTAATAGGTCTGCTTCTTCTCATGTCCCTGGGCTTTCCTTTAAATGTCCATAGATATTTCCTATAGATAGTGTGTTTGAAAACATTTTGTGATTTCATTTTGAGGAATGGATATAACTAAGGTGGGTTATAACATTAAAAACCAAATGTAAAAATAAACATACTAAAAACCATAACTGGGCCTGAGAGTAGAGAGGAAAAGAACATAAGAACATAAGAGCATAAGAGGAGCCCTGCTGGATCAGGCCACAGCCCATCTAGTCCAGCATCCTGTCGCACACAGTGGCCCAACAAATGCTCATGGGCATCTCAAGCAGAGACAAGGACAAACCTTTGCCAGCAAATGGCCTTAGAAGCGTCCTGCTCCCCCCCCAACCTGTAAGATGTACCTACAGTAGGCATTCATTCTAGTAGCCATTGATACATCTGTTGTCCATAAATTTGTCTAACCCTACCTTAAAGCCATCTGGACTGTTAGCTGTTACCACCTCTTCTGCCTGCAAATTTCATAAACGGATGACCCTCTGGGTGAAGAAATACTTCCTCCTGTTGGATCTGACTCTCCTACCCATCAGCTTCATAGAGTGCCCCCTAGTTCTAGTGTTGTGTGATAGAGAAAATATTTTTTTCTATACCATTTTATATGCTTCAATCAGGTCCCCTTTTAAATGGTGTCTCTCCAGACTGAAGAAGCCTAGACATTGCAACCTGGTTTCATAAGGGAGGCCCTAGTGGGAACAGGCCTCAGCATTCAAGGGTAACACCATCTGCCATGCTTAGAGTGATTTTTCTTCTCCTCAGCATGCAGGTGCTTCCAAAGGTGGATAACATACCTCAGGGGCTGCCGGAAGGCATGACAGGGATGGGCACAGTTGCCAGCCAGTTCCCAAGAATGCACTAGGACCATCTCTAATCCATCTTGTCAATTCAGCTAAAGTTGGGAGAGATTAGTTTTTTACCCATGTCTTCATTACGTGTCAGTTAGGTCAACATGCTGTCTGTGGAGTAGATGCTGATTGCAAATGTTATCGGAGTCACAGAACTGCCATTTAACAGCAGCATCTTAAGACTGGAAGTCTAAAACTTTTAGTTGGAGGTATAACAACAACAACAACCCCGTTTGCCATACTTCTTCACTGCCACCTTGTCCTCTACTGTGGGTCTTCTTGCATGTTAGCTGTGATGAAGACCTGAGAGAAGCATGCTAATGTCTCCCTGTAAAGGAAGGCCATCACAGCTTACTTGGCCATTCCTGGGATCATGGCAGGCCTCTGACAACCCTTCCTTCCTTCCTTCCTTCCTTCCTTCCTTCCTTCCTTCCTTCCTTCCTTCCTTCCTTCCTTCCTTCCTTGCTTCCTTGCTTCCTTGCTTGCTTGCTTCCTTCCTTCCTTGAAATTACACCCACATGATCTGGTCCTCATAGGGTGGGACATACATCCTCATAGGAGTTATGATTTACACAGGTTCTCTAATGTTCCTTCAGTGGCGGCAAAAAATGAGCCAATAGTCTATCTGATGAAAGAAAGAATGATTCTTTTAGAAATTGATTAAGCTTCTGGCCTCTTGTTGACCTCGGTTAAGAATGCCAAATCAGATTGTATTTATTCTCTAACCAGTGGATCATAATGAATCACTGCTCCAAAGCAGAATAATGCAACTTCAGGGGACTGTTTAACTCTAACAGTCTGATTATAAGGATGGATAAATTTATGATGATCTATGAGGAAAAGTTCAAAGATCAAGTTACCATTTTCCCTTCTTGTTTTGATGGACCATAGCAAATACATTCACCAGACTTCAATATTCTATCTCAATGGAGGAATGGAAATTAATTGCATCCGTCAGTCAGTTACCCCCTAACGACATCTGTATTGCATTACAGCTCTTAGAACTGGAGGTAAACCACAATCAGAGCATTTAAGTCAGAATCCTCTGGAACTGCCAGAAAAGCCAGGTCACATTCTCATTCATGTGTTTAAGCCTTCTTGCACACTTCCCAGTTTTAACCAGAGTTTTTGGGGTGGGGGAACCAAGCAAACAAACTCATTTCCTTGCTGCTTATTGGATGTGATAATACAAAAACAGCCATGCTTTTGGTAATGTGTCGTTTTTATTAAGTGATCAGTCTCTTTGGTTAACACTGAAACAAGACATGTTATATGATTAGAATATTTTGAAGATAACAGAGAAGGATTCCAGCTCAGCTATTATTACAAAGAAGGTCAGGCTGTGGTCACGTCTGATGATTAATCTGTTTTCAGACCATCATTTATTCCAAGGTATCACACCCAAAACTGCATTTCTGTTTCTTCTCTGTACTATCCTCCTACAATTTCAAACATCTTGTGTTCAGATTATTCCAGCACTGAAGTGATTTCATCTTGTGAGTCCATATAAATTTGCAAGGTGTGCTCACACAAGGGAATTCTGGGAGCAGCATCTGGACTTGTGGGCACTCTTGAGACTGTACTAGCAATGTACACATGCACCGAGCTGGTCTCTTTTGACTCTTTGCCCCATTTTGTATCCTTAAAAACAAAACAAAATACAGACGTGTGGAATTCTACTCCACTTTTTTGCCACTGGGTAGGGGCTTTCCTCCTTCTGACTGTAACAGACCCTGTCTGGAAGGACCCTGAAGCTTCTTTACAGACTTGATAACTGCTGCGTAGGGATGTGTAGGGACGGGTTTTTTGACATTTGATTTTTAACAAATCAAATGTTAGAAAATCCCTATTCGTTCGAATAAATTTGGTAGGATTCTATTCAATGCAAATGTATTCATATGAATTTGTATGAATATCCTATACGTATCGGATATGAACGAATACATATTCAACAAGAACAAATATTTTATTTATTATTTATTTATTTGTATTTCTATCCCAAATATGTATCCGATATGAACAAATATGTATCCAATTTGTATCCCGTAACAAACTCATGCTTTGAAAGTGGTCAAAGCCGATTTGAATCCACTTTCAATCCACTCTCGATCCATGTCAAATGCAATCTGGATCCGTTGCAGAGGTGTGGCGCAGCTGCCTTCCCACCTCCCCAGTTTAATGAACATCTGAACTATTCGTATGAATGTCTGAAACATTTGTATTCATATGAATGTTAATGTACAAATGTTGTAACATTCAATTTGTGAACGAATGTACGAATTTGTGTGAATTTGTATGAATAATGAATGTTACAAATATTTGTGGGTATCCCTACTGCTAAGTGTTGCATCACCCAGGCTGTGGCAGAGAAGAATGCCACTCTGAGTGTGAATTTCCTTAGTCTCATGCAGCTCCTCAGCAAATTCAGCACTGACCCACTGGATCTAAGGTAACCCCTCCCACCTCACTTGTACTGAAACCCTGTCTTGATAAACTCCAGTAAGGTGGAAATGCAGACCTGCACTTCTGGGTTTATAAAGGGAAACTGTTGCAGACATGAAATATGGTCCTATTGCCACACCATGTGCTGTCCATATGCTGGAGCTAAACTGCTTTCCAAACTCACTTTGCCCAAAGCTGTGCCTTGAAAAACTCCAGAAAGGGAGAAGTGCAGATCTGTGCACTTCTAGTTTTGAAAAGAATAAAAAAAGGAAAGAAGGTGAAATGGATCAAGAAGTCCCAAGGAACCTGTAGAATGCATATTCATGTTGCAAGAACAGCCGTACTGTATCCTCCCCACAAAAATGGCTCATCTACTACAACTTCAGCACTCAATTATGCACTAAAAGGACATGTTCTAGTACTTCATCCATGGCATTCTTGCCAGCAACCCCACATACATACACAGCTTAAGAATGTGCAGAATTGAGTTGTAATAGGGAAAAGACCCTGAAAAAGAGGCAGAAGTAGGGAAGGTGGGGACAGACAGTAGTGACCTTACCCTCCACTGTAATTTGACTGACAGGAGTGCATCCAATCAAAGAAGGCACAGGGAGGGGGAAAGGTTGGGGAGACTGGAGGGAAAAACGTTCCCTGTAGCAGACTGGGGCCAGGGAGATGATGGGCCTTTTTGCACTTCAATGAGATAAAACCCCACTAAAGTTAAGTTCAGGGATGGTGGCCAGCATTCACACTGTGAGCACCATCTCCAACTTACCTAGCGGCACTCACAGTGTGGACAGTGCATTCTGGATTGCCCACACCACCATAGTAACAGCCATGAAAACTTCTGTGCCAGACCGCTGCTATGTTGATTGTGACATGATGCGCAACCGCACAGTTGCAGCCACAGAAGATTGGGATGGCCTTGCACACTCTGAGCTGCCCTGAGTCAGAAGCAGAGCTGCAGTGTGTGAACTGAGCATCTTAGAATACATCAGGCTGTTCCAATTGGGGGCCTTTTCCCACTTTGACCTGTAGCCAAGAATTAGGTAACATCTGGGGAAGAGCATCCACACCTAGAGGCGGCTGTTACAGCCTCCAAACAGCCCCTGCCTTGCTAGATGTTGCCTAATTTTGTTTATTAAAAGTATTTTCAAACAGCCTATAATCAGTTCAGACAGGACACCCTCAATCACATTCATGAAGCATGCATGGTTTCTGTCAACACACACCATCCTCTTGGCATCTCCTAGGGGATGTTTAGCTAAAAGAAAATTCAGAATATGATATCTTCATGCTCAGACCCATTCTCCACTTTATTGACTGCCATTTTCATGTTGCTTGGAATAACAGATAAACCTTCACCCTTTGTGTATGTTATTTTGAGTTCAGTGACATGGGAAGGCTTCTCCACCTGTGATCATGAGACTCTTTAAATTTTCTGGAGAGCTAATAGGAACTTTCTTTGCAACTAGGGGAAAATCACACACAAGGAACAGGCCACAAAGGACATAGCTGTTGGTTAGTAGGTAGTGATTTTCTACATTTTTTCATTCTAAAATGGACACAATTGCTTGTATGACATAGCAGGTAAGCATTCATCCTTCACAAAGCCAAGTGAAATCTTGTACACATGCTGAATAAAAATATGCTTTAAAATATGAAAAAGAATGCAAAGCAGAAGTACTAATACGCATAAATGGAACTATTAAAAAAACATACATAATTGGCTAGTTTTCATGATAGGAACATGCCATTTTTGTCTGATTCACGTTTGCAGCCCTGCAGTTTTTTACTTATTGGAAGTGCAACTTGAAGGAAAGAAATCTTCCTGAAACCAAAGAACTGTAAAAGCCTTTGAAGTGCTCCCAAATCCAATATACTCCTATACATCATCTTCAGCAGTGCAACTCAGCTGTGCTGCTAAAAATCCTGAGTAACACAATAAATCCAATATAGCGTGGTACTCATTAGGATATTCAGATCAAAGGCTTGTCTGATGTTCATCTTCTTTATAGCACCCTTTATAAAATCAAGAGTAATTTGAAAGGAAAGTTAAGTGAAGTCATTTAATATAACATGCTCAGGCAGACAGATCTACAGAGTATATATATTCAATAATCTGCAGTAATGTTACTGTTAAGATCGCTGAATGAAGGGTATTAAATAAGCCTGAATGGACAAGAATTACTGTATTAGATAAGCCTGAACGGAGAAGAATTACTGTATGAAGTAACCCCCAATGGACAAGAATTACAAGACAAATATTACTGTTAACCTGGAACAAAATTTTCCATGATTCAAGTATACATTCTGTATCGGTAATATCATAGGGAGAAATGGAAAGGTCTGATTTGCAACTTCTTTGACTTCCTGATCCAATGAAATACTATGCAGGGCCAGACATATTCTCCAATTTTTATTAAAAGGCTGAGCATTTTGCACTGCCCGCTCAGACTTGGTTGCATGCAGGCAATGCAATATTTTTTATGAGCAGTAATTTCACATTTCAAATTCATATTCACATTTTACTAGGCACTGTTTACTCAAATGCTACCCTTTGTATAGTTCACACGTACAGGCAAATCTTAAGCCATAGCAGTTTCAACAGATCTTTACTTGTGGTGATCTGCAGTGTGGGGTGACTAAAAGATGTGGACTGGATCCTGTATAAAGTAAGGCACACCCCCTTCCTCTGCCCTGTCCCTCCTGTACAAGGGAAAGCAAGACTTGAGCCTCCAGGCCCTAGTGGTCACCTTTGGCTACCACCCCCCTCAGGGCTATTGGATGCTTCTGAAGCATGAAATCTGTCCTCAGAGTCCAAGAAACAGCTCCAAGGGGGGATTTTCCCCTCATTTGTTCCTACCATTGCCATGTAGAGCAGGTTTGGCAGCAGAGGTAACTTTCTGGGGATGGTTTCTGCCTGGCTCAATTTAGAACTGGACAGAATCTGACTGACCTCTGGGACATTTCCTATTTTCAATATGTTTGAAAACATTGAAGGTGAGGGAAGCTCCCAAGATCATGAAATGTCACCCATGTAAACAGTGTGCATCTTGCCTCTGAGGTGGGATTCTACCTCTCAGATGTTCTTCTCTGTGGAGGAAGCATCAGGCATGGGGCCTATTCACACTTAGGCCTCCAGTATACAATTAGGATAGCTCTAACTGCATACCAGAGGCCTAAGTGCGGATAGGTCCCATCATCTCCTCTACAGCCACAGTTCTAATTTGTGGGCCATTGCTGGCCTACATAGACATAAGTGCTAGAAACCTTCCCATTAAAATTTCAAAATGTATTGAGCTAACTGCAGACCTCTCCATTTAAAGTGCACAGACAGAAGGACAGGATAAGGTATCTGCCTCGGGCCCCAGATAATCCAAGGACTCTTTTGAGTTTGCACTGTTATTAGCAAGTCATCTGACAAGCTGCTACCATACCCAGTAATGGATATCTATTTTTCCAGCTATGTTTCCTGAAGCAATTAGGGCATTTCTGCTCTATTAAGGTCCCCACTAAAGCACAATTAATGGCAGATGATTTGAAAGCTCTTATGAGCCATGCTGCATAAGACAAATACATGCCACAGTTCTCCCACTCCGTTTCATTGGCATGGGATGGTTAAACAAAACAAAACCCTTTTATTTCCATTCCTTGCTAAGAATACAAGCAGCAAATGTCTAATGATAACATCCCCTATGGGGAAACAGAGGCCTTCCATGGCAGGTTGAGGAGATACAATTACTTTCACCAAGTCAGAATTTTGTTAGTTGATGAGTAGATGGCTGAGGTGACTCAATTAGTGAGGACATGCTAATTGAAATGTCAACAGCCCTAAGGCTAACTTCTACTCTTTGAGGGGGAAGGGGAGAAATGTATTGCCTTGATGAACAGAACAGAACTTGGCTTTTAAATATTCCAGTGGCAAAAACATGCGGTGTTTTTGAACTTGTTTTCCCATCCTTTGGATGGGAGAGCTGCATTAGAGCCTTAGGGTGTGTCCAGACTGGGAGATACTGATGCCCGATACATCATCGTATTGGCTGTCAGCTATTGTGGATTTACTGGCTGCAGAATGATCAGCACTCACTGTGCAGTATCAGGTAAATTTGAAGTTTCCCGCTGTCTTGACTGCTGGGCCTTGCTGTAGTCTGTTCTAATGTGTAGATGGAAGGTCCGTATTCTGGGATATTATCCAGAATAAAGCCCAGTGCAGAAGGGACCCATGTATCAGGAGTGTGCCAAACTGCAGTTCTTTAAACACATGTGAGAGCATTCGAATTCCACCTCACAGCTCTATACTTGTCAGAGAAGAGGAGAGAGCGTAGTGGGGCAAAAGGTGCATTCAAGGAATATGAATCAGAAATGACTGTGCTCACTGGTCTAACTCTGAGGCTAAGTTTTCTTTCCCCCGATGCACTGCAGCCCAGAGGGAGTGTGGCTACACTGTACCTGGTGATAACACCATCGTATAACCGCCTTTAGTCTTGGCAAAGTACAGAGAAGGGACAGGGAGAGCAGGGATGTGCATGAATATTCATAACATTAGATATCTGTAAGAATTCACATGAATTCAGACATTCGCATACGAATAAAATGTTACAACATTCGTACATTGACATTGGTACAAATGCTTCAGAACATTCATGAAATGGGGAGGTGGGAAAGCGGCTGTGCCTGTCACATCTGCAACAGATCCAGAGTGCATTCTACATGGTTTGAGAGCGGTTTCAAACTGAATTCAGGGCGGACCTGATGCTTTCAGAGAAGATATGTTATGGGATGCGTTATCGGATATGTATGCTTTTGTATCGGATACAGTGGTACCTTGACATACGAGTTTAATTCGTTCCGTAACCTTGCTCTTATGTCAAATCACTCGTATCTCAAAGCAATTTCCCCATTAATCCATTCCAGCTCCCAAAACACCACCTCAGTTGTTTTTGTTATGTACTGTACTGTATTTACATACTCGTATCTCAAATCTTGCTCTCATCTCAAAGCAAAATATCACTCGCTCGGCGACTTGTATCTCAAAACACTTGTATGTCAGGGCACTTGTATGTCGAGGTACCACTGTATTCTTATAAATTTGTACAAATACATTTGTATCAAACAGAATCTTACCACATTTGAAGGGGCTCTATTTGAACAAATATGAATTTTCTTACATTTGATTTGATACCAATTGAACGCAAAAGTACTCATTCATGCACATCCCTAATGTGGCCCCCACTATAAGACCATCACTAGGGAGATGTGCCCTTCCACTTATGCAGCTGGAGCTCCAAATGTTTTAAATATATATATATATTTGTGAGATACAAGCAGGACTTCTCTTTAAATCAATTTCCTTTCCTCTCCACCCAGGATGACTTATATCTTCCGTAGCCACTAATTGGCATAACCAATTTAGTACAGCCGCAATTCCAGCCCTCAAATAGCCAGTTTGTTCTTATTTCCTGCAGTCTACAAGTTTTCTCCTAGAGCGAAATAGAAACTGTCTGTAACCTCTGTAATTGACAAAAGGATAAAGTTGTTCCCTGCATTTCTGTTTGCACCAAAATTTCTACTTAGGTACTAGGAACAGAGCACAGGCGTGCCATCATCTTATTAAGGCAACCCAAACTTCATCTGTTGATTACTATGTTTTAGTTTGTACAGTTTGCCAAGCCAGCAATTATTTTTGGGCCATGGTGGACTAAATGCACAATCCTCCAGTTCTCCTCACCCAGAATGGAGCAGATGAAGTGAAGGCTCCACGTGAAGACATGATGGGGTGGGTAAGCATCCCAAGCCCATATCATGCACCAGACATTGTTATGTGCATTGTGCCAGGAAGTCAGTAGCCTGTTAATTATAAAACCATGCCTAAGGTTCTGAAGGGGCTGGCTGCAGCTCAGGGGTGGAACAAACTGCGTGGAAAGCAGGGGGCTGTTGGTTCAATGCTCAGCCTCTCCCTGAACACAGAAAATGGCAAACAAACCATTTCTCTTATCTCTGCCAAGAGAACTATGTGGAAGTGCCCATGCAGCCAATCAGGAGCAGACATGACTGTGATGGCACGCCCAAGCCTATGAGGAAACTATGGTGTCTGGAGCTTTACTGGGGGCTATCTGTATACCTTCTGCTAAGACCTTTAACACACAGAGACCCCTTTGGCAAGATGAAAGGTAACCAAAATGAGTTTACTGAAAACAACTTGAATAAAGGGTTAACTCCACCTGGGACTAACTTGAAACAACTTAAAACAATACATTACAAAAGGTGCTTTGACTGGTTGCAGTCATCTTTCTGGAGTCTGGAAAAATCTCTTGTTTCTGGTGCAAGGTGATGGTCTTATAAGCTGGTGCTTATGGACTGACTTAATCTTCTTACTGGTGAAGATTAAGCTGGTCAGAAGCGTCTTTTGTCTCTAGGACTGGTGGTATAAGCTTGTACTTAAACAAATACATGCTAAGGATGCCTGTTTGGGTTGCTTGGGCCTAGGTTTACCAGACAATGGCAAGGCCTCTGGTCTCTGTGGCTCTGTTGCAGAAAAAGAAAGAAATCCAGCAGGAAGAGCTCTCTATATACAGGCAAATGGAAGAGACCAACTGGGGCTGGCCTTTAGGGAGGGTTTCTATGCTCCATCCAAAACTAATACAAAAGAAGGCATCTGCACTACTGGGGAAACCCATAAACAGGGGGAACTAAAGCAGAGGAGAGGAAAGGGCAGAGCCAAGACTTCACACATTACTCTGTGGTACTAACGACATTGACCCACATGCAAGAAGAAGGCTTGCAAGAGGTATTGGATCTTAGTTCAATGTTTAGTTCAAAGAAAAAGCAATATTTCCATTTAAATTTTCAGTCATCTTGGTTCAAGAGATTCCCAAACTTTGTTGTGGTGACAACAAATTGAGCCTGATTGTTTTCTGGGGAGATTTCCTTACCACATAAAAGGATGCTTGAAAATGCAAATTTGTGCACTGTTGCTGCTATCAGTCTGCTACATGTTCTGTAGGGATGGACAATTGTGCAGTCATATTCAACTAATGTAGAACTAGCTACGGTTGGGATCACTGGCCCTTTCTACACTTACTTGTCTTTAATCTGGGATCAGTGGGGGTAGAAAAGCCCAGGCCATTGATGTGAATCACAGAGACAAATGGATGGGATCAGTACCATTTGCACTGACAGCGCTGATTTGGATTAGTTCTTCTGCACACCCCTTATGTTCCAGATCAGTGGCTTGCTCCCTCTGGTAATACTGATTAAACAGTATTACCAGAGATATGGATTAAGGTCTTCCTTAATCCAGATTAGACTCCATCTAATGGGGATGGAGTCAGATAATGGGTGGGGCATCTATGATCCACATTAATGTGTGGATATTGAGGGCCAGAATGAATACTACAGAGACCTTTAATCTGGATTAAGGGTCCTTGCAATAAGGGCTTTTCTCTGAAGTTTCCACTGTGAAGACACCTGCTGAAGAAGCCACTCAAATTTTTAAAAGGACAATTGGGATGCATCTCCAGCCCGTGATGGAAACTTCTGATCTTCAGAATATATGCTGGCTATTTTCATCTCATCTAGAAGATGACTGAAAGTATAAATGGGCCTGTTGCTGGTTCATAGATTAAAGGTTAAGATTCACTTATTATAGGATTTTTTGGTTAGCAGCTGCTTCTTCTGAACATGTTTTAAATCTGAGGATTTCAGAAATTTGAACGGGTCCACCACATGGTTCTAATTTCCAGCAGCTGCTACGATGGCCCATGAATTTTTAAAAATGTATACACACACACACACAGTAGAAGATGAAGAAAACCCAGGGAGCTCAACCTTGTCACCTTAATTTTGTAGGAGTCTATTTTATGCAACTCATATAATTTTTCTTATATATTGTCCTGGTCCTGTACTATGTCTGTGTTCTAACCAACAGAGCTGCTGTGCTTAGGAAACAAGGGTGAAGCCTGTGTCACCTTAAAGGAATTCTGCTGGGTGGTCTCTTTTGTACCACACATGCTGCCTGAAGCAATATGAAATCATAATAAACAAGTTCCACACACAGGCCCCTGTCAGTTCAGATTCTGCATAGTTGCTTAGGATCTTGATTTTCGCTTGCAAAAGTAAGAAAAAGGAGGGGAAGGTAGACATCCTTTTCAGGACAGAGGAAAGGTAATATGTTCATTGACAAAATGGCATTCAGAGCTGTTTATAAAAATGTGCTACTCATCAGTCCCAACTTCCTTTCAATGTTTCGCTTCTCCTTTCTCATCATAATTCCTAAAATAATTTAATTACATTGAGTTAATGACATTGGCCTTGTTGATCACTTTCAAAGCAACTACACAATGACATCATAGAGAGAATTCAGGACAACCTTAAAACTTTTCAGTCTTGTTCAAATTGAGCCACATGGAGCTACACTGAATGATCCCACCACAATAATCTCACAAAGGGAAGAAACACATATGGAAAGAACATACTGGCACAGAGACACAACATGTGTGGAGCGAACTGCATAACATATGTTTTACATGGGAGTACGAGTTGTAAAGTACCCGAGAGTCTCCCCATCTGACTACCAAAAGGCCCAGAGATGCAACACGTGGGGTTGTGGAGACTTGTCTGCTCCAAACTGACTGCTGGTAAGCGCATGTTGTCGCTAAGCCACGATCACTCCTCAAGTCTGAAATATTTAAGAAGTAGATATACCTGTGCTGGCTCTAAGTTTTAAATAAGGATGGAGGCAGACCTATGCAACAGCCAGTTGTTGTGCTTTAGTTGTTGGGATCAACCATTGTTACAGTTATTATTGGCCCTTTCTGCACTTGTTAATCCAGATCAAGCAGCTGCTAAGAACACATTGTTTGCATGGGAATACCGTAGATCTGGATCAGGGGTGTTTTCACACTTCCCTTCCTGTCTGCTGGATGGGATAGGAGTGCAATGACCCAACGTTGACTAGTGCTTGCACTTGGAGTGCAACAGCAAGCCACTTCTGTACAAGAAAACTACATGAACGTGCCTTGTTATGGCAGCTACTCAATAGGTCAACTTATTATCTATTTGTTTGTTGCATTTTTATCCTGCCCTATACCTGAACGTCTCTGGATGGGTAACAACATTTAAAATCAAACATATATATTAATAACAGAATATGTTAAAGCAATAGTATTGTTTGAAAGTGGGAAGAGAAAGTGAATTCCCATTAACCAAAGACCAGGGCAAAGAGGTTCCTCTTCACCACCTTCCTAAACATGTTCAGTGAAGGTGATTGACACATCTCAAGGAGGGAGACTATTCCATAGCCTAGGAGCCATCATTGAGAAGGCCCTCTCCCAGGTGCCCACCCCTTTTACTCCTGAAGGTGGTGGTACAACCAGGAGGGCCTACCCTCCAGATATTAAGGCATGGGCAGGTCAGTATGGAAGAAGGCATTCCTTTAGATATTTGGTGCCCAACTCATTTAGGACTTTATAAATCAAAGTGTGATGTGTGTCTGGCCAGCTGTCCTGGTCAGAAATCTAGCAGCTGCATTCTGCACCAGCTGCAGCTTCCAAACTGTCTTCAAGGGCAGCCCCATGTAGAATTTATTACAATAGTCTAGTTTGGTGGTTACCAGAGTATGGATAACTGTGGTGAAATCATCTCTTTGCAAAAAAGGGCTTCATCTGATCAACCAGCTACAATTGGGAATAGGCATTCCTGGCCATGGCCTCTACATGAGCTTCAAGTATTAGCACCGAGTCCAGGAGCACCTCCAAATTTCTTACCTGTCCCTTCCAGGGCGTTAAAACCCCATTGAGGACACAATGTCTTCCAACTTGATGGACCTGAGACCCTGTGACACACAGCACCTCTGTTTTGTCTGGATTAAGATTCAATTTATTGCCCCACACCCAGCCCATTACCGCCTCCAGGCACCTGTCAAACACTTCAACCACTTCTCTTGATTCAGATGGCAGAGAGAGCTAGAGCTGGGTGTCATATGCCTGTTGATGACAGCTCACTCCAGGTCTCCTAGTGACCTCTCGCAGTGGCTTCATATAGATATTAAAGAGCAAGGGAGATAAAATCAACCCCCGAGGAACCCCACAAGTGAATTCCCAGGATTCTCTGAGATTGGCCATGGAGCGGCAGTACCTGCAAGTGGAGGCCAAAGTTACTAGCCTCCTTATGAGCCAGCCTCTGTGTGCAATCATGGGCAGGCCCTTCATGTTGGCTCACTGCATATCAACCTGAGTTGTCATTTTCCCACTCCAGAGCCTGAGCAAGAGTCCCCAGTTGTTTGGTTCAGGGTTCTAGGAACACTTGCTGGCCCGAGGGGGAAGCGTGTCCCATATAAAGAAAGACCATGTCTGGGGTATTTTAGTTTTTGCTATATTTTATTATATTGCATTCCTGTTTATTATTATATTATTACATTCATGTTACATAAAGTGATATCATGTTCTCTTTTTACTTTGTTAACCACCTTGAGCAATATTGGAAAGGTGGTATGTAAATAAATTGATTGATCGAGCTAACCAAGATGTGGCTTACAAGTTGAGCCTAACTTCTTGTTATCATTCCCTTTAATATAAACATCACCTTAAGATTTTCAAGTACGTAAAGGGCTAAACCAATTAAAAATATAATGGATTGGCCATAGAGATTTTCCTACTAGTTCTGTGAGGCAAAAGGCAATATAAAACTATTAGGGAAGAGAGCTCTAGCCAAATGGTTTCCAAATGTTTTGGTCAAAGAACACAGAAATGCTGATTTATTTAGTTTGGCCTCCGTTTCCCTCTCCCATTTAATAAACTTGAGTTACAAGCAACTTGCTGTTGTGGGAATGTGTAATCTGCCTTGCCAGATGCTGTTTCGCTCTCAGCTAGAAAGCCACTTCAGGGAACCTCCTCAGCACAAGCCCTTATGGGCCATTTCACCTGGTTGATGTTCTACACCAAATTTGAAGGGTTTAGATGTCATATTCAAGGTAAATAAATACTTCCAGGGCTTCAAAGGCACTTCAAGTGGTTTGTGTGAACTTTGCATAGTCAGCATGACATATAGTCCATAAAAACAGTTTTGCAGACAGGATATGGTAACCACATGCACTAGACACAAAGCCCTTTTCGTGCTGGCCCTGAACCTCAGTCCAAAGAGGCCCATAGAATGAACAGTTTGTACACTGGACTGAGATACTTGAGGTTGTCACCAGCACTACCTCTGTGGAGTGGTCTGCACGCATTGAACTAGGCTGCAGAATGGGATATAGCAGCAAAATCCCCCTCAACTGTGACTGAGTTCACTGCAGATAAATGTAGTTCACCAGTTGCTTCACTGTGTATTGCCCTAAGATCTCTTTCTCCACCCTGAGTGCATTAAAACTGCGTTAAAAGCAGCTCACCAGTGGACTACTGATTGTATACCAGACCAAGAAGTGTGCCTGCTATACCATTTGTTTATCCATCCATCCATCCATCCATCCATCCATCCATCCATCCATCCATCCATCCATCCATCCATCCATCCATCCATCCATCCCGCCCTATACTTGGAGGTCGCTGGGTGGGTACTAAGACATAAAATCAAACATCATTAAAACAATAACAGCATCTGCCAGTAGGAAGGGAAAGTGTATCCTCATTTAACTGAAGGCCAGGGCAAAGAGGTCCGTCTTCACTGCCTTTCTAAATGTGTACAAGGAAGGGGGAGACTATTCCATAGCCTAGGGACCATCACTGAGAAGGTCCTCTCCCAGGTGCCCACCCCTTTTGCTGCTGAGGGTGGTGGGACAACCAGGAGGGCCTCCCCTCCAGATCATAAGGAATGGGCAAGTTGATATGGGAGTAGACGTTCTTTCAGATATTTGGGTCCCAAGCCATTTGGTCAGGAGCCCGGAAGCAGTGCTGGAAGTACCCCACTTCTGTGCAAGCAGTCCCAAAAGCTCCAGGTATAGGGCAGAGTAAAAATGCAAATAAATAAATAATAATAATCACTTACCTGATGTCTGTTGACTTGTCTTACTATAATTCCTAGCCAACAGGAAGTCAGTCAAGCATTGGGGGGGGGGGGAGAAGGAAAGGGGACCGGCATTTGACTGGCTTCTGGGAAGCTGCAAGAGGAATCATAATGAGACAAATCGGCAGACCCACAGGAATGTTGGTGATTGCCTCCTACATCTGGCGGACTGCTGCAAAAGGCCTGGTGACTCTTGCCACCTGGAGGCAACGCAAGTGATTTACTGAAAACAGGAACTCAATATCCTTGTCACATCATATTGCACTGATGAAAAAACTGCTGCCTTTGTAAAATACTTCCCTAATAGGGATGTGCACGGATATTTGAATACATTTGAAATTTGATTGAATCGACCAAATTTCGACATTCGAATTTGAATGGAATGTCCTTAAATTCGAAGTTAAAGATTCTATTCAAATTTTGAATTTCAGATCTATTCGTTCAAATTATTTGGACATTCGTATGTGTGCGGGTTTGTACATGGTGCGTACTTGAAGATTTGCATCTTTCCCACATCCGTATGCATTTGTACGGATCCGTATGGGATGAAAATGGGTTGCATACAGGATAACTACAGGATGCATAAAGTATGAATATGTACGGACCCAGGGAAGTACGGGGTACCTACAAAGGTTGTCGACATATGTAAGTGCAAATTCGAATTAAAAATGTGAACGAATAGATTCGAGTTTGCTTAATTTGAATTGCATTTGGTTCAATTCAAATTTTAAACATTTGAATTAAACTGAATGTTGGGGTATTCGATTCGATTTGAATCAAATCTCAAAAATTGCATTTGTGCACACCCCTATTCCCCGAGGCTGCATCCACATGCAAGGAAAAGGGTGCTTGATAACAGCCCCTGGGGGCTGGTGACTGTACCTCACCACCACCACCACCACCACCAGGCTTGCAGCCAGCTTCTGATATGCAAAATCAATCTTCTTGTACCGCCCTCCCCCCCAATCTAGAAAGATGGCAGCAGCAGGGGCAACTTATGCCCTGCAATTCCCACCCAGCACAATGGAGCAACGGACAAGAAAATGGCCAGCTTCTGGGCCCACCTCTTGTCTGGTAATGAATGGCTCTGGGTGGAAATTTGGGAGCAGTAGAATTTTTGTTCCACAGCTTCAAATGCCCTGGGGATAAGAAGCATCCACTGTATACATAACACACCTCCCACCCTACCAGCAGAACTGGAGGATCCAATTCAAAGTCGGCCCTTTTCTTGGCCATCAGGATGCAGGGCCAGTGTCTGGGATTGCATCGTATGCCTCTGTACATTCCATAGCTACAATGAATAGGTCCAAAGGGATCCAAACCTTACATTGTACCCCCCAAATCTTATGCTGTGCTATCTAGCCTCTGGCCTGCCTAGCTATTGCTAATCCCCAGCCCTGCAAAATGGTGAGGGCTCTGGATATAGCCACACATACAGCAGTCTTTTGTATGAGATGCTGCAGAGCTAGCAGGTTTATATACAAGAGTCGATGTTTAACTGAAACAGACACCAACTGTACTGAGGGTCAGGTCACCTCCAAGCAGGCAGGCAGGCATGTCTGGTTCTTGTTCTTCTCATTTGTTTTACAAATGACTGGACAGAGTCCACAGGCTGTCTATTGCACCTCTAGATTTCAGCTATTAGCTTCTTTGCACTACAGTTGGGTTGCATGAAACTCCTACTCACGTGGAATAAGGCACAGCGAATAGAAACCGATAAGAAGACTGTAAGGCTGAATAAAGATTTTGCAAGACAAAGGTCAAGATGATGTAGCACTCGCCCCATACAGAAGGACCTGAGGCCTATTTGCTCCACACCTTTGCTAGCCTTACCCAATTACTTACCAGAAGCATCCAGTGGCAAGCATCAGCACCTTTTTTGGTGCTCCAGGGTTATCTGAGGTGCTGTACAAGTGCACTGGCACCTCAGATGACCATAGACACGGTTGTGCATGTGCAGAGCGTCAGCATCATCATGGCGACAGCCCTGATGCACATGCAGTCACGGAGGGTGCCGCAACCAAACTGGCAGTACACAGAAGAGGACTGGCCTCGGAATCGGTGAGTGACCCATCTTGTGGGCTTAGGCTGTAAGGGACTAGCACTCCCAAGTGCGAGCACTAGTCAACGTTGGCTGATTGTGCTTCTTTCCCATCCAGTGGACAGGAAGGGAAGTGTGAAACCATCCCTGGGTGAAGAGGTTTGCTTTTAAAAGGTACCAAAAATGATAAAGTTGGCACCTGGCATACCTTCACAGGGATGCTATTCCACAGCCAGGGTCCTCTCATGGCTTCAGCCCTTTGCACTTCTGAGGTTAGCAGAGTGACAGTTGAATCTTATTTCAACACTCGTGTTAGAATAACATGCTTCAGAGTACCTGAGGGCATGGTGTCAGAGACAGTGCAGGATGGTCACTTCTATTTCAGCAGAAGGGAATGCTGCTCTACAGCATCTGAAACCTGAGGTTGTTTTCTATTTTTCCCAATAGTGGGACCAACCTTGCAAGTCTTCACTGCTTCTGTTTCTCTCGATGCAGTCACCCTTCTGAGTGCCTAGATGCTCCACACTCATTTCTTTTACATTAGAGATTTGTTGGCAGAGATGATGGAGATGACATAGGAAGATCCCTTGATACCTACATATTCAAAGCAGCAAGTAGCACAACCTGCACACATCTTCACTAGATTTTGCAGTACAACTCTTAAGGCTTTCTCATTCGAAATGTGGTAATGTAGTAAACCCCCCCCCCATAATACCAAAAACCTCCAGTGGCCTATTCGCCCCACAGCTGGTAGTGCATGATTGGTGAACTTCTGGTGAAGAACATCTGCACTTCGAGGAGGCTGCTACAGCCTCCAAGCCTGTCCTCCCTCACCAGAAGTTCACCAATTGTTGACCAACATTTACCAGAAACGTACCTGGAGCATCCAGCAGCACTACCATTCACACCTCTTCCAGTGCTCCGGGGTCATCTAAGGTGCTGGACAAGCGTGCTGGCACCTAGGACAACCATAGACATGATGGTGCATGTGGAGAGCGTCAGCATTGTCATGGCGATGGCACTGACAGATGCACAGTCACAGAGGATGCCACAGCCAAAATGGTGGTGCCCAGAGGACTACTGTCCCCAGGATCAAGTCAGTATTTGATCACAGTGGGAGGGAATGGCCAAAGTTGACAAGCACTCAAGTGTGAGTGCTAGTCAACGTTGATTAATTTTGTTCTTTTCCCATCCAATGGACAGGAAGGGAAGTGTGAAAACACCCCAGGTATCAACAGAGAAAGCTGTTGAAATTTTATTGCTCTTACTTTCTTTATAAAGCCCCCCCCCCCAATTTTCCATTGTCAGGTTATGCTTCAATACCAAAGAAGCAGCTGACATCCTGTTCCTACTTCCTTCTAAGGTAAACCTTCTTTTTTTCTGAGCAGGGCAACTCTGGGAAACTGTGTTTTGTCTAACACAAGTAACACAGGCCTTTTGGGACACTTCTAAGGCAGGTGATGGGCTCAAATCCTTCTCCTACAAACTCATATAACCATTCCTATTCCTGCCCCTTCTACACCACCCACTTGGGCTGCTCAATGAAACACTGGATCTTAAAGGAAACCAGCATGACCCTTTAAGAAGACCCACCAGGCAGGCGTGGGCCTAGCCCAGCACAGATTCTCTTATTGGGATGTCTAACAACATCTTGCAATGGTAACTTGCTAGTAGCTCCTCAAAGCTGCTGGGGCACTCGCCTCCATTCTTTGGGAGATAGTGGTGTTGCATGCATAGCATGCTCCCACATGTTGCTAGAGACAGAACATATTCCATTATATTTGGATATTCCAGAATAAATAATGGATATTCTGGAATATCCATGGTATATTCCATAATATCCAAATATAGCGGAATAAGTAACCGGTGTCTGTACACAGCCTGTGTTGCAGGAATCTTTCCAGACATCCAGTAAACAGAAAACATTCCAGCTAAGTAAAAACAGCACTGAATCCTCAGCACTATTTTTACTCCAAATTAAGCAGCTGATAGACTGTGATAACTACAAGGCCATGTTTGGTTGTGCAGCCGCGGCATTGAAAACTTGTCAGCATATTTTGTCTGTCTGGCAGCAGCCTTACGAGATGTAAGGCAGGCATACATGTCTGGCAAAATTAAAAAAATCTGACTTTCTTGAATGTTTGGGTCTGCCAAGATGTGACCATTGGCCCAAGTGTGAGAGACAATGGTAGGGATCTACACGGATATTTGTAACATTTGAAATTCAGACATTCAAACTCAAATAGAATGTTATGATATTCGTATGCTAATATTCAAATGAATATGAACATTTCTGAACATTCGCACAAGTAATTTGGACATTCGTTAAGCTGGGGAAATGCATAAGATATGTATCTGTTCATATCAGATACGTATCTATTCATAGCAGATATGTATCTGTTCATATCAGATAAGTATTGAATGGTCATATGAATATGTACAAATAGATTTGTTTCAAATATGGCCCTGTCCCCAAGCAATTTAAAGCCCTCTAAAAAATCTTCTTTTGCCTCTGAGCGCCCCCATGCCTGGCTTTTCAACGAGTTTCCAGCACTACAAAAGGAGGAAAATCCGTGACAAAAAAGTGCACTTTAAAGAAGAGTTCCAGCGTTCTTTTTGGAAGTCATGGGTTTTCCTGGCAGCATTTAAAATGGGGACGCTCTGTGGCAAAAGGGGCGGGGATTGCTGCCTGCACACACAGCCATAAAACACACATCTCCCAGAAGTGCAGCAGCTTATCTTCCTTTCCCTTTCTAAAGCTCAGAACTTTCAAAGAGCCAGAATAGTGCAGAATTGCAACATTGTTGCAATTGTTATCAGGTGTGGATTGCTACAGTCACCGCTGCTCTACCGGGTGGATTTTGACAGTGATCTGTGAAAGTGTTGAGAGTGAATGAGCAAACGATTGCGTGGCTGATGGCTGTAGCTGCTGCCTTTGCCGCATGGGAAGCCATTTTGGGGGGCGGAGATCTGGGAGACGAACAGAGAACCGATGGCTATTTTTCCTTTGAACTTGTCGGGGGTTTCTTCCTGGTTGTGGCCGCACAGAGCGCAGTCCCTCCCTGTTCCTGCCAGCACCGTATCAACAAGAGAGGGGGCAGGGAGAAAAAGATGCAGGCAAGCAAAACACACTTCCGTGGGGATGGAGGGTGCATTTTAAATGCGCGTTTTGCTGAGTCCACTTGAATAGGTGATGGTAGAGGCAAATAAGTCATTTGGGGATGCAGCCAAATAGAATTTTACCATATTTGAATGTGATCTATTTGTATGAATACGGATTTTTGAACATTCAATTTGTTTCGAATCAAATGCCGAATAAATATTCATGCACATCCCTAGACAATGGCCCTTTGTGAACTGAACCTTATTTCAGATCGTATCTGGTGCAGACTACAGTAGGTCCTGCCTGGGACCTGCTCTAATCTGCACTAGCATGCAGACAGCATGTTGCTATTCTGAGATACGTTCCGGAATGAGGCTCAGTGCAGAAAGGGGTAATATCTAGAGGTCCTTCTGAAAGCTAGGCAGGATTTGCACAGCGTCTTTATGGTGCCTTGAATGTGCAGTGAGAGTAAAGTGCATGAACGACGCTGCCTCCTTGTTGTGCATTCAGTTCACAGAGAGCGCCTGTTGTCTGCACATAATGGCACTTCTCAGGGTGGCTACTCAAGAGGACTTACTGGTCCCCTCGGTTGTACTTGCATATTTGAACACACGGTATGGTACATAGGGCCATTCCTTGTGTTTAAAACCCTTCTGCTTTCAGGTCTGAAGCAGAAACTCCCCCATTTAGATTCTGTGGCTAGAGGAAGCTATGCTCCTTGCATGCCAAATTGCAGTGAGGGAATTCGCAGGCATGGTTATGAAGGACATGGAAGGTTTTCACCCCCTTGTGGCCGGACCTACAGGAATTTTGAGACCTGAGGGTGGAGGGGTTGTGAGTAGGGATGTACATGAATGCAATTTTTTGGCATTAGATTCAAATGGAATATCAAAAGATACAAATCGATTCGAATGTTTAAAAGTTGAATGTATTCACATTCGATTTGAAATGAATACATTTGTATCTATTCGTGCAAATATTCAATTCGTATTTGAAGATATGAATGTCAACAACATTCGTACGCATCCCGTTTTTATCCCATGTGCATTCCATTTTCATCCCGTACAAATCCATGCAAATGAGTATGAATACAAATCAGATGCGTTCGGATACATATGTAATGCATACGTATCCATACAAAAGTCCAAATCATTCATAGGAATTATTTGAAAGATTTGAACTTTGTCCGAATGTTTAAGTGGGAGTGTAGAGACATTTGATTCAAATTTTAATGTCCAGATTTGAACAAATTCAATTGAATTTTGAATGTCCCAAATATTTGTGCACATCCCTAGGTGTGAGGCAGCCTCCACACTCAAGTCTCAGAATTATAGGTGATCTTGCCGGAAGGTGGCAGAAGAAAGCCTCCTTTGCCCATATAATGGCAACTGGGAACCCCTTCACTGTGATTTGACAGGTGGGGGCATCTGGCCATGTGCAGAAAGCACACGTCTGCTTTAAGAGAAATAATTGCTTCTCTTAATTCAGGAGGGGAACAGCACAAGGCTTGCTGGATGGAAACTTGCCACAATCCACCCTTCCTCTGATCTTCACTTAAGACATATTTGCTCTACATACCATAAATATGCTTTTATTTCTCTATTGTGAGCTCACAAGCTGCTCATAAGGAAGCACAAATTTTATTGTTGTATGATACCTTAAAGGGTTATTTGAGTTCTTTAAAATGTTTTTTTTAAATCAAAATTATTATAAATAAACTTCATAATATATCTGCAATTGGTTTTACCACTTGAAAGTATGATACAAATGAGCTAACCCTGGTGGTAAAAGAGCACGTCTTCTCAGGTTCGTCATCTGTATGAACACAGTGTTACGTACTCTTAACAAGAATCACATGAGCCACAGTGTGATTTTTAGCATGTATTTTATCCTGATTTATTGCTTTACTCTTTTGATGGCAGTTTTTATTGTTATGCACCAGGCTGAAACTTTTAACAAAGGAAATAATAATGATTTCAATACATATAGTAAATAAATAAGCATGCAGTTTAAGGCAACTTCCACGTGAGAGTGGAAAGAGCACAGAAAGTGATTTTCAGTGGCTGCACTGGTAAATGGTGAAGGCTGTTTGCATGCCCGCCATTGCTTTTGTCAGTGAAAACACTGAAGCCGGGGAGCTTTTGTTCCCAGCCATGGCACCTGACTTATGGAACGCCCTTCCCTTGGAGGCCAGATTTGTGCCAACTCTTCTAACTTTTAGGCAACAAGCAAAGACCTGGCTCTTTATTAAAGCCTTTGGGAACGAGTTCACTCAAGCACCATTCTGACTTTTAGCTTTTAACTAACTATGTTTTATTTATTTTCATTTATTTTATTTATTATTTATATTTCTATCCTACCCTATACCCGAAGGTCTCATGGCGGGTAACAACCTTAAAATCCAGCATATCAAAAAATCTACATCAAAACAATAATAACCATCACAACATTTAAAATCCAACATGTTAAGAACAGCGCAATATCAGTTAAAACAGTAGTGTCTGCAATGGGGAAAGCATGTAGTTTAAAACCATCTTAACGGGGTATGCATTTAATGTAGGGATGGGCACAAATATTTGTAACATTCGTTATTGGTACAAATTCAGACAAATTCAGACATTCATACATGAATCAAATGTTATGATATTCATACATTGACACATACATACGAATACGAACATTTCTGGACGTTCATATTAATAGTTTGGACATTTGTTAGACTGGGGGCATGGGAAAGTTGCTACACCAGACATCTGCAATGGATCTAGAGTGCATTCAACATGGATTGAGAGCGTATTAAAAGTGAATTCAAGTCAAATTTGGTGCTTTCAGAGCAGATTTGTTCTGGGATATGTATCAGATATGTATCTCAGATATGTATTGGATACATATTTGTATTGGATATGTATTCATTCATGTCAGATATTTGTACAAATTCATATGAATAAATTTGTATTGAATAGAATTTCACCACATTCGAAAGCATCTATTTGTACAAATATGAATGTTCGAACATTTGATTTGTTATGAACTGAATGTCAAAAAACTCATTTGTGCACATTTATAATGTTTTGTTTGTATATGGGTCTCTTACTGTAAGCCGCCCAGAGATCTTAGGATATAAGGTGGGATATAAACATTTTAAATAAAATGAATAAATTCTGTGCCACCATTGTGCAGACCAGCCAATGTTATGCCATTATCTGGACCCTGCTATGTGCAATTAAGATGCTATTGATAGGCAGGAGGAGGACTTGATGGACAGCAGTTCCCTTCTTCATTTTCCCTCTTCTACCAATTGTGTCTGGCATCCCCTCCACACTGTGTTACACTTCTCTGCCAACTGAGAGGTGGAGAGAAGCTGCTCTTTGGAATCTCCACTTAAAGATTCCATGGTGGTTAAGCATCTGTCCTCTTTGCTTACATGGAGGTTTGTTTGGGTTCTGAATGAGAAGTTCATCCACCCTTCAACATCCTTGAGGTCTCCACTAATACCCCAGTGTCACTATGCTCTTAACAGGTGTTTGGCAGTTGAACTATCTAGCTACATATAGATACACTATAACTGGGGGTCTTGAATTTCAGATACAGAAGTCTGCTACTATCAACAATTCCTGTTCCAGGATTGTGCAAAGACATAGCAAAACTGATTCCTCAGAGCACTGCTTCTGAGGGGCTTTTAGAACTGAATGCTTCCTCCTTTCCACTTAATAACATGACCTAATGTGCCCCCCCCCAAAAAAAGAAAAACAGCGTGCACAAATAAAGAATATGGGTATATACTTCAGTGTGAAAGCAATAGCTTAATCATTAATTGCCACTAGTTTTAAACATCAAACCCAAACTCAACTTCAGAAGTATTGCCTGGTCCTCAATGACTGTTGGTGATGGGAAACTCATCGGAGCATATATTTGGAGGGGAAAAAGGTTAAGATGATTAACTGGTGCTAACAAGTTTAGGATGTGGAAGAAGTATTTTCTTGGACATGCATCAAAGGGAGGATTGAATGTTCTGAAGCTCAGTGGTAGTGGTGGAGGGGGGGAGAAGGAACAGATCAGGCTGGGGGGCTATGTGTTTACCAGATGATGTTTCCCAACCAGCTCTATCTTCTTAGCTGTCCTTCTCTCAGCAGGCCCAGCAGCATTCGTTTCCTTCCCATCCCTCCCCACCCCAGACCTAATATAGAGAGAGCCGCAGTTAAAGATTTGTCCTGGCAGCTGGGCAGAAAAACGATCCAGGAGGAAGAGGGCAACGTCACCGCTCTTCCTGTTGATCAGTGCATTGAGGACACCCTTTAGATACCGGGTCTGGCAGACCCTCAGACCCTTCTGTCTCCAAAGACTGCATGAAAGGACTGGCCAAAGACTGATTTGAGCAGCTGGAAGTAAATCTGTCTTAATCCGGCAGCTAAATGCTTCCTTATGAACGGCAATCCTTGTCAGAGGCGGGAACTTCACTGCATTTATTTTTGATTTCGGATACGAAGGACAAGAGGTTTACTGCAGCACAGCATGTTGGGGTAATGGCAAGGTATTGATTTCATCAGACAAAAGCCGTGGTGACAGCACACTAGGGCCATTTTGCAAGCATTGTCCAAGAATCTGTTCTGGATAGGGATGTGCATGAATATTTGAAATATTTGTTAATTGTATTAATTCATACAAATTCAATACATATCCAATATGAATTGGGACATTCATATACAAATCAGATGTCCAGGCATTCATACTTTACTATTCATACAGATATGAATATTTTGAGTTATTTGTACATATATGTACGGGATAAAAATGGGATGCATATGGGATGAAAATGGAATGCGTATGGATGCATACGAGATTTGTCGTCGTTGGATACGTAATGAATATTCATACAAATACATACAAATGTATTTGTATCAGTTCGAATGTCCAGACATTCATTTTTCTTTATTCGTACAAATTCGGATTTTTGACTATTTGATTTGTTATGAATCAAATGTCAAAAAATGCATTCGTGCACACCCCAAATTCTGGAGGTTAATTATTAAGAACAGGTTATGTCCCTCCCCTGCAATAAAAATCCAGTTGTAGAGATGGGCCATATTTGCACTAACTGTTCCAGGTTATAGTCTGGAATAGCGACCTGCTATTTGCATGCTAATACAGACCACAGCAAGACTCAGGTGAGGCCTGCTGTAGTTTGCACAAATGTGCATTGGTTTGGTCCCTATTCCAGGATATAATCCAATGGAGAAAGGGTCATGGTTTAGATTGTCCTTTTTTGCATGGCAGGAAGTCCTAAAGCAGCTTTACCAATAAAGTTTCCTTTGAACAAGAAAGAATGGTGGGTATTTCAGTGTTGTTTTCCAAAGTTGTTCCAAATGTGTTGGTGTTTAATTTTGAGGATAAAAACTCTTAACTTTGAACTAATTTTTTCTTCAAATCACAGCAACTGCAGAAACATTTACATCTGCACAACTGTAACAGTATCACTTTTCCTCTTTCATTGCCTTTTTACGTTTCTCATATTAATCAAATGAGCAATACTAGAAATGGCAAATGTTAGCAGGGAAAAAACATTTCAAGCAAACCTGTAAAGACTTTTGAAAGCCAAATCAACAATGTAAAAACATGCCTCATTTGTTGGAAACTAGCAAGCCTAGGCTTTAGACTACTTGTTAATTGATCATCAAATTGCAAACCAGACAAGGGACATTTTTGTACTTCCCTTCCCATCTGTTGGACAGGAAAAGAGTGCGATAACCCAACATTAACTGGCCCTCACACTTGTGAGTGCTAAGTAACAACAGCCTAAGCCCCATGCGATCAGTCACTTACCAGAGACCAATCCTGGGGCCAGTCCTCTTCTGGGTGCCACCATTTTGGCTGAGGTGCCCTCCATGACTGTGCATGCATCAGCACTGTCGCCATGAGATCTATGGTTGTCCAAGGTGCCAGCCTGCTTGTGCAGAACCTCAGACAACCCCAGAGCACTGGAAGAGGTGTGAATGGCCACTGTCCGTATGCTCCAGGGGAGCTTAGGATTAACATTGGTAAAGATGTGGAGTACAATTTCGTGCTCCACACTTATTAACAATTAGTGAACTTCTGGGATGGTAGGGGGCGCTTAGAGGCTGTAGCAGCCTCCTCCAAGTGCAGATGCTCTTCTCCAGACGTTCACTAATTGTTGACTATCAGCCTAAGTGTGAAAAGGCCTCAGCTCCTCTATTCAGCTTCCACTAAGCGTGCTGATACAACAACTAACTTCAGCAATACAGATTAACCACACGCCATCCAAACCTGTTCCCTATCAGGACCCTATCAGATGTTTGACATGTGGTTGCTGTGTCATTTGATGACTGGATGATCAGTCACTGGCAGCTGAATGTGCCAACCATCTGCTCAAAGGTTTTTCACAGGAGTTGCAGTGTTATCTATAATATTGCACTGATTATATCCCATTCATGCTCTGGTAACCTTGAGACTGGACTATTGTAATGCACTCTACATGGGGCTGCCTTTAAAGACAGTCCAGAAGGTGCAGCTTGTGCAAAATGAAGCTGCCAGAGTGCTGACTGGTACCGCTAACTGGATACACATCACACTGGTTTTAAAAGAATTCCATTGGCTGCCAATTCACTACCTGGCCTATAAGGCCCTAAATGACTTGGGCCCCAAATATCTAAAGGAACGCCTTCACCCATGTCTTAAGATCCAACAATGAGGCCCTCCTGGTCATCCCACCCCCTTCAGTAGTGAGGCTGGTGGGCACGCAGGAGAGAGCCTTTTTGGCAGTGGCCCCCAGACTGTGGACTGGTCTCCCCCTTGAAGTGTGCCGTGCCCCTTCCTGGTGTTTATTCAGGAAGACAGTAAAAACTTTGCCTTGGCCTTTGGCTGAGGTTTTTATTCTGCCTCCCCAGTTACAGCTACATCACTATTAATGCATTAGGGAGTGGATGGTTTTAAATTTGTTGAATTTTTAAGGTGTTTTTAAATGTGTATCTTGTCTTAATCTGTATCTTGTTTTAATTTGTATCCTGTTTTAATCTGTTGTTACCCGCCCAGAGACCTTTGCATATGGGGTGGGATAGAAATGTAAATAAATAAATAATTCACGCTCGCTTTATACCTACTCTTATGTGAATGCTCAGGATTCCTAGAAAGCTCTGTAGATAACAGAAGCATCCATTTTAAGATGGCTGCACAGCATCTAAGCATTTGTATTTGAGTTTAACTAGTTCTATTAATGTAACTGTAGTGAAGCAGCATATCTGAATCAGAAAAAGCTGGGTTTTTTGGATGTAACTCTAAGTCAACATCCAGATGGCCTGGGATAAGTCCATCTCTGCAGAGGGAGTCTGCAGACCCACCACAGGGATGAGAGGGGCAGGTCACGGGTGTACCTGTGTACCTGACCTGCCCCTCTCATCCCTGGAGTTGTCAGAATTGCAGAACAGAAGTTCTCCAGCTTTGAAGTTTCCACCTGGTATGGCTTAGCACTGGACAGAAAATGTCCCTGAATATTTGGCTATTTCCTAATTCTTTTGACTGCTGGTCCACATGTCTTCTTTTGCCCTTATTTATATGGAGAAAGACATGTGGAGGACTCACTAATTCCGTATCACTAAGGGTCACAATTTCCAGAATGTCTTCAGTCATCCATCAATAGTTGAAAGAGAGCCAGATCTGCAGATGCCACATTGTCTCACACAGAACAGGGCTGGTTATGGCCCAGAATGTTCAATCTAGGGATGTGCATGAACATTCATAACATTCATTATTTGCATGAATTTGTACAAATATAGACATTTGTACATGAATTGAATGTTACAACATTCGTACATGTTCCGAATGTTGCAACATTCAGAACATTTGAACGAATAGTTTGAACATCAGTTAAACTGGAAATCCATATTGGATATGTAACAACACGTATGCATTCATATAGGATCTGTATCCAATCTGTATGTGTTGGTATAGGATACATATCCAATAAGTATGCGTTTGTATAGGATCCGTATCCAGGATCCATATGCATTCATATCAAATATTTGTACGAATTTATATGAATACATTCGTATCAAATAGAATCCTACCACATTCGAAGGGAATCTATTTGAATGAACATGAATACAAATCAAATGCCAAAACCTATTTATGCACATCCCTAGTTCGTTCTGACCCAGGAAAAGAGGGGTGGGCAAGAATGGTCCTCATTATGGCAGCTCAGCCTGGCTGATCTTTGGAAGCTGGGAATGAAAAGGCCCTAAGCTCCTGTAATAGTGACAGAATACAGACACCACATATAAAGCTTTGATGAATGAATGCCCTACATGAATTGTTTCTATGCTGGTTATATGAACATATGGAGCGGCAGGACCAGCATGGGTTGCTCTGTTATAAACACAGCTGTAGATTTTGAAGATTTGAACCACAATCTAAATACCAAAGAGGTGAAATTACCAAAGGACCGAAGAATAGAATAATCAGATAAATAAATGTATTTTAGAAAATGGTTGCTCACTTAGTTACATCTGCACCCTGCCTCTGCAAGGTTTATGGAATTCTTTGCATGTGTTAATTGCTGTAAACAGATGACTCACTGGCATTTCTAGAACAAATAAAGCCCCAGTCTTGAATACTGTCTGCCAGGATTCACAATTCCTAGGAACAACCCCATGGATCACTGTGTTTGTATAAACAGCAGGAGAGTAAAGCTTTGCAAAAGAACAGTTCTTAGATCCGAAAAGAGTTTAAAAAAAACTGTAAGCTACACTCAGTAAGAAAAATACCATTGAAAAATTACTTTGCCAGATACACCACACTCATGAAGGCATTCAAAGCCATTTCTTAATTAGCTATTCTTCTGCAAAGTTATTTTCGGAGTAGCTCATTTTGGAGAAAGAATGTTAAGAGAAGACTAGGGATGGACGCATTCCCTAGTGCATGAATCTGAAGATTTGAATCGATTTGAATATTTAAAATTTGAATGTATTCACATTCAATTTGCATAGAATACATTCAAATCTATTCATATGAATTTTCAATTCATATTTGAAGATACAAACGTCGACAACATTCAAATGTGTCTGTACGCATCCATAAGCATCCCGTTTTTATTCCGTATGCATCCTGTATATATCTGTACAAATGTGTATGGATACAAATAAGATGTGTACGGATACATATGTAATGCATACGTATCCATACACATACAAATGCCCAAATAATTTGTACGAATGATTCAAAAGATTCAAAAGTTTGTTCAAATGTTAAATATGAATTCAGAGACATTTGATTCCAATTCGAATGTCTGAAGTTGAATGAATTCCATCAAATTTGAATGTTTTGAATATTTGTGTACATCCCTAGAGAAGACACTGTGTATCAGCAATTGTCTATTCTCCCATAGGATCTTCACAAAGCCCTTATGGTGCCATGACTCAGCCACAAGGGTGCAAAGTCTGCCTGGTCTTGCCTAGCTGAGTGAGTACACTGATGGGGGATGAATTTACATGGACCCACCCTCATCCATCATTCTGCCAAATGAGAACATGACACACACTTACTCATGCTTTCCCCAGCGTCCATGGCACTGCAATTCTGGGGAAAGTAGGCCCACCTTGTCCACTGTTGCCTTTGGCATCCCTCTTGAGCAAGGAACACTCACTAGATCCAAGAGGACATTGGCTGGACTTGAAGGGACACTCTGGATTCAAAAGGTCCCAGCTGGTGGCATTGCAGCTTGAGAATGAGTGTGAGCTCACCAGTTCCATGAAAAAACCAAAGGAAAAGAATGGTGGTGGTGGTGGTAGGGGAAAGGTAGACAGTGAACTCTCCAAAATTCCCAGTGATCTAATGACTCATAAGCAAATCTATGCTAGAGGACCATTGCATGAGTTTGGCAGGCCATGGTGAGAAGAAATGCCAGATTCCCTGGAGGAAGACCTACACTGTATTCAGACATAACAAAAGAGGGACCTTAGAGAAGCAGTGTGGCTCTCATGTTCCCAACCCTTCTCTCATCTAGCTTTCTAGCCAGAATGTTCATGAGAAGGGGAAGTGTCAGGCTGGTGTGTGAACAATCCCACCTCGAAGCCACTGGGCCACATCCTTGACTGCAGCCAGGTTACAGCTGACAAAATCGAATCCTGTCATATGCATTCTAAGCATGTAAGCCAAGTCTGTTTTCTGTTTCACTTTTTAGCACTGCCCACTTAGTGCTGGAGACTGAGGAGAGCTTACTGATGTCAAATAAGCCTTATTAGTTGCCAAGCACTCACCATTCTGCCTTTGTCTCGGGCAATAACCTTGTAGGTACCACCTGGAAAGGATTGGGCTTACAAGATTTTTAGCAATGATCCTGCAATCATTGTTTTTCCAGACTCTGATAGTCAAAAGCATGGAAAGATTTCAGTTTATTAACAATTAAGTTCTGGTCTAAGGTTATTTGGGATATTTTTTCAAATAAATTAATTGATTATCAATTAAAACTAATACAAGGACAGCAAATGAAGATTTCATTTAAAGATATATGGAGTCCTTTATTGAATGCAGTTAACTCACCACAGTTTGCAGATGTTTTAAAACATTCCTTGACTTTTTTTGATTCAGTAATTTGAGAACAAATGGCTATCCAGGTGTTTTGTTTTTTGTTTTCGTTTGGCTATTATTATGAGATTATATTCATAGGTATTTTTTTCTTGGTAATTTAGTTAATATATTTTAAGGCATATGGTTTATTTCTTAAACATTTTGTTAGTGATTTTATTAGATAATTTCAATAGATAATTTAATAGATAATTATCTAATATATTTTATTAGATAATTTAAATAAAAAAGAACAACAAAAAAGCAGTTTTGTGAGTCAATACAATAGTTCATAATTTCAAATTCTCTCAGCTTCCTAAAGCACAGATATCTATTGCACGCCACTTGATAAGAGCCCATCAGAGTACTGGAGATATAATGTATACTCTGCTTTAGGAATGCCGTAGAGTGAGGAGGAATGTATGTTACTGTATGGAGGAGAATTTCTACCAATAGCAGTGAGTGTAAGGATCTGTCAGAAAAAATATCCAGGATGCTGCTTGCTTGTCATTAAATACAGCTCCCTTTCTCTCTCTATTTCCGTCTGTACAGTATTTACCCAGAGAGCCTTCAGGTATGACAAACAGGCATAGCTGTGCTGGCTGCTACAGGACAAGGTGTCCTGTTTCAAACCCTGCCTTCTTCTTCTGGTGGCCCAAAGCCAGGAAAACTGAAAAATCACACTTCCTCTCAACGAAGTCGCTGCCCTGAAATAGTCAGACCACTCCAGTTCAGAATACACCCCCCTCCAGGAATCTGAAGCATCTCTTTACATCACGTCCCTATGGACCACAAGCCGGAGTAAAGGCTAAGCTGTTGTCTGGCCCTTTAGTCTTAACAGACAGGTGAGAAGCCCCAATGTCTCTATGAAGTGCCTTGTGTTAGAGGAAACTGAGGAAAGCATGATCCCTCAAGACAGCTTTAAAGGATCAAATGATTATAAAACTCAAAGGAGGACAGATTCTTATTTGTTATCATGGGGTGACATTGCGCAGAAGTAGCAGTTTTGAACCTTGCAACACAACTGTGTCCTGGTGTAGTGTGTGACTTCAGAATTATGCTTAAAGCCACTGGGATTCTTTACTGGTCAAATTTAATTTGCTTCTTCCTCAGGGATGTTGCAACCAGGACTGAAGTAGCAAAGATTTTTCAAGCAAGCTTTGACAACTAACATATCCTTGGGCCTGTTCGCACTTTCCTCACTGGAATGGTATAACAATACTATCTGGTGAGGTGAGGATGAAGCAAAGAGGGAACCATCCACACCTCAAGAGCTAGTGCAGTCCTGAAGTGTGGATGGCCAGGCCTGGGCAGGCTGGATTGCCATGGCAATGGCTGAGGCAACATCTGGGCACACTTTGGCATTGTCAAGGCAATCAGGATGTGGCTGGAATTGTTCCAGCTGGCAAGTGTGAACTGTTCCAGAGCAAGCAATTAAGATAAATATCTGAGGCAATATAAGTTGGTTTGTCTTTCCATTGTTGGATAAGTCAACTACCACAGAGGAAAGCTCCCAGAACTATTTCTCTTACACCATCTGCCTGTAGTACCCTCTGGCTTACTGGAATGGTATCTTCAACATGCCAAAGATGTCCAAGGTTTACTGGTATGAGAACCCCTCATATCAATCTTGTAAGCAAAACTAAAATGTTTCCTGTTCTACTCAGCACCTCAAGAAATTAACTCCTCATTTTCAATGATTTAGGCCTTTCCCACTCTGGGCCTTATCCTGGTGAGACAACAAAAGGCTCCTGGCTTCAAAGTTTTCAAATAAGACCATGTCAAAAAGCTCCAGAGTGGGCAATCATGTGTAGTCATCCCAGCCCTGGGGCTCTTTGGGTACAGCCCAATGTGTCCGTGTGGATCTCGCCAGTGTTTTAAAGCAGGAATAGCCTGGAGAGAGGAGGGAAAGTTCTGAGTAGAAGCCTCCCTTGTATGCCTAAGGCACAGATTGGGACTACACTAAGCAAGTTAAGGAAGAGTTTACAGTGGTCCCAAAATGTCTTTTGCTCCAAGAGTTAAGAGAACCTAAGAGAATAAAAGAAGAATCCTGCTGGATCAGGCCACAGCACATCTAGTCCAACATTCTGTCTCACACAGTAGCCCATCAGTTGCTTCTAGGCATTCTCAAGTGGAAGACAAAAGCAAAACCTTCACCTGCTCTTAACTCCCTGCAAATGGCCTTTAGAGGCATTCTAGCTTTTTCTCTAATCTGGAGGTGGTACATAGGCATTCAGTTAACACTTAACTTCTGTTCCTAAGGCATTTCCAGAAAACAGTTCGTTAACAAAGAGATTATCTGGAGTCCCATTTAAGAGAACATCTCACACACCTGTCTTAACACTGTCCTATTGTCTTATGTACTTGGGATAGATTTAGGTATGAGTGTTTTTAAAAAATAGGTAAGTATTCAAACCAGGGACTTGGTACACAATATCCTTGGCCCTTAAAGAACGCTTCCAGGTCCTGCTTTTATGCATTCCGTTTTGAGGAGCACTTGCTACACCTGAAGAAACAGCTTGAACTTTATTTGGTTTTAGCAATTCTTATGGGAGAAAAACAGTTATTTTGGCTTCTGCCTGGGATTTTTAAAGCTTCTTTTTTCTTCCTTCCCCGAGTCATGGAGAAACATTCTGGGAAACGTAAAGGGCAATTTAAATACAAATGTTGACCTCTAAGGTATTCGACTTCCACTCCAACGTGGACCAATGTGTTATAAACATTAGTAAGGAGAAGGCCAAGAAACCTCTTTACTCCCTTTTAAAGTTTGTTTTGGGGGTTTTCCCCCTCCAGCCCTGGATTCCTAGAAGTTTGTGCAGTTGACTAGATTGTTTAAGCTAATCGTATCATGGCTTTCAGGATGTTATTCAGCAGCATTGCCAAATAGGGAGCATGGGAGATAGAAAGATGAAAGCCACCTTGTGAATTTTATTTATGCATAAAAGAGTAACACTATCTCCATCCTTAAGTAAGCCAGATCTATGCCTCAAAATTAAATAGATCTCTTTTCTCTGAGATGCTAGGACCTGTAGTTCCACACGACTGCAAGAGCAGATGTATAGATTTCTTAGATGAATCCATGATAATTAAACTCTTGTAATAACAATATAAAGATATAGTGTAGGCATGCCCACAAAAGGCACAAGCCCTTTTGCACTCAATGTCCATGGGAC
The DNA here is from genome assembly GCA_023333525.1 of Aspidoscelis tigris stejnegeri. Classification (NCBI taxonomy): domain Eukaryota; kingdom Metazoa; phylum Chordata; class Lepidosauria; order Squamata; family Teiidae; genus Aspidoscelis; species Aspidoscelis tigris. The sequence goes on from JALMGA010000002.1 coordinate 101,918,661, forward strand.
ATTGATCAAGGATGGTGGCTTGCATTTGCACTGCAAACACTGGGACCATCTCAAGCCTAACTGGAACCTACCTACGAAATTTTAGAAAAAGTCCTGTTTTCCCTAGGATTCCCACCCCCCTCCCCCAGAATTTTGCAGGATAGTCTTCAGAAAATCTGGGGATAAGAAGTTGAATGGGAATGCTGCTTGCTGAATTTGGGTTATTTGTCTAAGTAATGGGAACGGTGGATGCTGAATTCGAATCCAGTCTGGGTTCCCAACTTCCCAGCAGAATTTGTTTCAAGGGGTGGGTCATGAAATTAGGGCAGAGATAAATCAGGAAGAAGGGACCATTCCTTACTTAGTTGAGAGTCTCTAGAAAAAATATATATAAGGCATTTCCGCACTGAATCGCGTTCCAGACGGAACGCGTTCAGGCGGAAAGCTTAAGCCAGCTTCGGGCGCTTTCCCCGTTCACACACAGACGCGCCAGAACGCGTGTAAACGCGTTCCGGAGCGTCTGGGTGCGAATGGTCAAAGCGCCCGAAGCTGCCTTAGCCGGCAAACGCCGGCCAGGGGCGCGCCGGCAGCCGCGGAGGCAGATCGACAATCAGCTGTTTGAAAAACAGCTGATTGTCAAAGCCGCGCGGCGTCGGAGGCGCGCCGGCAGCCGTTCGGGAGACAGAAGAAGCGCGAACGCTTCTTCTCCCGAACGGCTGCCGGCGGCTCGTCCGCGTTGGAACGCGTGTAGAGCACTTCGAAGTGCTCTACATTTCGAACACGGAAAAGACAGGTGAGGACACGTCGGAACGCAAGCCGCGCGCGGCCAATGCGGATGACGTGTCCTCACCTGTCTTTTCCGCGTTCCGTTCAGCCCCGTGCGAAAACGCCTTTATTCTTTTACCAGGCATCTGCTCTGTTTTCTACTCTTAACTCCACCCAGACAAACAGATTAGCATCCCGATATTGCAGACAGAAACTTGAGGCTAATAAAAAGGCTGAACTCTTCTACTGAGTTCATGACCATGGAGCAATGTGAACCAGAAACGTTTTGGCTCACAGTTCACGTACAGTTCACCGAATACTTGTGAATATACATGGTTGCAATGCAGACACAGAGAAGTAATTTTCACATTGTATAACTTCCACAGGAAGTAGCAGGACTCCCCATAATTTGCCTGTTTCAAAGGTTAGGCAAGCTTATATTTTGCATTTACACAAGGCCCATTACCATGCCGAACCCATTTTTTCTTGCTCCATGTTTAAATAGCACAAGCTTTGCAAAGCTAGTTTACAGATATGCTTTGTTCTTTCCGTACTTTAGAAGGCAAAGGGAGGGAACGCTCAGAAGCAATCAGGAAGTCATTAGTGCAATAGATTTCCAAGAAGGCCTGCAAGACGGGCCTGAAGATGTTCCATACAGTAGAATCTTTCTTCACTTGACAGATGGTAGAATCATTTCATCAGATGGTTCCAACACCCAGCTCATGTAACTGACAGCAGGGTGGGGTCAGATTGCTGCCATTTGGATGTTGATTATGCAATGTTTCTTTGCCTTTTTTAAAATGTAGAAATGCGCACACTTTTCTTTCGTTCTTAAATTGTACGAGCACATTGTTACCTCCATGCTACAGAAATGGAGTTTCTACGCAACTGAGACCCTATTCCATATATCCACACCATACTTGTTTACTGTTTAATAACTGCTGCTCCTTGGTTTAATAACTCATGATTTCAGTTTTACCTTTTCTCCCTTTGCAAATTTATGTTTTTCAAAATGTTAACCATCTGTCTCTCTTCAGATGTTCGGATTACGTGAGCTATAAAGATCAGGGTTTTCCTTTACTGCTGCGTATATATTGAACCTAACACCCCAGAGTGTTGAAACTGACTGCAATCCAGCTTTTAGGTGCTACCACATTGCACAAAAATAATAATGTGCTACTTGGAAAGATGGAAAACTCATTTTGTTTTTGCCTTGAACCCACTTGGGGGTTTAAAAGTTCAGCACAAGCTCAGCCAAAGACCAGAAGCAGCGATGAAGAAGCAAAGAAAAAGAATACCTGATAGAAAAGATGGAATTTAACTGAAGTTGATTGCTGGCAAAATGAATAAAAAATGAATAGAGCACAATAATGGAAGCCAACATGCATGTGGTGTTTTATTTATTTATTTATTTATTGCCAGCTTCCTTAAGAAAACCATTTTGTTTCTTCGGCTGACATAGGATTGCCCAGAGGGTAGGGCAGGTAACATGGCTATGCAGCAGATGTGGCCATTTTCTGCTCCACCCTCTGCAAAAGTCATGATGCTAACCAAAGGGCTTTTCTGCACTGGGACTTATTTCAGATTATATCCTAGCTGGTCCCACCATAGCCTGCACAACCATATGGATGGTAGGTCCGTATTCCATGATATAATCCAGAATAAGGCCCAGTGCAGAAAGGGCTAAGAGTGCAGGGACACCATAAACACTGACTTCAGAGTCCCTTCTCATGGACTGTGGGATGTTGCAGAGAAGTAAGGAGTTTAAAGGCATGCTGAACTACTTGTGGAGACAGCCACAGAGCAACTTCAACTGGTTCCACAGTGGCTTTGACTTGTTAGTATAATGTAGAGGTTGAAAATCTCATTTTATAGAGACTTTATCCTCCATTCCCTTCCACAAACATTCCTTCTCCAGAATTTTCTGTAACTTCTGTGTTGACTTAATAACAGTGAAAGCTCTCGGCTTGGCTGTTTCAGCCTTGAAGGAAGTCTTAAAGAAGGCAGATAAGAACCTTATTGGAATAGGTGCAGGATGAAATTGCTAGAGTAATGGAGAAATTCTGTGCATCAGAGCAGCTAAGAAAAATATCCACGAGGGCTCTGGACAGAGTCCCACTGAATGAAAGATTGCATAGCATGGCCTTGAGATTCTTCACATGACAAAGACACTACAGTATTCATTTTATTGATTTTAGGAATCATTTGTTGTTTATTTCTGCCAAAGGGTTTGAAATAGCAATGCGTCAGGTTCTGTCAGCATTAATATCAAAAGCACAAGAGGGAAAATATGTACTTGATTGATGTTCGTACCAAAGTGGCACAGCAGCATTCAAGGGAAGAAGACATTTCGGTAATGCAGCTGTGCTGGTAAAATTCATGCTGTTTTCTTAAACATGTTGGAAACTCATTACATCCTTTCATGAGGAAAATCAGGAGAAGTGGGTAAGCTCTCTGGATTAAGAAATCCAGTCCACCTTTCATCTCCTAAGCTCACAATGGATGCTAAAGTAACATGAAACTGGAAGAAACCCCCCCCACTTGCCTTAGGAGTGGCTAGACAGATTAGCTATCACTCTTATGTTTTTTAATGAAGTAAGTGTTTGTGTTTTTATTAACTGCCCATTTTTTTCCCTCAGCAGAGGAAACTTTCCTTTGTTGATTAGCACTGGATAGGGTATTATTTTAATATGATCTAGGGTCAGACCTCTTTGGGAAGCGAACAGAGGAAAAATTATTATTTTTTTGCTGTTACTGCCATGAACCTTAACAGAGTGGTTAAGGGTCATGGGAAATGTTATCCAAATCTAGGAACCATTCCTGTAGTTAGATTAGAATTGGATTTAGGGCCTCACTGCACTGCAAAGTGTTCATGAGGAACAGAGTGAAAAAGCAAAGGTTTTCTTGGAGACTTTCAATTTGCACAGCCCCTTCTTGCAGGAGTCCTGTTGGTACAGAACACCAGGGCTCACATATGCTAGCAGTTGCGGCTTCTGGCATCACCGCCTGTTCCCAGTGGGAGCTGCCAAAGCCCTCTGCCAGTGTCCTAAGCAAATACTTGCTGCTCGCTGGCAAAACTAGTGCACTGGTGGCCAAAGACTGAATTTCAAAGGCACACACTTGCTAGCATCTCTACTGTTTTGTTGCTGCAGTTATGGGCCAATGTGGAACTGCCTTCAGTGTAGGGGTGTGGACGAATGCAGTTTTTGACAATTGATTAGAAAAGAGTATTCAAATGTCCAAATCCATACGAATAGAGAAAAAAAATGAATGTATTCAAATTTGAACCAATTCAAATACATTCGTCTCTATTTGTATCAATATTCTATTCATATTTGATGATACAAATCTTGACAACATTCGTATGTGTCTATACGGATCCATACACATCCCATTCTTATCCCGTAAGCATCCATTTTCGTCCTGTACGGATCCGTAGAAATGCGCACAGGTATGAATAAGATGTCTACGCATATGTATGTAATGTGCAGGCATCCATACATGTACGAATGTTCAAATAATTTGTACAAATGATTCAAAACATGTATAAACATTCGATTTGAATTTGAATGTCGAATTTGATCGAATTTCAAATGTTTTGAATATTCTTGCACGTCCCTCATCTGAAGAGACAATGCATTTATCTGCCCGTCGGCACAATGGCGTTAAAACTATGGACTCTGGGAACCTGAAGCATTGTGAGCATGCTGTGTTAACCTTGGGGGCTATTGCTAAACATGAAAAGCTATTTCTAGAGTGATAATGATGATACTACCTCTCGTGTAAGAGCCTGAGTTCCAGGGAACATGAAACTTGAAGAAAATCTGAAGGTGCACATATAGGTTTATTATTTTAAACGTGCATGAGTTTCCTTCTACAAACATTTTTTTTTAAAAAATACAATATAAATGAATACTTTTAGTCTGTAATTAAGTTTTTACAATTCTTTAAAGGTTTAGGTTTCATCATTTTCTTGCTCAGTTAACAACTCAGGTTTTCAGGATCAACCCCACACAATGGAAATAAAGGTCACTGCACATAACTGATCCTTTCCCTTGCAACTCACATGAAACTGGGGCCCCTAGTTGTTTATTTTAATAAGCATGCTAATCTTTTGAGGGCCACAGGATGCACTTAAATTTATTGTTTCTAGCTTTCCAAATTTGGGATGAAAACTACCCAGGAAGCAGCCTTTCAGTAAGAATGAGGTCAGCGCCTCACACAACATGCAGCAACCTTTGCTTTTATCATGGTGGATGAGCTGTTGGATCTCAGAATGAATGACCTTAAGCAGGTCAGAAGAGGCTAGGCAGTGCCTGCCAAGACCACATCAACTAACAATCATTTCCATCCAGAAACTTCTTGTAGGATCTTAATAGAGATCTTTAAACATTTGATGACCCTGCAGAAAACCTCGGCTCACACAGTGGGTGGCTGCACCTATTTCAGAACATAACAGACTAGTAGGGTCAGCTTCCCTAGCTTAAAGAAACATAGCCTTCCTTATCGTGTATATAAATAACACTGAGACACTCTGTTTTTGTTCCTGTTACCTTCTGTGTTGACATAACTGAGAAACACACCAACTTCTGCATCTTCTTTACTGCTGCACTTTTCTCAGCTAATCTGATGAACTTTTTTGCACTTTAAGAAAAAGTGATCTTTTCCTGTCTGTTCCAAAGACAATTGCATCCTGCTTTCAGATACGCAGATGAACTGCTGTGGTGTGTGTGTGTTTACTATGTTAGAGATGTGCATGAATATTTGAAATATTTGTTATCCGTACAAATTTGTACAAATTTGGACATTTGTAATTGAATGTGCAGACATCCGAATTTTAGTATTTGTATGAATATGAATATTTTGAGTTATTCGTACAAATAACTTGGACATTCGTATGGGCACATATCTATACGCACTGCGTATGTATGCGTATGCATCTTATTTTATTTATTTATATTTATATCCTGCCCCATACCCAAGGGTCTCTGGGCGGCTCACAACATTTAAAACACACGCATATCAAGACTATATAAAACAATGCTAAAACCAATACAAAATTTTAAAAACCAGCATAATAATAATATTGAAAAAAAAGAGAGAGATACAAGAACAGTTTAAAAAACAGTAGAGTGTGCAATGGGGGGGAAGCAGAGGGGGCATTTAGCCAAAGGCCTGGGTGAAGAGGTACGTCTTCACCGCCTTCCTGAACATAGACAGAGAAGGGGCCTGACGTACCTCCAAGGGGAGACCATTTCACAATCTGGGGCCCACTACCGAGAAGGCCCTCTCCCGGGTCCACACAAAATTGAGATTTAAGGGCCTGGATTTTCCCTGCCCTTATGGAGCCTTCAGTGGGGTTCAGGTGAGGGCTGGGCCTTCCTGATTGGTACCAAACAGGTACTAATCAGGTTCCTAATGGGATCTTGGAAGGGATCTAAGCCTTAGTAGAAAAAGGCCCTTAGGCAAACTTTGGGAGTCAAGAGAGGACAGAAGGACCTGCTGTGCTAAGGTCCTTTGAGTCACAAAGAGTGAGACATGGCTTAATGACCGAACAACAAGAAGTCAGAGCTGGAGATGAAGAAAAGTATCTATGGAACAAACAACTGCACAATGATTAGAATATCCTGAGTGTTTTGGTTTTCCTGTAGTGCAATGTCACATATGATAAACATTTATTTTTAGCAAGGAACATGAAGTCTGCTTGTTTATAGGCATCAGAAAGGGCAAGCTTCAGAAGCGAGCTGTAAAAGCAAAATGTTGACTCCTCTAACAGCTTCAAGAAAGCTTTTAGACTTCCCAAAAGGGGTACGCTGTCTAGTTTCAACAGCTCATTCTACACTCCTGGCATCTAAGGAGGAAAGAAGATGACGATTTTCTCCTTGCTGAAAAACTAAATTGGAAAAGTCAGCAAAAATAGCTGAAAGTCAACCGAAATATCATGTCCAAGACCACAACTCAGATTCTGCAACATGGCTAAATTTCAGCAATGTGACTCAGAAGGAGGATTGAAATGGATGAGTGTGGGAATTTTGCAGATGGCATTTGTGTCCTTGGCGTATCTGATTAGGATGCAACAGATGTCTAGGGGCAAAAGGAAGTTACTTATCCATGTATACATGTTTTTCGTGTATTCTTTGTTAGGGAGTCAGTTGCCTATTAATTTAAGACAAGATTCCTTCCTGTGAAGTAATTGAGAACTTCACAGAAGGACCAGACTGACTAAAACATGTTCATGGCATATAGGCAATCTTATAGTACAGTAAATAATAAAACAAATAACACACAAGCTCCTGGGTCTGCATAAACAGCAGAGAGCTGGCATGCACCACTGCCTTACCAATGTATGCTGTTTGGGTGGTGGTGCAACAGCAGGCCATGTTTGACTAGGTCCTTGAATAGTTCAACCATAGATACTAAAACTTTATGTAACTGCACCAGCATTTAAATGAATGCAACAGACAGAGGCTGGTAATTATTGTTGGTTCTGTAAAGAAACAGCTGGCTGCTGAACCCACAAGCAATCATATTATGACATCTAGACTGGTTTCTCTATTATTTTTACCTGCCTGGATGCTAAAGGGGAACCGGTCTCCGCATGTCAGCCTCCTTTCACTACAGCCATTCAGGTATACTGTGAAAAGACCTCATGTCTCTGCTTTACAGATGTCTCTTGGAAGTAACTGTGTAATGCTACTCTCATGAATACAAGTAAATATTTTCAGAAGTGCCAAGATGCACTGCCTTTAATTCATTTGTCCTATCTATACTCTTTCTCCAAATGCTCTTTTATTTTACTATGTGTCAGTGTTCTTTCCCTTCTTCATATTCATTCCCCTTTGTTAGGTTGCATCGTGTACACGTCACTTCATTTTGTACTGCATTCCTTATCTCATTATTTTGCCCTTACCTTACTTTCACCTTCAGTTCTCAATATTCCTAGTTGCTTTCAGTGCTATTCCCCTGAGGAAAAAAACCACCACTACTTTTCACACCATTGCCAAGATTGCTTGCAAACTGGGTTTTCCTGGGCTCTTTCCCCCAATCAGTACAATCATTCCCTTCCGCACTGGAAAATGCGATTTACTTTTTATTTTTAAAATTCTCATAAATCCACATATTCAGAGGCATTTTTTCACTACCTTTCCTGTCTGCTGGACGGGAAAGGAGTTTGATGACCCAATATTGACTAGCATTCACATTTGAGTGGTAGTCAACTTCCCTTGGGATCAGATACTTGCCGTAGTTGATCCAGGGCCCGGTCCTCTGCTGGGTGCTGCCATTTTGGCTGCAGTGCCCTCCACAACTCCACATGCATCAGCACCATTGCCTTGATGGCGCTAAAACTCTGTGCATGCGCAGTTGAATTTCTAGTCATCTGAGATGCCAGTGCGCTCGAAGTGCCAGCAAGCTGAATGGTCATGCCGCTGGCCAGTGGATTTCCAAATATATGTGAACACAGTGCTATTATATCACATTATTTCAGGTTTCTTTGGCACTTTAACACAGATAAATGCACAATTTTAAAATACTACTACTACTACTACAATAACTTAGCAGTCAATACTGGCATAAGGCCTAAATACACAATAAACAACCAACAACATAAAACAGTATTCATACTCGTGTCAGAGGGTGCTTCCACATTTGCTGCCAAAAAGCGAATCTAAAAAAGATCTGCTTTTTGGCAATCGGTCCTCCCCCAGATCCGTCACAAATAGTGACGGATGTGAGGGACCCCTGCACGTCCGCACACGTGTGGGAAGGATGGATTTCGGAAGATGAATGGACTGGGCGCTGTGCGGATGCATCAGCACCCATTCCAAAAGTCCTCTGGCTCGTGTGCTGCCATGCCACCTCCGGAGCGGCAGGACTGAAGCATGGAACTGCCAGTTAGTGCGTGTTTCCAGTGGCGCCTGGCACGCAGGGGAAGGGCTTTGGAAGCAGGCAGTCCTGCTTCCGCCCTTCCCAACATGGCGGCCAGAGGGAATCAGTCCCTTCTTCTGGCCATGTGCAGAAGCGTCCTGCTTCTGCACACATCCAGGCAAAGAGATGGATGTAAGACCTGATTTTTCAGGTCTTCAATTTAATCCAGATTTCAGTGGCAAAACCGGCTTAAAAAACCGGCCTTCCACACCAAAATGCGGAAGTGGCCTCCGCAAATGGTCGCAGAAGAGGACTCCAATGCAAAAGCCACTTAAGGTAAGTGTTTTTAATCTTACTTATGTGTGGGGGGGTGTTAATCCGGTTTCCGCAGCTAGTGCGGAAACACCCAGATAGTCATGCTGGGGGTGCAAAGATTACATGAATCCTGATACTAAACTGCTGCCATACACTTTGTAAATAGTTTGCTTCTGGCGTTTTCAGTTTGTACACATTTCCCTAGAGTTTATTAAAGTGAATTTGCTCATCATGATCTTTATCTGAAAAACTGAACAGAAAACCAAGGCCTACAGCCGAGGGAAAAGCTGAACTTTTGGAAAGTGCAAGAAATCAAGTCCTAAACAATAGACATGCAAACAAACCAGAGTAGAAGAAATGAACTGCAGGATAACATTTAGGGTGTCCCCAATGATGCAAGTATTCAGATATTTGGAATTGCCAGGATAGAGTTTTCTAAAAAGGTACAGTTATGGCATACAGTGCAGTCTATGTCTTGCTTATTATAATCTTTGAGAAAAATCTTTTCAGTGCATCCCAACCAACACAATCTGAGGAACACGTCTACCTGCTTAAAACGCAACAGAGACATAAAAGAAATCCCAGGACTATTTCAGTTGCCAATGCAGTCAAGACGACAGAAAATATTAGGTACATACTAAGGATGTGCAGAAATGTTTTTTTGACATTCTATTAGAATTGAATCGAATACCCAAAAATCTGATTTGATTCAAGTCTTTTAAATTCAAATTTAACAAGATTCAATTCGTATTTTTGAATCTGCACATACGAATGTTGACAACATTCTTCCCCACATCCTTACGCGTCCACTCACACCTGTATGCATCATGTAGTTATCCCGTATGCAACCTGTTTTTGTCCCATATGGATCCGTACAAATGCGTACAGATGTGGGAAAGATGTGGATCTTCAGGTACGCATCGTGTATGAACCCGTACACATACAAATGTACAGATAATTCAAATGAATAGATCTGAAGTTTGAAATGTTATTCAAATGTTTACATGCAAATTTTGGGACATTCTATTCAAATCTGAATGTGGAAACCTGGCACATTTGATTGGGTTTCGCATGCCTACGAATATTCGTACACATCCCTAGTACATACTGTGATTTTGCTTATAGACTATGGCCCTTTCTGCATTGAGCCATATTCTGGATTGTATCCCATGCAAGGGCAATCTATGGCAGGCCATGCCTGGAGCCTGCTGTAGTTTGCACTAACGTGCAGATGGCAATTCCCTATTCAGGGATATAATCTGGAATAAAGCCCAGTGCAGAAAGGGCCCATGAAGCATTATGAAGTTGCGCTTCCACTGAATCAATGGTTTGAGAACAGACAGAGCAACATCACTCCTACTGTCTGTTCTTGCTCATCCTGTTTATGTTTTATTGAGTTAACTTCATACACATCCTTCAGGGCAGTTATGTAATCAAACATCTCAACCTCCATGTGTGGAGTTTGCAGTTTTACAATCTGCACGCCACATATATACTCTCCCAGGTGTACCTCCTAAATTGATGAAATAATGCAGTGATTGAAGAAGGTTGTCAAGAATACAGAATATAGTAAACAAACTCTCTCAGGACACGTGTAGGTACCAAAACAGCTGTAGCAAGGGTGCTAGTTAGTCAAGAAAAGGAAGTATTCCTTCTCCAGAGATCAGGAGGCCCAATGCTTATTTTAAAATACATTTAGTTTGCTTTGTTCAACCTTTCCTGGCTGCTTCCTTCCATTATGATTTTATGTTGCCAATGTTTACGTGGTGTTTAGTGTTTAATCTATGTTTCATATTTTATTGCACTGTTTATCTTTTGTGACTAGAAATTCAGTATGAGGTTCTCCCAAAATGGGTGCTAGTATCCCAAGTAAACTAGTAAATAAATAATAGGATAAAAGTATAAGATTTTTTTAGGTTTGCCCCACAACAATATAAATCCATATGTAACATACCTAAAAACCTATCCATACTACTTCTATAGACACACAAATCCAGAGGGGGAAAGAGAGGACATGGTCAGAAATCATAGGGACAATCCATATTGTGTTGAATAAGGATTAAAAATGTCTTCTCACATTTGTATTATAACACAGACTCAGACTGACTTGTTCTAACTTTTTTCCATGCTCATGATAACAATCTAAAATGTGTTCAGAACTCACTTAATCCAAATGGGATTAACCCATGAGGGCCTTCTTGTAGTTCCTTCCCTTTCACAGGTACTAGACATAGGGAGCTGCGGGAGGGCCTTTTCTGTTGTGGCCCCTAGACTCTGGAACAGCCTCCTTCTTGATGCTCGTCAGAGGTGTTTTTGCATCGGAACGCTTCGGCCCGAATGCATTGAGAGCCACTCATTGGTCAGCCACCTGCACCTGCCCAGATGGCCAGGAGGGTGGCTGGCCAATGAGAGGCCACCCCGCAAGCATGTGTACAGCATGCCAGGCCTCCTGCAGGCAGAATCAACCTGGCAGCCTGCAGGTAAGGCATGCAACCCAGGGTGGGTTGGGGGGTGTTAGGTGTGGGCCCCCCTGGCTGTAGGAGCCGCAATCTTGGCTCCTGAGACGTTTTCGCATTACTCCCGTTCCATTTGGAACGGGAGTAGGACGGGAAGCTTAAGACAGCTCCCGGCGCTTTCCCCTTTCACACACAGACGCGCCAGAACGCGTGTAAACGCGTTCCGGAGCGTCTGTGTGCGAATGCTCAAAGCGCCGGGAGCTGTCTTAGCCGGCAAAGGCCGGCCAGGGGCGCGGAGACAGCCGCGGAGGCAGATCGACAATCAGCTGATTGTCAAACAGCTGATTGTCGAAGCCGCGCCGGCGTCGGAGGCGAGCCCGCAGCTGTTTGGGAGACAGAAGCAGGCGCGAACGCTTCTCCTCCCGAACGCCTGCGGGCGGCTCGTCCGCGTTGGAACGCATGTAGAGCACTTTAAAGTGCTCTACATTTCGAACGCGAGAAAGACAGCTGCGGACACGTCGGAGCGCAAGCCGCGCTCGGGCAATGCGGATGCCGTGTCCGCAGCTGTCTCCCACGCGTCCCGTTCAGCCCCGTGCGAAAACGTCTCTGGACACAGCAGGAGCTGAAGGAAAGGGGCCCCTGGAGAGTGTGTTGGGATGCTTGGGACAGTCCAGAATGGATCCGGCCACCCCTGAGGTGCGAATGCAGCATCCCTGTGTGTTCTCCACGCATTCAAAAACCCCTCATGTGATAAGGCTTCAGGTGCCTACATTGTATAGTTTTTGGTGCCTGGTGAAAACATATCTTTTTAATCCAGATTTTTGCTTCTTAAACAGCTTCCTCAGGGAGGGAGGGTGGGGGTGGGAGGAAGGGGTATATATTTTTAATTATGTTTTACTTTTCAATATGTTTTGATTTCATTGTAACCCACCCTGGGACCATTTGGTGAAGGGCGGGATATAAATTTTCTAAATCAATCAATGCAAAATTGTCTGAATTTGGCCAATTTAGTCCAGAAAACAAAACAAAACAAACTGAAAGGCATTGTTTTGTCAGGACAGGCAGAACTGGAAACTGATTAAATACTATGTCAGACTGCACACATGGAGATGAGAACAGAATGGCAAACCAGACATTTTCAACGAAGGGGGTTTGGAGTACATTGCAGGTACAGTGCAATGAACTCAAATAATGGCTGATGAGGGCAAAGGGCAAATCTGGAGAGAAAAGCTTTCTAAAATTAGTCCTCTGTGGTGATACCTTGACAGGTCCCTACGGCCACAAAGCAGGCAATTATAAATGTGGAAACTTCTGTAAGAATAGAATGATCACTGACTGTGTAGGAAGATCAATCAAAGCAGGGGCGTGGGAGTTCGCCCCTAAAGGCCTGAAATAAAGAAATATGATTGGCAGAAAAATTATTAAAAGCAGATCCATCTGAATTTCTACAGCAGGGGTGTTCTACTGCAGCTGTCCAAGATGTTCCTTAATGACAAGCTGCATCCATGTGACCAAGATTTTGGCCACTTAATGCTCAGCAGGAGACACAGTATCCACTTCTATGGTAGCATTCAGGATGGTCAGTGCTCAGCATTGGTGAGATTTCCTTCTATACCACTTTTGCAAAAGAAAAAAAATAGTCCTGGAAATCAGCCACTTCCAATCCAACAGCTGAACTGACACTGGGCAGGGAAGCAAAGTTCCAGTGGAGTCGGGAAGAGGTCAGCCATGAGCAGAGATACTGGGTCTCCGTGTCATGAGGGGGGCAGTTTCTCTACAGGCATATGGGGGAAGCATCATGACTGTTGCTCTGAAAGATGCCTGCAAGTCCATTTTGGAGTGCAGAGAGAGTCATAGCTTCAAGTGGTGATTCCCTATTTGGGACCCTCTCTTCCACATGCTAGGATGGAAGAGAGAAGCCTCTCTTCCTCCCTGAGCTGCTCCATCTGCACCAGAATGAAGAGAGACACAATCTAGGTGGCCAAAATGGCCACCTGTACTGGGACACCTGTAGACCTGTTTATATAAGTCTACTGGCATTGTGGAGGTGTCTAGAGCAGACCAGGGAGGTGTGAAAAAGGGAGCACACTTCTTTGTTCCAATTTAACGGCTTTTTCTCACAGCCTGCGAATGAAAGGAGCAGCCTGGGAATGCTCCAACATAGAGCATCTGCACAGCATAGAACTGCTTCCATGCTGGAGCAGCTCTAGGCGTGCCGGATCATCTCCCAGTCTGGATAAATACGGAGCATTAAAAAGCACTCTGCAGCTATAGTGACAGCATCTGTGACACTGTTAACTCACTCCAGCATACACCCAGTAAAATGAAAGTGCAAAAAGCTCCCAACAATTCTCAACACCTGGTGAAGCTGGAAGTGTCTCCACTATATCTTGAGATGGGCATGCAGAGGTTCATTCGTAACTCAAAATGTTCTTGAAAATAGTCTCAAAGCTGATACATTTTCTTCTTCAATAGCCTCCAATGAAATAAAAAAAGTAAATATTGCTTTCATTTGCATACTCAACTGTCTCAGACTATGCTTCTCATTCACACTGTGGTCATAATGATCAGCACTGCCTACCTGCTGGACAGTTGCATCGATGGTGGATATCTCTGGCTTCCCGACGTCTTGGCAAGTTGAGCTTTAATCTCTGTAAATTGAAGGGGGAAGGCAGCCCATTAGTCATAGTGAAAGCTATGAATGATGCATGTTACAGAACAGCTTTTGTAAGGAATCAGTCCTAAACTACAAGGAGAGAAAAGCATCTGGCCCTGGGTCAAAGACAACACAGTGGCTTTCAGCTTTAAATAAGAGTCTTTGATGATATACAATGAAGCATCACCGGAAGTGATGCTGGAAATTTGCATGCAGGTGAAATGGGCCAAATTGGAAACAGCCAAGGCCAGGAAATTGTGCTGCTGGCCTTGGCCTTCAAAGCTGGCAGCTGCAAGTGCCCCCCCCCCAAAAAAAAACCTGTCCAAAAACTGTTCAACCTGCATTACAAGTGGTCCAGCCCAGTATGGACTGGACTACCTAGCATGGACCAATATGATAGCAGAATAGCCTGCTCTGGGTGGAAGTAGCCTATGGCTGCGTTCCCAAACAGAACATGATGAGCTCTGAGACCATTTGAGCGCTCACTGTTCCCAAAGTATTTAAAGAACCTGCAGTTTCTGAGGATTAAAGGTCCCCAAACATGGATTATCTATATTCAGATCAAAAGAGATCTCACTGCTGGATTTAGAATTATTCCATTTTATTTATCAAAATGGGAACACAAGCATTTTTTGAGGTGAGGGAATCGTGCTTTAGGGGCATTCCTCTTAGTTTTCCCTGATCCAATGGGAAGCCATGATTTCCTCTACCGTAGTCCCCCTCTTCCCCGGGCTCTTCATTACGGGCTAAGGGAATCTTGCACTGGCTGAAAGGGGAGGGGAAGGAGCTGAAGAATGAATATAGCCCACAGTAGCTCAGGCACATACAACGTAACAAGATTAGGCAAATGTAACAGGGATGGGAGTGAGTGAAAGTGCAAATGGTCCTCCTGTACCTGAAGTTTACCAGCCCTAGCTCATGGCAGCCTAATCAGGTAAGTGCAGAAAGGCCTCAGATTAAATTGGGAACATGGCCTATGTTGGTAAAGTATGCTCTCCAACTCAGCTAGATTGGGATAAGAAGCACAGGTTGGCTGGTACTTCTAGCATTCACTCTGTACTTGACCAACTCAATGACTTCAAGCATTCTGCTGGCAACAGAGAGGTATTGTTCATTGTTGTTGTTTTTTCTATGGCTCAAGGATCTCAGCTGTGGCCTTCCTGATGCTGACAAACTACAGCTCCCATAAGCATGTTCAGTAACAAAGAATGATGGAAGACATATTATGGCAACATCTGGAAAGTTGGCTATCTTCTGAAAGTCATTCCAAAGAAGCTTCATGGGCTCAGTCCCAGGTTTAGCCTTGAGGTTTTCTGGTTGACATTATGGAATCCTCAGTAAGCCCAGTGTAATCATGTTGTAAGAAAATCTTTAGATGCACATGCACCTCCACTCTGGAAATGTTCCAATTTTCATCCCCTTCTCAGTGTTTACTTCAAGACCAATAAGAGATTCTAATTCTGTCTTTGATACTCTCAACTTGATGTATAATATTTCAACCAGGGTCATAAATAGAACATTTATATCCTTTGGTTTGATATGTAACCTGGTCTTTGAAGACCTAATTCCCTCCTTTTATACACACAAGTGTTAATTTAAGCATCTTACTACAGGAGTTTGCCATCTCAGTTAAGGTTGCTCCAGCAGGAGCTTACAGGGACCATATGTCATTTCTTCTGGTGAGTTCAGAGCTCAGGCCAGGGGGAATGATTTGCATGATCAGAAGGTCTCTGTGACAACTCATCCTCTCACAAGGGAAAGCTAATGCTCTTTTCTTAGAACTCAGCTCTTTAGTGTGCTGTTTTTAGTTGTGGGATGTAGCAGTGCAAAGAGAGCAATGAGTCAAAAAATTGATGAAACTGTATTGTCTCTAGCTTGTACCTTTGGCTAATCATCTCCTCAAAGGATGATGGTGATCCAATTTGGATAATAAAGAGGGGAAAGCTGTATTTGCTGACTGTTTTGTTACCATCCTTCTCTCACAACATAATTAAGACCCACTTTCTGTCTTTGATGATTAAATACAGTTGCAGAATCAGTGGCAAGAAACGCTCAGTGCCAAAATGGCACCATGGGAGTGCTTACAGGATATGAACACAATAGTGCTCTCTCAACAGAACATGAGAAAGCATTCTGAGAGCACTTTCTACCACTCTGCCCTCCTTCCCCTTGCTGTAAGTGTTTCCAGGGTCCTGCCACAGTCCTGTTTTGGAAAGCACCCAAAGTGGCCAACATCTGTGCTCATTTCTTGTGACTTCCAAAATAGTCCTGAGGGCAAATGTCAAAGCCAAGGAATAAAAGTTTATCAGCTTTGATGGTTGTGCTGCTGCAGGCAGGGAAGCAGGGGAACAGCAAACTTTCTCCTTTTCTTATCAGAGAAAGCACTCTGGCTGTAAATGTGGCAGAAACCTCCAGGTAGGGATGTGTATAAATATTCATAACATTAGTTATTCATACGAATTCGGACATTCATACATGAATCGAATGTCCTGAGATTTGCACAATCAAAAACCAGACAAAAAGGGGGTTTTGCCAAGAAATATAAAATAACTGAATTCTAAAGCAGAAAAGCCAATATAATTACTAAAAGGGTAACAATACCCCACTGAAAAGTATACAAATACTGAATACAATCTAAATCAAATAATATTCCAAATTGCAAAGCAAAAGGCCAGATGCGTTTCAACTATAGTCTTCCTCAGTGGCCTATAGGTATTCAAAATAAAAATATAAAAAATATATACACAGCTCACACAATGTGACTCTGTTTGATTCAGAAATAACAATGCTCTTCTGCTGCTCACAGAGTCTTATATAACGAGCTGAACTGGTGAGAGGATTGATCCTGCAGAGACTCAGGAAAGAAAAGGAAAGGAAAGATCTTAGGGAAAAACTAGGGTGTGGAAGGACAAAATTTTTTTAAACTAACCAATTCATATTCTCATTTAAACCCACTGGGGATTCAGATTTCAAACGATGGATCCACTTGAGTTCCAACACTTGTAATTGCTTTATATTAGGTATACCATCTATGCACCAAAACTTGAATGAATCAAAAGAATGATCTAGAACAGTGATGGCGAACCTTTTGAGCTCGGTGTGTCAAAATTCACAAGAAAACCTAGCTTAACTCGGGTGCTGTGTCACATCTAGAAATATCCATAATTTTGTGATATTTGAAGCTCTAGTAGAAAAGTTATATTTTTGATATATGTATTTTATTAAAAGCAAAAACATAATTCTTTACATTAGTGACTTTTGTTGCTAAATCTTCCATTGAAAGTTGGTATTTCATACACTTCAAGAACAAGCAAGCACTACATGCCCAGGTTCCAGGGTGACCATGTGTGTCACCTAAAAGGGCTTGGCGTGTCACTTGTGACACGCGTGTCATAGGTTGGCCATCACCGATCTAGAAAGTGTTTTACCATAGGGGCCTCTATTCTTTTATTTTGATACAACTTCTGTGTTCAGAAGTGGGGTACAAAAGCCAATTCTTCTTTTGAGCCTGGTTAGAATCTGTGTGTAGTGCTCACGGATGTATCCATGGACAGTGACTGTTTGCATGAAAAAAAATTTATTCCAAATCAGCTTAAATTTATTATTATTATGAAGCTCTCAGCCGCGACAAGGCCACACCATAGCTCCATCAGTAATAGTATATAAATGTCACCAGCGCCTTCTCTGGTGGGAAGTTAATGGTAGAGTTGCCCTGTAGTAAAGAAGGATACTCACTGTAGAGTAGGTGTTGGAGTAGATCTAACCCTCTAACTCTCTCTTGGAATTCTTCTCAGTGGAGCTGCTGATAACAGATGGCAGCAAAGGCAGATTGTTTTTAATTCCATCCATTTTTCTCCTGACCTTTCCCTAGGTTAGTTAAGGTTAACTGGTCCTGTAGAAAGGGGAGGGAAAATCTGCTGGAACATACAGCAAGTGGCTACGTTCAGGTACCCCCTCCAGATGGCCTGGGGTGGGAATTGCTGCTGGCATTCCCTGGCCTGAATGGAAGGCCACTTACATGGCTGCCTCTCCAGTTGTCTTATGGCAACCAGCGCTTGTATTAAAGAGCAGAAGTCAAACCTCACCAAAAAGTAGATTCAAGCATATGCTGCAACAAAGGAGAAGCAGCCAAATCTTTCATGTATGGTCTCCACATAACTGAGAATGTTGTAAGAACTCAAGAGGAGCTCTGCTAGATCAGGCCACAGCCAATCTAATCCAGCATGTCTCTGCTCATTCTGAAGCAGCTGAAGAGGCAAAACTTTCACTTGCTGCAAGGCCATTTCAGACTGTGGCCTCTACTGCATAATTAGTACACCTCTGGGGAACAGCATACACACATTGAGTAGGCTGTAACAGCCTCCAAGCATGCCCCCCCTCCCCAGAAGTGCACTAATCATTGATTAGGTGTGGAACACGAAATCATGCTCTACACCTTAACCAGCATTACCTAATTACTTACCTGAAGTGTCCAGCAGTACAACCATTCTTTCTTGCTGGCGCTCCAGGGTTCGGACCTTGGATGACCGTAGACTGACTGCACGCTTGCCAAAATGGTGGTGCCCAGAGGAGGATTGGGCCCTGGGATTGAATAAGGTGAGTATCCAATCCCAGGGGGAGGGAGCGGGTAAAGTTGACTAGCGCTCAAGTGCGAGCGCTAGTCAACGTTGGGTCATTGCACTCCTTTCCTGTCCAGCGGATGGGAAGGGTAGTACGAAAACACCTCTGAACTCCTGAAAAATGGCCCTTAGAGAAATCCTGGCTGGTTGCTGTCACTTTTGGTAGTAAATTCTATAGACCAATAACCCTCTGGGTGAAAAAAAAATACTTCCCCTTGTCCGTCCCAACTCTCCTGTCCATCAGCTTCATGGAGTGCCCCCAGATTCTAGTGCTGTGCAATAGAGAAAATATTTTTCCTCCATCTTTTCCACACCATGCATGATTTGATATGGTTCAGTCAGGCCACCTCTTAAACACGGTCTTTTTAGGCCCTTTCTGCACTTACTTGTTAATCCTGATCAAGGATCTGTTAAGAACATGTCATCTGCACAGCAATCTGGATCAAGGACTACTTAGAACATACATCTGCACATGAGTAGGGAAGATCTGGATCAGAACTGTACTAATAACTCAGCAATATGGATTAGTGATAGACCAGATAAATGTGGTCTACATCTTTGATAGCAGATGCCTCTGGCTATGGTTGATCTGGATCTAGCTAATAAGGATCTAACTAGTCATGCCCCTTCTCTGTATATATTCAGGAAGGCAGTGAAGACACACCCCTTTGCCCTGGCCTTTCCCTCCACTGCAGATACCATTATTTTAATACAGAATATATTGTTTTCTATATGCTGAACTTTTAAAGTGCTTTTATGTGTATTATTGTTTTTAATATATATTTGTTTGTGAAGTGTTGTTTTAAAGGTTGTTACTCCCCCCCCCCCCGAGACCTTTGGGTATAGGGATGGATGGATGGATGGATAAAATGGATTAACTGAGGTAAGTGCAGAAAAGACCTTAGAAGTTATAGGCTGATCACAAAAGGGAGGTGTTCCAGCCCCTTGATCATTCTGGTTGTCCTTTTCTGCACTTTTTGTAGACCACAGGGTTCTTTCTGAGGTGTAGTGACCAGAATTGTACACAATATTCCAAATGTGGGATAAGGGTGGTGGAACTGGAAGAAGGCCATAATTAGAAGCCTATCAGGATATCACAATATATTCAACTGAGCAACAACAAATACGTTGAAGGCTTTGGGAGCAAGAACATAATTTGTGTGCAATATTTATCCCCATCTTGATGAAGGAAGGGAAGTGGATGGGAAGGATATACAGCAAGAAGTGAAATTCTATTCTAAGATTCTGTGTTCTGGAAGGAACCGTGTTTACCATTCAGAACATATTTTTAAGATTATGGCACAGGACAAAGTAAGGCTGGTATTCATATGATCCACTATCCTTTCACCAAGCTACTCCTTAAATACCTGCGATAAATCTAAAAATAAAAAGGTATTTTAGGAAGTTACGTTCATCCAAACAGGCCTACCGGTTAAGCAATAATAAAGTCCACTTGTAGATGTCTTCTTTTGTTCTTTGGACACAAATGATGAGTTTTCCTTTCTACAGACTTTTGCCTGTGTTGTAAATCTCATTGACTTAATTTGCTTGATGTTTGTTTGTTGCTTGAATGTTCCATAAATGCTGAGGAATTTTGTCTGGTAGTCAAGGTATTCTCAGTACCTGCACATTATACTTAGCAAACGCATTTGTCTATGATACATTCTGTATTCATTCCCAGTTAGCAGAATACTAACTAGCCTAATGCATCCTATTCACCATCACCAGAGGTACATTAGTAGATAAGCATTTGTTTGGGAGCATTTGGGGGTATCTGCCCTGGACCATAAGAAAGAGAAGACACATGAACTATCAATGTGTCAGATGATTTGGCAAGAATGATGAGAACTGCAACTATGTATTCAACTCCTTTAATTTAAGAGAAAATGTGACACAAGCTAAGCCATAGCCAATGAGAACTGCAGCACATATATTTGTTTGCAGCCCATGTTCAGTACCGTATAAACATCTTTTATCTTTCCCCCATAGAGCTAAACAAGTTAGGAGTCCAACACTCTAACCACAGGACCAAACTGGCTCAGTTGTCCAGACTACAGAGAGGTGAGTGAAGTTTGGACCAGTGTCTGCAGAGTGCTTTATCCTACATTTCTAGAAAAGAGCTAGTGGCAACACTGACGGTGGGCCTGTTCCCACAGTTACTGTGGGGTCATGTGCTACCATGGCACTATAACGGTACTATGCAGATCTTGTATTATGTTCTTGTTCCCTTTCTGATTCCACAGGGATTTAAGTTGATTTAGTTCACTCAGAAATGTAATTGAAGAAGTTAGATGGAAAAGAAACATGGTTCTTATATACTTAATAGGTAGGTTGAATAGGAAATTTAAAAAGACACAATTTGTTATGAAAGCTGTTCTTGCTAAAATTCCCTTTTCTGCCCATGTGTCAAAGGTGAAGCAACCATCTTTACCTCTATATCAGTGGTTCTCAACCTTCCTAATGCCACGACCCCTTAATGGAGTTCCTCATGTTCTGGAGACCCCCAACCACGGGGGTGGAGCAGCTGGGAGGTGGGAGGGAAGGGCGGTGGGAGACTCGTCGCGACCCCTCTGAAAGGGTAGTTCGACCCCCAAAGGGGTCCCGACCCCCAGGTTGAGAACCACTGCTCTATATCTTGCTAGTACAGTTATGATCACAGAGAACCACCCATTCATTCTGGCTGAGCGAAAGAACACATCACCAAAGTGACCGGTACTTTTCTTTCCACTTTATCTATCCTGACGGTGAATTTTCTGCGTTATTTAACACTGAAAGAAAACTGCTTGCCACCTTGCTAATGTATTCTCTTACTCTGAAGTGGACTGAAGCTGGATTAAACCTTGTATGACCTCAGCCTCTGTCTGTTTAGAAGCAGAGAAAATACAATTTGAGCCATTAATTCAGGAGTTTGCTGCCGGTACCCTCCCTTAAGAACCCCATTGTTTTATTCTGTGTTTTTTCTGAATGATGTGAAATTTCCAGCTGTAAAACTCATTAGCAGCCACTGTAACTTGTTCACAAGGATGTGATAGTAGAAGAAATGACAACCTGCAAGGGAGAAGGGACTTAATACACTGCTTGGGGGGGGAAGATATTCTATACAACACTTTGTCCTGGTTACATGCTGCCATCCATCTTTCATGACATTTTAGATCATAGTCTTCTATCCTTGCTTTTTCCATTCCTGTCCCTGTGTTTTATCAGATTACCTTGTGTCTCTTTTAGTTTTTGGCCTTCATGCACTTACCTGCTATAAATCCAGCACTGAAAGCGACACCCAGTACTCCTGGAACACAGAGGTGCACTGTCTACGCACCTCCAGTATTCTGGAACAAGACCCTTAGTTCTCTAGTAGACCCAATTAAACAAGTCTACCAGAGATCAGGATTAAGGACCTCTTAATCCGGATCTGGCTCTGTCTAGTGCAGAAAGAGCCTGTCCTCTGTGTGTGTGTGCACGCGTGAACGCACTTCATGATCCACATTAACATGAGGGTATGGAGGCCAAAGTTCTGGATTAAGAGGCCCCTTAATCTAGATCTAAGTTAAGGGCAGAAAGGGCCTTTGCCTGCAGCAACTGGAGGCACTGTGGATCTCAGTGACTTACCTGCAGAAGTCTTTGCTTCCACCCCAGGCCAAGCTAGGGGGTGAAAATGCCTTAGTATCAAAGATGCAGCATTGGAGGGGTTTTCTGCTATGCTGTAAATACCCCTATAAATTGGGATTTCGATGCAATAAAAATTCCTTTTGGCTGGATCAAGGGATTGGTAAGTCACTTGTGTGGTGGATCAATTGTCCTTCACTAAGAATATAAGAACATAAGAGGAGCCCTGCTGGATCAGGCACTAGCTTTACTCACTTTCTGCATTAGATACAGGCTCCATCCAAAGAAAACCCCAGTCAAGCTAGATGGCACCAACTGCCACAGCCACCAACCCAGGGATGAGAGGCCCTCAGCCATCTGACCAAGACTTTGGGAGCTTCTCTGAAGCTTCCCTGGTTAGCCTCTTTGGGAACTGGAAGTTCATTTGGAAGGTGGGCCATGTAGCCTGTAGGTGGCCCCAAATTCCCAGTTAGGTCATCATGGGGGGATGACGCATTGGTCAAATGTCACTCCAGTGGTGAACCTTGCAGAGGCTATAGCTTCTAGGGAGATTTTGCACTTCCCTGCCTGTTGGCTGGATGGGAAAAGAGTGCAATCATCCAACATTAACTAGCGCTTGCACTTCCAAGCACTAGGTGACTACAGCCCATGCCACATCCAACTGGTCACTCATCTGTGACCGATCCCGGGGCCACTATTTTGTTTGTGATGCCCTCCACATCCTTGCATGCATCAGCACCATCACTATGATGATGCTGACACCCTGCGCAGTGGTGTCTGTGGCTGTCCGAGGTGCCATCCTCCTCAAGGTCTGGATGCTCATCCCCAGAAGTTCCCCAGTCATGCACTTTGGCCCACAGTCTACTAACATAATATATATGCTTTGTTCTTTGGCAGCCACTTTAAAAATAAAAAAGATTTTCAGCATCTAGAAAAATGGGCTTAGTGTGCTGTATCAGACGTTGAACAGTAATCAGCACCTCCACGGTTTATAGAAAGGGTTTTGCTTCCATCTAAGAAAGAAAAAGGATGGTTCCCTCTCTCCCATATGACGTTTAAGCAGAACAGGGTGCAAAGAGCTTCTTGAGATTTCCCATCTTATTCATATGGGGAGAAACGGAGGGAACCGTTTGGGTCTGAGCATCAGGCTAGAATGTGAACGACCATTATTTAAATCACTCAGCAATCAAAGCTCCCTGGGTGACCTTGGACCATTCATTGCTCCTCAACCTACTCTACCTTGCAGGATTGTTGGGAGGATAAACTGGAAGGGAGGAGGACAGCAGGTAGCACTATGGGCTGCTGGGATGGAGGGATGGAAACATCACAAATGAACAGGTAAATAATTAAATAAATGTAAAATGCCAGAACATTTTGTTGGAAGAATTCCTCGCAGAAACTCCAGCTCAGTCTCACAGTTATTCTCTTAGAACATTCTTGTTGTTTCTTTAAAACAAACAAATGCTGCATTCACACCTGAATTTTAATCCAGTTTCAGTTCATTTTCAGAATCAGCAAAGTGACTAGTCATTTTCTGTTACTTTATCTAACTCAAAGGTGCAATTTCTGGGTTAGATAATGCCGACAAAAAACGGCTTAATACTTTGCTGAAAGTGGATTGGAGCGATTAAAACAGGGTGCTACCGCACTGCCACTAAAAACACATTAAGAACACATACAGGACACATTAAACAAACACAGAAAACTTACCTTCTGCAAAGGAGGCCAGATCCGGGACACTTTGTGGCGGTCACTTCCGCACTCCGGCACGTGAGACCCATTCTTAATGGGGTCTCGACACCGAAATATCCATCCTCCGGGAAGATCTTGAAAATTAGCTCTTCCATCTGGCCCCTTGCCTCGATCCATTTGGAAGCAAGACACTTCTGCACATGGAGAGGTGAGGGGCTGGATGTGCCGGTGGCCACCATCTTGGAGAGGGCAGAAGCAGGCCTGCCTGCCTGCCTCTGGAGCCCCTCCCCTGCACACTGCACACCGGTGGAAACATGTGGTGACTGGCAGCTGACTGCTCCAGTCCTGCGGCTCCGGGGGTGGCGTCGGTGGTTTGGGAGGACAACTGCCTCTGTCAATGGCTGCTGCAGCCTCCGCACAGCACCCAGGCGATCTGGCCTTGAAGATCCATCCACCCCGCATGTGTGCTGATGTGGGGAGGCCTCCTTGGATCCATCTCTATTTCAGACGAATCCTGCGGAGGACAGATCACTGGGAAATGGATTTACTTTGATCCGTTTCTCGGTGGCCAGTGCGAAAGCACCCTTAGGTGTGACCACAACCCAAGGAACAAACATGTAGATCAAGGTTTAAAGCCCTTTCTTTTGTCAGAGAACTGTCCATATGTTGGAGTGAAGGCAGTCTACTTCTGTCTCTGCATTTCTCACTGTACTTTCTCAATATACTTTCAAACACTGCCATCTGCTTCTTCTTGTTAAGGACATGAAATTAATTCAGGACAAACACAACTTTCTTTCTTTTTTCTTTTTAGAAAACAGGAAATAACAGTAATCAGCCAGCAGGCAATATTTCATTGCATTTAATGTGTTGAGGATGTCGAAACAATGGTTATGACATGGTCATCCTTTTAAGGAATCAGAAGGGCAGGAGAGGAAAGGAGAACATTCAAAGCAGAACATATATCTCATGTCTGCTTACCTGGTTGCAGGTGATGAGCTGCCCTGCTTTGAGAAACAAACACAAAGGGTGTGATCACACACACATTTAGGGCCATCTTCAAGGGTAGTTTGACACAGGAGGACAGGCAACCTATCCATACTGCTGGGCTGGGACAGGGCCATCTGTACTTGGACAATGGTCCTGAGCCAGGTCCGAGTGCTGTTTGTGAAACCTGGGACCAGCCCTTGAAGCTGGCACTTTTGACCTTAGAACTTTCCAGAAGGACCCTTTTTGATGTGCACCAACTTGCACCAGAACTTCCAGTAATGCTTCTTACTTCCTAGTATGCTGGCAGACCCCACTGTCATGGTCTACTGGTATTCTAGTCTAGATGGAGCATTCCAGAGTCTTATCTAAGTGGGCTTGACTTCTCCATGAGACACTGGCCCGTAAGGAAAGCCCTAAATGTATGCTCATTACATGGAATTTAGAGCTTTGTTATCCTCAGCAGATAGCTTTTCAGGTTTTAGAATGACAGAACAGTCACCTACCCACACTCAACAAGATCTGGCTTTTCCGTTGAATGCTGCTCAACCTAAACCCTTTAGACCTATTTCTATCATTAGGGTGGTCAACTACTAGTCTTTTACCTCCTCTCCATGGCAGCCTTAAAACGAGGTTGGCCGGATGGAGAAGGGAGGAAAAGAATAGAACTCCTACAGAAAGTGGGAATTCCAAAGGGGTTGCCTTTATTAAGATGCTACATCTGCTCCTTTCAGTCTGGAGAACATGTAATGTGATGGTCAAAATTGGACAGAATACTTGAATGGGGTTCAGAAAAACTCAGAATGAAGTAGATTGTGCCTTATGGCTTGAAACCCGTGGCACTAGTAGCACAAATTAATATAACATTTGACATTTTTGGAACTACCCAAGATACATTTAGTGTAAGATCCATTTGTAGAATCAGAATACTGGTGGTATTAGATGGACCTCGTTCTGATCCCAATTCCCACCTTTTTATGCGATTGATTCTAGAGGAATAAAAACAAGTCTATTTACTTGAACATTAGCAGATTGGCAGAGATCTGAATGGGCCTGAAGAAGTCTGAAATACTGAATAACCACTCCCAGGGCCTTTTCACACTTACCTTGGCTAGACTGCTCCAGTTGGAATTGTTCCAACTTGAACAGTTCCCAGCTGGATCTGGTCCAGGTCTTCTGGAACAAGGCAGTTAGCACTTGGGCAGCCCATTCCAGAGCAGCCTCATGCTATCCTGGACCACTCCAACGCTCACACAAACTTCAGAACCTGCTGTGAAGGAGAAGAAGAGTTGGCTTTTCTACCCTGCTTTTTTCGCCCACTTAAGGGGACTCAAAGTGGCTGACAAAGCTTTTCTATTCTTCTCCCCACAACAGACACCCTGTGAGGTAGATGGAGCTGTGAGAGCTCAGAAGAGAGCTGTGACTAGCCCGAGATCACTCAGTTGGCTTCATGGGGGACGGCAGAATCGAACCCAGTATTCCCAGATAATAGTCCAGCTCCCTAACCACTAGACCAAACTGTGAGGTTCTAAAATTCCTGGCCTTGGAGCTTTAGAAGGACTCAGTTTAGAGATGAAATTTGGTGTACCGCCGAAATGGGCGCCTGGCCTGAACTGGTCCACAGAGACGTGCACCCTTCCACATACCTCTATGGTCCAGTTTACTCATGGACAAACCACTTAATCTACACCTGGTTTAGGTGGCCACATAGACCAAACTTGGACTAGGCTACACAGTGCAGACAGAGTGGCCTAGCAGGGGATGTGGGCTCTCTGTTCTCCACCAGAGTGCAAACAGAAAGAAGGTGTTTAGTTTTCACACTGTGCTGGTTTACCCCTAAGTGTTTCAAGGCCTCCAGATAATCTGCATACTGAACTACATTTTTTTTTAAATTATACATTTTATATCTGCATCTTGTCTTTTCCCTAAGAAGCTCAAGGCTTGAACATCGACAGGATCCATATGCCTCTGCTCTGATGCCATGGGATGGCTTGAAGTATGTGGGTTCCAAACGATCCTGCACCCACGTGCTGCAATCCTACTATAAAGTAGAAAGTAGGGATGTGCATGAATTCATTGTTTTGCATTTGAATTCAAATATCAAATCAAATATCCAAATATTCTATTTGAATTGAAATTTGAAAATCCGCATTTTCAAAAATCCAATTCGAATCGAATCATATGAATGTTGGGAAGATTTGTATCTGATTTTTTAATCCATTCGCATCGTGTTTTTTCCACGTTTGCATTTCATTTGCATCCTGTTTGCATCGCGTATTATAAGCACAAATGGACCCGATATTTGGATGCGATATATGGAGACAAATTCAATCGAATCATTCAAAAATCCATATCGGATTTTTGAAAATCCGTATTCAAATCCAAATCTGTAAATCCGGATTTTCAAAAATCCAATTTGAGTTCAGATTTTCGAATCAGATTTTCGGATATTTGGATTTTCAAATATCCATGCACATCCCTAGCAGAAAACACTTCCAAAAGTCCTTTTTTCTGCAGAGTGGGAGAAGCACCCTGGCAATGCTTCCCACTTCCCTGCCACTCTTGAATCCACTGCCACGTGGATCTCCCTGCAGCTTTTTCTTCATGTTGCTCTGCACAGCCTTGTTTTCAGAGGCACAGAAATCAGCTGACATCTTGGGTCATTTCCTGCATCTTTGAAAACCGTCCTAAGACGGAAACAACAAAGCTGGAGAACAAAAGTTACCCAGGCTTTCCATTACTGCAGCTCGGAGGAGGGGCAGAGGACATGCAAACAGCATGCTCAATGGAAAGAGCAAGTGCAATGTAGGGGATTGCAATTTTGGGGATTCAGTTCAATTCAAATCGAATACTCAAAAATTCAATTCGATTTGAATGTTTAAAATTCAAATTTAACCAAATTTGATTCAAATTAAGCACATTCGAATCTATTCATTCGCATTTGTTGTTCGAATTTCCACATACGAATGTTGACAACATTCGTAGATGCCTGTACGCATCTTCCCTGGGTCCATACACATCCTTATGGATTCGTACATGTTCGTATGCATCCTGTAGTTATCTCGTATGCAATCCTTTTTCATCCTGTACGGATCCATACAAATACATACAGATAGGGGAAAGGCGTGGATCTTCAGGTATGCATTGTGTATGAACCTGTACACATACAAATGTCCAATTGATTCAAACAAATAGATCCAAAATTCAAATCAAAACTTTAAATTCCAATTTAAGGACATTCAATTCAAATTCAACTGTTGAAATTCAATTGATTCAATCAAATTTCAAATGCATTGAATATTTGTGCACATTCCTAGTGCAATGGCCCTTCTAGTGGCACAACCTGCCATCATCATGGAGATCCTGCCATAAATTTCCCCTTCCCCATTTTATCCTCAGAAGTAGGGATGTGCACAAAGGTTTTTTTAAAAAAAATTCAGTTAGTACTGAATTGGATGCAAGAAAATCTGTATTCGTTCAAATAGATCCCCTTTGAATATACAGTAGTAGAATTTGAATTTGATATGAATCTTCAATCCCATACGAATCCTGTACATATCCCATATGAAGCTTCATACAAATGTATAAAAATATTCAATTTGAATTTGAATGTCAATCTTTGAATGTTCCAACGTTCAATTTGAATTCAAATGTCCAGATTTGGCCAAATTTGTATGAATTTCACATGGTACAAATATCTGTGCACATCCCTACTCAGAAGAACACTGTGAAATAGGTGAGGTGGTGGTCTTCCAAGTCCTGATCCAAATCTTGATCTTCTCAGTACTGATCCAAATCTTGATCTTCCGAGTCCTGGTCCAAACGTCTCACCAGAACACTACATTGACTGACTAGGCAGCTTCCCATATCCCTAAACTGTCATGGGGAACTAATTGACCTACTTCTTCTGAACCTTCAGCAGTGGTGCTGCTGCCAAGAATGCTTTCTGAGCAATGTGATAAGTGATCCCTTCCATGGAAGATTGTGCACAGGAAATGCAGGATGCCTTCCAGGCAGCACTGGGCAAGGAATGGGTGAGAGAAATGCCAGTGGAAGCCACTCTTAAGTGCTGCAGAGACCAGACCCGAGAGGAGCTGGGGAGGAAGTTGCACAAGGAACAGACGGTAACAAACCAAAAGAAAAAGGAGAGTGGATTCCCTTCTGGATGTTCAGAGACACAGCTCACATCTGCACAGCAATGGACCCTATCCTAGCTTCCACCCAGGCTACTGATCACCTCCAGTTTCAGCTTAAGGGGCAGCAAAAGCAGCTGTCTTAGAAGTAGTATTTAATCAAAATCTTGCATTTCTTGCCAAATTTCAGCTATTTCAAAGGTTGCTCAGCAAGGGTCCAAAATGAATTTCCTGTGTAGCTGTGCAGCCCCCTTTCCCCCCTAGTACTTAATAAGTGGTAAATATTTACACCTGCATATCTACCTATGTGCCTGACTGAAACATTGATTCAAGTATCCTGTCCAATCTCATGATGGTACAATAATTTTTATACTACTGTGTCCTAGGCTGTAGAAACACCTAAGGTTTAATCCAGCTTCAGTCCACTTTCAGAATGAGAGAACACATGATCAAAGTGACCAGTAGTTTTTTTTCTGCATTATCTACTCCAAAGGTGAATTTTCTGAGTTACTTAACACTGAAAGAAAACAGCTTGTCACTTTGCTGATGTATTCTTTCATTCTGAAAGTGGACTGAAGCTGGATTAAACCTTAAGTGTGACTAGTGGGCAAATTACAGTACAGTACTTCAAACACGCTGCTTTAGCAGGTCTGAGCTCTCTAAAAGTTTAGTGGGCAAAGTGAGGAGTCACCTACAGCAAGCAAGCATGTTAAACTACACCAAAGAGATATAGAGAATCACACCCAGAATCCAAGAATATCAGAACCTAATCTTAATGCCAAGACAGACTCAATAAAATTAACACAGCAACTCAGTATACACTGACTAAAGCAATAAGCCCATTTAAATTCAGCTGGCCCTGCTCCCCATAAGCAAGGCACATCTATAAGTACAGTATAGGGTTACCCAATTTATGTGAAACACTTGCATCATACAGGCAGGCATCACAAACCTGGCCTTAATCAGTGTCTACATCAATTCTAGCAGCTCAGGACAAGGATAAGTGAACTAGAACCTGTCTGCAGTTAATTGTCTGACATAATAGAAATACATCATTCCAGTACATTCAGGGACGGTGGCACACAGCAGTATAAGCACCGGTACGACCATCAACTTTCCTAACAGCAATCACAGTGTGGATAATCCATCCCGGACAATCTGAATCTCCATGGTAACAGCTACAACAACTTCTGCTGCATGCCTGGCCATTGCCTTGGTGATCACGGACGGTCTTGCATTTGCACAGCTGCGGCTGCCCCATCTTGCCCACACACAGTGTTTGCACGGGAAGAAGGTGTGAACGCCGAATCTGGTTGTTCACCAGCTTTGGAGGATCAGGGATTCTCTGAGACACTACTGGATGCTCCAAGATAGAGATGCTTCCACTGCGGTGTGAAGAGAGACCAGTGTAGAGCTTCCCAGAGTATCCCCGTGAGGTAAGTGAAAATAGGCCCCTAGCTTCAGCTCAGTTGTCCCCTAGGTGTCAAAGGTTCCTTGTTCCTCAGCAGCTCTAGCAAACCACCCAAATCTGTGGAGGCACTACTGAGAAAGGTAGATTGAGGATCCACCTCATCAAAAGAAAGAATCCCTTACCCCTAAGGTGAGATTTTGTGAGATTGTCTTCTGTCCTATCTCACTATTGTTTATTTGTTTATTTATATTTCTATCCCGCCCTATACCTGAAGGTCTCAGGGTGGGTAACAAGCTTTCCTCCCTTTTGAACAGTGGTCAGGCTAAAATATGGTCTCATAAGGAACACTAGCATAGGCCATGCAGAAATTTGCTATAGCTGTATAATGACAACTCCAGTTAACCTGATCTGAGGTAGCAGGGCTTGCATAGTCCTTTGCTCACAACTTCGCTAGATCACTACAAGGTGAGAGTGGTTCAGGTACCCTCTGAAGTAAAAAAAAAAAAGTACCATAATTGATTACTGACAGAGAGCTGGGCTCTTTCCACACTTGGCCTTATTCTGAAATATTTCTTGGGATACTGGTTTTCTGGCTACAAGCTAATGCAGGCTATGGCACGAATCACCTGGTGGCTTCCATAGCGTGCACTAGAATGCAGACAGCAGCCCCCTATTCTGGGATATATTCCAGAATAAGGCCAAGTACAGAAAGAGCCCTGGATGCCTCATTAATGTAAAAGCAGTAGAAAAGCTTCATGTGATTGGGTTAGATCAATGGTTTTCAAACTGTGGTGCTCCAGATGTTCCTGAATGACTAGCAGCATTCCCCTCCCAGCATTCTTTGCTAACATCAGTTTGAGAACAACTGGATTGCAGGACAAATCCCTCTCAGAACTAGAATAGTTTATGAGTTCTAGTTCACTGCATGTATTTATAAAATGCTCTCCTCTGTCCCAACAAGGAAGTTTCTAATTTGTTTTGCTGTTTCCCCCCAGCCTGCAGCTAGGTGTTACAGCAACAGCACCTTTTCTTCTGTCAATGTCTTGCCAATACATTGCTTTTGGCCACCCTGTCTTCAAACTCTTCCCTCACCTCTAAGCAGGTTGAAACAAAGAGTAACTGCTTAAAACAAACAAACAATTTCAGCAAATGATTAGGACTCAATAAGCCCCATCAGCTTTGCATGATCCTTATTTGCATCTAACTGATTGCACAGTATGCTGTTTAAACCAATTTTAAAAATATCACTCTTAAAAAAGAGCCATTTTCAATTCTTTTCTCCTTGTATAATCAGTTCCCAAGCTTCCATTTGCCAATTATAAGGCTATGCATCTTCAGGTGGATGCAACTTTTACTAGCGGCAGAAAATCTTTGTGTAAAAATGCATGGGACCTTGTTGTCACAGCTACTTTACCGCGCTCACTTATTCAAGCATGGTTCCTTTTCAACCCACTCCTATGTAGGCAGGAACAAAGTAATGCCCCCTAGGTACACACAGTTAACCTAATCTCTAGCTGTTTGCTTCATCAGCTTCGAAACCTTCCTGTTCTATCTATTTGGGGTAGGAGGCACAATAAAAGAAAGGTTGATTTTCTTTTAAAGTGCTAAGGGAGGCTCAGAGAATTCACAGGCTGTCACAAACAGAACTGAAATCCCAAAGCCCAGGAAAGGTACTGGCCAAATTTCACTGTATATGGCCACTATGACTCCTCTGACATATGGGTCAGCTTAAAGAATCCCCACAAGAAACTTTGGTTTTTATGGGAAGAAGCCTACTGCAGCCCAAGGGTTTTATATGGATACGTGAAAACAAAAGAGAGCACAGACCTCAGCAAGCAGTTGGTCAACTCTTCCCAAAATAGCTGCCTCCATTTGGTCTGCAGAGAGGCAGGCAGCAGGGAGCGGCGTGGATCTGTCTGCCTCCAAATGTGAAACCCTGGATTGAAGGTCCGATGTCCTGAAGTACAGCAAGAGACTCAGCACCAAAGATAGTAAAGATACTCCAGGTAGACCAGAACTCAGCAGGCGAGGCACCTTACAGCATCTTTCCTTGTCCCCCGTCCCGGGATGTGTGAGACAGCCGCTCTCCAAGGCACCATGAGCAGCCCCCGTCAAGCCTTTCTCCTCCACCACCATTCCTTCACTGGCTTGAGAGGCAATAAATAAATAAATACAGTATAAATAAAACTTCAGCCTTCCTCTGAGAAGTCAAATCCGGAGTGTAAAGGAGGTCCCCTGTCCGAGAGGAGTTCAGTGCCACTGGGAAGGACAGGAGCCAAGAAAGACAGGTAGCAAAACAGAATAGGTATAGGAACAAAATGGGATGGAAGAAAGAGGGCTTTGCTTTGCTTTGCTTTGTTGCCCCTCTTCAGCGTGTGGAGGAGAAAAACAAAAATAGCCAAACTTCAGGAAACGTTTCGAGGGAAAGCAATCTGGTCAGACGTGGCGTTGTGTCCTCAGCCTTGATGGCTTTTGCTGTTCTCCCTTCCTCCCTCTTTGATGGGTTTTTCAGTTCCTTAGCAGAGGAGATACCGGACCGTGCGAAGAGGTCCCCATTAGAAAGAGGCAATTCTCAACTGATTGGGAGCTGCACTATGGCTGCTCCTGGCTCCTCTGTAATATGACACACATATACACGCTCGCTCTTTTTCTCGCTCTCGCTCGCTGGCTCTCTACGTCTCAGATGATCTGGCTGCCCTGCTTCCCAAAGCGAGCTCCTCTGCTTTCCCTCTCTGTGGTGATTTATTTATTTATGCAAAACAGCTGGGTGGGATTGGATTTGGGTTCCTGCCTCCTTCAAAGTCCCACAGGTCCCTAAAGTGCTTTCCATCGGCTCTCTTTTGAAGTGACACTAAATGAAGAGGTTTATGGCTCTAGGAAAGTGATTGCAAAGCTGAAGAGCACACACCCCAACACCAGGTCACATCAGGGTGGTTGCATTTGTAGGTTCTGATCTTCATCACCTCCACAGAAGACGTTACCAAACCTGTAGCATCCTACTGCCCCGCTATTTCCAGATAAGTCAGGCATTTTCCAGACAGATTTGGATTGAAAGGATTTTGAATAGCTGGTCCTGCTTCCAGTTAGATAATTTGTTCAGCAACTCCTGCTTTCTGCATTCTTGATTTAGTCACTCCATCACTGGTATGTGACACATTCATCTATCCCTGTTGTACCGCATAAATAAAGCATGTTGCGAATGTAGCGGGGGGGGGGGGACCAAACTGCAATTTAGGAGCATAGTGCCCATGTAGATTTTACTGTACTGATGACTCAAACCAGCTGGATTTGCTGGAATATAGATTACATGAAGAACATTAACATTTATATGAAGTATACAGTAGCATAAGGCATTTACTGCATACTATGATGTATAGGAACTCTCTGTCATTACTGGATCACATATAAATCTACTGACATCCTTCACCCAGTCTATTAAAAACAAGATCCGGGAGCAAGAATGACAAACCTGCATTCTGGGTCCTGCTAGCCAAGCCATGTGGTGGGTAATGATCTTTCTGCCAGACCTCCCTAGAAAACAGGAATTTCTTTTCTATGCAAAGGTGCTTCTTCTCTCTCTGCTGTAGGTGAAAACATCGTACTGGAGCAACAGGTTTTGGCCAACGCTGCAATGGCAAAATTTAGATATCTGACTTTGGCATTTAAGTGTTGACTTTTTGTACAAGATACTATGATGCCCTTTGACATTTGGAATCTTAAAAAAACTTGCTGTAGTGCCAACTAAAGAGCAGAAACATGTACAGAAATACAACTGTAAAGGATTCCATGCATATTGGATGTGCTAAATCTGCCTTTTCTTGTTTTTAGCTAATTTTCTTTATTTAGTCCCAGATCTGGTCACTTTACAGTTCAGGGATGTGTTGAGATGATATTTTATGTTCCCAGAAAGAAGCCAAAATGGGACAGAGCGTTGCTTTAACATCAGGATTTTATTTCAACATTGAGACACATAGATTCATCCAGGATCCCTACTGAAAACACAGTGCCAATAACATCTGATCCAGAAGAAAGCTGGGGCCTTTCTGCACTCACCTCTCCATGGTCTGAACCAGTGCACTTGGAGCAACCAGGCCCACTGGTTTGGGTCATGAAAAGGCATGTTCTGGAACAGTACTGTCTGCACAAAAGGCCAGCTCCTTTGGTTAATTGAACAGTTTCCCTTCTCTTTTCAGGTGCTGTTGCTGCTTTTATCATTGTTATTTTTGGTGGTTTTTATTTATTTTTTTGTTCTTATTGTTTTTATTGTAACCCAACCTGAGACCTTGGCATGTGGCCTGTCATCACCATGAAGGTTCAACCATTCTACTGTAATGGGGAACAAAGTAACAGGAATGAAGAGCTACTGAGAAAGAAGGATCAAGCTGGAAAGCTCTGGCTTACTGTCAATATCTAACCATGGAACATTAAGACAGAAATAATTTTTCCTAAAATGACTAAACCAATTGAAAGCCTTCCTCAGAAAGCCTCTGTGGCCAAAACGCGGCAAAATAAATGGAGAAGTGAATAAATTTAGGCAGTCCAAATACATCTTAAAACAATCAAGAGTCTTGTGGTACATTAAAAGACTAACCATGGGTGTTTTTCCACCACACTCCTTTAATCTGGATCTAAAGAATGGATACTTCCCTTAATCTGGATCTACTATATCTGGATTAAGGGAAGTATCCAGTGGGTTTCCACATTTGGTCCAGCACCCAGTAGCAATGGGTGCTAGCCTGCTTGCTGTGGAACCACCGGAGCGCTCATGTGGCAAATCTGGATTTGGGGGACAGGGGTGCAATCTCCAAAGTTGCCTTCGGAGATTAGCACAGGCTCTGAAGACAAACCCCTTATGAGAGAGGTACATATTAATTAGATCCTTGCTTGCATCTTTCCTGTGAGCACTGATGAGCCAGCCTCATTAATATGCACCTCTTTCAATGCCTGGAGGTAACAGGCAGCTCCCAGCTGCATTGTTTTTGCAAGGGGTTTCTCTGAGGAGCCTTTGCTAATCTCTGAAGTTGCCTTTGGAGGGATTTTGGAGATGCCTTTGGAGGTACTCCGAAGTCTTGACTTTGGGGCAACCTTCATGGGTGCCTTCCCCCTGACCTTCCTCTAGACCCCATTGCTGGATTGTAGTGGAAACAGGCTCCTTACAATCCAGATTTTAAGTCTGAAGACCCCATTGTAGACCCCTTTAATGGGGTCTACATGAAATCCAGATTATAGGTCCCGAAGTACCCATAATGATCCAGGTTTACCTAGCTGTGGTGGAAACAAATGTGTCCCTAATGGGGGTCTGTGGTGGAAATGGGGTCATCCGGCTCTCAGCCAAATGGGTCCTTAATGGGTGCTTCAATGGGTATTTAGTGACAGTGGAAAAACACCCTAGGGAGGGATTATGAAGGAGAAAGAGATAGTATTGGCATTAGCACTGAGAGAGTTCCTTCATATATTGCAGTATATGAAGCCACTGCTGCCCCAATGTTAACCAAATGGCTCTGAAAAAATGTTTTGAGCTGTTTTTTTCTCTTAACCTAGCACAGAACATGGGAAACAAGCAAGGAGAACTTGAAATGCTAACACAGGAAAAGAAATATGATATCGTCGGCATTGCTGAAGCATGGTGGGATAATACACATGATTGGAACACAAATGGCTACAACTTATTTAAAAGAAAGGACCTAGGTGACTAAGCCAAGGCATTTGACTTCAGTGCCCAAAATCACATTGCTTTTGTAAACAATCTTAAATCTTCAAAATGGATGGGATGCATTTAAGGAGACTTACAATGAACTTGATTAGAACAGCATGATTCTATGGTCAGATTCAGAAAATATCATTAAATCCCTTGCAGTTTGGTCTTGTGGTTAGAGTGCCAGACTCATATCTCATAGTCACTGGGTCTGATTCCACATACCTCCATGAAACCAGCAGGGTGACCTTGGGCTAGCCAGAGCTCTCTTTCTGAGTTCTCAAGGTCCCACCTATTTCATAAGGTGTCTGTTGTGGGGAGAAGAACAAAAGGTTAGCCAGCTACTTTGAGTCCTCTTAAGCCGTGTCTTCACGGCATAGTTATCTCGAATTCAAAACGTTTTGAGCTCCCGCAGTTCAGACGGCACTTCGGATTAACACGGTATTTCCGTGTTAAAGGACGTTATCCCGATTTGAAATAAATCCTGATCTCAACAGGTCTCACTCCGGATCGGGCGTCGATACGTGTTTCCTTTTTAACTGTGTGGACAGTATCGTTCCGGGATGAGATTCAGTGTTAAGGCTGTCCCGCCCCCCCAATTGCACTGTAACCAATGGCTGAACGTATTAGAAGCACGTCATGTTTAGGGTTTCCATCATTGAAAAAATCCACCCTCAAACACCCACTATAAACCTCCAGTCCTTAAAGCTGAAACACTGTATCAATCTAAGCACTTCACACCTTTAAAACAATGTTGCAATTTTGCGCAATTTCAGACCTTTGAAGGTTTGGAACAGTCACTTTCAGCCCCCTTAATGGTGAGAAGGCTTGTCAGCCACTTAGTCCCTTGAAGGGTGAAAACAGAATGTCAACCGCTTTGAGCCCCCTCTAGGCTACTTTGCCTGTGGTCACACCTAAGGTTTAATCCAGTTTCAGTTCACTTTCAGAGTGAGAGAATACACCAGCAAACTGACAAGCTGGTTTTCTTTCAGGGTTAATAACTCAGAAAATCCACCTTTAGACTAGATAATGTGGAAAGAAAACTACTGGTCACTTTGCTGATGTGTTCTCTCACTCTGAAGGTGGAGTGAAGCTAGATTAAACCTTAGGTGTGACCACAAGCCAAGGTTTTAATCCAGCTTCGGTCCCTGTGAGGTGGGGGGCGGCTGTGAGAGTTCAGAAGGGAGCTGTGACTAGGCCAAGGTTACCCATCTGGTTTCATGGAGGAAGAAGAGTTGGCTTTTCTACCCTGCTTTTCTCACTTATTGAAGGGGACTCAAAGCAGCTGACAAACCTTCTGTTCTTCTCCCCACAACAGAACACCCAGTGAGAGCTCAGAAGGGAACTGTGACTAGCCCAAGGTTACTCATCTGGTTTCATGGAGGAAGAAGAGTTGGCTTTTCTACCCTGCTTTTCTCACTTATTGAAGGGGACTCAAAGCAGCTGACAAACCTTCTGTTCTTCTCCCCACAACAGAACACCCAGTGAGAGCTCAGAAGGGAACTGTGACTAGCCCAAGGTTACTCATCTGGTTTCATGGAGGAAGAAGAGTTGGCTTTTCTACCCTGCTTTTCTCACTTATTGAAGGGGACTCAAAGCAGCTGACAAACCTTCTGTTCTTCTCCCCACAACAGAACACCCAGTGAGAGCTCAGAAGGGAACTGTGACTAGCCCAAGGTTACTCATCTGGTTTCATGGAGGAAGAAGAGTTGGCTTTTCTACCCTGCTTTTCTCACTTATTGAAGGGGACTCAAAGCAGCTGACAAACCTTCTGTTCTTCTCCCCACAACAGAACACCCAGTGAGAGCTCAGAAGGGAACTGTGACTAGCCCAAGGTTACTCATCTGGTTTCATGGAGGAAGAAGAGTTGGCTTTTCCACCCTGCTTTTCTCACTTATTGAAGGGGACTCAAAGCAGCTGACAAACCTTCTGTTCTTCTCCCCACAACAGAACACCCAGTGAGAGCTCAGAAGGGAACTGTGACTAGCCCAAGGTTACTCATCTGGTTTCATGGAGGAAGAAGAGTTGGCTTTTCTACCCTGCTTTTCTCACTTATTGAAGGGGACTCAAAGCAGCTGACAAACCTTCTGTTCTTCTCCCCACAACAGAACACCCAGTGAGAGCTCAGAAGGGAACTGTGACTAGCCCAAGGTTACTCATCTGGTTTCATGGAGGAAGAAGAGTTGGCTTTTCTACCCTGCTTTTCTCACTTATTGAAGGGGACTCAAAGCAGCTGACAAACCTTCTGTTCTTCTCCCCACAACAGAACACCCAGTGAGAGCTCAGAAGGGAACTGTGACTAGCCCAAGGTTACTCATCTGGTTTCATGGAGGAAGAAGAGTTGGCTTTTCTACCCTGCTTTTCTCACTTATTGAAGGGGACTCAAAGCAGCTGACAAACCTTCTGTTCTTCTCCCCACAACAGAACACCCAGTGAGAGCTCAGAAGGGAACTGTGACTAGCCCAAGGTTACTCATCTGGTTTCATGGAGGAAGAAGAGTTGGCTTTTCTACCCTGCTTTTCTCATTTATTGAAGGGGACTCAAAGCAGCTGACAAACTTTCTGTTTTTCTCCGCACAACAGACACCCTGTGAGGTGGGTGGGGCTGTGAGAGCTCAGCAGAGATCTGTAACCAATGGGCTCTCCGTATTGTAGGCACATCATGTTTAGGATTCCCTTCCCCAATAGCTTGCTTTCAAATGATTTTTTTGAAAGAATCCACCCACTACCTCCAAAGATACTGTAGCAAGTCGAAGTTTCACTTTTGCGTAGTTCTGAACTTTCAAAATGAAAGGAAAGGGGAGTCCCTGGGGAACTTTCCCCACTCTCGGAGTTCCCTCCCGGCCACGGGGGGAAGAGCAAGCGAGGAGCCCCCTTCGCCCTCTTGTCCACCCCTTGGCTCTCCTCCTCTGCGGGGCAAAGTGGCGGCAAAGCGGGGGGAAATCGGCGGGGGAGCCCCAGGGAGAAGCCGCTAGCGCCGCAGCGCCGCAGCGCCGCAGCGCCTGGATGGATGGATGGATGGATGGATGGATGGATGGATGGATGGATGGATGGATGGATGGATGGATGGATGGATGGATGGATGGCGCGGTGGGCGCCGGAGCCGCCGGGGGGGGGAGGCAGGGGTGGCCCGGGCTGCGAGCGCGCTCTGGCAGGCCGGGCAAAAGGCGCCGAGAACGCGGCAGCAGCGGCGGAGCGGCTCTGCCACTGGGCAACGAGGAGCCCCAGGGCGAAGCCGCCCGCGCCGCAGCGCCAGGATGGATGGATGGATGGGTGGATGGATGGATGGATGCTGCTGCTGCTGCTGCTGCTGCTGGGAAGGGGGAGGGTGGAATCCCCGGCGAGCATGACGCAAAGAGAAGGGAGGGTGGGATCCTGGCAGGGAAAACCAATCACAGGAGAGAGTGTGGGCAATGGGCAGGAGGACAATGCTGCCGTGTGGACTCCGAGTACTGATCCCGCGTTAAGGCTGCCATCGGAACCGGATCAACTTGCAAGTCGTCTGGACAGCTTTGTTCCGTTTCTTTTATTTCGAATTCTTTAAACTGAAATAACACATGCCATGAAGACGCGCCCTTAAATGGGTGAGAAAAGCAGGGTAGAAAAGCCAACTCTTCTCCTTCTCCTTCTTGACTATGTTTGTGATGGTCCAGTTATGGAAGATTTTTGTCACATTGTGTCTGAATGTCAAATATGTTCCACAGAAAGGACCGACTAATATGGAGCTTCTCCTAAAATGAATTTCGTTTTAGGGGGTACTAAAACCAAACTATTGCACTGCAGACTCTAATTGCACATGAGCAACAGAACTGCTTCTTCTTAGCCCAAACATCTCAACTAAGAAATTCCTGTATAGTTCACATTGATGTTGACAAGGCTATATTTGCTGTATTTGCCTTCTTGAAAGCAAAATCATTCCTATTTTATTGTATTGTTTTGCTATTTTAATTACATTTTAATGACTAGTAAACTTTAACAGAAAGGAGTAGAGAGTTTTTGGCATTCGATTTGTAATGAATCCTATGTTAGAAAATTCATCTTCATTCAAATATATCTCCCTTGAATATGGTAGGATTCTATTTGATACAAATGTATTCAATCTGATACAAACAAATATGTATCCAGTACATATTCCACTGCAAATCCGCTCTGAAAGCGTCAAATCCAACCTGAATCCACTTTTAATCTGCTCTTGATCCATGTCAAATGCAATCTGGATCTGTTGGAGATGTGACTGGTGCAGCCGCTTTCCCACCTCTTCAGCATAAAGAATGGCTAAACTATTCATACAAAGGTCCAAAACATTTGTATTTGTATGAATGTTAATGTACAGATGTTCTAACATTCGATTTATGTGTGAAAGTCTGAATTCGGATTAATTCATTTGAATAGCGAATGTTACAAATATTCATGCACATCCCTAGAAATGAGTGGTGAGAATCCCAGTTGCCCTTTCTCTCCATGGGTGTTTTTCCACCGCGCTCCTTTAATCCAGATCTAAGAAGATCCGGATCTAAGGGATGGGTACATTCCTTAATCCGGATCTAGTAGATCCAGATTAAGGGAAGTACCCAGTGTGTTTCCATGGGTGGTCTAGCATCCAATAGCAATGGGTGCTAGCCTCCCTGCTGTGGAAACACTGAAGCACCCATTTGGAAATCCGGATCTACCCATGAGGGGTCTGCCTGTCACCCCAGGTGTTTGGGGGGACAGAGGGTGCAATCTTCAAAGTGGCTTCGAAGTAATTTCGAAGTCATTTTGAAGTTGAAGTCTGTGCAAAACAGCTCTTTTGAAGTCTGTGCTGATCTTTGGAGTCACTTTGAAATCACTTCGAAGTTCACTCTGAAGATCAGCACAGACTTCAAAGATGCTCTGGAACTATTTTGCACAGACTTTGAAGTGACTTCGAAATGCCTTTGAAATGCCTTCGAAGCTTCGGTTTTGGTGCTCCCCCCCCATGAGTGCCCCCTCCCCCTAGCCTCCTCTAGACCCCATTGCAGCACAAGTGTGGAAACAGGCTCTCTTTAATCCGGATTTTCTGGCTGAAGACCCCATTGTAGGCCCCATTAATGGGGTCTACAGAAAATCCGTATTAAAGGCCAAAAAGTACCCACTTGATCCGGATTTCCTGAGGTGTGGTGGAAACAAATGTGTCTCTAATGGGTGCCGTGGTGGAAATGGGGTCATCCAGCTCTCACCCAAATGGATCCTTAATGGGTGCTAAAATGGGTACTAAGTGACTGTGGAAAAACACCCCATATCCTCTGAACAACCTAGGAGTCATTGGGCAAATTCACATTTTGCCTCCTATTACTGGGAGACGAGTGCAAGAGTGCTTTAAGCATCCACACTTATGGTCACCCAAAGCATAACTAAGTGCCAGCTGAGTGCAAATGGCCACTCCTACTGCACCATTGTGGAGCCCCAATGACAGCACTGATGCACCTGTGTGGCATCGTTGCCAGGGCAACATGACAATGCAGCATGCAATCACACCTGCACCACCAGTCATGGGCTTCCCCTGAACCTTTTCAACCAGGAAGAGGTGCAAAGGGAGCATGCAGGGCTTAACCAGTAATTTTTTGAAATTAGGGATACGCAAGAATATTCCAAATATTCAAAATTTGTTTAAATTTGGACATTCAATTTGAAATTGAATGCCTATATCATTTTATTAATATTCAAATGAATTCAAATGTCCAAATCATTTGTATGAATTATTCAGACATTCGTATGTGTACGGGTACGTATGCATTACATATTTATCCTTATGCATCTTATTCGTATCTGTATGCATTTCTACGGATATGTACAGGATGCGTATGGATGCCTACAGACACATATTTGACATTCATATCATCAAATATGAATTAAATATTCCTATGAAAAGATATGATTGTATTCAAATCGCTTCGAATTTTAAAACATTTGTGTGTTTTTCTCTATTTGTACAAATTCGGACATTCATTTCAAACTGAATTGAATGTCGAAAACTTCATTCGTCCGCACCCCTATTAGGATTTATCCAAGTCCAGGTAACCTTTCTAGATGTGCCTTCCTTTTTGTGCATCCCAGTAGACCCCAGAGCTTGTGGTTCGTCTGCCTCATACAGACCTGCTGCAAGAAAGCAGCCCAAGGCTACCGTGAAGCGTGCTTACTAAAACACATGCTGAAAATTGGCCTCTCTGATGGAGATCCCCTCTGACTATTTGCCTGTCATTTACACAGTTTAAATGAACATTTTGCGTGCAGTCTGTGCTGGAAATCTCTGGCAAAGGAAACTCATATTCCTCTCTGGCATGAGCTCAGTTTCAGAGTGTTTTGAAGAAATGGACCTTTTGGGACCTAGTTGAAGAGAGAGAGACAGAGAGAGAAAGATCTGTTACTCTTCAGTCAAATAAACCTTTGAAGGACTCAAGAGCTCGTGGTGTTTATTCTTTGAACACTCATATCCTTTTGCAAGCCACTTGTTTTCTAAAATGAGCGTTTAGTGTCTGCTTGACAGGAAATCCTTTCTTAATTTCTTCTAATGGGTTCCTTGTCATTTAACAACTCCAGCGAATGTTATCCTGTGGCATGCTTAGCAAACACACTCCTATTAACAGATACCTTCTTTCAACAGTTTTTCATGTACACACACACATACGCATGACCATAATATATAATGAGGTGCTGAAAATAGCGCATTAATTTCAAAAGAGTTCTGCTGAACTTTCTAGTGCTTTATTTATTGATATGTTTATTTTTACAAAGTTGCTATGAAACTGTCTCAGTTTCAATTCCACTGTTTTAGTGATATTATAATCCTACTTCATTATATTTACCCCCCCCTTTGTTTAGCCTAAACTATTACAATCCACCATAAGATGTATCATCAGTGAATTTCAAAGCCAGACACACCTAGGCATTATTCTTAGTGA
This sequence comes from Aspidoscelis tigris stejnegeri, assembly GCA_023333525.1. Classification (NCBI taxonomy): domain Eukaryota; kingdom Metazoa; phylum Chordata; class Lepidosauria; order Squamata; family Teiidae; genus Aspidoscelis; species Aspidoscelis tigris. Next base: position 101,961,754 of record JALMGA010000002.1, read on the forward strand.
GGAGCTAGGGATACAGCATTATTAACATCAATTAATAATAGGGGTGTGCAAAACAATTTGAAGCACGGTGCAAAATGGCACTCCAATGCCATTGGAAACCTGCATTTACCATACTCTTGGAGCAAGACTGGGCACTCCACTCACTTCTCTGCTTTGTCAGGAGGCATTTACACACTAGAAATGCTTCCTGCCTGCCCAGAGATTAACTAATTGCATGTCAGCTGTGGAATATGAAATTGGGCTCCAGAAACATACTAACTTTTACCAGGGACTTACTTGAAGTGTTCAGCAATGACCATTCACACCTCTGCTGGTGGTGGTTGTGGGGGACATTGGAGCATGCATTTTATTTATTCTTTGTGCCTTATCCACCCAGTTGAGAGACTCTGGGGATCATTATAAAATCTCCTTGGGGGTCTTTTATGCACCAGTGTCAACATTTCTGCCTGGGCCAATTTTTGGAGATGCAGGAAGTAGCCTGTAAGTCAGCCATTTTCTGTGTTTCTGAACAAAAGGGCCATAAAGAGTGACAGCAAGAAAGTGGATTTATGGTGTCAGTGGTGGTGTGAGAAAGCAGTGGAAGACTCAAATTGTTTTCTTCTGCTTTTCAGAATGGGATCATGCAGATTGAGATCTCAGGGAGGGATGGCTTTCTTGTAGTTCCTCCTCTCTCAGAGGTGCAGGGGAGTAAAGACGTTCAGGAGAGCCTTTTCTGGGATGGCCCCTAGACTTTGGAACGATCTCTGTCTTGAGGTTCATCAGGTGCCTGTATTATATAGTTTTAATTTCCTACTTAAAACATTCACCCAGGCCTTTGATGCTTAGTTCCCTTTGGGTGCTGTCCTCTCAGGGTGGGTAGATGGGAGGGTGGTTATATTTTAACTATTTTCAATGTTTTATATATTTTATTTTCTACTATTGTGATCTGCCCTGGGACCTTTTAGTGAAGGGTGAAAGAGAGAGAGATGATAGATAGGTAGATAGGTAGATAGGTAGATAGATAGATAGACAGACAGACAGACAGACAGACAGACAGACAGACAGATAGATAGATAGATAGATAGATAGATAGATAGATAGGTAGATAGGTAGATAGGTAGATAGGTAGGTAGATAGATAGATAGATAGATAGATAGATAGATAGATAGATAGATAGATAGGTAGATAGATAGATAGATAGATAGATAGATAGATAGATAGATAGATAGATAGATAGATAGATAGATAGATAGATAGATAGATAGATAGATAGATAGATAGATCTACATCATGCAGATTGTGCCATTGATGCTACAGCCAGCAAGAATATTTAAATGTGGTTGTCTCTTCCACATGTTCTGGGGGAAAACATCAAATAAATCTTATATATCACTTTTCCAATCAATACCCAAAGCAGTTTACAAGATAAAAGAAAATGATAATAAGAAAGCAGCCTATAATTGCAACTTAGTACAATATTAAATCATTACCAGTACAGCGGAGGGGAAACAATCTCTACAAGTCCAGAATGGAGTGTGTGTGCATGAGTTAAAACTTTCCTCTTTAACTTGAAAAACACTTTCCCCAAAGGGGACTGCCTGCCTATCTAAACCCCAAAGTGCATTTGTTCCTAGGAGAGGTGAGGTTCCATGAAACTGAAGGTCACTGGTCGCCTTTCATTTAGGGCTTCCCTAAATTTCCTGCCTTCGTCCAGTAACTCTCCAAGATGCCTGGTTCCTGCCACTAGAGGGAATAAAAGCTGGTGGCCAAACTGTATATTATCTAGGCTATGAAACATAGAATTTGGAATTTGGACATAATTACTTTTTAAAGAATCATAGACTGCATTCAGTTACTTATTCTGCTGTATCTGGATATTCCAGAATAAAGCATGAATATCCTGGGATATCTAAATATAGCAGGATAAGCTGCAATAGTATACAAGTGCTATCCTTTCCTAACCACAACAATCCATTTTTAATTTTTCATTATCAGATTTTCCTGACAACTCTTGACTCTGAACTACTATCACATACCAGTATTGTTAGCATGATCTTTACTTCTATAATCCATTCTAGACACTATTGTATGCCATATATTAACAATTAGATTACATGCTTTTGAAGCTCATAACTTATTCTGTTCTGAAATGATAGCAGTATTTTTGTGGGATACGTGTCTGTTTTTTAGTAATGGATAGATAATTGCTAATCATGCTAAATTGTATTTACATTACTATTATTTTGAAGGGTCGCAAACATCAAGAAAGTATATTTTCATGTGGGGAGGATTAGGGGTATGCGTGAATGCAATTTTTGACCTTCAATTTGTAATAAATTGAATATTCAAAAATCCAAATTCACACTAATAAAGAAAAATGAATGTCTGGACATTCGAACTGATAACGAATAAATTTGTATCTATTTGTATGAATATTCAATATGTATCCAATGATATGACTCTAGTATGCATCTATATGCATCTGTACGCATCCCATTTTCATCCTGTATGTATTCATACAGATACGCACAGGATGCGTATGTATCCATCCACAAACAAATGTCCGAATTATTTGTGCAAATAACTCAAAATATTCTTATTTGTATGAATACTAAAGTATGAATGTCTGGACATTCAATTGGTAGATGAATGTCCAAATTCGTACAAATAACAATAATATGAATATTTGTGCACACCCTAGGGAGGAGTAAAATTGGTAAAATCAATTTTGCAAGATACAGATATGCTTGGACTAAAAAAAAAACCCAGTAGTTCTGGTCCAAAGACTACTGCAACATAGACTTCACCCGTATGGACTTCCAGTGAACCAGGATCTGGGGTGGGAGGTAAGAAGGAGTCACAGAGGCAATGGAAGTGGAGGGGAAATGCTCTCCTTTTGCAGCAGATGCCGGATTACAAGTGGGAACATCCACTCACACCTGAAAGGGTACTGTGAGACAAACTGAACATGAGGCCAGAATTCAGCCATTTTCAATTCAGCCTTCTCTGGGAGTCCTAGAAGAGTGTCCTTGGCCCTGGACTCACTTCCCCCACCTTCAATCCATCCACATGGAGGAGTACCAAATGTCCCATCTGAAGCACTGGGTGTCTATAACAGCATGAGGGGTAGCATTTGGGTGGCATGCACTTCTGGATGCTGGGTGCCCAGCACACTTGGGCATTTAGATGCTACAGCTCTCTGTCATCTGGGGAGGTGCATTAACCCTCTATGTGGATGGTGTCATAGACTGTGGACATCATAACAATCAGCGTGCCAAATAAGAGGTTACAATTGTACACCATACAATATTTGGAGGTCAAGCTTAGGTAGCAGTCTGCTTCACATGTTCAAAAGAATTTCTTGCAGTCTAGGTACAGATGACAGTACTTTGTATACCTGCTCTAGAAAGGAGCAGTCTACCCTGGTGAGTTCTACAGATACAACAGGAGAACCAATACTATCCTTTAAAAAATACCTGACTATGGAATAGCTCTCCCATGAGATTGCACCAGTCACCTTCACTGTGGCTGCATTCAGACATTGGTGACATATCCCACTATGTTTAGATATTCTGGAATAACACATGAGAGCAGAAAAAGAAACCAATGTCTGGATGCAGCTTAGAAGACTGACAAAGACATACCTATTCACCCTGGCCTCTGGCGGTGGAAACAGCTTCCCCTTCCTACCTTCAGGCACCGTTCTAGTTCATTTTAAGAGTTCATTTTAAATTTTGTTTTTGTTGTGGCAGTAAGAGAAAGGAAGAAAATCAACCACATGTGTCAACTTCGGGCTTCCAAGCTAACTAAAGAAAATTCTCCATAATTCATTCTTTATTTGTGATACAGGTATTGCAGCCAAGTTGCCTGGATTGGGTGGGTGTTTTTGCAAATACCTTTTCCTGCCTCTCAACCCAAGCTATCGCCATTCTTTCGTTCCTCAGTAGATTTGCTACCCATATCATGCAGTTTCAGGGCCTGGGGAGATACATGTCATTGTAGCTTAAATGAGATGAGAAGTTTTGGCTGCAGATGTGCGGGAAGGGTAATTTCTTTATCCACGAGGCATTAAGGAGTCTTATAATCCAGTGCCAATATAAACAGCCTAATTTAGCTACAGACTACATCCAACTGATATACTTTGAATTAGCAGAGTTTCCCTGTTTAATAAAACCCCTCCAGAGACCTCACGTCTCCCTCAGCACTTGGAATCGCTTTCTGACTCTTGATTCACAGACAGATCTCAACAAAAATCTGACTTGCAAGGCAGAAGTGTTTGTCCCTGACCCGGAAATGGAACTGTGTGTGACTGATTGTGCCTGAAAGCCTGGAAAATACAAGCAGATGTCTAAAAAGTAATGGAATGGTTTTTGCTACCTTTTAAATATATATAAATTGCTACTATGAATAGTCTGTCATAATAATCTAAGAGACGCAAGAGTAGAAGAAAACACACTATTTATCCGTTCTTGGATTGATTTTATTACATCCAAACTGCATACAATTGTAGCTCCTTTGGTCTAGTGGTTAGGGAGCTGGGTTTGATTTCGTCCTCCTCCACGGAGCCAGCTGGGTGACCTTGGGCTAGTCGCAGCTCTCTTCTGAGCTCTCATAGCCCCACCAACCTCACAGGATGTTCAGCTGTGGGGAGCAGAATAGAAAGCTTTGTAAGCCACTTTAAGTCCCCTGAAATTGGGTGAGAAAAGTGCGGTAGAAATGTCTCTTCTTCTTCTTCTTCTTCTTCTTCTTCTTCTTCTTCTTCTTCTTCTTCTTCTTCTTCTTCTTCTTCTTCTTCTTCTTCTTCTTCTTCTTCTTCTTCTTCTTCTTCTTCTTCAGGCAGATGGCAAGAAGATTAATCTGTCCCAGCCACAGCAGCACCCCCAAGAAAGCCCCAGATGTTCATCATGGAACCAACAGGAAATAAGATGTCAAATTTTGGGACATGGTTGGAAGATTAGAGGAAGCCCCTTATGGTACCTTGCCCTCCTGAGGACTTGTATGCACTAACCTCTCAAGAGTGGTTCCAACCACTCCTAGGACAGTGGATCTTCAGGCTGAGCCACAACCACATTGCGTCATATTATTAATTGATGTTTGGCTGTGTATATTTCAAATAAGGAACAAGGAATAGATTTTAAAAAAAGGCTAGACAGCATGAGAGTAGTAGAGTAACTAACTAGTTAATAAGGCTGAAGAACATTGGGTTTCGTTATTAAGGGCAATTCTGCATTGGCCAGTACACTGGATCAACAACCACCCTTGGAATCTTCCTTCTACATGCTGGTGGGGTCTAAGGAGGGTCTCAGGTGGGGATTTCCTTTAGCCCACCCCAGTGTGTAGAAGGGAGGCTCCTAGTACACTTGGTGGTCTGGTATGCCAGCAAAACTAGTAAATCTACACTCCTTCAAGAAAGGGTAGGATACAAACTGTGAAACATCTTTTTTCTTCCCACAATCCTCAGTGTCCCTAAGATTCTATATGCCGGAAACCGTGAAACAGTTGTAATGTCTTCATCTTCACCACTATGCTCCTGTGAGGCTATTGGCAGCAGCTGTAATGGAGTAATGCATCAATTGCATTCATGACCTTTGGTTGACTGATCTTTGCTTTTCATTAAGAAATATCTCCTTACTGCCAACAACTCTGAGCCTAATCAGACTGCTTGACAAACCACATGGATTCATGACTTTGCCACTGAAGTCCATCTTTAAAGGGAAATAACACCCCTTCTTTCTGGTAACTTGGTAAGGAAAGGCTTCTTGGCTTGTTTGGGTGATCTGTTGCTATTATGGACTAGCAGACAAGCATTCCAAGCTATTGTAAATATATTAGATCAAGACATTATTTGTATTCATTAGGATTTGTTAAAAAGCAACATCTGGAAACAGATGTTCTTTAAAGCAGCACAGAAGGCAGGAAAGAACAAAACTAGATTCATATTGGGGTAGAAAGGCTTGGACCAATAGTAGCCAACTAAAGTATAAGACTACATCCAGATGGGCACCAAGGGCACCTGTTGGGGAGAACTGACTGCTGGCTTAGCACACAGGCTGACAAAAAGGCAGCCCCCATCCCATCCTGGTTGTCCCAGCAAAAAATTACTCTGAGGTTGCAGATGTATTCTACTGCCCTCTCCTGTGTGGAAACATGGAGGTGGAGATACACCTTATTTGCCCTCATGTCCTCACTGGCTGGTCCTCCAACAGACCAGACACATGATCAGAAGTTGGCCATTTTCAGTTCACTGAATAACTGGACAGTGGAGAAAAGATGCAGCTGCGAAGGTTTGTCCCAAGTGAGCCAGTTTGGTTCTGTGGCTAGGGTACCAGACTCTTATCTGGGAATCACTGGATTTGATTCTGTACTCTTCTACGAAGCCAGCTGGGTAATCTAGGGATGAGCACGAATATCTGTCATATTTGAAATTCATCCAAATTCTTTTCAATTTGGACATTTGCATTTGAATCGAATGTTGGGACATTCAAATTCAAAATGAATGTTTCAATACATTCATACAAAGCTTTTACATCCGTGAATCTAGGGAGTTGGGAAAGTGGCTGCCCCAGAGTGGATTCAAAGCAGATTCACAGTGTTTTCAAAGTGGATTAAAGCAGATTTGATGCATTCAGAGAGGATACATAGGAGATTCGTAGGGAATTTGTAGCGAGGATTCGAATTGGATTCTTGGTGAATATTTGTATCAAATTTGAATCTTACCACATTTGAAGGAGTCTATTTGAATGAACTTTACTTTCTTGTATTCAATTCAGTATGAATTGAACATTTTAAAAAATGCATGTACTTCCTTAGGGTGACCTTGGGCTAGTCACAGCTCTCTTCTGAGCTCTCGCAGCCCCACCTGCCTCACATGGTGTACACTGAGGTGAGAAGAATAGAAAGCTTTGTCAGCTACTTTGAGTCCCCTTGAATGGGTGAGAAAAGCAGGGTAGAAAAACCAACTCCTCATCCTCATCCTCTTCTTGCCCTTGCTGCTGTGTGTCCCCTTGGAGCACCAAGAACAGGGAGGCAAAGACTGTTTGCCTCCTACCCTGCCGCTTCTGCAACATCTCTTTCTAGGTGCTGCTTTAATGAGCTGCAATGTGGGTGCAGCCTGTATCTCTTGCTGTGTTCACACAAAATATATAAAAGCATCTCTGAAGGGGCTCAGAGATAACTTAGAGACCACAAAGGCCTTGATATACTGTCAGGCGTAAAAAAGAAAAGCCCTCCCCTCCTCCCCCATGCGTGTCATCACTTATCTTGCCGGCCCCAGGGTTGCCATCTGCCGCGGTCAGTGCAGGGGCACGCACTCCCGGTAGATGGGACCCATGCAGGACGTCAAGGTAAGTGATTTGCGTGGCCCTGCCACCTGTTTGGCCAATTTTGGCCCAATCATGGTGGGGGGGGCGTGTCCTGCAGCTGTCAGGGAGAGAGGCATGTGCGAACGCTTCCCTCCCTAGATGGCCGGGGGCAGTCCGAACACGTCAAGATGTTCATAGAGCACTTTTTAGTGCTCTATGTTTTGAATGCATCTAGGACACGGCAGGATGCTTGGGGCAGTCCAGAATGGATCCGACTGCCCCAAGCATGCGAAGGCAGTGTCCCAGTGTGTCCTAGATGCATTCCAGACGGCATGGAACAGTTGCAGCCCATCAAACACTATAGTTTGGTTGCTGCAGTGCATGTGTCATGCCAGTAATCACTGCCTATGGAAAACTGCAGTTTCAGGTTACACAAGCTTTATGCTGGATCGGTACAGCAGATCAGTGTAAAATGGCAGGGATTGAGCCCAAAGGCATGGATGGAAGGAAGGAGGGGGGAAGCAATCCTGAAAGACTTTGGAGGCTTCCATCCAGGTAGCGAAGTGTGTCGGCTCTTGTGTAAAAGCCTGCCTGCTTCCCCCCTCCCCCCTCCCTCTGCTTTACATGCCTTTTCCCTCACTCCCTGCCATTATAAGAGAGACACTTTGTAGCATGAGATCAGACTCACTCCTCACGACATGTTTGGTCTGATCTCTTGTTTCTGTTCATTCTTCACCTCTTCCTCCCCACCCCCTTTTGGGCAGCCTGATCTCCTTAGCACTTAAAGGCAGAGCACCCAGGGAAGAAGGGACTAGGAAATTACGGCTTATCATTGGATCAGGGAAAACTGAGGCATAGCTCCCTCCCCCCCAAAACCACTTGCATTCCCATTGCTAAAAAGGGTGGAGTATTTCTAAATCTAGCAGCGAGAGCTCATTTGATCTGAATAGCGATAATTCGCGTTTCGGGACCTTTAATCCTCAGAAACGGCGGATTCTTTTAAAACTTTGGGAACGGCGAGCGCTCAAAATGATTTCAAAGTTTTTAAGATCTTTAATGGGAACACACCCCAAGAGGGAGGAAACTATGGGCTTAGGGATGATGGCTACCATTTGCACCATGAGTGCTGTTGTGGACCATCTGCATTGCCATAGCAATGACCATGGCAACTTCTGCTGCATGCTGGGCTATTGCTATGGCAATCATGATGCAGTGCATGACTGAGCAGCCCTAGCTGAAATGCTTCATCCTCACATAGCATTTACACTAGGAGCTTACTGGATTCCAAGATGCTCTGGATAAAGTTGTTTTTACTGCTCCACAGCTATGGAAGACCAGGGTGTTCTGGGACACTCTTAGATTAGGAATGTGCACATATGGTTTTTTTTGCATTTGATTTGTAATGAATCGACTGTGGAGAGGAAACCATTTTCTCTTTAGAATGACTTTATTTTGATGTAAAGATAAGCTGTGCATTCTTAACGTGAAGTTTGGAAGTATCCAAGTTTTAATCCACTTTCAGAGTGGGATAACATATCACCAAAGTGACAAATCATTTTCTTTCTGTCTTATCTACCCCAAAGGAGGAATTTCTGAGTTAAATAAAGCCAAAAACAAGCAGCATTATCTCACTTTGGAAGTGGACTGAAGCCGGATTAAAATCTATGTGTGAATGCAGCTTCAGAGGCAGCAAACCAGCTTTTTAATTCAGGGACTGTCTGAACCTGGGGCATATTCGCACTTGGCTTTATTCTGGAATATATCCCGGAACAGGGACTTGCTGTCCATATGCTAGTGCCGGCTTCAGCAGGCCCAAAGTGAGGTCTGCTAGAATCTGCCTTAGCATGTGGACCACAGACCCCTATCCTGAGATATACTCCAGAAAAAGGCCAAGTGCAAATAGGCCCCTGATTTCACCCAGCCCATAGTTCTCTGCCTCAGAAATTAGACGTGGTCATCTTCTCCAGCTGGATGAGCACAGTGACTTCACTTCCTGATCATGTTGGGCAGCGGAACTTTAAAAACCCTTATTGCAAAAATGAATAATAAATTTCTCCGGTGAGAATATGCAGAAGGACATGAAAGTACCAGACCATCTGGTCAGAAAAGATATCAAAGCACACTACCGCTGTATATGCTTGTCTGAGTATGTATATAAAATAGAAACCTGAGGATGTATATATATTTAAGTGTGTGCAGTGACTCATTTTATGCGGTAGAGAAAATTTGTTCCCTTCTTGACACAAAGTAGAACTTTTGTTAAACAATATTAGTCCTTTTTACAATTATCTGTGATAGTGATGATGATGATGAAGAGGAGGAGTTGGCTTTCATATCCCATTTTTCTCATACTTAAGGGCACTCAAAGCAGCTGAACACTCACCCTGCGAGATAGGTGGGCCTGTGAGTGCTCAGAAAGAGAGCTTTGACTAGCTCAAGGTCATCCAGCTTGGAGGAATGCAGAACCAAACTAGAAGACTACCAAGTAAAAGTCTAACACTATAACCACAAGACCAGACTGGCTCACACCCCAAGACCAGATGAGCTTTCTTGGGGAGGGAGCTGCCACAGTCATTTCTCTGCCATCCTGGGGGGGGGGGAGTATTCAAATTCCCACTGCCTGAGCTGGCTTACAGGCTGTTTGCATGTTGCTTTATGGCCATTTTGCCAGCCATCTTGCAATGGCTGGTTCCCCACTCAATTCATTCCCAGAAGTTAAATGGCTACAATGAACCGAATCAATGAAACAGGACATTGTGAATGTTGTAAATCCTATACTTACATCAGGGTGTTCTGTCCTTCACCCCAAGGCAGCAGAAGGACCTGAAGCCTCCACCTTGGAAGTGACTAAGGTTTTCCCCCATGGAGATGTCTAAATGTAGCCTTCATGTTAAAGGATTAATAATATGGTAGTGAAGCCCCAAACCCTTCAGTTAAGCAATTATATTGGGTTAAGGGTGAGGGAACCTCAAGGGTACACCAAAAACAAAGAAAAAGGAAATGTGACATGGTGAGTTGGGAATTGGAAATTGAAAGAGGACCAGGAGGAAACGTGGAAAAGATGAAGCAGAAAAGGGAATAGAGATAGGGTAAAATAAAATATAGTGACCAAAAATTGCAACAAGTTGAAGTGTATGGATAAAATCTATATGTTCTTTAGAAATCCGAGGTAAAATAAACTGTAGTGGAACAAAAGCTGACAAAGAAAGCATTGGCCTGCCAATTACACCTCATTCTGAACCCATAGCTGTTAAGGATACTTGTATCTAATTGGGTCTTTCCTCACAGTGCAGTCATTGATGTTTCCATTGAGGGATTTTTGGATGGGTGCCTAAGGATGATGCTGCTACCTGGTGCCCAGCCGAAAAGAGGTCAGGCATAGTATGTGGGACCTCAGAGGGGTACTGTCTGCTTGTTCTCCATGGTCCAGCATACCACAGCAGAACACCAGTGGACTGCTTAAAAGTAGTTCATTGGTAACATGGGAAACAGCACAATTTGGGGTCATATAAAGCTCCACAGTCTGGTCCTTCGTAGATGGAATGCCAACTGGGCTGGGCCTCCAGTAAACTGATCTGTTATGTGGGCCAATATGTTCTACAGGCCACAATGGGCCAGTTCAATGGCCAATACAAAAAGAGCCACTGATTACATACTGTATATTGGAAAAGGAACCAAATGAAGACCAGTGTTGATTCTATTCTGTCTCCATGTTTTCTGTTTTTTTTTTAAATATCACAGTAGCTTTGTCCAAGATTGTGGGGATGTGCACAAACATTTGTCACATTCAAAGGTCATATGAATTGCTTCAAATATGGCCATTCAAATTCAAATTGAATGTTGGTACTTTCAAAGATTGCTAGCCAAATGCAAATTGAACAGTTCTATGCATTTGTACGAAGCTTCGTTACATTCATGAACCTGGGCAGTCAGGAAAGCAACAGCCCAGTCACATCTGCAGTGGATCCAAAGTGAATTCAAAGTAGATTTGAAGTGGATTCAGAGCGGATTTGACCCATTCATAGGAGACTTGTAGGTGCAGCTGGCAGCAGGGATTTGAAGTGAATTTGAATAGAATTTGAAGAACGTTCATATCAAATTTGAAGCCTACCACATTTGAAGGGGCTTTATTTGAATGAATGCAAGTTTCCTCACATTCGATTTGATTCAAATTGAACACACACAAAATGAACATTTGTGCACATCTCTACAATGCTGCAGGATGAGTCTATCAAGAGCTGGAAGCCCTACCTACAAGGGCTTTGAGAAATGATAGCTCAGCCTCATGGCATTTAAGTTGTGGAGTCCTGCAACAGTCAAAACATTGCCACTCATTTTCCACCCATGAATAGATAACACTCTGCTGTATTTTTTCTACATGTGAATTGGGAAAAACAGTGCAAATGCTTGGCCAATGAATGGAGTTAAGATGGGCTGAATAAATGTTAATAAAGAAAGAGTGTGTAATTTGTAGGTGCACGATTCCTGTTTCTGGAAATTAAAAAGGGGGAGTCAGGTCCTGTCTAGATTGGAAGTTTGCGTGTTTTTCCACTGTCACTAGAAGTACCCATTAAGTACCCATTAATGCCATTTAGTACCCATTAATGGGTACTTAATGGGTACTTCTAGTGACAGTGGAAAAACATTCTTTATTTCAGTGTCCCTAAGAGCAGGCAGCTGGGTGTTTACACTGCGCAGGGTGTCCTCCCTACAGCTCAGTTTTAGAGGACTCATACTGTGCCTCTTTTAAATGCTGAACTGACTGTTAAAGGAGAAAAAGCAGCATCCCACACATTCAGCAGTTCAGAGGTGGACTCTACTCTCCCTTTCAGTTGTGTGCACAGTTCAATTCAGGGCTGATTAATGTATGCAAAACCCACTTGTTCCTCGGGATAGAGTTCCTGTGGCTTGCACTTACCCACCTGATCCTAGTATTATTTATGAGTTGGCTTGTCTTCCACCCACCAATCCCAATAAGTATCAGTCACCACTGACTCTTGGCTCAGTTTTATCTCCTAACACTAGCAGAAGGATAGGATAAACAGTGAATTTGGGAGTCGCCCTGGGTCCTCCCGTAACCCTGCTTCTGAAGCATTTTTTTTTACTTTTTTCTCTGTGAATGTCATCCTTTTGTCCATATAAGAAAAAGAAATTGCCACTGCAATCCTGAACTTCACACCAGTCGAGGGGATAAGCTCTTTTTTCTTGCACACTGTGAATGACTTGTATTGTATTGACAGAGAACCCAGTTGAAAACAAGTTGTATCTCTGTAAGAGGCCCTAGTCACACCTGTATGAGGCAGGAAGTCCTGGTTCATAATTCAACCTGAGTTTGTACCAGCTCTGTTCACACCTAGGTCATCCTCCGGTTGTCCTTGCTTTGGGCTGCATCACTGACACCTTTCTCCATGATAGACATGAGCCTTCTCCAGGGAACTCTTGGCTCTCCACCCCTTTTGCTGCATCAAATCTACTTCCTTTCTTATTGGATGCCATTGTGTCACTTAAGGGAGGTGAGGGTGTGTGTCTGTGGTTCTTTTTTAAGCCTGCTCTCCCACCTCCATGCCCCCTTTCCTTTTTTATGTGCTTTTCTTCTCTGTGTGATTCATTTTTAAAATAATAATAAATTTGCATAAAAATGCTAGATAGAGGAATCATACACATAAACTGAGGAGAGAAGGGGAGGTGCCTCATGAACTCTATGCCTCCCTCCCTCCCTTAGGCATTGGACGGAAGGAAAGACTGGACCCCACCCACCACAGCACTCTTCAGCTTCCTTTAGCTCATCCCCACGCTCACACTGAAGTGAAGATGGCCTGGAATGCCAGGATGGGCTGCATCCTCTAAGAGAACTTTGGTTAGAATGATCTAACAGGGGTAGGCCAGCTTGGAAAATAAATTGAATAAAAATAATGTGAGTAACATGACCTGAGGATGACCTGAAGTCATCTTAAACTAAAGGTGTGACCAGGGCCTTTGAGAGCAGAAGAGAAAGGAAAGTTTTACGTTAAAGACAGACGGCCTAAGAGCTCAAGAGTGAAGTGGGAATGGATAGCTCACTGAGGAAATTGAACACAACTTTTAGTAAAAACTTCCTATCCCTAAAATACTTAGTTTTCTATCAAAGGCCCTTTTTCTGACAGCAGAGTATAATGCTTTGGCAAGGCACAGCTGTCCTCCAGGATAATGCAAAAGACAGGCATTATGGCTCTGAGCTTCAGAACTCAAGAAGCAGAGTTCTTTTCAATTACTCTCGGTATTGTTTGCAGAGAAAAACTAGGGACAGTGAAGCTGCTAATGTCATTTGGGAGCTGCCTTGTTTCCAGCATTCCTGGACACGGTCTTAAAATCTACTCAGGGTACCTTCAAAAATCATCCCGGGCGTTATAAGCCAAGAGGGAGAGGCTGTTCTTTTTTGCCTTTGGTACTGATTTGAGGTTTGCTTCTGTGCACAATAACACCTGGGCTGGGCCCTCCCTACAGTCCGGACGTCAAAGTGAGGCCTAAGCATTTTAACACGGCACATTTTATTTACATTTTTAGCAGTGACATTATTTTCATGATTGCAAAACCAGCGTGGTTATAGCCGGATGGAAATTGGTTTACAACTCTTGGGCTTCATCCTCCCACGCTGTCACTATCACATATGACAGCTCTGAATTTTCAGAAAAAGAAAGTCTAGAGAGGTGGAGAAACACAGGGTGTACAGCAAGAGAGAAGGGAAGCTATATATTAGGTCTCAAAGGTAGTTCAGATGGGCAAAGGAAAACAAGATGAAGTCAGATGATGCCTAAGAGCTGGGAAGTCATACTGCAGCATCGTAATATGCTAAAAGAAAAATCACATGATATTATAAGTCACAAAATTAAGAATACAAAATCAGGACATTCAGAAAATTGGTATGGATAAGGAATAAAAATGTTAAAAGTTGTGCCATATTCAAAACTGTTGTTGTTAGATACCACTAATACTTAATCCATACAGCACTTACTATTCTACATTCTTTGGATAATCCAGAGTAAAGCACATCCAAACACATTTTATTTCAGATTATCCATGTTTTATTCCAGATTATCCAGATAATGTGGAATAAGTAAGTGATGTTTGGATGAAGCTTGAATCCTGGCTGACTCCTAGTTAGCTGCATGGAATAGGGATGTGCACGATATTCATGACATTTGAAATTAATATGAATTTGACCGAATTCAAACATTCAAATTCAAATTGATTGTTGGCGTATTCAACTGACATTTGAATTTGAATAGAATGTTTTGATACATTTGTATGAAGCTTCATATGGGATTCATATGGTTCATATGCTTTTGCATGGGATTCGTATGGGATTGAACATTTGTATCGAATACGAATCCTACCATATTCAAAAGGGATCTATTTGAATGAATACACATTTTCTTGCATTTAATTCGATACAAATAGAATACACACACAAAAAAACAAAAAAACAATTTGTGCACTTCCCTAGCATAGACTCCTCCATGGGCACTGTTATGCAGTTTTCTAGCAAAGATAAAGGAGTGGTTTGCCATTACCGATTTCCAAAAAGAGGCTAGGAATCGAATCAGCAACCCTTTCCTGAGCCGGTTTGGTCTAGTGCAGTGGTTCTCAACCTGGGGGTCGGGACCCCTTTGGGGGTTGAACTACCCTTTCAGAGGGGTCATGACGAGTCTTCCACCACCCTTCCCTCCCACCTCCCAGCTGTCCCACCCCCGTGGTTGGGGGTCTCCACAACATGAGGAACTCCATTAAGGGGTCATGGCATTAGGAAGGTTGAGAACCACTGGTCTAGTGGTTAGGGAGCCGGACTCTTATCTGGGAATATTGGGTTCAATTCCATGAAGCCAGCTGGGTGACCTTGGGCTAGTCACAGCTCTCTTCTGAGCTCTCACAGCCCCAACTACCTCACAGAGTGTTCTGTTGTGGGGAGAAGAACAGAAAGCTTTGTCAGCCACTTTGAGTCCCCTTCAATGGGTGAGAAAAGCAGGGTAGAAAAGCCAACTCTTCTTCTTCTTCTTCTTCTTCTTCTTCTTCTTCTTCTTCTTCTTCTTCTTCTTCTTCTTCTTCTTCTTCCTCCTCCTCCTCCTCCTCCTCCTCCTCCTCCCCAGGCTGCTTTGGATTACATCTGAGCTACAGCCCCTCCCTCTCAAGCAAACTTTATAGGGAGCTAACATGAAGAGTGATGCTAACCATGAGTGCCATAAAGTAAAGAACTCAGTGCAAAAGATGTAGAAGATTAAAATGCAAATAATTATTTATTGGTAGGATTGGAGCATTTTGGAACAAATCTCTTTCATCAGTAAAAATGAACAAAAGATCTGCTAAGGAAATAAGAAGAAAAGTAAAGCATCTGCACAGAGAGATTTGTTTGGCGATATGCATTACAAATCAGAAAACAAAAATGACAGAATGTAAAATAAATAAGACAGAAATAAAAGTAAATAAGCAATAATGAATCAGACCTCAGGTTCCTGGCATTCCCACTGGGGATCTGCACAAACAAAATTCACATGTTTGTTTCACTGTCAAAACAAAAATCCATTCGTTAATTTTGCCATCAAACCATTTTATAAAAAAAGGTTTTTTGTATTCAATTTTCTACTTTTTCAAAAAGGAAAATACATTTTTTTTTTCTATTGAAAAGAGCCCATTTCATGGGCAAAACCAAAGGAAAACACAAATGTTCAATTGGATTGTTCATGTTCTTAAAGAGACATGTGAACATTTATATGCTTGTCTCGATGTGAATATCCATGAACACAAACTATTCCACTGAATTTTTGAATGTGAATTGAATTTTGTTTGTCTCTGAGTTACACATGAAAGCAATTAATTTCAAAGCCAATCAAACAAGTTGTGTCTCTTAGGTTCTGACACACCACAGGCTGTAGACAGCTGACCCATATATTGAAATTAATAAAATCTAAATTACAGCCACAAATTCTTTATAAATCAGAAGTGTGTCATTAGATCATTCAGAAGAAAATGCTGAGAACCATTTTGGAGCCCTTAGATCTCCACCATCTGTTTATCTCAGAGACTGCATCCTATTCTCAGCCGATGAATTATGGCTCCATGCGGAATGCATGGAGAAGGTGGGACATCTGCAAGATCTCAGACCTGGTGCAATCCCCTCCCACCCATCCTTTGAAAGAAAAGCAAGCTTTTTGTGATTTGGGAGGAATTACTCTAAAATTGTCCCCTTCAGAACGTTCAGTGTGGAGAAGAATATGGATGGTTGCTTCACTGCTGAACCTTCACCTGAAGGTTCTAAGCAGTGTATCATGTGTTGAGCCCAATTTTCAGGTGTATCTTCAGTCCCTTACTGGCTTTCCTAACAAGGGAATAAATCTTTACATACAGCATTCCACTCACAGAAATGTTCAAGGGTGGTGGCGGTGGTGGGGGACTTCAAAATTCTGTCAGTCATGATCCCACTCATATTAGGCATATAAAGTATTTGGCGATTGTGTACCATCTGGCCAGCTAGGGCTGGTTGTAGGATTGCTGATCTTGAACCCTACATCACAGGGCAATATTCTCTGCACTGGGGCTGAACCAGGTGCACACAGAAGGAAGGTGGGTGGAACATATTTTGCTCCACCAGTCAGCTTCCTCAAAGCGGATGATCAATTGAGGATGATCAGTTAATCAAGGGCATTTGATTAGCAGCATTTGGGTGCTACTTGCCCTCTTAATTCCTATTGGAGCGATAAAGGTGCACTTAATTTTTCACACACTGCTTCTGCATTTTGGCCTAGTTTCTGTTAAATAAATAATGATATGGTGTAATTTGTCATGTGTCGTCGTTCATCTGAGGTTGTATTTACCTGATTTTAAGACCTTCTAAGGACCAGATGTTTTCCACTATGTTCTGACACATAAAACTATAGAATTCAAAGAGGGTGCTTTTTGTTTTTCTCATGATTGTATCTGCCAGTTAATAATATTACCAATATATCTAAAATGCAACAGCATTTCTTAAGCGGTAGGCCCAATAGCTGACAATCAATCTCCTATCACACTTGCATTTTATTGTTTGAGATTACATTCCTGCCTCACACTCATATTGACAAAAGGAAATGGGTACTAAGGTACTGACACCCTGAGTGTAACTGCACACTGCAGGGAAAAATAAGCGGTTCTCATTATGGAACCCTGTTAAAATTCTAAGAAATCCAGAAATTTCCTCAGAAAGTTTTCCCACATTGCATTTGGTAATATGTTAGTGGTCCCTTAGGTTAAAATTTATATTTGCATTCGACAGCAGAATATACATTTCTCACAGTATAGGACCTCATTTAGCATGTGTATCTGGGATGGCCAGTGTAAATAGGTGTAAACAGAAGTTCCATCCCACACTCTACACCCATTCATGGGCATCATTTGAAGTTCACCTAGTGCCTGCAAACCATCATTTGATCTGGGCTGGTTGGAAAGAATATTTGCCACAGCTGTGTGGATTTCAAACAAAACCCATTTGTACCAGCCACCTCTATATGTAACCAAGCAATTTCACATTTGAAGGCTCACAAAGTACAGTAGCTTGCATATTTTAAGCTCACTAAAACAAAAAGCAATCAGAAATAGGGATGTGCGTGAAAATGAGAAGTGGTATAGAAATGTCTTTAAATAATAAATAATATTCATAACATTCATTCTTCATACGAATTTGGAAATTCACACATGAATCAAATGTTACGACATTCGTATATTAACATTCGTATGAATAAAAATGTTGCCAGATATTCATATGAATAGTTTTGAAATTCATGAAATTCAGAAGGTAGGAAAGTGGCTGCATAAATCACATCTGCAATGGATCCAAAGTGCATTCGACCTGGTTTGAGAGTGGACTAAAAGTGGATTCAGGTCAGATTTGATGCTTTCCAGATATGTTATGGGATACGTATTAGATATGTATTTCTTCATATCGGATATTCATGCAAATTCATATGAATACACTCGTACCAAATAGAATCCTACCACATTCGAAGGAGATCTATTTGAACGAATACAAATTCTCTAACATTCAATTCAGAAACCCATGCATTCACATCCCTAATCAGGAACTGTTAACAAATCCAAACAATGCATCTTAATGTATTCATTTTAAAAAAAGTTTTAAAATTCACCTTTGTACAAGAAAAAAATTCAATGAGTTTCCAGTATTTGTGAATATTCGTTTCAGCTCTAGTTTCAGCAAAGCCATTGAAATGCCATCCCCTTTCATCCCTCTAGGCGCTCGCCACATGTCTCCCTTTCTGTGGTTGGGTCAGTTGTTCCTAGAAATGTTTGACTGGAGGTGGGATAACAGTCTTCCGGTAAGAGATTTCTCGCTGTCTCCACTGGAGTCAACCGCTGATGGCGTTCCAGCTTTACAGCTGCTGGCTGTGGATAAGGTAGCAGCAGCTGTTACTTAGATGGCTCATGTTAAACACACAGGTCTTATTGTATCACACTGTTCCGCATCTTTGTGTCAGCAACATGATGTAAATCTTTCAGTGGCTGAGGTTAATCTATCTTATTAAAGTCAACCAGAGGGAGGAAAGAGCTCTCTTGTCCATAAGGCTTTCTTATTTTAGTTGCTGTGACAAAGTAGCAAACATAAAGAAGTATGTAAATCAGAGTGGTGCATTTATAGAGAGAGTAGGAATGGGCATTATTATTATTATTATTATTATTATTATTATTATTATTATTATTATTATTATTATTATTATTATTATTATTATTATTATTATTATTATTATTATTATTATTGTAGTCAATTCATATTGAATCAAATGCAAGAAAATTTGTATTCATTTGAATAGATCCCCTTTTACTTATATTTATATTTATATCCCGCCCCATACCCAAGGATCTCTGGGCGTCTCACAACATTTAAAACACACAACATCTCAAGATTGTATAAAACAATGCTAAAACCAATACAAGATTTAAAAATCCAGCATAATAATAATATTGAAAAAAAAGAAAGAGAGAGATACAAGAACAGCTTAAAAACAGTAGAGTATGCAATGTGGGGAAGCAGAGGGGGCATTTAGCCAAATGCCTGGGTCAAGATGTACATCTTCACCGCCTTCCTGAACATAAACAGGGAAGGGGCCTGACGTACCTCCAAGGGGAGACCATTCCACAATCTGGGGGCCACTACCGAGAAGGCCCTCTCCCGGGTGCCCACCCGCCTAGCTGCTGAAGGTGGAGGGATAACCAGAAGGGCCTCCCCTCCAGATCTTAAAACACTGGCAGGTCAATATGGGAGAAGGCGCTCCTTTAGATATCTGGGGCCCAAGTCATTTAGGGCCTTATAAGTCAGAGTTAGTACCTTGAATTGGGCTCGGTAGTGAATAGGCAGCCAGTGCAGTTCTTTTAGAACCGGGATGATATGTGTCTGGCTTGATGTTCCTGTCAGCACTCTGGCGGCTGCATTTTGCAGTCCAACCTTTGAATGTAGTGGGATTCGAATTCGATACAAATGTTCAATTCCATACGAATCCCATACAAATCTATTACGAATCCCATACAAAGCTTCATATGAATGTATCAAAACATTCCATTTGAATTTGAATGTCAGTCTTCAAATGTGCCAACATTCAATTCAAATTCAAATGTCTGAATTCAGCCAAATTCATACAATTTTTGAATGTTATGAATATTCATGCACATCCCTAATAGGAAGAGATTGGCAGATTTATTGCAGATGGGACCTGGGTGGGAGGAGCGGCAAGCAACAAGCGAAGGGGTGATTGGTTTCTGGCAGTTACCAATTTCAATAGCAACAGGAAGGCTGAGGCCAAATGGCCAAGATGCCAGTGCAATCTTTTGGGGCTCCAGAACTTTTATATGTGCAGAATACCATCAATGAAGGCTGAATTTCTTGGCTGGGATGCCAGCTGGGAACTGGATGCTGATCAGGAAATCAGGCCACTTATGCTGTATGCACTGCAGAACTTCAGAGCTAGAGTTCACATTGGAGCAGTATGAAGGCTGGAAGCCACCCATTTTGACTCCACAGAAAGGGGCAACATCAGAATGGAAAATCTTGCTCCACAAAAAGTTGCTCCCTTCGACAACCAGGCAGAAGGCAATTGTACCTCCCTCAATTGACTAGAGCCCCCACCACAGCACTGCTCTCCCCCCTAAAAACACTAAGAACTATTGCTGGAAAACAACAGTGCTAGTAGCAGGTTTTCCAGCAATAGTACTTTTTATTTAGCTTCTGTACAAAACCATCATAGTTACACCCCTCACACAGGTCAAACAAGCATCCACACATGTGTGGAAGTGCCGAGGTGCACATCTGGGCATTTGGGATTACTGAAATTGTGTGAAGGCAGCACCAACTACGGGCTGTCTAACAAGAGGTGGTAATTGTGAAAGGAAGATTCCTGCATTATTGTCTCCCAGCTAGATATCCATCTGCCTTCTGGAGGCAGCCTAAAAACTGCACCCAGTATACACCCAGCTGTTGCTCCATCGATTTGTTTAGGACACTACAGTATTAGTACCTTTGTTTTCAATACCTGAGGCCAATTTGCACTTGGTTTCTTGGTTTGCAATTAGTGAACATTTGGGCGGGCACACCTTCACTTACAGGAGGCGTTTATAGGCTACAAACGCTCCTGCCTGAAATAAAGGAAGTAATTGCTTGTTTTTGTTCAGTAAGAGTGAACAGTGCAAGTAAGTTTATCTTTTTATTCTTTGGGGGTGGGGAGTCAGCAATATTTATAAAGCTATTAATATTTTGGAAGAGGGCTGCAACCATAATAGTGAACACATCTGAGGAAGGAAGGAAGGAAGGAAGGAAGGAAGGAAGGAAGGAAGGAAGGAAGGAAGGAAGGAAGGAAGGAAGGAAGGAAGGAAGGAAGGGAGCGAGCGAGCGAGCAAGCAAGCAAGCAAGCAAGCAAGCACAATCCTCCTGTGACTATCACTAGCTAGTGGGGATGTTTTGCAGGGTGAATTTTTCATGTCTCCAGAGTACTGTTTATGCCCGTGCTGCCATCTGTTGAGCAAAAGAAACACATGGAAGCATTACCCTTTCCTCCTTAAATTATTTTGTTATCGCCCACCCTAATATTAATTTTTCACCTTTGGCCAAAAAATGCCTGCCCCAAGTGGAACAAAGTAGCCCTTCTTAAGAGCTTCTTAGGCTGCATCCCCACTTGACTGTTTTAATCCAGATTGGACTATTTTAACTTGGGTTTAGAACTGAGTGCACATTCTGGCTGTTCCCATTTGCTTGACAATAACATGGGCTCAATTCGAATATAGCAGTTCCCATTCAAACTGCCCAAATCCCCAGCATGGAGAAACAGAATCTTTTAATCTCCGCCCCTTGTCCAAACCCTATAAGCCTGCCCCGGTCAGAATCAGCTAAGTGAAAGAACAGAAAGCGCAAAGCGATCACTCTCCCTTTCAAATCGGATGCTCCCTCCATTCACTATATTTCCAGGAAGGCAGCAGCTTTGCACAGAATCAGCTGAGTGAAAGAATAGACAGGGCGGAGCAATCTCTCCCTTTCAAATCAGTGAGGGGTGGGAGGAAAATGGAGGATTGTGGTTCCTGCACATATTCAAAGAGAGAAGAGGGGATTCCCTTCCTTCTTCTTTGCTTTGAATGAGCTGCTCAGGATGGAGCAAGACTAAAAAGAATTTCCTCTACTGATTGCTGTAGCAATGTAATCTCTCTCTCATTATTACAGTGACATTTACAGAAAGGGGAAATCTCTGTTCAAAGATCCAAACTTTTTTTTTGATCCCTGGGACTCTAGCATTGAAGGGATGGGAAGGACAGGGGGCAGACCTTCCCAGATGTAAAATCCCACCCATCTAATGTTGTGCTGACAGCGGCAACAGGCATTGGCCAGAAGGATATAGTGCAGACAGCCTGAAAGGCAGATCTCCTCCCCAAATAGTCTGGTACTGTTCCCGTTGGGGGGGGGGGGAAGCAGACTAGCCACCAAATTGGGACTGAGAACAGTTTTTCCAAGGACTTCTTTTCTGCAGATTTTAGCAATATTGTTCTCATAAGGTCTGGAGAAAAAAAAATTAAATGGGATCATACGGTCCTAAAAATGGACTAGATTTGCATTTAATCTTGTATGGGGATGCACCCTTAGAGAGTGATTCCCTTCTCTAGATTTCTTTCTTCTATAACTTCTGAGCTTTCTATGGCACTGGCTGTATCCACACCTTGGTTGGCCAAGGTGTGGGTATCCACAGGGCCCCACCCCAGAGGCAGTTCCTCCTGCTTCTTCCTCCCAAAGGAGCAATCTTTCAGGAATATTAAGTATAACATCACCTGTTTTGCAAGAGTCCACATGGAGAGAGTGTTGCTTTCTAGTTGCACTACCTGACTTCCAGTTTAACTCCTAGTTCAACCTTAAAAACATTTGCAGAGAGAGCTGTGAAGTTACAGAGGACCATCATGATGCTCTGGCAGATTTGACAGAGCTCCTCCCACATCTATGCTGGCACCCAACTCAGCTGCTGCATTCAACCCCATATGGGCTTTAGTCTGGATGCAGTGACTGGCCCTGGTCACACAAGTCATTTAGGGCAATCTCAGATCATCCTCAGGTTGTGCTACTTACACTATTTTAATTTACTTCATTTTCCAAGCCAGCCTACCCCCATGAGATCATCTTTTTTTACAGGACTGATGAAGACTCAGTCCATCCTGGCATCTCTGGATGTCTTCACTTCCTCAAGTGCGAGTGGGAGGATGAGCTAAAGGAGGCTGAACTGTGCTGTGGTGGGTGGGGTCCAGTCTTTTCTTCGGCCAATTGGCACATGCAGAGTTTGTGAGGCACCTCCCCTTCTCTCCTCAGTTTATGTGTATGATTCCTCTATCTAGCATTCTTCCACCAAATTATTATCATTATTTTTTTAAAAAATTAATTGCACTGAGAAAAAAAGCACATAAAAAAAGAAGGGAGCATGGAGGTGGAGGAGCAGGCACACACCCTCATCTTCCTTGAGTGACAGAACGGTATCCAATCAGAAAGGAGATAGATTTGATGTGGGGAGAGCCAAGAGAAGTTGTGACCAATGCTGCCCAAGGTGGGATTGCCATGAGGATGATCTATAATGATCTAAGTGTGACCAGCACTGGTACAACCTCAGATCAAATTAATTAATAGGCCGTCCTGTCTTAGACTTGTGTGACCAGGGCCACTGTCTCAGCTTGTCCAGAGCATTTTAAAAGCAGGTGCCAATTAATTGATTGGTTGGTTGGTTGGTCAAAAGCTGGCAGCTGGCACATGGTGTGGTGATTTGGGGTCTGCAACTGGCAAATGTGGTGTGGTAACTTGGTGTCTGAAACTGGCAGATAGCAGTGTGGTAATGTGATGCTTGTGATCATGCTTATGAGAACTCTCCCTTTCATAACACCTTTGAATCCAGACCACTTTATTGCAGCCTCAAAGAGCAAGCCAAGACATCTAGACAAGTATTTAGTTTGGCTACACAATGATTTTTCTCTGCTACTTAAATGAAATGGACTATGGGTATTCCATGTTTAAAAGTAAGCACCTCAAATTGAAACCCATTGAGGAAACAGAAAAACTAACCTTTCCATTCATAATGGCAAATTTCACATTCAAGATCTCAGCAGAAATGGTGCAGCACTAGACTGATGTTGGAAGTCCATGCATATTACATATGAATCACAGTAGGTGCCTTCAGTCCCTCATATGGCTTCAGCCCCACAGCTTAATCTATGTTTTTATTTATTTTGTGCATACAAGTTGAAGGTTGTGTCTCTGTTGTAGCTGGCAGAGCTCCCTGGGGCAGATGCCTTCACCAGAGTATCTTCTCCACTGTTCCACTGGGGTCATATAAGATGCTTCCACAGATTCACTCCTTGTTGAAAGCAGCAAGTTTGGGGTGTAGACCTTTCATACTCTTCCTACTTGCCCTTTCCTCCACTCACCTGGGAAGGATACTGGGCACAATGCCAACCAAGAGGACCCACAGAGGCATCATTTACGTTAAGTGGAGACACCGCTGAAATAACGTCTGAAGTCCTCGGAGTAAAAAACAACAACACACAAATGAAAGGATGCTATCTCTTGTCATTAATTAGTAACACTACAAGAGCAACTTTTTATCACAGTTTGCCTGTATCCACTGCTTAGGTATGCTTGCCCAGGGTTTCTTCTTTTACTCTTCCCCCCCTCCTCTTCCTTTATTAAGTAGGGTGAACAATTGTGAGTCTGTATGCAAGCACAAGTGTCTTGAAATATTTGGAGTGCATGGGTTAGAGAGGAATGAAATATCATGCCTTTCAGCAGGGCCATATGGAGAGAAAATAGCAAAGGATCTAATAGCAGCCTCCTTTCAAGATGTACAGGAATAGCATCACACAGCTCTATGGGAATCATATGGATGAAATTCCACAGGCTTTGAAACCTGTTGGGAGTCTTCACATTCTTGAGCACAGGGAATGGGTTTTTATTTTTTTATTTTTTTAAAAAAAAAATTCTGCACCTCTTTGCAGTTGGAAGCTTTAGATTTTCATGTGTTTCTGTTTGTGTTTGTTTTTAAGAACACCTCTGAAAAACCACCATAGGCATCATGTACACTTTTGGTTGCAATATGTGTCAGGTTTTCCAAAGCACTGGAGAAGGCAGATGACATGAAATAACCAATCAGCACAATTCAGAGAAACACCGAGGTTCACTTAGTTAATTTCCCAAGAGCCTCTTCTCCTGTGATTGCACTTTGAATTAATCCTTCTCAGGCAGTTCTAAAATATCCCTGACTAGGTGCCAAAAACGTTACAGCCACAAGTACTTTGAGCGCAACTCTGAATGGAAAGCTTACGATTAAAATATTAAATAGAATAGCATTTGCAGAGAACACAATGGAATAATATTTGCCACCATCCACACATTTTTTTAAAATGTGAATTTTGCTAACTCCTGCCCACAGAAATACTATCTTTAAGTAAAAAACAAAAAAATACCTGTGAATTCCAAAATAAAGCAGCTACATTGGTTTGGATTAGGCACAAAAAAGTGAATGACTGAGCATTTCTTAATTTTGGATGGCTAAAATGTTTTTAAATCCTACTGAGTTAACTGGAAAAGAATCTACCAGATGATGATGATTAGAAGAAGAAGAGCTGGCTTTTCTACCCCACTTTTCTCACCCATTTAAGGGGACTCAAAGCAGCTGACAAAGCTTTTCTATTCTTCTCCCCACAACAGAACACCCTGTGAAGTAGGTGGGGCTGTGAGAGCTCAGAAGAGAGCTGTGACTAGCACAAGGTCACCCAGCTGGCTTCATGAGGGAGGGCGGAATCGAACCCGGTATTCCCAGATAAGATTCCAGCTCCCTAACCACTAGACCAAACTGGCTGATTAGATGACAGACAGACAGAAATAAGAGACAGTGCCTCATTTCCTTAAGCCTGGTACGTGAACAATTCCATCTCAAAACTTTGTCTAAGTCACCTCAGAGATGCTTTTTATTCTTCTGCTCTGCTTGATCACAGCCTAGGCCTTACTGAGCCACCTTGGTCTTGTGGTTAGGGTTCCGGACTCTTATCTGGGAATCACCGTGTCTGATTCCACATTCCAAATACGTCAAGCTAGAATACAACTATATAGAATATATTGACTCCAAAATTTGAGCATAGGACTGTCCAGTAGTCACATAGTGGCACATCTATGGACCAAAAACAAACAGAACTGTATTACGACCTACACTGAACTTCATCTTGCCAAGGAGGTATTCTACAGCAGCAGGTCCAGTTTACAAGGACAAGTCTATCTATTTTGGACTTTAGGATTCTTGATTTTAGAACATTAAGGACATGCTTTAGATTATATTGCTTTTTTATGTATTTTATATGAAGCACTTTTTATTTTGTCACTTTTGAAGTATTGCTGTTGATTAAACTGACTTTATTATCTTGCTATCTAGATCCTCTAGCAGCTTTTACTATTGAATTTTAGATCGTGTTGTTAGGACTTTGGCTTTATATACTTTGATTCCATATTCCTCCATGAAGCCAGCTGGGTGACCTTGGGCTAGTCACAGTTCTCTTCACAGCCCCACCTACCTCACAGGGTGTCTGTTGTGGGGAGAAGAATAGAAAGCTTTGTCGGCCACTTTGAGTCCCCTTCAAAGGGTGAGAAAAGTGGGGTAGAAAAGCCAACTTTTCTTCCTTTCTTCTTCCTTGGACAGAAGAGGTGCCATTTTGTGCCACCTCCTTGGATCTAAAATGGAGAGAAGGAGGGTGTCTTCCTTCCACGTCACCTCCTCCATCTTTATCTGACATCTTCACCTGGAACCGGACTGAAATATTGAGGCTGGAAGCCCATATATCACAACAGAGGAAAATACCTTGTTTTATTTATGGATGTTGATTCTAAATATAAAAAGCACCCATAACCTTTGATAAGTGTTAAGGTGGGAAATAGTAAATACCAATAGTACGCAACACAAATGACAGGAATTTAATGTTCTCGCTGCAGGAGCTTATTCATAAGTAGCAGAAACTGAGCCTGCTGGAGTAAAGATTCAAAAGCAACCATCAAAAATAGATTTTTACCAGACTCCCCAGGTGGGTTTATGCTCTTTGATATATTTACAGAACAAGTCAATGAACAAAGGCAGTGTTTTTAAAGCTGCCCCAGGCTTGCAGAGCTGACTTGGGGACTATCTAAGAACAAAACGACCTCGTTATAGAATCCATTTTTTGCAGAGGCAGATGGAATGCCTACAGCTTGTTCTTTGCTGTTATTAATGTTCAAGGAAATAGAGTTGGAACAGTTCCATTATCTGAACCATAGGAAAGGTTTGGAAAAGCTCATGAGAAGCGGCAGCGCAACCTTGGGTTTGTGGCTTCCTCAACACAGCTGTGGCTCAGGACACGCTTGAGATTCTCAAACTTTTTCAGCCATCCTCTGCCAAGACAAAGACCTCAAATCATTCCCAGTTGCACACATAAAAATAAATAGTATTTTTTTTCATTCAGGCACTGCCAGTGCTATATGAGTTCCTGAATGAGGTCCATCATACTAAAATGTTGGATTCAAACTGAATATTATCCCATGCTGAGATCTCTAGTGAAACTCACCCTGCGACATTCACCACCACCCAGCTTTACGACTATTTGCTTGGTAAGGTGTCATTGTTTACACAATTACAATTCACTGCACATGGCTAAAAGCATTTTAGGAAACCATTTTGGGGAAGTCAAACAGAGATGTTAGAAACACAATCCCAGCGATTCAGCTGCATCACCTGTAATTTTGAGCAAACTGGGTTTTTAGGACTATGAGGTTCAGCCCCTTTGGGAATGACATTCCAGACGCTGATGCAAAATGTTCTCTCCTGGTTAACGTTACAGCCCAACATCCTCTATCAAACACTCTCCATGTCGTTTTACATGTGTTTCCACATATTTCAGGCTAAGTAAGCTCTGATTTTTTTTGTTTTGTTTTGTTTAATAACATATGCTGGAGCAAAATTAGCTGTGGGAAGAAATGTTCAGAAAAACTTGCTTTGGATCCATTCCATCCGTGTGTGCTACAGAAAGAGACTCTCCAGTAATATAGTAGGAAATCTCTGTAGGTTTGAAGAGCATTGTCAGACATGCCTGTCTGTGCTTTATGTCTTAGGGTGTTTCCGCACAGGCCCTTTATTATCCATTAAGCATGGATTGGGAAACGCGCATCCGCATTTATGTGCCTATTTGGCACACTTCCGGCCACACGTGTCCGCATTTAGCATCCCTTTCTAATGCGGATTTCGGCAGCAAAACCAGTTTGGTTTTGCCGCATCCGCATTAGCGGGGCTAAAGTTGCACACTTCCGGTGGGTGTGTCCACACCTAACCGGACTTAATCCGTGCTTAATGGGTGTTAGTTACACACCACATCTCAAGTGGTTTTGCACCGTGAAAACACATCCATTTAGGATGTGTCCGCAAGGCGCAAGTGTAACTAATGAGGGCCCTCCCCCCACCTGCCATGATTGGCTTGCTGAAGCCAAGCATGGCGAGCCGAGGGCTCCTACCTATCGCCTTGCCCTGGCCCCAGAAGTGATGGATCACTGCTTCTGGGACCAGGGCGAGCTTGCCAAAAGCCCACCCTAGCCCACTCCACTGGGAGCACGGATGATCCCCTCATTACCTCGTTGGCGTGCATGCTCAGAACACCTCCTGAGGGCAAGCGCTGCCAGTAGCAGCCCCAGCCGCTCAGGAGCCACGCAGGACGTAGGCGCGCTGCATCCTGGGCGAAGACCCTCAGAAAGATGACCACGCCGACAAGGTAAGGAGGGGTTTTGCCATGCTCCCAGCGGGGTGGGCTAGGGTGAGCTTTTGGCAAGCTCGCCCTGGTCCCAGAAGCGGCGATCCGCTGCTTCTGGGGTCAGGGCAAGCTGCGTCAGCAAGGTCCCCTGGCTTGCTATGCTTGGCTCTGGTGAGCCAATCTGGGCGGGCGAGGATCAGAGCCGTGTGCTGTGTGTCTGCATAGCACCCGCCTCCAATCCGGATCTACACTGCGTGTGCGGCGGCAAGGGTGCGGGGTAGATCCGGATCTCTTAGATCTGGATCAACCCCATTAAACCGGATCTACCTATGATCCAGAGTTATTAAAACCAGTTCCCCCGGGAACTGGCTTTACTAAATCCAGGTGCCAGAGATCCGGTTTTATTAGCCCCTGTGCGGGAACAGCCTTAGAAGCAAAATTTCTGGTTGACATAATTCTCAAAGCCTCATTCACACCTAAGGGCACTTCCAGACAGCACTAAATATTGTCCTATTTAATAGGGACGTGCATGAATGGGTTTTGGGCATTTGATTAGTAAGGAATCGAATGTTCAAAAATTTATATTTGTTCAAATAGATCCCCTTCGAATGTGGTACGATTCTATTCGATACCTATGAATTTGTACGAATGCCCAATATAAATGCATATGGATCCTGCATACGGCTTCTATACCAATGCATGCATATTGGATACTTATCCTATACGTATCAATACATATGCGATATGTATCTCAGTTTAACGAATGTACGAACTGTTTGTACGAATGTTCTGAAACATTTGTATTCATATGAATGTTAATGTATGAATGTTGTAACATTCAATTTGCGTACGAATGTCCAAATTTGTATGAATAACAAATGTTACAAATACTTGTGCACATCCCTATTATTTAATGACATTCTGGAAGAACCCATTTCCGGAATAATCACTACTTGCCCTGACACCTGGGCAACAGCACATGGTATGTATGACAAGTGAAAGGACTTACCAACTCTGGATGCCTGGCTCCTACAATTTTATGGTGCCTATATTCAGGTATTAAATACCAGAAGTACATGGCAGCCACCCTCTGCGCATGCACTGCCATCTTAGATCCTGTTTGGCCCCAAGCATGCACAGTAGCCATTTCCAAAATGGTGGACTGCACAAGCAACCATTCAGGCAAGATAAGCACTCAAGGGTTTTTCATTAAACCTAGATTGGAAGTTGATTTTCCAGCAATAATATTATTATGGGATATCACCTCAATATCCTAGGCGGTATTTTGGGATTGCCTCAGACATGTGTGAACCTTGCTTTTATAACCTGTCTGCAGACAGCCTATATTTTAATCCAGTTTCAGACCACTTTCGGAGTTAGAGAACACATTCGCAAAGTGATTAGTCATTGGGGCCAGTTCACACTTAACTTCATGGGATACTATAACAATACCATCTCACTGAAGTTAAGATCAGGTGACCAGGATGACTCAGTACTTCAAGGTCTGAGTCAGTCCCAAATCCAACCACCAGATGCTCAGTCAGTGACCCAGCCAGATCACCACAGCAACATCCAGTGTGTGCTGATTAGGGATGTGCACGAACATTTTTTTCTGTATTTGATTCATATCGAATCAAATGCAAGAAAATTTGTATTCATATAAATAGATCATTTCGAATGCGGTAGGATTCGTATTCCAAACGAATGTTCAATCCCATACAAATCCCATACGAATGCATATACATAGCATACGGATCCCATACAAATGCATACAAATAGCACACAAATCCCATATACGAATCCCATACGAAGCTTGACACAAATGTATCAAAACATTCAATTCCAAATTCAAATGTCAGTCTTTGAATGTACTAACATTCGATTCAAATTTGAATACCTGAATTCGGCCAACTATCAAATGCTATGAATATTCGTATACATCCCTAGATACATTGCAAATGGCTATCATGGTGTGGTGCATGATTGCACAGCCACAGCCACCACCACCCACCTTGCCTCAAGAGGCATTTGCAGCTGGAAAATAATGCAAATGCTGCATCTGGGAATATCTGGGAGTTCACCAGCAGCTCCTGGTGAAGCTGTGAGGAAGTTTTTACTTTTCCATAGCTTCAGAAGATCAGAGCTGCTATTAGGTGCTCCAAGACACTCTGAGTTGAGGAGGTGGTCCAGCATGCAAAAATACTTACACTGGGGCAGCTGTGAATTTTCTAAGTTAGATGATGCGGAAAAGCTTGATACTTTGCTGCTGTGTTCTCTCACTCTATAAGTAGACTGAAGCTGGATTAAAATTTAGGAAGCCATCCCTGTGGTTTAGCGAGGGAAGAAGATGCTGTGTTTCCAGAGTTCTCCAAGCTAAGTTTTCCATTTTCAGACTCTTTACTGCCTGAGTAGCTGACATCATTTTAAAGATATAATAACCCTAGGCATGGAAAGATGGGGATTATGATGTTTTTGGTTTTACAGGTTGCCACACAGGGATTCAGAGCTGGTTAGCAAGAGAAATGTGTTCACTTATAGGAAATGGGGAAGCTTGGAGGTGACCCTGAGACAGAAGTGTGAGGCCCTCATGTTCTCATGCTGTCCCTAATCCATCTTTTCTAGATTCAAAATGACATTGACACGCTTGAGCACTTTGGTCTAGTGCGGTGATGGCCAACCTATGACACGCGTGTCACAGGTGACACGCCAAGCCCTTTTAGGTGACACACCTGGTCACCCTGGCACCTGGGCATGTAGTGCTTGCTTGTTCTTGAAGTGTACGAAATACCAACTTTCAATTGACGATTTAGCAAATGTATTCATTTTTGCTTCTAATAAAATACATATATCAAAAATATAACTTTCTTACTAGAGCTACAAATATCACAAAATTATGGATATTTCTAGAAGTGACACAGCACCCAAGTTAAGCTAGGTTTTCTTGTGAATTTTGACACACCAAGCTCAAAAGGTTAGCCATCACTGGTCTAGTGGTTAGGGAGCTGGACTTTTACCTGGGAATACCGGGTTCGATTCCACCCTCCCCCATGAAGCCAGCTGGGTGACCTTGGGCTAGTCACAGCTCTCTCCTCACAGTCCCACCTACCTCAGAGGGTGTTCTGTTGTGGGGAGAAGAATAGAAAACTAGTGTGGTAGAAATGCCAACTCTTCCTCTTCTTCTTTGTCCATTCTACCCATTGCCATGGCAAATTAAAACTCAATAAACTGCAGCAGGTTATGGGGTCTGAAGGCATACAGATGGTTGTCCCAGAGCTAGGATAGCATTGTGGACCCCCTGAAGAGGCCAAAGGTGTGTCATGCATATGATCAGCTTCCTAGACAGATCCAATTCAAGTTGTTCTCTATATTTTTAACAAAACGGATTCTTCTTCCTATATTTTTGTAAAGAACGTGATAGGCTTAGGGCAATTTCACACTTCTCCTCCCATCCTAGGGCCAGAAAACAAATTCCACATTATGTCGCAAGCTGAATAGTGTGGAAACAACCTAACTCCCTTTTTTAAAAACTAGAGATTTTAAAAATATATTAGAGATTACATAAAAAGAAAATACGAGAAAAGAAAATACAAGAAAAGAAAAAAAATTAACTTCCTATCATCCTTTTGACAACTAAATGCATATACCTCCCTCCAAAGTGTACAGTTAATTCATTGCATTCGGCATTTCATATTTTATAATAATCAAATCAAATGACCAATATTAGGGTTGTGCATGAATATTCATAACATTAGAAATTGTACAAATTTGGCCAAACTCGGATATTCTTATTCGAATCTAATGTTGGCACAATTGAAGATTGACATTCAGATTTGAATTAAATGTTTAATACATTTGTATGGGTTTCGTATGAAATACATATGGGATTTGTATACATTTGTATGGGATTTGTATGGGATTGAATGTTCGTATTAAATTTCAAAGGGGATCTATTTGAGCGAATACAAATTTTCTTGCATTTGATTCAATATGAATTGAATTTTTTAAAAAACCATTCATGCACATCTCTAATCAATATTTTTTTCTTTATAACTGGTTGTAATTTCTCCACTTCTCCCAGGTGTATCAGTTCCACTAGCCATGCTGAACAATGAACATTGATGAATACTTTTCTTATGCATATAGCAACCCCAAAGCCATACAGTATAGCCGAGTACAATAATGCCTGCATAAAGCTCAAAATAGCATGTTCTGGTTCCAATTGTATAATAGTCTTTAGAATCCTTTATTATCTGTTGCAGTTTAGAAACAATTCCACCAGTCACCTCTACTTCTATTCAAGTTTTGATGTCATACGCATATGAGCACAGATGCAGATATAATTTTCAGTTTTACAAAATTTATGAGAACAGTTCCTATAATGTCAGGTTGCATCAACTGCTATAAAGCTGCCCTGTATTATCAATTACTAGTCGGTCGCACAACAAAAGAACACTGTGTAATAGGTATTCACCAAGGCTGATTTTTCCAAAGTTGGTATAAATCAAATTTACTGACTGTCTTAACTTGTTTCATATGAAGATACAAATACATAACGCCATGTAAACTGAACCAGGCAGCAAGACACAAACAGATCATATCTAACAAAGCCTTACAATAGCAACTGTTTAAATCAAAATAGGATGAGACATTTCTGCTGCGCTCTGACTTCACCAATACTGCTAAACCTAAAAGAAAATAAACTAGTTGATTTGTTTATGGTGTAGCCTTTGGAATGTCTGAAGCCTACTTAAATAAAGCAGTCTACAAAGTCAATTGAGACTGGACATGGAGAAAGTTTTTGAATCTTATGTTTCAAGCAGGAGAAAACAAAATGTGCAAGCTACTAGGGATATGCACGAATGTGTTTTTTGACATCCAATTGGTAATGAATTAAATGTTTGAATATTTGTTTTTGTATGAATACACGCTTTCAAATGTGGTAAAATTCTATACAACATGAATGTATTCATATGAATTTGTATGAATATCTGATATGAATGAATAAGTTTCAGATACAAATGAATCCATATCAATACAAACAAATACATATCAAATACAAATGAATATGTATCCGATACGTATCCGAGGAAGGTATCCAATGCATATCCCATAACATGTCAAATGGACTCTAGATCCATTGCAGATGCTTTGCACAGCCACTTTCCCATGTCCCCACCTTAACGAATGCCTGAATTACGTGTACGAATGTATGAACTATTCATACAAATATCTGAAAAACTTGTATTTCAATGCATGAATGTCAATGTACAAATATTGTTACATTCAATTTGAAACACCTCCCCAGTTTAATTTGAATGTCCAAATTTGCCTGAATTCATATGAATAACAAATGTTACAAATATTCATGCACATCCCTACAAGCTACACATCAGGCAATCTGCTATCATCATCATCATCATCATCATCATCAATTAACTTCACCCATTTAACATTAGTTTTCAAATGTCTCAAAGCAGTGTACAACCAGAAAACAAACTATAGCATATTTCTTTCATGAAAATGCAACTGTAAACTACAGATAAGAACATAAGAGAAGCCCTGCTGGATCAGGCCACAGCCCATCTAGTCCAGCATCCTGTCGCACACAGTGGCCCACCAAATGCTCATGGGCATCTCAAGCAGAGACAAGGACAAACCTATTCCTGCTCTAGCATCCCAGCAAATGGCCTTAGAAGCACCCCAGTTCCCTCCCCCCCAGCCTGAAAGATGCACCTAGGCATTCATTCTAGTAGCCATTGATACATCTGTCATCCATAAATTTGTCTAACCCTACCTTAAAGCCATCTAGACTGGTAGCTTTCACCACCTCTTCCGGCAGCACATTCCATAAGCCGATGACCCTCTGGGTGAAGAAATACTTCCCCCTATCAGACCTAACTCTCACCAGCAGAAATATTCAGAAATTCAAATATTCGATTCAAATCTGACAAATGTCGACATTCAAACTCGAATCAGATTTTGGAAAATCCAAATTTGCACATTCAAACTTGAATTTGGATTTTTCAAAATCTGATATGGATTTTTGAATGATTTGAATGTGTAGATTTGTATCTGTCATATACGAATCTGTGTGAAAATTATACGTTATCTTGCACTTAAAATACAGGATTAAAATGAGATGCATAATGGATAATATGAGATTTGTACAGATTTTTATGGACTGTGCACAGATACATATATGAATGTTGTCGACATTCGTATCTTTAAATACAAATCTAACATTCAAACATACGGATTCGAATGTTGCAGATTCAAATAGGATTTTAAGACATTTGGATCTTAAGCATCTGAATCGAATTGGATTTTTTGACATTCTAATCTACTCAGATTTGAATGTCAAAAATACATTTGTGCACATCCCTACTGTAAACCATTCAGTATCATAAAAGTAGGCAATAGTTCAGCTCAGTTTCATCCACCACTGCCCAGATGTCACTGTAAAGGGACAGAGCTGTCCCACATCTGGGCAGAATTGTGCAGTGTAGCAAAGTACAGTAGCTAAACAAAATTGTTCACCTGGGACCAGCGTTATACAATTGTCCCCCGTTCCTTCTGCAAACAGGAATCTAAGGGCAAGGACTGTTGCTGCATTGGTACACAAGAGAATGCAGACTTTATACCCTGCTGAAAATTGAAGACAGTACCAAGACCGCTGCTTTTGCACTATTGTGTAGACAAGTCTACAGTCTAACAGTGTGGGTGGGATACATATGCATTCGGATATTCATACGAATTCATACAAATACATTTGTATCAAATAGAATCCTACCACATTTGAAGAGGATCTATTCGAACAAATATGAATTTTCTAGCATTTTATTCCTTACAAATAGATTTGTGTAATTCACAGTCACTCTTCAGAAGATAAGGAGAAATGCCAACTTAAAAAAAAAGCCTGCTATTCCCCATTGCAGCCTCTGGAAGGCCATTAGATTGAACCAGTAAAGAAGTGGCCTTGCAACTTGCCATCATTTATGGGCAAAAATATAGGCAATCAAGATGGTTATGTGCCAACATGGACCGCATCAAAGAGTAGCCCATACTGGAACAGCAGGGAGAATCCCAGATCTTACTGGAACGAAGAAGAAGAAGAGTTGGCTTTTCTACCCCACTTTTCTCATCCATTTAAGGGGACCCAAAGTGACTGACAAAGCTTTTCTATTCTTCTATTCTTTTCTATTCTATTCTTCTCCCCACAATAGAACACCCTGTGAGGTAGTTGGGGCTGTGAGAGCTCAGAAGAGAGCTGTGACTAGCCCAAGGTCACCCAGATGGCTTCATGGGGGAGGACAGAATCAAACCCAGTATTCCCAGATAAGAGCCCTACTCCCTAACAACTAGACCAATACCACTGCAATGCCAGCAGTGCATTGACATAGAGCTGGGTTTGCCTTTCTGCTCGCCCACCCCAGCTTCCATCTGATTGAGTTTTAAACAGCATCTGGAAGTTCCATTGGATCAGACCTGTGTCCCTTCTAGCTAAGCAGTGTGTTCTCATGGTTTCCAGTCAGACATACAGGAAAGCACTCCAGCAGGAGTTGAACACACACAGCTTGCTTTACTTTCCATCTACCAGCAGCTAGCCTTTGGAGGTATACCACTTCCTACTGCCATCAGAGATAAGGGTTCTGAATCCCATGAACTGGTCCAAACCTTTTATGAAACCATCCAACCTGGTAGCTGACACCACATCTTGAGGCAGCACATTCCAAAATTCCATCCAGATTTCTCCAATCCAGCATCATTGGATGGCCTCTAGTTCTCATATTTTGGGAAAGGAAGAAAAACTCCCTGGGTGTTTTTCCACTGTTACTAGAAGTACCCATTAAGTACCCATTAATGGGTACAAAAATGCCATTACGTACCCATTAATGGAAAAACACCCCCTATTCACTTCATTTGTGCCATGAATAACTTCATACTCTTCTATCATGCATCCTCTCACTCATTTTTTTTTCTAAACATCCAAGATGTTGCAGCCTTTCCCCTTAGGGAAGGTCAGCAAGGACCACAGTGTCTGCCCAAAGCCATAAAGGCATGAAACAACGGTCTCTGCTGCTTCATAGAATGTCCATAGCAACAGACATGGATATTAAGTGCCCAATAATACAGAGTTTAGAGGGCAATTCCATAGAATCATCCATCCCAGCCATGCAACCATGACTTTTGTCACCTTCCTCTGTACGTTCTCCAACTCTTCTATATCCAAAGCTTCATACAATATTCCAGATACAACCACACCATCAATTTGAGTGAACTTTCTGTTGAGCATCTGTTGATCTATCAACAAGAATGCTTTTGGACTGTTTCCCTAAAACCATCTGAAAAAGATTTTCTGTACTTTTTTGTCACACAATCTTGTGACTTATAGCTCACAAAAGCTGTGAGTTTGGGAATGTTGGTTACCAATAACTGTAGCCTAAAATACTTGTTTTAATTGCACACTAAAAGGAAAGTTTTTCATTCATAACTAATCACTGATGAGCTGGATTTATAACCACATGTATGTATGCATGAATGCACACGCATCTCTGAAACTGAATATGCTTCACAATGAGTTTTTCCAGCAGTCTCTGAGCTTCCAAAGCTTATGGTAATTGAAATGTAAACATGGCTTCTTCTTCTCCCCTCCCATATGTTTTCACTTCAGAAATATTTCTTTTCTGTATCCAGTTGACGAAGTGAGTGATAAAGAGCTGAAGGAGATAAGATCAGCCTGGAATACATATTCTTCACTTTCCTTTGCCTTTTCCACACACAGACCATTTTGCAGCCCTTTACACCAGAGCAAATGAAGAAGGAAGAGGAGGAGGAAGGGGAGGGGGAGGAGGAGGGGGGAGGAGGAGGAGGCCATCTGCACCTCTACCAGTGCTCTGGGGTCATCAAAGGTGCCATGCAAGCACGCTGGCACCTTAGATGGTCATAAATGCAACTGTGCATGTGCAGAGAGTCAGCATCATCAGGGCAATAGCATTCACAGCCACAGAGGGCGCCACAGCTAAAATGGCTGTGCCCAGAAGAGGACTGGCCCCACAATCAAATCAGGAAAGTATCCGATTGCGGGGAGGGAGCATAGCTAAAGTTGACTAGCGCTCCAAGTGAGAGTGCTAGTCAACACTGGTTAATCGCACACCTTCCCGTCCACTAGATGGGAAGATAAGTGCAAAGAAGGATCTGGAATTGGATTGGGTCCTCTTTCACAAACTACGAAACACTTACATAAACAAAGCAGAGCTAATTGTGGTCTCCGTATATTGTCTGCATTAACAACATGTGGCAATACGCTATAAGTGAGTGTTATTTCAGCCCTATCCCAGATGTGTTGTGTCTGGACCCACAAGGGCTATGTCTGATCAAAGCAAAATGATCATTATTCCCGCAAACAAAGAAATCTATCCATTGCATCCATGGCCATTCCAGTGGACCAGCTGTCCTCTGTCGGCGACAAGTAAATATCCAACATTTCTGCTTTAATAACTTATTATTGGACCACCATCCCATCTCACACAGTGGCCCACCAGTGGCTTCTGGGCATTTCAAGCAGAAGAAAAAGGTAAAACCTTCACCTGCTGTTTGACTCCCTGAAAATGTCCTTTAGAGGCATCCTGACTGTCTCTTTTAGTTTGGTTTAATCATTTAGCTACTCTCATTGCACAGGGAAGTTCCTTATCTACAGAAAAATGATGCCTAGTGTATTCACTCACTCACTCACTCACTCACTCACTCACTCACTCACTCACTCACACACGCACACACACACACAAGAGGCAAAGTTCCCTGGGAGTGGGTTTCATTCCTAAATATTTTAGAAATAACACGTTTAATTTTAAAAATGTTTTTCCTTTTTCTGTTTCCTATGCAATGCACCTGGAAGGTGGGCCGTACTTCCTTTCCCATCCACTGGACAAGAAAGCTTGTGCAATCACCCAGCATTGAATAGTGCTCGCATTTGTGAGCACTAGTGACTTACAGCCTAAGCCCCACGCAATCAGTCACTCACCTGTGGTTGCTCCTGGGGCCAGTAATGTTCAGGGTGCCACATCTTGAGTATTGTGCCCTCATTGACTGCATGTGCATCACCACTGTTGCCATGACAACACTGATGCTCTGCACAGTTGCAGTTGTATCAGGAGGGCAGCAGAGCTGCCAGCACACTTGCGTGCTTGCTGGCAGCTCTGTTGATCTCCTCATCCAGCAGAATAGTGAATGCTCTGTGGCTGGATGTTTCAGGAAAGCTCTGGGGGAAGGCTGTGGAGCACTCCAGGGAAGGTAGATCTTCACATTGTGCTGGCAACACCACCATCTCACAGTATACAGGAGCTCCCTAGAGCTGCCTCAATCTTCAATAGCTATGGCCAAGTAAAAACCTGTCCAGAGATTGACGAGGAGTAGCTGGTGAGCTCCCAGTTAGCAGCATTTGCACTCTCTTCTTGGTGTGAACACTGTAACCAGGCGGGACAATGTGCTGATGTGGGCAAATAGCCATAGCAATGTCCCTGCACAAGTCAGATGTTACTGCAGCCATTGCAGTAGCTGTCCAGCCTGCCTGCTCTGACTATCTGCACTTCAAGTGCTGGTGATCCAATTGAGGAGTGCACCAGTATGTGAAGTGTCGATGCCTCCCTCTGTGACTGATCTTTGCTTCAGAGGGATGGTATTGTTATACTGTCCCACTGAGTTAAGTGCAAACAGACCCAGGGACTCTGACTTCTGTGGAGCTGGGATTTTAAGTAAAACCTCAGAGAGTCTGTGTCTCTGCTACACAATAAAGGCTCCTTGCCACAATGCCCAGCGTTCCAGAAAGTGCCTGCCCTCTCTGAGGAGTAGCTTGGCCCTGTTAGGATGCTGGGTTCGTGCAACGGCCAAGTGAATACTACAGTGTGGACACAAAACACTGGTAGCAAGCGTTTCAACAGTAAACAAAAACAAGTTTATTATCATACACAAGCAATACTATAAAAGATAATAAGATTCAGATAGTTGTTAGTTTAAATCTGCAAGTCTCTTAAGGCTAGGAGCTACCCCTTTCTCCAAAGGAAAATAGTTCCCCTTTTAAAAGACAAGCCTCCACACGTTCCTCCCCCTCTGACTTGCTTCTGCCACAGCTCAAGCCAAGCCAGTGTACCAGAACGTGGCCCTAGATGATCACAAGGCCCAGTCCGTCCTTGCTTGTCCGATCATCCAGCCTGGTCAGTTGCTAGTGAATTCTCCCTCAGAGCCACAATCCACCCGATTGCCTCCTTCAGAAATCACTCAGCCCAAAAGACCACTGGTCAGCTACTGGTTCCAGCTCCCTCAGGATCAGCTCCTCTGTTCCCTTCAGCCTCAGTCCCAGCACGAAGACCCCTGGTCAACTACTGGTCTGGCTCCTTCAGGTTCAGCTCTTCTTCTCCTTTCAGCTCTTGTCCCAGCATGAAGACTCCTTCTGCTGTACTCTGTGTTCATTTATACACACACCCCAGATCCTGATTGGCTCTAGCCGCAATAAAATGCTGCTGGAGACTCCTAACAGAGGTTGCTGTCCCTCCAGCCTGATTGGTGGGAACTCCTTCTCTAGCCCCTCCAGCACTCAGATCCCCGGACAGCTTTTCCCTCCAAAACCTTACTCCAGCCAATCACTGCAACAGGGCCCGCACAGGATTTCCCGCTCTTTTTGCAGCCCAAATCCCAGGGTTTGCAACAAACTTTGCAACAAGGCTGGCTATTGCAGCTTTGCAAGAAGCCTGCAAAGCCCAAAAGCAAAACAGCCTGCAGCCTGCACCCAGAAACCGTCACAACCCCTCCCTTCCCCAAAAAAGACAAATGTACCTGGGGCACAACTGTCCCATGGACATTTGTCTCCCAAGGAGGAGTGCAACTTAAGAATCTAACTATCTAATAAACACACTCTATAAAAGTCCAAAGTCTCTATAACAGGTTTTCCTTAACTGACTAAATTTCAACCAAACACAGTGTCCCAAAGTCACTCAAATAGTTGTCTGAGTCCAAGATCAAAGTCTGGCTCTTTGCTGGTCTTCCTTCCGCAACACTGGTCCGCAAGGTCCTTGGCGCTAGGTCGCCTGCTTGCTCCACTCCAGTGCTGGTCACTTGTGGTGCTGGTCCCATCTGGTGGTGGTCCTGCTGTGGGATACAGCTCCTTGCTGACCCGGTTGCCTGGAGATGCCATCCTGTTGGTCTCCCCGGTCCTGGCACAGGATGCTGTGGTCCTCAGCCTTTCTGACCCGGCACCAGCTTCCTGGATCCCTTCCAGCGACGCCAGCAACTCAGCACTCGCATGGCTCATCCACAGAAGAATTTGGAGTCCCAGGCTCTTTAGGACTCCTTTTGCTGCAAACGCAAGCCCAACTAACAGCATTCCCAGTCTTTTTCTCTGGCTACCTGGCTGAAGCTGTTTGGTCTCAGCTTTCCTCACCATCACTTTTACTGGAGAGACATCACTTGCATTGTTCAGTTCACGCGTACCCTTTGAAGGTTCCTGGCCCCCTGCTTTGGTCACTACCTCTGACCCAGCTGGTCCACTCTTAGGTTGAGTGAGCTGCTTGTCCAAGCTTTCTTGTTTTAAAAGTGCAATTCCTGTCTGCAAGGATGTTTGCCCCAGCCTCAACTCCTCTACTGCCTCCTGCAAAGCTTTTACACTCGTGCTAAGGGTTTGGGCTGGGCAACTGCTACCCACCCTTGGTCTTGCACGCCTGGCCAAATCGTTGCCAACTAGCAGTGGCACAGGGATGCGGCTGGTCACTGCAAAGTTATGTTCCAAGTACCTTGCCCCTATCTGTACTGGAACCCTTGCTACTCGAGCCCTGAAGGAACTGCCACCAATCCCCTTCAGTTTGATCTTTCTGCCTGGAATGTAATCTCTCTCTTGTACCAACTGTGGCTTAATCACGCTGACTGCGGAGCCTGAATCCCTCAAGGCATCCACTGACTGACCATGAACCTGGACCTTCCAGATGTATTCCACATCTGGGGGGTGCTCAGCGTTCATCATTACAAAGCTTTCAGGCTCAGGCAGGGAATGTCCCACTTGGCTTTGCCTAGCCCCATCATTCTCACTCTCGTGCTGCTGTTTTGGGGCTCGCACACAGTAAGAATGATGTGCTTCTGCTTTCTCCTGCCCAGATGCTCTTGCCTTAGGGCACTGGGCCTTCAGATGCGTCAAACTGCCGCACCGGAAGCAGGTTCTGGCCTTGTCTGGCACTCTGGACTGTGCCCTTTCTCCATTACCTGAGTTAGCATGACCAGAGGAACTGTTCCTAACCGATGATGACCTCCCTGCCACATCTGCCTGCTTCACGTTGCCACTCCCTCTGGTCACCACTAACCGGTCAGCACAATGGGCTGCATCTTGCACTGTGACACATTCCTTGTCCTCCACAATCCAACGGATGTGGTTGGGCAACAGCTGCATGAATTGCTCCTTTAATATCAATTCTGCAAACTGGTCAATGGTACTGACCTGCGATTCTCTCACCCAATCCCATAAGTGCCGCACCATGCGGGCTGCAACTTGCATATAGGTTTCCCCCTCCTTCTTCTCAACACTCCGGAAGGTTTGCCTATAGTGTTCTGCGGTTAGGTTAAAGCGTTGCTTAACCCGCTCCTGGAACACCTTATAGTCCCGGGCTTCCTCATCTGAAAGGGCGGCATAAAGGTCCAAAAGATCACCGCTAATACGTGATCTCAAGTACATCATTTTGTGCCCTTGTGGAACCTCAAATTCCATGCATGCCCGATCAAAAGCCCGAAGAAAGGACTCAACATCATCCCCTTTTGTAAACAAAGGAAACCTTTTGATGTCTACCTTCATGGGGTTAGGGGCTCCACCCTCACCCTGTCCAGGGACTGCCCCATGGACACCCTGCCCTTGGTCAGCTTTTAATTGGAGAACAGCCATCTCATGAGCTCTAGCTTCCCTGGCCATTTCCAATTCTCTAGCAGACTTTTCCCTGGCTAGTTGAAGTTCCAGTTCCATTTTTTTCATCTCCCGCTCATACTCGAGCCTCAGTTTGAGCTCAGCGAGCCCTCTGTCCTGTGCCGCTCCTGGCACAGCTTCAGGAGTCCCTGGGCCTGCGCCCACACTTGGCTCTGGGGTTGAAACCTCCTGTTCCACCACAGACTCCATAATAGCTTTCCTTGGTTTGGCTCTGGGACCCTTGCTGCTAACACGCTTAGCTGGCAGTCCCCCAAGACCCTTTGGAACAGCTTTTGCCCCTTTTCTAGTTAGCATCAAGTGTGGGACTCCCCACCACTTGATCTACCGTGCTGGCTGCTGATATTTGTAGCCCACACACAGGGAACGTAATTCCCTCCCTGGTTCCGTACTTTACCCAGGCGGATTACCTCCGGAACCAGGCTTATTTGGGTGTAGCCACGTGGTTCAGCGTCTGGCTGGTGACCGTACTCTTTACCTTAAGCAATTACCTCCGGCCACCAAACCTACTGACTCCACTATTCTATGGCTAGGCTCACCCAAATACTAGGGCTTACAGCACACCAGGTCCTTACAAAGTACCCAAAGCCTTTACCTCAGGACCTGTGCCTGCTTGCCCGTACCTACTAGCCCTCCCTGATGTCTAGCACACACACACTTCAGGGATGGAGGAGTTCTGACCCACAGGCACTACCGTAGGGCTCTGTGTCCAGACACCAGACTCATTCACAAAGGAGCCAAACTCTGGCTGCCCTTCTCAATCACACACAGTATTGCTTGCTACTGTAGTATTCTGGCCAAAGCGGACTGAATTAAGATTCGTCCCGAGCTACCACCAATTTGCCACAATGCCCAGCGTTCCAGAAAGTGCCTGCCCTCTCTGAGGAGTAGCTTGGCCCTGTTAGGATGCTGGGTTCGTGCAACGGCCAAGTGAATACTACAGTGTGGACACAAAACACTGGTAGCAAGCGTTTCAACAGTAAACAAAAACAAGTTTATTATCATACACAAGCAATACTATAAAAGATAATAAGATTCAGATAGTTGTTAGTTTAAATCTGCAAGTCTCTTAAGGCTAGGAGCTACCCCTTTCTCCAAAGGAAAATAGTTCCCCTTTTAAAAGACAAGCCTCCACACGTTCCTCCCCCTCTGACTTGCTTCTGCCACAGCTCAAGCCAAGCCAGTGTACCAGAACGTGGCCCTAGATGATCACAAGGCCCAGTCCGTCCTTGCTTGTCCGATCATCCAGCCTGGTCAGTTGCTAGTGAATTCTCCCTCAGAGCCACAATCCACCCGATTGCCTCCTTCAGAAATCACTCAGCCCAAAAGACCACTGGTCAGCTACTGGTTCCAGCTCCCTCAGGATCAGCTCCTCTGTTCCCTTCAGCCTCAGTCCCAGCACGAAGACCCCTGGTCAACTACTGGTCTGGCTCCTTCAGGTTCAGCTCTTCTTCTCCTTTCAGCTCTTGTCCCAGCATGAAGACTCCTTCTGCTGTACTCTGTGTTCATTTATACACACACCCCAGAT
Organism: Aspidoscelis tigris stejnegeri; assembly: GCA_023333525.1. NCBI lineage: Eukaryota > Metazoa > Chordata > Lepidosauria > Squamata > Teiidae > Aspidoscelis > Aspidoscelis tigris. Next base: position 102,005,795 of record JALMGA010000002.1, read on the forward strand.
CCTGATTGGCTCTAGCCGCAATAAAATGCTGCTGGAGACTCCTAACAGAGGTTGCTGTCCCTCCAGCCTGATTGGTGGGAACTCCTTCTCTAGCCCCTCCAGCACTCAGATCCCCGGACAGCTTTTCCCTCCAAAACCTTACTCCAGCCAATCACTGCAACAGGGCCCGCACAGGATTTCCCGCTCTTTTTGCAGCCCAAATCCCAGGGTTTGCAACAAACTTTGCAACAAGGCTGGCTATTGCAGCTTTGCAAGAAGCCTGCAAAGCCCAAAAGCAAAACAGCCTGCAGCCTGCACCCAGAAACCGTCACACTCCTTAATTAGGTCCTCAGGGCAGTTAGTCTTCATTGGGAGGAAAGGAAACTGTCCTCAATTGTGGTGACCTTGCTGCATATGGAGAGACAGCCAGAACTGCAAGCTCATTTTTAATGTAACATTTCCCACAATTCTACTATTTATAAACTATTCTGTCTTTGAAGTCTCAATACAAAGGGTGGGTCTTCATTGTTTCATTACAGTTTCCTGTCTCTGTCTGCTGGTATATATGGATTCTGTTGACCTGACACCTCAGCTTATTTCATATTTCGATAGTTGCAACAGAGGAAGGAAAATCGCCTTGACTTTCTTCACCTCCAGATGCCTTTAACTCATATAAATGAAACCTCTCTGGAATTAACAGACAAAACGTCAATGGAATACCAAACAAACATTCAAACTGGGAGTAATTTTCATGTTAATTGACTCCATAAGTGACCTTAACAAGATGTCTTTGCAAAATCTGCTGTCGAGACAGACATACACACAGATACGTACTTTTCTTTTTAAAAAATTTAATGGAAAATTAGCTTTTGAGGCTATGCAATGTAAAACAAAAGTGAAGGGTAAAAGAAACAGCACCAAAGACCAATTAGGATCAGAGTTGCTATTGTGCAGTGTGGTGTTCCTCCACATCAAAATGTGAAGATCTGCTGTCTCATGATATCTTTGTAATTGAACTTCTGCATTTCAGGGGTGGTGTGGCAGAGAATGGACAGGCAACCGACAGAACTGGGAGGTTTGTGATCAAGCTGGACAGAGCAGGAGGGTGAGGTGGAAGCAGTTTCTCTGTAGCACTCTCTGGCCACATTCCCATTACAAGCTTAATACAGTTTCCCTAAACCAAAATAATAGACCGGATGCAAAGGCGAATTTGCCTGATCCCATTACATTCAACTTAATCGCGTTTGATCTGGATTCTGAGGATCATACATGGCGTAGGTGACTCAAGTGGGGACTCAAGTGGCTATTTTCTAAAAGCCACTTTTCGAGGCTGACCTGCCCTCTTCCTCCTGGCGTGAATGCGCCACCCATAACGGTCCCCCTTCACAGAGCCTAGCTGGGTGGCTGCCGCTTGCCTGGATGAAGGAAAAACAGCACCGGGCAGCCAGCAATTCTTTCCCCTCCTCTCCCCATTGCCCAGGGCACACAGCAGCAGCGGCAACTCAAGCCCCCTTCGCCCGCTCACTGTCACAGCTTTAAAAACATTCACACATCTCCCAGAACCTGCAGCTGCTTTCCTTTCGTTTCCCTATCTAAAGGTCAGAACTTTCAGAACTGCACAAAATTGCAACATTGTTATCAGGTGTGAAGTGGGTAGATTGCTACAGTGTAACAGCTGCTGTAAGTGGTGGATTTTTACAGTGATATCACTATCTTTGGAAGCAAGCTACTGGGGGAGGGAAATCCTAAACATGCATTCTCATCCCACTACTGTTCCCAAAGTAAGAAATGTAAAATGTTTCAAATGCATGAACTGGAGCAAGACCTGTTGAAATTTACAATGCTTTGGGGCAATTTAACATGCGGAAAGTGTGTTAAGCCAAACTGACGTGGGGACTGTGAGGATTGAAACCGTTTTGAAACCATTTTAAGCTTGTAATGGGAATTCACCCTTTGTGTCTCACATGGTGCTATAACATTTTGACCGCACCTCCATGCAGTTTTCACAGTGGCTTGAAGGTGCATTGAAGTCAGGTAATCTCTACAGCACCTCACATCAAAGAGACATATGGTTACCTGTAGTGATTTTGACCCCCTTTCAAGCTGTGAAAATTTCAGTGTGTGAAAAGAAGCTTCAAAGCTGCTTTTGGTCCACTGAATTCAGCCCACATGATGATGAAACAGGCTCAACTTCTATGTTGGCCCTCTGCATCTGCTCAGGAATGATAACCGTCCTCAGAGGCAGGCATGAAGAGTTCAAGATGGTAGCCTTGCAGATGCTAGTGGAGTTGTCAAACTCCTTCCAAAGGCTGCCTGAAGCTGGGAGGTGCTGTCAGGTAGGTCCATTCCTGTGCTGACACTGGCACCATGGAGATGAGACCTTTCACATGCTACTGACAACTCAGAGGTAAAGCTATAACTGATAGGCTGCCCAGAAAAACAAAGTGCTTGTGTGAAAGAGGTTGCATGCACACCAGGTACCTAAAGCAGCTGAGGAATGCCCAACGAACAAGGGGCCTCTTTGCACTTAGGCTGCTGGTCAAGAATTAGTGGACATCTGGTGAAGAGCATCTTCAATTCGAGGAGGCTGCCACAGCCTTCAAGCATGCTCTGCCTCACCAGAAGTTCACTAACTGTTGATTAGGTGTGGAGCATGATTTCCAATGTTTCCAAGGTAAATTTTAACCAATGTTTACCATTTCAATGCTTCCAAGGTAAACATTAACCAATGTTTACCTTGAGTGTCCAGCAGTGTGACCATCTGCACCTCTTCTGGTGCACTGGCACCATGGATGACCATAGACATGACTGCGTGTGCACAGAGCATCAACGTGGTCATGGCAACGGCAATGATGCACAAGCAGTTATGGAGGGCACCGCAGCCAAAATGGCCCTAGGATCGAATCAGGTAAGTATTCAATTGGGGTGGGGAAAATGCCGAAGCTTAAGAGTGCCGCAACTGCTAAGGGAAGGGAAGTGTGAAATTGCCCATATTGTCCATATCTTGGCATGTGCCCAAGCATGCAGCATATTTCTGAGGGCTGACAATCACCTCAAGCGCTTACACTACCAGTGTCAGGGTTTCTCCAGACTGGGATGGAAGCAGTGAAGCAAGTTCAGTGCTTCAGTCCTGCACAGTAGGAGCATGGCATTCCCCTCCCCTCCTCTCCCCCCACTTCATGAAGTAAAAAGATGCTGGAAAACCAGCATCTTTTTACTGCGCACTTACCTGCCTTTCCTGTGCTCCTGTGGCTGGCGATGCAGCTTCCCGTCTGGCCAAAGGGAAGCAGCTGGCCAAAGAAATACAAAGCTTTCAGTCCTCCATTTTGGCCTAAGGGAGGAGCTTTGCATTCGAGGCAGAAGCAACCTAAGGTGGATGGTGGCTGCACATGTTTCCTATCTTCCCCTCAGTCCACGCAGCTGTTTCTGTGAGGTGCAGAAAATGGCCAACTCCTGAGTCCATTCCCTGTGCCTTCCAAAATAAGAGCATGCTGTAACTTTGAAGCCAGAGCATCTTAATTCTTTGGCTTCAAAGACTGCAAGAGGATGAGGCATGCAGCATGAAGAAACTATGAACACTGTTTTCCACAGGCACTACAATCCCCCATTGTGGGGATGCAACCTAAATCACAGGTCTGTAGGAGCAATCCCATCGACCGCCAATAAAGTGTTTCTTTGTAATAACCTGCCCTTCTCTCAAAGTGACCTCGAAAGCCTTGCCCACAAATTAGCGGAAAGATCCAGCCTGCTTCCAACTTTGGTTTCCATCCGCTGTCTCTGTCTCCTCACCTGCTTCAGTTCTGCTTTTTTGAACTGGCTCAATCCCTTCAAGTTGTCTCACCCACTCCCAGCAACACTTTAGCAGTAGTGCTCCAACATCTCCTTTCTCAAACTTGGGCATTCAGTTTTTAATTTATTTTTTTTCAGAACCAAGCTGACACTTCAAGTTAATTCTTCAAATGCAGTAATTCAACCCAAGACATTCTTTCATTATGTTGATTTTTGAAGCCAGGGTCTCTAGTTGCCCCCTGCCCTTTGAATAAAGAATACCTGAATGACCTGAATATGAGAACTAGAGGTCATCCAGTGATGCTGAATTGGAGAAAGTTCCACAGGACTCAACTGTCCTATCAGTTAATAAACCTATCCAGGAAGGAACAGAAATAAACTGAAGACCGTGTGGGATTAATTTGAATTAAGGAACTGAAACATGAGAAAACACAGAACTTTGATAACTAACACCTGGACAAGGAGACCGAGCAGACAAAGAGGTTACCTGCTAGTTTAAATTCTAGGAATTATGGGTAAATTTTCACATATACCTATAAGTTAATACATGCAAATTAGTGTCCTCTTTTATAAATTAATATTCTTATTTCAAGATGTTTTTTCCCTCCTCTTTTTTGGGATGGATGTGTACCTGGTGGTAAAAAATAAAATAAAGATGCATACTCTAACAAGTTCCACAAATGGGTTTTTTGACATTTGATTTGCAACGAATTGAATGTTAGAAAATCCATATTCATACAAATAGATCCCCTTAGAATCTGGTAGAATTCTATTCAATACAAATGTATTTGTACATATTCATATGAATATCCGATAGGAACGAATATATATCCAACACATATCCAACAGGAATGCATACGTATCCACTATGTATCCAATAGGTATCCCATAACAAATCCCTCTGAAAGCATCAATTCCAAACAGAATCCACTTTTAATCCACTCTCGATCCATGTCGAATGCACTTTGGATCCATTGTAGATGTGACTGGTGCAGCCACTTTTGCACCTTCCCAGTTTAATGAATGTCTGAACTGTTTAATGAATGAATGAATTTTATTTGTACGGTCACAGACCTGAATCGCTCCAAACTATTTGTATGAGCGTCCGAACTATTCATACAAGTGTCCAAAATATCCGTATTCATATGAATGTTATTGTTCGAGTATCGTAACATTTGATTTGTGCCCGAATGTCCAAATTCATCCAAATGAATGATACAAATATTTGTGCACATCCCTATTCCAGAGTGGTGTTAACAAATCACCTTGCACTTTAAGGTCAACAGAGTTTCCTCCTATTGAGAACTACATGAGTTTAACTCTTTACATTTTTATCTGAAGACTAAGGAGCATAATGGGTACCTCATAAAGCTGCATGAAACGTTTCTTCACAGACTGCTTTTAACTGATTCAGATTTCTCAGAGAAGGATTACTGCAGATGTTCTCCTTGCACTCCCATCACAGTCTATAGCAAAGCATCACGCTTGTTGCATCACCATCAACATACCACCAATACCACCACCTAGTAGTGGCGTTATTCAAAACATTCAAAATATGGCTGAATTTGTTGGAAATTCAAACATTCGAATTCAAATTGAATGTCTATATAGTCTTTTTTTTAACATTTGGACAAATTCAAATGTTTTGAATTATTTGTACAAATTATTCATACATTTGTATGTGTACGTATGTGTATGCATTACACATGTATCGGTGCGCATCTTATTCGTATCCATACACATTTGTACGCACCCCTAGTTAGGACACCAGTAAATCTGAAACTGGCTTTTTAGTATGACTGAAGGCTTCGCCAGTTACTAGGATATGCACAAATTATTTGTCAGGTTTGAATTTGGACAAATTCATTCAAATTCAAACATTTGCATTTGAATCAAATATTGGGTGTTTTTCCACTGTCACTAGAAGTACCCATTAAGTACCCATTAATGGGTACAAAAATGCCTTAAGTACCCATTAATGGGTACAAAAATGCCATTACATACCCATTAATGGGTACTTAATGGGTACTTTTAGTGACAGTGGAAAAACACCCATTGGCTACATTCAAAGACTGACATTTGAATGCAAAGAGAATGCTTCTGTGCATTTGTTCAATGCTTCATTATATTTGTGAAGGTGGGGAGGCAGCAAAGCAACTGTCCAGTCACGCCTGCAGTGCATTCAGAGCAGATTCAAAGCATTTAGAGGTGATTCAAAGAGGATTTGGAACAGATCGGGAGGGGATTGGGAGGTGCAACTGATTGCAGAGACTCAAAGTGGGTTTTAATAGCATTCAAAGATCATTGGCAGCAGATTCAGACCCTACCATATCCGAAATGTCTCTATTTGCTCAAATGAAAAGTTCATTCGCATTTGCTTCAATGCAAAGCGAACACGGGGTGAAAAAATCCTGCACATCCATTCCTTACGGGTTACTGTTTGTTCTGTGGATTGGGATAGTTACTGAATACCTCTGTATCTCTCAGCAATTTTGCCTGATTTTGCTAGAATGGATATGTCTGCATATCAGCCCACGATGGTTCTCTCCTCAGGATATCAAAGAATGAGATGCGTTTATCCTTGTTCCCACAGTTTTCTGCAGGGGCTCAAATAGCATTATTTGCTATTCTTCCTTCGGAGCTCACATGCTGGAAACATGCATTAACAAAATCTTACTATTTCTTTACTGAGATGCTTTGCTTATATGCTCAATATGTTATATCCATCATAAAAGTGAAAAATTCTGATTCAATTCTGATTTTAAAAAATGAAAGCAATCATCAATAGAACTACCCACTCTTCTTAACAGCAACAGATGCTTTGTTTCCAGCAAAATAATCCCCTATAAAAAAAATGATTCCCTTTTTCATTACCCTTGCTTTGCTCGTCTCATCTACGATTGCCTCACTCGTCTTCAATGGCAAAATCACAAAACCAGGTAGGATTAGTTACACAGAGCTGTGATGTCATTTTATGATAGCTCATTGAGGCTCCAAACATGAGATTGTTTAGATAATTCAAGTATTTATAAAGGGGTATCCACACTTCACTTACACAGCTTCTCTTTGCCTCCTAAGTCAGGGTAGGTGAATATGCAGTGTCTGAAACATTTCTTATTTGCACACACCAAACATACTATTTATTTCTCCCCCAATTTTCAACATGTTTCCCCCTACCCCTCTGTGATCCATCAGGTTTTCTCTTCAGCCTACTAACCCCTGAAATAGATCTACTTTTCCATATTCTAGCTGGGACGTATATTTTAAAAAACTGTAAAGCAGTTTTCCGGGGCATATTCTCCAGACCCCTGTTTGTCAGCATTGTTCCTCTCATCACCCTTATTTTTCTTCCACATGTCCTTGTCAGAGAAATATCTCTCGACAAGAGATCTGTGAGTATATGTTGTATCCTTGTTGTGCCCTTTCTTCAGCCTCTGGACTTTTTAAAAAAAGACATTCCCTGATTTAAGTAACATGTAAATGTTAAGGGCTCACAATATTTACAAGTGCAACCTTTGATAGCAGCCTTTAATAAAAGTTAAAGGGAAAGCAGCTGTGACACATATTAAAAAATCTGTGTAAAGCTTGAGGTCTTAAGAACTGAAAGGTTTAGCTCTTCTGCAGGTTTTCTGTAAAATCTCTGCATAAAGTAAGCCGAGAAAATAGAGGCCAAGGCAGTTCTGCACTGGTTTTTGTACCAGAGCAGTAAGCGTTAATGATGTGCGTGAATATTGGAATGTATTCAAAATCATACAGTGGTACCTTGACATACGAGTTTAATTTGTTCCGTAACCTTGCTCTTATGTCAAATCGCTCATATCTCAAAGCAATTTTCCCATTAATCCATTCCAGCTCCCAAAACACCACCTCAGTTGTTTTTGTTATGTACTGTACTGTATTTACATACTCGTATCTCAAATCTTGCTCTCATCTCAAAGCAAAATATCACTCGCCCGGCGGCTTGTATCTCAAAACACTTGTATGTCAGGGCACTTGTATGTCGAGGTACCACTGTATTTGTATACTAACATTCATACAAATACAAATGTTTCCAGACATTTGTACGAATAGTTTGGACATCTGTTAGATAGGGGGTGTAGAAAAACAGAGCGCCAGTCACATCCGCATTGGATCCAGATTGCACTTGATGTGGACTGACAGCAGATTAAAAGTGGATTCAGGTGAGATTTGACATTTTCAGAGGGCAGATATGTTACAGATATGTATCAAATACGTCTCATATACGTATTCATTCATATCAGATACGTATCGAATATTCATACGAATATGTATGAATAGATTTGTATCAAATAGAATTTTGTCACATTTGAATGTGATCTATCTGTATGAATACGGATTATAAAATGTTTGATTTGTTACAAATCAAATGTCAAAAATGCATTTGTGCATGCCCCTAGTGAATATATAACATTTCATTTCTGAAAATGTGAGAAAGCTTCACCTATCAAACATCTCTGCACTTGATAAGATCCTGCTGAGAAAACAGTCCAATCTGTTTAAGTAATAAGGTATGTACCATACTTGTAAAAAAAAAATTGTGAGTGAATGAACAAATTCACAAGGGACCATTCTGACTGAGAATGCAAAGGCTTATTTTATGACCAACTAGACTTTTACTTGGGTCTCAATTTACCCAGGAGAATTAAAAATAACATCCCATAGATTTTTATAAGAGGCAAACATAAAAAGTTCAAACCTATCTCCCACACAGCCTATAAAAGACGGAAAATTCACCATCTCTCTGGTAGTCTAAATTGATATCATCATATAAATCAAATGAAAGAAGAGGACCCTGATTTCATATGGCATAATTTTGGCTAAATGTAAATTGTGTTTTCCTGGAGGAAATTGTACAGTGTCAAGGATTTTCAATTCTCTTAAGGCATCTCTAGAGCTTATTCAAAAAATGAAGCATAAATCCCTGTGCACATATCTATTACCTACATAGTGAGCCAGTTTGGTCTAGTGGTTAGGGAATACCAGGTTTCTTATCTGGGAATACCAGGTTTCATTCCACCCTCCCCCATGAAGCGAGCTGGGTGACCTTGGGCTAGTCACAGCTCTCTTCTGAGCTCTCACAGCCCCACCTACCTCACAGGGTGTTCTGTTGTGAGGAACAGAAGCTTTGTCAGCCACTTTGAGTCCCCTTAAATGGGTGAGAAAAGCGGGGCTGAAAAGCTAACTTTTTCTTCTTCTACATACATACATATGTATCGAAGTAAAAACTTATTAGCATTTTTTCCAGCTAATGTTTTTATTGTATTCATTCCATATCTATTCTAAGTCTTGTACAGAATGAACCAACAGCCTGAATTTTCAGATTGTAGTTCCATCCTAAATTTGGTAGACCATTTAAAGGAATTACTGTAAGAACATTACTGTACCAAGTAGGATACAATAACATAAAGGCAGGAGGGTTTTGAGACCAGACACTGGAGTAGCAAAAATGCTTTTGTAGAGCAAAGTTACAAAGCTCCATATTTGCAAAATCCTCACCTGCAACATTCACCTATTTGTATTGAAAGGGATTATACAAGTTTTCCTAATTTTATTTAGGGATCTGCATGGATATTTGTAACTTTCAAAATTCATATGAATTTGGCTAAATTCAGACATTCGAATTCAAATCAAATGTTGGCACATTTAAAGACTGACATTTGAATTTGAATAGAAGGTTTTGATACATTCATATGAAGCTTGGTATGGGATTCATATGCATTCATATGGGATTCGTATGGGATGGAACACTCATATTGAATGCAAATCCTACCACATTCAAAGGGGATCTATTTGAATGAATACAAATTTTCTTGTATTGATACAAACAGAATACAAAAAACAAAACCCTATTTGTGCACATACCTAATTTATTTCATCTATCTGTGATTATGGTACTTTCTCACCATTTCCTAGCTTGCTTTTGTATGGTCCCTCCACTCCAGCAGCCTCTGTGTCAGAGTGCAGTTCTGGCCTTAAGGGGATTCAAAGCGGCCGACAAACCTTCTGTTCTTCTCCTTACACCAGGCACCCTGTGAAGGAGATGGGGCTGTGAGAGCTTAGAAAGAGTGTTGTGACTAGCCCAGGACCATCCAGCTGACTTCATGGAGGAGTCCAGAATCAAATTTGGAGGTCACAGGTTAAGAGTCTGACACTTTAACCACAAGACCAAACTGGCTTATACAGATGTATAACATCCAAGGTTGCCTGTGAATTGGTTGCTGCTGTCAAGGACCAAAATCCAGCCTCCTAAGAGAGGGGTGAAACTTGAAATACATGTGAAAGTCTGTTGTGACCAAAGTAACATAAAAAGAGGATATTGAAAGGAGGAAGTCAGCAGGAAACCAGGTCAGAGCACAGCCAGGTGCAATATAAAGAAAACACCCATCTACAGAGTGCTCTGTGGGGGTCTGTTTCAGACATACAAGCCTGTAACTTTGATAAAATATTGTTTTCTTTACTGCAACACCTTAGCTCCATCCCCTTCTATGCTGGGGAAAGTTATTTAGGCAAAGCAAGCTGCCTTCATTTGCTTCTTCTGCTTCTTCTTGGGGAATCCATGAAGTTCGTTCAATTTACACCTTTTACTGCTGCTGTGAGTGTTTCATTGACTTGCAGAAGGTCTTTCCCTAAGGTAATAAAAAACTAAATTACTGCAGAAACCAGCTTGCAAAATAGTCCTGCTGGAACTCCGAGCAGCTTCATTAGTGTGACATGGGAAGTCTTGCTATTTGGCTCTGGCCTTGAGCAAAGGAATTACCCTCTGCAAAAGGCAGAGCGGTGGTCTGAGTTTTGCTCAAGATAAGCGATCACAGGGAAAATGACAAGGCTTCAGAGCTGTCAAAAGAGATTGCCATAATTTAGAAGTCAGCTTGTCACGGATATACAATGGCTAAAGAATGTAGCACAGTTCACCGAGAAGGCCAGATGAAATAAGTGGATTGTGGTATATTGCTACAGCTATCCCTTTTGCACACCATTCATTCTTGTACAAGGGATTTTTAGCAGACTGCACCCATTCTGTCTCCAATCTACTCTAAGACACAGAGGGCGTCGGTTTTTATTCAAACAATGTTTCCTTCTTTAAAATCATGTTTAGCTACCTGTTCTTTGCTCGGTATCAGAATCATGAGTCAGGGAGGAGGTCAGAATCATGTGTGGGAGTAGGTGTCAAAAGCGTGAATAGGAGTGCATGTCAAAAGCACGGTTGTGGGAATGGGTCTCAGACTCAGGAGTGATTGTGGGAGTGGGTGTCTGTCGTGCCTCCTGACTCCAGCTCCTCAGAAGAGGAGGAGGGGGAGGCATCCACACCAGTGCCTGCACCCCTGACATTGCTGGAGGCAGACCCCATTGGCACGAATGCCAAGAGCCTCACTGGGGGGGAGCGTGCAGACTCCTCTGCAGGTGAGAGCACAGACGAAAGCCAGCGCCCTTGTCCAAAGGCGCTGCAGAGACAGAAACAGACCACACACCACTTGTTAAGAATCAAGCACCTGGAGAGGCGAGGGCGGGGTGCAGCGTCCCCTACTTAAGAAATCAACAGGCACTCGGCGCATGTTGCAGACAACACTGTGCAACCTTGCTGTGATTCCTGACTTGTACTTTGGACCTTGGAACCATTGACTTTGCTGACTTCTGGACTGCCCTCCCGCCTTGCTGAACTCTGGACTCCCTGACCTCAGACTGTACCCTGACTTTACTGATCTCTGGGCTGCTCCCCCCACCTTGCTGAACTCTGGACTCCCTGACCTCGGACCATACTCTGACTGTGAGAACGCTAAACTCCCGTGAAGCAGCGCTGTGTGCGTGCGTCTGCCTGCATGCCTTGCCGGCCAGGACACGACATTTTCAGAATCATGAGCAGGATTGGGAATGGTTGTCAAAATCAGGGGTGGGAGTGTTATTAAAATTGTGATTGAGTGTGGGTGTCAAAATCATGAGTTGGAGTGGATGTGGTAAGTGTTTCTTCAAAGTGTGGCAAGGGGATGGGGAAAGTGTAGTGATTGGGAAAACTCTGGTGAGCTTCCAATGTGTGATAAGTGTGTGTCCAAAGTATGGTAGGGGAGTGGGGAAAGTATGGTAAGTGAGTGCACAAACAGTGGTCAGTGTACAAGTTTGTTTTCCTGAACCAGACTTATTTCTCTACTTAAACACATGTCCAGGAACATCTCATAGCAATATGTCATGTGACATGCTGCCCACCCATGTGCTACAGCATGTGACAGACACTGGTGTGTCACGTGATGTACTGCACACACATGTGGTGTGTCATGTGATGCGATCTGACACCAGCACCAGGATTCAGACATGGCTGCCTTCCAGATAGCCATTTGCATTGCAGGTAAGGTTTGAGGAGGGTTGGAGTGGGTTGAGTACGCATTGAGCATCCACAAGTACAGATGCCTAGTGCATGTGGGGGCAAGTTCACCCTTTGCTTCCCAGGAAAGGGAAGCAAAGTGTGAAAAGGCCATCAAACCCAGAGCAGAACAGGGATGTGCGCTAATGTTCTAAACATTCAAAATTCGATCCAGTTCCATCAAGTGTGGACATTTGAATTAGAATAGAATGTCTTCATATTTGAATTTAAACATTCAAATGAATTTTGAATGTCCCCAAACATTCAAAAATACAGATACACATGCATTGCATACGTATCTGTATGAATCTCATACATATCTGTATGTATTTGTGCTGATAATATGGCCAAAATGGGATGCATACAGGATAAAACAGGATGCGTATGAAAAACGTACAGATACATATAACATATACGAATGTTGTCGACATTCATTATCTTCAAATACGTATCTTAAGATTTGAATCTAACATTCAAACCAATTGTTTCAAATGTATTCAGTTTGAATTGGATTTTATTGCATTCGGATTCTAAACATTCAAATCGCATCAAATGTTTTGACATTTGATTCGACTTGAATTCGAATTAAAAAAAAAACATGCACTTGCCTAGTGCAGAAAGCGCCTTATTCTATGTTAACGTGAATCACATATACTGTTTGTGTAAAACTTGGGGGGGGGGATTCCCAGGGTAGCTGTGCACATCCCTACATTGAGGTCCTCTGTAATGATGGTGTAATTAATTGAAGGAGGCGTGAACTCTAGAAGTTGAACCTCTGCCCAAATCCTGCCTTTATAAATTAAATAGATTTTGTATATAGGTCCCCTGAGGAGACGGCTTGGTATTTTATACTGACTCAGTACAGCTAAATCTAGAAAGAAATGACTTTGTCTTGTTTCATATCCCCTGACTGCTTAGAGTTGATGAAATGGTAAATGGTTTATTGAAATGGTACACTGTTTATATGATGGAGAGTTCTCTCACCTGAAGTCTTCCTGCCCTGCTGTCTGTTTTAACAGTGTTTCAGGCAATGGGTGAAAAGGTGTAAGTGAGCTCAGCTTATATACAAAAATCTGAGAGTATAAAAACATTCGCCATCCACCTCCTGGCTAGCGGGTTTAGCTCACTGTGAAAGACTTTGGTACAGCATTGTCTTCACGCTACGACTGCTCATGTTAACAATCTTTCTGAATCAGCCCAACACCTGGCTGTTATTAAAAGTCCCAGAACAGAGCAACTACAAGGTGTGAACTTGTGAATTCCAGCCTGTTTGCAGGACAAGGGCAAAGTCATCAATAGACCGGTGGAGATAGGTAGGTAGGTAGGTAGGTAGGTAGGTAACTGCTTTTACTAAAGGCCTCCAGGTAACCATCCTTCTATGCTTCATAGGGTGTTTCCACATTTGCCTCCAAAAAGCAGACCTAAATAGATATAAATAGATCTGATTTTCGGTGAACTGTCCTCACGAAGAACCGTCACTATTTGTGATGGATCTGCACATCCGCACACACACGGGGAGGACGGATTTGGGAAGACAGATTGGAGTGGGTGCTGTGCACCAGCACCCATTCCAATATGTCCTCTCGCTTGTGTGCATGGAGCTGCCAGTCACCGCGTGTTTATGGTGGCGACTGGTGCATGAGGGAAGGGCTTTAGAAGCAGTCAGTCCTGCTTCCACCCTTCCAAACATGGTGGCCATCGGAATCCATCTCTTCCCCTGGCCATGTGTGGAAGCGTACTGCTTCTGCACACATCCAGGGGGAAGAGACAGATGTAAGACCTGATTTTTCAGATCTTACATTGAATCCGGATTTCGGCGGCAAAACCAGTTTGAAAAACCAGTCTAGTGCGCCGAAATGTGGACACGGCCTCCGCAAAGGGCCACTAATCAAGTCTCCAATGAGGAAGCCATTTAAGGTAAGTGTCCTTAATCTTACCTTAGGGGCTGTTAAACTGGTTTCCGCAGTCAACGTGGAAACACCCATAATTATTCCAGAACCAGGATTAAGATTGGCCTATTATATATACCCATAAGGAACAGCATTATATCCCATCTGTGACAGTGAAGGGCTTGCTCAGCCCTGTTCCCTCATGGCACAGGTGGTGTGATGGCAGAGTGGACTCATATGCAGCTAGCCACCATCTTGCTGTAAGTGTTTGGTAGAGTGCTGCAATGGAGAGCACTGACTCTCGTTCTTTTGATGGGACCCATGTCACCACCACTGTGCCACACTGCTTGTTGAGCAGACCTACACAGTGCCACTGCTGTTAGCATTCCCATGTTCTCAAGGACAGGAAGTGGCACACAGAACTGGTCAATGACTCCTGGCTGACATCTGAACTGGGGGATGAAAGTTCCCCACTAGGGATGCGCAGGTGGGTGGTTTTGATTTTTGCATTGAATATTCAATGACCCTTTTTGACCAAAGGAAGAGTCAGACAAGTTGTGTAAAACTGACTGAGTCGATCTTGACCGTGATGGGAGTGAGTGAAAAGAAGATCTGCGGGACAAGGCTGGCGGGCTGATTGAACTGTAGCATTGCCTTGGCCAAGTTCTCAGACTGGTACTGAACCTTGGGCACTGACCCAGATAGGTGCTGGCCCAGGGACCTGAGCATACCATATGTCAGCAGTGTGTCACTGGTGTGTGTGAGAGAGCGAGGCTTAGCGCCATATCTGCCAGAGACTATACGGCACTCCCTTCTTAACCAGAGTAGGTGACGTTTGTTTCTCTGTGTGTGATACAAAGAGTTTATTTTTTATTGCATGGTCTAGATGACTGGACAAGAGTCCAATGAGGGGAAGGAGTCCTCCCTCACCCTTTCTGTGCAACTGAGGATTTTTCTTTCAAATAATATCCATCACGTTCACAATTTGTATGAATTTGTACAAATTTGAGCATTCACAGGCTTTGCGGTCCCACCCCCACACCACTGTGGGCTAGGAATAAAAGTGAAAAACACCCTCTGTAGTTCTGAGCATGGGAAGCATGCCATCTGTGCACCTCCCATCTTCAGGGATCAGGACCATGCTGGTCCTCTGGTAGACCCAATTAAATGGGTCCATCAGCCTTCATGATCTGCTTCATAGAAATGCATTACCATGCCGATTAGGGATGTGCACAAATTTTTATTTATTTATTTATTTATTTATTTATTTATTTATTTATTTATTTATTTATTTATTTATTTATTTATATTTATATCCTGCCCCAAACCCAAGGGTCTCTGGGCGGCTCACAACATTTAAAACACACACATATCAAGAACTGTATAAAACAATGCTAAAACCAATACAAAATTTAAAAAACCATCATAATAATAATACTGAAAAAAAGAGAGAGAGAGATACAAGAACAGTTTAAAAAACAGTAGAGTGTGCAAATGGGATTTTTGCATCCAATTCATATCAAATCGAATGTAAGGAAAATTGCTATATGTTGAATAGATCCCCTTCGAATGTGGTAGGGTTTTATTTGATACGAATGCATTCGTACAAATTCCTATGAATATTCAATACAAATGTATACATATCCGTTATGTATCTGATACATATCCCATAACGTATCCGCTCTGGAATCTTCAAATCTGCCCTGAATCCACTCTCAAACCATGTCGAATTCACTCTGGATCCATTTCAGGTGCAACTGGTTCAGCCCCTTTCCCACCTCCCCATTTCACAAATGTTCCGAGGCTTCATACAAATGCCCCAGAACATTCATATTCATAATAATGTCAATGTATGAATGTTGTAACATTCAATTTGTACATGAACGTCCAAATTCATACAAATTCATATGAATAATGAATGTTACAAATATCCATGCACATCTCTAATGAAGATCTATGAGGCCCAGAACTGTACTATATGGACCCTTAGCCCATATTAAGGATCTGTGCAGAAAGGCCTTTTTAAAAAACAAAACTATATAAAAATGACTTCTGATTGCACCCTTAAGAAAGGGTGCACCTTTCAATAACTTCAAAAAGCATATTGAAAATAATATGAAAAACAATGTACTTTTACAGAACTTCAGGGGAATTGTGAAACTAGGTGAGAAGATCTTTACTGAAATCCCATATCCATTTGAGGTTATTACATATAGGGTGCGTCTTCATGGCATAGTTATCTCGAATTCAAAACGTTTTGAGTTTGCGCAGTTCAGACAGCACTTCGGATTAACACGGTATTTCCGTGTTAAAGGACGTTATCCCGATTAGAAATAAATCCTGATCTCAACAGGTCTCACTCCGGATCGGGCGTCGATACGTGTTTCCTTTTTAACTGTGTGGACAGTATCGTTCCGGGATGAGATTCAGTGTTAAGGCTGTCCCGCCCCCCCAATTGCACTGTAACCAATGGCTGAACGTATTAGAAGCACGTCATGTTTAGGGTTTCCTTCATTGAAAAAATCCACCCTCAAACACCCACTATAAACCTCCAGTCCTTAAAGCTGAAACACTGTATCAATCTAAGCACTTCACACCTTTAAAACAATGTTGCAATTTTGCGCAATTTCAGACCTTTGAAGGTTCGGAACAGTCACTTTCAGCCCCCTTAAGGGTGAGAAGGCTTGTCAGCCACTTAGTCCCTTGAAGGGTGAAAACAGAATGTCAACCGCTTTGAGCCCCCTCTAGGCTACTTTGCCTGTGGTCACACCTAAGGTTTAATCCAGTTTCAGTTCACTTTCAGAGTGAGAGAATACACCAGCAAACTGACAAGCTGGTTTTCTTTCAGGGTTAATAACTCAGAAAATCCACCTTTAGACTAGATAATGTGGAAAGAAAACTACTGGTCACTTTGCTGATGTGTTCTCTCACTCTGAAGGTGGAGTGAAGCTAGATTAAACCTTAGGTGTGACCACAAGCCAAGGTTTTAATCCAGCTTTGGTCCCTGTGAGGTGGGGGGGCGGAGTTCCCTCCCGGCCACGGGGGGAAGAGCAAGCGAGGAGCCCCCTTCGCCCTCTTGTCCACCCCTTGGCTCTCCTCCTCTGCGGGGCAAAGTGGCGCAAAGCGGGGGAAAAGCGGCAGCGGAGCCCCAGGGAGAAGCCGCTAGCGCCGCAGCGCCGCAGCGCCTGGATGAATGGATGGATGGATGGATGGATGGATGGATGGATGGATGGATGGATGGATGGATGGATGGATGGATGGATGGATGGATGGATGGATGGCTGCTGCTGCTGCTGCTGCTGCTGGGAAGGGGGAGGGTGGACTGGGCAGGGAATTCCCGGCGGAGCATGACGCAAAGAGAAGGGAGGATGGGATCCTGGCAGGGAAAACCAATCACAGGAGAGAGTGTGGGCAATGGGCAGGAGGACAATGCTGCCATGTGGACTCAGAGTATTGATCCCGCGTTAAGGCTGCCATCGGAACTGGATCAACTTGCAAGTCGTCTGGACAGCTTTGTTCCGTTTCTTTTATTTCGAATTCTTTAAACTGAAATAACACATGCCATGAAGACGCGCCCATATAGTAAGAGGATCAAAAGAGCTGAGCTATGTTTGATGATAGAAATAAATGAACATATATCTTTCCTTAACTATTTCCTGGCAGTCTTTAAAATGTATGTCCATGTGGGATGCATAATACAAAATATTGCTAGCTACATGAAATACAGCAGTATGGATTAACAGAGAAGCCTTGCAAAATCTTTTATAGATTTCAGTTCTGAAGGGCTACTCAGTCCCACTTCATGTTTCTTTGCATTCTGAATTTCAAACAAATCTTAGGAAACCCAGCCAAAATGTCTCGGTTTTGCCTGGTTTCAGGTTGATGTTGAACTGAGTGAAGGATTGAAGTTGCTCGTGATTTCAGCCCTCCAAACAATAAACTGAAATATAAATTATAAATTGGCTCAGCTTCATTTGACAGTCAGCCCAGTCTTGCTTGAAATTCAGCCCAACTTTGCCAGAAGGCAGAATCTGAGAACAAACTGGTCTGGGTGTCAGAGAAGGGGTGGAAGCCATTTACAACATGGGGAACATATGGCTGAAAACACTTGAAGAACAAGGTTATGATATTGGGGTGGTGGTGGTGGGGATAGCTTGGCCTTCAAATAGCTTCAAAATAATTATAAGAAAAATAGAAAACAGAGAATAAAATGAAATGTTTACAATTGCTAATTTGGGTTGCATCTCCATTATGCAATGAAAAGCCTTCTCTGAACTCCCACAGCAATCAGTGGCCATTTCTACCTATGCCAAAGAGTTTGGAGGGAAGCACCAGCAACATCAGGACCAGGTAAAGGCACCTAAAGAACAGTTCGTGAGGAGTGACTCTAAAGTAACTACCTCATGGCCCAACATGCCCCATCACCTCGCCGCAGCTCATTGATTAGCCAAAGTCTAGAAGTTGGCTACAGCCTTCAAAGCAGCACGCCACCATCTAGGGATGTGCATGGATTTGAATATTGGTATTCATACAAATAGACACTTTCAAGTGTAGTAAAACTCTATATGAATATCCGATACGAATGAATACATATCAGATATGAATAAATATCCGATACAAACAAATATGTATCCAATAAGTATCTGAGATACATATCCGATACATATCCCGTAACAAATCCTCTCTGAAAGCATCAAATCCGACCTGAATTCACTTTCAATATGCTCTCAATCCATGCCAAATGCACCTGGGGCAGCTGTTTTTCCACATCCCAGGTGCTTCCGCACTTACCACTTGAAATCCGGATCTACTACATCCAGATTTCCTAAATCCGTTTTAAGGTAGATCCGGATTTCAGAAATTCGGTTTAAGGTAGATCCGTATCTAGTAGATACTGATCTACTGCCACCCCTTCCGTCTGCACATGGGACAGAAGGACGGATTTAGATCTGGATTTGAGGTGGGTGCTGTGCGGAGGCAAAGCACCCACCTCAATCCGGATTCCAGAGGCAAGGCACGGCCCTGGCCAATCGGGAGGCGGGCAGGATGCACGCACGAAGGCAACTGGAACTCCGCAGCCAGAATCGGCCTGGCTGCATTAAGGTAAGGAGGGGATTGCGCTCGGTCACCCCCAGGGTGAGCTAAGGGGGTTTAGGTGAAGCCCCCCTTGGCTCCAGAAGTGGCGATCCACAGCTTCTGGGGCAAGGGGGAGCCCCGAGATAGGAGTCCCCCGGCTCACCATGCTCGGCTCCAGAGGAGACAACCATGGCGGGCCAGGGGAAGGCCCAGTTAGAGACCCTTTTGCTGTGTGGACACATCCATTTCAGAAAACACCCATTAAAACTACCTTTCATGTGGTCTTCCAGTAATCCGGATTAAGGGCCACTTAGCACCCAATAGCGACACATCTCGCAGGAGTCAATGCAGAAGTGGGCTTCCCGATTTGTCTCTAATGGGTGCTGCTGTGCGGACATGGTTTCTGAAAGTGTTTAAAATGTGTTCTTAATGGGTGTTAAGTGGTCAATGCAGAAGCACCCTTCCTGAAGACCAAAAAGCTGAAGAGAATAGATTCATTACTCCTAAATATGGCCAGTGCAATATCCATAATCTGGGTCTTCAACTCTCTTCTTCTGTTATAGCTGGCTTTTCCCTAATTCATGTTTTGTGAAAGCATTATCTCTGTGAATCTGGCAATACAACAAAGAGATCTTTAAAAGTCCTTAAGCTTAGGCACAGTCTCAGGAAACAGAATTATGTGCAGTAAATGCACAGTTGATATTTATTCTTATCTATCCTCAAGGAGCACTTTGGCTGCGAAGATAATATGGGAAAATACATACATTTGTACATATGGACCTACACTTGCATTCTTATGCCTAAGATGCCTTAGAAATTAGGCTATTGAAAGTCCTCTCTGGCAGGTGAAAAAAGCCAGAGGAATGGAGTTCCTTCCAGGGCAAGCAACTCTGAAGAAGGGAAAGCAAAGGCATTTGCAGGAAATAAAGACCACTTGGAATATGGACACAGAGATTTAATTCTGAAAGCTTGTTGTTGAAGTTCAGTTAACTAGGCTTTGAAATATGTTACAAATTTTCTGAGATTTTCAGGATGTCAGAAGATTAGCAAGGCTGGACAGTACCAGGACATCAGGAACGGCCTTTTGTGCCAAGAAGACCTGAGAGTCACCAGAATGATTATTTGAGCTAAGAGGAAGCAAAAGTATTGGTTAGCGTTGTGCACCAATGCAATTTTTGACATTTCATTCATAATGAATTGAATATTCAAACATCTGAATTAGTACGAATAAAGAAAAACGAATGTCTACATTTGAACCAATGTGAATACATTCATATCAATTCATTCGAATATTCGATATGTATATAATGATAAAAATTTCATACGCATCCGTACACACATCCCATATGCATCTTGTTTTCATCCCATATGTATCCGTATGGATGCGTACAGATATGTACGCCTTGCATACGTATCCGTACACATACAAGAATGTCCAAATATTGATACGAATAACTCAATATATTTGTATTCATTCAAATATTAAAGTACAAATGTCTGGACATTTTATTAACATACAAATGTCCAAATTCATATGAACAAACAGGATAAAATATGTCCCACTACCAAGTGTAGAAAGGCAAATATATTTGGAAATAAAGAAATAAATGCACTCTGGAGCAGAAAAACCAGTGTAATTTCTAAAGGGATAGCAAGACCCCACTGAAAAGTTTATAAATACTGAAAATAATAAAAAACAAGTAATACAATAATAGTAAAAATTTCAAAACTCAAAGCCAAACGCGTTTCGACTACAGTCTTCTTCAGTGGCCTGTAAGTATTCAAAATATTTATAAAATATCAAATCCACAGATCACACAATGTGACTCTATTCAATTCCAAAGTAATAATTTCCTCATATATTTGCCTTTCTACACTTGGTAGTGGGACATAGTTTATTCTGTTTATTGATATATTTTGGCAGAACCCTTTTGTTTGGTTTTTTGGTTATATTACTTGGGTTTTTTGGCTTTAGGGACTTGTGTTGGTTTGCAAATTCATACGAATTCATACAAATAATGAGTATTTCAGATATTTGTGCACATCCATAGTATTTGTCCTTTTGCACTACGTGACCCAAGCAAGGTTCCTTTCTCCTGAATCTGCCCTTCAGGACCAACGCAGGAGGTAGAAAGGATTTGGGATGACTCAGAGAGGATATTTCTCTCTGTTAATGCCTAGTCGGGATTAGTTTGTTGAAAAGCAATCAGTTTCTCTTTCCGTTCCCAGGTTTCTCAGAATATAGTTTATTCAGACTTAAGTTTCTCTGTAATGGGATGTAATTGTTTTGTTCTGATGCAGTCATTGTGGTTTGAACTGATTTAAGTACCTCTGCAGTAGTGAGGTGAACAATTTTTTTTTTCTATACTCACTTCGCATCAAAGCGAATGTGAAAGAAATTTGTATTCAAACAAATGGGGCTACTT
Organism: Aspidoscelis tigris stejnegeri; assembly: GCA_023333525.1. Classification (NCBI taxonomy): domain Eukaryota; kingdom Metazoa; phylum Chordata; class Lepidosauria; order Squamata; family Teiidae; genus Aspidoscelis; species Aspidoscelis tigris. The sequence continues at coordinate 102,027,328 of JALMGA010000002.1, forward strand.
CAAATATGGTAGAACTTGAATCCACTTCAGATGCTCTTTGATTGCTCTTTGAATCCAAACCCCTTCCACCAGTCATTCCTCTGAATCCCCTCCTAATCTGCTTTAAATCTGCTCTGAATCCGCTTTACCACTTTGCAAACATAATGAAGCTTTGAACAAATGCACAAGAGCATTCACTGCACCTTCAGACAGGTACATCCCCAGGATGAATCTGAGATCCTAGAGACAAAGATAAAATATTTTAAAACTTTGCCTCATCCCAAAGTCTCCATTTGTTCACATCTTTACAGGTAAGAGTCCCCAGTTTTCAGGGTGAGTTGCAGTTTGGTCCTGATTAGGGATGCACACAAATGTCTGTTTTGTATTTGATTCGTATTAAATCGAATGCAAGAAAATCTGTATTCATTCAAATAAATCCTCTTCAAATGTGGTAGGATTCGTATTGGATAGAATTGGTGTCAACCCAGTGCGCGGCAGCAGCGAAAAAAGCTAATTCAGTGCTGGGAATAATTAGGAAGGGAATAGAAAATAAGTCAGCAAGTGTCATTTTGCCTCTTTATAAATCTATGGTGAGGCCACATTTGGAATATAGTGTACAATTCTGGTCAACACACCTCAAAAAGGATATTGTGGAACCAGAGAAAGTGCAGAAAAGGGCAACCAGAATGATTAAGGGTCTGGAACACCTCCCTTACAAAACCAAGCTACAATGTCTAGGCCTCTTCAGTCTGGAGAGATGGCGTTTAAGAGGGGACCTGATTGAAGTATATAAAATTATCCATGGTATAGAAAAGGTGTTTAGAGAAAATTTCTTTTCTCTATCACACAATACTAGAACCAGGGGGCACTATATGAAGCTGATGGGTAGGAGAGTCAGATCCGACAAAGGGAAGTATTTCTTCACCCAGAGGGTCATCAGCTTATGGAATGTTCTGCCAGAAGAGGTGGTGACAGCTACCAGTCTAGATGGCTTTAAGGTAGGGTTAGACAAATTTATGGACGACAGACGTATCAATGGCTACTAGAATGAATGCCTAGGTGCATCTTTCAGGCTGGGGGGTTGGGGGCACTTCTAAGGCCATTTGCTGGGTTTCTAGAGCAGGAATGGTTTTATCCTTGTCTCTGCCTGAGATGCCCATGAGCATTTGGTGGGCCACTGTGTGCGACAGGATGCTGGACTAGATGGGCTGTGGCCTGATCCAGCAAGGCTTCTCTTATGTTCTTATGTTCTTAAATGTTCAATCCCATATGAATAGCATACAGAACCTACATGAAAATGCATACTAATAGCATATGAATCCCACATATGAATACCATACGAAGCTTCATATGAATGTATCAAAACATTCTATTCAAATTCAAATGTCAATCTTTGAATGTTCCCACATTCGATTTGAATTTGATTGCCTGAATTTGGCTAAATTCAACCAAATTTTGAATGTAATGAATATTTGCACACATCCCTAGTACTTATTGGGTGGGAGGCTAGAGATGTTCCTGTAGCTAACAGGGATGTGCACAAATGGTGTTTTTTTTGTGTTCAATTCAAATTAAATTTAATGCAAGAAAATTAGCATTTGTTCAAATAGAGCCCTTTCAAATGTGGCAGGATTTGAGTCTGATACAAATGTTCTTTGAGTTCTATTCAAATCCCTGCTGCCAGATGCACCTACGAATCCCATACGAATCCACTCTGAACAGCTTAAACCCACTTTGAATCCACTCTGAATCTGCTTTGAATCCACTCGGGATCCACTGCAGATGTGACTGGGCAACTGCATTTCCACCTCCCCAGGGTCACAAATATAATGAAGCTTCAAACAAATGTATAGAAACATTTCCTTTGCATTCAAATGCCAAACTTTGAATGTAGCCAACAATCAATTCAAACTCAAATGTTTAAATTCAGATGAATTTGATCAAATTTTGAATGTGATTAATATTCATGCGCATACCTAATACCGAAACCCAGAGACCCTGGAAAATGGGATGTAAACTCAAAAGGCTTTGTGTGTGTGTGTCCATAGTTGGGGCATCCATCCATCCATCCATCCATCCATCCATCCATCCATCCATCCATCCATCCGCATTTTCATCCTACCCAGTACCCAAAGCTCTCAGGGTTAGTTGCAACATTAAAAGTCAAATATAAAATGAATGTACTAAAGCAATAACTGTGCCCGGAAGTGGGAAGGAAAACCTGTTTCCTTATTTAAACAAAGCCTATGTTAAAGAGGTGCCCCCCAGAATAGACACCCCCCCAAAAAAAGCCCTGTCTGCTTATACCTTTAGTTTGCAGTCCACAGCTCAATCCTGAAGCACTATAGGATGAATGTTTGGGAAGCAGGATTTAGCCCTTTCCTTATCCACTGCTTTCTTCCCCATACTGTACTATAGCATCTTTTGCCCTAGAATTGTTCTGACCTAATGGGTATATCAAAAAAATTGAAGCAAGATTTTTGAGTCTCCCTTCCTCTTGTGCTACTGCATTTCAGATGCTCCAGGATCCTTGAAAATCCTGGACAAAAGAGCTCAGTCCCTTTAGTGAACTTGCCTCCTTGAGAGGAGACAGGTGGAAGTGAATGACGGCTCATGTGAGGAGGGATGAAACAGCCTTTGGGAAAGGTGCCATTTCTTGAGTAAACTAAGCTGTCATCTGTGATGAGGAGGCAGATGATTAAAGGGATTGTTCTCTTTGACTAGAGCATTTTCAAGGATATGCCATTTGCTCCTGAAGATTTAACCCACAGGTGGGATGGATTATAATTTTGGAAACCCTACAAATAAGACTCTTTTATTTATATCCATAGCAGGCAGGAATCCTCATCACTGATCTTGTCTTCTTTCTATGTCAGTCCAAGCACCTCCTCTCTTGGCCACCTATCTATGAACATGGGCTTCATGATCTACCCCTCTACAGGGAGCTTTCCCTCTGCAGGTTTCGGTCTGTGTGCTGAATTCTTTTGGTCATGGGAAGAAAAGCTAAGCAGGGAGTCCGAGTCTGAGGTATTAGGTTTGATTCCAAAATTAGGTGGGGATTAGCCCTCATTAGTGCCCCCTTAGTGCCCCCATAGTGAGACACATTGCACACATAGAGAGATAAATACATGGCATACCTAGACAGATAAATACTATATCATATATGGCATTCATAGGTACAAAGATATGTTGCGTACTTACAGAGCATAGATAGATATATAGACACAATCTTCTGTAGTGTTAGAACAGGGCTTACACTGACTAATAATTATAGTTGTCTTTTGGCCTAGAACAGGACTTACAGCTGTGCTAGAAAAGAGAATACATAGAGATACGTATACAATTATCAGTTTAGCTAGGAAGGGATGTATATGTTTAAATATAGGTTTAAAATGTATGATCAATGAGTTTAAATTTTCTAAAAGTAGATAGTAAAAGACATGGCTGATAAATGGGTGGTAAATGGGTTAAAATGGGTTTAAAGTGCTGTGGAAATGCTTTGGAAGCTGGTTGAAAGTGGGCTGAAGGGAAATTGAAAGTGGAAAGAAAACAGTTTGAAAGTGGGTTGAAAGTGTTTTGGAAGTGAGTTGAAAGTGGGTTGAAAGTGGGTTTGTTAAGTGAATGATAAACAAGTGAAGCAAGTAATAAATGTGCAGTTAGTTTGTGGTAAATGTTTGCTAAAAGTGTTAAAAGTGGGTAGCAAATGTGTTGAAATTGTTTAAAAATGGGTTGTAAATGACGTAAAAAGGGATAGTAAATGAGTTTTAAAGAATGACTAAAAATGGATTGGAAACGGGATGAAAATGGGTGAGAAACAGATAAATGGGTTAAAGCGTTACTCCCAAGGGAGATAAGGGCCAAAGAGCGGATGGGACCAAAGGAGTGAGTCTTCAGCCGGAAGCTATGCGTTCACCTTCTAAGCCACACTTTAGTCTACTGTGGATCAAAGTCTGGCTCTTTAAAGAAGAAACCAAGACTTCTGTCCAAAGCCTTGTTACAGGGACTTTAAAATAATAATAATAATAATAATAATAATAATAATAATAATAATAATAATAATAATAATAATAATAATAATAATAATAATAATAATAATAATAATAATAATAATAATAATAATAATCACATGTATACAGGTCCTAATATTGGCAAATATCTTTAAAGGGAGGTTTGGCTTGACAGATACATAATTAAACAATTGAGCTCAAGGAAGGTGGGGAGGGAGAGGCTTGAAACACCCAGATTTTTATCATGACACATATAAATGTCATTAAACAAATGGTAAACTCATAAAATCCATTGCAAGAACAACACTTAACAATGGAGAAAAGCTACAAATATTGATCAGGGCAATGGCAGCAGAGTAAAACTGGATCCAGCTAAGAGATTAGTTTGCTTAAGAACACAGGCAACAGAGTTCGACAAGCTTTGAACAGCAAGGTGAAAATAACTTTGCCTATTTAGGCTTGTTGCTCTGTCACGATGTATCAGCAAGAGGAAGGGGGGAGTTTAGGTCAGAAACCTGTCAGGACAGGAAGTCTCAATTGCATAAGTACAACTAGAGAGAAGTAATCAGTATAAATATGCTTCTGGTTATATCCAACAACTAGACAGTGGTGCCATAAAACCCAGTGTTTTCTTATGAATTTTCTTGCCTTGCTACATCCAACAGGGATGAATTGTCTCAAACCTCTTTCTTCCCTCATCCAAGTGAGTGCAAATACCTATTGGCAAAGATGGAGCAAATCTGGCCTCAATAAGGTTCACTATCATCTCTTTTTATCACAACACCCATTAGAACTTGCTGTTCTGCTCTGCTCTATCATATGGTTGGGGGGTGGGTGGGTTTCTTGAAATTTATCCTGGAGTCTTCTATGACTGCTGCTACTTGAAATGTCAGGGTCCATCAAAGGAGCTCCACCAGAAATTCATTTCCACACATGTGCCAGTTGTGCATATTGCAGAAAACACTCATGGCTGATCAGACCAGAAATGGTGTGGTACAGTATGGTGTGGAGCATGCTGACAACTGTCCACAGAAAGACCGCCCCATCCTGGTATAGCTCCAAAAATGGGGAGTGGAGTTCCCCCACTTCAGAATTGCAGACAAGGGACAGCTGGACAGCATGCTCAGAAACTGCCACAGAAGTGTGTCGTGTTCCAGGTCCCACCACAATGGGCTTTGGAATGGGCCACCACTCTGTACAGTGGTGGGAGGAAAAGGAACCTAGGCTGGAATGCACAGGTGGCCACTTTAAAATCGTATCTTGCTGGAGTGCTCATGAGCATGGTCTCCATGCCCAGGATTTGGCTAAGCACAATGTGCAAGTGATTAAGTGGTTCCTAATGAATGTGGTGGTACGTGGATTCCAGAATCCAGGAGCACATCTAGCATGTGCCTCGTTGTCCATGTAGATGCTGCCAAAGTGTCAAATTGTCCTCACCCAGTATTCCCAGCACTCTTCCTGTCAATACTCAAAAACCAGAACTCACTGTTCTCACCCGTGCTCAATTTCCTCACTGGCATTCAACTCAATAGCATTTGACATTCCCCCTACCCTGAGCACGTTCCTCCCTTTCTCTCCCCTTCCCCTCCCCTCCCTTCCCTTCCCTTTTCTCTTCCCTCCCTCTCCCATTTCCTCAAGCCAGATAAGTTTAATGGAAAGTCTCTAAACAGTTTTGTTTCCTCCTTGGGTGTCACCAAACCTCTTAGCCTACCGTATTCTCTATGATCCGCAAGTAACTAGGACAGTGATTCAACAATAAAATTTATCAGCAGACATTCATAATCTTCTTATGCCTTATACACACTCAACCCCTCCAAAATAAATAAATAAATCATAAGCTTTTGAAAAATTACCCTTCTGAGGCCGATAAAGTCTTGCTGAGGATTGAGAATCTGTGGTCCAGAAAATAAAGTAACATTGTCATTCTACCCATTTTGCTGTGAAGAGACAGAATAGCAAAGATGTCCAGGCACTCAGAATCAAGGGTTTGGTTCAAATAAAACTGAACTGAATGTTGTTGAGTTCAGTTCAATCTAAAACCAGGGGTCTTTTTCCACTTTGGCCTATAGTTGATAATTAGGCAGCATCTGGCAAGAGCGTCTGAACTTAGAGGAGGCTGTTACAGACTCCAAGTTTCCCCTGCCTTTCCAGAAGTTGCCTGATTATCAGCTAGCTGTGGAGCACAAACTCATGCTCTACAAGCTACCTAACCTTCCCCAAACACTTCCTCTCATGTTCAGCTGGCGAGCATTCGCACCTCTGGCTGGATGGGGAGGTCAATGGAGCTGCCGAGCAAGTGTACTGGCAGCTCTGCCGACCTCCTGAATTTAGTGTGACTGTCGAGAACATCAGCATTGCCATGCTAATGCACGGACAGTTGCAGAGGGTGCTGCATTCACTCAAGATGATGGTGCTCTGAAGAGGACCCGTGGGTGATCAAACAGGAGGTAAGTGCTCAGTCATGGGGCACTTACTCAAGTGTGAGCACTAGTCAACGTTAGTTGATTGCATTCCTTTCCCATCCAGCAGTCACGAAGGGAAGTGCAAAACCGCCCCAGGTTGTACATGCTGACCTGGTTCTAAATTGAATTTGAACAGGTTTATTCATTTTTGTTGTTGTTGTTACAGCTGAGAATTGTAGAACTCTGTTGTTTACCACCTCTCCAATCTCAGAACATGTGCAATTGAGTAATTATCAGTTCTAACAAAAGGTAATATAGGATCAGATTAAAACTGTTTAAATTGGACCCTTGGCCCTTTCTGCACTAGACTTTATTCTGGTTTATATCTTGGACTAGAGACCTGTTATCCTCATGATGGTTCAGACTACAGCAGACCCTGCCTGGGACATGCAGCAGCCTGCACTAACATATGGATGGCAAGTCCCTATTTTGAGATATAATCTGGAATAAGGCCCGGTGCTGAAAGGGTCCTTGAATTGGAACATGCTTTATTGAACCCCCTGGTTTTATTTGAATCAAAGCATAGGTTATATAAAGGTGGTAACAATGCCCAATGGTCTAGGCAGGGAGTAGAAGGATGGAACTTGGGGGGAAAGCTGAAGATTTGAGTAGTTGGTGCTTTGTTTTCCAACCGTCATCCCCAAAGTTCAGGAATGATTCTGGAGGTGATGGGAGTTGTAATGTAACAACGTCTGGAGGCACCCTGGTTGGCCAACACTAAGACATCTATATGCTAGGTTTGCTTAATAACTCTGCCTTTTAAGACACAAAGGGGTGAACACAAACACAAGTTTCTTGGAAGCCACATCCACCCTAACCCCACTATTAAGGATGGGTGAAAAAAAAATTGCTGGCTACCTATTTGCAATCTGATTTTTTAAAATGTATCCTGTTGAATTTTCTGAGCATTTAAATTTACCATCTGTTGAAGTTCCACTTCTACAGAGTTACTCTTTTTTGAGTTTGTTCGTGTACACAAACTGCACCCCGAGGCACCTCGCACTCCCAAAGACACACCATATATTCACAGTTTCCATTTTATAGTGAGTGGAGAAATTAGTCCCTTCCTCATTACTCATAAGGGTCTCATGTATCCAAATATTTTTAGCAGATACAGGTTGTGGGGGTGGGATGGGACTAGGAAGTATGCATTTTATCCACCCAACAACTGTAGCATTTGCAAGGGTTTCAAGGAAACTTATCCGGATGAATGTCAAAAGCCACTGTGTATAATGGCTGTGTATTTAAACAAATGGCCTCCTGTACAATTTGTATTCAAAACTAGGCATCCAACAGGCTTGAAAATGGTAATTCTGTAGGAATGAGATCTCAACACTCGAGTAGAGCTTGCTAGAAAAAATTAGAAAACAAACTCAAGATTGATTTTTCAAATTATTATTATCCCTAATCACCGTTAGCCAGACATCAAGCCTACTAGGAATACAAGGACTGTTTTCTAACAGATGTATTTGCCTGTTTGGAAATACTTGAAGGCTACTGGATGAAGAAGTCATCAGATTTCCCCCTGAGAGCTTTCTAGATGGCTTGGGAGGGAAGAAGCAAAACCCAAATGACCTTCTGCTGTCTTTCTCTCTTTCTACCACTCTTTCAGCTGAAAAACCATCAGAAGAGAAGATCAGGGGGAAGCACCACTATCCGAACTGCTACCTCACTCTTATCTACTCCATTCCCTCTGATCTGGGGAATGGTGGAGGGACAAATCTGATTCGCTCCCTTGGCCGGATGGACTTTTGAATGCACTTCCAGGGGATTCAGAAGTCCTAGAGATGACTTCCAGGAAAGAAATGTTTGAGTGTTTTGTAGTAACCACTAGGCTGCTTAGCCTCCCCCCCACCCCCCGGCTTCCTTTCTCTTCAGCCCTTCACTTTAAACGAAGCCATTCGCTGATAAGCCCTGAGAATCAAAAGTGCCAGTTATTTTCCTCCATAGACTTATAAGCATAATGGCATTATGCTTATCTGGAGCCATGTGGAGGAAAAAAAGAACAGCTGCCCTTCTCTTCCTGCTGAGAATTTTTTCCGCCACTGGCCAGAGGATGGGACATCACAAGGCTGCCTGACCCCAGCCTTCATCCCCGAAGCCCCATTTTTGGTTGTATTTAAACCCCTGGCAAGATTAAAACTTGCTCTTGATTCCCTCCTGACACCTGATGCCTGCCTCTAGACTCTTCGTTTCCCTCCCCCATTTTCTAGTCTATTCAGATCAGCCATAACACATGGCTGGTCTCCAGGATCGAGCCAGTCGAAGCCTGGGTAAATGTTTCAGAACAAAGCCGGTGTATCACAGCAGCTCCCCAGCTGTTGCTAAGAACTTCCCTGAGCCAAGTAGTGGATCACATATCCGGAACGTGATAGTGTTCTTCAAAAACATAGAATCATAGAGTTGGAAGGAACTTCTAGGGCCATCAAGTCCAACCTCCTGCTCAATGCAGGATTTCCTAAACCATCCCAGACAGGTGTAGGTCCAGCATCTGCTTAAAGACATCCAGTGAAGGAGAATTCACTACCTCCCACGGCAACCTATTCTACTGACTGATCACCTTACTGTACGGAAGTTTTTCCTAATATCTAATCTGTATTGATCCCCTTGAAGTTTTGTACCACTGTTTTTAGTCCTCCAATCTTATGCAAGTGAGAATAGGAACAATCCCTCTGCATTGTGACAGCCCTTTAGATACTTGAAGACTGCTATCATGTCTCCTCTCAGTCTTCTCTTCTCTTCTCTTCTGCCCCTGAATCCAACTGGGAGGCTCTACTTCTTGATCTTACAAAATCCTTTTAATACACCTAAGAACATTTTAGTGTTAAGATTCAGATGGAAGGCAAGAAACACACTGGCAAGTAACTACTTTTTCCGGTTTGAGATCACAAAGTATTACTCATATGTGCCCTCCACCATTCTGTAAGTTGCCAAGCTGCATAAGTGTTCTGTGGAATTTCTTATCCTGTACTGGAATGTTATCAGGACGTAACATTCAGGCAACATGAATGTTCTTTAACTGAGGTTGTGACTCCAAGGCCATTGTGGGAGGCAAAGTGCCCTCCCTCCATGTCACCAGACACTCCCTCATATCCATGCTCAGTGACACAGGGGGTCTATCAAAGGGCTGATGGAGGCACTTGTGTGAAGAGTGCAGTTTCACACCATTGGGCCCACATGTTTTAGGTCAGGTAAGCATTGCCCCCCCTCCCCGAATGCTTCATCCACACTACAGAACAGTTCACTGGGAAGCCACACCTCACAACAAATTGCTCCATCCATATGGGATGAGGCATTGGAGCAGGCTATGGTGCAAAAATCCACTCAAAGTGTGATATACTGGATCAGTGGCTTGTGTGCAGATGGCACATGAAGCGTGGTCAGGCATACCATAGCTGAGATGCTTGATGTCATTTCACTGGGCACCCAGAAGTGTCACTGGAAATGCTCCACTGCTGGGTGTGTCTGACCAAAGGAGCTCCTGCTGCCATCTTTGAAGACTGGGAACATCTATTCCTAGCCTCCAAAGCTGGATCAGGATGGAGTCTCTGCAATGCCAACAGTGTGGGCGAGTGGCAGCCCATTGTTCCCCAAGTTCTCTGGAATGACTGTGATGTCATGGGAAAGAGCACACCATACAGAATGATCTTTAGGTGGGTGTCTCATGGACAGGGAGCAGATGGTGACCTCTCAGCCCCAACAGACTGCTATATTGGCCACAGTAGCCTCTGTAGCTTTCCAACCCATCCAACCTAAACTGCAAGTCACTCTGAGAGTTATTATTTCCCATCTGAGGAAAGGGCGCACAAGCCTCATCTTCAGAACAAGGTAAAGCATTTTTTTAAAAAATCTGTTTGTCCCTTGAGCCCCAAATTCACCCTGGGGGCACCCCTTTTTACCCTGTGCAATCACACTCTGGATTCAATTGAGGTAACTGAAAATTTTGCTACTGGCCCCAGCAACCCCAGCCTATGGACCCAATCCAGGAGCTACTACAAATATAGGCTTTGCTCACAGGTCTATCTTAAAAGGGGAAATGATGTGAATAAATGATTGTTACATGTCTTGCCCACATGTAGGAATAATTTACACAGGTTCAATGATAAGAATGCTTTCTGCCCTTAGTTGCCTCAAAGACTTCTTATATCACAAGAAATAAGAAACCCCAATGATACTGTTGTCGTATAGTTTGTATGTGTTCTGATTGATTTTTTATTAGTTATTTGACTTGCAGAACACTTTGTGACTTCATACTGAAATACACTACAAACAGTATCAAGAAAGAAATACTAAAACATGTGAGAATGATTAAAATTAAACACAACCAATGAAGACAGTGAGCCAGTTTGGTTTAGTGATTAGGGAGCCAGACTCTTATCTGGGAATAATGGGTTCGATTCTACCCTCCCCTATGAAGCCAGCTGGGTGACCTTGGGCTAGTCACAACTCTCTTCTGAGCTCTCACAGCCCCACCTACCTCACAGGGTGTGTTCTGTTGTGGGGAGAAGAACAAAAAGCTTTGTCAGCCACTTTGAGTCCCCTTAAATGGGTGAGAAAAGTGAGGTAGAAAAGCCAACTCTTCTTCTTCTTCTTCTTCTTCTTCTTCTTCTTCGAATTATGGTTTAACATTCTATTGTTTTCAAGTGAACCTTGTTTTTAAGTTATCTTGTAAAATGCTGCAGAATTTTTTAAATGAAGAAGCAATATAGAAATGTTTTCAATTAATGAATATACTTAATGGTCTAAACACAACTGATAAGCATATGGTGCTTTGCAAAATTTATAGGGGAGCTTAGACAACTTTTACAAACAGAACCAAATGCAGAAAATCCTTCAGAACTGAGATGAAGGGTTACCCCCTCTTTTAAAAAAGCAAAAGTCCAGGGCATTGGCTATACGGTTGGAAAAGGTAAAAGATCTTATCTACAGAATATTTTTTTCCCATTTCCTTTTTTTTTTTTTTTTGGCTCAAATGCTCATTCCTTCCTTCACTTCTTTCCAGGTTGCTGTGATTTTTGGAGATTGCTGTGCAGCTAAGTGTAAGTTGCACCATAAGGGATGTGGGAATTAAAATCTGCTGTTTCTCCATCACTGGTTCCAGAGGTAAAGCCCTGTGAAATGAACCCCCAGACATTATTCCTCAATAAGGTAATGTATTCCTTTGAGAGGTTCAGACAAAGAGCTCAATTTATGAACACTCTGGAATGCCTAAAAATAAATATCCTGGATCCTTTGAAGGCAGGATTGCTTCTTATTTTGATTATATATGTCCATAAAAGTTTGAAACAGACATTTTGCCTGCTATATATCCTCCCTGTGTTAACACTTTAATGGACCCAGCAGCTCAGTGGAGATGCTTTTCTTAACACAGGGGTGGAGCTTCAGCAGAGAGCAGGAAAGGGCAATCAGCCTCAGACCACCTGGCTAGGGAAAACATTGAAACTTCCATGCCTCCCTCTGCCTGAATCACGTGAAAAGTCTGGCTTTAGAGCTATGCACGAATATTCATAGCAATCAAAATTCATATGAATTTAGCCAAATTTGGACGTTTGAATTTGAATTGCATGTTGGCACATTCAAAGACAGACATTCGAATTCGAATCAAATGTATTGATTCATTTGTACAGGATGCTATTTGTATGCATCCGTATGGGATTCGTTTGGAATTCATGTGAGATTGAACGTCCGCATGAAATATAAATCCTACCACATTCGAAGGAGATCTATTCTAGGGATGTGCATAAATATTCTAAACATTCAAAATCCGATCAAATTTGTTTGAATGTGGACATTTGAGCTCAAATCAAATGTCTTCACATTCAAATTTAGCCATTCAAACAGATTTTGGATGTTCTGAAACATTCGCTCGAATGTAGAGATGCGTAGGAATTAGATACATATCTGTACAAATATTATACGTATCTGTACGCATTTGCGCTTACAATATGGGATGAAAATGGGATGCATACGAAATGCATACAGATACCTATAACACATATGAATGTTGTCGACATTCGTATCTCTAAATACGAATCTAACATTCGAACAAATAGATTTGAATGTAACAGATTCAAATTGGTTTTTTTTAGCATTCGGATTTTAAACATTTGAATTGAATAAAGTGTTTTGACATTTGATTCAACTTAAATGCAAATGCAAAAAAGCATTCGTGCACACCCCTAATCTATTCAAATGAATAGTCACTAGCTAATATCAAGGTTGGTATCTGAGAGGCCACTAATTGCAAACAAGGATTAGGCTCTGGTTGTGTTCACACACCATGAAAAAAGCCCCCCTGAGGAAACTTTGGGCCTTTCCGCACAGGCTCTAAAAACGGAAATAGAGCCAGATGTGGGAAGGATTAGGGCGTGGCTTCCGCATAGGGAACCCAATTACGGTCCCTTTGAGGACACCACGTCCACACGTCAGCGCGCAAAACCGGTTGCTTAAATCGGTTTTGCCGCCGAATCCTACCCAGATGTAAGACCCCAAAAAATCAGATCTTACATCTGGCTTTTCCCCTTAAACAGTTTTGGAAGAGAATGCTTCCGAAGTGGTGGGGGAAAAGCCGGATTGCCGGCGCATGCCCAGTTGTCAAACAGGGAGAGCGCATGCTCCCTGTTTGACAGCTGGCCATGGCACAGCCAGCAGCCACCTTCCCTGGCTTTCCCCTGGCAAGAGAAGGGGCCATGGCCCTTTCTCTTTGCCAGGGAAGCCGAAGCAGAAACCCCCCGCCCCTGCCCAGGGTTTCATGGGCCCGATCAGGGCCTTCCCTGGCCTTCCCCTAGCAAGAAAAAGGGCCATGGCCCCTTCTCTTGCCAGGGGAAGCTGCAGATGCCACCCCGCACCCCACCCGTGGCCGCGTGGTCACGTTTGGGGTGCTTACCTGGTCTCTGGTGGGGCGACTGTGAGAGCAGCGGGGCCGGCGTCCATTGAGCCTAGGTGTGCTGGAGCCTACATTTCCCAGGAAGCCTCACGAGGGTGGCTGGCCAATGGGAAGTTGGCACCCATCCCCATGCAAACCATGCCAAAGCCTGGCATAGGGGAGCAGTGCCACCCCCTCTCTGCCCCCTTTCTTCTCATTGGAAGCCAAATTGACATCAGCCCATCCCTGTGCCACCAACTGCAAATGCTACACACACACCCTCCCTTAGGGGCACAGAAAGCCTGGTCTGGGCTAGGAGGCAAGGAAAAAAAGTTAAAATAAAGCTTACTACCAATAATAATTTATAAATAATTGTAAAAGACCGAAAGCCGCTACAAATTTAGCAGCAGTTAGGGGCTTGAGCAGTTTTGCGCACCCCTGCTCCACCTGGAACTGCAAGAATGCCCGTCAAGTTTAAAAGGGAGACAATCAAGCCATTATGATGATCGTCTTGGCGATCAGGAAATGGGGGTTGAAAAATTTTGGAATTGGAACAAAAATCAAACCATTATCCTGCCTGCCTTTGCAACTGGGAAATGCGGGTGGAATATTTTCCATGGAAAATGTACAAAAATCAAGCCATTATTTTGTCTGCCTTGACGATCAGGTTTGTTCCACTCCCAATCTCCAATGCACAGGACAGGAATGGCAAGCACACCCCACCTCCAAATGACGTGAGCACCAATCTCCTCCCTGAATAGCCTGGGATCATCCCCATGGAGTCTCAGCTCACTAACCAATGCATGCTGGGATCCCATACTGTGCCCAAATTTGGGTACCAAATTTGGTCCTGGTCTGGCATGGTTTGAGGGGATTTGGTCCAAAAACGCATGGGGACACTCCATGCCAAGCCCGGTTTCAGTTCTGGACCAAACGTGCATGGGGACATGCCCCAATACATCAACAAGCAAGTCTTTTATAGGTTTATCTGTTTCCTACAGAAATTCAGATCTGACCTGCATTACTTAATCCAAGAAAATATTCTGCAGTTCCCTACTTTCCTGTACACGACCATGCTGTAATGCAAAACATCTGTGGGAAACGAAGAAAAGCAGAGATGCCTACAAGGCACAGGAGATTGGGAGGGTGGGGGGAGAGAAAAAGGAGCAGCTTTTTGCTACTTGGAGCAATTTGGCAGGAAGTCCAATTGGGATTCTGGTAACTGATTCTTCAGGAGTTCCAGGACAGACGCAGCCAGAGAAAGCTTTTCAGAGACCTGCTTGTAAAATAAGAGAAATGAATGAAAAACACAGCAGAAGCAATAAAGCAGAAGTGACAAGACAGAATCAGAAGGATCATAAGTTTTGGCTTAGAGTTCAAAAATATACAGCATCCACAGCTAAGATCTTCCTACCAGGCATGGTAGATAGAAGCTGAAGCTGGCCTGTGGTTCATGCGGGGAAAGTGTAGCCAAAATGTGACAGACCCAGAACAAACTGCCTTCCCTCTCATTAGGTGCTACTTTTTCATAAGGGTAGCCTTGTTAAAGCATAAAGGAAAATAGCATGAGGTGATCTCACCTTCTGTTTGATGCTAAGCAAGCACATCAGACTCACCTAGGTCCTGAAGCAGGGAATGGGACCTCAGGGCCTTTGTGGAAGAGGGAGAAAGCCAATTTGTGCATTACATTTGCCTGCTCACTTTTCCCTTTTCTTTAGCTCCCAGGGGCGAGGGGGGCAGTATGCTGTGCAAATTGGAGCTATCTATCTATCAGCTCTACCTTTAAATGTTACTTTCTGGATTCTGTCCTTTACTCATAATGAAACATAACTTCAAACAAAGGAAGGAAGGAAGGAAGGAAGGAAGGAAGGAAGGAAGGAAGGAAGGAAGGAAGGAAGGAAGAGGAGGGAGGGAGGGAGAATAGAGAGAGGACTCAGATTTTATTCCATTTTTGTCCAAACTATTTATTTTCTATTGGTCAGGGTCAGACTCAACATCAGGTCAGGTTGGGCTACTGCCTCAGGTGGCAGAAGATGTGGAGAAAGCAGCAACAGTAATCAGACAGCATCCCTGAGTTATCCGATCATTCTTTTCTATTGACATACATTTGCCCTGTGTGCTTAACAAAGCCAAATGAAACCTTAGCAATAAGGATGTGCGCAAATATTCAAAATTTGAATATTTGAATATTCGATTCGAATCCATCAAATGTCAACATTTGAACTCCACTCAGATTTTTTTTAAAAAATCCGAATTTGCACATACGAACTCGAATCGGAATTTCAAAAATCTGATACGGATTTTTGAATAGCTTGAGCGTGTAGATTCATTTCTGTCGTATATGAATCTGGGTGAAAATTATACATATCTTCCGCTTAAAATAATGGATTAAAATAGAATGCATACGGGATAATAGGGGATGCGTACATATTTTTATGGAATTCGTATAGATACGTATAAGACATATGACTGTTGTTGACATTCGTATCTTTAAATACGAATCTAACATTCGAATGTACGGATTTGAATAATCCGGATTTGAATCGGATTTTATGACATTTAGATCTTAAATATCCAAATCCAATAGGATTTTTTGACATTCAAATCTACTCAGATTCGAATGTCAAAAATTCATTCATTCACATCCCTACTTAGCAAAGGCCTAGCAGAGAATGCTGTCTTGTCGTTAATCTTGAAACAAGATCCAGCTTTTGCACATAGGATGGGAAAAGAGTGCCTAGTAAAGAGTGTTCTTTACCAGAAACTGGAAAGTTATTTCTTTATTTACTCAGCTTGTACACTGCAGATTTTATAAAGATTCTTTGTGGCTTACAGATAACATACCTTGACTCATAGAGGAGCTAAGTTTTGCATACTACATTCTGTTGCACTATAAGCCTACTTATGAAGTACATTGACCCATAAGAGAAGTACAACCATCCCTCACAAAGCAAGAAAGTTCTGTTCTCACAATCCTTTGTGTTAGTGAAATCATGGTAGGTGCCTGTAGTACTGTAGCAGCATCTTGTGGTCATAGCTGACAGTATCTTCTGTAAATGCTTTTGCTGTAGGACAGCTTTGTTATGGAAGGGCCTGGCACAGAGAGGAAAAGCACAACTGGGAGCCATGGTCCTCCATCTTATTTCCCAAAATCTGCCCCTTAAGAAAGAATGACATCCAATAGTCAGTGAGGTTGTCTCCACTCCCCCCCCCCGCTTTTTTTTTTCATTCCTTCATGTATCGCTTTCACCAGTGTTTCTTCTTGATAGATTCTGAAGATGCTGGCTGAGCCACAGCAAAGCATGAAGTCTTCTCTCAACAGAAGCCACCAACTTTTGAATTTGGGTTGTGGAGCGTGTATAGAAGAAGAAAAAGAGGAAGAAGAAGAAGAAAAGGAAGAAGAGTTGGCTTTTCTACCCTGCTTTTCTCATCCGTTTAAGGGGACTCAAACTGGCTGACAAAGCTCTCTGTTCTCCCCACAACAAACACCCAGTGAGGTAGGTGGGGCTGTGAGAGTTCAGAAGAGAGCTGTGACTAACACAAGGTCACCCAACTGGCTTCATGGAGGAGGGCAGATTGAAACCCGGTATTCCCAGATAAGAGTCCAGCTCCTACCCACTAGACCAAACTGCCTCCCATCTGTGAGGTGTTGGTAGGAGGGGCAGAAAGAGGGAACCAGCTGAAGGGGGCATGGATGCAATTTCTACAGCACCCCCATTTCCCCAGTCATTCATATGCCTACTTTCCCCCTAACTAACCTGTTCCCAACCTCCTATCCTCCTCAATCTCTTCTATTTCTCTCCTCATCCTTTCTTTTTCCTTCCCCCTATTTCTCCTCTGAGTCATTTTCCTCCTCTTACTACTTTTGATGTCCCTTACTTTATTTATTTAAGATACAGATAGTAGGCTGCCTTCAGATGGCAACAGGCATTGTGGGATCATCACCCCTGGGCCTAGACATCTCCTAGGAGCTACCAAGGTGCGGTCAAAGCCAGTCAAGAACCTGCCCCAATTCCTTTGCTATTTTTCATGTGACTTACTGACTCCCAGTTATACTATTTGACTTTATTTTGGAGGCTCCCAGCACATGTCCAGATAAAGGGAATGTTTTCAGGAAGCCCAGTATCATGGCTGGTTTACTTGATGGGTTATCCATCAAGTAAACCAGGACTATACTGGAATGCCATGTTCACCTCTAGCATTCCCAGTATAGTCCCTGGAGTCTGGAAGTGCCCACATATCACTTCCCATTATAAATTTCAAAGCAGTTTACAATAAAAATGTATAAAAGAAAACCCAATTACTTAGTAACATCAAAATCAGTGGATGGAATTGAGAAGGCCATTGATTCAGGGAAGTTCTTGTGAAAAGGAATGTCTTCAAAAAGTGCTTAAAAGATGTAATTGGGGGCCTACCTTGGACTGCATTAGTATGCTCACTGGTCCAGTATACTGGCCAGTGTGGAATCACCCTTGGATTCGCAAATAAGAAGACTGGCTTTGTATACTTCTCTTTGCCCCCCCTAAAAAAACCCTCCCTCCTTCTGAAAAGCCAGACTTCTGTCAAAATGTACAGGCGACTGAAACCCTGGGCCTATGTGCACTTAAATCAGTGGGGTGGTACAACAAGACCACCCCATCAAAACCCAGCTCTCAGGGAGTCATCTGCACTTCAGGTGCCGATGCATTCCCTAACTAGACCACCAGCACTTGAAGTGTAGATGGCTTGACTCGGCACAGCCAGGTCACCATGGCAATGGCCATGGCAACATCTGGCACACACCAGGAGATTGCCATGGCACTCAACTGCACAGCTGCAGTTGTACCACCTCATGCATTTGCAGCTTACTCAGCACGAGTGACCCAGAGCTCACCAGCTCCTCCCAGTAAAGCTGTGGACAAGCTACAGAAGATTGGGAAAGCTGTAAAAGGCTCCTGGCCACTCCAGAACAGAGGCAGTAGCACAGAGTGCATATGGACCTCCCTAAAGTTTCCAGAACCTCTCCCTTAAGGTAAGTGCAATCAGAACCCCTGAGTCATAAATATCTAATAGTGAAGACCCAAGGGAAAGCTGTGAATTATGGGGCTTCTCCCTTTGAACTGTCTATATTTTATTTATATTTGGGACCTCAGGGTGAAGACTGGGAAAAGGGGGGAAGCGAAAAAAAAATTTATAATGCTTTGGCTATTCCAGCTAACAAAAATAGCTGTTAATATGCAGCCAGCTAACAATATCTCCTTAAGATCTGTTTTGTTTTATAAATAATTTTTAACATGTGGAATTACGTAACAGTTTTTCATTAAGAGCAAGAAATCTTCATTTTGCATAGGAAGCTGCCCACCCAGAGACAAAAAAAGAAAGAAAGAAAGAAAGAAAGAAAGAAATGGACGGAAAATACCCTGATGCCAAAGAGAACCTGATGACAAGCAATTCAAAGGCAGAGCAAAAGGTATGAAAGCAAGTAGAAGCAGACACAAACACCATGTGTTGAGATTCTGCACCTCCTGGGAGATCTCAGAAGTTGCCTCCTATATCTTTCTGGCGCCTAACTGTCTTAGCTATGCAGCACCAATATCTGGCTGGAGAAAAGTGGTGCTTTCATATAAAACTCTGAATAAAAATAGTCCTAGTGAAAGATGGCTGCCTAGACCAGGATACTGGTAGATCTGTTTAATAGGCCTATCAGTAGTCCAAGGGCCTCTGGAATGGAACAAGGAGGAGCTCAAGTGTCAGGATCACCATCCACAGAAGGCCCCAAACTCAAGAATGAGACACAGAATGGCTCATCAGAAGTTCCGCTGTTTATGAATGACAACTGGAAGCAGGCCATCAGACAGAAGCTAGGGTATAATATTACTTATGCGCCAAGCCACCCATTCCCACAAACTCCAGGCGACTGTGTTTTCTACTGCTTGCTATCAGTTGCTATGGCAGCTGCTAAGGAAATGCTAGTTCCAAGACATGGCAGGAACATAAGATGGCAGGGTAGATCTTGACAGTGCATTTCAATTTAACATCAAAATGCAGGCTCTGAAACACGTGTGAGCTTCAGAGTGGTGCAGGGTCTGGTCCAGAACAGAGACGTTTTCGCACACGGGGGTTTGGAACGCGCGGGAAACAGCTTCGGGTGCAGCATTCGCTTTGCTGCGGCCGAGTTTGCGTCCCGGCATGTCCGGAGCTGTCTTCCGCGCGTTCCAAATGTAGAGCACTTTAAACTGCTCTACACGCGTTCGGGCGCGCACGAACTGCCCGCAGGCGTTCAGGAGGAGAAGCGTTCGCGCATGCTTCTCTCTCCCTAACAGCCGTGGGCTTGCCTCCCCCGCTGGCGCAGCTTTGACAATCAGCTGTTTTCAGCCAGCGCCGGCTGCGGGAGCCTCCTCAGCTGTCTCCCCGCCCCTTGCCGTCGTTTGCCGGCTAAGACAGCTCACGACGCTTTGAGCATTCACACACGGGCACTCCAGAATGCGTTTACACGCATCCCTGCGCCCCTCTGTGTGAATGCTCAAAGCGTCGTGAGCTGTCTTAGGCTTCCCGTCCTACTCCCGTTCCAAATGGAACGGGAGTAATGCAAAAATCCCTCAGGCCACCCAAGTGCAAATTCCTGGGAGAGTTGAACTGATCCAACTGGGACCCAGTCCACTTGGAGCAATTACAGCTGGAACTGTCCACACTCTGCAAGTGAGGACATGGCCTTAGATTGGACAGCCATTTGCAGGATATGCTTTAATAATGGTTTCTCCATGTAGCAGGAGATGAAACTCAGTGACCAAAGTTACCCGTTTTAACCTCATTTTATGCCCCAAGTAAGTGAGTTTAAGCACATTTGTACTTCTAATGAATATTTAGATTTTATGTGGTCTAGAATACTCTAATTAGTCTTTTCAGCTGTCTCTGGTAGCTATCCCCTGAATATTGAATGCATCAGTGATTCCAAATGCTTGTGTGTATCTACCTTTAAATTAACAAAAAGATTAATCAAGTTACTGTACCTTGCCATATGTCAGAAAAATAACCTCAGGATCCTTATTCTAGAGCCCTGTTGCAGGAAATGAAATCAATGGGCCCTAAAAATGGAGACTTCTCAAAACCCTTGACAAGCAACAAGGAACGTCTTGGTGGGCCTAACAACAGTACATAACAGATCAGTGAGCAAGAATTGTGTGGAAATAACAAGACACATCTGAAAGTAGTCTAGGCAATTATGTAACATCTCCCAAAGAAACATAGATCTGACTCTATCGGGTAACAAATCTACCCACAAGAAATTCATTCCTGTAAAGCAATATACAGATGGGAATTAGGCATACATTTGCCTTGTATTAAAAATAAATGGAGCGGCTTCATGCTGTTCCCTACCCACACAACTAATTTGGTGATTTGGCAAGTTTACTTTATCCCTAGGAATCTATAGCCAATTTGGTTTATTTCTCAAAAATCACTGAACATTCATCTAGTGCGGCATTCAATAATGAAATTAATGTTTTGCATACTTACTTTCCCATTTCCTAACTACTTTACCAGCTGGAGAAGTGTAGCTTTCCATTCCTATCTTTGGATGCCTGCTTCTTTGATAACCATTAGGTGAGGTCAGTTTCCCCTGGACTGTCCTTCACGATGGAGAGCAATTATTTTTCTCCAAATTAGCTTTTCTAATGTAACAGAAACTTCTAAAATTCAGGGTCTCAGTATTCTAATTGCTCGAAAGAAAAGATGATCTTTTCTCAGGTTTCACTCCAGTTTTCCTTTTCATCATACAGTTGGATGAATTTAGAGGACCCAAACCAGATTCCTTACTCCTCTTACCCACTCAGTCCACAAATGAGCTTGTGCCTTTACCACCCCTTTTCTCATTATCTAGAAACTGTATGCTGTAGTTACTAGGAATATGCACTAATATTTGTAACGCTCATTATTCATACGAATTTGGACAAATTCAGACATTTGTATACAAATCAAATGTTACAACCTTGGTCCATTGACATTAGTATGAATATGAATGTTTTGGAACATTCGTGCAACACTTTGGAACATTTGTGAAACGGGGAGGTGGGAAAGTGGCTGCACCAGTCAACATCTGCAATGGATCCACAGTGAATTCGACATGGTTTGAGAGTAGATTCAAAGTGGATTCAGGGCGGATTTGACGCTTTCAGAGCAGATATGTTACAGGATACGTATCAGATACGTATGCGTTCATATTGAATATTCATACAAATTCATGCAAATTTTGAATAGAATCCTATCACATTCAAAGGGGAGCTATTTGAATACAAATTTTCTTACATTTGATTCAATATGAAACAAATGCCAAAAACACACACCCTATTCGTGTACATCCCTGGTAGCTACAGGTCTCATACTTCTGATCCCATGTCCGCAGCCCCAAAGCCACCTACACTGACCCTGCACTGGCTTGGGGACAGGTGGCTGTGCTGCTGTACTGCCCACTGCACTTTTAACATTAAAACACAGTGGGATGGGTTTCAATCCCCCAAATGTGGGGGTGAGACATAGTTCAGAGGAGGAGGAGAGTGGGCTTTTATACCCCCACTTTTCTCACCGTTTAAGGAGACTCAAAGTACATGTTTCAGTTCAGAGTTGGCCAATGTTTGCTTAGCCCACTGTGTTCAGCAGTTCAGCTTTTATGGGGTTTGCATAGAGTTTGAGCTTCTATAAAACTTTAGATGTCCCTCATATTAAAGTAATATTCAGGTACTGTTTGGCTGGATTGCCTGGGCCATTAATGCAAGGCTTCAAGCCATTGGTGAAAGCCAAAATACAGAACCCTAAGGTTTCTTGCTGTTAGGCTCTTAGCCTGGGGTTTGAAAACCCTGCCATGATTCCTATATGGGAGCAGCAGAACTAGATTGGGGGGGGGGAGAGGGAATGGGGGGGAGAAGGGATAGGTGTGTTGGAAGAGAATCCCTACTCCATTTTATATTTAAATGTTTATCTTGATCTTTTATGTTCCATACTGATATTTTATTTTGATTCTTTCTTTCTTTCTTTCTTTCTTTCTTTCTTTCTTTCTTTCTTTCTTTCTTTCTTTCTTTCTTTCTTTCTTTCTTTCTTTCTTTCTCTCTCTCTCTCTCTCTCTCTTTCTTTCTTTATATTTATACCCCGCCCCATACCCAAAGGTCTCTGGGTGGCTCACAACAGTTAAAAACAAACATATTAAAACTGTATCAGACTATGCTAAAACCCATACAAAGTTTAAAATCCAGCATAATAATAATAATAATAATAATAATAATAATAATAATAATAATGATGATGATGATGATGATGATGATGATGATGATGATGATGATGATGATGATGATACAAAAGCAGTTTAAAAAACAATAGTTTTTGCAGGGGGGAAGCATAGAGGGCATTTAGCCAAAGTCCTCAGTGAAGAGGTGCGTCTTCACCGTCTTCCTGAACATAAACAGGGAAGGGGCCTGACGCACCTCCAAGGGGAGGCCATTCCACAGCCTGGGGGCCACTATTGAAAAGGCCCTCTCCCGGGTGCCCACCTGCCTAGCCGCTGAAGGCAGTGGGATAACCAGGAGGGCCTCTCCTTCAGATCTTAAAAGGTGTGCAGGTCGATATGGGAGAAGGCGCTCCTTTAGATATCTGGGGCCCAAGTCATTTAGGGCCTTGTAAGTCAGAGTTAGCACCTTGAATTGGGCTCGGTAGTGAATTGGCAGCCAGTGCAGTTCTTTTAGAACCGGCGTGATATGCGTCCAGCTAGCTGTTCCTGTCAGCACTCTGGTGGCTGCATTTTGCACTAACTGCAACTTCCAAACTGCCCTCAAGGGAAGCCCCATTGAATTATTAATGGTTTTATTAAAACTTGAAAACCACCTTAAAAACATGTTGGTAATAAATAGGAGAAAAATAGTTGCAGATTTATAGTGTCATAACTATCATTAATGTTATACATTCTTACTAGGGCTAGTCACAGATGTCTGGGCATTTGAATAGCTGTGAATTCATTAGTATCTAGTCATTCAAATATTTGATACGTATCCTATGATATGAATCTCCTACGCATCCATATACATCCATGCACATCCTGTTTTTATCCCATACACATCCTATTTTCATCCTATATGGCAGTGTTTCCCAAACTTTTGACATATGTGTACCCCTTCTATAATTTTCGTAATGCTGAGTACCCCTCATAAAAAACATTAGGGATAAAAATTGTATTTTATAAAAATAATCAAAATCAGTGGAACTTACTAAAGCACGATAACAGGCGCCCGGAACTAACTATTAAAGAAGTAAGTTGTCTCTGTAACGAAGTGCAGTATATTCACACCGTGTCACACCTCACAAGACCGTTAGATAACACTGCAATTCTCCGGCGTTTAAACAGCTCCGCGGCTCAACCTCAACTGTTAATGTTCCCACAGTTTAAAAATGGCCGAACCCAAGCATCCCGAAGGATGTGCAGAAGTTCCCACCATAATGAGTTGCGATACGATGTACGATGGCCCCAGTTCCCAAGTAAAAACTGCGATACACACCTATTTCTTTCCTTGTTCTGTGGGCGCAGCTAAGCACGGTGCAGTGGATATTCCCATGTGATCCCCCCAAACTCCGGTGCAATGCGTACCCCCACCAAACTCTTCCCGTACCCCTGGGGGTACGCGTACCACACTTTGAGAAACACTGCTTTATGGGGTGAAGTACACATACGTCCAAATTTGTACGGATCCATACAGATACAAACGTCCAAATTATTCATATGAATAACTTGAAATAATTGTATTTGTACGAATACTAAAAAATGAATGTTTGGACATTTGGTTCATATACAAATGTCAAAATTTGTCCAAATTCATCTGAATAAATAATGAATAATACAAATATTCATGCACACTCCTAATTCTTACTGCTTTGATCTACTTTGTCCGCTGACCCACCAGCCACAATGGACAGCAACCATCACTAGTCTTGGGCTACAGATTTTTGAATCAGTAGTGCTCAATGCATGCAATGCAGTGAAGACTTCATATGCATGTTGCCCTACAAAGAAGGTGACAGTTCTTTGTGAACTGTCTGTGGAATCTTTGTGCAAAGCACTAATATGAATAAGCCCTTAAATTGAACAATCTGAGACAGAAGAATTCTATGCATTAGATAAATGAAGTGATCTGGGAAAAGAAATAATTTACCTCTCCAATCTATGTTTTCTTTCTTCTTTTTAAAGAATAGTGAGAGAGCAGTCAAGTACTTGCCTTTTGCATTATGAGCAATTAAATCACACCTAATACGTTTAGAGAACAGGGGCATTTAGAACATAAGAGAAGCTCTGCTGGATCAGGCCAAAGCCCATCTAGTCCAGCATCCTGTCGCACACAGTGGCCCGCCAACTGCTCATGGGCATCCTAAGCAGAGACAAGGACAAACATATTCCTGCTCTAGAGTCCCAGCAAATGGCCTTAGAAGCGTCCCGTTCCCCCCCCCCCCAGCCTGAAAAATGCACCTAGGCATTTGTTCTAGTAGCCACTTGGCTTCTGCACTTGGCTTCCCGTCCATTGGATGGAAAGACTACATAATAGGCTAATGTGTACTGGTGTTCACACCAGGACATGCTAATAAATAGTAAGTTAACTGCCACCTGCCCAGACATTCGCCTCTGTCTGGTCACCCATCCAATCCCCAACAGGGCACCGCCATTTTTATCACAGTGCCCGGTGTGACTGTGTGTGTACCGGCACCGTCATCATGGCGCTGATGATGTTCTGCACATGTGCAGTTGTATTTGGAAGCATCTGAGGTGCCAGTGCACTTGCGCGGCACCTCAAATGACCCCTCGCACCAGAAATGGTGTGAATGGTCCCTGGCTGGATGGGACAGGTAAGTAATGGGTTGGGATTGGTTAGGGTTCGTTTGCATATGGTGCATGATTTCGTTCAATAGGTGAACATCTGGACAGGCACGGGATGTTTCTAGGCTGCACCTGGGATGCACCTGCTCAGAGGTTCACCTATTGCAAACCTCGAGGCCGACTGCGAAATGGCCTCAGGAAGCCTAATGAACTTGAGGTTCTTTTTGCAGATTTATCTTGTACTATGTTTAGATGCCGAATCTGAGCAAGGGAGATGTGGAAGAGTCCAGAGCGGCAGGTGTGGGGTGGGACAGCAAAACAGAGGCTTTCTCCCTGGACTTCAAAAAGATAAAATGACTATTTGGGTTTGCATTATACAAGACTTTTTTAAACTTTGATTTTCAGTGTCAATTAGCAGTCAGATGCACTAAGAATTCATAGCAGGCAACCGAGCATATTTCTAAATCATCAACTCGAAAGCTTATTTATTGACCGAATTTGGTGAACTAGGTGACTTTAGTGGCAAGATGTTTGCTGGGGAACAGCTGATGACTCGCACTGCAGATTGCACCTAGAGCCCCTAATGGATTGTGTAAGCAAAGTCAGTGTATTATTTATATCCCTGTATTATGCCTTAAACTCCCATGGTGCCACCGGAGAGAAACAGGTGCAACGTCAACTGTGATACAGTGGCCAAGAATGTTCATCCTGCTCCAGGAGCCAAGAGGAGAGCTGATCAGAGAGGTACATATCCAGTTATGTGAAATCAGAGAGTAATACCAGTGGACTATAATGGTAAAAACAAACGTTTCACGGAACAATAGAAACTGAATGGTTTGGTTGCAGCTCTGAACAGTGCCCATGCTTTGTCATGATGCAAAGACTGCCAAGAGGAATTCCACAGCAAATATATGTTATCCGTTTGTTATGGAAGGGTCAATTTGCTGTATTACTGAAGGAGAACAAGGAGAGGTGAACCCTTTAAATCAACTATGCTCATTTAATTCATCTAAACCCAAATTCAGGACAATATGAATGTAGGAGAGGTTCTCTTGGGGGCTTTTCTGTATATGTGTGCACCTGTGCAGAGTAGGCAACAACAAATGGTGGGATAAATCCACCATGTGCAGCTGCCCTATCACTCTCCATGACCAGCTAGAAAGTTACCATACCTAGCCTAGTATATTTTTAAACCTGCATTTGCCATGTGCAAAGATTGATCTGTTCTGGTCTGCGAGTCACGCTGCTATGTGAAATTACAAGGGGTTAAGGATGCTTGAGGATCTTCTAAATAGTTTTTTAATTGGACTGATACAAAATGTCCTTCACTTTTCGGGAAGCAAGTATTACATATCACAATGGCTTCTAAGCAGACAGAGAGTTAGGATTGCACTTACTGAAGGAGACTCAAAGCAACTAACAAAGCTTTCTTATACTTCTCTCATCCTGCGAGGTAGGTGGAGCTATGTGAGCTCAGAAAGAGAGCTGTAACTAACCCAAGGTCACCCAGATGACTTTGTGGAGTAGTGAGGAATCAAACCCAAGGACTATATGATATGAATCTGGCACTCTACCACGACCAAATGGTGCCTATCCCACTCTACCTGTAGAGCAATGGAGTCCATTCCATCATGGGAGCTACCCTCTTCTTAGCCTCTCTGTTGCACACTTTGATGTGGACTAGAGAGGCCACACTCCTGCTAGCATGCTACATCCACATTGGATCTATTTTAACAGATTTACCACCAGTCCTGGGGCCTCCAAAACAGCCCAGAGAGGCAAACAGAAGAGCACATGCCTCTGTGGGCCAGTTTATCAGGAAGACCCATTTTGACAGTGCACCAAATTGTGCTCCCAAAATGGGTCCCCCTCTGGTTGTCTGAGCCTTCACAGCAGGCTATGACCTTACACAAGCTTTGGGGCAGCACAGGACCTGTCCTGGGCAAGAGGCTTTTCTACACTTGGCCCTGTAGTTTGCAATTAGTCAACATCTGGGCAGGTGCATCTGGACTAGAAGGAGGTGTTTACAGCCTACAAATGACCCCTGCCTGCCCAGGGGTTGACTAATTGCACACTAGTTGCACCACAAGCAACCCAACCCTTATCTAACATGACCAAAAGCTTACCTTTTCCATCCAGGCAGCAATCATCTGCACTCTTTCCAGTCGAGGGGGCTTTCTGACCCCACCCCTGACAGGACTGCACTTGCGCAGAGCAGCAGCATCACACAGGGTACCTCAACCAAAATGGCGGCACCCTGTGGAGGATCAGATGCGTGACTGGACAAGTCTCTGGTTGTGTTAGGGCTAGGCTACTGTGTACTAGCATTCCCTAGTGTGAACGCTGGTACACGTTAGTCTCTAATGCACTCTTCCCATCCAGTTGATGGGAAGGTATGTGCAGAAATGCCCAAAGTCTCTGATGCCGTGACCAATTTAAGCCTTTGTTTTTCTTCTTTGCCCTCTATTCACTTCTGTGGGAGAAGGTAAAAGAGCCCTCTGCACACTTCATCTAATAGATATGGGGGTATGTGATATCTCAGTGTAGCTGGCCATCAAAAAGAACACTCTCTAAGTGAAAGAAAGGTTGAGATCTTTAGCATTTCTTTGTGTCCTGCACACAAAAATGTGTTAATCACAAACTGCTCTCTCTCTTCTGGTGCTTTTCTGCTCCCAATACCACCCCACCAACATTTCACTGTATTTACAGGGCACCCTTTCTGTTGGCCCCTGAGGCAGAAGGACACATGTCTAATGAGAGGTTCTTGGAGGGCTTGAAAAAAAGTAAGGAAGTTCTACTTTGGTAGTGAGAATGGAGTGGACATCTTATCATATTGACAGACATTAGTACTACAGCTAGTCCATATTGCCATTATGTCATCATTAAAATGAGCGGAAAGGTTTAGCGAATTCAGCTTTTACCCTGGCAAGGCAATCTTCTGCTCCATTCAAAATGAGGTAAGTTTTGGCTTCCAAAATTGGGGATCTCTGCTTTATTTTCTTTTTTGTTAAAAACAAAAGCAAAAAAACCCAAGAGTAATTAAGAGGGGAGAGATGTTAGTCCTGAAAACCTCAGATGAAATCTGTTCTTTTCACTTCTCTGCACCCTGAGTTCATATTATAGAAGAAATGCTGCAGGTTAATCAAGCTTTTCCACACACACACTGACTGTGAATTACATGTTTTAGGGGACTCAGAAATGTTGTTTGTTTTGAGAATGTGAAGAGAGGTTTAGGCCCTTTCCACACTTACATTTAATCCAGAATAAGAGCCTGGATTCTGAGCCTCCTCACCCACACATTAATGCAGATCAAACTCTATTGGTCTTGCTCAGGCTGAATTCGTACTTAGACCTCTGCTATGCAATTAGGACAGTTCTGGTACAGATATTTGGTACCAGAGCTGTACCAGGGTGTTTCTGCACATACCTCCCGAAAGCCGGATTAAGGGTGTCATGGAAATTAATATTATAATCTATAATCAATGATTACAAAGTAATCATTAGCTTTAATAAGGTTACATCTATAATTGGGAACATGGTTTGGCCATGATTCATGAGATTGTAACAATGCTTGTCAAAGCAGACGTACATAACAGGAAATAGACATTTGCGGTTAAGCTGTCTGAAGGGAAAGGGGAACTTTTCCTTCTCCTTTCCCAGTTTCTTTATGCCTCTTGAGTTATTTTAGATGTATACCAAATTAACGTTTCTGCGTCATTATTAATCTTTTACCTATATCTGATGTACTGTTACTATCCGGAAGGGACATTATTTTTTTGGCTATATAAGTGGGACATATCTCTTGTATGTTAAGGAGTACCCAGGACTCCTTCCATGACTAGTCATGTAAAGCGCTTTAATAAATCTTAAATCTTGAAGGAAATACTGTGTCAGATCTTGCTTTAACAAGGGAAACCGTTTTTCTCAAATTTGTCTCTGGGAAGATCCATCTGAAATAGGGATGGATCCAAATAAAGCCCCATGCCTCCTCACTCATGTGGGAAGGCCGGATTCTGGAGAACGGATGGAGTGGGTGCTGTGCGGACACATCAGCACCCATTCCTAAAGTCCTCCGGCTCGTGTGCTGCCAATGCTGCCCCTGGAGCTGCAGGCCTGGAGCGGTGAGCTGTCAGTCACTCTATGTTTCTGGTGGTGCCCGGCATGCAGGGGAGGGGCTTTGGAAGCAGGCAGTCCTGCTTCTGCCCTTCCCAATATGGCGGCCAGAGGGAAATCCGTTCCCTCTCCTGTCCATGTGTGGAAGCATCCTCCTTTAATGCAGATTTTCCATGCAAGAATGGATTAAGACCTCATTTTTCAGGTCTTTCCGGGAACCAGTTTTAGCAGCGCAAGACCACATTAGAGACGGATCTTGCGCGAGCCTGTGTCCTCCAAGTGTCCTGGATCTGGCCTCCAATGTGGAAGGTAAGTTCCAATGTGTCCTATATGTGTCTTTAATGTGTTTCTAAATGCGTTCTAATGGCCTGTGCAGAAACACCCCATAGTACACTTCCAAGAAGCATCTTCCCCGGGCCCATAGCCTTCAGAAGTGTGTGTGTGTTGGGGGGGGGGGTAGCTGTGAAGTTCACTTGAGCATCACAGCCACAAGACAGCAGACAGTGCTGATCTTACCCAGGCATCCCTGCGGTCTGGATCAGAAGAGAATCTGGGGCCATCCTTAATACTTGCAGAGAAGGGGGAAATTTGGCAGGTGGAAATTTTTAATGCAGGGAACACCTGTTCGACTCCTTCTGCTACATAACTGCGAAAGACAGAGGAACCCTGGCCCAGACTTCATATGACAGCCTTAGACTAGACCAGCACTGCGACCACTGCACTGCGCTGCCTCTCCAATACCATACAGAGGTTTCCATTCTTGTCCCCGCCCCATCATCAAAGACTGACTAGAAAACCCCTTTCTCCAGCGAAAGGCTTCGGACAACTTTTACAGCTGACAATCCAAGCTCTCTGCTATCTTTAAAACATCTGCCTGGACAAAGAGAGACCTCCATCCTAAGAATCACCACAGGAGGAAAAATGCTTCTTTCCCTTCTATATGGCTCTCCAGAGACCTGGAAGTCAGAAAGCTGGGCAAAGATTTATGGGCCGTTCCCTGTAAAAGACTTCCCCAGATGAGATTTTGCTCTTTATCCCCTTCTCCTCCAGGTGAATAGAAGGATCTGAAACAAGAGAATAGGGGTGGGACCAATACTGGACAGGGTGTATGGTGTACGGCATGTGAGCGTGTTAAAATGAGACATTGCCAGGTGGCTCGGAACCTGCTGGCAAGCGATGGGTTCCTTAGACCGTAGAGAATCTTAGCCAACTGTGCAGCAGGATCTTTCCCCTTTGCTCATAAAGGATTTGCTCAAGCAAGAGGAAATCCTTCTGTGTAGGAAGGCTGCCTAGTAGTATTTAAACTTGGCTCTGACCTAACAGTGCTGATACAAACTTTCCTTTTTAACAGGGACGCATAATCACAATGGCTGTGAAAGGAAGACGTGACCGTTCTCAGGATTAAGCAACATGGTATCTTCAGTTCTGTGCCAAAGGGTGGGTGGGGGGGTGGCAGTATTTTGTATTCCTTGTTGACATTGATTATGTCATTTTTCTGTCAAATATGTCAGATATCTGAAGGAATGTGCCTTCCTTAAGAAGGGGAGGAACTCCTTGTTGTACCACCACCCTTAGCAGCAAAAGGGGTGTTCACCTGAGAGAGGGCCTACTCAGTGGTGGCCCTAGGCTATGGAATAGTCTCCCCCTTGAGGTGCACCCACCATCTTCATTGTACACATTAAGGAAGGCCCTGGTCTTTGGTGAAATGGGAATATACTTTCCTTTCCCACTTGCAGACCCTGTTGTTTTAATACATACTGCTATTGTTTTAATAACATTTGATATTAAATGTTGTTACCCACCCTGAGACCTTTGGGTAGAGGGCAGTATTCAAATGCAAACACACAAATATTTCATTAGTATTGCAACCAGATTAATGTTTCAGTTCAAAAACTGCACTATTCCTGGTATTTAATCAGAGGGACAACACGATTTAACAACTAGAGTACTGGACTAGAGTCCAGGGCAACATCTACTTCAGCCATATATCTGCATGCACCACAGAAGGGCACAGCCTCCCATTGCATACTGTGAAGGACAACTCTATGGCAAGTAGTGGATTCCTTTAATAGAGTCCGTGCTCAGAACTGTTCTACCAGGAACTCACTTAAAAGCTGTCCCTGCATAGGCGAGGTTGAGTCCCTGTTACTACCACCACCATGCAGATGGGTAGTGGCAGCAGGAATAACTGATCCCCTGTTGCATAGTCTGAGATGCCTCTTTAAATCTGGGGAACTTTTGTTCCTCAGCTTTAAACTATTAGACCACCAGGGTAACCATCAAGCAGACAGCCACCAGCGTGCTCCACACCACTTGCTGCATTCCTGGCCTGGAAGACCTTTTTCTGTGCCAAAAGCATTCTCCACTGTGCACATGCAGAAGTGTCTTAGGTTCAGATTCACCACTACCACCTGGCCATGAAAGCTCACTGGGTAACCTTGGACCACTCACTGCCTCTCAGCCTAACCTATCACACTTGGTAGCTGTGAGGATATAATAAAGGTAAGGAGAATGATGTGGGCTGCCCTGAACCCTTCAGGAGCTCCTATAACTTTATGGAGCATAGAGCAGGATAGGGTGCCCAAAATGATGCCTTATTGTGATCTATCAGAATACTAGTAGTCCCGTGAAGGGCTTGTTGGCAGTGCTCCTAGAAGTGCTACTGGAAGTGGTCCCAGAAGTAGGCATGCCACCAAAATAGGCCCAACCTTTGAAGGCTACATGCCAGCTTCCAGGCCAGCACTAGATCCTCACATTGGATGAGCTGTCTTGAGTGCAGATAGCCCTATCCCATTCCAGGGCAACCCATCCAGCAAGGAACAGGTTCTATATCCAGAACCAGGATGTCCTGTCCTAGCCTAAGATGTGGGAGAGTCTGGAAATGGCGTAAGAGCAGTTATAGGCATAGGGGCAGTGATTTAACCCTGACTGGGTTATTCTCTATGTGAAGAGTCAGATGTTTTGAATGGGATGGTGATGAACCAGTCTATAAGCCATCTGTCCATCCTGAAATGGCACTGTCCAGAAACAGGGGAGGGCACAGAGAAACAAGTTAACGAAGCACCTATATTGTGTTCTCCCTGATGAAACCAATGGTATCTCATACATGGGGATGTTATTTACATGCACACAGCAGATCGTCTGGCAGGAAGTGGAAATGCCATACATTTCTTGGCCATTTGTACCTGAGCCAAGCCTAAATGCCAGTCCTAAAAATACCACCTGGAAGCTGCAGCATGCTAACAACCTTTTGCATTCCTACTGCCCAGCGCCTGCCCAGACGCTCCTGCCAGTGCCGTTAGATGTTTATTTTTATTTGTTTATTTAATAACACTTCTTAAAAGCATTCCTTTTTCTCTAATTTTGTTCTTTCACTTTCTTCTTTCAAGATCCAACCCAGCATCAAGAACATGGAAGAAGATGTGCATCTCAGCTTGCACTGTTGTTTTTATTTTGTGTTGGTTGTTTTGGTTTCATCTTGCTCATATTTGCCTATGGTTAGTTAGTGCCTGACTGCTGCTGGACTTCATGGAGCATTTTCTTCTTCTGTGCATCCACTGTGCTAGAGTACCTGCATTATTATTAGTATTAGTATTAGTATTAGTATTAGTATTAGTATTAGTATTAGTATTAGTATTAGTAGTAGTAGTAGTAGTAGTAGTAGTAGTAGTAGTAGTAGTAGTAGTAGTAGTAGTAGTAGTAGTAGTAGTCACAGAAACACAACATAACATGACACTAAAAATGTTGGCTTTGATATTTCATAATATATCTTCCCAAGATCCTAAGATGATGTTATGTACCAGCGGGTACTTGGGTACTCGGAGAAATGTATTATTGTTCTTGTTGTTGACATTTGTTTATGTTTTATTATTGCTATTGTTATCATTTTGTGCATTCTATGTGCATTTTCAGGAAACATGGAATCTAGTTATTATAACACTGCTTGCTGGAATGCAAGGAATTCCCTTTGTGAGCTATATCGTGTGCATGAGAAAAGGGGCTTGGAAATCTTCTGAATTATTCAGGCTGGGGAAGAGAAGAAAGAATATAGGCAGCTTTAGAAGCTCGTAATATGAACCCAGAAGCTACTAATCCTATTTGTATGAATATTGGGCATGATGTGGCTTGTACAGCTCAGTGGCCTGTTCTGACAACGCCCCATCACATTTGTTCACTTCAAATGGCTTTAATCCTTTCCAGGGTTAAGCTATGAAAAAAATGAAAAAGCTTAAACTGTTTTTTAACCATAAAGCCCCTTGTTCCATCTAACCCATGAAGGTCTATGATTGAAAAAGAAGAAGAGTTGGCTTTTGTACCCTACTTTTCTCACTCATTTAAGGGGACTCAAAGTGGCTGACAAAGCTTTCTATTCTTCTCCCTATAACAGAACACCCTGTGAGAGCTCAGAAGAGAGCTGTGACTAGCCCAAGGTCAGCCAGTTGGCTTCATAGAGGAGAGCGGAATAAACCCAGTATTCCCAGATAGGAGTCCCTAGCCACTACAGGGATATGATTTCTTCCAAATTGCACAGTACTATCCAGCAGCATAAAGTTTGATCTACTTTCCTATGATATGATCAATAAATTCCCCTCTACTTTCCTCTATTCTC
The DNA here is from genome assembly GCA_023333525.1 of Aspidoscelis tigris stejnegeri. Classification (NCBI taxonomy): domain Eukaryota; kingdom Metazoa; phylum Chordata; class Lepidosauria; order Squamata; family Teiidae; genus Aspidoscelis; species Aspidoscelis tigris. Next base: position 102,061,187 of record JALMGA010000002.1, read on the forward strand.
TTTAGGAAAAATCATGCCCACTGTTATAACCATACAAAGAGAATTTTTTTAAAAAAATAGTGAAATAAACTTTATTCCTCTTTTCCAAATGCACATATTTTTTGGGCAAACCTGTGTCTTCTACCCCAGAATTGCAGACTAAAAAGACACAAACAAGGGATTTATTTTTAGCTTAAGGTGCCTCTAGACATGTGACTAAAACCTGCAATTTTCCCAAGACTGTATTCAGAATGTCAGATATAACTGCAGCACTACCAATATAATCCTGAGTTAATTATGCAATGATCTGTATGACACTATTACAGGAAATCCAGCAATGATTCCAGGTTTACTGTAACGGTGATGCTTAATTCATGTCTGCCAGGCCATTTCAGAAAGCCTGCTTGAGGTTACTGCAAGTAGGGATGTGCATGGATGCATTTTTTTTGCATTTGAATCTGATTGGAATACAGTAGAATGTTCAAATATTCTAATCGACTTGAAATGCAAAAATCCGGATTTTTGAAAATCTGATTCGAATCGAGTGATTCAAATGTCAGGAAAATTTGTACCCAATTTTTGAATTCATCCACATCCCTTTTTTTTTTTTTTGCATTTGTGTTTCGTTTAGGTCTGTTTGCATCCTGTATTATAAGCGCAAATAGACCTGATATTTGGATGCAATATGCAGAGACGAATTCAGCCAAATCATTAAAAAATCCATAATACAAAAATCCGGATTTTTGAAAATCTGCTGTGAATTCGAATGTTGGATTTCCAAATCAGATTTTTGAATATTTGGATTTTTTAATATTCACGCACATCCCTAACTGGAAGCCAGCCAAGTGTGCAACAATTAATAATAATAATAATAATAATAATAATAATAATAATAATAATAATAATAATAATAATAATAATAATAATAATAATAATAATAATAATAATAATAATAATACAGGTACTCTAGAACAGTGGATGCACAGAAGAAGAAAATGCTCCATGAAGTCCGAATGAATGTTCTGAAACATTCACAATTTGAATGCTTAAATTCAAATGTGTAGACATTCTATTTGAATTCAAATGTCCACATTCGATCAAATTCAATCAAATTTTGAATGTTTAGAACATTAGTGCACTCATTGCATTAATTTACCCCTCCTTTTCCTCAGATAACTTCCTTGATTTTGAGAATGCCATGAATGTTACTTGCTGAGACTTTAGGGATGTGTACATTTTTTTTCAAGTTTAATTCTGATTGAATCAAATGCAAGGAAATCAACATTCATTTGAATAGAGGCCCTTCTAATGTGGTAGGTTTTGAATTCAGAGCAGGTCAGACACATACAGAGCAGAGTTATGGGGGATTCGTAAGCGTGACTGGCAGCAGGGATTTGAATCGGATTTGACTAGTGTATGAAGAACATTTTAGTTGTCCACTAATGAAATATGAGTCACAGGGTGATGTGGCAGTAAAAGAGGCAAATACAATCCTGGGCTGCGTTAAGATATAACAATTTGACTCTGTTTAACACTGGTTAGTCCCCACATTAAGGGTGATGTCCAGTTCTTGCACCACTGGAAGGCATTCAGAAAATGGCAATGAACACAATGAAAAGCCTAAGTGTGTTTCCCCATGTGAAGAGAAGAATGAATTGCTTCATAATATCTAAGATCTGAAAGAATGGTGAAGATTTCTTAATAATTAAACAATGCCGGACACACAATAAATTCAAGTTAAACCTGGGAAAGAAAATCTCCCATCACCACATTCCCTTACAGTAAAAGCAGTTCAGCAGTGATGGAATCAATCCATTAGAGAGCTAATGTTGAACATTGATCTGCCAGGAATGCTCAAATCTGGAGCATGGAGCAATGGCCAGAGGTGTATGGCTTATATTGCTCCTGCAAACACTATGATTAGATGAATGAATTAATTCAGTAATGTTTTGCTTGATCAGAGATGGTGCAGAACCCCTCACAGAGTTTAAACAGATGGTACCACTAGAGGGCACCTGAATCTCCTCCAAACATAAGGTACAGAGCTAAGCTGCATTAGGAGATGGATTACCCTTGATATCCATAGAAGAGGTGGCAAAAGGGCCTAGACTAATCCAGTGTGTCATTCCTATATATATGAAATACACATGTTTTTACAGATGTAAGGAAAAAAAGTGAGCCAGTTTGGTCTAGTGGTTAAGGAGCCAGACTCTTATCTGGGAATACCGGGTTCAATTCTGCCCTCCCCCATGAAGCCAGCTGGCTGACCTTGGGCTAGTCACAGCTCTCTTCTGAGCTCTCACAGCCCCACCTACCTCATAGGGTGTTCTGTTGTGGGGAGAAGAATAGAAAAGCTTTGTCAGCCGCTTTGAATCCCCTTAAATGGGTGAGAAAAGCGGGGTAGAAAAGCCAACTCTTCTTCTTCTTCTTCAAATTGAATTCGAATGTCCAAATTCAACCTAATTCAATTGAATTTTGAATGTTTTGAATATCCATGCATATTCCTATCAGTGACACTGCAAAAGGCTGCCGAGAGAATATTTTTGACTCATCATGAGCTGCTGACAACAGGAGTGAAAGTAGAAAAACAAAACAATTTGTTCTGGCAATGCTTGTGTTTACCACAAAACAACCCCTTTTAAAGAGCAGACTTAATGGTGTGCATTTAAACTCTTGGCTGACTGTTATTTGCATGTCTGGCAGGCCAGCTTGAAGGAACTTTGGAGGGCTGAGAAAAAGAAACAATGGGCCTCTGTGAATGGGAGTTTTAACGTATGGCCCTGGGGCTCAGTGCAGGTTGCCAGCGGAACATGTACAGCTGCCGTGGATCCCGAAGAAGGGCCAGAAGCTGAAAGGAAATTAATGATGATGAGGGAAGTCCATCACTCTGCACACTGGTCCAAGAGATTAATGCCTCCTAGATGAGAAGGAACATAGTGCAAAGGTTCAGGATGAGACAGTCAGGATCTGAAAGGAAATGGCCATAAATAAGATGAGGAAAACAAAATAGAGAAAGCTAGCAAAAAATATCTGCACTTTGACAGTAAAATATACAAGCAGACCTAGGGGAATAGAGGCAGAGCAGAGGGGGTGGGGTGGGGGTGCAGTGGACTGTGTTTCCTGAAAGTCAAATGGGAAGATCAGGAAACCTGCTAACTCAGTGAACTGTACGTATTAAAGAAATAGCAATATGTCATACTTGTCTTCTGTCCTCAGGCCTTGTCACTGAGTTAGGCTGCATACATAAGACAATTCTCTCTCTGGATGTGACCAGACACATTGAAGAAGAAGAAGAAGAAGAAGAAGAAGAAGAAGAAGAAGGAGGAGGAGGAGGAGGAGGAGGAGGAGGAGGAGGAGGAGGAGGAGTTGGCTTGTCTACCCTGCTTTTCTCATCCATTTAAGGGGACTCAAAGTGGCTAACAAAACTTTTCTGCTCTTCTCCCTACACCCTGTGAGGTAGGTGGGACTGTAAGAGCTCAGAAGAGTGCTGTGACTAGCCCAGGGTCACCCAGCTGGCTTTGTGGAGGAGTGTGGAATCAAACCTAGTATTCCTATATAATAATAATAATAATAATAATAATAATAATAATAATAATAATAATAATAATAATAATAATAATAATAATAATAATAATAATAATAATAATAATAATAATAATAATAAAATAGTTGGCTTTTCTACCCCACTTTTCTCACCCATTTAAGGGGACTCAAAGAGGCTAACAAGGCTTTCTATTCTTCCCCAACAACAGAACACCCTGTAAGGTAGGTGGGGCTGTGAGAGTTCAGAAGAGAGCTATGACTAAGCCAAGGTCACCCAGCTGGCTTCCTGGAGTGCAGAATCAAACCCAGTATTTCCAGATAAGAGTCCAGCTCCCTAACCACAAGACTGCTATCACCCAGAAACATTTATGAGCCTCCCATAGAATGGTGGACTTGTTTGAACAAGTCCACAAGCGATCCAACATCTTCTGTTCCAATCTTGGTAGTGGTATTTCTTAACATTGCAGCCCCATCATTGAAGCTTTTGTGAGTTTTAGAGGTTAAGAACATACATAAGAACATAAGAGAAGCCCTGCTGGATCAGGCCACAGCCCATCTAGTCCAGCATCCTGTTGCACACAGTGGCCCGCCAAATGCTCATGGGCATCTCAAGCAGAGACGAGAACAAACCTTTTCCTGCTCTCGAATCCCAGCAAATGGCAGTAGAAGCACCCCGGTTCCCCCCCCCCCCAGCCTGAAGGACGCACCTAGGCATTCATTCTAGTAGCCATTGATACATCTGTCATCCAGAAATTTGTCTAACCCTACCTCAAAGCCATCTAGACTGGTAACTGTCACCACCTCTTCCGGCAGCACATTCCATAAGCTGATGACCCTCTAGGTGAAGAAATACTTCCCCCTGTCAGACCTGACTCTCCTACCCATCAGCTTCATAGAGTGTCCCCTGATTCTAGTATTGTGCGATAGAGAAAAGAAATTTTCTCTATCCACCTTTTCTATACCATGCATAATTTTATATACTTCAATCAGGTCCCCTCTTAAACATCGTCTCTCCAGACTGAAGAGGCCTAGACGTTGCAGCCTGCTTTTGTAAGAGAGGAGTTCCAGCCCCTTAATCATTCTTTTTGCACTTCTCTGCACCTTCTCTAGTTCCACAATATCCTTTTTGATGTGTGGTGACCGGAATGGTACACAGTTTTCCAAATGTGGCCCCACCATAGATTTATAAAGGGGCAAAATGACACAAATTCGAATGTTTTGAATCATTCATATGAATTATTTGGGCCTTTGTATGTGTATGGATATGTATGCATTACAAACGTATCTGTATGCATCTTATCCATATCCATACGCATTTGTACAGATACATACGGGACGAAAACAAGATGCAAAAGAGATAAAAACAGGATGCATATGAATTCTTATCTAATCAAATGTAAAAAATTGCATTCGTGCACACCCCTAGTGCAGGGAGATGAGGACCTTGCGCTCACTGAGAACTCTCAGTGTCACAGTGGTGCAGAGAAATGAGGACCCATATGCTTGGGGCAGTCTCACAGTGCCATCTTAACCCATGCTTTCTAAGGGTGTTTTTCCACTGTCAGGAAGTACCCATTTTTGCACCCATTAAGGACCCATTTGGGTATGAGCCGGATGATCCCATTTCCACCATGGCACCCACTTGGGACCCGATTGTTTTGACTGCCACTGGGGATATCCGGATCAAATGGGTACTTCCTGGCCTTTAATCCGGATTTTCTGTAGACTCCATTAATGGGGACTACAATGGGTCTTCAGGCAGAAAATCCAGATTAAAGGGAGCCTGTTTCCATGCTTGTGTGGCAATGGGGTCTAGAGGAAGCTAGGGGGAGGGGGCACCCATGGGGGGGAACCCCAAAACCTAAGCTTCGAAGTCATTTCAAAGTCATTTAGAAGTCACTTCGAAGTCTGTGCAAAATAGCTCTGGAACATCTTTGAAGTCTGTGCTGATCTTCAGAGTGAACTTCGAAGTGTCTCCGAAGTGACTCCATAGTCACTTCAAAGTCACTTCAAAGTTCACTCCGAAGATCAGCACAGACTTCAATGGAGCTGTTTTGCACAGTCTTTGAAGTGACTTCAAAATGACTTCAAAGCCACTTCAGAGATTGTATCCCGTGTCCCCCCAAACACCCAGGTTGACAAGTAGATCCCTCATGGGTAGATCTGGATTTCCAAATGGGTGCCCCAGTGTTTCCACGGCAGGGAGGCTGGCACCCATTGCTATTGGATGCTAGACCACCCATGGAAACACATTGGGTACTTCCCTTAATTCGGATCTACTAGATCCAGATTAAGGAATGTACTCATTCCTTAGATCCAGATCTTCTTAGATATGGATTAAAGGACTGCAGTGGAAAAACACCCTATAACTGTCCTGTGTGTGCTAAAATATGCACAGATTTCTTTACAGTGTGATGGGTTTTTGTAGATGTCCAGAGCTTCTTATTGCAAAGGCTGTTCTTCATCTGCCTTAGAGAACCAAAGACGATATTGTGATCTCCAACTCTGAGCAGTAATTTGTGTGACCCATGAGAGGGCCAAATGCATGAAGCAAAAGCCAGATCTGCTTTTAAAACAAAACAAAATTCCTTCTTTCTACTTGATTCTGGCTTCAGACTGTCAAAGCACATCTTAGGCAAAAGAAGAACTGACATGGTAAATTGATGGATGGATCACTGAAGGTTTGAAGATACAATTTGCATAAGCACCCCAAGGTTTTTTTTTGAACCACATCCAAGCTGCCTGAAATTACAGAAATAAACAAAGAATGTTGACAGATATCCCTCTGGAGTTTTGGGGCTTCCTGCTTTTTCTTGGAAATATTACAAGAACAGAAGCAATTTCCCTCCAAAAGACAAAATCTAAAAGTTCCTTCTATCTCTTCTTAAAACCATTACTTAACTGTAGAGACGTGCGCAACCCCAAATTCATGGGTTCAGTTCAAATTGAACCAAACCTCATTGAGTCTGATTCAATTGAAAACCTAATCAAGCAAGCTCAACTGGTTCTAGATTGAACCTCAAATAGTTTGTAAACTCAACATTTGGATGGAACCATTAAGTTTAACCTGGACTGAAGGAACACCACTGATTTGGATTGGATCAAACCAACCCCTTTCAAACAGGGAATGCTTCAGTACAATTCAAACGGGGTCAAATTCAATTCTGTTTGCTTCAAACCAATTGGTCATGAACTGAATTTGCACATTTCTACTTACTTAAAAGATAACAAAACAAGCAAATCCATTAGGCTTTTGTAAGCAAGGGTTCCTTCTCCAGTTCTCATTTTATTTTCCCCTGAATCTCTAATTAATTTCATTTTGTTTTGTACTGTTGAAATCCACACATACCAACAAAAATCTGCTGAAAAAACATGTTCATGTGAACTCCGTAGCTAAATATAAACTGATGTGATATAAGCAAAGAAAGTTTTTCAGCAGCATTTTAGAAGGATTAGCTTTGCAGGATTACAAACTGCCTGGTAAAATGCCAGCGTCTGACACTTTTCATGTAAAATGTTGAACAAAATAACATGCACCATTTTAGTGGACATAGAAGAGTTTACAAAACCAGTTATATCACAATAACACAGCATGAATAGAGCCAAAACAGCATTCATGATGTCTCTGAAGGTTGGACCATACTTCTATTTAAAGCTCAGGTGAAATTTCACACAGTAATATTTCCTGGGTTTTTTTTTAAGGCTACTTTGTAGGGGTGTACAAGAATATTCATAACATTCAAAATTCAGCTGAATTTAGCCAAATTCAGACATTCAAATTCAAACTGAATGTTGGCACATTCAAAGATGAACATTCAAATTCAAATAAAATGTTTTGATACATTTGTATGAAGCTTTGTGTGGGATTCATATATGGGATTCATATGCTATTTGTATGGGATCTGTATGCTATTTGCATGCATTTGTATGAGATCCGTATGCTATTCATATCCATTCATATATGGGGCCAGCTATCTGAATTATGAAATTTGTTCTTAATATTTATAATCTGGGCTCAGAGCATCTACTTAGTTGCAGGAGGCATGCTACCTAAATCGCATAATTTTATCACATATGTGCAAGCTGAAACATATAGATCACCCACTATACACTGCCAATTATGGAAGGAAAACAATCCCTACTGCTGGTTGACATTAAATAAAATTTAAATGTAAGTTATAGAGGGTGATTCTTTCCTTTAAATAATTGTCCAGAGATGATCCTCTGCTGGAAGGATGTCATGATGAAGCTCCATAAGAAAATGGAGCAGTTGTCTTTGGGTTCTTCATCTGGCTACTTTCTTACACCCTTCAATGGCATGGAGTCATTACTCCTGTCTCTATAAACATCTGTGCTAGGGACATGCAAAAATGCTTTTTTAAATACCGTATTTTCCGGCATATAAGACGACTGGGTGTATAAGACGACCCCCAACTTTCCACTTAAAATATAGAGTTTGGGATATACTCACCATATAGGAAGACAACACCCAGTGTATAAGACAACCCCCAACTTTTGAGAAGATTTTCCTGGGTTAAAAAGTAGTCTTATACGCCAGAAAATACAGTATTTGATTCGTATTGAATTGAAATGCAAGAAAATTCATATTTGTTTGAATAGATCCCCTTCTAATGTAGTTCAGCTCCATATGAATCCCATACAAATCCCATAGAAATGCACATGGATTCAATACTTATCCAATACAAATCCCCCACGAAGCTTCACATGAATGTATTGAAACATTTGATTCAATTTCAAATGTCAATCTTCAAATGTGCCAATATTTGATTCCAAAATGAGTGTCCGAATTTAGCCAAATTCATACAAATGTTGAATGTTATGAATTTTCATGTGCATCCTAATCTGTGCCCTAATTTGTGATGTATTTTCTCTTTTTCAGTGGCCCCTTAAGGCCATGATCAAACAGCTTTAATAAAACAGTGGGCATATGCTCTTGTGACACATTGACCACATGGCCACATATTCACGGAAGGGGAGCACCAGTTCAGCATCTATATGACTGGCAGGGTGACAGAATGACCTTGTGAAACCCAGCTCAGATGCGTGCCGTATCCAGATATCACTTTGTTATTCCACTACATGTGGCTATTCTGGAATAAAGCATGGGTATCCATAATATCCATACCTCATTCCAAAATATCCAAATAAAATGGAATAAGTAAAGTGACATCTGGTTGCAGCTTTAGTTAGAAATAATCCACTTCTCATAAGTAACAAAGAAAGCTTTATTAAAACGTAATTCTTCAACATGTAGTATCTGAACATTGCAGAAAGGGAAACTAGTTACACAATTACCTCATATGTACTCTAAAACCATCCATTCCCCTTCCTGGGATCAAAGTAATGGGAATTTGTGTTATCTCACACCAGATGAACAGAAACAACATCCCAGATGTTGAATGACCTTGAAATGCACACCACTTTCTCACCCTGGTACCATTCATAGAGTCATTCGATTTCCTCCCTGGCGCCATTCGCCCTCCTCTGCCTCTCACAGCTACATTATTTATAACTACAGCGGATGCAAGAAGGAGCAGCACAGCTACATCCTTAGTAACCAGCATAATCTATACTGATACACGTAACAAAAAATAACATGACAGACACGTGGCTGACAGATCGACTGTATTTGGGGCCATAAATCACCCTGTGAGGCCATAGAATGTCCCATGATGCACTCCGGTGATGCAAATGCAGTGAAACAGTTGTGGGAGAGTCTGTTGCTTTAGCAGTGAGTAGCTGACGTTTTCATCAACCTTTCTGATTGCAGCCTAAGTACAGTAAGTGCAGTGTGCTGTTTTTGCACCTAACTTTTAATCCAGCTTCAGACCACTTTCAGAGCGAGCAAAGCAACTAGTCATTTTCTTTCCATATTATCTATGAACAAAGGTGAATTTTCTGAGTTACATGTGGGCTGTAGTCACAGCTAAGGTTTATTTCAGCTTCAGTCCAGCTTCAGAGCAAGAGAACACATCAGCAAAGTGGCCAGACATTTTCTTTCCACATTATCTATCCCAAAGGTGAATTTTCTGTTATTTAACACTGCAATAAAGCAGCTTGTCACTTTGCTGGTATGTTCTCTCACTCTGAAAGTGGAATGAAGCTGGATTAAAACTGGATTATGGACTAGTCCAGGCTACCATGTCTTATACCAAAAACAGGAGCAAAAAAAAATAAATCACTTTTGCTATCTGACTATCTGACCAGATGAAGCGCATTGCAACCCCTGCCTAGACCATTTTAGGAATTGGGGAATGGTGGTGTTTTGTTTTGTTTTTGGAAAGGAATTGCAGAGAAATAAAAATATAAAACTGTAAGAAAGTAGCAAATATATATATATATAATGAAAGAGAAATGACTTGCATAATTAAGGTATCATGGGAAATAAGAATGCACTTTCAAATGGGTATTATTACTGGGAACCAACCAGACAATGAAACACCTGTTCCTCAAAGTCCATGTTTGCCGAAAGTTTTACTGGAGAATCATTGATGCTTATTATTTTTCTTACATCCCCATAGGTGCCTTTAAGGACAAACACACACACACACACACCATTTGTTTTCTTTTAAAAGTTCTTAGCGAAAAAAGCTTTCCCCATTTCACTAGTTTAAGAAAACTCAGAATCTGATTGAAGAGCTGGGAGGCTGAATATTTTCTGAACACAGAAATGTGTTTAGCATAATGTGGGAGTTGAGACAAAATATTGGCAAAGCTCAAGGAGTCCTGGGGTGTGGGCCCTACTCCAAGATGTGGGTGGGTGATATTCAATAACATCACCATTTGTGTGTTCCCACCACCACCATCACCGCACATACACATTTATATTTTCCCCACTGAAATCTGGTATGAAACGGCTGCTACTGTTAGTCCAGCAGATGAAATGGTCCAAAACACTTCTCTTTGCTTGATGCCGAGAGGATGTGGAGAACCGTCAAGGGAAGTTCAGATTAGAATTCCACTAACTTCACTACAACATGAAGGTGATGTTCTCCTAGCCTTTTTCTCCAAGAGTCAGACCAAGAAAAGTCACAAACCTCAAGGTGCTTTCATAACACCTCTACACTATCAGCTCATTCCCTTCAAAATAAAGGTAGATTGGAGGCGTTTCCCAGTTCCCTGCTTATCAAACATCGGTGACATTCACACCTAAATTTTAATCCAGCTTCAGTCCACCTTCAGGGTGAGAGAACATATCAGCAAAGTGACTATTCATTTTCTTTCTACGTTATCTAACACCAAGGTGACTTTTTGGGAGCCCCCATCCAGATACCACCATTACAACACAGCTATGGTGGAGTTGCTTCATGCATCTCATGAAATCCCACCATAGCCCTGCTATTCCCTCTCCCCTAAAAAAAAGTGCTAGAAACTGTTGCTGGAAAACCCAGTCCTGTTCACAGGTTTTCCAGAAATAGAACTTTTTATTTATCTTCTGGACAGAGCTACCATCATAGCTTCATCCACCGTGCATGTACAGTATGGAGACCAAAACAGGCATCCACATATGCACAGAGGTGCCAAAGCGCACATCCAGGTATTTGAGATGCCTGAATGCACAAATGTATGTGTCATTAAACGTTCAAAGATAGTGGCAGCTGCAGTGCTGTCTAGCTAGGAGACCATAGTTAAAGAAGGAGATTTCCTGTACCAATGTCTTCTAGCACGACATCCAACCACCATCTGCAGGCAACCAGGATTCTATAATACTGAAATAAAACTGCTTATCACTCTACTGATGTGTTCTCTCTCCCTGAAAGTGGGCTGAAACTGGATTAAGATAAGACTTAGGTGTGAACTCAATTCAAGTCTTTTTGCAGCATTTCCAATTCCATAGTGTCTTATATCTGGGGATTCATCTTTCACCCATGAAAACACACACACACTGAATGCATCAAATCTACTCTCAATCCACTTTGAATTAGGGATATGTGAATATTCATAACATTCAAAATTCGGCAAAATTCTGACATTCAGACTCAAATTGAACGTTACGATATTTGTATGCTAACACATGAACACATATGAATGTTTCTAGACATTTATACGAATAGTTTGGGTATTTGCTCAGCTGGGGAAACTTATCAGATACGTATCTGTTTGTATCAGAGACATATCAAATGTTCATACAAATACGTACAAATAGATTCGTAGCGAATAGAATTTTACGACATTCAAATGTGATACATTCATACAAGTACGGATTTTTGAACATTTGTGCACATTGCAACTTTGAATCTACTCTGAATCAGAGGTGTTTTCGCACTATGGCGAAAACGCCTCAGGATGCTTTGGCCTGAACGGCCTGAGTACAGTTCCTCATCTGCACTGGCATGTAAAGGATGTGTTCCAAATGCATCCTTTCCCTGCCTACAGGCGAACGGGGAAGTGTACTCAGCCCATTCTGGCCGAAGACCCTCCCCCAGCCTCCCCTGACTGGCTGCCTTGCAGCCAGAGGTGGGAAGACCAGTCAGCCCCCTTCCCTGGGGTCCTGCCACCTCCATCAGCCAGGATCAGGCCGATGTAACTGGCAGTACCTCCACCCTACACCCCCTAACCCACCCCAGGATCGCGCATGCGCAATCGCTCCTTACTTGCTCGCCACTGGGTTGCAACTGGCGCAAGGAGGCTGGGGATGCTCTACGCATGCGTGTGGGGTGGTCCCTGATTTGTCAGGCACCTGCGCCTGCACAGATGGCCAGTTGAAGCCAGGTGAGTGCCTGATGAATCAGATACTACCCCGGATGCATGCGAAGAGCGTCCCCAGCCTCCTCGCGCCAGTTGCAACCCGGCAACAAGCAGGTAAAGAGCGATCATGTGGCATGACCCCAGGGTGAGGTGGGGTGGGGGTGTAGAGTGGTGGGCCTGCCCCTTGCATCAGCCTGATCCTGCCCGATGCAGGTGGCAGGACCCCAGGGAAGGGGCCCAACTGGCCTCCCCACCTCTGGCTGCAAGGCAGCCAACCGGGGGAGGCCGGGGGAGGGGTCCAGCTGTCAGAGAGGGAGAGCTTGTGAACGCGCTCCCTCTGGAACAGCTGGGGACATGCGGAACATGCAAAGACGTTTTCAGAGCAGCTTTTTCTGCTCTGAAAACAGAACGTGTGGAGACCATGTGGGGATGGTTGGGGCGGTCTGGAATAAATCTGGATGCCCCGATGTGCGAATGCAGCATCCCTGCGTGTTCTCCACATGCTCAAAAACCCCTCGTGCAAAAAGGTCTTAGCTTTGAATCTGCTTTGGATCCACTGCAGATGTGACTGGGCAGTTGCTTTCCTACCTCCCCAGCTTCACAAATGTACAAATGTATAGAAACATTTGATTTATATTGGAATGTCAATCTTTGAAAGAAGCAACATTCAATTCAAGTTCAAATGTCCAAATGTGTACAAATTCATAACGGATTTCAAATGCGATGAATATTCGTGTACATCCCTACTCTGGGAGAATTTTCTCCTCCACCCAAAAAAAGGCAAGAGAGAGAATAAAAGTTGTTTGTACTTCTGTTGTGTCTCCATCACAGCCATCCGCCACCTCCTTGTATGTTTTCCTGAAAAACTGGGCTCAAAATGCTGCTGTGATTTACTGTGGGTGTTAAGAAAAATGTCAAAGCTTGGGGCCTTGTAGGAATGGCTGTACTGGCAGCCTGCCTGGGCAAACACACTAAAAGTCAGTCCCGGATTGGATACTTGAGGAATTAGTGTCTGTACAAAGATGTTTTCAATGCAGAGAGAAAGATGTGGATTTTTACAAGCGAAGTTTGAAAGGTTCCTCAGAGCAATTCAACATATGTTGCTCAAGCTGCACCTGCTTTCCTCACTGATTGGAAGCCAGACCCCTGTTCCTTGTTAGAGCAATTCTCTTCTATACCGTTCTCCAGCTCTACTTTGGAGAGATAACACAAACTTTCAATGACCTGATTCTTCCTTACTTCTCCCTTTGCACGGAAATACCTTAGACCCAAGAAAGTGTCTGTGCCATGTGTTTTACTGTACTTATTTATTATTTACATTTCTATCCCACTCCATACTCAAAGGTCTCTGGGCGGGAAACAACTGTTAACACAACATATTAAAAACAGAATACAGAATATACATTAAAGCACTTTACAAATTCAACAAATCTAAAACAATACACTCTGTGTATAATAGTATCTGTAGTGGGAGGGGAAATATAATCACCTCAGCCAAAGGCAAGGGCAAAGAGGTGCGTCTTCACCGCCTTCCTAAATATTTATAAGGAAGGGGCATGACGCACCTCGAGGGGGAGACTATTCCATAGTCTAGGGGCCATCACCACAAAGACTCTCTCCCAGATGCCCACTAGCCTCAATACTGAAGGCAGTAGGACAACCAGGAGGGCCTCACTGCTAGATCTTAAGGCACCACTCACAGCTACGTGGGCCCACGTGTCCTTTGTAGCTGTCCATGAAGCACAAGCTTTGTTGCAGTTTCATAGGCAGCTACAAAGCCATGTCTTTCCACCATACCTACTGTAACCGGAAGTGACCCCAGATTGATGGCTACGCAGACCAATCGTGCTGCACCACCAGTGGACCTTCCTACGTGGGCCTAATCAGAACCTCAGGATGGGTGCTACGTCTTTTGCGTGGCAGTCCTGTTTAGCACCCATTGCTATTAGGTGCTAGACGGCCCATGCGAACATATGGAGCCCTTACCAAAATGCAGACCTTCAAGGACCGGATTCAACAAGGACCGGATATCAAAGATCCAGATCTTCTAAATCTGGATTAATGGGGGCACGTGCAAAAAGAGCCCCAGAGTCTCTACAGGGGAAAAAGATTTAAACAACCAGAAAAAACACCAGAGCTTCTTGCTTCCATCTTCCAGAAACCTGTGCAAAATAAGAGTCTGGCTCCCTAACCACTAGACCAAACTGGCTCACATATTAGAGGGACCAGGAGCCCTGATATGTTTTTCTTATGGTAATTCCAGCATATAGCACAGTGATGGAACAACTACCTAGAAGCCAGAAGGTGGCAGGTTCTTTCATCGGAAGAAGGTTGTAGTAGACCAGGCCCATCCATATAATTTCTCCAGGAGACAGTAATGGCAATTTGCCAAAACAAATGCATAGTTCTGTATGTGTTTTACTGTGTTTTACTCTATTTGATCTATTTTTTATGGTGTTTTTAATGTGACTCACCCTGTGTCCTTTGGGTATATCAGGTTAGGAATATAAACAAACAAACAAGTAAATAAATAAATAAAAAAGGCTTGCAATAGTCTGAAGTTGCATGTCATAACATTGTCATCCACAGCATTACATTGCAATCTATTGACACCTTGTGGCAGGTTTCCCATACTCACCTGCCTCTAGGGCTACAGGCAGTCTTATTCATTTGATTCAGCTCTCACAAAAGCCTGAGTGAAGAAGTAGGATTCCTGGGCTGTGGTCACACTCTATTGAGATGGTCCATCTCAGGGTCAGACAAGGAACTGAGATCGTTTCAGGCCTGGAATGGCCTGGTCACACCTACCGTGACACACCAGTGCTGCTACCATCGCCTCTGCTGCAATGCCCAAGCTTCATGGATCCCCTTCACCTGATAAAAAGTAAGCTTTAATATTCTCAGTGGCAGGGAGCTATCGGGTGGCAGTTGCAGCAGGATCAGGCAAAGTGAGGTAGCTCTATTGGTGGTGCAGAGCAAATATGGCCAGCAGTGACCAGCTCATGTCAGTGCCTCTAGAGCCTGCTGCTCCATGCTGCTCCTGTGCTGGGCAGCAATCCTTTGCTTGGGTCCGTTTCTGGCTGAAACATAGGGCTTTTTTGTACATTTCTTTCCTGGGGAAAACTTCCCCAGGAAGGGAACACAAGAGATAGTTCTGGTGCCTCCGTTTACAGACACTGCCTGTCCCCCTAACCTCCCCAGCACTCCTCTGAGCTGGCAAGTGTGAACTGCTGCTAGCAGCAGTAATTCACAGAACTGCACCAGTGGCATCAACATGCTTGTGTGGCACCATTGCTCTGGTGACGGAGCGGTAATTGTGCTTACATGGCCCCGGGCTTGGCTCCCTTACCTGGGAGAGGTGCAAAGGGAGCTGCACCTAGTGGCATGCTGCGTAAATGAAGAACATGAAATGAAATGAAATGTGTAAATGAAGAGCAGCAAAAACACATATGCAGCTGCCCCTGGAACAAAAAGTGCAGATGTGGCCAACAGGTAAATGCAAATTCCCCCGTACTCAGTGCTGGGATTACCTGATTTCAGGATAGCTCCACTCAAGGTAGGAAAGTCCTCCGAAAAACTGAAAACACACTATGGCATCTGGTCTCCGAGGATTAAAGATGCCCTCCATTCTTCTTAAAATATAAAGTTTGACCAGGCCCACAAAGTTATTACCAAAAACACTCCATGGAACAAGAGAATCCCATTAAAAGATAGCCACAACAAAGGAGTCCCTTCTCTCTCCCAAAAGTACAGTTCCCTCCATTCCCACTTTGTAAAATAAAATGGACTAACACCCTGAACTGGACTGACAACTCATTTAATACACATACAATTTAGCTCGCTTTGGGGAAATTTAGTCCACAAAAGGTACAGAATCTGAAATTCTTTTCTTTTTATTTGGCCTGCTGGAACTGAACTGCACAGAGAAAAAATATGTATACTTCCAGGGCTACTGCATAGAAGTCCAGCACAATGCAGTTCAAATGGAGCCACATTTTTTACAATCCAATTTTTTACAGGGGCTGGCATTTAAAATTATGTGATTTCTTTAAACAGTCTGCTTTCTATGAGGTCTTACATCATTTGGGACCTCAAAAGAAAACTCCATGAGGGTACCACTGCGCTTCCAGATGCTATTTTGGTGAGCCAGTTTGGTCTAGTGGTTAGGGAGCTGGACTTTTATCTGGGGATACCGGGTTTGATTCCACCCTCCTCCATGAAGCCAGCTGAGTGATGTTGGACTAGTCACAGCTCTCTTCTGAGCTCTCACAGCCTCACCCAACTTGCAGGGTGTTCTGTGTGTGTGTGTGTGTGTGTGAGAATAGAAAGCTTTGTCAGTCCCTTTGAGTCCCCTTAAATGGGTGAGAAAAGTGGGGTAGAAAAGCCAACTCTTCTTTTCCTCCTCCTCCTCCTCTTGGGTATACAAGGTTTGAATGCCCTCACAGTTTCAAGGGATGGCAGATCTAGGTTCAGGGCAACAGAAGGGATGAAGAGAAAATACATTGATCCTGGGTGGCAGTTTAGAAATGTAAGCCTGGATATACCTCACTGTTAGTGATACACGGGCATGTAGATCGCATGCTGTGTTCTCTGAACATTGCCAGCTAGGGAAGCATGGGTTATTGCTAGTTGCTGCCAGAACGAAGTTGGCTGAGTCCTACATGAGAACTCTCAAGCAGAAAAAAGGGATGTGATTCTGCTCAGCTGTAACCTATGAAAAAGAAAACAGACCCTTAAAATATTGGCATGCCTAATAAATTAGGCGAGGGGGGTGCATAATGTTTCCTCCTCTGCATCTACCAACTCTCCAAGCCTTTGATTATCCAGAACTCTACTCTCTTCTCTGAACTTGCTGGTATTGTCATTTGCTCGCATCCCAAATATTCAGCTGTAGAACTGTTATTTTGTTTGCATTGATCTATCTCTCAGTGTAGGCTTGTTGGAGGTTGATCTCTCCTTTGACGTGTTCTGCTGCATGGATTTTCTTCAGGGCTGTTGTCATAGAGGTTTACATTGGAGAACAGTAACCTCTTCCAAGCTAGGGATTCTCTTGCAGTATCCAGGCGATGTTCCCTCTTCACTGCCAAAGAAAAGGAAGGAATTTGGGAGGTGGGGAGGAGAGACAGAGAGAGATGGGGACCATAAGGAACACTGGTCAGCTTGCCCAGTTCAAAAATCCTTCTTAAGCAGATGGGTTTATATGAATGTGCTTGCTGAATATCAGAAGAGTTTGGAAAGGAAAAGATGCCATAGGCTGCATCTACACATTCAGGCTGTGCACGAATATTTGAAAATTTGAAAATCCGACTCAAATCTGATGAAATTTGTGCTTTTAATACTGGATGAAAACAGGACGCATAAGGAATAAAAACGGGATGAATACAGAATCACTCAATTTCGTATAACAGAAATGTTGTCGACATTCGTATTTTCATATTTGACTTGGAATTTTGAATGTGAAGATTCGAATAATCCGGATTCCAATCGGATTTTTGGAAATTTGGATTTTTTTTCATTAAAATTGAATTGAATTTTCAGATATTCAATTCGACTCGAATTTGAATGCAAAAAATACATTCATGCACACCACTACTACACATTGCAAACTTCAGTCTGCATCTATCATAAGCACAAATGGCACTGATGCATCACAAGTCCACTTCTGTTGAACCAAAGTTCAACAAAAGCCTAATTGTGAATCACTTTTAGATCTCTTTGAAGCAAATCCTCCAAGATCATTGCAAATAAACAGGTGTTTGGTGGTAGACATTGTCCAGAGCAGGTTATGGATGTGCATGTGGTGTTTTTTTCCATTTGATTCGTATCAAATTGAATGTAAGAAAATTCGTATTTGTTTTGAAAGATCCCCTTTGAATGTGGTAGGATTCTATGTGATACAAATACATTCATACAAATATCTGATATTTATTTACTATTTACATTTCTATCCCACCACATACCCGAAGGTCTCTGGGCGGGTAACAACCTTAAAACAACAGATTGAAACAGAATATACATTAAAAGACTTTAAAAATTCAACAGCTCTAAAACAATACACATTATGTTTAAAATGATAGTGTCTGTCCTCGGGGAGAAATATAATCATATGTATATGAATGCATATGTATCCGATACATATCCGATACGTATCCTGTAAGATATCTGATCTGAAAGCGTCAAATCTGCCCTGAATCCTCTTTGAATCTGCTCCCAAACCATGTTGAATTCACTCTGGATCTGTTGAAGCCGCTTTCCCACCTCCCTGTTTCACAAATGTTCTGAAGCTTCATATGAATGTCAGTTGGTAGACAAATGTTCAAATTCATCTAAATATGTATAAATAACAAATGTTACAAATATTGCTGCAGAGCCCTAGAGCAGGAGTTACTGCTTTCACCCACCCATCATATTATACGTGTAAGACATTCTCAACACAACAACCGTGATTCCAATCCAAGAAGAAGACTTTGCAACAATTATACCTTCAGAGATTAGATGAATTATTCAATCTTTACTTCAAAACACTAAAAATCTTTTTATCGCTAAATCCCCCAATTCCAAGGGAGCACAAGGGAATTCCATGTTTCAGGCACTTTGGTAGAATAGCCTTCTTTTAGTTCATCACAATTTCCTAAATTTCAACTCCCCTGCCTTGATCTATACTAACATTCCCCCTGATGGCAGCTTATATTTGAAATGTCTGCAGATAAATGGACACTGTGCCCTGAAAAGAGCTTGATATTTATTTGACTTGGTCCAGAGTTACAAAGGACAGGATATGAGAAATATTTTTCATAACGGCAGCATAACCGACAGCTCAGCGATGTTTTCTCAGATGGTGGTTTATGTTCGAGAGCTGCTAATCATCTTTTTCGTGAGCCTAGGTGATTCTTCGCCCTAATCGTCCTTTAGCGAACCGACAGCAGAGGGATATCTCTTTCTGTCTGCTTCATTTCTTTTTCTGGTTATCCTGTCTTTGGACTTCCTTTGGCAGTAGCCAGCTTGGATTCCAGATCCTCTGGACCTCCTAGGGGTTTTTAGTTGTGTGGGAGTACTCATTCTCAGGTGTTAGCAGAAAATGAAAACATGGGCTGTGTTTACATTTGGCTAGACAGTCTATCCACCTGCCTAGACGTAACAAGAGAACAGTTTCTTGAGACCACAAAGCTTTCTTGTACCCAGCAGGAATCATGTGTCTGTTTAATGGTTTATCCACACAGACAAGGAGGTGAACCATTCAAAAACCTGAGAAAATCTTAAGTTGGGGCCTGTAGGCAAAGAGGCCCAAAATCACAACACCAGAGAATCAGGGTTTATTTTTTTACAATGTAACTGCTGCCTGTAAGAACTCGAGAGAATCCTCTATACAAGGGGAGTTTTGCTGATCATCTAGTAATAGAAGAGGCAGGTAAAAAAGATATTTCCTGAAACAGGTCTATTCTTGTAATACTTGATGGTCACGGAAAATATAGTAACTTTATTCACATTTGCCAAATGTTTGGCCTTCCTAACACAGTTGCTTGACCAATGTTCTCTGTGTGCTCTTAACTTAGGGCCAATTTGCACTTCAGTCTGTAGTCAGGAATTAGGCAACATCTGGGCAGGGGCATCTGCATTTGCATGAGGTGTTTACATGCAAAAAAACCACCACAACAACAACACCCTGTCTTCCTAGAAGTTGCCTAATGGCTGACTAGGGGGTGTGCACGAATGCAATTTTCAGCATTTGCTTCAAATCGAATATCTGAAGATTCGAATCCAGATATCTTGTCTGGATTATTGCACCTGGCCAGGTGAACATTACATAGCAAAGAAGCTGCTAATACCCTTCTGACTCCCCTAACCCATCAGAACAAGGGCTCAAATCCCCTTCCCACTTTTCCTCAGATTGTCACTTATTTCCGTCAAGAAGGCTGTATTTTGCCTGCTGCTGTGTGGGGATCTACCCCTCCCAGTCCCTCTACCCCTAAATGAAGGATCAATTTACTTAGCTCCACCAGAAAAAAAAAAAAAAGAATTATAGCCTTCAATCTCTTTTGTGTCCTTATATTCCTGTCCTTGCTGAGAGGAAAAGCACTAGGGAACCAAACATGTGAGACCTTCGTAATCTTTCATATCAGCAGGACAGACAGATGAAGAATGGGGCGGGGGAGAGGGAAATTAAAATAAAACCTTTTTTGTCATGAACGCAACACAGAGTTTCCTATCTAGGGTTGGTGATGGAACAGGATGGGATGAAAAAACAGCTTCAAAGGATCTCAGAAATACAGAGCATGAGAATTACTTGTTCCCGAGTTGAAAAATGAGGCAATACAGTATCTGTAAGGGTAAATATTTACCCCAATGGAAGTAAGTATATTAGGCCCTGTCCCCATGCAAGCCATTTGGCACCCTTTGGGGCCTGTTTGGGCTCGCATGGGGCAGGGGTGGGACCGGGAATGCATCTCGAGCATCCCCATGTCAAGCCCCGCAATGCAGGACAGGCATTGGTTGGGCACTGAGGGTGGCGTCCCTATGCAAAGCATGCCAAACCCTGGTAAAGCCACGCCCAACCCTGGGAGCCACGCCCCTCCTCTCCACCCCCCTCTCCTCATTGGCAGCCGGATTGCAGTCAGCCCACTCCTGTGCCACATCACCCCCTCCCTTAGTGGCATGGACAGCCAGGACTGGGGTGGGAGGCACGGAAACAAGCTTCGTTCATAAAAATAACTACAGCTTCATTCATAAAATAAAGCTTCATTCATAAAACACCAATGAAAGCTGCTAGCGGTAGTAGGCGCTTGAGCACTTTTGCACACCTCCGCTCCACCGGGGACCGCGGAAGTGCCTGTCAATTTTAAAATCAAGACTTTATTTATTATTGCCTTCACGATCAGGAGAATAGGGGTTGCAAGTGCAACAAAAATCAAGCCATTATGCAACCTGCCTTGGCATTCTGAAATGGGGTTGGAATTACTTCTGTTGAAGTGGCAGAATTTTTTTTAAAATAGCCGTTCTCCAGCCTCCCTTTGCAACCAGCATTTTAAAAGCTCAGTGGCTGTGATCTTCAATAGATGGGACTGGGACAGCAAGTACACCCCACCTCCCAATGACGTGTGCGCAAATCTCCTCCCCGTTAGCCCGCAAGCGTCCCAATGTGCATTCCTGGCTCACTGAGCAATGCGTGTTGGCTCCCCAAACAGTCCTGGGACTTCTTTTTTCAGGTATCAAATTTGGTACCCTTCTGCCACTGTTTGGGGGGATTTGGTACCTTTTTGCGTGCCAAATCCAAAGACCATGGGGACGCATAGCGCCAATCGCACTCTCTGAACCGTACCAAATGTGCATGGGGACAGAACCTTAGTGGCTCAAAGACCAGCAGAATGAAAGAATTTATATATGTCAACACATTAGGAGAAAAGTATAACTTAAAACACAATTTAAAGACCATTTAACAGAAAAAGCCAAACACGTTTCGACCCCTACATAGCGTCTCCCTCAGTGGCTAAAGTTTTATCTATATGAATATATAGATCTATTGCATATATTTGGAGAGTCAGAATCACATGTGTGAGCTGACAGCATTCTACATTTTATATTGTATTCATATAAATCCTTTCATTCTGGTGGTCTTTGAGGCACTAATATATTTACTTTCATTGGGGTAAATATTTACCCTTACAGATACTGTATTGCCTCATTTTTCAACTCAGAACCTTTTGGTCTCTTCTTGTGGTTGCTTTTGAGTTTTGTATCGGGGAATTTTGTTGTTTGCAATTACCTGTGGCTGACGTCTCTTTCGATGACAGTCAAAGCAGGCACTTCTGTTTTCTCATGGCTGAGCTGTAGGATGAGCTATAGGGGAATAACTACAATAACAGAGCCTTTCTTTTAACCCAGGTCGTCCTTTGAATCCTTCCTGCCGCCGTCTGCAGACCACTTATTATAAGAACATCTCTCTGACCTCAGACTTTCAGTGAAGTCCACTGGGACAGGAAAGCTGCCCTCCTTAATCGGAATAACAAATTGCTGAAGACATGGTGGACATAGAGAATACCAGTCGCAAAACAGTAGTCGCCCTTCCAGGCTGCCTGTGGCTTTGCTCAGAAGCCGGTCTGTTACAAGAAACCCCCACGGTGTTGCTACTGGATCCTCACAAGCCAGGAGGGACAATTTATCATGATCTCCTGTGTCTTTGAAAGGCTAAATATTGAAACCATATTTGCTGTTTTCAGCTAGCACAATCGATGGAAACATCAAAACTTAGTGGGCCAGTTTGGTCTTGTGGTTAGAGTGTCGAATTCTTATCCTCCATGAAGCCAGCTGGGTGGCCTTGGGCTAGTCACAGCTCTCTTTCTGAGCTCTCACAGCCCCAACCATGTCACAGGGTGTCTGAGTTGGGAAAAAGAACAGAAGGTTCCCACTGCCTGGTTTCGTCTTCGTTCTTTCTCTCTTCTTGCTCCTTACTCATAGGATCCTCTTCCCGTCCCCCTCCACTCCTTAACTTCCTTGAAAGCTTTTAAATCCCAATTAAAAACTTTTTTTATTTTCTATGGCCTTCAGTTCTGACAACTGAACTTCCTTTTTCGCTTGTTTTATTCTAATGTACTTAGGATTATATTTTGTATTATTTTAACTTTGCTATTTTAGTAATTTTAATTTTTCTGTATTTGAATCTTTTTACTGTACTGTCTTTTAAATTTTTGTAGCTTGTACAGCGTAAGTACATCTATAGTGCTCGACAAATAAACTTTAATAATAATAATAAGGTCAGCTGCTTTGAGACCTCTTAAATGGGTGAGAAAAGCAGGATATAAAAACCAACTTCTTTATTTTATTTTATTTTATTTTATTTTATTTTATTTTATTTTATTTTATTTTATTTTATTTTATTTTATTTTGGTGCATAGAGGGAAACTATGCTTACCA
Source organism: Aspidoscelis tigris stejnegeri (assembly GCA_023333525.1). Taxonomy (NCBI): domain Eukaryota; kingdom Metazoa; phylum Chordata; class Lepidosauria; order Squamata; family Teiidae; genus Aspidoscelis; species Aspidoscelis tigris. The sequence goes on from JALMGA010000002.1 coordinate 102,084,326, forward strand.
TCACCTGCTTACCAACTCATTGAGGGGAAGATGAGAGAGCAGCAAGTGACTGATGTATGCAGGAATATTGTTGTTGAATCTTGGCTGACTCGTGATTGACAGCATGGGCACTTCCATGGACAGCTCTATGCAGTTTTCTTGGCAGAGATATAGAAGTGGTTTGCTATTGCTGATTTTTGGGTAGAGACTGACGACTGAACCCAGTGCCCCATTGCTTTCCAGGCAGTTTGCTCTACCACTGAGCTAAAGCTATTCCCTGCATTCAGGATTCAGGAAGCCTCTGCCCAGATCAGCAACTAGAATAAATTGTGGATTTGGGTCAGCAGAACCAAAGTTTGCTATGTGTTCCCTCTCTGCTTGCTCATCTGCCTGCTGAACTACAGAGGAAGGAGGCTTTGGGGGGAGGGGATGGAAAATGTGAAGCATGCAAGATGTTGGACTGTTTTTCTAATGACTTAACCAAACGCCTAAAAACACCAGATATCAAATAACAATGCTTATGCTTACTGTTTGTTTGCTTGTTAGGGTAGCTGCTATTTCTCATTCTGTTTAGGCCAGTAACACTCAAGTGGAGCTTCTTTTGCTCAAAGCCAAATGTTTGTAGCACTTCATCATTGCTTACACATGAAGCATACCTGGCCAGCTTGAAGCTGATCAACTGCTAAGCAACTGGAAAGCTACAAATGTGCTAATCCATTTGAGACATTGAGATGACTGTGTAGTACTAATGATGAGCTGACTGCCTTTCCTCTAGGTTCTTTGTTAGAGAATAAAAACCATGTGGGTAGCTTAAGTGTACAGTCCACTTCAAACAAGAAGTCCTTTGGCCTTTTTTACTTTATTCCGTCTTTAAAAAACCTACAAGAAGTAGGGGGTGAAATGGTTCTTACTTTTATATACTTTTTTACATCATCGTCACATTTATTTCTAGTGCCCTTTCCACCAAAGGGTGGTACAAAAATGCAAGACTAACAACAGCAATAAAGCTTAAATATAAAACATACTTTTGATAGAAGTATATTATATATGTGACTAGCCTCATAGCTATTAAAATGGTTATTAGTAAATCAAGTAAGAGTTAATTTACTATGATTGGCAGGATATAAAATAAAGCGTGGTGGCCATACTTTTGAGGTCAAGATTCTTCAGATGTGATCATCAGGACATGCACCTTTGGAGAATTGGAATAAAGGATGTCAGATGTTTTATCCCAATACGTACCCTAATGCATCCTGAACCTTGAGAATTGGCATCTCTTCCTCTTACAGAAGATGATAACACCCAGAGCAACTCTTTCTTTCAGTTACAATGAGAGGGGACACAGAGGAAAGAAATGGAGCCAATTTCAGCTTGGAAATAAATGCTGCTGGTGGTTGGCTGGCTGGCTGGCCGCCCAATCAGTAGGAAGCAGTTGTTGTTAGAGGAAGAAAAAGAAGAGTTGGCTGGGATTCTAGGGGCTGACAAAGCTGTCTATTCTTCTTCCCCCCACAACAGACACCCTGTGGTGTAGGTGGTGCTGTGAGAGTTCAGAAGGAGAGCTGTAAATACCACAAGGCCACCCTGCTGGTTTCATGGAGGAGTGCTGAATCAAACTCGGTGACTATGAGATAAGAGTCTGGCACTCTAACCACAGGACCAAACTAAGAAGGCATTGTCAAACATCAAAGTGAAGGAAGAGCAATGTGAAAAAAATTGAGGTAGGATTATTCTTTTAACTGTTTGGACAGCTACAGAAGGAATGATTTCTTTAAAGGGGTGACTGAAAACAGCTCTATCTAATTGCACCCTTGAAGTAAGTATCAGTTCAGTATTGTTTTAGGCCTTATACATGATGTTTTGTTTAGTCTCTCCGAGCCTTTCCACATTTGCTGCCGAAAAGAGGATCTAAAACTGCTTTTTGGCGATCTGTCCTCCCCCCTCCCCATTACAAGCATCCTTCAGCTCACACCCTAGTGACGCCACCCCTGGAGCCGTGGGACTGGAGCATGCAGCTTCCAGTCACCGTGTGTTTCCGGTGGCGCCCGGTGCACAGAGGAAGGGCTTCGGAAGCAGGCAGTCCTGCTTCCGCCCTTCCAAACGCGGTGGTGGGAGGGAATCTGTCTCTTCCCCTGGCCATTTGTGGAAGCATCCTGCTTTTGCACACATCCAGGGGGAAGTGGTGGATGTAAGACCTGATTTTTCAGGTCTTACATTTAAGACGGAATTTGGCGGCAAAACCGGTTTTAAAAACTGGTCTTGCGTGCTGAAATGCAGATGCGCCCTCCCAGAAGGGTCTCTAATCAGGTCTGTAATGTGGAAGGATCACAAGGTAAGTGTCCTTTCTGTGTGTTAAGGGGGTATTAAACCAGTTTCCACAGTCAATGCGGAAACATCCTCTCTCTCTCTTAGGGATGAACTTGTTTGTTTGTTTGTTAGTTTGAATCCCTCCACCCAAACCACTCCATTATTCTGGCTGCCAAGAGTGGGCAATACTGAGGAGGGGAAAAAAAGTTTTCCTGCTAACCTTCTCCATGTCAAGCCACTGTCTCCCCATTTGGCAATTCAACTGTTGTGGCTGTCTAAACCATGCTGAGTCAGTTTGGCCCAGTGAAACCAGTTTTGCACATTTCAGAGAGCTCTACCAGCCAAACTGCCAAACCAGGGAGCCAGAAGCTTGATGCAACACAATGGTCAATGGTGCCAAACCTTCCCACTGCTCTCCAACTCATTCCATACCTGGATTTTTCACGTCTATTGAGACCACAGTTTTGCAACTTGCAAACGCATAGTGTATTCACCAAATTGTTGCCCTCTGTTGTGGTCAGTTGGAATGGCTGGGCTGTCTGCGGCTGAAGGGAGTTTTTATTGAAATTATTTTGGGGAAAAATTGACTAGGGATCTGCAAAAATATTCATAACATTTATTATTTGTCCAAATCCAGACATTCATACACTAATCGAATGTTACAACATTCATACACTACATTAAACATTTGTACGAATATGAATGTTCTGGACATTCTTTCAAATAGTTTGGACATTTGTTAAACTGGGGAGGTGGGAAAGCGGCTGTGCGGCGCATCTGCAATGAACCCAGATGGCATTTGACGTGGATCAAGAGCAGATTAAAAGTGGATGCAAGTCAGATCTGATGCTTTCAGAGCTTGGATATGTTGCAGGATACATATCAGATACGTATTCCTTCGTATCGGATATGTAACGGTTATTCGTACAAATACATTTCTATGGAATAGAATCCTACGACATTTGAAGGGGATCTATTCAAACAAATATGGATTTTCTAACATTCTATTCATTACAAATCGAATGTCAAAAAACCCATTCATGTACATTCCTATATTTGACTGTTGATGACAGTCCAAACCAATCAGATATAGGAATAGGTATAATTCTGCTTGCATTTTCATCTCTACAGTCCCAGGACACTTAATGACAAAGAGGAAGAAGAAGAAGAAGAAGAAGAAGAAGAAGAAGAAGAAGAAGAAGAAGAAGAAGAAGAAGAAGAAGAAGAAGAAGAAGAAGAAGAAGAAGGAGGAGGAGGAGGAGGAGGAGGAGGAGGAGGAGGAGGAGGAGGAGGAGGAGGAGGAGGGTTGGCTTTTCTACACCGCATTTCTCACCCATTTAAGGGGACTCAAAGTGGCTGACAAGCTTTCTATTCTTCTCTGCACACCAGACACCCTGTGAGGTAGGTGGGGCTGTGACAGCTTAGAGGAGAACTGTGACTAGCCAAAGGTCACCCAGCTGGCTTCGTGGGGGAGTGTGGAATCAAACCTAGTATTCCCAGATAAGAATCCAGCTCCCTAACCAGTAGACCAAACTGGCTCACACGTGTAGCAATGAACATGTAGCAAAACGAGTTGTGGCCTACTGCCCAAAGACTGGGATTATGGCATGCAGAGCTATGGTTGGAAGCATCCTTTTGATTTTACACAACTGCATTTTGGTCCATTGTGCACTGAAAAATAGTTTTGTAAGACCAAATGATGTCTTCCAGCTGATGCCTCACTCTGTCTGTACCACCCTCACAGAAGTCCTCCATGTGCTACTGGTGATCAACACATCAAATACACAGTAGAATGTGTTTCAATTGTTATCAATCATCAGCTTGTCCTGATTTAAATTGACCATGTGAGACTAAGACTAGAACATTTTCCCCCAGAAGGTTACAGTGTTTTTTTTTGTTTTTTTTTAGAAAAGGGTTTGCATTTTCATGTGGTATGGGCACTTGTGCAAAAAGTCACACTGTGCTATAAATGTTATAAAAGTCTCAGGAGGCCTAACGTGATATTGGCCTACCATCATAGAGTGACTCAAGCAAATGTCTGCAACCCACAAGCCCACAGAGTAAAATTCCATCCTGTAAGATACTGCCAGTCATTTTATTCTGTCTTCCTCATTTCTGCCAGGAAATGAATTCTGTGGCTACATGTTTTCCCTCCTCTCCGCCTGATGATTATTCCACACATTTGTTTTTAAGTGTTAGAAGATGGCTCCTCCTACAGGTTGCTCAAGCATGGTAAGAAAGGCACCCTGATCTTAGAAACAGGCAGAACAAGGGCAGAAGGCATTCACATATAATACACTTTAGCTAAAGCACAGGCCAACTGAGCATCCGTATAAATAGGAAAAGATGAGAGAAAAGTGTTGATGTCTTTATCACAGTTTGCAGCCTTTTAGTACGGTCAAGAAAAAAGAATTCTAAAATAATTGCTGGTGAAGATTACGTTTCCTATACAGAATTCAGTGTGGCTTTTGAAGGCTGCTCCTTCCTACAGTCATAGCAAAGACAAAGTTCCTAAGAGGATGTATTTGGAAGTGGGTGGAACTCAGGGTTTACTTCTGCGTCAACACATCTGATTAAACAGCTTCTATGTGAATGGTTGCAGCCTAAACCACGTCACCCCCACATCAGTGTAGATGGGTGAGTTGAGTATGGACCACAGGAAACAAGCCCTTTTCACACTTGATAGGTTTCATGAAGGAAGAAAGTTGTGGCAATACTAGTGAGGCTGAACTTTTCACTTCAAAATAATGGGTGTGATTCATTTGTACCTGGGGAAATTCTATCTCTCACAAGAGAAACTGGCAGAGACAGCTTGTCATTAGCACCCTGCTGTTTTATGTGTGTTGGTACAGAAGAAAGTAGTTGTGGGATGCTTGAAGCAAGCAGTACAAACCTAAGGAAGCAGCCATTTTATAAGAACATACAAGGAGCCCTGCTGGATCAGGCCACAGCCCATCTAGTCCAGCATCCTGTCACACACAGTGGCCCAACAGCTGTCCATGGGCATCTCAAGCAGAGACAAAGGCAGACCTTCTCCTGCCCTTGAATCCCAGCAAATGGCCTTAAAAATATCCTGCTTGTCTCCCCCAGCCTGAAAGATGTACTTAGGCATCCATTCTAGTAGCCATTGATACATCTGTTGTCCATAAACTTGTCTAACACTTCCTTAAAGCCATCTAGGCTGGTAGCTATTACTACCTCTTCCAGCAAATTCCATAAACCGATGACCCTCTGGGTGAAGAAATACTTCCCCTTGTGAGATCCGACTCTCCTACCCATTAGCTTCATAGAGTGCCCCCTGGTTCTACAGCTGTGTGATAAAGACATTTTCTCTGTCCACCTTTTCTATACCATGCATGATTTTATATACAGTATATTCTGGCATATAAGACTACTCTTTAACCCAGGAAAATCTTCTCAAAAGTTGGGGTTCGTCTTATATGCCAGGTGTCATCTTCTTATATGGCAAGTATATCCCAAACTCTATATTTTAACTGGAAAAGTTGGGGTGATCTTATACACCCAGTCGTCTTGTACTCTGGAATATACGGGTACTTCAGTCAGGTCCCCTCTTAAACACCATCTCTCCAGAATGAAGAGGCCTAGACATTGCAGCCTGGTTTTGTAAGGGAGGTGTTCCAGCCCCTGAATCATTCTGGTTGCCCTTTTCTGCACCTTTTCCAGTTCCACAATATCCTTTTTGAGATGTGGTGACCAGAACTGTACACAATATTCCAAATGTGGCCTCACCATAGATTTATAAAGAGGCAACGTGACACTTGCTGACCTGTTTCTATTCCCTTCCTAATTACTTCCAGCAGTGAAGTAGCTTTTTTTGCTGCTGCTGTGCACTGGGTTGACACCTTCATTGAACTGTCCACCAGAACCCCAAGATCCCTTTCCTGGTGTGTTGCAGAAAGCTCAGATCCCATCAGATTATAGACATAATTTTTTGCCCCAATGTGTGTTACTTTGCACTTATTAAGATTAAAGCACATTTTCCACTTGGTTGCCCACTTGCCCAATGCTAAGAAATCCCTCTGGAGCTCTTGACAATCTCTTTCAGTTTCTATTATGCTAAATAATTTAATATTATCAGCAAACCTTGCTGTTTTACTATGTGCTCCTTCTTCTAGATCATTGATGAATAAATTAAAAAGCATTGGTCCCAATACTGAGCCTTGAGGGATCCCACTTTTTACCTCTTTCCACCCTGAGAATTGGCTGTTTATTACTACTCTCTGCTTCCTACCCTTGAGCCAGTCATAAATCCAGGACAGAATCTGTCCTTTTATTCCATGGCTGATAGGTTTACTCACCTTTGTTTATACTGAAGTTGAGTCTGTATCATTTATCAAAATTATAACAAGAGCAATATATTATACCTCAGAGTTATGCTTGCAAAGCTGCAAATTGGAACTCTGGATGAGCAAAGCATTGTGGGAAAAGTTATTGGCTTTCTGCAAGGTCAAATGGTATTAAGTATCCCCTGCAGAACACAGATGCCCCTGCTAGTTCTTCAGATGATATCAGAAGCTGGTGTCCAAGAAGAATGTCAACCATGTAATAATGAAAAGACAAAGACAAACGTATTTATTATTAAAATTGAGGTTGTAACCCCAGACGTCAACTGCAGGGCTCGTGTTTGAGGATCTCACTTAAGTTCTAAACTGCACCACAAAACCTTCTGCATTATCCCCCTCACAGCCCTCCCTTTCTCTCATTCCCACCAAATCTCTCTTACCCTGAACTGAAATGGGTGGACATTCCTGTTTGCTGAGGCAGTAGATAGCTCTCAGAGATGCCAATTCCATTTTAAGTCTTTCCTGCTTCCATGGTGCCCTTTAAGGGCAGACAGTTTGGGTACTGTGAGAACGTCAAGTATTTGCCAGCATTGTTTTGGGCTTAGCCCTCTGTGGCGCTCCCAGAATAATGCTGGAACTTCGTCCATTAACTTGTCTCTCAAATGGCTTCCTGGGTGCTCGTATGTTCTTCTTAGAAGTTCATGAATCCGTGCAACCTCAGGAAGGTCTTACATTCATAGTTCTTCTGTATTACAAAATGGTATCTAATGCCAGTTGCATGTTTAGGGTGCACAGGCACAAGGAGAATTGGCATGTACATCAGCTCATATCCAGTCAATGGTAGATACAGCAACAGAACAGAGGGAGAAGCTATAGTTAAACAAGAACTTATACAGCATGGTGGTTAAGGGTGCAGGGGATCACAACTCTGGCAGGAGCAGCACAACACTGAAGTGGCAGAATAGGTTTGGGGTTTACACACACCCCACACAGATTAAGCACATAACACACCATAATCACTGTCGGTAGCAGGGATGTGCAAGAATATTTGTAACATTCGAAATTCGGCCGATTTCGGACATTCAATGTTGAATCGAATGTTATGATATTTGTATGCTAACATTCAAATGAATACAAATGTTTCTGGACATTCGGATGAATAGTTTGGACATTTGTTAAGCTGGGGAAATGTATCAGATATGTATCTATTCGTATCAGATACTTATCTGTTTGTATCAGATATGTATCTGTTCATATCAGGTACATATCAAATGTTTGTACAAATATATACGAATAAATTTATATCAAATAGAATTTTACCATATTTGAATGTGATCTATTCGTACGAATATGGATTTTTGAACATTTGATTTGTTTCAAATCAAATGCCCAAAAAACATTTGTGCACATTCCTAGTCAGTAGCTCTTTAAGGGCAGAGCAGGAGAAAGTAAGCGTTCTGACAGAACTTTCTCCTCTCTTCCTCCCCACCATCACGGCTAGTGCAGACAGGCCTGAAGAGCATCCTTCAGGCTAAATAGCATGACCCTGTTCCACAGACATAGAAAATGGCGGACTTCCAGGTCCATTTCCTGTGTCTTCAAAAACAATCCTGCTTATCACCATTTGGTGGCCTGCGTTACCATTCCTAGCCAAAATACCAGGATGAAAGCCAAGTGTGGGGAAAATACAAATGGAAGTGGGTGGGCACCTGTCTTACATCCAGGTATTTTGACCAAGAACAGTAACACAAAGAACTGTCAAGCAGAGGTAGGAAGCCAGGACTGACTAATGCCATCTGTCAAAGATGATGATAGGCAATTGAAGGATCTAAAGAAGATCCCACAGTTTCCTCTTGCTGTTTAGAGGCACCCTGTTTTGGAAAGCAGCAGTTAAGGGAAGGGGAAATGGTCTGAGACATTGGCTGAATCCACACTTTAGAATATCGGTACAAAGCATACATAGCATTATCTTATACAGAGATTTAAGTTAGTATAATATTTTGTCCTTTAATCCGGATTTTCTGTAGACCCCATTAATGGGGTCTACAATGGGGTCTTCTGCCAGAAAATCTGGATTAAAGGAAGGCTGTTTCCACTGGAAACAGGCAATGGGGTCCAAAGGAGGCTAGGGGGAGGGGATGCACCCATTGGGGCCCCGCTAAACCTAGGCTCCGAAGCCACTTCAAAGCCACTTCAAAGGCACTTCAAAGTCATTTTGAAGTCATTTCGAAGTCTGTGCAAAATATCTCCGGAATGCCTTTGAAGTCTATGCTGATCTTCGGAGTGAACTTCGGAGTGACTCCGATGTGACTCCAAAGTCATTTCGAAGTTCACTCCGAAGATCAGCACAGACTTCAAAGGCACTCCGGAGCTATTTTGCACAGACTTCGAAATGACTTTGAAGTCAATTCGAAGTGGCTTCGAAGACTGCCCCCCCCCCTGCCCCCCAAAACACCTGGGGTAACGGACCGACCCCTTGGAGGTCGATCCGGATTCCCCACATGGGTGCAAAGCTGTTTCCACAGTAGGGGTGTTAGCACCCATTGCTAATGGGTGCTACATCTCCCGTGGAAACACATTGGGTGCTTCCCTTAATCCGGATCTACTAGAACCAGATTAAGGAATGTACCCATTCCTTAGATCCGGATCTAAGGGCTGCAGTGGAAAAACACCCTAAATCTGCAGCTTGTCCCCACTCCCAACAGAGGTCTGCAACTTCCTCTTTGGCGGCTGTGAGATTTCCGTGGCGTGCGCGGTGAGGCATGCATCACATGGGAAGGAGCAGCCAATGAAAGCTGAGCTGCAGGTTCAACTCTCGTTTGCTGTTCTTGCCGTTCTGGACTCACAGGAACATTCAAATTTACCTTATGCTGCAGCACGAGTGTTGATCGTTCTGCAGAAAGGTAAATTCGAGGTAGCAGCAGCATAATGCACCACCACTACACACAGGTTTCTTAATTCTGGACACACCCTCAATGGCACTTGGTCCCAATGTCTATTCAAAGAACCAGCTACTGCAGTGGTTCTCAACCTCCGGGTTGCGGCCCCTTTGGGGAACGATCTGCTCTTTCACAGGGGTCATCTAAGATCATCAGAAAACACACAGGACCCAAGACACCGCTCCTCTATCTGTCTCCAGGTGGGTCCGCCCATATGCAGATATGCCCACATACGAGTACCTGGCGTGATGACATCATCATGCCAACCCCATCACATAAACCCCATACAAATACAGTAGAGAGCAGCTACTGTATAGAAAGCAGCAGTATTGGAGGTAACTCATGGGAACAATAGGGAATGTACTGTTCTAAATTTACTGAACTTTTAAGTGTTTTTAATCTATATTTTATGTCTATATTGTTTTTAATTTACTTTTCATTTTTAATGTGTATCTTGTGATTAATTGGCTGTTACCTGCCCAGAGACCTTAGGGTATGGGGCAGGATAGAAATGTAAACAAACAAAAAAACAAATAAAATAAATAAATAAATTTTATATTCAGTTGTGGTTAATGTGAATACTATGCTTTAATTATGTTCAATTTGTAACAATGAAAATACATCCTGCATATCAGATATTTACGTTATGATTCATAACAGCAGCAAAATTACAGTTATGAAGTAGCAACGAAAATAATTTTATGGTTGGGGGTTAGGGTTAGGGTTAGGTTGGGGGTCAGCACAACATGAGGAACTGTATTAAGGGGCCGCGGCATTAGGAAGGTTGAGAACCACTCAGCTACTGGCTGCATCCTATACCATGTATGTTTCATATATCAGAAACATTTGCCAAGCAGTTTTCCTCCCTTCCTTGTAGTCTATTAAATAGATACCAATGTGCGATCTACCATACATCTGAACGATGGGAAGTGACTTTGTCTTTCCAGATGACGTACATCCCCATCCCGTTGTGAACAAATTTCTGTTGTGGTCCACAGTATGGAAGGAAACCAGCTGTTCCAGGCACCGTGTCACTTCATAACCCTGGGTTTTATTAGGCCCAGTTGTGGTGATGTGGAGAAATCTGAAGGCAAGACTTTGATTTTTCAGGGCCTGCTTTCTTTTCAGAATTAAAATGTCTTTCATCATTTAGAAAACAATCCAGCAGGATGGTTCCTGGAAATAATAGAAAAAGAAAAGAAAGAGGAGGGCAGGGAAGCTTGGATCAATTAGCAGAAGTGATTGAAATACAGGCAACCCATCTGAATTTCTTTTCCAATTTCCATATGGAAAAGAACCATGTTCCAATATTAAATGTGATAATAAAAGCTTAGCATCCTCCTATAAGATTAAACAGGCATGTTTATAGCCCCCTGAGACTTACAAGGGGGACGTCCAGATGGTCATGAAGTAGAATTTTCAGTGTGGGAGAGTCCTTTTTAGATGTATTATCCAACCAACTACAGGCTATCCACAATATGAAGGATTATCCCTGCCAATACATCAGTTTGTTCATCTTTTTACAAGCATAGGATGCTATCGCTTAGTATAGAAGCCATCCAAAAAAAATTCCAGGTGGAAACATTTCGGATTCTGACAGAAGCAGTGACATTGGTGTGTTAAGATGAAACCTCTTTCTGCACTGGGCCTTATTCTGGATTATATCCCAGAATTAGGATCTGCCATCTGCCTGCTAGTGCAGGTCCTTGGAGGGGCGTGTCGAGGTCTGCACTAGCATGTAGATGGCAGGTTGCTGTTCTGGAATGTAATCCAGAATAAGGCCCAGTGCAGAATGGCCTAGCACTAGTCTCATGAAAAGTCTACTGGGCCAAGCCTACTGAGTGAGTGGAGACACAGCCATAGCATAAACTATTTTACTGGGTTCTTGGTAGCTCAGACAGGATTTTGGAGGACATATTTTGCAGTGTGGTCTGTTTGACTGACACACTTCTCACTTCTGTGCACATCCTCCCACTACTATCTGGCTGCCACTTCTGCTTGCCGTTAACCGAACTTCAATCCACAGTTGTTTTGCTCCTAGTTTCTCTACAGATTGCTGCTTCACTCCTTATTCCAACCAGTTTGCATGAACTGGTACTGATCTGTTCCTGACTGTTCTGTGTGTGTTTTTTAAATCTTTTTTTATTTGACATGTAGAATAAACATACATAAAATATTTATAACTAATCATAAGTAAAATATTCCATACAAAAACAAATGGTTGGTACCCTCCCTCCCCCCAAGGCTCAAGTTGGTTAGCAGTGATAACATTAATTCTCGCGGGAACCTTTTAAAGAGCCCATCCCTATAGGCACTTCCCTGAAGTCAATGGAAGTGATTCAGCAATACATCCCATTTGGCCCTTGTCGAGTCAGATATATTAATTATAACTAGGGATGAATACAAATGGGGTTTTTTAAATTCCATTCATATGAATTTCTGATATGTATCCATATGTATCCGATACATATCCATAATGTATCCCGTAACATATACACTACAAAAGCATAAAATCTGCCCTGAATCCACTTTGAATCTGCTCTCAAACCATGTTGAATACACTTTGGATCCATTGCAGATTTATTTATTTATTTGTATTTCTATCCCGCCCTATACCCGAAGGTCTCAAGGCTAGTTACAATATTATATTAATCTTAGACAGGCCCCTGCCCTCAGGCTTACAATCTAAAGAGACAAGAAACAAAAGGAAAATGTTGCGGGAGGAAACAGGGAACAGCAAAAAGCAAAAATTTGTTTTGAGGTCTTCAGTTCCAATTCTTCTGACTGTTTCTTGTTGCTGGAATTTTCTTATTCTCTTTACTTTGAATTTTCACTTCATTGATGACAAACCGGAAGATGGTAGAGATGGTCAGCCAGCATCTACTCAGCCCCACCCTGCTGAGCCTCAGGGTCAGACATTTTTTCAACTGGTAGATTGGTTGCCATAGTCTCTTTGCCATCTTGTGATGGGAGCAGTTGGAGGAGGGAGGGGCACTGCTGGGAGCAAGATGGCAGAGCCAAGCCTGCTGCCTCTTCTCCACTCCTCTCAGGCAAGATTTATTTTATTTATATTTCAATTTATATGCCGCCCCATACCCGAGGGTCTCTGGGCGGCTCACAGCATTTAAAACAGATGTATAAAAACAGTATCAAAAACAAAACAAATTTAAAAATACAGTTTTAAAAATACAAAACAGTTAAAAACATCAGCGGTTTTCAGTGAGGGGAAGTGTGGGGAACATTTAACCAAATGCCTGCGTGAATAGAAACGTTTTCACCGCCTTCCTGAATAAGAACAGAGAAGGGGCCTGACGCACCTCAAGGGGGAGACCATTCCACAGCCTGGGGGCCACCACTGAGAAGGCCCTCTCCCGGGTACCCACCCACCTAACTAAAGAAGGCGGAGGGATCACCAGAAGGGCCTCCCCTCCAGATCTTAAAACACGGGCAGGTCGATACAGGAGAAGGCGCTCCTTTAGATATCTGGGACCCAAGTCATTTAGGGCTTTATAAGTTAAAGTTAGCACCTTGAATTGGGCTCGGTAGTGAATTGGCAGCCAATGCAGTTCTCTTAGAACCGGCGTAATATGTGTCTGGCTAGATGTTCCTGTCAGCACTCTGGCCGCTGAATTTTGCACCAGCTGCAACTTCCAAACCGTCTTCAAGGGAAGCCCCATGTAGAGCGCGTTACAATAGTCCAACCTGGAGGTTACCAGAGCGTGGATAACTGTGGCCAGGTCCTCTCTGCCCAAAAAAGGTTTCAATTGGCGCACCAGCCGTAGTTGGGAGTAGGCACTCCTGGCCACGGCCTCCACCTGAGCTTCAAGTGTTAGCGCAGAGTCCAGGAGTACCCCCAGATTTCACACCTGTCCCTTCCCGGATATTGTAACCCCATCAAGGACAGGGTATCTCCCAACTACTTGGACCCGAGAGCCTGTAACACACAGCACCTCTGTCTTGTCTGGATTCAGTTTCAATTTAGATGGTTCATTGCCTTGTGATGGCAGTTGGAGGAGGGAGGGGCACTGCTGGGAGCAAGATGGCAGAGCCCAGCCTGCTGCCTCTTCTCCACTCCTCTCAAGCAAGATGGTTCTCAGCCTTGTGACTGGCACAGATGCGACTGGTACAGCTGCTTTCCCACCTCCCCATTTCACGAATGTTCTGAAACCCTTGCATTCATACAAATATCAATGTATGAATGTCATAACATTCAATTCATATATGAGTGTCCAAATTCATACAAATATTGAGTGTTTCGAATATTCGTGCACATCCCTAACTATAACCAATAATGCAGCCATCGGCATTTGCTTTTTAACATACGAATCATGAGCATTATGTATGTTTAATGTTGCAACTTGGTATAATATTACAGTGTTTGGAATATCAATCCTATAACCAAATATATTCTGCATTTCACTAGTCACCAAAAATGTGTAAATTTTTGCACTGATTGACCCCTCATGGTTAATCTTTGCTTTAACTATTAGCTCTGCCTTGCTGTAAGGTTTAAGCACATTTCCAATACCTCCTCTTTAGCAATGATAATTGAAATCTCACGACTGCACATCCAGTTCTCTCTTCCCAGTACTTGAGTTAATGTGGCTGGGTCCAGACACAATTATACAGCACAATGGAGTGCGCAGTCCTGATCAAGCCATCACACACGACAATCAATTGATCATCATGGTGTCACATTCTACAGTTGGGATTGCAGGACCAATGGCATTCGCTGCCCAGTGTAAAGAAAATCCAGAGCTTCAAGCCAATGTAGGCAGGAGGGCGAGAGGAAGGAGGCGAGATTCCGGCAAAGCAGGAAGGGCAGCTCAAAATTTGATTGGTTGCCTCAACCCGCGAGATGGCAAGCACTTCCTCAATTCTTGCAACTCCAATGGGGAAGCTACGGAGTTGCCTTTCCAACAAGGATGCCCAGTTGTCGCTGTGCAGTAGGTATACTGCACTTTTACATTTAACTGTGGATTTATTCTGCTAGTCTGGAGGCAGCCCTTAGCCCTGTTGACCCTGTTTCCTGAAGCATCAATGAAATTTTCTATATATAACCAGCTTGTATAAATTTATATATATTGAGACCCATAAAGTTTTCCTTATAATTGAAATAAGATTACAATTTTAGAGTGGAAGAGGCTCCATTTCTTTTGAAGTGCAGTCCAAACATGCATAGTAAATTTAAAAGGACCTGACCATCATCTGGTAATTTTTTTCACCTCTCTCCATAAAGAGAAGTGGTTTATGTTCAACCTTATTCATGAAATGCTCAATCTTGACCCACTTTTTTCTTAAGGCAATAATCCAGTTCTAAAGCTAAATTTACACTAAAGGCACCATAATATACCTCAAGTGAGGTGTTCCTGCCTGTTCTAGGAATGGTAGGTTGGTTCAAAATGCAAGGGGTTCAAAGGGATTGCTCTGTAACAGCTATAAATAGAGATATGCTAAAAATACAAGGAGGTTTGATTTGATTTTTCCGGTACATTGTGGAGAGTCTTGTCTTTTCCTCAGGAGAGAGGAAAGGGGAGGGTGTGGAACATATTTGGCATCAGTTACAGGTTGAAGGACAGGGAATATGAGAATAATAGATGTGCAGCAATTGTCCTCAAAAGCCTCACACTGTTTCAGATTAGAAAACTTCCAAAATAGTCTGTTCCAAAATGAAGATGAACTGAGGACACAGCAGTGGATCTAATCATACTTACCTAACTTGTTTTCTGTGGCTTCAGCACAACATTTTCAGTCATTCTTTAACGAATGAGTTCGATCCATGTGTTAAATTCCCCAGATCTGAATATCCTGCAGGTAGATGTAAAATTTTGTTTGCACTTATTTTACTGTGCTTGTGCAAGCTAGATGTCTGGGGAGACTGGGAAATGTTTTGCCTAATTGCAAAGTTGCTTTCAGAGCTACATTTAAGTCTATAAATAAATAAATAAATAAATAAATAAATAAATAAATAAATAAATAAATAAATAAATAAATAAATAAATAAATAAATAAATAAATAAATAAATAAATAAATAGGAAGATATATGTTTAGATAGGAAAGCCTAAGTCCCGAGTCAGAGAAAGGCTTTTAAGAACCACCTGTCTACCAACTAGAGACAAGGGCCATTTATGCACTTACCATGTTATATCTGGATTAAGGGGGACCAGATATTTGGGATCTGGTCCTCAGGGAATCCAGTCCATCATGCTCTGTATCTTTCCGGAGACCCCATATGTCCACAAGGGGGTGTTATGCCAGTGGTGCGGTACAATTGGCCCGTATATACGTCACTCAGGGGTCCCTTCCACTAGGCCTGCCCCTGGGCCCCATTGGCTCAATGCATGTTCAGAAGCGTGCTCTGCAATCCAGTCTTCATGATGGAAGACTGGATTGAAGACATGATTAATGGGGTCAATCACAAATCGACCTCCGCTATCCTGAATCAGAGTGGAATGCTCTAGTCCAGGACAGGCAATCCATCCCAAGCTGGAATGGATAGCTCCCGCTGCAGAACAAGGCCATCCACATTGACATGGTCTGTTCTACACCAGCCACTGTGCTGGTTCCGAAGCTAGCACAGGGCACCTCCAAATGTTCCAAAGTTCTGGAATGAAAGTTCCTGGCCTTCAAAGTTCCTGAGACCCATTTTGGAGGTGTATCTTGTTGCACCATGTGATATAATGGACCACAGAGGTGTGTTGTCCACATGACTTTGTGGTCTAATGTACAATCCCCTAATATGCTGGTAGACCTCAAAGAAGAGGTCTACTGGTAGACCAGATCAGGATGCCATTTCTGACACCATAGTCCAGTTTATGCTTCATCTTGTGCAGATAGAACAGACTGGGAGGGTCAAAACTTCTGCTATTCCATACTAGCGTACAGATGGTAGAGAACTAGATTGGACCATGATCCAGTCTACAGCCCAGTGCAGAAAGGCTCCTTGCTCCTACTATAGCTTCTCCTTTTCAGGCAAACAATATATGAAGGTTTGACTCCATTGTGGAAGGTTTCTCAGAACTAGGTGCTTTTAAAAAATATAACTACTCTTCCAAGTTATCAAGTAATTACAGTACTGCCCTATCAATAGGTTTACCATGATAGCAATACCCACTTCCCAGCCTCCCAAGGTTGAAACATACATAGAAATGACCTGAGCGTACAACTTTTCTGAGTTCCATCAAAAATTGCTATTGATGGACTGAGGAATGGAATTTCCTTTATCTTCCAAGGGAATCATCTTGTTTGCAAAGGTCCTCAGAAATATAATTTGTTTCTTAGACCCCTGCTGTCTGTGGTCTTCTTGTTGAAAAGTGACCTCATTTGCAGAACCAGTAGCAGCAGCTGTGGAGATCCAAGTTGCTCTGCAAATCATTTTGCAGCTGGCCATAAATTACTTTAGGAAATTATACTGTTTTAATACCAAGAGGGACATTGTCAAATAAAAAACAGGCTTAATTTTGGATAAGAAAATTCTCACCTGCTTAAAAAATGGGACTTGGGAGGATTAAACTTCTATTGCTTCTAAAGCCCACATTATGTTCCACCAGCTATGCACTGACTTTTTCCTTCTTCCCTCCTACACAATGGAACCACTGAGGGTTTTTTTCCTTTTTTTGTTTCCAGCTCAGAGCAAAGCCTGACATTTTCAAAAAATAAAAGCCAACAATGCAGTCATTTTGTTATGACACAAAGCCAGGGAATAGATAACAGCCCCACTCTTTGAGCAGTTTTGCTAGTAACATAGGCTGCCATTTGGGACCTTCAACTGGGCACAGGGCACCTGAAGCAAAACCTTTGAGATTTGTTCAGAATAGGAGAAAGAGGACCTAACTGGTTCCTGTTGAGCAACTGGTTCTGCAACTCTCCAGGAGGAAGAAGAAGAAGGAGGAGGAGGAAGAGGAGGAGGAGGAGGAGGAGGAGGAGGAGGAGGAGAATTGGCTTTTCTACCCTGCTTTTCTCACCAATTTAAGGGGACTCAAAGCAGATGACAAAGCTTTCTGTTCTTCACCCCACACCAGAACAACCTGTGAAGGAAGGTGGGGCTGTGAGAGCTCAGAAAAGAGTTGTGATTAGCCCAAGGTCACCAAGCTGGCTTTGTGGGGGAGGGCAGAATCAAACTCAGTATTCCCGAATAAGAGTCCGGCTCCCTATCCGCTAGACCAAACTGGTTCACAGGAGACAAGTTAACAGAGAAAGAAGAGAGTTTGGGGAGGATTTTCCATTACAGAGGGAGGAAATTAAGAAATTGGTACTCTTGAAAATGACTTGCACCTTTAGTATCAGTTCCCAAACCTTTCCAGTATGGTGTTGGCTCACAGAAGATTATTGCAAGTACATCTTCAGGATCCTCCCTGGAAAGTGCTTTCTTGGCTGTTCCTAAAATACCATGAATTTGTCTTTATAACAAACATGTGATGTGCTGGAAGAGAAATGACTTTTTCCTGAAGCAAATGACACACATATACACCAGAATGTTTTCTGCTCCCAATTATCTCCTTGAACTTCCTTTAATTATTAGAACATCCAGATTCTTGGCCTTGATGAAAAATTCCTTCTATCCCAAGAGGCACTCCAGATCCCTTGCTAGCTAGGTAAAAAGCAATCAGGCATCTGTCCATGGTAGGATGAGCTGCATAGAAAGGAACCTCCCTTCATCTTTGAGTAATCATCGGAATTACAGTGATTAAAGGAGAACTTGTAACTCTTCTGATAGCCATGACCAGTCAAGGTTCACAACTGCAACCAACATTCCAATGAAGAAAATGTGGCCCATAAGCTCCGCATACCATTCTGTCTCACAATTTAGACATGGCGTCTGCTGGTTGGTTTAGCACTATAAAATAGGGATGGGCACTAATGTTCAAAACTCATACAAATTTGGCCAAATTTGGACATTTGTATTCGAATCTAATGTTGGCACATTCGAAGATTGACATTCAGATCCAAATTGACTGTTTTGATACATTCATATGAAGCTTCGTACGGGACTTGTATGAAATATGTATGGGATTCTTATGGGATTCATATACATTCGTATGCATTCGTATGGGATTCAACATTTGTGTCAAATTCAGATTTGAAGGGGATCTATTCAAATGAATAAGGATTTTCTTGGAGTCAACTCAATACTAGGTGCCATCCTGTTAAGGAAGGAGAGAGGGATGGTGAGGGAGGAAGGGGGTTTATTTTTAATTATGTTTTACCACTTGTTACATTTTAATCTCATTTTAACCCACCTTGGGGCCATTTGGTAAAGGGTGGGATATAAGTTTTCTAAATAAATACATAAATGTAAAAAAAAAATTTTGCACACCCCTACTACAGAAACATTTCTGCATTTTCCAATAATACAGTATTAATTTAAAATGCGGTTGGGGAAGCCAGAGATAACCTAAATCCATCCAGAGAGGCTGAGGAAAAGTTTCTTGGTGACATCCTAAGAGCCGGACGGTCAGCCACATACATCCTTTGCAAACTTGCCGAGCCTCGAAGGAAAATAGGCAGACATGGATTGAATTCAGGGACTGTGCTTACAGGTTGGCCACACATTGTATCTGCCTTGTCCCTGAGGTTCAGCAGAAGTAGTGGGAAAGGAAGGCCTTGGGCACAAGACCATAGTTTCTCATATATTCCAGGACTTGCTCTGCCAAGTGAAAGGTGAATAAGTGGAACAGTATGCTGGCATTCCTTGTACAAGCACTAATGCTCTGTGAAGTTGTGGGCTGTCCACTGAGACTCTTTTTTAATGGTTAACCCCTCCTTTCTCATTTCCTGCTCGTAGTTATTAAAGATGGCAAATTAAATTGTGCATCCTGCTTGGCGGAGCGTTACAACATGACCTTACCCTTGTCATGCCAACAAATATAAGATTTCTGCGTTGAAGTTTAAGAGCAGAGAGAGGAGGAATTATTGGAAAGTGCTCCAGTTGTAGAGGAATTGTAAAAAAAGGATCCAGTGATTTTGAGTATATATGGCTGTGGTCACACCTTGCTGAAATAATTCATCTTATTAAGAATCCAGATTCAAAACGCACTGACTCTGAACCCAGCCAATACCTGGCCATCCTTCCTCAGATTGTACTCAGTTTGGGTCACTTTGCTCACACCTTTCTGTTCTCGTCTTGAGACTCATTTATGAGACTTTTTTAGATCTCTACCCACCTTCACCATCACAACCACCCCTGCACTCGGACAGGATAAAAGTTGTGTGACTTAATGGTGTGTAATCACCCACTGGGTGAAAGGGAAGGCAAATTCATGCAGTATACATTAAGGATGTGGACAAATGTTAGAAGACATTCAAAATTTGATCAAATTCGTTCAAATTTGGACATTCAAATTCAAATCGAATGTCTATAAATTCAAATTTAAACACTCAAAGGAATTTTGAGTTTTTTGATCTATTCATTCAAAGTAATCAGACATTTCTATGTACACGATATGTACACAATGCGTACTTGCCTGCATGCATCTTTTCCACATCTGTATGCATTTGTGCGGATACATAGAGGATGAAAACAGGTTGCATACAGGATAAATATGGGATGCGTATGGATGTATACTGATGTGTACAGGATGTGTACCTATGCGTACAGGAACATATGAATGTTGTCGACATTTGTAAGTGCAAATTTGAACCAAAAATCCAAAATACATTCAAATTTACTTAATTCAAATCAAATTTGGGTAAATTCAAATTTTAAAGATTTGAATCGAATTGAATTTTTGGATATTCAATTTGAATTGAAGTGAATCCCAAAAATTGCATTCATGCACACCTCTAGTATCCACCCACTATAAGATGGTTCAGTTACCTTTAGTCATCTTCTCCTATCACACCCCAAAAATAAAAATAGGTTAAAACAACTTGAGGCCTGTAAAAATCTGTACTCAAGAAAGTACTAAAGAAGAGATAGAATCTTATGAACTGGAATGTCCAGGTGAGTCTGACTCTTCCACAGAAGCAGTGTGGGTAAAAATACCAAGCCAAAAAGGAAGTCTAACAATAGGGACATGCTACCGTCCTCCCAACCATACACCCGAAGGAGATGAACAATTGGAGAAGGAGGTAAAGGAGGTATCCCATAAAGATAGGGTGGTTATAATGGGGGACTTCAATTATCCTCACATAGACTGGGTGAACTCCTGTTCAACTCAGGATAGAGAGAGAAAATTCCTAGACCTACTTAATGACTGTTCCATGGAACAAATGGTCATGGAACCAACCAGGGGAAAGGCAGTCCTGGACTTGATCCTAAGTAATGCTCAGGACCTGGTAAAGGACGTCACTGTAGCTGATCCAATTGGGAACAGTGACCACAATGCAATAACCTTCAACTTAAATACAGAGAGTAAGTTCTTAATAAAGTCTAACACAGAGACCTTAAACTTTCATAAGGGAAACGTCCCCAAAATGAGGAAATTAGTGAAAAGGAAATTGAAAGGGAAAGTCAAAAGAGTTAAATCACTTCCAAATGCATGGAGACTACTTAAAAACACAATAACGGAAGTGCAACTAGAATGCATTCCTAAAAGAAGAAAGGGGACTTCTAGGTCCAAGAAGAAACCAATGTGGCTCACAAATGCAGTAGATGAAGTCATTAAAAACAAGAAGAGTTCATTTAGGAAATGGAAGGCTTGTCCAAATGAGGAGAACAGGAGGGAACATAGACACTGGCAACACAAATGCAAGACGGCCATTAGGAAAGCTAAGAAAGATTTTGAGGAGCACATTGCTAAAAACATCAAAAGAAATAACAAGAACTTCTATAAGTATATCAGAAGTAGGAATCCAACCAGGAGAGCAGTTGGACCACTAGATGGTAAAGGACAGAAAGGGGTGATTAAAGAAGAAACGGAGATTGCAGAGAGACTAAATGAATTTTTTGCTTCCGTAAAACGGAGGAAGACAGAAGACACATGCCAGTAGCTGAGCCTGTATTTTCTGAAGAGTTAAACAGTACAGAAATAACCAAGGAAGAGGTCCTGGCATGTCTCAATAAACTAAATATGAACAAGTCACCGGGACCAGATGGTATTCATCCAAGAATCCTTAAGAAACTCAAATGCGAAATTGCCGAACTTCTAGTAAAAATATATAATCTTTCCCTAACATCAGGCTCCGTACCTGAGGACTGGAGGGTAGCAAATGTAACACCAATCTTCAAAAAAGGATCCAGGGGTGATCCAGGCAACTCCAGACCAGTTAGCTTAACGTCAGTTCCATGTAAGGTGATGGAAACCATTATTAAAGACAAAATTAGTGTGCATATGGAGGAGCAAGCATTGCTGAACAAAAGCCAGCATGGCTTCTGCAAAGGTAAATCATGCCTCATAAATTTATTGGAATTCTTTGAGAGTGTCAATAAACACGTGGATAAAGGTGAACCAGTAGACATTGTCTATCTGGACTTTCAGAAGGCTTTTGACAAAGTCCCACATCAAAGGCTACTGAGTAAACTCATCAGCCATGGAATAAAAGGACAAGTTCTGTCCTGGATTTGTGACTGGCTTAAGGGCAGAAAGCAGAGAGTAGTAATAAACGGCAAATTCTCAGGGTGGAAAGAAGTAAAAAGTGGGGTCCCTCAAGGCTCAGTACTAGGACCAATGCTTTTTAATTTATTCATCAATGATCTAGAAGAAGGGGTACATAGTAAAATAGCAAAGTTTGCTGATGATACTAAATTATTTAGGGTAGTAAAATCTGAAAGAGATTGCCAAGAGCTCCAGAGGGATTTCTTAGCATTGGGTGAGTGGGCAACCAAGTGGCAAATGTGCTTTAATCTTAACAAGTGCAAAGTAATGCACATTGGGGCCAAGAATCCAAATTACGTCTATAAACTGATGGGGTCTGAGCTTTCTGCGACACACCAGGAAAGGGATCTCGGAGTTCTGGTGGACAGTTCCATGAAGGTGTCAACCCAGTGCGCGGCAGCAGTGAAAAAAGCAAATTCAATGCTGGGAATAATTAGGAAGGGAATAGAAAATAAGACAGCAAGTGTCATTTTGCCCCTTTATAAATCTATGGTGAGGCCACATTTGGAGTATTGTGTACAATTCTGGTCACCACACCTCAAAAAGGATATTGTGGAACTAGAGAAGGTGCAGAGAAGGGCAACCAGAATGATTAAGGGTCTGGAACACCTCCCTTACGAAACCAGGCTGCAACGTCTAGGCCTCTTCAGTCTGGAGAGACAGTGTTTGAGAGGGGACCTGATTGAAGTATATAAAATTATGCATGGCATAGAAAAGGTGGATAGAGAAAATTTCTTTTGTCTATCGCACAACATTAGAACCAGGGGGCACTCTATGAAGCTGATGGGTAGGAGAATAAGGTCTGACAGGGGGAAGTATTTCTTCACCCAGAGGGTCATTGGCTTATGGAATGTGCTGCCGGATGAGGTGGTGACAGCTACCAGTCTGGATGGCTTTAAGGTAGGGTTAGACAAATTTATGGATGACAGATGTATCAATGGCTACTAGAATGAATGCCTAGGTGCATCCTTCAGGCTGAGGGGGGGGAGGAACTGGGGCGCTTCTAAGGCCATCTGCTGGGACTCGAGAGCAGGAGAAGGTTTGTCCTTGTCTCTGCTTGAGATGCCCATGGGCATTTGGTGGGCCACTGTGTGTGACAGGATGCTGGACTAGATGGGATGTGGCCTGATCCAGCAAGGCTTCTCTTATGTTCTTATGTTCTTATGTACAATTGAAAGGAGGAAAGTCCATTGTGGATTGATCTGATATCTGTAGAGGCTTTTTGCTTGGAGCTGTCCGGAAGTTGCAAAATTGTATTACACTTGTACTACACACTAGGAGCTCCCTTCTACTCACTGAGCTATTCTTAGGCCTCACTAAGGTGTGGAAGATAAGCTCCTAGTATGCTTGCTGGTCCAGTATTCTGACCACTGCAGATTGTCCCAGAATTAGCCCCCTTTTACCAATGGTTGTCTAACATTTGGCTAAATTTGTTAGCTAGCTTTCAGTATCTAGAAGGCGCATTACATTGTTGGCTATTTATTATTCTGGGAGGTTTTTTACTACAAGGGTTTTCTGCTTCAGGCAACAACACTTTACCAGATGAGATACTGCCAGCTCCCAGAAATAAAAAATGTATTTTTTCACCTGTACCTCTGGTGTTGGCCATCATCAGTTGTGATTACTCTTTTTAGTTTTCTGTTTAATTGCCAACTTTTGTGATTTTCTTTTGCAAAGTACACTGAGTCTTTTGAAATCCATGATATATAAATGAAATAAATGACTGACTGACGGACGGACGGACGGACGGACGGACGGACGGACGGACGGACGGACGGACGGACGGATGGATGGATGGATGGATGGATGGATGGATGGATGGATGGATGGATGGATAAAAGAGAGAAGAGAGATAGATAGATGGGATGGAGAGATAGATAGGATGGAGTGACAGAAATGAAGACAACTACCTTCCCATTTCCAAGTCAGTTAAGTTTTACTAGATGGCACTGCTTTAAAAGACTGTTTCCTTTCATATTTGTAAATGCACTTTGTTCATTTAACTTTCCCTAGCTTTCCAAGAAAGATCTGTTTTCTTGAAATCCACAGACAAAGCAGTAGACCTCTGCCACCTAGTGGTGACTGATACATGAATCAGTTGATCCTTACGTTTAAAATTAATTAATCAATTAGTAGTATTTGTTAGATGGGAAAGAATCGTAGTTTATAATGCAAGCAGCTTGGAAAGCAGAAGATTGCTGGTTCAATCCCCAGAAGCAAGCAGTAGCAAACTACTTCTGTCTCCCTGCCCAAAAAAAACCTGCAGGGAGGTATCCATGCAGTTAACCAGGAGTCAGACAGTATTCAATGGTAGCCAATAACAACAAATTTTGCTGAACGGCTACTGTCTACACAACAAGTTGCTGGGAGACTATGGCTGCATCCACACTTGGGAATACTGAGCATTCTGGTGCACAGTTGGGGTATGGGCGTCACACCTGACTTTGAATTTACCTACTGCAGAACAGTGAGCACTCGCTCTGCAGTATCAGGTAAATTCAAATATTCCAGCCAGTATGGACAGGATGATGAGAATAGTGAACGAGAGCTGGGCCTGCAGCTCAACGTCCATTAGCTGCCCCATCCCATGCGATGCAAGCCTCACTGCGCACACCATGGAAGTATTGCAGCTTTCTCTGGGAAAGCTGCAGGCAGGCTGCTAAAGTCCAGACAGAGCATCGTGGATTCACAGCAGGTAAGATGCACTTTTTTCTCTAACAGCAGATTTTATTCTGCTAATCTGGATACTACATCTGTTAATGCAAAGTGCTGTCCATGTGAAACATAAGGCCTTTCACACCTTGGCCTAGTATGAAGGCTAAGTACTAAGATGCATTGGGCATCTCAACCTTACAATGCCTGATGCATCCACAACGCACCCCGCCCTGCCCCAACCACTGAGTAAGTGCAATCACCAGGATCACCTTACCATGGCAACAGGCATGCATGGTGCTGTTGTCATGGTGACCAAACAATGCTATGTGCAATCGTGGGTACATCACCTTGCCCTAGGCACCATTTACCCAGAAGAGGTGAGAACCACCATGCTATCCTAGTAAGTTGCTAGGATAGCTGTAGAGTGCAATTTTGTGTTCCACACATACACTGTGAACCAGTTTGGTCTAGTGGTTAGGGAGCCGGACTCTTATCTGGGAATACCGGGTTCGATTCTGCCCTCCCCTATGAAGTAAGCTGGGTGACCTTGGGCTAGTCACAGGTCTCTTCTGAGCTCTCACAGCCCCACCTACCTCACAAGGTGTTCTGTTGTGGGAAGAAGAATAGAAAAGCTCTGTCAGCCATTTTGAGTCCCCTTAAATGGGTGAGAAAAGTGGGGCAGAAAAGCCAACTCTTCTTCTTCTTCTTCTTCTTCTTCTTCTTCTTCTTCTTCTTCTTCTTCTTCTTCTTCACATGCAGGGGACACTCCAGCACATGGAATGTGTATGCTCCATGTGGGAGCAGTCTCAGACTGTCCCACTGGAGCTAGTGCAAAAAGGCCCCTATTCTGTTATTTGTGTATTTTTACCATGATGCCTGAGGCCATTTGATTTTTTTATCACTTTTGCCTGTCTATAATCATCTAAAACATTGGTTCTCAACCTTCCTAATGCCGCGACCCTTTAATACAGTTCCTCGTGTTGTGGTGACCCCCAACCTAACCCTAACCCTAACCCCCAACCATAAAATTATTTTTCTTGCTGCTTCCTAACAACCTCTGTGAAAGAGTAGATCGACCCCCAAAGGGGTTGCAACCCACATGTTGAGAACCATTGATCTAAAAGAATCCCCAGGGTGACATTACCTGTGGCTAAATACTTATCAATTGTTCTCAGAATCAATAGTGACAATGTACAAACGTCAATGGCAAACTGACTTTGGTATTTTATATTCTGCATGGTCTTTTCTTTCAAGCACTATCCTTGTTTTGTTAAAAAAAATTATTTGAGTCTGTGGAATGCAGTAAAAAATGTATTGAGAACTCCTAGGCAATGGATCAGCTGATTTTGCTCAAAGGAAACATGTTTGGTACTTTACTGTATACAGAATGGCTCCTTCAGGTAAAGCAGAGTTTGCTGCCTTTGCATACAGAAGCATGAGAAGAAAATTTGCAAAATGATAATACAATTTGTTTTGGGTAAAAAAAAATGACTAGTGGAAAGATTTCAAAAAAACCCCAGGTGGAGAAAATGTGTTACTGCTGAATATCCACCAGATGGCACACTCACTCAATAGTATCACTGGATGAAAGGCTCCCTCTGGCACACAAAATTGCTCTCATTCACGACAAAGCCAGAATGACAATGGGATGTGTTATTCTTTTTTTGTAAAGTTATTTGATTTCCCATAATTATTCTTAGATAATAATGTGCACTAATGGGTTATTTTCATTCAATTCATATCAACTCAAATGTAAGAAAATTCATATTCATTTGAATAGATCCCTTTTGAATGTTGTAGGATTCTATTCAATACAAATGTATTCATATAGATTTGCACGAATATCCGATATAAATGCATACATATCTCATACGTATCCAATATGTATCTGATACGTATCCATATGTATCCAATACATGTGTGATATGTATCTGCAACATATCCACTCCAAAAGCGTCAAATCCATCCTGAATCCACTTTGAATCCACTCTCAATCCATGCCGAATGCACCCCGGATCTGTTGCAGATGTGACTGGTGCAGCCGCTTTCCCACCTCCACATTTCACGAACATTCTGAAGTATTTGTACAAATGTTCTGAAACATTTGTACGAATATGAATGTCATAAGAACCTAAGAACCTAAGAGGAGCCGTGCTGGATCAGGCCACAGCCCATCTAGTCCAGCATCCTGTTGCACACAGTGGCCCACCAAATGCTCATGGGCATCTCAAGCAGAGACAAGGACAAACCTATTCCTGCTCTAGCATCCCAGCAAATGGCCTTAGAAGCGCCCCGGTTCCCCCCCTCCCAGCCTGAAAGATGCACCTAGGCATTCATTCTAGTAGCCATTGATAAATCTGTCGTCCATAAATTTGTCTAACCCTACCTTAAAGCCATCTAGACTGGTAGCTGTCACCACCTCTTCTGACAGCACATTCCATAAGCCGATGACTCTCTGGGTGAAGAAATACTTCCCTTTGTCGGATCCAACTCTCCTACCCATCAGCTTCACAGAATGCCCCCTAGTTCTAGTACTGTGTGATAGACAAAAGAAATTTTTCTGTCAATGTACAAATGTCGTAAAGTTCAATTCATATATGAATGTCCAAATTCGTACGGATTTATATGAATAACGAATGTTACCAATATTCGTGCACATCCCTATCCTTAGAATATTGAGATAGTCCTGGGCTCAAGATTGTCTCTGTACCCTTCTTTGGTCAAACATTCCCTTTTTAAAAATAAGGATCAAAAATAAAAGTAGACATATTACAGACTTGGTCAAGCATGATGTCAGTTCTTCAGCCGTGTCCAACTCTTCATGACCCCATGACCCACAGCAGACCAGATTCTTCTGTCTTCAGCTATCTCCCAGAGTTTGTCAAAACTCATGTTTGTTGCTTCCATAACATTATCAATCCACCTCTGTTTTCCCCTTTTCCTTTTGCCTTCAATCTTTCTCAGCGTCAGGCTTATTTTCTGGTGAGTCCTGACTTCACATTATGTGATCCAAGTATTTGAGCTTCAGGTTCAGTATTTGTCCTTCCAATGAACGGCCAGGATTGGTTACCTTGTAGGCCACAATTGCCTCTCGCTGTAGCTCCTAGATGGCAGAAAGCATCTTATCTGTGTCTGCCACTCAGCCTGCACTGATCTTAGAGATGGAAAATAAGATCTGACACTGCAATGGGAACAAAAGACATCAGTTGTCTTCTTGGACTTAAGTGCAGCACATGACACATGGGGTGTTTTTCCACTAGCACTAAGTACCCATTTACCCATTAGGGACCCATTAAGGACCCATTAAGCTCAGAGCAGGAAGACCCCATTTCCACTGCAGACCCCATTAGAGCCACATTTGTTTCCACTTGTTCTAGGGCAGTGATGGTAAACCTTCTGAGCTCGGTGTGCCAAAATTCGCAAGAAAACCTAGCTTAACTCGGGTGCTGTGTCACATCCAGAAATATCCATAATTTTGTAATATTTGTAGCTCTAGTAAAAAGGTTATATTTTTTTATATATGTGTTTTATTAAAAGCAAAAACAAATAATTCTTTACATTTGCTAAATCTTCAATTGAAAGTTGGCATTTCGTACACTTCAAGAACAAGCAAGCACTACATGCCCAGGTGCCAGAGTGACCATGTGTGTCATCCAAAAGGGCTTGGCGTGTCACCTGTGACACATGTGTCATAGGTTGGCCATCACTGTTCTAGGGAAATCTGGACCATATGGGTCCTTCAGGACCTATAATCCAGGTTTCCTGTAGACCCCATTAAAGGGATCTACAATGGGGCCTTCAGGTATCAAATCCAGATTATACGGAGCCTGTTTCCAGCACAATTGGGCAATGGGGTCTAGGGGGGGGCACACCCATGGGAAGGTGCCCCCAAACCCAAAGCTCTGAAGCCTGTGCACAATCTCTGAAGCCGTCTCCGAGGAATAGTACAGGCTTCAAAGAGGATCCCAAGCTAGAGCAATGCCATTCCTATGAACCTTTGTCAAAGGCTCTGGAGGATCTTTGGAGTTTATAGCAAAGCTCCGGAGATTTTCCAGAGAATCTTTGAGGATTACAGCAAAGCTCCAGAGATTCTCCAGAGAATCTTTGGAGTGTTTGGCAAAGCTTCGGAGATTCTCCAGAGCTGCTCAGGAGAATCTTCGAAGAATTTACAGAGCGTCTACAGAGATTGCACCCCCTGTTACCCAGAACACCTGGGGTGATGGGCAGGCCCCACTTGGCTAGATCTGGATTCGCCACATGGGTGCTCCGGCATTTCCACTGTGAGCAAGCTAGCACCCATTGCTATTGGGTGCTAGACCACCCATGGAAATACATTGGATACTTTCCTTAATCTGGATCTACTAGATCTACTAGATCCAGATTAGTTGAAACACCCATTCCTTAGACCCAGATCATCTGGAGCTCAGTGGAAAACCCGCCATGGACTGCTTTACAAATTAACACAAGTAATTCCATGCCAAAAAACAATTGGACTTATTGATAACATGCTTGCCAACAGAACTTTCTATGTGACCGTAGGAAAAGATATTAGTGCCCCTAAAACACTGAACAGTGGCCTCCCATGGGGCTCAGTTATGGCTCCCCTTCTTTTCAATCTTTACACGGCCGATATACCCCAGACAAAAACTAGGAAGTTTGGCTGAGCAGATGATTGGACTATAGCCACTCAACACAGAACTTTTGAAACAACTGAAGATGTTCTAACCTCTGACTTTGATGTTTTGAGTAAACATTTCCAAAAGCGGAGACTACAGCCCAACCCAACTAATACAGAAGTAGTGTGCTTCCATCTCTGCAACAAATCAGTGAGCAGAGAGCTCAATATTTATTTTGAGGGAAACCAGTTCAACCATAACCGGAACATCTAGCTGGATGCACATCAAGCCAGTTTTAAAAGGGTTGCATTGGCTGCCAATTTACTACTGAGCTCAATTCAAGGTTTTGACTCTGACTTATAAGGCCCTAAATGACTTGGGCCCCAAATATCTAAAGGAACACCTTCTCCCATATCAACCTGCCTGTGCCTTAAGATCTAGTGGTGAGGCCCTCCTGGTTGTCCCACCACCTTCAATAGTGAGGCTGGTCGGCACCCAGGAGAGAGCCTTTTCTGTGATGGCCCCCAGACTATGGAATAGCCTCCCCCTTGAGGTGTGTCATGCCCTTTCCTTATATATATTTAGGAAGGTGGTGAAGATGCACCTCTTTGCCCTGGCCTTTGGCTGAGCTGATTATATTCCCCCCCCCCCCAGTACAGACACTATTATTTTAAACATGTTGTGTATTGTTCTAGATCTGATGAATTTTTAAAGTTTTTAAATGTATATTCTGTTTTTAATCTGTTGTTTTAAGGTTGTTACCCACCCAGAGACCTTTGGGTATGGGGTGGGATAGAAATGTAAATAAATAAATAAATAAATAAATAAATAAATAAATAAATAAATAAATAAATAAATAAATAAAAGTATCCTAAGTACTTAGGAGTCACACTGGAGAGGACACTTTCTTACAAAGAACACACAATGAAATAACATCCTCCATAAACTGTGTGGCACCAGTTGGGGATCCTCAGCAGACACATTGTATGTATCAGCACTAGGTTTGGTCTACTCAGTGGCAGAGTATTGTGCCCCAGTGTGGCTAAATAGCCCACACACAAGAAAGATAGACACACAACTAAATGATACTATCCGTGTCATTACTGGGACAGTACAATCTACTCCCACATATTGGCTGCTTATTTTAAGTCATATATCACACCACCACCCCAATATAAGACGAAAGAGTGCATTTTTTCATGAACATCGGAAGATTCTTGGCAATCCCCAGCTGCCCAGATTGAAAGACGCTATGTCTACATGGAACAAAACAGGCTGCAATCTAGACACCCAGCTATTACTACTGCCAAAGCCCTAATGGAAGATGATTTTAATGCCATTAACGCATGGAAACCACATTGGATGGACAGTTGCCCTCCACAATGCCAAAGCCTGCCCTGCATTTTGGTAAAACCACCTGGTTCTGATCAGCCCTGTGCAATATGGAAAACAATAAATTGCATATGCATGGGACATGCTAGATGTGCAGATGTTCTTTATAAGTGGTGAATAACTCCATCCCCGATATGTGACTGTGGGGTGGGAAGACAAACAATCTAGCACAGAGGTTCTCAAACTTCCTAATGCCGCGACCCCTTAATGCAGTTCCTCATGTTGTGGAGACCCCCAATCACGGGGGTGGGGCAGCTGGGAGGGAGGGGCTCCAGGGGACTCATTGCGACCCCTCTGAAAGGGTAGTTTGACCCCCAAAGGGGTCATGACCCACAGGTTGAGAACCGCTAGCATATTGTGGAAGAATGTCAAAATTGAGAATATAGTAGGACATTTTGTAATTTCCTGGCAGTCAGAAAAGGCACAATAGACTATGCCTGTGATTTAGATATAAGTTTGTGATTTTACCACAGGATCTTTCCAGACTTCTGCTGTTTTCTATATTGTGTTTTGCTATTTTATTAATGTATAATAGTGTGAATTTGCCATATGCTAAATAAATACGTTATCTGGATACACTGCTGAGAACCTACCTTTGGAATAAATCAGTTTCCTCAGTGAAAAGAAAACAAAACGGATTCTGTGATGTCATGTTGGTACTTCAGCCATCAGCTCAGATCAACTGGCTATTTTTGGGAGCCAAAATAGGAACACCAAGAACCAGCATCCTTGTGATAGATTGATGCCAGAAGTTAGCAGAGGTAATTTGCTCTCCAATACAGATTTTTCTGCATTCTGTTTCATTGCCAAGTACACACAGGATCACAGCTTCATTGAATCGATTTAGCCTTGTGCAATAACCATGACTAAACTGTTAGAACATGGACACAAAATGTCTCCATGTGCCTTTTTATTCCTCCAGCAGCCTGTTCAGATAGAAAATATGTTTGCATGGCAGCAATTAAGCACACTCAAATCCACTGCAAGATTAAACATTCCTTGGATTTTTAAGAAGTAAACCTATGTTTAAGCTCATAACACTCCCAGCTCCGTAGCTATATGGCAAATGAACAGAAGATGGAGAAAAGCTTTTCAGTAATGGTGGGAAGTGAGAGAAGCCACTCCAAGCAGCAAATCTTTGGCATAAGATCATTGTTCCAGTTGCTGTATGAGAGCATCTAGGCCGTCTCTTCACGGCAACCTTATCTCGGATTCAAAACATTTTCAATCCTTGGAGTCCGCACAGCAGTTTGGCTTAACACACTTTCTCCGTGTTAAACCACCCCAGAGTGTGGTGAATCTCAATCCTGATTTCAACAGGTCTCACTCCGTATCATGTGCTTGAAACTTTTTACATTTTTTACTGTGGGGACCGTACCGTGTTAAGGGATGAGAATCCATGTTTAGGGTTTCCCTCCCCCAATAGCTTGCTTCCAAAGATAGTGATTTCATTGAAAAAATCCACCCTCAAAAGAGCCACTATAAAAATCCAGTCCTTAAAGCTACACTGTAGCGATCTAGCCACTTCACACCTTAATAACAATGTTGCAGTTTTGCGCAATTCTAGCTCTTTGAAAGTTCTGACCTTTAAAAAAGGGAAAGGAAAGGAAAGCCCTGGAGGTTCTGTTTTAAAGGCTGTGGCTGTGATGGGGGTTTGAGTTGCTGCTGCTGCTGCTGCTGTGTGCCCTGGAAATGGAGAGAGGAGGGGAAAGAATCGCTGGCTGCCGGTGCCTGTTTTTCATCCATCCAGGCAAGTGGCAGCCACCCAATCACCCAGCTAGACTCCGTGAAGGGGTCTGTTATGGGTGGCATGTCCATGCCAGGAGGAAGAGGGCAGGGCAGCCCTGCAAAGTGGCTTTTAAAAAGTAGCCACTTGAGTCCCCCCTTGAGTCACGTACACGACATACAATCCTCAGAATCCGGATCGAACACGATTAAGTTAAAAGTAATGGGAACAGACAAATTCAAGTTTGCATCTGGTTCTATTATTTCGGTTTAGGGAAAGCCCGTCACACTTCCAAATCCACTCTGAATCCTCTCCAAATCCGCTCTGGAGGCAACTGGGCAGGTAGATTCCTCCTCCTCCTCCCCTTTGCGAATGTAACAAAGCTTGCTGTGGGGATTCACCCCTAGTTTCTGAACCGAGCACAGATGACTTCTGAATATTCTTGACCCTATCTGTGAACAGAGAGACATTACAAACCAGGCATTTTGATCTATTCATTTTATTTATTTATTTATTTTAGCTTAACTAGTCCTAAAATGTAATGAAGAAATTTCATCACCCATAAAGAGCAGGTTTCAGGAAGTTCAAAGGAAACCTTTGGCTGCATCCACATAAGGGATAGATAGTGCTGCTATGGTGTAAATATGTAGGGATTGCCAATGTATTTGTGGCAACCTCATATTAGTACCATAATAGTATCAAGGTGAAAACCTGCTATAATTTATTTTGGGGAAACCTGACTCTGAAAGTGAGTTTTCCCAAATTAGCGCTATATCCTCACTGTCTGGACACTGTTCCTGGAAGCCGCCATCTTGGACGTGCCAGCTGTGCCTATGGGGAGGCCGAAAAAATGGCTGAGCATGCACATTAGCAATGATTGTGCATTTCTCAGTATTTCACATCTTCAAAATATCTGGATGTAGGGGTGGGCACAGAGCCATTTTTCCACATTCTGTTTGAGTGGAATAGAATGTAGAACAATTCAGCTCCAGACGAATACACACACACACACACCGATGTGGGAGTATTCGTCCCTGAGCAGAGATATTCTATAGAATGAATCCCCCACCCCTCCTTTCCCACCCTCTCTCCATTTACCTTACCTCCTCACCATTGCCATCCACAGCACCTTCTCCGCGCCGCTGCCACCACTACCGTCGCCATCCCACGCCTCTTCCAAGTCCCTCTGGAACCACGAGCAGGCTAGTGGGAGGTAAATACAGGGCTTCCAGTAAAATCAGAAGGCCTGTATTTACTGCCTGGGAGCCTGCTCGCTGTTCCAGAGGGCCCTGGGAAAGGCCCACACTGCCATCAGAGCACCACACACACACACACACACACACAGGTAAGTGGGCCCTGGAAAGACGGCCGCACACACTCCAGTGGCAGCATGGGCCTTTTCTAGGGCCCTGTGGAACTGCAAAAGGATTCCGAGGGCTAAATACAAGGCTAAATGCTGGGTGACTTTGTGCTTGTCACAGCTCTCTTTCTGAATATGTGTGTCTCTCTCTGTGTGTGCAGTTTTCCCATGCATGGGTGCATGGGAAATTCATTGGGGAGCAGATAGAATCCAGATGCTGGCCATGGTGGTGGTGGTGAGAGATGAAAAGATCCTGTTTCTCCGCACTGGGGATTTGTGCTGTTTAAGTGGAAAAGCCAATGTTCTAATTGAGCCTGCACTATCATTAATCAAATGGGAACAGCCAGAATGTGCACTGGGTCCAGCATCCAGACTAAAAAAGTCCTATCTGAATTAAAATAGTCAAGTGGAAATGTGGCCAAAAAGACAAATATCTTAAGGGATGTTTAAACAGCTTTTTAAATTCCATGCACCTCTACTGGTTGGCCAGAAGTTGTTGGCTTCTTCTCAGACCAGTTGGCTTGTTTTACCATCCTGACTACTGATTTGAGCCTCTGGCTGGACACACATCATGCTCATCTTCAAAGACCTGGTTGCCTTTTTGCCACCAAACCCAATTCAGGGTACAGACACTTACATATGAAGCCTGGGCTCCAAGTACCTCAAGGAGGGCCTTCGCCCATATAAATCTGTCTGAGTATCAAGACCACAGAGGGAGGCCCTTCTTGTATTTCTGTTACTGTCAGAGGTTCAAGGGATCGGTGGCACATAAGAAGAACTTTTCTATGGTGGTTCCCAGGTAGGGATGTGCACAAATTATTCATCAGATTTGCAATTCATATGAATTCATATGAATTTGAACATTTGCATTTGCATTGAATATTGGCTATATTTAAAGATTGACATGCAAAGGAAAAGTGAATGCTGTTGAGCATTCATTTGAAGCTTCATTATATTCATGAAGCAGCAACGCAGTTGCATAGTCACATCTGCAGCAGATTCAGAGTGGATTCAAAGTAGATTTGAAGGGAAGCAGATTCAAAGAGCATTTGCAGCAGATTCGAATCCTGCCATATTCAAAGTGGCTCTGTTTGCACAAATGCGAAATTCCTTCACATTGGCTGCTATGTGAAGCAAACAGCTTTAGAAATAGCTTCCCAGCTGAAGTACACCAGATGACAACATTATATGGCTTTTTGCATCTGGTTAAACATAAAAAACATAAGAGAAGTGTTGCTAGATCAACCACAGCCCATCTAGTCCAGCATCCTGTCTCACACAGTGGCCCACCAGTTGCTTATGGACATCTCAAGCAGAAGACAAATGTCCCTCTTTATCCAGGCCTTTGCTGTTTAGTTCCCTTCCAGTGTTTTCCCACTAGGATAGGAAAGTTTTAATTATGTTTTATATTGTTTTCATTCTTGTTTTCAATCTGTAAAAGTTTATGGACATTGTGATCCAACCTGAGTCTTCCAGTGAAATATGTGATATAAATATCAAGGAAGGAAGGAAGGAAGGAATTTTCTGAACTGAACCACAGTCTACCCTGTATTTAACAATGTTTTTATATTCTGCTTTTAAAACTGTGTTTCCTCTTGTTTTTGAATTGTATTCTAAACGATTTCAAGATTTTGATATTAAATAGCAGCAAAGAAATATTTTAAATAAATATTATATTAAGTCTGAGACATTGCTTAGAAAATAACTTGTGTATTATCTATTTCCAAGGAGAATCTGGATGTCATGCAATTGTGAGACCATATCTGAACACAGAAGAGGGAGGGGGAAGCAGTGTCCAGCAGATTATACTGGGATAGATGGGAATAAATGTGTGCCATGTTCCGCCTTTCTCTGTCCCACTACTGTCAAGAAAGACTCACAACATGCCATCATCCCATTCCATTAGCTGCTGTCTGCAAGAACCAATATTCTGCATGCAACAACAACAACAAAACTTTTTTTAAAAAAAATTGGACCTTGTAAGCCTAAAAGCATACCCAACTGGTCTTGCTATCATCCTCTAAGAGCCATACTCCCAGGCACTGACGTCTTAAACAAAAATAGCATGTTTCTTGTGCACATTAGTGCACTAACATACACATACACACGCACACAAGAAGAGAGAGAGGAAGACCTTACATTCTTCACATCACCTATGAAAACACTCCAAGAGACGCCTACATCCTGGACTTCCCTAACCCAACACTTTAGGACTGACAAAGCGATGTTTAGTCAATATAGAGGCTCAAGTGTAAACACACACTCATGCAAACCATCCGGTTAGAAGTGACCCTTTAAGGCTCATCTTGGCAAAGAGTTGTTCACTCCTTTTCCCTCTCTCCCTCTCTCTCTCTCTCTGCATCTCTTGAACTCTTCAAATGATGCCCTCTTTTCCTCCCACCCATACAAAGCTGGGCTGAATGTTTCCCTCCCTCCCCAGGCCTTGCCTTTGTGTGCCTGATGGATGGCCTGCGCAGCTTCCCTCCACAACTGATTCCCTGAGTCCCCTCACCACACACAGACCTGAATAGCCTATTAGGGAGACCCTTTGTAATGTAATTGGATTTCTCCCCTTGTTAGTTTGAAATGAAAATGTCATCTAAATCGGGGAGGCGCCCATTCTTCTCAAATTAAAGCCAGTCATTGCTTTCCTGAGCTGTGAAAGTATTCACACTGCCCCAAGCAGCTGCAACTGGAGGAACCTTTGCCAGAACCCCAGAACTACGTGGAGCCTATCACAACCCACACTTCGTCCCACAGAACTGGGACCTGAGGCGTTTTCGCACTAAGGCGAAAAGACGCCTCAGGATGTTTCAGCCCAAACACGTTGAGTACAGTTCCCCATCTGCACTGGCAGGTAAAGGATGTGTTCCGAATGCATCCTTTACCTGTCTACATGTGGACAGGGAAGTATACTCAACACATTCGGGCCGAAGACCCTCCCCCAGCCTCCCCCGATTGGTTGCCTTGCAGCCAGGGGTGGGGAGGCCAGTTGGGTCCCTTCCCTGGGGTCCTGCCACCTGCATAGGCCAGGATCAGGCCTATGCAAGTGGCAGGACCCCCACCCTGCATCCCCTCAACCCACCCCGGGGTCGTGCATGCATGTGAACAGAGCTTACCTGCTGCTGCCAGCTCGATTCTGGCTAGAATAGGCCAGGGATGTTCTGTTCATGCTCGCGGAGTGGCCCCTCATTGGCCAGGCACCCGCCTGACCTCAACTGGCCATCTGCGCCACTTGGTGATGCTCCAAACAGGTTGTCAAACACAGGCATTGAGAACATGAGCTACAGAAGCTCAAGGCTCAGGTCTAACTACCACTACAGGCCTGGAGCCAGGAGCCCAAAGTCCCCAGGTCCACTGAAGTTGGATGACATTCCCACTGTCAGGCAATGGGGGCTGTTTTGAATAGCTGATTTCCTTCTACCAACTAGGCCTGTGGAAGGAAAAACCTCACTGAGGCAGGTCCAGGCACATTTGATGGTATTTTGTCAGGGTCTCCCTCAGGTTCAACAAAACAGCTCTGTGAAACGACAGGCCCTATGCCTGTAGTTGTCGTCCCTGGCTGGTTAATATCTTCCATGTGGCTCCAGATTTCAAATCTGCTAGATATGGACCATATAGCTCTCACATGAACTCTTCCCTCAACATACAGCTTGCTTCTTAAAATCCTCCTCCTGTCTTCCTGTTGAATATAAGAGAATGCTACACAGGATGCGCCAGGGATACTCTCCACTGTAGAATGAACTTGCCAATCTTATCCAGATGCATATAATTAGATTAGGAGCCATGTGAGTATCTGTGCACAGCAGGACTGGAGCAAAGGGTGGTCCAGCAGGGAAGCCGGCACAGAATCATAAGGGGTGCTAAACTTCAGCAGCTTCATGAGGTAGGATGGAGGCATGGAGGCCATTGGCAATTCCTCCCACTTATGCAATCCCTGCACAAATGCAAACCTGGCTTCCTTCCATCCCCAAAAGTACTCAACGTGGGTTACCTTAGGAAAGAGTAAATGAAAGAACATCACCTTCCAGGGGGCTCTGGACCCCCTTCCCACTTCTGCAGGATTGCCTCCTGGTTGGTCTCAGTGTTTCTGCTGTGCTGTGGCATGACGGCTGAATTTAAACTTCAATAGGAAGTGGACTGCAATGATGACAGCAAGTACAGCTGCTCCATGGGGTAGCCCCCTTTGTTGTCACTCGCTGAGGAGCCGAGCAGTCCTCTCATTTTCCCTTACGAGAGTCAGATCCAACAAGGGAAAGTATTTCTATACCCAGAGGGTCATCGGTTTATGGAATTTGCTCCGGAAGAGGTGGTAACAGCTACCAGTCTAGATGGCTTTAAGGCAGGGCTAGACAAATTTGTAGACGACAGATGTATCCATGGCTACTAGAATGAATGCCTAGGTACATCTTTCAGGCACCAATTATTTGTCTGCCTGGTGCAGCCACATGTCGCAATCCAGCTGTGGCGTGACAAATCCTACTGGACATGCCTATATACCGATGCCATATGCTCCAGCATGCGTGGTCCATTAGCATAGGCAAATACATCTGAACTCCTGATCTTGCAGGGAAGAGAGAAGTTATAGTTTTGAGTGTCTTTCTCTGCAGCAAACCAGAGGCAGCAGCAGTATGGATCAACAATTTATTCATGGCAGTGAAAGACACTACATGCTAGCACCTGCCACTTCGAGAAGACAAGATCAGGAAGGTAGCATATCTGCACTAGCCACTGGATTACTAAC
Organism: Aspidoscelis tigris stejnegeri; assembly: GCA_023333525.1. NCBI lineage: Eukaryota > Metazoa > Chordata > Lepidosauria > Squamata > Teiidae > Aspidoscelis > Aspidoscelis tigris. The sequence continues at coordinate 102,122,882 of JALMGA010000002.1, forward strand.
TGAGGAAGTTCTTCAGATACAGTTCCTTGATACTGATATCACCACATTGCCCCAAGTGCAAAGAGTTTGCACCTGCAAATCACAAACCTCAAAGGCTGCCATGCAAACTGGAGACACTACCATATCTGAATAGCATGAGGGTTTCCAAAAGGTTTGAAGCAACGTTCAAGTCAGGTTCCACAGCTCTGGGAGTTCCTCCCATCAGATCTCAGGCTAGAGCAGCGGTCCTCAACCTTCCTAATGCCACGACCCCTTGATGGAGTTCCTGATGTTGTGGAGACCCCCAACCATGGGGGTGGAGCAGTTGGGAGGTTGGGGGGAAGGGTGGCGGGAGACTCGTCGCGACCCCTCTGAAAGGGTAGTTCGACCCCCAAAGGGGTCCCGACCCCCAGGTTGAGAACCACTGGGCTAGAGGAAGATTTTGCCCATTTCCAGAAGAGCTGGAAGACCTTTCAACTCTCCAAAGTGAATGTTTAATCTGAGCTGTCAAGAGGATACATTTTAAAACCTTATATGCTTAAGTTCTTTTCCATGCATTTTTAAATTATGTAATAAGGTTATTTATTACATTTTATGTTTAAACTTTGTTTTAGACTTCTTTGGTGAAAAAGGTGCTAGAAATAAATGTATTTTTGTTTTGTTTTGTTTTGCACAACCAAGCTGAGTAGAAGCATGCCAGGTCCCAGAAGGCCTTTGACTCAGGAGCAGTGCTGATGCCTTTACCAAATAACTTAGTGTGTTTGTTAACTACAGAACCATGTTTGAAGCCGTAAAGCAATCCCAGCCAAGTAACCAGGTGTAAGATGAGGTTACTTGTAATGAACTGGGACAAAGTCAGTGCTGATCTCCATGTGTTTAGACACAGTTGCCTCTTATTGCCCATGTACATTAACTGATTGGTTGCTCTGGAGGGAGGGAGGGTTATATTTTAAATGTTTTAGATATATTTTATATATTTTTATTGTGACCCACCTTGGGACCTTCAAATGAAGAGATGGATGGATGGATGGATGGATGGATGGATGGATGGATGGATGGATGGATGGATGGATGGATGGATGGATGGATGGGTGGGTGGGTGGACGGACGGACGGGTGGATGGATGGATGGATCCAGTCTTTTAACAGATATTCAGTCTCTGGTCTAGCAACTGCCTAATCAGAGGTTTAAGAGACAGGTAATAATAAGAAGACTTGTTTATTTATAATATTTGTTTTCCACCTTTGGTAAAGCACCAAACAGATTTAAAATGTAACCCGCCCTCCTTCCCTCCACTTATGATGCTGGGGATGTGGAAGCAGGTCATTCTTGTGGAAGGGAGAATGGCTTTGTAGAGCCAGACTAGCCTCTTGCCGGTGTTTATTCCAGCACATATGCATCCAGCATCCCTATTGTGTAAAGCGTGCATAAAATCTTCAGTCTAAGGAGCTAAGCTTCATATTCACCCTGCCATGGGAACACAGTTATATAGGGGATTACGCCTGATGATTAACACACCAACAACAGAGACACCCACATCCCTTGTACTCATGATTATTGTCCTTCTATTGTGGCATCACCTCTATGGCAAGCACGGAAATAAGTTACTAACAGGATTAGTTCTGTCACTTAAACTAACAATAAGGGCTTGCAGTTCTGAAGGACCTCCGGCGGGGGCTCCTTTCACAAATCCAGACAATCCATGGATACAAATAAATCAAAATCAAGTGACAGAACTACACTGGCAAGATCCTTTTGTTGCTGATCAGCTTCTCTTTCTTACCCAGCCGCATGCCCATGCGCACTTGCACCGTTAGAGAGCTGGTCCACTTTCACATCTTAGCCATGAGGTCACAACTGCCAAGAACAAATAACAAATGTAGTGATCGCAGCATCACATTTCCCAGATGGCACTGCAGCCCATACAGCTTTAGTTGTGAGTTCTTCATTGGCGATATAATCTAATGGCTTGGACAATCTTTGGGCCTTTCCACACTTACTTTAGATGTGGAACAAGGAGCCACAAAGTCCTCTTTAGGACCTCTTCTGTCCACACATTAATGTGGACTAGAGAAGCCTTGCCCAGTGCTGGCAGTCCAAACCAGAAGACTCCAGACCTGATTAAATAGGCTCACCAACATACCAACAAGGGTGATCCAGAAGGCATGTCTCCATTATCCAAGCTACAGGGGGACCCATTTTGGCAGTGCGCCAAAGCACGCCACTGAAATGGGTCCCCTGGACTCTCAGAGGCTGATCCCAAAACTTATGTGAGCTTCAAGGCTGTGGGGGTGGGGGTGGCCTGAACCAGCATCACCATGCAGACTGTGTTGTTCTAGACCATGCCTTGCCACGGTCCATACCAGAGGGCCTACTAGTCCAGACCGATAAGTTTGACTCATAACATGGTGAAGCCAATCTGAAATTTTTCAAAAACATTGTAGGAAGGGTGGAAGATATGACAGTCATCAAAATTTTCTTCATTCTTCCTGCACAATTCCCCAGAATGATCCTAACAGTGCTGCATTATGAAGGCATAATATGAAGACTAGAGTGCTTACACAGCACACACACATTGGTCATCAGTTGATGGGATTTGTTGCCAGAAGTGATAACAGAAACCAGACTGGATAGCTTTAATATAGCTTTATCAATAGCTACTAGAATGGATACCGAGATACTTCCTCCAGGCTGGAAAGACAGGCAGGTTGCTTCAAAAGGCCATTTGCAGGGAGTCAAGAGTAGATGAAGGTTTGCCTTTGTCTTCTGCTCCAGAAGGCCTAGAAGCCATCGGTGGGCCATCTTGTGAGACAGGATGCTGGATTAGATGGGCTGTGGCCCAATCCAGCAGCACTCCTCTTATGTTCTTATTCAACATATACTGTATTTTGCTGCTAACAGTATCTGCACAGTGCAGGTGCTAAGAACCCAGAATAGGTGCAGAATTTAACCTTTCAAGAATCTCAGCTTTTCAGACGCAACAGCAGATTTCTCCTTCTTGAATAATGTCTATCTATACAAAATCTAGCAAATGATACTTCGATTAGGTTGTTCTACTGCTGCAAAAGTCCTAGCTTACCATTTAAAATTCTTCAATTTTTTTCAGAGCCTACCTGTAGCAAACCAATGCTCTAATGGTGTGCAAAATGCTGTTGAAATGTGTCATCTAGGCACGACTGTTTTGAATGTTTCACGAAGTATTTGAAACTGCATTTTGCACACCTCTATTCCCTTCATAATGGGGCTGTGATGTAGGAAGGTAGAATATAGGAGTTGAACTTTGACAATATATTGTCCTTCAAGTCTTTTCCTGCATTTACCTTCCCCTGGGACTGATCAGTTGCAATGAGTGGTTAACACTAGGAAGACAAGTTTATGGGAAGATATTCAGCAAGCTGAGGTACTATAGAGAGTTTAAAGTTTTTTAAAAAAAAAATAGAGTACCCAAGGGCGAGTTCCCATTCAAGGAATAAAGTGCAATATACATTAAGATTTACATAGGGATTTACATCAATATGTAAAGTGCGTTAAAAGGATGCAAAGGAGCATCTGGCAATCAGATTCGACCCCAATTTTGTGTCCCCACTCTTAAACAATTAAAATGCTTCAAAAAACAGATTGGGGAAAGCAATTTTTCCCCTCCTCACCTTTTCCCCACCCCTCTCTCCCCATTGGCTTTGATCCAATGACATGGGGAATCCCAACCCCCTCCCCCCTGATTTTCCTGCCCTTTTGATTCCACAGAATCAAAACCATTCTGAATCAAAGGGGAGAGGAAGAGGGGGAAGGCTCCTTGTTTGTCAACGCAAGCAAAGCATTTCCAGAAATATTGCAGCATATTGTGGGCGGAGGTGGGTGGGTGGAGAAAGAGAAAAGAAAAAGGAGCCCTAACACTCTGCTCCCCAACAGCAGCATATTGCAGGAAGAATTATGTTTTTTTTAAAAAAAATCAGCTCAGTCCCCTCACCTTCCTTTCCTTTTTTAAAAATGCTATAGCAATAAAAGATCCTTCAAGCACTAAAAGATCTTACACACACACCACACACATTCACAGAGAGAGTCCAATGCAAAAGTGAAACTTGAAAGGAAGAATCTTCTCTTCTGATCTCATTCCCTGTGTGTGAGAGAGTGTGTGTTTGTGTGTGTGTGTGATCGCACAGCAACCTCCCAAATAAGCCTGGCTCACTTGTGCTTTTGGAGGAGCATGGGTACACACACACACACACACAGATGCCTCTGGTGTCCTTCCTCCCAATCTCTCTCTCTCACACACACACACACCACTGCTGCCCTGTTGTCTTCTTCCTTTTATTTATTTATTTATTTACATTTCTATCCCACCCCATACCCGAAGGTCTTTGGGCGGGTAACAACAGATTAAAACAAATTAAAACAGGATACAAATTAAAACAGATACAGATTAAAATGAAATACAGATTAAAACAAGATGCATGTTTAAAAACACCTTAAAACTTCAAGATTTAAAACCGGGCACTCCCTAGAGCATTAATAGGGATATCATTATAACTGGGGAGGGAGAATAGAACCTCAGCCAAAGGCCAAGGCAAAGAGGTAAGTCTTTACAAGGGGCATGGCACACCTCGAGGGGGAGGCCATTCCACAGTCTCGGGGCCATCGCCGAAAAGCTCTCTCCTGGGTACCCACCATCCTCACTACTGAAGGGGGCAGGATGACCAGGAGGGTCTCATCGTTGGATCTTAAGGCACGGGCAGGTCGGTATGGGAGAAGGCATTCCTTTAGATATTTGGGGCCCAAGTCATTTAGGGCCTTATAAGTCAGAGTTACCACCTTGAATTGGGCCCGGTAGTGAATTGGCAACCAGTGCAATTCTTTTAAAACCAGCGTAATGTGTATCTGGTTAGCTGTACCAGTCAGCACTCTGGCTGCTGCATTTTGCACTAGCTGCAACTTCCAGACCGTCTTCAAGGGCAGCCCCATGTAGAGTCCTTTCAGAGAAGCCAAAAACTGCCGGCAATGTGGTAACATTGTTATTAGTGTCCCTGGGTGTGAAGTATTCTCGAGTGAACTGTTACTTGTTTATTAGTGAGAGGCTGGCTGAAAAGTAAACTGGCGAAGTGCTTCCCTGCATTTTAAAAATCTCACAATGGGCTGTTTTGCTGGGAGAAATCCCACCCATTTCATGACCGATTTGCCCCGATAATGCTTTAGAGTTCCCACAGCAATAAGGAAGAAACATTTTAAAAGCAAAACTGGAGAAAAAACACCTGAAAATACAGGTGTTTATTCCGTTTTTAAGCCAAATAATCCTCAAAATACCCCTGAAACTGATTGGGAGTGGGGACGATGAGGATCCATACCATTTTGAAACTGTTTTAATTGATTGGGGGTGGGAACTACGAGGATCCAAACCATTTTGAAACCATTTTAACGTGGTAATGGGAACTCACCCTTAGATTCTCTCTAGCCATTTTGTCTCACTCAGACAGAAAAAGAATTGAGCACAAATTTAGCTGGAGACTTCCAAAGCATTTGTCAAGAGAAAAGATTTCTATGAAGATAAACCAACATTTAGTAACTACACTTTAGCATACCGCTGTGACTACTATATGTGATTGGTTAAGGATTCTAGGGTTCTCTGTTTGGGTGTAAGTTTTATTTTTAAATACAGTACTATTTTTAAATATTTTGCTTTATTTAAGACCATAGGATAATTTAGGGCCGGGGGGGGGGGGGAGCAGGTTATGTCTCATTTTTCATTTAAGACTGTAATGTTCATTAGGTCAAGAACAAGCAAAGAAATGTATAATGTAGTTTGTTTCAAAAGGATGAGCAAGGAGCCATACGTATATATCAAGGAACACTCCACAAGTAGTATTACAAAGTATCTGTGGAAGTGTTCGGCGGTGTTCCCACCATGTTATATTAGGATGGTCAATTCAGCATATTTAAGCATTCTGTAAATATGCATTGCACACTCACACAGTAAGTTTCTCCCGCTGAAGACAGACACACACAACACTTCAGAAGATATTTTATGAGCCAAAGGGCTGGTCCATGTTTTGGACAGTCCTCATGGAAGCAACCAAGGAGTTAGCTTTGAGGAGCACTCCTAGAGACAACTATTGGTAAGAACTCCTACCTCCAACATGAGAACACATGTGACACTGCACAACCCACAGCGGTCACTTGTATTGTACCCACGCGGAAGCAACAGGGTTCAAAATGGCATTTCCTTACATGACACTCAACAGCAGGTTCTTCTCTTCCCCATCAGGCAGGACTAGATGATGTGAAGTGGCCCAGGACAGTCCAAAGACACATATGAATCCAAGCCCACTTTAGTTTGAAGGTAGGTTTTCGCTCCTGTGATCACCATGAATTAGGACGTTTGGTCTTCCATCTATTTTCCAAACTCACATTTTAAAACTTCCAGACACAGACTTCAAGAAGCCAGTTCATCAGCAAGAAGCTGCAGAAGTAGAGGAAATTATACCTTCACCAATTCCTTGCACCGCTCATTTTTGTTCTCGCCCAACGTATTTGCAAAGGATGATCAGGAAAGCGCTACACAAAGGAACACACGAACACACCGTGGGAGCACCCTTGGCATCCTCTCTCACACACATCCACACAACAGACAAGAAAATCTGGCTCTGTATCCATCAGGCAGTAGTAGTGGTTTGCACAAGAGTCTGTGTCATCGTTGGCTCAAGTGGGAAACGACATAGATGAGGCCCACCAAGAGCAGCCCACGCACACCCACAAACATGAGGAGAAACAGCAACAGGATGGACATCACCGGCTCCACCACCTGGTTGCCGAGGTTCCAGGTGGGGAATCCCATGTTCACTAGCTGTTGATTGATGTCCGAGAAGGGTGACCGTTCCCCTGGTCTTGCACCCTGGGGCTGCTGCTGCTGCTGCTGCTGCTGCTGTGGGGTGGCCCCTGCATTAGTCATTCTGTTGAAAAAACCCTGTGGAGAAAATCCAGAGAGACAGACTGAATTTGGGACACTCTGCCTGGATTGCTGGAAAGAATAAAAATGAGGGCGGGGGGAATACAGCCACGGAAGCCATTCACAGACTGAGTGCTCATCCTCAGGGCGAACATTATTGCAAAGCCCTAATTCAGGCTACATGAGGGACAAAATCCTCTAAATTGAAACAAAACAAAAGCCCTTTATAACTGTTCTTGCCCTGAATTATGGGGCAAGAATGAGTTATAAAGGGGGCATGGGGACACTCGTGGGTTACGATCGCATTAGTGGGAGGGGCTTCACTGTCCCCGCCACTAACGCTACTATCACAACTGTTTCCCCTTACCTGGGCACTTAATTGCCCAGATAAGGGCTTGATTTACTCCAAACAGCCACCTGACAGCTGCCCTGCAGTCAGCTGGACAGCTGTCAGGCTGTCCTGCGCACGAGCAGAGCTTCGCTAAAATCATCTTACTGTAGCTCTGCCCTGCACTTCAGCCCCTATACTCGCCTGACATTTGCTCAGCTGACCACTGATCCCGATGCAGGGATTTGCCGCGGTTTTCTTGGGGACGGGCAGGTTCACCTTGAAACCGCCCTGTTCTCCATTGCCATGGGAATTTCTTAATGCAAATTAGATTCACATTAAGTGTCCCCTGAATCCACTGTGGGGCATTGACATCCCTATGGGGATGCAGCCTGAGAGCAGAGTCATTATTGCTAGAGACCAAGCTCTGTGAGAGAGAAAACAAAATGAAGGTAAGAGTCCAGAAGTCCCCAGTAGTATGTGCCAGCTGTGGAGGCAAAGGACTGTAAGATCCTTCACCCACCATTCCCAGCTGCCTCTATAAGCTTTATCCAGTTCCCTAATAGGGACTTGCATCCAAGAGATGATCCAGTTTGGCCTAGAGGTTGGGGACTGACTCTTAACAGGGAATACCGGGTTTGATTCCGCCCTCCCCCATGAAGCCAGCTGGGTGACCTTGGGCTAGTCACAGCTCTCTTCTGAGCTCTCACAGCCCACCTACCTCACAGGGTGCCTGTTGTGGGGAGGAAAACAGAAGGTTTGTCAGCCACTTTAAGTCCCCTTAAATGGGTGAGAAAAGCAGGGTAGAAAAGCCAGCTCTTCTTCCTCTCGTTCTTCATGCAGCATGGCCTATCAGCCATTTCAGAAGAGGAATGAAATGGTTGTTGGTCCACCCAGCACAAGAAGTAAGGTCCCTCACATCACATCCTGAACCTGAGTCCCTACTCACAAACCTCATAAACACCTACAGAGGGAGCTGGAACTATTGGATGAAGGATCTTACATTTCTGTGCTTTCCGCCCTCCCTGAATGGCAAATGGCAGTTCGGCATATCCCTAACCTCCAGTTTTAATCGTGACACCGCTGCAAACTCACCGGCTGGGACGAATTCTCCCTGCTCCGAGTACTTTGCCTTACTCGAGGATCGTCATCTTGTACAATATCTCCGTTGGCCAAAATCCGCACCATCCTTAATGCTGTAAAGTTCTGGCCTGAATGCTTTCTGTTACATAGAAGGACTTTCTGTTACATATAAAGAAAAGAGGCACAGCAATTACATATATAGGAGCAGGCATCTTTTTACTTCATACTTCAGACCTTAATAGCGACAACTTGGATCCTTATTCTATGCAAAATATTTTTCTTTTTAGAGCCACACTCGATCCAAGACTTACTATGCAGCAAATGTCATAAATCTAAAAAAAAAAACAAAATAAATGAAATAAAAGTTGCCCAAGTAGAGTACCATGATATTAACACATTTACATGTTCAGATTGTTACAAATTTCAGTGGCCCTATCAGCTAATGAAAGGACTCTTTTTCCCATGATAGCATAAAAGTCTAGCCTTCCTAAAACAGAAGCACTTCTTGTTTGCTAGATCTGCATCTAAAACGGCAAGAATCCATAGCTGCTTCCTGATTTTGCAAAGAATGTACATTTATTATATCAATAAATTTGCTAGACTAAATTTCACCAGTCAAACTGGCCATCAGCCACCACTGACCTCCTATACCCTAAAGACCCTTCCATCAACTGATATAAAAGTTAATCTTAATTTAAAGAATTGATTAGACCTGCCCAAGCTGCATAAAAATAAAATCAGGGGAGGACCGGGAAAGTCCTATTTTTTTCCATATTGTTTTGATAATGTACAGTATAAATTCGCTGCAAAGGGCCCTGCTTTATAAAACCAGGCAAGAGAGGAGGTGAACAACCCCTTACAAAACAATGCCCAACACTTCTGGTTTTAAAAGTATCAAGATATGTATCATGTAAATGTGCTTTTAATAGCTCAATCTAACCAGTCAACAAACAGCTGCAGTCTAATACTAAAAAGGAGAAGGAGCCAGTTTCTCCCATAGGCCTTGTAAAACAACAGAATCACAATGGATAAGAAAAGTGAAAAGGACTAGTCACTTTGCCTGATGTATTCTCTTACTCTGAAAGTAGACTGAAACTGGATTAAAACTTGGGTATGAACACAGCCACAGAACGCATCCTTAAGCCCGCATGTCCTCAACTGTACCTTTTATTGTGCTCAGAAAGGCTATTGCCACACCTAAGGTTTAATCCAGCTTCAGTCCACTTTGAGAGCAAGAAAATACACCAGTCATTTTCTTTCCATGTTATTATTACTTATTATTTATCTATCCTAAATTTCTGAGTTATTTAACACTAAAAAAAACCAGCTGAAGTATTTTCTCACTCTAAGGTCCACTCTAAGGGTGGACTGAAGCTGGATTTAACCTTAAGTGTGACTACAGCCAAAGTGACTCCACTAAGCCAGTTTGGTCTAGTGGTTAGGGAGCCAGACTCTTATCTGGGAATACCAGGTTTGATTCCGCACTCCTCCATGAAGCCAGCTGGGTGACCTTGGGCTAGTCACAGCTCTCTTCTGAGCTCTCACAGCCCCACCCACCTCACAGGGTGTCCTGTGGTGGGGAGAACAACAGAAGCTTTGTCAGCCGCTTTGAGTCCCCTTAAATGGGTGAGAAAAGCAGGGTAGAAAAGCCATCTCTTCTTCTTCTTCTAATCCGAAGTAACAACTTTCCAACCTGCTTGCTTCTTCTCCAAAGCGTTCCGCAAATGATGACTTGGGCATCCCAGCAGCCCCATTTCACAAGGCTTCAACGCTGGTGCGTAATCGCTTCGTTTAAGATCCAGAATACTGTTTTACTAACAACAAGAGTGGCCTTTTCCACTTACTTTTTCCCAGTCCCACCGAAAAGTGCACGACAGCTGACGTCAGCCTGCTTGCTCTCCTTCCTCTCCGTCGACACACTCCCTCTTTCCTGGAAGTTGTGCAAACGTAAAGTGACAAGAAGATTAAAAACTAGCAAGCGAGATCATTGCCCAGGGAGAGGATCTGTAAAACCTAAGCAGCTCCCTCTTCGAGCACCAGCAAGAACTGCAGTTTCTCCTTTGACTTAAAAATGAAATGGCAAAAAAGAGCAACGTTTATTTTATTTGCATTTATTTATTTAATAAATCTATATCCCACCCCTTCACCAAATGGTCCCCAGGTTGGATTTCAATAAGAATAAAACATATCAAAGATTAAAACATAATTTAAAATATCACCCCTCACCCTCCCTCCCTAACAGGGCAGCACCCTGAGGAACCTGTTGAAATGCAAAAGCCTGGTTGAAAAGATATGTTTTCACCAGACACCGAGAACGATACAGCATAGGTGCCTGGCGAACCTCAAGAGGGAGGCTGTTCCAAAAAGTCTAGGGGCCACTACAGGAAAGGCTGTCTTCCATGTCCCTATGTCACAGAGTAGAAATAATGTATCACACAAGGCTCTGCTTTATAAGTTCATGCATAGGGATGTGCATGAATGTATTTTTTACATTCAAATCCAATTCGAATTGAATATTCAAAAATTTGATTCGAACCAAATTTCAAAGATCCAGATTTTTGAAAATCTGATTCGGATCCAAAATGCGAATTTGCAAAAATGCGTACTTGTCCTGTATGATTCCCGTGTGTGTTCCATTTTCATCTCGCATTATTTGCACAAATATGTAATTTTTTTCGCAGATTTGTATGCGATAGATATGAATCTACTCATTCGAATTATTTGAAATTTGATTCAAGTTCAAATGTTTAAATCCGGATTTTCAAAAATCCGATTTGAATTCAAATGTTGACATTCGACAGGTTCAAATCGGATATTTGAAAATTGGAATATTTGTGCACATCCCTAGTCATGCGCACACGATATGAAGAATGTAGGGAAATCCTGTACTATTTATTAGGCTCTGTTCCCCTTCGCAGTGCATTTTGATAAGCTGAACCCTGCATGTTAGCAAAATAATTGTGATTAACATTGTTGCTGTTATTTCAAATACTCCGGCATTGTTCAGCTTTTTTTCACATGCCCCTAAATGTTCTGATTCATAGTCATGGGGGTACACATACCCAGGTTGGGGATCACTCCAACTGTTAAAGTGCTGCACTTGCAAGCACATCAAACTTCACGGCCTTACTATAAGATAAGGAGAGACAGCTGTTTTGGAGTGTTGTGTTATTGTTGGGGAAAGTAAAAGATACTTCTAGGATTATCTGTTCAGGAGTTCAAATAGTTTGTTCAGGTATAAGTTATACAATTTGAGAGTGCCATAGCTCTAGTTCCTGGCTCTAGTTAGATCCCACTTCACTACTACTTCTACTACTACTACTACTACTACTACTACTACTACTACTACTACTACTAATAATAATAATAATAATAATAATAATAATAATAATAATAATAATAATAATAATAATAATACCCATCTTTTCTATACCAAGGATGATTTTATATATTTTAGTCAAGTCCCCTCTTAAATGCCGCCTTTCAAGGCTGAAGAGGCCCAGGTGTTGCAGTCCAGTTGTGTAAGGAAGTGTCCCAGCCTCTTAATCCTTTTGCCTTTCTTTTTCTACACTTTTTCCAGTTTTAAGGAGTCAGGTAAAGTGTAAGCACAGGAGCAGCCCAACTCAGCCCCCCAAATGTTAACTGGACTACATTTCCTATCATTCCTTGTCATTGGCCAGACTGACTAGCCTAGGATGCATAGAATTAAACATTTACAACATTAGGAATAAGTTATTTGTGCAGTGATAGGGAGTAGGGAAAGTAGCAAGCAGTGATTGGCACCACCCACTTAATGCTGAGCTAGCAGGGGATATCAAACCAGTTTGGTGCGATCGAAGGGAAGACACCAGTTGCCGCCTTGCTCTTCCTGCCCCCTCCACTGCTGTGAAATAAATCCTTAGGTTTTTCTTCTGTCATTTGTACCAGGATTCCAATACATCTGAAACTGTTCTGAACCTTATGTACAAGTCACAAGGGCAGATAGTAACGTTAGGCTGTGTTCCCACTTGACGCTTTTTAATTGGGGTTGGACTTTTAAAATCCGGATTCAGGATCGAGTGTGCATTCCGGGTGTTCCCATTTGCTTGAGTATAACACGGGCTAAATCCAAATACGGCCATTCCCACTCACCACCCAAATCCCCAGCAGGGAGAAACAGGACCTTTTAATCTCCACCCCTTGTCCAACTCCTGTTAAGCATACCCTGCTCAAAATCAGCTGAGCGAAAGAACAGAGGGCGATCACAAAGCAACCATTCCTTTCACACTCTCCCTTTCAAATCGGAAGCTCTTGCTATGATGTACCTCTTGAGGCTAGTGTTTTTAAAAAGTTTTCCTGTGACTGTATCTCTCCTAATTGCAGTGTGTTCAGAGTAGGCAGGGTGAGGGGAGGGGAGGGGGGAGAACTTCACAGCTATGAAATCCCACCCATATCTGGCAGATAGATCTCTGCCCTGAATAGTGCAGTAGCATTCCCAAAGGCGGGGGGGGGGGGGACTTGGGCTGGGCTCTAAAAGGGGCCAAGAAAAGTTTTTGTGACAACTTTTTTTCTGCTGATTTTTGCAGGATAGTCCTCATAAAGTCCAGGAATTTTTTTAAAAAAAATGAGAACTTCCAATCCCGAAAATTGATTTGTTTCAGATTTAACCTTCTATGGCAGGGGTAGGCAAACCACAGCCCGGGAGCCAAATGCGTCTCTTTGGCGCTTTGAGTGTGGCTCTTCCAGCTTAGGAGTACCCTAATTAAGTTAATAACAATGTGCCTACCTATATAGTTTAAGTTTTAAAAAATTGGCTCTCAAAGGAAATTTCAGTCATTGTACTGTTGATATTTGGCTCTGCTGACTAATGAGTTTGCCGACCATGGTTCTATGGGAACGTACCCTTAGTGTATCTGCACCAGGGATGTTAATTTTCTCAGTTCTAATAAATTCCTTATTCTCTTTGTTGAAGCCTGAATTATCTTCATATTTCACGGAAGCACCATTGCAAACCAACCCTTGGGATCATCGCTGACTTAAGCTTCTTCTTTAGGAAGGAAGGGGAGCAAGATCTGAAATGGTTTTTAACAAAGACATGCTGTAGGCGCACATTGTGAGCATGAACGACAGAACTAATCCTTTTAACAGATGGCTGCCTTCTTTTTTCCAAAGGGGGGGGAACCTTCTGAAAAGTAGGGAAAGTATTCTTAAAGTTTGGGTCTGCAACATTAATCCCTTTCACCGCCTCTGAAACAATAGAAACAATTATTTAGGGGACACTGTTGAGCACTTTGAGTCACCCATTACACTCACTTCGAAAACTTGACTAGAATGCTGGCGTAAAGAGAGCCTTTGGTCTGTTGGGATAATCTTTTGGAATTCAGTTTTTAACACATTTTATTCAGGGTCTTAAGAAATTAATCCCTGTATTGTACACCAGTTCCTCACATACACTGTAGATTCTTTTGGGGCTATGATTACCAGCTTTAGGATCCGATCCTGCTGTATTAAACCTAAGCGTTATTAACGACAGATGATTATGGGAATTCATAATCAGGCCTCCGGTCTCTTTTAATATTGGACAATGGCTGCCACAGGGAGAAGTCAAGTACTATACAATAATTCTGAGAGTCATTTTATGCTTTTCATTGTTTTCAGTGTGTTGTCCTGACGAAAAGCATCACAGACCCCCCAAAAAAGCTACCATGGACCCTGTTTTTCCCTTCCACGTGCAGTTTGCAGCAGATTGAATCATCATTCAAGCACGGAAAAAGTGGGCTTTCTTCCACTGCTCAACCTCCACCAAAACAACACAAATACAAACTTATTTGCATATGATTTGGCTACATCCAATAATAGGCAGGGGTATGCATTAATGCAATTTTTGGATTCAATTTGGTATGAAACAAATATTTGAATGTTCAAATTTGAACGAATAGAGAAAAACAAATGTATTCACATTAAAATCCGATTCGAATACATTTGTACAAATTTTCAATTTGTATATGAAGATATGAATGTCAACGACATTCATATGTGTCTGTACGCATTTGTATGCATCCCGTTTTTATCCCGCATGCATCCTGTTTTTGTCCTGTATGTATCTGTACTCGTGTGTATGGATACAAATAAGATGTGTTTAGATACATATGTAATGCGTACGTATTTGTTCACATACGAATGTCCAAATAATTCATACAAATAATTCAAAACATTCAAATAAGTTCAAATTTTAAAAAACAAACGTATAGACATTCAATTCAAATTTGATCGAATTTTGAATGTTTCAAATATTCTTGCACATCCCTAATAGTAGATGAATTTTGGAAAAAAGTATTTGGTTATGTTAACAAGATTATGAATTTAGATTTATTACAATATCCTGAACTGGGTATCCTTCTGAGTTATAGAGGCCAACAGATATAAGAAAAGAGTAAATATATGCTGAACCAGTTAATGCTTGCAGCACTATCTACAATTGTTCTTGGATAAAAGGATAAGACTAAATGGGCTATTACTATTTGGGTGAGATATGTCATGGGGCAATTTAGGTTTGATTCTTATAGACAGATAAGAATGAGAAGATTAGGGCCCTGGTCACATCTATATGACATCCTACTAATAATTCGAACTGAGGTGTGAGCAGATACAGACTTGCAAATGTCACCAGCCATATCTCTTCAGATAAAGCCAGCTACAGGCTGTCTTTGCATGTTTCAAGTGATGCACACATCTGGGTGTTTAGCAAGCACTGAATACCCAGAAGCGTGCATTGACACCACCATGCATGTGCAGCCACTGAAACTCAGTGCTGACAAGTACTTCTTGTCAGTGGTAGATGGCGCTAAATCTGTGCGGCACATTTGGAGACTGCAGACAGCAAGCGCACACCAGTTCTACAATTGGGTTAGTTCATCAGTCTCTATGGCTGCATCCAGACTGGAGAAATATAGTGCTATTATGGCACCACTATGGTGGGGTGGCCTCACATATCAAAGGCAACTTCACCAAAGCCCCAATATTTCCCTCCTAAAAACACAAAAAACTATTCACGGGTTTTCTAGCAATAGCACTTTTAAGGTTGCTTACTTACATGCTAGACAGAGCCACTATGATTGCCCCATCCACCTTGCATGCGTGGAGGCCAAAACAGGCATCTGTGCATGGGCAGAGGTGACAGTGAGTACATCTGGGCACAATGCTGTATTTATTTTGGCCAGCTTGCTATCAGTGTCTAATACAATTAGCCTAAAAACTATCTAACCCCACTCCAGCTGAGCAGTAAAAAAGAAGTGTTGGCTTTTCTGCCCCACTTTTCTCATCCATTCAAGGGGACTCAAAGAGGCTGAGAAAGCTTTCTATTCTTCTCCCCACAACAGAACACCTTGTGAGGTAGGTGAGAGCTCAGAAGAGAGCTGTGATTAGCCCAAGGTCACCCAGCTGGCTTCATGAGGGGAGGGCAGAATCAAACCCAGTATTCCCAGATAAGAGTTCAGCTCCCTAATCGCTAGATCAAACTGGCTCCCAGTGAGACAGAACAGTGCAGCTTTTGTGCAATTCCTGAGGGATTTTCGCACTGCAACGCGTTCCAAACGGAACGCGTGCAGGCGGGCAGCTTAAGACACTTCCGGGCGCTTTCACCGTTCGCACACAGGCGCGCCGGAACGCGTTCCGGCGCGCCTGTGTGTGAACGGTAAAAGCGCCCGGAACTGTCTTGGCCCGGCAAAGGCCGGCCAGGGGCGGGGATTCGGCCGGCAGCGCTGCCGCCCATTGGGTGAGAGCACCCAAGGGGCGGGCAGCGCTGTCAAGCCACCCGCCCCGTGCTTCGTGCCAGCTCTACGGGCCCGGATCGGGCCCGCGAGACCTGGCACGAAGATGCCCGGGCACCCGGGCACCCATCATGGGGCCCGGGGCAAGGCCCCTATGGGGCAGGACCCCTTTGAAGATCAGAGCCCCTGGCTCTGATCTCCAAGGGCTCGCCCCGCGCCCCGATGTCGCCCATCTACGGGCTGCAGGCACCTGGATCTAGGCGCCTCCAGCCCGCAGATCAGCCACCCCCCTCCAGTCCCCAAAACCCCCACCCCCAACCACCCTCCGGCCCGGATCGGGCCCATCTTTGCTCTGTGGGTGCCTACATCCAGACACCCACAGAGCGAAGATGTTTCCCCCCCTCCTCCAGGGCCCTGGGAGGACGCGCTCGCGAGCGATCACTTACCTCGTGGCCGTCCAGCGTCCAACTGAGGGTGGCATTGTGGGATCGCGCAAGACGCAGCCCACCTAGCCCCCCTATTGGACAAGAACCAATGCGAAAAGGCCTCTGTTCTTTACTGTTCTCGCAGCATGTATTCCGAGTCCTGTTTCCCATGAGTTCAAATCTCTATAAGGGAAGCAGAACTTGAAATACAGTCTGTGGGCACCTGATGAGCTGCAAATACAGCTAAACCAGCTGTGTCCAGATAATTAGAACAAATAGATCCGAAGTTCGAAATTCAGTTTGAATGTTTACATTCAAATTTTGGGACATTCTATTCAACTTTGAATGTTGACATTCAGCACATTCGATCGGATTTCAAATGCCTATGAATATTCGTGCACATCCTTAGACCAGCGCACTCAACCAACTGCTTGCATTTGCTCAGTCTTCTCTGCACCCTGCAGGTGAATTAGCATCTGTTTGGTTCTCCCCAGGCTGAGCAAATCAGTCCCCAAATGAGGCCCACACATTGTGCCTTTTGCTTCACCCGACGATTGACTGAGCTAATTGAACTCTCCTTTCTGGAAGGATTGAACAAGGGGCTTCTCCTGAAGGACAGTGGTGAAGGAGGCATAAAAGAAATTAAGGGGAGGGGGAAAACAGAGAAAAGAACTTTCTCTCTCCCCCTCTTTTTTTCCAACCTAATGAATGAACTTTGATTCCCAAACAGCATCTCTAAGGTCGAAAGGTTAGAAACTAGATGGCCAAGTTAGCGCCTGCAACGTGCTCCCTCCTGGGACAACGCTGCTTCCCTTTCAGGTCCAATTAGTCACTACACTCCATAGATGTGTCAGACACATCACCCAAGCAAAAGCCGTCAACTGCGATGCTTGCAGCCTCTGGTTCGGCTGTGGAGCCCTTCTTGCTGTTATACTCTGCATTGCTAGCTCTGAATGAACTACACTCGTTCCTCCCAGTGCTAACTTTTTAACCTTCTCCAGATCCTTTGAGGTTCAGCACAACTTAAGCTGCAAATCTCGCTAAGTAAAAATGCCGATCTTCATCTCTTGAAACAAGAATCATAGATTCCCCAAGTTCAGGGTATTGCACAGGATCAGGCAAGGTCGTTGGCTATTCATGGGTTGCTTGGTCTGAGTTACTGATTTCTGGGTAAAGTTGTAAACAGGTTATAACTTGTAATCAAGGCCGGGATGTGCACGAATGGATTTTTTTTTTTTTTGCATTCAAATTCAATTTGAATTGAATATTCAAATACTCTATTCAAATCGAAATTCAAAAATCCAAATTTTTGAAAATTTCATTTGAATCCGGATGATCTGGGTCCGTATTTTTGAAAATCCAATGCCGGGAGCATTCGTATCTGATTTTTGAATCTATTTGCATCCCATTTTTATCTCGTTTGCATTCCGTTTGCATCCCATTTGCATCCCGTATTATAAGCGAAAATACATAGACCTGATATCTGGATGCAACAAACGACGAATTCAGTCAAATCATTCAAAAATCTGTGTCAGATTTTCAAAAATCTGGATTCGATCGGAATTTGGAAATTTGGATTTTTGGGGAAAAATTTTTTTCCTGAGGCTGTGCTGTGAAGGACATATCTGCATGGGCCCTACTGGAAATGCCTGATAACAATCTACCCATTGCATTTTGCACCACTTCTAGCTTCCAGATTGTCTTCAGGTGTAGCCCTACAGAAAGTGAATGGCAGTCCTCTGTTCTGCAGAAATCAAGTGTTCAAGTGCTCTTTATCCAGGAAAGATTTCAACTGTTTAACCATCCTCAGATCTGGTGTTCCTGGCCATCACTCCCACCTGAGGCTCGAATTAGAACTGAGGGTCTAAGATCGGGCCTAGATTTCTTACTCATCCTCTAGAAGGAAGGGTAACCCAACTGAGAACAAGTGGTTTATTCACTCCCTTAACTTGAGAGCCTGGAATACATAGGACCTCTGTCTTCTCCAGGGGTGTTTTTCCACTGTCACTAAAAGTACCCATTAAGTACCCATTAATGGGTACGAAATGGCATTTTTGTACCCATTAATGGGTACTTAATGGGTACTTCTAGTGACAGTGGAAAAACACCCCAGGTTCACAAATGTGCTTTTTGACATTTGATTTGTAACAAATATTCATATCCATATGAATAGAAGCTTTCGAATGTGGTAAAATTCTACTTAATATGAATGTATTCATAGGAATTTGTACGACTATCCAATACAAATAAATACGTATTGGATACGAACAAATAAGTATCGGATACATACGTATACAATAAGTATCCAAGATATGTATCCAATACATATCACGTAACAATTCTGCTCTGAAATAATCAAATCTGACTTGAGTTCACTTTTAATACAGCCGCTTTCCCACATCCCAAGTTTAATGAATGTCCAAAATATTTGTACAAATGTCAATGTATGGGTGTCATAACATTTGATTTGTGTATGCATGTCCAAATTCATATGAATTTGTACAAATAACTAATGTTATAAATATTCGTGAACATCCCTAGCTCATCCTAGCTATTAGACCTCATCCAACCCGTCGCTGCCTCAAGGCACTGGTTCAGGAGCTGGACTGCTTCACCTGATTTGGTTGGAATGGAGATACAGAGCTGGGTGTCATCTTCACACTGATGGCACTCAACTCCAAGCCCCCTGATGACTTTTCCTAGTAGCTTATAGTAGATATTAAAAAGCAAGTGGTGGAAGTGGGGGGATAGATTCTTGGTGCACCCTGCAAGTAAATACCCAGGATGGAAATCTTCCATAACAACAATTTGGGATCTGCTCTAGAAGCAGGAACAGAACCATCACAAAGCAGTGCTCTCAATTCCCAAACATCTAAAGCTGAAGATGACCCAAACAGGTATAGTGGCCAACAGTATCAAAAGCCGCCTGGAGATCAAAGGGGACCAACAGAGTAGCATTCCCACAGCACTGCTTCCTCCATTGTTCTTCTGTCAGGGCAACGGAAGCCTAACTGAGGTGGACCAAGATAGTCCTCTTCATCCAAGAAATTCTGCAGTTTAACTACCACTGCCTTCTCCAGTACCACACCCAAAGGTAGATTTGCCAGTGGATAGAAGTTGTTTAAAACCTCTGGATCCAGGGAGAACCTCTTAAAGAGAGAGCAAACCACAGTCTCTTTAAGCATAGGTGATACAACTTCTTCTTGAAAGGAGACATTAATCGTTTCCTGAATCCAAGGGATCATACCCAAATTACTTGCCTTTAGAAGACAAGAAGGGTAAGGATCTAATGAACATGTGGTAGCACACATCCCTGCCTATGGCTTCTCCATATCTTCAGTTTGTACGAGGTCAAACTGATTCAGGCAAACATGGCAAGGTGCCAGTTTTGGTCCTTCATTGAATTGCTCCCAAAAGTAACATTCCATTCTAAACAAATCTGAAGGAACTTATACTCAAAGTGCTTAGCAAACTTGTCACAGCAGACTTGGGAAGTTGGTGGGGTTGCTGCAGTTTTTCACACCACCCATAAAAGCTCCTTGATGAGGCAACATTAGCAGAGAAACATGACTGTTTCTCTGACAGGCACAATAGTGTCCTCTCAACTGTATCTGCCAGGTAGGGTCGGGAATTTTATCCACTTATGCTCTAACTTTTGACTGGACTGCTTCATTGTATGCAGGTCTGTATGAAGCCCTCAGAAACTTGGTGGTGAGAGGAAGAGGAAGAGGAGGAGGAATTGGCTTTTATACCCCACTTTTCTCACACTTAAGGAAACTCAAAGCAGCTGACTACTTTCTCTTCTCCCCACAACAGACCCCCTGTGGGGTAGGTGGGACTGTGAGAACTCAGAAGAGAGCTATGACTAGCCCAAGGTCACTCAGCTCGCCTCATGCAGGAGTGCAGAATCAAACCAGAAGACTACCAGTTAAAAGTCTGACACTCTAAGCACAAGGCCAAACTGTGTCAAGAGCCCTGTTTACCTCCAGATTTCAGGATATGACAAGAAGTGCCATGTATATCAACTGAAAATTCCTTGGGAGTATTTAGGAACTGCAAAGGTTCCACAAATCTTCTGGGTCAGACCATAACCAAACATTTTAAGGAGGTAGTAACATAAGTCAAAACTTCACAGTTAATATGAATGAATATTAGGTCATAATACAAATCAGTTTTTGTTATCTCTGTTACAAGAGAAGTTAGTGTTAATGTTATTTTCTACATAGGGTATTCTAACATGGCCCTGTTTTGCAACATAATTCACCACCATCATCTTCATCAGAGGACAGGTGAAAATGGTTTTGGTGTCCTTAGGTGTCAATGGGTAGATAAGTTTGAGAAACTCTGTTCCAACAAGTCCCAAAACATTGGGGGAAATCCACCTTATACTTTTAACCTGCAAGTATTGATTAAAAATAAAACAGCTCATGGTGTGGAGCTTTGGAGGGTAACTGTGACCTGAAGGACACCTTTGCTTCCATCAAACTGTTGTATGTAATTCAATGCAAGCAAATGTGCCAAATGCTGCCTTAGCCCTCCCCACCTAAGCAAACGTTCATCTGAACCTGCCCACTCTGGAGGAGGCAGTTTAGTTAGAGATATGGGAGAAGTGTCCAACTTTTGAGGTGGGACATCGGAGGACGTGCTGTCCTAGAACTGTAGGTGCTGTAGGTTCCAAAGTTTACATACAGTTCTTAATACTGTGCATACTTCATAACATTAATGAAGAGACAAAGGTAAGATCCACGTGGCATTTGTAACATCATGGCTCAGTGTGTGCACTGCCCAAGTGTGGAAGCCATGCAGACCTGCACTCAGCCAGCCAGTGTCCCACCATAACCACTCATCAGAGCTCAGTGAAGGTAGAGGAGGAGTAAGTGCTCTCTCTTTACAGCTCATCTTATGTCACAGTTGTCAATGTGACATCAGCAGTCCTGCTTCTGAAGCCATTTCCTGTGTTTGAAGAAATGTCCTTGGCTGGGAAGATCATGACAGCTACTAAGTCCATACAGCTGGTGATAACAGCAGACATGCAATTGGCACACTGCTACTTTAACAAGAGTACTAGATACATAGCACCCATTTTTACTTGCTGCTAGGAGCTCCCAGCAAGACCCTTCCAAAGTGTGGGCATTTCCAGAGAGCTATTGGAAGAAGGATGCTGAAGTCTTCCCCCTACTGTTTCATTCCAAACAATTTTCCCACAAGCTTTCCCCCAACAAGATACTCCTCCTCTAGGTCAACATATTCCCCAGAAACCTCCCTATAAATACTTAAATAAACAACAACCCATCAGCATAAGAATACAAGGCTGTATTTGTATTTACCTTAGCTACTCTGGTACTTGGTGAGCTACCCTATTCTAGAAAATGCAATTAACGATCCCCAGCTGTGATAGATTGTCCCTGGCACAAAACAAAGATATCCACATTGGGATGGCATTTTGGTGCTGTGCCTTGTTTAACCATCAAAATGATTCTACCTCACCAGATCATCTGCATGTCTCCATTTCCTGCTACATCACCTACTAGTGAAATTATGGATCTCAGAAATAGATATACTGGTAGATCAAACCAGGACGCCATTTTGGACACCCTGGTCTGACCTATTCTCCACCTCATGTAGAAGGAACATACTAGGAGGGGTTGGTGCCTCTACTCTTCCACACTAGTTAGAGATGGCAGAGGCCTAAACCAAACCTTGGTTTGGTCTACTGCACAGTGTGGAAATACCCTAAGATGGGCCTTGCTGGGTCAAATGTGTGGCCGAACTGTCCAGCCACCTATTTGCAAGAAGGCCAATCAGTTGCACGAAGCCCATGAGCATAACAATTTGTCTTGCTTACAATCACCAAGTCTCCCATCGATTTGTTCAAGCCTTTTTTGTGTGGGGGGAGTCATTCAAGGTGCTGACCAACACCATTTCCTATGTCAGTGAATTACATAGTTTAACTATGTATCATGTGAAAAAAAAATTTCCTTTAATACGTCAGGACAAGCTTCACTTTTACTGGATCATTCTTGGTTCCACTATTGCAAGGAAGAGAGGAAAGCTTTTCTTTCCTTTTTCCACATTATGCATAAATTTCAACCATGTCTACCATGTCTCATTTGCCTCCTTTCTTTAAAATATAATCTCCATGACAATAGATTTGGGTATCCCAGTTGGGGACACAAGTTCTACCTGGGTGAAGTCTCAAGAGAGAGCATGGGTTTCCTTTTCCAAACCTCTGGTATTTTTCAAAACAGTGGCCAGAAGTAAGCAATCAGAAGTTAACTTGAGGCAAGCAGTTACCCAGTAAATGATAGCAGAGACCTAGATGGCCAAAGGCCAGGGGCGGGGGGGGGGGGAGAGAGAAGGAAGGGTTGTTTGATAGCCTTTGTGCCAAATGATGAAATACCAGGGTATTAAAATGGAGTGAAAGGGGGAAAACACATTAAGAATCACTGGCTTATTTATTTATTTGAGAAGAGTAGCAATAAATTTAAAGGCAGCAGCCCCATGGAATTATTAATGGACAATGAGGTTGAAACCTTGGCTTTGCTTGGCCTAGCTGGGGGAAGATGCTCTATTGAGTGGCATGTGATCAATAGAACCAGCCAGCCACAGCAGATGGCTGAAGAGAGGCCAGGTGGAGGGGCATGGAACAGGACGGAGACTATAGGCATAAGATGGGGTTTTGCCCTTCTGTCTCTCCCCCACCCCTTTGGCTGGAGCTTTCCTGTGTGTGCTCTCCCTCCCTCCCTCCCTCTCTCTTTCACGCACACACACAGAGAGAGAGGGAGAGGTGGAGGGCAG
This sequence comes from Aspidoscelis tigris stejnegeri, assembly GCA_023333525.1. Classification (NCBI taxonomy): domain Eukaryota; kingdom Metazoa; phylum Chordata; class Lepidosauria; order Squamata; family Teiidae; genus Aspidoscelis; species Aspidoscelis tigris. The sequence goes on from JALMGA010000002.1 coordinate 102,146,180, forward strand.
AAAGGGAGATGACAGGTTTACGAATGTCTTGTTAAATCATTACCAGAGCCAGAAGGTCAGATGTGGAGCCGTCTGCCTAACGTTAAGGTCTAAATCGACTTTTTTCTTGGCTCGTTCAAATGAGCTCATTGGGAAGTGGGAGAACATGGGTTGGGTTTGTTTTTGTTGGGTTTGTTTGTTTGTTTTTGCTGTCTGTTATTTTGTTCACACACACACACACACACATGCAATTGCTGTTACCCCTGCAGGTGTTGCAGTATGCTTCCATTTGCAGATGCAAAGGTTCTTATGGCCCTGAGATTTTGCACCTCTGCCAACTAGGCACCTTAGCAAAAATATGCAGATGCCTTTTGGCTCTAATCCACATGCTTCTACAGCCCTAACTGCTTTTAAGGAAAGAGATATGTAAGGACACTGCCCTGCAACACAATTCCAAGGAGAACTGGTGTTCTATTATACTATTCCACTTGCCATAAAACAAATCTGTGCCCTCTATATCCACGGAGGCCCAACCGATCTTGCATTGTATTATACTAAAAATGAAATGTTTGACATTGATGAGTGGGCTAGAAAAGAATATTCACAAATCTTCCAATAATTCAGGGAGAACGTATTGCTTGGCAAAAAGAGTATTGTTGCAAGATAGATGAAGGTTTTGGAGTTCACAGTAGGGGTGTACGCAAATGCATTTTTGACGTTTGATTCATTAGGAATTGAATGTTTGAAAATCCATATTTGTACAAATAGATCACATTTGAACGTGGTAATATTCGATACGTATTGGATACGAACAAATGCATATCCAATGCATATCTGATACAAACGAATAAGTATCTGATACAAACAAATACATATCTGATATGAACAAATACGTATCCAATACATATCTGATACAAATATGTATCTGATATAAATGAATATGTATCCAATACGTATCCGATACATATCCGTAACATATCTGCACTCTGAAAATGTCAAATTTGAACTGAATCCACATTTAATCTGCTGTTGATCCATGTCAAATGCGGATGTGACTGGCGCTCTGTTTTTCCACACCCCCAATCTAACGAATGTCCAAACTCTTCGTAATAATGTCTGGAAACATTTGCATTTGTACAAATGTTAATATATGAGTATCGTAACATTTTATTCATGTACGAATGTCCAAATTTGTCTGAATTCATCCAAATAACTACTGTTATGAATATTCATGCACATCCCTAGTTCAAAGGAAATCAAGAATGCAAGACTCTAGCAAGCAACCAACAAGCAAGAATGTACTGTAGGTACAGGCAGGATCTAAACTGCATGTGACCCTGCTCCTTATGATGGATGTCTCACTCATCTCCCTCCACCATGCCACCATAAGTGTTTAAATAGTGCTTCATTAGCCAAGAGCTCTCCATCCACTCTCTGCTTGCAGTGGCAGCCCTGCCATCAACATGCCACCACCACTCAAAGTCTCCTCAGTGGCTTCATCAAAGACAGGAAATGGCCCATGGCACAATTGACTGTGTGTAATGTCTCCCGCTATCAAGATCACAGTAAGGGGCTCCCTAGCTGCAATCTTTATGGGGAATCTGCACCTAGCAGTCAAGATTGGAGCTGAGGATTCCCTACCACATGTTCATTAGATCCTTGCCCTCCTTGTCTTCTAAAGGCAAGTCATATAGCACCTTTTTACCATGTGCTTACCATAAAATGCTTCACCACTACTGTGGGCAATGGAGCTTCTCATCTGGTGAACAGGAAACTGCTACAAAGGAGCACCAAAGGTTCCAATCATCCTGTCTGGTGGACCAGAAACTGCTACAGTGTCCCCTCACATCAAGGGACATGATTAGAGGCACCGTTAGTTACCAGCTGATCTTCCATTTAGCGAACTTCAAAATCAAACCTATTAAACTTTAGAAACGTATCTTGTGCCTTCAGTTAATGATCTGAGCAAATCAGAGTGAAAATCCTCTAGGATGCCAATGAACCTCTTGCCCCCATTCTAATTACCTCATACAAATCATCAAACCCCATTCGTTCCCTGATTTCACATGGAATCGAAATGAATTCATATTGTTTTAATCCACACTGTTATTGTTTCAATAATGTTTGATTTTAAATGTTGTACCAACTTTGAGACCTCAAGGTATAGGGTGGGATAGAAAAATAAATAAATAAATAAAACTCTAAAAATGGTCTAAGGTCCAAGCTAAGGCTGCCTCCAGACGTGGCCTATTCTAGCAGAATATTCTGCTAATTTTGAATATTCTGGAACAAAGCATTCTCAGGATCATTTCACTTTGCCGTGACAGTGATATCCTGTATTTTAGCATGCCACACAAGGGCACAATAGCTTAAACCTGGGATATCAGGTCTATATTTCAAGTCTGTATTTGGAGGTGCATGCCATCTGAATGCTGTGAATGGTTCGTGCTCATCCCAAAGTTCTTCTGAACATGCCCCCTTTGTATGTGTTATGGCAATCTTATTTCTAGACCAAAACATACATAGGCACCAGCAATGTTCACACTGGACCTTTATGGTTCCATAAATGCAGCACGAGGGTGCAGGAAATGCATGTTCCTGACCCTGCACAGTGCATTGGCGTTCTGGATGAGTGTGGCATCCACACAGACCCAATCTAGGGATGTGCACAAATGGGGTTTTTGGCATTCAATTTGTAATGAATTGAATCTTAGAAAATTCACATTTGTTTGAACAGATCCCCTTTGAGTGTGGTAGGATTTTATTTAATACAACAGTATTCATAGAAATTTGTACAAATATCCAATCCTGCATACGGATCTTATACAAACACATAAATATCGGATACATATCCTATACAAATATATACCTATTGCAGTGATGGCGAACCTTTTGAGCTCGGTGTGTCAAAATTCACAAGAAAACCTAGCTTAACTCGGGTGCTGTGTCACATCTAGAAATATCCATAATTTTGTGATATTTGTAGCTCTAGTAAAAAAGTTATATTTTTGATATATGCATTTTATTAAAAGCAAAAACAAATAATTCTTTATATTAGTGGCTTTTATTGCTGCATTTCGTTTGCTAAATCTTCAGCTGAACGAGCAAACACTACACGGCCAGGTGCCAGGGTGACCATGTGTGTCACCCAAAAGGGCTTGGCGTGTCACCTGTGACACGCGTGTCATAGGTTGGCCATCACTGACCTATCGGTACGTATCCGATACATACCCCAAGTTTAACGAGTGTATGATTCATATGAATGTTCTGAAACGTTCATATTCATATGAATGTTAATATTTAAATAACATTCATATATTCATATTTAACATTTGAACGAATGTCCAAATTTATACGTGTTCGTACATATAACAAATGTTACTAATATTCATGCACATCCCTCACCCAGTCTTATCAAGCCACCAACCTGCAGTAAACAATTGAAGAGCAGACTGGAACTAAGGACTGCACCAACACTTACTCCTGCTGTTCAGTCTTTGAACTCCATAGAACTAATAGGGCTCTTTCCTGTATCTGATCATGCTCTGATTGGCAACATTGCAGCTGGGTGCAGGAGCAATCACGCAAGCAGGACAAAGCCACTTCAAGAAAGGTTATTCTACCATAGGACCACTTTTTAAGGTGTAAGAAGATGAGAGCAACACTAACAGTGCTCTTCAGCCTGCTGTGCAACTCCTGCCTTCATTACAAGCTCAGAACAGCTCACACCACACGGATCCATTGGCACCATGGAGAAGTGTCAGCACGTATGCTGTGTGGTTTTCACAAAACAAGAATTTCAAACTGCATGGCAAGTATGAAATGCTGGGAGTGCAATGCTGGGAATGGTAGTCCTGGAACATCTGGAGCTTTGATGTTTGCGAGCCCTGGAACATCTGGAGCTTTAATGTTTGAGTCTCTTCCAATGAGTCCTATCTTCCCAAAGCGTGTGTGTGGTGTGTGTGTAGTGAAGTGTATGCCAGGGTTTCTTTTTTGGGGAGGGAGGGGGATTGGCAATCATAGATAATCCTATGCTACTGCCTTATTTTTCTCTCATTCTTCAAAGGCAGGCCCATTTTCCAGGTGGGCACAAACAGATGTAAGCATATCTCTGGCTGAAGCGTTATCTAGGTCATTTTTAGCTGCTAGTTTCCAACACCTGTTTGGATTCATTAATCTCCTGACCTGGGCACATGAGGGCTCTGTATTAGAACAAGCTATCTGCTGACCGGGCATAAAGGTTGAACACAGCAGTAGATGGGGCATTTCAACTTTTGTACCTGCTGTTGCTAAGCAACTCGGACTGATAGTACTTGCCTTCAGTTGCTTTTATGAATGATGGATTGGTACCTGGGAGGGGAAAGAGATGGCATATATCCCCCTTCCCTTTGCCTCACAGGGAAAATAACTTGCAACTGTATGGGTGACTCTCTCATACACAAGAGGTGGTCCAAAGACTCAGTTCTTTCCAGTACAAAGACCCAGTATTAGGACTGGGATTGTAATGTTAAGAGCACATTTAAAAGCTGTGGCCTATTTAGGCCAATAGTAACATTAGCTGGGCAATTATGAGATTTTCCTAAACGGAGCAATTTCATTATCACGGAAGAAGCTCAGAACATTTAACTTGGAGACACTGAGTGTTTTTACACTTCCACTAGACGTAGCCAATAAGTACCCATTAATGGGTACAAAAATGCCATTAATGAGTACTTAATGGGTATTTCTAGTGACAGTGGAAAAGCACCCACTGTTTTACAGTGGAGCCCTTCTTATCTCCATGGCAGACTCTATAACGTAGCAACAGGGGTCTTCTATTCAGTGTCCTGGGGCTTTCTTGTGGAGTTCCCCAGTGGTAGGTTTTGTCTCCTATGCTCTTAAAATCTATAGGAATCCACTGGCAGAGGAATTATGGAGAGAGGTATCATTGGTATGCTGATGATACTCAACTATCTCCATTTCTTCTCAGTCAGGAGAGACAATTCAAGTGCTGAATCGCTGCCTGTAGGCAGTAATGGGCTGAATGTAGACAAGGTATTGAAACTGAAGCCAAACAAAGTAGAAGCACTGGGTGTCACAGAGTCCAGAGTCCAGGAAGTTAAGAGTCACCTGAGAGGAGATCTGAAGAGGATAAGACTGAGCCTTCACATATGGAACAAGGGGCTCTGTTGTGGGAAGATGGGGGAGGCACTCCAATCCATCCCTGGGAAAAATGTCTCCAGATCTCTATTTTTCACCATGAAAGCACCATTCGGGATGTGAAATCACACCCTGCAAACATAATGCCTCCATCAGCAATCACGACTGAAAATGGAGCAGTACAGTCACCATGAGGCATCTGTTGCCATCGCAAATGGAGGCATGGTGGCACTGGGTGCCTCCATTTGAAAGTGAAGCCATGGTGCTAGTCTACCAACCATCTTCTGCATGATCTGGAACCCTCTGTGACTTTGATTCTAGATTAGATAGATACCCCCCCATGTAGTTCTACATGCAAAGGTTCCTGTTTCAGGTAGATGCAATCAATTCTGAAGTGCTGAGTGTAGGATCATAGTGTCAAGCTTTTCCTTGGTTGTGTGAATCGCTTATTCGTTTTTGTAAGAAGCATGTAAAGAGAGGATTTGTAGTTGCAAAGAAGAAACCCAAACTCCTGGCTTCCCTGCAAGTATTGCAAAGCATGAAGTGTCACTTTCAGAATGTTGCTTTTCCTTGATCATGCGGAACCCCCTTTCATGCTTAGCCAATGATGTTTCAAGGGAGTGCTGTTGAGCATGTTGGCTGCAAATAAATAAATAAATCTCTTGCCTGCATTACAATTACTGTTACAAGTTTCATTTATGGTACGTGCTCTTCCTTGAGTATGCAGAGCCCTGTTTCATGCATATGACATGACACGTGAAATAAAGTTCTGGTGCATGTCATTGGCTGCAAAACAAAAATAAACCTCCTGGCTTCACTGAAGTTGTTGTAACTTACAGATTGTCAGTTACATGGGAACCACCACCAGCACCACTTCACGGAGCTTCCAAAACAAGACACTTGACTCAGTCCGGGGAGAGGAAGATGCCTCTTATTATACCTGCTCAGATTTCAAGGCAAGTTATCCTGATCTGCAAGAAGACCTCTGACCAGACAAGATGAAGTTTCTATATTACATATACTTGCCATTTCCTTTCAAGCTCCTGATGGGGGAAGGCATTGATTTGAAAAGGGTGGCACTACAGCTCTTAAAGAGATTCCCAGACTTCTCTTTGTTGCAGCAGAAGAAGGGGGGGGGGTCTGCAGAGGAGGTGGGGACCAAAAAGAACAAAAATAGAAAGAAGCCAACAAAAAGAAGTTAAAAGTGTGAGTGACAAGTTTTCAGCAACTGGGCTTTAAGTTGAACTGAACCCTGTGAGGTCGTTTGCTCAAAGAATGGAGGCAAATGAGCTGGATTTTCATGCTCAGTGCACAGTAAATGAATGAGCATCTTTTAAAACCCTATCAGGAACTCTTTGGATTGTCATTATAGCTAGAAAAGGAGAGAGAGAGTTGGACTTTTGAATTCCACCCATGTGAAAGGATCTCGAGTCTTCATTTTTTTACAGTGAAAGGAATTGGGGGGCCGTTAGTTCACGGAGGATGAAACTTTGCTCTTTAAATTGCAAATCTATGCACTTGCAGGTTCTGTGTAAAACCCCATTCTCTTTTGCTAAAGCATCTAGATATTGGGGAAAGAAAATAAATATGCAAATCTGTGAGGAGGAAATGCTTGGGAGCAGCAATGAATCGTGTGCCCTGCAGAAGCAAAGGGGAAGAAAGAGAATTCCTGAAGCAGAAGGAGGAATCGCAATAGGAAAGGTGATAGTTCAATGTGAGGCATTTTAGAATGAGCGTGGAGAGTCATCCACTTGCCACTTATGATTTTTAAACTCATTGCCACTGTTCCATGACAAAGCTACAGGTCTGAGCAATAGTTCAAGTTCGTGGCAGGATACTGTTGCAACTATAGTGACCCCAGTAGAAATATCTGTCTGTGCACAACTATTTATAATATTCGATATTTGGATGAATTCAGACAAATTCAGACATTTGTATATGAATCTGTTATGACATTCGTACATTGACATTCGTATTCATACAAATATTTTGGAACATTCGTATGAATGCTTCAGAATATTCATAAAATTGGGAGGTGGGAAATCAGCTGCGCCAGTTACATCTGCAGCAGATACAGAGTGCATCTGTCATGGTTTGAGAGTGGATTCAAAGCGGATTCTATTGTAAGCCAGATTGGTCTAGTGGTTCAGGAGCCGGACTCTTATCTGTGAATACCGGGTTTGATACTGCACCACATGAAGCCAGCCGGGTGACCTTGGAATAATCACAGCTCTCCTCTGAGCTCTCACAGCCCCACCTACCTCACAAGGTGTCTGTTGTGGGGAGAAGAAGAGAAAACTTTGTCAGCCACTTTGAGCCCACTAAAATGGGTGAGAAATGTGGGTTAGAAAAACTAACTTTTCTTCTTCTGACAGTGCATAGCTGTTAGGCAGATGGGGGATGGGGGAGTATGCTACAGATTTTGACTTCATCCTGGGCGCATCAATAAATACTAGAACTGATCTCTGGATACTGCCTCTGTGCTGGAGAGACAGGCAAGATGCCTCTAAAGGCCATTTGAAGGGAGTCAAGAGCAGGTAAAGGTTTTGCCTTTGTCTTCTGCTTGAGTTGTTCAGAAGCAATTGGTGGATCACTGTATCAGACAGGATGCAGTCTCATTAGATGGGTTGTGGTGAAATCCAGAAGGGCTCCTCTTATATCCTTATGTTCTTATTCTGTAACAGGCTGATAAGTGTGTTACAAATTGTGTTTATGTCATCAAAACATAATGTGTTTATTAGTGCTTTGCTCCCCTTTCAATGGTTCTGGAGGTTCAGGTGAGCCCTCTTCTTCCCAAGAAACCAAATGTTTCAGGATAATTACTTGATCACCTCTAGTCAGATCTTTTAGGCTCATGGGAGCTCTGTCATGTATGGTGGTTTAATTGCTTTAAATTGTGGGTTTTTAACATACTCTGTTTTAACTATTTTATCTGCTCCCTGCCCTGTGATGTTTAAATAAAGGATTAGCAAGGAATCAAATTGCTAAATAAATGGTCATAACAGACTGTTTCATGGCATGAATTGGGTCTCACGTGAATTGAGATACAGCCATTACACTTTGGAAATGAACCATCCAGTCTGCACACAGAACCATCCACTATTACTTGTGCCCAATTTTCCTATTTTAGAAAAGACACAATAGTGCTAAATTTCCTAGTCATTGCCAAGTGTAAAAACAAAAATAATTTAATAATTAATGGGGTGGCAGCTGACTGAATTGGCATTGATAGGGTGAATGAATTACGTAAATCATATGATTACCTCACATTACCTTTGATTATAGTTCTAACCTTGATCATACAACTTTGCCAACTTTGTGCTTTTCATGTCAACCCTTTCATAATGAAGACAATGATCTTGTAGACATTTGGTAGAAGTTAAAGTAAGCTATGCTTTATAAAGTCGAATGCCATTCATCAAGACCTGCTTCTGATAATACTTTTGACCATTTCTAAATCAATCAGCTGTAAAGCGTTGTGCCATTTTCCCATTGTAAATGGAAGTCCACCTGGTCCACTGATAATTAAAATCTATTCATATTAGTATGGAAACTGCTGCATATCATGTGAAATTGGACACATTGAGAAAATACAATATGCACAAGTTCTGACAAATTTAATAAAGAACAGAACAGTGGATAAGGTTGCCAAAGACTGAAAATCTGTTATGGATTTTCTACAAGAACTAGAAAATGGATTTATAACTGCGGGATTTGATGAAGAAGAGACTTAGGAAGTCAGTCAAAGGAAGAAAAGATGATTTATTGGGAGTATTCAAGAAGACAGAAGAAGAAGTCAATAGAATTTTAGCAATTTAATAGTATAGATTATCTGAAGAAGAGTTTCCTTTTGGGAACTCTTGGTGTTATGATTGCACTATAAAATAATATAAAAAATGAAATTCATATATTTTTATAAAAGAAAATTTAGCACTATTTGCTTTTTTAAAAAAAAATCTATTTTTAGAAATCAGGAAAACTGTTTACTGAACAAATATGAAGTGACTTTACACTTTCAGAAGAAATAAATGAAAACATCTCCATTACTATATCTTCATAGGTTTGTTGACACCATAGCAACCAGTTCATGCAATGATTAACCAAATGAAGTAGTAGCAAAAATGAGAGAAAGGAAAGATGCATCAACAACGTTAAAGCATTCTCTTCTACTTCAAATGTTGTGAATTTTCCTTGCTGTACATGGAAAAAGATTCCAATCCATAAAAAGACAAGCCTGCAGGCCGTAAGTCCCGGGTAGATGAATACTTTAATATATCTCGATCCTTCCTGTTGCAGTATCTCCATGCAAAAACAAAGCATCATAAAAGATATTTTAGAACACAGCTACAAATTTTAGAACTCAGCTATATATCCAGGGCTGGTTGTGAAGTTAATATTCCTTTCAGCATATTATTTGTTGAGACTTACCATATTTTGGCAATGGCCTTGCTGTACAGCGCATGCACATTCACTGGCATTTCACCAATTCAAGGACACTTGCATATGACTCAGACCTAGTAAACAGAATGTCTTTCCTATACCTTTCACCATGTTCAAAATTCCCACTCTGATAAAGAACTTTCAGCCAATACCTCTCACAATGAGCAGTTGGGGGGGGGGGGGCAAACCAGAAGGTGTGGAAAAGGAATGGGTTGTCCGTTGTGGTGCCTTAGTTTTGTATCCCTGTGTGAAGCAAATTCTCTGTCACCAAGCTATTGCGTTCTATAGTGCTCAGAGAATCTCCTGGTGAAGGAATGCTGAGAGTATAAAAGCAACTCTATGAAACAAAGGCAGTTAGAAGAGAAGAGAAGCCTCTGGCCATGGTGCTGAAAGTTGAGAGACATTGCAATGAGCTTTCACAAAAGACGTAGAACTGCTGCGTACTGTCTTTGGGGCTATTGGCTAGTTTATTTGTAATGAATTAAATGGACATTGCTCGGGTTGCCATTCATCTGGACTGTGTGCAGCTTTTTTATGGTGGTCCTCTGCAATGTTGCAAACACAAATGCTAAAAACCAAACTAGGGTACTATGCCAAAAATACAAAGAAATATAATAATTACTAAAAGGGTATGGTAACCCCACTGATAGAAAAATATAAATGGTAAATTGCAACAGCACTCAAAAGAACAAGCAGAACTTTTCGATGCTTTGGGGTTTAATGCTATGTCTCAGAGTCATGTTTACCTTTTCACTTTGCCCAAACATTAGGTTGATATTCCTCATTTTAGAGTGTCACACAGCAACACAATGCCTTAAATCCATTTATACAGCAGGACTGGTCACATCTGGCAAATCAGATGCTATTCCAAAATAATTCCAAGCAGCTTCTCTCCCTGCTTAAAAAGTAGTTTCAAAGAACATAGAATTAGTATTTCTGATCCTGAACTCAAAAGTACTTCCAAGCCATAATCTTGCCTTGCTGAAATAGTCCATCTTATTGAGAAACTGGACTCAAAATGCACTTAACTCTGACGACACCCAATACTTGATAATCCTTCCTCAGTTCATCCTCAGTTTGGATGACTATTCTCACACCTTTCTGTTCCCATCCTGAGATTCCTTTAAGAGACTTTTTTCCATTGGGTGAAATGGAAGGCAAATTCATGCAGTATCCACACACTATAGTACGGTTCAGCCTCCTTTAGTCCTCTTCCTGGATCGCACCCCAAAAACAAAAATGGATTAACTGACTCTCTATAACAGTTTGCAACCTGTAAAAGTCACGACGCAGGAAAGTCCACAAATAAAACAGATTAGACTAAAAGGATGTGAGTGATGGAGTCCAAAACTGAATAAAGATTTAAGTGAACATCTGACTACAGACCCAGTGTAACCAGCAATTTTGGACTGACACATATACTGCCATTTCCCCCCTGTTTGTTCCAATGAGTCTAATGGTTGTCCTAGCATCCAGCAGAGGCAGCCAGGAATTAACTGAGGCTTTCAAGAAATGCATAGGGGTTCATTTCAGCAACATCTAGAAGAACATAGTTTGGCTAAACCTGACTTTTTGGGGGGGAATCAGAATGAAATACTATTTTAAATTTTTTATTATTCCTGTAACCACAAATAACCTACATGTATTTGTTTGAAGCAAATTTCAGTACTGGAATATGACTAGAAAAGTTGAAGAAAAAAGGATATAGGAGGTTTAAATATTTTTCAAAATACCATTTTGTGAAAAGGTTAGTCATTAAACATCAAGGCAGGGAAAGGAAAAGCCAATATAATCTGAGACCTAGTACAACCAATATGTAAGGTACTTTGGTGACAAAATTACTCAAAATCAAATGGAATAGGGTGTCACCTTTCCAAATAGTCCAGTGAAAGTGTCTAGAATCATCAAGTTATTTTGGATGTGTTTCAATTACTGTGGTCTAAGGACATAGACAACCTGCCTTTGACCTATGTCCATCATGGTAAGGTACAGCTAAATGGGTTCAAGAAGAAGTAAACACCTGTCCAGTAACATACCAAGCTGCTAGAAAGGGTGGTGGCTGTTGAAGTTCAAATATGCCTTGAGGAAGCAGATTATCTGAACCCATTTCAACCTAGCTTCAGGCATGGGTACGACACTGAAATGGCTTTGGCTGCACCTGGTTGAAGATCTTTATTGGAAGAGAGACTGATGAGTGCAACCTGGTTCTCCTTGATCTTTCAGCAACTCTTTAAAATGTCATGAACCACGATATCCTTCTAGAAAAAGCAGTCCGTTTTGGAAGTCAGAGGCTCTAAATAAGAGGACAAAACTGAAAGAACTAAGACATAGGTTGCCTCTGCATTGGTGCCTAATGGACCCTCGTCAGCACCAGGGACCTAGATGGCCATACATCTGAGCACACAGGAGCTTGGGTATCCAGGTGCTCCTGTCCTGTCCCGACTAACTCCCAGTCACCATAACCCCATCAGAAGCAACATGCTAGTACACTAGGGCTGCTTCTGTTGGGGGAACTCGTTTCTTCCTGTCCCCCAAGTGGATACATAGCAGGACAGGAAGAGATTATTCAAGGGCTGAAGACACAATTCATGGCTGAGGTGCAGGACCAGCACATTTCCAGTTATTCACTACAAGTCTCCAGAGGATTCTTTGCTGCTGCAAGCAGATGATCCCATACAACAGCATAGCAAGAGCTGCAGCAAGGCATGTGGCATGTGCCCATTGCTTCTTTCACCCCTGTAGCTATTTCCTTCGTGTGTCACACCACTTCCAACCATAGACCAGTAGAAGTTAGGGTTGAGGAAAGAGAGTTCCAGGAGATATACTGTACACATTGCTCAGACGCTTGGCAAGAAGTGATAACGTTGATGAGGCTGAGGGGAAGAGGGAACATGCGGGGATGGGGGGCAGGCAAGCGTGAGCAAGTGCAGGTGGGTTAATGGCTGATGGCCCTCAAACCCTCCATTTTATTTCAGGGTCAACAGTCACCACTGGACACATTCATTCATTAAATAACCTTTTTCTTGCATGCCTTCCTTTTGCTTGGAAAATGTCTTCCACAGAGATCAATGGGATTTATCCCTCTGTAAATGTGTGTCAGGGTCAGAGATGCTATTCAGGTCAAAACCTGAGCTGGGGAGGGAAGACGAGAACTGCCAGAATATAAGAACCAGCTCTTCCTCACCAACCGCACCCCACCTTCTCAGCTCTTCCCTCCCAGTAACCAAACGTACCTTGGGGATGCGGGGAGGCAAATGCCACCTATTCAGGCAAGCCAGATCCAGCCCCGGAGCTTTGAGTTCTGCATACCCCCCCCCCTTAAGCTTCTATCTCTTCATTAAGTTTTGGCTGAATTCCTGACTTCAGAGTCTGAGGCCCACCCTCTTCTCAGCCCCAGAGGATGAGGAAGATGGGCAGAAAAAGGCTCAGGCCACCCCTGGGGAGGCAGAACACCTCATTTATCTTGACCCTTGGGGCAGAGGAAATAAATTCTCTAGGCACCAAAGTGAAAGTCACTCCAGAGGGACGGTCCACAACAATCTGAGGCAGACAAGGGGTCCCAGCTTGGGCTGTTGTATTGCACCCGTCCGCCTTTTCTTCTGAAGTGGGGGTGGGCAACGGGCGTGTGCTTTTGTTCCTAAATAACCAAATTTCTTTTGTTCTACAAATTGCTTCAACAGTGTCTCTTTGCTTGCTGGCAAATGGGCCTTGGCTGACATGAGTTAGCATCACAATTGCCCTTCCTCCCTTTGTTTAGGGGCTACATTTGCAAAGGGGCAGTGGGAGAATGCAGAGAAAAGGGAGGCACCATAAATCTACCTACGGCAAACTGAAGCTAGAGGGGAGGAGGAGTGGGTGGAGAAGAAAAATACCCAAGATTCATAGGTTTCAGTCTGCGCTTTCTTTAACCCAGACAAAGGCTATAGAGTTGGAGAAGGGGGAAGTCTTTGACAAGGCAGGCAAGCAATTTCCATTTTTAGAAAAAAGTTACTCGTCAGAACTTGAGTTGAGTCTATGGAGGAGAAAGATCAGTAGAAACTGGATGACAGTTCAGTGAAAGCAAAATTTTCCTGTAAATTTGGGCAACCACAGAATGTATGATATCCATAGCATATGTCAGAAAACCAAAACTTCAGGCATAGACAATAATTCATTAGCTTGGGTCTAGACTACAATTCACTGGACCATTCTGCTATTCTGTGGAATTCCATGTAAACCTCGACCACAATAAGCTGTGTATTTACCTGGGCAGTGGTTTTAGAGAGTTCCCAGGAGGGTGGAAGAAATCTGATATAAAATTGGACCTACATTTGGACATACAAAACATCAGGGGGAAATTTCGCTTCTGAAATGGAAAGTTGTTTTTCGGGTACTCCACCATATTGAACAAGAGAAATACTTTGAGAGGGACAGGAATAACAGAGAACATTTAGAGCCTTACACGAACATAGGATAGGGCTGGAAGGTCTGTATCACTACGCTAAATCATGTGATGATTTTCAAGGGGATAATTTTATTAGCTTGCCAGATTCAATATTTTTGAAGTCACTCTTTGTATGTGTGTGTGTGTTTCACTCCTAATTGTATCAGTCTCCATAACTGGAAACATTGTGAAATCGTTTGGATTTAAAGTTTAAAGACTGAATTTTTCCATAGGTACATTTGAGCTTAGAAATGTTGATAGTTCCTCCCTTTTAGCTTTAACCATGCATTTCATTTAGGATACCTCTATATGCCTCTGACAGCAACTTTTCCACATTTAAAATTCTAATTATATGTTATGTTGCTGTGTATCTTTACTGTCTCCAGTAGTAATAGAGTTTTAAGTTTATTTTTATTATTTATTATGTGTTTGTAGTGTTAAAATATTCATTTTTGAAAAGCCATTATTATGATTATACTATTGTAATTTTATCATTAAATATTTATTTTATTTTGGAAAAACTTTATTCTTATGATTATATTATTGTAATATTGTTACTTTTAAATAAATAAATAAATAAATAAATAAATAAATAAATAAATAAATAAATAAATAAATAAATAAATAAATAAATGAGGAATGCAGGGTCGCTGCTTTCCAAGAGGCTGGTATTTCTTTGGGTGTGTCCAGTCTCATTAATAGTGCACAGAAGAATGCGCAGTTGCTGTGGCGTCGTCACACACTACTATCTACAGATTGTAGCAGTGGCACATTATCCCCTCATAACTGCAAATTTACCCAAATGCAGGTGAGAGAACATTCGCTTCGCAGTATAAGGTAAATTTGAATCTTCCTGCCAGCCCAGACAGAACAGCGAGAAGAGTCAAAGAGAGCAGGAAGGGCAGCTCAACTCCCATTGGCTGCCTCATCCCATGTGACGGTGCACACCCGACTCAGCTCTCACAGCTTCCTATGGGAAGCCACAGAGCTGCATTTCGGGTAGGGATGGCATGTCATCACTTCACAGCAGGTAAACTATGGTTTTTCTTGTAACTGCTAGTTTATTCTGGAAGGGGCCAAAGTTCTTGTTGATTAGTTATGTCTGACTCTTCATGACCCCATGGGCCACAGTATACCAGGCTCATCTGGCCTCTACTGTTCCTCGAAATCCGCCCAAGTTCATGTTCACTGCTTCCATAACAGTATTTCTACACCTCATCCTCTGTTATCCTCTTCTTTGTCTGCTTCAATCTTTCCTCCATAGGGGTCTTTTCCAATGAATCCTGCCTTCTCATTCTGTGGCCAACGTATATGAGTTTCTGTTTCAATATTCATCCTTCCAGAGCAATTGGGGGTGATTTCTTTTAGTATTCATTCTCAAAAGTCTTCTCAAGCACCACAACTTGAAAGGATCGACTCTATGGGTGCATATACAAGAGTAAATGTGAATGCAGTCTCTTTCCGGGATCATCCGATCCCATTTAAATTTTTATTCCCGGACTTTATGAGGACTATATTGCTAAAATCCACAGAAAAAAAGTCCTCAGAAAAACTGTTCTCAGTCCTGTTTTGCTGACTCGCCCACTTTTTTCACCCCAATGGGAATGCTATCACACTAGTGAGGGAGGAGATCTGCCTTTGAGACTGTCCCCCTCATATTGTTCTGGCTGATGCCTGCCGATGCTGTCGGCGCAACATTAGATGAATTGGATTTCACATCTGGGAAGGTCTGCCCCCTGTCCTTCCTATCCCTGCAATGCTAGAGTCCCGGAGATCAAAAAAGTGTGTTGGATCTTTGAACATAGATTTCCCCTTTCTGTGAATGCCACTGTAATTATGAGAGATACATTACACTGCAACAGCAATTGGCAGATGAAATCTTTTTTTAGCCCCTCTTTGTCCTGAGCAGCTGATTCAAAGCAAAGAAGAAGGAAGGGTCTAACGGTTAGGGAGCCAAACTCTTATCTGGGAATATTGGATTTGATTCCTCTCTCCTCCATGAAGTCAGCTACCATCTACCTCACAGGGTGTTCTGTTGTGGGGAGAAGAACAGAAGGTTTGTCAGCTGCTTTGAGTTCCCTTAAATGGGTGAGAAAAGTGGGGCACAAAAGCCAACTCTTCTTCTTCTTCTCTCTTGATCCTCCATTTTCCTCCTACCCCTCACTGATTGAAAGGGAGACATTGCTTAGCCCTCTTTGTTCTTTCACTCAGCTGATTCTGTGCAAAGCTGCTGCCTTCCCAGTAAGATACTGAATGGAACTTAGTGGATCATGTGAAGGCATGGGTCAGAAGTTCACACAAGCTTCTCAGCTACCCTCCCACACACACACAATGGCTAGAAACAAAGGTTCCTAGCTTTTTGTGGGGGGGGGGGGCTGGTGGCATGCTATGGGAAGCTTCTGAAAAGCAGCAACAATACCCCCCGTAGTTTTGGATCTTCTGGATCAAGAAGGCTTGTCATCTGCATGCCTCCCATGATCCAGAACAAGGCTCTTAGTCCTCTTGTAAATGGAGCAAGACCGATGGGGGCAGGCCTCCTTGATTGGCATTAACATGCAGATGAGAAGGCCCCAGATCTGTTTTAAGAGGCTTCTTAGACTGGATCAAAGGTAAGTGCAGAAAGGTCCTAAACCTCTGCTACAAGCGAATTGAGGCCAACGTTCATCATCCTTAAGTGTTCACCACAGCATGGTGTGTGAGAGAGTGTGAATGAGGGAATGAGAGAGAGAGAGGTAAATCTGGTCCCCTTGTAAGAAACCTTTAGGATGCCAAGCGTTGTTAATGAAAATGTAAATACCTTGGTATCTTTGCTTTTGCGGTTTTCTCCTGTCCTGTAGTGGTAATAGCTTTACCTGCAGAGTCCAGGTGCAGGCATTGCTCTTCTGAGCTCTGCTAAACACCACCAATAAGGCATTAATCTCCAACTATTCAATTAAATCCCCAGCAATGAAACAACACACTCCTTCATCTATGTGTTTGCTATGTAACCTTCATCCGGGTTTTGATTACTGGCCATATATCACTTCTGAAGGAACGTTGGGGCTTTTTGCAGCATTGGGAAGTACTTTCCTTGCCAGATGAGAATTGATAACAAGTGAGTGGCTGCATTGTTTTGATTAGACAAGTATGCATTTATAGTGTCTGAAATGTAGCCCTTGGATGGACCCCAGCATTTCACACAGGCTTGCATTGCAGAGCAAGTCACCTAAGTGCCCTCCAAATCATTTTTTAAAACCCTGTAGGACTGTTGTTGATTTTAAGCAGGGTCCATTCACTGTCAAAATCATTTGGCAAAAAACATATAGTTATAAGGGCATAAAGTTCTGGGTCTGGCAGCCCAACTACAGTTGTCAGTGTAGGAGTGGTGTGGAGTTATGGTCAGGTAGGTGGCATCCTAAAAAATCAGAGAGTTGCACCTTGTGACTTTGTAAACAGCAAGACTAATGTTTTAACCTGCCAGGGTAACTAGCTAATTGTCATAGCCTGGCTGTTAGTGTTGTAGCAGTGGATGGAGCCACAAACTTCCAAGGTTGTATACAGTTAGGGTGCATTCCCATACAAGATTAAATGTGAATGCAGTCTGTCTTCAGGATCATCCGATCCCATTTAAATTTTTATTCCCAGACTTTATAAGGACTATACTGCTAAAATCTGCCGAAAAAAAGTCCAGCCTGCTTTTTTTCCCCCTCTATGGGAATGCTACTAGACTATTTGGGGAGGAGATCAGCCTTTCGGGCTTCCCCCCCACCCCATATTCTTCTGGCCAATGCTTGTCACTGATGGGTGGGATTTCACATCTGGGAAGGTCCCCCCCTTCCCCTTCCCATCCCTGCAAGACTACCTGGAGGTTTTAAAAAGGCTTGCATTTTTTAACACAGATTTCCCCTTGAATGCCACTGCAGTTATGAGAGATACATTTGTAGCAGTTAACAATCACAGAGGGAAACTTTTTTTAGCCCTGCTAAAAACCACAAGCCTCCGTTCTCCTCCCACACCTCACTGATTTCAAAGGGAGAGATCCTTTGCTGTCTGTTCTTTTGCTCAGCTGCTTCTGCATAAAGCTGCTGCCTTCCCGGTAACATGAATGGAGGGAGAATCCGATTTGAAAGGGAGAGTGATTACTTTGTCATTGCCCTGTGTCTGTTCTTTCACTCAGCTGATTCTGAGCAGGACAGGTTTACAGGGGTTGGACAAGGGGCAGAGATGAAAAGATCCTGTTTCTCCGTGCTGGGGATTTCGGCAGTTTAAATGGGGACTGCAGTATTTGAATTCAGCCCGTGTTATCCTCAAACAAATGAGAACAACCAGAATGCACACTTAGTCCTGAATCCGGATTAAAATAGTCCAATCCGGATTAATATAGTCAAGTGGGAACTCCCCCTTAAGGCACCAAATGAAGAAAATAGACAGGCAAAGGATAAATATTCCTTTCCTTTCTATTGATGGGTAGTATCTGTTTCCTATTTCACACCAGACCTTCACCTTAAACCTTCTTCAGTCTATCTTCAGGTCTGTCTGACTATTCTCACTTTTTCATTTCTATCTGTCTTATTTGTGGACTTAACACAAATGGATAAAATGGATAGAAATGAAGAGGTGTGAGCAGTCAGACCTGAAGATGGACAGAAGAAGGTTTAAAGTGAAGGTGTGACCATGACCCAGTATTTTGAAAAGATCTGGGGAAGCAAGTTATACCTTGTCTTGGCTAAGGACTACCAGAAAGGTCGCAAACATCCAGGGAAAGAAATGTGCACAGGTAATTTTGTGCTCAACTTGAGGCAGTGGGGTTGTGGGGAAGGGGTGTGTGTGTCTGCAATGATGGCTCATGTATTTAAAAATTTCCTGTGGCACTTCATTCATCATCGGTTTCTGACCAGCAAATGTAGTTATAAGTTATTTTATGTTCTGTACCTGTCTAATCCCTCACAGTGCTGCTGCCCTTAACATAGGTAGCTACTAGGTCATGTTATTTTTATTTCAACACAATTTCATGCAAGTCTTCAGTGTCACATAGAGTCACACAGTACTTTTCCTTTCCTTTTGCTGTTGTTCAGGTCTTGAGTCCTGTTTCACTCTTTGTGGCTCCCAAGGACCACATCACTCCAGGTCCCTCTGCCCTCCAGTGCCTCCCGAAATCTGACCAAGCTCATGTTCATTGCTTCCATGACACTGTCTATCCACCTCATTCTCTGCTGTCCCATCTCATCCTTTTCCCTTCAATCTTTCCCGTCATCAGGATCTTTTCCAGTGAGCCCCATCTTCTCATTATGTGGCTAAAGTATTTGAGCTTCAGCTTCAGTATTTGTCCTTCCATTGAACAGTCAGAGTTGATTTTGTTTGGTATTCACTGATTTGCAGTCCTAGTGACTTTCAGAGGTCTTCTGCAGGACCACAATTCCAAGCAATGATTCTTCTTCCTTTGTGCTAAAAAAATTTATAATTTCTTCACTGCTTTTCTGTTTCTTTCCTCTCTGTTTGCCAGGAAGCTATAATCTTTCCTTTTTTTAATGTTAAGCTTCAGGCCAGATTTTGCACTCTCTGCTTTCTCCTTCATCAAAATGCTCCTTAATTCTTCTTCACTTTCTGCTGTCAGATTCCTTTGCCTGTCCATTGCCTACTGTGGACATGCATAACAAAAATGCACAGGTAAGTTGGGGGATACCGTCTGGGCACATTAAAAAGTGAGGAAGAAAATAATGTAATTGCATTCCATGGGGAGTTGTAGGTGGGGAGAAATATAGGGTGTTTTTCCACTGTCACTAGAAGTACCCATTAAGTACCCATTAATGGGTACAAAAATGCCATTTCGTACCCATTAATGGGTACTTAATGGGTACTTTTAGTGACAGTGAAAAAATACCCATAATTTCCAAACTTTGCCTAAGATATCCTGATGCCTTCCAGCTGTGGTACCAGACAAATAGAAAGAAAGGTGCTTTTGCATGACGCCTGATTTTTACCTTTCTCAGTCCATCTTTTCTAGGAAATCTTAGCAGCAAAGAAACATTGGTTTATTCCTTTATGCTAATACCTTTGTGTGAGAGAAGTCTAGGGATGTGCATGAATATTTGTAACATTCAAAATTTGTACGGATTCAGACATTTGAATTTGAATATTCGAAAATTGACATTCAAATTTGAATCCAGCGTTTTGATACATTCACATGAAGCTTCATATGGGATCTGTATGCATTTGTATGCTATTCATATGGGATTGAACATTTGTATTGAATATGAATCCTACCACACTTGAAGGGGATCTCTCTGAACAAATAATAATTTTCTTGCATTTGATTTGGTACAAATCAAATACAAAAATATATCCATGCTCATCCCTAAAGTGGTCATATCTGGAAAGCCAAGGGTCACAGGTTTAATCTTCAATGGCAAATCACTTTACCTTCCCTCCCCCCATCCAAACACCTAAGGAGGGAAAGACCAGTCAGCAGTTTCCCACTGTTCCTTACCACCACAGCATCATTATAGTGGAGCATGCAAAATGACAGCCTGTCAGTCTGTTATCAGTGTCTTTAAAAAACAGTTGGGGAGAAAATAAAATCATTGCTCCATTCCTGAGAAACTGAGCATGAATTTCTTCTCCCCTAGAGGAACTTGGCAAAACAAACTCTCCAACCCCGGTGGCAGATGGTGGAGCAGAGAGCCAGGCAGCTGGAAGGAAGTACAAGGTGTTTGACCAGTTAACAATGAACGGTACAATATAAGATTGCCATTCTGGGAGAACCCACACGAAAACTGCTCCCACTTTCTGTGTGTAAGACGAAAGGGGAGACTGGATTCTGGTGGTAAGACGACAAAGTTTTCAGACAACACCAAATTATACTGAAAGAGTTCCAAAGCGAGCTGGGGGACTGGACAATCATGTGGCAAATGGGTTTAAATGGTAGTAAGTGCAAAGTGATGCAAAGAACCCCAGTTCGGGTCTGAGCTTTCTGGGACATATCAAGAAAGGGAAATTGGGGTTCCAGTGGACAGCTCTAGGAAGGTGTTAACCCAGTGTGCAGCAGCAGTGGGGAAAAAGTGAATTAATACTAGGAGTAATTAGGAAAGGAATAGAAAATAAGTCAGCAAGCATAACTCTATGCTGCTTTATAAATCTATGCTGAAGCCACATTTGCAATACTGTGTACAACTCTGGCCACCACACTTCAGAAAAGGTATTTTGGAACTGGAAAAGGTGCTGAAAAAGGCAGTCAAAATGATCAGGGTCATGGGACACCTCCTTTACGAAATCAGGCCACAACATTTAGGCCTCTTCCTCCTTGAAATAGGGCATTCAAGTGGAGACCTGGCTGAAGTTTATAAAAGCAGGGTGTGTAGATCGCTAGAAACAGAGGCCACTCTATGAACCTAAAAGGGAGGGAAGTGAGGACTGACAAAGGGGAGTATTTTTTCACACAGAGGTTATTGGTCTAGGGAATTCACTATCAGAGTAAGCAGTGATGGTCTCTTGCCTGAATATCTTTAAGAAGAGGTTAGATAGAGTTATGGAGGGCAGATGTGCCTAGGTATTGCCTCTGGGTTCAAAATGCAAGATGCTTTAAAGGGCATTTGCAGGGAGTCGAGTGTGGGTTAAGGTTAAGGTTTTGCCTTTGTCTTCTGCTCGAGATGCCCAGAGTAATTGGTGGACCACCGTGTGAGCCCTGATGCTGGACTAGATGAGCTGTTTCCTGATCCAGAAGGGGCTCCTCCTAAGGAACCTCTGGGCTACTGTGTCTCATGGGGCACTGTCTACTTTGCTATTATGGTCCAGCCATCTCTGTACATCACCTACCCACCCCACCCATGGTGGAGAACTGCAAGAGACTTTTGTTCTAAAACTAAGCACATTCTTTACTAGGACTTAGAAATAAATTCTGAGAATAACATAAAGCAGAGCAAACACCTCCACCACCCAGGCTTTGCAAATCAGAAGCAGGAAAATTTTGCCATGTCAAGCAACTGCTCAGTTCACCCATGCCTTGGGCAATCTTTAAATTCCTCAAGCTGGAAAGTAAGCCACTTCTATTATTCCAAATAAAATTTAATTACCACCACCAATGAACATACTTTTTTTAAAAAAATTATCCCAACGTCATCCCCCAAAAACATATAATATAATCTCAGGTACCAAACATATAGATATATTTGTTCTGAAATATAATCAATAAATACAAAATAGAGAGAAAATCATTATAAATTACCATCTCCAAATATAAAAAGAAAGGATTGCTGATTCTTACAGGTGTCCTACCATCATACACGGAAATAAGAGCTTACAGTACAATTCTAACCACATCAGAAGTAAATCCCATTCCATTCAATGGACCTTGACTTCACAGAAAGGATTGCAGTCTTGGTCCGAAATGTACGAAAAGGCATAAGCATTAGATTACAGGCATGTGCACACACATAATTATTCCAGAGTGAGTTACACTGTTTTTAGTTCAATCTTAATCTCAAAGAAAGATTGAGAGATGTGTGGGTAGGTACTGCCTTTGACTGCAATTGGCCATTCAAAACCAGCCCCAAACCCTTTTGCTGCCTAAAGTGGTAATAAGGGCAAACGTCTCTCCCCCGTCACAATCTTCCAGGCCAAAAGGACAGCATCCTTGCTTGCTCTATCTTCCACCAGACAGGGAAAGTAAATGAGATCTCCAAAGGACTGGACGAGGGCCTGCTGCCACCTCACCCAAATTCTCAGCATCTGCTGTCGGAGCCTAATCAACTAACTGGATAGCTTTAAGGATTAGATAAATGCATGGAGGACAGGTGCATTAGTGCCTACACCTGGTCTAGTTACTGTTTCTGAGATGGAGAGACAGGCATGATGCCTCTCAAGGTCCTTTGCAGGGAATTGAGGTCAAGCGAAAGTTTTGCCTTTGTCTTCTGCTTGAGATGCCCATAAGCAATTGATGGGCCTGTGTGTGAGACAGGATGCTGGGCTAGATGGGCTGTGGCCGAATCCACCAGCAGGGCTCCTCTTATGTCCTTGTGTGTTTTTATGGAACTGCCTACGCTCCCTGATTATGTGACTTCAATGTGATCTTTTTACAATGGAAATGCCAGCAGTTGAACCCTGGGCTTTCATCTGTTCTGTTACTGGGGCTAATTCCACATTGGCCAGTACAATGGACCAGCAAACATACTAGGCATTTCCTTTCTGCATGCCGGTGCAATCTAAGGGAGGCCCAGTGTATGGCAGGGAGACTCCTGCTACACTTGCTGGTCTAGTATACCAGCCAGTGCAGAATCATAGTCCAAGATTTTTGGGGATGATATAAGACTCAGTGATGTACTTTTTCTGTCTGCCTTAATCTGCCTTAATATACAGCCTTCACACCTTCACACCTTCAATCTTGGTCAGTACACTCTCAAATGGCTCCAGAGACCTAAAGTTCGCATTTTATCCATGCACGAGAAACTAGAAAACAAACACCAATCATTCAAAGTAGTAGACAATGCAGAAGTTTCATTAAACCCAAGGTAATTTAGGATTGCTATCACAATCATAGCATCACAGGGTTATCAAAAGTAAGGAGGATCTAATCTATATTAAGTGCTCTTGGGCGTATGTCCACCCCTAGACACCAAACCCAGTGATCTAAGGGTGATTTAGAGATTGATCCACTTTTTAAGGCATGCTACGGAGGGGATTTTAATCAGTCTGGAAGGAAGCGTTTCAAATCAGTCCTACCAGACTCTAAGCTTTTGAGATGTTTAAGCAACTAGCCACAAACTAGGTCCTACCAAAATTAAGCTTTTCAAGTGATCACAGTCCATAGATGGGCTTAGAATTTAGGCACACACAATTCATTCAAGAACCTACCCAAGGAGATAAAAACTGCCCATATACCTGTGCCCAAGACTTGACTCTTATGATGCAGTTATCCCACCCAGATCCATATAAAAAGCCTTGAAGGTTTGGGAGAGAGAAAACTACCCAATAGGCCATTTTTAATGGAAGGCACTGAGAGTAGAGGATTTGAATGTAAGGACTGGGAAGAAGACACAAGAATGGGCAGGAAATGCTAGGAAGGAGAGCTCAGAGACCTGCAAGACACGTTCAACCGTCACAGAACTTTTTAAGTATTTTATGTGTGGGAGGGGGAAACTGTCATCTTTAAGAGGCTAATAATTTCCAGTGGCTATTCAAGGCACAGGTGTTGTGCGCCCCTGATCAGGATAATGAGATGATGGAGCAATGGTGAAATGCAAAACCTTGCTGTCTCCCACTTTAAGTCATCCCAGTTTGGTCAAGTGGTTAAGGAGCCAGACTCTTATCTGGGAATACCGGGTTGGATTCCGCCCTCCCCCACGAAGCCAGCTGAGTGACCTTGGGCCAGTCATAGCTCTCTTCTGAGCTCTCACAGCCCCACCTACGCCACAAGGTGTTCTGATTTGGGGAGAAGAACAGAAGGTTTGTCAGTCACTGAGTCCCCTTAAATTGGTGAGAAAAGCGGGGTAGAAAAGCCAACCCTTCTTCCTCCACAAAGCCAGCTGGGCAACCTTGGGTGAGTCACAGCTCTCTTCTGAGCTCTCAAAGCCCCACCTACCTCAAAGGGTGTCTGTTATGGGGAGAAGAATAGGAAGCTTTGTCAGCTGCTTTGAGTCCCCTTAAATGGGTGAGGAAAGAAGGGTAGAAAAGCCAACTCTTCTTCTTCAACACCTGGATTTGGCCAGAGACTACAAAGGTAACTCTTGGGTTACGTCCCTATCCTGGCTCTGCCCCCCTTAGTCCTGGTCTATGGGTCAACAGTGGACAGAAGGCTACAAGCACATTATCCAATAGAGATGGGTCATTTCCCCTAGGAAGCCAATGCTGCTTTCGGAGTGCGGCCTTGAAATGTTTGCTGGATGGGATCAGGATCGCCAGAAACAAGCTACCAGTGCCCATCTCCCAAAGGGAAAACCAGCTAGGCCTGAAAGGAGCAGGCCTGGATTCAGTTGGGCTCCCATGGGGCCCAACTCATAGAGCCAGTGGTTGAACGGAAATGGCGTCCCCCTTCCCCCGAAATCTGGAGGACCAAGACACACCACCGCCCATCCTCTCTGCTTTAACGCAGCCCAGTCTTTTTTCATCGCTCATGTGCTAAGCGCCGTGATTCAAGTCAGGAAGGTCATGGAAAGTGCATGTGGAACTCGAGGCGGCTTCCTTCCCACCGAAGGGAAAGGCTGCCATGAGTCCACTGGAGGCGACCAGTGCGCTTCAGAGGCGGAGGAAGGCACACCGCCGCTCCGCAGTGCAGCCCGGAGGCTTCAGTCCAGACGTGGCTGGGGGTGCTCAGATGAAATCCTGGAAGGCCGCCGGCCTGAGGCAGGGCGCCTGGAACGGGCGTCCTTCTGCCGTAGAGTCCGTCGGGCTGAGGCTGCCCTCTGGCGAGGTGGGCGAGCAGAGGGAGGACGAGTCCCAGGGGCACGGCCAGGCCGCGAGGCCACTGGGTCCGCCGCTGTCCATTTGCGGGAAGGCGCCCCCGTGGCCGGAGCCGGGGGCGGCATCGACGATGCTCTGGTCGGCCAAGCGGAGGGTCTCGGTGAGCGCCCAGATGTAGTTGTGAGCGAAGCGCAGCGTCTCGATCTTGGTCAGCTTGGCGTCGTCGGGGAACGTGGGCAAGACGCCGCGCAGGGCGTCCAGGGCCGAGTTGAGGTTGTGCATCCGATTGCGCTCGCGGTCGTTGGCCTTCACGCGCCGGCTCCGCTTCGCTTTGCTCGTCCCCGACGCGCCCGACGCGCCCTGGCTCTGTCCGCGGCCCCGACGGCCTTTGGCCTTCGGCGGGCGAGCGACGCCTCCTCGCGACGCCGACGGTCCGCCGCGGTCCGCACGGGTTGCTGGCTCCCGCAGCAAGGGGCAGGGGGTGGCGGCCGAGCTGCCGGGGACCCCCAGCCCAGGAGAAGAGGACGAGAAGGAGGACGAAGAAGAGGCGTCGTCGTCGGAGGTGCCCGAGGAAGGCGGCTCTGCTTCGCCGCTGCCCTGCGAGGATGGAGAAGCGGCCGCCTTGGGAGACATTCTGCGGAGAGAAACCCGGAGGTGGCGTTAGTCCCTCTCGCGGGGCGGGGGGGGGGGGGCGGGAAGATCCCGCAAGGACCCCTCGGGGATCCCCGGCGCAGCGGGGGACGCGGCGTCCGCCGAGGAACGCGCGTTCGAGGCTCGTTCCTAGGGCGCCGGGTGTGAGATCCCGCCGTCCCGTCGGGCGTGAGCCCTCGGGGAGAGGATGCGGGAGAGGACAGGCGAGGTTCAGGGGTCCCCCGACGGAGCCCGGAGAAGTTCAAACCGGGCGAACGGCCAACGGTCCTCGCCGTCTTCCCACGCGGGGCAAAGAAGCGCACGCCGAGCCCGGCTCTCCAATGCGGCTTTGGAAGGGACGCGCTCCTCCCTGAGCCGAGAGCGCCTCTGGGCATGCACGGAGCGCTTCGATCTCTGCCCGGACGGGTCGGAGCTAAACAGGAGAGTTCAGGGGAGGAGGACGAGCAAGCGGAGGCCCACTGACCTGAGGCAGGAGTCTGGCTTTGGGAGAAGCCCCGAGCTGGAGAGCGACTGCCCCGTCGGCGAGCGCGCGTTGGAGGCTGCAGGTCGGGCACACGACTCCCTTCGGAGTCCTATATATAGGACGCCGAGACAATGCTGGATTTCCTGGTCCGGGCAGCGTGCGGTTCTTTCTCTGCCCCCCCCCTGCCCCCGCCCGACGGCCGTGCAGCTTGGCACGCTTTATCTTATCAGGCCGGCCCGGAGCGTGCCTGACTCGTTACCCACCGCCAGAAGCCAATCAGCGCGGCGCCCCGGAGCTGAGCCACGCGAGCTCCTGCACAGCTGGCGGCCCGACAAAGGGCTGCCGGGGGTCGGCCGGGGGAAGAGACCCCCCCCTCGCCTCCGCCATAGGCGGCTCCTGGGGCGAAGGGGACTCCGAGGCGCATGCCGGGGCCCCAATCCCTCTCCGTCCCTTCCGACTCTTTGGGGTTCCAAAGGGTGCGCGTGCGGATGGCCCGAGACTGATGCGCGCCGACAGCGTTGCCCGCGACCTCGGTTCTGGGTTCTGTGAGGGGAGTTTCTGCACTGGGTCTGATTGGGGGTTTGGCATTTTGGGGTTTTGCACAGATATTCTTTCTTTCTTTCTTTCACTCTTTCTATCTATCTATCTCTCTTCCTCTTTTTTCTCTTTCTTTCTATCTCTCTCTTTCTCTCTTCCTCTTCCTTTCTTTTTCTTTCTTTTTCTTTTTCTTTCTTTCTCACTTTCTTCCTCTCTTTCTTGCTTTTGCTCTTTCTCACTTTCTTCCTTTCTCTCTCTTTCTCTCTTTCTTTCTCTCTTCCTCTTTCTTTCTCTCTCTTTCTTTCTCTCTTTCTTTTCAAAGCCCAGGAACTTTTCTCTCTCACACTTGTGGAAGAGGTCTCATGTTACTCCCAGGAGTTTGAAGGGACCTTTCCTTCTACTCCATCCTGCTGCCTGTTATGGAGAGCCAGAGAGAAGCTGAAAACTTGGCTTGAGAAGACCGAGGTGGACAAAGCGTTCTTCTCATCTCCAAGGTCAACAGTTGTCAGGTTGACCAAGAACACCTGGGAAGACCACAGGCAAGGCCTCTGGCAATCATGCTGGTGGAAGACACCTCTGGCCTTCTAGATGTTGCCGTTGGAGGCAAAGGCTGAATCCGGGCAGGAGGAACACAGCATCATTACAGCACCACTATGGTGGGGTTGCTTCACATATCTGGAGCAACCCCAGCATAGCCCCACTTTCCCCCCTCTGAATTCATGTTCAAATGTATTGTTGGAAATCCCAGTGCTGAGTTGCAGTTTTTCCAGCAGCAGCACTTTCTTTAGACCACCTGCTTTCCTTTTCAACAGAGCTGCTATGATGGCTCCATCCAGCATGCACATGTGAAGGCTAAAGTAGGCATCCACACAGAGGTCATGGCAAACACACCTGAGCATTCTGGACGCCCAAATGCGCATGTAACTTAAAACACTCAAAGACAGCATCCGGCCAGCACTGCCTGGCTAGCAAAGGATAAGGGCAGGGAATGGCATTATCCCTTTCTAGCGGGTTATTTGGCCTTCATACGGAGGCAGCCAGAGTCCCATTAGTGGCAGCAGTCTCTGGAGAGAGCGCTGTGGCAGAGCGTTCCTATGGTCTCCTCCCAGAATCCTCAGCCAGAGTTAAAAGATATACAGTGTCTGCTCAGCTGTGGCTTCTCCAGATGTTTCTGAACAACTGGGATGAGCTGGCAAGGAAGGCTGGAAGCTGTAGTTCAGGAACATCTGGAGAGACACAGCTGGGCAGCTCAGATTTAGTTAATAGTCACTGCCAGGCTCATCTTTTCCCATAGGCCTCTTGGTTTCTGTTGCAGATGCCATCGGCATTATCAGTGAGGAATTCCTTATCGCCTGGGGCTGTGAGTCCTAAAGGAAACAAATGTGCCGTTGTGCTTCAAACTAGGTTATCAGCTGACTCTGAGACAAAAGACCCATCTACACCTTTTAACCTGGCTCCAATTCACTTTCACTGTGCAAGAACTTATCAGCGAAGTGACTTGCCATTTTCTCCACACATGATCAAACCCAAAGGTGAATTTTCTGAGTTAAATAATGTGGAAGGGAAACAGCTTGCTGCTCTGCTGATGTGTTCTCTTATCTAATGGGGGCAGGCCACCAAGCAGAATGGACATGCCAAAAGCCACATTCGGTCACATCTTTTGTCTGTGGAAGGTCTCAGGTTCATTCACCAGGTGATGTCAGGAATGTCATTTAGGTGGGGCCCCACAAGGGCAACCCTGAAGCAGTGGTGTACCAATTGGAGCACTGAATCTGATCTTTGCAAACCAGGTTTTGATGCACTGCAGACCAGAACAGCCCGTCCAGTCACCATGTCCGTCAGGGGCTCTACTTGTGGACCATTGCCCTTCCCTTTGGCTGGTGATCTTTGCCATAAATATAAAGCTTTCTGCAGTCTCTTAACAACTCTGGCTTAACTCTTCAACACCCTTAGAAGTGAACAGCTGTTCCTGATTTGTTTCAGGTAAGGATCCTGCCCCAAGCATAGGGGGCAGCTCTAGCCCTGCATCTAGCGATAGCCCAGCAAATGTTTTACTACATTTTACTAGCTTCCATAGGACCTCAGTTTAAAAGAGTATATCCCAGCATTAGATCACAGGTCTGCCACTGCAGGCCAGGGGGTGGGGGGTGGATGTTGTGATGCCCGCTAGGACCCCTCAATCCCAAAAGTATGTTTTTTAGTTTAAAATGCAAAGTGTGGCGAACACGGTAAGTCCAGACGCTTAAAAGTGTCGCCAAAGTGTATTTTCACAAGGGTAAATAGCCTAAGGGAGGGGCTAGTTGAGCACTCCAATGGGAGGAGTTGAATTTGCATCCAGGCGGAGCTCAGCCAATCAGGGCGAAGCTAGCCAGCCAGGCCCATATTTAAGGGGGCCTGAGGGAACAATTTCTGTTCTCTGCCTGGGGTCGTTAATCAGGAAGGTTAACGAAGGGGAGAAACGGGCTCTTAGCTGAGGAGGCTAAAGTTAGGGTCCTGAGTCTTTTAGTATATGAATGCTAAGCTTGTGAAGTTATTTAAAAGGAAAGCTAACAAATTCTGAACTGATTGAAGTTTTATTCTTGAACTAGTAGAGTCTTTTGACTTAGTTTGAAAGTGAAAGACTGAACTGCTTGACAGCATAAGTAACTAAGTGTAACTATCGGGAAGAGAAACTGACTTTAAACTTAATCTGTATTCAATAAACACATGTTCTTGTTGTTTCAAAGAAGCTTCGTCGAGTTCTGTTTATAAAGGGAGCCAAATAGGGCCAGAGTTCTAAACAGTAACTGTATCCAACCCACTGCTGGAGCTTGGCAGAGTGGGGGCAGGGCGCTGTCTGCTGCAGCTTCAGAAGGGAGGCAACATTATTATCAAGCCAAAGAGTAGAGAAAAGGAAATGGAAGGTGCGCCTCTTGGAAGGGAATAACAGAGATTGATTTACAAGTAAACAAAACGCTACCACACTACCAAATAAAGATAAATATATATATGAAATAGGTAAGGGTGGAGAGGCGGCCTTTACAACTGGTGGCAAGCGCTGGGATACGAGTAATCCAGTGTTTGTGCAGAAATTTCTGAAGTAAAAGTTGTTGAATTTTGACTTTTAAAGTCACTTAAAGTCAATATCCTGAGGTAAAACACCTAGGGTAAGGTAGGGATATTGACTTGAAAGCAGCAGGTGGTCGTTGCGAGGTATACAACTTTGGGTGATTGGTAGCAACACCACTGGACATTGATGGTAGAAGCCATACTTGATTATATTGTTAAAAAAAAACAACCACGATAGGTGTTTCGAGGTAACAGCTTAAGGGTATAGGTAGAAACACCTAATCTAAGCTGCTAACTTGTGTACAACACAATACACAAAGGAAAAGGCAGATTTTGTGAGGTAAACAAAGAGGGTAAAGTAGCAAATCTGCTGGAAGATTACAAGTGATCAAGTAAATATATTAAAGCAAAATGGAAACCAGAGCCAGAAGGGTAAACCCTGGATTGGGAGATGGGGAAGATGTTGAACACCCCGTGATAGCTGCTCAAGAAAATCCAGAAATATTAAGGATTAGGCTTGCTCATGAGAAAGAGATGAAAGAGATGGAAATTAAACAAAAGGAGATTGAAATGCAGTTAGCAAGAGAGGAAAGAGAAAAAGCTAGAGAAAGAGAAAAAGAGATGAAAGAGATGGAAATGCAGATGGCCCGTGAGCAGAGGGAACATGAATTGGCTATGGCCAGGTTAAAGGGCTCCCAAGGGGAACAGCAACAACCAAGAGTTATAGATAGACAAGATAAAATTGATATGAAAAGATTTCAAAAGTTTTCGCAAGGGGACGATGTACAAGCTTTCCTCCATGCGTTTGAGAGAACTTGTACAGAGCTGGAATTACCAGCAGATAAACATATGGCTTGCCTGAGACCATGTTTATCGGGGCTGTTGTTACAAATCTATTCAGAATTGAGTGATGAAGATGCTTCATCTTACCCGAAATTTAAAGAGCTGGTCAAGCAGCGGTGCAAACTCACGGCAGAGTATTATAGAAAAGCTTTTAGATCGATCTCAAAGAAAGGAGATGAAACTTATGCTCAGGTGGCATCAAATATTAAGCGACACCTTTTGGAATGGCTTAGAGAAGAAAAGGTGCAGAGTTTTGAAGAACTACGAGAACTCATCGCTCTTGAGCGTTTTTATGAGCTTGTCCCAAGCCAAATAAAGTGGCTATTGCCAGATAAGCAGTTTAGAAAAGTGGACGAGGCTGCAGCATGGACTGATATGATGATGCAGGCCAGGGAGGATTGTTTCTTAAAATCAGGCCCACATAACACTATGAGTAAACCGTATAAGAGAAGCAGTGATTGTATAAGGGAGACAAAGGGTCCATTACATAAAGAAAAAGTATCACGACAGGAGGGACACAATGAGTATGCTAAAGAGAAGAGTCAAACACTGAGCAATAAAGATGTAACATGTTATAATTGTTTACAAAAAGGACATTTAAAGTACCAGTGCACTAAGCCCAAAGCTGATGGCAGAGATAAGAAAAGTGACATCCATACCAGTTATTACATACAGAGACACAAAGAAAGCCCTGTAATAGGAAATGTCAGTGTAGCTGAGGGAAAGAAGGTGAGTGAAAAACAAAATGGCCGTCCAACTGAGGCCGAGGGGATTGGAAAACAAAATGGCCACCAGGCTGAGGCAAATGAAGAACCAGATGGTTGTTGGGATTCAGTATGTAGACCCGTTATGTGCATAAGCGTTCACAATGCCCCGGATCCTGAATATTTATGGGAAGTAGAGATAAGAGGGCAGAAGTTTCATTGCCTAAGAGATACTGGTTCATCGGCTTCAATTATAAGAAGTAATCTTGTGAAGCCTCACGAAATTATAAAAGGAGCAGTGGTAAAACTTAGAGGGCTAGGCGGACCAGTTATCAAAGCACAAATAGCCAAAGTGGAAGTGACCATAAGGGAATGGACAGGGTTACATGAATTTGCCGTAATGGATGATATACCTACTCCAATGCTGATTGGGAACAACTTAGCTAAAGAGATTGAATTAAAAGGGAAAGATGAAATACAAAAGGTTATTGCAGAGCCTGTTATTGAGAGCTTCCAAGAGCCAGATTTCCAGCAGGCAGAAGAAGAAGCGCTACAAAATATCTTGCCTGTGGAGGCAGTAGATCTCAGTAGTACCACTAGACAACAGTTTAAGCAGGATCAAAGAACAGATCCAACCCTACAAGAGTTATTCAAAAGGGATGATCTTAGTGGGGAAGAACTTGTGGAAAGTGAGCTGGGGAAACAAATGATTGAAAATAGCCAATTGCTGGAGGAAGACTGTATCTTAAACCAAGCCCTACAGCTAGGTGATATAGAATCTTTATTCAGTGACAATAATGCGGAAGATGTGGCAACAGAAGAAAGGCTTTTGTCTCAAAGCAGCGCGATGTGTGAAGAGAATAACACTGAAATATTGGGGGGAGCAGTAACCAAAGTTGTCCTAGAAGTTAACAACAAGATTCAGAGTAATATATTGTCTGACAATAAGAAAGGTGACCTTTGTGGAGTCAGTAGCCCAGCAGACACCACTGATAAAGTCTGTGCAGATGATGAAAAGGGAGATCCCCAGGGTGCTGAAAAACAGTCGCCATCTATAGAAGAAATAGTAGAGGAGCAGGAACAGCCTAAGAAAGCTACAGCAAATGATGTTCGGTTCGTAAAAGAAATTAAGTTTATCGAATTTGAATATACAGTTAGCAAAGATAAAGCTGAAGAAACAAAACCTGTTCAACTGTTGAAAGTAAAGGCAGATGATATAGAAGATAAGAAAAATGGAAAGGGAGATTTCAAAGCAAGCACGGTTACAACAGTGGAAGAAGAAGAGATATTCCCAGAAAAAGTAACCAAAAGCCATGTTGATTCAGAAAGAAAAGGAGTGAAAATGAAAATCGATGGTCACCCGAGCCCAGAGCATGCAGTTAGACTGTTACCTACTAAAAACATAGGTGAGGAATCTGAAATGGGCATGAAAAAGCAACTTGATCAAAGGAGTGCAAGAAGTTTGGAGCAGTCTGAAATGAATGTGTATGGGAAACAACCAAAGCCTAAACTGTCAACAGAGGTTGTCAATCAAAGACCTATAGTGACTAGCACTGAAACAGTTACCATAGGCAAGGAGAAGAAATCATTAATAAAGAAATTAGAGTATATTCTCGAGCGAACAGGGGCTGAAATTCTGGTTGAACCACTAAAAAGCGAAGAATTGCTAGGTGGAACAGCAAAAGGCCACCCAAAGCAAACCAAACTTAACTGTGAAAAGCCAACAATTGCTAAACCTCTGGAAGACAGCACTGGAAAAGTTGATACGCTCCCATATCTAATAAGAGTTGAAGTGCAAGGAGCAATCTTCAGTCGTAGGAGCAATGATCAGCTTTTGCACTGGACACTAATTTTACAGAAGAAGCTTGGTGAACTTGGAATTGCAAGAAGGTGTGCCATTCAAAGATCATCAGCTGATACCCCGAAGCAGCTGACACGCTGTCCAGAATCAGCCAATGATCCAGCAGGTGACCACAGGCAGCAGACTCCAGAGGAGGCAACCCACATGGAGCCAAGGGTGATCGAGCACCGTCAAGAAGCAGCGCCGGACTGAGCTGAAAACGCTCACGCAGCAGGCTGACCAACAGACTAAGAGCAGCAGTAAAGGCTGAAAGAGACTTTGTGAATAACTGTGGGGGCACAAGGGGATTTGGTTGACTGAATTTGTTGATGTTGATGCATAGTAGTTTTTTAAAAAATAAATAAATAAAAATAAATATTTATTTTTATTTATTTATTTCCTCCGCGGTAAAAGGGGTTGTGATGCCCGCTAGGACCCCTCAATCCCAAAAGTATGTTTTTTAGTTTAAAATGCAAAGTGTGGCGAACACGGTAAGTCCAGACGCTTAAAAGTGTCGCCAAAGTGTATTTTCACAAGGGTAAATAGCCTAAGGGAGGGGCTAGTTGAGCACTCCAATGGGAGGAGTTGAATTTGCATCCAGGCGGAGCTCAGCCAATCAGGGCGAAGCTAGCCAGCCAGGCCCATATTTAAGGGGGCCTGAGGGAACAATTTCTGTTCTCTGCCTGGGGTCGTTAATCAGGAAGGTTAACGAAGGGGAGAAACGGGCTCTTAGCTGAGGAGGCTAAAGTTAGGGTCCTGAGTCTTTTAGTATATGAATGCTAAGCTTGTGAAGTTATTTAAAAGGAAAGCTAACAAATTCTGAACTGATTGAAGTTTTATTCTTGAACTAGTAGAGTCTTTTGACTTAGTTTGAAAGTGAAAGACTGAACTGCTTGACAGCATAAGTAACTAAGTGTAACTATCGGGAAGAGAAACTGACTTTAAACTTAATCTGTATTCAATAAACACATGTTCTTGTTGTTTCAAAGAAGCTTCGTCGAGTTCTGTTTATAAAGGGAGCCAAATAGGGCCAGAGTTCTAAACAGTAACTGTATCCAACCCACTGCTGGAGCTTGGCAGAGTGGGGGCAGGGCGCTGTCTGCTGCAGCTTCAGAAGGGAGGCAACATTATTATCAAGCCAAAGAGTAGAGAAAAGGAAATGGAAGGTGCGCCTCTTGGAAGGGAATAACAGAGATTGATTTACAAGTAAACAAAACGCTACCACACTACCAAATAAAGATAAATATATATATGAAATAGGTAAGGGTGGAGAGGCGGCCTTTACAGATGTTGCCATGAATTTGGCACTCAAGCTGCTGATGCCCCAAAGCAGCTGGCATAACTGTCCTCTCTGGTAACTTCTACCTCATGGGTCCTTGGAAAGGGGGAGGCTCTGGGGAGCACCCCAACAGCCTTCTGCAGGATGCTTCCAAGGCCATTTGCTGGGATTCAAGAGCAGGAGAAGGTTTGCTCTTGTCCTCTGCTTGAGATGCCCATGAGCATTTGGTGGCCCACTGTGTGCGACGGGATGCTGGACTAGATGGGCTGTGGCCTGATCCAGCAGGGCTCCTCTTATGTTCTTATGATTGCCCATCTCAGCCTGTTTTCAGAGGCCAAGATGAAAATCGTCCCCTGGCCTCTGAGGTAGCGTGTGCACGGATGCAATTTTCGACATTCGGTTCATAACAAATCAAATATTTGAAAATCTGAATTTGTCCAAATAAGGAACGATGAATGTGTGGACATTCAATTCGATACTAATACATTCATATGTATTTGTTTGAATATTCAATACGTATCCATCCCGTACGCATCCCGTTTTCATCCCATATGTATCCATACGGATACGTACAGGATATGTACAGGTACATATGAGGTGCGTACGTACCCGTACAGATACGAATGTCTGAATTATTCATATAAATAACTCAAGATATTCATATTCATTCAAATTTGGAAATTCATTTGTCTGGACATTTGACTCATATACAAACGCACGAATTCATACAAATTTGTACAAATAATGAATGCTTTGACTATTCGTGCACATCGCCACTCTGAAGTTGCAGATTCAGAGGGAACTGGTCAGTGATTTTGGCCATGGCCGCAGAATCACCTGCAGCCCACAGGGATGCAGTTTGGGTGAGTGAAATAAATATCTGTCCCTGTCATCAAGGTGACAGGGTTTTGAGAGGAAGCAAATTACTTTCATTTCTATGCACATTTAATATTCTGGAGATCGTGGAATGTTTTGTCCTATATTGTCTCTGTCATATGAAGCACACTATGTAAAAGCAGGTGTGTGCAGTCAAAAAGCAGCAGTAGGATAATAACTAGAGCCAGTTTGGTCTAGTGGTTAGGGAGCTGGACTCTTATCTGGGAATACTGGGTTTGATTCTGCCCTCCCCCTTGAAGCCAGCTGGGTGGCCTTGGGCTAGTCACAGCTCTCTTCTGAGCTCTCACAGCCCCACCCACCTCATAAGGAGTTCTGTTGTGGGGAGAAGAATAGAAAAGCTTTGTCAGCCACTTTGAGTCCCTCAAATGGGTGAGAAAAACGGGGTAGAAAAACCAACTCTTCTTCTTTTAGAGCATATCACCTCAAAGCAATCTACCCAACTGGTCACAAGGGGCAAATTATGTAGTTCACACAAGGCAGAAATAACCACCCTACAGTCTGTCTTCAAGCCAGAGTGCCCCAAACTCCTCAGCTCAACAGCACCCAAATCCTGCTTCTTTGGAGGGAGAAAGACTTCAGAAATGGGGCAGGGTCTCCCACTCTAAATCTGCATTTTTGCATAGAGATAACTTGAAACTGTCCTGTAAACAGGGGAGCATGTGAGGGATGCTTTTCCACATTTCTTGAGTTGGAATACCTGCCTAGGCTGGGAATAGATTTGGATCTGAGCTGGTCAACACAGGCACACGGCATTTCCACCTGCATTTTTCCTTTACCTTTCCAGTGGATGATAAATTGGCACAAACCAAGATCCCCTCCTTCAGCTAGTTTCCATTTAACTGAGAGTGGGATGAGGAGAAAGAGCCGATGGACACGTTCTTCTTCTGCCCTGACCCC
Source organism: Aspidoscelis tigris stejnegeri (assembly GCA_023333525.1). Classification (NCBI taxonomy): domain Eukaryota; kingdom Metazoa; phylum Chordata; class Lepidosauria; order Squamata; family Teiidae; genus Aspidoscelis; species Aspidoscelis tigris. Next base: position 102,182,690 of record JALMGA010000002.1, read on the forward strand.
CAGAAAACACACTCTGTTCCATTCTAGAGTGGGAAAATTGACTGCATAACGCAGTCTGAATGGTGCCTACACGTGATTGCTGCCTTAGTGCTGAGTGTATTGAAAAGCCCCAATCTGTTAAGATTCATTCCAGCTGATATATTAATACGTGTGCCTAAACTGATGTGGGGGATCTTCAAGGGGTGGGGGGGGACCCCCACTAGCTATGAGGGGCAAACATGCTCTCAGTTTTTGGAAGTGGAGGTTATAGATGAAACCCTAAAATGTGGACTTGGTACACCTTTTATTCTTTTCTACCTTGTAGCAAGGGAATCATACTGAAGCTGGATGTACACAGTGTATATGGATGGCAGATGTATCAATGGCTGCTAGAATGGATGCCTAGGAACATCTTTCAGGCTGGGGGGACAAGCAGGATGCCTCTAAGGCCATTTGCCATTCAAGAGCAGGAAAAGGTTTGCCCTTGTCTCTTCTTTAGATGCCCATGGGCAATTGGTGGGCCACTGTGTGCAACAGGATGCTGGACTAGATGGGCTGTGGCCTGATCCAGCAAGGCTCCTCTTATGTTCTTAATAATTGTATGATGAGAAAGTGCACATTAAACACGTGGCTTCCCCTTGCCACCTTTTGGGGGAAGGCTGAGAATCAAACCTGGGCCCTTCTGCACGCAGGCAGATGTGCTGTACAACAGTTTTTAGAAAAGAATTGAGAGGGATCCAAGGGTTTATAGGCTACTTTGCTTAACACCTGTTCTGAAAGAAAAAAAAGTGGAAAGCAGTTGATTTTATTACAGAGCACATAAGTCATACCAAAGAAAGACCAGAGTGACTTCTACAAAGCAAAGCTCCATCTAGCTAGTTCTATGGGAGTGTCTGTGAGCTTGTGATAAGAGGAGATCTAGTAGAAATTGTGTGCTTGGGTTTTCCAAAGGGGGGAAGAATAATTCCAAGCAGTCTTCTTTCCTTTAAACAGAAAAACAAAACAGGGAAAAAAATGGCTCATTCTCAACAATGGAGACTTTAATAAGTAGGGTCCCCTAAAGATCTCTGTCAGAGCCAGTGATTTTCAACTTGCTCATAAATGATTTGGAGGGAGAGATGAGAGATGAAATAACAGGTTTCCCCTTGACACCAGATAGTTTCACAGCAATTAAAAGCAAATGGGAATGGCAAGGAGTCCTAAAAGAGCCTCTCCAAATTTGGTCCTAAAATAGCAAATACAGTACATTTCAGTATCGTCGTCATCATGACTTGGCTTCACGGATGAAGATTTAGGAAGGTCTCAACCCACGCTTGCTGCAGGCACGCTGATGGCTAAAAAGGCCAATGTGGGATAGACAGGTCCGGTTGCAGAAGGGACAGAGAAAGGTCTCCTTGGGTGGTACTGTAAAGACCTTGGTGCACCTTCCTGCATTGTCTTTTCTTCTCGAGACTGGTTCAACGAGCACTCTCAAAGGAGGCGGCAGTGTTACGGATGGTGTGTCTCCATGCCTCTCAGTTTAATACAGCCAAGGCTAAGGGGTTGTTCCAGGGAGTTCTTGTGTCTTCTCCTTGAGCCTCCTCTCTTTCGGCAGCTGATGGTGAGTTCACCTAAAGCACCATCTTAGGAAGGTGATGATCCTTCATCCTAGAGGTGTGCCCTGCCCAGCACACTCGATGTGAGTAAGTATATAGTGATGCACAATGCACAAAAAACTCCTATTAAACTTTGGGGATCTCACCAAGTCATAAATGACCAGAAAAGACATCTTGAGCTCACAGTGAGCAACTCAATGAAAATGATGGTCAAGTGAATCTAGAACATGCATTAGGAAAAACTGAAGATTAAACAGGCAAAATAATCCCTTTATGTAAACATGTAATATGTACTTAATGGGTACTTTTAGTGAAAGTGGAAAAACACCCAGAGTCTATGGCTATCACATCTGCCAAAAGGAACTTGAGCAACACTCCTACAAGGAAAAGTTACCATGTTAGTCTTCTTAACTGTGAATAAAAATAAGAGAAATGTGTGCTTTGTTGTTGTTTGGTTGTATTGAACTCTTTGAAACCCCATGGGCCACAACATACCATGCCTCTTTGGCCTTTACTGTCTCTCAGAGCCTGCCTAAGGTGGCATCCGTTGCCTCCATAACACTATCTAGCCATCTGGTGTATAAAATTCTGCCTGAGGAAGAGAAAATGAGTGCTAGCTTTCATTCTCCCACTAAACATCACCTAAGAAGCTGGGAAAATGTTGGAGAATATGTAATATCTGACAAGATTCACCACCATTTGTTTGCCATAGTTAAGGTAAGGCAAACATTTTGATGCTTTTTCCCTCAGGAAGGAGATACTGAGGACCAGAATATAAAATACTTCATGGCCCTGTCTACACTGGGCCTTATTCTAAATTATATTCCAGAATAAGGACTTGTCCATGGGAATAAGGCTACAGAAAGGGTTTGTGTAGGCTTGGTTTCCCTCCGTGATCTCTTTCTTCTAGGGACAGCAAAGGAACTCTGATCCATCTTGCTTTCTTCTTTTTGAACAGACATAGGGCATTTTCCTCCAGGCCTCTCCAAGCTTCAGGTAGCCACAGAAAAGTGTCTGACAGCTGCATCACAGTCCCCAAGACTGGCTGTTTAAAAGTCTTTGCACCTAGCACAGAAGGTCTACATGCAAGTGTGGTGCATTTCACTGTGATGAGAGTCCAGTGCAGTGCGCAAGAAACAACTTCAGGGCTGCTTTTCATGCACTGAAGTTTTTGTGACTTAGAGAAGTATTGAAGTCCCTCCAGGAATGCTCACACAACTCTTTAGCATGGGAGGCTGTGGAGATGGGCAGACTTCAATGCCCCTCCAAGGCATTTTGACCACAGTGTGCAGGTGTGGTCATAGACCGGTGGCTCTCTTGAGAAGTCTACTTTTTATCATGCTATTAGCCATAACCATGGATTGAAACTTCATTACAGCTGAGGCCACAATCACTGCTGTCATGACAGCTCTCCACTACCTCTGATACTGAGAAGGGACTGTCTCCAAAGACCATTCTAAGCAGAGCATGAATGGAGAAAATGTTGTGGTTGCCCTATCCGGTTTGTGGGCTTCCCATAGACAAATGGTTAACCCTTATGAATACATGCTGCTGCTGATCCAGCCTCAGTCCAATCTAGTCAGACTGTGTTACCTACCACTTCTGACTTCTAAGAAACATCTAGCTAGCCAATATTGAAAGTTCACCTCTGAAATCATGCTTCTGAGTCAGTATAAGCAAGTCTGGTCTTTCCTTTCCAGGCACAAACACTGCCACACACTTTTAAGTTTGCCCCCTACCTCAAGGGGAAAAAATATTATTTTTAATGGAGATGGCTGTAGTTTATTTTTCTTCCCACCCCCCATCAGTGTTCTTGGTTCTTGTTTAAAAAGCCCGTCCTTCTCACTGACTCATAACATCAACCGCTAGGTTGAGTTTTGCATAGACTGCCTATCTGGAAAAGCATTTGTCCAAACAAGACTGTCAGGAAGTGTTTAAAGTTACACATCGTAAGTCGAGGAGGGAAACAAAGGCGCTGGCACGGAGCCATGAGTAAAGATTCAAGCAGACACCCAAGGAGGACAGTGTTAGGAAGGTTTGGAAAGAATGGCACGCGAACGCAACAGTTGGGTTTGTTTTGAGCGCACCTGCTCCTGCTCGCGCCCAGAAGGGCACCTCCGCTATCCCCAAATAAAAGATGTTAAGAGAAAAGGCTTCTTGGGCGGACTGAAGCTGCCCAGAGATCTCCTCTAGAGACCAAGATGACGTGGATTCGTTTGGGTCGTCGCCGCGGAAAAGAGTTGGGTTCAAAAAGTTTCTCATCTAAAGTCTCCAGAAAAGTAAAAGCTAAAAGCTACTACTTGTCTCACAGAAAGCATTGGACCTTTCCCTCTCGGCTCCTGACAAATAGAAATAAAAGACGGTTTGGAGCTGCAAGCAAGCGAGATGAAAGCGGGGAAAGTTAATACTGAGAATCCTGTGAACTGAGCACGACGTTGCTTTTAAAAAGTACCCGAGGCCAAAGGAAAACGAGAAAGGGCGTCGGTGCGCAAAAACTGCTTCAGATTGTGCGCAATTGCTCTTCAAAGCCTCTTGGCTAGTCCATCCCTCCCCCGTCTCGGGGATGAAGAGAAAACTTTGGGGAAGCCTTTCCCACAGTTAGAGGTCACTCTTGGGTTGGAATGGCAGCGGGGCTGACATCTTTCTTCGGGTTCAAAGAGTAGATTTGAAAGCTTTTTCTGGGTTCCCCTACCCTCACCAAAAGCTTTCCCGATTGCTGCCGGCTTGAGCTCCTCTAACCCCCAGCTAAAATCTACGAAGGATCTATGCGCGGAAAGCTCTAAGGTCTGGAAAGTAACCCTTTCCCAGAGCAGGAAACGTGGCTTCCAGCCAAGGGACCGTTTGCTCCGTGCGAGATCTACCTTTAGGGTTCCCGGTGCCCTTTTTACGCACGGCCGTCTCCAAAAGCGCAGGGAAGAGTTACAATTAAATGTGAACCTTTTGCGTCTAAAGACAGCCAGCCGAGCTCCTTCCTGCTCTCTTTCGCGCTCTCCCTCATTTTTCCCTTCTCCACAGTGGGTTATGAAAGACTTGTCAAGCCTCCCCCCTCAAAGGAATTGGGGAGGGGAGGGGACGAGGAGAAAGAGAGAGTGATTTTTTCCCTCCCCTCTCGAATTTAGACTTGCGACCGGGGAGTGGGGGGGGGAGGGAAGGGGCCAGGCCGTAGGGGGGGGAAACAATAGCCCTGGCAGATTTTTCTGCTTGCTGTACACAAATGGATGACAAAATCTGGTGAGCGAGTTACCAACCCCTTAGACTGCCCACTTCAATCGTCCTCCAAACAAAAGCTGAAGAGGCAAAAGAAAGCCCCACCTGGTAGCTCTGTTTGCTAAAATAATAATAAATAGATTTCGTTTAATAAATAATGACAAGAGATTGCAAAGTGGAGTGCTTTGAGGAAACATTAATCATGAGGCGGGGGGCAGCCATCACCTGCTCGGGAAAACAAGGGAAGGTTATTGTTCGATCACCTTCTCTCCCTCTCCTCAACCCTCCCCCGCATCCCTTTGTGCCATTTCTCTGATAACTTCCCTCCGATTGCCACAATTGGCCGGTCGCTTCTGTTTACTCATAGTTAGCATAACAAGTTCAATATTACCACAAACTTGATAAAAATCGGCCAGAGTAAGGCGGGGTGGGGGGTGGGGTGGGGGAGTCGAGCCTGGCTTGTCTTCTTCCTCACACCTGTCCGGGCAGCTTGAATGCCTGGCTGGCATGAAATGGCCATTCCAGTTGGGGCCCTTCTGGCGTTTACATTGGCCTCCCTTCTGCTACTTTATAACAGGTTTACTGCAATCCCTATCGCCCCGTCCTATTTGTCTTATTTTATTGAAACCATATGGTAACCAGAGGAGCAGAGCACCCCACCTTTCGCCTGCCAGGCGTCGGGGAACGGTTTGTGCAATCTGGGGCTTTTTTGCTTGAAGGCTGCCGCGGCCAACTGGTGCTGTTTGGATTGAGGACGGCCGGAGGAGAGATAACAGGGCCTGCCTGCTTCCTTTCCCCACAAATGTCAATACTGTGCCTTGTGGGCGCGCGCACACATACACACGACTCCATAAAAGGGACGAGGCATCCGCACGGCTAAAAAACAAAAAAAAGCCCCACACAAGACTTCCCTCCTCATTATTTTTGGAGAGGTGAGAGGCTACCATATGTTTCCTCTTGGAATAGCCGAAAGACGCACGTGGAAGTGCTGGGAAAGGACAGGGGCTGCACGCGCGTCCCAGGCGAGGGCCGTGCGAAGCGGGCAGGGCTTTGTATTCACACAACACACCGGGAGACATTCCCATTCAGCGGCTGGGAGACGGACGCGTCGAGAGGGCCCGCGCTCAATGCCGGCAAAGGTACAAGGGCGCACCTCAACACCTGTTGCGCCCTTGGAGCTTCTCAGCGTCCTGCTTCTGCTCGCTTTATTTCTTCCTCGCCCCCTCCGGCCCCGCCTCGCGAGGCAAAGGCTGTGGACACGGGGAGAGGGGGAGAAACCATTAGCCACGAGCCGTGATTTGCAGGACCATATGTCGAGCGGCTACATATGCGTGCTCTTCAGAGGCACACAGAAGGAGCAGCTGCTGCGCCCGCCCTACCTACCCAGAGGCACCTCGTTGGCGAGGCTACCTCTCCGCGCCTTCCCCGCTCTCTCCCTCGGTGGCGCGCACACCGAAGGGACTGGGGCAGAGCCGGCGTTGTCCAGTTCAACAGATGCCCCCCGATCTTTCTTTGGCCCCCTCTCTCCTTCCCAAGCTTGGGAAGCCGGAACGCAGAAAGTGCGGGCGCAGATGGCTCCGTGCAGGGCGCTCCAAACGGGCCGGCGGCGTTCAAACCCTCTTCCCAAGGGGGAGGAATGGAATGCGCCAGTGCCCTCATGTACCATCCCGGTCCCTCGATGCCCAGGCGAACCCTAGTCAGCCTGGCATTTCGGTTTCCTGGCATTCTCTGTGCCTTGTACCGATGAGCTCTCCTGGAAACTTGGGGCGGGCTACAAACAGGGCCCCTGCCTGGGTAGACCAAGGAAGAGGGAGGGAAACCATTTGGCTCCAAGATCGCTCCTGCCCACCTGCCACAGTTCACCTTCTGTATGCGGCAGCTCTGTCGGAACACCGGACCCCAGTGGGGCGACTGAGGAGCTGTAAATTGAGGACTGAGTGGTTGCATCCACAAACGTTTTTTTTTTTTCAAAAGCAGCTTAGAAGTAGTAACATGTGGATGCTGGTGTTTCCATCCTACCTCCAATCCATGCTCAAAGTTAGAGAATGAAGTTGGGAAATGCATTTTACGTGGATTAAGGGACTAGAAAGAGGGCGCTACTACTTTTGAGCCACTTTTTCTTACTGTTTCTGGATGCAGCTATAATATGATGGAGCCATTATGTGATGGGATCTCTTGGCTCACGTCATTCCTGGTGTCTTTGAGATCATTCTTATTCACCTATGGATCTGAAGCACAGCACTGAAGGACTCGGAGAGGCAAAATTCTGGCGCTCTCTGATTTTCTACCTTATATAGCAAAGCTATTTTTCTGTGTTGTCCTCGGGACCAAAGTCACCAGAGCTAATAACTAGAAAGAAGAAAGGTGGTAAAGCCAGAGTCCTCCAGCGCTGTTCACTGAAGTTCTAACTGGCACATCGATCTGGCTAATCAATTTCAATTTGCCAATGGTGTGATCTCAGAACTTCTAAACATTACTATCATCAAGAAAGAAGAGAAAAATCGAGTTGATGGGGGAACACCACTGGTTTGATAAAGCACAAAGGGGGGAAGAAGGAAGGTTCAGATACATGTGATTCTCTTGTTGTAATGTATATCAACTTTATGAATGAAGTACGTGCAAAGGTTTATGAAGGAAGAATGTGCAAAACCTGGTTTCGTAAGAACGAAAACTTGAAGGGCATGGCAGAGTGATTTGAAAAGATGGGGATGAAGAACAGGGAAGTGATGCCTTTCTAGAACAGAGGCCAAAAGAACCTTGGCCTTCCAGAAGGAAAGGCACAGGCTGACATATAAGACCACAGTGGGAAGAACTTCACCTCCCTCGCTAGTCCAGAGCCTACTTCAGTGATGGCGAACCTTTTGAGCTCGGTGTGTCAAAATTTGCAAGAAAACCTCGGGTGCTGTGTCACATCTAGAAATATCCATAATTTTGTGATATTTGTTGCTCTAGTAAAAAAAAGTTATATTTTTGATATATGTATTTTACTAAAAGCAAAAACAAATAATTCTTTACATTAGAGACTTTTGTACAAATCTTCAACTGAAAGTTGGTATTTCGTAGGCTTCAAGAACAAGCAAGCACTACATACCCAGGAGCCAGGGTTACCATGTGTGTCACCCAAAAGGGCTTGGTGTTTCACCTGTGACACGCGTGGCATAGGCTGGCCATCACTGGCCTAGTTCAATCTCTTTTCTTATGTTCAATGAGGTCACTTTTCCAGTGGGCTTGCATAGAATAGCAGCTGTATCAGTGCTTCAGCTACCAGTTTTGACTTCTGGTACCACTTTCTTTCAGATGTTGTGCCCTCTGGTGAGACACCGGTCCTGATGGGCACAGCCACCACCAAATTTCCAAAAAAACAATTACTTCATTCCCATCACCCATAGCCAAACATAAGAGAGGACTGCAATGCAACCTCTTGGGGGACCCAGGCTTCCTCTCCCTGTCCTAAAAGAGACAAGGAAGGAGTGGTATTTTGCTTCCGGAACACACTCCTTGGGAAGTTATCCATCTTTCTAAAGAAGAATTGGAGCTATATTTTAGAAGCTGTTAATCTGTAATCTTTCAGCTGTTCCCAAACTATAGGTCCCATCACACCCTGATTTTGGCTGTGCCAACTGGGGTTGGTGTAAACTTGAATAGTGATGGTTCATAGAGCCTTCGGATCCCCCCCCCCCAAAGAGAGGCTTCCAATTGGAGCCTTCACACATCCTACACATATACAGTTGGACCCCCATATCCACTGGGGGTACATTCCAGCTCTTACTGTGGTTATATGAAACCGTGGATAATCATGAACAGGCCTTCTGGCTCTGGGGTCGTACTACGCCAGAACCGGAAGTGCTTTTCTGGTCTCCGGAAGGCCTATGTTGGCCTCCAGAGAGTGTTGGCATAGGCGTGTGACACCACAAGATGCCTCCCACCCTCCCCCTTACATTTTGGGATGGGCTCTGGTGGCATCACGTGCCTATTCCAGTGCTGTACTGAGGCCAAAATAGACCTTCTGGAGGCCAAAATAGGCCTCCCAGTTCTGGGTGATTTCCCTTATGGTGCCCACAGGGGGTGAGGTGGGATTGATTCAGTAACCGTGGTTAACTGAAGCCGTGGTTACCGAATCAGTGGATATGGGGGTCTGACTGTATTGCTTTTGCGACTACAGTCCACAAGCTGTTGCTGAACTGCAGTCCAGCAAAAACATTTGAAAGGACCTCAGGTTAGCTCTCTCTGTTAAACAGGGACTGGAATTTGATTCTTTATGGGCACTTCCCCATGCACATTTGGTCTGGTACCGAAACCAGGCTCGGCATGGGATGTCCCCATGTGTTTTCTATTTGGTCCAGGTTCTGCAGACCAAATCCCCTCAAACCATGGCAGACCAGGACCAAATTGGCTACCCCCCCCAAAAAAAACAGTCTGAGCATGGTTTGGGGTCCCAGCATGCATTGGTTAGCAAGCCAAGACTGCACATGCTGATGGTCCTGGGCTATTCAGGGAGAAGATTAGCGCTCATATCATTTGGAGGTGGTTTGTGCTTACCGTTCCTGGCTTGTGCATTGGAGATCGCAGCTGCTGACAGTTTTTGGAAGTGGAAAAATCCCGATAGCCAAGGCAGGCAGGATAATGGCTTGATTTTTGTTCCAATTAAAAAAAAAAATTAACCCCCATTTCCTGATTGCCAAGGCAATCATGATAACGGCTTGATTTTCTCCCTTTTAAACTTGGCGGGCATTCTCGTGGTTCCTGGTGGAATGGAGGTGCACAAAACTGCTCAAGTGCCTAACTGCCGCTAAACCTTTTAAAATTATTATTAAGCTTTATTTTAACCTTTTTTCCATGCCTCCCAGCCCAGTCCTGGCTTTCTGTGCCCCTAAGGGAGGGGGTGAAGTGGCATTTGCAGCTGGTGGCACAGGGGTGGGATGACATGAATCCGGCTTCCAATGAGGAGAGAGGGGTTGGAGAGGAGGGGGCACTGCTCCCCCATGCCAGGGTTTGGTGTGGTTCGCATGGGGATGGCTGCATCCGTGCCCAACCTACACCCAGCCTGCGTCACCAGGAATGGCATGGGGACGGTCTGGGATTGATCTCAGACCTGCTCCTAGTCCCACACGTGCCTATTCCATGCCAAACGGAATACGGTCCATGTGTTATCTACAGCCTCAGTCTCTAGAATTTACTCTCCTTTTGCAATACATTAGAGCAACTGATCAGAATCAGTGGGGCTGAGAATGGAAGAAAAATGCAACAAGGACAGAACTGTTCTCATTGTATGGGGACACTTAATAAAATGGCCTTTGGCTTACTTCTGTTCCTCCAATCTTTCAATTTCTGGAAGGATTTCATTAGAAACTGTGCTCATTCAAATGAGAACTACCACTGGTATTTATGGTGCCAGGAAAGGAGAGGCAGTAGCTGGAGTAGGATAATGCAGGATGTCAGGGCAGAGATGAATAATAGTGCTTTACAAACTTCACCGATTTGCAAGTCAAATTAGAAGATTTCTTACCTTGGACTCTAGCATGAATTTGTGCCTTTTCTGGAATTTTTATGTGGGACTGTTCAAAACGTTTTCCTCCATGCTTTGGCTAAGTACACACAGCATATTTCCCATTGTTTTGCATCCCTGGTCCAGCTCGTCCTCGTAGTTTTCCAAAATCAGCTCAAGGAACTACCAGTTTGGTGTCCTCAGAGCAAAGGTTTCCAGAGGCCACAAGTTCTTTTTGTGTGTTTGTGTGCACCCTAAACAAAATGTGGCACTGACACTGGAACTTGTGACCTGCTCAGGCTTCATGCCAACACCACCCTGCTGTTGCCTGCGTCTGCCGCATGGGTGTTCATCCATCGGTCATGAACAGAATAATTTCACCAACCTGCAAAAAGTTCCTGCACATTTGAAATTGGATTGAATTTTGACATTTGAATTCGAATTGAATATCTATAAATTGGAAGTTAACATCTGAACAAATTTTTAAATCTTTCAAACCATTCATATGAATTAGTTGGACATTCATATGGATATGGATATGTACACATTACGTGCATATCCATACGGATACGTGTGGGACAAAAACTGGATGCATACGGGATAAAAACTGGATGCATACGGATGCATACAGATGTCTACAGATGCTCACGGACACATTTGAATGCTGTTGACATTCGTATCTTCAAATACAAATGGAAAATTCATATTAAATTTGAATCGAATGTGAATACATTAGAATTTAAAACATTTGGATTTATTAGAATCTTTGGATAATCGATTTGAATCAAACCAAATGATAGTGAACATCAAAGCTGGCAGGTATTAGTGCCTGGGACTCTTTAGTGCTTTCCAGATATTTCTAGCCATTAGACAAGAGAAAATTCTTGGGAAGTCTCCTAGAGCTGAGTCACATTGGAAAAATTGAATCCATCCTTTCTCCTTTCATGAAACCACCTGTTTCTATGCATCAGCATGTCATTAAGTACAGCTATGAATGTGCTGGCATTAAACAGGGTCGAAGGGTTATATTTTAAATGTTTTAGATATATTTTATATATTTTTATTGTTGTGACCCACCTTGCCCCACCTTGGGACCTTCAAATGAAGAGCTGGCTGGCTGGCTGGCTGGCTGGCTGGCTGGCTGACTGGCTGGCTGGCTGGCTGGCTGGATGGATGGATGGATGGATGGATGGATGGATGGATGGATGGTAAGGTAGGTAGGTAGGTAGACAGATAGACAGATAGATGAGTCTGCACATGCTCTTTATCTTCCTTTATGGGATGGGGGATCTCTGTCCTCCTTGTCCCTTCACCCTATCGGAAAATGCTGTTTGTACACACACAGCCTCTACTTCCTTGGACCACCATCATGCATTATCTGCCAGTAACAACTATGGAGCAGAGAAGGAGAAGGAGAAGGAGAAGAGTTGGCTTGTCTCCTCCGCTTTTCTCACCCATTTAAGGAGACTCAAAGTGGCTGACAAAGCTTTCTATTCTTTTCCCCACAACAGAACACCTTATGAGGTAAGTGCACCTATGAGAGCTCAGAAGAGAGCTGTGACTAGCCCAAAGTCACCCAGCTGGCTTCATGTGGAAGTGGGGAATCAAACCCGGTATTCCCAGATAAGAGTCCGGCTCCTTAGCCACTAGACCAAAGTGGCTCAGAGCAGAGGCCACATACCTCACACACATGGTCTATCTGCACCAGATGGGAGCAGGATGCAGAGTCAAAATGGTGCTGTATCCTGCTTCACCGATGGACTGTATAAGCGGTTCACTACTATGCTACAGGGGTATACCAGACCATGAGCAGCATCTGGACAGCATGTGTCCATAGGCCATGATATTATGACCAGCTGCATTTTAGCCAGACACCCAGAAGCAGCACTAGAAGTATGAAGCTTTTGAGTGCCTGGACAAAAATGCCCCAACCAGCTATTTAAAAGGCCACTTGTGTTCCAGTCCATCAAAGTTGGAATTGGATGAGCTGTCTGGAATGTGTAGAGTAAGTAGCACAAGCCAACATGGCACAGGATAAGCCATGCTCTGCTGAAGGAGCCAACGAAACCACTTCTGGTGCCCATCACCACCTTGCACCTCTAAAAAATCATTTAAGTGCTCTGAGCCAGTGTGGTCATACGATTAGATTGTCCGACTCTTATTCAGTAGTCTCCCCATTCAATTCTGCACTCATACATGAAGCCAGTTGGGTAGACTTGGGTTACTCAGAGATCTTTTTCTGTGCTCTATTAGCCCCACCTTCCCCACAAGGTGTCTGTTTTGGGGAGAAGAATAGGAAGCTTTGGGTGCTTCCGCACCTGCTGCTCAAAAATGGATCTAAAAAGATCCATTTTTTGGCCATCCGTTCTTCTGAGGATCTGTCCTAAATAGGGACAGATCCTCAGAGGCCCCATGCATCCACCCATGTGCGGGGTGGATGCAATGGGGCTGAATCAGGCAGCCAGATCGCCCAGGTGCTGAGTGGAAGCAGGGCCAAAGGCAACCAGATTCCTGCACCAGCGCCAACGCCCCCGGAGCCACGGGACTGAAGCATGCAGCTGCCAGCCACAGCGTGTTTCTGGTGGTGCGCAGCGCTCCAGGGAGGGCAGAAGGAGGCAAACCAGCCTGCTTCTGCCCTCCCCAAGGTGGTGGCCGCCAGGACATCCAGCCTTTGCCTCTCTGTGTGAGGAAATGTCCTGCTTCTGAAATGGATTGAGGCAAAGGGCCGGATGAAGACCTAATTTTTTAGGTCTTCCCGGAGGCCGGATCTTTTGGCAGCAAGATCCAATTAAGAATGGGTCTTGCCTGCCAATGTGCAGAAGCGCTGCTGAAAGGGGATCCGGATCCGGCCTCCAGTGCAGAAGGTAAGTTTATATGTTGTCTGTATGGGCGCATCCCCATTATAAGCTTAATCTAGTTTCCTTAAAGGGAAATAATAGAACCGGATGCAAACGCAAATTTGTTTGTTCCCATTACTTTCAGCTTAATCTCGTTGGATCCGGATTCTGAGGATCGTACGTGGTATACGTGACTCAAGGGGGGACTCAAGTGGCTACTTTTTAAAAACCGCTTTTCGGGGCTGCCCTGCCCTCCTTCTCCTGGTATGAACGCACCACCCATAAAGGACCCCTTCAGGGAGCCTTGCTGGGTGGCTGGGTGGCTGCCGCTTGCCTGGAGGAAAAACGGCAGTGGGCAGCCAGCGATTCTTTCCCCTCCTCTCCCCATTGCTTAGGGCACACAGCAGCAGTGGCAACTCAAGCCCCTTTGCTTTAAACATTCACACAGAACCTCAGCTGCTTTCCTCCCTCCCTTTCCCTTTCTAAAGGTCAGAACTTTTAGAATTGCACAAATTTGCAACATTGTTATAAGTTGTGAAGTGGGTAGATCACTACAGTGTTGCGGCTGCCTTAAAAAGTGGATTTTTATAGTGGCTGTTTTGAGGGGTGGATTTTTTTTCAGTGAAATCACTATCTTTGGAAGCAAGCTATTGAGGGAGGGAAACCCTTAACATGGATTCTCATCCCTTAACACCGTAGGGTCCCCACAGTAAAAAATGTAAAATGTTTCAAGTGCACGAACCGGAGTAAGACCTGTTGAAATGAGGATTAACATTTACAACGCATTGGGGCGATTTAACACGTGGAAAGCGTGTTAAGCCAAACTGATGTGGGGTCTGTCAGGATTGAAAATGGTTTGAAATTGAAATAAGATTGTAATGGGGATGCGGCCTATGTGTGTCTAATGTGTGTTTATATGTGGCTTAAGGGCCTGTGCGGAAACAGCCTTTGTCAGCTGCTATGAGCCCCCTTAAAAGTGTGAAAAAAAGTGTGGAATAAAAGTCATCTCTTCTCCTTCTCCTTCCTCAAAAAGACCAAAGAGCATCTGTGAAGTATTTATTTTCCCCATCCAATTTGAATTTATTACTTCAGACACATATCCTATAAACCCCTAGACAAATAGCTAAACAAAATAAAACAACTATAATTACATTAAAATTGGCCTTTGTAATCGTATTTTTAATCATGAACATGTCAGATTTTAAATGCTGTGATGGTTTTTATTGTTTTAATATATATTATTTATTTGATATGATGGATTTTAAGGTTGTTACCCACCCGAGACCTTCTGGTATAGGGCAGGATAGAAATAAAAATAATAAATATAAATAATAAATATAGTGAAATAAAGATTCCCTCAAGTTAAATTTAACTTTGGGTGACTACATTAACACACTCATGTTGTTTTCTGGCAAACAGTATGGAAGTGCTTTGCCTTTGCTTTCTTTGGGATGTTTTTCCAGTTTCCCAGTAAAACCTACAGTCTGATAATGTTCTGGTAGATGCTTATTCAAATACTGATCAGATCCAACCCTACTTAATTTTTTGAAACTTTTCAAGGTTGGCTAGCTGCTGCCATCTGCTGAAGCACACTAAGCCATTATACTACTCTTTAAAAAAAAAGCTCAAACTTTATTAGTTGTGAATGTTTATTCTACCACAGCAAAGAGAGTCACTCTATTTCAAGAATCCAACATAAAACCGGTTTTCTGGGATTCAAATCTGTCTTTTTAATAAACCCAAAAATTTGTATAGGTTACAGAAAAAAATAAGGCAATAAAGAAATGAGATATACTACATCTGTTGATACCTTAGAAATAATGAAACCAGAACAAAGTACTTATTACTCATTTGAAGAGAAGGTGTTCCACACAGCAGTTAGGAAAATTGAGAAATTGCATAGACCACAGTCCCAACTCACCTCTGGTAGAAATATGGAAAAGACCTGGAAGAACAGAGGCTTCCACGGCCAGTTTTCATCTAACTTGTAGGTTTTTTGGGGGGGGGGGGAGGGAGTCTTATGCCATATTCCTTAGCTCAGCTTTGAACCTAAGCTTTCAGATATGGCAAAAATATCCATTTCAGTATCCATGACTGGTTGAAACGAAAGATGGGGAGTTTCCACTAGCACTAAGTACCCATTAAGGACCCATTAGGGAGCCATTAAGGACCCATTAGGCTCAGAGCAGGAAGACCCCATTAACATTGCAGACTCCATTAAAGCCACACTTGTTTCCACCTGCATTAGGGAAATCTGGATTGAATTGGTCCTTCAGGACCTATAATCTTGATTTCCTGTAGACCCCATTAAAGGGGTCTACAATGGGGTCTTCAGGCATGAAATCTGGATTATATGTTTCCAACGCGATTGGGCAATGGGGTCTAGGGAGGGGCTCTGGGGGGGTGCACCCATGGAGGGGTGCCCCAACACCCAAAGTTCTGAAGCCTGTGCACAATCTCTGGAGCCAGCTCCAAAGCTGGCTCTGAAGCGGACCCAAAATGAGAGCAATGCCAATCCTACGGACCTTTGTCAAAGGCTCTGGAGAATCTTCAAAGTTTGCAGCAGATTGCTGTGGAGAATCTTCAAAGAACCTCCAGAGTGTCTACAGAGATTGCACCCCCTGTCCTCCAAAAAACTGAGGTGATAGGCGGGCCCCACGTGGGTCAATCTGGATTTGCCACATGGGTGCTCCAGTGTTTCCACTGTGGGCAGGCTAGCACCCATTGCTATTGGGTGCTGCACTTCCTGTGGGGATGTGTCGGGAACCTCCCTTATTCCAGATCTACTAGATCTGGATTAGTTGACTGACCCATTCCTTAGATCTGGACCATCTTAGATCCTGATTAAGGGAGGTCTGATTCGAAACTGATGAATATCGAAATTTGAATTTGAGTTGGATTTAATAATATTCAAATTTAGACAATCAAATGGATTTCAGATTTTCTGAAATGTTCATTTGAATATTTGAATATTTGAATATTATGCGTATTTGCGCTTATAATGTGGGATTAAAATGGGATGCATACGGGAAGCACACGGAATGTGCATAGATGCGCATAACAGATACGAATGTTGCTGATATTCATATCTTTAAATACGTATCAAACATTCAAACATACAGATTCAAATGTTTCAGATTCGAATTGGGTTTCCCGATATTCAGATTTTAAACATTCAAATGGAATTGGATTTTCAAATATTTGATTCAATTTGAATGCAAATGTAAATGCAAAACAAAAACAAAACCATTCGTGCACACTCCTAAAAGCAGGAGCTATCAATTAGAAAAGAAGAAGAGTTGGCTTTTCTACCCCGCTTTTCTCACCCATTTCAGGGGACTCAAAGCGGCTGATGAAGCTTTCTATTCCTCTCCCCACAACAGACACCCTGTGATGTGAGTGGGGCTGTGAGAGCTCAGAAAAGAGCTGTGACTAGCCCAAAGTCACCCAGCTGGTTTCATGGGGGAGGGCAGAATCAAACCCAGTATTCCCAGATAAGATTCTGGCTCCCTAACTACTAGACCAAACTGGTTCATTATGGTGAAACAGAACAGTGCTTTGATTAGAAGTAGGTTAAAGGCAAGGTGCTCATCCCCACCTTGCTACGTCAGCTACTCATCATCTACTGTTGCTGCTCTTGCTGCTGGGTATGATGCTGTTTCCCCCTCTTGCAGGAGAAGCCTGCTTTTCATAAGCATATGGCGGAAATCATCTGAGGTAAGGACTTGAGATTTGATAGCACTGTGCACTAGAATATGTGGGACAGATCTGCCTTGTACCTTATTCCACATTATATCCTGGAATAAGGAACTGCCATCCACATGCCAGTGCAGACTACAGCAAGCCCTGGGTTGGTGGGGGAAGGGGGCTGCTATAGTCTGCATAGAATGAGGATAGCAAAGGCCTTTTCACATGAGGGATTTTCTAACACGTGTAGAACGCGTTGGGATGGAGCATTTGCTCCTCTGGGCCAGCGGCTCCGTTCCGAGCCACCCCAACCCATCCCAATGCGTCTACATACGCTCGGGTTTCAGAGCACAAAATTGTGCTCTGAAATCATCCCGATGCATTCGGCCCATCCCCGGCCGTTCCCAGCTGTGCCAGAGGGAAAGCATTCACTTGCTCTCCCTCAGTGACAGCTGGGCCCCTCCCCAAGGCTGCCCCCATTGGCTGCTGTGGAGCCAGGGGTGGACAGCCCTGGCACCTCCCTTCCCTGGTGTCTGGCGTGCTCCAGGGGCCCAGATTGGGCTCCTGCAGGTGGCAGGAAACCAACCCCCCCACCAAATACTGACTCCCTCCACCCCGGGGGTATGTGCACAATTGAATGCTGCTTACCTGGTGGTCGTCCGGTTGCTACTGGCACAATCGTGCCAGCTGCACTTTGCACCTGCATGCAGGGCAGTCCCTGATTGGCTAGGCACCCACCTAACTTCAACTGGCCATCTGCGCAGGAGTGGGTGCCTGGCCAATCAGGGACTGCCCTGCATGCAGGTGCAAAGTGCAGCTGGCAGTGAGCAGGTAAGCAGGTAAGCAGCATTTGTGTGTGCCCCTGGCGTGAATTGGGTTGGGTTGGGGTCCTGCCACCTGGATGGGCCTGATCCCAGCCAATGCAGCTCGTGGGACCCCAGGGAAGGCACCAGACAGGCCTCCCCACCCCTGGCTCCAATGTAGTCCCAGGATGGCCGTTTGGCCCAAACGTACATAGGCAGGTAAAGGACACATTTGCAACACGTCCTTTATCTGCCAATGCTCATGGGAAAGTGTCTTAGACGCGTTCGGGCCAAAGCGAAGAGGCCTCTACTCCCTATTCCAGGACATACTCCAGAGCAGAAAGACCTGAAGTTCTGAAGGAACATAGTTTTAAATTGCTGAAATAATACTTAAAATAAAGAAATAAATGTTAGTTTTCTGAACTTAGAAAACTCCTTTGCAATTTATGCAGCCTAATGTTATTAGCACATTGATGTACACTAATTAATACAACAACGAAGGGATAGGGCCTTTTCAGTAATGGCTCCCTGATAACTATTTCACAGTCTCCCCCTTGAGGTGCCACAAGCACCTTCATTTCACATGATTAGGAAGGCACTGAAGATGCATCTCTTTGCCCTGGCCTTTGACTAAATGGGAAACAGCTTCTTCTCCCTCTTTCAGATACTGGTATTGTTTTAGTATGTTCCTTTTCATATTAGGTTTTTAATAGTGTTACTCACCCTGAGATCTTCAGGTGTAGGGCAGGATAAAATTGCAAATAATAAACAAAAACATTTAGATTTCTATCCTGCCTATACCATACGTTTTCAGGGTAGACTGCAATAATAAAAAAAAACCAGTTACACAACACGTAATGTAAGGAACTTCGTAAATCTTCATGCCAAGTAGGCTAAATTGATCTCAGGGCAAGTGGAACAGAATAACAACCTTAATATTTGTGGGTTCCATCATTTCCCAGTTCCAAACGGTTGATTCAAAATATTCCTTCTCTAACCCTGAATATCTCTAATACATTAAATGATAAATCATGGTGATGGGAATAACCACGTAATTTGATGTAAA
The DNA here is from genome assembly GCA_023333525.1 of Aspidoscelis tigris stejnegeri. Taxonomy (NCBI): domain Eukaryota; kingdom Metazoa; phylum Chordata; class Lepidosauria; order Squamata; family Teiidae; genus Aspidoscelis; species Aspidoscelis tigris. The sequence continues at coordinate 102,201,349 of JALMGA010000002.1, forward strand.
AGATTCAGTGTTGTCAGATTTCCCAATGCAGATAATGTTAAATACAATTAATAATGAATGATACAGGGAGTGAAATTTTCAGTAATGACAAGAGACCATCAGGAACGTGAGTCTAAGAATTAGTGAATTATCAAACATCTCCCCCTCACCCCCACCCATCTGCATGGAAAATTAAATGAACTAAACTTAGTTCAAAGACGAGAGGCAATATAACTCTTTCTTACTGAAATAATCATTAATCAAAACAAAAGAGGGACCATTTGTTTCCAATGCAACAAATGCGGAGCACCAAGATATGCAGAAGTTGCCATCTCTGTCTCGGTTGTTAGTTTCTACAATGTAAAATAATGAGGTCTGTCTGGTTTAAAACCCTGCTTTTTCCTTACCAGACCCTTTTTTGCCTCATTTCTCAGTTTGTACACAGAGAAAGCAAGAACATTAGAAAGATCTATGGGTTTTCCTAAAAAGGGAAATAATTAATTACTCAGCCAGGTTTAAAATGCTTTGGAATAATCAGTCACTAGTTCAGTGAATAGGAAAAGCAGCAAAGGACTGTTATAAAAATCTCACCAGTTGCATTTTAGCACAGTAAATCTTCTGCCCTTTCTAACAGTGCCCTTTGTATGTACAGTCCAAAGAAAGCACAAGAGAAAACACTGCTGTCTACATAGAGAAAGGTCTCTGGGGTCTTCCTGGGCAACACGTAGACATGCCTGGGAGTCAGCTAGCAACAGCCTCTTGATCTAAGCCATCATGAAAGCTGAGTCTTCTCTCTAGGGCCCATTGATGAGTCAGGCTAGAGGCTCTTTCCACAAAACATTAGAATCCCCTGTGCAAATATTTTGTTAACTGATGGTGAGTTTGCAGGGTCCAGTTCCTTCCATGTTGCAAAGGTGGACAGATTGGCCCAGAACTCAGCATGGGGGCTTTTTGTTTTGTTTTTCAGTGAGATCTGCCATTTAGACCAAAGTCACACCTTCACTTTAATCCTTCATCAGGATGTGGATTAGGGTGTGTCTCCAGGCACATTTTGGTCCAAATTGAAATTGGATTCGGGAAGGGTCATCCCGATGCATTTTCGATTTGGTCCGATTTCCGCAGACCAAATCGCCCAAACCAAGACCAAACCAGGACCTGGGCCATTTCTGCACTTGGCCTTATTCTGGAATATATCTCGGGGTAACAGTCTGCTGGCCAGACGCTAATGCAGACCTTGGGAGGTCTCACTTGGGCCTTTCCATAGTCTGCACTAGCATGCTGCTAGCAGACACCTATTCCGGGATATATTCCAGAATATGGCCAAGTGCAGAAAGGGCCCAGATCTGGTCCTGGAAAAAACTATTCTCACTGCGGTTTGGTGGCTTGGCATGCGAGCTGATCCTGCGCATGGGGACAGTCCCGGGCTATTTGGGAAGGAGATTGGCATTCGCATCATTGGGAGGTGGGTTTTCATGTCCTATGCTCATTGTTCCTGCCCTGTGCATTGGAGATCGCAACTGCAGATATTTTTTGGGATTAGTGTTAAAACTGAAATGATGAGGGGGTCAAATGGCCTTTGCTGCCCCGCGAGACTCTTTTATACAAGTATTCCATCCCCCTTCCCTGATCACCAAGGCAGGCAGGCTAATGGCATGATTTTTCTCCCTTTTCTGCTTGCCCTTTTCTGCTTTTCCAGTTCTCAGGTGAACTCGTGGTGAAGCAAAGGTGCACAAAACTGCTCAACTGCTGCCAGACCATGTAGCAGCTTTGTTCAAACACCTGGCTTCTCTGTGCTGCTAAGGGGGGGGGGGGGAATGTGGCATTTGTAGTGGGCGGCAGAGGGCCCACTGACAAACTGGCTTCCAATCAGGAGAGGGGGGGTGGAGAGGAGGGGGGCTGTTCCCCCATGCCGGGGTTTAGGGCAGTTCGAATGGGGACAGCTATATTCGTATACAGCCCACATTAGCGGTAATGGCATGGGGACAGGCAAGATTGGGTTTCAGTCTCGCACCCAGTCAAAAGTGAGCCAGTCCCTCACCAAATTGTTTGCATGGGGATGTGGCCTTAGTCTGTTTTATTTGTGGACATTCCTCCCTTCAATCATACTTTCCTGAGTCCTGTTTTTCACAGGCCTCAAGCTGTTATAGAGCGTTAATCTGTTTCCAATTTTTGGATGAAATTGGGATAGAGGACTAAAGGGGGTTGAACTGCACGATAATGGATGGATTGGATAATGCATGAATTTGCCTTCCCTTTCGCCCAATGTGTGTTGAGTCACAGAAAGTTTGTCCTATCAGACTGCAGGGTGTGTTGTGATGGTGGAGAGGGGTGGAGATCTTTAAAAAGTATCATAAAAGAGTTTCAGGATGGGAACAGAAAGGTGTGAGTATAGTGACCCAACCTGAAGACAATCTGGCATGGGGTATGATCAGAGTTAATGTGTTTTGAGTCCCGAGTCTTAATAATATGAACTATTTCAGAAAGGTGTGACCATGGTCTTAGACCCTCTTGGCGAGTCCACCAGTCACAAAAACTACAGGCATGGGGATGCGTGGAAGGGTCTTCTTGGTGGTTGCCCCCAGACTATGGAACAGCTTCCCCTCTGAGGTGTGTGCAAGACATTCATACTGTATCCATTCAGACACCTAGTGAAAAATGCAGCCCTTTGTGCTAGCCTTTGGCTGAAGAAACAGCCTTCCTTCCCCATTCAGGCACCTTTATTGTTGGCTTTTATCCCTTCATTTTATTTGTATTTTTAAATAAATAAATAAATAATGTTACTATGGAAGAACTAAATTCTAACCTATGTTGTTTATTCAAAGGTCATGTTGAACTGATGCTGAAAATTCCATTAAAGTATGATCTGGACAGTGTTTGTTTTGGAAGCTATTCTTTCCCCCTACCTTTTTATGGCATTAATGTTCTGATTTTCCTCTGAAAATCCATGCCATCTATGTTTCTCCTCTCCTCCATTTTATGATCACAACAGCACTGTGAGCTGAGCTGGACTGTGAAGCAAGTGGTGACAGGCCTTAAAGTCATTCAGTGAGCCATCAGGGCTAAGTGGGCAATCAAGGAGGTATAGATTCGAACCCAGTACTGTAGCCACTATGGCCTAGAAGATAAGTGGCTGGACTTCAAAAGAATGGTTATGAGAATTCAAAAAGAGAGGGATGGAGAGAGAGAAAGGGCTCAGCAACTGAAGGTGAAAGGTGGTCACGGTCACCAGGCTAGGTCACCAGCCGGGCAGGGAGCAGTTAAGACAATGACTCTGACACAGTGACCTAACATAATGGACAAAGTCATGGAGCTCCCAGAACCCAAAACCACAACACCAGCCCTGTGAGTAGACCTTGTTCTCCAGGCAGTCCTGAAAACAGGAGACTGTTTTTCTAGTTTTGCCACTAGACCTGGAATACTCAAAGGTACTTTTAGAAGATTTCTGCAGGTACTATGAACATTCCTCAATACAAGCTTTGGTAGCAAGGAGAATCTAAAAGGGACAAGTTTTCCTGTAGCCAATTGAGCATGAGACTCTTCTTTGCTTCTGGAGAGAATAGCAAAAATGGATGAATTCCTAGCAAAGATTGCCCAGGAATGCCAGCTGAAGCACACAGCCCAACCTAGCTGTTAAAGTCCTCTCCTTAGCTCCCAACTGTTCTAAACTGGTGCCATTCACACAGATTTCACATTGTTGTTAATGAAACCTCCCAGCACAAGCTTGGTTAGGAGCCCAAAGAGGACTGGGCAAAACCTCACCACCAGAGTCTCCTCCAGCTTTTCTGGGGAAAGGGAGCAGTAAGAAGGGCACTTCAGCATTTCAAAACAGACATGTTAAAATAGAACCACATATATAAAACAGTATAAAACAATAATGTCTGCGGAGAGGGGGGAACTATACCACATTTAGCCAAAGGTTAGAGCAAAGAGGTGTGTCTTCACCACCTTCCTGAATGTATTCAGTGAAGGAGCCTGACACACCTCAAGGGGGAGACTATTACACAGCCTGGGGGCCATTACTGAGAAGGCCCTCTCTCGAGTGCCCATCCGTATTACTATTGAGGGTGGTGGGACAATGAGGAAGCCTCCCCTCCAGATCTTAAGGAATGGGCCAGTTGGCATGGGAGAAGGCATTCTTTCAAATATTTGGGGCTCAAGTCATTTAGGGCCTTATATGTTAAAGTTAACACATTGAATTGGGCTCGGTAGCAAATCGGCAGCCAGTGCAGCTCTTTTAAGACCAGTGTGAGGTGCATCTGGCCAGCTGTCCCAGTCAGCAGCATCAAACAAATGTACAAAGCATCAAAAAAAATGTACAAAAGCATTTGCTTCACATTTGAATGGCAATCTTCAAATGTAGCCAATATTCGATTCAAATGCAAATGTTTAAATTCGTTCAAATTCATACAATTATGAACCTGGCAAATTGTGCACATGCCTATGGCAGAAAAGACCCAGCAAAAGCCAGAGAAAAAGTGGACCCCAGAATAAATGGGAGGACTCATTTTAAAACCCCAAATCCTGCCCGCAGCACAGGTGGGAAACTGGCTGTTGTAGTGGACAAAATGAAGTAAACAAGGGGGTTTGTCACCATTCAGGCTATCCTGGCCACATAAACAGGATACCTTAATCCAATCATGTATTCAGTTTGGGAACTCACATAATTATGCCAATTACGGATGTGCAAGAAAATTTGAAACATTCAAAATTCGATCGAGTTCGGACATTCAAATTCAAATCGAATGTCTATACATTTATTTTTAAACATTCAAACAAAATTTGAATCTTTCAAATCATTTGTATGAATTATTCAGACATTTGTATCCATACTTACCATATTCGTATCCATATGCATTTGTACGGATACATACAGGAGGAAAATGGGATACATAGAGGATAAAAACGGGATGCGTGTGGATGAGTATGGACACATATGACTGTTATCAACATTTGTATCTTCAAATACGAATCAAATATTTGTATGAAAGTATTCAAATCAAATCGAATGTGAATACATTCTTATTTTAAACATTCAAATTGATTCAAATTTTCAAATATTCAACTCGAATGAAATCAAATGTCGAAAATTGCATTCGTGCATACCCCTAATGCCAATCCTGCAGCTGCTCTTATCCAGGAAGTGAATCTTAATAACTAGCATTCTTCATATCACATAGGCTGCGTCCCCAAGCAACTTATTTGCCTCTCTAGTTTTCCTCTACTGTCCCTCTATTCCAGCGGACTTTAAAAGTGCTGTTCAATTCCGGAATAAGTGTCCCCATGAGGTTCGGTAAAACACACATTTTAAATGCACCTACCGTTCACAAGGAAGCGTGTTTTGTTTGTCCGCATCTTTTTCTCCCTGCCCCCTCTCTGCTTGATAGGGTGCCGGGGAGACAAACCCCAACAAGTCCAAAAGAAAAATAGCCATATTTACAAGTTCTCTGTTCATCTCCCCTGTCTGCAAAACCCACCAGAGCCATTTATCACTTTGGGATCCAGAGCTTGCTTCCAACAATAGTGATTTTAATCATTGTAAAAATCCACCCTGTACAGTAGCGGTTACACTGTAGCAATCCACCCACTTCACACCTGATAACAATGTTGCAATTCTCCGCAATTCTGGCCCTTTAAAAGTTCTGACCTTTAGAAAGGGAAAGGAAGGGAAGGTGCTGCTGTTCTGGGAGATGTGTGAATGTTTAAGGCTGCGTGTGCAGGCAGCGGCAGCAGCAGAGCCAGGGTGCTTTTTTCGGAGATCATGGCTGCCAATCCCCGCCCCTTTTGCCACGGAGCGTCTCCATGCACAATGTTGCTTGGAATACCCGCGGCTTCCAAAAAGTGCTCCAGTAGTCTTGTTTAAAGGGCACTTTTTTCCTGCTCATTTTCCTCCTTTTGTGCTGCTGGAAGCTCAGAGAAAAGCCATGCATGGGGGCGCTCAGAGGCAAAAGAAGCTTTTTGATTAGCTTTTTATTGCTTGGGGATGCAGCCATAGAGGGGCTTCAACCTCCCTCCAAGTTACAAAATGTCGATGCAAGCTTTCTGCACCACACAGAGAGAACAAGGAGACCTTCCAAGCACAGAAGCAAATATTTCAGAATGACAGCTTTGGGTGCAGCAGTAGAGCCATCAAACCATTTTCCAAGGTTGCCTGAAGCGTTTAGAAGCCTGGTGGGAAAGCCGATCTTGACAATGAGACTAGCATCATGAAGACATGTCCTAAATCACATCTCCAGTATGGGTCGCTGGCAAGGGGAGGGGTCAGTTGTTCTATTTTGTAGAGGCCATTCCACTACTTGAAGGATAGTCTACTAAAGGTTTAAAAAACTTAGAAACCTAAGTTTCTAAAACTTGCTATTGTCCCTGAATAGTTAGCATTTGGACCCCAGGCACAGATTCCTCACTACAGCTGTCCCCACTATGGTGAGGTATATTTCTGTTTACTAGATATATGATGACCAGAGTCTAATTCACACTTCGGCCCATAGTTTACAATTAGTCAACATCTGGGCAGGTGCATCTGCACTTACAGAAGGCGCTTACAGCCTACAAGTGCCCCTTCCCTGCCCAGATGTTGACTAATTGTAACCTAACTGTGGTACACGAAATTGTGCACCACAAGCAACCTAACCACTTTGCAACATATCATACACACACATGCACACCCTGATTGGGTGTGCTACAGTCTACGCATTAGCACTGTGGTACACAACCATACACACAAGCTTATATACACAGAGACACACAGACCACCACCATCAATGATGCAAAATTGCTGATGACATGGGAAATGCAAAGTGGCTTGGGCCGGTATCCTTTCTGGGTCAGTGCTGAAGGAACAGTGCCAGTTTGAGAACTTGACCCACATGACAGGAGTCTTTCTTGGATCAACCTATTCTTCTTTCAGGGCCCCAACTTAAGTGACAGCAGAATATCTTCATCTCAGGAAGGTTAAAGGAAAAGGTGGGTTATTTTGGTGTCATCATGAAATGTGTGTGTGTGTGTGTTAATTTTTATTGCTTGCACATGTGGTGGTGCACTTTTTTTTTTTTCTTCAGGGTTCTATTTCCTGACATTTTCCAAGAGCAAAAAGAGCAATGTCAGAGACAGGAAAGTTAAAAGTAGAAAAACCTGAAGCTCCAGCTCAAACTGTGCAGAACTTTGGCCCCAAACTTTGGCCCTGCTGGCTCTCCTTCGTGGTTCCCTGTGATGAACCATTCATTGAACTTTTGAACTGAACTTTGAAACAAACCAGAAAAAGTGTTTGTGCACCTCTCTGCTCTTTACATTATAATCTCTACTTCATGTGCAAAGTGTGTGCAGTTCCCCCGAATACAGTATTTTCATTCTATTCAAAACCACATTACACAGTGTTGCACTCTTTTGATGCTAATAGGATGCTTGATCTTCTAAAACACCAATGTCTACATAGTCAGATAATTTCTACTTTGGTCCAAAGTTTCTAGTATCTCCTTTTTTTTCAATTGATTGTCACTTTCTACAAAGGAGTTTTGACCTACCTCTCTGCATCTGAGAGATGTTTCTCAACCTAAGCATTTCCATTGTGGTTTACTGTGAAAAGTTATGAACACTTGTGTTCTGATAATTGACTCTGCCTCCACGGAAGTTGAAAACCAAGTGGCTAGAAAACATGACCGTGTAAACCACCGCGCACACAAGCTGTCTCCCTTGCTACAACGGGCCAATGAGAACACTAGTTCTGCTTGGCACTGCTTGTTTTCCCAAACATGAGACTGCCAAGTGCTGAGTTAGCAAAACTATGAATCAACATTGAACCGAAAGTAATAGGGAATGTGTCCTCTTCCTTTCCACGATTTCTATGGAATTGGAAGTCCTCTGCTCAGAACATGACAGCACGTATCTTTCTTCCAAGGCTGTTATTCTAACCTCACTATACTGGGAAGAAGTACTGCTGAGTGCAATCAGAGCTTACTCCTGGGTAGAAATCACTAGGAAAATTTATTGCAAAAATTAATATGTACTCACACTCACGGAAGCAAATCGTGATGTCTTGAGGTTATAGCTGTTATCCATTGGAAGGGGAGCTAGCTCTCTTAAGAAGAACTTAGGGCCTGTTTGCGCTTACCCACCTGGGAAATGTGCATACACACTCCATACCACCTATACTAACCCAGAGCATCCCAGAGTGTCCACCAGCTGCCCTGATCATTGCGAGCTGTGGAGAAGTAAAAACCTCTCTGCAGCTTCACCGAGAGCAGCTGGTAAGCTCCCAGATGCGGTGTTCACACACTCTCTGTTGTGCATGTCTGGCACTGAATGCAATGAATGGGCAGAATGGTACAGAATGCAGCCGCTAGACTGCTGACCGGGGCAGCTGGCTGGATGCACACTACGCCGGTCTTAAATGAGTTGCACTGGCTGCTGATGCGCTACCGAGCCCAATTCAAGGTTTGACCTGTCCTATAAGGTCCTAAATGACTTGGGCCCCAAATATCTAAAGGGACACCTTTTCCATATCAACCCTGCCATGCCTTAAGATCTGGAGGGGAGGCCCTCCTGGTTGTCCTGTTACCTTCAGTAGTAAAAGGCGTGGGCACATGGGGGAAAGCCTTTTCAGCCTAGGCTATGGAATATTCTCCCCCTGGAGGTGTGTCAGGCTCCTTCACTGCATATATTTAGGAAGGCAGTGAAGATGAACCTCTTTGTCCTGGCCTTTAGTTAAATGGGAATATACTGTCTCTTCCCACTTCACAGACACTGTTACTGGTTTAATATATACTGTTGTTTTAATATGTGACTGACTTTAAATGTTGTTACCCACCCTGAGACCTTCAGGTATAGGGCAGGGTAGAAATACCAATAATAAATAAATAAAATAAAAATGTACATATCACCTAATCCTGAAGTGAAATGAGTGAAAGAGAAAATAGACTCAGCTGCCTGAAATGACAGGAAACTGCTGAATTTATCCTAATAAGTCTCTCACTAAGTACTAAGAAATGTTTCTAGTCCTTTTGACCTGATCTCCAGAACAACCCAGGAAATAAAAAGTGAAATGTTCAACAACTCTGTTGTCTGTGCTCTAAAATTCTTTTCTGCATCATAGGCCCACTTCCCCCAAAGCGTACTAGCACTTTTAGGCTTGTCACCTTCTAGACAGAACCTCCCTCACAGCTCTGTCCAGCAAGCGTGTGTGGAACCTGAAACACTATTCTACAGGTGTGCACAAATGCATTTTTTGACATTTGATTAGATTCAAATCAAATATCCAAAAATCCAAATTTGTACAAATAAAGAAAAATGAATTTCTAGAGATTTGAACTGTTACGAATACATTCGTATCCATTCGTATGAATATTCAGTAAGTATCCGAAATTGCAAATCTCTAAAACACATCCCGTTTTTATCCTGTATGTGTCCTATTTTTATCCCATACGTATCTTTATGGATGCGTGCAGATACAAGTAAGATGCGTACAGATGCGTACATATCTGTACACATACAAATGTCTGAATTATTCAAATGAATAACTCAAAATATTGATATTTGTACAAATACAAAAAAAAAGGTCTGGACATTCCATTCACATACGAATGTCAGAATTTTTCCAAATAATGAATATTCTGAATATTCATGCACATCCCTAATCTACTCTGATGGTGGCGAACCAACTGCCCAGGGAAGTCCACCACCAGGACATAGATCCACAGCTTGCTCTGCTTCCAGTCTCTCAACAGTTGGCCTTCAGAGGCAAATCACCCTCTACTGCCATCAGGATAAATAGCCAAGGATAGCCTAACTGTACCCTTCTGGTGATGAGGGTTGCCAGAAGAAAATTAAACGGGCCTCCTACACCTTAAGTAGCTGCAAAGAAAACATTTCAGACAGTACAGCGTGTTCCAGCCTGTATTCTCTACAGAAGTGTCCTTTCTCCCTCCAGCCACATTCTGGACCAGTCATAACAACATAGTTATAGATAAAAGTGTCAGGCCTTTCACAACAACAATGAAAAAGATACTTAAAGCCAAAACTGGAGAGAAGCCAGTTGTGCCTGGCAAAGAGCCTGACCTTTTCTCTCTTTTCATAATCTTGAAAAATGAAGAAACAACAGAATTATGTATAAATATAAATGTATATATAGCTTGGGGTGCGGGGAAGCTGATTCTGCTCTGGCCAATATATTGGACTAACATATATATATATATCCATACAAACATTTGTGGATATTAATAGCTACTAGCACTGGATTTCAGGACCCAAAGGAGAAAGGTGCGTCATGCCCCTTCCTTATATATATTTAGGAGGGCGGTGAAGACGCACCTCTTTGCCCTGGCCTTTGGCTGAGCTGCTTATGTTCCCCCTACCCCCTACAGTACAGACACTGTAATTTTAAACATCTTGTATATGTTTTATTCTTGTTGGATTTTTAATGTCTTTTACTGTTATATTCTATTTTAATTTGTTGTTACCCGCCCAGAGACCTTCGGGTATGGGGCGGGATAGAAATGTAAATAATAAATAAATAAAATAAATTAGGAAGGGAAGTAGGAAGGGAATAATTGCTCATCCATTCACTTTCTTGCTTCTCATCAGTGTTCTAGTAAATATGAACTCCCCAAACAGGATGCTATTCCAATTTTCTGGCTAACATTATTTGCCTTTGATAATCCGGTAGAGTAGACCTCCTTATGAGGAAAACATCCAGCTGGTCACAACAGCAGGTGAAATGACAGGCCAGTAGGATCTCAGGCAGGTCTCAGGCACAATCTGATGTGCATGAAAGTTCAAAACATTTGAAATTCAATCAAATTCAATTGAATCCAGACATTCAGATTTGAATTTAATGTCTATACATTTGAATGTAACATTTGAACAAATTTTTAAATCTTTCAAATCATTTCTACGGATTATTTGGACATTCGTATGTGTCCAGATACATAAGGATTACCTACGTAGCCGTTTGCATCTTACTCGTATCCATAAGCATTTGTACGGATACATACGGGGCAAAAACAGAATGCATACGGGATAAAAACTGGGCGTGTACAGATGCGTACAGATGCGTACAGATGCGTACAGATGCGTACAGATGCATATGGACACATTTGAATGTTGTCAACATTCGTATCTCCAAATACAAATAAAAAATTAGTACAAATAGATTTGAATGTATTCAAATTGAATCGAATGTGAATACATTCAAATTTTAAACACTCAAATCGATTCAAATCTTCAGATATTGGATTCAAATTGAATTGAATCCCCAAAATTGCATTTGTCCACACCTCTTATCTTGGCCTCTGTTCCCACTGGGATAGTTTTCTCCCACAACTGAATGGAAAGTGGAAGTAAAACACTTCCAGACAAAATGTATATGTGCAGGATTGCAGTTCCCATTAAAAAGCTTCTAGTGCCCATCTCTGTAAGCAAGCTGATATATTTGCTGTGATAGTTGTCCGGTTTGTTTTTATGTGTGCTCAGGACTGAAGTCTTCAAGTTAGCATGGGGTAATGTAAAATAGCTCCTTATTTTTGCAGCTGATTCTCAACCAAAGTAGCCGTTTCCTGTTTCCACTATGCCACAAAACACTACTTCAATTAGCAGTTTTCTTTTTTAGTCATAGCATCCTCTTTTTAAATGACTTTTGGACAGTTCTTCTTCAGAAGAGGAGGAGGAGGAGGAGGAGGAGGAGAAAAAGAAGGCTCTTAATAAAAACCCTTTTGTAAAGCAGAATTTTGCTAATATAGTAGTGTTAACCTACAGCAGGATACACTGACAGTAATACAATCAAGAAAAACACAGAAAGTACCAGGGCATTAGCAGCCTTAGAACTGCTGGATGGGTAGTTCTGGCTGAGTTCAGACATAATAAAAGGGGTACCTCAAAGGTGCCTCAGAAGGACACTGTGTGGCCCTCATGTTCTGAACCCTTCTCTAATCCACCTCTTCTAACACAGAATGTCCATGAGAGGGGAAATGGGCAGATTGATGTGTGAACAATCCCACCTTGAAGCCTTCTCTAAACCTCCTTAGATACGTTTTTGGTTTTTTGGACTGTGTCTGACCACAGCCACTTTTTGCTATGCGAATTAGCAGTAGTACTTTGTCACTGAATATTGGGTAGACTGGAGATGTAATAGCATTAAAGTCAGCTGTCTTCTTTTTAAACTCCAGCTTGAGCCAGTTTGTTCTAGTGGTTAAGGAGCTGGACTCTTATCTGGGAATATCGGGTTTGACTCTGCCATCACTCATGAAGCCAGCTGAGTGGCCTTGGGCTAGTCACAGCTCTCTTCTGAGCTCTCACAGCCCCTCCTACCTCGCAGGGTGTTCTGTGCGGGGAGAAGAACAGAAAGTTTTGTTAGCTTCTTCTTCTTCTTCTTCTTCTTCTTCTTCTTCTTCTTCTTCTTTGTAAAGAAGAGAGTATGACATGCAAAGAGTGGCATACAGTAGGCTAGCATCTAGGCTAAATTCCATACTCAACCTAATAAATGAGATAGTGACCCTGTTGAAACATTCAATACCATTGGTAACCAAAGTTATTAATGGATTTCTTATAATGTTTCCAAGCCAACCATATCCTTTGGATGCTAATGCTTTTTGACCTTTTCAGCTGTGACAAGCTGTTTTCTTTCAGTGTTAAATAACTCAAAAAATTCAGATTTGGGATAGATAATATGGAAATAGATAATATGGAAATAAAATTACTGGTCACTGTGCTGATATATTCTCTCACTCTGAAGGTGGACTGAAGGTAGATTAAGCCTTAGGTGTGACCACAACCCTGGTTGCCTTAGTAAAGACTCTTGGACTAATGAGCATATCTTTAATAGGCCATCTGCTTTAGCAGAACTTGATGGCCAGTCTGTATAGGCAGGGGCAGTTCTGTATCTGTGAACCCTGTGCTATTTCAAGCTGTAATTTCCCCCCTACTTTATTGTAGCTTATGCTTCATTATCTACATGAGCTCCACATAGGGCCCAGCTATAAACAATTTTCCTAAGGTGCCGGAAAAAATGATTTGTGCAAATGCCCAGACACTGTTGGATGCAGCACCCAACTGCACAGCCACAGTCATGCCATCATGCCCACTCATATCTGAAAGAACGCCTCCTCCCATACCAACCTGCCTGTGCCCTAAGACCTGGGGGGGAGGACTTTCTCGTTGCTCTACCACCCTCTATAGCAAGACGGGTGGGCACTCGAGAGAGGGCCTTCTCAATAATGGCCCCCAGGCTGTGAAATAGCCTCCCCCTTGAGATGCGTCAGGCCCCCTCACTGTATACGATCAGGAGGGGAGTAAAGACGCACCTCTTTGCTCTGGCCTTTGGCTAAATGTGGCACAGTTTTTCCCTACTGCACATACTATTGTCTTATACTGTTTTTATATATGGTTTTATTTTAAGTATTTTTTTTCTTTTAAATATGCTGTTACCCGCCCTGAGACCCTAGGGTATAGGGCAGGATATAAATGTAAATAAATAAATAAATAGTGCAGCACATGGAAGAGGGTGTGGGTGATGCTGTATAGCAGTGATCTAGCCTATCCACTCACTAGAAGGTAAGTGCAAACAGCTCAATTGACTTTGCTTTTTGCCATTTGTTTTTACCCAAGATCCATCCCCACAAAATGCATTTGATCCACACACCACTAATTTTAACCTACTTTAGAGGTTTTTCTAAAAAAATATTCTCTGCCTAATTTTATCCATTTTTTTTTAGAAAACCCACCCTTTGGGTTAAATCATGAAGAAGAAAAACATTCCAGAAGCAGCTCTGCACTTGCAAGATCATCTCCCAGGTGGATAGCTACTGAGCAGTAGAAAGTGTTCCACAGCTATACTAGCCACATCCTGGATACTACCCTACCATTTGCCCCATTTCTGGGTGTATGAGGCTGGATACTGCGGCCACTGTTGCATGTTGCCTTGCCTGGTCACCGCAGCAACATCCAGTATGTATGGCCATTGCCACAGCAAGGTGAATGCTGCTGGTATGGTAGTATTTGTACTTACCCAGGACTTAGTGAAGTGCTAGGTAAGTTTCAAAGTATTCAGGCATTTGAAATGTGAATGCCTGATCCTTTCCGGATCTTCACTTCCCTGGGATAACTTCACAGGGAAGTGAAAATGCAAATTCACCCTAAGATGTCAATGAATCCTTAGAACTTCACAATGTGTGAAAGAATATCAAAAGGGTAGGTGCAGCATTCTGTCCTGTAGAATGCACCCTAGCACTTACATAAAATCTTCACCATCTGCAAAAGAATCCTTAAACTTGACACACTGTCGTTGCATCCAGACACGTTTATACTGAGCAATGGAATGTGCTGTCCTCATCACGCATCACACACGAGAAACAATGGATCGTCATGGCATCACATTACCCAATAGGGACTGCACACTTACCTTAAAGCTGGACCAAGGACACTCGCCCAGTATAAACAAAATCCAAAGTTTCTCTCTCTGCAGGCAGAACAGCCAACAGCAAAGACAAGAGCAGGAAGGGCAGCTCAAATTTGATTGGCTGCCTCAACCCGCATGATGGCACGTGCCAACTCAGCTTTCGCAGCTCCAATGGGGAAGCTACAGACTGACCTTTTGAGTCAGGACGGCCAGTTGTTGCTGCACAGTAAGTATACTGCACTTTTACTTTTAACTGCGGATTTATTCTGCTAGTCTGGAGGCAGCCTGTATTTGTATCTTTGCCAACATTACTCAGGAGTCAAGGGCCAGCGGTGTGGTTTTGCTCCTGCCTTTTTTTCTTAATTGTCATAACATCAGTTGCCCATAGTTGAGCCTTCTCTGTGGCGGCAAAAACCTTTGGAAAGCTCATCTTTCATGGGCTGCCTACAGTTACATCTTTTAGGTGTCGATTGAAAGCAATGTGAATGTTTTCCTTCTCCCACCAACATTTTTTAATTATGGGTGTGTCCAGACTGAGGGATGCACAGTCAGTGCGTGGCCGTCACACCTGACACCCGTTACGTTGTAGCGGCAGCGCATTATGCCGCTGCAACTGAGGATTTACCTGCTGCAGAGCAATCAACATTTCACTCCGCAGTGTCAGTTAATTTCAGAGTTCCCCACCGTCCTGACAGGATGGCAAGAAACAGCCAACGAGAGATGAGCCTGCAGCTCAGCTCCCGTTGGCTGCCCCATCCCACATGCTGCACATATGCTGCACACCTCACTGCACGCACCACGGACGTCTTGCAGCAGCCGAGGAGGGAGGGAGCTGCGGACCTCTGTTTCAAGTGGGGACAATGCGTCTTGACTTCATAGCCAGGTAAACTGTGAATTTACTAATGACTGAGGATTTTTATCAGCTGGTCTGGGACCTATACTTGTTACATACATTGGATTGTGCCCCCCACCCCCGCCATTTTTATTGTGAATCACTGGATTGGGGACTTTTTGTTCAGCTGTTTCTCCCAAGCCAACCATTCAGTGCAACAACTTACAAATAGCCAAGGCAAAGGAGAGGGGATAAATAAGATTTTGCAAAGGTTTGCTTTTCTTTTTAGCTGCATTTCCACTAAGTTTTAATTCAGCTTCAGTCCATTTTCAGAGTGAGAGAACACAGCAGCAAAGTGTCGAGATGGGGCTTTTTTCAGCATTATCTATCACAGAAATTCCACCTTTGGGTTAGATAAAGTGAAAAGAAAATGCCTAGTCACTTTGCAGATATGTTTTTTCACTTTGAAAGTGGACTGAAATTGGATTAACATCTGGGTGTGAACAACACAGCATACCTCCTTTGCCCATCTTCCCCCTTTCCCCCTCTTTTCCTCCCTCCCTCCCTCCCGGTTTTAAAATGCTTTCCAAACTGAGTGCTTTGCGGCAGGAACTCCTTCACGTGCTCCTGGCCTTGGTCTACCGTCTGATGTCCACCTTTGCCCCAACCCCCAGCCTGCTTGCCCACATCACCATCAAATTTGCTGTCATGGATTTCTCCGCATGGGTAAATGAGGTGCAGATGGTTTGCTGACCACTGGCTTCACTGTCATGAATACTGATCTCCCCCATTGTGTCCTACTTTGAAATTACAAATTTGTACAAAACTGCAAGTACAAAGGAAAAGAAACTGGGACCAGGCTTTGAAGAAACTTTATTGTCTGGCAGATGTGGAATTGAAGCTGTGCTTGAAATCAATACAGGCTGGAGAGGAAGCAGGAACAAATGATGAAATACTAGTAATGTCTCCAAGTGTATCCAGATTGTCATGGGGCAGCAGGGAATTACAGAGACTGGAGTTTGACTTTTCCACCCCAGTGAACTCATGATTTGAAGGACAAGACTAGGGATATGCATTCAATTCATATTGACTCAAATGTAATAAAATTTGTATTTGTTAGAATAGATCACCTTCGAATGTAGTAGGATTCTAGTCGATACGATTCTATTCAGTGCAAATATCCAATATGAATAGGTACATGATACATATCCCACAATGTATCCACTCTGAAAGCATCAAATCTGCCCTGAATCCACTTTGAATCCATTCTCAATCCATGCCTTCTGCAGGGAGAAAACGTCCAGGTGACATAAAAGGTAGCTTTGTTTTTTGTTAAGGCTGCTCAACTTAGGAAATCAGGGTGATGGGGACACATAATGATGCTATTTTTATTCTGCTTCTTAATTTGATCCTTGTATGTTCTATCTGATTTTGTAAACTTGAAATGTTCAAATGACTAATCAATAAAGTTCATCCATTCTTTCCTTGTAAATGAAATCATACAAACCTTTAAATTGCAAGCTTTCTTTTTTACTTGGGAGATTGTGTTGCATGATGAAAATACAGATCACGTGAAATAGTTTGTGAAAAGATATTTGCTGCTGCTCAGTAGTTCGGTCTAGCGTCTAGGGAGCCAGACTTTTATCTGGGAATACTGGGTTTGATTCCGCCCTCCTCCATGAAGCCAGCTGGGTGGCCTTGGGCTAGTCACAGCTCTCTTCTGAGCTCTCACAGTCCCACCCACCTCACAGGGTGATCTGTTGTGTGGAGAAGAATAGAAAAGCTTTGTCAGCTGCTTTGGATTCCCAACTCCTACTCCTACTCCTCTTCTTCTCCTCCTTCTCCTTCTCCTTCTCCTTCTCCTTCTCCTTCTCCTTCTTCTCCTTCACATTCTTCTTTCCCCTCTGTGTCTAGTAGAAAAAAGAAAGAAGAAAAACACACACCAGCCCTCCGCCCACCCACTTTCGGTTTTCTGCCGAGAGTCACTGAGGATATTGGTGACAGCCAAGCAGATGACTGAACATGGGTGAAAAATGACCTGCAGCCTTAGGAGGCGGGGTTGTAAGAGCTCAGATTACACAGCAGTGAGAAGGAAACACACACGCTAGGAAACGACCACTACTGCCGAGCGACAGACGGCGCTCCATTTCGGAATTTGTCGAAAGCTTTGGAAAGAACCACACAGTTGAGTGACCAGCTGTGGAAGAAACCTAGAAATCCAGATGCAGATGGAGCAGAAGTAGCATGTAGGTCTGTGGTACCCTGTTGGCTGAGAGGCATTTTGCTTTGCCTCGGATCTCCCACACTGTTTGGCCGGAAATCGGTAAGTAATGTCTAATCGTCAACCAGCTGCACAGAGCCATGGCTGCTTCATTTCTACAGGTATCCTCTGGCCTGTAATGTTGCAGGCAACAGTCCTTACCATGTTGCCTGACTAGGGGGGGGAAGCCCCCACTGGACACGGCATGGCTTGCTTCCGAGTAAGGGAGGGAAAGATTCTATTGTCAGAGCCACTGTTAGCGTGATCTTTGTGCTGTGTGGGAATTTTCCTCCCCTGACTGCTTCATTTCAGAGAAGTATGTCACCCGCCCCTTCCAGATGTTGCTAAAGCACATTCTAATCATGCCGGATTTCAAAACAATCTGTGGGGAATCATAGCAATTAAAATTTATCAGAGTTTTGCCTGGAGGCAGCACTGAAGGGTGATCTTAACAGCTGTTAAATAAATATAAATAAATACCCATCTGGAAAGCCACAGTTTCTAAACCCCTGATCCAATTCTTTCCGAAAAGGTAACCTGTACAAATATATTCCACCTCTTTCCATCTTGCCTTTCCACTATCTGCTTTCATCTTCCTTTCCCAAGTCATTTTCTCTCAGAACTTTACATTAACCACATAGAATGATATGTTAAAAAAAAATCTGAAGTAACTCTGTACTTTTCTACAGCTTTCTATCACACCAGCCATACAGATTTAGTGTGTCTCTGGGTAAAACCCTTTAAGTCTAAGCTTGACAAATTCCCTATAGTGCGAGACCAACATTCACATCCTAAGTTTTAATCCAGTTTCGGTCCACTTTCAGAGTGAGAGAACGCATCAGCAAAGTGTCAGGCTGTTTTGTTTCGGCATTACCTAACCCATAAAGTTCACCTTTACGTTAGACATAGTGGAAAGAAAATGGCTAATCCTTGTGATGATAAGTTCTGTGATTCTGAAAGTAGACTGAGACTGGATTGAAACTTAGGTGTAAATGCAGCCCTAAAATATGCATCTCACCTTTAAAGCATTTCAGTCCAATCTTTTTCTGAGGTACACTTTCAACTTTGGGACCAGGTTCCCACTCGGCAACTTAATCCAGTTTTAAATAGATTTTTTTAAAAGCAGCGAGGTCTGTTTTTTTTGCATTCCCACTGCTAGCTTATAATGTGAACTAACTCTCCATTCTTCAGTGCCCGGCAGGGGAGGAACCCTCTCCCCTCTGTCCTTCCCAGGCAGTCAGCAATTGGACACCTTCATACCCTGACTTCATCAGGGCGAGCAATTCAAACCTCACCCTCCGCATAAACTTTTCCCGACATGAGATCATGGAGTTCTTTGGCAGCAGTTTTTGTTCACTGCTTCCCCCCACCCCCACCCCGTCTTGAATCCACCATAGCACAACTTCTTTCTCCTGTTAACAAGGCAGGAGAACATTAAATATCACCTTCCCTTTTTTCTTATAATGGAGCTTTGTGCAGAGGCATCCTGGAAGGAAGGAAAAAGGAAGCAGGCAGGCTTTTATACAAGAGCCGACACCTTTGCACTGGATTGTTAGAGCAGATCAGCATGAAATGGCATGGAGGCACGCAAAAGGTTGAATGGCAGAGGGCATGGGAAGGAAGGAAAGAGATCAACCTTGTTACACTGTTAGGCTGAACTCTTCTTACAAAGTACTCCCCTTCCATTTTTCACCTCCTTCCCCTCCCCTTTCAGCCAGCAGTAGATTTCCTTAGCCCAGTGATGGCCAACCTATGACACGTGTGTCACAGGTGACACGCCAAGCCCTTTTGGGTGACACACCTGGTCACCCTGGCACCTGGGCATGTAGCGCTTGCTTGTTCTGGAAGTGTACAAAATACAACTTTCAATGGAAGATTTAGCAAACGAAATTCAGCAACAAAAGTCACTAATGTAAAGAATTATTTGTTTTTGCTTTTAATAAAATACATATATCAAAAATATAGTTTTTTTACTATAGCTACAAATACCACAAAATTATGGATATTTCTAGATATGACACAGCACCCGAGTTAAACTAGTTTTTTTGTGAATTTTGACACACCGAGCTCAAAAGGTTCGCCATCACTGCCTTAGCCTGTAACAAAGAGCTGAAGGAAGAGGGAGAAAATCATGTCTTCTCATTGGGTCAGGGGGAACTGAGGAGAACGCCCCTAAAGCGTGGTTCCCTGCCCCCAAAACCACTTGCATTCCCTTTTGCTAAATAGTGTGGAGTATTTCTAAACCCAGCAGCGAGACCTTTTTTGATCCAAATATAGAGAATCTGCATTTCAGGACCTTTAATCCTCAGAAACTCTGGATTCTTTTAAAACTTTTGGAATGGTGAGCACTCAGAATGGTTTCAATGCTCTTTAAATCTTGAATGGGAACACACCCTGGGTGTAAGATCATAGGATGAAAAAGTTAACTTAGTTGCTTCTGGCTTATCACAAACTTAATCACAGGGCATCTCATATGTGGATCTGCACTTCTAGCAGCTCTGGAATTGTGGATGTTTCTGTACTGGCCAGTACACTAGACTACATCCGTGAGTATAACAGGAACCATTTTTGGCCCAGGAGCTCCCTTAGACCACGCTAGTGTGCAGGAGGGATGCTCCTGGTGTGCTTACTGTTTGGTATACTAGCCAGTGCAGAATTTTTATACATTTCAAAAACTGGAACAAGGAGTGCAGATGTTCGCATAGGGATGTGTGCACTAATGTAATGTGGATGTTCATGAGGTATAAAAGCTACTCCTAAAAACAAAAGTCCTGCCTTTTTCCAAAGAATTTTGCTCCAGCTTCTCAGGATCCCAGGCTATGCAACATCACAAGGCAAGTTGGCACCTGTATCTACTGGAGATAACAGGTATCAGTTTAGAAGCCTTTGACATCATGGGAAACCATACTTCTTGCAGAGGCGTGTGTGTGTATGAGAAGATTACATCAAGCAGACAAATATAAATCGCTCACAAAAACAAACACAAAATACTGTTCTACAACCTGCTTCATTCTTCTGGTAGAGTTTATCCAAAATTATTTTTCATTTCAAGATGTTTGCACAAACAGGGTATCGGATTCTCTGAAAAACTGCAGGTGGGATAAGTGATGCAGACCTCCTACTTACTGCAGTTCCCCTGTACCTCATGTGGCGCAACTTTGCACAGTAGACAGGTAAATACAGTGGTACCTCGACATACAAGTGCCCTGACATACAAGTGTTTTGAGATACAAGCCGCCAAGCGAGTGATATTTTGCTTTGAGATGAGAGCAAGATTTGAGATACGAGTATGTAAATACAGTACAGTACATAACAAAAACAACTGAGGTGGTGTTTTGGGAGCTGGAATGGATTAATGGGAAAATTGCTTTGAGATACGAGCGATTTGACATAAGAGCAAGGCTACGGAACGAATTAAACTCGTATGTCAAGGTACCACTGTACAGATGAACTCTGAGGCCCTTTGTATATTTATCTAAGGAGGTCCATCTAAGGAGCTTAGTGGGCCACATTCTGGACCTCCTCATCCACATGTTAGTGCAGATCAAGGAGGCCCCACCCCTGTTGGTTCTGCTCGCTCTGCACTAGCAAAGCAGTATCCAGATTAAGAGCCCCTAAATCCGGATCCCTAGTAGTACCTCATAATTGGTACTGCCAGACAACCAAGGGCCTTTATCCTGAACACAGCATGTTCTGGGTCTACTTGGGTGGGGGGTGGGGAGTGGGGAGTGGGGGGTCAGTGCAGATGGTGAAGATCTGGCCCACACCTCCCTGGAGTCCAGAGCAGTGAGTGAAGTTACTCTAGACCCACTGATCTGGATCTTCTCAGAGTAAGCGCAGAAAAGGCCTTAGTGTCCTCCAACCATTAGTAACAAGCAAAACTTTTTCCTCATAATAGGTGGAAAATAAAATTGATGGAGCATTAGTTTATATCCACACCAGCCAGCTTCAAGCTGTACTGCTGATATAATTTTATAAAAGACGGAGGGAGGTCTTCTGAGCCACAGTGTACCAAATGCCTGACCAGCATTCTGCTAATTGTCCAACTTTTGCTATACCAACCATAATTAGGAAGGCTCCTGGTATTGTTGCCATTGTCAGTGAAATCGACACAATAAGGAGTATCTTATAACATACATGCCTTCCTATTCATAGCTTTATATCTGCAAAAGAAGGCCAGCTCTGTGTGTTTCCCTCCCCAAGTGAAGCAGATGCCACAAGAGAAGAGGCCTTCTTAGTGGTGGCACCCAGGATCTGGAACAGCCTCCCCAGAGAGGCTATCTGGCCCCATCCCTACCCACCTTCAGACAGCAATAACTTTTTATTCACCCAGGCGTTTTAGAGGTCTGCTTGGTTCTATTGGCCTTAAATCTGTTGATGTTTGTCTTTAAAATTATTATGCAGTATTTTAATTTTATTTATTTATATCATGCCTTTATATATTAGTTTTACGGGGGGGGGGGGCATTGGTTGTAAACTGGCCGGAGAACTTTGGTTATTGGGTGACTATAGAAATTTAGACATTTAGTATTAAATTCTCCATTTAGTCTAATATGGGTGTGCATGTTAGCATGCTTCATTCAACCGCTCGGCACTGTTGTCTGATCCATCTAGCTGTGGCTTTGGAATCTGCTAAAAATAACATAGTTGAAATACCTGTCAGATTTCAAGAAATGTAAACCCACAATCGTGTAGGGGGAAGTAAATCCTGGAGAAAATTAACGTCTGATCTCCTGTAAAATAATTACTTCCCTCCCCCCATCTCTAGTCTCTGTTGCTTTAAGTCAAAGCATGCCTCTGTTCTGTTTGAAATGGCTGATTAACCGCTTCAAAGTTGGAATGATTTCATTCCAACTTTGAGGGAACTTCCAGAGCCCATTAAAAGAACCAGTGTTGAAACCGGGTAAGCAAAGAGAAAAGGTCCAATCAAACAGTGTCTTTTTCATCCACCCCTTTTAGAAAATGCACCCTTGCACTAGGGATGTGCACAAATGGGGGGAGGGGGGTTGCATTTGATTCATAATGAATATAAGAAAATTCGTATAGATCGCCTTTAAATGTGGTAGGATTCTATTCAATATAAATTTATTCCTATGAATAATCGATACAAGCGCATACATATCCGATACATATCCAATATGAATGCATACGTATCCGATACGCAACCAATACATATCCTGTGCCATATTCACTCTGAAAGCATCAAATCCACCCTGAATCCACTTTGAATCTGCTCTGAAATCGTGTCAAATTCACTCTGGATCCACTGCAGATGTGACTGGTGCAGCCGCTTTCCTACCTCCCCATTTTACAAATGTTCCAAAGCTTTGTACAAATATTCTGAAACATTTGTATTCATACGAAATTTCAATGTATGAACATTGTAACATTAGGTTCATATACAAATGTCTGAATTTGGACAAATGCTATGAATATTTCTGCACGTCCCTAGTGTAGACTCCTATGTCATTCCTTCATCTCAAAGTCTAGCAATGCCTTCCTAGCAACAAAAGCCCAGCACTAATTGGATGCTGCCTGCCCAATTTTCCAGGTCTCTGATTGGTCAATATTGGTCACTGGCTAGCAGCAATTATTCCCATGCTACAATTGGCCAGATTGGCCCCCTTCCAATGCAATGGCAAGGAAAAGTCACTGTCCGTCTCAGTTTCCATCAGAGGAAGGTCCAGCTTTCCAAGTTTTTTTGTTTTGTTTGTTTGCGGTAAGGGGCATGCAGGGTGAAACTGTCTGGCAACCCCAACCCCAGTTCTCCCAGGGGGTGGCCCTTTAAGCTAGTTGGAATGCAACCAAAGATAAGGGAATTAGAAACTGCATGCACACATAGGGTGTTTTTTTTAAGTGTCTTAAAAAGAGCTTAGAAGTGTTAGAGTCTTTGTGACTTACCTCTGGTAAGTATTAGGAGCCCCCATGGTCCTCTTCAGGACCTCCTCAGTCTGCTGATTAACACTGCCTGCAGAGAATGGAACCTAATCCAGACCAGGAGACCCCTGCACAATCCAGAGCAGGAGGCCTCAGATCTGAATTACTAGTGGTGCACAACCCCCTGGTTTAAATCACAGCATGGCAAGTGCAAAAATGCTGGCTCTTAGCATCTGCATGCTAGTACTTTAATACAAATTAAAGAAATGCACTTCCCAGTGCATTCTCTGGCCCTTTCTGCACTGCAGAACAGTAGATACAGATCAGTAGATCTGAATTTACTGGATCTACTGATCCAGATCACAAGGAAGCGAAGGTCAGCTCCATACCATCTGCTCTGACAGTTCAAGCCTCCCCAAGGCTGCAAAGCTTGCATAAGGATCACACAGCTAGGATTACACCTCTGCGATCCAGAATACAGCCCCCCGGGTCCAGTTTCTAGACTTGATATACCTGGTCTACAGTAGATATGAATCAAGGACCTCTTGATCCAGACTTCTTGATCTGGTCTCATTTTGTGCAGATAGAGCTGGCCTAATGCAGGTGGGGCCTCCTTGATCCGGATTAACATATGGCTCAGGAAGCCCAGAATCTGGATCAGAGGCTCTTTGATACTGATCTAAGAAAGGGCCACTCTCGATCCATGTCGCACTCTGGATCTGTTGCAGATGTGGCTGGTGCAATTGCTTTTCCACCTCCCCAGCTTCAAGAATTTCTGAAGTATTCATACGAATGTTCCAAAACATTCCTATGAATATGAATGTTAATGTACAAATGTCATAACATTTTATTTGTGTACGAATGTCTGAATTTGGCCAAATTTGGCTGAATTCGTATGAATAATGAATGCTACAAATATCCATGCACATCCTGTGCACATACCTACAAAACTGGTAGGCAGAGGTCCTCACTACATCAATGCCTTGTCTTGAGTTTTAAAATAGTATTCACTGTAATGGAAGTTGAATTTTGCTTCTCAAGGGAGGACACACTTAGAAGACATAATGCGCTTCTACTGCATTTTTTCTCACAAAACACATAAAAGAAGATGTGTGTGTTGCTCTTCCCTCACCCCTACCCTTTCTACATTCCACATCAACATTGTGAATAATTGGAATGCACAACTTGTCAGTCTCCCTGATCTGTTCCTGTACAGGAAAAAAAAAAAACCTCTTTTCCCTCCACAAAAAATCATATGTGTAGCTGTCTAAATCCTTATCAGACCTTTGCACGGGAAAGCAAAATCTCTTCTCAGATGCTTCTGTGCAAAAGTGCAGTTCCAAAAAAGGTTCCTGCACAAAAGTAAAATGAAAAAACTGCTAGCAAATAGGGATGAATGGTGCATGAATGGTTTTTTGGCATTTGATTTAGAATGAATCACGTGTTTAAAAAAATCCATATTTGTATGAATAGATCACGTTAGAATGTGGTAAGATTCTGTTCAATACGAATCTATTCATACGTATTCGTATGAACATACGATACGTATCTGATATGAACAGATACGTATTTGATATGAATAGATATGTATCTGATGCAAACAGATACGTATCTATATGAACAGGTATGTATCTCATACAAACAGATACATATCTGATATGAACAGATATGTATCTGATATGAATAGATGAATATCTATATGAACAGATATGTATCTGATAGGAATAGATACATATCTGATATGAACAGATATGTATCTGAAATGAATAGATACTTATCTATATGAACAGAGACATATCTGATACAAACAGAGACATATCTGTTACGAATAGATCCGTGTCTGATACAAACAGATACATATCTGATACGAACAGATATATATCTGATATGAATAGATATGTATCTGAAATAAATAGATACATGTCTATATAAACAGATACATGTCTATATAAACAGATACATATCTGATACGAATAGATATGTATCTGTTACAAATAGATCTGTGTCTGATATGAACAGATACGTATCTGATACGTTTCCCCAGCTTAACGAATGTCCAAACTATTCATACAAATGCCTGGAAACATTTGCATTTATGGCCACAACATGAAAATGAAGCTGATGAATGCAAGGGATGTACTTTCAGTGCAGAAAAATACTCTACAAAAGATGTGGATTATAAGGGCTGTAATCCAAGTTTGCTATGAGATTTACTCTTTAGATCTGATTTTCCCCAGTGAAACTGTCCAAATCCACTTTACAAGCTGTGTGTAAGTGCTGTAATTAAAATGGCCCTGTGGTTAAAGATCATGTCAGGTGCAGGTCAGAACCCACTGCTGCCATTCAGAAAAGAGTCTTTTCAGGTAAAACTGAAGGAATGCTCCTCTTGCTTCAAGCTGTGGGTTATCTGCCTCGTAGTAAAAACAAGCTTGTTTTCAACTTCCCCATCAGATGGAACTCTTAGTGCTGCAGAACCTTTAAGCGCCCAAGAGCGCAATTGGTGCATTAGCAAAGGACAGAAGTGTCCCAATAAACTAGGAGACAAGCTTGATGTGATAGTGTCTCCCCATTTTCAGAGCTCTTTGAGTTTTTTTGAGGCAAAATTTCCTAAATTTCATCCCACCAGGAAATGTACTATTTACTCGAAAAAGGAAGGACTTTCTTTGACGCTGATTATGGGTGTGTTTGTTTACACTGGTACTACCAGTCCTTCTAAGCAGGGCAAATGCACTAGGATATAAAACATTTGACTCAAATTAGTAAATAATATAAGGACGTCTGAGAAAGATCTTAAGACAACACAGGAATTGGTCATGCTCTAATTATTCTTGATAAGAGACAAAGGGCCTTTCCATGCTTGCCTGGTATACCAGAACAATCTGTTTCGTGGTACACTTCTTCTGGATAAGACCACCAACATTCTGGTCCAGAACTGTCTTAAGGGCTTCCTATCCAGAGGTCTATTCAAACTTAGGCCACTAGTCAACAAGTAGTGAACATCTGGTGAAGAACATATGCACATCAACTAGGCTCCTACAACTGACAAACATGCCTGCCCTCTCCAGAAGCTCACTAATTGTTGACTGACCAGCATTTACCTAAAGCTTACCTGAAGCATCCAGGGGTGCCACCATGTACTCTGCATCCAGTTCGCTGCATTTGGGGGGTGGGAAAGGCAGCATCCGCAAAGGCACAATGCTGATTGATCACTCACCCATGCTGTGATTGATCACTCACCCATCTCCAGGAGTGGTGATCGATTGTAGAATTGCAAGAGGGGCACTTGATTATGGGTTAGCCTATGATCAAGCACGCCCTCTCGTGATGGCATCTGAGCAGCCAATTGTGGCAGCGAGGAAGCAGAACTTCTGGTTCTGGATGCATTAGCATGGGCTGGTAAATGGGAGGACCGTTTGTCTTTCAGGCCAGTAATGGACACTTTGGGGAAGCTTTCCTCGCGGCAAATGCGGATGGTCCACCTGTACCTGAAGTTTACCAGCCTTAGTTCACAGCAGCCTAATCACCTAAGTGCAGAAAGGCCTCTGGTTTAGCAGTGGATCTGTTTGAAAAGGTCTGCAAACATATTAATGGTGAATTTTTCCAGTTCAGACACTAGCAACCAATCCAGAACAAGGAAGATGCTGCAACCCAATCTTTGAAGCTTGTTTAAGCTTTGAAGATAAGCTCCAAAGGTTGCATAAACTTCAAAGATGGAGCTGTGGTGTTTTCCATTGTTCCTTATGCAAGCTACGGAGGCCATCTTGGAAACTCCGAGACAGAGGTAGTTCAGCCCTACCCTCATGCACAAAACATGACGTTGGAATGGCAGGGACATGGGCCAATCACCAGGAAGCTTGGGTGGCACTTCTGGCAGAAGTACATTTCACCTCAAGTGGGACAGGGAAAGTGCTTTCACATTGCTGACAGTTTGAACTGGGTTGAGGGCGTTCCTCCAGCCCTCAGAATGTGGATGGCACCTGCTGAGCTTGGACCAGAACAGGCTGGAATGGACTAGTTACACAATTCCAAGGGAGGTGTGTGTGGAAATGGCAAAACAACAACAACCCCAAGGTGTCAAACACCATACTCTTCCCCTGCAGCTTATCTTTATGACACACTTGTGAGGTCGGCTGAGAAACAATGGAAGGCCTGAGATCACTCAGTGTGCTTCTGACTGAGTGAAAATTCAAAACCAGACTATCTTCTAGGCCATTTCCCCATCTGGTCTTATTCTAGGATGCATCCCAGAATAAGGGCCTGCTGTCTGCATGTTAGTATAAATTGTGGCAGGCCATGCCTGGGGCCTGCCATACTTTGCACTAGCAAGTGGACAGCAGCCTTTGTTCTGAGATATATTCCAGAATAAGGCCCAGTGCAGAAAGGCATATAGGTTCTGTTCTGACAGCCTGTCCATTACACTATACTGCCTTTCGAAACACGCTCTCTGTATTAATTGAACTTGCATCTGTAATATCATCTTCTCCTTGTCCATGGGGAGCTGCCACAGCCTACCAGGTGCCACCATTTCCAGGTGCCACTAAGCTTAATCTCTCTACATTTGCTACGAATAAGGATGTGTACAGATGTTCGTAACATTCATTATCAATACGAATTTGACAAATTTGGACGTTCGTATATGAATCAGCCTGATGGTATGTTGGGGTGCCACAGGCCCCCACCACCTGGATTTGGCCCACCCCAGCCTCCCATGTTGACAGCCGCCAGCGAGGACCTTCCCAGTGCCCTCCATTGCCCAGGGGGGGATGTGCCCTCCCTCCCATGCCATGTTTACCCCTCCAGTATCTGTCCCTATAGATGGCATGGAGACTGATCCAGCTTGGACCACAGTCCGGAGAGGTGATTGTGGTACCGGGGAGGGGGGAGGGAGGAGGCCACCCGCCACCCTGGGTGATGGAGGGCACTGGGAAGGTCCCTGCTGTTGGCCACAGACCCGACCCAGGTGGTTGGGGACCGTAGCACCCCAACACACCACCGGGATGGTTGAAACTGCCCCCAGCGTCAGACTGCTAGCCAGCATGTCACAGAGTGACATAGCCAGTTGCACCCAACGGCGGCAGCCCTGGGCCAGAACTCCTGAGCTGCCCGGCAGGAAGTAATGAGGATGGTCTCCCTGCCAGACAGCTCAGGTACACCCGGGGTTAACATTGGGATGTGTGTGGAGCTCTGGGACAGACCAGGATGCTTCTGGCTGGAAATGCCCTCTCGCAAAAGCAAATGGTTCCAGAGCTGCCCTAATTGCACGCTACTAGTGTAAGTGCGAATGGGCCCCAGGTCAGACTGACTCTGAAGTTGCATCATGCAGAGGGAAAGTTCTCCTCAAATCACAAAACCCTCTTTGTGTTGTCATTGGGCAATTTGACTTGGCAGTGGCCCTGAGGTCATCTGCACAAGTCATGTGAAGTGGATACAAACAATATGTGGGCTAGATGACAACACTGCATGCTTCAGTTTCTGAACCCCAGATGTGTGATGTGATCTTGAGGTACATTTGGCCTGTCCCTGACTCTGAAATGCAGTATGCAGGGGGGGGGGAAATTGAATAAGCCCTTTGGCTTTTCCACATGCTGCCTGCAGCCCAGTATATTTGAGAAGAAACTATTATGGAGGGATGAATTAAACCAGCATTCTAGAGTTGCCAACCTCTAAAGCAATGCCTCTAAAAAGTATGATGCTATGAAAAGTGTCCCCTGCCAATTTCTATAGATCAGGCTGGTGCTGAAGATCCAAAACTGAACATCATGTTTACATACTGAACAAGCCAAATTAATTGAATAATTTTACATTTGCTTCCACTATTAACCTTTAGATAAAAACTAGGCACAGGAGAAATTACTTTTTAAAAACAAAAGCAAGTATATCAGCACCTCTGAAAGGCAAAACAGATGAGCCTAATGTTCCTCAAGGTTCTTTTGCAGCAACGAACTGAAACAGCCTTCTAAATAACAATAGAGGATGCTCTTTAAAGAAATTCTTACAACTCTTTGCCCTCATTCTGAACAACTTGATCAAGGATGAATTATTCCAAATATTTTAGTATAAGGATATCCAAATTGCTGTAAGTAGATTTCACTGCCTAAAACTCTATTATGTTCCCATGACTCAGTATAGCTTTGTCCATCCTGCATTCATCTGCTGCCAAGATAATCAGGTGGAACTGCTTTCAAACCCAGGGCAATTTGCCCTAAATTACACAAATACAGCCCTAAGATGGGGCTTTTGTGATATTAGATTAATAGTGCAATTTCATGCTAATGGCTCAGATATGCGCACAGTGAGGGTTTTGCAGATTTCACGCAAATGGCAGAGACTGGCATGTGAGCAGCGATGAAGGTTAGCTTAATTTTATACAAAGTTATGCAACCATCAGCATAACACGGGTCTTGTTTTCATAGGGGTGTATCTTGTATCTTGTAATTTGTATCTTGTTTGAATCTATTTTAACCTATTGTATAACCCGCCCAGAGACCTTCGGGTATGGGGCGGGATAGAAATGTAAATAAATAAATAAATAAATAAATAAATAAATAAATAAATAAATAAATAAATAAATATGGCAGGATCTGCACAACATTGTAACTGTGTCATGGGAGAGCTCAGAGAGCATGCGGATCGCATGGTTCCACATCAAGCTAACATCTCACCAGAGAGCATTGAAAGTGATGTTAGAAACATTTCCCCACAGAGTAGAAGAAAGAACACTAACAGTGTATCTTACCAGTACCTCCTCCTGTTATAGGGTCCTACAGACCTACCAAGGGGTGCTTCATTCATGTTTATTTCCATGACCCTGTTCTTTCAGACACAGGGAACAGCTGACTTCTGGGGCCACACCATGCGTGTTGAAATGTCAGCGCTGAGGAATGATTGTGCTCCGGCTTTGATATTAGCACTGCTGGGCATATGGCAGAGCGGACTGAGCAAACTCCACACTTCATACTTCACACCTCATTGGCCAGAGCAAGCTCTTTGACCCTTTTAATGGTAGGATCCACCATTAGGTGGATCCTGTACCCAAGAGTGAGGCTATGAGTGCAGAACAGAGAGTGGAAGAGAAGAAGCAGATCTTGGTTGCATGTGGTAGGCACAGTGGCAAAGAAAACCAAATCCAGCCTGATTCCTCAGGGAGGTGTATCCTGAGTCTGTGCCCCCACTCCACCTTCCCTTTAAAGCAATTCCTACTATTTTCCCAACATCATTTAAGTTTCTAAAGTATTTTTTGTTTTCTTTCTTAAGCAAACCATCTACCATATGTTCCACCCTGAAAGGAGCAATTGTGAACAGATAATTAAGACACTGCAGTTTGCACTCAGAATTCCTTACTCCAGCCCGGCATATTATCCTGTCCCTGCCTTGCTTTCAATACTGCTTTGAGGACTCAGCTTTTCTAACTTCCTTCTCAGGAAGGAGAAAAGAAGCGAAAGAGCCACTAAAATGGCTCTTCACAACTCTCCCTCTTTCTTTTCATTAATTCCTGTCAACACCCCACAACAATTGTGACTTGATGCTGGCCTGCTGTTGCATCAGATGCAGGGGGGTGGGGAGGGCAGAGAGAAAATGCTTCACATGATTCAGATGACTTGAATGGTAAGGAAGACCCATTCAGATGTTACGTTTTGAAGGTGTACGCACCCAAATTGTTTCTATAAAGACCTGAAAGGGTAAAGTATAATGAAACAACATTATGTGGGCAAACATCAGCTTTTTTCAAGAAGTGAGGAATGGCCAACTGTTTCTCATTGATCAAATGTTTAGAAGGACCCCTTGGTGCTGTTTTGGTTGAAGGATAAAATATGAAAGTGACCTCTCAAAACGTTTCTCAGCAAAAACACTGGTGCTTAGGTATTACGAAGGGAGGACTTGGGCTATTTCCAAACAGAGCCCAAAATTTACCTCAGTTTAAATTATGCTCTTTATCATTTGGTTCATGTAGGGGGGGAAATGGCCACTTAGGGCGCGTCCTCATGCACATTTGGTCCGGTACTAAAACTGAACTTGGCAAGGGGTGTCCCCATGCATTTTAGATTTGGTCCAGTTTCTGTGAACCAAGTCACCCCAAACCATACCAAACCAGGACCAAATTTGGTACCCAAAAAAGCAAGTCTGGGTACAGTCTGGGGTCTCGGCATGCATTGCTTTGTGAGCTGAGATTGTGCATGGGGACGCTCCCTTAGAGTGAACAGCAGTAGATTTTTCAAAAAAGGGCCACTGTGATCTACTTATCTATAAACTGGTCAAGAGAGGTGTGTGGAAAAGTGCACACCAACATGGACCCATTTAGCAGAGGACCATTTAGCAGGAACTTTAGTTCCTGGCTGTCAGAGCTCTCATGGCAGGCTCCAAAGCTCACATGAGCTTCTGAATGGTACAAGGACTGTCCCAGAACAAGCCATCAAAGCGCAGTTGCAGTGGAACAGTCCAGCTCTGGTAAGTGCGAAAAGGCGCCAGGATTCCAGGTGCACGCTTAGGCCTTCTGCCTAAATGGCACACCATCTACTTGTGAATGATGGTTCTTTGCTAAGTCTCAAGCCAGCTTCAGTATTTGCTCAGGGTTTGCAATTAGCCCTTTGATGCTAGTAACTTTGAAACTCATTCCTCTTTGCATGTTGCTGTTCACACTGGGTGAATTTACACTTTGCCTCCCATCACTCGCAGGCATTCACACTTGCAGACTCCCAAAGCATTCAAAAGTTAGCTGGCATTTAACTACGTGCAAGTAAGTATGAATGGCAGCCACCACAGAGTCCCAGTGATGGCATTACCACCCCTGCACAATGCCATTGCCAGGGCAACCTGGCAACACAGCACGTAACTGTGCCTGCACCACTAGTCATGTGTTTCCCTGGATATGGAAGACATGCATATATACCATGTAAGGCTGTTCCAGTCCTGTTGCTAGTATAGGCATGGAGTACCTTTGAGTGCTCCATGCTATACAGCATGGGGAATACTCTGGCATGCAGAGTCATTTCTGGTAAAGAAATGGTTCCGCGCAGTGCAGACACTCAATGCCAGGTCACCCCCTGCGGAAGATCCAGTCTAGCAATGATGTGTTTGGAAAGCCAGGACTTATGCCCTCCCCCACACCAAAACTTATGCACATATTTGTGTTCCTTCACATCATAAAGCAAGTAATATCTGTATACAGGAAGTACTCAACTTATGTGATTTCTGTGTGTGCGTTTTCAGTAGAACACGGTTTATCAATTTGTATCAGTTTGTGCATTCCCTGTTTCAGTTTAATCCATTTTCCCTCCACCAAGAAGAGAGGTTACAGATGAAGCCTGCATCATGCTAGGACATTGTCTCATGGAGCAGCCATTTTTCCACTTGTCCTTTGCTGGTGTGGGGTGGCTGCTTTTTAAAACATGAGTTCTTAGAGTGGTTTGGTGAGTTTTCACTGGTTTTGGATAGTTTTGATTGGACGTTGGGGCCTTTGGGGTGCCTTTGGAGGTGGAATGAGGGTGTATGGAGTACAGCAGCTCATTAGACTATGTATTTTGCAGGTTTTGAGGGCTTTTGAGAGGTTTTGCTGGGGTTTGAGTGGGTTTGAGTGGTTTTGTGTGCTGTTGAGCACTTCTGCCAGTGTGCTGTAGTATATCTGTGCTGTATTGTTGATTTATTTATTTAGAAAACTGATATCCCATCCTTCTCCAAATGGTCCCAGGGTGGGTTACAGTGTGACTAAAACATATCTCACTGTAGTTGGACAGAGGTGTGTGTGCGGGTGTGGGCTTTTGTGCACGCTGTTTGTGGTGTAACATTTTTTTGCTGTGCCCAGTTTTTGATGTGTACAGCTTTTTTTCTGAAAAATAACTTTTTGCTATAGCTTTTTTCTCATACGGAAGGATGGCTCCTGTGCAACTTTCTCCTGTGTTCCTTTCTCTGTAAGAATTGAGCAGTTATGCAAAACATGGACCTGAGTTAGAAAGTAGCACACAGTATATAGTCTCTCTTCCAGACTAGTGAGGAAAAATCCAGTTAGTAGAAAAATCGCAGCTTACCTGGCTGCAAAGTGACAACTCGTTCCCCCACCCAAAACGCAGGTCTGCAGCTTCCTCCTTGGCAGCTGTGGGGCGTGTGACGAGGTTCACATCATGTGTGATGGGGCAGCCAATGGGAGCTGAACTGCAGGCTCAGCCCTCGTTCACTGTTCTCACCATCCTGTCCGGACTGGCGGGAAACTTCGAATTTACCTCATACTGTGGAGCAAGTGCTCATTGTTCCGCAGTAGGTAAATTTGAAGTAGGAGTGGCATAATGCACCACCACTATGAAGTATTGGGCATCAGGTGTGATGCCCAGGCCCCAACTGTGCATCGGAATGCACAGAATTCCCAACTCTGGACACGCCCTAGGTCTCTTTCTTGGTGATCTTTGTTGAGTCTCTTTGTCAGTGATTTTTTTACTCTGTACAGCAGTATTCTTCTGATCCAATCTCTTTGAAAGCTTTCCATCCTCTGCCCTTCAACCCCCTTTGCTAGTATAAAAAGCTATTTTTCGTTCTTAGTATTACAGTATCCCTGATTTTGCTTTTTTTTCATGTTTTTTTTATTTTCATTAGTACATTTCCATACATAATTATATACCAATACAATAATTCTGATGAGTTTACATGTGACTTCCTCCGTTCTCCAGATTCTTCTTCTCCTAATCCATTATATTACGCTCCGTACTTCTACTTGTTGCTTTTTCTCCTAAAGGCCAATGCCTTCCATCGGAATGCCCAACCCCCGAAGAAATTGTATAAAAAGTCCCCAATCCTCTATAAACTTGTTCACTGTTTTATCTTTTAATAAATTCGTTAATTTGTCCATTTCTGCCATATCCATCAGTTTAATTATCCATTCTTCTTCTGTAGGTAGTTCCTCTTGCTTCCATTTTTGTGCATATAGTAATCTGGCAGCTGTTACCATATACAGAATCAAAGTCTTTACTTCCCTTAGACTATCATCAACCATACCCAATAAAAAAAGTTCTGGTTTAAAGTCAAGATTAATATCCAGAATTCTGGATATTAATCCTGATTTTGCTGTAATTGTCTGTCACAGTCCTTTTCCTGTACTCCAGGTGTGCATATGAGAGAAACAGAGAGAAAGGGTGCCCACAAAGTCAGCCATTAGCTGGAAAGCTCTCCCTGCTCACCCCGGAAAGCACGAGTACCTCCCCCAACAAGTCCCCTTGCATGATCACACCCTGAAAATCTAACTGGGCTATGGAGCAGAAATAGTGTCAGTCCTGAGATAATCTGAATGCCCAACAGATTGGATCAGGGAGGAGGGAATAGGTTGAAGATAAAACACAGAAGGTTGTGATCCGTGGAATCAGGGGCCACTTTAGTCTGCCATAAACATTGGGTGTGACCACAGCCCTACGTTTTAAACCACTTCAATCCACCTTTGGAGAAAGAAAATACATCTGCAAAGTAGGTGGCGGTTTTCTTTCTGCAAAATCCAAAGTTGGATTTTCTGGGCTAGATCATTTGAGAGAAGAACATCGAATCCCTTTGCTGATGTGATCTCTCAGTGTGAAGGTGGGTCAAAGGTACATTAAAAATTAGGTGTCCCCAGTCCTGGAAGCAGAACCAGAGGAGCTTTGTTTCAGTCGTGCTATCGGAGAAAGATAATAGCAGATATTTAATAAAGCTATGGAACTTCATTGCTGCATTCCAATCACTACATTTAGCAGAGGAAAAGGTTAATGCTGTCCAGCTCCTTCTCACACATTAATCCCCTACATCTGTTTTATGGCTGCAGGGCTGGGTAGTGGTGGCTGATGGTCAGCAAAACACATCTTCCCTGGTTAGGAAGCAGTTAAACCTCTGGGGAAAGCAGCTGGAGAAAGTCATTGAAAAACTCTTTCTAATCTCTAGGTGACAGCTGAAACTAATTAATGCTGCTTTAACAAAAAAGAGGTGTGTATCCCCTTTCCAAATGAAAAAAAAAACTGAGTTCTTAAGGAGAAGAATAGTCAAAAGGAAAGTAGCAGCAGGGATTCTAAAAAAGTACCAAAGCTTCTTGCACCCACAGTCACATCAGCTGGTGTTTTGAAAAGAGACTGCCAGAGATTTAGACCTGGAGAAAGGGACATTTCATAACTGGCCAGTGGAGCGATCCAGGCCACTCACCAGATCACTCTGTTTACAGCCAGACATCACTGCAGTTCCTGAAGTGATCCAGCTGTGAATAACTGAAAAGCAGCCCACAGACTGACTTGCAGCAGCTGGATCATGCCTGGGAAGGTAGTTGCACACCTCTTCCAGGTGCAGTACTGGTGTTTTGTTTGTTAGTAGCATCCAGATTGCCGTGACAATGCCCAAAGCTGCACCAAATGCCAGTTCAGACTTTGCAATGGTGATCCAAGTGGGCCATTTACAAGTGTTGTTGGTCAGGTATGTGGCTAATCCAATACTTATAGTGCAAATGGCTGCCACCACACTTCAGCCTTACCAGCCTCGTATGGGATTATTATACCATACCAGTCAGGTAAGTGCAAGTCTGGCCAAAATATCTTGCAAGTGAAAAGGACCTCAGTCCTCTTTAATATTTGATCACCAACCTCACACCCAAGAATGATTCTTCTAACTTAAAATACTTTCATAGAATCATAGAGTTGGAAGGGATCTCTAGAGTCATTGAATCCAACCCCCTGCTCAATGCAGGATTTCCTAAACTATCCCAGACAGATGTAGGTCCAGCTTTTGCTTGAAGACCTCCGGTGAAGGAGAGCTCACCACCTCCCGTGGCAACCTATTCCACTGACTGATCACCCTCACCGTCAGGAAGTTTTTCCTAATATCTAATCTGTATTGACTCCCTTGAAGTTTCATACCGTTGTTTCTAGTCCTCCCATCTTGTGCAAGTGAGAATAGGGACGATCCCTCTGCACTGTGACAGCCCTTCAGATACTTGAAGACCATGATCATGTCTCCTCTGTCTTCTCTTCTGTAGGCTAAACATTCCTAGATCCTTCAACCTTTCCTCATAGGACATGGTTTCCAGACAACTAATAATTTTGGTAGCCCTCCTTTGGACTTGCTCTAGTTTATCAATGTCTTTTTTGAATTTGGGTCCCCAGAACTGGACACAGTACTCTAGATGAGGTCTGACCAAGGTAGTGCCCCAAACTCTTCAAGTTATGAAGGGTTAAAAAGAACCTGGGAGAATTTGAGCTTTTGGAGTACAATTCATTTTCCAAGGAGTTCAAAAGGTAGGACCAAAAAGCAGTATAGCAAATCAACCTAATCCTTCTTAGTGGGTCATTTGATGGATTGTTGAAGGAACAGGTTTCCTGTAGAATGGTGATAATGAATGAGCAGTGCCATCTATTGTCAAAGTGAGAACATGACACCTCTTAGTTCCAACTTTTTGAGATACGAGTCAAATTCCTTTTCCATGAGACTTGAGTCACGCCAAGTGGCAGCACCTAGGCAACTTTGAGTGTTCTCAAAAGGCTAAGCAGGGTTGGATGTGGCTAATACTCAGATGGGTGATCAGAAGAAAAGCCCAAGGTTATAAGATAGACATCATAGGAAAATGGTTCCCAGTAAGACAAAATTTATACAGTCACCAAGTGCCTTAGTATATGTTTATGCGTCTGTGTGTAAGTTAAGACTTTCTGGGTAGTCTGTACTAACATCAGGAGCATAGTATTGCATCACTTATGTTACAGATCCAAGCTAGCTTATTGCTGCTCTGATCTCCTTTATTTTAGTAACATTTTTCTAAAAGAAAATGGACTTTGCCTATAGACCTTGGCTTTGTTGCTGTGGTGGGTTTTTCCAGATCTGGATAAAAACTCATGATTCTTCCAGGACTATATTGGGGCTCCCACACAGATCCATGGTTGTTCCAATATAATTCAACAGTACTGAGGTGATATCCCAGAATATCAATATTACAAGAAATCCACAGGACCAGATTTCTTCTAATATCAGTACCAATACAGCCACTTGCCTTTTTTGCTGGCTGCGTGTAGGATCACTGCTCTAGCAAACCCAGATGCTAGCAAACCTGGGGTAGTGCATGGGCATTTGCTTGCATCTGGGTATTTTGCCAGAGCTGTGATCCCATGAGTACCCATCTAGCAGGAGTAGTAAGAGGCAATTGTAGTGAACAAAGGCAAGGACATGTGGGGACAGGTTCTCCTTTCCCCACGCATTCCTTACCTGCCTGGATGCGAAAGGGAAACCCGTCCCTGCATGCCCTAGCCTTCCTTCACTACAGCCTCTGGTCTCTCACATTTTCTTTAGAAAAAAAATGCAAATGTTTTCAAATTTGCAGTGAAGAGCCACACTTGGCTCATTTCCAGGTGTTATTCTAATTTGTGTACAGTAGTGGACATATATGAAGAGAACCAGCCAACTAGTGTCTGGGGGCTTCTCTAGGATCCTGGATCCTTTCTGCAATTGGCCTTATTCTGGAATATATTTCGGGATAGTGGTCTGTGGCCACTAGGTAATGGAGACGATGGCTTACCTGGAGCCTTCCATAGTCTGCACTAGAATCATAGAGTTGGAAGGGACCTCTAGGATCATTGGGTCCAACCCCCTGCTCAGTGCAGGAGTTCCTAAACCATCTCAGACAGATGTAGGTCCAGCATCTGCTTGAAGACCTCCAGTGAAGGAAAACTCACTGTGTCCTGTG
The DNA here is from genome assembly GCA_023333525.1 of Aspidoscelis tigris stejnegeri. Taxonomy (NCBI): domain Eukaryota; kingdom Metazoa; phylum Chordata; class Lepidosauria; order Squamata; family Teiidae; genus Aspidoscelis; species Aspidoscelis tigris. The sequence continues at coordinate 102,239,339 of JALMGA010000002.1, forward strand.
GCAACCTATTCCAGTAGCATGCATAAAGCAGGTCCCTATTCTGGGATATATCCCAAAATAAGGGTTATCCAATGCAAGGTGCTAACTAAATCAAATTGCTACCTGGTTTGGGCAGCTGGTTGTTGACGGTGGTAGGAATGCTGACCATTATTTATTTTTCCAAGCACAACTGAAGTTTATTCGTCAGCATTCATAAAACTCTGCTATCCAAGACTGGAAGAGGACTTTGGCTGCATTACAGCTTTCCAGCAAGTACAAAAGATAAAAATGAGATTGCACTGAGATAGGAAAGGAATGAGACTTGGGATGGGCAAACAGATATAAAGAATTAAACAGGTATTAGATTTTTTCTTTCTTTCTTTTTCCCTTCAGACAGCAAACTACGGGGATAGCCTTTGCATGTTTCTCCCAGCTGTCTCAAATACCGTAACTGTATGGAATGGAGCTAGCAAATATTCAGGATGCTGTTACCCAGCTGAGCATCACTGGTCCATCGCTGGCTTTTCAGAACATTACTTACTCTATAACTGCACCATGGACATTTCCCTTCAAAGGAAGAGAAGAAAAAGAAGTACTCAGGAACGTCAGGTAAGCAAGCGAACTTGAATAAGAACATAAGAGGAGCCCTGCTGGATCAGGCCACAGCCCATCCAGTCCAGCATCTTGTCACACACAGTGGCCCACCAAATGCTCATGGGCATCTCAAACAGAGACAAAGACAAACCTTTGCCTGCTCTTGGATCCCAGCAAATGGCCTTGGAAGCACACCACTTCCCCCACCCCCAGCCTGAAAGATGCACCTAGGCACTCATTCTAGTAGCCATTGATACCATCTGCCATCCATAAATTTGTCTAACCTTCCCTTAAAACCATCTAGACTGGTAGCTGTCACCACCTCTTCCGGCAGCACATTCCATAAACGGATGACCCTCTGGGTGAAGAAATACTTCCCTTTGTCAGATCTGACTCTTCTATCCATCAGCTTCATAGAGTGCGATAGAATATGTACTTTGCCTTATTTAACCACAGAACAAAACCATCAGAGGTCATTAGCTTAAGAGGCTGAGCTTTGACCTTGAAAGTCTAATGTATGTCTTGCCCGGGCCATGATCTAATGCTATTCCATGGAGCACATTACTTTCTCACAGGATCACATTTACCTAGGAGCATGACTGACAAGCTCCTGTTTTGCAGTATCATGTTAAGAGAGGATCAGATGAAACATGAAGATTTCAACCTCTGGTGGTGCTGAGGGGCAGTCTGGGATCCAGAAAGAATTAAGTTGGGCTTCTTCCTCTGATCCTCTTACCTTTATGAGGGGTTTGTCTGATCCATAACCAAATGGGCCTGAAAGGGTCTAAAATAAACATAGTATTTACACAAGTGTTAAGGGTGGAAGGTGGGGAGAGAGAAAGAAATACCTCTTTTACCTCTTTTTATATCTATGATGAGGTCACATTTGGAATATTGTGTGCATTCTGGTCACCACACCTCAAAAAGGGTATTGTGGAACTAGAGAAGGTGCAGAAAAGGGCAACCGGAATGATTAAGGGTCTGGAACACCTCCCTTATGAAATCAGGCTGCAACATCTAGGCCTCTTCAGTCTGGAGAGATGGTGTTTAAGAGGGGACCTGATTGAAGTATATAAAATTATGCATGGTATAGAAAAGGTGGATAGAAAAAAATTCTTTTCTCTATCACACAATACTAGAACCAGGGGGCATCTATGAAGCTGATGGGCAGGAGAGTCTGATCTGACAAAGGGCAGTATGTCTTCACCCAGAGAGTCATCAGCTTATGGAATATGCTGTCGGAAGAGGTGGTGACAGCTATGGGTCTAGATGGCTTTAAGGTAGGGCTAGACAAATTTATGGATGACAGATGTATCAGTGGCTACTAGAATGAATGTCTAGGTGCATCTTTCAGGCTGGCGGGGGGGGGCGCTTCTAAGGCCATTTGCTGGAATTCTAGAGCAGGAATAGGTTTGTCCTTGTCTCTGCTTCAGATGCCCATGAGCATTTGTTGGGCTACTGTGTGTGACAGGATGCTGGACTAGATGGGCTGTGGCCTGATTCAGCAGGACTTCTCTTATGTTCTTATGTAAGGAGTGCAGAAAGCATCACAGATTTCTCCTTGCCTGCCTTGCAAATGATCTGATTCCAAGGGGACTGCAACATTTGAAGGCACAGAATGTGTTTCTCCAGAGATCTCAGGTTTGTTTTTTAAGGAAACTGAAGATGCAAGGCAAAGGGGAAGGCAAGGGTGGATGGCGCTGTCCCACGAAACATCCACATGCTCCAGCATTGCTTGAAGAGGAGAAGGAAAACCCTCCCTCTGACTTCCCAGAAAAGTTCAGATAGTCTCTTCATGGTCATATGCTGAAAATATAACCAGATGACAGGGCAGAAACGGTCTTAGTGCTGGGATAATCCGAATACTGGATAGATTAGATTGGAGGGGGGTAGATCTGAGAAAACTGAAAGGACATTTTGGGTGTGATCAGGGATCACTTCAGTCTGTCTTAAGCATGGGGTGTGACTGCAGTCTAATACTCTGTTCATCTCCTGGCTACCAACATACTTTGAATCCCATGTCAGTTTGTAAATTCAAAAATACTCATGGCCAAATAGTTTTAGCAATGGTTAATTGAAGAACTGACTATGTCATCCTTTCTCCTCAGTGGCATTATGAAACCTGGGATGAATGCCATCTTAGGACCAACTGGAAGTGGCAAAACATCGTGAGTATTCCCCTTTATTTTGTCTCAGAGCAAATCAGGTGCAACATTAATATCACCAACAGGAATGTGTGGCACTACTGTCATGGTGATCGGGTGATGTGGCACTCAACTGCACCTGCGCCACCTGGTCGTATGCTCCATTAGCACATCTTCCAATTGGAAGAGGTGCAGTGGGGTGTGCCAGACTGTTCCAGCTCAGAGCACATTTTAGGGCCTGTCCCCAAGCAATTTAAAGTCTGCTAAAAATCTTCTTTTGCCTCTGAGCACCCCGATGCCAGGGTTTTTAACGAGCTTCCAGTGCTACAAAAGCAGGAAAACCCACAACAAAATATGTGCCCTTTAAAGAAGAGTTTCATCACTCTTTCTGGAAGTCGCGGGTTTTCCTCACAACATTTACCTTGGGGACGCTCCATGGCAAAAGGGGCGGGGGTTGCTGCCTGCACACACAGCCATAAAGCATTCACACATCTCCCAGAAATGCTGCAGCTTCCCTTAATTTCCTTTGTAAAGGTCAGAACTTTCAAAGAGCCAGAATTGCTCAGAATTGCAACATTGTTATCAGGTGTGAAGTGGGTGATCTGTGAAAGTGTTAAGAGTAAATGAGCGCACGATCACGCGGCCAATGGCTGCAGCCAAGCCATTTCAAACAGAGAACAGAGTGAAAGTAAGTGCTGAGAGTGAGATCTGGCTATTTTTCCTTTGAACAAGAGAGGGGGCGGAGAGAAAAAGATGCGGGGAAAGAAAACACGCTTCTGTGGGGACAGAAGGTGTGTTTTAAACGCGCGTTTTGCTGAGCCTCATGCAGGGCACTTTTAAAGTCCACTTGGATACAATGACGGTAGAGGGAGACTAGAGAGGCAAATAAGTCTTTTGGGGATTCAGCCTTAGTGATATTCCCCTGTACATATGGGGGATGTTCCCACACATTTGCAGTTGCTTCCGGTATAGAAGCGGCTCTCCGTGATGCAAATGCATTGTGTGGGAGTGTCCCCTTCTATTGCCTACTACAAAAAAGGTCCTTGGATTCTTTGAAACTGCTATAATGAGGTTAGGTGCCATTTGTAGGTTTCACTAAGCAAAGCTTGTCCAATAGGCTTTTTTCAGACCATTTATCCTCTCAAATCTTATTGCAAAACTTGAAGCTTGAGCAAAAGATGCTTTTAAGAAACATTTGTTGGATAGTGTGAATGAATCCCCAAAATTTTCTACCTTCAGACCATCAGCTTCCAAGCCACAGGGAACTGCCCTTTCAGGATAAGTGTATATACTAAGGATCATTTGTTTCTCTAACCATAACGTTGATAACATTTGTTATGCAGATTCCAAACATTCAAGTTAGATTGCATGCATGCTAAGGCCACTGAACAAAGCTGAAATATGATAGTGATAGTCCTCAGATTGTGGAATTAAACATAGCCTCTGAAAATGTATCAGACGCCCCATTGTATACATTTAATGTCTCATAAAGATGCATCTTTTTACCCTAGCCGTATTAATAAAAAAAATTATCTTCCAGAATCTTATCACCACGGGATCTTATTTCTTACATTCTCTGTTCAATTGCTAGTTGAAATGCAATTATGGGTGTTTTTCCACTGGCAGTAAGTACCCATTTTAGCACCCATTAAGGACCCATTTGGCTGAGAGCCAGATGACCCCATTTCCACTACAGACCCCATTAGAGACACATCTGTTTCCGCCACAGCTAGGGAAATCCGGATCATATGGGTCCTTCAGGACCTATAATTTGGATTTAGTGTAGACCCCATTAAAGGGGTCTACAGCCATAAAATCTGAATTATAGGAAGCCTGTTTCCACTGCAATTCGGCAATGGGGTATAGAGGAGGCTCAGGGGAGGGGGCACCCATGGGGGGTGCCCCAAAATCAAAATGAAATCCCTCCAAAGTCATACCAAAGTCATTCTGAAGTTGCCTTTGGAGATTAGCAAAAGCTCCGAAGTTGTTTTTCTGCAGAACCTGTGCTAATCTCCAAAGGCAACTTCAGAATGACTTTGGAATGACTTCAGAGGGACTTTGGAGCCTTTGCTAATCTCCATAGGCAACTTCAAAGAATGTACTCCCTGTCCCCAAAACACCTGGGCTGACAGGCAGACCCCTTGTGGGTAGATCCGGATTTGCAAATGGGTGCTCCGGTGTTTCCACAGCAGGCAGGCTAGCACCCATTGCTATTGGGTGCTAGACCACCAATGTGTACATTAAGGGATCTTCTTAGATCTGGATTAAATGAGCGTGGTGGAAAAACACCCTATATTCCAGACTACATAAAATATTCAAAAGCTACTAGCTCAGTGTATATTCGGATCATTGTTATAAATTATCTTTCTGTCTTTGGTATCTTCTTTAGCTCCAAGGTCACTAATATTTTCAAATGAAAATTGTCTACTTGCTACCTAATGACATGTTCAGATTACCTCTTGTTTGGTTTGCAATGAGTGTGAAAGCTTAGAAATGAGAACTAGCAGTGTTCTTCTCCCTTTTAGTCTTCTTGATGTCATAGCAGGATGGAAAGACCCTAAAGGACTCAAAAGTGGACAAATCTTTATGGATGACAAGTTGGTAGATTCTAATTTCCACCTCTGTTCAGCTTATGTAGTCCAGGTAAATCTTTCTGTTGCATCACCTATTTTTAATGCACTCACCACAATTGGGCCATATTTCCACTACTCAACCTCATTGCTAAAGGGTACGTCCCCATGCAGGTTTTTTAGTCCTGATTGAGTCCTGTTTGGACAATTTTTGGGGACTATTTTAAATCCAAATAGAGTTCCTGTCAGTTAATCCAAATATAGCCATCCCCATGCAGGTTTTTTAGTCCTGGTTTAGTCCTGATTGGACTATTTTTGAGACAATTTTTAAACATAAAAAAGGACTTTTAATCACCCACCCACCCCCTGTGCAAACTCTGCCTGCAATAAAGGCAGCAAACCTGAAGGCAGTTTTAAAATTACTTTCTATTTCACACCTCTCCCTTTTGAGATTATCAGCAGATGTGTGCTCAAGCAGATCAGCAAAGCATCAAACCCAGTGCAATAAAATGTATACTTGCAAAGCATTTCAAAGTATTTCAAGTATTTAAAAGCATTCCTAAATGTTTCCAATGAAAATGTTTTAAAAGCCCTTTTAAAAGGCAAGCACTCTCCCCTCTTTCTGCCTTTTTCATATGGAGCTCTAGCGTTGCGAGCATGGCAAGGGAGGGGGGAGCTTTGCATCTGTAAAAAGAACCATCCACAGCTGGCTGCCATTGGCCAGAAGACTAGTCCTCAACCCGAAATAGCCTAGTATTGTCCCCATGTGGGGGGAAATAAGTGGACTCGGCTCCCAAAAGGGGACTCAGGCCTATTTTCATCAGGACTTTTTTTCCCTCCCGGTTTAGGCAGGATAGTCTTATAAAATCCGGGAATAAGAATTGGCTGAGGATGCTGGGTACTCATTTTGGATTCTATTAGGTTTAATTACAGAAATCACGGGGACAATCCTTCCCGAATTCTAATTGAATTTGAATCAAAGGGCCCATGGGGATGCACCCATAGTGTTGTTCTGGAGCTTTCAATATGGGGAAAGGAAAACCCACACCTTTTCTTTTATGCACATTTTTACTCCCTCTGTCTAAATGTGCCCTTATGGCAAAAGCACTAGGCACAGAAATTCTTTGAGAAAAACATAAATGGTGGATGCTGGCGTTCAGAAGACTTTTCAGTTTGTAAGTCATCTGGCTTTCCCTGTCCTGCAGGAAGATATTCTGACCGGAACACTCACCATTCGTGAGAACCTTCTGTTCTCTGCCAACCTCCGACTGCCACAGAAGAGAAACAGCAATGCCGATAAGAAGATCAAGGTTGATGCTGTGATACAGGAGCTGGGCTTACAGGATTGTGCAGACACCAAAGTAAGACATGCAAAGCAAGAGAGGGCAAATGGTCAGTCTTCTGATCCTGCTGAATCTTCTTCCGATCTTCTCTTGGTCTCAGCTAGTTTGATCAACAAATGATGGGAATTATAGGCCAAGTACATCTAGGGGGCTTCATGTTTCCACTACTTCACATAACCATGGCCTACTTGAGCTAGTTTAGTCTAGTGTTTAGGGAGCCAGACTCTTGTCTGGGAATACTGGGTTTGATTCCACCTTCCTCCACAAAGCCAGCTGGGTGGCCTTGGGCTAGTCAAAGCTCTCTTCTGAGCTCTTACAGCCCCACTGATCTCACAGGGTTTGTGTGTGTGTGTGAGGACAAGAACAGAGGGTTTGTCAACTGCTATGAGTCCCCTTAGATGGGGGAGAAAAGTGGGGTAGAAAAGCCAGTTCTTCTTCTTCTTCTTCTTCTTCAAAATGGTAGATGAGCTGGGAAGGGCATGACTCCTGGCTGCAAGTAGGGAGAGTCACATAATAAGCTCATGCTCTTTATTTAAAATCAAAAACACTCATTGTAGAAAGTTTCCACACTCACTTCCCATGGAGCAGTTTAACTAGTATTCCCCAGCTTGCCCCACTTCAGTCCCAGCAAATGCCACCTGCACTGCAGGGGCTGGAATGCCATTGTTCCAGTCTAACATCAACAGCAATGTGGACATGCCATATCTGTTTCACTTCAGATGAAGCATCCTTCTGTCACTTCTGGTTGGCCTATGTTTCTGTCTCTCCAACACTGTGTCCAATATCTGAGAGTGGGGTTCGACTGCCTCCAGGTCAGGGTTTTGAAGCTAATCTTTGAAGCTCTGTGGAACTAAGGAGAGCACCACAGCTCCAGATTCAAAAGTTACGCAAGCTTCAGAGCTTATCTTTAAAACATGTAAATTAGTTCATCTGATTCTAACTTTAATCAGGCTTCATGGTATGAATGCATATGCCTGATTTAAACTGAATGATAAATGATAATAACCCAGGCATGTCAAGGGTGAAAAGAACAAAGAACAGAATTGTTTGTATCACAATTGACCTGGTATATTTTATGGGTTCTTCAGCCTTTGTATCCTTTTCTGGTGTCAGATTGGGACTGAATTCCTGCGTGGTGTTTCAGGGGGTGAGAAGAAACGTTGCAGCATTGGCATGGAACTGATCACTTCACCCTCCCTGATCTTTCTGGATGAGCCAACCACGGGGCTGGATGCTAACACAGCCAATGCCATCATGCACCTGCTGCACCAGTGAGTTCCTGTACTAGAATTTTATTGTTTCTGTAATGATTCAAAACTAGCCCAAACATGTTTCTTCTCCTCCTCCTCCTCCTCCTCCTTCTTCTTGCACCATGATGGCTGGTGCAGGTGATTGCATTCAACAGTTTAGGGCTATGATTCCTCTCTCTAGTGTTTTTACACAAATTTATTTTTAATATTTTTAAAAAAGTTAATTGCAAGGAGAAGAGAACCACATAAAAAAGGAAGGGGGTGCGGAGGTGGGGGAGCAGGCCTTAAAAAGAACACCCTCACCGCCCTTGAGTAACATGAATGGCATCCCACAGGAAATGAGATAGAAGTGATGTAGCAAAAGGGGTGGAGAGCCAAAGGCACTGTGGAGGGATGCCAGGCCAAACTCTGTGACCAAGCAGCCAAAGGAAGGGTCGGCCTGCATCGATCTATGTCTGACGAGCACTGACAGGCTGACCTGATTGGGACTCGTGTGACCAGGGCCTAGAAGCATAATCTCCTTTAATATTTTCTCTTATAAAATGCATGTTTTCCATTGACTTTTTGCAAACTGCCCACAGAGGCTGATGTGCTTCAGCAGGATTCTTGCTTAGGACATGCTTATAGGACAAGAGAAGATGTATGCTGAAGATATTTTGACAGCAGCCAGTGTTGGTGATATCACACGTATCCCTGTTCCGTACTCCTTTTCAGGCTTTCTAGGAAAGGAAGAACAGTGATCTTCTCCATCCATCAGCCACGCTACTCCATCTTCAAGTTGTTTGACCATTTGACCTTAATGAACAAGGGGGAAATCATCTTTGCGGGACCAGCAGAAGAAGCTACATCCTATTTCAGCAATATTGGTATGGAAGTTTCCTCTCCCAGAAAAAGGACTACCATGTAGGACCTCTGGGATTCTTGTAGAAAAGAATATCAGGACTTTTTAAATATAGCATATAAGAAAGGACCCGCACAGCCGTAAAGGCAAACCAGACAACTTCCTGTCGTTCCTTTCTGTTTACTATTCAAGCTAAATAAAAACGTCAAATCACAGAATATTTTATAAAATGTTCTTTGTTTTCTAAAGCAAAAAAGAAAAAATTAAAGCCTTAAAAATGATATATTAAGGTTTTAATATTAATCTATAAGACCCTATACAACTTGGGTCCCAAAAACCTGAAGGACTACCTCCTCCCATATCTAGACCTGCCTGTCAAGAACGTTTTGAGAAACCTTCCAGATGAACCCTTCCATGGTGAGGCAACTGCCAGAACTTAGGCATTTTCCATGATGCCCATCAATATGGAACAGCCTCACTAGTTCTGGGTTAATCTGACCCTGATGCCAAACCCACCCACCCTTAGCTAGCCAGATGGATGGACGGATGGATGGACAGACGGATGGATGGATATTCTCATTTGTTATCTCTATCCCTAATACTACCATGGCATAGCTTGAATTAAAAATCTCTCTCTCTCTTATATGCCTTAAATATCTAGAGTGTTGGATTAGGACCTAGGAAATTCACTGGGGCCTCCACCGTGCAATCTAACGGCATGGGCTTCATGGCATTCTGGTAGCAGAATCAGCCACAGGTGACGTGTATTCATGCCACTATACTACCCAGATTCTGGTGCCAGGATAGTAGTTCATGCCACCAGAATACTTGAGTATGACACCTCTTTTATGAGGTTTCCATCACCCTGGCAGCAGCAGTTTCAGCTGCCTTGATGACAACTAATGGGACTTCACAATACGCTGCAAACAGGTAACATAGAGGATTGGTACACAGTGGACAGGTAACAGCAGAGGCAGGTGTGACTGAAACCCAACAGAAGGCTGGATGACTCCTCTCTACCTCTGCATTCATACCACACCGATCCTCTGTGTTCACCTTATGTGTAGACACATCTAGGGTGATCAGGGCCAATCACAGTTTTTCAGCCTTACCTCCTTCCACAAGGCTGCTGTGAAGATAAAAATGGAGAAGTTGGATCTAAGTGGAATGAATAAACAATATGCATATGCATTGATTTCAGGTTATCAATGTGAACCATTTAACAATCCCTTGGATTTTTTCCTGGATGTTATCAGCGGGGAAGTGGTATTATCCCAGACTCAGCAAGACTCAGGTAAGTTCAGGATTCTATTTTATTCCTTTTTATTTTATTGCCTGGTTGTTTTCTTCAAGCAGATTATTGTTGCAACCAAAGGTGAAGGCATCTCCAGAATGAAGTGCATCTCAAATAATCAATTCAAGGAGATGTCAGGCCTATGCCATCTTGCTCTTCCCTAACAGCAAACTGGAGGGTCCAGCTTGTTAGATGTATTTGCAAGGTTTACTGAGAAGGTGTATCTGAAGCCATCTGAGAACTGTCAAGGAGTACAGAAATGTTAAGGACGCTAATTATTTATTATGATGCCCTTATGAAGATAGATAGTTTGGGAGATTACACATGTCCTTCGTCAGCCACCACAAAAAGAATGCCAGTTGTAAGACAGAAAATAGAACCTAGCTACTAAATAGATTATCAGCTGTCTCAAGTGACAACCAACTGCCAGTCTCTCAAAGCTTATTTCTACCTTAACCCTTATTATTTACAAATTGAGATGCTGCACCTTAAAGTAAAGCAGATGTTCTTTCTTTTTCTTTCTTTCTTTCTTTTTCTTTTTCTTTTTCTTTCTCTCTTTCTCTTTCTTTCTTTCTTTCTTTGCATTTTTATCTGGCCCTATACCCAAAGGTCTCAGGGTGGGAAGCAACATTTTTAAAGTAAAAGTATATATTAAAACAATAGCAGTGTCTGAAAAGTGGGTAGAGAACACATATCCCCATTTAACCAAAGGCCAGGGCAAAAAGGTGCATCTTCACCTTCCTAAACATATACAGTGAAGGTCCTTGACGCACCTCAAGGGGGAAATTATTCCATAGCCTAGGGGCCATCTTGCAGGAGGAGTTCCAGCCACTCATGGGGAGGCCTGTCCGCATTCTGTCGCTGCTGTTGCTGCTGTCCCACAGCCCACTAAGACTCCCCCAGTCTTCACTGATGGTGGACAACTAATACATTGCCCACAGCTTGACTGAGAGCAGCTGGGAAGCTCCCAGTCACCATGGCAACATCTGGGCACATGCCAGATGTTGTCACAGTCATTGCCATGGAAATCCAGCCATCCATTTCTTCAAGTGTTTGTGGTCCAGTGGGGGACTGCACCAGCACTTGAAATGACGATGGCTCCCTCCATACCTGATCTTTGCCACACTGGAATGGTATTATACCATTCCAGTAAGTGATGTGCAAACAGGTCCTGAGTCTGCGTAGGGTTTGCAGGAGAAGGTTGGTTACGATCATTCAAGGAATCCTGTTTATCATTTTCCCTCATGGTTACACAACACTCTGTGCTCATCTCCCATCTGTCCATATTGCACAACATACAAATGAATCATAACAAATGATTTGTACGTCGCTGTGGCTGCAAATACCTGTAAGGGCTGAGAGGAAGGAATGGGGACTAAGGTGGCTGCTTTCTTGTCCCAGGAAAAGCTAGTTAAAATGTTTGCAGTTGTCTCTTGTCCAAGAAACAGATTAAATGGTTCATATGGAAACTACCTGCAAATTAATTACAGCTCCGAGTCCTGTGATACAGTTAGGGCAGTGGTAGAAAGGTGCCAAATTTGGTACCTGAAAAAGCAAGTCTCGGCATGGTTTGGGGGACCGGTACACATTGCTCAGTGAGCCAGGAATGCACATGGGGACAGTAGCGGGCTAACGGGGAGGAGATTTGTGCTCACGTCATTGGGAGGTGGGGTGTGTTTGCTGTCCCTGCCCTGTCCATTGAAGATCGCAGCCACTGACTTTTTAAAATGCCAGTTGCAAAGGCAAGCTGGAGAATGACTTGATTTTTAAATTTTCTGCCATTTCCATGGGGGTAATTCCAACTCCGTTTCAAAAATGCCAAGGCAGGCTGCATGATGGCTTGATGTCTGTTCCATTTGCAACCTCTGTTTCCCCAGTCTGCAAGGCGATCATAAATAAAGGCTTGATTTTCAGTTTACAGCCATTCTCACAGTCCCTGGTGAAGCGGAGGTGTGTAAAACTGCTGAAGCGCCTACTGCTGCTAAACCTCGTAGCAGGTTTGGCATTAATTTTTTTTAAAAGTTATTTTTATGAATGAAGCTTTATTTTTACTTGTTTCCATGCCTCCCACCCCAGTCCTGGTTGTCAGTGCCACTAAGGGAGGAGAGAATGCGGCATAGGGGTGGGCTGACGTCAATCTGGTTTCCAATGAGGAGAGAGGGGGTGGCGCTGGTCTCCCGTGCCAGGGTTCGGCACAGCTCTCATTGGGACGCCTGCATCCGCACCCAACCCGTACCTGTCCCGCGATGCTAGGAACGTCATGTGGATGCCTGAAATGCATTCCCGGTCCCACGCCCGGCCATGCATCCCCAAATAGCCCCCAAAGATTGCCAAACAGCTTGCATGGGGGCACAACCTAAGTCAGCTCTGAATTTGGTTTGCGTACTGTTTCCATTTAACATGCACACAAACACACAGAGTGCCCATCTAATCCTCCTCTTGTTTGAAACAGGCAGCAAGAAAAATTGCAATTTCTCCAGCAACTGTTCTCTTGACAAGAACCACCTGACCAGCCTTTATTACCAGTCCTCTTACTATGAACAGTTGCAAGAGGCCCTGAAGAGCCTGGAAACATTACAGAATCATTGCTGTGATGCTACCTCATCAAAATCTATTTATGCTACCTCATTCTTCCGTCAGGTAAAGATGAAAGTAGGAATGGGAACAGAGTGGAGAAAACATATGAATCCTCAAACACAAAAACTGTCTTGGCCTATCTAGATTTGTCAGGAATACTAGCCTAGATTGTGGTATGAGTTTTTATTTTATCTACCTCTTTAATCAAATTGGAATGATTTTTTTTAAAAAAACACAATTTTAGGTTAAGAGGTACTACATAATCCTTTTATTCTGGATGCTGTAGTCTGTATATATTCATATCTTGTCTTTAATTTGTGACTTCCTCAAAATCTTCATCTACTTTGATGGAATGTATCCTTTATTACTCCATGGCTTGGATTGGACCACGCCCTACATTGAGCTTCAGAGACCGTTGTGTGTTCCTTCACCTAGTATTTATTTGACTATTTGGAATATTTCTGGGCCTGCTTGCACTTACCCATCAAAGTTTCTCTGGAACATTCCATCTACAAGATGCAATGCTGCCGTCATTCCATATTGTCTTGATGTGTCCCTTATCCTCCAAAAGTGTGGAGAAGTTTTTACTTCTCTCTCTCTCTCTCCATCAGCTCCCTGAAACCTAGTCAGGCGTTCAGTAGTAGGACTCAGTAGCAATCCTAAGAACTTTGCTAACTTCTAAAAAAGATCAAGACGGGTTCATTTTCTTCCATCCAGCCTCTGGCTTCTGATGGCACACTTAGAAGCCTTAAAAAAAAAGTATACGTAGAGAAAAAAGTCACAAAAATATTTGTACCAAAATTTCTATGCCCGATCAAAAAAAAAAGTGTGTAATTGTGTGTATACATGCACACATAAACACATACGCTGTGCCACTCACTCAGGAACCCAATCGGTAACTAAAGCATAAAACCACAGACAGCAAACACTAACAGACTACCCACATACATGCACCACCTCTTCACTCTGTATACTTCACCCCAAAGCAGGCAAACTACACACAGGTCACACTGAGAATTCATTTTCAACTCATTGCCCAGCCAAATACTTCCATTATGGCAACCCAAGAGGTTACTAGAGCACAGAAAAGATTCCAGCATTATTTGGCATTGTCTCTGATCTCTTGTTTTGGTAGGAGACTGCACCAGTGATCTACACTCCATTCTACTGACTTGCACTGAGAGGCCAACCCGCATTTAAGCCTATGTAATTGCCAGGCTAATTAGTCAACCCCATTCAAGTCATTGTAGCTTTCAGGCAGATAGAGCAACCCAAGTCAATGGGAAACTGCACTACAGCAAACCAATTGAAGCCATGTAAATCAGCACGGGTCACAGCTGCTGTCCTGCTATGATTAGTTAGGTAGGCTGCTTCCAAAAGGCAGCAAGATCTAGACAAGATTCCACAATTGCCTCCTGCTGTATCCCACCAGGTGCAAGGAGCAACCCCCTGATTACATTCATGTCTTGGGAGCAGCAAATGTGATTGTCCCAGGAGCCAGCCAAGTATCCACCCCTTTCTTTTTCTTTTTCCTTTTTTTTTTTGCATGCTTGACTGGCTTCCAGTAGTCCATCTTGGGCCAGTCCACATTTGCTGCTCGCCAGATGCACAGGTGAGCAGAATTATTCTGGGGAAACCTGGCATCATTGCTGGATTTCCTGTAATAGTTTTGTAATGTGCTTGCTGTGCACTGCAGTCAGTACTACACTGGAATGTCTTTAATATGTTTAATGCGTTATGGTTTTAATGTGTTCATTTTCTATGTTGTAGCTCACCCTGAGACCCAAATAAATAAGCATGTATGACATTCCCAATATAGCGTGGAGAAAATTGCAGGTTTTACTGCATATCTGTGTGCGACGGGACACGACTAGATGGGCAGTGGCCTGATCCAGCAGGGCTTCTCTTATGTTCTTGTCTAGAGGCAGTCTTAATTAATTAATTGAGCTTCCCCTACATCAGTGATGGTGAAACTTTTGAGCTTGGTGTGTCAAAATTGGCAAACCTAGCTTAACTCGAGTGCTGTGTCACTTCTAGAAATATCCCTAATTTTTGCTAAATCTTCAATTGAAAGTTGGAATTTTGCACACTTCAAGAACAAGCAAGCACTACACGCCCAGGTGCCAGGGTGACCATGTGTGTCACCCAAAAAGGCTTGGCGTGTCACCTGTGACACGCGTGTCATAGGTTGACCATCACTGCCCTACATCCAAAAGCATCAGATCTTAGAAGATAGCTGAGATTAAGAACAGGATCGTGCATCCTTAGAATCATTTCCCCAAATTTTTTCAAAGCCCACTTTCATTGTTTTGAACTCTGTTGCAATGGCTGTTAGTGCTGGTTAATTTCCTGAGTGAGGGCATTCCAAAGCTTGGCTTACATAAATGTCACTGCCAAAATGCACCAATCTTTGTGAGAGGGAATTAAGCAAAAAATATCTCAGTGTGGAGAAAGATGCTGTATGGCTAATGGCAAGCTATTTAACACATCTCATTTCTTACATTTTCTAGTTCTATGTTGTGAGTTGCCGTAACGTTAAGCAACTTCTGAGAAATCCTCAGACCTCTTTTGGACAGCTTCTTTTGGGCGCTGTCTTCTCTGTGTTGGTTGGACTTATTTACTATCAAATACCTGACACTCTTCCTGAAGCCTTACAGAACAGGTGAGAGAAAATATTACATTCTTTTTGTCCTTTTCCATTATGGCAAGTTTGCCACACATATGACAGCCTGGACAAAACCAAGAGTTAATTCTGCTGTTGTCCCTGAATCCCCTCCTAAAATCTCTTCTTTCTTTGCACTCCTGTGCAAACAGAATCCAAAACAATTTGTGAGCGCAGCAAATAGATTTTTTTTTTAAGTGTTTGGGTCTATGTTCAAGGAGATTTGTATTTAAATGTGAGATTCTGCGTTCAAGGAGGCCAAATTCTATGCCCAAAGCATGCCAGCAATCCTAATTCAGTTTATAAGAGTAGTATAAATTATATTTTTTTTCTCAGTACTGGGAAGGACGAATTATCCCTGCCTCCGCACTTAGGCTGGCCTTTGCCAATCCTGTCTGAGCTAAGGAGCTCCGTAAGTGCTTATTTGAGTGCTGTAAAGGAAGCATGGTAGACTCTGCTCTTCCAAGCATTTCAACACCACCGCCATGTAGACAAACTATTGCCTTTTAAGCATGAACAGAAAATGGCATTTTCTGTGCATGCATAGATAACTCTTTACCCATAATTACTTGCAATTTGCAACTTCAAAATGAAAAACAAAAACCAGATTCTGTACTCTTGTGTGATTACAGCATACACAAAATAATGTAATTCATGACTTCTCTTCGCTGTAGGCTAGGAGCTTTCTTCTTCACGGTCCTCACCCAGATCTTCGGGAACCTGTCTGCTGTGGAGCTCTTCATTTATGACAGAAAACTCTTCATGTGAGCTGCTATCTTTTTTTCCAAGAATATTCATCAGTTACACGCACAAATGCACATGCAATATGACCAGAGCCATGACATTTCAGAACATTGGGCCTGGACAGACTCAAGTAAACTGCCTTGCCCTTAGGTATGGCTTTTATCCAAAAGCTGATTTAATTTGCGGACAGGATTAGGTTGAAATCATTTGCTCATTTGCCAGACCACTTTTTTTTTCCTTCCGAGAACAGTGGCTGCACCCATTGCCTGAGCTGTTTTAGGTTAGATAGAATGTTGAATCAAAAGATGTCTATAGATGCAGGCTAAAACCCACAAGTCTCTCAGTATGTTGTTGGGAATGCCATACATTAGGAATGTGCACAAATATTCATAGGCATTCGAAATCCGATCGAATGTGCCAAAGTTTGACATTTGAACTCAAGTAGAATGTCCTGAAATTCAAATGGAAAACATTCAAATTGAATTTTGGATCTATCCGTTTGCATTATCCAGACATTTGTATGTATTCAGGTTTGTACACGATGCATACTTGAAAATCCACATCTTTCCCACATCTGTACACATTTGTACGGATCTGGACAGGATGAAAACGGGTTTCATATGGGGTAACTAGGGGACACATACGGACATGTACAGATGCGTACGGTTGTGTACAGATGTGGGGAAGATGCATACGTGCATGTAGGAATGTTGTTGACATTTGTATGTGCAGATTTGAATAAAAAATTTGAATAGATTTGAATTTGGTAAATACAAATTGAATCTTGTTAAATTTGAATTTAAAAGATTCTAATCAAATCAATTTTCAGGTATTCAATTCAAACAGAATGTCAAAAAACATTCATGCACATCTCTACCATACATATCTGCAACATTCCTGATATAATCTTAAATTACATGCTTGAACCCCCATAATGTAACTATAATCTGGCAATCATGCTGAGTTTCCAATAGAAGGTTTCTGACCAGTTCCACGATCACAGCATCTTGGGCTACTGAAAACCAAATGAATACCTAAAAACAACAAAAGAAATGGCTGGCACCTGGCTGGCTTCTAGTAACATGTTTACAGAAGAAGCTTGCCAGACACTGAGGTAAGCCCAGGGACGTTCCTTTATCTAGCAGAGCACAGCAAGAGACAATTGCAGGATCTTAGGCCTCTTTGCACTGCAGCAAAAATGCTATAGAACGCTTGAGCCCGGATGCATGGAAGAGAGTCTGCTATCCGCGCAGCCGTGGGTGCCTGGCCAATCAGATGCCATGCCGCATGCAGACACAGAATGTTGCCGGCCTCTTTGCACCAGTTGCGACCTGGTGGTGAACAGGTGAGCAGCGTTTGCACGTGCGCACTCCCAGCATTGGAGTTGGGGGGTATTGGGTGGGGGTCCCACCACTTGCATGGGCTCGATCCAAGCCCATGCAGCTTGTGGGACCCCAGGGAATGCATCAGACAGGCCTCCCCGCCCCTGGCTCCAAGGGAGCCAATGGCGGGAGAACAGGGGCGGGGCCCACATCTGTCAGAGAGGGAGAGCATTTGCTCTCTCTCCCTAACATCTGGGAATGCCCCAGGACGGACCGAATGTGCTAGGACAGGTTCAGAGCACAATTTTGTACTCTGAAACCTGAATGCGTGTAGATACATTGGGAAGGGATGGGGTGGTACAGAACAGAGCTACTGGCCCAGAGGAGGGAATGCTCCACCCCAAAGCGTTCTACATGCGTTCAAAAATCCCTAGTGCGAAAAGGCCTCTTGTTTAGGTCACACATTGCCTCTTGCTGTCCAGAGGCAACCTAATTCCTTCTGTACTTTGAAGAGCTGACAATACTGATAGTTGTACAATGCGAGGGATGCTTTCCCACAGCAGATGAGCATCTTCTGTTGCAGCAGGGAAGCCATGTTTGTGATTACAGTTTGAAGAGATTTGAAGGTTAAACTGGTATAATAGCAAACCCTTTTTTGGGGAGCTCTGAGAAACTTGAGGGCTTCTGGACAAAGCAGCTTTTTGCACTTGTCCAGTCAGGGTGGCTATGCATGCTCTAGCACAGTGCATTCACACACTGCAGGGCCACCTCCATCCCAGAATGACCCAGGGCATGCATGGCTGTCTCAGTCTTCAGTAGCTGTGGTGCAGTTTTACCCAGTCTGTGACTCAAGAGTACACACAATTCATGCACCGCATCGCCAGTTGCCATAGCAACCGCCCAGGGCACATGGTAGGGATGTGCATGAATTGGATTTTTGGCATTTGATTTGTAACAAATTGAATGTTAGAAAATTTGTATTTATTCAAATAGATCCCCTTCAAATGTGGTGGGATTCTGTTCAATACAAATGTATTCATATGGATTTGTACCTGTATCTGATACAAACACATACCTACCCAATACGTATCCGATACGTACCGTATTCCCAGTTTAAAAATGTCTGAACTATTCATACAAATATTAATGTAAGAATGTTGTAACATTCAATTCATGTACAAATGTTACGAATATTCATGCATCTCCCCAGCACACGGCCATTGTTACAGCAATGCAGATGGTCCCAGATAGGACTGTCCACAATTCAACAGGACCCAGGTCCATCTGGGTTAAGTTTGGGATGGCTTAGCACTCGCAGTGTGGACATTGGCCACCGTCCTGAACTTAACCTCTGTGGGTTAAGCATGAAAACTCCTAAAGATAGTTACCAACTTGAAGCTTTCTTCAGCTGATGTTTGGCCTAAAGAGAAAACTGGGGCAATGTTGCACTTTTTGCATAGCATTCTGGACGCCCCAAAAAGGAAAGGTGAGGAGA
The DNA here is from genome assembly GCA_023333525.1 of Aspidoscelis tigris stejnegeri. Classification (NCBI taxonomy): domain Eukaryota; kingdom Metazoa; phylum Chordata; class Lepidosauria; order Squamata; family Teiidae; genus Aspidoscelis; species Aspidoscelis tigris. The sequence goes on from JALMGA010000002.1 coordinate 102,258,154, forward strand.
CAGCTACCCAGGAGATAAGAATACCATGCCCTGGTGGGAAATTCTCACCATGGGAATGATATGAAAACTCCTTATTTTCTTCCTCCAGCCAGGGAGCTTCTGCTTTTGGACTTTGATGGAGGAGCATGCAAGTCCTTGAAGTCTAGAAGGGCGTTTAAGAGGATCTCTACCAGAAAATTCTCTGACCCCATTACTTACCAAACAGCAATTTCTTGGATCCCTTGGGGAAGAGATTTAGATTGGTATTCTGCATTTATCGTATGGATATTTTCTGAATCTTCAGGCAAGCAGGCAGAAGAAATGCCCTTTGGAGATGGGGAAAGGTTTTAAAGGAGTTCTTTTTATCTCTTGTCACAACTTCAAAAATTCAGGAGATTTTAAGATCAGTAGTTTGTGCCTCTTAAAACACCCTCTGCTCTCCAGGTAGTTTAAACTACTACAGTGGTACCTCGACATACAAGTGCCCTGACATACAAGTATTTTGAGATACAAGCCGCCGAGTGAGTGATATTTTGCTTTGAGATGAGAGCAAGATTTGAGATACGAGTATGTAAATACAGTACAGTACATAACAAAAACAACTGAGGTGGTGTTTTGGGAGCTGGAATGGATTAATGGGAAAATTGCTTTGAGATACAAGCGATTTGACATAAGAGCAAGGTTACGGAACAAATTAAACTCGTATGTCAAGGTACCACTGTATTCACGTCAGCTGCAGCCAGCTAAGAGTGCAATGTGGAATATAGGAGGTATAGCCAGAACATCTAATGGGCAATGGACTGTTGAGATTGTTTTAAGACCAGTTTATTGAAAGATGAGCTTTCATGGGCAACAATACACTTTAATAACTGCAGTAGGAGTAGCACAGGGAAATACCAGATCTTCACAGATGCCGGCATTTCCTCAAAATGTGAACCATCAGCCAACTTCTGAGAACTCACCATGAGTTTTTTCTTTCACACAGACTGTTTCTGAACAGCAAGAGGTAATATAGGATCTAAACAAGATCCCATGATTTCCTCTTTCTAAACAAGATCCCACAATTGCCTATTGCTTACCTTCTCATCTGTCAGGAATTTTCAGAATCGGCTTGTCTGAGGCTACCAGAAGTCAATCAAACACCCGCTCCTTTTTGTTGCTTCTTATGGGCTTGGCTGGCTTTCAGTAGCCCCAAGCAAGCTGATTCCAAAAACTGTTGACAGGCACAAAGGTAAACATCACTACTGTGGGAAACCCAGCGTCCTTATCACCATGGAAATGAAACTAGAGTTGGTTGTCTTCTTCTTTTCCTAGCCATGAGAGTGCCAGGGGTTACTACAGGACGTCTGCATTCTTTCTCGCCAAAGTGTTTGCTGATCTCCTTCCCAATCGTATCCTGCCTGTGCTGCTGTTCTCTTCCATCTCGTATTTCATGATGGGTGGGTATCATGTTATGTTCTATGGTCTGAACCCTGGTAATTGTGGAATGGGAAGTGGAAGTGTTCTATAGATCCAAGAATGAGCTGTAATGAGGAGACAGAGGAAGCAACATCCTGGGGGATTCCTTGCTTCCAGTAGCTCCAGCCAACATAACTTCTCAGTTATGCCAAGAAGTGGAACTTGATATTGCCTAAAAGAACCAGAGATTCACCAACCCCAAGTCACGGTGTTCATGGGTGCTATGCGACATTTTCTCTTTCTCTCCTTCCCCAGGTTTCAAAAACGATGCCGAATCTTTCTTCTTGTACGTTTTGTCTCTTAGCCTGACCAATCTTGCAGCCGTAAGCCTGGCTTTCTTGGTGAGCGCCAGTGTCAATGCTTTTGCTGTTGCCAACCTCTTGATTGCTCTTCCATACGTCTTCATGATGGCAAGTACCTTTGTTTTATATATTCTCTGTTCTTATGAACAAAGCCTTTCTTCTGACTGGCACCCACTATTCTTTGTAATCCACCTCTGTGTAGACTTGAAGCTAGGCACATTTTTTTAAAAAATTCACCAGGTGTGCTAAGATAGGACAGAAAGAAACAAAAGTAAGAGATAAGGGTAAATGAGGTGCAAACAGAAACTCCAGAACTTCTGGTATGTTGTTCCTCTGTAAGCCAGTTTGGTCTTGTGGTTAGAGTGCTGGTCTCATATCTTGTAGTCACTGGGTTCAATTCCACTCTCCTCCACAAAGCCAGCTAGGTGATCTTGGGCTACTCACAGCTCTCTTTCTGAGCTCTCATAGTCCCACCTGCCTCACAGGGTGTCTGTTGTGAAGAGAAGAACAGAAAGCTAAGTCGGCTGCTTTGAGTCCCCTTGAATGGGTGAGAAAAGCAGGGTAGAAAAGCCAACTCCTCTTGTTGTTGTATTTGTGTCTCATCAATGGCTGAGCAATAATTACATTCAAATATGTAAGGCAGTAGTGATTTCAAGAGGAGATTTTTCTTCCCCCTCCCCAGATATCTTCAGTTTTAAAAGCGCCAGCAATAACAGGAATGTGACAGTGCTATGTGAGATTGCAAATACTTTCTCTGCAGTCATCCGATTAAACTGTGGTGTTGCCACCCCCTCACTAGCATGCAGCCCACCAGATGATTATCAAAGGGGTAATCATGTGCAATGAGACACCCTTGTGCTAAGCCACGACATAATGAGACATAGAGCAATTCCACACTAGCCAATATACCAGATTGGCAAGCATAATAGGAGCCTTCCTTCCACACACTAATAAGGTCTAAGGAAGGCCCAACTTAAAGCCTCCCTTATGGTGCTTCCACACTGGCTGGTCTACCTACTTCGAATTTACCTACTGCGGAAGAATGAGCACTTGCTCCACAGTACCAGGTGAATTTGAATGTTCCCACCAGTCTGGACAGGATGGCAAGAATAGTGAACAAGAGCTGAGCCCATTGGCTGCCACATCCCATGTGATGTGTGCCTAAGAAAGCTGTGGGGAGCCTGCTAATGTCTGGATGGCACATCTTGGATTTGCAGCAGGTAAACTGCGCTTCATTCTCTAACAGCAGATTTTATTCTGCTAATCTGGATACTACCTGAGTCTTTTTAAGCCTGAGTGCCTGCTATGTGCACAGTTTCAGAAGGACAGAAGACAGTAATATGCGGAATGCCACGCTGTCAGGACACACAGATCTGGCCAAGAACACTTCTCCACAAAACATATACAAACTGTTGATGTCCACAACCACCATTAAAAGTGGGTATGTTTTATTGGGAAGAAATCACTTTGATGTGTTCAGCACCCTGTACTTGCCCTTAGGGGAAGTGCCAAAGCATTACCTAACTCACATGACTTAAGGAAAGCAGTCAGAACAGCTTCTTTGAAACATGTTATCATAAATTCACTCATCAAAATGCTGCATTAAGTAACCATTTGGATTGGTTTGCTGAGCATCACACCTCACATCATACACTTCAACAGTAGTGATGTTGTAGCAAACATGTTGCAACTCGGGCATATCAATTTGACAATAGTCTCAAAATGCTTATAATTGCTCAATGAGCCTTCTCCAAATCTTATTGTTACTCACTATCTGTTTCTTTGCTTTTCAACCTTTTTGCATTGTGAAGGTCTTTGGTGGATATCTTGTAAACCTGAATTCCATGTTGAACTGGCTATCCTGGATCAAATGGATTAGTATCTACAGATACGGCATGAATGTGAGTTATACATCTTCTGGAAATCAGAGCTCTACTTTTTGCTTCAAGGATCTACTTCACTTGTAGCTGCAGACCAGAACCACTGAGGCAGGATAGTAGCACAATTGAAAACTTCACTTTCATCCACTCAAGCTGAACCTCTGTCTACTGTGACCTGTATCCTGGTTCGCACAGGCAAAAGCAAAGCTTTTCACCACTGCAATTTCTTTACCACAACACGGTCTCAATTCTGTGGACTACTACTGGGGAAATGTGCACTTTGCTTCACATCCATGGGAAGCAAATGGCGAACTTGCCCCCATGTGTATAGTGCATATGAATCCTCCACCCATGCGTCTGGACACCACCACATTCTTTCCCTGATTTTGATGTCAGCACACGTGAGTTGGCGCCATCACCAGGGCAACTGTAATGCACCACACATATGTACTTGTGCGGCACATCACTTGATCATCTGGCACGTCTTCCAAACCTGGAAGATGTGTGAATAGTCACAGCAGAGCTTTACCAGCTCCAGCCATGATCCAGGGTAAGTGCACATGTGATGCACTTAATCCTGCGCCACACGTAGGTGCCTTCATGTGTGAATGATCTGTCACAGAGCTCACCATGAAGTATCTACCAGGCCAAAGGCAGAAAGGCCCTTAGTCTCATCACTTTAGCTCCCAGTAGTTATTGTTTATAAATATAGGTGGGAATAATTTTGCGCTGCTGTGCACTGTTGAAACCAATGTGAAGAATGTACTTTCTGTGCAGAACCTAAGCATGTCTGGGGCGCACATGAGAAAATCTGTGGTCCAATCATGCTTCTTAATGAAGGTACCATTATCCCTCTTAATTATACCTCATCAGATTTAGGCAACTGTAGTATGCTGGACCAGAGAGGCATCCCATCCACACACTTCTGTGGTTCAATACACCAGTAGATCTTGAAAAAGAGTTCTACCAGTAGGCCAGATGAGAACGCCATTTTGGGCACCCTAGTCTGGTCTACGCTCTGCCCTGTGCACATGGAAGGTACTAATAGGGGAAAGGGCCTCTCTGGTCCACTCTAAGGTGCAGACAAAGGAGGCCCAGAGGTTGACCATAGTCCAGTATACCAGCAAGTGCAGAAAGGGGGTAAATGGCTTTCTTTACCTACATGTGGCCATTGAAAAAGTCCACCACACTTTTTTCTGTCAATTTTGCATCCTTCTTTCTGCAGGCACCCTGGCTTGCAAAAACAGCAGAAGACATTGAGTACTAAATTTTTATTTTTATTCTACATTTCTTTGTGGTAGAATCTCAGAAAATCCCATAGAGGCATGTGCTTGCAGAACACTCTGCGAATTGACTCAGCTATGCAATCTCCAAAAAGACCAACTTAGTTGTATATACTGTCTTCAAAAAGCTTTGTATAGGAATGGGCACAATTTTTTTTAATGTATTCAATTTGTATTTAATCGAATGCAAGCAAATTTGTATTCATTTGAATAGATCCCCTTCGAATGTAGTAGAATTCGAATTTGATATGAATCTTCAGTACAAATTCAATTCAAATGGGCATACAAATCCCATACAAAAAATGTAATAAAGCTTCATATGAATGTTTCAAAACATTCAATTCAAATTCGAATGTCCAAATTCAAGCAAATTCATACAAATTTCAAATGTTACGAATATTCACACATATCCCTAGCCTTGTAATTCTAAAAGTTGGAAATTGTTAATGATATAACGTTCTAGTTTTGGATTATACTGTTTTTCTTAATGGGTATCAGTGATCATTATATTTTAAGTTATAAATGATCTACTTTATTTGTGTCACTTTCTGTTACCTCTGGCCAGCAAACACAGCCAAGAATACTGAATTAATTTAGATAGAAGCCATGACAAAACACAGCTAGGGATCGCAAAATGTACCCTCTTTCTCCGAAAATACCTACCCAAAAAATACGCCCTAATATGATGTTTCAGGATTTTTGAGGATGCTCAAAATATAAGTCCTACTCTAAAAATAAGACCTAGTTACAGTTCATAAAAAAGTCAATTTAAATAGTGTCCAGGCAGCTATACATGTAAAAAAGTAAAATAGAATGCAGCAGGATGGACCCTTCACCAAGGAAAGCAGATACCCCCAAAAGAATCACACTCAAAAGACCCCATGAGACCCAAAACAATGAGGGTTCATGAAAAATAAGAAATTCAGGGTGGAATTCAGGGTTTGGAGAATTATGATGTTCCAGAATGTAATGATGACTATATTTGAATAAAAGTTGGGGGGTGTTTGTTCAAGAATAAATGTAGATTGTTGTTCATGGAAAAATAAGACATCCTCTGAAAATAGGCCCTAATGTGTCTTTTGGAGCAAAATATAAGACCCTGTCTTATTTTCAGGGAAGTAGAATATTTGATCCATCCAGCTACTGCGTTTGTTTCCAAAAGAAAATTAAATTCTCCCAATCATTTTTAAAAAATTAGCAAATACATGCCTGTATTCCTATCCTCTCTCCTCAATTTCCCCTGCTTATAAAAAGAAATAAAAATGTGACAGGGGGCTTGGTTCTCTGAAGAGCATGAAAAACAATCGCTGTGAAAAATAATCAAATGTCTCCCCTGCCTTCAAGACTTGCATCTTTTACCATCTGGTTTCTGTTTCAGGCTTTGACCATCAACGAACTTACAGGAAGGGTCTTCTACTTGAACTTTACCAGGTAATGGAGATTCCAGTCAAGAGGGAATATATGACAGACGAACAACCAAATTAAGAGTACCCTGAGGGCTGGCAAACTGAAGGAGATATCACAGTTACATCACCTGAATTATCTGTGATCCTTCCAGCCTGAACTTCTATAAAAAACACAGCTAGAGTAGGAAAGTAGACAATATGGGTCTTTTCACACCATGCCTCGGTCAATTGCAAGGTATAGCGGTATGCTCTAAGAGTTCACACCTGTGGATGCTTACAGCATACGAAATCTCCCAACCTGTCCACAACTTACCTGAAGTAGGGATGTGCACTAATTTTGGGGGGCATTTGATTTGAAACGAATGGAATGTTCAAAAATCCATATTCATACGAAAATATCACATTCAAATGCAGTAAAATTCTATTCGATACGAATCTATTTGTACATATTCATATGAACATTTGATACATATCTGATATGGACAGATACAACAATTACATCTCTGATACAAATAGATACAAATAGATACGTATCTGATATGAATGGATATGCATCTGATACAAATAAATAGGTAACCGATACATTTATCCCCAGTTTAACAAATGTTAACAAATGTCCTATTTGTATGAATGTCTGAAGACATTTGTATTCACTCAAATGTTAGCATATGAATATCGTAACGTTCAAGTTCAAATGTACAAATTCAGCTGAAAAAGTGGGAAAGTGTGTGGTGCAGGATTTTTAATTATGCATGGTGAAAATGGTCTCTCCGGTGACTTTTGGATAGGTGTGGTACAAAATTTCCTGCACCACTACACTAGTGTGGCAGTTGTTGTTCCTGGTGTGGAAACAGGTTCTGCAAGTGCAGATGGTGCTACCCAGAAGCTTCTGCACTGGGCCAAGTGCTGGAAGGCCCAAGATATTAGCACGATGTCAGTGTACAGTCAAAGGATCTTTCTGCCCTAGACTTTATTCTAGATTATATCCTGGAATAAAGGCCTACCATCCACATAATGGTGCAGGCTTGCAGACACCCTATTATGAAATACAATCTGGAATAAGGCCCAGTGCAGAAAGGTCCAATATGTGTAGGCAAAACAGCATCTATTTTGTTTTGTGCAGCCAGTCTTTCAATGGATAGAAAGGCGATGAGAATCTGTTCAACTAAGACTGCAGATCTGTTCTAATGCATTCTTCTGATTTTCTTCACCATGAAACAAAAACCATCAGCTTCCTGTTTTCTTCCTTCAGGGTCCCTGGAGAGCAATACATGGAACAGCAAGACATCGACTACAGTACTTGGGGCTTCTGGGAGAATGAGTTGGCCCTTTTCTGCTTGATGTGCACGTTTCTTTTTTTCGCTTATGTCCAACTCCTAAGAATAAACCGTTGGAAATAAGCCATCATTTTAATGAGCCATTAGGACAGCAGCTGCAGAGTGCTCGAGGTCCTCCTGTTTGTTCTACTATGAAATTAGGACTTTCCCCCCAATCAGAGGTGGTTTGCCAAATCTATATGTTTTTTTATGGAACAGTAAGTGGAAAGTTGACGAAGGTCCCAGTAAAATCAAGACTCAACAAGGAGAATTTCACTCAAGTTTCCATATTTTTTACAAATAAAATATTTACATACAAGATGCCTTTCTACCACCTTTCTAATTATGCATGGTGAATAAAAGTGAAGAAATGGCAAGCAGTCTGGTGCAGCCACCAGTCGGTTAAATTATTAAAATTCGTACTAGAAACCTGTGAATTTGTGGGATGTATTTTGTTTGCAGTACAAATAGCTTAACAGTTGCACCACTGAAAGGGTGTTGCTTCTCCATTCTTCTATTAACATCTCATAGGGTTTTACTTTCTCCAGATCTCCTGTACTTCTCACTATCTTAGCAACTGGAATGGTCATAGTAGGCTTAGCAACATTCCTCACAGTGGAGAGATGTACCAATGCTCCCACCCCACCCCAAGATTCTGTTGTGCTAGAGCAGGGGTCCTCAAACTTTTTAAACAGGGGGGCCAGTTCACTGTCCCTCAGACTATTGGAGGGCCGGAATAGAATTTTTTAAAAAAACTATGAACAAATTCCTATGCACTGCAGGCCCAGGACAGATCGGCTGCTAAGCAGGACAGGCAGCGACGGCAAAAACACCTGACAGGCCGGATAAATGTCCTCAGCGGGCTGCGTGTGGCCCGCGGGCCGTAGTTTGAGGACCCCTGTGCTAGAGTGAGGCATGGCCAATGGAATAGCCAAGCCTGATGATGAATATCAAATTGTTCAGAGAAATAATAACAGAAAGAGACTGTGAAGAGCTCCAAAGGGATCTCTGCATACTGTGGGATAGGGCATGAATATGTCAGATGCCGTTTAACTTGAACAAGGGTGACGCTATGCATGTTGGAGCGAAAAATCACAACTTGTGTACACTAAAAGGATCAGAGCTGACTGTGAATGATTAGAAAAGAGATCCATACTGTGCATTCCAATCTGCAGTATAAACGTATATAAAATTGACAGTGAAGGATCACAGGGTTCCTCCAGAGAGCAGCAGGATCACATGCTAGGAAGTGATAATGTGGGGTATTGCTCCCCAACCATTATCACTTGCAGGTTAAACATCACTGGAGCTGGTGCTGTCTTTGCTTTTGTTCGTTTTAAGTCATCCAGGTGTCCAGAATGCGCAGATGTGTGTATCACTACCACTACACTTGCATAGCTGGCTGGTTCAACCTCCACACATGTGTGGCAGATGAAGCAATCATCAGTGCTCTCTCCAGAATGTGAGTTAAAATGCTGTTACTGGAAAACCAGTGACCAGTGCTAGATTTTCCAAGAATAGGGGAGAAAAAGCAGGGCTATAATGGGATTGCCACAGATATATGCTATAATCCAACCACAGCAGCGTATACTGGCACTATATTCCCCCAATCTATTATTATGTTATTCCTGCCTCAGCTATGCAGAAAAAAAGCAATAAGATATTTTTGTTTCTGCCATCCATAATTGTCTACAAATCTACTGCACATACAGATTCGACAATGAAAAAAGACTTATGTGGCCTGCTTTTGTTTTGTACAAAATCATAAAATTTATTTCCCAAAAAACTTCATTTTTCAGTCATTTCTGTACAATAAAATTCACAGTCAATAAAAAAAAGGCATAAGGAAAATACAGCATTATATATACAGCTCAAATTTGTCAAGGAAACTGAAGATACATATGGCACAAAAATGTACACAGTATTAACGGGAATTTTAAATACACTGGCAACAAACTGAGCAATCGCCCAACTTGGGTTAGATAGTGGCTAATATCAGAAAGGCACGAAGATCCAGTAGAGCTTTCAGGGTGTTTTCAGTAATTCATCAGAAGCGACACAAAAACATCATTGCACAGATAACAGGAAACACACTGCTCTAGATACACATCTTTTAAAATGCTCTATATGTTGATTGTGCACAGCTAGGAAGACAAAAGCTGAAAACTATGATGGCCACCACAAGTGAGTGAAGCCACTGGCCCCTTCCCCTGCTGAAAGCTGGTTCCTGAGCTTTCTTTGAGGTCCATGCTAGTGGTGTGCATGAATGCAACTTTTGACATTCAATTTGTAACGAATCGAATATTCAAAAATCCAAGTTTGTACGAATAAGGAAAAACAAATGCCTGGACATTCAAATTTATATGAATACATTTGTATGTATTCATTTGAATAATTCTGACATTTATATCTCTACGGGTACATACCCATCTCAAACGCCTCTGTACGCAGCCCATTTTCATCCTGTATGGATGCATGCAAGATGCGTATGGGTACGTACAAGATGCTTATTTACCCATACAGATACAAATGGCCAAATTATTTGTACGAATAACTCAAAATATTGATATTCATTTAAATTCGGAAATTCGAATGCCCGGACATTTGATTCATATACAAATGTCTGAATTCGTCTGAACTCATAAAAATAATGAATATTTTGACTATTCAATGGGTGTTTTCCACTGTCAGAAAGTACCCATTTTTGCACCCATTAAGGACCCATTTGGGTGTGAGCCGGATGATCCCATTTCCACCACGGCACCTATTTGGGACCCGATTGTTTCAACTGCTGCTGGGGAAATATGGATCAAATGGGTACTTTCTGGCCTTTAATCTGAATTTTCTGTAGACCCCATTAATGGAGTCTACAATGGGGTCTTCAGGCAGAAAATCCAGATTAAAGGGAGCCTGTTTCCACGCTTGTGTGACAATGGGGTCTAGAGGAGGCTAGGGGGAGGGGGCACCCACGGGGGGGAGCCCCAAAACCTAAGCTTTGAAGTCATTTCAAAGTCACTTCGAAGTCTGTGCAAAATAGCTCCGGAGCGTCTTTGAAGTCTGTGCTAATCTTCAGAGTGAACTTCGAAGTGACTCCAAAGTCACTTTGAAGTTCACTCTGAAGATCAGCACAGATGTCAATGGAGCTGTTTTGCACAGACTTCAAAGTCACTTCGAAGTGACTTCAAAATGACTTCAAAATGACTTCGAAGCCACTTCGGAGATTGCACCCCCTGTCCCCCCAAACACCTCATGGGTAGATCCAGATTTCCAAATGGGTGCTCCGGTGTTTCCACAGCAGGGAGGCTAGCACCCATTGCTATTGGGTGCTAGACCACACATGGAAACACACTGGGTACTTCCCTTAATCCGGATCTACTAGATCCGGATTAAGGAATGTACTCATTCCTTAGATCCGGATCTTCTTAGATCCGGATTAAAGGAGCGCGGTGGAAAAACACCCATGCACATCTCTAATCCTCACCGTACTGGCAAAGCCCCAGGGTGCTGCAAAGACTTCAGAGGAAGAGGAAGGCTGCTGGCTGTGATCCTTGAACAAACCACCACTGCTGAAAATTAAAATAAAAGCATCACCTGCACAGGCTTCCCCAACAATGTGTATTTCAATGTTCCTACCACTCTCACCATGATTTCCAGTGGTCATGAAAAGGTGTTCACAGTAGTGAGACCAAAGTCTTGAAAATAATTTCTTAGGACAATGAATAGGCAGGACCGGCGTGAAATGTACATTTCGCAGAAGACAAGATTTCAGCTAGTTACTGCAACACAACGCTAGATACACTTTAGAAGTGGGCTTACTTTGAGCAAACCTTCATTCTGTAGTGGGGAAATCATTACAAGATGGTTTCATAAATAAGACTTACGAATGTGTCCATTGCATTGATAACAGGTTTAGAAAATGATTGGAAAAATACATAAAACTGGGGGGCGGGGGAGGATTGTTAGTAGATCATTTTGCAGTCATTTTACATAGGTCATTCGACTCCAATAATTATTGTAGCTATACTGAGAGTATACTGTAAGGCATGAAACTGGCTTGAAATTTATGGAGCCATGAAAGACTTCAAGATAAGATCCATTCCAGTTATCTCATAAAGAGCGCTCAGAGCTGAAACACAAATAAGAAATCAAATCCTCAGGTCTGGGAGGAATCAAGAAGGATTCATCCCAAGTACTCTAGATTTATAAATCAAAATAGCTTCAACTGTTAGACTCCATTCAAGGCACAATGCAAATCATTCTCAGTTATTTCAGGAACAAGAAACATCACCCGGGATAACACATACAGCACCCAACTCCTGCAAATTCAACATCAGTCTCTTGTCGTCGTCCACCAAGCAAGGTCTCATTTAGTTTGTGTTCAGTAATTATATCCTCTATTCTCGTAATGTAAAGCAACGATAACAGCACTCCAAGGAACTATTGAAAAAAAAGTTGCAAGAATCATCAAGGTATCATTAGTTACTAACATTTTGAGTACAAAATATAGCTAAAGCCCTTTGGGCAACTGTTTCCAAGATTTGGGCCTACCCTCTCAAATACAATGAACGTTGCATACAATGCCCTTCACATCTTTCTTCTTCAAGTACAACAAAAGTGCTCATGCTCCAAAGTCAGTATGAGAATGAAGCTCTGATGTGGCACCATTTCAGTATTTTGGTATTTGGATGCAAATAAGTTGCAACACAGCCTGAAGAACTAATGATTAAAAAATGTCTCTTCTCCAGACCAACCAGAATAGCTTGGAGATAACTCACTATATTTTTCCAAAACACAGCCTTATGTTTTACAAACATATTCAGCTTTGGAACAGTCGACACTTAGCCATCTCCCTCCTTCCTTCCTTCCTTCCTTCCTTCCTTCCTTCCTTCCTTCCTTCCTTCCTTCCTTCCTTCCTTCCTTCCTTCCTTCCTTCCTTCCTCCCTCCCTCCCACCCACCCATCCATCCATCCATCCATCCATCCATCCATCCATCCATCCATCCATCCATCCATCCATCCATCCATCCATCCATCCATCCACCCTTCACCAAGAGGTCCCAGGGCACAACACAATAACAATCTCCCTCCTACCCACTGCCAGCCTCATAATGTTTCTAGACCTTCCTCTATTCTCTTTTAAATAAGCCTTAAATACAAACATGACTCCCAGCTGATTAGGGAATGCAACAGATGGCCAGACTCCAAATGGTGGAAAGAGGATCAGAAGACACTGTGCCAGGAAAAAGAAAGACATGGCCACAAGTGGAGGGAGAGAGAAATCTTGTGCAGGCATTTCTTTCTTTTTTTGCTGCTCCCCCCACCCCGCCAAATCTAGCAAATGCTTCCCCAACCCCTCGTCTGACCTCCAAAGGTTCAACTTGCCCAGGCTACTCCTGCCTTGAGCCCCACCTGCCCTTGCTTCTGCCACTGTCGCTACAGCCACTTTAATGAGAGTGCACTGAAGGGCATCTAAAAAATCTTCCTTTCTTTCATGATGGCGGCAGCCATGAGTTCCTCCCCATTCTCCGGTGGATGCAGTTCCTCCTGGCTGGTCACCCCTCTTTTCTTCACCACATCTAAGGTAAAGGTGGGGGTAGTGGCGAGGCTTAGTGAAGGAGTCTAATACAGCCAGATTTGAGGGGAGGTCACAAGCAGCCTTGATCTCTAGCCACAAACTTTCACATCTCCAACTGTCACATGACCAGCTGCTGCGCAAACAGTCTGAAGTTTGAAATGTGTCTGGAGGCACACCTTCTGTAGGTCTCAAACATGGAGGCATGCCTCCTATGAACTGGAACAAGGTCCTTAGTCTTCTTGTAGACCCAATTAAACAGGCCCACAGGAGATCCAGATTAAGGGCCTCCTTAATCCAGATCTAGTTCCATCTTGTGCAGACAGGGCATGACTGTGGGCCTTTATTTCAGCAATTATCTCTAAATGTATGCTTGCTTGTATTCAGTATCTCTTTCTGTTCCAAGAAATCACTTGAAAAGAAAGAGCCAGGCTGTGTTGAAAAGTACAGTTCTGACCACCGAAAAATACAAAAGCTGGATGTCCTTAATCGTTTCACGGAAGGGTAAACAAAGACAGACTGAACAATATAGCTATGGAACAGAACTGGCCCTGTGTCACCTTCCAGAGCTGATATTTGTGGCTTATAAATCAAGCAGAAAGAGGGAGAAAAAGAGGAAAAAAGAAAGGAAACAACAGTGCCCTGACTTATACGGGCTAGTCACCCTGTCTTACCTGTGGCAATAATATTCCAAGCAGAATGCCAGCCATGATAGTATAGTTGTCCAAAAACCAAATGAGTACTGCATTTGTGCATCCTCTTACATGAATGATATGTTGAACACTCAGGCGCTGCAAAGTAACAGCTTAATTAGTCATCTTAGTTGTTAACCCTGTTGAACAATACACAATGTACTGTTGGACATCAGTATTAATATTAATTTCCTTCCACATCCCCTTAATTAAAAATAATTCTGCCCAAATTTTAGGCATGTAGCTCATTTACTTCAAGCATTGCTTCTTTTAAACAAGAAGCACAGAGATAATAAATGTAGCTCTTATTATTAGTTTTCTGGAAAGACGTAAACCTTTATTAAGCCAACACTTTCCTGTATTGTTTTCTTTTTCCCTCGTATTTTTTTTAGATTTTAATTTTATTGCCTTAAAACCACCATGATAAGTAACAATATGTAACATTAATAAACACAATATAATATACCAAATATTCCACATCCAACACAGTACAACAACAACAACACAATAAAAAAGTATTAATATTAATCTCCTATGGAAACTCTGAACTATTACTTGGAATGAACCTTTACCAAGGTAATATCAAGGTGGTAATTCAGACCTGTGACAAAATAACTTTAGATTTTCAGTAATGCTATCCTCATTGGGAACTCCATCTTCAGAAGGTTATTAGTCTTTATTTTTAGAAGATTGATGGAAGTATTTTTGTTCTAATGGGGCTGGGGAAGTCTGCACATTAGGAGCAAGAAAACAAATTATCAATTCTGAGATCAGCAATAAAAACCATCCTAAGGCTCTTAAGAGTTTGTGAGGACACTGAGAACCATTATGTCATGAAATACAGGTTAATAAACACTGGGCCAGATCAAAAAAGAAAACACATTTCTTCAAAACCATTTAGGGAGAAGTCAGGGTACAGCCAAGTAGAAAAGAGGTTACAAACCAAACAATTAGAGGCGCTTTCATGCTTGGCCCCATAGTCAACAATAGGTTAACATCTGGGCAGGTACATCTACACTTGCAGGAGGCCTTTAAAACCTATAAACGCTTCCTGCCTTCAGAGATGTTAACCTATGGTCAACTAGCAGTGGTGCATGAAATCATGCACCACACGCATACTAACTCTGACCTATAGCTTACCTGATCCGACCACCACATGATCATCTGCACCATTTCCTGTGCAAGGGGTCAGATCCATTATGACAGCACTGACGCACACACAATTGTGCCAAGCTCTGCAAACAAGATGGCGGCGCCCTGTCAGCAAGAGGACACATGCCCAGACACCAGTAGGTCCCAGGCAAGTAGGGGTTAGTCTAACATGTACTAGCATTCCCAAGTGTGAACACTAGCACGTTAGTTGCTAACACACTCTTCCTGTTCAATGGAAGGGAAGCCAAGTGCGAAAGCAGCCCTGGTATTCATGGCAATACTTGGACAAGTCCCTGCTATCATGGTGGTGACAACAGATGGGCATAAGATTCTGTATTCTTAGGATTCTTAACTTTATACTTGTTTGCAGAGGATGAATGTCAAGTGAAATACTGTCATTGGTTTGCCGATCTTTGCATACATAGACACAAAGGCATAAAAAATAGAGACATAGCTTTCCCCTATTACCATCAACAACAGTGGATGATGGTGCAGGTCTACACCAGATCTGAAGATTAATAACTTACCTAGTTTCAAATCAAGTGGCTTAATATAATCTGAATAAAATAATAACAATTACATGTACCTACCTCTTGGTTAATAGTTTTATATCCACACATGGTATTGATAACTGCTGTCTGGAAAAAAAAAACACCACACATATATTTTCAAAATATACGCAAGCATAACAAGACATTGTGCAAAGTTTGTGCAAAGCACACCTAACATCCATGTGCCAACATCCATCTATGTCTTGCAACTGACATGACATATGACATTTGCACAGGTTTGATAACATTTCATCCCAACACTCCAGTTCCAGTTTGGGTCTATGCTGCAAACACTATGCAAAATCAAATAATATGAATAAGCCCTTTGTTTTGTCAGCACTGACAAATAAATAAGAAAAATTAATTAAAAATTGTATATTTTATGCCTGGACATTAAGGACAAGATTCTGAGAAAAATGTGTTCCACAGACCCACAGAACATTCCAGTGCAACCACCGAAAATACCTGGAAGAATTCAAACCCATGCTTACATCTGTGAAGTTTTTCAAAAAGCCTCAAGATAGACCTTTCCGAAGAAAAAAGAGATACCCGCTACTACCACTAAAGTACCCTAAATCCTGCCTAGGCCTCTCTTAGACCGCACCATGGTGTGGAAGGAAGGCTCTCAGAACACTTGCAGGTTCAGGATACCTGCAAGTGTGTAATCTCTCCTAGGGTTTTTTCCCACTGACCTCCCTTAATCTGGATCTCAGATGATCCGGATCTAAGGAATGGGTCCTTCAACTAATCTGGATCTAGCAGACCCAGATTAAGGAAGGTACCCGATGCGTCCCCATGGGCAGTGCAGCACCTAATAGCAATGAGTGCTAGCCGGCCTGGAGCAGAAACGCCAGAGCACCCATGTGGCAAATCCGGATCGACCCACATGGGGCCTGCCCATCACCCCAGGTTTTTGGGGGGACAGGGGGTGCAATCTCTGTAGATGCTCTGGAGATTCTTAAAAGGTTCTCCGGAGCGACTATGGAGAATCTCTGGAGCTTTGTCATAAACTCTGGAGATTCTCCGGAGTGATCTGTCGCAAACTTTGAAGATTCTCTTTGACAAAGGTCTGTAGGATTGGCAATGCTCTCGCATGGGGTCCTTTTCGGAGCCTGTGCTATTCTTCGGAGCCAACTTTGGAGCTGGCTTCAGATCCAACTTCGGAGAGTATGCAAAGGCTTTGAAGCTTTGGGTTTTGTTGCACTCCTCAGTGGGTGCACCCCCCAGAGATTCCCCCTAGACCTCATTGCCCAATTGTGATGGAAACGGGTTCTGTATAATCCAGATTTGATGCCTGAAGACCCCACCATAGACCCCTTTAATGGGGTCTACAGGAAATCCAGATTATAGGTCCTGAAGGACCCATTTGATCCGGATTTCCCTAGAACAGGTGGAAACAAATGTGGCTCTAATGGGGTCTCAGTGGAAATGGGGTCTTCCTGCTCTGTGTCCCTAATGGGTACTTAAAGGGTACTTAGTGGAAGTGGAAAAACACCCTTAGTCTAATATAATTGACAAGGGATGTTATTTATGCATATATATAAAACGAACCGCTCAGAGAATCTGTGATGTTAAGCAGAATACCCATTTAAGTCTGGGTTAGTTTTAATTGAGAACATTTCTGACTTAGTAGTCAAGGCAGGGGAGCTCCCAGATCTCCTTCTGCACCTCATGGAGCCGTTTCCTAACCAGAAATGACTCTGCATGTCTTGGAGCTTCCAGTACTCGCTATAAGAATGGAACATTTAAAAGTGCTGATGGGAGGGGAAATGCAAATTTCCCCTTAAAACAGAGCACAGATCTGGGCTGCTTTCACACTTGGGAACACTAATACATGGTAGACTTAACTGGTGTCCGGGCACGTGTCTGATCGTTGACAGGGTGTCACCATCTTGATCGAGGCACCCGGCCCAACTGCACATAGGCCGTTGTCAGTTCTACAGCAACTGTGATGCTCTGCACACATGCAGTTGCATTTGGGGTTTGTGTGTTTTGCATTATTTCGCGCACCACTGCTAGTTTACAACAGGTGAACATCTGGGCAGGCAGGAGGCACTTCTAGGCTGTAAAGGCCTCTTTGCAAGTGCAGATGCACCCACCCAGATGTTAACCTATAGTAAACTATGGGGTCAAGTGCAAAAGCACCTCTGGTTTTTACTTACTATCTTACTTAAGATAGTGCTGCCTGTGCCTGAGTGCTCTATAGAAATCAAAATGTGGATCTGAGAACATTTAAAAAGTAGTGACTACACCCTGCCTATATCAAATTCTCAAACATTCCAAAATTGTCAACAGGCAGCTGATTGCTGAAGAGTCTATGAAGTCACTTCTCAGGTCCACGGTCTAGGAGCTGCCACTTTATTTTAAATGGCACATGCACCTGTTTCTTTGCCCTTGCATTACTGAGCGAGGGGGAAAACTGTTGCAGAGGGAACCTAGAATATCACAGCTGCCAGACAGTATCCACCATCGGCAGGTTTTTGCCTTTTAGGCACCACTATGCAAACAATCAATTGATCAAGAAACTCTTTGCAGTGCAGTAAAAATGTCTCTGCTATCCTTCTGCGCACTCTTGGTCAGAATCAGTCAACATAACCACTGGATTTAGTCAGCAAATCTTTAGAAGGTGTACGTCAGTCTTCCGACTTCTCATTTTTAAAATCCTCATTGCACAAGAAATTGATTGGTCAGTTTGGAATACCGTAATAGGGAGTGGCCAAGAAAGATGGTCCGGGCTCAGAGAATTACCTCAGTAGCTAAATTTGTGGAGTGTACTGGGTTTAGCTGTAATGGAGAATGGCTTACACAGCCCCAATGAAGAACCTCAGCCACCCATTGGGATTTGACATGTACCAAGAAACATGTCCAAAGAAAAAGACATTGCCTTTCTGTAAAGTATTAACAGTACTTTTCCACGATCACAGCAAATGACTAATTGTTATACTCATCTGTACTTTTCCAACGTAAAAGCCAAGCTGATTTCGAAAACATATGACAAGCAGCAAAGATTTATTCCTCTTGATTCATTTTTAAAAACCAAGGGAATGGCATCATCGAGATAAATTAAGCTAACCAGTCGGTTCTGCAAAATTTCAAGGGCTGTTGTTTGATCCAAGTGTAACATATTGTATTCTTTAAAACAGCCAGAGCTACACTATTCTTAGCATTTCACTGCTTCTATTTTGTAGTATAGCAAGCCAAAATTCACAAAGGTGATGTATCCTAAAAACCCTTTCAAGTGACAGAAATGTCAATGTACAAAATGGCATGGCTCTCTCTGAAAAAGAAAATGTCCAGCAAGAGGCAAAATCTAGCGAGCTCACCGCTATGGAAGTTCTATTTTCCTGTTTGTTTGGAAATGAAATTCATGGCTTAGGAAATATCAGGTGTTAAGGACTTACTTTGCTTAACATTTCAGATAAAGAAAAAAGAGGAATAGAAATATTTTACAAACATCATTATTGTTACCTTTTACAACAGTGCAATGGATTGTGAATTTTTAATATTTTTTTTTAAAAATCAGCGTTTTTTTAGTCCTAGAAGCTGTGTTTGTTTTGTGCTATCAACCAGGAAAAAAATCCCACAATGTAAGATTTTGTTCCATAAACAGTTTAGAAGGTAAAGGACATGCTTCTATTTACAGTACTTCCAAAAATATCCACGCTAAGTTTTTTTAAACTACTTAAAATTTTATAGGAAATCTACCCAAATAATTGTTCTCAATCTGTGCTCCTTTTTTCTTTATTTATAACCTTCTCATTTTACAATATTATTTTACAACAGTGAACTTAACGAAATTTGCAAATAATACATTGCAATCAAATAATAAAAATAACAGATCAAGAAAGTGAAATAACACATATTAACAGCAACAGTAAAGTTAATCTACTAATAAAATAATTAGGGATGTGCACAAATATTCAAAAATTCAAACATCTGATTCAAATCCAACAAATGTGGACATTCAAACTTGAATCAAATGTATTTACATTTGAATTTAGACATTAAAGCAGATTTAGAATGTTCTAAAACATTCATTCGAATAATTCAAATCATTCAAATGTACAGATACATATCTGCATCCATTTACACTTATAATATGGGATGAAAATGGGATGCATATGTGCTAAAACAGGATGCATACAAAATGCATACAGATAAAATACATATGAATGTTGTTGACATTCGTATCTTTAAATACAAATCTAACATTCGAACGAAGAGATTTGAAAGGAATGGATTCAAATTGGGTTTTTTAGCATTCGGATTTTAAACATTTGTATTGAATTCGAATGCAAAAACTCCCCATTTACACACATCCCTAAAAGTAATGAAAAGTCAGCTAAGCTACAAATGAAAAAGGTAAGTAAGGTAGATAACAGTGGAGAGTTTAAGAAGAAAGAATCAATAGATGAATTTGGTCTTAAATATTTATTTTTGCTGCTTTCAAAAGCCAAGTCCATTTTTCTGAGAATTTTTTTTTTATCAGTTATGTCTTGCGTTCTTTGTTGTTGGACACTTATTTAGGTCATTAAGGACCACTGACCATACTCACAACATCCATTTATTATGAGGTTTGCAGGTGTTCTCTAATTATAATGTACTGTATATTCTGGCGTATAAGACTACTTTTTAACCCAGGAAAATCTTCTCAAAAGTCGGGGGTCGTCTTCTACGCCGGGTGTCGTCTTATATGGTGAGTATATCCCAAACTCTATATTTTAACAGGAAAGTTGGGGGTCGTCTTATACGCCCAGTCGTCTTATACACCGGAATATACGGTAGTTCCATCTTGGCTGCATATATTAATGATTTAATGTTTGATTGTGGGATGTGTGTCTTGAAACAGAAAAACAATCTCTTACATTCATGTTAGTCTCTGAGTTGTTATAGTACATATATCTTTTTCAATATTTTGGCTAATAGGACAATTCCGTTCACAAGTGAACGTACAAGCCTAGTTAATGCCAGCACGCTGATGATTTTGATGGATTGATTTTATGGAATGAAATTGGAGTTCAATATCACCTACATTAACCTCTTTCAGATTGTGATTTAAACACTTTGTAATAATTACTAGGAATTTCTACCCACACTGAGGGTGGTTTTCTATTGTACCCATTAAGGACCCATTAATGAGTACAAAAATGCCATTATGTACCCATTAATGGGTACTTTTAGGGTGTTTTTCCACTGTCACTAAAAGTACCCATTAAGTACCCATTAATGGGTACAAAAATGCCATTACATACCCATTTATGAGTACTTAATGGGTACTTTTAGTGACAGTGGAAAAATACCCAAAGTGACAGTGGAAAAACACCCTGAGTCATCTATATTTAACAAATAGTATTTTGGGCAGTAGCAGCATATTTTCAACCTGGTTTGTATTTTATGAAATCCATGCTGACATTATATGAAAGTAGGTCATTGCCAAGGTTAAAACTGTACTTCACATTGGATGATGACAGAAAGATTTCTCTAACAGTTTTTTTCCCCAAGGAAACCATATTTATATTTATAACCTCCACTATCCCAAAAGTTTTTTCAAGATCAAATTGCTTATTTAACTATATACATCTCCTTTTAATTTGCCTAGGCATGCACAGATCTTATCAAGCAAGATGATGCAATTCACCCCATGACTCCTGTTTTAATATAATGATTTCCACTGCCAGGAGCCATTTTTGTGTATCATTTCATGGCACTGATAAATAAAACAAGAAACTGTCAAGTTAATTTACCTGGTTTGTGCACACACATTTACCTTGTTTGTGATGCAACAAGAATAAGGAACCCCACAAGCTAGTGGTCCTGGGGCAGAACAGTCATGGTACTGATTTGTTGACCAGTCCTTAAAATCTTCTCCACCACAACACTTGAACTTTCAGAGAGGAAAAATATATTACATTACACAAAAACAGTGTTATAGCTCTTGCAAGATCCAGGAATAATTAATCTTTAAACTGCACTGTGAGAAAAGAACACTTCAGGAATAACTTCATTGTTATCAATCCCAGTTTTATCATCAGCAGGGTATGTATAAAGATAAATAAAATTCAGAAATGCATAGTGATTAACTTTTCCTGAACTGTTTTATTTTCTTTCTCCACTTGCACAGTGCACAGCAAAACAAACAAAAGGCTCAAACTACTAGGGATGTGCATGAATATTCAAAAGCATTCAAAATTCAATCAAATCGACCAAATTTTGACATTCGAATAGAATGCCCTTAAATTTGAATTTAAAGTTTTGATTCGAATTTCCAGTTTTGGATCTATTTGTTCAAATTATTCGGACATTCACATGTGTACGGGTTCATACACGATGCGTACGTGAAGATTCACATCTTTCTTGCATCTGTACGCATTTGTACAAATCCGTACGGGATGAAAACGGGCTGCATAACTACAGGATGTGTATGGATGTGTACAGATGTGTACGGACCCGGGGAAGATGCATACGGGTATCTATGAATGTTGTCGATATTCATAAGTGCAAATTCAAATCAAAAATTTGAACAAATAGATTCCAATTTGCTTAATTCGAATCAAATTCCATTAAATTCAAATTTAATGGATTCAAATCGAACTGATTTTTCAAGTATTCCATTTGAATCAAATCCTGAAAATTGCATTCATGCACACCCCTACAAACCACTCTCTCGGTGAGTTGTTCATGTGTCTCACCTGTCCAAATCATATCAATCCATTCTGGCTCACCCAAACCCATTCAGCATTCTTCAGACATTCTGGCCATCAGAACTGCCAAGTCAAAGAGACTAGGATGTATAGACTATGTATTATTTTTGTCTTTTTTGTCAAATCTTTGTAAATTTCTATGCAAGATTTCCTCACTGAATAGTGAAGACTTTTGTATATATTTTCAAGTAAAGCTTTTTACCTTCTTATCTTTTCATTAAAATTTTTATTTTTGAACTTCAGTTTGCCTGGTGTGTCTACCTTAAGGGGTTGTGCACTCTACTTTAAGTTTTTACCGACTTCACCTGATTGCCCTACCTCAGCAAGATCGTTACATGGTGTCTTCTGATCTGGATTATGGTCTATTTTCTCATTTTTGAGTGAAGGATGTATGTAAACAAATTAATTCCAATTATGTAGACAATTAATATATGATTTGCTCTCCTCAACTAACCCTGAAAGAAATACCAAACCTGCAATCTTTGGAAACAAGCTTTAGTAAGCAGTAAACCCTACTGGATAATGAGTTGTGAATTATGCTCCCCATTTGAGGAAGGCATTTAAACATAAAAAAAGGAAGCAGGGTACCTCTTGCCCACTTCTGTGTTCCCTCTCCCTCTTGCTAACATGCTGATCTTCAGCAAGCTGTGATACTCTCTGGAACCTCAAGCATTGATGTTCACATCCCACCAGCTGCTTTCAGCTGCCATTGCATCAAGGCATCCTAGACTTACAAAAGGAGTTTGCTCAGAGAATGCTCTGGTGAGCAGTCCTGGCTTCCTAGCAACATGAATATGCATGCCAGATACAGATGCAAAGAAGGATAATTCCATAGTAATGTACCACAGATTTGATAGAATTCTGCACTGGTCAATAAATACAGTACAGTATCAGCAAGATAGTTTCATTCTATTAAATTTTGCAATCTTATGCAGTTTTTAAAAATTCAGATACAAGTTCAGTGGTACTTATTTTATTCATTTATTGCTTATATTTCTATCCTGCCCTATACCCAAAGGTCTCAGGGTGGGTAACAACAAATGTGGTTCAGACAGCCAAACCGTACACATGAATGTTAAGTTTAATTGTAGTAGGAACTGTAGGTTTCTAGTTCATATCAGCAAATTTGGCTATTTACTCTAGAAAATGTTGAATCACAGCACACCAAAAATGGATGAAGGAAAGGCACAGGAAGGAACACATGGCTACACTTCTTGTTTATATCTTAGCATTCCTTGTCAGTTTTATATTAAGGGATATTGTTTTATACAGCCATAGCTATATATGGCTGCCAGGAAGATGCAGCAAATGGTAAATCCTGCATATTTGCCCAAAACAGTGCAGAGAATTTATTCACCTTGTTTATAAAGAAGCTAATTATAATCTAATCACAAGGGGTAGGAAAAAAAACCTCCCACAATTTTATTAATCTAACATTCCAAAAAAAAAAAAAAGTACCTCTTCTTGAACAAAATCCATGATGTTTTTGAAGTCCAGGTCATCATAGTAATTCTCAATACCTCTTCGGATATTGTCATTTAAAAAATCGATTGTCTTAAGAGGAAAAATAAAGAAATATGTCCACACAACATGCAATAAGTGTTAAGAAGTTTAAGCAGTACGATGATCATGTTACAGTATCTTTTACTTGATCAATTAGCCTGGGTGAAAATTATTTATGATGCATTACTGTAACAGTAACAGAAAATGTTGCTAACAATGCCTCAACTTCTGTACATGAAATTTTGTTGTTTCCCATTTTTGCCAGTATCTTGAAAAGATTACCAAACGTACTAGTTTTACATCCCAGGCATGTCTACTCAGAAGTAAACCTATGTGTACAATAGTGCTTTCCTCCAGGAAAGTGAGGTTATAATTGCAGTGATATTTAAATCACATGATTAAGGATTAAAATGTTTTTAAAATAAGCTTACAGAAAATAACAAATACAGAAAAAGTAATATTAGATCATTCTCCTGTAAAGGTCAGCATAAGCAAATTAAACAGGAACTAGATAACTTAATAAGCAAATGATTTGTTTATGGTACACTGTTTCTTCCTTCTGCATCTCTGAGATTCTAAATGCTCTCTTTTGCCTGAGTTCATACCTGCCAGAGCTTGTGGTAAATGTAACCCAAGTGTTGCTGAGTTGCACAAATTGGATACCGCTTGTGATGTCATAAATGTTAAGCAAGAAACATTATCTTCCCAGTGACAGGTCTCTGGTTCTGCTCTTTATTCTAACCACTTTTCAGAATGGGAACTTTTTCACTGCTCCATTCCATCTCGCCTTTGCTGCTCTAGTTTTCTCAAGACCAGCAGATCATATTACTTTCCCCCCCTCTAATAAATACATTCATTTTGAAGCTATACAGTTCCCACCTACTAAATCTACTAAGCAAGGACACTTCTTGAAACCAACAGACCAGTAAACCCAGGCAGTCACCATTCAAATACCATAACCATAACCCTGAACTCTTAAATACTAAGAAGAAAACCTAGATGGAATCCACAGGTGGAGGGAGCACAGCACTTTGAACACTCCAGTTGGTCTTGTGGTCAGAGTGCCAGACTCATATCTCATCGAGTTTGATTCAGCACTCCTCCATGAAGCCAGCCCCACCTACCTCATAGGGTGTCTGTTGTGGGGAGAAGAATAGAAAGCTTTGTCAGCCACTTTAATCCTCTTAAATGGATGCGAAAAGTGGGGTATAAAAGCCAATTCTTCCTCTTCTCCCTCTTCTTTTTCTTCTATTCCCCCCTTCCATTTTCTTAATGTGGTGGCCTATTCTCTGTACAACACAAGTGCCCTGACCACCAAGTCTAAAGCCAGGGAAACTCCAGCTTTTATTATAATCGGGGTAGGGGGCTGCCTCCCCCCTCCTGCATCACAATCAGTACCAAGGCATTACTGGATTTCATTATGATAGGCAGGAGTAGGGACTGACATCCCTCCCAATAATCAGAACTGAAGTGAAAAAATCCCTGTATTTAGTGCTGGCAGCAAGGGTTTTTTGAACCCAGGGAATGGGCCTTATGGTTATTTCCTGCATCCAAGTACACCCAAGGGGACCAGGAGGTCTCCTTGAGCAGCATCAGGGAAGAATGGGCTGAAAAGCCCTGAGTAGGGGTGATGCACAAATGTAATTTTTGAATTTGATTTGTAACAAATCAAACATTTGAAAATCAAAATGTACCCAAGTAATGAAAAACAAATGTATGGGTACATACGCATCTCATACATATCAGGATGCATCCCATACTTATCCCATTTTTCTCATGTATGGATGTGTATAGATGCATACAAGATGTGTATGGGTATGTATGAAATGTGTATGTACCCATACAGATAGGAATGTCCAAATTACTTGTATGAATAACCCGAGATATTTGTATTTGTTCAAATCCGGAAACCCAAATGTCCAGACATTTGATTCGTATATAAATGTCTGAATTTGTCCAAATTCGTATGAATAACAAATATTTTGAATATTCGTGCACATCCCTAGTACTGAGAGTTTTCAACTTGCTCAGCATTTTAAGCATTTTTAAGGCACCTGTGTCAACATGGAAGGGAAAGCGCATTGCTTCCACTGGGGGATCTGGGTTATATTATGGTTTTAAAGACTATTTTGATTGATGTTTTTGTATTTGATGCACAATTTACGCTTGTATTGTATTATTGGTATTTTATATGTCTATATTGTAAGCCGCCCAGAGCCCATGTGGGGTGGGCGGGGTATAAATCTCAGAGTAAAGTAAAGTAAAGTAAAGTGTATGGAAGGCGCAAGGAGAGGGCAGTAAAGGGCAGACACGATTCCCTCAAAGCACGTTAAAAGTTGCACGAAGTTGCAGCTACTCATGCTCATTACTCTTCCCACAGGTAAGCCTTTGCAAAATCAAAGCACTTATACTATATTGCAACTTTTCTGAACAAACAGGTTTATCAGGCCAGTTCATGCTACAATGGGCAAAAACTCCAGTTCTGGGAAACTCCAGAATGACAAAGCTGAATATTTATTACTTGCACTTAAAAGAGGGTAACTGAAGCTTTACAGTAAGATAGTGAAAGTAAGCCTTCCTACATCAACCCTGCAAGCCAAACTCCAAAGAATACACATTACAGTTGTATACTCCCTCATATTAATTTTTTTAAAAATAAAATCAGAACAGTAACTATGCACTTAAGGAAAAGTAACAAAATACACAGTTATCTTTGTCAAAAGATGCAATCTATAGATTTTGACTGATTTTCCCTATTTATCAGAAGGAACTCTTACATTATATATACCGTATTTATATAAGAAATTAATGAATGTCAGTTCACATTTTTAAAATCTAGATTTTTTTTTTACACCCACAAAACAGGTTAATTTTTCAACCACTGCAATAAACCAGAGCTTTTCTACCAACCACTCAAATTTAGACCAGCTGAAGTTTTCCAGTGAGCTTTTCCAACTGGCTATACAAAACATCATCAATATGTAAAGCCAAACTGAATTTGTCCATTCCTCCCCTCAATCACAGGCTACAATAATAACACATTTACAAGTATTTTGGGCACCAGCAGCCCACAGACTAGAACCACAGTGGGTGGAGCAGATGTAAGGATTAGGGATGGGCAAAAAATGTTTGTCACTCCACAGTTTATACGAGTTGTGAATTCTCGAAACTTCACATTTATATTGAAGATTGACTGTATTCGAAAGAGAGAACACAAAAGATCTATCAAGGAGAAAAAAACCAAGGTCCTTCTAATATGAGAAAACTAAAGAAAGTGCCCTGATGCCAAAAAAGGGGGGAAAAGATATACACCCTTATATACAAATAATAATAGTAAATTTACTGGTGAAAATATAATATCTTTAAAAAGTTAATAACAGTATACAAAAGACAAAAAGAATGGTGTATAAAAAACAAATAATGGGGATCTAAAGCCAGACGCGTTAAGATCTTATTATAGTTCTAATGAAAGATAGTATTATACTGTTTTACTCAGAGAATCTTCTTATTTGCCTTTTTATAAATACTTGTACGTTTGGTGTATTTGTTATAGCCCATTGCGGCATAGATGAAAGAAGTCATCACCATTTGGGATGATCGTTAAAAGCCACTGAAGAAGACAACCTGTCGAAATGCGTCTGGCTTTAGATCCCCATTATTTGTTTTTTATACACCATTCTTTTTGTCTTTTGTATACTGTTATTAACTTTTTTAAGATATTATATTTTCACCAGTAAATTTACTATTATTTGTATATAAGGGTGTATATCTTTTCCCCCCTTTTTTGGCATCAGGGCATTTTCTTTAGTTTTCTCATATTAGAAGGACCTTGGTTTTTTTCTCCTTGATAGATCTTTTGTGTTCTCTCTGTTGAGTTGATCTATCTGATTTTGATTTTTTGAGTTGACTGTATTCGAAGACTGAGCTTCACATGCAGAGCGAAAGCTTTTGTACCTTCATTCAAAGCTTCACTGCATTCACAAAGGTGAATTTGTGGAGGTGCAACTAGCAGCGTGGCAGGGATTGGGCAGGGGTGCCATTCTTGAAGAACATCAAGGCTGTGTCCAGACATGCTTATTCTGCACATTGGAATGTGCAGTCTCAATCGAGCCATCGTGCTCTACAATCAATCAATCGTTGTGGCACCGTATTATACAATTGGGACTGCGCACTTATCTTAATGCTGGATCAACGTCACTTGCTGCGCAGTATTTTGATCATTCAAAGCTTCAAGTCAATCCAGGCAGGACGGCAAGAAAAAGACACAAGCAGCTCAAAATTTGCAGGAAGGGCAGCTCAAAATTTGATTGGCTGCCTCCGCCCGCATCATGGTGCATGCTGATTCAGCTCTCACAGCTCCAATAGGAGAAACTACAGAGCTGCCTTCCAGTCGGGACACCCAGTCTTCGATGCCCAGTGAGTATACTGCGCTTTTAACTGCGGAATTATTCCACTAGTCTGGAGGCAGCCCAAGACACTGTTATTGTTTTAATATATTTTTGATTTTAAATGTTGTTCCCCACCCTGAGACCTTTGGGTATAAGGTGGTAAATAAATAAATAAATAAATAAATAAATAAATAAATAAATAAATAAATAAATAAATAAATAAATAAATATTCAATGAACATTTAAAGCAAATTTGAAGCCTAGCACATTCAAAGTGGCCCCATTCACACAAAGCAATGGGGGCGGGGAATCACGTACATCCCTCCAGCTGGGGAGCCTTGCTATCCTTCCCTGCATTAAAGCATGACTCTGGGAGGTCAAAGTGAGGATACCAATCAGCCTCACCACCACCCTGTGCTCCCAATCTATGGCTTGCCACTAGTCAAGACAGATTACAGTTCTCTTTAATGCTATCAGTTAATAATTCTCAGGTAGTTCATTGCTCTGCGTTACATACTCAACCTCAAAAGCTTTGGATGGAAGGCTCTCCAAGATATAAAAATAAACAAAGAAAAACACTAGCAGAGAAACACTGAAAAAAAACGCCAATAGTATACAGTGGTACCTCGACATACAAGTGCCCTGACATACAAGTGTTTTGAGATACAAGCTGCCGAGCGAGTGATATTTTGCTTTGAGATGAGAGCAAGATTTGAGATACGAGTATGTAAATACAGTACAGTACATAACAAAAACAACTGAGGTGGTGTTTTGGGAGCTGGAATGGATTAATGGGAAAATTGCTTTGAGATACGAGCGATTTGACATAAGAGCAAGGTTACGGAACGAATTAAACTCGTATGTCAAGGTACCACTGTACTCTTTTTCCCTGTTCTGCAGATGAAACAAAGATACATCTGTTGAAATTCAAGTTCTTACTACTTAGAAATAAAGTGTTTTACTCAGCAGCTACTTTGCAAACAGATAGATAAAAACAAAGATAGCTCTGCTACTATCCTGTTGCCAGTTTTTCTACATCCACAAACAGTATTCTGATTCTAACACACTTAATATGCTGACTGATAACAACCCAACCCATATTTAATGAAGAACTCTGGCCCAGCCAACCTACTTCATAACCTCAATATATTCCCATTGCAGCAATAAGCAGCATCCACCATGGCTGCAGGCCAAAGTGCCACCAGCAAACATGAAATTCATACTGGTAGCATCAGTGCTGCCAATGCAGAATTCCCTTTCAAATTCAGGTATGTTGCTCAACCTAGCATGCTCCTTTTCAGTGCCTGGGCTATGCATCAAGCTAGAAGATCGCTTCAACCTAGACCGGTATACAACCTAAAGTAGCAAAAATGTCTTCCTTGCAACTTCCTAGGGCAACACAAAAGACAGAAGAGACACTTCCATCTCTGCTCAGAGCAGCAAAAAGGAAATACCACACATGGTAATTTCCCATGCCATGCGTCAGCTCCATTCCAGAGGCCAATTCGCACTTAGGCCTCTGGTCAACAATTAGTGCAGCTCTGGTGAAGAGCATTCGCATGTCCACTAGGCTGCTACAGCCTAGAAGTATGCTTGCACTCACAAGAGGTGCACTAATGGTTATTTACCAACCTTTACCCAAGGCTGACCAGCAGCATCCAACAGCGTGACCATTGACACATCTTCCGGCTCACTGCATGCAGTGGGTGGGGAGCAAGTCATCTGAGCAGGCGCGGCCAGATTGCTGGTCCTGGTTGATTGCCGGCCACTGCCGTGACTGAGCAGGTCTCTGCAGGCTGGCATCGCAGCAGCAAGCTGGCCAGGGATCCACACGGCATTGGGGCATGCCGCCCCAACATGTTGCCGGGATTGATCCCGCCTCTCTGCATCAGCCTGCAGGTGCATCATGGAACATGTGACATGGCTGGTGGTGGCCAATCACAGCTGCAAGGAGGCGGGACTTCTGGCTTTCAAGGCGGCGGAATGGTTGGTCAATGGCAGTGTCATTCACATTTCTGGCCGGTAAGGGAC
Source organism: Aspidoscelis tigris stejnegeri (assembly GCA_023333525.1). NCBI lineage: Eukaryota > Metazoa > Chordata > Lepidosauria > Squamata > Teiidae > Aspidoscelis > Aspidoscelis tigris. The sequence goes on from JALMGA010000002.1 coordinate 102,288,367, forward strand.
ACTTTGGGGAAGCATTCCTCCCGGCAAGTGTGAACAGTCCTCCTGTACCTGGCGTTGACCAGCCATAGTGCACAGCAGCCAAATAAGGTAAGTGCAGAAAGGCCAATGGATGCAATCTTATTTAGCTCAATAACAGCTAGATGTGCTTGCATGTAAGGTGGCCTCCAGATGATAAGAGGCAATAAGGGAGCTAAAGAAGATTTGGCAATTGCCCTTTTGCACCCACTCCCCAGATGCCGGAGGCAATGTTGGCTTACCTTTATGGCTGTCACACTCTCCCAGAATGCACTCAAATGCAGCTACTCGAAGTCAGCCAAGCATCTGCCTATTGCCTTTTGTTATTTTTCATGTGCTTTGCTGGCTTCCTGTAGGCTCAAGCAAGCTCATTCTGGAAGGACCTGACAGACAGGAAAGTAAGATTCGCTACTGCAGGGAAATTCAGCGTCACTCAGGGGTTTCTCTTTATAATGATATTACAAATTAGCAGTTGCTTAGCCTGGGGCAATATTGGAAATGTCGTAATTATGTCCAGGTTTGATCATGCCATGGAAAGGTGGTATACAAACAGAGAGATGAGACTGATGTTGATTTCCAATATAGTGCCAAAGAACTGTGGGTTTGTCTATTGGCACCCGAAATACTCTTCATTCTGTTTTTAAAAACTGATACAGTCACAAAATCATTCACTGAGGGCAAAACTCTAGATCAAAGGCAGAAATGAACATATATTTAGATAGCTAGGTAAACTAGAATGTATAGAATGTTTTACAGAAGTAGATTTCTTTTGTCTCCTAGATAAGAGTTTGGGAAATCTGTAGGTTGGACAGGCCTTTAACTTACCATAACTGAAGACCCAAAGAACAATACTAGATCTTAAGGGAGTAAAATTAAATTACACCTTAGTCATGCAGATGATTTTGAATTATATTAGGTAATTACTGCTACTGATGACTGCAAAAAGCTTTTTAATTATGTGTCTTTTATTCTTTTTAATTATGTGTCTTTTATTCTTTTTAATTATGTGTCTTTTATTCTTTAATCTTTTGGTTTTCTTACCTGAGTTCGGAACATTAAAGCCATAACTCCACCAGTAAGTTCAATGATCAAGCACATGCCCAAGATATACATGAACTGAAAAAACAATTTCAGAGATCTTATTATAAGTTCACAAATTCCACATTCAAATAAAATGGCCTTCAGTTCCCACATAAAAGCATCAAAGTCCTCTTCTCTGTGTTTAATTTGCATAACTATCCCACATGAAAGGTAAGGCATTTTTTAATATAAATATTAGCATACCATGCATATAGTCTATACAAGGTTGTGCAAAGCTTCCCCTTGTATTCCATTCTGCTCAAACCCAAAGTAAGGAATGATTGATAAAGAAAGGTGCAGTCAGCAGGAGGAAAGAAGAGGAACAAAAAATGTATTCAAAGAATGAGTAAAGAAGCTGAAGAGCACTGAGAGCTAGAGTTTAGAGGAAAGCAGGCTTCGGGTGAACATTATTTTGTGTGGGTTGAACAAGATGATGAGGGACTCAAGATTAATGTGGGAAAAATAGTCTAGTGTGACCACAGCCTAAATGTGTCCATTCAGCAGTATTTATTTATTATTTACATTTCTATCCCACCCTATGAACATTCAGTTCAGGCTTACAAGGAGCAAGTCTACTTACAGCTTGAAGGAGGCATAGGTTGTCTCTCAAGGAAGCCAAAACTCCCACAAAGGAAACTAGGAACATGACAATACCTAGAAGTATTAGAATAATTGCAGGAGCTAAAAAGGCACTTTCAAGAGTTTTATACTTCTGTCTTTCGACTTCTGCATAAATGCCAACGGCAAGAACAAACGCTCCCAGTAACTGCAATAAAAAAGAGAAAGCGTGTGTGCTGTTACTTCTGTAATTACAAGACAATTTTATTTTTAAAAAAATAAGTCCGGGAAAATAATTGTAATTTTCAAAGAACACAACCACACTGCAGCTGAATTGATACAAAGGAAAGCACTTACCAAATAAACAGCCATGTTGTTATTTTGCCACAAATCAAAAAGAGAGTTCTCTGATTAATTAAACTATTAACAGAGAAGTATTATCCAAGTAAAATCAATGCACTAGATTTTAAGACACCACTGATCTTCATTGTTTTTGTTGAGAACTGCTGTACAGCTGAGTAAATTTAAATGAAGGTCCTAATGGCCAACCTACCACAGAGGTAAGAATCTGTGTTTGGTACAGTTCATTTTTGGAACTGCAACTAAGTAGGTGCCATTCAAAAAATGATTTATTTATGATCTCTGCTAACATATATTACCTCGCTTCAAATCATTAAGCCTTTTCACAATTATCTTTAAGCCAGTTCAGATATTCCAGGGCCTCCCTTCCACACAGTGGACTAGCTTAAAGGGAAGTTTTGGGTGTTTTCACACTTCCCTTCCCTTCCCATCAGCTGGACAGGAAAGGAGAGTGATTAACCAACATTGACTAGCGCTCACACTTGGAGTGCTACTCAACGTTGACCATTCCCTCCCCCCGCGATCAAATACTTAGCTTATTCAATCTCAGGCCTGGTCCTCCTCTGGGTGCCACAATTTTGGCTGCGGTGCCCTCTGCGACAGCGCATGTATCAGCGCCATCGCCCTGATGATGCTCATGCTCTGCGCATGAGCAGTCACATCTATGGTCATCCAGGGTGCCAGTGCGCTTGCACTGCACCTCAAACGACCCCGGAGCACCAGAAGAGGTGTGAATGTTCCTGCCCCAGATGCTTCAGCTAAGTGTCTGGTAAACACTGGTTAATGTGCGGAGAACGATTTTGAGCTTCACACCTAATCAATGATTAGTGAACTTCTGGTGAGGGTAGACATGCCTGGAGGCTGTAACAGCCTCCAACACGTGGATGCTATTCACCAGAGGTTCACTACTTCTTCACTAGAGGCCATACTGTGAATAGGCCTCAGGATACAAACAGACCCGTTTGAATAATAAATAATGTTTTAAAATAGTAAAAATAAAAAACTGGTCATTAAGAAACGTTACTGAAAGGGCGTTTTTCCACTGCAGCCCTTAGATCAGGATCTAAGGAATGGGTACATTCCTTAATCCGGATCTAGTAGATCCGGATTAAGGGAAGCACCCAATGTGTTTCCACAGGAGGTGTAGCACCCATTAGCAATGGGTGCTAACACCCTTGCTGTGGAAACAGCTTTGCACCCATGTGGGGAATCCGGATCGACCCACAAGGGGTCGGTCCATTACCCCAGGTGTTTTGGGGGGCGGGGGGGGCAGTTTCGAATTCACTTTGAAGTCACTTCGGAGTCACTTTGAAGTCACTTCAAAGTCTGTGCAAAATAGCTCCAGAGTGCCTTTGAAGTCTGTGCTGATCTTCGGAGTGAACTTCGAAATGACTCAGCACAGTCTTCAGAGGCACTCTGGAGCTATTTTGCACAGACTTCGAAATTATTTCGAAGTGACTTCAAAGTGACTTCGAAGTGACTCCAAAGTCAATTCGAAGTGGCTTCAAAGTCACTTTGAAGTGACTTCAGAGCCTAGGTTTAGGGGGCCCCCAATGGGTACATCCTCTCCCCCTAGCCTCCTCTGGACCCCATTGCCTGTTTCCAGTGGAAACAGGCTCCCTTTAATCCGGATTTTCTGGCAGAAGACACCATTGTAGACCCCATTAATGGGGTCTACAGAAAATCCGGATTAAAGGCCAAAATGTACAATCGGGTCCCAAATGGGTGCCGTGGTGGAAATGGGATCATCCGGCTCACACCCAAATGGCTGCAAAAATGGGTACTTTTTGACAGTGGAAACACCCAAAGACTATTATGATACTGCTGGAAATACCCCCCTGGCTTTCATTTCTCCTTTACAACAACTACTGCTGAATTCAACACTGCCTTGACATAAAACTCATTTGGAATCTGGAATCTCTCATGGAGCTCCAATGTCTGCATCTCAGCCACAAAATCCAAACAAAACACAAATACTGAATTATTATTGGAAGTGAGCAGTCAAAAATTCAAGAAAGCTACATGAATCTTGTGCATAATACAAGATAGCCAGCCCACATTCTCTTTCTTGCAAGATTCTGCTTGCAATAGATCTTTAGTTATCTAAATAGCCCATAATCCTGACCAAGAAGGGAACTCTTTAAGTTAGTAAACGAGTCCTTCAAAGGAGTTTTAACAAATCTACAGTTACATCTTGGCCAATGGCTGATTTGCCAAGAGTGGTTTATAGAGAACAAGGGATTACTTGAAACTTAAATATCATGACTGCATTTTGTTAGCTAACTATAAGTATGCAACATGACATATTCTATTAGTTAAAAATCCTATATCGTATTTGATGCCATCCTAGAAAATGCATTCCCTCCTGTCTGTTACAAAGAGATGTTCCTAGTCCTAACAAGGCTCCCATCAGGCCATTTTTAAATTGTATTTATATCCTGTCCTATATCCCAGAGCCCTAGGGCAAGTTACAACAACTGAAATAGTTAAAAAGGAGAACTGAAAAAGACTGAAAGTGCAGTACCCACTGGAGTAGGAGAATCATCTCTTCAAAGAAGGTATGGAGCTCTTCACAACCTCCCTAGACGTACAGAGTATATCTGACACACCTCAAAAGGAGGACATTCCACAGTCTAGGGCAGTGGTTCTCAACCTGGGGGTCGGGACCCCTTTGGGGGTCGAATTACCCTTTCAGAGGGGTCGCAACGAGTCTCCCGTTGCCCTTCCCTCCCACTTCCCAGCTGCTCTATCCCCGTGGTTGGGGGTCTCCACAACATGAGGAACTCCATTAAGGGGTCACAGTATCAGGAAGGTTGAGAACCGCTGGTCTAGGGGCTAACACAGGAAAGACCTTCTCTCACAGGCCTCTACCCTTTAAAATTTGATGTTGGGACTATAAAGACCTCCCCAGAAGACATGAATACACAGTCAGGGGGAAGTGCTCCTTTAGACATTTGAGGCCCAAATGATTTAGAGGTTCATAAGTCAAAATTAAAAGCCAGTCACCACTCAGGCTGCATTCACGCCTAAGTTTTAAACCAGCTTCAGACGTCTTTCAGAGCGAGAGAATACAACAGCAAAGTGAGAATGCCAAAGGAAAACAGCTAGAAAAATGGAAAGGTTATACCAAAAGTCTTTTACAAACAGGATTACAGAATAACAAAATTATTTGCACGCCATCTTGATTTCAGTCAAGACCTGTCCTTTCTCCCATCACACGGCAGTCTCCATCTGCAGTTGACTTCTGGTATACACACCGTCATTGGTAATGCAAGCAGCATGGAAATCAGAAAGGTTGCTGGTCTGATCCCCAACCTTTCCATAAAAGTGGGGAAAGGCAAGAAAACTGTGCAGAGGTGGGCATGGAGGTGGCCACGCAGCCAACTAAGAACCAGACACAACTTGACTGTACGCAACAGTAGCAATACACACTGTAATGGTGTGTATTTCCCCAAAATGGTTCAATAAGAAATTTCTCAGGACCACCTAGCATCAGACACAGTGGTACATCCAGGGAAACGGTACCTAGCCCATGCACAATAAGTCATATTTTCTGTGTATTAGCTAGTCCTTTTGCACACTCTTCATTCCTGAAGGATAAAAATTTGTGCAGTGCGCAGGTAAGCGTGTCGAGACCCCGAGCTAAAGGTTGTACTAATCATGTCAGAACAGGAAAATTTCAAGGACAGGAGTAACTAAACAGAGCTGGTCTTATCTATCAGTGTTTGTTGTCCCACTGAACGTGGCTGCAGGTCACTGATAGAACAACAGTCAAAAAACAGACAGTTGCAAGTTTGGTTGCTGTCATCAGCCAAGAAAGAATTGGCCACACACTCCTTCATTTGCAAGAAAACTGTACAGAAGTGTCCATGGTGTAAGAATTCAAATGCTTTTATTGCTTCAGCCACTGGTCATGATGCAAAAATGTCCGCCCAATGACCCCAGAAGTCAGCCCAGACTCAAGAGCACAAACAATAATATGCTGTTGTGTGACAGCAATGGTACTGTGTATTTGAGGGGAAACACCCACATTTGGATTCATGAGACCCTCATGCCCAACCCTTTTTCCTGAGGGAAATAAACATACAGTCATAGTTATCTTACACTCTAGTTATATTTTACTGGGTCCCTAAAACGTTTTATAATGTTTTTGTATCACCATTTCAGGTTGTTTGCCAACAACTGACTCGTAATTGTGTTTCCATATAATGAAGAACACACTCTCCCTTCCCACTTGCAGACACTGCTGTTTTAAGATATTTGATTTTAGATGTTGTTACCCACCCGGGGACCTTTGGGTATAGGGTGGGATAGAAATATAAATAAGAAAGAAAGAAAGAAAGAAGAAGAGCTGGCTTTTCTGCCCGGCTTTTCTCACCCATTTAAGGGGACTCAAAGTGGCTGACAAAGCTTTTCTATTCTCCCCACACCAGACACCCTGTGAGGTAGGTGGGGCTGTGAGAGCTCAGAAAGAGAGCTGTGACTTGCCCAAGGTCACCCAGCTGGCTTCGTGGAGGAGGGCGGAATCAAACCCGGTATTCCCAGATAAAAGTCCGGCTCCTTAAGCAAACCAAATGAGCACTAAGCAGAATTTTATATTAAAAATGACTTTTTCTAACCCCCTGGCCACACGTTCGCCTCCACCCCGACCCCCACCCGTTTGGCAATCCCAATGACGTGGGTCCCAATTAGAGTACATGGGGCGAGTGACGTCTACAGCTTCAGGCAGCCGATCTTTGGGGGCTATTAAAAGAAAAAGGGAAAGAAAAAGTTGCCTCCGCCCTGCCCGCCCGTCCAGCAGCATCGATCTTGTTTCCCCTGCCCAGAACCGACAGTTCAGTGTAAGTTGCATGAGCCTGCAGGGTTGCATGGGCATGTTCGGTGCCTGCCGGGCCGGTTCCTTTGCGACCTCTGCGGGTGCACCTTAGTCACGGCGCTGGGAAGGCGCGATCACCTGCCGCCAGGTAACAGGTAGCAGATCCGATGCGGCAGGAGGAAACTCGGGATGTTTCCTGCTCTCGGCACCCGACGGGGACAACCTGTTCCTCCGGGCGAGCAAACAAGCGCGCTAAGGGGGAAGCGCTGCGGGGGAAGCAGGACGGATCGCCCGTCTGCGTTTGACCCCCACAGTCTTGGGGGTACCCTGCAGTCTCGACTAGGCCAGTTTGGTCTAGTGGTTAGGGAACTGCACTCTTACCTGGGAATACCGGGTTCGATTCCTCCCTCCCCCATGAAGCCAGCTGGGTGACCTTGGGCTAGCCACAGCTCTCTTCTGAGCTCTCACAGCCCCACCTACCTCACAGGGTGTTCTGTTGTGGGGAGAACAACCGAAGCTTTGTCAGCCGCTTTGAGTCCCCTTAAATGGGTGAGAAAAGCCGGGTAGAAAAGCCAACTCTTCTTCTTCTTCTTCTCCGCGTCGCCCCCCCCCCCAACACACACACACGTACCCACCCCGCTCTCGCTCCCTTATATACGCTGATAGAGGGAGTTCGACCCCTTCTTCCCCGCCCTCTCCCACCGCCCGGCTCACGTCCTGCCCCGCGCCGCCGCCGCCCCCCCCGTGTGGCACCTACCCAAAATACGGTCGAGTAGGTGATGAGGCTGAACTTGAGGCACAGGTAGGAGAACCGCGCGCAGTAGCGAACCTGCTCCGAGTCGCCCGACGCCATCCCGATCCCGCTCCGGCCGCCCTCTCCGCCGTCGCCACCCGGCCGAGCTGGGCCACTGGCGCCTCCCCTCGGCTCGCTCCTGGCTCGCCGTCGGGCTTCCTGCTCCGCCCGCCCGCCGCAGACGAGTCGCCGCGACAGCCCAGGTAGCGGAGGCGGCGCGCGCGGCTCGTCCGTGGACAGAAAGGCGCGCGCGGCCGTCTTCACGGGAGCGGGAAGCAGGCGCCTTGGCAGCGGGTCTCCAGCAAGGGGGTGCCTGGCTGGCGGCACGACACGAGGCACTGCCCAGCTCAGAAGGAGTCCGGGGGATCTTCTCTTTGGGATCGGTGGGACTGCAACAGCGAGGCGCTTTTTGCAGGTGTCATTTCAATCGGAAAATTTATTTATTTACATTTCTATCTGTTCAATTTGTAGGATTCCCGTTCCCCACAAAGCGCCCCTGAAAAGGCTGTGTTCACACAGAGCAAAAGAAGAATCTACAAGCCACCCTAGAAATAGTAGCATCATGTGGCCCTCATGTTCTCGTTCCACCTCTGATCCACCTGCAAATCGTCTATAAGCCTAAGGGCGCGCCTCCATGTTCTTTTGTTTGTTGTTACTGTGGGTGAACATAGCCACAGTCTTTCAAGAGTTTTAACAATTTGTGGGGGGTTAGCAGGGAATGTTTTTCCAAGGTACTTGGCCAGATCCAAAGGGTCCACACCCTCTCCTGGGAGTAATCCTCAAATCAATAGGGGTTAATTTTAAGAAGGAATATTTATGTCTATGCTAATACTTCTGTTTATCAGGTAATGAACCCAATTGCATTTGTAAATTCTTCAGCTGGTCTCGCAGTCTTACTTATCTGCATCCAAGAGAAAGAAGAAAGTATACAGAGAGTGCAGAGATTGTATAAACAGTTTAGATATGCTCCCTTCCAAAAGGCTTTCTCATTGGGTGTTTTTCCACTGTCATTATTACATTCAGTAATAATTTCCACTGGACCCTGATAAAAAAAATAAACACTGTGAGAGATCCAGTAAGAATTATAGTTAGAACTCCTGAGAAGTCTTGGGGGCCATGAACACAAAGCACAATTTCAGCTTTGTTCTAGTTAGTTCAAAGGGACTCATCCGTTCAGCCTGCCATCAGATTATGCCCTGTTCTCTGCACAGAGTTTGGAGAAGGTTGCAGTTCACACCCATAGTTGTTTGGATGCACCCTGAAGATTGCCAAACAACCTGTTCTAACTGATCATTCAAGATGTCTGAAAGCACACTGTGCAGAGTGTTTTGGCACCCAGCTGACTTGACCCCAGTAGCCTTGCACATACAGGTATAAAGCAATGTGTACAGCATAATGTTGGGATGCACCAAGCTCCCACAAAACAAGCTTACTTGACAAATGGCATTTGTCCAGCAAGATAGTTAGTAGCACCTGGAGACTGACAGGAGAAGGGTTGGTGGCATGAGCTTTTATAGACATGTCTACTTCTTCAGATGCTAGGGGGCCCAATGGGCATCTGAAGAAGTAGACGTGTCTACGAAAGCTCATGCCACCAACCCTTCGCCTCTTAGTCTCCAAGTGCTACTAACTACCTTGCTGGACTTCTCTAATCAGACTAACACAGCTATTTCTCTGAAAATGGCATTTGGGCATTTTTGGATACTTCACTGAGGACTCATGGAATGCTTCTGCAAACTCGTCAACAGCATGTTTAACCAACAAATTGTTGCAAACCTATCAATTCATAGTTGGGATTACACAGCTTTTACAATATTGAGCGTAACTGGCAGTGGGTTTCTTTGGAACTTTTTGGCTACCTCATTGTGCTGAAGAAGTCACCATATCTTCCTTTTCACTATCACCCTTGCCTGGAATCTGCAGTCCATCTGTTCCTTGGAGTCTGGTTGGACTGGACTCCTTCTGAAGTCTGAAGGATTTCTGCATCCTGTTGTTCATGAAAGACAATTGATTCACTGGCAAATCTGACTGAATTTTATTCACAGTCATCCCTCAGTGAAAGCAATTTGAATCCCCATATAAAGCTTGGATCAAAATATTAAGGGTTAATGAGCCAGGTCATTACAAAATTGCCTTTCTTTCTGTTATCTAGCCCCTACCTTAAATCATCCAATGGCATGGCATCTGTTAGTGATGACCCCAGCAAAAGTGCAAGGAAGGAGGGAAAGGCAAGGGCCTTTTTCTGTGGTAGATCCCCCCTCCCCCAATAATATGTGAAAATGATGCATTGCTGTGGTCTCTATCTCCCTTTACATGAAATGGTCTTATGAAAAATTTGCACACAGTAAAAAAGCAGCTCAAAATAATCTAAAAGATGGTGGCATGGAGTATATGGCACTAGCGTTCTCACTTCATTCTCCTCCAATCTCCAGTCCACCTCTAATCTGCTTTGTAAGTGTATTTCCTGGCCTCTAATGTGCATTAGAGGTGGAATGTGTATTAAGACCACTTCTGAGTCATTTCTGAGCTATCCTAGGCATTTTTTTTTTACTAAATGTGAATGCAGCCTCAACAATCAATCATCTAGAAACAAATAATAGCATGGAAAATATATGCTTCTGTTCCACAGATTAAGTGCCAGGGTAGAATATAATTTAGCAATACTCATGTATATATGGTTGACAACTGTGGAACTCAATGCTAGAGTAAATAGGGGAGCAGTACCTTCTGGCAATGTTATTCCAGTTTGGTTATAACACACATGTGCTCCAGTTTACCTCCACTGTGAATGACCCTTTGCTTATATGATAAAAAAAGTTCTAAATTCATCCATCTTCATATCTCACTAAGATCATATTTCTTGAAGCAAATTAATTACAGAGCTTGTATATTAAGAGATAGCTGCATCATTCCCGGCCCCACACAAGAAAGCTGTTTTCTAGAGCAAGAATAGCCCATTGACATGGCCAACAACTGCAGGGTTTGTTCTTGCCAATTTGCCAACAAACAAGCAAATGAATGAAGGAATTCAGGATAAATGACTCGCGTTACAGAAGCTGTCTGCGTCTGATATCAAGACATTCAAATGCATTCATGTGCTGTTGTTTTCCATGCTCCATCAAACAACACAGCAGTCTTACACTTTGTTTTTATTGTGTTTTATTCTATTTAATAACACGGTTATTTCACTTTTAATTAGCTAAAAGAATCTTAAAAGTCTCAAACAATAAGCTAAATTATGTTGTGATGCTTCTCTTGTATAAAGTTCTAGTGATTTCCCTGGAATTCTAATGGACTTCCTACATGTGACCTTTCAGAACAAAATCTTTCTGCTAGCCAAAGAAGAATATGTTCCCTTATAAGGATCTAGCAGTAAAACTTATGTATCCTTTTGTATAAATATTTATTCATCTTTTAGTGCATCAAGAGTTCTAGTTGTAAAACTAACCACCCAAGGATTTAGTGAGCATATCAAAGAACTTTTAGGAATACCTTAAGGATATTTGAAAAGAAACTCAAAAACTCAAGAGTATAATATAATGAATTGTTTTTGGTAGAGTGGAGTCTAATGAAGTCTATATATAGAACATCTAGAGACTGGGGTATTTCGTTTTCTCCTGTGTCAAGGTTTTTCAGGTAGAAGAATGGAAGATGTGAATTTGTATGTAAAGGTTCAAAAATAGTTTATGTCATTATTTTCTGCTTGACTATTCCCAGGATTAAAATTAAAGTATTACATTTTTAAATGTGTTTATTCATTAGAAGCTTCTTTACATGAACCAACTCTTTGATCACAGCCTTTAAATCTCTTCAAATACGTTTTGGAATAAATCCAGTGTTTCAAGCACATGTTAAAGTGAGGCTGGGAAATCTCAAGTAATCCTACACTTTATTTGCCTCTTTCCAAATAACAATAAATCATAGTACAGTTAATACTTGTACATTTGACAGATGGGAGAATTATTTGCAGGAGGTAGTGGGACTCTATCACAAGATATTATGTAAGCGGCATTGCTTTTTGCTGTAGGTGGTATCTATAGATGTTTTATTTTTTAACCTTTTTGATAACCAAAACTAAAGCAGAACTTAAATCAAATCCAAGCTTGTACTAACTTATATGTTCAACAGGAAATAAATGCATATAACTGCATACCATTCCATTCAGGTGGGTAAACAGATCTGTAGGAAAAGGACAAATCATTTTACACCTTTTTTGATAGGTTCATTTGGTTGGTTGTTGTTGTTCTTATCATCATCATCATCATCATCATCATCATCATCATCATCGAACTGGTATACCAGTCTCTGGGACTTTAACAATAAACACATTATAGAGCACCAACAGGCAATGATGAGAATTTATGGCAAGACATCCTTTTCAGAAGTGTCTCCATTATTGAATGTACTCTCAGAATTCTCTGTGGACAAAATAAAAGTTGTCAAAGTAGAGTTTCCCCACCCATCAATTGTTGCGTAATTTATTTACTGATGAATCATAATCTCAAGCAACAAACGTGTTCTGTATTGTAGTTGATGGGCTTGATCTGTGTGGAAATGTCACCACCTGATGCAATTTACTTTCTAGTCTCCTGTATCCTTTGTAGGTAATAAAAATAACTTTAAAAGAAAGTTCGTGCTACCAGCAGTAGCCTGTACTTCTGCTCATGTTGTGAAGAGCAAATCTTTTTGACCTTCTATAGTTAGCATGAAAGAACAACCAGCCGCAGCTTCTTAGCAAGCCAATAAATGTTTTGAAGGAATGGAAGTTGTTGACTTAGGGCTGGGCACAGTTTGGTTTAAAACAAAGTCTTAGACCATAGATTAAATGTAATCCATTGCCTTCTTTCAGTGCCTGGTACACACTTCTAGACTTTGGATTCAGAATCAATTAGCTTTCAAATATCTACCATGATTTTAAAAGCAACATAGAGAATTCCTGAAATAGTGTTTACCCAGCTGTGTATGGTATCTGTTTTTTAAACTGGCTCTTCTTCAAATGCTTTAAAAAAGAAGTTACATTGCTGATCTGCGTAACTCTGTCAATAGCCTTAATAACAGGGTATTTGCAAGTTAATGAAATAATCCAAAAAGTTCCAGTGATGAGAGAATTATTCAACAAAGGGTACAATCAGACATGGCATTTAATCAATTTACAGCTCTATACATCAATCATTTTGCCAGTAGCTACCGTACATATGCAAAATGTCAACAAAATCAGCACAGAAGCTTAACGTTTTTCATCAATAGTGCCTGAGGCAGATCTTTAAAATAAACTATCACAACCACATCACAAACATAGAAGTCTTACAAAGAAGTGGCCTCCACAGCCTGCTTAAAATTGTCACTGAAAGACTACGGCGATTTGCAGGGCATTGTTTATGGATGGACAATGAGAAAATCCCCGAAGCGGCAATGACGTGCGTACCACCAGGTGATCGCAGGAAAAGAGGAAGGCCATGTAACAGCTGGCATCGAACAATTCTTAAAGATCTGATGTCTGAGTGGGGGCAATGCCACAGTGCATACCTGCACAGAGTGCAGCAGATGGGTCGCAGCAAGCAGGAGGAGGACCCATCTGGACCGGACCAGCGGTCCGGACAGGTAATGGGTGCTGGGAGGCCGAACGCACCCCCTGGGTGAGGGTGGGCACCAGGAAAGCCCTTGCTGGCTACCACTGGCCGAATTGCTGCATCCAGTTGCTGACCACATGGGGAGGGGGATTAGGTGAGGAGTGGAGAGAGAAAAGTATGGTTTTCTTATGTTGAGCATGGAAAAAATTAAGAGTGTGAACCAACTCTTCCCTGTTATAATAAAAATGTGTGAACAACTGGAACACATCAGCCTTATTCCCCCCCCCTCCCAATGTGGGTTATCTCTACAATGTCTGACTACATCCAAAGAAGATAAGGCTGCATTCAGAAAGAGAACATTTTAGAGGTAGTTCAGAGATGGCTTAAAGAAGATTTACAGAGGGGATTACGAATGTGCTAGAATATTTGAAATATTTGTTATTCGGACAAATTCGTTGGGACATTTGTATATGAATTGAAAATCCAGACATTCGTATTTTAGCAATTGTACAAATATAAATATTTCAAGTTATTCATATGAATAATTCAGACATTTGTACTGTATGTGTACGCATACGTACGCACTCATGCGTATATGTACGGGATGAAAATGGGATGCATACAGTTGCATACGAAATTTGTATCATTGGATACATATCAAATGTATTCATATCAGTTCAAATGTTCAGGCATTCATTTTTCTTTATTCATACTGTCATTCCTAGCCTTCAGAGGTGTGGGCTCTTTGCAACCATGAGAAAACATGAGCCAGATCACAGCATCAGTACAGATGGTGCTGATCCAGTCCAGAACTCCAAAAGAACCAGATCAGTGGCTCCCATTATTCTGGATCCAGTGATCTTGACCTTCCACTGGTAAGTACAGAAAAGCCCCCAATCTTGCATTGGAAAGTAAGCAAAAAAGGCTGATTCACACCAAATGCAAGTCTGTTGATCCTGCAGAGTTTGCAAAAAGAGGGGGCAATCTTGCAGGAAGTCTCGACTTTGTTTTATGAAAACAGAGAAACTGATGTCACTTGCTTAAAAATACTAAATTTCTGTGACAAAAGGGAAGTTCACAGGCTAACTGCAATCCAGAAGTAGTAGAATAAAAACACATTACAACAGTCCACACTGAAAGACCACAATGGCACATTCCACTGTTTCAAATACCCTTACTTTGTTGCTAGAGAGCATTGTATTAATTAATGCTTTCAAATGCAAGAAGATGCAAGATCCCCTTCTTTACTTGTTCAAAAAGATGGAGAGGGCTCATAGCTATCTTCTCCTCTGTCCCACTGTGTTCTTTAAGGCTTAAGGTAAATATTTTCACATAAGTGCCTAAAAGGAGCCCCGCGGGATAAGGCCACAGCCCATAATCCAGCATCCAATTGCTTCTGGAGATCTCAAACCAGCTCTCAACTCCTTGCAAATGGCCCATAGAGGAATCCTGCCTGTTTCTCCAATAGGGAGGTAACTCCTAAGTCCATTTCGGTAGCCATTGATACGTGACCTCCATGAATTTGCCTTACCTTTTCTTGAAGCTATCCAGGCTCACTGCTGTCACAACTTCTTCTGGAAGTAAACTCCATAGACCAATGACCCTCTGGATGAAAACTACAACAACCACCTTTCCTTATCAGTCCTAACTCCCCTGGCCATCCAGCCTCATGCAGTGCCCCTGGTTCTAGTGTTGTGAGGCAGAGAAAATAATTTTTCTTTATCCACCTTTTCCACACCATGCATAGTTTTATATACTTCAGTCAGGTCACCTCTTAAGCATCAACTTTCAAGGCTGGAATATATTAAAAGTTAGTTGAATTTGTTCACACGGCATCTGCTCTGCTTCCTTGATCCTGGAACTCCACCTCCTTAACCTACTCTGCCTTCTCCTATTTGACATCCTCTGGCCACCTTATCTGTGAGCACCCAGCCCTGAAGCTCACCAGCCACCACTGGTTTCTGCAGATGCATAATACATGTGTACAATTTCCTTCCACTGACAGTCCCTCTGACCTTACTGGCTACTTGTAGGATTAAGTCTGAAGGTCTTTTCAGAAAGTATAGATGGCTGACAACTGTAAACTAATGCAAGGGATTCTGCCATGTAGTTCTGGAATACCATGCACAGCAGATGGAATCCCAGCCATTGTTCACAGGGTATTAAAACTACAAAGGAAAATTCCATGAAGCTTTCACTGCAGTAAGGGCACTGATTTTTAACTATTGTATTGTTCTCCTCTTGCCATGAAATCATTTTTCTGCCTTCTACACAGTTCATTTGGAGCTGTTTTCTCAGCCATTTTCAATATTTATGGTGTTCTGCAAGCCAAGTTGTTAATGAAACTCTTGCTGTAGTCAAACATGAAATATAGATATACACCAGCAATAAAAACCTTAGTCCAAATAGGGTAAAATCTGTGACAGGCTTGAATTTGAAATAAAGAACATTACAGAGGTTGCTAGAAAAACTTAGACCGTCAAGGAAATGCTGGACATACATAGCTTATTCATATCCTTGTTTCTCCACCTCCTGTCAAAATCTCGTTGAGTCCTGTTAAGAAAAATCCAGTTTGGCTGCTTCCTTAATATTGCAGAGTTATAAAAGCAGTGAGAACTAAAGTCTACCAGCTCCATGATGCAGTATCCATCAACCTTTTCTTTTAACTAATAAGCTGTACAGGGTTATCCTTCATTTTTTTGTAATACAGCCGTTGCAATTTCACTGTGAAGGTTCTTCTCATCACAGATCTTCTGGTATTTTTATTGATTGTTACCACTGCTGTATGTTTCCTTCTGTCATGATTTATTTGAATGGATTTCTGGTATCTATGAGTCATTTCTTTCTGGAATTGTGGTCCTTCTCTGAATATCAGCGGGTGGTGTTCTGAATATTGCAACTTCTAGTTATCCACAGCGTAAGTTCATAGGTACCATGGCAGGACTTTAGCAAGAAACTATCTTATTTGCAGCCGTTATCAGCACCAAGCTGAAGATATGAAGACAGATTCCTCCACAAATATTAATGTTTCAGCGAATGGCATTTTTGTGGAAGATGCCAATTACACAGCATGGACTGCTTTTTCTCAACCTGCCTGGCAAATAGCTCTTTGGGCAATCACTTATCTATTTGTGATCATTGCGTCTATACTGGGCAATGCAACTGTAATTTGGATTATTCTATCTCACCGAAGGATGAGGACGGTTACCAACTATTTTATTGTTAATTTGGCTCTTTCGGACCTACTAATGACTGCTCTGAACACTGTTTTTAATTTCATATATGCCAGTCACAACGTTTGGTATTTCGGTGAAGGGTTCTGTCGGTTTCATAATTTTATCCCAATTACAGCCATGTTTGTGAGCATTTATTCTATGACTGCTGTTGCAGCTGAAAGGTAAGAGTTTTGCATTAGATGTTATAAAAAATAAAAATTTTATATCTGAGCCAAACTGTAAGTGCTTGTATTTGGTTTGTTTGGGTTTGTGCCTTGTTTTAGCCAAGCTGAATGTATTAGATTGTACTAATGAAACTTTTTAAAAAGTATCCAAATTCTTGATAGATTTATACAGACTCGACTTAACAGGAAAGCTAAATCCTAATGTAGTTTGCTTGCAAGCAAACTATGGAGACTTCTGCAGAATTGACTATTTGAAATTAAGGCGACAGTTTGATACACAAGACACATACCAAAGAATAAGTTACGTTAACATGAATAAGATTTACTTTTTGGCTTCACAAATAATATATGTGGTTATATTGTAAACAACATTGTGTCATCCTGCAACAAGAATTGTGAATTGTTGGTGCTAGTTACTTTTTTAGACATTTTGCCAAAATCCATTACCATCCTAAGCCAGTCTTATTTTGTAATTTATTTGTTTTTCACTGTTCCAGAAGAGAAAAGAGAGCTTTTAGGAGTAAAGAAAAATAAACAATGCAACTACTGGAAATAGCTTTTAGAACAAGCCCAAAACTCCTGGGCTCTGGTCACACCTTTAGTTTAAGACGACTTCAGGTCATCTTCTGGTCGCATTACTCACATTATTGTTATTCAATTCATTTTCCAAGCCGGCTTATCCCCATCAGATCGTTTTAAGCAGAGTCCTCCTTTCCACAGGACTCAGCCCATCCTGGCATGCCAGGCAGGCTATCTGAGTAATTAGCAAAACTAATTATTCCTACATACAACCTTACCTAAAGAAGCCCGGTGTGTCTTATAGACTGGCTTATTTTAGCAAAATCTGGCCACACTAATGCCAGATCATCTTCTCTTCCTCAGTGCGAGCAGGGTGGTGGGCTAAAGAAGGCTGAACTGTGCTGTGGTAGGTGGGGTCCAGTCTTTCCTTTTGTTCAATGTCTAGGGAAGGACGGCATACATGGAGTTCATGTGGCATCTCCCCCTCCTCAGTGTATATGTATGATCCCTCTATCTAGCGTTTTTCCGCAAATTTATTATTAACATTTTTAAATTAATCACGTGGAGGAAAAAAGCACATAAAAAAAGAAGGTGGGGCATGGAAGTGGGGGAGTAGGCTTAAAAAAGAACCACAAACACCCTCACCTCCCTTGAGTAACACAACAGCATCTAATAAGAAAGGAGATAGATTTGATGAAGCAAAGGGGGTGGGGAGAGCTGAGACTTCCATAGAGGAAGCTCAGGTCAATAGCTGAGACAGGTTTGAGTGATACAACCCAAAGCAAGGGTGGCCTGAGGATGGCCTGAAATGATCAGAACTTGTACGACCTCAGTTCGAATTATGAATATGATGTCCTGTCTCAGAATAAACCCAGTAATACATTGGGCTTATATGGCCCACTGTCCATCTCAGTCATACTAGAGTCCTTAGGCAATTCAGATTTTTTCACCTACATTCCCTCCTCCCCCCAGATTTTCAAGTCAAAAGTGGAAGGAAAGTATAGGCTGAACCAGCAAGACTAGATGAGAGATAAGCCATTTGGCAACTGAGTTGGACAGTGCCCTATCAACCTCTAAAACCTCTTCAAATTGGCTTTTCTGCAGTGTTACTAACCACACCATTTAATCTACCCAACAGTACACAAACAATGGAAAAACGGAACATAAGATCTGAATTAACTCATTAAACAGGTTTTTTTCTTTTTGGAATGCAAGAAAGTTTTATTAATATATTTACCATTTGCAACTCATTCAAGAGTTAATTATGCTGGTATTCTTCCAGTTTAGAGGTGCTGTCTGATGGTAACACAAGCTTCTGGTGTATAGTTCCCTTGATTCCTGCATTTGCCTTTCTGTCTAAGGCTAAGCAATGCCTAGACTGTTTCTGAGAATCTACAGCAACTACCCCATGGTTTTTCTCTACTGATTATTGTCTGGTAGAGGTTCCTGGGGAGGAAATTAGAACTCTTAGGCCTAGTTCCTAAACAGTATATAATGAGCATCGAAACTGTTTTGATTGTTCAAAGTTCCCACTGTTTTTAAAGAATCTGTACCTTTTGAGGGGTAAAGCTCTGTAAAGATTATCTGTATGTGGATTATATCAGCTCTCGCTCCGGTTTTGAGGATCGGATCATTTTATTTTCCCTCAATGGGAATGGCAAAGTGGATTTTTTAGGAGGAAATGTACTTTGGGGGGCATTTCCCCTTTCCTCTTATACAATTGCAAGGTTTGACATTCTCTGACTCCTCTTTTTTTGCCCACTCTCCATTCTAAAAAATAAAGAAAGGGAGACCGGGGGGGGGGGGGGGTTCTTAATAGGTGATTTGCCAAACTCTCAACACAGCAGATCTCCCCTGTCCTCCCCTCTTTTGTCTGAAGAGGAGGAATAGGAGGAGAGAGAGAGAGAGAGAGAGAGAGAAAGCAGCACATGGAAGTGACTGTTTCAATATATATCCTGCTGAAATAACTTTCTCTTTTGAAGATGCTGACATCCAGGATTGTCTTTGCTTTTTTTTTCTGTATGTGTGTTTGTGACCCTATATGTGTGAGAGAGATTCTGGACAATTGCAGAGAAAGTGTTTCCCCTCCATGCTGCTTTCTCTCCCCTCCCTCCCTCTTTCAGACAAGAGAGAGGAGATTGATGTCACTCAGAAAAGCTTGAGTAAAGGGTGTTTTCTGAAGGTGTTAACATGCAGTCAGAGGGTTCTTCTTCCAAAAGAAACTTCTACTGCTGCCTCTATAGGAAACATTTGCCAGCTGTTTCTAACTGAAAATGACTAGTGAAGAAGGATGGGTGTGGAATAATGAAATGTCACTTCCCTGGCTCTCTCCCGTCCACTTCATGAAGAGAAAATGGCTGAGGTTGGCAGTTGGAAATGAGACACATGACTGAGTAATTCAAGGTCTGAGGGTAGTTCTGATCATTCTAACAGAAAAGTTGGACATATTGATGCCCGAACAAAGGCAAAATATCCATTAATTTTCAACGAATACAAGCAGTGAGCTAATAGTAAGAAACATTGCTAGGTGTTCATGGAAGAGTAAAAATACTAACTAATTTTGCCTTTATCTTTTTTAAAAAATATCTAAATTTAATTGAAATTTTCAAAATACCATAAAAGTTACAAAATGTAGAAAGAAAGCCAAAAAGAGAAAAGGTAGTAAAAATAGAGAAAGAAAAAGGAAGGAGCAATGAAACTACATAATAAAGGAGGAAAAGTAAAACTATAAAGATTTGAAAAGAATGATGTTCTCACTTCATACAATACTGGCTTTGTTAAGGGATAAAGTGTTTACACATTGGCAGAAAGATATATCCAAGCTTGTATCGCAAGGGGGAAAAGCATGGATTAAGTATAAATTTTACAGCATGTAAAGAAAAGGGGTGGATTGAACCAACCAAATTTGAAATTATATTATGCCTAGGGATGTGCACAAACGGTTTTTTTTGGCATCCAATTCCCAACGCGTCCCTTACTGGCCAAGGTGTGAATGGTCGTTCCATTCCCATGTATCCCAGCCTGAAAAGGCTGCCACGGGGGCAGGACACCCCCGCCCCGGGTTACTGCCATTGGGTTGTATTTGCCCACTGGATGGCACACTGGTCCTGGCCTATCTTGGGGTCCCGTGGGTTGCCACTGGGCCAATCGAGCTGGTGGGAGCCCGTAAGTGTCTCTTTGGCGCCCACCCCCAACCATGTTCAGATGTCAGGTTCGAACTAGTAGGCCCCGGGGGGTTGGGCTTGTCAGATTGGACTGCAGCATGCTACGCAGGCGCATGCCATGGCCTGTGATTGCACCATGGCACGTGCCTGCACAGAGCACTGGGTTCAATCTGACAAGCCCCGCCCCTGGGGCCTACCAGTTTGAACCCGGCATCTGAACAGATAGGTTGTGTGGGGGGAGCTGGGGGCTGTGTGGACCCCTGAGTAGTGGTAGGCACCCAGGAGGCCCCCATGGACTCCTGCTGGCACGGTTGGGCCACCGGCAGCCCAGTCTCACCCTACCCCTGAAAGGGGCTGTTAACCAGTGGGCCCGATAGGGTCCAATGGCGGCAGCCCAGGGTGGGGCTCAGAGCTGTTGGGTAGGGAGAGTGCGAATGCTTTCCCTGCCGAACAGCTCTGGCACTGCCAGGGCAGTTTGGGCCGGGTGTGGAGCACGATTTCATGCTCCATGCTCTGGCAGCAATTAGGCCAGCCCTGGGATGGGACGGGATGGTTTCGGACAGAACCACCCAGCCCACAGAGCAGATGCTCTGTCCCAGTGCTTGCCTAATTGCATCCGACAGCCCAAATGCGAATAGGCCTGTGTGTGTATTAGCATGCAAATAACAAACGCATACCCAAGATATATTCCAGAATAAGGCCAAGTGGAGAAACAGCCCAGATCCTCAGGTTTAGCTGATCTCCACTGGGTGTAATGGAAACTGGTCTCATTTTAAGTGCCTTTGCTGCATAATGGAGACACAGCCATAGAGGCAGCTAATGACTAAAGCACTAATGCACGTTTTGTATAACATTTCTCATTTCCTTGGTCGTACAAAGTCCCAGGATTGTAAATTGTGCCCTTAATATTTCCAAAAGGCTGGAAAAAGTTAGCCACATTAATTATTTGACTCCAGCAATCATGAAAAATGTCATTTCCTGCATCTTCCTGCATGGGTATACTCCTGTCACAGAGTACGTTTGGAAAGCATGTCATGTCAGCCTTCTACTTGTACTTCCGTCAGCATTTTGCAATGACTGTTCAGAACAGGTGTAAGATAAAAAGCGCAACAACATGTCATTTATACTGGAAGGCACAAGTGTTGGAAGGAGCTTACAGGAAGAAGGACTCATAAAAATTTCCATTGCAAAGTAAACAAATCGGAGCTGTGATAAAGCACAGCAAAATGTTCCAGTGAGTTAATATAAGGAAAGAAACTTCTGACTGAAAATTTTCTGAGGAATGGAATATGAAGTCTTGGAGAGAAATTTCAAATTGATTTGAGTGGTCCTCAGCCTATAGTTCCCCAAAATATATGGACTCATTTCAAAACAATGGCTTATTCCATTTCATTTAAGGCCCTAAATGACTTGGGCCCCAAATATCTGAAGGAACGCCTCCTCCCATACCAACCTGCCCGTGCCCTAAGATCTGGGGGGGGAGGCCCTTCTCGTTGTCTGACCACCCTCTGTAGCAAGACGGGTAGGCACTCGAGAGAGGGCCTTCTCAGTAATAGCCCCCAGGCTGTGGAATAGCCTCCCCCTCGAGGTACGTCAGGCCCCCTCACTGTATACGTTTAGGAGGGGGGTAAAGACATACCTCTTTGCTCTGGCATTTGGTTGAACGTGGCACAGTTTTTCCCTACTGCACATACTAATGTTTTATACTGTTTTTATATATGGTTTTATTCTAAATATTCTTGTCTTTTAAATATGCTGTTACCCGCCCTGAGACCCTAGGGTATAGGGCAGGATATAAATAAATAAATAAATAAATAAATAAATAAATAAATTTGAGGCCTGCTTTAAAGTAGACAATATGACATATAGGCCTTGTCTCCATGCAAGTTTGGTGCGGTTTTGACTGCGGGATCGGTAATGTTTGTCCCCATGGGTTTTGGATTTGGTCTGCGAAAAGCATACCAAATCCCTCCAAACTGTGCCGGAATGGTGCCAGATTTGATACCTGAAAAAACAAGTCCCGGCACGGTTTGGGGGACTGGCACGCATTACTCAGCAAGCCAGGAATGCACATGAGGACACTAGTGGGCTAACGGGGAGGAGATTTGCACTCACGTCATTAGGAGGTGGGGTGTGCTGTCCCTGCCCCATTGAAGATCACAGCCGCTGACTTTTTAAAATGCCAATCGCAAAGGCAGGCTGGAGAACGGCTTGCTTTTTTAATTTTCTGCCATTTCCATGGAGGTAATTCCAACCCTGTTTCAAGAATCCCAAGGCAGGTTGCATAATGGCTGATTTTTGTTCCATTTGCAACCCCCATTTCCCTGATCTGCAAAGTGATCCTAAAGGCAGGCTTGATTTTCAGTTTATGGGTGTTCTTGCCCCGGTGGAGCGGAGGTGTGCAAAACTGCTGAAGCGCCTACTGCCGCTAAACCTCGTTGTGGCTTTCGGCATTTTAATTTTTTTTAAAGTTATTTTTATGAGTGAACCTTTATTTTTACTTGTTTCCATGCCTCCCACCCCAGTCCTGGTTGCCAGTGCCACTAAGGGAGGAGGGAATGTGGCACGGGGTGGGCTGACATCAGTCCGGCTTCCAAGGAGGAGGGGGCAGAGAGGAGGGGGCACTGCTCCCCCATACCAGGGTTTGGCACAGTGCGTATGGGGATGCCACCATCTGCGCCCAACCCGTACCTGTCCCACGTTGTCGGAATGTCATGGGGATGCCCGAAATGCATTCCTGGTCTCGTGCCTGGCCCATGCATGCCCAAACAGCACCCAAAGTGTGCCAGATGGTGTGCATGGGGACATGACCATAGAGAAGCTACTTATTATTGCCACTTTCTGAGAAGCACACCCTGAATTGGCATTCTTCTTTATAGTTTACTAGCCCAAGAATCCTCCTTTCCAGGCCCGTAAACTCATTTGTATTCATGCTATATTTAATAACATTTCATGAAAGGCCAAAAGTAGATCCAGAACAAACCTGAGGGAATTTACAGGCCTGGTGTTGCAGGCTTCTGTACATTTTTAAAGGATGATGGTTTGCTTTTTTGTTTCAATTCTGCCACCTCAGTGAACATAAGAAAATAAGAGGAGCCCTGCTAGATCAGGCCACAGCCCATCTAGTCCAGCATCCTGTCACACATAGTAGCCCACCAATTGCCCATGGGCATCTCAGGCAGAGACAAGGGTAAATCTTCTCCTGCTCTCAAATCCCAGCAAATAGCCTTAGAAGTATCCTGCTTGTCCCCACGGCCTGAAAGATGTACTTAGGCATCCATTCTAGTAGCCTTTGATACATCTGTCATCCATAAATTTGTCTAACCCTTCCTTAAAGCCATCCAGGCTGGCAGCTGTTACCATCTCTTCTGTCAGCAAATTCCATAAACTGATGACCCTCTGAATAAAGAAGTACCTGCTGCCTGGAGTAAATGTCCTCCCGACAATCCAGTACTGTGAACCAAATAATTCTGCATGGGTAATACCTATATAATAAGGAAGCTGTTACAGTATACTGAATTCATTTAAGTTTGAGGGGGGAAATACTATACTACACCTTTTCACCTTACAAGTCCTTCAAGGCAATTTTCAACTGCAATAGGGAGGGGAAAATTCAGATGAATCCATAGTTCAGAACAACTACTTGGAAAGAAGATGCCATGTTCTGTTTCTAGCATTTCGCTGGAAGGAGGGTTGGCAAACCCTTTCTGGATCCCTGCCAAGTAACCTGTATGACTCTACCTACGTAGATAAATACAGTTTTGAATAATACTGTTTTGCATTTAGAGCACTGGTAAAAGAGGACTTCCCTCATTTTATGGTAGCAATTAAAAACGTTCCTGTTCACCCTTCTGGACAGAACCTTTGAACTGGCTTTAAGATGTTTTAAGTGCTTTAAATATTTAAATTTATAATTGTGCTTAAATGTTCTAGAATTTTGCAAATTGCCCTGAATGCTGTGGGGCAGAAGGTTTGAGGGAGGCAAACATATAAGATTCCTTGTAACGTGCTGTGCTGTGGTTTGGCTAGTTCTGAGGCACAGAAAAACATAATCTGACAAATAATTGTGTTCTATTTTTTTTATTCATGTATTTATGTTTGGCTAGTTCTGAGGCACAGAAAAACAATCTGACAAATAATTGTATTCTATTTTTTTATTTTTTTATATTTAGCTAGTTCTGAGGCACAGAAAAACATAACATGACAAATAATTGTGTTCTATTTATTTATTTATTTAATTATTTTATTTATGGGTGTTTTTCCACTGTCACTAAAAGTACCCATTAAGTACCCATTAATGGGTACGTAATGGCATTTTTGTACCATTAATGGGTACTTAATGGGTACTTCTAGTGACAGTGGAAAAACACCCTATATTTCCATCCCGCCCTATACCTGAAGGTCTCAGAGTGGGTAGCAACCTTTAAAATCCAACATATATGTTGGATTTTAAAGGTTAAAACCATAAAAACCACAAGAACTTGGAATGTGGAATCAAGCAGATTTTCTGCAAAAGTAAACTAAAGAAATTACTATTCCAGCTCCAATCGATGACAATGCAGTAGTTCTGCATGCTGGACTGGGCTCTGTGCAAAAGTATTCTATGCATTCAAAAATAGCTCTTGTGTTTGTTTTTCTCCTTAACCAGACTTTTAAAATGCAACTGAGTCCACTTAAGAGATGCTTGAAATTTCAAAGCCAGCATGGTGTTTGGTTTCTATTGCTGTTATTTGACAGTAAATAATTTCCCTTCCTTCTCTCTCTCTCTTTCTCGTTCTCGTTCTCTTTCTCTCTTTCAGGTATGTAGCTATAATTCACCCTCTCAAGAGAAAACTGTCCGCCGGGAATACCAAAGTGATCATAGGGATTATATGGCTGGTGGCTTTTGGACTTGCCTTTCCACAGTCTTTTTATGCACAAATCATCAGTGACAACGGAACAGCCAAATGCATAATTGCCTGGCCAGATGACACTGGCCAGAAACATTTCACGTAAGAATTTCCCACAAACATATTGACTGATAGTGTTTATTTTAAGAGCAAGATCACTCTAGATCCTTAAAATTGCTGGTGGAGGGAAGGCACGTGCTTTTAAGTAGGGGTCTTTTTGCACTTGGCCTTATTCTAGAATATATCCCAGAATAGGGCCCTGCTATCTGCATGGTTGTGCAGGCTATGGAAGGCCCCAGGTGAGGCCTGCCATATTCTGCATTGGCATGTGGCCAGCAGACCACTATCCAGAGATAAATTCCAGAATAAGACCAACTGTAGAAAGGGCCCAAGTCATTTAGTTATCAGTTGCTCTGATAGGATTCTCCAATGAAGAGTCCTAAATAAAGTTTGTGTGATAACTCTCCCCTTTTTTTGTTGTTCAGATTTGGCATGGGGATTTTATTTTCAAAACTTCAAACTCAGCTGCAAAGTGAAGTAGAAATTCTGGGGATTTTTAGGGCTAGTGTACTTTAACCTTTAGTTTTCTTTTTGCAGCTTCTACAAAGGGCTTGTCCCCATGCACTCTATACCCCGAAGCAAACCCGAATTTGACTCAGAGTGTCCCCATGCAAAGGCTCCAATTTGGGCTACATGCGGAACAAATTGCCCATATCTGTGGCAAAAAAAACCCCAAAATCTTGCAAACTCCTCTCTCTGCGGGTTGGGGAGGCAAGCCTGGATTATTTTGGAGGCATGGGGTGGCTCCTGAGTTATTGGGGGAGGAGATTGGCACTCGCTTCATTAGCAGGCGGGGTTTCAATTGTGCTCACTGTCACTATCTTGCACGCTGTAATCGCAACTGTGTGGGGATTTTAAAAATAAATTACGATAAAAGAGAAATGATGAGGGGGTCAAATGACTCTCATTTGTCCTGAGTGTCTTTCTGGCTACAATTATTCCCTGATTGCCTGTTCAGCAAGCTACGCATGGGTTATCGCCTTAATGGGCAATGTACCCATGGCTTCCCTGCACCAGATGCCAGAATTCCTCA
The DNA here is from genome assembly GCA_023333525.1 of Aspidoscelis tigris stejnegeri. NCBI lineage: Eukaryota > Metazoa > Chordata > Lepidosauria > Squamata > Teiidae > Aspidoscelis > Aspidoscelis tigris. Next base: position 102,314,624 of record JALMGA010000002.1, read on the forward strand.
AACATGTTGGGAGTGGGGGGGTGCTCACTCGCTGTCATGCAAAGGTGTGCACCTCTGCTAAATTGTCTCAGAATGTGGCAGCTTCAAGCAATGAGCTGCTTTCCCATCCTTTTAACAATGCCCCCCATTATCATTGTTTATCTCTGCTGTGTGGTGTGTGTGTAGAGGTGAAGCCTGGAGTTGTTTTCCTGTCATCACTGCAGTGGGTGGGACAGGGCATGGTGACATCAACTCGGCTTCCTATCAGGGGAGAGGGGGTGGAGAGAAAAAATGTGGTTTTCCAATGGAGGGGGTGCAGTGTGGTTTGCAAAGAGACAGGTATATTTGGCATGAACCCGCACTTTCCTCAATCACATGGGGACGGGTCAATTCGAACTAGAATCCATATTGGGAATGCCCCGAATCCACTCCCAAGTAAATGGAGTGCATGTGGACGTGCCCCTAGTGCAGTGATGGTGAACCTTTTGAGCTCAGCATGTCAAAATTTGTAAGAAAACCTAGCTTAACTTGGGTGGTGTCACATCTAGAAATAACCATAATTTTGTGATATTTGTAGCTCTAGTAAAAAAAGTTATATTTTTGATATATGTATTTTATCAAAAGCAAAAACAAATAATTCTTTACATTAGTGACTTTTGTTGCTGAATTTCGTTTGCTAATATTCAATTGAAAATTGGTATTTCGTACACTTCAAGAACAAGCAAGCACTACACGCCCAGGTGCCAGGGTGACCATGTGTGTCACCCCAAAGGGCTTGGCGTGTCACCTGTGACACGCGTGTCATAGGTTGGCCATCACTGCCCTAGTGCATTATTACTACTTTTCTCCAGTGAGGCTCTTGTAAAAAAAGGGTTTTATTTACAGGTTTCCTTTAAATTTCTCTTTCATTTTAAATTGCACAATAGCACTATTTTATCATTACAGAACAATTCATTCTTATGATAACTTTCTGCTGAACATAAAACTGTTTTAGGAAGAACCTACAAGGAGGAAGCTTCTAATTAAAGTTCAAAATCACATTTTTCAAAGAGAGGTTATTGTTAGTAAATACTGCAGGGGCACTGCCTGATAATATATTTCTCCAAGTACTTTTAAGCAAATAATGATCATTGTAACAGTCAATATTTTCCACTTCTACGATGAACAAACTTTAAGATGGGGTTGCTATCTTTGGGGATGGTCCACAGAGTGGGTTTTTCTAACTCCTGAAGGGCCTACTACATTTTCACTCCTGAAGAGTAGCCTTAGGGCCAGTTCACACTTGAGGCCTATTCACACTACGGCCTCTAGTGAGGTATTAGTGAACCTCTGGTGAAGAGCATCCACACGTGGAATAGGTTGTTGTTACAGCCTTCAAGCGTGTCCACCCTCACCAGAAGTTCACCAATTGTTGATTAGGTGTGGAGCACGAATCATGCTCCACATGTTAGCCAACATTTACCAGAACCTACCTTAAGTGTCTGGTGGCACGACTATTTGCTCTTCTTCTGCCACTTTGGGGTCATTTGAGGTGCTGCACAAGCATGCTGGCACCTTGGATGACCATAGATGTTACTGCAAGTGCACAGAGCGTCAGCTTTGTCAAGGCGACAGCACTGACACACCTGCAGTCACAGAGGGCACCAAAGCCAAAATGGTGGTGCCCAAAGGAGGACTGGGGTCTGGATCGAATAAGGTAAGTATTTGATCACGGGGGGAGAGAACAGCAAAAGTCGACTCCAAGTACGAGCACTAGCCAACGTTGGTTAATTGCATGCCTTTCCCATCCAGCAGAAGGGAAGGGATGTGCAAAAATGCCTTCGTCTGATAGCCGACACGGGATGAGTTCTGAGGCAGAGCATACACATGTGAAGGAGCCATTTCCTAACCAGAGATGGCTATTTCCATGCAGGATCTCAGCCCACATCAACTACACATGATGCATGTTGAACTTGCACCATGTGTGCACTTACCTTTACCAAGCACCAGAGCTAGTAAGGCTCCAGCAGGTCCCTTCTAACCTCTTCCATGCGGGTGCAGACAGGTTGGGGGATGTTTGGAATGCACTAAGCATCTGTTCATATAGGGTGAGGAGCAAGGTGAGGGACGATGGCAACCTCCCACTAAGCAAGACAAGTATATGGGAACTCCACAACAAATGCTGCCTTTGCCCTTGCCCCCACCATCAATATCCTGGCTGGAAGGGGGAAGGGAGTGGGAGGGATAGTCCCACTTAATGCCCACAAGCTCCAGCACCAGTTGAGGAGGGAAAGAAAACCCCTCCCTCTGCCCACTCACAAGTGTTCAGATTCCCATCTCCAATAGTCCTCTACACATTCGTACCCTCTACGCATTCACACCCAGTTTGGTCTAGTGGTTAGGGAGCCGGACTCTTATCTGATAATGCTGGGTTTGATCCCGCACTCCTCCATGAAGACAGCTGGGTGGTCTTGGGCTAGTCACTGCTCTCTTCTGAGCCCTCACAGCCCCACCTACCTCACAGGGTGTTCTGCTGTGGAGAGAAGGATGGGAAGCTTTGTTAGCTGCTTTGAGTCCCTTAAATTGGTGAGAAAAGCTGGCTAGAAAAGCCAACTCTGCTTCTTCTCTACACATTCATACCCTGAAAACATAGCCAGACCAAGGGACTTAAATGGTCTGAGGCCCAAATTAATCTGAATCCTGGATAGGATGAAGTTCAGAGGCAAGACTCAGATAAAAATCAGAAGACCATTTTGAATGTGATCCCGAGCACAAGGGACTTCTTTAGGCTGTTTAAGATCTTGGGTGTAATTGCAGACTGGGAAACATTTTAAATCTCTTGCTTTTGGTTATTTTCTTTTTTTAAGTCCTCTCATCTCTTCGTGTTTCTCTTGCAACTCTTTCCCCCTTGGCTATTGGAAAAATAAAACCTCAGTGCTGAAACACAGGCTATCTCAACTAGGAAAGAGGCAATGTGAAGATATGCACAAGTATCCAACATCAGATCTTGCTGTGTCCCACCAGATATGCGCTACAACCTAGATGGGCAACCATCTTACCTGTGTACCTGGTGAGGTGCATACAAAATCTCCTTGCTGCGGACTTTCAGAAGCTTGCTGCCGGTGAAACTCTTTGGTTGTTGTTGGCTTTTTTTCATGTATTTCCGGAGCTTACAGAAGTCCCCAGTGAAGCAATATCACATGAACTTTGACAGAGTTGCAGATAAGCAAAGCTATTAGTTGCTGCTAGATTTACCATGATATCGATGCAAAGAGTTTTCTGTTGCAAGCAGCACTCTGCTGGGAAGATTCTGGAAATCCCACTACAATGCTGGGAAGATTTACCTGTCATCTAAAAGTAGCAGCAGAGGCTTTTAAGTTTGGAATGAGGTCAGAAGGGACACAAAGTGTGCTTGAAAGTTCTTCACTGTGGGTGAGCATGAATATTCATTGCATTCAATTCAAATGAATACAGACACATATACATTTGAATGGGAAGACATTCAATTCAAGTTTGAATGTCCACATTTGTCGGATTTGAATTGGATTTTTGAATTTTTGTGCACATCTCTACTGACAGTGCTGTGGGAGTTGCCAGCGTGATAAGACCGGGAAGCTGTTCAACCAGATGTCTGAATGAAGAAAAAGAAACAAATTCCATCATAATTCATGTTCAGCTCTTCTTTTTCAGCTATCATATTACCGTCATTGTCTTGGTTTACCTGCTGCCTCTCACGGTGATGTTTGTTACCTATAGTGTCATAGGAAAGACACTGTGGAATAATGCCATGCCAGGAGATCATATTAACCGACACCAGATCATGGCTAAAAAAAAGGTCAGTCATTTTGAACTAATAAAAGATGACATAACCAGTGAACAATTATAATGCCCAAACTTATACTAGTAAACTAAAGGTGTCTTTTGACACTGTCTAGTTCAACCTTCAGCCTAAGGCATGATACAACTGTTGGCAACTGTGTCTTAGGATCTACATTCTTCAATAAAATTTTCCAAAACCGATTTTTGGCTCTAAAATTGCTGAGAATTTTTCCAATACTTGTTTGAGTGCTTCAGCTGACTGTGGTGGATCACTTGTAAAAATCAGAGTTTCATCCGCATAATTTTGTATTTTTGTCTAAGTATCATTTACCATGTATGGCATTATATGTTGATTTTTCTGTATTGCGACCACCAAGGACACCAAAGCTTCATTAATGTATGTGGGTAATAATAGGCAGTTTAGTGTCCTTAGATAAGATAAAATGGTCAGTGTAAGAGTTGCTGCCTTGTATTTTTGCATAATCATTCATGATCATGTCAATTACATGCTTATCCTAGTCTTCCTCCTACATGGCTACCAGCATTTCCTTCCATTGTTCCCATATATATCAGGGCTTTAAAACAAAATAATTGGCTACTCTAAGAAGGATGAGAAGTACTTTCCATTTGATAATCCAGCTGCAAAATTAGAGACTTGAAGAATGCAAAGGTAAAATATTCCTTTTCTTTTTCCAGTTGGTGAGAACAATGGTTGCAATTGTGATAACATTTGCCATCTGTTGGTTTCCTTATCATCTCTACTTCATCTTGGGAAACATCTGGAAAGATATCTACAGGCAGAAATACATTCAACAAGTATATCTGGCAGTTTTTTTGCTTGCCATGAGTTCTGCAATGTACAGCCCAATTATTTATTGCTGCCTCAATCAAAGGTTAGTGATGCGTGCGTTAAACAAATGTAGCTACTAGGGGTGGGCCCAAATGCAATTTTCGGGATTCAGTTCCAGTGTCACAATGTAAACAGCCAGCAACCACCTATTGCAGTGGGAGTCTGGTCTACTTGGCCAAGTCTACCAAAGGTAAGTGAAAAAAGCCCTGTGATTCTGGAACAACCATGCCATTCTGGCCCTCCCTCCTCCAACTGCCATCACAAGGCTGCGAACCATCTTGCCTGAGGGGAGTAAAGAAGTAGCAGCAGGCTGGGCTGCTCTGCCATCTTGCTCCCAGCAGTGGCCCTCCCTCTTCCAACTGCTCCCTTCACAAGATGGCAAAGAGACTACGGCAGCCGATCCACCAGTTGAGAAAACGTCTGGTCCTGAGGCCGAGCAGGGCAGGGCTGAGTAGATGCCGGCTGACCATCTCTACCATCTTCTGGTTTGTCATCAATGAAGAGAAAATTCAAAGTAAAGAGAATAGGAAAATTCCAGCAATAACAAACGAACAGAAGAATTGGAACTGAAGAACTCAATTGCTTGCTTTTCGCTATTCCCTGTTCCCTCCTGCACCATTTTCCTTTTAGATTGTAAGCCTGAGGGCAGGGACCTGTCTAATATAATATTGTAACCCGCCCGGACCTTCGGGTATAGGGAGGGATAGAAATACAAATAAATAAATAAATATCAGATTAGCCCTTCTTAATATCCTCTGCTATTAGGTCTCAGGCTATGGAATTTTGAGCAGGGAATGTTAATTCTTCTCTGTTACTTTGATAACCTTCATTCATTAATACCTTCCGTATATGTTCTGTAAGGAAAATAGTCTATTTCAGTCTAATTCACGCAGTGCTTGTTTTGTTTTCACTTATTTACAGGTTCCGCTCTGGTTTTAAGGTGGCTTTTCAGTGGTGTCCATGTATCACGGCAACAGAAAGAGACCGACATAACCTTACTCGCCCATCACCTTTACCAAAGATACAGAAGGGCCATCCATCCAGCGCCTGTACAAGTACAGGAACACCCACAACAGTTAATGAAAAGATGTCATTCACTAACATGTATCTCCTAGGATGAGTTTTTATAGGCTTATAATAACAGCAAAGGCTTGTGAGAGGTTTGTGAGTGTTCTTTGCAGCATTACAGCTGCCCAATTCAAATTGTAATTTTTTTTTAGCTTTTCACAAGAAAGGGACTGAGCAAATTAAATTTCACTATGTGATCAGTTTGAGTGTTTTTTTCTTTGCAACATACCTTCAGATTCTAATCATTTCCAAAAATTAGCTGCAAATCCTTCACTGTCTTGAAATAACAGCATATATAACTTTCTTCCATGAAGCAGTCAAACACTATTTTCTTTCCATCAACAGCAGCATTACTACTGTGCTTCCCCGAAAATAAGACAGGATCTTATATTAATTTTTGCTCCTAAAGACACACTAGGGCTTGTCTTCGGGGGATGTTTTATATAACATTTATATAGGGCTTATATTTTGAGCATCCTAAAAAATCATGTTAGGGCTTATTTTCAGGGTAGGTCTTTTTTTCGGGGAAACGGTATGCTCTCTGGAAATTATTTTCTCTCTGTGTTAAGACCCATTCAGATTAGAAATGATTTTGTAAGCATATTTAGCATTCCAGTCGATTTTGAATTTCTCAAAATGACCTTTCAAGGGGTAGTCACCTGTGGGGAAAAATTGGGTTAGGGGGAAGAGAACATAAATGTACTTGCACCAGTTTTGTTTTTAAGCACACATGTTCTACCTCTCTATATATTGCTGCTGTGACAACCAATAGCATGAATGCCTGCCAGCAAGGATTTAGCAAGACTATCTGTTCTCCTACAGCATCAAGCATAGACTTTAGTTGGGGTTCGGTATCCAAAACTCTTCCCACCAGCATGGTGCATATATACGACTGCACTGTTGGTTTTTCTGTCCCTCGCTAAAGAGGATTTGGTTCCAGATTTGTTTGGAGGGTACTCTTTATTAAAACAAAAAGAGAAACAAGGAAGCCATTTCAAGTGTCTGCATGTTTTTTCCTTATCTTTCTGAAGGAAAATCCCTGACAGGCTTGCTGTTTGAAATGAGACCAGAAGTTTCTGGAAAGAATTTCATTCAGGTTGCCTTACCTTTAGCTTATTAGGACTGAGCATATTCCTTCCTTCCAGACTGCCCATTACACCCCCTCAGAATTATTGCCAGTTACATTGCTGCTTCAGACCTTTAGGTTTCTAGCTGACAGAGCAACTTCTGGACCATCTTCCATTCCCCCCCCCCTTGTCTCCTGCATCATGTTCTCATTCTACAAATCCCATAGTCATGCCAGTTTTAACTCCCTCCCCTCACCTTTTGTCTAGGAAGTAAAAAATGTCATAGCTACTAGTCTAAAAAACACTAGGACAAGATGCCAGTATTTGAATCACACAATATTCATGGAATTTTAAAATCTTATGTGGAATTTTATGCAAAAATGACTTTTTAATTATTGTTTTTTGTTTTCCATAGCTACCTGCACAGCAGCCTTTAGAGAGCTTCATTCATATCCCTAGATGGCTAAGAATCAATGGGTGTTTTTCCACTTAGCACGAGAGTACCCTTTAAGGACCTATTAAGGACCCTTAATGGGTACTCTAGTGCTAGGGGTTTTCCCACTAGCACTAGAGTACCCATTAAGGACCCATTAAGGACCCTTAATGGGTCCTTTAGTGCTAAGTGAAAAAACACCCAATATCACCAGCTGGCTGTCCAAGACTTTCAAAACCTCATATAAAATGAATAATTTTCCTCAATAGATTGTTTACTTATAATTATGTGACTGGAGACGTTTTCGCATTACTCCCGTTCCATTTGGAACGGGAGTAGGACGGGAAGCTTAAGACAGCTCCCGGCGCTTTCCCCTTTCACACACAGACGCGCCAGAACGCGTGTAAACGCGTTCCGGAGCGTCTGTGTGCGAATGCTCAAAGCGCCGGGAGCTGTCTTAGCCGGCAAAGGCCGGCCAGGGGCGCGGAGACAGCCGCGGAGGCAGATCGACAATCAGCTGATTGTCAAACAGCTGATTGTCGAAGCCGCGCCGGCGTCGGAGGCGGCCGCAGCTGTTCGGGAGACAGAAGCAGGCGCGAATGCTTCTCCTCCCGAACGCCTGCGGGCGGCTCGTCCGCGTTCGAACGCATGTAGAGCACTTTAAAGTGCTCTACATTTCGAACGCGAGAAAGACAGCTGCGGACACGTCGGAGCGCAAGCCGCGCTCGGGCAATGCGGATGCCGTGTCCGCAGCTGTCTCCCACGCGTCCCGTTCACCCCCGTGCGAAAACGTCTTGGTTCTCCAGCAGATGAGCCAGCTACCCCTTATTTCTAACTATATATTTAAAAAAAAAACGATTGCTAGATTAATACATATACTAATTATGCCTCACTAGGCAAAGCAATAAGACAATGTACTGTAAAGCAGGTTTAACAATTTATTATAGAATATTTTGCTTAAGAGAAATTATTTTTAATATAAAAATATTAAATTATATAAAATAAGCAGTGATTGATATCTCTGGCAATTAAAATTAATGTCATTTAAGGAGAAGTACAAAAAAAAAGTTTGTCTTTCTCTGGAAATAAAGTTTATAATAACACACAATCTTCCAGCAATATGAAGACAGGAAGAGCACAAAATAGGTTTCAGATTTTTTTCATTCCACTAATTAAAAAACAAAGTTTAATTTATTCATACATTGTAACAATCTTCTCAAAAACTATTCCAGTACTGCTGACATAGCAAAAATGACAGCATATTCTATGACAGTTTCCCTGGAAATAAAACCTTTTCTGAACTCACTGAATCCAAACACATTAAGTAGCAATGTGTTCAGTTACTCCATGGCTGTGATCAGACACAGCAATAAAAGCATCTTTGAGGTGAGATTGTTCGTACACAAGTCTGTCCCTCTTCCTCTGAAAAATATTCACTGCTAGAAAAGATGGATGAAAGAAGGCTTGGGAACAGGATGACATTTGGAGCCTCTGAAGTGCCCCTTTTGTATGTCTGAGCAAAGCTATTGTCACTCAGTTTACAGTACAGACCCAGCTCCATGAATTGTACATTTTGCTTAGATGACTCACCAACTGAAAAAGCCAAGCCTTAATCTTATCCCATTCTATTTACAAATCTTGCCCAAATCTCTAATACTTGCCCTCAGTCCGCTGGGATTCAAAGATCAAGTTGCAAAAAATGCAATTTTTGCCTTCTGATAAAAATGAAAGAAAATGAACTTAAAAATAGTTCTTAAAACACAGAATTTACACCATCAGGCTTAAAACTGTAAAATTTCTGGTAATTTTGAAATTACTTTTTTAAAAAAAAAGATATTTCACCCTTTTTCCCCTAAGGGAAAAAAAATTGGAAAAGGTCACAGTACTAAATAATACTCTTTATAAATTTAAAATAAATGAAGAGAGTTGAAGGGCAGAGTAGATCTAATGTGCTGTTTTGTTACCCCTTCCTCCCATTTTTAAAACTATCAATTTGAATGAAAACTAACTGACAAAATGTTCCCATCATGATTACACAGTTGACACAGTATTCTCTCCAGCTACAAAGTATGTGAGCGAACTTAACCGGGCATAATTTCAGGAAGGAATGCAGCACCAGTGCTATTATTGGGCTGGGATTGACAGCCATCTTCTCTGGACAGGCATTTCCCACTCATAGGATGGTCTGGACCAAAGATAATACATGATCTTGGTTCATGGTTGTTCCAAAGATATCTAAGGAGAGATGCTATCAGAGCCTCTGTGAAAACTGCAGAATGTGCTAGGAGGAGGCAACATCAGGAGCATCTACAACAGTGGTTCTCAACCTGTGGGTTTGGACTCCTTTGGGGGTCGATCTACTCTTTCACAGGGGTCGTTATAAAGTAGCAACAAAAATAATTTTATGGCTGGGGGTTAGGGTCAGGTTGGGGGTCGCCACAACATGAGGAACTGTATTAAAGGGTCAAGGCATTAGGAAGGTGGAGAACCATTGATCTACAATATGAAGAGGAACTGTAAGACTTCTTCCAACTTCTTTAGGCTTGTACCTTAACCTTTCCTGGGATTTTTGAGCAGGCAGTGAAATACACTCCTTCGCCCTGTTTATCTACAGAAACTCTATCCCTAGCTCTTTCAGGCTATGTCAGCAGGACAGGAACAGATCCACCAATGGCTATGGGAAGATCAACTGTTGGATGCCCACAAACAACAGCAATACTGAATAATTCCCTTTTTGCTCTTATGAAAAGGGTCAGATTTCTGAACAGGCAGAAATGAACCCTGAATGTGTGTCCAAATGAGTTCTGCTGCTTAACTTAAGTGCCTAGGAACACAAATGATCCAATTCTGTAAATGTTGCACAACAATCTTTTTATATCATATGATTTCTAGAAATCATCTGAGGGGAGTAAAGGGCAGGATATCTCTTTATATATTTACATATCTGTTTTTTGTTTGTTTGTTAAACACATTATTCATTAAAGAAAATATTGTGCAACTCATTTTTTTCTCTCCCTGCTCCATTTATCTAATTTTAACTCAGCCCCTCACAAACTCTAGTCAAGCTGTTAATCCAAAAGGAAGGATCTATATTTTAATGTATGGTTTACACTGTTTTAGGTTTTTAATTCTTTATTGTTGTGACCTGTCCTGGGACCTTTGGGTGAAGGGCAGAATATAAATTCTCAGATAAATAAAATCAATAAATAAACTTCTCAGCTTGAAAAACTAAAGCTGTAATCAGACACAGCAAAAAATAAAAATAAAAAGCATCTCTGAGGCATCTTAGAGATGTTTTGCAGATGGGACAATTCACATGCCAGTCTCCCCCTTTTCTTAGGAACATTCTAGGCTCATAAAGGTGGATTAGAGGTGGAATGAGAACATGAGGACCACTCGTGAGGCACCACTGAGACAAAAGTTTTTTTTAAAAAAAAAGCATCTCTAAGGTGGCTCAAAGACAGCTTCGATGTGGGATTCTTCACACATCATTCTGACCCTCTTCCCTCTCCTAATCATTCTAGAAAAGGTGGATGAAGAGAAGGTTTGGGAACGTGAGGGCCATACACTGTCTCTCTTGAGGTGGCTCCAAGCTGCCGCTTTTGTCCTGTCTGAACACAGCAACATTCTCCATCACAGATCTTTGACTCCCATTTTGGTACCAAAGGCACTAGTTCCATGACCAGAAAGATTACAAATTTTGTTGCAAGTGAAGAACTCACATTCCTATATAAACCCAATGTACTTGCCCATGAAGATGGGACGCATAAGATTAAAAGCATTAAGGTTGCTTTGAAGAGAAACTGATATGACTCAGCAAGTGCTGCACACACAAACGCTGCCTCAAAGCTGATAGCATTATAACTTGCTTTTCTAAAGTTTCTTTCAGCTAGCTATGCACACTTTTCAGATTATTTTGATTTACTAATAAATAGGCATCCTTTCCTTCTTCAAAGCCAAAAAGAATCAGCGGACACCAATAAAATCACACACACACACAAGTTTAATATTGACACAAGCATTCATTTTGCACTAGTATAATTGCTACTAATTGGCAAGGTAAAAGGACTTAACAATGAAAACTCAGGTAATCATGCATTTCTTCAGATACAAACACACACACACACACACACACACGATATTACTGCTTGTGACTCATTATACCACACAACATTCAATCACAGTGCACCAAATGCATAATGAAACGCCTGTTAAAAACAATGGCAATCCAAATCCTAGAAAAACAGTCTGCAAAACCTGTTTGGCCAACAAGGGTCTGGGTTTTTCAGACAAAATCAGTTCATACTCTGGAGAACAGAAGGAAACTTAACTGCTCTAGGCAACTGTATACATCAGACTATCTAACTGTAGTCTTGTACTTATTAAAAAGATCAAACCCCATATTTGATATTTATTCCATTCCAGCCCGAAAAGAGAAAGGCATTTACTGTCCCAAGCTATAACCAAATTTAGTCACATGAGTTTTATTATGCACTTGGACAATGTTTGTAGCTCGTTTGTTTAATACTGCTTTCAGCACTGGTCTTTATTCAAGATTATATCCTGGAATAGGGAACGGCTGGTGCAGACTATGGCAGGCCCCACCCACTGCCTGCCCTAAGACGTTTTCGCACGGGGCTGAACGGAACGCGGAAAAGACAGCTGAGGACACGTCATCCGCATTGGCCGCGCGCGGCTTGCGTTCCGACGTGTCCGCAGCTGTCTTTTCCGCGTTCGAAATGTAGAGCACTTCGAAGTGCTCTACACGCGTTCCAACGCGGACGAGCCGCCCGCAGCCGTTCGGGAGAAGAAGCGTTCGCGCTTCTTCTGTCTCCCGAACGGCTGCCGGCGCGCCTCCGACGCCGCGCGGCTTTGACAATCAGCTGTTTGTCAAACAGCTGATTGTCGATCTGCCTCCGCGGCTGTCATCGCGCCCCTTGCCGGCGTTTGCCGGCTAAGCCAGCTTCGGGCGCTTTGAGCATTCGCACCCAGACGCTCCGGAACGCGTTTACACGCGTTCTGGCGCGTCTGTGTGTGAACGGGGAAAGCGCCTGAAGCTGGCTTAAGCTTTCCGCCTGAACGCGTTCCGTTTCGAACGCGATTCAGTGCGGAAATGCCTCTGGTTTGCACTAGCATGCTGATGGCCAGTCCCAATTCCAGGGTTTAATCCAGAATAAGGAGCAGCACAGAAAGGGCCTGTGTTCTGGAAGTGTTTTTCACAGAACCTTGTTTTCCCCAGATTGAAACTGTGAACTGTTTCTTGAAAGTTGCCTATTAAACAACAGTTACTAAGCATTTTAAAACCAGGTTCCATTTTCAGAAATCACTTTTGAAACTCCAGAAAGTGTAGGTTCCTAACCATAATGAATATCATCAAGTACAAGGTGATTTCTCTCTCAGTGGAATTTGCTGTTCCTTAATTCCTTATTTGGCTACAGTCTCAGAATGCAAAGTTCGGACACCACCAGATAACAGGTCCCATGATAGATGGCCACTGTAAGCAAGCATCGTGGAAGCTGTTATATAAGAATGGAACTTTTCTAAGTTCTAGAATAAAGCAAAAAAAAAATTAAATATATGAATTAAAACTGCCATGTGGAACCTGTGAAAAGGAGTTGGTCTGAAGCACTCTGGCAAAACACCTACCTATGTGGCAGGATCTAGGGAGCTGTCTGCCATTTTAGTTTCTCAATGTCTGGGAGTGACATTACAGTTGCAATTCAGGGGTATCTTCCACCTTCAGATCAGGGGCAGAAGGTTGGTGCTGGAAGGTCAAGCCTCCAATCAGAAGCTGTCTTTTGCTCTATTGCAGGCATCTGATTGGAGCCTTGTTCTGTTGGCCATCAATGTGAAGGGTCTATCTGGAAAAATAGAATCAGGGACTGTTAACATAAGATTATGGGATGGAACTGGATGGTACAGATAGGTGCTACTTCCTGCTATTTTTTCTAGAATTACACTACCTAATGGATGTGATACAAAGACAAAACAACTCCAGTTACACCATGTAACATTTCTCACATGCAACAGCCCATGGATCTGCTTTTCAAAGTGACTTAATGAGTTTAAAGCAGTAGATTGATAATGGGTTTCAAAAATGCAGAAAACATCAAGAGTTTTTTTCCTCTTACCTCCCTTAATCTGGATCTAAGATGATCTGGATTTAAGGAATGGGTCCTTCAACTAATTCAGATCTAGTAGATCTGGATTAAGGGAGGTACCTGATGTGCCCCACAGGCGGTGCAGCACCCAATAGCAATAGATGCTAGCTTGCCCGCAGTGGAAACGCTGGAGCACCACCAGAATCCAGATCTACCCATGTGGGGCCCACCTGTCTCCCCAGGTTTTTGGGGGGACAGGGAATGCAATCTCCATAGACGCTCCAGAGATTCTTCAAAGATTCTCCAGAGAGGCTCTGGAGCTTTGCTATAAACTCCAAAGATTTGCCGCAAACTCCAAAGATCCTCCAGACCATTTGACAAAGGTCCATAAGAATGCCATTGCTCTAGTTTGGGGCCCTCTTTGAAGCCTGTGCTATTCTACGGAGCCGGCTTCGGAGATTGTGCACAGGCTTCAGAGCTTTGGGTTTCGGAGCACCCCCCCCCCATGGGTGTGCCCCCCAAGACCCCAGTGCCCAATTGCAGTGGAAACACATTCTGTATAATCCGGATTTGATGCCTAAAGACCCCATTCTAGAGGGTCCACAGGAAATCCGGATTATAGGTCCTGAAGGACCCATGTAATCCAGGTTTCCCTAGAACTGGTGGAAACAAATGTACCTCTAATGGGGTCTGCAATAGAAATGGGGTCTTCCTGCTCTGAGCCTAATGGGTCCTTAATGGGTCCCTAATGGGTACTTAGTGCTAGTGGAAAAACACCCCAAGAGACATTTAAAGTAACTCTTTGTGACCACAAAACAAAAAAACCCTCAAGATTCTGCAAAATAAAGGAAATCTCGCAAGTACAGATTTGGATGACCTCTGGCTCATTTTTTAAAATATGTGTATGCCCAGACACCTGCAAATAGTGCACTTTTTACTTTGAAATACAGTATCACTCATCAAGCAATGGGAAAGGCCATTATATTAGACACATAGGAAGAGTCATTTATTTATTTTTTCTGCGACTGAACATGAGCAGAAGACAACTCAAGTTGAGAAGGGAAAACCTGCTACAGACATTAACACGAGCACACAGTGCTTCTCAACAGATGTGAAAACTCCAAGGCTTGAAGGGTAGAACAGTGATGGACTAAAATTCAGAAGGGAACAGTTAAGTCCCTTTTGCATAAGCATTTGTCTCATCTTGAGCATTGTTGGTGGCATATTTATTTAACATGGATGCAGTAGCAGCTGGAAAGAATACATTGGACATAGAGTACCACCTGCACACATTCTTGTACACTATTTGGCTGCAATTTCAGACCTCAAATCATTTCATTTTGACATTTGTTTAACTTACAGATCTGTATCTTCTTCTTTTTTAATGATTTACACATGGAGAATGTACCAAACAGGGGCGAGAAAAACACATGCAGACAAGGGCTCAGAGATGAGAGATATTATCAGCAACAGCACACTCTATTCAGGACCCTAATTGTTAAACGCCGACTCTTCCAGGAAGCAGTGAACTCTGGGATTCCCCTGCCAGTTCAGACTACAGAACCGCTACTTTACAAAAAAGTGCTCAGAAGGCAAAATAAGCCAGCGCTGCGGAGTTCAGTTATGCTGCGCATCACGCAGTCTGCATCCCACAGCGGTAATGAGAGCGGCACCTTTGCCACTGCCATCTTCTGATAGGAGGAATGTCACATCGCATTTGGGTGCCAGATCCTTTACAGTTGGGTGCATAATCCTTGAAAAGCTATGAAAGAAAAGGAGAGCAAGATATGAGAGTGTTGATACGGTCAGGCCACAGGTGACATAATCATTGTAACCCACCCTGAGACCATTTGGAGAAGGGTGAGATACAAATTTCTTAAATAAATACATAAATATTAGTTGGATACTCCTGAGTTGCAGTTGACTACTGGTTGAGTGTGAGGGCACCTCAATGAGCAACTCTGCAGTTTTCTTGGCAGAAATAAAGAATTGGTTTGCTCTTCCCACTTTTCAGGGGATGGATGCGGATCAAACTGGCAACTTTTGTTTTCCAGGCTGCTTGCCTTATCAATGAACTACAGTCCCTCCCATAATCACAACAGGATTCACAAACTACGTAAAAAGGCTCCTTTAGTTCTGTTGTGCAACAGGAATGTGAAGGACAGGTGGTATGAAGGAAGGGCTTCCTTCTCATCTGTGTCAACAAATGAACAGTTGAACAGTTTGAGCCAGGTTGGTTAGGGAGCCAGACTCTTATCTGGGAATACCGGGTTCGATTCCACCCTCCCTCATGAAGACAGCTGGGTGACCTTGGGCAAGTCACAGCTCCCTTCTGAGCTCTCACAGCCCCATCCACCTTACAGGGTGTCTGGTGTGGGGAGAAGAATAGAAAAGCTTTGTCAGCCGATTTGAGTTCCTTTAAATGGGTGAGAAAAGTGGGGTAGAAAAGCCAACTCTTCTTCTTCAAACAGACATTGTGTCAACATTTCAACAGACAAACTATACTGAGGTAACTTAGAGGGAATCCAGAAGTTTCCACACACCCAACCCCAATCATATCTATAAAATATGTGCATTTCTGATGAATTCCTTCTCCTCAGCGCACGGATACCAAATTAAAGATAAACTTGCTTGCAAAAGCTGATACTATACACTACGTAGCAAACCTGTTTCAATGGCACTGTTCTACCGTGTCTCAACTCCTACATACCTTGACCAAATATAGAGACAGGCATGGAGCATTAAGAAGAAGAAAAGAAGAAGAAGAGTTGGCTTTTCTACCCCACTTTTCTCACCCACTTAAGGGGACCAAAAGCAGCTGACAAAGTTTTCTATTCTTCTCCCCACAACAGAACACTGTGTGAGGTAGGTGGGGCTGTGGGTGCTCAGAAAGAGAGCTGTGACCAGCCCAAGACCACCTAGCTGGCTTTGTGGATGAGTGCGGAATCAAACCCAGTATTCCCAGATAAGGGTCCGGCACTCTAACCACAAGATCAACCTGGCTCATCATGAACATAAGAATGACAGGAAAGTGCAAAATTGTAACTCTGTGTCCCCGGCTATTTCTGAAAAGGTTATTAGTTTATCAGGAATACAGTGTGGATAAGATCAAAAACACCAATGTGGATAATGGAATAGAAAATGTGAATAGAATGATATTGTGTAGTCGTCATGATTCTACAACATAATGTTCATTGCCTCCAGAGGTATGCCAGGCAGCATGACTGTATTTTTTCAGTGCCTGGTTACCTTTTTAGTCAAAATGTTGTCCTGTTGGCATGGTGTGTGTGTGTGGGGGGGGGGGGGGGTTATATTTTAAGTATGTTTTATGTGTTTCATTTTTATTGCTTTTATTCAATAATGTGACCCACCGTGACATCTTAGAAGGGCAGGATATAAATATTTGGAAAGAAAGAAAGAAAGAGAAGAAAGAAGAGAAAGAAAGAAAGAAAGAAAGAAAGAAAGAAAGAAAAGAAAGAAAAGAAAGAAAGAAAGAAAGAAAGAAAGAAAGAAAGAAAGAAAGAAAGAAAGAAAGAAAGAAAGAAAGAAAGAAAGAAAGAAAGAAAGAAAAGAAAGAAAGAAAGAAAGAAAGAAAGAAAGAAAGAAAGAAAGAAAGAAAGAAAGAAAGAAAGAAAGAAAGAAAGAAAGAAAGAAAGAAAGAAAGAAGAAAGAATGTTGGCAATATCAAAAAAACTGAGTCAGGCCATTACTAGGAATACAAACAGGAAAATGAAGGCACCTTTACCTGTTCTCTTTCAATATATAATATATATCATTTAATACAGAGTGTATATCAAATACATGTTTTCCAAACTATTAAATCAAAACAAACATGGGGAAAAAGTTTTTACTCCAACAGATATTTCATCAATAGCCCAACCTGAAAATATGGTTTATATTCCTTCATGTAATCTTGATAATTTGTTGTATACCATTAACCTTTTCAGAAAATCCAATGTTAATTGTCCGGTCATTCTAACTATATATACAACAATGTATTTCAATAATTGATTGCACTAAAGTGTGAGCAACCATTTAGAACTGTCCTCTGGTGAATCTGGTAATCACCAACATTGTAAAACTAACTCAACTTATGGGTCTAAGATCTCTTGTTCCCCTGTCTATGGGGTCAGGTCCTAATGTCACTCCCTAAAAATCTCTATCTGGTTGGATTGTTGGGCCCCCAAATTTAAAATCTGCTGGACATTTCCTCCAAATATGAAAGTATGTGCCTTGGGTAATATAGCCATGCCAACACTAAGAAATAAATAATTTAGACAGATATAATAATTGAATTGGGGTGTGGTACCCACCTGTAAATAAGACCAGTTTTCCTTAAATATGGACTCTTGAGTATCCTATCAAAAGAACCAAATGCTTTTTTCCTCCTCTCCCTTGAAACCAAATGCCCAAGATCTTCTTCCTAGAAAAGCTGTATTTTGTAGGGTTCATCCACCAATCTTATAAACTGTAGAAGCGCTCTCTTTAGGAGAGGAGGAATCCTCACTAAAAATTTCCTCTAACTCTTTAATAGGGACATCATGATTGTTTTGATAGAAGTACTATGAATAAACAAGTGGGTGGCAGTTATCACCATCCAAGGAATCTCACTGGAGTCCATCAGTTTCTGCAATGTCTTACTATCATAAATCTCACCTTCTTCTCCGATTCAACCAGTTTCAATAACCGTTCAATAAGTATTTCATTCCAAGCTCAAACAAAATTATAACTAAAAAAAGCCTAGACAGGTCTTTTGTCAGGTTTACTTCTAGGTATGTTATATTCTTAGGGCTTAGAGTAATTTACAATAGTTGCTCTGTACATATCTAATCTAGTTTTAACGTTAATATTTACAACTGTAGATGTTTTTAATGACTGAAGGCCAGAGACCGTCCCTATTCTTCTTAAATTCTAGAGAAGCCTTAATGCGTTCAGTGAATAACAGTAGATCACCTCTATAAAATATGCTTTTAACTTGTCTTTTTATAGCCTTCTGGGAAACATCTAGCATCTTAGCTAGTAGTTCTTCAGCCAAATTGAATAAAGCAGGAAAACAGGGAATAAAGAAACACTGACTAATGCCCTACAGGACAGGAAAATAATCTGGTGAACTATCCCACCTTTACATACAACCTTAAGCACTTCACATTAAGATACAGATATGTTGATGCCTGTACACCCACATAACAGGCCAGGAAATGCTCCTATGGCAACCTGACCACTACATTCCAGCTCCTATGAAATACAGTAAGCCTTTTTATTTTCTTAGCATTGTTTGTGCCAGTCAAATGACCAAGGTTAAAAGGAAATGTAAGATGAGATAATTAAGCCTTAACATCTGGATAGAAAGGAAATTAACTTAAGTGTGACTCCCTTTTAGGAAAAGATGTTGGCCCTTCCATATACCCTGTGCCACTGAACACTGTGCCTGAGTACCTTTCAGGTATTTAGTTTATCTACATTAGCTCTTCTCCACTTCCCACTGCTTTATTCATCTTGGCGTCAGACAACCTGAGAGACTGGGATATCTTGATGCTGAGTGAATCAACAGTACTGAGTGGCTAAGAATCAGGAGACCCACAGTAAAGTTCAGTTATGCACTTTCCACCCATATTCTTATCCCTTTCTCAGAGTGGGTTGAAGTTGGAGACGTGCTATTGTCCCCAAGAATAAGCAAAGCAGGACAAAGCAGATAAGAAAGGTTACTGTAGTTTATTTCTGATGTGGATCAGAACCACACCAATACTCTGGGCTTCACAACACTCTTTCCCTGAGTGTAGCACCACCCAGATAAAACTGAGTCAGCACTAAGTGGCTGATTGGCAAAGGGAACATCATACTTCTGGCCCTAGCTAGTCTATTGGAGGGAGAGATGTAGAAAACACAGCAGAGACTGAATTAAATTGTGCACATACTTAAGTACATGGTGCTCCCCATTGCCTTTCATGTGTTCAGGAGAAATCAGCGAGCAGAGGGAAAATAGGTTTAGGCTTGTAAGCAATAAGACCCAAGTATGCATCGTGTGTCAAGGGCAAAAGGACAGGAGAGGAAAAGGAGATTTGGGGAGAACGGGATAAGGAAAAGAAAAGCATCAGAACACATCATGACATAAATGAGGCAGAAGTGTGTGATATCCAGTAACACAGGGGGTGCGTCCAGACACGTTAATACTGAGCAGCAGAATGCACAGTCATGATGGGGACATCACAAATGACGATTGATGGATCGTCGTAGCAAAGCATTATCCCATCGCTACTGTGCGTTTACCTTAATCCTGGATTAAGGTCACTTGCTGTGCAGTATTAAGAAAATTCGAAGCTTCGTGCCAGTTCAGGGAGGACGGAGAGAAGAGACGAACGAGACCAGGAGGGAAGATCAACTCTGATTGGCTGCCTCATCCCACATGACCGCACACACCGACTCAGCTCTCGCAGTTTCCGAGAAACAAGCTACGAAGCTGCTTTTTAGTCGGGAAGGTGGGTCATCGCTGCGCAGCAGGTAAGCTGCGCTTTTAGCTTTAACCAGATTTCTTCCACAGGTCTGGATGCAGCCAGGGCCATTTTGATTGGCAAGCAGATGAATGAGAGGAAGCAATCATTATCTTGCTTCCTAGAACCCAGATCAAAATTACTTAACACTTACTGTGGGTGAAGTTTATATAGTGTGCCATCAACGCCCACTGTTATGTCCAGATGATCCAGTCCTCTGTTCTCCCTTATTTTATCCACAACAGCAGCCATTCCAGCTCCACACAGCTGTGCAGCCCTTCTTGACACTGCTCCACATACTGCCTTCACAATTATACTGTCATCACAGGTACTGTTCAGGCCCAGTTGCTGAAGGATCGCACGAACCTGGAGCAATGCTAATCTATCACTGTTGAGAATGGGAGAAGGGAAGAGAGAGGCCAGATGCTTAAAAATCAGTCCACAAAAGAACTCATGGAATATGCTAGAATCACATTCAATGCAAGGAAACCAAGGGTATCACTAGAAGTACCCATTAAGTACCCATTAATGGGTACAAAAATGCCATTACATACCCATTAATGGGTACTTAATGGGTATTTTTAGTGACAGTGGAAAAACACCCCAAATCAGATTCCCAATATTATAAAAGTCTAAATTAAAAGGGAGAACAAGAAAAACATTCAAAACTTGTTAAAGGAAACAATACTGGCCTAGGGATTTGCACAAATATTAGTAGGCATTTGAAATATGATCAAATGTGCCAAATTTTGACATTTGAACACAAATTGATTGTCCCGAAATTCAAATGTAACATTCAAATCAAATTTTGAATTTTGGATCTATTTGTTTGAATTATCCGGACATTCATATGTGTACAGGTTCGTACATGATGTGTACTTGAAGATCTGCAACTTTCCTGCATCAGTACGCACTTGTACAGATCTGTATGGGACAAAAATGGGTTGCGTACAGGATAACTACAGGATGCGTACAGACGTGTATGAATGTATACGGATGTGGGGAAGATGCATATGTGTACATACAAATGTTGACGAGATTTGTATGTGCAGATCTGAATCAAATTCGAACGAATAGGTTCTAATTTGTTAAATTCAAATTTAAAAGGTTCGTACCAAATTGATTTTTGGGTATTCGATTCAACTTGAATAGAATGTCAAAACATGGACCCCAAATATTGTTAGATAAGATTGCTCACTGCATGTAATTATTAGTACAGGCTGATTGTAACAAATCTCACTGAGCAGGGATATGAATGTTCAATCCCATATGAATCCGATATGAATGCATATGAATCCCATACGAAGCTTCATAAAATGTATAGAAACATTTGTTTCAAGATCAAGAGACAGTCCTCAAAGATGTCAACATTCAATTGGACTAGAAATTCAAACAAATGTGGCCAAATCTGTACGAATTTCGAATGTTACAAACATTCATGCACATCCCTACCACTGAGTGTACCTCTCATTTACTTACCTCTCAATCTGTGAAAGGAATTTTGTTTCAAAAATACCCCTAGTTTTCAGTGTCTCTGAAATTTGACCTCGGAAAAGGAACCCTCTTTTGGTGAAGTCAATCAAAATGTTGCGGACAATTTCCCCTAAGTACATTCCACTGATCATCTTCTCATACCTACAATAATTATACAGAAGAAACGGTGCAAAATGAAACAATGTTTCTGCTAACAAACACGACTGTGGACCATAATGTCGAAGCCTGGCACATGTAAAGCGAGGAAAAGCTGAGAAATGAAATCTTGCCACAGAAATCTTGCACAATAATACATCCTAATGAGTCTGCTAGAAATCTTACCAGAAATGGGCAAGAAAGTATTTATATTCCGGAAAAAAAAATGTAACATCAGTGCCTGTAGTGGATACTTGTCATTTCTGATGCTGTACAGAATAATATTTAGGAAGGAGAGACAATACTGAAAATGAGGAGGCAGTTCAGAAATCCTTTTAATTTTTTTTTTAAAAGCCCAGTTTCATTTATTCCCCACATTTGGCTTTCACCTCAACTCCTAAGGGTCAGAATTAGCAAATTCCTTTACTTCCATATTTATTATTAGAAATTTCAGATCAATATGAGCTACTTGTTTACTCATTTTAAAAAAAACTGAGCTCCCAGAGCTGCATCAACACCTACTTCTTTTAACCATTTGCCACTACATCTTTCAGTAACTGAGTCTTATTCCTCCCACTTCACTTTGCAGGCTGAAAAAGAAAAGGACTATATTTTCAAGGACAGAGCATGCTCAGAAGCTTTCTTCCCAGAAAGTTGAAAAACTCTGGGGGAACTTTAAACAACCTGGAGAGTTGGCAGTGGCAGACAGATATTCTCCATGCCAAATCTTTCTAGGATGTACAGATCTTGTGAAATAAAACATGACCCTTCTATTATTAGGGTAAAAAAACCTAATGGGGTAAGAGTTCTGATTCCTTGTGAGATACTCAGTTTTCTGGCTACTTGCCTGGCCAAAGTCAACAAGTCTTTTTTTAATATACATTTTATTGAAGCTTTAATTCTCCTATCTTGCCATGCATCCAGACACGTCTATGCTGTGCAGCAGAATGTGCAGTCATGATTGAGGTGTCACACGTGACTGATGGATTGTCATGGCATCTCATTACCCAACTGGAATTGTGCATTTACCTTAATGCTGGTAAGAGGACACTCGCTGTGCAGTATAAACAAAATCCAAAGTTTCCCTTGGTGAAGGTAGAACAGTGAGAAGATAAAAGACGAGAGCAGGAAGGGCAGCTGAAATCTGACTGGCTGCCTCAACCCACGTGATGGCATGAACCTCCTTAACTCACGCAGCTCCATTAGGGGAAGCTACAGAGCTGCCTTTTGAGACTCCGTGCTTAACGTTTAGCTGCGGATTTATTCCACAAATCTAGAGGTAGCCTTGATATCTCTCAAAATCTTTCTAACTAGCTGAGCTGGCATCATATTTCAAGTCAGCTGATCTGGCACAGCTGGCACAAATAAACATAGGCGGCTTTGCTGCATCAACAAAGTTCAGGCTTTCACAATATATTTCTCACATCTTGGTAGGAAATACCTTTGTTTGCCGCTGTTTAATGAATACTCATCAACAGCTTTGTCATATATTGTCCTGATGTCATCTAGGCATCCGTTGTCCCCAAATGCACCCCATTCCATGTTCACACACATTCTTCCCTGGTCTCCCTCTACCAACTCTATATTCCTCGTTTCTTCCATGTAACACGCATTGCTTCCAGTTCCTGGAACAAGAAAACAATCAGATGAAGTATCAGCACAACACATTTTGTTGTTGTCTTTCAAAGCACCTCTGAAATAGGAGAAAGCTCAAGTGCAAGCCGTTTGTGATTTCTATCATCAGGAAGGTAAATGGCTGGTCTTGGATCAGCTCCTTTCATCCAACAGGATGAGCTACTTGCAGCCCTAAGTAATTTGCATTTTTAAAAAATATGCAGAACAATCCAAAACAAAAATGTAAAACACATTTCTTATCCTTTAATTATTTTTGCTGACCTCATAACTGCACTACCACTTTAGCAGACAAATGTTTAGCAGCCAGTTTGGTCTCGTGGTTAGGGGGCTGGAATCTTATCTGGGAATACTGGGTTTGATTCCACATTCCCCCATGAAGCAAGCTGGGTGACCTTGGGCTAGTCACAGCTCTCTTCTGAGCTCTCACAGCTCCACCTACCTCACAGGGTGTTCTGTTGTGGAGAGAAGAACAGAAGGTTTGTCAGTTGCTTTGAGTCCCCTTAAAAGGGTGAGAAAAGTGGGGTAGAAAAGCCAACTCTTCTTCTTCATTATAGTTGACAAGTGTTTGTCAAGAGCACTTGCTGTATTCTCCCTACTCCTCAGATTTTTCTTAGCTCAGGATATAGGATGTACAAGTTCAGAAAGAAAAGGTCTGGTTTTACACCAGCTGTGCTAAACAATGGGGTGTTGAACTATTTTCCATTTCACAGATAAATGGGTCTATTGTAGGGTGGCAGTGGCAAGTAATTTTTTAATGTTTTCATTCCCCCTGTGGCAGCTTGCAAGGAAAATGGCCACAATCAAAGGACCTGCTTGCACTTACCTCTTTAGGGAGTGATGGTCCACTCACTAGGAAAGTGCATCCACACCAAGGAACTACAGCAACTCTTCATAAGTTGCTACATGCTCCCCTGAAGCCTTCCAGCAGTTCACTGCTAAAAAAAACCAGTCCATAGCTGGACTGGAAGCAGTTAGATTGCTCCGAGTCAGCAGCATCTACACCCTCTGAGTGGCTATGGCAGCACAACTGCGCCTGTGGGCCCAGATCACCATGGCAACCTCCCTAGCCCGGCCATCTGCATTGAGTGCTGCTGGTCTGGTATGGGGCTTATCCAGCACTTGAAGTATGGATGGCCACCCCTGCATCAGGTCTTTATCTGACTAGTATTATACCATATGAGCCAGGTAAGTGCAAAAAAGCCCTATGAGTGTTGCAGTGAACCTCTGGATGATCTACAAACTGCTGAACCAGAGACAGTTCAATTAAGAGTTGTTTTGGTATTGAACTGCTATTGTGGTTCATATATATTCCTCCAAGGATACATTCCACTAGGTTTTATCTATGGCTGTTCTGGATGTTCTTTACAGCATTTCTTGGGCTGAAAATAATGATGTAAGGGGATCAAAATGTTTTTCCTGAAAAATATACTATGAATCTGAAAAAAGCACAGACTATTCCAAATATACTAGACAGAAATGGACATTTAAATTAGGATAATTCCACTTTCCTCCTGAAAGATCCTGAAGTATAGCATCAATCATGTTACAAAGCACTAGCTAAACGTAAGAAGAAGCAGACATCATTTGATCAATTCCTTGCACATTGTCCATGAAGTCTGTATATTATCATCCTCATTATTTGACAGAATTTTTCCTAGAGTCTCACATATGTCCTGCATTTTCTAAGAGACACAGTAAATTTGGAATTAGCCATGCCAAAATAACATTAGAAAGAATCAAAGAATCAAATAGTAAATTAAAGATTGTTCTTCAGGAATCAGGAAAAAAAATAAATAGGTAGAATTACTATAAAATAACAGACATTCTATCAAGATTTAAGAAAAACATTTCATCTCCCTCCTAAATTAAAAGCAAGCAGGATACATACCCACAATGAGACCAATCTCACAATTTGGATCTTCATAGGCACAAGTCATCATTGTTCCAACTGTATCATTCACTATTGCCACAACATCCAAATCAAATTCCTTTGAAAGATTAAATAAAGACACCAAAACTCTTTTTAAACATTTCAAACAGCATTGATTGTTACATTTCAGGTGAACAAGCCAATGCTTGCTATATACGAATATCGTAATGATCAAGCAATCATAGTTCTGTTTTAAAATCATAGAAAGTTTCATGCTAATACTAGTCCTTATCAATAGGTTTAAGCAAATGTTCATGCCCATATAGTTTTCTTCTGGCATGAAATAATCATATCTATACTTCTGATTATGTTCTACATACACTTCTTGTCATAGCTGGAAAACATTATGCTACAGGCAAAAAGAGAAAAGAACTCCTGTTTCCTTTGCTTTAAGTAGGTCTTGGAATAGCATTTACCAATGCCTAGCTTAAATCAAATCTAAATGTGCTAAAAGATTCTATCAAGCAATAGTCAAAAGAAAATAGGACTCAGTATATCACATGGGCTTTTGGCTTTAAGACAGATAACTGTTTTTAAGGCCTTCTTCAAAAATTGACAATAAACATCCCCACAAATCTGCATTTCCCTTAACTATTATATCTTTCAAACAACTCAACAGAAGGTACAAAATATTCTGTCAGAGGATTTTTTAAATCAATTATATTTTTTTTCTATTCTGACATACTAATCCACAAGAGTGAATTGTGTAAGTGAAGCCCACAGGGGATAAAATCAGTAAATAATATTTTGGCATTTCCAGTACCTAAGATTAACACAATAAATTGTGCAACCTTCAGGGAATTTTATTTCATATGCAAAAAACATAACAGGAAATGCTATATGCTCTATCACTGAATACTGGTTACTCTCTAGAAATGACGTAGTGTAGAGATGTGAAAAGCTGATTCTGAAATACTGATTGATTTCCACACACTTAGGAAACCACTTTAATGCCTACAAATGCTTCAAAGAACAGACAACACTATCATAACATGTTCTGAAGACCAAACACATGCTCAATCAGCTGCAAAGAGAAGCCACTATTGTGACAGGTTTGACAGAATTTAAGTAGCTGAATTTCTCTAGCCCTTTCCTGAAGCTCTGAAATGTTTTTTTTAAAGTAAAAAGAATGAGTATATAAATCAGTGACTCATAGCCAAGAGCACACAGATTTTAGAATGAGGCACACAATTTGCTAATATTGCTTTGAAATCAGCATTAAAACCCTCACCTCTCTTCTTTTAATTCCTTCCCTTAACAAACCCACAACATCTTCTCCTTCACAGTCAGTTGCCTTGAAGCCCTTGGTCCAGGTCACAAGGATGCCCTAAAAAAATGAAGAGGACAAGCTCACTTTGAAACTCAATTCACCATGATTGCGCGGCGGCACATAACCAATCGTTTGTTAGTAATAAAATCAAGAGTTGCCACTAGGGAGACATATCAGACTCAGTCTCCCAGTAAATTCACTGTAATTGCGAATTCTGTGAATAAAGTAATATCCAGATTAGCGGATTAAATCTGCAATTATAACAAAATATGCAGCTTACCTGCTGCGAAGCCATGATGTGCTGTCTGGTTTCAAGCAGCTTTCCCGCAGCTTTCTCAGAGAAAGCTGTGATACTTCTGTGGGATGGGACAGCCAATGGGAGCTGAGCTGCAGGCGCTGTTCGAAGAACATTTGAATTTACCTGAAACTGCAGAGCGAGCGCTCTTTGTTCCGCAATAGGTAAATATGAAGTAGTGGCGGCACATTATGCAGTATTCAGCATCAGGTGTGACACCCATGCCACAACTGTGCACTGGAATGCGCAGTATTCCAAAGTCTGGACACACCTTAAGCCACAAGGCTGCACTTACTAGCTTCACTGCACTCACTGTGTGATTCTGCCACGGAAAATACACCAGGCCAGCAACCATAGTAAGAGCTTCCATGTTGCATGCTGGTGTGGTCTAAAGAAGGCCCCACCTGAGGGACCTTCCCTACCTCCAACACTGTTTGGTCCGGTATATCAGCCAGTGAAGAACTGCATCAGTTGATCCCTCCAAACAGTGTTGGAGGGAGGGAATGTGACTCTTTTCATTTATTTGCCTTTGGAGTAGGCAGGTGAAGTAAAGTCACATCTTGCACAGGGCAAGGCAAGAATTGGATCTGTAGCCATCCTGCCAAGGAAAGGGCAACAGATCCAATATGAATAACAGCCTACTCCAGCAGCCAGATCCTTCTCTTGCCCTTCCCTGGGCAAACAGGTACTCACCTCCACCTCCACAAAGGCAGGTGAGTTAAACAAACCACTCTGCCCCACCTTGATGGTGCTGAAGAGACTGTATTCACAGCTATAGAAGAGAGGCTTATCACACCCACAAGAGGATGAGCCCAGGGTTCTCTTGTATCCAAAACCCAGAACAAGCAAGTTTGAAAGTTCCAGGAAGAGCTTTGTCGGTACAAATCTAGACATAGAGGCCCACTTGCTAAGAGAAGACTACACTGCAAGCATACATGTTGAGAAAGGAGCAAACAACATTAAGAGCAAGGTTATTGGGTATGCTGTTTAATACAGCAACAAAGAACACCTGAAATGGGCTTATCTTGTTTGTTTATTTGCTAATCACTTTTTTGTAATACCAAAGCAATGTACAAAAAGAGCAAAGAAAAAAGCATAAAGGTACTTGAAAACAAAGCAAAAAGAATACTAAATATATTAAGAACACAGTTAAAACTTCACTAACTTGGTTGGCACATTACAGTATATAAACATAACCTCCACTCATACCAGTTCACATTAAAACCAGACATCAAATCCTGGATGAACAGCCACGTTTTTACTTGGCATTTGAAGGAAATCATATCAATGCGAGGCAATATTTCCTGTGGAGTGAATTCCACAGACTGGGAGCCACCACAGAAAAGGCCCTTGCCACCCACCATTTCTGCACATACAAGTTCTGCCTAGGTTTGCAGCATATTTATTTGATTTATGTTTAAAACATTTGTATATCTCTTCTCATAAACAGAAAAAAAACCCTCAAAGCTATTTACAGAAAAAAGGTGCTTCTGCACAGGCAGTAAAAACACATTTAGAAATACATACAGGACACATAGGAACTTATCTTCCGCATTGGAGGCCGGATCCGGGACCCGTCAAGGTGGCTGCTTCTACACACCAGCAGGCGAGACCCGTTCTTAACGAGGTCTCACCGCCAAAAGCTCTGGCCTCCAGGAAGACCTCGAAAATTAGGTCTTCCATCCGGTCCCTCGCCTCGATCCGTTCGGAAGCAGGACGCTTCCGCACATGGAGAGCCGAGGGGCTGGATGTGCCTGCGGCCGCCATCTTAAAGGGAACTTAAGCAGGCCAGTCTGCCTCATTCCGCTCTCTGCCACGCACCACACAATGGCGGGAAATGCGCGGTGACTGGCACCTGCATGCTCCAGTCTTGTGGCTCTGGTGGTGGCGTCAGCAGTGTGGGAGGCCAGATCCCCTTTGGAATGGGTGCTGTGGCCTCCAAACAGCACCCAGGGCCTCCGAGGATCACAGAGAAACGGATTTTTTTAAATCTGTTACTCGGCGGCAGGTGCAGAAGCACCCAAAGATTAAGTGCGAAACACTTTAAAAACAATAACAGTTAAAAAGACATTTAAAAGTTCGGTGGGCTGAGGAAGAGAAACACTATTCACAGAGCTGGCATTGCAGCTGCATATCCAACAAAGGAGAGATTTAGGTCCTTTCCAGTCTAGCGGATAAAAATCCGTAGTTAGCAGAAAAATCTCAGCTTACCTGGCTGTGAAGTCATGATGTTTTGTCCCCACTTGAAACGGAGGTCTGCAGCTTCCTCCTCAGCAGCTGCAAGACTTCCCTGGCACGCGTGGCGAGGCGTCACATGGGGTGCGGCAGCCAATGGGAGCTGAACTGCAGGCTCAGCTCTTGCTGGCTGTTTCTTGCCGTCTTAATAGGACGGCAGGAAACTTCAAATTTACCTGTGTTTGCATGTGTTGGTTGTTCCACAGCAGATAAATCCATAGTAGCGGCAGCATAATGTGTCACCGATATGAAGTATCGGGCGTCACGTGTGAGCACCAACTGCACATCAGAATGCGCTGTATCCCCCAGTCTGGGCATACCCTGGGCTTATCTCCATGGTAGAGGGGGCAAGTGCCACACTGGCAGGTTTGATCCCCAGCACCACCAGAGAGGACTTGGGGAAAATTCTTG
Source organism: Aspidoscelis tigris stejnegeri (assembly GCA_023333525.1). Classification (NCBI taxonomy): domain Eukaryota; kingdom Metazoa; phylum Chordata; class Lepidosauria; order Squamata; family Teiidae; genus Aspidoscelis; species Aspidoscelis tigris. Next base: position 102,343,813 of record JALMGA010000002.1, read on the forward strand.
CCTGAAATGTAGAGATGGGCTGCCTGTCTTCAAAGGCAATTTTGAGTTAAAGAAGCCAAAGGTCAGATGAGTGGTAAGAAAACTTCTTCCGCTCCTACTGTGATCCAGGATTTGGCTAAACAATATTAGCTTTAGGCAAATTGGCATCCCTCATATTGAAAAAACAGACAAAGGAAATAACATCAAACAACTTACAGCATCTAAGCTTGTCTGTCTGCAAGGGAAAGAAAATGTGAAGCCCAATGGAAGCCGAGCACCTTTTATTCCCATGTAATCTAGAAAATCCGAGATGCAGGAAACAATGTGATCAAACAGCTTTAAAAAAGGAAAAAAAGGAAAAAGCACATGTCACAATCATGTATTATTTTTCAAAGGTATAAACTCTGTAGCCTTAGAATGGAAACAGTGATGCAAAAATCACTTATGTTTAATGCTCACCTCTTCCCCTGTACCCTGCATGACCTCTACAGGAATGGCATATATTTTATTGTGCATTTCCACCGTTCTCCTTTTACCACTTCGGATCTTTACAAGCAAAACACGGAAATTTGTTCCACCAAGATCCAGAGCCAGAAAGTCTCCATTCTCTGCAAACAAGACATTTTTTGGCATGTGAAGAAGCTAATAATAAATCATTCAAGTTATTGAAACATCAAGTTTCATCAGGACTGTTTCTCATGACAGGAAAAAATGCTTCTACTGGTGTATTCACTAGTAGGTTGGGTCTAAGTGTTAAAATATACAATGGCCTTTTCTGCTACTTTTGTATTCACTCATAGGTTGAAGGCCCTTCCTGCACTAGGTCTTATTCCAGATTATATCTTGGAAAAGGGAGCTGCCATCTGCATGCTGGTACAAACTATAGAATGTGCCAAGAAAGATCTGCCATAGTCTTCATAACCATTCAGATGGCAGATCCCAATTCCAAGATATAGTCCAGTATAGGGCCCAGTGCAGAAAGGACCTAAGTGCCAAAATAAACAATGGCCTTTTCTGCACTGGGTCTTATTCCAGATTATATCTCAGAATAGGGACCTGTTATTGATATGCTGTTACAGACTATGGCAGGCTCCACCTTGGGCCTATTGTAGTCTGCACTAGTATGTGTATGGCAAGTCTCTATTCCAAGATATAATCTGGAATAAGACCCAGTAAAAAAAGGGGGGGCAATATGTGTAGTCAAATGTTTAAATTTGGCAAATTTAATTTGAGGGGAAAGTAGCTGATCTAGACCAGGACCCCATTTTGAAAACCATTTGCACTATTTGTCTCCCATTTGCCAGCAAAAAGCATTATTGGCAGTAAACAGCATTTGGGGGACAAACAAAAGACAGAGAGCTTTCAGTGCCCTGTCTCCATGGGGCCCTAATCTGGATTGCTACAACTATATCTTGCTCCCCACTCCACCTAGCCCCTAAAAAAACATAACAAAATGTCTAAGGTAAGCATATTTCCTTAAAATGTGCAATCAAGTCTTTTCCTCTCTTTTCATTGAGTTTGTAAAGACGATGAGAGGGAAACATGTTTTAAAACAAACAAACTCTTCAGAATAAATAAAAAATCCGGAGTGTTGCTCAATTTTGCAGAAAATGTACCAGCAGATGGTGCCAGTGTTCTGTTTTTATTCTCCATTTCATGGCTGTGCTCCTCAGCTCCTTAACCACTAGACCAAACTGGCTCTCTGGTACGCAGTAATACTTTGTACCAGAGCTGTCCTAATTGCATACCAGAGGCCTAAGTGTGAATAGGCCCCAAGTTTATTCTCACTTCCTTGCTGTGAAGGAAGAGAAACAGGCAAGTTTTCAAAAATATCCCCGAGTACAGTTTACCTGTGCCATCTGGCGTGCTGCGGACGAAGGTGGGCAACATTTTGACTTTGGCGTGGTCGTGTGATTTCTTCCGAAGCCCGGCTTCCATTTCCATTCTCATTCTCTTCTTCACCTGAAGCAGCTGTTCGTGTGTGAGCTTGAACTCAGCCAGAGTTGCCTCTATTTGCCGGTGTTGCTCAGCCAGCCTGTAAGCTACCGCTGTCACCATTGCGGCGCCTTTCCCGCTGCCACTCTCAGAAAGCAAAAAACGCACATCTGAGTCGGGTACTAAGCGTCGCACTGTTTTGTGTAGGCGCCTGGAGTATCTGCAGAGAAGAAAAGGAATGTCAAGAATATACTTGCTTCTTCATTCCCCTCCAAAATTTTCATTTCATCAAAGGACACACCTAGTACTAGGAGACTAGTAGTTGTCACTTGAGAACACACAGGAACCTCCTGATGGTGGTACAACCAGCAACTGGTAGACATGGTTCACTGGCCAGTCAGCAATACCATCACTGGAAAAGGAGGTGTGGTCCTATGAGAAAACCATGCAGCTCATCTACCACAGTAAGGAATAGGCCAAGTTCCAATTCTGTGTATTCAAACTGACCAAAGAGGGGATGGATTGTGAAGACTTCCATCTTCCACATCTGTGGTCGTATCCAGATTAGTGGAATAAAATCCGCTGTTAGAGAAAAAAGCACAGCTTACCTGCCGCAAATCCATGATGCGCCATCCAGACTTTACCAGCCTCCCTGCAGCTTTCTCAGAGAAAGCTGTGATACCTCCATGGGGGCAGCCAATGGGAGATGAGCTGCAGGCTCAGCTCTCATTCACTGTTGTCGCTGTCCTGTCCGGACTGGTGGGAACATTTGAATTTACCTGATGCTATGGAGCGAGTGCTCATCTTTCTGCAGTAGGTAAATTCAAAATAGCAGTGGCATAATGCACTGCCGCTAAGCAGTATTGGGGTCAGGTGTGAGGCCCCAACTGTGTATCAGAATGCACAGTATCTGTAAGTCTGGGCACACCCAGTGTCTATAATAAGGAAGGGAAATGAGTGACAGGACCCTGTGTGTTAATTTATTTAGTTAAAACCTTTATACGCCATTCTCTTCCCAGTAAAAAATCTCAAAGCTGTTTAGAAGAAAGATGAAAAGCAAGTAGGGGTGTGTACGATTTTTATTTTTATTTTTTGCATTCGATTTGTATCGAACTGAATGAAAAAAATACATATCGAATCAAATGGAAGAAAAGTCATATTCGTTTGAATAGATCCCCTTTGAATGTGATAGGATTCTATTCAATACGAATGTCTTCATATGAATTTGTATGAATATCTGATACAAATGCATACGCATCTGATACATTTCTGATATGTATCCATACATATCTGATACATATCCAATTGGTATCCCATAACACATCCGCTCTGAAAGCATCAAATCCACCCTGAATCCACTTTGTATCCACTCTCAATCCATGTCGAATGCACTCTGGATCCGTTGCAGATGCGACTGGCCCACCTACCTGTTCCAAACATTCATACAAATATTCTGAAACGTTCGTATGGATATGAATATCCATGTACAAATGTCGTAACATTCGAGTCATATATGAATGTCCGAATTTGTACAAATAACTGTTGTTATAAATATTTGTGCATATCCCTAAAAGCAAGGGTAAAACCGCACACACAAGAGCATCCACACATACACAAATCAACAGCTAAAAGCATGTTAAAAGCGGGGTTTAAAAGCCTTAATAGCACTCTATGTCTGCACTCCACTTCACAATTAGTCTTGCAGTTAAGGGAGGGAGAGGTTGCACTGGCAACAATGTCAGCCCATGACTCATGGAGTTCTCGGCAGGGATACCCTTCCTCTGAGGACAAAGTGATGATGTCATCACTGACATGGCACAGTGCCAACCCACACCCAGTTGCAAGGCTAGCTGGGGAAAAAAGGGATCAGTAATCCTGGGCCTTACTCCCTCTTAGTTCCAAGGAAAATGGAATACAGAGATAAGTGAGAGAGAGCGCACAGATTTGGTTCCCACAAACCACTGTGTAGCACAATTGCTGAGTACAAAAAATTGGGAGTTAGGGGAACCATGAAGGCTCAGCCTATCAACCAGAGTCAATGGCTCAACACTTCCAGTTAACCAATTAAGTCAATGGCAATGCAGAGATACAGATACGAGTATCAAGAAGAAGGTTGGCTTTTCTATCCTGCTTTTCTCAAAGCAGCCAACAAAGCTTTCTATCCTTCTCCCCACAATCCTGTGAGGTAGGTGGGGCTGCGAGAGCTCAGAGGAGAGCTGTGACTAGCCCAAGGTCACCCAGCTGGCTTCGTGGGGGAGGGCGACATCGAACCCGGTATTCCCAGATAAGAGTCCAGTTCCTTAACCACTAGACCAGACTGGCTCACAAGGAATCAATAGTGCTGTGGAGGGGGAACCCATACTACTAATGTATGGCAGTGGCACTGCAGAAGGATGGATCAATCTACACAGGTCGGCCAATCATTCCACAGAAGCCAAATCAGCCATTTTCCCACCTCTTTTTAACGTTTTCATTGACTCTTGGTAGCCACTTCAAGTCATTAAGAAGTAGGCAGAATAAAAGTACAAAGATGACAGATAGACAGACAAACAGGCAGGTTTTTTAAAAGGTTCTACAAGGAAAAGACGAAGGTGTGACCAGATATGATTACAGTTATGCCCCTAGGAAAACTGGAGTCAGGGAGTGATATTTAATCTCTTGATGTGCCTTACTAGGACCTGAAGCCTGGGAGCGTGTGTCTGTTCCTCTCTTGGAAGATAAGCAACAACAAACGTGGCTACTTTCCTTCAGTTGCATTAGCAGGGGACAAGGGGAGGGAAATGTAGCCAGTCATAGCACGGGAACAAATGCTGCCAGCCAGTGACAAATGCAATTTTTCGAGATTCGATTTGATTCAAATACCCAAAAAACTGATTCAATCTGAATCTTTAAAATTTGAATTTAACCTAATTTGACTGGAATTAAGCAAATTTGAATCTATTCATTTGAATTTTCTATTCAAATTTGCACTTATGAATGTCGACAACATTCGTACGTCCCATACGCATCCATACACGCCTGTATGCATCCCATAGTGATCCCGCATGCAACCCGCTTTCATCCCATACGGATCTGTACTAATGCGTAGAGATGCAGGAAAGATGTATATCTGCAAGTATACATCATGTATGAACCCGGACACATACGAATATTCGGATAATTCAAACAAATAGATCCAAAATTCAAAATTTGTTTGAATTCAAATTTATGGACATTCGATACGAATGTTGAAATTCAGGCAGATTCAATCGAATTTCGAATACCTTCGAATATTTGTGCACACCCCTACCAGTGACCACTCAGGGCTTGGGAAGCCAGAAAAGCAGCTAGACAATGAATAGTGAGTACTCGTTATAGAAATATAAGCTAGGATTACTCTTTTAATGATTTGAATGCCTATTTTTTAAAAAATGAGGACTACAAAAGGGTTGCATTTTCTAAAAGGGGCAATTGAAAGTAACCCTGTCAGATGAAAAGTCACATCTTACTAACGGCTAGAAATTTAGTGCAACTGCAATTTTCATACACAAGAAGTAAAAAAGAAGTTGATAAATGGACCGATTGTCTCTATATTGTGTTTGTAAATGAAGGATTAGAAAGCCAAATGGGGTAGGGATTCTGTTGTGATCTGAAGATTGTTCATATGAGCAATTTCACAGGGACAATTTATGCACACAGCCCAGAGAGCCTTGAAGCATCACTTTGCATAGAACTATTTGATCTCCTGCCACAGGTTACACTGCATTAAAAAAGTGTCATTGCCACATACAATTTAGTTACAAATACTATAAGCAAAATCCGATACCTAGGTATTCTGCTGCTTTTGAAGTTTTAGCCCTCGGTTATTACGAAACCACTCTTGCCTATATCAAATGTTCTGTTTATTCAGTCCCAGAGCCCACATTCAAATGCTACATATCTGACCTTTGCAAGAGACAGTCCTCAACAGGTGCCAAGATATAATTATGGAAACAGCACAAGATCTTACTGCGGGTGCATCTTGTAAAGGGATCCGTCGACCCCCACAGTGGTGCGCAGTCGGCCAACTCCCTTATTGTCTCGCAGCTGATTCAGGATGGCACCAAGAGTAGCAGCCACCAAGTTTGCCGAACGGAACGAAACAATTGTGCACACGTGGTGAACAGCAACACAATCTTCGTGGGAGGGCTCAACTCCAAGACGAGTTAGTATCTCTTTGGCTTTATGCAAACCTTCCTTGCTCCTGAAAACAAAAGTAAGGGTGATAAAAGGTCATATTATTGGTTGTGCAGGCTGTTCCTTAAGAGACAGTATGGGAGTTGCAATGGTATCCCCCTACCAGTGGCCGCACACATGTTACAAGAAGTGAGGAAGTAAAAGATACCTAGGGCCTTTTTGCACGTACCTCCCTTAATCCAGATTAAGAAGATCCGGATCTTTGGTATCCAGTCCTCGTGGAATCCAGTCCTTGAAGTTATGCATCATAGTGAGGGACCCATGCATCTGCACAGTCTGCCTAGTACCCAATGGCAATGGGTGCTAAACAGGGCTACTGTGCAGACACCCTAGCACCCATCCCAAGGCTCCGATTAGGCAGGTCCACTAGTGGCGCAGCGTGATTGGCCAGCATAGCTGTCAATCAGGGGTCACTTCCGATTACAGTGGGCATGGCAGAGAGACATGGCTTCGTAGCTGCCTACATAGCCGCTATGAAGCTTGTGTGTTGAGGGGCAGAGCCAGAGCCGACCCGCTGCAAATGGCAAACTCTAGGCCTGCCCCTGGGACCTCATTGTCCCAGTGTGGAAGCGTGCTCTGTGATTAGGTCTTCACTGAAGACACCATTAAAAGGTCTTCCATTAATCCTGTTTTAAGGACCTGAAGATCCCATTAAATCCAGGTTTCAACGGCACTTGTGCAACCAAGGCGTCCAGAATGGGGGCCTAATGGAGTTCTTAAGGGATCGTGTGCGAAGAAGGTATGTAGAGGATCCATACCAAATGCATTCCTCTCGGGTTCCTAATGGGGTCTTCGTTGCACGTGCAAAAAGGGCCCTAAATAACTGCACTGAATGTTGGACCTTGGAATGACTTAACAAGGCCTTCAGTATTAAAGACCTCTTTAGTTCCATTGTGCTGGATTTAGATGGTGGATTTCCAGTCTTAAATCCTCTTTATAATCATGTAACCAATGAAGGATAAATTATTTTTCAATGAATTTAATTTAAGTGGGTTACCTGGCCAGAATGCAAAGCCAGTAAAGCTTGAAGATACAGACACTGAAGATATACATGCAATTTTCAGCAGAGCCCAACAGAAACTTACTTTGCCATTGTTTGTATAAATGTAACATATGCTCAAAATCACAACTATATTTTGAGATCAATATCATGTCTGAATGCCACATTAAATTGTGGTAGAATGAGTGTAAGCAAACTTGGACTTGGTTGGGCTCACCGCCAACTCTGTAGTGCTCTGAAGCTGGCTTGTAACAAGGGATGAAGCCAAAATCATGGCTTTGTTGAATGCAGTAAAATCAAACAAACCAGTTTCATCAACCTGCACTTTGAAACTGACTAGCTAGTGAAAACCCATAGGCCTATTCACACTTGGCCATATTCTGGGAAATATCTCAGGATAGGGATCTGTTGTTCGCATGCTAATGCGGACTCTGGCAGGCCAGGCCTTTATTCCAGGATATATTCCAGAATAAGGCCAAGTCCAAACAGGCCCCATGTGTCTATTTTCTTTGCAAGGAGGAGCCAACTTTAAAGAAAACTGAGAATTAATGGTATCAAAGTCTTTCAGTCATGCAGAGGGCTCCTAAAATAATGGGGGAATCTATTACAGTTGGACCCCGTATCCACTGCTTTGGTAACCACGGATCAGCTCCCTTCCCCCCCCCCCCGCCCCATGGACACCATAAGGGAAAAGCACTCAGAACTGGAAGGCCTATTTCAGCCTCCAGAAGGCCTAGTTTGGGCTCTGTAGAGTGTTGGAATAGATGCATGATGGCACCAGAGCCTGTCCCAAAACATAAGGGTGTGTGTGGGAGGTGGGCAGGTGGCACTTGGTAGTGTTACAAACCTATTCCAACACTCACTGGAGGCTGAAATAGGCCTTCTAGAGGCCTGAAAAGCACTTCCTGTTCTGAGGTTGCATGACCCCATAACCAGAAGGCCTGTTCGCGATTATCCACTGCTTCAGGTAACCACGAGAGGAGCCAGAACGTATTCCCAGCGAATATGGGGATCCAACTGTATCCGACATTCAGAGTTTTGCAAGTAACTAGCGCATGATTTTTTTTCAAGCTAGAAAATCCACACTGTCTCTTAATTTAAACACCATGAAAACAAAGCATGCTATAATTCTAAAAGACTGTCCAAAAACAGCAAAAATTATGCCACCTTGGAAGACTATAAAAAGTGACTGAACTACTTACTTCTCCATGGCAGAGACATGCTTAGTTTCCAGTTTGCCTTTGGTTAGAAGTTCAGGAGTAATTCGGCCCTCAAAAAGTAGACCTTCTTTGGCCATTTTGACCAGGATAAGCCTGACGAGTTCACCCATGTACATCCCACTGACCATCTTCTCAAATCTGAAAAAAAAAAATCGTATTAGCCACAAATTAATTTAGAGGCTTTCATTATGTGTTCCCAGGTGTGCAACCAATCCTACCTGAAGTTATTTGTGATTAATTCTCAAGAAACATCCATAGCATTACAGCTTTGGGGTTCAACCTATTAAGTTCATTGAGCAAGCTGACACCTCTTAGATAATCCTCCCGTTCCCATTCTCAAAAATTCACTCACAAGATATAACTGGACAAAATTAAAGAGGAATTATGAGCAGAAGCCATTGAGTTCCTTGCATACTCAAGCAATCATGTCTGTGTGGCTTTGAATCTTTCTATGCTACTTCCCAGAAGATCTTAGAATAATCCAGAGTGGCTTAGGGAGAGACTTTCAGCTACATCATGCTAGGGAACCAGCTTGCAATATTTCTGAAGTATAGTGCTAGAAACCAAAAAGCAAACAAGTGAAAGCCTGAGGGATCAATTCAGTGCCTCTAGTACACCCACAGAATAACTGTGAAAAGAGAAAAACCCCACATCATGAGCAGAACTCTATCATCAACCATTGAGACAAGTATAGTAATCTAAAATCCTAAAACAAAACACAATCCAGGCATCACCCAAATAATCTGAGAATGCCATAAAGACTTTGATATACTCACAGCCTTTATTCCATAGCTAACCAGGCGCCACAAACCTGTTAAAAAATTGTAGCTCAGGACTAGCCAAACAGGTCTTCTACTTGTTGCTGAACAACTCCCATCAGACCCTGCCACTGGCTGAAGTGGCTGCCAGCTCATAGGTGACACTGGTTCACAAACAGGTCCACAATTTTCTCCGGCCTCTTTGAACTGATTAATTAAATGTAGTGTGTGGTCAATTAATTCTTATCTCTAAAATGTGCACACATATGCACAGGTTGACTGCATGGGAGCCTCCACGGGGACCTCTACATAGTTGCCCTAGAAGAGATACAGAAGTGGTTTGCCATTACCTATTTCTGAGGAGAGGCAAGGGATCGAACCAGTGACACTCTACTTTCCAGACAGCTTGACCTACCACCAAGCTACAATCACTCCCATATCTCCATTTATCGGGGCAAAAAGGAACAGCTATCTGAACACAAGTGATAGTGAATATACAATCGCTCAAAGGGATCTCTGTGCTCTGAACCACCTATGATCAATATTATCAAATAGCAAAAGCTCAATTACAGTTGCTTCCCAGGATTAAGGGAACCCCGGTCAATTTCCCTGTCAAATTCAGTCCGGATATCTTCTAAGGAGCCGTCATCTCCAAATGCCCCCCATTCCGTGTTGATGCACATTCGCCCTTCATCGCCTTCTACGAGATCAATGTGTCTCATTTCCTCCATGTAACAGGCATTAGTACCAGTACCTTAAAAGATGGAAACAACGCTGGTGAGTGTCTCAGAAGAAAAACCTCATGAAACTATCCACATGAATAGGGCTTAGCAAAAGAGATTAGACGTTAATACCAATGATTATGCCAACTTCGCAACGCTGGTCATCAAATCCACACGTCATCATCGTCCCTACAGTGTCGTTGACAACTGCCATTATGTCTGCGTCATAATCCTACAAAATTAAATGAAATCATTTCTCATATATTTTTATTATTTTTCCATACACTCATAATAAAAACAACAACAACAACACAAAGAAAGAAAGAAATTGTGACAGGTACAAAAGTGGGATATATTTAATTCCCTCCACCCTCAGTGCACTCAGACAACATCAGCATTTTTATCTCATTTGGTTCTATTTTAGTTGGACCAGAAAAATAGTCTTGTTATTTCATCTCTCAAAAGTTCTGGAGCTTGGGGTCTCATTGAACAGTGCAACAGTTCTTTCCAATTTCCCTCTGTTTTGGAATGTAGTTTCAATCCTTGGCTTTTAAATCTTATTTCCTGCTTTTTAAAAAAATCCATATTGTTCCATTAGATATTTATACTATTTATCTAATGTCTTAGTACTGTCCTTCCATCCCAGTACAATTGTAGATTGTGCGGCATATTTCATTTGATCAAATAAATACCGTTTATCTGCTCTGATTCTCCCTGTTGTCCCATGAAACAAAGCTATTTCAGGTGTTAATTCCACATTTATATTTAAATTATTAATGTTATTCTGAATAAGTCTCCAAAACCTTTAAATATTACTGCATTCCCATCAAAGGTGGAAATATGTCCCTCTAGGCCCACATCCATGCCAGCATTGTGCTGCCACTGTATATTGCTGGAATCATATACAGTAATTGAGATGTTGTTCTATACCACTTGTAAAATATCTTAGGTGCCATTTTCTGTACCCTATTTTTTTTTATTTTACTAAAATTTGAACCATACTATCCAATATTTCATTCATTCATTCTCTTTCTTTCTTTCTTTTCTTTCTTCATTATGCTCCTAACTCCAGGTTTTCTCTAGGGTCTTATACTAATTTTTCCCATTTAAAATCTTCTAATTAAGATTCACACCCCACGTTCTCTCAGAATGAATCTCAGTCACTTCTGGACAAACACTGCTATATGTTTAAATACATTTAACATTCGCCTGCCATAGACAGGAATTTTAGTGACAATCTCATTCAACTTGGCTAGATTTATTTCCAGGAAAAACCACCAAAGATTAGACTGCCATGTACATCACAGTATGTTAGCCCTTGCAGGGGATTGTTAAAGAGAGCATCCACATGTTTAGTGGCAGGCATCCTAAATAATCCCCAGGAACAGTGTCCAAATGCCCAAGGTGTCTACTGATGTAGCATTCAAAAGACTTTGGAGAGCCAGCAAGTGCCCTCTACAGGGCTTTCATGCAGAGCTGGATAAAAAACTCAAGGAATACCCCACCACCCCGCCCCCAGGTGACCATATAGTGCAGTGATGGCTAACCTATGACACACGTGTCACAGGTGACACACCAAGCCCTTTTGGGTGACACACCTGGTCACCCCGGCACCTGGGTGTGTAGTGCTTGTTTGTTCTTGAAGTGTACAAAATCCCAACTTTCAATTGAAGATTAAGCAAACGAAATTCAGCAACAAAAGTCACTAATGTAAAGAATTGTTTTTGCTTTTAATACATACATCAAAAATATAACTTTTTTACTAGAGCTACAAATATCACAAAATTATGGATATTTCTAGATGTGACACAGCATCCGAGTTAAGCTAGGTTTTTGTGTGTGTGAATTTTGACACACCGAGCTCAAAAGGTTCGCCATCACTGATATAGTGCAAACTTGCCTCACCATTCTGCCTGGCCTCATGCCCCAAATGGCCCGCTTCAGGAGACATACTGCTATGGTGTAAATACAGCCAAAATCTAAGGAACCTGTGTCTACTTGAATTCTGTTGATAAGTAGCTTCATTCTGTATATTGTATTTCCATTAAATAAGCAAATGCCTAATCAATCAAGAATGGTACTGGCGTGAATCTGCGTGAAATAATCTCTGATACCTGCATATAACAAAGACTCTTTCTACACTGTACCTTATTCTGGATTATACCATGGAATAGGGGCCTGTCTATACTAACATATGGATAGCAGGTCCCCATTCCAGGATATAAGTCCCAGTGAAGAAAGGACTAAAATCTACCCCATATCAGCCACTTCATATATATGTGAGACAAATGCAAGTTAACATTCTCTTACCCCACGTTTCTTGATTGCTTTGTTTAACAACTGCACCACATCAGCTCCTTCAACGCCACTTGCTTTAAAACGTTTTGTCCATGTTATCAGAATACCCTAGTAAAATCAAACAAAAAGAAAATGTTTCTTAAATCTCAATTTCTCATGCTGCTGAACTACTTGAAAAGAAATTGCTCACATTTTCAGAAGATAGGAATACTTGTGAACAGAAATAGCATCACTTTTTTTCTCTCTCTCTTGCCACAGAATAGAGCAAAACCAGAATTGTGCTGTGGCCAAATTATAGCACTCAGACTTGGAATATCTTGGAAAAGTTCAAACACTCATTCAGTCGTGAAACTCTCTGGGCAACTCTGGGCCAAGCAATGCCTGTCAGGCTCGCTCTCTTCACAGTTGTTCTGAGGTAATGGAAGTAACAGGAGAATTGTGTAGGTAATAGGAGAACTTAGTTTGCAGCCCTGAGCTCCTTGGAGGGAAGTTGGGGTGAAAAAAATAGAAATGTATAAATAACTATTGTAAGACCTTTGGGTTTTGAGTGGGGTAAAAATACAAACAAGCAAACAAACTACAAATTTCCTTTTTGGAGGCATCTGCAAAAATCCTACTTAAGAACGTAAGAGGAGCCCTGCTGAATCAGGCCACAGCCCATTTAGTCCTGCATACCCTCTCACACCAATTGCTTTTAGGCTTAAAGCAGAAGGCAAAGCCTTCACTTGCTCTCAATAACCAGCAAATGGCCTTTAGAAGCACCCTCGTCCGTCCTAACTCTCCTGCTCATCAACTTCATAGAGGATGTGTGTATTTTTACTGATACCTCGGATTTTTTCCACACGATGGATTTATTTCCTAACAATATACCCCCTAAACATGAAGCAAGCAGCCTATACCTCCATAGACATCACAGATCTACCTCCACACATCTACTGTGGGACAATATTTAGGCAGCCTTGCATTGTTATTTTTTGTGGCAACTGCCAGAAAACATCGCAATAAATAACAGCAATATGGGCTTAGTGTAATCCAGCATTAAACTAAGTAAATGGCATTTCGGTTATCAAACTAAGGAAGAGCTACTTCTTTGCAACTGGGCACATACTCAAGTATTCAAGTTCAATTCCTGACATAGCCATATGGGCCTGAGAAATGGAAAACCCTAGACAGTCTCTGGCATTCATTGCCACCAGGAACACCGACTTTGATAAACAGATGAATGGAAGGAAGGTTCTTGAATTCCTTCTACATAGTAATAATGTCAGGATGCATTCTTACCTCATCTAATTTGGATTGCCTACATGGGAACGAAAATGTGAAGCCAACAGGTAGTTTCTTGTCCTTTATTTCCTGTTTCTCCATGAAATCTCCTAAACATTCAGCAACGTGATCAAAAAGCTGAGAAAAAAGAAAGATGATGATATTAGAACATGATTTTTTGTAAAACACACTAGGGATGGGCACAAATATTCAAATGGATTCAAAATCTGATCAAATAAACCAAATTTCGACATTCGAATTGAATGTCCTTAAATTCAAATTTAAAGATCTGATTTGAATTTCAAATTTTGGATCTATTTGTTTGAATTATTTGAACATTCGTATGTGTACAGGTTCGTACATGATGTGTGCTTGAAGATTCGCATCTTTTCCTGCATCCATACACATTTGTACAGATCCATACAGGATGAAAACGGGTTGCATACGGGATAACTACAGGATGCATACAGATGTATACGGAAGCATACAAATGTGTACAGACCCGAGGAAGATGCATATGGGCATTTACAGATGTTGTTGACATGCGTAAGTGCAAATTCAAATGAAAAATGCAAACAAATAGATTCGAATTTGCTTAATTTGAATCGAATTTGGTTAAATTCGATTGAAAAGATTTGAACTGAATTGTGTTCGTGCATACCTCTAAAACACACACAAATTCATCCTAACAGGGACTAATGGAAAAATAACTTGAAAGTCTGTTCTGAGAAAATTGTTTCATGCAAACGTGTTCATAACAAACTCTTAAAGGTCTGATTAGAAGAAAAACAGATGAAATCTTTTTTGGAACTAAGCTAAATATTATGTGTGAGGACAGTGCAGTAAAATAGTCCTTGCATAATGGTCCCAATCTCTTTATCCACAAGTATAATTCTATCATAATAAATTCTGTCTATCTTCAATATGTTGAAAACAACATTAACCATGATTATAATTATAATTTCTATAATTTTCTGTAGGAAATTATAGAAATTGCCACCATTTTGTCCACTTCCAGTTCTCACTTCCCTTTTGTATGCTCTGAGCCCTTCCTCTTACAAATGTAGTAGAATGTGTGCCCTAATGCTGGAGTGAAGTCAATGTTCAGTATCCAATTTGAACCTAGCCAAAATTCAGTGTAACTGCAGTGCTAAGCACTATTTCTGCTCCAAAAATGGACAGGAGAGAATCCATAGAGATGGAGTACATTAAAAAGCATGCAACCTTCAGCATCTTCTTCTATCACCTAACCAGGGCTGGTATTTTGAATTTCTATGGTCTTTTCTGCACCTACCCACCCATGATCAGAATCGGTGGGTCTGGATCAGCCACAGCCACTGGTTCTGACCACAGAAAGGTGTGGTATGGAACAATGCCATGGGCACAACACTGCTGGTCTAGACCAGTCCCTGTCCTGACCTTGAAACACCTTGGAGCAATGGAGGAGATGCCACTGAAATGTGTTTTGTGCATACCAGCTGGTATGCAGACAGAGCACTTCAGTGGGGTCAATGAGACACTTTGGCTGTGTCCAGACTTACTGTGCATTCCGACGCAGAGTCGGGGCATGGGTGTCACATCTGATTCCCAATACTTTGTAGAATTTTTCTACTGAGGACCGATGAACACCCGCTCCACAGTATCAGGTAAATTTGAAGTTTCCTGCCAGTCCGGACAGGCTGGCAAGAACAGCAAACGAGAGCTGAGCCTGCAGCTCAACTCCCATTGACTGCCCCATCCCACGCGCCACAGACCTCACCCCACGTGCCGGCATGCGCCAGTCCCAGTTCTCACATCCTCAGAACAAGAACCTACAGGGGCTGCTTTTAGTGAGGAAGGCAAGTCATCATTCACAGCAGGTAAGCTGCAGATTTTTATTCCAACAGCGGATTTAATCCACTAGTCTGGAAGGGACCTTTGTGGGCCCTTGTTCCTGATAAACGGTGAATGCGGAAAGGATCTCCCTCCAAAATGGATGTTTTTAAAATCCAAGCCTTGACGGATGTTATTTGGTATCTTTTAATGCTACATTTTAGTGAAAGCATAACGATTTTGAATCAGACCCCTTGTACTGCGTACCAAAGCATTTATGGGCACATAAATATATTTAAAAGGCTAAGTAACATCCACATATTACAAAAGTGGGTATCAATCCAAGACTCTTATCAAGTAATGCACCATTTAATTGCCCCTTAATGACTGCTTTAGAAAACTGGAGGCTGCTCTGAGTATTTCATGTTTATTAAACATGCAGCTTGCTGAAACTACAACATTTACAGTTCTGAAATAAACATTGAGTTTTGAACTGCTCATGATTTGACTCTGCTTCACAATTCTCTCCTATTTCATTACTTTAAACATGCACTGCAGTTTACAGGTCTCAGATGCTTTAGTGAAACGTAATCAGTTTATACCATGCAGAGGAAACAATCTTCTCTAGTTTCTTTACAATCATACATCCAGAAGTTTTTCAGTGTTCCTGTGAGGTTGAGTATCTTTTGTAAAATAAATGCAGCAGAACACAGGCAAACATATGGAGAGCACTTGGTTCAAATTATGATTTGAGATTATGATTTCAATACTGCAGTTCTTTCCATGCTATGGAATAGATATGACAAGCATGGCAATACTGAAGTTAGAAACAGCAGCCCAGCACAAAGCTATACCCAAACTACAAAATGGTGCAATCATGCCCTGGACACTAAAGTACAGTCAAATAATTTTTTAAAAAACTTTTAAAAATCAGCGCTTTACGAAGGAAAAAGTTATTTGATTTTATATCTCAGCATCTCTTCTCTCTCTTCAAAAGCCAGAAAAGTGTGCTAATCTCCTCGTTAGAACATCATTAAATATTTACAGTTGCTTTGATGTTTATTATTATTTACTTACAAACATATTTAAAAAGGAGAAGTTACCCACCTGACTAAACCAGAGATGCCCATTAAACCAAAGTTTCACCAATGTTATACCAAACTGTTGATTAACTCTATATTGAGAATTCAATGAAGCAACATGTACTGCATTTGATTTTTGATGCATTACAGATTTCATTTCATTAACAGTAAAATGGTCGATTAAAACCCACCTAAGCCCCAGTGGTTTTCTACACTGTCATTACAGATCCAACAGATCACTGTCTTCTTTCACCAGCTTCATTGTGACAAAAGTAATATTAATAAGAGTTTGACTGGTTTCAGGTTTTGGAATTTATGAACATTAGCAATAGAATTTCAATAAAATTCATCAAATTCTACATCAGATAGTTTTGAAAATCACGACTAAAACCAATGCATTCCAATAGGCTTAGGACAGACAGGGGCTAGGCTATCATGTACTATGTGAGCCAGTTTGGTCTAGTGGTTAAGGAGCCAGACTCTTATCTGGGAATACTGGGTCTGATTCCATCCTCCTCTATGAAGCCAGCTGGGCGACCTTGGGCTAGTCACAGCTCCTTTCTGAGCTCCCACAGACCCACCTACCTCACAGGGTGTTCTGTTGTGAAGAGAAGAATAGAAAGCTTTGTCAGCCACTTCGAGTCCGCTTAAATGGGTGACCAGAGCAGAGTAGAAAAACCAACTTTTCTTCTTCTACTACTAGTATTCCCTAGTGCAAACACTAACACACATTTGTCTCTTCTGCACTTTTCCCGTCCAACGGATGGGAAGGCAAGTGCAGAAATGCCCTAGATCTCATAAATAAGTAAAACAATATGACCAAATCAGTAGTAAACTACCCTGAATTCCTCGGAAGCATCTCATTACTTAAATTTCTAATAATGGAAAGCCAAACTGATGTTATCTGTTCTACATCAGATATTCGGTGAAAAATTCTGCCAAAAATGTTTGCATCTTGTCTCTAAAATGTTTAACTAAAGCACTCAAGAAATGGGGAAAGTTCAGAACAAAGATTCATTTTTCATACCAGACCAACCATACCCTGCCTACGTTTAAATGAAAATCGCATTCATTTTTACAGCGTACTTTTCGCTGCATTCTGAAATTTATATTTTGACACTATAGCCAGCCCAAAACATTAAGGGGTACAAACCTTGCCCCTTGACCCCAACCAATTCTAACCAGGAAAACCACTTAAGGCACTGTATATGGCAATTCTGCATGCTGAATGACCAGGCAGATGTTTTGTTCAAGAGGCAAAGAGCAAGAAGAGCATATGCAAGCTTGAGATCTGCCAACTCTAACAGGGGATTTCTCGGACAGCAGCAACATTAAAGATGCCAATTAACAGTGTCCTTCCCTACGATGGCAAACAATGTCATTCAGGCTTCAGCCATGCTGCCAGGATTTAGGACCTCAGTCATTACCCTGGAAAAAGCAGGAGAAATGGCAATGGAAGGCATAAAGTAGGCTTTAAAAATGGCAGCATCAGTGAAAATAGATTCTAGTATCTGTAACTTACACAGGAGCATTAGGGGAGGAACTAGGAACTATTCCTCCAGCCTCTCTGGATTTCACCAACCATCCATGCAGCTTCTACAGCCTGAGTTGCTGGGCATAAAATGTACACAACATGGACACATTTTGTGTATCCAAAAGCAAGAGAGAGAAAAAATATTTTTAAACAAGGTGCGGCCTGCAGCTTTAAATCTATTGCTGTATTACAAATCTCAATCAACCAGAAAAATAAATAGAAATAAATTGAGCTTAAAACCAGAGAGGTATAATAAATGCATGAATAAAAAAGAACAAACCAGTTCACAGCCAAATGTCCATTGTTTTTAAGATACCTGACAATTCAGCACTGCGCAGGAAATCTGTTATATTTATTTGGTAAGTAAATTAAAACAAGCAAAATTCAGATCTTGTCTTTAGGAGCAAGGAGTTTTAACAATTCTAATCCCTTACTAAACAGTAAAGCAAAAGCTTTGAAAATTAATATAAAAGAAAAACACTCTCACCCTTGTTCCACTGCCATGCATAATATCTTCTGGAGTGTTGTAGATCTCTGTTTCCATTTGCACTGTCTGCTTTTTCTCATGAGAAACTTTCACCCGCAAAATACGGAAGTAAGATCCACCCAGATCCAGGGCAATGAAGTCTCCTTTCTCTGTTTTGGAAGAAGCAGACATAAATATCAAGCAATTACGATGGACAGCAACCTTTCATCATCCCACCAGGTCAAAAAATATCAACTGCACCGAAAGCCATCGAGTTAGTCGCTGCCCTTTTGACACTGCAAATATTTGTGACCCATGTGATGACATCCGCCCTGTGCTATCTAATCAAAGACAACAATCTTTTTTCACTTGCAGATCAATGCTACCAATCAGCAAGCTCGGAAACAGTATAAAGAAACACTGAAAATCAGGTCCATGATCACTCTCTCTTCAAAGACACACAATTTTCAGAAGGCTGTTCAACACCTCATACACGGTACTTGGCCGCAGCAATGGCCCAGCGTACTCCACATGTGCATGCTCTTCACCAGAGGTTCACTAAGCATGCATGAGAGGCTGTAGTGCGGATAGGCCTCAGGTTTACACAACAGTTTTGCAACAACTACTATTTCCTTATGAAAACAACCTCCTATCAGACATCACTGCTTATGTTACACGTGTTTGGAATGCTACCAACAAAACCCAGATTTCCCCTACATTCCTTTCAGTATTTATAGACATTATACTACCACTTCCCTGCAGCCATTCGTGTGGCAGGACTTTGATTCACTCCTAAAAAACAGCCATAAACTCCTCGCTGTTATGTTTCTTCCTCTTTGGGCCTGTTCATTCATCCATGTGAGGCCAGGTATAAGGACAGAAGTGAATGACTGGACCAGGAAGGCCGGAGACAGCATCAGGATTTGGGCCCACAGTGGGGCCGCAGCTAAAATGGTATTTTAGATTGTGATTTGTTTTTAAAATAGCCATCCCCCATACTACGCAATTCTGTATTGTGTACAATTCTGGTCATCACACCCCAAAAAGGATATTGTGGAACTGGAAAAGGTGCATAAAGGGGCTACCAGAATGATTAAGGGGCTGGAACATCTCCCTTACGAAACCAGGCCGCAACGTCTAGGCCTCTTCAGCCTGGAAAGGTATTTACGAGGGGACCTGACTGAAGTATATAAAATCGTGCACACTTTAGAAAAGGTGGATAGATAAAATTTCTTTTCTCTATCACAACACTAGAACCAGAGGGCACTCTATGAAGCTGATGGGTAGGCGAGTCGTATTTGACAAGGGGAAGTATTTCTTCACCCAGAGGGTCATCAGTTTATGGAATTTCCTGCCAGAAGAGGTGGTAACAGCTACCAAACTGTAGATGGCTTTAAGGAAGGGTTAGACAAATTTATCGATGACAGATGTATCAGTGGCTACTAGAATGGATGCCTAAGTACATCTTTCAGGCTGGGGGGGGGGCAGGCAGGATGCTTCTAAGACCATTTGTGGGTATCGAGAGCAGGAGGTTTTCCCTTATCTCTGCTTGAGATGCCCATGGGCAATTGGTGGGCCACTGTGTGCAACGGGATGCTGGACTAGCTGGGCTGTTGCCTGATCCGGCAGGGTTCCTCCTATGTTCTTATGTATAGCACAGTTTTGCCTTAACACTGTTGGTAACCTGTGAGCCATCAGATTTCAGCCATGTTTTCCCACAATGCTCAGATGTACATCACCTGCAGTACATCAGCCCACTGCACACACATCTTGTAGACTGGCACCATTTCAAAGGTGAAACTGCTTGTTTGGTGTCTTGCGAATAAAACCAATTAAAATGCCACTGATCACTATAACCATCTCCTATTAAGAGAAATATAGAAATACACTTCAGTCTTATGACCATCATTAGTTTAAACCAAGCCATTGCCTAAAAATAATGAGGAAATGCGCCCTAGAACAGATGGCCTTTTGCAAAAGTAAATGAACTACTGCAAACAAAGGGTGTACTTTAGGAACAGCCTCTTTGGTACTAAGCAGCAAATTAAGAGAGTCTGCAAACTGAAGGCACTACTGCAAACACTTAAAATGCATTCAGATGTATGATCTGATATCATTTGCATGAGCAGCCTTGAGATTACTAGGATATGCTTCTCATCTCCCTATCCTATTACACGTCACAATTTTGGAAATAAACTCACTCATTCTCAATTTGGAGTCCTGAACTGCAGGCAATCTATGGCCCTTTTCTACACTGGCCTTGAGGATCAGGAAGGGGGCTAAAGGCCTCCCATTTGTGTGGAATATCAGAGGCCCTATTCAATTATAGCTACAGTCCATCTGCATCAAGGTCTACCAGCTGACAAATGCAGCCATTTTCCAGAGTACTGAGGAGATCCATTTTGTGGCACCAAAATGAGGTTCCCGGGGGCTCCGAAACTAGGAATCTTTGTTTCTAGCCCTTCAGAGGACTCAGGAGCTAGTCTGGACCAGGACTGTTGTGCCAACAGCACAGTTCCAGACCACACCCTGCCATGGTCTGGTTCAGACCCACTGCTTCAGATCACAGCCTTTCAGCCTTTTATGACTTGGATAAATCAGTTTGTTGCATTTGAATGAATCAGAAAGGTACGGGTTTGCAAGTTCTGAGACCCATTTGAATGAGTCCACCAGTGTTCCCAATCTGGGGTTCCCTAATTGGGATTACGCTCCAACTAACGCAGATGGAGGACGGGCCCAACAGGAAGTCCCAGAAGAGGACTTAATCTGGACTAAAGATGATTGCAGAAAGGGACTATATGTGACAAAAAATATAAGAAGTCAGGAAGCAAAGACCTTTTCATAGGACTATGGATACCTAAAACAATTTTAGGTTGCCAGGAAGATGAATTTAATAAAAGGGCTTCAATAAGTTTTAGACTCAAGGTTTTGGACATTACTGTTAAATTTTGTGCATTTGTTGAATTAAGTCAGCCAGGATTAATATGCTTGACAAATCTCACATGATTCCTGTTATTAAATCTGCATTTCTGATTAATTTAGCAAAATAGATCAAGAACAATACTATGAAGTATTTACCATATCTGTCACAATCTGGAATGAAAGCCCATAATCCCATTTTTATCAGCAATGGTACAGGAAAAAGAACATCAGTATGATCCACCCACCAGTAGAGCTTTGAATTTTAGACTGTATAGATTTAGTCTGGGAGGACAGAACACAATTCACAGGGACCTGAATATTCTGCTACTAAAATTAATTAAAAATGGACCCTTTCACAATATCCTGCCATAGTAGAATGCTGGCACAAGTCCATAGACGTTTTCGCACGGGCGAAAACGGAACGCGAAAAAGGCAGCTGTGGACACGTCATCCGCATTGGCCGCGCGCGCCTTGCGTCCCGACGTGTCCAAAGCTGCCTTTTTCGCGTTCGAAATGTAGAGCACTTCTAAGTGCTCTACACGCGTTCCAACGCGGACGAGCCGTCCGCAGGCGTTCGGGAGAAGAAGCGTTCGCGCCGCTTCTTTCTCCCGATCGCCTGCCGGCTCGCCTCCGACGCCGCGCGGCTTTGACAATCAGCTGTTTTTCAAACAGCTGATTGTCGATCTGCCTCGGCGGCCGCCGGCGCGCCCCTGGCCGGCGTTTGCCGGCTAAGCCAGCTTCGGGCGCTTTCCCCATTCGCACACAGACGCTCCGGAACGCGTTCCGGAGCGTCTGTGTGTGAACGGGGAAAGCGCCCGAAGCTGGCTTAAGCTTTCCGCCTGAACGCGTTCGGTTTCGAACGCGATTCAGTGCGGAAATGCCTCATCTTATCAGTGTATTTAATTGCCTATTTTAAGTTATGCCTAATGATCAACCCTTGATAAGAACAGACAACTAGAAGCCATAGCATTCCCCATCTAACATTTGGAGCAGTTCTCTTAATTTCATTTGCACAAACACACCTTGTTCCCAAGACAACAGAAGCCAAAGATCTTTAGCTATTTAGTCATGTGGGAAATGTTTATTGTTTGTTTTTATTTTACTCAAGCTCTACATCTTGCACCACCAATTCATGCACCAATGGTTCTCACTGTGCCATCCATTCATGTTTTAGGGGAAAAACAGACACAATCAGACTACCTCCAGACATTGCTTACTTGTTTTGCTATTCTTGGATATTCCAGAAATAAGCACAGATATTCCGGAATATCCATGATTTATTCCAGAATATCCAAATATAGGAGAATAAGTAAGTAATGTCTGGAGGCAGGCTTAGAATACTAGGAATTGTAATCCTTACCTGAGCCATCAGGGATAGACCTTACAAACGTAGGAAGCATCTTTACTGAGGCTGTAGGGTTGAAGTCCCTCGAAAGTCCATTCTTCATCTCTCTCCTGAATCGGCCCATAATATCCAGCAGTGTTTCATCAGAAAGCCGCATGGCATAAAGATATTTATCAATCTGAGGAGGAGATAAAGATACATCCATTTATTTATTAACATGACTTTGAGTGAACAAAATCAGAAGATTTTCTTGAACTTGGATTATAGTTCCCACTGTCCCAAAGTCTATCATAGCTAAAAATTAATTTACTATTAAAACTCAAAGCTCACGCAATTAAGCCCCATTTTACCCTGTCCACCCTTACCTTGAGCCATTAAAAGCCACATCAAATTAAAGCATATTATGTTGCTTTCAAAAGGTGTCCATGGAAAAGAATTTCTGAAGTGAAAAGCAACATTGACCTTGAAGTTCTTGTGACGAATAAATGAAAAGCTTCAAATGAAGGTGCCAAATGATCTTAACTGTCTAGAAAAAAAAAAATCCCACAGATGTTGCCAAACTCCATGATGGCTTTATAGGAAGATGTTTAGGCCTCAACACAGCATCATTAGTATCTTGAATCCCCCTGAGAAGGCAGGCTAGTATTTTATGCGCATGGAAGCGATCTGTACAAAACAACAGCTTATAGCATTGTCTGTTCAGTTTAATACTAGGGATGTCTTCACACTAGTGAATATGCTGGACTCGTAAGTTTATTAGGGGTTTCTCTTCTGCATCACTGGTATGGTCTTTAAGGCAGGCCACCCTGCCCTCTGCTAATACACTCCATCTGCATAAGATAGAGTGCAAACTGGAACAGACTAGACTAGAAGGCTCAAAATGGCCACTTGGTTCTGTCTACATCTAGATGGCTTTAAAATATACTAGGCAGTGGTATACTGGACCACAGAAGCATCCTGGGGCCTATTTCCACTTCAGCACATAGTCAACAGTTAGGGAACTTCTGGGGAAGAGCACTTGGAGGAGGCTGCTAAAGCCTCCAAGTGCCCACAGCCTTCCCAGAAGTTCCCTAATTATTGAGCAATGTTGACCAAAAGCTTACCTGGCATGTCCAGGCAGCAACCTCCTATGCTCCAGAGTCATCTGAGGTACCACACAAGCACGTTGGCACCTCAGATGATCATAGACGCAACTGCGCATGCACAGAGTGTCAGCATCGTCACGGCAACTGTGCTAACGCACGCACAGCTACAGAGGATGACACAACCAAAATGGCAGTGCTTAGAAGAGGACCAGCCCCCAGATCAATCACAGGCGAGCAATCAATCACACAGGGCTTAGTCTGTTAGTGATCAGCGCTCGCAAATGCAAGCACTAGCTAACGTTGGGTCATCACAATCCTTTCCCATCCACTGGACGGGAAAGGAAGTGCAAAAATGCTCCTGATGTCATCTGGCATACTACAAGGGGGTGTTTTGCATGCTGCTGGCCTGGTATGAGACTTTTCCAGCATTTGAAGTGCATATTGACACCCCTGCACTGGGTCTTTAAACAGCCTAGAATGGTATTGTTGTACTACACTAGGCTGCTAAGTGCAAACTCACAATTACATTTTGTTTTACACCTATACTGTATGACCAATTTTGTGCTGCGTTGCCTGCTTACTTTGGCAATGGTGCCATGCAGGTTTGCTGGCACCACTGCCAGGGCGCCACGACAGCTGCCGTAACGGCGGCCATTTGCAGTTGGTTGGCACTTAGTTAAATGCTGTCTATGTTTTGAATGCTTTGGGTGTTGGCTAATATGGATGCCTACAGGATTCCAGCACTTCGCCTCCCAGTTGACGGGAGGCAAAGTGTAAATTCGCCCGGTGAGCTGTTCTCCAAGGGGATGTTACTGAATGTTATTTACAGCAGGAGAAATGCAGAAATCACGGGCTCTGTTTCAAGGCTTGGAAAGGAATGTCCTGCCACAGTCTGGAGCTCGTCCCTTCCAAAGCACAACCAGTATTTTATATCAGTTCCAGAACTTATCAGCTTTGTGCTTTCATCTCTTTGCAAATCACCTTGCGGGGGACTCAGATGTCACGGGTGTTTTTGGAGTGTCTTAAGTTATAGAGCAGACTCCAAGGTCCCACCCCATCTTATACCACTCTGGTCCTACAAAACACTGCCACACAACAATTCAAATCCATACTATTAAAATAAGATAAAATCAAATCTATACTTCAACAGCTACGAGTCTTAATATTGCTGATTAGTGTCATTATAGCTGTGCCTGTTGTGGATGGGGTGTTTAGTGGGGAACACGGAATTCAGGAATGCAAATCCTAGCTACCCGTGCTTGGATAACAGGTATCAAACTTCGATTACAACAGATTTTGGACTGCTATACAGTTTTAAGTAATGGAATCAGTAGGAAAGTCCTTACTTGAAGACATTTGTTGCACAGGAGACTTTGATGTTACAATGTATAGTTCTAGCTCTTGAAGGCCCAGGTGCTCTTTCCAAGGACATAAACTACGTGGAAGTATTTCATGCAAAGAGGCAACAAATGTGAAATCGATCCATTTTCCCAGCATTAGCTATGTAATTGTGAATGTTATGAAATAAACATCCAATTACAAACTTATATATGGCTATTAGAATGAATTATAATGGCTATTAGAATGAATGCCTAGGTACATCTTTCAGGCTGGGGTGGTGGTGGTGGGAAGTAGGATGTTTCTAAGGCCATTTGCTGGGATTCGAGAGCAGGAAAAGGTTTGTCCTGGGGTCTATTCGCACTTGGCCTTATTCTGGAATATATCCCAGAATAGGGGCCTGTCGTCCACATTCTACTGCAGGCTACAGCAAGCCCCAAGTGAGCCCCACTATAGTCTGCATTAGCCTGCAGACCACAGAGCCCTGTCCTGAGATATACTCCAGAAAAAGGCCAAGTGTGAACAGGTCCCTTGTCTCTGCTTAAGATGCCCATGAGTAGCCACTGTGGGCCACTGTGTGTCACAGGACGCTGGACTAGATGGGCTGTGGCCTGATCCAGCAGCGCTTCTCTTATGTTCTTATTATTCAAAAGCAATGTCTCCATGGTGCGCACCAATGTCTCCCACACCATGCAGATCTGAACTTGAGATGGATAGAGCAATCCAGACCAAGAACAGAGGGATGGCCAGCGGACACCTCCAAAAGCTATTCATATGAAGTATTTGGAGGCTTTGGAGGCTGGGAACAAAGTTGCTGGCCAGGTACCATTTCATGGAGCCCAGCAAAATGGCACCAGGTTCCTCAGATATGGTAGACTAGCCCAGACACTTGCTGTCATCCACACACGAGCACTGGGCCAGTCACCCACTAAGGAGAACATTTTCAATCCATCCCTTATTCATTTATTCATTTATTTGCATTTTTATTTCACCCTGTACCATAAGGTCCCAGGGTGGGTGATAGCAATATAACATAACATATAAAATAAATAAATTAAAACAATGAGACAGTAAAATAAGAAAGTGGGGATGAGAAAGATCAACCAAAGAACAGGATACATAAGTATGTGGGGTTTTTTTTTTTAGCAATTTTCTGAAAGTGTTTACTGAAGATGCTTGATGCACGTCAGCGGGAAACTATTCCACATTCTGGGAACCACTACCAAGAGGGTCCTATCCTAGGTCCCTACCTCCTCATCTACTGAAAGAGGTGGTACAGGCAGGAGGGCCTCCCCTCCAGATCTCAAGGCATGGGAGGGAGATATGGTAGAAGGCATTCCTTTAGATATTTAGGAACAGACTACAGTACCATTTTTGGTGACTTGGCCCATTCCAATACAACATCCATGCAGATGTGGCATTCTGCCAGGAGTCTGTGCTTCCCAGTAGACCAGTCCACAATGCACACATCACATTTCTCAAGAGCCACAGGAGCAGCCCATTAGCCTTTTGTAGATGCACCTAAACTTTCTTCTACTGGTCATGCCAATTTCTAAAGAGATATCAAAAAGCTGTAAATGCATTAAAATTATCTGAATGGAAAAGAACTCGGCCATGGGCCAATGCCATCTTCTGATTGAGATTTTCTTTGACAGCAACCAGCCTGGACAGCTTTAAGAAAGGAGAGACAAGCAGGAAGCCTCTAAAAGGATTTGAGAGCAGGTGAAGGTTTTGCCTGTGTCTTTTGCTTGAGAGTGCCCTGAAGCAATTGGTAGACCACTGTGTGAGACAGGATGCTGGACTAGATGCTTTAAAGCAGTTTAATGTACCACATTCTTAAAAAATTACATACTGGAATACAAGGTGCTTTCCCTAAAAAAGAACTTTCTACAAGTCCCTTTCTGACTTCAGTATGGGACAGTTTAATCTGAATAAACCATCTTAATCAGTATCCTTGATATACACAATTCAACAGTCTTAAAAACCACATGGCATTAAATCAGGGCTGCTCAACTTGCAACCCTCAGATGTTCTTGAACTGTAACAAATGAGTTCAGAAACATCTGGAGGCCACACGTTATGCAGTCCCTGGATTACAAATTTTCACACATTATTCTATTACACATTGTGTTCAGCACAACAATAAAATAAAATACTAACGTATTAAAAGTGCCTTTGGGTTTTATTTGTAAATACGTGACAGGCAGTGATATTCCTCTAGCCAGGTATTAGCCTGTCTTTTTTCAAACTTATCTGTTTACAACAATATAACTGGAAAAGAAAGCTCAAGGAAAAAAACCCTAACAAATTGACTAATAAAGAAATCACTCAATTCATTAGTTTTCTAAAGAGCATTTGCACTAAGCCGATTACAACTCTCTAAAATCTCTCCCAAACCTATAGCTGCTGGAATCCAGCTGGACAATCCAGTAATATCTACAAGCTTAATAGAGACCTGTGCCACAACAGGGGAATCTAATAAAACCAGAGACATCTAGTTTCATTTGCACAACACAAAGGAACTTCCTTGCTTTGGTTCAAAGGCCTTTTCATTGGTGATCTGGATTATGGAGCCTCTTAATTCAGACCATGGGCCTCCTGATCTGCATGTTAATGAGGATCAAGGACATCCCAACTCCACTGGCCTAGCTCCATCTTCACTAAGAGCCAAATCTGGATTAAGGAGTCCCTTAATCTAGTTCTGTTCCTTTTAATCAGGTCTCTAACCAGACCAAGGACCTTGTTCCAGTTCATGCTAGACATGCAGATGGCACATCCTCATGATCTGGAACAACAGGATGGTGATTTTCAGCAGTGCACTTGTCACTTCCTAGCCTTTGGAAGCATGGGGGATGGTTGAGAAGCTCACACGAGCTGCAGAGAAACGTGGGCCGGATCAACACCATCAATGCAAATGATTCTGATCCCGTCTGTGCCACCAAGTAATGCAGATAAGTGGGCCTCCATGAAATCCAGATTAATGGGACCCACTGACCTGGATTACAACAAAGTAAGTGAGGAGAAACCCTAAACTTACTTATACTTGAGGAGTACTAGACTTTAGCTGCCAGGACACAAGATATTAGTTGCCCCTTTCCAACATACAAGAACTCCAAACAAGGGATGAGCACAAATGGTTTTTCTGGCATTCAATTCATAACGAATTGAATATTAGAAAATCCATATTCATTTGAATAGATCCTCTTCGAATGTGTTAGGATTCTATTCAATACAAATGTATTTGTATGAATGCATACAGATATCCAATACAAATGCATATGGATCCTACATACAGACCCTACACAAATGCATATATATCGGATATGTATGCTATACCAACGCATATATATATATATCGGTACATATCCATAGGTATCCCCAGTTTAACGAATTTACGAACTATACATACAAATGCTCTGAAACATTCGTATTTGTATGAATGTTAATGTACGAATGTCGTAACATTCAATACATGTACAGATGTACAAATTCATCCACATTTATACAAATAACTAATGTTATGAATACTCATGAACGTCCCTACTCCAAACTCCTTCACTTAGGTTATGATTTTTAGATATTACAAATTCAAGGATCTGGTCAGATTCAACGTCAAGATGAATCACTGCTTTTTTGTTTCGGCATAAGCCTGTTCCCATTCCATTTTCCTTCCCCTGTGACCAAAAAGACTTCAGAAGTTTTCATTTCCATGTTTCATAAACCATGGCTTGTTTAAACAAACTTGGACATACAGTTTAATACCGTTAAACAAGCCAACTTCAAAACCCACGTTAGCCAATGACTAGAGACCTAAATTCATGTTGGCTAGTACAGAAACTACACAAAAAAACTTCATTCTTTTTTTAAATATAATTGTATTTGTTTACATTGTATAAAACTACCATAATGCCTTAAAAACATAAAACATGAAATAAAAAGAAACGGGGGGAAATGGATGAAAATCTGACTTCCATCACGACAGCTATTAATTATACATTAGCATTCAGTTCCTCCTGGATATCTGTTAAACTTCTCCCAATGAAAGTCTTTGTCGCTCAGGCTTCAAAACCTTTGGTTACTAAGTCTCTGTTTCCTGTACAAAGTCAATAAAGGTTGCCAGCTCTTCATAGAAGTTGCCACTGTCTAATCTCACAACAAACATGTTAGGTTATACCATTTTAATAGTCCTCAATAGCTGCAATCGTCATCAGTTTCTATATCTGAGCATACAAAAGTCTTGCTGCACTGATCATATACTGCAATAATATATTTCTCATTTAATTACTGTTTCTATTTGCTGCTGTTGTTGTTTTATTCCACTGAATCTCCATTTAATCTCTTTTTTTGCATAACGAAATATATTTCACTCCAGAGAAGTAAGAAACTTTCAGCATCCTAACTATGCAGAAGGTGGAGATGAAAGTAGGAAGAGGGGCATGAACCCAATGTTTGCTGCAACTTGGACACAAGTTGTGTTTTTCCACTGAGCTCCTTTAACCCAGATCTAAGAAGATCCAGATCTAGGGAATGGGTACTTCCCTTAATCCGGATCTAGTAGAAATACCCAATGTGTTTCCATAGGTGGTCTAGCACCCAGTAGCAATGGGTGCTAGCCTGCCTGCTGTGGAAACACCACAGCACCCATTTGCAAATCCAGATCTACCCAATTCTAGTGGAAACAGGCTCCCTATAATCTGGATTTGATGGCTGAAGACCCCATTGTAGACCCCTTTAATGGGGTCTACAGGAAATCCGGATTATAGGTCCTGAAGGACACACATGATCCAGTTTTCCCTAGCTGTGGTGGAAACAGATGGGTCTGTACTGGAAATGGGGTCATCCGGCTGTCAGCCAAATGAGTCCTTAATGGGTGCTTCAATGTGTATTTAGTGCTAGTGGAAAAACACCCATAGTCAACCATGGTTCACAGCATGCAAACCAAGCCATTATCAATATTCAGCCACACACCTCCTTTATGCAGGGAATGGTGTATTGGCTTGCTAGCACACATTTATCAGTCCCCTAGGAGTTGGTAAAGTTAATTCACAAGCTTCTACTTAAGAGGGGTACATGACTTTTCCAAATTACTCGGAAAACTGTTCTGCACATCTCCAATTGGAATTAGATCCTACAAAGCAGACCCAGACAGGCAAACTAGACAGAGGAATAATTTTGGCAATGCATACAAGTGAAGAAAGCCTTAAAGATATCAGCTTACCTCCTGTCTCTGTCAGGGGATATTAATCTGGAGAGAGGAAGAAATTCAATACCAAGCATTTAACTGGGTCTTTCTGAGAATGTCTAAGCCAGTGGTTCTCAACCTGGGGGTCGGGACCCCTTTGGGGGTCGAATTACCCTTTCAGAGGGGTCGCGACGAGCCTCCCACCGCCCTTCCCTCCCACCTCCCAGCTGCTCTGCCCCTGTGGTTGGGGGTCCCCACAACATGAGGAACTCCATTAAGGGGTCGCGGCATTAGAAAGGTTGAGAACTGCTGGTCTAAGCAGTCAATTATTTAAACATATTCCGGCATATACTAACTACAAAAAATAAATCAAAATCAAGCTTTTTGATTAAATAAGTCTCCAGGTGAAAAATGAGTGCCTTCACCTGGAAACCTGGACAAGAGGCAGAAACTATACTGCAGATAGAGGGAAATGCTAACATGCTTGCAGTAATATGTCTACTAAGACCTGCTGAAAACCTTCAGATTTATCTCTTATTACACATTAGAATAGCAGCAGGGTAGAAGAATCCATTAAACTGAAGTATCAAAAGGTTTGGACCTGCACAGGCAAACACTGGGAAATTAATATAAATATCTTCCTTCCAAGTTGAACTCTCCTACCCAGTCAACTAATCGTCATATCTCGTTGTTTGGTACCATCAAGTTGGGGTTGACTCCTTAGAATTCCATGGACACACCCATGCAGTTTTCCCAGGAGATACACAAGTGGTTTGCCATTACCTTTTTCTACGGAAATGCCAGGGATTGAACTTCTGACCCTATGCTTTTCATGTAGTTGCTCCATCCCTGGGTGATGATGACCACCACCCTTCTCACCTAAGACACTGAGCACCACTGACCTACGTCACATAGCAGTAAAGAAACCTGGGGCAATATATGGCAACCAGGTAAACATATACAATAGAAATAGTATGCGTTACATGGCATATGAAATCCCCAAAATTATCCAGCATCAAGATGATTTAAAACCCAAACCTGAAGAGATGTAGAGATGTTTTATTATGTATTATCTGGTTTCTACTTTGGCTCAGGTTGCTCCTGTTCGTTTATGAGGACTTGGAGGGATGGTTGAGACCACCAGGCAGGAGGGGATTGCTTAGTAGATTCTAATATTAATTCATCTGTGCCCTTTTCTTTAAACACAGTGCAAAATTCTTACGTAACACTCCACTGACAAATACACACACAAAGGCTGTTTTTGCAGGTACCACCCTTAATCCAGATTTAGAAGATCTGGATCTTTGACATATGGTCCTCGTTGAATCTGGTCCTTGAAGATCCCGATCTTAGTGGAAGTCCCATACATATGCAACTGCTGCCTAGCACTCGATGGCAATGGGTGCTAAACAGGGCTGCTGTACAGATGCCGTAGCACGCATCCTGAGGTTCTGATTAGGCCCAAGCAGGAAGGTCTGTCAGTGGTGCAGTTTGATTGGCCCACTTAGTTGTCAATTAGGGGTTACTTCCAGTTACAGTGGGCTTGGCGGAGAGACATGGCTTCGTAGCTGCCTACGTACTTGCTACGAAGCTTTTGCTCAGCTTCATAGGACATGTGGGCCTAGGTAGCATGTGTGTTGAGTCAGAGCTAGAGCCACCCACTGCTAATGGCAACCTCTAAGTCCCAATCTGGTTTTCACTGTGGAAGACAGGATTGAATAAACCATTAAAGGGGTCTTGTGTTAATCTGGATTTAAAGTCCCAAAGACCCCATTAAATCTAGATTTTGCCCATGCTCGTGGGTACAGCACATTCAGAATGGGGTCCTAATGGGCTCCTTAATGGGTCTTGTGTGCGGAAGGTATGTAACTGATCCGTAACTAATTATGTACCATTCTACCATATAACTACTTCCATTCTGTCTGAGCTCTGTATATTCAAAGACTTCTTGTTCAGTTATATGCCTTAACAAGACTGTCAAGATAGCATCCATTTCACAAGAGCATCTAGTTCTGTGGCACTTTGAGAAAACCCACCAACAAATAAACATAAAAACATTATATAGATTTCACCCTAAGGCTGAAGCTAACGGGTTTGCTTCCGGCTACCCTGTATGGGTGATAAGGAACTGCATCTATGGTTGCTGTTTGGTACCACAGAGTTAAGAGTTTGCTTCTGGTGACCACACTGGTACATCCATGCAGTGTTCCTTGCAGACGCTGAAGGGCTTTGCCACCCTCTTCTCCTAGTGAGATGTCAGGAATCAGATCTGCCCTTGCTCGAGCACTGAGTTACGGTCACTACCAAAGCCAATTATGGATAGGACTACATAGGACGTGAGAGTGTCTGTAGCTCAGTAATAGAGCAAATTGTCAGGAAAACAGAGGGGTGCTAGTTCAGACTCTCTCTGGAATTAGGTAATGGCAAACCACTTCTATATCTCTGCCAAGAAAACTGGATAGAGGTGCCCAGGCAGTCAGCCAGGAGTTAACCATGACTCAGTAGTGCCCAGCAAAAAGGCAGGATGTGTCTTTTCCAAGACCAAGTTCCATCTCTGAATTGCAAGATTCCATTATAACATAAAGCAACATGTAAAGAAGAAGAGTGGGCTTTTCTACCCCACTTTTCTCACCCTTTTAAGGGGACTCAAAGTGGCTGACAAGGCTTTCTATACCCTGTGAGGTAGGTGGGGCTGTGAGAGCTCAGAAGAGAGCTGTGACCAACCCAAGGTCACCCAGCTGGCTTCATGGGGGAGGGTGGAATCAAACCAGGTGACTCCCAGATAAGAGTCCAGCTCCCTAACCACTAGACCAAACTGGCTCACTGTGCTAATAATGCAACTACTTTTTGCTACAGCTGTCCCACTGACCACAATCACAGGAGAGAAAATAAAAAAAAAATCCAAAGAATTTCTGCATTTCCTTTCATTTTCCACCTGAGATCTTAGAACAGTTCACGGGTGGCAAGGACCACTGCTTCATCAAATTTTTATACTTTCAGTAAAGCACCTGAAACCGTAATTTACCCTCCTGCAGATATTTAAGGCCTTTATATTGTTGCACAGGGCACCTACTGAAAGGATTGTCCCATTTACAAAACTTTCTCTCTTAACTTTCTCTTTGGTTTTCACTTGTGTTTGGGAGAAACAACTTTTATGAGGCACAAAGAGCAAGTAGCTACCTGAATCAAGGCAGCTCAGTACTTTTTGATGCCAATCAGCATTCTTTTGCCTTTCTGGAATGTTCCAGACATGTCTGGAGCGACTCTAGAATGTTCTGTGACAATCAGTTCATGATGAGAATAAAACAATAAAAAGGCATTAAATAATGTGATTATGGCACATATAAACATCATGGTCAGATGCAGAAAATACCTCCAAGGACTTAACTGAGTGAAGCATTAAGATTGTTCTAGCTATAGGTCCATTCTGCACTAGGCCTTATTCCAGATTGTATCTTGGAATAGGGACCTGCCATCCACATACAAGGGCAGACTGCAGCAGGCCCCAGGCACCCACAGTGTGCACCAGAATGCAGATAGCAGAGGCCTATTCGCATGACAGCCTCTAGTGCAGTGGTTCTCAACCTTCCTAATGCCGCGACCCCTTAATGGAGTTCCTCATGTTGTGGAGACCCCCAACCACGGGGGCGGAGCAGGTGGGAGATGGGAGGGAAGGGCGGTGGGAGACTCGTCGCAACCCCTCTGAAAGGGTAGTTCGACCCCCAAAGGGGCCCCGACCCCCAGGTTGAGAACCCTACTCTAGTGCGTGATTAGTGATCCTCTGGTGAAAAGCATACACATGCAGAGTAGGCTGTTACAGCCTCCAAGCATGTCTGCCCTCACCAGAAGTGCACTAATTGTTGATTAGGGGCCGAACTACCCTTTCAGAGGGGTCGCAACAAGTCTCCCGCTGCCCCTCCCTCCCCCCTGCCCCATCGCTGTGGTTGGGGGTCTCCACAACATGAGGAACTGAATTAAGGGGTTGCAGCATTAGGAAGGTTGAGAACCGCTGTTTAACATAATATTTGAAGCTCTAAGCTAGGAACTGATGTTATATGATTGTGACCCCATCAATAATTCCTATACGTCTCCAGATGCACTGATACATCTTGTAAAAGTTTCTAAATGATGGAAACTTTGCTGCCTTGAAGTACTGAGTTGATAGATCTGTTTCAATTCCTTTTTATTATGTTTTTCCTTATGTTTCCTGTGACCTGCCCTGAGCCCTTCACAAAAATAAAGTTGGACAAAACACATACAAATAGGATAAAATAAACAGCAGCTATTTTAGGATAAAAACTCCTATTTTTAAAGTGGCAAATAACAGAGTAGAAAGAAATGGGGGAGAGGTCCCCTAGAAACCCCCCAAAAAAACCTGCATAGAAGTCAGACCCCTAGAGAACCATGGCTACCCACGGATCTTCAATCATAGAGAAAACCAAGCTTCAGGGTTCAAAAATCTGTTTCTTCACAACTGGCACATCCCAGTTCTGCTGGTACCCCCAAGTGGCTTATCTATACCATAAGGCATCTGTTTGCCTAGCATATTCAAGTATTCCCCGCCCTTCCTTTTTATAAGGTAAGTGAAGGCAAAGGCATTCTCCAGTCAAGCTTTACTCCTGATAATTTCATGGACACACCCAAGTAGTTTTCTTGGCAGGCTCAGCTTGGCTGCATTGATATATTATCTCCTGCGGAAGAAAGTAATAGTGAGGACCTTTACGCACTTGGAAAAATTGAAGGGGAACACAGAGAGGGAATGAGTCAGGAGCATCCAAGGTCAGCAGCCAGGAGTCTAAGCTAAGATGGTGCTGATGGCAAGAGGATGATGGTCTACCTCTAGGACTCATTGGTCAGCCTCTTAGAGCAGAACAGAAAGACCCCCATCACCTTGTTCTGTCCATCACAGGACTGAGCGTAAACAGGGTTAGATCACTCAAAATCGTGTCCTGTTCAGGTCTATTAATAGACCTCTTTTTCAAAGTCTGGGGAGGTGTGCAGATAAACATTTCTCCATGATCCAGTAAACTACAAGCAACTCACTTTCATGTCACAATAATGCACACTACTGAAATGATTCACCTGGGAGCTCTGAAAGCAAGGAACGTTTGTTCCTGGTCTTTGGAGCATTTGGAGCATCCTTCCCCATGCCAGCTCCAAAGCTGGTACAGGGGCTGGCACAGAACAAGTCACCTCAATGTGTGTAGCCTTGTTCTGGACTTGGAGCAGTTCGTCTCAGCTTGGGACAGATTGCTTATTCCAGTGCAGGGTAGGTCACTCTGTACTGGAACACCCAAGGTAAGAGCTAATACGGCCTGAGTCTTGGTTGCTCTTCATTGGTTTTGGTACTACTGATCACAATATCCTTCTAGTTCGTCTCTGTGGTTTGGAGTGGGACGTACTGTTTTACAGTGGTTCTGTTCCTATCAGCAGCAATCAAGTCAGACACCTAGCAGCTAAGCTATCCCAAGGTTCTGTTCTATCAGGCACCTATGTGAAACCATGCGGGACAGCCACCAAGAGCAAGATGCTTATTGGGAACAAACAAACAAACAAAACCAAGGCTGCAGTCTGAGAAAATGGAAACTTTGTAGGTAGAAAATTCCCAAGTTAGAAAAATAAGTGAATTTGCCTGTTCTAAAAGTGTTGCACTCTCACACAAGGCAGATTGTTAGCAGTGCTTCTGGGATTCTCTGGCCTTTTCTGCACTGGGCCTTATTCTGGATTATATCCTGGAATAAAGCCCTGCCATCTGCATGCTTGTGCAGACTATGGAAGGCCTAGGGTGGGACCTGCCATAGTCTGCAACAGCATGCAGTAACAGGTCCCTATTCCTGGATATAATCAGAAATAAGGCCCAGTACAGAAAGGATCTCTGGGTCATTGGAGATGCATGTGATCTCAGTGGCTAGTCGTACGTATTAAAAGCTACTGTTAGTGTTCCAAACTACTAGCTGGCCACTGTTGTCCATCCATGGTTAATATAACACACTCTATGCAGGGTTATCCTTGTACCTGTTTAGAATCTGCAAGTACTGTAATACAAAACAAACTGGGTAGGTTTCTCAGTCCAGTGCTTGCTCACACACATACATGCCAAGTGGTTGCACATCTTATGAATGCAAGGTATACCCTTGGCACATAAGGCCCTAGACAACTCGGAATCAGAATATTTAGCAGACTGTCTTTCCTGATTTTTTAGGCCTGTAACATCCTGGAAATCATCTCATGCGTATTACCAGTTACTGTCAACTTGCAGCTAGGTTATCTCTGCCTTGGTGCCCACCTTCTGCAATGCACATATTACATCTTTTGGGTACTTCCTGGAGATATCTTTTCACTTCGGCTTTCCAGGTGTGAATAGCTGAATTTTCTGTTTATTTTAATGTTACTTTTTTTTTGTAATCCTGTTCAACATCATTTGGCAGCAGTCTAGAAATATTTTAAATAAAATACATAAATCACTAATTAGGAAAACTAAAGCCACTAGATGTCTACAAAGTAACTTCATTCAGAGCTGTTCAGGTTTCCATCTGACTGCAAGATATTCTGGGTGTTTTTCCACTGCCGCTAGAAGTACCCATTAAGTACCCATTAACGGGTACAAAAATGCCATTACATACCCATTAATGGGTACTTAATGGGTACTTTCAGTGACAGTGGGGAAATACCCTTTAACTGCTTCTGCAAACACTGCCTGCCCCTTCCAAAGAATAGCCTCCTTCTCATGAGGACTAAATAGATGTATTCTAAGAACTCCTGAATCTAAAAGGCAAACCAAATGTCACAATTCCTCACAGAAATCTATATGCCACAAATTACTAAAGTGCATGCAAGACTGATTAAGAAACTTTATTATACTGCCTTAACATTATTTTTCACTTTTTGTACTGTCAGATAAATAACTCCAGAAAAAAAACATTAAAGGAAAGAAAACTGTTCCAACAAATTGTAAAATGTCAATTAAGCACATGTACTATGAAATACCATACCCTGAATGATTTAATTTCACAACACTTCTCAGTGGAAGCTAAAACGATATCCATACTCCTAAAATAGAAAATCACCAAGGCCTCACAGCTAGTAATCGCTGCGTTCTGTGCTCATTCGTTCTACCTAGAGCACTAGGGAAAGTGACACATTAAAATGTTCATCCATGGCTTGAGGCAAGGCCTAAACCCGTGTGCTTTAAGATTCCTGGAAGCAATGCATTTCTTCCATATTTTCAGAGCTCTCATGTGTTTGTTCTCAAGAAACCGTCCGGCAGATATGGGACCACATTCAATGTAAATACAGTGCTGTCGGCAATCCAGTTTTAACCAACCAAATAAGCCACAACTTTGACATCCAGTTAAAAAGCTTAACCTTATCAGTTGAATTTGTGAGTTTCCATTGTCTTATGGCTCTTAATAGTTTAATCGGTAATCCAAGGAAGAATAGCCTACAGTGACAAATTCAAGGGAAAACTTAAAAGGCTCCATCCCAGTGGGATTCATTGTGTGATGACCAAGCGACGCATCTTCAGAACCCACAGGGTGCACAATCAGGGTCCGAGTGCAACT
The DNA here is from genome assembly GCA_023333525.1 of Aspidoscelis tigris stejnegeri. NCBI lineage: Eukaryota > Metazoa > Chordata > Lepidosauria > Squamata > Teiidae > Aspidoscelis > Aspidoscelis tigris. The sequence continues at coordinate 102,381,531 of JALMGA010000002.1, forward strand.
ACAGATACAGCATCATTAAATCTGTAGGCAGGCCTTGAAACTCAAGCGATCAAAAAGGATGCAAGTAACGGTTTCTCGCAACCATGTTCACAGATCGTCTTCTAGTTTGGTGATACATCATCCTTGTCAGGCAAAATCCGGCACAGACGGGGCGGGGGGGAGGAGGAGGAGGAGGAGGAGGTGGTGGGGGCAGGAGGAGGAAACCATTACTGTCGTGTTACTCATGGCCACTAGGACATCTATCCGCTCTTTCAAGGGCACTGCAGGGTGTAATAATTCGAGCATGGCTTGCAAACGGGGCGAGGGTACGTCCTGAAAGCCCCTAGGGATGCAACCACGAAGAAAACCATTTGCACCGGCTTGTCTCCATCACGAGGCCTTGGGGAATGCAACCATTTTAGGTACCGCGTGCATATAAATAAATATATATAATATAATACAATACAATACATACATAAGCCAGCCAGCCCGCCAGCCCCGAAAGCTCTGGGCGTCCGCCTTAGCAAGGCCCTTACCTTTTTGACCTGGTCATCCTTCAGTTCCGTGAAGTAATAGGCCAAGAGCTGAGCGGCGATCATCTTTCAGCCGGTCCAAGGAGGTCTCCCGGGAGAGGGGCAAGAGGGCTAGCAACGGGGCTGCTCTGGGCCAGTGGGATGGGCAACGACCCCCTTTTCTCTCTGCCTTTCGCCCCCTGCGCTGACCTCTGTCCTTGCTAGTCAAGGATCCTAGCGAGCCTTCCTCCAGCTCCACCAGGGAGGGGGCGACGCGGCTCCCTTGTCTTTCCCTCCCCCTTTCCCTCCACGCGATGGTGACTGGATATAAAACCTGCCCACTGCCTGCCCGGCGATTGGCTGGGCGAGGAAGCGGCTGCGGGCGGGGATGGAGGGATGGACAACCTCCCCGCGTTGCCTTGGATGGGCGGCAGGAAGGGGGGGAGGAGGGGGAGGAGGGGGTCCCTATGGCTATCCCTAAAAAGTCAGGCATCCGCGCACGTTCCCCACGTCCGATGTGAGCAGCCAGCAGGAGCAGCCGACGCATTAAAAAGCTTCCTGGAGCAAGAGAGAGAGAGAGAGATCCACAATCCGGATCCGCACATGGCCGGTTAGCTTTGGTGGGGAACCATCCCGCCCTTGCAAATGCCGCGCGTTTCATGGCACAAGAGAGGACGATGGAGGGGGAATCCTTGCACGGAAGAATTATTTCTCCACCCTGACTATTCGGATTTGCAGAAAGGCTAAGCGTTTGCGCCTGGTTGTAGGGCCAGCTGTGAAGGAGGAGGAGGGGGAGGAGGAGGGTTGGCTTTCCTACCCCGCTTTTCTCACCCATTTAAGGGGACTCAAAGCAGCTGGCAAAGCTTCTGTTCTTCTCCCCACAACAGAACACCCTGTGAGGTAGGTGGGGCTGCGAGAGCTCATAAAGATTGCTGTGACTAGCCCAAGGTCACCCAGCTGACTCTGTGGAGGAAGAAGAATGGTTGGCTTTTCTACCCTGCTTTTCTCACCCATTTAAGGGGACTCAAAGCAGCTGACAAACCTTCTGTTCTTCTCCCCACAGCAGAACAACCCAAGGCCACCCAGCTGCCTTCATGGGGAAGGGGGGAATCAAACCCGGTATTCCCAGATAAGAGTCCAGCTCCCTAACCACTAGGCCACACTTTGCTAAGTGTTTGCCTCCTTCTCCTCATCCTCACCCATTGCAAAAGGAAAAAAACCCCTACACTTCCCATGCCCAGGGGGTCAGAGTTAACTGAGAGCTTTGCTGATCACGAGTGCATTTCACAGAACGGAAACAGTGTGGCGCTGCAACTGACAAGACACACACGCGACATTCGTCCACACAGTCTGCTGAGCAATGCGTGGGCGTTGCCCCAGTTGCCGCCACGTGACGCACTGATGCGCCCTCCCCTGTGTGATGCAGCAGCACGCAGCATCCCTCCTCTCTGTGTCTGCCTCTCTCCTTCCACCTCCTCCTTGCTCTCCAGTACTAGATTTGCCATGGAGCAGCAATGTTGTTTTGTCTGGTTCCTGCAGTGGCGAATCAGTGCGCATCTACCCTGATTCTCCTACATCATGAGATGAACATAATGTCTCAGGAATAATATTTATCAGCCACCTTTTTAGCTTGCCTTCTACATGGTAAAACACAGAACTGTAGGTTGAGAATTGTAGGATGGTAGGAGAGTCGGATCACAGACGGGGAAGCATTTCTTCACCCAAGAGGGTCATCAGTCTATGGAATTTGCTGACGGAAGAGGTGGTAACAGCTACCAGCCTGGATGGCTTTAAGGAAGGGTTAGACACAGGTGTATCAATGGCTGCTAAAATGGATGCCAAGTACATCTTTCAGGTTGTGGGACAAACAGGATGCTTCTAAGGCCGTTTGCTGGGATTTGAGAGCAGGAGAAGGTTTGCCCTCGTCTCTGCTTGAGATGCCCCTGGGCAATTGGTGGGCCACAGTGTGGGGCAGAATGCTGGACTAGATGGGCTGTGGCCTGATCCAGCAGGGCTCTTCTTAGGTTCTGACCCCACTGGTGGTTTTATACAGGCCTAGAGGAAACTGAAAATGGCAGAATTCTTAGAAGAAGAGTTGGCTTTTCTACTCTGCTTTTCTCACTCATTTAAGGGGACTCAAAGCGGCTGACAAAGCTTTTCTATTCTTTTCCCCACAACAGACACCCTGTGAGGTAGGTGAGGCTGTGAGTGCTCAGAAGAGCACTGTGACTCACCCAAGGACACCCAGCTGGCTTCATGGAGGAGGGCAGAATCAAACCCAGTATTCCCAGATAAAAGTCCAGCTCCTTAACCACTAGACCAAACTGGCTAGACGTGGGACCTTTCTGCCCTTGGATTTATTCTGGAATATATCCCAGAATAGGGGCCCTGCCGTAGTCTGCACTAGGTTGTGGCCAGCAGCTCGCTATCCTGAGATATATACCAGAATAAGGCCAAGTGCAGAAAGGTCCCTTCTTTGGGGAAACCGGAAAAGCTGGGTCCTTTCCATTCAAAAACTGACTCTCCTGATTTCTTTTTTGAACGCGATCCCCACCCAAGTAACAGTCGTCTGTGATTGGCATCACAAGGCAAGAGCACCTAAATTGACCAAAATGATTGAGGCTCCTCCATTCTCTGCACTCTTTCTCCTTACATGTTGCAATTCATTAAGTTGACTAATATGTATATGTAGTGGGAATCACCAAAACCCTGTCATTTCAGTGTAAATAAAAAGAACCGAAGTGTTTCTATTTTAGAATTTTCTGGTAAAATCTAGTCTGTGAGAAGAGTCTCGAAATGGACGTTTCTACCCTTAACTGTAAATTCTGCCTGGAGCCAGAAAGTGCCTGGCACTTCAAGGACAAGATAACATTAATTGGGAGCCACTGCATCCAGTTTGGATCAAAGGGCAAGTTCTCAAAACAATTTGCAGCTAAAGAGACCTCAGCTGGTACAATGCTTATTGGCTTATAGGTGTCATGTGACCTAGCCTGAAAAGAGAATATAGCAGGAATGTTTTAGCTATGTGAAATCTCAATTTGATCCTATTCTTTGACTTACTTTGATTCTCTCTTGGATCTTTGATACTTTTGTCTGTCCTTTGTACATGCTCTCGTTTCCTGGACTCTGTTTTGCTATGCTACCAAAAGGCAAGTGAATGCTGATGTTATGCTTTGTAACTAAGGCTGTACCTCATGCGGATGTATGAAGGAACCTGTTATTTGCTGAATGATTTATTTTGTACTTTTGCTCAAGCTTTTGAACCTTTTTTAAAAAAATAAATCACAAAAATCCACGTTGGTTTCATGTGACTTCCCTTGGTCTGTACCAGCAGGTAGAGTGGCCCCTGGGGTGCGAAGGCACGCTTGGGGGGTTCTCATCCTACTACAGTATATAATTCTTTACGTTTTGCAGAGTTAGTTTTAATATGGGTCTATGCCAAATTGTAGCCTTAAGGCCCTTTCTGCACTGGGCCTTATGCTGGATAATATCCCAGAATTGGAACCTGCCATCTATACGCTGGTGCAGACTACACCAGACCCCATCCCGAGCTTGCCATAGTGTGTTTTAGGGATGTACACAAATATTCAAAGACATTCGGAATACATTCGAATTTGTCCAAATTTCGGCACTTGAATGCAAATCAAATGTCCATAAAATTTAATTTAAACATTCAAATGAATTTTGGATTTTTGAATCTATTCATTTGAATTATTTGGACATTCATATCTGTACTGGTTCGTACACAATGCATACTTGCACATATGCATCTCTCCTGCCTCCATACACTTTTGTACAGATCCATATGGGATGAAAATGAGGGCGCATCCCCATTATAAGCTTAATCCAGTTTCCTTAAACCGAAATAATAGAACCGGATGCAAATGCGAATTTGCCTGTTCCCGTTACTTTCAGCTTAATCGCGTTCAATCCAGATTCTGAGGATCGTATGTGGCGTACATGACTCAAGGGGGGACTCAAGTGGCTACTTTTTAAAAGCTGCTTTTTGGGGCTGCCCTGCCCTCTTTCTCCTGGCATGAATGCACCACCCATAAGGGACCCCTTCAGGGAGCCTGGCTGAGTGGCTGCCACTTGCCTGGAGGAAAAACGGCAGCGGGCAGCCAGCGATTCTTTCCCCTCCTCTCCCCATTTCCCAGGGCACACAGCAGCAGCAGCAACTCAAGCCCTCTTCACAGCCACAGCCTTTAAAACAGAACCTCCAGCTGCTTTACTTTTTTTTCCCTTTCTAAAGGTCAGAACTTTCAAAGAGCTAGAATTGTGCAAAATTGCAACATTGTTATAAGGTGTGAAGTGGGTAGATCGCTACAGTGTAGTGGCTGCTTTAAGAAGTGGATTTTTATAGTGGCTGTTTTGAAGGGTGGATTTTATCAGTGAAATCACTATCTTTGGAAGCAAGCTATTGGGGGAGGGAAACCCTAAACATGGATTCTCATCCCTTAACACCCTACGGTTCCCAAAATAAAAAATGTAAAACGTTTCAAGTGCATGAACCGGAGTGAGACCTGTTGAAATGAGGATTAACATTTACAACGCTTTGGGGCGATTTAACACGCAGAAAGCGTGTTAAGTTAAACTGACGTGGGATCTGCCAGGATTGAAAACAGTTTGAAACCGATATAAGGTTGTAATGGGGATGCGGCCTGAGTTGCATACAGGATAAATACGAGATGAGTATGGATGCATACAGGATGTATAATGCTGCTTACAGGCATAGTGCAAATCTGAGTTGAAAATTCTACCATAGATTCAAATTTGCTTAAATCACATCGAATTTGGGTAAATTTGAATTTAAAAGATTCGAATTTCATCCAATTTTTGGATATTCGATTTGAATCGAATCCCAAAAATTGCATTCCTGCACACCCCTAGTCAGTATTAGCATACAGATATAATCCAGAATAAGGCCCAGGGCAGAAAGGGCTTTCATGTCTTTCCTGAAGAACAACTAAGCAGTTAGGGTGCCAAAAAGGACATCCTGAAAGTGTTCGCTTGGAAATAAATTCCATTGGCCCCTATGAGGTGCCATGCAATCAACGAGGAGTCAGGCACATCTGGGTGGTACTCCACGACAATATTGGAGATTCAAAGATGTGCCATCAAGAATATATAAAAATAATCTAGTGACAAACATTCTTTTGTAAATACAAAGAGGCATATCCAAGCGGAACATGCCTGGTTCTTTCAAACGAACAGCAGGTCTTGGCAAGTTCATTCCACATTTTTGCTAGCTACCGCATTCATGCTAAGTACTCGCCAGACTGCATTCCTTCTTCCTCCCCTCCCCATTAAATCAAGGGTGTGTTAAATGCCGGTTGCTTTATGGCTTCAAAGTGCAGTCAAATACCAGGGCAACTGCCATTTGTGGCCTAAAGTATAGCAGATGTAAAAAGGCTTTGTTCTAGGAGATGAATTATACTGCTTTATAATACAGACAGGAGTACATCATGGAATATCACTCATGCAAATATTGTGGAGGTAACCAAAAGGCTTCAACGTTGAAAGGTTAGGCTGGTTCACGATGCCCACTAAATGTCCCGCTAGCAAGCAATAATCCAGAGTATTGGTCTTCTGGTATTATTGCTTGCTAGCTAGACAGCACGGATCCTGGCACTGTCTTCACCCATTTTAATGAAGCACGTTTTGGGGTATTTGGCCAGTGTGACATCTCATCTGTTTCAGCTCCTGTACTGCCCACTTCCAACCAGCACGGAGTCTGTGATCTTCTGGAGCTGGTTTGCTGACAATTCTACATAGCCAAAATGTCATGGGCCTTCTCTGTTGTGGCACCAACCTGGCAGAAAACACTTGCATCTGATATAGGGCAAATGTCTTCCCTGTGTGTTTTTAGGAAACAACCAAAGATATTTTTGTTCTTCCTAGCATTCCCTTCTGGACAAAGTTTTTGAATTTGTATATATATATATTTTTAATCTTTGGACCTTCCTGTACTTGTCTGCCTTTAATATGCATCAGTGGGTCCATTAAAGTGATGTCCACTGATCCAGATTAGGGGAAGTCTGCAGCTTTCTCTTCAATGGCTGTGAGACTTTCATGGCACGCGCAATGAAGTGCACGTCACATGGGAAGGGGCAGTCAAATGAGCTAAGCTGCAGACTCAGCTCTCGTTCAGTGTTCTCACAGTCCTGTCCGGACTGGCGGGAACATTTGAATTTACCTTATATTGCGGTGTGAGTGTTGATTGTTCTGCGGCAAGGTAAGTTTGAAGTAGCAGCAGCTAATGCGCCACCTCTGTGCAGGATAGGGCATCAAATGCCCGCGCCTCAGTAGCACATTCCAACGTGTAGCTTTGTTAAGCCTGGACTCATCCTCACCTTAGGTTCTGAAGTGAGATAAGTAATGCTAAAGAAATCTGCAAACAGACTGAATCATTCCAGTGCCAAAGTGTGAATTGGTCCTAAATTTGCACTTATTGGCAGAACTTCCCATTGTTTCCTTCCTGAAGTGCTTTAAGAGAGATGTTCTGTCATTGAACTGGGCTGTTCCCTGCACTGGGGCTGCTAAGCTACAGAGAAGCAAGGAATTCCAGCTAGCGGAATTTACTTAAATCAGGCCTGTTAAAGGTTCAGGAGCCCTCTCTGTTTTGAATGGCAAAGCTGTGACCATGAAGCTATCATGGGACTTCAACTCTTAATTATTCCTGACAGTTAGCCAAAATGCTTGGGACTCAGGGAGTTGTACATCAGTATATCAGGTTGGACTATTGTAACGCACTCTACATGGGGCTTCCCTTGAAGACGGTTCGGAAGTTGCAGCTGCTGCAAAATTCAGCGGCCAGAGTGCTGACAGGAACATCTAGCCGGACGCATATTACGCCGGTTCTAAGAGAACTGCATTGGCTGCCAATTCACTACCGAGCCCAATTCAAGGTGCTAACTTTAACTTATAAAGCCCTAAATGACTTGGGTCCCAGATATCTAAAGGAGCGCCTTCTCCTGTATCGACCTGCCCATGTTTTAAGATCTGGAAGGGAGGCCCTTCTGGTGATCCCTCCGCCTTCTTTAGTTAGGCGGGTGGGTACCCGGGAGAGGGCCTTCTCGGTGGTGGCCCCCAGGCTGTGGAATGGTCTCCCCCTTGAGGTGCGTCAGGCCCCTTCTCTGTTCTCATTCAGGAAGGCGGTGAAAACGTTTCTATTCACGCAGGCCTTTGGTTAAATGTTCCCCACACTTCCCCTCACTGAAAACCGCTGATGTTTTTAACTGTTTTGTATTTTTAAAACTGTATTTTTAAATTTGTTTTATTTTTGATACTGTTTTTATACATCTGTTTTAAATGCTGTGAGCCGCCCAGAGACCCTCGGGTATGGGGCGGCATATAAATTGAAATATAAATAAATAAATAAATAAATAAATAAATAAATAAATAAAACATTTGGAGGGCCATATTTTAGCTACCCCCACCCTTATTTACCTCATGGAACCAATCCCACTTTTTATTCTGATAAGTGTTAGAGGTTATTATCATATTTAAGAAAAAGGACTAACACAGTTTTGTGCCCCCTTGAAGAAGAAGAAGAAGAAGAAGAAGAAGAAGAAGAAGAAGAAGTTTCTACGCATCCCATTTTTATCCTGTACACAACCCAGTTTCATCCCATACGGATCCATACAAACGGGTATGGATGCAGGAAAGGAACGGAGCTTCAAGTACACATTGAAGAACACGAATGTCTGGATGATTCGAATAAATAGATCCGAAATTCAAAATTCAATTTGATTGTTTAAATTTGAATTTTGGGACATTCTATTCGAATATGAATGATGAAATTTGGCACATTAGATCGAATTTCGAATGCCTACGAATATTCGTGCACATCCCTAAAACAGCCTCGTTATGTTTAGTGAGGAAAATTTTCACGTGAGTTTGAACCAAACTGCAGCTCTATAAGTATATCACTTACCATTAACTCTATATGTTCTGCCCCCTCTTACCACACCAACCCCAACAGGTATCAGCTGCTACTAGACCAGGAACAATGTTCCTGGGAGATTTTTTTTAAAATTGTTCCCTCTCATGTTATTTTCCCAATCTAACGCCCTTTTTACATTGGGTGTTCTTCTGGATTATATTCCAGAATAGGGACCTGCCATCTACATACTAGTGTAGACTACAGTAGGCCCTTGCATTAGTCTGCACTAGCATGTGGATAGCAAGTCCCTATTCCAGGATACAATCTAGAACAAGGGCCAGTGCAGAAAGGGTATTAAATTGCCTCCTTGCAACTTTTTCAAGATCCCAAATTCCTGCAAGTTCTCTGTTATGGGGCTGTAGTGGAAAGCAGCTCACTGTCGCCACTCAAGTTAGTTCAAATACCTTGTGACTGCTTTTAATCAAATAAAAATAAAGACACACACCCCTTCATTGAGTGGAGGAAGTCAAAGGTCATGAAGGTTAAGAAGTGCTGGCTTAAGCCATTCATGGTTGCTTAGGCCATCAGCTATCCATGCAACGTGCACATTCACACACAAGCCCTTAAGTGGGTGACAAAAGACTCTGAGCTAAGAGATCTTTCCCAATATGGGAATAGGCTGTTGGCTTAAATATAGCTTGTGCGGTATCTGTGATAGCTGGCCTTCAGTATCTTGTTGAGCCAGAGGCAAAATTCTGGAATCAGTGCTCTATAACCCTTTGCATTAGATGATGTGGTAGGCCAAAAGCCCATGAAACTTCCCTAGGTCTAAATGACACTAAGAGGGCTTAATTCTGAGTAGAGATGCATAGGAGTGCACCACAGCACTATAATTTGACACATTAAGAGAGTGAAGCACTGATTATATAACCCCATTTTGTCATATGCTGGGTGGAGAGCTGCTGTTTTCATAGGGCCTGTTTGCACTTATCTGCTAGTGAGCACTAGTCCGCTCACTAGTCAGGCTTGCCTGCGCTCCACTACTACCATCACCATTCCAGAGTTGGCTAACCCTTCCCTAAAGCATAAGAACTTAAGCGGAGCCCTGCTAGATCAGGCCACAGCCAATCTAGTCCAGCATCCTGTCGCACACAGTGGCCCACCAGTTGCCCACAGGTATCTCAAGCAAGAGCAAACTTTCTCCCGCTCTCGAATGCCAGCAAATGGCCTTAGAGGCATCCTGCTTGTCTGCCCAGCTTGGAAAATGTATTTAGGCATCCATTCTAGTATCCAATGATACATCTGTCATCCATAAATTTGTCTAACCGTTCCTTTAAGCCATCCAATCTGGTTGCTGTTTCCACCTCTTCTGTCAGCAAATTCCATAGACCGATGACCTCTGGGTGAAGAAATACTTCCCCTTGTCTGATTTGACTCTCCTACCTCTTGTGGTATATAATATGATCTGCTAAAAAGCCATCGACAGCTTGATGGGAGAAGCTACCTATCTGCTAGGCAGCAACATCTGCATTCTCTTCCAGGTACAGGGCTCCGAGTGGGAGTGGCAATGCAACTGTGGCTGTGCAGTCACATGAGGCATCCAGATTGCTATGTCAGTATCCGAAGCAAATTCAAAGTGGTTAATCCTTTCAACTTCAACCTTGTGCTGGACTTCTTTCAAGCCCTTTTCACAAAGAGCTTTAAACTCTCCCCTTTCCTCTTCTACTTTTGACTGACCTTCATGCATGCTTTCCAAATGACTCAGAAAGCCACTTGTAATTCTGTGTGTACTACCACCTCATGGAGAGACCCAGGTGACTCTAGGATGGTCCTTCCATAGATCCCTCCTTGTTGGATCTGTGAAGTTCCAACATTTATGAATCTTGCAGATGATGAAACACAATAAACCTTGTCCACATTTGAAACATGCTTGAGGATTCCTAAAGAAGCAAAAAGACTGCTTCAGAGTTCAGCTAGCTGTCTGCTGCCGCAGGAGTCTTGTGGGGATGGCGAAGATGTCTTCATGCAAACTTGTGAAGTTGGATTAGCAGGTGACTGAAAATTTGTTTTGCTTCCTGCGCATGATTAGCATTGTGGAACTGGTACTTATCACACTAAGGTTTTGTTCACTGTTCATTAACATTTCACTCAGTTTCTTCTCTATTCGCTTGTAAACTTTTCTCACATTTTGCAAAGGACTGCTTTGTTTTTTGGATGTGTGGCCTTGCTTTGCTGGCTTTTTGGTTTCTTGGTCAACTCTGTCTGTCCTTCATTGAAGCTAACAGTGCCATGTTATTAGACTTATTATCAGTGTTAATCTCTGCAAAAATCTCTTGAATGGTGGTGCTGGATATGGTTTTAAATTGTTTGAAAAGAGCCCAACTCCAGTTTACATTTTATGTTAGGACTTTTCTGAACTGGGGCTTACTCTGGAATTATATACCAGAATAGGGACTTGACATCTGCATTCCAGTGCAAACTACAACAGGTCTTGGGCAAGGCCTGTTGTAGTCTGCACCAGTATGTGGATAGCAGGTCACTATTCTAGGATACATTATGCAAAGTCTGTTCAAAACTAGATATTCCAAGATTTAGCCATTTTCAACAATGCAAACACCAAGCTAGAAGTATGCTTTAGCATACAGGCATGGCCCTGAGTCCAATGATCCAGTTCACTTATCTGCAGTAAATTGGACTACCTCCCCCACCCCCCCGGAAGGCTTCCTGAAGGCCTGGGACAGTTGGAAATTGCATGAAATCTTGTGCGATTTCCTATGATTCCCAGAATATTGCACACAATTTCCTGGTAATCATGGGAAATCTCATACAATTTCCCAGGAATCATGGGAACTCTCATACAATTTCCCAGGAATCATGGGAAATCTAGTGAGATTTCCAGTGTTTCATATATCCATGGTTTCCTGTAACTGTTGTGGGAACAGGTACATATTCCGTGTGGATATGGGGGTACACCTGTACTCTGCTGCTCTTGAAATTTATCTTATTGGCTAATCAAGTAAAGCTGAATCCAGACTGCTTACCTGTTCCTCTACTTTTGGCTATTCCAGGTTAAAGGTGTCTTGTTTTATTCTGGAATGCCTATGCTTTACTCTGGATTATGCAATAATTACAAAATAAGTGATGTCTGGATGTGGCCCAAGCTATTCACTGACTCTCAGAAAGTATTTCATATTCCAGTCTTATCAGTAAATGTTCACATAATCTGCAAAATGGTTACAGTTCACTTTGTTTAGTATATTGTGACCTTTTTTAGGGTTGTCATCTGTGGTACTTTTTACTACCAGTATAATGTGAAAAATTCCATAGCTGATAATCTGAAGAAACTGGTGCGTTTAGTGGTCAGGGGGATAGCACCAGCATACAATACTATGTGGCAATCACATTTCTAACATCTCCTTTGACCGGAACACAACATGGAAATACTGATTTTAATTTAGACACAGGTTTCACTTTCTTGAAGGGCAAGGCAAGGGGACAAAGGACACCAATGTAAGCAAGGACCTCAGTGCTCTACCCATGCTTCCTATTAGAAGATTTTATCAGCAGTAAATATCCTGAGGGGATTCTTACAGCACATGGAAAGGTCACATACCTCCCAATTTCCATCAGCGCGCACTGAAGAAACTATTTTTGTGGTATAACACAGCAAGAGTGTGTGTTTCTGAAGGGCACGTAGTTCTGCTGAGAAACATAACACCAATAAAGATGGAGACTAGCTTGTCAGCTGGTGGCAGTGCTAAGCTTTTACACTGAAAGGGAAATGAGAACTTAAGAAATAACGTGAAGCAAAAGCCAATACATATATATATCCTTTCAAATTCCGCCCTGAAAACTGGCAGTTACCATTTCCTCTCAAACACATATGCTTGCCCAAGTTGTGGTTTTGAAGCTGTAATGCACTGGATCCGGTGACAGAGAGATTAACTTAGGCTTTATGCCAGTAAAATACTAGAGGTATGAAGACAGTATCAAACATCATGACTGTCAGCTGCAGTTCTCTCACTCTGAGGCAGCACTTATACCACACCTCAAGGGAATAAGGCAAAGCAAAAAGTGATTTCCACTAGAGCGGACAAGATAACCTTGATGAAAAAAACACCCTCTTCTGTTTAACATGTCGTTTGAAAGCTTCCCTGACTACGGGGAATAACACTAGGAATCCACTCTCAGGCTGCGTCCCCATGACCATTTTAATCTGAATTTGATTCGAATTCAGGAAGGAGTGTCCCCATGGCTATTGTAATTAATCCGAATTGAATCCAAATCTGGCACCCAGAGTCCCCACGCAGTTCCTTATTCCCAGATTTTATGAGGACTACCCTGCCTAAATCTGGAGAAAATAAAGTCCTGATGAAAACAGGACTGAGTTAGCTGACTGAGGGATTTAATAATAATAAACTTTATTTGGCTAGTCATATGACCATTTCAAAATACATATACAAACATACAAAACAGAACAAAAAGGCAAGGGTGAACAAGCGTCCTTCTGCTTACGGTCAAAATCTTATTTAACAATTTTATCTTTCAAATGGTGTGCTCTTTTATTAATAGCCTTTAGAATGAATATACCCACTCTGATCACAATAACTCTCTCCTGGCCTTTCAGGAGAAAGTTTAGAAGGTCCGCTCTACTGCGAGGCCCGAAGTTAGCTAATATTGGTTCTAGATATTTGGAACGGAGCTCAGAGTACGCTGGGCAGTCAATCAAGAAGTGTTCAACATCCTCCATGACCTATTCCTCCCAAACACAAAATCTCTCTCTGCTTGGAATATTGCAATTGCGCCCTGTTTGCATCATAATTCCAAGTTGTTCAAATCTTGCCTTAGTGTAAATTCTTCTTAGGGGGAGCAGAAGTGGGATGGTCAGATAGTTTTTGAGGTGGGTATTCGATTTGTGGGTGGCTAAGAACTGAAGAGTTCTTAGCTGAAGAGTTAGCTACACTTGCTATGTCCAGTTGCGAATAGATATCAGCAGTGCGTTGTGTAAGCACTTGTTTTGCCCTAGGTCCTAAGTCGTACAGGAATTGTAAAGGGAGACCAATATTAGCCAGTTGATTGTTTAGGGGACTGAGGGATTTGAAAGCCTTGCTTTTAATATTTAAAAATAGACCCAAAACCAGGACTAAAAAGTTGCATGGGGACAGCTATATTTGGATTAATTGATGGGCACTCAATCTGGATTTAAAATAGTCCCCAAAAATAGTCCAAAAGGGACAATTTCAGGACTAAAATTCCTGCATGGGGACGCAGCCTCAGAGTTACACTACAGGGAATAACTATGGGGAGGGGACTGAAGCTGGATTAAACCTTAAGTGTGACCATAGCCGAAGTCAGTTGAAGCTGTTGATGTGGTTCTCTAATTTCTGTATTTCTGTTAAAGTCTACTGCCCACAAAACACATTTTAATATTAAGCAATATTTTTCCAGAGCCAATCAGCATGTACGGTTGCACTATATTTATCTTAGCTCAGTAATATATCCTCCAGAACATTTCTGGGCATATCCAGTATAAAACTGAATTAATGAGTTAAGGGTTTTTTTCCCCTAAAGGTATTTCCAGATGTGGACTAAAACTTGTGACTATCATCCCAACACTGTACTGGGAATGCCAGAAGTAATGCAGCATTCCCAATATCATCCTGGGTTACTTCTGGCAACTGCATTTGAAAAATAAGAAAATAAAATCAGCGGGCATTTGGCTGGCCTCTGGTAACCCCAAGCAAGCTTATTTCAGAAGCTGATGGCAGACTGGAAGATAAACCTGCAAAAGTAGTAAAAGTAGTTGTGGGATCTTCTTTAAGGCCCTGGTCACACGAGTCCCAATCAGGTTGGCCTATTAATAAATTTGAATTTAATTTGTGCCAGTGCTGGTCAGATGTGGATAGATAGAAGCTGACCCTTCCTTCGGCTGCGTTGGTCGCACAACTCTACCGAGTTCGGCCTGGTGTTCCTACATGGAGTCTTTGGCTTGCCACCCCTTTTGCTACATTACATCTATCTCGTTTCCAACTGGATGCGGTTCATGTCACTCAAGGGAGCTGAGAGCGGGTGTTTGCAGTTCTTTTTAAAGCCTGCTTTCCCACTTCCACATTGCTCTTCGCGACTAACTTTTTCTAAATAATAAAAATAAATTTGTGTAAAAATCCTAGAGAGAGGAGTCATACCCCTAAACTGAGGAGAGGAGGAGGTGCCTCACAAACTCCATACATGCTGATCAGCTGAAAACTCCAGAGGAGGTACCTCTCAAACTCTGCACGTGTCAATTAGCCAAAGGAAATACTGGCCGCCATCCACCACAGCACATTTTAACTCCTTTAGGCCATCCCACCACCCACACATGAGGAAGTGGAAGCTGGGACTGGAATTCCAAGCCGGCCTCAGTCTGTGTCAGTGCTGTTTAAAAAGGACTGTGTTTTAAGACAGACTAACGGCTGTAGGCCATCCTACAATTCATGTTAGCTTAAAATTGTGTGAATCACACATCCTGCCAGACGACTCAGGTCATCCTAAAACTCCCGTGTGACCAAGGCCTAAATCTCACATTGCTTCTAGAGGATGCTAAAAATTCTGTTTGAAAACCTAGCTCGCTCCAAAAGTGAGAGTTTAAAATTTCTTTCTGTGGCAGCTTTAACCATCAACAACATATCTAAAAAATAATTATGGAGCCTTAGAAACTCACAGTGAGCCCTTTAATACCCATATACTCCGGCATATAAGACTGGGCGTATAAGACGACCCCCAACTTTTCCAGTTAAAAGATAGAGTCTGGGATATACTCGCCGTATAAGAAGACGACACCCGGCGTATAAGACGACCGCCAACATTTGAGAAGATTTTCCTGGGTTAAAAAGTAGTCTTATACACTAGCATATACTGTAGTTTGTACATTTGATGTGTTTTACAGTGCTATAAAATATATGCCACTATACAGCGCTGGATGAGGAAGAGTTTGAGCTGCAGATCCAACATGGATGAGGGACATCAAAAGGAGGCTTCCAATGGCAACTTCTGCATTCTCAGTCTCACTATTGTCCTGGTTCATTGACGAATGCAATTCCCTACAATACCGCTGAGCATTTTCCCCTTGTGTGTACATGTATGCTTTGTTGCTTTATTGTAACATTTATTATAACATGAGGATTATTACTCATGTTGTTTTATTCAATTATTCATTTCACAAGTCCTTTCTGCACTAAGCCATATTCCAGGATTTATTGCAGAATAGGAACCAACCATCTACATGCTTGTGCAGACAATGGCAGGACATGCAGTAGCATGCAGATGGTAGATCCCTATTCTGGGATATAATCTGGAATAAGGCCCAGTGCGGAAAGGCCCATATATTCTCCTCTTTGTTGGTGTCTTATGCACTCAGTTTTTTATAAAAAATATTCCTATTTAATTAGGACAGCCTTTAATAAAACGATTTAATTGCTTAACTGATAAATGAGCGAAATGTTGCTTCCCAAAAATAACAGTTGTTTCATTTATTATTTTTACAATTAATGCTTGCATTCACTAGCAATCTTAGTGGGATCTTTGGTATATTCATAAATAAGCCCCATTCAATTCTTTGGGGCCAGCTCCCATATAAGTGCAAATAGGATTGCATGTTACTTTGTGTGCTGTTTGGTTCTGCTGATAGTAACAGCAATGAAGAGATAACAGAAGGAAAGTCCTGTGAGAAATACTGATAAAAGAGCCAGGCCTCTTTGGTCTATCTACTAATTCAGGTTATTTACTTTGGCTGAGTTGCTTTCTCATTCTAGTATGTTTAATCAGAGTAAGTGACTCCCTCCCAGGGCACAAAGCTTACTATTTGTTAGGGCTGCAGTTCAGCTCTCTGTGTAAAAGGCTGTTCATTCTGAGCTAAAGTAGATGACAGAGTAGTGAGAATAGAAAATTGTAAGACTATGCAAGTGAAATATTCTTTGAGCAAATATCATGTTGCTAAGCCATTTTTTTTCTCAAAACATCCTCACCCCAAATCTCATTTAACACCTGGCCTAATAAAAGAGGCTGAAGACTTTCAAATATTGCCCAGTATCACATTCTCACTGACTTTGGAATTATATGAAATAAAAGCATCTGTCTCAGTAAGGCATACTGGTACAATCCATTCCTTGTATCAATCATTCAAATATTCATTCATTCACTGAATTGGCAAACAGTGCTTTAAGAAGATGACCCCATCATAAGAACATAAGAGGAGCCCTGCTGGTTCAGGCCACAGCCCATCTGGTCTAACATCCTGTCATACACGGTGGCCCACCAATTGCTTATGGGCATCTCAAGGAGAAGACAAGGGCAAAACCTTCACTCACTCTCAAATTCCCCACAAATAGCTTTGAGATGCATCCTGCCTGTCTCCCCAGCCTGGAGGATGTACCTAGGCATCCATTCTAGTAACCACCTAGTAGTAGACTCTGCTATCAGATAAATGACTATGTTTCACCTCTGCTCTGTCCGTGTCTTCTGCTGTTACTATTTTTGTTATTATTGTTGTGAACTGCTGAGACATGGTTAACTGCATAGGCACCTCTATGCAGTTTTTTGGGCAGAGATACAGAAGTGGTTTGCCATTGCCTACTTCTGAGGAGAGACTTTCCTGAGCTTTGCAAAGAGTTGAACTAGATCCTTGCGATCCAAATTGCAAAAATATTTTTTTCCCAGCTATCAACAATGTCTTGTGTATTTATACTAAAATGATTTTGTTTATCTGTTGGAGGAGGAAGATGGAGATACAAGAGTTCATATTAATTATATGCAACAGCTGTTTAGAAGGTACAGTTTTGCTGGCAGCATTGCTGAATAATTCTTGGCTCAGGTGCAGTTTGGGTAGGTTGACTTTCTGAGTTTGCCTTCTCTTGCTACCTTTGCTGCAGCAACCGCTGATGCCAAATCCATAGGAAAACTCCAGCTGGCATCAGACTGCCATGTTTTTCAGGCCTCAGTTGTGAAGCTCTGCTGGAGGGAGGTGTGAAGTCTGCATTGGCTTAAACACTTCCAGCCCAATGGATCTGAGGTTATGATTATATCCAAAGGGAATAGGGCTCAGCAGAAGTAAGCAGAGGCAGTATTTGTTTGTTTGTTTGTTTGTTCATATAGGAAATTTATATCCCATTCTCCACCGAATGGTCCCAAGGTAGGTTACAATGAAAATAAAACGTATCACATAGGCTGCATCCCCAAGCAATAAAAAGCTCGTTCAAAAGCTTCTTTTGCCTCTGAGCACCCCCATGCACGGCTTTTCTCCGAGCTTCCAGCAGCACAAAAGGAGGAAAATGCACACAAAAAAAGTGCCCTTTGAAGAAGACTACCAGAGCACTTTTGGGAAGCTGCGGGTATTCTGAGCAACATTGTGCATGGAGACGCTCCGTGGCAAAAGGGGCGGGGATTGGCAGCCAAGATCTCCGAAAAAATCACCCTGGCTCTGCTGCTGCTGCCGCCTGCACACACAGCCTTAAACATTCACACATCTCCCAGAACAGCAGCACCTTCCCTTCCTTTCCCTTTCTAAAGGTCAGAACTTTTAAAGAGCCAGAATTGTGGAGAATTGCAACATTGTTATCAGGTGTGAAGTGGGTGGATTGCTACAGTGTAACGGCTGCTGTATGGGGTGGATTTTTACAGTGATTAAAATAACTATCTTTGGAAGCAAGCTCTGGATCCCAAAGTGATAAATGGCTCTGGTGGGTTTTGGAGGCAGGGGAGAAGAACAGAGAACTTCTTTTGGACTTGTTGGGGGTTGTCTCCCTGGTACCCTATCAAGCAGAGAGGGGGCAGGGAGAAAAAGATGCAGGGAAACAAAACACGCTTCCTTGGGGACGGTAGGTGTGTTTAAAATGCGTGTTTTACCGAACCTCACGGGGACGCTTATTCCAAAATTGAACGGCACTTTTAAAGTCCGCTGGAATAGAGGGACAGTACAGGAAAACTAGAGAGGCAAATAAGTCGCTTGGGGATGCAGCCATAGTAAAACATAATTAAAATATAAAAATATAAAGTATGCAATGTGCCTGTGTGCATGTAAAGGAGAGGCTTATTTTAAAGCTGCGGAATTCTGTCTGAAAAGAGCCATTTATGAATACAGTAATATAGTGCAGACAGGAGTCAGAGCCTGTTAATAATTTCATTCCAACAGCTTGAACGTTTTTTTGCTCCTAAAATCTCGAATTATAGATGCAGTAACTATATTGGAAGAGTTTAACTTACTGGAAGAGTTTAGCAGTTTTAATGAACTAGCACCCTCTAGCCACCAGAAAAGCATTGCCTAATTGTTCTGCTTCACCGTTGCATGAATACAAGCAGCTTTGGCAAAAGGCAGAACACAATTCATGCGCAAGGAAATGCATAAATTCCCCACTGCCCATCCAGAAACTTTTTTACCCAGCCTCCTTAAACATTTATACTCTATGTGGAACTAAAGTCATTTATTTAACTGAGATGCGTTTATGATGCGACTGGAGTTTTCTGCAGAAAGATCCTAAGGTGTTGGGTGAATAGGTTTATGCTACTACTTATATTAGATGAGGCTGAGGGAAAGGGATTATTTATTGTGGCTAATCACCTACTTTGCGCTCTGAAGAATCAAAATCAGATCCATCAAGTTCCTCTGTGGCCATAACCAAGTTGCTGCTGGCAATGCTGCATTATAATTCCAAAAGTCTAGAAAAGATAAGAAAAATGTACAGATTTTCTGATAGAAAATTCAGGAATATTGAATAAGCAAATAGGTAACTTCCTAAACCTGGGATCACTAACCTATGGCCCATCAGACTAACCTGGCCACAAATTAGTTACCTCACTAGAATCCATTGCTAACCGGATTTATTTAATAAATCAAGGTTTATTTATTGCGAAATTTATCCCCAATGTATCGCCATTATGTTGGCATGGATGTGGACAACAGGGTACGCTACTGCATATGATATGGGAATGCCCAGAAATACAAAAATTTTGGAATGAAGCTTGAGGATGGATAGAAAGAATACTGTGATATAGAGTAAGCAAAACAAAAGAAATATGTATAACCCAAGACATAGATTCACAATTAAATATAAGTACGTACAAATATTTATTCCAACAGATGATTATGGCAGTTCAGGCTGTTATAGTCTTGGGATGAAAAGATAAAAGTAAATGGCAGATTGGCAATTGGCAGCATTATTTATCGGATCAAATGATTATTGATTATTTAGATAGTAATGAGAGAGTAATTGAAGACAATAGGGATAGCTGGATGGGCAAATGGTTTAAATTGATAATATACATTCAACAATACAGGTGTGGGGGGCATGAACTATTAAATGTTATAAAATTGGTCTTAAGACAACGAGAAAATGGATATAATGGTACCATCTATCCAAGGGGGGAGCAAAGGGTGGGTGGATGTAATAAGGTGTAAATAAACACCAGGATACATTGATCACGAGAATGGTATATTAATGTAAATACTATTAACCGGTTTGTATTCTTGGTTTGTATTTATGTGTTAATCTATGTGTTAATGTATGTGAAAATGTGAATAAAATGTTTTTAAAAAAGGTTTATTTAATCAGCATTCTCATCTGTTTTTTCGGCACCATTAATTTGAGGTGCTTCCAGACAGAGAGAGGAAGGGCAGACAAAGAGGAACTTGGCTTGCCTTTTGCCATGGCCTGCCAGACATGGATGGAGCTGGCAGCCACCTTCCAAGTCAGCTTCCAAGCCAGCTTGAGAACGCTTTACATCGCTACGCCCAGCTGCAAGTATAACTGAGGGAAGGGATGAGAAAGGAAGACTAGCCTGCCTCCAGCCAGTTTTTATTATTATTATATTTATTATTATATAATATGTTATTTGTTATAATATGCTATATATTTTGATTTATGTAAACTGCCGTCGGTAAAAATTGTTTTTGACTTAAGTTGTTGTTCATATTTGCTGTATTTTTCTTTTTTGGATGTGGTGATTGTATTTTGCTTTGTATTTGGTTTCCTTTTGTTGTAAACCGCCTTGGGCGAAAGTTTCTTTTGGAAAGGCGGTATATAAATAAAAATGGGAATGGGAATGGGAATGGGAATGGAGTGTCCCTGGCATGTTTTTGACTTATTGGCTGTCTGGCAAAATCATTCGGCACTGCAAGGAGCCTCTGGACTTTGCTACATATCTGCCCCACTTCTTTCTGTATTGTCATACCGTAATGAGTTCCCAGAAGTGCCTTGCAATGGAGTGCCAAAACAGCAAAGTGTAATATTCGAAATTCGATCAAATTCATTTGAATTTGGATATTCAAATTCGAATCAAATGTCTATAAATTCAAATTTAAACATTCAAACGAATTTTGAATTTTTGAATCATTCGTATGAATTATTCACACATCTGTATGTGTACATATCTCACACATATCCATACATATCTTATTTATATCCCTATGCATTTGTGCAGATAAATACAGGATGAAAACGGGATGCATACAGGATAAAAATGGGATGTGTACGGATGCATATGGGCATTTACTAATGTTGTTGACATTCATACGTGCAAATACCGATCGAACGTTCACACAATTCAAAGCTATTCAAATCAAATTGAATGTGAATACATTCTAATTTTAAACGTTCAAATAAATTCAAACTTTTGGATATTCCGTTCAAATCGAATCCTGAACATTTCGATTTGTGCATACCTCTACTAGATCTCCAACACGATTTTTACTGCAAAATTTATCGGCCAATTGCCAGACAGCCCCAACGTAGCAACTGGGCTGTCTTGCAATCTAGCCACAGTGCTGGCAAATTGGCATCATTTCTGCCATATCTGGCAGCTTTCTTACAGTGGTAAACTGTTCCACAATGCCAGTGACATGCCATTGATTTAGGGGATTCTCCTAATCCATTGATTTCTACAGGTGGCAATAAGTTGTGCAACATGGGTTTGTGCTTCACAATGGTTTGCAGGAGCCAGACCATAGAGTTGCAGCCTGCCCTGAAACCTTATGCTGCAGTGCACAATGTGCATGTAAATAAATAAATTAAAATAAAAAAGATGACTATACACATATCCATAAAACAGTGCAATCTGTAATTACACAGATAATTCCCAAGAAAACAGCAGGTCAGTCAGGATTCTGATTTTCAAGCATGGAGCAATTGTTTTAGTTATAAGTCTGTTTTACATCAGTAGTCCTTATTTGAAAGTGAAATCAACTATATGAAACAGAAGCAAAAACAGTAGAATATCGTACCTACTTTACTGTACGCTGATCGTTTGCATCATCCTGAAAGATCATTGGTAAGGACCAAGCCATAGAAGAATTGGATTTCCAGGTATCTGTAAGAAAGAAATCCGAAACAGTCTGGAATTAAACAGCTTTTGTCTCTAAGAATGCTAGACGTAATTAATGATTTCTGTTACTGCACTCAAGAGGTCATTAATCCTTTTTTTAAAACAGTTTGGCACAGCCCTGACTGAATAAAACATCAAGCAAAAAAAAAAAACAGTTTATAAATTCTCTGCCACAAACATATTACACCGTAACATCTAAACATTTCTCAGATAAAAAAGTTACTTACTGAACTCGATTTGCTTTAGTGAATTAAAACCTCTTTGTCTGAAAGCAAATTCTTCTTAATCTTCCAGGGAGAAAAAATATGATACTAATAATTGTGAATTATATTCTCTAACAATGAAACTCTGCTGTAATGAATGAAGGCTTTGCTATTGCTCTGATCATGATAACATAGCAGCTGGTTTTAGAGTCAATTCCCTTTTTGTACAAAATTTAATGACCGTGCAATTATTTAAATTTCAGACTAAGTGACTGAGCTTTTCACACAATGCTGCTCTGAAAACACAAATTTGAAAGCAACAGGAAAGTTTCTGAAATGCCAATACTGAATATACGTTATATTCTCCAAAATGTAGTTTATTTTGTGAAGTTAAACAGAAAGACTGGGAGGTGGGTACCCCATGGCCCTGGAGATGATGTTGGACTCCAACTCCCAGCAGCCCCAGTTGCCTTGATCAGGAATACTTAGTTACAGCATGAGCCTTTTTGCACTTAGCTGTGGACCAGTACAGAGGTTCAGAAACCTTCCTGATGCAATATAATGGAGGCCACGTCCCTAGCTAGTATGCTTCATCTGCATTGGATGAAGACTAGGGCTGTTTTTCCACTGTCAAAAGTACCCATTTTTGCACCCATTTAGGACCCATTTGGGTGTGAGCTGGATGACCCCATTTCCACCACGGCACCCATTTGGGACCCAATTGTTTCCACTGCCATTGGGGAAATCCGGATCTAATGAGTTCATTTTGGCCTTTAATCCAGATTTTCTATAGACCCCATTAAAGGGGTCTACAATGGGGTCTTCTCCCAGAAAATCCAGATTAAAGGGAGCCTGTTTCCACTGGAAACAGGCAATGGGGTCCAAAGGAGGCTAGGGGGAGGGGATGCACCTTGGGGACCCCCCCCCAACAATAGCTGTGAAGTCACAATGATCAGTGTTCTGGGCACAGCCTATAAAACTTTGCATTTTCACCAAGGCCATGCTTACTCCAAAGTGCTACTGAAAAAAATTATTCACACATATCCACTTACTGCAAGCCCTACATTAAGCCAATGACTTGCCCAAAGGAATACAGGGGCTAATTCACAGTGCATCGAGTCAAGGTAAGTATTTGATTGTGTGTGGTGGGGGGAATGGCTAACATTGACCAGCACTCCAAGTACAAGGGCTAGTCAACGTTGGTTCATTGCACTCCTTTCCCGTCCAGTGGATAGGAAGGGAAGTGTGAAACCGCCCCAGGTTAGCGGTCAACAACATTCCCAGATAAACATTATTGTGCCCAGCAGCAATAACAAACTAGGACATGAATTCTAACCTCTTCCTTTAAGGAATTCCTCTTTTTATGTGCTATATAGCAAGAACTCTGATTTAAAAAGCTTATTGTGTCTTACTTTAAAGAGATGCTTATGTTCTCTTACAATATGTGCAAGCAGAATTGCAGTTTTGCAAAATTCTTCTCATGCTTTCAACCAGTGTCATTTGGGGCTATGGACTTATTAACCAGTGATGGCAAAGAGCAGGGCAGCCCAAAAACTTCAGTATTCATGTAATCATGCTCCTCTACAACCAAATGTAATAGTCACAATTAGTATTTTGAGTGCTTTTCCATATTATTTAATCCAACTATGGATTCTCTTAGATAATGCTAAATGAGATCCACTTGTCATTTGGCTGACTTATTCTGTCATTCTGAAAACAGACTAAAACTGGATTAAGACTAAAACTGGATTAGGGATGCACCTAATTTGGAATCCAGTTGAGGAATTTCCATTTTTTTGTGGAGTCATCTGAAATTCTGGTGTTCAGAGTGCTGGTGGAATCAGGCGCTTTAGGCAAAAAAATAAAGCTTTTTAGGGGTTTGCTGTGTCCACAGATAACCCCTGCCTAAATTTTCCATCACAGTACTCTTCTACCTCCAGAAAGTAAATGTACTGTAACAGGAAGCCAAAGAGAAAGGCCACATCTCCACAGCACCAGCCTCAGTGCTAGATTGGGCTTCTTTTGAGGTCTCTCCTTGCTTCAGTCAGACTCAGAAGGGGTTTGACAACTGCACTGCCATTCCCAAGGCTGCCATTTTGAAATCTTCACGGCTGCATTAGACAGCCTTCATACATAATCATAGAATGTCTGCATAAAAGGGTGGCATATTTCATTGCAATTGGGGTCAGGCTAAGTATGCCAAAAGCAACTCCAGAGCTGCTTTTCATGCATGGGAATTTTTTCAACTTGGAGGGGATTACCAAGTCCTTCCACATGCCCTCATGCCACCTTGGTGTGGGGTGCTGTGGAGATGGGCAGGTTCTAATATACCTCCAAGCCAATTTGAAAGTCATGTGGAGATGCAGCCAAACACACTTCTTAGCTCTATTCACCAAGGATTTTAAGAAGAAATTAGCAAGTACCCGGCTGGATTGGACTGAGAGCTCATCCCGATGACCAAGGAGATGACTGTGGGAAGTCCAGATGCAAGACAGACCAGATGCAAGACAGATGCAAGAAGTCCAGGTGCAAGACAGATGCAAGACAGGTTTTATTTACAGTATTTACTTGCTTGCTTGCTTACTTACATACTTACTTAAGAATTTACATCCCATCCTTCACAGAAAAGTCCCAGAGTTGCCACAATCATACCAGGACTGACTTGTACACTGTATCAGTGCTACTAAACATGGTCTTGACAATCAGCAGGGACATTCATTGTTGTAAAAAAACAAACAAACAAAAAACCCTCAACAAAAATCAGCAATGTATAAATACAAATGAAGTAAAAATATATAAAGAATTCGCTAAAGGCAGCTTTTTGTTGCAAAAAAGAACATTGTTTTATTACATTTTGGACACATTGTTCACTTTCTTTTAAATAGAAACAATAAAAAGGAATCATGAGTGCTAGCTACGCTGCTAATATGTGTTCAGTGTTACTTACAACACATACAGTACAAGGGGTACTTGTAGGTAACAAGAAAGATACTGAATGGAAGAAGGGCAGCAGATCATATAAATATATTCAAAATAGACTGATTTCTTGGAAACTACTAGTTATATGACCTGGCTGCCTTAAGCTGTGCAATTCTCCTTCTAGCCTCAAGATGCCTTAAGAGAACATGTGCCAATTTGGGCAAAGCTAGCCAGCCAGCCAGCCAGCTGCCATGGAATGGAAGTGTGTGCTGCTGGTGAGCCACTATCTCACATTAAATTACAGCGCACAAATGTGTGTGTGGCCAGTTAATTTTCACCGGCATTATGCATTCGCTTGGCAACAGCAGTAATTAAGGCAGCTCCCTTTCCACTCCCATCTTCAGACAACATGAATGTTACATCACACTGTGGTGCCAAATCTTTCACGGTTTCTTGCAGGATCCTAGAAAAGCTAAACAGAGAAGAAACAAAAGAAGAAGCCAATGAATGCAATAAGCTGGGCACTGTTTGTGATGTTTCACGTACTCCTGTCTACTGATTAACTAGTAAAATAGTCATAATTATGATCTGAGAGGCTTTGAGATTTCACAGACTGAAGGTGGATGCAGGGCAGCCGTGAACATGCAAGATCCCTACATACCCATGGCAATCCCAATATACTCCTGGGATACTCCACTGAAAATGCACGCAAAGAGAAATGGAGAAAAAGATGCACACAAAGAAAACACAGCTCCCATGGGGACGGAAGGTGTGTTAAAAATGCGCATTTTGCTGAGCCTCGTGCGGACGCTTATTCCGGATTTGCACGGCACTTCGAAAGTCCGCTGGAATAGAGTGACAGTAGAAGGACAGTAGAGAGGCAAATAAGTCTTTTGGGGACACAGCCACTATCTTCCTGCCAGAGTCATTTATATACCACAAAAGAACTAGGGATGTACCCAAATGGGTTTTTTGGCATTCAATTAATAAGGAATCGAATGTTAGAAAATTCATATTCATTCAAATAGATCCCCTTCAAATGTGGTAAGATTCTATTTGATATGAATCTATTTTGTGTGAATCATGTGAATTCATACGAATATCTGATAAATGCATATATATCAGATACGTATCCTTGATAGGTATCCTGGATATGAACGGATATGGATCTGTTATGTAACCTATGCATAACCAATATGGATCCCCCTCCTGTCTTACACACACGCCTTTTGCCTCTCTCTCTGCTTCCCAATACTGCTACCCCATCCTGTCTTAGATGCATACCCTTTGCCTTTTTCTCTGATTCCCCGATCTTGCTTCTCCATCTTATCTTATACACACCCTTTGTCTCTTTCTGTTTCTCCAATCCAACTTCAGCCTCCGTTTTCCCCCCAGTTTAACGGATGTCCAAAACTATTCTTATGAATGTCAGCATATGAATATCATAAGATTCTGTTTGGGTATGAATGTCCGAATTCATACAAATTCATACAAATAACAAATGTTGTGAATATTTGTGCACATCCATACAAACAACAGAACCGCTTTCTCCAAACTACAGTTATCTGTATCAGTTATGGCAGTGTTTCCCAAAGTGCGGTACGCATACCCCCAGGGGTGCGGGAAGAGTCTGGTGGGGGTACGCGTTGCACCAGAGTTTGGTGGGGATCAGGTGGAAATATCCACTGCATCGTGCTTAGCGGTGCCCACAGAACAAGGAAAGAAATAGGCACGTATCACAGTTTTTACACGGGAACTGGGGCCATCATACTCTACATTGTATTGCAACTCATTATGGCGGGAACTTCTGCGCATCCTTCGCGCAGCTCGGGTTCAGCCATTCTTAAACTGCGGGAACATTAACAGTTGATGCTGAGCCGCGGAGCTGTTTAAACGCCGGAGAATTGCAGTGTTATCTAACGGTCTTGTTAGGCGTGACACGGCGTGAATCTACTGCACTTCATTACAGAGACAACTTACTTCTTTAATAGTTAGTTCCGGGCGCCTGTTTTCATGCTTTAGTAAGTTCCACTGGTTTTGATTATTTTTATAAAATACAATTTTTATCCCTAATGTTTTTTATGAGGGGTACTCAGCGTTACGAAAATTATAGAAGGGGTACACATATGTCAAAAGTTTGGGAAACACAGAGTTATGGTATTCCTTTGCTTACTCTACCTTATTTGAGTGGTAGAATTAACTGCCCGGAAAGCAGAGGGTCACTGATTTGATCTCTGGCCTCTCTCTGGAAGTAGGGAATGGCAAACCATTTCTGCATCTCTGCCTAGAAAGCTCCATGGAGACATCTGTTCAGTCAACCAGGAGTAGCTGATGACTCAGTACCCAACAACAACAACATTCTATTGCCTCCTATCAGCTAGGCAGAATATTGTCTTTGTTATCACTGAGCACTGGCAGACAAAATTCAAGACTTAAGTACTTACTGTGGGTGTAGTTTGTATAAGGTGCCATCCACACCAACAGTGGTTTTCAAGTGTTCCAGGTTCCTGTTATCCCTCAGCTTCTCCACTACAGCAGCCAGTCCAGCTCCGCAGAGTTGGGCAGCTCTCTTAGAAACAGATCCGCACACCTCCTTTACAATGATGCTGTCGTCACAAGTGCTGTCAAGGCCAAGCTGCTGCAAAATTCTTCTTACTTGAAGCAGAGCAAGCCGGTCACTGCACCCAACCAAAAGAGACCAGACACTCTTAGTCAATGGTGTACATCCTTAAAATGTTTCTATTCTGCATGAAGAGCTGGAAAGTATCATTGCAGAAGAAGCATCTCAAAAGCATCTTAGAGATGGTAGCATGTGGCCCTTTTTGTTCTTATCCCATCGCAGTTCCACTTCTTCAAGACTGGAATGTTCATGAAAGGAGAAGCAGCAAACTGGTGTGTGAACCATCCCACCCGCAAACTATGGCTGCATCCAGACACGTTTATACTGCACAGCGGAATGCGCAGTCCTGATCGAGGTGTCACAGATGACGATCGATGGATCGTCATGGCATCGTATTATCCAATTGGGATTGCGCACTTACCCTTAATGCTGGTAAGAGGACAATCACTGCAAAGTATAAAGAAAATCCAGAGTTTCCCTCAGTGAAGGCAGAACAGGGAGAAGATCAAGCCATGAGCAGGAAGGGCAGCTCAGATCTGATTGGCTGCCTCAACCATTGTGATGGTGCATGCCTCAACTCGCACAGCTCTGTTAGGGGGAAGCTACGGAGCTGCCTTTCGAGTTGGAAGAGCCAGTTGTCACTACACAGTAAGTATTTTGCACTTTTAACCGCCCACCTCCTCCTCACTTCTCGCCCACCCACCCACCAGCCATGCATAAGAAGAACATGAGAAAGGCCCTGCTGGATCAGGCCACAGCCCATCTAGTCCAGCATCCCATCGCACACGGTGGTCCACCAAATGCTCATGGACATCTCAAGCAGAGACAAGGACAAACCTTTTCCTTCATAAGTTGTCCTTAAGAATTTGGTCCCTTCCAGACTAGAGGATAAAAACCCACAGTTGTTAGTAAATTTGCAGCTTACCTGGCTGCAAAGTCACCACAGATTGTCCCCACTTGAAATGGAGGCCGCAGCTGCCTCTTCGACAGCTGCAAGACTTCCATGGCGTGCGCAGTGAGGTGCGCGTCATGGGGGATCGGGCAGCCAATGGGACGGCAGGAAACTCCAAAATTACCTGATACTTCCACAGCAGGTAAATCTGCAGTAGTGGCGGCAAGTAATAGTCCATATGTCATCATGTCCTATTTGTGCCCCCCCCCAACAAAATCCATTTTCAGAGTGTCTCAAAAAATTCTTTCAACAGCACACATTACTGTTTGTATTCTTCAACAACATCATTCTGAAAATCCACAAACTTAATGCTTCTTGTTCAACATGTGGAAACACGTTAGTTCAAATTGATCCAGAGTTCATATTTTCCCTGTTAGAAGATATTCAGGTAACGCACATGGTATCACCCAGTTTTTGCCAGTTCTGCATTGTGCCAACAGTCTTATGTGGTAAATACTACACACACAGATCAGGGAGGCAGTGGGAGAAATCAAACTAACGTAACAGATTAAATCACCTTTCAATCTGAGACAGGAATTTGGTTTCAAATATTCCCCGCGTTCTTAGTGATTCCGATATCTGTCCTCGGAACAGAAGTCCTTGCTTGGTCAAGTCTATCAAGATCTGTCTTACTATTTCACCCAAATACATGCCGCTGGTCATTTTCTCATACCTTTTACACAGAAGGAAAATGTTTGAATTAGGTCAGCATTCAGCATTCCAGCAATTAAGCAAGAAATAGGTTAAATAAGACTCACAACCCATTCCACATGTGCTTTCTGAACATGCAAATAGCCGTTAGGATGGACAAAATATGACAGGAATAGATTTATTTGTCACCAGTTATGCTTTTCAGATATTTATCTGCAAGTCAGAATAATAACATATTTTCATAATGGAGGTCTTCAAGCAGATGCGGGACAGACATCTGTCTGGGATAGTTTAGGAAATCCTGCATTGAGCAGGGGGTTGGACCTGATGACACTAGAGGTCCCAACTGCATAATTCTATGATTCTATGAAAACTTAAAATTCAGGGATACTGCTCTGTTGGTCTTCAAACACTGCAGAAGCAATGAAACATTCATTCTTACCGTTGTTTTCCAGGATTCAAGGACCCCTCATCCACTTCTTTGTCATATTTTGTCCTCAGATTATCTATGCAGCCGTTGTCACCAAATCCTCCCCATTCTGTATTGACACACATTCTCCCATCTTCTCCTTCGACAATTTCAATATTCTTCATTTCTTCCATGTAGCACACATTACTCCCTGTCCCTGAATGAAAACAAGGACCCATGTGAGCATTGCAGGGGACCAAAAACACAAAGGATTTAAATCAGTCAGGTAAAAGTTTTGAGGTTTGGGAAATGGCCTTTTGTGAAAACTCGAGATGTTAATTCTGAGGGGGAGTTAAAATTCAAGAGCTAAACACTGTTGTTGGTAGAGATGTACACAATTTTTTTTGACATTCTATTTGAATCAAATCGAGTATCCGAAAATCCAATTCGATTAGAATCTTCTAGATCCGAATTTAACAAGATTCAATTCGAATTTACCAAATTTGAATCTATTCATTCAAATTTTTTATTCAAAACTGCACATACGAATGTCAACAACATTCACATCTTCCCCACATCCATACGCATCCGTACACATCCGAATGCATCCTGTAGTTATCCCGTATGCAACCCTTTTTCGTATCGTATGGATCTGTACAAATGCATACCGACGCGGGAAAGACGCGGATCTTCAAGAACGCATCGTGTACAAACCCATACACACACAAATGTCCAGATAATTCAAATAGATCCCAAATCCAAAATTTGTTAAAATCCCCTTTTCTATCCAACTATGCAACCCAGTCCTCTTTTGCATATGGTAACCCTAAGTAAGAGAAGACTGAAGAATTCCTCCAGATTTCTATAGGAAAAAGGCAATAGGGTGTTGGTGGCAAGCAGAAATGATAGATAATAAAATTGGGCTTTAATCTGAAATGGAATTCTAAACAAAAGCAACAAACAAAACAGCACAGGAAAACCACTAAGTCAGGGAAGAAATGAAAGTCACTGTCATAGTAAACAAAGCTGACGAGCAATTACTCTCCATAGACAATCCAGCATGTTCATGTTTACCTTGGGTGTTTTTCCACTGTCACTAGAAGTACCCATTAATGGGTACAAAAATGTCATTATGTACCCATTAATGGGTACTTCCTGGGTACTTCTAGTGACAGTGGAAAAACACCCCTTCTTGAGGTACCATGGTGAAGGTTGTACAGTTGAAGCAATAAAATAACCATTTATAAGTTATACTGCCCATTAGTAACTTCAGCATTTAGAAGATTCCTTTGATCATTTTATGAAAACTGTAATATAGCATTATATTCTTTACCTGCTATGAGACCAACTTCACAGTGAGGATCTTCATAACCACATGTCATCATGGTACCAACAGTGTCATTCACTACTGCTACAATATCCAGATCAAATTCCTGCGTGGAGCAAGTTAAGGGGAAGAAACAGGTCATAATGAACTGAACGTATAGAGAGAGAGTAGGAATGTGTGTGAATATTTGTAACATTCATTATTCATACGAATTTGTATACGAATTAATGTCACGACATCCGTACATATGAATGTTTCAGAACGTTTGTATGAAGCTTTGGAACATTTGTAAAAGTGGAAGGCGGAAAGCAGCTGCCCCAGACACATCTGCAATAGATCCAGAGTGAATTCAGCATGGTTTGAGAATGGATTGAAGTGGATTCAGGGCGGGCTTGACAGTTTCAGACTGGATATCTTATGAGATATGTATCAGATATGTATGCGTTTGGATCAGATATTCATACAAATTTGTACGAATACATTCATATCAAATAGAATCCTACTAAGTTCAAAGGGGATCTATCTGAATGAATACAAATTTTCTTACATTCGATTCAATCTGAATCAAGGTAAAAAAAACCCCATTCATGCACATCCCTAGGAGATTGACCAAGGCTGACTCCAGACGCAAGGTCAAACTCATGATCCTCTTGGCACTCTATTGGGAATCCCAGACATATCCAAGGTATTTCCAATATAGTGCCAATTGCAATATGCAAAATGTGTGTTGCAATGCTATTATTGGTAACCCAGCAACAGTGCTAGGTTTCCCATAACAGCCATCCTTAATTTCACCTCTGGTGAGCAACTTACATGATGGGCCCAACTGGGGTTACAGGAAGCGAGCCAAATGCAGAAAAATACAACAAAGGGGAAGGGGCAGATCCTTGGCTAGCTTCTGGTAGCCATGGGCAAGCTGATTGCAGAAGATGCTCACCAATCATGAAGATAAGCAGAGTTGCTCTGCATGTCTGGTGAGGTACAGCAAGAGGCAATCACAGGATTTTGCCATCTGGCAGCAGCCCACGTTTACTTAGCACATCTAAAGAGCCTTTAGAGAGTCTGGCCAGTTCTCTGCTTCAAAATGTAGGCAGCTTTATGGGAAACAGTTCAAAGAACACCTCCTTCTCTCCATTTTCAAGCACAGAGGCATCAGCCAAAGTGGCAATTCAGTGCACTTCCTGAAGTAGTACCTTGATCAGCACTAATCAGAGATTGCTACTTTGACTATCTCCACAAACTGCTCTGTCCATTGTTGCTGTTCACAAATCTATCACCACTCCTGGCAGTGGCAACATCAAATCAGGGACTTTTTGTTCCTCAGTTCAGTGGTTCTACCTGGAACTTTTTGTAAAGCACAGAAAATGGATGCAAAATAGGAAGTACTGTCTGAAGTATGGATGTACACAAATGGGTTTTTTTTTTTTTGCATTGATTTGTATTGAATTGAATGTAAGAAAATCCATATGATAGGATCCATATGATAGGATTCTATTCGATATGAATGTATTCATACAAATTGATATGAATATCTGATAGAAATGCATACATTTCCAATACATATCCAACAGGTATCCCGTAACCACTCTGAAAGCATCAAATCCGTCCTGAATCCACTTTGAATCTGCTCTCAATCCCTGTCGAATGCACTCTGGATCCATTGCAGATGTGATTGGTTCAGCTGCTTTCCCACCTCCCCAGTTCATGAATGTTTCAAAACATTTGTAAGAGTATGA
Organism: Aspidoscelis tigris stejnegeri; assembly: GCA_023333525.1. Taxonomy (NCBI): domain Eukaryota; kingdom Metazoa; phylum Chordata; class Lepidosauria; order Squamata; family Teiidae; genus Aspidoscelis; species Aspidoscelis tigris. The sequence continues at coordinate 102,414,074 of JALMGA010000002.1, forward strand.
ATGTCAATGTACGAATGGCACAACATTGGATTCATAAACAAATTTCCAAATTTCTACAAATTCATATGATTATCAAATGTTATGAATATTCATGCACCTCCCTAGTCTGAAGTGCTTAAACTAAGGAAAGTAGGTGCAGATTTCACTGTTACTGGTATTTTTTAAAAAACAAAAACACTGAAAATGTTTATCCAAACTTTAGGAGGAGAACATAAACAGAGCAAAGCTTTCTACCTGCACAGCCAGTCCTCCTATAATGCTACAGTTTACTACTGTGTAAACCATCATGTAGCACAAGATCATGCTGCATAAGTTACTGCCACCTATGGAAAATCAGGAGTAGGACAACCATAGAAGCTCAGCCAATGACACTTCAGAGGACATGCCCAGTAGTACTATGCTCACACATAATAAAACAAGCATTTCATAAAAACATAAGAGGATCCCCAGCTGAATCAGGCTACAGCCCATCTAGTCCAGTGTTCCTCTCACACAGTGGTCCAGCCATTTGCTTCTGGGCAATCTGAAGTAGAAGATGAGGGGGGAACTTTCACCTGCTCTCAAGTCCCTGCGAATGGCTTTTAGAAGGATCCTGCCTGTTCCTCCAACCTGGAGACGATACCTAGGCATCCATTCTAGAAACTATTGAGAAACTTGTTGTCCATGAATTTGTCCGACACTTTCTTAAAGTCACGTAGGATAGGGCCCATCCACACCCAAAAAGTGCCTTAGAAACTGTAGAGTTTGGGCCCATATAGATTAGCTTTGGTAGAATAAGAGTGATGAGGATTTGTCCTTCGGGTCTAGAAAACAGTCTTATGGGTGTTTTGATTTCAGAATAAACTAATTTTGGATTACATCTGCATCAACTGAGCCTCAGATATCTGGTTCCACCCTACTTACATTCCTTCGCTTAATTGCTTCCCTTAGCATATCTACAACATCTTCTCCTTCACAGTCTGTTGCTTTGAAACCTTTTGTCCATCCAACAAGAGTTCCCTGGAGAAGGGGAAATGGCACATTAAGGATCTTTAGTAAATTGAAAAGAAATAGATCACCATTTGCTACATATTTATAATTTAATTTCCTATCCTGCCCTTTGCCCAAGACTCTCAGAGTGGGTCACAAAATAAAAATTCCACAGAACCCTACAAGTAAAACACAATAATAATGAATAGCAATTCAAAATAGTGTACTCCCTCCCTCTCTCACACACACATACACAGGTACAGGCCAATATTTACTTTTAAAACTGCAGAAAAATATGTATCTTTTAGAACCCAAATGCCTCAGTGAAAATGTATTTATCAACCACTTGCCAAAAATTGCATAATGGTGGTTTACCTCAGAGGGAGGCTGTTCCACAAAATATGGGGCATCATGGAGAAGTATCTCTGATGGGTCATTACCTCCTCAGCATCCAAGAGTGCCCAAACTACAAGATGGGCTGCTTCTCTGGACCTTAACACTACTATTATTTTGGAAGCATGGAGCCTTACCAACATGGACGTAGTATTTCAGTGACATCGGTGCCACAAAATTTGAGAGCTTACAAATCTATCCTAAAGTTGGACAAGATAATGTATCATCATCTCATGATGATCTGCCGCTAGGCCTTTTTTGTGAAAATGCCTACCTTGTGGAGTATCTCCTATCCTGATACTTGTGAGATCCCTACAATTATAGCCCTTAACTCCTAAAGACATATCAAGCATTTCCTGTATGAATTGTTTTTTCCAAAGTCCATCCAAATTTTAATGCGTTTTTAATTGCTTGCACCATTTAGGCCAAACTCCCACTTGGCAATTTAATCCGATTTTAAGATGGATTTTTTAAACTCAGCAGTGAGGTCTGATTTTTTTGCATTCCCATGAGGGGTGTGCACAAATGCAATTTTTGGATTTGACTGGAGTAGAATATTTGAATGTTCGAATTCAAACGAATAGAGAAAATACAAATATATTCAAATTCAAATCTGTTTTGAAATCATTTGTATATATTTGTATGAATATTTGATTCGTATTTGAAGATACAAATGTCGACATTCATATGTATCCACATGCACCTGTACACATTTGTACACATCTCGTTTTTATCCCATATGCAGCCCGTTTTTGTCCTGTACGTATCTATAAAAATGCTTGCGGATACGAATAAGATGCTTATGGATACGTATGCAATGTGTGCACGTATCCATACACACATGAATGTCCAAATAATTCATACAAATGATTCAAAACATTTGAATTTGTTCAGATGTTAAAAACGAATGTATAGACATTCAATTTGAATTCGAATGTCTGAATCTGAATGATTTCGGTCGAATTTTGAATGTTTCAAATATTCTTGCACATCCCTAGTTCCCGCTGTTATCTTATTCAAGTAACCAGCAAACCTCCCAGTTCTGCAGCCGGTCCAAAGCCTCCTTCGCCATATTCAGCCTCTCTTGGAGCTGTATGGATACTCTCTGGGTGACCCTGAAAGCTACAGAAGCACCAAAAACTAGGACTTTTCTGTGGTGGCCCCTAGGCTTTGCATTGTTCTTCGTGTAGAGATCTCCTTGATCAAACTTTGTTAGCTATTTAGTAGCAAGTTAAGCAGCAAAAGTCTTCTCTAAGACTTTTGAGGTCAGAATTATATTTCTGGCAGATACAGGTTTGTTTTAATGATAATCTGATGGTCCACCTATCTAGCTTTAAATGTTCTTGGGCATTTTCTTGATTTTTAAACCCTGTACTGTATTTCTGTTCTGATTGTTTCTGAAGATTTTTTTTTTGTCTGAGCAGCTCAACATGTTATATACATAATGATCCCGCTAGTTGGGCCCAAGATGAATTTCCTTCCTATCATGCTGGCATACTGAAAATGTAAGTAAGCAGTCTTTGTGCAAAGGAAGTCAGGCCTCATGCATGCAAAAGTTGAGACTGTAAGACAATAAATATGCTTCCTTGTACAGATTAAGCCAAATCTAAACAGGTAACAAAATAATGTGCCAAATTCCAGCGTCTGCCTGTCTTAATAGTTACCTTATCAATGTTTGCTTGCCTGCAGGGAAAAGAAAATGTAAAGCCGAGGGGAAGGCGTGCGCCCTTAATACCCATGTACTCCAAAAAATCTGCAATGCATTGAACAATATGATCAAACAGCTGAGTGGAGAAAAAAAAAAGAAAGACAGTATTTAAAATCAGTATACTTAGAACCATCAGATATAAAAAAGGACGACTGTTTCAGGTTGCTCCTTTTTACTTTACCTCTTCACCTGTTCCTTGCATAATTTCCAAAGGAATAGCAAAGATTTTATTGTACATTCGAACTGATTTGCTTCTTCCACTTCTGATTTTTACAAGCAAAACTCTGAAATTTGTTCCTCCAAGATCAAGGGCTAGGAATTTTCCCTTTTCTGCAACAGAAAAATAATCAACTCATTTTTTAATATATTTAATTTAAGTCATTTTCAACTGTCAAATAAAAGGCTGCTGGAACTTTCACATTAGATTCAGGCTGGTCCAAAGATCATCAGCTAGGTTGTTAACTGGAGCTGGTTACAGAGACCACACTACCCCCATGCTAAAAGATCTCCATTGGCTACTGATCCCAGTTGGGGCTCTATTTAAATTGGCTGTTTTGACTTATAAAGTCCTAAATGATTTCAGACCACAGTGTTTAAAAGACCAACTCGCCTGCTATGAGCCTGCCAGGGCTCTGAGATTGATTAATGAGGTCCTTCTCTCTGCCCCTTCAATCAATTTAGTCAGATTGGAGGAAACTAGGGTTAGGGCCTTTTCAGTAGCTGTATCTAAGCTCTGGAATGTGTTCCCCAGGGAAGTTAGGTTGGCCCCATCTCTGGTGTCCTTCCATAGTCAAGTGAAAACCTTTCTATTACTCGAGGCTTTCCAATGCTCCCCTTAATTCACTTGGTTGGCCTCCATATAGTTTAAACGAAATTATAATAAGTCACCAATGTCATTTTGTCTCTTTATAAATCTACGGTGAGGCCACATTTGGAATATTGTATACAATTCTGGTCACCACATCTCAAAAAGGATAGCGTAGAACTAGAGAAGGTGCAGAAAAGCGCAACCAGAATGATTAAGGATCTCAAACGCCTTCCTTACGAAACCAGGCTCCAACGTCTAGGCCTCTTCTGTCTGGAGAGATGGTGTTTAAGAGGGGACCTGACTGAAGTATATAATATTATGCATGGTATGGAAAAGGTAGATAGAGAACATTTATTTTCTCTGTCACACAACACTAGAACCAGGGGGCACTCTATGAAGCTGATGGGTAGGAGAGTCGGATCTGACAAGGGGAAGTACTTCTTCACCAAGAAGGGTCACCGGTTTATGGAATATGCTGCCAGAAGAGGTGTTAACAGCTATCAAACTAGATGGCTTTAAGGTAGGGTTAGACAAATTTATGGATGACAGATGTATCAATGGCTACTAGAATGAATGCCTAGGTATATCTTTCAGGGTGGGGGTGGGGGTGGAAGCAGGCAAAGGTTCATCCTTGTCTCTGCTTGAGATGCCCATGAGCGTTTGGTGGGCCACTATGTGCGAAAGGATGCTGGACTAGATGCTTCCTTGATCCAGCAGGGCTTCTCTTAGGTTCTTATCTATATTCCCAACAGTTTGTTTTATATGGTTTTTATATGTTTTATATCGCTTGTTGTTGTTTGATATTTGAAGTTTTTATAACAATGTGACCTTTTGAACGGGGTAGGGGGCGGTAAATGGCAGGAGGGGGGTTCCATTACCTAAATATTCTGTTAAAATCCAAATAGCGATTCCCCAGATTTTTGGACATTAAGTTCGCAGAAACAAGGAATCCCATCCTTGTATTGGGACGGTGGGCCCTCGAGCTGTATTCAGGCTGGATCAGAGGGCCAGTGGAAACGCAGCCTGCGTCTGCACAGAGTGACCAAGGAGCCATTCCTAGCTCAGGCACAAAGACTTCAAGGGTGTTTTTCCACTGGTAGTAAGTACCCATTTTCGCACCCATTAAGGACCCATTTGGCTGAGAGCCAGATGACCCCATTTCCACTACAGACTCCATTAGGGACACATCTGTTTCCACCACAGCTAGGGAAATCCAAATCATTTGGGTCCTTCAGGACCTATAATCTGGATTTCGTTTACAATGGGGTTTTCAACCATAAAATCCAGATTATAGGGAGCCTGTTTCCACTGCAATTGGGCAATGGGGTCTAGAGGAGGCTCGGGGGAAGGGGCACCCCAAAATTAAAACTCCCAAGTCCCTCCGAAGTCATTCTGGTTGCCTTTGGAGATCAGCAAAGGGTCTGAAGGGGTTTTTCTGCAGAGCCTGTGCTAATCTCCAAAGGCAACTTCGGAATGACTTCGGAGCCTTTGCTAATCTCCAAAGGCAACTTCGGTGATTGCACCCCCTGTCCCCCCAAACACCTGGGGTGACAGGCAGACCCCTTGTGGGTAGATCCGGATTTGCAAATGGGTGCTCTGGTGTTTCCACAGCAGGCAGGCTAGCACCCATTGCTATTGGGTGCTAGACCACCCATGGAAACACATTGGGTACTTCCCTTAATCCGGATCTACTAGATCCGGATTAAGGGAAGTACCCATTCCTTAGATTCAGATCTTCTTAGATCCAGATTAAAGGAGCGCGGTGGAGAAACACCCCAATATTGCAGCCTTTGGATTGCAGTGCGGCTGTCATATACTTTCCCAATGCTGCCTAAAGCCAGAGGAGCCCCAGTCTTCCCTCTTATAGATACCTACCTGTACCATCAGGAGTTCCACAAACAAAAGTCGGAAGCATTTTCACAGTAGCAATAGCATGAGTTTCTTTCTTCAGGCCGTACTCCAGTTCTGCCCTCATTTTGTTTCTCACATAGATGAGGTCGTCTCTGGTCAATTTAAAGTGGGCCAAAACCTCAGCAATTTGCTTGTGCTGAGATAAGAGTCTGTATGCGACAGCCGTCACCATTGCGGCCCCTTTCCCACTACCACTCTCTGAAACTAGAAATCGGACATCACAGTTTGGGACAAGCCTTCTAACCACTTTATGGAGACGCTTAGCATACCTAAAAGAGGAGGGAAAAGTTATTAAGGATTTCAAAAGACTGCATTTTAAATACAAGGAAGTTTGTACTATTGTACTAGATGCTTCCTTCCTGATGTCACATGGCCGGTGCTTAGATCAACCCAAAAAATATCTTTAGTGACACCACCAAGGTCACACAGCATGAGCCCAGAACACAACTGCAGGGACTATTGACCAGCATTTCTATCCAAAACATGAGTGCTTTTCTGAAGTTTCTGGTTAGCTTGCACTAACAAGGGGTCTATTCGCACTTAGGCCTCTGGTATGCAATTAGGGGTGTTTTTCCACGGTCACTTAGTACCCATTTTAGCACCCATTAAGGAGCCATTTGGGTGAGAGACAGATGACCCCGTATCCACCACGGCACCCATTAGGGACACATTTGTTTCCACCGTGCCTCGGGAAATCCGGATCATATGGGTACTTTTTGGCCTTTAATCCGGATTTTCTGTGGACCCCATTAATGGGGTCTACAATGGGGTCTTCAGCCAGAAAATCCGGATTAAAGGATTAGTTTGGCAATGGGGTCTAGAGGAGGCTAGGGGGAGGGGGCACCCTTGGAGGGGGAGCCCAAAAACCTAAGCTTCAAAGTCATTTCAAAGTTATTTTGAAGTCTGTGCAAAATAGCTCCGGAGCATCTTTGAAGTCTGTGCTGATCTTCGGAGTGAACTTCGATGTCACTCCAAAGTCACTTCGAAGTCACTCCAAAGTCACTTCGAAGTCACTCCAAAGTCACTTCGAAGTTTACTCCAAAGATCAGCACAGACTTCAAAGACACTCCAGAGTTCGAAGTGACTTCGAAGTGACTTAGGAGCCGCTTTGGAGATTGCACCCCCTGTCCCCCCTAACACCTGGGGTGACAGGCAGACCCCCCCCCCCCGTGGGTAGATCTACTAGATCCGGATTAAGGGAAGTAACCATTCCCTAGATCCGGATCTTCTTAGATCCGGATTAAAGGAGCACGGTGGAAAAACATCCTTGGACAGCTCTGGTACATACCAGAGGCCTAAGTGCAAATAGGCCCAAGGTTTTCAGCCTATATTTTCTCAACCCTATACATTGCCATTTTTATGAATCCACACCATTGTTTTAAAGGTACAATCCTGGATTTTGGATTGGATGATCAACTAGAAAATTAAGTAATTTTTATTCCATCCCTCATGTCTAGGGTTGTTTCTTCCGTATTTGTTTGTTTCTATCCTGCTCTATAGCCAAAGGTCTCGGGGGGGGGGGGGGGTAACAACATTTAAAATCAAATATATTAAAACAGATAAAAGCATATATCAAAACAACAGTGTCTGCAAGTTGGAGGGAGAGTGTGTCCTCATTTAACTGAAGGCCAGAGTGAAGAGGTGCATCTTCACCGCCCTCCTGAACATATACAGTGAGGGAGCCCGACACACCTCAAGGGGAAGACTGTTCCATAGCCTGGGGGCCATCATTGAAAAGGCCCTCTTCCGGGTGCCCACCCGTTTTGCTGTTGAGGGTGGTGGGACAACCAGGAGGCCTCCCCTCCAGATCTTAAGACATGGGCAGGTCAACAAAATAGCTCTGGAGCTCCCCCCACTAAAAACCACTGCTGTTTTTAATTATTCTTGATATAGTTTTTATATGTTTGTTTTAAATGCTGTGAGCCGCCCAGAGAGCCTTGGGTATGGGGCGGCATATAAATGTAAATATAAATAAATAAATAAACATGGGAGGAGGCATTCCTTTGGGTATTTGGGGCCTTATAAGAGTGATATTTAAAAGGGTCTTGTTATATATATAAAAAGCAGAGGATATTCTTAACTCCATACTAGCTTCTAAATTCAGCCTCAGTGCAGTTTGCTACAAGAGTTCTCTGGATCAGAATGGAAGCTTAGTTAGTGCAACATTTTAACTTGAGCTGACTCCAGATGACAAGAGGCACTGTGACCATCTACAGATGTAACAATCATGGGCTTAGTTTCCCTTAGCTGGGCATTTGCTGGAAGTTGCCAAAGTTACAGTATATTCTGGCATATAAGACTACTTTTTAAGCCAGGAAAATCTTCTCAAAAGTTGGGGGTCATCTTATACACCGGGTGTCATCTTCTTATGCAGCAAGTATATCCCAAACTCTATATTTTAACTGGAAAAGTTGGGGTCGTCTTATACACCCAGTCATCTTATATGCCGGAATATACGGGTAAGTCAAATCATATAACTTGAAAGCCAACTAAATGCCCACCCACTTCCTTTGCTGTTTTTCATGTGCTTGACTAGTTTCCAGTTACACAATTAGATTTGATTTCAGAAGCTCCTGGCAGACTTCCCAGTAAGGGAACAATTTTGGGAAACCCAGCATCGTTGCTGGATTTCCCATAATAGCAATTTTATGGGATATCAGCCCACTATCCTGAGACTATTGAGAATGCTATGATTGCTCTGCCATTCCCAATATAGTCCTGAGAATTGCAGAGCATATCCTGCATCTGGAGGCACCCTTAGTAGCATGCCTAATATCTCTGGGTAGCTCCTCATGCAGACATTTTCTCTCATTTGATTCCTGAGATGACCTGAGACATATAAGGCTGAATCTAATGGGACGGGCCTCCATTAGATGGAAGATTCTGTGGTCTACTAGTGGCTTCTTAATGAAATAATTTTTACCCAATCTACCTACCACAAAGCCATTACAAAGAACATCTTCTATTTTCTGGAAAGGGTAGTAGGGAATTAAAGACAGAGGGGAGAAATCTCAATGTATTTTTCCATATTTCTACTGAAGCTTCCGTCTACAGAAAAACATGACCTTGTTCTTGAATGTGAAAGTACTTTTTTCCTTAGATGTATATCTTACCTCATTTCAGTAATGGAGTCAAGCATACATGGAGTTCTCAAGAGACTTCCCATAGAGATCTCCAGATCTTCAGCAAAATAACAGTCATGTGTGCCTATATACTTTGCACTGATCTTTGGATATTACTGCCACAACTGTTAGGTGCTGATTATGACCTCACCAAAGCATCACAGCTGGTAGGACTTATGCAAGGTATTGCATATAATCAAGTGAGTTACATAGGAGGATGAGCCACAACATAGTCTACTCCAGTTAGTCACTTACTGAGGGTGTGTCTTGTATAGGGTTCCATCAATACCAACTGTTGTCCGGAGCCTTGTCAATTTCTTATTTTCACGAAGGCGTGTCAGTATCGCTGCTAAAGCTGCGGCACAGAGGTTTGCTGAGCGAAATGAAACAATGGTGCAAACATGCTGAACAGCAATGCAATCATCTTCAGATGGGGTCAAACCCAGTTCCATCAGAATCTCTTTAGTATTACTCAGGCCCTCCTTATACCTAATCCAAAAGACATAAATCAGAAACACATCTACTGAGGCATCAGTTCAGCCTTCTCTAGTGGCAGAAGGGTAACATTTTTATATAGAACTAATTGAATGCATAGGTGAGACCTATAGTGCCTACAGAAATTAAAGTGGCTACACACTGTACTCTAAACAGGATAGTCCTCTATTTGAGGGTATCTGCCATGTGTTCAGTTTAAAGGTAAAGAATTGTAAGAACAAAAAGCAAAAGCCATAAAGTTATGTACCAATAATAAGAATCTGGACAGCACAGTACACTGGCATGTAAATCACCTGGTCACAACCTTCTTTGTTAATAGTATGGTATTTAATTCTAAATTAGTTCTAAATTTATAGCTATCCATGAAAATAAGCTTATGCGAATTTTACACAAATGTGATGCCATCTTTCCTTGTTGACTAGCTGAATTTTGATCATACCTGAACTAAACTTTCACTTTAAACCTTCTCCAGTCCATCTTCAGGTCTGAGTGCTCACAACTTTTCCTTTCTATCCATTTCTATCCATTTTATTTGTGGAATTTCCACCCTCCATTTGAGAAGTCACAAATAAAATGGATAGAAATGGATAGAAATGAAAAGTTGTGAGCACTCAGACCTGAAGATGGACTGGAGAAGGTTTAAAGTGACGGTGTGATCACAGCCTAGGTGGCAGGAAGAAAATGATGGCTACTTCCTTTCCTATATATTTTTTAATCGCTGAATTTTACTTCTGCTTGCCTACTACTCTAGGACTTTGTGAGGCTCCTTTAACATTCATATTTCTCTGCTTTTATGGATCTTCCTGAGATACAGCAAAATGTCACCAATGACCAGCAAACCATACAGTTTGCACAGCCTTCATGCCAGCTGGATTTGCCATATATACAAAGTAGGGGTGTGCACAAATGCAATTTTCGACATTCAATTTGATTTGAATTGAATGTTTGAATGTCCGAATTCATATGAATAGAGAAAAAAATTATTAAAATTTGAATGTATTAACATTCGTGTCTATTCTCATGAATATTCAATACGAATTTGAAGACTGACAACATTCGTATGTATCCGTACGCATGCCATTTTTATCTCGTACATATCTGTACGGATGCGTACGGATACGAATAAGAGGTGTACAGATACATGTGTAATGCGTATGGATACGTACAAATACGAATGTCTGAATTATTCAAACAAATGATCTGAAGTATTTGTATTCGCTCAAGAATATTAAAAAGTGAAAGTCTGAACATTTGATTCAAATTTGAATTGCTGAATTCGGCCAAATTCAATCGAATAATGAATATTTCGAATATTCTTGCACATGCCTAGTACAAAGCTAACGAACACATGGCCCTCCATTAAGGATCTGATATAGGGAACTCACTGCGACAGAATAAAAGACAATAAACTCTTTTCACTTGTGGAAAACTCTTGAATGAAAGGACTGCCTTACTTTTCCATTGCTGCCACGTGTTTTGTCTCAATCTTGTCCTTGGTACAGAGTGCTGTTGATAACTTCCCATTGAAAAGTAAGCCTTCTCTTGCCATTCTCAAAATAATAATCCTTACAAGCTCTCCTAAGTACAACCCGCTTATCATTTTTTCAAATCTGTAATTCAACAGAAAGGCGGCTATTGAACAATGCCCGCAGAGAACAAAATTGATTTTGCACAGTGACATGAATGATTATGCAAGTATCTCTCTTAGTAACACCTGAAAAGAAATCTTGATAATAGGCTTGATAACAGCCATGAAAATACCCGAGTGCACATTTCTGAGACTACAGTAAATAAGCAAAACTGATAAATTCTACATCTCCTTTCACACACCTTATAATTCAGAACAGGGACCAACATCTGACCCTGAAACCCACAGTTTCTTTTCAGCACAGCATTGTCAGCAGGAAGGATCTTAACAGACTGTGAACTCCATGTTAAGACTGCCTTTGAGAAAGTTATCCATTACCCTTCTTATCAGACATAATGCATCACCAAAAAATGCTAAGATAATATATCACAAGTTAGTGAACACTACAAGTGGGGACCAGGAAATATTTCAGGAGTAGCCAATGAGAGGAGAGCTTTTCATCTTCCCTTTCCTACTCCTTGAAATTATGTGACTATGTGTGGTGGAGAAAGAAAAGAGGTTTTGGGAGAAGGCCCCCTCCAAGGTGCCTACTCTTTTTCACCACAAGCACCTGTGGTCACACTTAAGGTTTAATCCAGCTTCAGTCCACTTTTAGAGTGAGAGAATATGTCAACACAGTGACCGGCTCTTTTTTTTTCTTTTCAGTGTTAAATAACTCAGAAAATTCATCTTTGGGATAAATAATGCATTCTAGGAGGGTGGACCTTGTGAAAACAAAAGACAAAAGCAAAAACGAAGCCAATGTGGTTGCCCCCAGGCAGCAAGAAGCATTGTGGGATCTAAAGGAGATCCGGACAGTCGTAACAAACTTTCATGTGCTTAATTCCCCTTACTGGGATGTCTGCCAGGATCTGCCGAAATGAAGTACAATCATCCGCCCCACTTATCTTGTTATTTTTCCTCTGCTTGACTGGCTTCTGGTTATATGATTTAACTTCATTTCAGAAGTTCCCAACAGACATCCAAACAAGGGAAAAGATTATGGGAAATCCAGTAGCATTGCTAGATTTCCCTTAAGAGCAGTTTTATAGGATGTCGGTTCAGTATCCCATCACAGTTTTGGGAATGTTCCGATCATGTCTGGCATTTCCAACATAGTCCTGGGAGAAAGCTGCATCTGGAGGCACGCTAGCTGACAAAAAGAGATGGCTGATTGCATTGGGTTGGTGTGGAAGAAGAAGAAAATGGAATCAGCCACTTGGAATGAATTGAGGCAGAATATATCATACATGTGCTAAATAGAAGGAGATGGGAGAAACAAGAGCTTGAGGTGGACTGACAACTTTGAAGTTTGGAAGAAGTGAACTGCACAGAGAGGCCCAAGACTGTTCCTAGAATTTCATTACTAAAAAGATACCTTGTGCTCAAACTTACAATTGCCTCCCGGGATTGATCGAGCCCAAGTCAATCTCCTTGTCAAACTCTGTCCTGATATCATCCAGTGATGCGTCGTCTCCAAAGGCTCCCCATTCAGTGTTAATGCACATTTTCCCCTCATCACCTTCTACTAAGTCAATGTTACTCATATCTTCCATGTAGCAGGCATTTGTTCCGGTCCCTGAATCAGAGAGGACATGGCAAGGTGACAAAGGCAGTGTTCAGACTAGCTTAAAAAGTGCCCCCCCCCCAGGAGAATTTGGACTGTGGGCCTAAGCCTTGGAAAAGCCATCTCTTTCTCAAATGGGAAATCATGGGACTGCCAGTGATCTTTTCCTTTCAGTTACATTTAGAGGAAGAAGAAGAAGAAGAATTGGCTTTTCTCCCTCGTTTTTCACGCCCATTTAAGGGGACTCAAAGCAGCTGACAAAGTTTTCTGTTCCTCAACCCAAAACAGAGCACCCTGTGAGGTGGGTGGGGCTGTGAGAGCTCAGAAGAGAGCTGGGACTAACCCAAGGTCACCCACCTGGCTTCATGGGGAGTGCGGAATCAAACCCAGTATTCCCAGATAAGAGTCTGGTTCCCTAACCACTAGACAGACTCTAGCCAACTGCAGTTAGGGAATAACCGCTGCCAGCCCACGACCCATCAGGGGCATGGAAAATTGGAATGGTGACAGTCAATCAGTGGTGAGCATTTGCTGCTAGGGAGGCATTGCCAGACTTCAAGAGAACAGAATGAGGTAGGGGGTTAAATGCCTGTTTTGGGTTTCATCTTCAGAAGGAGCACATTTTTTAAAAGGGGGTAGTTATAAAAAGCCCTGTCTGATTGCACCCATAGAGATAGGTATAAAGTGCCTTGTTTTATTTTTTCCTTTAAAAACAGTTTAGAAGGTATCCATACTTTTTCCTTATTGCTACAGGTCTAAGAATGTTTCTATTAGTGTAAGCCAAGCAAACCTTGTCTCCTTAAAAATGACAGAATTACCAATAATCACACCAACTTCACATCGCTGATCATCATATCCACAGGTCATCATTGTGCCCACTGTGTCATTCACCAAAGCTAAGACATCTACATCAATATCCTAATAGCACAAATGTAATAAATTAGTAAATGTTAAAATGAGAACCATTCAGATGCTTACAGTGGTAAATACAATCAAAACTATTGCTATTTTTTTAAAACAATATAATGCTACATATCACACATAAGAAATCATAACACCACATTGCATAACATAAAATAGCCATAACCCCCTCCTCCCACACAGATTCTATCATAAATATCATGCCTTACATAATCTATTTTTCAGTAAATTATTTTCCAGGAATATTTATTTCAATTGTCATGCCAATTCCATACAACAATGGTGGCCATATTTTTACTATCAACATGGTTAAAGCCTCCCATTTCAGCTCTCTACATACCATGTTTCCCCCAAAATAAGACAGGGTCTTATATTAATTTTTGATCCTAAAGATGCACTAGGGCTTATAACATATAGGGCTTATATTCCGAGCATTTTGAAAAATCATGCTAGAGCTTATTTGTAGGTCTTATTTTCAGGGAAACAGGGTACTTATACAACAATTATATATATTAATACATATATATTGAAAGATTTTAAGATTGCATTGGGAAATCCAAGAAAGAGCTCCTATATCTTTAATAGGACTAAGAGTAGCTTTTTGAAGATGTTGTCTGGATTACAAGCAACAGCCTCTGAATTTTCCTCTCCTTCAGAATTAATTTCCTAAGGATCATAGTGCTGAGGACTATCCACATGCTGAAATCTGAATAGATACACTAGAAGCCACATCCCCATTGCAAGCTTATTTCGCTTTCCCTAAACCGAAATAATAGAACCGGATGCAAACGCGAATTTGCCTGTTCCCATTACTTTGAACTTAATCGCCTTCGATCCGGATTCTGAGGATCGTATGTGGCATACGTGACTCAAGGGGGGACTCAAGTGGCTACTTTTTAAAAGCCGCTTTTCGGGGCTGCCCTGCCCTCTTCGTCCTGGCATGGATGCGCCACCCATAAGGGACCCCTTCACGGAGCCTAGCTGGGTGGCTGGGTGGCTGCTGCTTGCCTGGATGGATGAAAAACGGCAACGGGCAGCCAGCAATTCTCAAGCCCCCTTGCTTTAAGCATTCACACAGAACCTCAGCTGCTTTCCTCCCTCCCTTTCCCTTTCTAAAGGTCAGAACTTTTAGAATTGCATAAAATTGCAACATTGTTATCAGGTGTGAAGTGGTTCAATCGCTACAGTGTAGCGGCTGCTGTAAAGGGTGGATTTTTACACTGAAATCACTCTCTTTGGAAGCAAGCTATTGGGGGAGGGAAACCCTAAACATGGATCCTCATCCCTTAAAACTGTACAGTAAAAAATGTAACACATATCAAGAGCACGAACCAGAGTGAGACCTGTTGAAATGAGGGTTAACATTTACAATGCTTTGGAGCGATTTAACACGTGGAAAGCGTGTTAAGCCAAACTGACATGGGGTCTGCAAGGATTGAAACCGTACTGAATTCGATATAAGCTTGCAATGGGGATGCGGCCTAGAATAAGTATAATGATATGTGTGTTTGGAAACACTATAAAATGATAGAGAATACAATATATTTCTGGACTTGCCTGGTGTTTTCTGAGAGCTTTGCACAGAGACTGCACCACATCTACCTGCTGCGTGCCTCGGACCTTAAAATGTTTTGTCCAGGATACTAGCACACCCTTTAAAAATACAGTATTTTTTATTAGTAAATCCAGTAGGACAATAATGTAGTGTCAAGTTACATGACAGTTTGTAAAACAATAAAAAAACAAAAGCTAGAGTCCCTGCACCTGAAATGTTTAAACATTGGCACATTATACTGTCACTGTTGAAGCATCATCATCAATAGGAAGCAGAGATCAGGTTTGGATAGCGCTCATTGGATGGCCCTTATAGCAAACATTATGCCGCCTTTCTCCATCTTAGACAGGCCTGTGCACAGTCCTGATTGGCACAGCTTGCCATGTGTCAGTCATGCAGCATATTTGTCTTTTATATGAACTAAGGGGTTGAAAGAACATGTAAAAGATTTTGTGGCTGAGGAGAAAATAAAGCATACTGGGTGCAGTCCCACTTTGTGTCCAATCCAACACTGGGCTGTTTTGTGTTCCATTCCTTTTCTGGACTTTCCCCCCACAATTCAGACTCTCCTGTATTTTGATAATCCCAGCACTCAGTCTGTTTTAGCTCCTTAATGCAATGCTGTCTTCAGGATGTGGGATTGCAAGGGCACCCTTCTGGTCTCTGGCCAATATCTGATCTTTGTGCCATTGCCATTCTCAAAGGGAAAAGTGCCGGGCATAGATATTTCCAAAATGGCCAGCCACTTCCTTCCCCACTGCTTCTTGCGGGGAAAGAAAGAATATACAGCCTGATCCAGACGTAAGACTTCCTCATAACTATCAGAAAGAATGTATACTTTTTGCAGAGCAGCACAGTACATACATTTTTTTTTTATTTTACCACAGGACTACTTTGTCCTAGGGGCCCCTTCTTGAACTTACCTCCTCTAATTTGCTCTGTTTACAAGGGAAAGAAAAGGTGAAGCCAAGAGGCAATTTCTTATGCTTTATGTCCTTGGCCTCCATGAAGTCTGCTAAACAATCAGCTACATAGTGAAATAGCTATATCAGAGAAAGAAAAAGGGTATTATTAATAAATAAAATAAACTACTTCCACCCAACTCCTGGCATCATAAAATCAGCCTAACTGATCCCCTGGGCGCATCCCCATTATAAGCTTAATCCAGTTTCCTTAAACTGACATAATAGAACCGGATGGAAACGTGAATTTGCCTGTTCCCATTACTTTCAGCTTAATCACGTTCGATCCGGATTCTGAGGATCATTTGTGGCATACGTGACTCAAGGGGGGACTCAAGTGGCTACTTTTTAAAAGCCGCTTTTTGGGGCTGCCCTGCCCTCTTTCTCCTGGCATGAACGCGCCACCCATAAGGGACCCCTTCAGGGAGCCTAGCTGGGTGGCTGGGTGGCTGCCGCTTGCCTAGATGGATGAAAAACAGCACGGGCAGCCAGCAATTCTTTCCCCTCCTCTCCCCATTTCCCAGGCACACAGCAGCAGCAGCAGCAACTCAAGCCCCCTTCACAGCCACAGCCTTTAAAACAGAACCAGCTGCTTTCCTTTCCCTTTCTAAAGGTCAGAACTTTCAGAATTGCACAAATTTGCAACATTGTTATAAGGCGTGAAGTGGCTAGATCGCTACAGTGTAGATTTAAGGAGTGGATTTTTATAGTGGGTGTTTTGAGGGATGGATTTTTTCAATGAAATCACTATCTTTGAAAGCAAGCTATTGGGGGAGGGAAACCCTAAACACCGATTCTCATCCCTTAACACCTTACAGTCCCCACGGTAAAAAATGTAAAACCTTTCAAGCACACGAACCGGAGTGAGACCTGTTGAAATGAGGATTAACATTTACAACACTTTGGGGTGATTTAACACGGGGAAAGCGTGTTAAGCCAAACTGACATGGGGTCTGCCAGGATTGAAAACGGTTTCAAATCGAAGTAAGGTTGTAATGGGGATGCGGCCCCAGTCTTATCTGCTCTATATTTCTATTATACTCAATCAAATTTTCTTTTGCTGAAAATTTCTCAGCACATGACAGCCCAAGCTTTTAAAAAAAATCAGTTGTGCTCACGTAGAGATACAACAGCTATACACTGAGTTGTCTTTACACAGCTGTTCTCATAATAGAAAAGTTGCACATTTTGAAAGCTCAGAACCAGTAAATTAATTATGGGCTAATGAAAAAAGGAAGAGTTTTGTTTTGTGTCCAGGAATATATTCAACACCAAGCTGCATTCAGGTGTAGTAAAAAGACCAGCTCAAAATCTCCTCAGAGGTAGTAGCTTGTGTTCTCATCCCATCTATATTCTACCTTTTCAAGCCCAGAGTTCTCATGGGAGAAGAGAGGGCAGGCTGCTACATGAACAACCCCTCTTTGGAACCATCCCTAAGCCATCTATAAGCTGCCTTAGTGGTACTTTGCTCACTGCTTATGAATACAGCCTGAGTCCCAGAAGAAGATACCTACTTACTTCGGGCCCACTCCCATGTATGATTTCTTTTGGTGTTGGATAGAATTGGCTCTCCATTTGAACATTTTGCTTGCCATCTTCAGACACCTTGACCCTTAGGACTCTAAACTTGGAGCCTCCAAGGTCTAAAGCAAGAAAATCTCCCTTTTCTGGAAAGCAAAGAGACAGAAATGTTTGAGTCTTATATTCTTTGGCCAGCTCTACATTATGAACCCCAACTGTATGAAGATCAAATGAAAGCAC
This sequence comes from Aspidoscelis tigris stejnegeri, assembly GCA_023333525.1. Classification (NCBI taxonomy): domain Eukaryota; kingdom Metazoa; phylum Chordata; class Lepidosauria; order Squamata; family Teiidae; genus Aspidoscelis; species Aspidoscelis tigris. The sequence continues at coordinate 102,431,873 of JALMGA010000002.1, forward strand.
TGCCATTTCAGAAAAGATTTTCTCAACCACTTCCCAACAACCAGTTCTAGAAATCCAGGATGTCCATAACAGCATTCTGACAGCAACACCAACACGCAAGTGGCAAATCCTAACACAGCTAAGGATGGCATTCTTACCAATTGCCTATAAGGGTAGAAGATGTACACCTTCAGTGATGGTTTTTAGCCATCCAAGACATGTGTAAACTATGAATTTTGTAAAATTCACAAATCAAAATGTAAGATAACACTTCTAGGAACCTTCAAAGGAAAAGCACCAACAATGTCTATGGATCTGGTAGTGGGTCATGTTCAACCATGATTAAATGTGCTGATTTAGCAATTCACATAGCACTCCCATTGGAAAGTGGGCTTGTTATTGCTTTGTTTTTCAGAAGGCCCTCTTCTTGAAAGTTAGTGAAGATCACTGCAATGTGAGATTCTAGAAAAACAGTTTTCTCTAAACACCCTTCCATCAAGAATTTAGCATTATACCCTAGTGACTTCTGTCATCCTGGTTAGATGCTTTCTCTAAAGATATGAGTACTCAACCCAAGTGTGGACTGTGAATAGTATGTTTATGAGTTAAAACATTAACTTGATCATAAACATAAATGTTTGTTCCCCAGTTCTTATGGGTCTTTTAATGTATTTGCCGACATCTGCATGACTAATGGTTAGGAGTCACAGAGGCTCCAATCGGAATCTTCTATTTTTAACATCTCCTTGAACTATCGTTTGATTTGCAGTGACTCAAGGAATCCAAAATGGCTTACCTGAGCCATCAGGGATTGATCGCACAAATGTTGGCAGCATTTTTAGTGTAGCTGTTGGGTTGGTGTCTCTTCCCAGCCCTTTCACCATCTCTGCCTGGAAACGGCTCATCACGTCAAGCAAGACATCGTCAGACAGACGCATATGGTAGAGGTAGCGATCAACCTGAGGCAGAATATACTTGCTGTTATTTGGAAATAATATTTTACGGTCATTTATTGTACAGCCCTATGGTCATGTTCTCACAAAGCACAGTGTACAAAACTATGAACTGCAAGTAATGTTCACTTATGAAAAACTGGGATTTGGGGAACCCATAGAAGTCTAGTCTACCATTACATGTCAGTGGAACAGCAAATATGAGGCTCAGTCAACCAGTATAAATCTAATGGCACTTCAGAGATAATATCCAATTAGCCGGTGTTAAGTCAATAGTACTGCCGAGTGGTGATCTAGGGTGTTTTTCCACTGTCACTAGAAGTACCCATTAAGTACCCATTAATGGGTACAAACGTACCCATTAATGGGTAGTTAATGGGTACTTCTAGTGACAGTGGAAAAACATCCCTAGGCTACTTTCACATGAAATAAAACAATGCACCTTTAAGGAGGCTTGGAGAAGGCTTGGAGATTAATTTCAGGTAGGATCATTCACACATTTGTCTGTTCCTCCCCCCTCCCATGAACATTCTAGGCAAGAAAAGGAAGATGAAAGAGCATAAGAAAAGAATAATGGAATAAATGCCCTGTTAAAGATCTCAACAATTGTAATTTGTCTTTACAGTATATTAGTATATAATGTTAGTATGTAATTAATATATAATATATTCTCAGCTCAGAGCTTTGGGGGCCCCACTTGTTACATCTCTCCATTGTGAGCAATACCCTGCTGTTTGTAGCCAGTTGCTTATCCATATGAGGACCTAACTCTTTATGAAAAAGCCTTAGATGCGGAAAATTGCCCTTATCCTCATATTTGTTGAGGCACTGATAAAACTCTGGAAGGTTAACTAGATACAACTTTTCCTTGCAGAAGGCATATTAGCTTCAAGTATCAAAGAAATAGCCGTGTTAGTCTAATTTGAAAAGTCCAGCAAGGTAGTTAGCAGCACTTGGAGACTAACAGGAGAAGGGTTGATGGCATGAGCTTTCGTAGACACGTCTACACTTCTTCAGATGCACAACCCTTCTCCTGTTTGTCTCCAAGTGCTACTAACTACCTTGCTAGCTTCAAGTATGCCAGCTATCTCTGTGCCTCTAAATGTTTGGTTATTTTATCTTCAGTACTGGTTTCCATTGTCCTCCCTTGAAGTAGTCTGGTCTATGATTTCCTTAATCCCTCCTCAAGGCCTTTTAAAAAATCAGGTTTACATGTGAACATAGCCCAAGACTACACATAAATGAGAAAGAACCCTGTATACCAGTACAAATCAATAATATCTAAGAAATCAAGTTGCATTATTGAAAGTTTCTAGAACTGCAGAAACACCTCCCTTACAAAAGCAGGTTGTTTAGCCTTAAAAGATAAAGTTTAAGTGATGACCTGATCAAAATATATAAAAATCATGGTGTGAACAAAATGGATAAATAAAAAGGGGGCATTTTATGAAGCTGATGGGAAGGAGAGTTAGGACTGACAAGAAGAAGTATTTTTTACCCAGAGTCATCAGTCTGTGGAATTTACTACCAGATGAGGTGGTCACAGCTACCAGCCTGGATAGATTTAAGAAAGGGTTAGACAAATTCATAGAAGACAGTTGTATTGATGGCTACTAGAATGGATGCCTAGATACTGCCTATCTCCAGGTTGGAGAGCCAGGTAGGATGTTGAGGAGTTGGGGGGAGGACTCTACAGAGCAGGCTTGGGGGGGGGGGTGTATAGGGGCTTCAGGCAGGACAAAGGGAAGTCAACTCTTGTTAACTGGATACCTCCAGTGTGTTTCCTCACCAGCAGCCTCCGTGGAGAAACTTTTAGACAGTTATAAAATTCCCTTAAATAGGCAATGAGAAATGGCTGAGTGTTTTACTAAAACTAAAGGGAGATTTCCTTCTTTTAATAAACAAGTGCAATACATATCCCCTTTATAATTTAATTATTTTTGCCATCCTTCTCTGAAGTTTTTCACTTTTCCCTGTGAAACCGAGAAATCTGAGGCTGGTAAAAGCATAACTATCTCGGATATGCAAAAGTGCGCAGACAGGAAACTTCCCCAAATCCTCAAGTGCAAACAACGGATCTCTCCTCCAATGCAAGATGCAAATACTTACTAATGAGTTAAGAGTTAGGGGCAGGATCTGCAGTGCTTTAATGGTATTCCAAATGCGCCATAAGGATGAAGTGTCTGCATGAACACTGCTTCTTCACTGTGCATTCAGTGTGCAGGAAGAACATGGCGTGTTGCCATAAGCACTATAGTATTATTTCAGTGGCACAGCTCTTTGAAGACCTGTCAGAGCAGCCCTTCCTTTGAGGTTGTGGTCCACTGCCAGCTGAAGGGACTTACTTGTCCCTTGGTTGCTTTCCTGGTATTCAAACTCAGGAAAGGTCCCATGGGATCATTCTGTGTTTAACCCCACCCCATTAGAATCAAAGCCAGGAAGTAGTATGCCGGAGTCCGTCCGAGAACTCCCTTGCTTCAGTTCTGACAGTGGTCAGGGAATGCTGTCCCTGCCTCCCCCTGCCATGAACTAAGCCAGGAATACCCTGGCTGTGATAATGATGCCACCTTGGGGAGAGCCGCTTCTCCCTGCTTGTCATGATCAAAGCCAGAGCATCTGCAGCTTTAATTTAAATAAGCAGGGCAGCAACAGTGTGTAGACAATACTCCACTGCTTTAAGAGTAGTGCTACTTTCATAGTTCTGTTTTAATGCAGACAGAAAGTGGCAAAATACTTAAAAGCACTGCTCTCTCCCTATGTGGATCTTTCCTGGGGAAGAGGCTCCATCTGCTGGTTCAGCTGCCTTTTGAAATTCGCTATGATCCAGGCAGGATCATTAGAACGTTTTACATTCAAAATAAATCGATCAGGCATGGTGTTTGTCCAGTTCCCTTGATTTTTTCTCAGCAGTCTCTTAGAGATAAGACCCTGGTAGTCCTTCACAAACCTTCAAGACTGTGACCCAGAGTCGCGAAAGAGATTTGTGAAGTGGCTCTTTGCAGCACAAAACCACCATTTAAGGCTGACCTTTATTTACTATACGTGGGAAGCTTAAGTCTTGGGAATGGCCATTGTGCGGGTGTCAAACCGTCAGCTATGCTGTTTTTTGATCATATTGTTTTTAAGCAATGAGAAATCTCTGAAAAATGGTTTCCTCGCAACTCTACCAAGGTGTGAGGTGTAAGCAAAATTCTCTTAGAGATGAACAGCTGTATAACAGCATAAGACTTTGTAGACTGGATTCCACGGATGTTAATACATTTCAGTCCTTCAGCTGTGTAATAAAATCAGAAAAAAGTCAAGCAAAAAATGGAGAGACATAGATCTGCAAGCCAAGCCAAGCCAAGCCAAGCCCACTTTCCCTTTCTCCCCTCCCTCCCATATAACTATTCTACATTGCTTTTTAATTTCTCTGAGTTCACTTTCACTCTTCCTTAGCTAAGTGGTACCTTAAGAAATATTAGGTTTTCATCATAATGAAACCTTTATGGAGCAAAGAGAAGAAGATAGTTCCCAGAGTATCATTATGTCAAGGGATTTGTTTTCCTTTCCCCTTTTATAACTACCACAAGAACAGACCAGTTTTTGGAGGTGACATTTGTGGCACATAAGTCCATAAGTCTGCTCTTGTCTTACAAGGGATCCATGCCTTCTAATTTATGGCTTAGGATGACTGGCTTGTGTATTTCAAAAGGATGTAAGCCTTCAGAGCACTCCAAACTCTTTCAGGGCAAAGTACCACATAATCTATTCCTGTCTGGTGAATGCTTCCTCCATTAGGAAGAACCTCAGCTGTCTCATGTTAGAATATTGTTAAAACAGGAAACACTTGTTTAGCTATCTGTCTCACCAGGAACATTCTGGTAAACAGGTGATGTGTTATTTCTGTAACATAGACACAACTAAGCTTCTGTTTTCCTGTGGGAACAGCATGGTCGTCTCAGCTAGGCCTCCACTTTCCTAAGAAGACTAATCCTATTCCAGAGAAACCAAATATGTACATGTGGGGGGCCGGGGTTAGTGACTTCATACAATCTCACAAGTGTTCATATTGCCTTAACAATGTTGTGCTGTGCTCTTTGATTTGTATATTCCTGACTGAAGATGTAGAACTTAGTGGATAAGATGTAACCATGTATTTGCTTTTATATATCCAGCTCCTATGCTGCAATCATGAAGACAATAAAAGCCTTCCTTCTTGGAAAGAATCATCGTGTCTGCTCTCATGCTTGTGAATGTCATCTGCACACATTATCTGCTGTGATTGTAGCGATATGCAATCTCTGGAAATCAGCATCTCAGAGTGGGACAAGCAGCCTGAAATTTTCATAGAATTATTCATTTGAACCTTTAAACAGAGGTTTTGAATTCAGGCATTACTTATCAAGGGAGATCTCTTCCAGCTCTTCTAAACTACGGACCAGTGCTTTTCCCATGTTCCTTTATCTCCGTCTTGATCAGCCAGCCATCTTGCTTACTTTCTATAGTGCAAAACCATGCAACGGAAGGTGCCACCAGCAGAAAACTGGGGGTCTGAAGAACCACAGAGGCCCAATCCACCTGTGTAAGTCAATGGCACCGGGAGCCAAACACCATACCAAGGAAGTCACATTTTCACAACCATGATAGAGTAAAACTATGCTGTACAAATCCATATTATAAGAAGGAAGTCACATTGGACCCCTGATGTAAGAGGGAAGCTGTGTTCTACATAACTGTGTATCACTAGAACTGCAACAAGATATTGCAAAGGGCCTCTTAAAAGCTTTTAAGATATGCATTGTTATCATTGTTATGAAAATGATGCATTAGTTATGGAAGACTCTGATGGCCGCTCAAGTCTCTTAGTGTTAGGCCTATGTTCTGCTACCTGAAGGGACACCGAGGTCTATCTCCAAGTAATTCCCGAAGAAACGCTCTGGGTGTTTGTTCAAACAGGAATTAGCAGGATTTATTTTAAGGGCAAACAAAACACATAAACAATTTCAGGTACTTTCTTAAGGCAAATGAACAAATACTTTATGGGTGCTTCCACACTGACCTCTGAAATCCGGATCTATTTAGATCCAGATTTCAGAAATCCATGGTAAGTATACCTGGATCCATTAGATACGGATCTACTACCACCCCTTCCGTCTGCACATGCGATAGAAGGGGGGATTTAGATCCGGATTTGAGGTGGGTGCAGTGCGGAAGCAAAGCACCCACCTCAATCCACATCTCCAGAGGCCCTCCCCCAGCCCGCCATGATTGGCTCCTCTGGAGCCGAGCATGGTGAGCTGGGCGTCTCCTATCTCGGGGCTTTCCCTCACCCCAGAAGCCACGGATCACGGCTTCTGGAGCCAGGTGGGGCTTCACCTACCCCCCCCCCCAGCCCACCCTGGGGAGAGTGCAAGCAATCCCCTCCTTACCTTAATGCAACCAGGCCAATTCTGGCTGCGGGGTCCCAGTTTGCTTAGTGTGTGCATCCAGCGCACCTCCTGATTGGCCAGGGCTGCGCCTGGCTTCAGGAGGCTCTCTGTGCAGGTGCCGGCCCTGGCCAAGATGGACACTGGCTGGAACTCTGAATCTCAGACTCTCTTTTCTTTCTCTTTCTTCTAAAGATTCAGCTCTTTTTGTGCCTTTTTGGCTGCGTTCACACCTGAGTTTTAATCCAGTTTGAGACCACTTTCCAAGTGAGAGAATATATATCAGCAAACTGAACAATCATTTTCTGTCCTCTTTATCTAATGTAAAGATGGCTTTTCCAAGTTAGATAATGCAAAAAGAAAACAGCTTGAGACTTTGCTGGTGTATTATCTCACTCTGAAAGTGCACTGAAGCTGGATTAAAACTTAAGTGTGAATGCAGCCTTCATGTTGCTTTGAGGGTTCTTGCTGTTTCTTTGATAGTACTTTGTTGTTGCTTTGTTATTGCCTAAGTTGTTTATATACCTAGTAAAAATTAATAAGGATGGCCTAAATACTGCCTTTAACTCTAGAAAACATAGGCCTTTCTTGTTCCCTCTCTCTGTAAACTTTCCTCAGTAGATGTGGAATGCACCAAAACATTTCTAGCTATGGAGGCATTCTCATAGCTCCACCCAGCCAGGACTAATACATTTAAATGTGCACTGAGGGGTTTTCTCTTTAGAACTTGACTTTAGATAGCAAACTGGGACAGGGCAGCAGAACCATAACGAAGACCACGTGATGGCTCAGTGGCCTACACAACTGAAGTCAGAAGGGAGATGCTATTGTACTAGCGTGTGGATACAATTCAGTGCCTATCAGGACACAGCTGAACTCAAATGAAGCTCATTGTTCACTCGAATGTTAAAAAGGTTAGCATTTTATTTTATTTTTACATTAAGCAGGATATAAATGCACTACATTTAGTTCCAAAATATGTAGCACTTCTTTGCAATGGGTAGCATCCAATATCCGGTATGATCTTGATACATTTCCTTCTTAAATTAAAATGTAGTTTGATGGCTGCAAGGATATGTGGGGAAGAATGGATCTGAGAGACCATTCATCTGGTGCTAATGGAGAGCATGGGTAAAGTCAGGTCTCTGAGTGACCTAATGGGAAGAGAATTCCATTTACAAGGATGTTGAACAAATAGGTCTGTTCTGTATCCAGCCAGGCATCAACTCATGTACTCACGGGGTACATTGGGGAGTTATTGCCCGTCCATGATGCTTTTTGAAACTAAGTGAGCAGAAATTATCCATTGCACTTTCATGCAAACACAGATAACTATTGGATGAAAACAAACAGGCAGTGCCAAAACTTTGAACAAGTGAGCAACATGCGAAGGAAAAAAGATGCTTGCCTTTCTCTGGGTCAAATTGTTTATGCACAGGTTTGCATTCTAATACTGGCCCATCAGGTGAAAAAATACCATTTATAAGCACTTCACCTGCTTTCCAGTTATTCACCTGCTTTCCACATTATTTTGCAGTTATGTCAAAGGGCAAAGGCACACTTATCAAAACTTGGTACCAAACCCTCAAGATGCCAACAAATAGCATTTTTAAAAATTAATTTTATTTTTGTATACATTATAATTTATTACATATATCTCATCTCATTTATACATCGTGTGACATCTCCTCTTAACGTGCCCACCCTTCCTCACTCCCTCTCCCATCACTCCTGCAAATCTACCGTAGTGCAGGATGAAGAACGCTTGCTGCGCAGTATTAACTATATTCAAATCTTCCCGCCAGTCTGGGCAGGGTGGCAAGAAGAGATGAGAGCAAGGAGGGCAGCTCAAATCTGATTGGCTGCCTCATCCCATGTGATGGTGCACACCAGCTGAGCTCTCATAGCTTCCTATGGGAAACTACAGAGCTGTTTTGGGTTGAGACGGTGTGTCATCGCTTCTCAGCAGGTAAGCTGTGATTTTCCCCTTAAACTCCCCTTTATTCCACAAGTCTGGAGGGGGCCTAATACTCCATAAACCACATAAAGGCACAACCTGCTGTTGAGATCAATAACCACTAGAAGGTTACTCAGTTATAGGATTGTGAGTGAGTAGAACTCTTTTTAAAATATTGATAGCAGTTGGGATGGGGGAAAGATCACTTTCAGTGACTGAAGTCTCGCCCTATGATTTGTTTTTGGTAAAGAACAACATTTTGATAAGCTTTCAGATAATGCTGACAGCAAAATCAATTAAAAAATTAAAAAGTGCTGAAAACTTTATTCCATGGAGCAAATAAGCTGAGGTTCCGGTCTGAAGTCTGTCTCCTCCTATACTGCTTCTCAATTCAAACCCAAAATTTCCATTGACAATTTAGCAACTCAAACACCAGCTGGTGAGAAATCTCTTTCACAGATCCCTTTGTACACACAAACCTATCACTAACATGCCTTGCTTGGTCCCACGTTTAAATAAATTAAAAAATAAGTTTGAAAAGAGTAAATATGGCAATTTTCACTGTAAAAAAGCACACGCTTCATGCATTGCACAACTTATTAATATTTTGCTAATAATTTGGATACTCTGTAATGGCAAAATTTAGGCTCATCTTTGTTCTGTAAATTGTAAAAGGGGATCTCTCTGTATAATTTGCTTTATTATGCTTAGAAAAAAAAATCAGATGCACTGGTTATCAGTGGCTACTAGAATGGATGCCTAGGTACATCTTCCATGTTAGGGGGAAAGGCAGGATGCCTCTAAGGCCATTTGCTGGGATTTGAGAGCAAGGGAAGGTTTTGCCCTTGTATCTGCTTGAGATGCCCACGGGCAATTGGTGGACCACTGTGTGGGACAGGATGCCGGAACAGATGGGCTGTGGCCTGATCCAGCAGAGCCCTCGTATGTTCTTATGGCAGTGAAATCTTGCCTTTCATGAGGTCATTGTGTCTCTAGGATATACTGGCTGTGGGGATTCTGAACAATCTAGATGAAGATTTTTTAACATACTGGAAAGTTTTAGAACTGTGCAGATTTGTTTCAGGTATGATCAAACTGTAGTCTTCCCTTGCTTACTCTCCCATGTGCTGTCACCCAGGCTGTAGTTGGTTCCCAGAATACTGTGTTGAGAGCTTCATGTCTTAGGTTTGTTTCCTGCATGATTTAGAATGCCAAGAGGTCAAAGTTTTAGCTAGCTTGTAGGGTGATCTTGAGAAGGAAAGGAGTCTCACTTCAGAAAGTAATTATCCTGAATGAGAGATGGTTACCTCATTTGTCATACCAGGAATTGGAATGTTTGGACAGGTAAGGGCAGTGCAGGCCTGATTGGCCAAGAGCATAAAGAGGAATGCTGGGTCACATCTGGAATCATTTGCTTGCTCCTCTTTATCCATATAATCCAGCAATGATTAACCACCTTTTGTTGCTGCTGTTGAGTGTCATCAAGCCACCTCCTAACTGATTCATGGACATCTCTGTGGGCACCTCTGTGCAGTTTTCTTGACAGAGATAGAGAAGTGGTTTGGCATTGCCTACATCTGATGAGAACATGGGATCTTCTGCTTTCCAAGCATTTTGCTCTACCACTGAACTACAGCTACTTCTTTAACGTCAATGTGAAAGTTAAATGTGCTATTGAAGTCAAATGCTGCTCCGGTGGCCACTTGCCTAGACATACCCATGCAGCTATGGCATTGCTTCCTTGCAGAAGATATTTTCCCCTCAGTTTTGCAGTCCAGCCTACATGGTCTCAAGACTGTAGCTTTGTAGTATTCAGTCTACCATTATCTGCATATTTTTACCTCAGGCGCCATCTCCCGTTAACTGCTGAGCCCACAAGATCAAATGGGAACCAGCTATTTTTGGCTAATAGCTTTATGACATTTTACTGTTTGTCTATGTAAGCTTGGCAGGTCAACAAGCTCTCCTGCTAATGCTTCTCCTTGAGCCTCCCTTTCAAAACAAGAAGAGAAAGCAGCTAGTTCCAGGAAGCACCTTTCTCAATTTCTGGTTCCCCAATGTAGCCTTGCTGTGGGGCACCGTGAGGAATTTAAACAGCAACATACATCCACAGACCAAAATCTCTTCACGAAGGGTCCCTCGAATCCAGAATTAACTCTGTGTTGGCATGCAAACAGATCGGCTGAGTTCAACCAAAGTGTCAGGACATCCTGGCTCAAATTCTGGAAGCTCAGGGTCTTGAACCATTCACCATCTTATTGTGACCTGTGTCATAAAAATATCCTTAATGTATACCTCCTTGAAAAAAGCAATAATACAGGGAAACCAATACTGAGCTTCACTGTGTGTATTTTAAAAACAAAATAGATGATAGCTTTGTAACATAAAAAAAAGGTCTGGATTATTTCGTTCTTTAATGGAGATCTCAGTTCTCTTAGTCTGTGTCACACTTAAAGGTTTAATCCAGTTTCAGTCCACTTTCAGAGGGAGATAATACATCAAAGTGACATGCTGTTTTCATTCAGTCTTAAATAACTCAGAAAACTGGCCTTTGAGATAATGTGGAAAGAAAATTACTGGTCACTTTTGCTCTGAAGGTGGACTGAAGCTGGATTAAACCTTAGGTGTGACCAGAGCCTTAGACTGAATGTGAGATGGCGCAATTACTTAAGACCTCTCTGGAGAAATCAGGTTGCTATATGTTGCACACTTCTCGTAGCTTGGGGAATTCCACTTTGACAGTAAAAGGATGACTAAATAGTATAGGTGGGAAGGGAAGCAGACTTGGCCAATGAGTTTTGGCCCAAGAGTTAGTAGAGACCTAAGGAATCGCATAACAACACAACAAGATGCCAAGCCTTCCCCAAATCTCAGGGGTTAAAATTCAATGCATCTGATTATCCAGGTCAGTATAGCATGATTGGTTATTTGCATGCTTTCTCCAAATTAAGATTTTTGCTGATGTTTACTCTTACAGTGTCATGCATAGTTGTTTACAGTCCATGTACACAGTTACTGAGGATATTAAAGGCAACTGGAACCCACTGCAATCTTCCAGCTGTATAGAGAATTCTTAAGCAAAAACCTGCATGATCTTGTCACTCCTTCAAGATAACTGGAGTTTGGGGATATGATTTAGATCAGAGGGACAGGAGTAATTTTAGCAAAGCATAACAGGACTTCATCTCTTGTCGTGAAATCAGCCTCTCAGGATTTAAAGTATTTCATATAATCTCAACAGGAAGTTGAGACTAATGAATATCTGCTAAGTAAACAGGACAGAAGCTACCGTATCCAAAAGTTATCATCATACGTGAGATATATTTAGTAGAAAATTTTCAAATACATGATTTCTATCCTTACATTTCGGGGTTTTCAGCTTCTGCGCTGCCCTTGAAAGCCTGTCTAAATGAACAGCAGCAAACCAGCAGCTAGAAGCAGTAGAAGAAGAGTTGGCTTTTCCATCCCGCTTTTCTCACCCATTTCAGGGGACTCAAAGTGGCTGACAAACCTTCTGTTCTTCTCCCCACAACAAGAACCTGTGAGGTGGGTGGGGCTGTGAGAGCTCAGAAGAGAGCTGTGACTAGCCCAAAGTCACCCAGCTGGCTTCATGGGGAAAGGTGGAATCAAACCCGGTATTCCCAGATAAGAGTCCGGCTCCCTAACCACTAGACCAAACTGGCTCACAGTTTCTCAGAGCAGTTTCTCATCCCACAATGAAAACTACCTCCAGACATGGTTTACTTATATCATATTTTCTGATATTCCAGAATATTATGGATGTTCTGGAATAAATATTCTTTCCCATGCTGGACATCTGCAAACCTGAGCTCTATTTCACCGTTGTTTTGGAATGTTGCTGGAAGAAATGGGAGAAAGCCACTTGTATTTGTTCAACAAGCGACTGAAAATGCCCACTCGAGCCTCACCAAATTTTGCCGTTTGGAACAAACAATGAGAAACAAAGTAAATCAAATGAAAGAAAATATATTTAGTCTGAGGACGGTATCATACATTCAGAATAAGAACAGTTAAAACACCTTGGAGGGTCCATGTCATAATTATAGCTGGTTACCTTGAAAGTAGCAAACAAAACCCCATCCTACCTTTTTTATTTGATCCTCTTTTAACTTTGTAAAATAGAAAGCCACCAAGTGTACGGCAAACATTTTTCCTTGGTGGCGGCAGAACTCCGCTGACAACTTTATCCAGATCTTAGAACTCGCAGATGGAGTAATTCAGCAAACGTCCTTCAGCAGAGCCATATCCCAGCCCAGAGGTTGGAGTCCTCAGTGCTGCAAGCCCTATGCTAAATCCATTCAGTGGCATTGGTTCAATGATTAAACCTCAGCCTCTTTGCTCTCTCCACCACCCCCAAATCCCTCCCACCACTCGGTACAGTCTAATACTGAGCAGGTGGCTAACTGCCAAGAGAACACAGAAAAGAAATGATTAGTTACTGGCCCAACTTGGCAATTTTTTACCCCTGAACAGTCCAGTTGCTATGGAGCACTCTTTGCTTTAACTCAAGCCCAGCGTGAACTTCCATAGCATGGCATGCTTCCAATCGGAAAAAGTAATAAAAACAAGCCACTTCAATGGACATTTTGTTATGGTTAGAGACACTTCTTGCAAGTACTGGGAATGGGGGACATTTCCTTTCCCCCACTCGGTTAAACCATGCTGTCCCCAAGATGGTATCGTCTGGCTGTTTTGGACTGCTAGTCCCAACAGCCTCAGAAAGTATTCAGTGATTAAGACGAAGCAAGCAGTAGCCCATTATCCGTAAACATGCAAACTTTTCATCAAACATGGATGATGCATATTAAAGGGAAGTTTGTTCTCCGAGCCAGACTTTGGGGGAACTTAATCTTTCTTGCTCTTGCACTTGAAAACCTGTCAATGAACAGCAACTAGAAGTAGGTTTCTCAGAGCAGGTTCCCATCCCACAATTAAAGCTGCCTCCAGATGTTTACTTATACTATATTTTTGGATATTCCAAGTGACCAAATGGCATAAAACAGTGTTCCCCAAACTTTTGACATATGTGTACCCCTTCTATAATTTTCGTAACGCTGAGTACCCCTCATAAAAAACATATGCTTTGATAAAAATCAAAAGACATTTTTTCTTTTTTTGGTACATACACTTCGGCATTTAAACAGCTCCGCGGCTCAACGTCAACTGTTAATGTTCCCGCAGTTTAAAAATGGCCGAACCCGAGCTGCGCGAAGGATACGCAGGAGTTCCCGCTATAATGAGTTGCGATACGATGGCCCCAGTTCCCATGTAAAAACTGCGATACGCGCCTATTTCTTTCCTTGCTCTGTGGGCGCAGCTAAGCACGGTGCAGTGGATATTCCCACGTGATCCTCGCCACACTCCGGTGCAACGTGTACCCCCACCAAACTCTTCCCATACCACTGGGGGTATGCGTACCACACTTTGGGAAACACTGGCATAAAAGTACAAGTAATTTTCAAAACTGGGTCAGTCACACAGCAGAATCGAGTCCTCAGTCTAGCTTTAATCCACCCTTCAAAATCTATTTATGTTTAACATTCACAGGTGGAGAATAAAACCCAGGTGTGCCTTTATTAAATGCCTTAGTTCAGTTCACCACTTTGCACACGGATGGAAGATTTCCTTGACATAAATATGGCATTCCCTTCCAACAGCCATTGTTGTTCCCAGATTTGCTGCACTGAAGCATCAAGTTACGACGCCAGTTTTTCTCGGCCTAAGGAAATGCTCAGGTCATTACAGTTTCCTGCTTTTTTATTTGGTATATATATATATATATATATATATATATATATATATATATATATATATATATATATATATATATATATATATATATATATATATATATATATATATTTCAAACTTTTTGTTGTTTGATTATCTAGCTCTATTGTGTTTTGTAGCAGACTGTGCACCACCTTTGGAACCCTCTGGTTAAGGATGGGGGATAAAATAAATAATATTCTCTCTGTAGTGAGGGATTAAAAAGAAAGTCAGATCAGTTGTGGAGATGTGCCTGTCTTGCAAGCCAATGACAAGCCAAGCCAAACAAAGGTTCTCCCATTAACTGTCACCTCAAGGCAGCATGGCAGGCATAGATGCCATGCGTCTATACATACTGTTCTCCAAACCAAAACACACTGTGTGTGAAGCAGCCCCTAATCCCCTCAGTCAGATGCCGGGCTCATGCTGAGAGAAGGTCCCTATGACAGCCATTCTGAATCCCTTCCTTGCCCTTCTGCTACACAACCGCACACAGAAATGAAAGCAAAACAATGGGCCCATTGTCCTCCAGTGACATCATTGTTTCCTCTGCCCTTGTACCCCCAATTAAAAAACCCAAAGCTACTGACAACCTAAGAATAACAATCCAGTGATGTTCTCTTTGTCCAGATGGCCTCTAAGAGCCAGATGAGAACACAGGGAAAGAATGAATGCGAGAAAACGTCTTCAGCCAGTAGGTCAAGACCTATCAAGAACTATTGTTGGGTTACAGCCTGAGTTAAAGTGGGTTACAACAGTAAGACAACCATCATGAAAGAATAAGGTCAAAACTGAAAATTGAAGTTCTCAAACCATGTGTGGGGGCAAAAACTCAAGTCTGAGGTCTACACTGGGTAAATTACTAGTGCTGTAAAAAAATGTCTGTTTCTAGGATCTCTTCAGCAGTTGGCTCATCAGTTGAAAGAAACAAATATTTGCTTTGTGTGTTGAAATTCAGGCCCTGCTTCATATACATGGAACTTCTCACACTTTGCTATCTTGTGTCAAGGTAATCCAGCTGCCAAAAGGGCTTGATCCAGTACTTTTGTCCAAGACCACCAGAAAGCTTTATTCATGAGCAGGAATTCAGAATCAAGTCAAAGTGACTAGACCATAGTTACCATTTGGGAAGGTTGGGCGCCCTCCTTCTGTGCTGTTTGCCCGTCTCATGATGTTGCCCTCCCTCGTCTTTTGAAACCAGTGAGAACTTGGCCGGAAATCAACAACATTTCCCCAGCAGTCTCTTCTCTATTTAAAATGCAGCCTCCATTGTATTAAGCAGGGGTGCATTAGGAGGCTTTGCATACCACTCTCGTTTAACTCTTTGCCCACCTGTTCAACCTCAAAAACAGAGTAGGGCTTTACGACTTACACAGAGAGACAGAATTCACTTAGGAAAAATCCCAATTTGTTACGCAGCGGCTAGTAAAATTCCAGGCTTGGAACAGGGACATGAGAGTTCAGGCTCATTTGATGAGGCTCTGATTGGTCATTGCCTCTCAGCCTCCCATACCTCACAGAGTTGTCCTAAGGATAAAATGGAAGGGGAAAAAAATTAAGTTTCACCAGCTTGCGCTTTTTGGAAGAAGACAGGCTATAAAGGCAATCAAGGGAGTGAATAAAGCAGGTGCACCTGTTAATTTATTAACTCCCTGCTTCAAGCACTGAGGCCTTTTTTGTACATGAAGTCAGTTTCAAGGGCATTTTGCCAATCTCCTCTTCACTCATCTCCCTCATAAATGAAAGAAGCTTTAAATGGCATAAGATCAGGCCAACATCCAGTACAATACTCTGAACTGGTTAAGGATTACTGATCCTGAAAATGCAATTTAGGTCAATAGCACATTATGGTACTTTTGGTCAAGACTGCGGCACTAACTAGTTTCAGAACTTTTTAGCAGAGCAATCCTACTGTCTATTCGTTTGGAAGATCATGTGATACTAGCCCTTTATCATCATAAATCTACTATGTGTACTGTGTTAAAAGAAAACATATCTAAGATGATGTACAGATGGTATCTAACACCATATAAATTGTCAAAGATTTATCAAAACATGTCTAATAAGTGTTGGAAATGTAAAACTAATGTAGGAATATTTTACCATATGTGGTGGACCTGTAAAATAGCAAAAAAGTACTGGTCACAAATACATACCGCAATGGGAAATATATTAAAAACTGTTATACCCACCAGAAATGTTCATATTGAGAATAATAGATGGCAATTTAGATAACCTGGATCCTTTAATTTTGAACATGGTCACAGCAGCAAGACTATGCAAAAAGGTGGAAAGAACCTGAAATCCCCTACGTGGAAAGCTGGTCAATAAAACTGTCAGGAATTTGGGGAGATGGACAAATTGACAAACTTCTTAAAAGAAAGAACAATAGAGAAGTACCTAAAAGACTGGAGACCCTATAGAGTTTCTACAGAAAGATGGATTAACAACGAAATTTCAAGGGCCAGTGGAAATGGAAGATATTAAGACAATAAGATCCTGAAGGACGGAGGAAGTCACCAGTTATGAATGGATTAGTGAATGACAACTGTAAAAGGGGGTAATAATGAACCCTGAAGTTTTATTGCTGCATTTTTTAAAAATTCAAAAAAAAAATCACGCATGGTCTAGAAAAAAAAGAAGAAACTAACCCTCTTTGGCCAGCCTCAGTCCAGCTCATCGTTAGCATGGAAGAAAAGTTCCATCTAAATCTGCCTTAGAAATGCCTGAACAAACTTCAGAGCTCTTACTGCTGTTACTATGGAGACACTATGGGAACACGCAATGAATTAGTGGAAGTGCTAATCTCAGCAAAATTCAGAAGACCGTCCCCAAGTTAGTGTTGCTTTCTTAAAGGGTCGCTGCTCAAAACACAAGCTACCAATCTGCAACTGCTGAGCCTACAGCTTTCTCAATAGGTGACTCACTGCAAGAACCCCTGAACAAACAGCGGCCCTCCAGAGTGATTCACACTGCTGCGTAAGCACAGTTGCCTCCCAGCCTACAGAGATAACACTGCCAACCCAGTCTAATAAATGTATTAGTTTATGATACTAACAAAAATGTTGCATATTCACAAACAGTGGTCATAAGCTCTTGAGATACATTCCCCTCTGACCTCCTCTAAAATATTATTTAAAGCATCTCTTAAAAAGAAAACCAGCTCACCAGTATGGCAGCCAAGGATGCAAATATTCAAAATATTTGTACAAATTCAAACAAATTTGGGCATTCATATACGAACTGGATGTCCAGACATAGGGTGTTTTTCCACTTAGCACTTAATGGGTCCTTAATGGGTCTTTAATGGGTACTTTAGTGCTAGTGGAAAAAAACCCTAGCACCAGAGTACCCATTAAGGACCTATTAAGGACCCATTGAGGGTCCATAATGGGTCCTTAAAGGGTACTCTACTGCTAAGTGGAAAAACACCCATTCATACTCTACTATTTGTATGAATATGAATATTTTGAGTTATTCATACAAATAATTTGGATATTCATGTGTGTACAGAGACGTACACATCGTGTAAGTATCTGTACACATCTTGCGCGTATTTGTACATATCCATACAGATACATACGGGATGAAAACGGGGTGCATACGGAATGCATATGATTCGTATCATTGGATACATATGAAATATTCGAACGAATAGATACGAATGTATCCGCATCACTTCGGATGTCCAGGCGTTCATTTTTCTTTATTTGTATGAATTCTGATTTTTGAATATTGATTTGTTACAAATCAAATGCCAAAAATTGCATTTGTGCACACCCCTACCCACAACCCATCTGAGCCTTCTGAAGTACAAGATAGAACAGCAACAAGGAAGACCATGTATACTCCTGAGGCTCCTAAATTCTAAAAAAGACTAGTGGCTTCTGACCTAAGATTTGGCTTTCAAACTAACATCTACATTTTCTAGTGCAGCATTGAACCAATAAATTGCATACTGGTATGCAGAGCCCTGAAAGTTCACCTGTGACTGTGAAATATCCATGCCGATTGTCAAAGAATGCAGAAATTATTGCATAATGTACTGTGTGAGGTTAGCAGGAGCATAGCGTATAGGTAAATTACTGGAAGTGGCTTTTTCCTTTCTATCTTTCTTGTGTAGCTGCTGAACCTGGACTGGTTCAACTTAATAACATTGCCCTCCACAAAATGTAAGCTTACAGATCAAGGCTCGAGACTAATTCTCAACCTCAGAGGGAAGAGAATTTTTTTTTCTCAGATCACAGTCTGATGTGCAGCCTGCCTCAACATGAATTTGCACAATGTCACTGCAGCAGTGCTATATTCCACCAGAAGCCACAAGCCATCCTGAAAGCATGTGCCCTTTCCCAGTGCTTCTTTTCCTGTAAGCCCTTAAGATAAGGACTAAGTAAACCTTGCAGATCATTCTAGCTGCTGATCCCGCTGACAGAGAATAACATGGGTGCGTCCCCCTTCTTACAGCATATAGAGCCAAACTCATTCCATTGCTGACTTATGGGGCAGAAGTCTGGGTTTTCTCAAATATTGCCCAACTGGGACAAACTCAGACCCATTTTTTAAGACAGGCACCGGGTGCCAACAATTCTGTGCCAGCCCCTGCTGTTAAAGCAGAACCTGGAGTCCAAGCCATTTGATGCTCCATCAACATCAAAATATTTAACTTTTGGTTATGTTTATTCTCTATGCCTGAAAGCAGCTTTCCAAGAACGTGCCTTGAAGAACAGTATAGGAACAAGAGCACCTATTCATGGGTCCATCAATTACATGGTATAATTTCTCTCTGTGGTCTCTCTTTGCAAATGTTAGGGCATACTAGCCAGGTAGCTAAGGGGATTTTTAAGCAATGTGTAATGGACATTAGTGCATAAAATGACATTGCAAGCCTCCCTAACATTAAATCACTAAAATGGCTAGCACAAATGAAATCTATTTTTCAGCATGGGTATGTAGCTACACAAGTATTATTTGTCTGAAGCAAACTGTTCAGACAATTCAGGAAATCCAAAAGTAGTTTGAAAAATAATAAATAAATAAAAAGCTAACTTCACAAGGCAGAACCATGACCTCTCCTCCAAAGCACGTTGCCAAAGACTAGAGCAAACTTCCGTATCGTGAAGGAAAATCAGGAGACGCTGATTTGACAACCAACTGAGGTTACGAGTCAGATTCTACTACTCTGATTTCCTGTGAAGCCATTTGTAACACATTTTATCTACTGAACTCTGCACCCTGGATAATAGGCTGAATGACAAACTATGCTGCATTGTTAAGGAAAATGTGTCTGAACTTTGTGACGTGACTCAGTGTGCACTGAGCTACTAGAGGTTCAATGTTTTTCTGGATCAAACTCGTAGTGACGGCAGAATTTAAGTGATACTGCTTTTTGATTAATGCCCAAGACTACATCTCCACTTGAAGTCCACGTACCTACCAACCTCTCATATTAATCCCTTGATTCTGCTCCTGTTTGCTTTTCCCACTTTCTCACAATTAGACAACAAACATGGCATTCCTCTCACCTTCTGAAACTAAGAGCTCCTTTAAAGGCAATGAAGAAATACTTGAAGAACTCCTATCTACTTCTCCACTGATAATGGTAATTTTTAAGAAGCCTATATATGTACTGTATCAGAGCAGAGATCCTTTGGCCCTCCAGATGGTATGCTCCACCGTTCCTGACCGTTAGCTAGCCTGGAATCCATCATCTGGAAATGGTCATTTTCCTGCATTGAACTGATGTCCTCAAAAGACAAATGTTCAGCACATATTTTTATTCTGGAAATACACTGCGTGTTATTTTCTCTTGTTCCTTTTGTTTGTGTCCATGTTCTTAGCAGTATCACCGGTATTGTTCCTTTGATTAGCCAACCACTCAGTCTCCAACTGTTTCAGCATATCCTTGGTCAGGAAGCCCTGCCGGATTAGTCTAGCGGCCAGCGCACTCTTCACCCGACCCGGGGTGCCCACAGATGTTTCGGGAGGCATCGACTTGGATCCCCTTGCTCTCCGTTGCGCTTGGGACTTCATGTTACTTGCGCAAGGTTCACGGTTGACCTGTGGAAGGTCTTCCGCATTCAGCAGCTCGTCACTAATGGCAGCCCTCTGCAGGGGGAGATCATCAGGAACAGCTACAGCCTGGGAAGCATCTTGTGAAGCTCTAATCAATCTTGTAATGTTAAGAACCCCAGTTTGTATAATGTTATCCAGCTCCTTCTGTACGTCTCTGACAAGTGTAGTGTCTAGGAACATGTCGATAAACCGGTAACTGGAAGAAAACAAACACGCACAATGAGCTGAGTCTAAGTGAAGACTGAGTAATCTTGAAAGGTTAATACCCCTCCGATCTTCAGCCCCCTATGGTCTTAAGCATAGCTTAGTCTTTATTTGTTGTGCACTCAAGATCAGAAATAGTATTTCAATTCAGGAATTTAGAACAAACAATTTCCAGTTTAAAATATTAATAAAGTAAATCACAAGAGGATTACTGTACCATGGAATATCTTATATTTCCCTCCTGAGATAAGCGACTTAAATTAATGGACATTACATGGTCCTTTTGGTCAATGAAATTTTGCATTTTAGCCACCTATGGGAGATGATATGTCTCCAATAGGGATGCGCATGAATATTTGTAAAAGTCATTATTCATACAAATTCATACAAATTCAGACATGAATTGGATGTTAACATTTGTACATTAACATTCATATGAGTAGTTCCGAAATTCATGAAACCGGGGAGGTGGGAAAGCGGCTGTGCCAGTCAGAACTGGAACAGATCCAAAGTGCATTCAACATGGATCGAGAGCAGATTAAAAATGGATTCAGGACAGATTTGACACTTTCAGAGTGGATATATTACAGGATATGTATTGGATACATATCGGATATGTATGTGTTCATGTCGGATACGTATCGGTTACGTATTCACCAGATATTTGAACGAATCCGTACAAATACATTCGTATCGAATAGAATCCCTACCACATTTGAAGGGGATCTACTTGAACGAATACAAATTTCCTAACATTTGATTTGTTACGGATTGAATGCCAAAAATCCCATCTGTGCCTTCCCTATTTTCCAAAGGCAGGTGCTGGGAGAGAGCATGCAGAGCAAGGCGTACACTCATTTTCTGCCACTGGGCTTCCTTGTGCAGCCAGGTCACTGAGGGCATCAGCTGCTGAATTAGATGGGCCATGGGTCTGATCCAGTGGGACATTTCCATAAAACATCTACTGTTAACCCCATCATATCTCAAGTGTTTCAGAGCAACAGCACACAGGATGATGCCCCCATTTCATGAACAAAACTGTCACAGTTAGGTTGGGCATGAATTTAATCATACGTTTCTTGGTCCAAAGCTTCAGCCCATCCCCACCTCTGCTCATCTGTACTTTGCCTCTAAAAGGCCTCGCTTCTGTTTATCGTTTATACTTTGCCGATACAAGTAGCCAACAGATCACGTTAACTGATTAGAGTGTACAATATAATTTATGACTTCCCTGAACTCAGTCTCATAGAACCTCACTGAGAATTCCGGTACGCTTTTTTAAAAGATATATATATCCATTTATATGTTGTCCTAAACCCCTTGATCTCAGGGTATCTTGCAGCAATTAAAACAATTAAATACATAAAAAAGTTCAGCACTTAAAACTGGTGCAATGCAGCGTCTAGAGGTGGGACGGGCACATTCAAGGGGACTCTACCCCTTTCAAAATGCAAGCTGAAGATCTATCACAGCGGTTCTCAACCTTCCTATTGCCCTGACCCCTTAATGCAGTTCCGCGTGTTGTGGAGACCCCTAACCATGGGGTTGGGGCAGCTCGGGTGAGGATGGGGCAGGAATGCGGGAGACTCATTATGACCCCTCTGAAAGGGTAGTCTGACCCCCAAAGGGGTTGTGGCTCACAGGCTGAGAACTGCTGAAAAGACTCCCTGAACGAGGACACTTGCGACGCTCCAAATTGGTAGGGGTGGTTTGAATCTGTTCTTACACAAGATAAATAAAATAATGAAGGGAGGAAGGAATCAAGAATCCGTTTCAGTACCTCAGCCACAAGTACAGATCAAGGACATCATGAACAGCTTCAAGATGGACAAGTTCCTTTATGTTTCTTGGAGGGGTCAGCGGCCAATTAATATGCCTACACAACCAGTCGAATGTCAGAGGTTCGTTTCGACTAAACTGCCGTGCAAACTAGAAGGGAAAAAAGAAGGATGTTTTTTCAAAAATAAAATTATCCATTACATTACCAAATGCCCTTTGCAACATATTCATTATTTTTCTGCCAAGATGAATTCTGTCAACGCAAAAAAATACTACAATAGACACAGGTTTTTACCTGTTTTTTAAAAATATAAATTTTCTTGCTGCTTGACAGAAGGCAGTGAGAAAAGAACTACTAAAACAACATTCTAATGCTTCTGTAATAATGAGTTAAGTTGTATTGTCTCGGAGACTTTTCAGAAAAATCCTAATGCTTTAAATAATATTTTCCTCAAAATGTTACATGTTCTTGGCCTCAGTTGCTGAATCAGAGATCTATCCTCACTCAACCTCATTAGCAGGCTTTATACAGGCCCTTCAGGCAAGATTTCATCCTGAATGATTAATGCAAGCTGGGCCTTTGCCAGCCGCCAACTTCCAAGACTGTGGTCCCTTTAATCTCACAGCTATTTTCTAGGGTTTTTTTAAGTGTTAAAGAAACCTTTAACACAAACGTTTCTGAATGCAAAACTCTGACCTCTGCAATAGATAATCCATGATTTGCTTCACTACAAACTAGCAAAACTTACAAATGAGCAACATAAAATCTGAGCCAGTACAAACGATTCCAGCTGCTTCAAGGTGTTCTCACTAGGGGAACCAAAGATTCAGTCACCTGGGAGCCAATGATGACCAAAAAATTTAGATGAGCAACCACACGTTTGAGCCTTTGGGAGAACACTTTTTAAGAAATACTGTGTACATGTATTTGAAAACTAACAAACAAAATCTTGCAGCTTACCCAGCACAGTTTGAAAAAGAAGAAGTAGAAAGGTTGGCTTTTCTACCCCACTTTCCTCACCCATTTAAGGGGACTCAAAGCAGCTGACAAAGCTTTCTATTCTTCTCCTCACAACAGACACCCTGTGAGGTAGGTGGGGCTGAGAGAGCTCAGAAGAGAGCTGTGACTAGCCCAAGGTCACTCAGTTGACTTCATGGAGGAGTGCAGAATCAAATCCGGTATTCCTAGATAAAGAGCCCAGCTCCCTAACCCCTAGACAAAACTGGGCAGGTATTGCAGCATATTTATAGACTCCCTAAATTGCTACAGTTCAAGTACTTACTACTGCCTTCCTTGCTTCCAGCGCCACCTACTGCCAGCAAGAAAGAATTGCTGCAGCTTATTTTTCTACCCTGCTTTTAATGACCTTCCATGACGAATAAATCCCAGCTTTCCTTCCTGCAGCCATACAATTTTTTGCTCACTGGAGTAGGGAGTTCTTTTCACTTATCCTGGGGCTGAAGGGTCAAGAAGGAACTCTTCTGGTCTAGTGAGCAATTCTGTGCCCCGCTGCAGTAGTTTTGAAACTTTCCTCCAGCCTGACTACAGCAGCTCCCGTAAGTTTCAAACACAATTCAAAGGTATTTCTTATTTAGAAAGAGCTCTTCAAATAACAGTAAACCCAGTGATGAAGATGAACAACAATAATAATAAGAGCTGGTTTTTCTACCCCGCTTTTCTCACCCATTTAAGGGGACTCAAAGCGGCCGACAAAGCTTTTCTAGTCTTCTCCCCACACCAGACACCCTGTGAGGTAGGTGAGGCTGTGAGAGCTCAGCAGAGAGCCGAGACTAGCCCAAGGCTACCCAGCTGGCTTCATGGGGGAGGGCGGAACTGACCCCGATATTCCCAGATAAGAGTCCGGCTCCCTAACCACTAGACCAAACTGGCTCACATTGAATAAGGCAATGACATTCTTCATACGGCAAATCTCTACTTCCTGGCTAGAAGTGAATCTTTTAAAAAGACACCTGCCAAGGATAGGAAAATCATCTCTCACAAAAGGAAGGCAGAGAAGTTCCCAAAGAGATGCCAGCCACTTACCTTTAGTAAAGAGGTGCAGACATACGGCTGCTTTTTGTTGATGGGTGCTGTGCAGAACACATACCTGGCTCTCAAGTTCAGTGGAATGTGCTGAATCATGTCAGCTAGAAATTTGAAGTCATCAATGTTGCAGACAAAGTAGAGAGACTCAACTTGAGAGAGACTCACAAAAATATCCTGGAATAAATAAATAAGCAAACAAATTTGCATTTAAGTTGATGGAAACCCAGTTTATTCAAATGGAAAGTCATTATCATCCAAACTGCCCCTGATCTTTTCAAAACAGAAACCAATCGGAAAACAATACAAAACACGGTGAAGCAGTTATATAATCAGAATAAGAGATACCCATTTTGAGAGTGTTTTTTTTTAAAAAAATCTTGCTTTGAATTCTCTGCTTCTCAGAAAGCTTTCCTACTGGGCGTCTGAACCACTGGAAAATGTTATTTAACACTATAGCTGGCTGCACCCAACCTCACAACCCTGCTCTTGAATTTTACCTTAAACTTATGTGACAGATGTCTGCTGCCATTTTTTCAGTTTTAAATAGGGTTTTGGTAGAGTGTCTGATCAAAAGCAAGTCAAGACATTCAATGATCAATAACCTCATTTCTTTTTTTTTTAATTACTGTGTATTACTCATGGGAGTTACACATGGACTATGATGATCACAGAATTACAAAAAAAACTGATAAACTTTTTATTGCTGATGTACAACCGTGCAAGTAGAACTTCTATTATGTACTGAAAAATGTAACATATACCACTTTAATCTATATCCCAAGAACATCCAGTACATTTTCATCATCAGCTCCACAGCCAGAAAGACAATTCCTCCTGACGCTGTTAAAAACTGTGAAGCACATTAGCTGCAGCAGCAATAAAAGCTGTAAAGAAAGCTGTGGTTGTAAAGCTGAACAGAGGTTCATAACCAATGTGCTCTCTTTGTTTGTTTGTTTCTTTGTATTTCTATCCTGCCCTATATCCAAAGGTCTCAGAGTGGGTTACAATATTATATTACTCTTAGACAGGTCCCTGCCCTCAGGCTTACAATCTAAAGAGACAAGATACAAAAGGAAAATGGTGTAGGAGGGAACAGGCAACAGCAAAAAGCAAGCACTTGAGGTCTTCGGTTCCAATTCTTCTGTTCTTTTCTTATTGCTGCTCATTTCTCTTGGCATTGTTCCTGCTAGATCAGACGCTGTAGCACCAGATTCACACCCTCTGAAGCACTGGCTGGGAGCTACTGACAGTCAATCTAAATAACCAGTGCACCTTAATAGCAGTATTCTACACCTCTAAACAAAGGGTTTACCACGTATATTTGTATAATATCAATTGAAATGCACCTATCTTTCAAATGAGAAGTTATCTGTTATAATCTTATTAATTTTTCAATTAATAAAATAAATATCTACAGCAATGAACAGTCCATCCATGCTTACAATGAGATTTGATAGAGTGGCGTCCGGAAGATGATAAGCAAACATTTCGATCTGCTCAGCAGTAGGATGCAAGCCAGCAGCCTAGAAGAGAGGGAAAGACTGCCACAATTAAGCTTTCATGTGCAGGAAAAGAAGGCATCCCGGACAAAGGGCAAGACATCGCCATGATTCTGCTCACATCACGCACGGCCATAACAGAGCTTCAATATGGAGCAAAAGAAATCAAGCAGCTCCACTAAGAAAGATTTATTCCTCCCTGCGTGGCTGACGTGAGAAACTGAACATGAGTGATGTCGGCGAACCAGATTTCTTCACCCCACATGAGCTCGCCCCACAGATACTGCTGTTGCACCTGCCACAAGTCATTTCATTCCAGCTTCACGATTGTTCAAGTAATTATTTGGACAAAATAATTATTTGTACAATTGAAGCACCACAGTTTAGTCAAGCGAGACACTCCCAGGGTAATTTCAGAAGGCTCCATTTATATGAATTCGATAGCAGAGAAAGGTTAGTATCTTTCTGCTTCAAAGAACACATTGATCGTCAGCTAAAGGGACAAGTAAATTTGCCCTAGTAAAAGGAAGCAGGTTCTTGCAATCGCCCAAATCATATTTGGGTGATCCAGCGATGCATCTCAAAAAGCTGCAAAACTCAACCCAAATACTGAAACATGAAGAACCTTACCACGATGGGATCCACTGGTTTATTCATGATTTCCTTCAATAAAGGAAGGTCATCGCGGTGCATAGTTGTGACTTCTCCTTCTTTAAACACAGAGCTAAATCTTCCAGCTCTGCCTGCAATCTGTAAGGCTTGAGAAGTTGTAATGGTGTCCATTTCCTTTTCGCCTTTTTCATTAACAATCGGCTTAATCAAGGAGTTAAAAATTATTCTCTTGATGCTCCTAGAACAAAAGCACAAACCATGGATTAAGGCTGAAGTCAGAAAAAAAGGACTTTATTATTTGCTTTACACGTGATTCTTGTGAAGACGACACATAACATGACTGGGAAGAATGTTTCCCCTTAGGGAACATGGTGGGAACAAATGAGTTTCTGTTTACAAGCAGTTAGTCCATGAAAAACCAATAACATAAACCAAATATACACTTCTGATGATCACATAGTCCATACAATCAAAATTTATCCATTGCAGTCTCAAACAAAAAATCTGGAAAAAGAATCAATATCTTTTGTTTCAAAAATGGTACTGAGAAGATTGAAGTCTGGGATTGATGTCAGCCTGAGAAATAAAAGGTGTCCATTTCTCGATGAATCGAGCTTCTTGTTCCAGGAGTTGCATCTTATACTGTTGCACTGTGATGGCTTCATTAATCAATAATGACCATGTACGGCTGATCCATTTGCCTATGTTTAATTGATCTGCAGATTTCCAGTGGAGAGCAATCTCCACTTTTGCAGTAGTGATCAGAGAATGAATCAAATCCCTAGTATGATTGGGCACCCCTTGTTCTTCAAAAGAAAGTAAAAATACTATAGCTGGCGATAGCTGAACATTTTGAGAGACAATGCCACTTATCTTTTCCTGAGCAGCTTCCCAAAACACTTCAACCTTAGGGCATTGCTACCACTGATGGACATATGTACCTATTCAAAGCAACAGGGATGTAGTACCACCAAAATAATGCTTTAACTATCTGTTAAACTAATCCATAACTTTCTGCTTGAGACCTAAATGACAAAAACATCCTACTGGGAACTTTTGACCATTCTTCATTGTCAGCTTCTATTCCACAATCTATTTCCCAGAGCCCTTTCACCGCCTTAAGCTCTCCCACATTGTGATTATCTCTGATGTCAAGATCATTCCAAAGCAAGTGGGCATTAGGCGTCAGGGTCTGAACTACCACTTTTTTGCTCCCTAGTTGCCTGCAGAGTTAGGGAGAAGAGTGAAGGTTTATCCTCATGTCACAACAAGTCACCTCTTCAGCAGTTTAACATGCTGTTGTTGTACAAGCCACAGTGAGCCAATATGGATAACTATCCTATCAAACCATCAAGCTGGGGAAACAGTATTTTGGTGCAATGCAAGGGTAGATTGTACCAAGCGGTTCCCTTTACTCCCTAGTGCAGCATGTAATCAAAAAAGACGTCAGGGAGCCTGAAGTGAACCGTTGCACATGCCTGCATGCAAGTGACCAAGCGAGGGTTAAGGCTGAGCATGCAGGGAAAAGAATGGGAAAGAAGCTGCCAGAAGATCTGAGAAAAGTACAAGCCAAAGGAGTGTCTCCCTGTCTGTGAACAGAACTTCAATGGATCCATGAATGCAACAGTGCACTCTAGGGGGCAATTGATGAGAAATGCAAATTTAAGGGGAAAAGCGGTATCAATGCTATTAGTAAACTATTACTGAATACCACCAATATAAAGCAACAGCTAGAAAAGTATCCCATATTTCTTTATCAATAGATTCACTTCAACCCAGAGGAAGATTATTTTATTAATCAGGAACTTTCCTGGGGTCTGTGAAATAAATTTATTTTTATTTTTTATTTTTGAGAATTTAAAATATTTTGACACTGCCCTCCATTTTAAAACTTACCCTGGGACCTTTTGGCAAAGGGCAAGGTACAAGTTCTTAAAAAGTAAACAAATACATAATTCACCTGAAATACTTACAAATTGAGTCCCATTCCAATTGCGTCCGTAGCAACCATGATTTTACATGGATCATTGGGATCATTGAATTTCTTTGCCTGAGTAAGTTTTGTTCCTGAAACAGCCACAAGTACAGACAGTTCACAAATGGAACATTAAGTAGCAACCATCACTAAAGCCACAGTCTCCTTGTGAATACAATCTTGCATAAATCTGGCAATTTTCATAGGTGATTCCTCCATAGAAACCTACCAACTTTGTCTATTTCCGTGAATGCTGTGGCATATCCACTGGCAAAAATGAGCAAACCCCTGGCACTGCTATTATCCCAGCCCTCCCCTACTCCCATGTAGCACATGAGAGGAAACCAGTTTCCCTGCCTTTTGCTCTGCATGAAGCATACTGCCCTGAATCTATTAGCATGAAGGGTAAATAAAAAATTTGTAAAAAAAAAAAATGAACGTCTATGAAGGGAAAATGCTTCAGGGAGTATAATTACATAAAGAAACGTAACTGAATGTCACAGATGTAGATTAAGCTGCACATTGTGAACCAGTCTTAAAGCAGTTTGGTAAATTTGCTTCCTTTTCTTTATAATAATCGGGGTTTCCCTGATCAGAAGTGTGGGAACAACATTTACAAACAAAAACACCAGTGCCTTAGATACTTTGATAATCAAATATTACACATTTATTTCAGTTATTCATCAATAGATAAAAGCAAAACTGTTCCTTCCCCTCAACTTCCCTAAGCATTTGTTAAAAGCATTTACCAGGGGGTAAGCTTCCATAGATCACGGCACACTCCAAACCTCGGGCTTCAATTTGCCGGCTCACTGAATAAATATCATTCTTGCTGAAACAGACAATGCAGTCTCCAGGACGAAGCTTTTCTAAAGTTTCAAGTGGCTCATTGAGCACCTTTAGAGAGGTAAGTCTTTTGTAGTTTCTCACCTGGAGGCAAAACAGCACTAATTACATTGCAAGCATCACAGAATTATGGAAAGCGCATCAAAGGTGTGGTTACGCAGAAAGGGACCAGCCGCCTTGCAAACCAGGACTAACTTTGTTGGGAAGGGACCAGAGATGTGCAGAAATTAGAGGACAGGGAGTGCAGGTCACCTTCCTACAACCCTGGCTCCCTTTGCCTTCACTCAGGGACATGCTAATCTGGAACCAGTGTGAGAGGGAACACTATCTTCATATTTTGCCACTGGATATCCCAAAGCCTGGACTATCAGAAAACAGAGTATTGGACTAGAGCAGTGATGGTGAACCTTTTGAGCTCGGTGTGTCAAAATTCGCAAGAAAACTTAGCTTAACTCGGGTGCTGTGTCACATCGAGAAATATCCATAATTTTGTGATATTTGTAGCTCTAGTAAAAAAGTTATATTTTTGATATATGTATTTTATTAAAAGGAAAAACAAATAATTCTTTACATTAGTGACTTTTGTTGCTAAATCTTCAATTGAAAGTTGGTATTTCATACATTTCAAGAACAAGCAAGCATTACATGTCCAGGTGCCAGGGTGACCATGTGTGTCACCCAAAAGGGCTTGGCGTGTCACCTGTGACACGCGTGTCATAGGTTGGCCATCACCGGACTAGAGGCATTTGACTCTGCAAGGTTATGTTCTCACAACATAAACCGTGAGGCATAAAATGAGGACATTTATCTGTAACCGCACCACATTAGCTTCTGATGGAAGATGTGCCCTTCTAAACACTGGGTTTAACGCTCCTCAGTATACGTCCTGCCTCATGCCTCTCCAACCCCCTGGAGGAAAGCACCGCCCCTGCCAGCCAAAGCGAGGGAGAGCCGCCTCAGGGGCCAAACTTGGAAACTGTTTCTTTCCCCCCAGCTGGGGATAGT
Organism: Aspidoscelis tigris stejnegeri; assembly: GCA_023333525.1. Lineage (NCBI taxonomy): Eukaryota > Metazoa > Chordata > Lepidosauria > Squamata > Teiidae > Aspidoscelis > Aspidoscelis tigris. The sequence goes on from JALMGA010000002.1 coordinate 102,461,999, forward strand.
TCGGACTCAGACAGTACACAACGCCAAGAGCCAAGTTCTCTCCAGCTGCGCCAGTCGCCTCCATGCAAAACAGCAGTGCCAGCAGGGCAGTGACTCTACGAGCCCTACTTAAGAAATGCCCAAATCTGCACCCGCCACTGCAAACAAAGAGCCTCCGTGGCAACCCTCGATTCCTGTGAACCCTGATTCTTGACTGATTTCCAGATTCATGACGACTCTCTGGTACCCCGACTCTTGGCCTGTTTGACTCCACGTACTCTATATCCCCAAGAGCTCTGGAAACCGAGATGGCGCCTTGCTGTCGCTACTTGTATCTCAGTCAAGTGACAATACAGATGTATTGTTTGTACGCAGTTCAAAAATATGATTATGTAATACTGTACAATTTTAAAATTTAAGGAAAGCCCCATTCCACAGGGAAACAAAAACTCTACAGAAGGCAGGTCAATACCATAAAAGGTTTGGCTGCAAGGATTAAAAACAAGTAAGATATACAGTAACTCCTTTGTCCGCAAACTGCATATTTTTTCACCTGAAGTGATGGGGTTAACAGATGTTTAAGGAAAGATAAATTTTGAAGGTATGTTTACAGAAGGAGAGCTCTCTACCTCAACCTCCTCTCCTGTAGTATACATGAGTTCTGTCACCAAATTAATAGCTGCCTCTTCGCCACAAACGTGGATTTCTTCTGCACAGAGTCCTGAACAAAGGAAAGTACAAAGGAAATAAAAAGGGGTTATAAAGTAATTTACACGGGGCGTGCATATTGAATACAGTTGCAAAGTCTGCACTGCTAGTATGAAAATAAAATGCTTTGCTTGCACGCTGTCAACGCTGACAATTCTAGGGAGGCTGATGGGAATTTCACTGACGTATGGCTCTTGAAGAATCTGCCAGGTCCTTACCAGCTTTCCAGAAGCGTGGTCACCACCCTTATAGCCACCTCTGTGGATGGGGCTGCAATGCATGTTGGCAGGTATGCATATGCCATCATTATGCATGTGCAGAGAGCCACGCCTGCGCATGTGAGATAGCCTCACGTACATGCATGCCACAAAATAGAGGGAACTCACCCTTTTGGAAAGTGGGCGAGTTCCCCAAACGGTGCAGATTCCTTGGGGGAGTCATATAAAGGTGCTGTAAAACACCTGATGATCTTAGGCATCTACTGCAATTTGTGCTTTGACAAACTGCAGGTCAGCGCATCCCTATTTTATTTACATGCTGTGCAGACTCACTGGAGCCACCAGTTTATCCAACTTTGGAGTTTTAAGAATTACTCAAAACTCATCTCAGGGTGTTTTTCCACTGTCACTAAAAGTACCCATTAAGTACCCATCAATTGTGATGTGTGACACCTCGATCAGGGCTGCATATTCCGTTGCCCAGTATAAACAAGTCTGGACACAGCTAAGGTCTGTGGATGAGATCTTCCGCATATTTGCCAGATTACAATTGCCATCAGCCTCAGTACCTTTAATGTTCAGAAATCTAATCTGAAACACTTGGATAGGATCTGAGTGAGGAACGCTCTTCTAGAGAAGGACACCATACACAGAAGTCAAACATCAGTGGCTAAAGACTGCCTACTGTAATAATGTTTTAAAAAACAGAAGTGGTTATAGTACCCAAAAGTGCTCTTGTCCAGGCCCAGCCTCTTGAAGGATCTTTAATCATCTGAATTTCGTCAATCACAGCTACTTCATCTTAAAAAAAAAAAGTATTTTGCAATAAGACAACTGTGAAAGCACGTGCCAAAAGTTACAATATAAAAGAAAAAAATCCCTTCTGATAACTCATCGTCCACTTAATTTAAAAAGTGCCTTAATATTCTCATTCATATGGCCTGCTGATCTTTAAAACTAAGCTAATCTTGCAATGCAAAATACTGTAGAGACAAATTTAACACGGTACTTTCTAAGATCCTCAAGGAATATTTTAAAAAGGAAGAAAAGATAGTATACGCACAGGGTGTTGTGACACTGCACATCTCAATTGTGCAAGCAATGTGAGAAGCTGCCTTGCCTTCAGGATCCACGCAAATCCGTTCTTCCCCGGTTACCAAATCACATGGCACGTTCTACAAGGTTTAAAAATGGAAAGAGAATCCATGTGGATGATTCTGCAGGAAAAGGGGAAACTCACAGCAACCCCTCAAAGATACTATGCATCAAAGCAGCCTACATAGCTCAGTATCACATTTGGCAATACACATACGGCTGAAACTCACTGACAGTGCAAACTGCCTAGCAAGCTGCCTATTCAATCCTCAGCCTCTTCTCAGAACGAGGCAATGGCAAACCACTTCTGTATCTCTGCCAAGAAAGCTGCAAGGCAGTGTCTGTGCAGTTGATCCTTAGCTGCCTTTTATTGATACAACTTCAGCACCTTTCATTTACTCCTACAAAAGCATATCAAGGTCTACCAGTGATCTAGATCAAGGACTTCTTGATCTGGATCATGCTCCATCTGGCGGGGATAAAGCATGCTAGTGGTGGGCCAGGCTTCCCAAATTCCACACTAAGATGTGGAAAGAAGGTCCTTATCAGCGACCCAGTTTGGTCTAGCGGTTAGGGAACTGGACTCTTGTCTGGGAATACCAGGTTTGATTCTGCCCTCCTCCACGGAGCCAGCGAGGTGACCTTGGGCTAGTCGCAGCTCTCTTCTGAGCTCCCACAGCCCCATCTACCTCACAGGGTGTTCTGTTGTTGGGAGAAGAATAGGAAACTTTGTCAGTCGCTTTGAGTCCCCTTACATGGGTGAGAAAAGCGGGGTAGAAAAGCCAACTCTTCTTCTTCTTAGTGCACTTACTGGCAAAGATTACCAGCAAGGGCGGGTTAATCCCAAACCAGGAGGTTCATGGGACTTGTTTTCAGCTAAAAGTTCAGAGTTTGGTCTTAAAACAAAGAAGACCAGGAAGGGACAGGCTTGATATCCCTTTCCACACTTCATGGCACCCCATTCAAATCCCCGCTAAAATGAGCATGCCATGCCCAAGGTAGACTCCACCGGCCCTTCTCTCTAGGTATGCCCTGCCAGAATCTAGGCCATGTCATAACCAGTGACAGCACAAACCTGTGGGGATCGTAAGACTCGGGGGGTGCAGTGGGGGATGGCGAGGTAGAATCTGGGGCTTAGCAACATGCAACTGAGAAGGGAAGATGGCAGGATATGATGGGTGAGGGGTGACTGGGGAGAAAGGGAAATGGGGCAGTGTGAGGGAGCAGGCATGACAGTGGAAGGATGAGACGTTTGGGCAGGTCTGGGGGTGCTGCAAACCATTCAATGAACCCGCCTGTTGGTTCTAGTCTGGAGATTGAACAGTTTGCTCCCTGACAGGTTTGGGTTCGTTACAAGCTGGCTAGTTTGCATTCTTGTACATATCTAAATAGGCATGAAAGCTCAGTGCCAGTCTGATGCAAAGCCTATAACTAACATGTGTTCTTCCTCTAGTCTGCATCTTTTTTCTTCCCTCCCTCAATAGTGCCTCCTCACTTCTGAACACAGAGTCTGTTATGTAAGGTTTTATAACAGCTTTCACCTTACTCTCAGGACTGTGTAGTGTAAAAGCTAAAAAAGATACATCGTTAAAATAAAATCATTCAACGTAAGGCGACAACTAAGAAAAATAAGCCAAAATAAACAGATCCCTTCAGTTCTGCAAAGCCCAGGTGAACAGATGAGGTTTCAACAGAAGCGAAAACATGGGTAAATAAATCTTGCATTTTGCTTGTTGAATCTTGGAAATACTACTGATAGCCCTATACATTGATGATCCATAAAATATTTCACAAACTGACTCAAAAACATGGAAATACATTAGCCTACTGACGGCATCATTGCTCTTCTGGAAGATCTCATGGGCCAAAAGCTTTAAAGGACCACAGTATATCCCTGAATTTGCAGCCAGGTATCTCTGGATTGCATGGTAGGTTTTCCCACTGTTTGTAGGACCAGCATGGAAAATAATTTTTCTTTGAATAGCTCTGGCTTCAGGATACCTAAACAAACACAGAAACAGCAGTTACATCTGACAATATAGATTAAACTTTGGATTAATCGCTATCTCATTTTCTAGGATGTGCTCTGACCTGTCTTTAGAATTACCCATATTTTCCGGCGTATAAGACGACTGGTCGTATAAGACGACCCCCAACTTTCCAGTTAAAATATAGAGTTTGGGATATACTCGCCATATAAGAAGACAACACCTGGCGTATAAGACGACCCCCGACTTTTGAGAAGATTTTCCAGGGTTAAAAAGTAGTCTTATACGCCAGAAAATACAGTAATTTTTAAAAAGGAACAGAGCCAATAATGAGCATGGGAAAGAACCAATAATCAGCAATCACGTGAAAGAACAAGCTGCTCTCTTTGCAAGACCTCAGTCCTTGCTTTAGTGCCAGTTGTGACCTTCCTTGATAATCACCAAATTTCTCTAGCACTAAAAAAATAACAAAGCAGGTACCACAATGCTTTTAGCCACTCCCGATGGTACTTAAAAAAAATTAGGAATCAGCAACAAGTTTCAAATAATGGGATTCAGAAGGGAATGGAAGAAGCAAGCTATTATTGAATTAAGGTTATTTTTTCATGTCTTTCTTTGAAGCTTCAGAGCATTAAAAATGCACAGAGAGAGCAGCATGTAAAGATGGCCCATTATTGCCAGATGAGAGCTTGTAAACAGCACTGCTCAAAACCTAAACTGTAATCCTTTGCAACAGTGATCTTGAAATACACGTCACAGAGCTCAATGGAACTTTCTCAAAAGTAAGCGTTAGATTTGTGCCAAACCGTAGTTCGTTGAAGCACAAACTGCATTAGAAACTTGAGATTGTCAGGGGCTTTACTGGACAGTCCAGGCTCTCTTAAGCACCTTTATGTGACTCCCAAAGATCTATGCAATGCAGGGAATTTACTTGCTTCCATATTATGGTCACCATCAATGTAGCTCTTCCATGGGCAGCACCGTGGCACATGTCACAGCGCATATATCAACATGCACTGAAGCTCCCTGCACATACACCATGACATAACATACATGCGCACCGATATACATCACAGCCCCGACCACTGGAGAGGCATTAATGGCAGCAACCACACTTTTGAAAGTGGGCAAGTTCCCCGTAATGCAGAGTCTCCATGAAAATCAGGTAAAGGTGGTGAAGAGAGTCAGGACCGTCAGTCAAAACACCTAACAGTCCTGGGCCTCCAGCGCATTATGTACTTCAATGAACTGCAGTTCAGCACATCTCTAATAAGCATAGATGGAACTGGGCTGTCAGAGAGCAATCTACTAATATGACTGAAATCCATCCACTTGGAAAATACGCTGAAATGTATTTTAATTTCAAATGACACAAATTAACACTGTCCCAGAGCAGAAGCCAGCACAGAAATTGCACAAGAGATTGTTTTAAAACGCTAACCAGTTAGGTGGTAATCTCAAGTCACTGATTTTACGCAGGTCGTCCATGCACTCCAGCATAGGAAAGATCTGTCTGGAGTGTTTCAAGAAAAAGGGGAAAAGGTCGTCAACATGCCCTGTTGTTGCAGGAAGGGGAGGAGGGAAAAAGAGAATGAGTGAGAAAAAAGCTTCAAAGACAGGCACTAAATCAGCACTCGGTAATGCACTGAAAGCAACCAGATATATTTTCTTGTTAAGCTTAGAATACTTTCTGACACAACATTTTTAACACTTAATTCAACCTACAACATTAATACTGTGCTAAATGATACACTGTAAATAGCTTTCAAATTAAAAATATCTATTTTAAGAATTTTCTCCCACACAAAGGTTTCTTTCTTTAGGAGAGATGGAACACACCACTCTGCATCACCTCTTTCTTCATATAAAAAAAGCTTCAACTTTAATTTCAACAGTGTAAAATCTACATGCCTTCCATTATTTTAAATAATGAAATCCCATAAAAAGTATTCCATGAGATTAGGGGGCTGTTTGCATTTGCTAAACCAGTAAGGTCTAGTGGTTAGGGAGCCGGACTCTTATCCGGGAATTGATTCTGGTTTGATTCTGCCCTCCTTCACAAAGCTAGCTGGGTGACCTTGGGCTAGTCACAGCTATCTTGAGCTCTCACAGTCCCACCTCACAGGGTGTTCTGTTGTGGGGAGAAGAACAGAAGCTTTGTCAACCGCATTGAGTCGCCTTAAATGGGTGAGAAAAGCAGGGTAGAAAAGCCAACTCTTCTTCTTCTGATCCAGTGAGGCCAGTAGTGCTCACAGTGCAAACGGCCAGGCCAAGGCTGACCAGATTGTCAAGGCAACATCCAAAGCGATATCCAGTGCACACTCAAATGTTGCCATGGCAATCTAGATGTTTGTGCTCTTTTTACTAACTACTAACTACCAACATATTTATTACTAAAGATGCCAATGTACACAGCAATCATGTGTACTTGCTCACTCATTCCAGATGGCACATAAATGAAAGCTGGAAATACCTCAACAAACAATGAATAGGAAGCATACACTGAAGAGACTAAGAGGCAGTGAAGATGGTCAATATTGCCATATTTCAGCAAAAAGCCCTAAAAGCAAAACTCTAACCTGAATCTACTCCATAAAAATTCATCCGCACACCTAACATTTGAACAGACACTGGGAATAGCTAGCAAACCGTTTTGCTTTTTCAAATAAACAGGTCAATTTTACCCTTATGCCATGCCTTGCTCTCTCTACAGATCTGATGTTTAATTAGCAGTACTTAAAACTAACTTCACATATTCAGTGGATGTTTGCCTGAGGCCATTTACCAGCTTACAGTCAAAATATGAAGTCATAAACCTTGTTGCTTTATTAAATGACCAAAGATTCTAATTACCAGATCTGAAAAAGAGAGGTAATACTATGGCATAACATTTTCCGTACCTACCTGCATCACAACATATATCATTTAGGATAATGTGAACATCAGGGCTCAAGAAAGTAGACTCCATAATGTACTTTCTAAAGCTTATAAAAGCTTGATGAAAAAGGCGAGCTGTAAAGGAGGAAGAAACCAGAAAAAGTTCAGTGTTGCACACAAAGCATCATTTTGCAAAATCTGGATTAAAATCTAATAAAAAACATTTCAATTATGCATAAAATTGATGCAATAGCTATGGATGTGTGTGGTCACTGAAACACTCCTCAAAGCATTTTTTTAAAAAAGGAAACCTGACAATCTAAACAAAGGATAATGTATAAGCAGCAGGTCTTCAAGAGCCTGTTTAAATGTAAGTATTCACCTAAAATAAATTTAAGATTAAGTCTAAATATACGTTCTTCCACAGAATGAAGAAAAATTAACATTTAATTAGTTCCAAAATAACTTATTTCATACCATCTAATCCATTCTCTGATGCCAATCTTTGTACTTCTTTCCTTTTATAAAACTTATTTAATATTTTCAGAACTTCACCTAGAAGAGAAAACGAAGATGCTGTCACATTGCCTGAGATGGCAAACAAACTAACACAGGTAAGGTTTTTTTTAAAAAAAAAATCTATAAAGCTTATATATTTTAATCAAGTAAAGCATATACTGTATTTGTTAAAAAGCAATTGTCACCAGAAACAAAGCATCTTCTACCTTGCAGGAAGACTAACAACCTCAACAAATATCACTTTGAAGCTTATTAATGGCCATTTCACATATGGCATCTTTTTTTCTCTCCAGACAGCAGACTAAGATATGAATTTATCTGATGCCTCACAGTTAAGGTTCTATGATAAAGCAGCTTTACAGTGATCTCAATAGATGATATGAGGATACATTCTGGTCAGTTGACAGCATTATGGATTAAAGATTGCTTCTTGTTCAAGAGACCAGCAGTGATGATTTCACACTCCAAAAAGTGCTCAAGGCAGCAAAACAATAAATACATCTTATCACTTCTCTGTTAAAATCTGATAAACTTTATCACTAAACCTCAATTAATTTATGACAGGGCCACTGAAGGCCAGAGTAAAATACAGTACTTAGTTCATTCAAATTATTTCATTACTAAATGTGGAATAGCAAATCTTTCAGCTGGCACCTGACATGACCCTGAAAACAAGTTTTTGTGTCTTCCAAACTCTACTACTTTTGGCTGTGAAAGGCAGGGAAAAAAATAGAGTTGATGCTCAACAGAAGCCATGGAATTTAGAAATACAATTCCTTGTTCTATGTCCCTCATGGACAGCAGCATCAAATCTACCCAGATGAATTTATTAAACTTTATTAAAACCAGGCCTCTGCTCTCAACTGTCATTCCTTCCTACTTTCCCTGTATTTTCCCCAACCCTCTGCCCCACTTTTAAGCCCTAAAACAGAACAAGAGTGAAGGGCTGTGGTCACACCTAAGGTCACATCCAGCTTCAGTCCACTTTCAGAGCGAGAGAACACATCAGCAAAGCAACTATTAATTTCCTTCCCACATTATCTCCAAAGGTGAATCTTCTGAGTTATTTAACACTGAAGGAAAACAGCTGATGTATCCTCTCACTCTGAAAGCAGACTGAAGCTGGACTGCACCTTGGCTGTGGTCACACCTGAGGTTTAATCCAGCTTCAGTCCGCTTTCAGAGCGAGAGAACACATCAGCGAAGAGACCAGCCATTTCCTTCCCGCATTATCTACCCCAAAGGGGAATTTCCTGAGTTACTTAGCACTGAAGGAAAACAGCTGATGTATCCTCTCACTGTTTATTCCAGCTTCAGTCCGCTTTCAGAGCGAAAGAACACATCAGCGAAGAGACCAGCCATTTCCTTCCCGCATTATCTACCCCAAAGGGGAATTTCCTGACTTATGTAGCCCTGAAGGAAACAGGCTGCCACTCGGCTACTGCCTTCTCCCACCGCCAAGGTGAAGCGCGGGGGAGACGGTGTGGGCGGCGCCGGTCCTTCCGCTGGCCGGAGCCCCCCGCTCGCTTACTCTTGTTGAGCGGGCGCGTGAGTTCGGCTCCGACGTCGCCCTCCGGGCCGAGGGACCGCGGGGGCACCGGCAGCGGCACGAACAAGGAAGTGTCCGGCGCTTTGCCGCCATGGCCGCCCCCTCTGTCGAAGGAGGCAGAAGAGGCGGCTCTCGCTGCGTGAGCAGCAGCCGCCGTCTCCGCTCTCGTCCCGCCGCCGCGCCAGCTCCGAAGAGACGCGGAAGCGCCGTAGCGGAACCACGACGCGCCGGTGGAGGTGGAAAGCGGGCGCAGCAACAGCCGCGCGCACCCGCCCGAAGACATTGAAACCACCCCGCGTGCCTCCTCCGAGCGGTCGCCGCGTCGCTGCTGTTACGTCATAGCTCAGCGACTTAGTCGGGAAGGAAGGAAAGAAGGAAGGGGTCGCGTCGCGCATGTGTCGATGCATCTCCAAGCGGGAAAATGGCGCCGGTGCCCAGGACCTCCTGGTAATCTAAGCAACGCCAAAGCAAAAGCCACCGCGCTGTGTTGGGAAAGGGGTAGGATGGGGCGGGATCAAAGACGTTCTGCTCTAATGCTTGCGAAGGCACAGGACTCGCTTGCAATTCCCTGTTTTCTTTTGGCCGCATGACAGGGGTCTGCTTAGGGGAGAGCCTGTTGCCTGGCGTGAGAAGCGCAATCTAGGGTGCATTACAGGAATCGAATCTGGTTAATTACAAGAGCATGGATCCTAATTAATCTAAATTGGAGATTTGCGGTCCTAGTCATCACTGCAATCTGAGCAGACGACCCAGGAGTATGCTTGAGCTCTGCAGCTGTGCTTTACGGAGGAAGGCAAACTCATCTGGAAATGGATCACTTTCCAGTTCCATCACTCAAAACCGGGAACACACAGCGTCTCTGCCTTGTCAGTGTTAGGAAAATTCCAGACCACTATGAAAACAAGTTGCCGCTCTATCAACAAATGCTATTCATATTAGTTTTAAATAAGCAGAAAGGGTCAGAGAGGAAAGATTCGTTTACTCTGGTATGCTGCAGCATAGGAAGTCCGCTTTTCAGAACCCCATCAAGAGGAACTTTGAACCTCCCACTTCCAGCACAATCGAATATACCTAAACCCAGAGGATAATTACAATATTCCCGGTAACGCCTTCCAAGTACAGAAAAGAAATACATATCAGATTTCTCTGACATGTGCAGTAAAAACAAGTCCAATGGCTGGCTGGTTCAGACCACTTCTTTGAAGCTACCTTATCAGTTTGTTTTTGCAGACACAATGACCTTGAGAGCATTCCTCACATCAACATCCCATCTCTGTCTATTGGACTCCATCCAGACCCTCGCCACTTCCAGGCAACTGTTCAGGACCTGGACTGCACCACCTCACTCAGATGGATTGTCTCAGCAGTGTACTGGTCACACCTCACTTCAAACCCCCAATGGCTTCTCTAAGTGGCTTTTGGAAGATACTGTAACAGCATGGGAGATGGGACAGAACCCTGGGGGACCCAAGTGCGTTTCCAGAAACTTGACTAACACTCCCCCATGCCTGATATCATTAGCATACACTAGCTATATAAAAAACCTCAAAGTAACAAACAAGCACCCATACTTTGTGACTTTAAGACAGAATAGGCAGTAGAGTAGGTCACATAACAAGAATTACAACTAAATTCATCACAAGTTGTTATAGTACTACTAAAGCCACATAGTGCAGGTCAACAGTTTTGTTTTTGTTTTGTAAAATTCTCAAATTCAGTTTCCTAGTCTCACTTTGAAGAATATATTGTACTAGCTGCCACCTTACAATGCTGTGCTAATCAATTTAGTAAGTCCCATTGCAATCAGTGATGCCTATTCTTTGGAAAAGATTAGGATTACAGGTTGAGGGAAGAGGCCCCTACCTCCAAAAATTGTTCTTACCATGTGCAAGGTTGCCAGCAATATCATCAGCCAGGTCAAAATGTGGCTTCTAAGCCTAGCATGTCTATCAACAGGATTACCCAGAGCAAAAACTGGCTACCAGAAATAGTTAAGGGAAGGGACATTGGCTTAATTTGGTGCCAGCAGCAAAGAGGTGATTATAATCAACAGTGTTGGTGGTAGTGTACAAATCCCTTTATGTAAGGATGTATCTTTCCATATTTTGGTCAGTTAATGCAGCTGAGGCTTAGACTGAAATCACTAGAGGGTAGACCTAAAAAAAAAAGTCTAACCCTGTGTGTCTTAATGTGTGCCACTACAATGTGTCTTCTCCTAGTCACAAACATGGGAGATATGCCTTCTGCATGCCTCTCATGTTCTGGATCAGATCCTCTGGGAGATATTTGTGTCTTCCAATATTCCTTATCAGGGCCTCCCGGATTGGCATCATGTTCAGTCTAATAGAGATGAGTGTTCCAGCAGGGGTGTGGCCTCACAGCTCCATGTAGCCCAGAGGACAACTACAGAGGCTCCAGACTGGGATCAGCAACTCATGCCAAAAGGGCCTCAATTCACAAGCTGTGAGACGAAATACAAGTTCTTCCACTTCAAAACTAATTATCATCTTGATCATCATAAGCCCAACTTTAAAGATATTAACTAAAAATTCTGTAACACTTAAAAAGATTATAAGCTCGTTACTGCATATTGGACAAGTAAGGACACAACATATTTTAGTGAGAATACAGCTATTTTTAATTATTCAAATAGCAGTTCATTATGTCTATTATACATAGTTGCACAATTTGAGGCTGGTTAAATAATACAATCAAGTTTTCAAAATTTCTTGGACTAGTTTCCAGATTACAACATGCAAGTGTCCATGAAAATATTTGGCATTTCTTGTTTCAAATTTTGAACAGGCACTTACATGAGGGAACTACATCTTCTCAGTCACACTCATTCGTTTTAAGAGAAAAATCCCAGCACGCAGCGTAGGACTGCTTTAGCAAAGTGCCAGAGTAATAAAACAGTTCTGTCAGAAGTATAATTTAGGGATTTTGCTTACTCATAAAGTAAGATAACCAATAACACTTGCATTGAAGTTTAGAAACATTCTTGGTAGATAGGCCAAGTAGACGATAAACGTGAATAGCCATCTATTCAGCAGGTTCCATTTTGTGCCCCAAACAAGCACTGTGTTCCTGAAAACCACATGCTCAAAAGTGAACAGATGGAGGCTAACAAAGATGTTGAATTCACTTAGTGAAGGCAGAGATAATGACTGGATGTTTTACTAGGAAGACTCCCAATGCCTGTTCAGGGTTTTGTTGGTTGAAATGCTTTTTTAAAATATCCAGGTCTCTTCAAACAAAGAATAAAATGAAGTGGGGATCTGAGTGGAAAATATTTGAGTGCTTATACCTAATGAGACTGTCTTAATTTAGTTTTTAGTGACCACACTACTAAGCTAAATTAAAGCATTCTGTCACATACCTCTACTATTGTAACAACTGGGCAGATTAATTATTAGCTCAGATGAGCTTTCAGGGCATTGGAATTGATAACAGAAACATTAGGGCAGAGGTACCGAGTAAAAAATTAGAACAGCCACCTCCCTCATAAAGCTAATTACCAGAAAGAAGCTTATATACATTCCTCAGAAAAATGCATGGTCTGAAGACCCAAGTATGAAAACTATTCCAGATGCATAATATATTGTAAGTTACTCTGTGCCTGGATACAGCCATTTGTTCTTGGACAAAATCCCATTATAAACCCTGAATTTACTTTATGACAACACATTTTATTATATTGCAAGGATACAGGATAAAATTCTGAGGAAGTACATGTGATATGCAGTGTGCAATAGGAAAAGAAAATGCTTTAGTCTACCAGCAGTGATAAGCAAAATTAAATGCACCAGCCTACATGCATGTAAACACATAACTAGACTTTTAAGCTTTTATGCATATCTGAGTGCATCACACCAGATTGAAGTAAAATGTGCAGTATAAAATAGCTTAAGAAAATTCCAGTGTTTGAGAAAGCACTTATTTTAAATGTATGTACACTTCTGGATGTATACTTGAATGTTTTAGTAGTGTGGAAAATGCAGCGCTGAAAGATGAGGAAGACGGTTGAAATGGGAGTTGTGGCCTTCTTCTCTACAAGTTGTTGCTATCTTTAACCTGCTGATCCATCAACAGTTCTTTCACCCACAACACCCAGTTCACATTTCAGGCTGCTCTGCAGATGCCTGTTGTTCTGGACTTTCAAACCGCTGATGGAAGTTGGTTCGTTGCTTCCGTAGTTTTTCAGGAGCTTTTCTCCAAAGAATGATCTCCTATTTAGGAACAGAAGGCAATATAACTAAGAGGTGCAAAATTTAAAGAGATCGTTACTGCATCACAAGTGCCCATATTAGAAATATTCAAAGTAAATCTGGAGTATTTTTTGTAAGATGAGATGGAAATACTGAAATCCACCTTTCATCACTTTTGCTTTTGGAACTGAAACTCTATTACTCCCTTGTAAATGTTTTGAAAAAATAAAAATGCTCAAAGCCATGATCCTTTTCAACAGTAGTTATGCCCATCTTATGTAACTATTGGGGTATGTGTGTTCCACTAGCACTAAGTACCCATTAGGGGCCCATTAAGGACCCATTAGGGTGAGCAGGAAGACCCCATTACCACTGCAGACCGCATTAGAGCCACATTGTTTCCACCAGTTCTAGGGAAATCCAGATTGAAAGGGTCCTTCAGGACCTATAATCCAGATTTCGTTTAGACTCCATTGAAGGGGTCTACAATGGGGTCTTCAGGCATCAAATCTGGATTATATTGTTTATTTATTTGTATGTCTATCCCACCCTATACCTGAAGGTCTCAGGGCGCGTTACAATATTATATTAATCTTAGACAGGTTCCTGCTCTCAGGTTTACAATCTAAAGAAACAAGAAACAAAAGGAAAATGGTGTGGGAGGGAACAGCAAAAAGCAAGCACTTGAGGTCTTCAGTTATATAAGGAGCATGTTTCCACCATGATTGGGTAATGGGGTCGGGGGGGGGGCTCTGGGGGGCGCATCAATGGGGGGATGTCCCAAAACCCAAAGCTCCAAAGCTTATGCAAAATCTCTGAAGCTGGTTCCAAAGCCGGCTCCAAAGAACAGCACAAGGTCCAAAGAGGACACCACACAAGAGCAATGCCAATCCTATGGACCTTTGTCAAAGGCTCCAGAGAATCTTCGATGTTTGCAGCAGATCGCTCTGGAGAATCTCCAGAGTTTATGACAAAGCTTGGAGAATCTCCAGAGCGTCTACAGAGACTGCACCCCGTCCCCCCTAAAACCTGGGTGATGGGTGGGGCCCACATGGGTTGATCTGGATTCGCCACATGGGTGCTCCAGTGTTTCCACTGCGGGCAGGCTAGCACCCATTGCTATTGGGTGCTGCACCACCCATGGGGACACAATGGGTACCGCCCTTAATCCTGATCTACTCGATCCAGATTAGGTGAAGGACCCATTCCTTAGATCCAGATCATCGTAGATCCAGATTAAGGGAGGTCAGTGGAAACCCCCCTTTCTCTGCCTTACTCCTACAATGAGAAGTTTCTACTGGCAGATATTTAATTAATAGCTTTCTTTCAACCTGAGGGTTCTTAGAGTGGCCAACAATCTGTTTAAGAGCCCAGGGGAACCATAAAAAATGGATTAAAATAAATACAATTCCTAAAACCTTCCTTTTCATAAAGCAAACATCAAATTTCCATCAGCACTATTCAGTTTTACTGTAGATTTTAAAATAAAAATTTGATTTTTATTTAGTGTCCTCTCTTTTATTAAAAATTAAAATGCCTTTAATTTTTGGTAAATAATCCAACACAAGAAATTCTATGATATTATAGTGTACTATACCTGTTGCTTGAAGTACCGTCTGTCCTCTTCATCTACTAATACTAGATTCAAGAAGTATCTCACTGAGAACTTTTTATTCACATCCCTCATTGTAGGAGTAGGATCATAGCCCGCCAAAAACAGTCTAATGGGAATTGATTCACCTGAAATTTTAGGAAGCATAGAATAATTTTTACAGAAGAAATGTTTGACAGTAGACTAGTTAGGAGGGCAGAAAGAAATCTCTGCTGATATTCTATATAAATACACAAATGATTTGCAGACTTTTCCACTGCTGCTTTTCACTGACATCTCTTTGGCTATAACGCTTGATGTGACAGCATTTGATCTAGCAAGCTTCATGGTATTATATGAAGATGAAAAATTTTGACCCTATTTCCCCTAAATATACATGTGAAATGAAGTAATTAAAAGCAATGATAGAATTGCACAACCTAAAAACTTGACTTCCAAAGGTACCAGCCAGTAGTATCAAATGGTATAAGGAAACATATTCAACCTGCCTCACTGGGAAGGTCTTCTGTTCAAACAGCACAGTCATTGCAATCAAGGAGCAAAGTTGTCAAGTGCCAATCCAAAGTCTCTGCCTGGGGTAGGGGAGCACGGGGCTTCTAAGAAGCTACCGAGTGGGATAACTTGTGGTAGGGCGCAGCAAATTTCCTACAGAGTAGTTTGTGCACAGCTTGGTTCATCCAGATGTAATGACCAAGACCCTGGGTTAGCAGCCAAAAGTTTTTGTAGTGGAGTTACAGCACTTGCCAATTTATCTATATGGAACAAGGGAAGTGCGTTCCTCTCAAGCACCTTAGGAGTACACAAGTCTCCTTTAAAATGCATAATAATCCAAGTACTCCTGAGGTCTAGTGTTTTAAGTACCTTTCCTTTTTTACCAGTCTAAAACTTCTCTCCCCCACCCCCAGAGCATTTCCAAGGAAGGTGTCAACAATGACATGAAAAGTACTTCCAAGGTTTGACAGGCACTCACCTTTAACAGGTGCACCATCCATTATTTCATACTTTGCAATCGTCTCTGTTTCTGTTGTGGTACTGGGTCCTAGTTAAACAATGACATTTATTTTAATATGCATTAAATGCATTTTTCATTTATAACAGAATGAATTAGGTTATAGTTTACTATTAATTACACAGGTAGTAAGACACTGCTCTTACTACTAACACCATATTAACATGTAGTGACCCATTTATACTCTCCCAAACACAATACAGCAAATCATCAAAGCAACTCTGAGTGCTATTATTAACAAGAAGCCAGGGCAAATATTAATTTAGACAACTTTCTCCAGAGCAGAGGGAAAATAAAATGGTTAGAATGAATACCATAAAAACTAATTAAAACATCTTTAATCCAAAGGGCACAATTAAAATACATTTAAAGGCAGATAATTGCTCCTGTAAACATTTTTTAAAGTCTGATCAAACTGACAGATCTCCACATGACACTAGAATAAAGAAACACTGTATTACAAATTAGGGAGAAACGTGTATGCATATTTCCCAATGTAAATAAATATGTCGTAAATCTGATTACTGCAATTTACTTTGTAATGACTTATTTTGTCTTTAGTAAAAGTGTTGCAAGGCAGAGGCTTCAGAAAACCATGTGCAGGTTATACTAAAGAGCAAATTAGTTATCTACAAACTAATTCTGATCTCAGTATATAATTAACTTTTATAACCCCAATCTAGTTATATACAACAATGTATAAAATAGATACAACAATGTACAAAATAGCATTACCTAGTTTAACGAACTAGCTCAAGAATGCAAATTAAGTCTAAATAGCCACAAAGTGACCCTTGTTTTTACTCATCTTACCAATTCCAGTGATTTCCTTTTTAATCAGCTGTAATTCCATATGCTGAATTTTTATTCTTACTAAGAGGAAGTAAATTTTTCCAACAATCACATCTTTTAGATGATACCTTACAGAAAAAAAAGAACAAGGCTTGTAAAAAAATGCTGAATGTGTCCATTTCAAACTAGCTTGCATTACTGCAAGGTACATGCTCCCATCTTCATTGCTGGAAATACATGAGGAGGCATTTCCTAATAAACTGAACTACTCAGTTCAGGCAGGCTCAATTTGCCCAGGTTTGTAGCCACATGCTATTTTTGTTTCCAGTCAGGAGTGTGTTTTCATTTCATCTCCACATTTGCTATACAATCATAGTGACAGAGAAAATAGATTCCTCTACAAGTTGTTTTAATATGCATCTTAAATAAATAATCAGATGGTAACAGTTTCTTTTCCACTGCTTCATTCTAGCAGAAGAAACAGACTTGGGTTATAGAATTGAGACTATAGTTGTGCTTGGGCCAACACTGCAATCTATGCCAAAATATAGCTTACAGAAATACTGTTAATTTGAGTGGAAAAACATGGAGTTCCCCAAAGGTGTTGTTTGTAAGGCTAATAATTTCTAACATGTATAAATGAAGTACAGTTCATGAGTGAGCAGTGAGCCAAACTTGCTATCTAGTTCTCTAATAAGCTGTGGGCTGGAGAACAAATTGCATATTTCTAGTCATAATGCTCTACCTTCTGATATTCAAGAGGAACCTATTTAGTTGTCTGTTGAAGACTGTTTCAGTCAACCTCTCACCTGTGGAAATGCTTGGATTATCTGAATGTCATTCTTAACCTTCTCTCCGTTTTAACATTATTTGTAATATTGTCTTTATAGTATTTTGAACCTTATTTTTGTATTAAATTATAAATATATAAAAATGTTTTAAGTAAGTAAATGTCTAGATCTGAGGAATCACTAGGTAGTAGGTCAACGACATCAGTAAACACACCACACATGAAAAAGCACACGAAGAAGAAGAGCACTATTCCAGTTAACTCTGTGCTGTTTCCTCCCCAGAAATTCTATTGCCCTGCTTTTCCCCACAAGGCCTTATTCTGAAGAGTAGTCCTGAATTTTTATAATACTGCAGCAGCAAGTTTCATTTATCTATCGCTATATTCAATGGCTTAGATAGGAGTTGTCAGATGACAAAATATTCTTCCTAGTTGCCCTTTACAAACATCTGATTTATTCCAAGGCATACATACTTGGATTTATTATATTCAAATTCTATATGAAGACAATCTTCAATGCCTACTTCCATTTTAATGGAATTGTTTACATCTGGATATGTTGCAAGCTGGTGAACAATTAGGTCATATTCTTTTACCAAGTCTGACAGTCTTCTTACTATTGTCACTTTAAGGAAATATCTAAAAAGAATAAAATAAGAGATTTTATGCACAGAAAGCTTTCCATACATTGGAAGTAACTCTACAGAAACAGCTGCTTTTATTAAATTAGTTAACCCCAAAAGACAAAATGAGAATAAAACATTGCACTAGCAGACTTGTGCTATATAATCTGTTCTCAGCAACAGTTAAGGACAGTGGATTGAATGTACACTTGAATGCAGCAGACCTCTACTGCAGGGTAGAGGAGGGGTTTTTCAGCTGTTCTTCCTACATGTGCAGCCCACATGAGCTCTAGAACCTGCACCAGAAAGGCAAGAGGACGGAAGTGATGCAAAGGGTCACAGAAAGAAAACAAAAAGCAATGAAAATTACTTTCCTCTTTATGCAAATTGGTTAATGGGTCAAACACCAAGCGTGAATTCAACATCCTTACCTAGAAACTGTGTAGACTGAACTTTTGATACCCTACTAAAATTTATTATCAAGGTTCTGAACTTATTAAACACATCCAATTCCAACATCCAAATCTGAAAATGAGATTTCTCAACATAGATGGAGCCTTCATCCAACACATTTTGTATTTCTGTCTTTTAAGTATTTTATTAGGATGAACTTCATCAGATTACTATAATCAGTGAAAATACAGTTTTCATTTCCCATACCTCAATCGGACATTGGCACCAATATAAGATTCATAAGGCTTCTCAACTTGCATAAATTCAAAGTCGTAACTTCTACTTTGAGTTAATTCCCCAGGTAATGCCAGTTCTTTCACTAGGTTTACAAATTCATGAGTATTGCTCTTGTCATTGAAAAGCTCTGCAAGTTAAAGAGAATTAGAGGACATAAATAGAAGTTTCCCCCCCCTTCCTTCAGTTACTCTACCACAAAGCTTCAGAATAGCCATTGCTCAATGGCAAAGCAACTCTCTGGGCAAGCAGATGGTTGCAAGTCTGACCCATGGAAGAAGGTAATGGCAAACTACTTCTGTATCTGCCAAGAAAGCTGCATAGATGCATCCATGGAGTCAGCATGACCTTTTCTAAAGTGCATGGAGCTGTCCCATGTTACGATGGGCCAGAATAAGCAACACATTCTAAGACGGAGTAGACTGTTGTTGGGCCTCTTCTTTTGAGGCCAGAAAATTAAGTTCCCAGTCTGAAGTTCCAGTCAGAGCTTTTTAAGCCACCTAATGAGAAATGGTATGCTTCTGGCACCATTTCCAAATGCCTGGCAAAACAGTTATGGGCTTGGTATACTGGACCACAGTCAGTGCACAGTCCACATGTGGACAGCTGCTTTCGTATACCAGAGCAGAATGCCTGTAGACTCTTTTAAACTATTTTGGCTCCAAGCCCCATCCTGTGTGGACAAATGGGTCTACTGGGAGGCATGGCTTCCAATAAACCAGTCTACAATGTGGATAAAGCATTTCTACATGTCATTCAGTGCTGATTTATTATGAGTCTATTCCAAAATGACTGTACCAGACAGGAACAATATATTCAACAGATTTTAATGGCAAATGCTTTGGATCTTGACTGCTACAAACAACAAGCAAGAAGGCAATATGGATTATTAGAGACCACATGGTACTGTATCATTTTAAACATAAGATGTTTATAAAAATCAAGGTTTTTGCAGCATAAATTAGTTATGATTTCTGTTATTTATCAACTGCATTAAACAAGTACTTCAGTCCGAAAGTCCAGCTTTTATTATCTAAAGTAGGCAGCCTGATTAATATGCAACCATATAGTACTGTATTTAAGAAATCAGGTTTAAGTCTGAAACAGCTATTGCAAAATTTGTCTTTTGAAATTTCTCACTCTTTAGGCACAATTGTTAACAAAAGACCAGTGACACAACAGAAGAAATGTTTATTATCATTTTTTATCTTTCTCAGAATCAAAACAGCCAGATGTTTAAGGCAAAAATACAAAATTGTATAATTGCAATTTGAGAGAATGCAGAACAAGCTAGGTTCATTAGATTTTCCTTTCCCTCCAAAAACTTTCCCAGAATAGCCACTCAAAATACCAGTGACAATCCTGAAGATCCTGCTAATTGCCCAGATAACAGTTACCACAATTAGTCAACCATGCTGAATGGTAATTGTAAAACTCACCAATTTGTCCTACAAATTCAATTCTAATTCCTTGGTGTTCTAGCCTTTTGCCATGTTGTTTAAAAACTATGTTCACCTACAAAGAACAAGATACACGTGTGAATATATTGACCATGCAAGTGTTTTCCCACTAGCACTAGAGTACCCATTAAGGACCCTGAATGTGTCCTTAATGGGTCCTATAGTGCTAAGTGGAAAAACACCCTATGTCATTCATTTTTGCACGAGAAAAACTTGTACTAGCATCACCCTAGCCTTAAAGGATCTATTGGAGCTGCAACAATAATCCAGAGTGATAAAGCAAAGTTAAAACAGTCCTTCTTCCCAAAAGTGACCGTCTAGTCATTGGTAACTGATGCAAGGTTGGCTGCTTCATCCACAAATAGATCAGGAATGAAATATTTCCAACATCAGCACCAGATGTTTGGGTTGGTTGCAAAATATCAGATCCTACTGCACAGCAACCCTCAATGTCCCTGATCCATTTCCTCCAGCACGAGGCTTCGCCATCTCTCCTGTCTCCTGCCATTATCTTCCTCAATTATCTATCACAATCCCAGTTCCAGGATACATCTTAGAACTGATCTACTAATCAAAGTTCAGGCATAGGCAAGTAACAGTTAATTAAATATTGGTCAATTATGCTGGTCTTGGTATGTAATTTTTTAATTAAAAAAGTTCAATAATGAAAATTTGTTTCTACTGCACAGCAGATCATCTTACCACTTTCCTACAGTATCAGTGTAAACAAGCTTCTCCCACAAATAATTGGAAAAGTTCACTGCTGTTTAACAGGTGATACCTGAAGGAATGCTTTGGATGGGGAGAAGCATTTTGTCAAACAACTAACTGGTAACTAGCCCCTCCCTCAACTTCCAACTTCCTCCCAGCACTCCCTGGCACTACTGGCACAATTCAGCTGAACAAGGATTGGATTGGGTCAGATCTGTCCCATTAACAAGTCAGTACAGTATACATCTGAACCAGATGAACTGAGGAAGTTCAGGACCAAACCCAATACTAGCACTATCTTACTGAATGCCACATCCATTTCCATCCCTCCCACCTACCTTGAACGTAAATATCATAAACATTTGAGTTTATTTTATTAAATCATTATGGAAGAGAAACTAGTGAAGCAACTCTTCAGTGTTGGGAAATTTATGAATCAACAATAGAAAGCAACAAATATTTTAGAGCATAAAACTAAAACTAAAATACCACATCTGAAGCTCTTCTAATACTTTAAAGAAGCAATGTGGCATAGTAAGACAGAAAAATACTGCTTAAGCAATTCGAACCTCTACCAAACTTCCGACATACATGTTAGATCAGCTGTTTTTGTGGCGGCAAAAATAAATATAACTAGACAAGCTAGAGTTTCTAATATTTTTGTCAAATCTACATTTTTAAATAAAAAGATACCAACTTTACCTTTCCTGAAACAGATTCTCCATCATAGAACAGGTAATGTTTTTCTGTTTTACCATCTTCTGTTTTGATTTCAGCAGTTTTTCGTGATTCAGCATCATTGAGAACAACATCAATCTCACAAATGGGACCAAACAAACCTCCAAGAAAACTCTGCAAGAAAAGCACATTAATTCATACTACATAAATGGCAACTTTATTGAGTACAACACTGAAGCCACAAAATGTTGGGATATATTAAAAAATTTACTAATGAGAAGAAGTTCCACAGACATTGCACCACTGTTCTTTGAGTATGTAAGAAATTAAATGTTACCACACCTTCAATAATAAATGCACTTAATAGGAAACAGGACAACATTTTGTAAAAGTAGAAAGTGAAGATAATATAGGGTGTTTTTCCACTGTCACTAGAAGTACCCATTAAGTACCCATTAATGGGTACAAAAATGCCATTACGTACCCATTAATGGGTACTTAATGGGTACTTCTAGTGACAGTGGAAAAACACCCATAGTTTGCTTTTTCCCTTCTGCTCTTTCAACAAGCTGTCAGCACCAGGATTCATAGTTTTATTTCAAAGTAAACAGAGAATGACAGTCATAGGTCTGTGTTGCATTTTAGTACTTCAAGCCTTTTACACCAACGTGACATACCTCTATCATGCATGCCATTTCATAACAGTCATGGCCCCTAGGCTATGGAATAGTCTCCCCCTTGAGGTGAGTCAGGATGGCGGTAAAGATGCACCTCTTCGCCTTGGCGTTTGATTAAATGGGAATATACTGACTCTTTGCACTTTACAGAAACTGTTACTGTTTTAATATATACTGTTGTTGTTTTAATATATGTCTGATTTTAAATGTTGTTACCCAGCCTTCTAAAATTCCTGTCATATGTCCTTTTACAGAATATTCTAAACCTTTTTAGTATGTAAATTATATTCTGAGTAACAGATCCCAAAATGTTGCAGCATGTTTCTAAATGGAAGAGAGAAATACTGCAAGATACACACTAAAAACTATTTTAGTATCTTAGTGAGCAGTATTTCCTGAGGACCACCTTGACAAAAGAGGCAGACTAAAGCTCCATGCTCTCTTCTTAAGAACAGTATGCTGTCTAGACCAAATGACAGATATTTTTCTTCATCTAAGAAAAGCATCAATACAAAAAGAACTGAAACTGATCATGGAAGTTAATACTTCTTTCAGGGATCCAAAACATGCCAGCAATGCTATGTAACTGCATCAAAGTTATATACCTGGAGGCTTCAATGTTCAAAGATAGAATAAATCTAATATCTATTTACATTTATATGAAACGTGCCTTATATCTTGACTGATTTCTTTACTTCACTTCCTCCTTTTGTTGGGGCCTACAGGATTATTGGGCTTTGTTCCAAAGACGTAGAGGACAAAACTGGATGAAGACTTCCTGAAGAGGGACAGAACACCTGTGTCCCTCTCTTGGTGCCTCAACACTTTTTTAAAAAGTAGATTGCATTCTGTCTTAATTTGACTATTTGTGCAAGCCTTTAAAAAAAAAATTTTTTTTTTAGTTTAACTTTGTCAGCTAAAAACAGACCAGAAAGTTAAACAATAAGCACAATGGAAATCAAAACTTCAAAGCTGCCTGAGGAAAGTTCAAAACTGTGATACTAAAGACAAAACAAACTATACTATTTGGCTAAATTCCAAACCACTGGGAATTAAATGAAAATGTTTGCAACACACTGTGTTATCTATTTGGCCGCATATGCTCCTGCCAACATGAGGCTGTATGCCTCCAAAGGCCAACAATTGGGAGGCTGCAAACAAAGCAAGCTGTGTGCTCATGTCTTGTTGATGGACTTTCTTGTATAGTTTGCTGGTCAATGTGAAAACAGACTGCTGGACTAGTGCGATCTAGTGGGGCAATTTTTATGTACCTATCTAGCTATACTTCTGGATTTTTTTTCTAAACCTCAAGGTAAAAAATATATTTGTAACTCCCAACAGGTCTACTTAGATCTCAGAATACCTGGACCTCATGTAGTATCTTCAACCAGGGTCAGGAAGAGAGCCTTTAGTTGGCAGCCTTGCTCTCTGGAATTCTCTTTAACTGAAATTCAAGCAGCTCCATCACTGAACTTTTTTTTTTATTTCACTTCTGCTTTCAACTGCTTAATATGGGTGACCACTATTTATTTGCAATATTTGTTTAGTTTCTTGTAAACCGTATCTAAACCAAACCAATCAACAAATAAGATACTTTCTAGTCTAGTGCCAATGTAAATCTGAGATATATGTGAACCATTTGAAATTATAAAGGAAAAAAGATATTCGCTAGTCATTGAACAAATTCATATCCGCTTGGCTTCAGCAAGATGATGGCTTTATGGTTTTCAGATTGTTTCCTGAAGGCATATGCATTTTATCTAACTATAAGGAACACTGCAAGTTACTTAGGATTTAATCATCTACAGTATAGAAAGTGCTTACACACTGGATTTTTTTTACAAGGTGGTGTATATGGTTAAGACATGCCAAAATGCATAAGAATGAATGGACTTAGCCTGAACCTCCACAAGCTGGGAAAACATTTGGAGACTATACGCCAGTAGCACTTGAAGCCAAAAGCAAAAGATGATGGAGCAATAGACTGGAGTCTTATGACTGGGCTTTGATACAGAGAACTTCATGTACTCACATTTACTACTCACTGAGGGAAAGTGCCAACAAAACTTAAGAACATAAGAAGAATCCTGTTGGATCAGGCCATCTAGTCTAGTATTCTGTCTTACACAGTGACCCACCAATTGCTTCTGGGCGTTCTCAAGTAGAAGACAAGGCTACACCTTCTCCTGCTCTTGACTCCCTTCAAATGGCCTTCAGAAGAATCCAAGTATCTAAAACACATCTACTACCATCTAACACATAATCTGCAACATAAAATGACAGCATGACAGATGAGCATTCAGTCTTTTTTTCAGATAACTCCAGTGACAGCAAATATACTCTTCAGAAAGAATACTTGACTGTTGAATATCTTATGCATTTAAGGAACGCAGGTATATCATTCGCTAAGGCCACTGTGAGAAGAGGCAGTGGAGGAAAAGGTCGCCAAAGACATTAGAAAAACAGAAAACAGTATGCCTCTTCATTCAAAATGAATCCTGTAAAATGCACCCCCTATGGAACATACAGAAAGTTCCATAATGTATGTGATTCACCTCACCCCACCCCACCCCTGTTCATGTAGAGGTCAGGAAAGAGAGGAAAGAGGGATGAAGAACCAAGTAGAGACAGTAATGTCCATGCCAACCTCTCTAGGGCTGTGGTCACACTCAAGGTTTAATCAATTTTCAGAGTGAGCGAATACATCAGTGAAGTGACAAGCTGTTTTCTTTCAGTATTAAATAACTCAGAAAATTAATCTTTGGAATAGATAATCAGGGGAGGGGGGAGCTACTGGTCACTTTGCTGATGTGTTCTCTCGTTCTGAAGGTGGACTGAAGCTGAATTAAACTTTAGGTGTGACCCCCGTTTCAGACCTAAATGAGCTCAAAAGTATTAACCCACCACAGTGGCCCTAATAAAATCCTCGCCGCACCTGCAAGAGTAGCAACAACTCGATGAAATAACGGGGTTTTTCATGCCATTGCTGGTTTGTAGCACTGGAATGACACAAGAAGAGTTGGCTTTTCTACCCTGCTTTTCCCACCCATTTAAGGGGTCTCAAAGCGGCTGACAAAGCTTTCTATTCTTCTCCCCATAACAGACACCCTGTGAGGTAGGTGGGGCTGTGAGAGCTCAGAAGAGAGCTGTGACTCGCCCAAGGTCACCCAGCTGGCTTTGTGGAGGAAGAAGAGTTGGCTTTTCTACCCCGCTTTTCCCACCCATTTAAGGGGTCTCAAAGCGGCTGACAAAGCTTTCTATTCTTCTCCCCATAACAGACACTCTGTGAGGTGGGTGGGGCTGTGAGAGCTCAGAAGAGAGCTGTGACTAGCCCAAGGTCACCCAGCTGGCTTCGGGGAGGAATGTGGAATCAAACCTGTATTCCCAGATAATAATAAGAGTTGGCTTTTCTACGTTGCTTTTCTCACAAGGGGACTCAAAGCGGTTGACAACAGCCACACAACAGGCACCCTGTGAGGTAGGTGGGGCTGTGAGAGCTCAGAAGAGAGCTGTGGCTAGCCCAAGGTCACCCAACTGACTTCGTGGAGGAGGGCGGAATCAAACCCGGCATTCCCAGGTCAGAGTCCTGCTCCCTAACCACTAGACCAAGTCGGGAAGCTACGAATGTAAAAGGAGAAGCAACAGCAGCAGCCCAGGCTGCCTCCCGAGCTCTTCCCGCTTTCTCACGAGCCAAGTGACTCGGGGGTATTGCCGTCCATTGAAATACCCGCTATTTTCCCCCCTTTCCGGGCGCCGCTGTCAGGCAGGCGTGAACGAGCACCGGCTGACAAGCAGCGACACTGAATGGCGGCGGCGACTGGACGGGGCGGACAGAAGGCGTCCCCACATCCCATCCCATCCCATCCCCCCCCACACACACAGGCACGCCGCTCACGTCACCGAGCGCGTGGCCAGAAAGGGGGGGGGCAATCGAACGGAGGGGAGCGCCGAGAGGCGGCAGTTCAACGGTCGAGAGCGAAGAGGGCCGTTTCCCTGGCAACGGCCACCGGCCTCCCTATCTCCGAGCCCCCCTCCCGCAGGACAAGGCCAGAGTCGCCTCACGAGGTGAAGGGAGAGGAAGAAACAAGGCAGGCAGGCGGGCAGGCAGGCGGTGCAACCGCGCATACCTATCACGGCTCTGTCTCCGAAGGCCACCGGCGACATAGGCCGCGCCCGCCGCTCACTTACCATGGTCGCTCAGGAGTCTCTCCGCCACTCCAGGCCGGGCCCCCTCCCCGAGCAACGGTAGTGGCAACCCCCTAGCCTAGCCCGAGAGCCCGCGCCCTTGTCATGTGACCGTAGAGAGGCGGCGGGGCCGGCGCTTCACGCCACGCACGGCCCCGGCACGTGACCAACACTCCTCCCCCGGGCGGAAGGAAAGGTAAGGACTGGGCCGACGGCTACAGCGTGATGGGGAGGAAGTGGTCGGAGGTATTGGGGTAAACGCCGTTAGGGGGCGCTCTCCCCACTAACTATGGAGCCGAGGAGGGTCGAACCCGGAAATGGAAAGGTTTACTCGCGCCGCTCTAGGGTCACCCGTGGCGCCGCTCTCTCTATTAAAGCGGATCTTATGGCTGATGTTGACAGTCTGATGCGTTTCACCCAGCGCCAGTCTTCCGAAAACGTGCAGGCTCACCGGGGTAGAGAGAAGGAGGCTGCTGCAGAAAGGATAGAGGAGGATTTAATTCTGAAGGGGAAAAGAAAAACTGGGAATTACAGTTAAAGGAGGCGGAAGGGGGAATAATTGGCGCGCAATAAACTCTTGCTGCAAATGGAGACGGAACATGAACGGGTCAAGTAATGCAGGGCTGTTTTTCCACTTAGCACTAGAGTATCCTTTAAGGACCCATTAAGGACTCTGAATGGGTCCTTCAAGGGCCCTTAATGGGTATTCTAGTGCTAAAGATGTTTCCACTCACCACCAGAGTACCCTTTAAGGACCCTGAATGGGTACACTCTAGTGCTAGGGTTTTTTCCATTTAGCACTAGAGTACCCTTTAAGGACCCATTAAGGACTCCAGTACTCTAGTGCTAGCGGGTTTTCCACTAGCACTAGAGGACCCATTAAGGACCCTTAATGCTAGGGGGGAGTTTCCACTAGCACTAGAGGACCCATTAAGGACCCTTAATGCTCGGGGGGGAGTTTCCACTAGCACTAGGGGACCCATTAAGGACCTTTAATGGGTCCTTAATGGGCACTCTAGTGCTAGGGAATTTTTCCACAGAAGACGATGCCATTCCAGTATAACAGTTGTTATACTGTTCCAGTTGTAACCTACAGTATGCTTCTCAAATGCTTCTAATGTATCTTGCAGCATTTGGCATCATTTTTATTATAAAGAACAATTCCAGCTCATTCTATTCAGCCCTGGTTTTTACAATCTCTATAAAATAATCTCTAAAACTGAACATGTTGCACTTCAAAGACTAACAGTGCAATCCTAAACTTACAGGCTAGCGAGTTAGTGGCTTATTAAACAATAACCCCTTATGAGGAAGTCCAGGCCCTGCTCCGACCTCTTCCCCGCCCTTCGCCCCCTACCAGGAGAATCATTGTGACAGTACAGTGAATCATACAGAAGCCTCACAAAGTTTGTGTAAATGGTATATGAGGAACTGAGTTGGTTGGATGCCACTTGGTAAGTGGGGGAAACAGCGTGTGGGTTGTGAGTGCTGTTTCTCCCTAAACTTTGAAATGTCCTGGTGTGGTAGGACAAATATAACAGGCTCTGCATCATAAACAGCTATCCCTGTTTACTCATATTAGATCAGGGTCATTCCAAAACACGTCCCTGATTGCATTGCAAACAGTAAAAAATCCCCAGATCTTTTTTTACACAGTACCCAACACAGTGTTGTGTTAAATAACATTTACTCAAATTTTTAAACCCTGTTTACTTCAATGAAGTTTTTATAGGAACTTTTTATAGAACTGCCGTTTAACAATATATTCCAAAGTAAGGCCCCACAATGCTTTGACAGTGTTAACTGCCAGGAACTTTCAGGAGATTCTGCATTAATTTCATGGGCATCCCCATGGTAAGGGGACATGCACACAAGCAGAGCTCTGCTAAAATTATTAAAACAGATGTGGCTTTTGTGTCTGTTTTACTCATCTTACCGGAGCTCTCCTTGTGTTCTTGATAGCCCCTATACCCACCTGACAGTTGCTCAGCTGACTGCAGGGCAGCTGTCAGGCAATTGTTTGGGGTAAATCAAGCCCTTACCTGGGTGATTAAGTGCTCAGGCAAGGGGTGTGTGGAGAAGACCGCGGCATCCCGATGCGGTTTTCATGGAGATACTGCCCTCCATTGCCATGGGGATTCCTTAATGCAAATTAAGATTCGTTTTAAGGCTGCCCCGAACCCACCGCGAGGCAGTGGCAGCCCCATGGGGACAAGCCATTTGTGTCTCGTATTTTTTACAGCAAATAGGCCTTTTCTGCATGGACCATTAACTCGGATTAAAGGCTCATGTAATAAGCATTTAGGTTTCATAAATGCATGTTAATGCAGCTCTATAAGACCATACCCCTCGCCAGTCTGCTTTGCCTTACGTGGAGTGTAATGTCAAACAGGGAGGCCTTGTTCAGTATTGCTGGTAGACCCTGTTATTTATACCTACCAGCATACCACTGGGCCTGACCCAGAACATAGGAGGCATGCAGACTGCATGCCTCCCAAATTCTGCACTACCAGGGAACACATGCAGTACTGCCCTATAGCACACCACTGACATGCATCTTCTGAAGCAACTTGGAGGTGTTGGAGCGCAGCCTTGATGCCTGCACAGGCTTTGAGGTTGCAGCATGTGCTGATCTGGACCAGCGTCACCGTGCAGACAGCACTGATCCAGCCCACACCTCTCTGAGGTTGTTGTGCAGAAAGGGAAGTGGAGAAGAGACCTCTGTTTATAGTGATGCTTATTGTGACCTGCTCTGAGACCTTTGGGTATAGGGCAGGAAAGAAATATCAACAAATACATTTAATTAATTCATTTTCTTCCAATAAATTTTCACGTAAGTGTGAGATTGTCACTTCTATCAAATAGGAGTGGCACCCACCAATATTTACTGTATCACCAGCAGATGGCTAAGGGCTCTGATTTTTATACCATCACAAACAAAAGAAGAGTATCTGAAATGTGCAGCCAGATCCAATCAGTTGAGGTCAGTTGAGGCCATCTGTTAACATGGCTAAAAGTTGGTGGAAAATGTGGTATATTATCATATATGGCCTAGTATTGCTTCTCACATTACTAAAGGCTGATACAAGATTGTGCTCCTATTTTTAGCGCAATTATCAAATACATATTTCAGATAGCGACTATAAACGTTCCAGGAAATGATAAAACTCAGGAAGATGAGAGACAAAAAAGTCAAAGCTGTTAATCTAGGTTACAGTCTGTATCGAGAAAAGAGATAAAATCCTAAGGAAATGCCTACACTAACCAT
Organism: Aspidoscelis tigris stejnegeri; assembly: GCA_023333525.1. Lineage (NCBI taxonomy): Eukaryota > Metazoa > Chordata > Lepidosauria > Squamata > Teiidae > Aspidoscelis > Aspidoscelis tigris. The sequence continues at coordinate 102,491,632 of JALMGA010000002.1, forward strand.
CAAGATCCTTTTAAAAATGTTTTTCCCCATAGATGTACATTGCAAGTTCAGTATCTTGTGTAGTTTAAGACTTAATAGTAGCAGGCTCTTATTAGATTTGGCCAGGTTTATTTCTCTGGCATTTTTAGTGGGTTCATCTCTACACAAAAGAACAAAAATACAACAAAAAAGCCTAGCATCCTAGCATTGTTACATTCCTGAAGTGAACAATCTGTTTTAGGACCTTCTGCATCGAGTTTTGGGGTAGACCTTTTGGTTACATTCAAAGATGGGCACTCATATCTCTCTCCTTGGAGGTGACCCCAAACCATTCAAACCACTCCTCTTATAGCCCACGTGAACTATGGACCTGTGGACGCCATGTTCTAGCTCATCTGACCTACAGATAGACAGAAACCCTCTTCTACCCAGCTGACGTATGGACCTATGAAGGCCCAGCAAGCTGAACTATGGACACCCTGTTATAGTCCAGCCAATAAAAGTATCAATTAAATCTGTGTGGGCCTTATTCTAGACCAGCTGACAATTGTATCTTTGTGTCTCTGTGTGCCCTGATCTAGTCCAGTGGACAGCCCACACCTAGAATTGTAATTGCAATTCTGTGCAAATATGCAATTTCAAAGCAGCGTGCAATGGGGGAGAACTCAGTGAAAAGGGGATAATGTGTGAGGGGACCAGAAATGTTGTAAATAAAGAATAAACAAATTCCTGTCCCCAACCTCGTGTTGGCAGAGGATGGATTAGGGTTTACACTGCCAGAGACCTTATCACTTGGATGAACCATTAACAACAAATTTCATTTGTGTAATAAGAAAGAGTCATTGCTTGCACCTAGAGTTTAATAGCATCATAGCTGAAATGAATGCAAATATTGAAAGAAACAAGTGCCCTAAAAACACTTTAAAAAGAAGTTCACTAGGGATTCTTAAGACTTTTTAAAAATAAGATGTATAGTATGTAGATTGGGAAATGTGATAGTAAAAGAGGGCAATTTAAACAGTATGTTTCCTTAGATTCCCCATTAAAAAAAATACAGAAGGGTCCAATATAAAAGTAATGCCTATAAATGCCGTTTAAAACAAATAATGGCACTTTATACATGCAGTTCCTATTTTTCCTTCACTTAAAATCTACTATACATACCAGAGGTCTGTCGGGAGTGTCATAATTTAAGGAAGGCTCCACACAGTTTCAAGCACTACAAAAGTCTAGGTTTGAATACTGCTTCTGACTAGGGGTGTGCACAAATGCAATTTTCGGGATTCAATTTGAATCGAATATTCAAAAATTTGAATCGATTTGGATGTTTAAAATTTGAATGTATTCACATTCAATTCAATTTGAATACATTCAAATCTATTCATGTGAATTTTTGATCCATATTTGCATATAGTAATGATGAATGAAGAAAAAGGCTAAGTTAACATCCAGGAAAAATGAAAAATAATGTGTTCCATTATGTGATACATTGCTGTGAGTTTTACTATTTGTCCCTACTCCACTCCATTTAACTGATTTTTTTCACAACTGTTTTCCTACAACAGAAAAATTATCTCCAATTTTGAAAGCTTACGTAGGCTTTAAGAACAAAAGAGCTTGCATTCATTAAACTTTGCCTGAAAGGAAAACACTGAAAACACGAAGAGCATTAGATTCACAGTTTTTTTATGACTCTTTTGCCTAGATGTGATTTTACGTGGTCATAAAGCATGAAAAATGTAAAACCACATTTTTAGTAACCGAGATCACAAACGGTTCTCAGGAAGAAGCAGATGTTCATTTGTTAATTTGAGCTTCAAATCTGGACCTGGTTGATTCACAACAAAATTAGGAGTAATGAGATCATCTACATCGAACTCAGGTCCTGAACCAGATTCTGCATCCATGTCACTTCCTGATCCGTATTCATTGCCAGGAGGTATAAAAGTATCAGGGTGGTCTTGGAATTGCTTCATTCTGAAACATAAAATAAGAAAATTATTACAAACCTGAGATATAACAACCAGAACCCAAGCCAGCAGCACTGTACAGTATTTAATCATTTCCTTCTCTACCTACCTCCCCATTGGGCACATGTCTTGCCTACTGCCAGGATCTTTTTACTGCCATTTGATGGGTTTCCAAAAGCAGAAAATGCTAACTGAGTTCATAAGAATACAGAATAGCTAAAAAGGCACTGCGGTCCTCAGAAAAGGAACAGTTGTCCTTGAAGCACCCCTTGTTTTTTTTATAGGCTATGGTCACACCTTCACTTTAATCCTTCTTCAGTGTGAACAGTCAGACCTGAAGATCGACTGAAGAAGGTTTAAAGTGAAGGTGTGACCACGTCCTAGGCGACTGTTCCTGCCAAACGTGTATCAATTATAATGTGTTGGTCTGAGGTTGGTTTGAATTCTTAAGTGTTGGTTTGGGGTTTTCTCAACATCTCTGACAAATCTCCATTACTCACCTTTTAGCTAATCCTAAAAGCCCCCTTCATTATAATTTTTCTATTTGGGAGAATTGTTCTAGTTCCTTGATCATTTTGGTTTCTTTGGTGGGTGGATTGTCCCAACTGATGTATTTCCTCCCATTCTTGTATGGTTGTAAGCAGCTGGAGAACCAAAGCAATTGGACAGCATAGTGGTTAAACGTAGAGTTGACCATGCAGCAACCATGTAGGACACCAGTTCAAATCCTGGCCTGAACACCCCTAAGAACATAAGAACATAAGAGAAGCCTTGCTGGATCAGGCCACAGCCCATCTAGTCCTGCATCCTGTCGCACACAGTGGCCCACCAAATGCTCATGGGCATCTCGAGCAGAGACAAGGACAAACCTTCTCCTGCTCAGGAGTCCCAGCAGATGGTCTTAGAAGCACCCCAGTTCCTCCCCCCCCCACACACAGTAAGCGTCCTTAGGCAAGATCCATAATGCTTCACCTGCCTACCCTATCCCATCAATGAGAGAAATAAAAATAGTAGGGATGTGCATGGATATTAGAAAATTCAAAAATCGAATTCAAATCTGACGTGCCGATGGCCAGTGCGTAAGCTGTCCTTTGTGCTAGGCAAAGGTGTGAAATTTTTTCACAGTACAAGCAGTAGCTTCTTGCCAGCATCCCAGGAGGACATTCCTCATGACAAGTTGGGATGCTGCCAGTCTGTCACTCCAAAAGCCTGGGTCATGTGGGGGACTGTCTATGTCTGGCATCTGCTGTCTCAGCCCAGCTCCAAATCTAACATCAGGGATCCTGCCATGCGCACACAAAAATAACAAGAGGTATAACACAATAGGTTTCTGAAAGAGTGTTCTGTAGCTTAGTCAATACAGGTCTGGTGATCTGTTTCCCAAGATGAAAGACCTTTAGTAAATTGTATCCGAAAAAGTTAATTTTACTTACAATGCTGGATCAGCCATTGGAGGGAGGACCATGTTTGCGCTCCCGTCAGGGATGATGAAACGAGGCCCTTTCTCTTCCGCACAGTTTGAAGAATGGGCATCAGGTCTGCATCTGACCCACATGAATTGGCCACGCTGAACAGGAGCTCCTGGATCAAAAATATTTGCATGTTTTAAAATGAGGGTTATGTATAATCCATAACAATTACAGTAAATTCTGGCTTATAAGACTACTTTTTAACCCAGGAAAATCTTCTCAAAAGTCGGGGTTGTCTTACACACCGGGGGTTGTCTTTTTATATGGCGAGTATATCCCAAACTCTATATTTTAACCGGAAAAGTTGGGGTCGTCTTATACGCCCAGTCATCTTATATACCGGAATATACGGGTAAGTATAAACACGGTAACGATATTAAATATCAACACTGAATAATCTTGTTAAATATTGCACTATATGGAAAAACAGAAAAGAAGATTCAGTGGATGCATTCATACTTAAGTTTGACATTTTGCTGATGGGTTCTTTCTAAAAGTGGACGGAAGCTCGAATAAAACATACATGTGAATGTACATAGAGTGTCTAGTGTGTTTTTTGCCAAGACCTGAAGGCAAATAACCTGCCTTTCCCCCAGATGATATATAAAACCAGCTAATTATATTTTTAAAAAACTTTTATATATAAATGGCCGTGATCCCACTTGACTTTTTAAATACGAAATTAGCCTAAATTCGAGGCAAACGCACATTCTGCCTGATCCCACTGAAAGCGTATAAAAATGTATAGAACCCAAATTTTGCCATTCCAACTGAAAACGCTATATAAAATGCGCTGGGGAACCAGCATCTTCTACTCCGCGCCCTTTGCCAGTCGGGGTTCCCACGCAGTCTCTGATTGGGTTTCGTCCCGCAGTTAACACCATGACATGGCCGAGGGTGGGGAATTCCACCTCCACCTTTTGATCACATACCCAGCCTCTTTTGCGCAACTGTATAATTGCATGGGGATCAATTCCACAGTGCTTCGGTATTGCGCAAAATCACCTCCCTAAGCCTAGATCTAGCCCATGCTTTGCACCTGGCTGTGGGAAAGAGAGAAATTTATCAACCTTAATCCGCCCCAGGCTGGTCTTGTGGTTAGAGTGCCAGACTCATATCTCGTAGTCACACTCCTCCACACAGCCAGCTGGGTGACCTTGGGCTAGTCACAGCTCTTTTTCTGAGCTCTCACAGCCCCACTACCTCACAAGGTATCTGTTGTGGGGAGAAGAACAGAAGGTCTGTCAGTCGCTTAAATGGGTGAGAAAAGTGGGGCGCAAAACATGGGCTAGATCTAGGCTTAGGGGGGTGATTTTTCTCCCACCCTCTCTCTTTAAAATTCACCATCCACTTCCAACATCTAGGCTTTAAAACCCAAGCGCTGGGACGAGGACTTTTCCAAAGAGAATATTTCCCTGTGAGCGAAGAGCTCTGCCACAGGGCCCAAAAGCCAACTCTTCTCCATCATCACTTCTAATTCAAAGAATGAATGGCCGAGGCTCTGCTGTGCTTCTCAAGCATTTGTGAGAAGTAAAGCAAGCCAAACCTTGTGATTCTGAACAAAGTAACAGAGGGTGTGCCTAGACTTAGGAAAACTGCACATCGGAACGTGCAGCTGAGGTGTGGGCATCACGCTTGACAGCCAATCCTAGCTTGAATTTACCTACTGCAGAACGATCAACGCTCGCTATGCAGTTTCAGGTCAATTCAAATGTTCCTGCCAGTCTGGATAGGACGGCGAGAACAGCGAAAGAGAGCTGAGCCTGCAGCTCAGCTCCCATTGTCTGCATGCACCATGGAAGTATCACAGCTGCCGGAGAGGAAACTGAGGGGAGGGTGCTCCAATCCGGATGGTGTGTCATGGCTTCACAGCGAGTCAGCTGCATGTTTTCTTATAACAGCAGATTTTATTCCACTAATCTGGAAGCTGCCAAGTTGGTAAATGTTGAAGCGAAACATCAGACTTCTGGGATGCTAAGGGAAGACCCATGTAGCCATTTTTCTTTGAGGACTGGGAGGAGGGCTGGCCAAACCCTGGGGAACTGAGAGCAGTAAAACCAAAGGCAATGGAAATAACTATTGGTACCCACAGACATGAGTTAAAATCCCATATTTGGAACTTGGACATGTGTGATTCGGCATAGAAGGGGGCTTATGAAAGAAAGGGACAGAAAAAGGAGGATATCAGCCTTATGGATATTCCCAAGTACACAAATATTTTATCAGTTCTCCAGAATTTCCACTGTCATCAAGTATGTATGTTAGTCCAAAGGATGGGAAGGAAGCATAGTTAGGCCGCATCCCCATTACAACCTTATTTCGATTTCAAACAGTTTTCAATCCTGGCAGATCCCACGTCAGTTTGGCTTAACATGCTTTCTGCATGTTAAATCGCCCCAAAGCGTTGTAAATGTTAATCCTCATTCCAACAGGTCTCACTCTGGTTCATCCGCTTGAAACATTTTACATTTTTTACTGTGGGGACCATAGGGTGTTAAGGGATGAGAATCCGTGTTTAGGGTTTCCCTCCCCCAATAGCTTGCTTCCAAAGATAGTGATTTCATTGAAAAAAATCCACCCCTCAAAACAGCCACTATAAAAATCCACTCCTTAAAGCTACACTGTAGCGATCTGGCCACTTCACACCTTATAACAATGTTGCAAATTTGCACAATTCTGAAAGTTCTGACCTTTAGAAAGGGAAAAGAAAGTAAAGCAGGTGGAGGTTCTGTTTTAAAGGCTGTGGCTGTGAAGGGGGCTTGAGTTGCTGCTGCTGCATGCCCTGAGCAATGAGGAGAGGAAGGGAAAGAATTGCTGGCTGTCCGCTGCCGTTTTTCTTCCATCCAGGCAAGCAGTGGCCAGGCTCCCTGAAGGGGTCCCTTATGGGTGGCGCATTCATGCCAGGAGAAAGAGGGCAGGGCAGCCCCAAAAAGCAGCTTTTAAAAAGTAGCCACTTGAGTCCCCCCTTGAGTCACATACGCCATGTACGATCCTCAGAATCCGGATCGAACGCAATTAAGCTGAAAGTAATGGGAACAGGCACATTTGCGTTTGCATCCGGTTCTATTCTTTCGGTTTAAGGAAACTGGATTAAGCTTATAATGGGGATGCACCCTTAAAGGTGTCAGGAATACATCATATGCTCAGGAGCGTTTGTTTACAAATTGTGTGAAATATCTGGAGCAGATGTTTCCTAAATTCATTGTGACTGAAGTGGGTGAAGATTTTAAACTTAACTTCCTCCTCTTAAGCAGTAGGTCTTTTTTCTCTCCTCTGATGTTCCAAGGAGCAGTAAGAAATACTTGAAATCATCTCCCAATTGGTAGATTTAATCTATTTAGCAACATTCACTGAGCTTTTTTATTGCATCCATCCTTTGTCTCTTGAAAAGGAACAGGGATTTTCACCTTTTTTATACACAGTTTTTTCAGCCTTCTGAGAAATGTCATTTTATTCACTTACTATGAACTCAGTCAACTCTGCTACATTGTCAACTCAGGAAAGATTGCCAGTCTCTTTAGGATTAACAGAATAAAGCCAGAAATCCAGATTTTCTGCCAGTTGCGTTTTAATTTGTATTTTTTTTGTAGTCGGAATGCTCTTTACGCTGTCTTGCTACTTTGAGTGCTATGTTCTTCTGCACTATGTGAAGAACAGAACTCGGGCATTCCCTGGGAATAGAAAAATTGTTCCTTTTTCCTTTCTTTCCTCCTTTCTTCTTTTAAATGATGGGGAAATGATTGCTCATTGTGAATCTTTTGTAAAAACAGGGGCAGGAGACCCCAAAGCAAGCAAGCAAGTATTCTGCTTTTGCAGCAAGGCTATTTTAAAAATAACAATAACTCCACAGTTACCACGTAAGAACTTTGACATTCCAACCTTCTTGGTCCTGTTTGTTTATTATTTATTTATTTATTTATTTATTTATTTATTTATTTATTTATTTATTTATTTCCATTTCTATCCCACCCCATACTTGAAGGTCTCTGGGCGGGTGACAACAAATCAACCAACATTTAAAAAACATATTAAAAAACAAGATACAATTAAAAACATTAAAAACAAGATACAGGTTAAAACAAGGTACATAGTTAAAAGCTCTAATTTAAGTCGTGCATTCAATGGTATATTAATAATAACTGTAATTAATAATAACTGTAACTGAGAGAAGAATGAATCAATCTTGGCCAAAGGCTCAAGTAAAAAGATATGCCTTTACAGCCTTCCTAAATGATAACAAGGAAGGGGCATGGTGCACCCCAGAGGGGAGACCACGAGAACACCCCGCCATTTCCTCTGTAGCTGTAAGCAATTTGTGATGAAGAATACTAATATGGTTCTTAAAGGCCTAACGAAATTTACCCCTTTACCTGGCTTTCCCTCAGTTCTGTCCATTGTTTCAAATCCTTGGCAGAAGCTGAGGGAGATCATTTCTCTCCTCCACATTTTGGCACAACTCTTCTTTCTCCAGGACTGTGGTCACACCTTCACTTTAAGCTTTCTTCAGTCCATCTTCAGGTCTGACAGCTCACAAGTTTTTAATTTCTGCGTTATTGGTGGACTTTCCACTCAGGAAAATCCACATGGAAGAAAGTCCATGGCTGGAAAGTCCACAAATAAAATGAAAAGGTGTAAGCAATCAGATCTGAAGATGGCTTGAAGAAGGTTTTAAAGTGAAGGTGTGACCATGGCCTATATTTGTGCATGTTTGTATCTGTGTCTGTATGTCCAGGGTGGTGGTGGGAGAAGAATGGAGACAGAGAAAGAGCATTACTATCTCTGTATTCAAGAAATCAAGTAATCATCTGGCTGCAGTATGACAGAAGGAACTCAGCAAATTATGTGCTCTCCACTTGGAGAGGAATGAAATAACATCTACTTCTGGAATCATTTCCTGAGATCCACTAGTTAAATCTTTGCTGTAAAACAAACACATAGAGAATCTAGGAGTGCTGGGATAGGGTGAAGCAGGGTAGGGTAGGATAGGTAAGGGAAGGGTACCTTGATGGATCTTAGGAAGCAAGATACTGTGCACTTGAATTGGTCTGAATACTGTACACTAAACACTTTTCACAATTGCCCCAGAGATAGTTCCAGGTGGGCTGCAGCATGATCTACTGCAGCTTTCCTCAAGGCATCCTGACTTATTTCCAGGCCTTGCCTATTGTTAAACTGTCCACAAGCTGTTCTGCTTTATTGGGAACTTTCTGGGAACAGTGGGAATGGGATGCTTCTGGGTGCTGCCTCCTGACACAGCTCGCCCCAGCTTCACTCACTGTACACGATGTCCCCTTGGCCAGTCATAACTAGGGGTGGGCAGGGCAATGTCCCGGGTCCCGACACAAGGCCTGGAATGTCTCAGGCAGCTGACTGTTCACCTATCAGCCTGTGTTGGGCAGGAACAGGAATACTCCTGTGCTCAGTGTGCAAATGGCCCTAGCTGTCCTGGATATTAATCAGCCTGCAATGGTCTTCAGAGACCATTCAGGTAAGTGTGGATTTAGCTTTAGTCTTTGTTTAAATCGTCTTCCTTAACTTGTGTGTTGGTGCACCAGTTATAGTTATCATTAAGGAGAACAATTGAAAAGTACCAGTATACATATTTGCTAAAACCTTTTGCTTACTTGCCTGATCTCATGGGATACAGTACTTTCAAAACCCCTTTTAAACACTGTATGAAAGAAGTGGTTATGCCGTGACCATGAGACACTTCTTCCAAAGCCCCTCTCACTAAAAAGTCAATATTTTCAATGCTCATGCCATTGTGTAAGCTAAAAGGAATTGTTTGGTTGGCAAGTCAAAAAATTAAACGATTTAGGTGATACAATTTTTTTAAAAAATTAATTTTTATTTACACAAAAAAATCCAATCATACAAAAAATTATCATAAACTGTACATAAACTTAAATGCTCCATCATTCAGAAATGCCAGCACCTTTTTTGATCCGTGAGAGAGAACACGCCTGTGCCATGGGTTTATCACGATTGTTGCATTGTTACTTCACTAAACAATGTTCATTAAAGCATATTCTTTAAATCTGTCTTTCAAAAACATATGTGATGTCACAGTATCATTGCTCATACATGAAATTGTGGTGAAGGTTAGCGTGCAATCAGACAAGACTTTTTAAAGTTGTCCCTTTAAGCAAAAGTGTCCAATCGCCACACAAAAATGCCTTACAGTTATCTGAATACTTTTGCCACGCTGCAGCTGGCATTTGCCTCCAAGTCAGGCAACATCTCCTCTGACTAGAGGTGCTACCCACTGATTGGTCACTGGTTCTTTCATGGTGGCAAGCCTCTACCTTTTTGCTCAAAGAAAAAGAAAAAAAGATGCCTTCAGGGTTATGAAATCCCAAATCATGAAGAGATGACCTTTTAAAGGCTTTGAGACAGAGTAAGATAAATGCTGGCAAAAATGTCTGTCACTTCAGACTCAAATTTGCTCAGAGGGCACCTTTGTAAGCATCCAGTCAAATCTCAGTCAATTTTTCAATTCCATCTACTTCTCATATCCTCTGTAATTGTACACATATTAATTTGTGGCAATATTCCAAATTCTTGCCATTCTTGTTTTGTTAATTTGTCTGTGCCTTTTCAATATTTAGCTACTGTATCATTGCTGTAGCTGTTATTAACCCTAACTTTGTTCAAAACCTGCATGGTGTTTTAAAACTCTGTAGAGGAAATATATTTAAATATTATATTTGATAGTAATCACTTCTTGTTTTGGTCTCCTTGATAAAATTTTTAGAGAGTATGTGTTTCAGCCTCCTTAAACTTTTCTACCAGACTTTTTAGGAAACTATCTGGTGAGAGACATTTGTGTCTCCAGTGGCATTCACATTTTGGTTACTTATTCTGGTATTTATGGATATACCAGAATAAATCATAGATATAATATCCATGCTTTATTATCCAGATATACCAGAATAAGTCAGCAATGTTTGGATGCAGACTCTTTCCCCCCCAAATATTGATGTGGTGTGTAAGAAACGGGTTTGAATAGATTTCTATTAATTCCCAGTCTTTCCATATTTTGTCCTTATCCCATTGCATTGGCAGGGTGATAACCATTTGGAAAGCTTCAGAATAATTTAGTAAAGTAGGTTATCCTCATCACCCGGATGACCCATAGTTTTCTATAAAACTTTCCTAGATATTCTTGATCCCTTAAAAAAAAAAAAGAGTACAATTTTATGTTTCCGTTGTTTCATAGTGCTATAAGAAATTGTGATTGGGGTAATTAGGAATCAAACAAGACCCTGTTGGACTTAACCTCTTGGTCAGCTATGGTCCACATGCTGCCACTGCAGCTCACCAGGAGTGGCCACAGCTAAAAAGAGCTGCTGTGAGTTTGCTCCTGGAAACTGCATCCACATCGTCTTCCAAGTGCAGAGCAGCGAATGGGCATAACAGTCAATTATTACTACAGTACACACTCACACAAAGTGGTCCAGATCACCATGGCAATATCTGAGCGCACAATGGATGTTGCCTTAGACATTGCCACGGCAATCCAGCCTGCCCTGCCTATTTACATTTCAAGCACTGCTAGCCACGTATGGGGGTTTTCCAGCACTCAAAATGCAGATGGCTGTCGCGGCAAAAAAGCCCCAAGAGTCTTGTGGTTCCGTAAGTATTGCAGCTATTCTACCTAGAAGAGTGAATGCTTCTTACTCTAGCATTTTAAATCCTGGTTAATTTTGGTGTATAATGAGTTATAAATAATTTTTAACTGCACGTGAGTTTTTTATGTAGCCCTTAAAAGCTTGTTCTTGGTTTATTTTTTACAAGAGCGTGATGATTCTTTCACTGCTTTTACTGTTGTTAAGTATCCTGTGTGGTAACTTCTAACAGAGTTCTCAATTTCTTCACACTTTATACAAACTTCCTTTCACACCAGAAAAAAACCTCTAAAGGGGAAGTTTAATGCTTTTCAAAGTTCTTTCTTTCTTTTTTTAACCTAATGAAGTAATTAAGTAAGTGAGACAATATAGATATTAACATAAAGAGGGGAAATAGTTGGACTATATATTTTATATTTTTCCCTAGTAGTTGGACTATATTTTTTATATTTTTCAACAGAATGTTTAGTAGTATCTACGGTCAGGTTTAGGGGCTTTCTATCTCATATTTTCAGTTTCATCTACTATATGTTTGAAGTTGCGACTTTTCTGAATCCCTTAGACTGCAACTGTTACTTGATATTATGCTCCACTGAACTCAGTGAGACATAATTCTGAGCAAAACATGCTCAGGATTAAGCTTCTTGGTACGTTTCTGCTGGTTATAATGCTAAATAATATGCTGAATTTTTAAAGTGTTTTTATGTATATTATTGTTTTTAATAGGAACTGGTTTGTAATTTGTTGCTTTAAAGGTTGTTACCCACCTTGAGACCTTCAAGTATAGCGTGGGATAGAAATATGAATAATGAATGAATGAATGAATGAATGAAACAACTTACTTGAAAGTTGTACACAATTTATATATTTAATGCACTGTTTACTTTATCATAAACATTGTAAAATTATTACCAGAACATTAAAACAATATACAAACAGTGTGTGATTTTGCTAATTCTCTCAAGGACATGTGGTAAGTTCTCCAACATCAGCATTACAGAGATCGGAAACTTATAATTAGTCTGTATCTGAATTAGGCCTTTTGCACTAGTAATTTTACTGCATCTACTCATTCAATTGTTACAGAACGTCTGGTGCATTTTCCCGGAACAGGCTTTTTCGACTGATGAGGATTCAGATGCAGAAACTTATGAAAAAAGCTTCATAAAATATTATGGAGCTATAAATAAGAGTGCAGCAGACATATCAGTGCTCGTAGGAATTTTTGCACTCAGACATCCAAACAAATGCAAAGACCCAAGCTAGGAAAGCAAGAACGGAAAGCAACCCATTTGTCCCTGTACCCCAACAACATGAAGAAGAAGAGTTGGCTTTTCTACCTTGCTTTTCTCACCTATTTAAGGGGACTCAAAATGGCTGACAAAGCTTTTCTATTCTTCTCCTCACACCAGACACCCTGCAAGGTAGGTGGGGCTGTGAGAGCTCAGAGGAGAGCTGTGACTACCCCAAGGTCACCCAGCTGGCTTCATGGGAGAGGGCGGAATCAAACCCGGTATTCCCAGGTGAGAGTCTGGCTCCTTAACCACTAGACCAAACTGGCTTGCAACTATAGTATGCTCTTTGAAACAGTGTGTGCTTTATCTTTAGGGTGCCATGGTGTCACTGGTGACAAAAGGCACATGTGTCCATCTCCCATACATAGGGCATTTGAGGTCTTTTTAAAGAAAATGTTGACTCTCCATTCTGTTACACAAACACAAGAGAACACACAGAGTGCCCAGTAATTCTGTGAGCTTTGTTTGGAAATCCTCTCCCCCGTGCCTCCCCCATTTTTCTCAAGGAAGATTTTAGAGTCTGTCACAAGCACACTCCTTAAAAGAAAAAGGGGGGGAAAGCACCCCATTAGCCAGCCCTCAAAGGCAGGCAGGCAGAGGAAAAGAAAAGCGACTTGTATATTCATACATAGGTATGGGAGTTCAGGCAGCTGATACTAGTAGCAAGACAAGTAAGTTATGCCAAGCTTAAAATTCAGATCTGTATCATCCGTGTGTTTTGAACTGCAGATGTATACGCAGTCACAAATTCTATTTCCTTTCACCGGAATTCTTTTTTAATCTATTTCTATATAGTTACACTGAGCTTCATTTTTGGTTTCTGTCAAATTCCGCCACACAACTTTGCAAGGAGATTAGAAAAAAGAAAAGCAGCGTGCAGCTTTACCTTGTACTGTGCATCCCATAAAGAGGATTACAGAAAGAGCCACGAAAATCCTCCCATTACGTCTGACAACTTTGGCCTGCATACCTCCACCCTCTGCCAACCGTCAGTGCTGCTCTGAAAATGCAACAAGGCGAGGCGAGACCTTGCCTTTACCAAGGTCCCAAAACCTCAAACCCAGCCCATAATGTGCGTCACAGCTTCCTCAGCAAAGAAAAATGACGTCTCTAATATCCAAACTTAAAGCAGGTTCTACAGTTCTCCATCAATCTACCCCAGAAACAAGTTTGTCTCTACAAAAGGCAGCTTTAAAACCCTATCCTATATGCTACGTCTTCTCAGAAGGAAAGGCCATCAAATTTGATGACACCTGTCCCCAAGGAAATGCCACACTGTTATAGCCTTATGGCTTTTTGCTTTGCTTTGGAATATCTTACATTCTCTGAAAAGTTAAGGATTGTAGCCTTAGGCTGCATCCCCATGGGCTCCGTTTACTCCGGAGTGGATTTGGAGCAGCCCCAATGCAAATCGTAGCTCGAACTAAGACGTCCCCATGTGATTGAGAACAGTGCAGGTTCAAGCTGAATCCGCCTGTCCCCATGAAAACCATGGTAAAGCCCTATGGCTTCAAGCAGCTCATTGCTTAAAGCCACAGCTGTGCTTCAGTCATTTTAGCAGAGGAGCGCACCTCCGCTTGACAGCGGGCATACCTCAGCCTGACAGAAGCTGCTTATCTTGCTCAGCTGAGTGCAAGGAAGCCATGGGCTGTCAAGCGCTCGTGCGCTAAATCAAGCCCTTTATCCACATGTGCCTTGTCGATCGGGCAATCAGGCAAGGGGGTGCGTGTCATGCTTGTAGCCAGAGAGACACTCGCAGGGCAAATGAGCTCATCGCTTGTCTTTCAGGAGAATTCTTTGCTGCCTCCCCCAATTTGATTCAAATTGGATTTTTGAAAATACGGATCCGGATAATCTGGATTCGAATCGGATTTTCAAAAATTCAGACTTTCGATTTTCGAATAGAATATTCGAATTTACTCAAATTCTAATGCAAAAAATGCATTCATGTACATCCCTATTGCCTACTTATGTGGAAAGGTTGGGGAACAAAGTGGTGACCTTCTGCTTTTCCAGTTGTTTGCTCCGCTGCTTTAAGTTACGGATTCTCCTAAATGGGGAAAATAAAAGAAGAGAAACTGAACTCTTGTCATGTGAGGAACACCAAAGACATTTTACTTTCCCCTCTACTGAAGCTTTAAGTGTGAAAATACCACTCTTCCCAAAGGACTGATATTCAGCAATGAATGTCATACTTTGGATGTGTCTGTTTGTTATAAACACCAATGATTAACCTGGATAGGAAATGAAAGAATTACCCAGTAGCCTGAATGTTTTACATGCTATCTACTCCTACCATTTCCTTTATGTCAGAAAAACTGCTGCTCCCATCACTGTTTCCATGAAGATGACTGAAGAATACCACACAGAACTTTCCCACTGAGGGCAGCAGCCAAACTTGAACTGACGTCTCTGGACTTGTGATATATTTTTGTTTTGGCTCCAGTACCATGCAAAATAAGATCTTTTACTAGAATGGATCTTAAAATGCAGGTTGGACTGCATATGAAAGTCATAGGAAGAACTTAAAATTCAGCCAGGGTAGATTTTTCTACAAAAGCCACTATTGCATTACCTTTCCCCTTCCCTCATGGGTGTCTTAAGGCCCCATCCAGATGTGGGGAATATGGTGTATTAAGATGCTTCTATGGTGGGGTTGCCTCAATTAATACTTGTGTTAATATCACACACATTTCTGAACTGGCTTTTTTAATAGAAGAAGAAGAGTTGGCTTTTCTGCCCCACTTTTCTCCCCCATTTAAGGGAACTCAAAGCAGCTGACAAAGCTTTTCTAGTCTTCTCCCCACAGCAGAACACCCTGTGAGGTAGGTGGGACTGTGAGAGCTCAGAAGAGAGCTGTGACTAGCCTAAGGTCACCCAGCTGGCTTCACGGGAGAGGATGGAATTGAACCCAGTATTCCCAGATAAGAGTCCAGCTCCCTAACCACTAGACCAAACTGGCTCAGGTTTCAGGTGGCGGCTGGATATTGCGGTAGGCAGCAATAATGTGGGATATCGCTGCCTGCAATTATCACTTCCTGGTGCTGGTGCTGTCTTTGCACATTTTAGTGATGCGCAGTCTGGGTACTTGGCCAGTACTGAATAACTGGATGTGCAGATTGCCAGCACTATGTATATGTGGTTGGCTATGCACACACAGTGGGTGGAATAACCATGGTGGTTTCATTCAAAAGTAGGGATGTGTACAAGTGGGTTTTTTGACATTTGATTCATAACAAACTGAATGTTAGAAAATCCATATTAGTTTGAATAGATCCCCTTTGAATGTGGTACAATTCTATTAGATACTATTATTATTATTATTAGTCTATTTCTAAAGCGCTGTACATGTACTCAGCGCTGTATAAAGTAAAATAACCAAAGAGTAAAAAGTAAAAAGAGTAAAACCTGCCATTGGCGTACAATCTAAAAACAGTAATAACATACAATAACAGAGACGATGATTAAAATAGACAGCAGAGCATTAATAGGCAGACTCTCCTGGGTGGGGAGAGTAAAGTCACATAAAGCCTGGGAATGCTTCCCTGAACAAGGTTGTCTTCAGCTCAGATTTGAAAGAAGGAATGCATGAATTCATATGAATATCCAATACGTATCTGATACAAATGAATACGTATCCGATACGAATGAATACGTATCCAGTACGTATCCCATAACACATCTACGCGCTGAAAGCGTCAAATTCAACCTGAATCCACTTTTAATCTGCTGTCGATCCGTGTAGATTGCAATCTGGACCTGTCGCAGATGTGACTGCCAGCCACTTTCCCAGATCCCCAGTTTAACGAATGTCTGAACTATTCATACAAATGCCCAGACTATTCATATGAGTGTCCAAAATATCCATCTCTGTACAAATGTTAATGTACAAATGTTGTAACATTCAGTTTGTGTATGAATGTTCAAATTTGGATGAATTCCTATTCACACATCCCTATTAACAAGGTAAGTAAATGAGCTATTGCTGAAAAACCCAAGACCAGCAGTAGGTTTTTCATGGTGTGTTTTTTTTTGGGGGGGGAGAAAACTGTGCTGTGGTAACTCCCACCATAATGTCACTATATTCCCCCCATCTAGATAGACCCCTGGACCTTAAGGTTGTGTGAAAAGTGTAAAACGAACAAACAAACCCAAAAGCCCAAGTGTATTTCAACCTCCTGTATCTAATTTGGACCACAAGTGAACGCCCTTAAAACGAAATTAAGATGCATTTTTACTTCATGGCATCAAGTCATTAAGTATGAAAGAACTTTGTGTCTGGGCAATAGCAATGAAGTACGGGGTCTAACGTTTTTGTGCTTAATGGAGTGTTGATTCAGTGAAAGACAGGGAAAGAGATGAGTTTTAAATAGCTAACAGATTAAAAAACATCAGATAAATATTAAATGACGATAATGTTAACAGTTCCATGCAGAAAGCTGATTTCTCAGAGTCACTGATAAAGCCCTCAGGGCTTATCTTCCAATTCAGCAGTAACTTATTCATTACCATAAACTGCCAATTCTGTCTTTAACCCCTTCTCCAACAAGTTAGGTTGTGTTAATATTGAATCATCTTATGAATGATATTTACTTAATAAAATGTAAAACTAATGACTAGAAGGAAATACTCTCTTCTGTACAACATAAATGCAGTTCTATACAGATGGCTCCTTGCGAGTTACAATGATGAATCTCACGCACGCACACGCACGCACACACACACATGCACGCACACACACAAACTATATTGGCTACTGTATTGTTTCACCAGAAATGCCTCCGCTTGCCTGATTGCACATTTGAGCACATTAAGATGCGGGAATTCCAAAGAGAAACTCAATTTTATGTAGTGTGAGAACTTTAAGAAGAGCACATAAACCAGTCTCAGGTGGGAAAGAGGTTTCCTCGTATGTGCTCTCTCCCACCAGCCACTGATGACCACCATTTTCTCCCTGTTGCTGCCACCCCCATAGCTTCTCATGGGAGTTGAATGGCTACTGCCACTACTGGGCTAGACTGTGTAGGGAACAGTTTTGATCCTATCCCAGTTGTCCTCTCCAGATTGCGTAATCAGGCACCTGAATGCAAGTAGTGGAAGAAGGACTATTATCCTGGAGGGAGTAGCTGTGGTTCAATGGTCAAGAGGATCTCGTGGAGCATTCCACATGTGAACTAGGCTGCAACGTCTAGGCCTCTTCGGTCTGGAGAGACGGTGTTTAAGAGGGGACCTGATTGAAGTATATAAAATTATGGACAGTATAGAAAGAGTGGATAGAGAATTTCTTCTATATCACACAACACTAGAACCACAGGGCACTCTATGAAGCTGATGAGTAGGAGAGTCAGATCAGACAAGGGGAAGGATTTCTTCACCCAGAGGGTCATCAGTTTATGGAATTTACTGCCAGAAGAGGTGGTGACAGCTACCAGTCTACATGGCTTTAAGGTAGGGTTAGACAAATTTATGGACGACAGATGTATCAATGGCTACTAGAGTGAATGGCTAAGGGCACGTCTCCATGAGAGCTGGTTGCTTTGCTAGCGATGCGATTAATACAAATCCATGTTGTAACTCGCAATAAAGAGTCCTCATGTGGTTTGGGGCAACGTAGATTAAAATCATACTTTCCTACCCCCATGGAAGCCGCTTTTTGTGAGCCCACATCTTCTCCTCCCACTGGAGCGATGACAGGCTCCCTTCAGCTGTCATCCAACTCCCGGCATTCACGTAATGCAGCTGTTTTAGCGCATAAGCAAAGCAGCGATCTGCCCCTTTCTTTCACAGTGGAGGCTGCATTATTCTCTTGATTTCATCCTTGTGCGTGTGTGTGTCTTCACCTCCCTTCGCTTTCTCCCCCCCCCCCGCTCCTTGCCTCCAGCTGCACTCGTGAGTGTGTGTGTCTTCACCTCCCTTCACTTTCTCTCAGCTTTGCTTTCCTCTTTCCCCCTCCTTGTCAACTTCACCCGAGAGGGGTGAGGGGCGCAAAGCCTGCCGACTTATAGCCGGCAAGCATGTAGGGCAAATGACAGCCTCCTAATGCTATGCTTGGAAGCGTCTCCATGCTTCCAAGAAAATCCACGGTGGCCCCCTAAAGTCGGATACAGTACTGTTTGAAAGGGGGGAGGGGGGTTCTGCCGCGGATTTTCCTCCTTTGCACCTGATGTAGCCCAGAGTAAAGCTGTGCATGGAGACGCTCCGAGGCAAAATAAGCTTAAATCTGGAGTGTTTTCGGCATGTAGACGCACCCTAAGTATATTTTTCAGCCTCGGGGCAGGAGAAGCAGAATGCTTCTGATGCCATTTGCTGGGTTTCAAGAGCAGGAAAAGATTTGCCCTTGTCTCTGCTTGAGATGCCCATGAGCATTTGGCGGGCCACTGTGTGTGACGGGATGCTGGACTAGATGGGCTGTGGCCTGATCCAGCAGGGCTCCTCTCATGTTTTTACGTTCTTAAATACCAGGCCAAGAGCATAAAGGCCCACTGTAACTAACTGATAGATGGCTTTTACAGTTCAATGTAATTTACTAAATTTACAGCAACATCAAGTAAAATTACACATAATGTAATGTTTTTTGTTACTGAGAAGATTCAGATATGGCTGCTTTATTTTTATTATCATTTTAAAGATGCAAGCTGATGTACATTTGGGTGAGACCAAGTTCATTACTTCCTTTGTCCACTCTTTCTTACATTTTGGACAAAAAAGCAAACTTTATTTTCAAGCCACATGCAAAGTAGATTAAGAGCTTTGCATTCTTCAGAGGCATTAATTTCGGAAGGAAAGTTTATTTTGTGAGGGTGCCTATCCAGGAAACTCATGTGGATAATTGTTACATGCCTGGGATTACCTGAAATTTAGGAATAGGAAATAATGATCAAATATGTAATTGAGACTTCAAAATTTCTGCCTGCCTGTGAAGTAATTTTGCAGCTTACGGAGTTATTCATTTTATTCTATCATTTTATAGCATCCCCATGAACCATGAAAAAACAAAGCATGGGCCCAGTCACCCCCCCCCCCCAAAAAAAATCTGTTTCAAGGCACAAGGGACATTAAGATCACTTGTGACCACTGACTAGTCACATTCTTAACTAAATAATCCTTGCTGAGACTATTTTGGTGTTCTCCCTAACCTGAGTCTGTGTTCACACCAACAGTTTAATCTAGTTTCAGTCCATTTTCAGGGTGAGAGAACACGCCAGGAAAGTGACTAGTCGTTTTCTTTTGACATTATCTAACCCAAAGGTAAATTTTCTGAGTTAGAAGATGCTGAAATAAAACTAGCTTCTCATTTTGCTATCTGAGGCATTTTCGCAGTGCAGCAAGGCTAGGACATGTCAGGACGAATTCCACATTCACACCTAGGCAGGTAAGGAACGTGTGGGCACGTGTTCCTACCTGCCTTCATGTGAAAGGGGAACCTGTCCCCGTGTGTCATAGCCCAAAAAGGCCAGCACGGGGGCGGGATGCTTCTTCCAGTCCTGCCACCATTGGGTCAGGTAAGACCCAGGGGTGGGCAGGCCTGCCTGGTCCCTTCCCTGGGTTCCTACATGCTCCAGGGGACCAGATGAGATCCCCTAGAGCAGAGGTGTCAAACTTAATCCGGCCGAGGGCCGGATTAAAAAAAAAAATACTGTGAGGGCCAGGGGGCGTGACAGGGGGCATGACCAGGGGCGTGACCGGGGCACAGAGGAGGGGCTGGGGGTGGGGTGGGGGGCGTGGCTAGGGCACAGAGGAGGGCTGGGGGCATGGCCGGGGCGTGGCTAGGGAACAGAGGAAGGGGCTGGGGGCGTGGCTGGGGCATGGCCCGGGCAATGGAGGGTCCCACCGTGCGCGTGCTCACCGCGCGTCGCCTCACCTCGCCTCCTTCGCGCCCAAGGAGGACGGTGGCGGTGGGCGGCGGGCGGCGGGCGGCGGGCATGGGCTGTGGCGGCGGTGGGCTGCGGCGGGCTGCGGCGGGCGCGGGCGGCCACGGGCCGTATTAAAACGCCCCACGGGCCGCATCCGGCCCACGGGCCGTATCTTTGACCTGCCTGCTCTAGAGCCTGCAGTAACCCCTCGGGCACACATACACCTGGGGCACAGCCTACCAGGACTGTGGTACGGGCCAGGACAGTCAGGAACGCCCTGGGCCTGGTGTAGAGCACAATTTATGCTCTACACCCGGAACACATGTAGGGCGCCCTGGGATGGGATGGGGGCATTTCCGAATGGAACCACTGGCCCAGCGGAATGAATATTCTGTCCCAGCGCATCCTACACGCCTTCCAGAGGCCCTCTCACGCTGTACAAGTGAAACCAGATTAAAACCTAGGTGTGAACTATGGACCTTTTTGCACGCTGTGAAAAGGGTAAGGTTAGGGATGCTCTAAGATGGAGCATTTACACTATGCAGAGATCCTTCCATCTCGGGAGCATCTCACACATGCTGTAATGTGCTCTAGGCATATAGCTGTAGAGCATTAAACCATGCTGTGCTTGTATGCTCCATGCCAGTTAGTGCAGTCCGGTGTGGCTCTATTTGCACCTTTTTTGGCCATCGTACCTAATAAAGTTCTATAAAGTCCCACGGTCTGAGGTAGTATCCAAATTAGCAGAGTAAAATCTGCCGTTAGAGAAAAAAACGCAGCTTACCTGCTGCAAATCCATGAGGCGAAGTCTGGACTAAAGCGGTCTCCCCACAGCTTCCCCCCCCCCCGGCAGCTGTGATACTTCCGTGGTGCGCGTGGTAAGGCACGCGTTACGTGGGTTGGGGTACCCAATGGGAGCTGAGCTGCAGGCTCAGCTCTCATTCGCTGTTCTCGCCATCCTGTCCAGACTGGCAGGAACATTCACATTTACCTGATACTGTGGAGCGAGTGTTGATCATTCCGCAGTAGGTAAATTGGGAGTAGCCGTGCGATAATGCACCACCACTACACAGTACTGTCAGGTGTGATGCTCACGCCCCGACTGCGTATTGGAATGCGTAGTAATTCTGGACACACCCTGAGTCTGGTAAAAGAGGACTATTTGAGGATGGGTTGTTTGGGGGGAAATGGATGGCTCCATTTCCATCTTGGCAAATGCCACATCTCGTGGGCATTCTAGAGGAGTGTTGCTATTGCCCCCCATCTCCTCCTTGCCCCATTCTTCTCGCCCCCCCCCCAATTCTTCCCTATTTAGTCCCCTTTTCCTTATCTTTTCCAAAGGTAATTGGGAAGATTGGGTCCCTCTCCCTTCAAAACTAACATCTCACATTTGCTTTGCTTTACTTTTGTTGGCCTTTCTTGTGGAGAAGAGGCAAAAAAAACCCCACCAAAACTATGCCTCCCTGTTTCTGTTTAGCAGAGAAACCTATATTTTAGGCAGCATACCAGGGAGCTCCAAGGCTAGGAACTCAGGTGTTTTGGAACTGCACGAGAGTTGCACAAGGCCTGTCCTGGGACAGGCTATCCAAGTATGAACAGTTTTGTTCCTGGAGAACTGAACTGTAACAACATGGCAGCACCAGGGTCAAGAAGCAAGTCAAAATTAGGAAGCAAAGTATGAACCATGGCCAAAACACCAATGAGAAGGCAAGGCTAATGGAGCACCCACGGATATGGTGGTAGGCACCCTCAATGCCTGAAGTGTCTGCTCCCTACAGTGCTCTGATGAAGGCGGTGGTGGCTCTACAGAATAAAGAACTCTCTGGGTACCTACTGCTCTCACTGGCTCTTGCTGCTGTCACATAGGAACATGGCTGTAATGTACGGTGCCTGTTCTGAGCAGAGGACAAGCCAAAAAAAGGCCCACTTGCAGGGCCATTTCCAGTGTGTTGGAGGCCCTTTCTTGGAAGTGGAGTTATGCGCTTCAAAGAGAGAGTGAGACAAGACGCAGAATTAGGGATGCGCACGAATATTATAACATTTGTTATTCGTATGAATTCGTCCAAATTTGGACATTCGTACACAAATCGAATGTTAAGACATTCATACATTATTAACCTTTGTACAAATACGAATGTTTTGGACATTCGTACAGATAGTTTGGACATTCATTAAACTGGGGAGATGGGAATGCAGCTGTGCCAGTCACATCTGCAACTGATCCAGATTGCACTAGACATGGATCAAGAGAGGATTAAAAGTGGATTCAGATCCGAGCAGATATGTTCCTGGGACATGTATATTGGATGTGTACTGGATACATATGCATTCATGTTGGGTATGTATTCGTTCGTATCGGATACGTATTTGTATTGGCTATTATTATAGTTATTATAGTTTATTTCTAAAGCACTGTACATGTACTCAGCGCTGTACAATATTATATTAATCTTAGACAGGTCCCTGCCCTCAGGCTTACAATCTAAAGAGACAAGAAACAAAAGGAAAATGGTGTGGGAGGGAACAGGGAACAGCAAAAAGCAAAAAATTGTTTTGAGGTCTTCAGTTCCAATTCTTCAGTTCATTTCTTATTGCTGGAATTTTCTTATTCTCTTTACTTTGAATTTTCTCTTCATTGATGACAAACCGGAAGATGGTAGAGATGGTCAGCCGGCATCTACTCAGCCCCACCTTGCTCGGCCTCAGAACCAGACGTTTCCTCAACTGGTGGATCGGCTGCCATAATCT
Source organism: Aspidoscelis tigris stejnegeri (assembly GCA_023333525.1). NCBI lineage: Eukaryota > Metazoa > Chordata > Lepidosauria > Squamata > Teiidae > Aspidoscelis > Aspidoscelis tigris. The sequence continues at coordinate 102,514,574 of JALMGA010000002.1, forward strand.
CTTTGCCATCTTGTGATGGGAGCAATTGGAGGAGGGAGGGGCACTGCTGGGAGCAAGATGGCAGAGCAGCCCAGCCTGCTGCCTCTTCTCCACTCCTCTCAGGCAAGATGGTTCTCAGCCTTGGGTTGGCAGTTGGAGGAGGGAGGGGCACTGCTGGGAGTAAAATGGCAGAGCCCAGCCTGCTGCCTCTTCTTCACTCCTCTCAGGCAAGATGGTTTGTTGCCTTGTGATGGGAGCAGTTGGAGGAGGGAGGGGCACTGCTGGGAGCAAGATGGCAGAGCCCAGCCTGCTGCCTCTTCTCCACTCCCCTCAGGCAAGATGGTTCTCAGCCTTGGGTTGGCAGTTGGAGGAGGGAGGGGCACTGCTGGGAGCAAGATGGCAGAGCAGCCCAGCCTGCTGCCTCTTCTCCACTCTTCTCAGGCAAGATGGTTCATAGCCTTGTGATGGCAGTTGGAGGAGGGAGGGGCACTGCTGGGAGCAAGATGGCAGAGTCCAGCCTGCTGCCTCTTCTCCACTCCTCTCAGGCAAGATGGTTCCCAGCCTTGGGTTGGCAGTTGGAGGAGGGAGGGGCACTGCTGGGAGCAAGATGGCAGAGCAGCCCAGCCTGCTGCCTCTTCTCCACTCCTCTCAGGCAAGATATGTGTCGGATATTCATATGAATTTGTGCAAACACATTTGTATCAAATAGAACCCTATCACATTTGAAGGGGTTCTGTTCAAACAAATACGGATTTTCTAACATTAGATTCTTTACAAATCAAATGCCCAAAACTCCATTCATGCCCATCCCTACACAGGATAGATGGGTGTCATGTACCGTTCCCCTGAGGTGGGAATGAGGACTTCTGCTCTGAATCATTCAATGCCACTCAAGCATGGATGCCACCTGAGGAGAAACAAGAGAAAAAGCCTGAAGAATAACCAATTGGAATGGGCACAAATATTCAGGATATTTAATATTTGATCAAATTCAGATGAATACAGACATTCAAATTCGAATAGCATGTCCAGACATTCCTTTTTTAGTATCGGGATGAATACGAATATTTTGAATTATTCGTACCAATAATTTGGACATTCGTATGTGTACGGATATGTAGGCATCACATACGTATCTGTGTGCATCTTATTCGTATCCGATACATATCGGATAAAAACAGGATTCGTAGGGATGCGTATCATGAAATACGCATTCGTATCAGTTGGAATGCCCAGACGTTCGTTTTTCTTTATTCGTACAAATTTGAATATTCGAATATTTGATTCAAATTGAATTCAACAATTGCATTCGTCCACAGCCCTAATAACCAAAGCTATCAAAGCTGAGAAGCTGTAGTCTGATTCCGATCAGCCCCAGCCAGCATGGCCAACGTCTCCCTGTTTGGAGGCCCTATCTATATGTACCCATGTGCAGACTGGTTGAGTTTATGGGTGTTTTTCTACTGTCACTAGAAGTACCCATTAAGTACCCATTAATGGGTACAAAAATGCCATTACGTACCCATGAATGGGTACTTAATGGGTACGTCTAGTGACAGTGGAAAAACACCCTATTGCTCCTCCTTGCTCAACTCCTCTTTTCTAAGTGGTCTTCCTAACCCTGCAGTGTAAATCATTACAATCTAGAGTCTCCTCCTTTATTTCAGTTTTAAATACAAATTATATTTGCATAAATACATATAAATTAGCTCATGCAAATTCTATTCAGGAGGTCTTTTTAAAATATGTCTTCCCTGCCGCTTCCCGCCCACCCCCATTTCCTTTCCTTTCGCCCACGATACGGACGTGGCCGCTGTATCAGCAAAAGGATTATCAGTTAATCTGCTGGTTCTGAGAATTGCACCATAATTATACAGAATCGTGTCCTGCAAGTGACTTGTTCCCTTTGTGGTTTAGCAGGTAAGAGGGTGGTTTTTTTTTTGTTTCCTTTGTTTCTCACAGCAGTTTCTTCAGAGACTCAAGACACAGATATGTTGCAAAGCCACACAATAAATGCACCACACCACATTTAATTTCCATTCCTATGCATGATTGTGATGGCCTTACCCCCAGCCAGTGTATGTAAAATGAGCCCTTTTCAAAGTAGCTCCTCCTGCCATATTAAGTTAAACGCCACAGTCTTAGAATGCTTCTAGATGCAGTTTAATACCTGCAATCTTCTGGGACTATACTGGGATTGCCAAATACAGCCATAGTATTCCTGATAACCCCCTGAGCTACCGTGGAAAAATCGTGAAATATTACGTGAAATGCAGCTCTGGGGCTGGAATATCCTGTCAATCTGACAACAAGAAGTGCAACAAGAATAGGGAGAAGAAGTGGGGTATATACATAAATGAGCAGGTACAGCCTTCCTGAAATGTCAATGGCTAATTCAATTAACTGATTATTGAATTAGAGCTCAGTACTCCCACAGTGCCACACTTGTGAGCCAGTGTGGCCTTATGGTTAGAGCATTGGACTCTTAGCTGGTTCTCTGGTTCTCTCCCAATTTGATTCTGCAGTCTTCCTTGAAGCCAGTTGGGTGACCTTGGGCTAGTCACAGCTCTCTTTCTGAGCTCTCATAGTACCACCTACCTCACAGGGGGTCTGTTGTGGGGAGAAGAATAGAAAGCTTTATCAACTGCTTTGAGTCCCCTTAAATGGGTGAGAAAAGTAGGGTATAAAAGCCGTTTCTTCTTTTTCTTCAGAGTGGATGCAGCCACGGTATCTATGTAGAGAGAAATGAATATGGAACTGTTTTCTCTCTTTCCCAAACTATAAAAAACAAAGGTTCCTCCAAACACAGTTGTAAAACTATTGATTTCCAGGGCTTATATTGAGATTGCCTCACATATCTTTGACAATCACTGTATACGCCCAGGATAGTGGACTGAAAAAAGGGCAAGATAAGCATGATGGAAAATTCAGCTTTGGCACCAGAGGCCAATTCATACTTAGGCTGCTAGTCAACAAGTAGTGAAGGTCTAGGGAAGAGCATATGCGCGACAATTAGGCTGCTATAGCCTTCACATGTGCCTGCCCTCCTCAGAAGCTCATTAATTGTTGATTGGATGTGGAGCACGATTTCATGCTCCACACCTTTACCAACATTTACCTAAAGGTTACCTGAAGTGCCCAGTGTCACGATCATTTGCTCTGTGTCTGGTTCGCTGCGTTTGGTGGGCAGGGAATGCAACGTCCACGTAGGCGTGGTGTTGTGGCCGGTGCTGATCGATCACACACCCATGCCCGGGAGTAGCAATCTTATCATAGAATCACGAGAGGGGTGTTTGATCATGGTTCAGCATGTGAGTGAACATGGCCCTCTCGCAACAGCAGCTGAGCAGCCAATTGTGGCCACGAGGAGTTGGAACTTCCAGCTCCGGACACATCAGCATGGAATGGTAAACGGGAGGAACATTTGCATTTCAAGCTGGTAATAGGTGCTTTGCGGAAACTTTCCTCGCGGCAATGCATATGGTCCACCTGTACCTGAAGTTCACGGCAGCCTAATCACCTAGGTGCAGAAAGGCTTCAGGTTTCTTATTATGCCAGATTGCTTCCCTTGCCTGTAATTTCCTTGTGGAATCACTGATCTTGCAAATGTACTTGTATGTAGGAAGCATGTGAAAAAAAACAAAGAGAAGTGGGTGGATGCGTCCTACATCCGGGTACTTTTGAAAGAGCAGCAATTCTGCTAAGAAACAACAGACAAAGTAAGAACTTGGGGTGCGTCTTCATGGCATGTGTTATTTCAGTTTAAAGAATTCGAAATAAAAGAAACGGAACAAAGCTGTCCAGACGACTTGCAAGTTGATCCGGTTCCGATGGCAGCCTTAACGCGGGATCAATACTCGGAGTCCACACGGCAGCATTGTCCTCCTGCCCATTGCCCACACTCTCTCCTGTGATTGGTTTTCCCTGCCAGGATCCCACCCTCCCTTCTCTTTGCGTCATGCTCGCCGGGGATTCCACCCTCCCCCTTCCCAGCAGCAGCAGCAGCAGCATCCATCCATCCATCCACCCATCCATCCATCCATCCTGGCGCTGCGGCGCGGGCGGCTTCGCCCTGGGGCTCCTCGTTGCCCAGTGGCAGAGCCGCTCCGCCGCTGCTGCCGCGTTCTCGGCGCCTTTTGCCCGGCCTGCCAGAGCGCGCTCGCAGCCCGGGCCACCCCTGCCTCCCCCCCCCGGCGGCTCCGGCGCCCACCGCGCCATCCATCCATCCATCCATCCATCCATCCATCCATCCATCCATCCATCCATCCATCCATCCATTCATCCAGGCGCTGCGGCGCTGCGGCGCTGCGGCGCTAGCGGCTTCTCCCTGGGGCTCCCCCGCCGATTTCCCCCCGCTTTGCCGCCACTTTGCCCCGCAGAGGAGGAGAGCCAAGGGGTGGACAAGAGGGCGAAGGGGGCTCCTCGCTTGCTCTTTCCCCCGTGGCCGGGAGGGAACTCCGAGAGTGGGGAAAGTTCCCCGGGGACTCCCCTTTCCTTTCATTTTGAAAGTTCAGAACTCCGCAAAAGTGAAACTTCGACTTGCTACAGTATCTTTGGAGGTAGTGGGTGGATTCTTTCAATAAAATCATTTGAAAGCAAGCTATTGGGGAAGGGAATCCTAAAAATGATGTGCCTACAATAGGGAGAGCCCATTGGTTACAGATCTCTGCTGAGCTCTCACAGCCCCACCCACCTCACAGGGTGTCTGTTGTGGGGAGAAGAACAGAAGGTTTGTCAGCTGCTTTGAGTCCCCTTCAATAAGTGAGAAAAGCAGGGTAGAAAAGCCAACTCTTCTTCCCCCATGAAACCAGATGAGTAACCTTGGGCTAGTCACAGTTCCCTTCTGAGCTCTCACTGGGTGTTCTGTTGTGGGGAGAAGAACAGAAGGTTTGTCAGCTGCTTTGAGTCCCCTTCAATAAGTGAGAAAAGCAGGGTGGAAAAGCCAACTCTTCTTCCCCCATGAAACAAGATGGGTAACCTTGGGCTAGTCACAGTTCCCTTCTGAGCTCTCACTGGGTGTTCTGTTGTGGGGAGAAGAACAGAAGGTTTGTCAGCTGCTTTGAGTCCCCTTCAATAAGTGAGAAAAGCAGGGTGGAAAAGCCAACTCTTCTTCCCCCATGAAACAAGATGGGTAACCTTGGGCTAGTCACAGTTCCCTTCTGAGCTCTCACTGGGTGTTCTGTTGTGGGGAGAAGAACAGAAGGTTTGTCAGCTGCTTTGAGTCCCCTTCAATAAGTGAGAAAAGCAGGGTGGAAAAGCCAACTCTTCTTCCCCCATGAAACAAGATGGGTAACCTTGGGCTAGTCACAGTTCCCTTCTGAGCTCTCACTGGGTGTTCTGTTGTGGGGAGAAGAACAGAAGGTTTGTCAGCTGCTTTGAGTCCCCTTCAATAAGTGAGAAAAGCAGGGTAGAAAAGCCAACTCTTCTTCCCCCATGAAACAAGATGGGTAACCTTGGGCTAGTCACAGTTCCCTTCTGAGCTCTCACTGGGTGTTCTGTTGTGGGGAGAAGAACAGAAGGTTTGTCAGCTGCTTTGAGTCCCCTTCAATAAGTGAGAAAAGCAGGGTGGAAAAGCCAACTCTTCTTCCCCCATGAAACAAGATGGGTAACCTTGGGCTAGTCACAGTTCCCTTCTGAGCTCTCACTGGGTGTTCTGTTGTGGGGAGAAGAACAGAAGGTTTGTCAGCTGCTTTGAGTCCCCTTCAATAAGTGAGAAAAGCAGGGTAGAAAAGCCAACTCTTCTTCCCCCATGAAACCAGATGGGTAACCTTGGGCTAGTCACAGTTCCCTTCTGAGCTCTCACTGGGTGTTCTGTTGTGGGGAGAAGAACAGAAGGTTTGTCAGCTGCTTTGAGTCCCCTTCAATAAGTGAGAAAAGCAGGGTGGAAAAGCCAACTCTTCTTCCCCCATGAAACAAGATGGGTAACCTTGGGCTAGTCACAGTTCCCTTCTGAGCTCTCACTGGGTGTTCTGTTGTGGGGAGAAGAACAGAAGGTTTGTCAGCTGCTTTGAGTCCCCTTCAATAAGTGAGAAAAGCAGGGTAGAAAAGCCAACTCTTCTTCCCCCATGAAACCAGATGGGTAACCTTGGGCTAGTCACAGTTCCCTTCTGAGCTCTCACTGGGTGTTCTGTTGTGGGGAGAAGAACAGAAGGTTTGTCAGCTGCTTTGAGTCCCCTTCAATAAGTGAGAAAAGCAGGGTGGAAAAGCCAACTCTTCTTCCCCCATGAAACAAGATGGGTAACCTTGGGCTAGTCACAGTTCCCTTCTGAGCTCTCACTGGGTGTTCTGTTGTGGGGAGAAGAACAGAAGGTTTGTCAGCTGCTTTGAGTCCCCTTCAATAAGTGAGAAAAGCAGGGTAGAAAAGCCAACTCTTCTTCCCCCATGAAACCAGATGGGTAACCTTGGGCTAGTCACAGTTCCCTTCTGAGCTCTCACTGGGTGTTCTGTTGTGGGGAGAAGAACAGAAGGTTTGTCAGCTGCTTTGAGTCCCCTTCAATAAGTGAGAAAAGCAGGGTAGAAAAGCCAACTCTTCTTCCTCCATGAAACCAGATGAGTAACCTTGGGCTAGTCACAGTTCCCTTCTGAGCTCTCACTGGGTGTTCTGTTGTGGGGAGAAGAACAGAAGGTTTGTCAGCTGCTTTGAGTCCCCTTCAATAAGTGAGAAAAGCAGGGTAGAAAAGCCAACTCTTCTTCCTCCATGAAACCAGATGGGTAACCTTGGGCTAGTCACAGCTCCCTTCTGAACTCTCACAGCCGCCCCCCACCTCACAGGGACCGAAGCTGGATTAAAACCTTGGCTTGTGGTCACACCTAAGGTTTAATCTAGCTTCACTCCACCTTCAGAGTGAGAGAACACATCAGCAAAGTGACCAGTAGTTTTCTTTCCACATTATCTAGTCTAAAGGTGGATTTTCTGAGTTATTAACCCTGAAAGAAAACCAGCTTGTCAGTTTGCTGGTGTATTCTCTCACTCTGAAAGTGAACTGAAACTGGATTAAACCTTAGGTGTGACCACAGGCAAAGTAGCCTAGATGGGGCTCAAAGCGGTTGACATTCTGTTTTCACCCTTCAAGGGACTAAGTGGCTGACAAGCCTTCTCACCATTAAGGGGGCTGAAAGTGACTGTTCCGAACCTTCAAAGGTCTGAAATAGCGCAAAATTGCAACATTGTTTTAAAGGTGTGAAGTGCTTAGATACAGTGTTTCAGCTTTAAGGACTGGAGGTTTATAGTGGGTGTTTGAGGGTGGATTTTTTCAATGAAGGAAACCCTAAACATGACGTGCTTCTAATACGTTCAGCCATTGGTTACAGTGCAATTGGGGGGGCGGGACAGCCTTAACACTGAATCTCATCCCGGAACGATACTGTCCACACAGTTAAAAAGGAAACACGTATCGACGCCCGATCCGGAGTGAGACCTGTTGAGATCAGGATTTATTTCAAATCGGGATAACGTCCTTTAACACGGAAATACCGTGTTAATCCGAAGTGCCGTCTGAACTGCGCGAGCTCAAAACGTTTTGAATTCGAGATAACTATGCCGTGAAGACACGGTGTTGGTTTGCTCTAGGAATGCCTTCTACCCACAATTTCCTGCCTGGAGGCACCACAAAAGTCATCCCATAAAAGGCTTTATGTTTCCTTATTTTACAGAACACTTAGGTAAAAGGTAGGGTTCACTGTGCTAAGATATGCTAAATGTGCTAGAATATGATGGTGCCTACAAGCTTAGAATTACTTTAAAAACGAACTGGCCAAAATCATGGAGACTATCAGTGACTAATAGTTTTTAGAGCTGTGTATCTGCTTTCTGGATTGACAGCGTACAAAGTCTCTGATTCCATTGGGATTCCAATTAGTAAAGTTCCACAAAGGAAGACAAACAAGGTTCAAGAGCTGTGCAGATAAGCAAAAAACACAATTCCAGCAAAGTTCCAGCAAAAGCCCCTGTGATTACAGGGTCTCACCCGGCTAGGTTGCTTTTGAGTGAAGCAGAGGCTTGGGGCAGAGATTGAGGCAGCGAATGGAAAAGCTTAAAATGCAGGTCTTGCCTTTTCTTCTCGTGGGCTGCAGTGAGAATGTTTGGGACTGTGCAATGGTAAGGTGGATGATGGAAACCATGCCAACCAAAGTTGTTGATGGTTGTTCCTACCATGCAAGCATTGGCTATTTTTATTACTAAACTTTCCAATGGGGAGGTGACTCCAACCTTGGTCCTCTCAGGGGGTGGGGACCTGGTTATGTGACACGTGTAGAGCTGTTGGGCGATGTGTAGAGCTGTTGGGTGATACGTATTGCTGCCCAAGCATGATTGCTTTAAGATTGCCCTGTCCATATGGAACAAAAGATGAGACAAGTAAGACAGTGCCATGGCATTCCAGGGCCCTTGAGCCACTCAAGTTGAGACATCTGCTGCTTTTCACATCCAGATCCAACTGTATGGCTAGCATAACTGCAATAGCCTGAAGGTTCCAAGAGATATCAATTTTACATAAAACTTCCATTAATGTTCTATTATTCCTAAACTGGAGGAAACTTGATTTCAGGATATTCGATTGCATTAGAACGGACTAGTAACTAATTCCTTGATTGTTTTATTCATTAAGTATTTCCTTATAGCTAAAGAAGGGCTATAGCAGTGGTTCTCAACCTTCCTAATGCCATGACCCTTTAATACAGTTTTTCATGTTGTGGTGACCCCCAACCTAACCCTAACCCTAACCCCCAACCATAAAATTATTTTTGTTGCTACTTCATAACGACCCTTGTGAAAAAGTAGATCGACCCCCAAAGGGTTCTCGACCCACAGGTTGAGAGCCACTGGCCTAGAGAGTGAACAGAAATATTTCACAATATTTTTTAAAAAATGTTTTGAGTTCTAATATGGTATCTGCCTGTCCAATATGGATTCGGTCTTTGTCCAGGAATCCCAGGCTTTATCTGGCCTATTCCTGACTGTACACTAGGTTATGCCAATTTCAGCTGACAGACATCCACATCAGAAGCAGCTCCCTGCTTTTGGCAACAGAATTCTGTGTATAAAGTGTACTTTTCCAAGGAAGAGGCCTAACGTTATCAAGAGTGCCTCCAGACAGCAAGAGGAAATGGTGAAATCTTCTTTAGAATCTGCAGTTGCCTCTGACTTCCAACGCAAGTTAGCAGAAGGAGATGCTGGGACTCAGGCTCTTACCTTGTCTGCCAGTTTGCCACATCCTTGTTCCCGTTCCAGAATACCCAGATGTGAGCAAGTGCCCACTCACTTCCTTTTGTTTTCTCCCCCATGCTTGCTAGCATCCTGGTATTTTGGAAGGGAAATGTATAACGCAAAGACCCAGCAGACTGCGCTAAGGAATCGACATTGAGGGAAACCCAGCCATCAATTCTGGATTCCCCATAAGACTGAACTTTCAGAATATCATTTCAGTATCCTGGAACTAAATTGGGATTGCCATGGATGTATGGCGATTTCAATATAGTTATGGGAAAATCACAGGTTTTTACCTATGGCTGGAGGTGCCCCAAGGCATGACAATTATGCTGGTGGCTTTCCCATAAGCAGCTGGTTTACTACTGAGAACAGCCTATCGGACTAGATGAATCATAGGTATAATCCAAAAGGGCTTTTCTTTTTTATAGTGTATGCCAATTATTAAAGGCATTTTTTTTAAAAAAGCAAGATTATATATGTACCAGTTACACAGCATCATGTTATCTTGTTTTTCAACATCCAGTTCCTGTACCCAAGACCTCATGGCTGATGCCACAATTAGCTGGAAAGGAAACTGTGTGGTCGGGATATGTTGCTGTCAATATTCTATGTATCAGACAAACCCTGGAAAGCCATTTTTATTTGTTTTAAGTTAAGAAAATGCCCACAACTAGAGTCCAGCCTTTGAGGAAAAAGTCATTTTGTAAAACTAAATGTTGCAATTACTGAGAAATATTTTTGTTTGTTTTGCTTTATATATGCCCATCTCTGAGTGGTAGGTTAAGTTGCTACTAGGAAAGGAGCTCTACTGAAGACCGGTAGGGTGTACTTCTCAGTAAGAATGCATGCAAAATCTTGCACAGTTAGAATGCAACAGGAAAAGTGGGAAAATTGCTCCACAAGTGAGGTTGGGACACCGAATGTTAACATAACGGTTTTGGTTTCCACAGTCCCTGAATTGTTGCAGCAATTATTTATTGCTTTGTGCCTCCTTTTACTTTATAGGAATAATCATGACTGGTTGACTGCTGTGATTCTACTTTTTAAATAGCACATGAAGGCTGTGGAGTGCAGAATTCAGCTTCCGGCAAACTTCACCAGTCAAAGCAAGTTTCTAGTCCTCAAGAATAGCAGCTACTGTAGATTGATGCAGCATTTGGAGAGCTGGAAAGCAGACTATTTGAAGTCACACAGCTGGTACCTTTTGAGAGATCTGGGATCTTCTCAGATTGTGTCCAGATGGAGCTAAAACATGGGATTATTTCAGGACAATGCTGAGATTGCTGAGCAAGTTTGGTCTAGTGGTTAGGGAGTTGGACTCGTATCTGGGAATACCGGGTTCGACTTCACGCTCCCCCACGAAGCCAGCTGGGTGACCTGGATGATGCAATAATCTTTTCAATATCTCACTTGAGTAATACACTGCTAGCTCCTGATTACTGCATTCATAGATTGTATCTTGCATCTTATGATTAGAACTCTCAAAATCGCCATATTTTGTAAGAGAGGAAGGCAATTTTCTGAGCCAGTTTGGTCTCATGGTTAAGGAGCCAGCTTCCTCACTTCTCCATGAAGCTAGCCAGATGGCCTTGGGCAAGTCACAGCTCTCTCTCTCATAGCCCCTCCTACCTCACAGGGTGTTCTGTTGTGGGGAGAACAGAAGGTTTGTCAGCCACTTTGAGTCCCCTTGAATGAGTGAGAAAAGCAGGGTAGAAAAGCCAACTCTTCTTTTCAGCATTATCACATGATATAGGGGTGAAATCCTACAGTATCCTATTCCCAAGAAAATGCAAGTCTCACTGGACTTTTCTGGAGTAGTTATATGGTGAGGAAGCTTGTTGATGGGATCCTTCGTGTAGAAAATGGTCCTTACACATGTGCAGGGCAGGAACCAGGGTGAAAATTACCACTGCATATGCACAGGAGCCATTGCACACACGCCTGGATATTTCACACCATCAAAATGAAGTAGCTGTCTCATCACTGTGGGAGCCAGCATCTAGAAAGGTATGTACCTGCACTTGCCCCACAAACACACAGATGGCAAGGGGCAATTGTGAGACACAAACAAGCAGTTCTGTTCTTCTCTTGCCATCTGGTAACATGGCTGGGGCTTCTCAGCCTCCAAGATCCTTGCAGCTGCCAGTTTGTCAGACCAGAAATAGCACTATGTATGCCATCTGTGGTCCAACATGGCATCAGTACTGGTGGAAATCACTCTGAAAATTTGTTTCCTCCACACCACTGTCACTTTACATGGTGGTGGTAGAGGTGAATTTGTCACTGATCCACTCTTGGAGTCATTTCCAGTAATCTTGTGGAGTTTCATCCATATATGTGAAGACAATTGAAGGGCCACCAGCTGCACACAGAGGCCAACTCATGAAAAGGCCACAGGCATTGCAGCTCCTCAGTAGAGATACAAAACACTCTTGCTATCCTTGGCTATTTATTTTTGGATGATGCAATAATAATCTTTTGAATATCTCACTTGAGTAATACACTGCTAGCTGTTGATTACTGCATTCATAGATTGTATCTTGCAACTTATGATTAGAACTCTCAAAATCGCCAGATTTTGTAAGAGAGGAAGGCAATTTTCTGAGCCAGTTTGGTCTCATGGTTAAGGAGTCAGCTTCCGCACTTCTCCATAAAGCCAGCTGGGTGGCCTTGGGCTAGTCACAGCTCTCTTCTGAGCTCTCACAGCCCCACCTACCTCACAGGGTGTTCTGTGGTGGGGAGAAGAATAGAAAAGCTTTGTCAGCTGCTTTGAGTTCCCTTAAATGGGTGAGAAAAGTAGGGAACAAAAGCCAACTCTTCTTCTTTACAGCACAGCATGCCCCCAATTTTTCAAAGTCATGGACAAACTAGAGCAAGTCCAAAGAAGGGCTACTAAAATGCTGAGTAGTCTGCTAACCATGTCCTACAAGGAATGATTAAAGGATCTAGGAATTTTTAGCCTGCAAAAGAGAACACTGAAAGGAGACCAGGTAGCAGTTTTCAAGATATCTGAAGGACTGCCAGAGTGCAGAAGGATCAGCCCAATTCTCACATAAGAAAGGACTAGAAACAATGGGATGAAACTGCAAGGGAGTAGATACAGGTTAGATCTCCTTCACTGGAGGTCTTCAAGCAAAGGCTTGACAGCCATCTGTCTGGGATGATTTAATGAAGGGGTGGAGGTCCTGGAGGTCCCTTCCAACCCTATACTATTATGAAATAGCCAGGTCTCATGGTAGTTGCCAAAGCAGTATAGTTAGACTTTATGATGTGATATCATCTTCTGCAACCTTTGGAGTTGTAAGAGCTCCGCAAACTGGGAAATGGGCCCTGCTAAGCAACATTTCCTTCTACTGACAAGGGGAAAAAAGGGTCAAAAAAACCACCCTTACTTAAAACACTGACTGACCTAGACCATGACAATATTCCACACACCAAAGTTTTCTAATTCTAGAGTGGCTGTTTATGGTACAGTACATGGCCTATAATTGAAATATTCCATAATGTGTCAGCCAAACGCTAAGAGAGGAGGCAACTGTAGGCAAGTTAAATATATGGTTTTCTCAATGATACCTCACTGTCAGCTTTTAGCTGGGAACTTGCAATTAAGTTAGCATTTTAGCATTTTCAGCTATGGCATTCTGTTTGAATACTGTTATCTTGTCAAACAGGTAATTGAGTATGTACATCTTATGAAGGAGGGCAAAATGAACAAAATATGAGATACCATAATAAACTCTAAACATCGATCTTTCTCAACACCCTATTGTGTCGATCACATTTTTACTTCAGTTGTAGCCCCCCTACAATGAAATCTAAAACAAGATTTGAATGTGAGTTATCTGGATGTATATTTGTATTCTTAGTACAAGATAACAGTAGGTATGTTGTACATTTTTTTATCTGTGTATGTTCCCCCCCCCCAAGTTTCCAGGCATTCTGGTACTTCTGCTTTGCACCTCCATTACAGCATACTTCACTTCTCCAAGGTCAGGTATGTTTTCTCTTCAACCTTGCAAAATACCTGGCTACTGAAGTACATTGTGTCTGAACTAAGGGCCTTTCCACACTTACTGGTATTCCTGTAGTGTGCTCCACATAGCCTCCTTCTGGGCCTCGATCTTCTGTATTCTGGTGTGTACATTGCCGATATTGCTCATCTGCATTGCATGAAGTGTAGCCTGGTCTAGGCAACACCTAGATCAGGACAGTGGCAGACCTTTTTAAAAAGACCTACCATGGTCTACTAATGAGGGTGGGGCAGTTTAGTAGGGGACCCATTTCAGAGGTCCACCAAATTGCAACACCGAAATGGGTCTGCTGGGGGTTCCAAGGGCAGGATGAATATGAATGTTTTGAGCATCTGAACAAATACTTTGTGCATTTGTTTAACAGTCCAGATACCTATGCATCCCATGAGTATCTGTATGCATCCATACAGGATGAAACAGGATGTGTATGGATGTGTATCACTGGATACGCACCCATATGTATCGAATATTCGAATTAATATGTACTAGTGCATTCGTATTGGTTCAAATGCCCAGACACTTGAAATTATGCATTCGTCCAAATACGAATGCTCAAACAATAGATTTGAAGCGAATGCCTAGGATCATATTCATGCACATCCCTAATAGCTATACATGTTTGAGGTTGAATATATATACTTTGCACTCCATTTTAAAAATGTCAGCTATATTTTAACCATGCACTAAAACTACATGGTGACAATGTGGTATATTTATAACCACAGCATAGCTTTGTTGGCAGTATTGTACCAGAAAAGAAAATTGCAGAATAAAGCTTCAAAGCTTGCTGCTTCCAGAAAAATCATTGCATTTATTTTTGTACCTACATTTCTAACTCTCAGGTTTCTAAACACAATCCTCAGTTTCAGATAAGAGTCATGACCTCAGGCTTAACAGTTTTACTTGAGATTCTGGCTGTAAAGGGAAGAGAAAAAGCAAAGCCGGTCTTCCCTGGCCAAACAAATCAACGCACGCAGACACCAAAGATGGGAAGGGAATGTGCCATCAGGCATCTTTTTTATTGATCGATTCCCTTCACAGGGGTTACAAAGGGCAAGTCATTAATATATACAAAAATAAATACAACACCATTAAATTAGGGATCTGTTTTTAAAGAAAATATCTTAAAGGTCAGTTAAGGGAGAACCTGTAATTCTGACTACACTGCATCATCTAAAGTCTACTGGGTGGGGGCTGTAAACACAACCACTCAAGAAGTTCCCTTTTGGAAGAAACAGTTGGGAAGCAGCACTACAGCCACCTAGTGGAAGGAGGAAGATAAGGCAGGCAGGTCAGTACAGAGCAAGCAATACAGAGCACCAGTTGATCAGTCACTGAGTACTTAATATTGAACTGGGAAGAAATGACTACATTTGACAGTCTTCCTTCTGATACAGGTTCTACACTCCCTGTCACACTGGGGCTCAAACAGCAGGTGGTGTTGGATTACTACAAGACAATTGTCCTTAAGGAAAACTGTCCTTCGGACAAGGATCGTGTTAATATTGGACACGCTGCCAGAGAAGGAAGGCATTTAAGTAAAAGAAGAAAGCTTTGCTCTTAGCCTCTCCATTCTTGTTGGAAGAAGCCCAACCATTTCTTTACTGAGTTCAAGCTCAGTTTCAATGGCCTGAACGGCATCTGTGTGCTTCTCACAGTAATCTACCAGAAATGAGTAATATTCCAGTGACGTCTGCATGTTCTCCAACTGCTTCTTGCCATCCGCAGTAATCAGCTTGCCATAAAGGCGTGCAATATGGAACTTTGCCACCATTGCAGGACGCAGAACATCCTCTTCAAGAACCTCAGGAAAAATCTTATCAGGATTTCTCAGAGAATCTAAGAAGAGTTCATAGTATTTTATGGCCATCTGTGCAAGGGAATTTATTTTCTTTATTGTGTGGGAATCGAGTTCTTCTAATTTATTACCAATGGCCACTTTTAAATCCATCATCTCATAGTAGGTATCAGCTAGTTCAAACTGAAGCTGCCTACTGAGCAGCAGGTAATACTGAGGGTTTAATCCTGCATAGATAGGCTCCAACATATCTATCCTGCGCTTGTGCATCTTACATCGCCTCTCATAATCCTCTTCAAAGAAAGCCAGCACCTTGAATAAAGCACTATGATCCTGAACAATTTCAATGTGGTCAGTGACATAGCCATCAACCTGAAAGAACTCTTTTGCTTCATTGACATAATTCTGACCCACCAGAAAGACTTCCCTGGCTTCTTTGAAGTCTAATGGAAACACACAGCTCACTTTTTCCTCCATGGCCAAAATAGAGTCACAGAGATCACTGGTTTCAAAGAGCACAGCCTTCTTCCTGCCCTCTTCCTTCTCATCTTCTTCTTTTTTTTGCTGAGCTTTCAGCTCTGCTTGCCTGTCTGGATCCAGTTCGCCAATGTTGTCCTAAAACAGGAACAAAGGAGTTTATCATGTTTTTGAACAACCGTTCCAGAGATTAAATACGGCACTGCAATACACTGTGAAATGGAATAATAACCTCCAAAGAAACAACTCCTATAAAATCCATTTTAGATTTTTCATTTTAAACGTACAAATTCAGAAATTCTTGAGCATTCATATAGAGTAGAAACTCAACCAGCCTCTGCATACATTCTAATATTTATGGGGCTATTCAGTGAAATCTAAACTAAATTTAAAGCAGCAACAATGTTGAGGAAACATACTAAAAATTGTGCAACAGTTGAAATTGTTTTTTGTTTATTCAGCCATATTTTACTGTCTGTACTAGTAGCTTTCCAATTGTTGGACAGCATACACAATCAACTAGGGATATGCATGATTTTAAAATGTCCTGCTTGGTTTGTAGCAAACCGGAACCAGTCATGGGTGAACTATTTAACCTAGAACTAGACAAGAACCAGATGAACATTTCATTGAAAAGTTAATGAGCCTCCTTGCTTTATCCAACTGCATGGTGGCCTCTCCCCACTTGGCCCGTTCTACACATAGTGTAAAAGAAAGCAATGAAATACTTTAAAACCAAGGGCCATTCAAATCAAATGGTTTGTTCAGTTTGATTTCCTCCCACCGTTCTGTTTGTTCAGTACTGAACCAAAGTCCTTGAACTCCAAAGTGTTTGTGTTAGGTACCAAACCCTTGGTTCATTGTGAAGGGGTTCTGAACAGAACTGGTTCGGCACATCCTTATTTTGAACATGTCTTTGTTCTACACAAGGTTTGTTTTTCTTTATACAGTACTCTCTGTAACTCTAACAGAGCAATTGAGAGGGGGCATCTGCTGAACAGAATGGACTTATGGCATAGAGCAGCGATTCTCAACTCTCCTAATGCTGCGATCCCTTACTGCAGTTCCTCATGCTGTGGAGACCCCCAACCCTGGGGGCGAGGCAGCTGGGGGTGGGGAGGGAGGTGCAGCAGGAGACTCTGAAAGGGTAGTTCGACCCCCAAAGGGGCCGCAACCCACAAGTTGAGAACTGCTGGTATAGAGAATCTCTCTTGATCCTGGCAACAAAGTTTACTATAGACACAGATGGAGCAGATCACCCAGGGCAGGCATTCCTCTGTATCCTAAGATTGTCTGTCCAATGCTACTGTCAGGAAATTTGCTTTTGCTAAAAAAAGAAAAAGAAAAAAGTACAAGCAATTAAAGCCTTTTCTTTCTGGATGATTTTCAGCAGCAGCATCTACCTCAAAAGAGTGTAATTTAATGACGCATTATAATTTTCCCAAGTGGTGCCACTGCCACCCGCAGGACTCCACTGTAAGTACAATTCAGCTCATCTTTGACTACAAGGTGATGATCACATATTCCCCCATCTTTGATTAACATCACTGTGTACTGCGTGATAGGAACAAGTTTCTTAAAGTGAAAATGCCAAGAGTGCACCAAAGGAGCATGTAACAAGACAGGTGACAGAACACAATTTTGACCCCTGATTACATGCTGAAATCATGTCCACTGTGATATTAGGAGATACCTGCTTTTAAAGTATTTCATTGCTTTCTTTTACATTTTTCTTTTTTCATTCATTATAAATTGCCTTGGATTCTATAGAAAGACATGTCCAAACATATTCTTTCTGTACCACAGCACCCTCCACCCCCCCATATGGGAAGCTTTGAGAGGTTGTCTCCCTCTAAACAATTTTTTTTTACTTCCCCAAATCACAAAAGTTTCCTTGGGAAACTGCACATGAAAGCATGCATACCCGATGCGCTTATTTACCACATCTTGCTGCAAACTACAGACATAGTACCAGAAAAGTATTCTTCAGCAGCTTTGCTAATTCAGTCCACAAAGAAGTAAGTTTACATAAACTTAAGTGCTAAATATCCACTGAGAAAACAGTCACAGACAACAAGAAACAATGGAGTGTATCCAAACTAAAAGACAGCAGGAAAATGGTGTGTTTGCTAATGTTAAGTATGGTTAATAACTAAACTTGACTTGCTTGTTAGAATAATTCAGCAGTTCTCAACCTTCCTAATGCCGCGACCCCTTAATGGAGTTCCTCATGTTGTGGAGACCCCCAACCACAGGGGTAGAGCAGCTGGGAAATGGGAGGAAAGGGTGGCGGGGGACTTGTCGCGACCCCTCTGGAAGGGTAGTTCGACCCCCAGGTTGAGAACCACTGGAATAATGGATCCTGTACCCAGAATGGGGGGAATAATGGTCAATAAATTATCAAGGCCTATAAGGAAGTCAAGTGGATGCAATCAAAGCACAAGGTGTTTTTACTGCTCAGGCAGAAGGCCACCAAATGGCTTTCAGCCACAAGCAAAATTATTTCCTGTACATAGAGAAGCTTTAATGACTTGATGTAAAATATGCAGAAATCTGAGCATCACTGCTGCCAACTATAACAGATTAATTACTGCTTCAAACACAATTATTATTATTTACACTTAACTTCTTGATTACCTCAAGCAACTTTCGGGCACCTTGTAGCAAGTTCAAGCAGTACTTAATCCAACATCTGGCAATTTCAGCTTTTCTCTGACGTAGGTCTTGTTGATCTTGTTCTGTTTCATCTGATTGAAAAATACAAGAAAGGTTTATTCAGCAGTTGATAAAAGAGCATTAAAATCATTATGAGAAATATTAACGTAGAACTCTTTCTGATTCTGATCAGATAGCACCAGGGACTTAGGACCAGATGCTGCCGGTTCAAAACCTTTAAGACATGAAAGGAACATGGCACACAAGCATTCTGAGATACAGAAGCTGCTCTGTGCCAGTGGAAATAAGATCATGTATCATTCCCTGAAATCTGAGGAAACTTTAGAACTCTTTATATCACCAGAGAGATTTCAGTACCCCCACTATTCTGCCATCTTGTTCAAGAACTCAATATAGCTTCCAAGGAACCCTTTATACAGCACAGACTCTTTTCCAAAAAGAGGGTTGTAATACCTCACATTCAACATGTCTTATTTCCCCCTCCTCTCAAACTAAATGGTGCCCCAGCTTCTAATAACAGATACAGGATCAGTACCCCCCCCCCGAAAAAAAAGCCTAGGAAATACTGAACTTTCACTGGCGAAAAAGAGATCTATTGAATAAAGATATCTAGAACACAGAACACTTTGGAAACAACACAGGGTTTTTTATATGGTCAACACTTTTGACAGACTTGAGTGAAAAATGTTAACAGCAGAACACATGATCAGTGACAGTTATAACAAGAGAGAAGAATCTCTTGTTCTTCTGAATCCAAAATATGGGGAAAAAAACTATTTTCCTGTCATAGCATAACTCTGAATCCACACTGGTACTTATGGAAGCATAAATGAGTTCTGTAGCCTTGCTGAAGGGTCAACCTTTCATCTTCTCCTGAATTTCAAACTGTCTTTACAATCCAGCAAATGCCAACATAATGTCTTAGGAACAGATGTATCTGCCAAAGCTATCTGTGGGACCTATCTGAGGTCCTAGGTTCACCAATTTCAAATGTGCCACCTCAAGGTCTTTTTATTTTCATCATGCCTAAATCATTTTAATGAGGCCCACCTTCTTACCTTCAAACACATTTCTTTATCCTTTTACCTTCGACAAGATACCTCAATAATATAAGGGGTGCCCCTGCTTTCCTAGTTGCCAGCTAACGAAGAGGAGACAGAACATTAACTGAGTTCACCAGCTGCAACCTCCCCATGACCAACACTGTAACAGTGCCTTGAAAACACTCTTAACATCCCAAATATCCCAATCCCTCCCCTTAAAAGTTGGCAGCCAAGCTAAAATTTCTCAATGATGAGTGGATATTAACTAGATAATGTGCAGATAATGAAGTCAAGGTCGGTTACAAAAACAGTGAAGACCAAATGCAACACCCAACATCCTACTTTAATCCATTTAATCAATTCAGACTGAGATAACTTACTGTCCTCTGCAGTTGGTCCCTGTCCAGCTTGGCTAAAAATGACACTTGCAGCAGCTAAGCAATGCCTGGATTCCATAAAACATTGCTGTGGGGAAAGGACATGAGAGTACTTATTTCTGTCATATAAAAAGCCATTAACTTTAGTTTTTGAACACTATTAAGCTCCAAAATAAGGTACATAAAAGTATGGAGTCCAGGGACACGCTTGGACACTATGATATAATAAAGCATCTCAGAGATTATTTCTCTCTTAAGGAATCCCCCATAATGCACTGCTATTGGACATCTGGAGATGCCAACACTATTACAACCCAACAGAAAGCACAATCCTAGGCTCATTTACTTAAAAGTAAATCCTACCATACTGGAATCACCAACTTTTCAGCACTGTATGTGTAACACTGAAGTACTTCTCTTGATGGAAAGTTACAGTGTGCTTATTATTCCTTGGAACTTATGGGACAATGTTTAATGACCAAATTTAGATTTGTACCTGTGGATATTTTTGTAGTCTAGCATGTGTGCAGGCGTGCCCCTGTATCTGCTGATCTGGTTACCATGGTTTTACATCCACGGTCAACCAGATCAGCCTCTCCCCACCCCTGGTGGGGCCGTTAGGTTCTCTGGAAGTTTGGTACAATTGAAAATAATGTAAAATCCTGTGGGATTTCCCATGATTCCTGGGAAATCCTGTGGGATGTTCTGGGAATCATGGGAAATCCTGGAGGATTTTCCAGTATTTCAAATATCTGCAGTTTCTTGTAACCACGGTAGGGACCTGTACCCATCCTCTGTGGATACTAAGAAAAAAACCAGAAGCCAGAAGCATTCCTCTGTAATTCCAGAAATTAAATTTTCCAATTTAATTTCTAAACAATTACTACTGGGATTAAGGAGGAAATATTTTCTTGGCACTAAATTTCAAACATTAAAATAGATCTCAAAACATTCAGCCATTTCCCCAGCATAGTTTATAGAAGCTAAACAATTAAAGAGACAAATACTTATGCAGCAAATACAGAGCGAGCCTAAACTGGTGTCCTGTTGAAGACATCATTTACAGACACATTCTTCAAAATTAAACAATAAAATTTTGCTACCCAAAGACATGGATTTTCTTACTTCATGTACCAGGAACACAATAGTTATTTCACTCTTCAGTCTAGTAACCATACACCAACAGAGTTGTTCTTCCAAAGTAAGTAGGGATTTTAAGAGCAACTAAATTTGTCTAAATACTTACCTAGGAATTATAATGGATCATTATATCTGTCAAATATTTGTTTAGTTACAAGCTTTAGATACTACACACCTGTAAGTAATATTGTCCGTATAGTGGACCTTATTCTTCATTCCATGTAAAAACAGACCTTGTGGCTTTCTATTAAAGCAAAATTATAATTTGCTCAGAAAGCAGACATGAGATCACACCGCTGACATCCTGAGTTCACCTAATTCAGGTTGGAAGGACCAACTCAGTACTTGTCAATTAGGACTGCACCAAAGACACCAAGATAAAGTTCTGGTAACTTCTTAGAGTTTTGATAGTCCTAACTTTGGTAGCACCATAAAAAATTGGGTACATTGAAGAAAATATGTAAGCAGTTACCTTTGTGAGATAATACTGGGACAAAGTAGCTGCATTAAGAGCCCATTCTACTGGATAGTAGCCACTATACTCAAGCTGCCGTTTGAGGGTGGTGTGGCAATACTGCGCAGCCTTCTCAATCATTTCCAGGTGTTGATAGACTTGGGCCAGATAATATAGCGTATGTGTATAGACCTTTTCAAATCTGGGGAAACAGGGGGTTTAGATGTAATTTTAATACTGGCATTTTCCCACTAACCTCAAACTTCGGTTTTATTCAACATGTACCTTTTTGATCTCTCCTGATCAGTAAGCTGCTCTTCTTCAGCCATAAAATGTTCACTGGGATCAAATGGAGGATTCCCATTCTGCAAACCACAACATACTGTAAGATAACAGGATGCATACAGCAAATGTGTGCTATTTATACTATACTTTAGTTACTCTAAAGTGCTCTTTTATAGCAATCTTCAAATGTCAGATATTCAAAAGAGCTAAATCTGGAAACATCATTATTCCCACCCCCATTTTGAAAGCTTCACTCTTGAGCATCTACACCCTCTAGATAAAGAGTAGCTGTGACAAGCAGAGCTGACATACTCCAATAAGATTATTTTTAAAAATCAGCTAACGTAAGCATTTTTGCTGAATGAAGTGTTTTCTGTGTGTAAACAGAACCTTGAGTTCAGAAGTTAAAAACACACTCTCCAAATAAACGCATTTGACTTGATAGATAGGACCCTTGATACCCCTTGAAGAATACACACACACAAAAAGCAAGAACAGAAAACTATAAATGTCTTAACCAAGGGTTCACAACCCATTCTAACAATCTTGAGAATTAGTTGGATTTTTCAAATGATCCAGTGTAATGATGGGAAAATGTTTTAGGTAGGTATAAACACTTAAGGCATGCGTTCAGAAACCTTTATACTGCGCATTGGAATGCACATTCCCGATCGAGCCATCACACACGACGATCGATCGATTGTCGTGGCGTCACCTTATACGATTGGGACTGTGCACTTACCTTAATGCTGGATCAACGACACACTGCGCAGTATAAAGAAAATCCGGAGCTTCAAGCCAACGCAGGAAGGACTGCGAGAAAAGGAGATGAGATGCTGGCTAAGCAGGAAGGACAGCTCAAAGCCTGATTGGCTGCCTCAACTCACGTGACAACGCGTGCCTCCTCAACTCTCGCAGCTCCAATAGGGAAGCTATGGAGCTACCTTTTCAGTTGGGACGCCCAGTCGTCACTGCGCACTGAGTAAACTGCGCTTTTACATTTAACTGCAGATTTATTCCACTAGTCCGGAGGCAGCCAAGAACTATCAGTTGCTCACAATTCCACTTCTGACTTTTTTCCAAGGAAATACACCCTATGTAAAAGTTTATAATCAGAGGCCTTTCTCCTTGTCCCATGCTGGCCATTATGCACAGAAGAGTTGCTTCCAGTCAGGATCATCTGCAGCACCTCACTGGAAGCAGCTCTCTGTCTTCTGTAATAGTTGTCTCCAAATTCATCTCTTTAGTGACTTGGGAACTGGGAGACTACTGGGACAGATAGAGAAAAATCAGTTTAGTCCAGGCTCTATGGAGAGCAGCTGGAGGGCACTTGGAATAAACTAAGCACAGTTGAACTGTGGAAGAGGAACTTTCCACTCCCTTTTTTGAGGTGACTTTCATCTTAATAAGCAGCCTTGGACATCGAATCACTCTGAGGACTCAGTCAGGTATTTTAAGAAACTGCAAACAGATTAATGTGTGTCTGATTTTAATTCATTCATTATTTGTTAATTTTCTTTTACTCTCTAAGCCTCAAAATATATTTGTTGCTTCTCATCACCACAGCCCCCAGAAATCCTTCCTTTCTTTTAATTTTATTCTAAGACATTGATGGCTCTCAACCCCTATTCACATTTTCTTTGTACCCAGAAGAACCTCACATTAGAATGCCTCTGTTACACCTCATCTTCCTGCATTCTCACTTGCTCTTTTCTGCCTTCATCTCTACCTCTTCCACTGAGTTCAGCAGCAATGCTGCATCAAGAATTTCAGTTTCTCAGCAATTCCTCCCTAAAGGAGATGTAGCCAGATCATGTGGCACAGTTAGCTGGCCAAAGCTAGGCCAGAAATCATGACATCAGTTCCCACATGCAGAGAAGGAGAAACAAGGCCAGGAATCTCTAAGAATTCTCCATCATCTACCCACACTTTTAACAAGACTCTGTGGATCTTGGACATTACAGTATCAGGAAGACATGAGAAAGAATCTCTAACCATGGCCACTTGCATGAGCTCAGAAGGGAATATAACTCATCTACATTCCACACATTGTGCTAATATGTTCTCTATTAACTGTGTATGCATGTTCTAATTATTAAGCAATCCTATTAAGAACACAGATGCTAGAAACTCATTTACATCAAGCCTGACTGACTTCTTTCTGTGCCAAAGTATCAATAATATTCCTATTAAAGCAAATGTCTCCAGTCCTCATGTACAGTACATACTATCTACCACATTTCCATTCAAAACTTAGGTATCATTAGACACAAATTATACAGCCCACAAAGTAACCAAGAAGGTTAAATTAAAACCAAGGGAGGATTAAAGCTTTCTGAAACTATCAAATGAGGCATCCATAAAAAACACCACTGGAGCACAGTAATCTGTTTTACCAAACTCCCCAGGATGAAGACCTGTAAGAATTTTCTAATGTAACTGAAGACAACACAGTTGCTGCAGCCTACTGCATCTCCCTACATCAAGAGGCATTCTGCTTCTTTGGGTCTGCATATTTAATATAAACCCGCAGTCAGAAACACAGCTCCATAGGATGACAAAACTCTTTCAGTCAAACACCACATTCCAAATGTGAATGTGGGAAAAGTACATTGTGCAAAAATTTATTCTCTAAATGCCTGAAAATAAATACTGCAACCAAAAGAATCAGGGACTGTCTATGAAGCTCAGGAGGCAAGTGATCAATGAGAATAAGGCTCAATTTTAGCTCTGTGGACCCAGGAGAAGAGATATTATATTTTCTGAAGTATAAGACTACTTTTTAACCCTGGAAAATCTTCTCAAAAGTCGGGGGTCGTCTTATATGTCAGGTGTCATCTTCTTATATGGTGAGTATATACCAAACTCTATATTTTAAATGGAAAGTTGGGGGTTGTCTAATACGCCGGACAATACGGTAGATGGGAATGCTGGATCTTCTAGTCAGGTTTGATACATTTTAGTTGATTAGAAGGGTTTATTGTGTGATAGACTGTTAAAAACAGGAAGAACTACTTTAGATTATCTCTCTGTTGCTTGTTTTAAAGAAGATGTTTTAGGCCTTTAAAAGATATTCAAATAGGACTCAAATAACATTTTTTAAAACCAACAGTATTGTCAGGATTGCTTTTCAGAACCTTCTAAACTGCAGCATTCCACTGGTTTTATAAAAGCCAAGTTCAGAGAACTTCTGTGCACTGGAAATGGCCCCTGAGGCAGCTCAGTGTACAAATTGTGCCTCAGAGGCTGCAACAAAGGCCCCTTTATGCTAACGCTATGGCATCAGAGAGTCAACAGCTTAAAAGACTGATTGTTATGCATAGAGAGGTTGGCTTAGCAAGTCTTCCTGCTATAAAGAAAAGCCTTTTTCTTTACAGCATTAATCGTGATTTTGTGTGCAGCATTCTAGGCACATTTTATGTATTTAAAAATAATTTTAAAGCTATATCTATCTATCTATCTATCTATCTATCTATCTATCTATCTATCTATCTATCTATCTATCTATCTATCTATCTATCTATCTATCTATCTATCTATCTCAGATGCTAATGGTGACGTTTCTGGGCTGGGAGTCCCTGAACAAATATTAATTGGCATAAATGTTTCTAAATGTACTAATTTATTACATCTAACAAAAGTGATATCCATCAGTTTTAGAAATGTTTTCTGTAGTTCAAATGAAGAAGATTCACATTAATCTTCCAGTCATCCAAGCATATCATACACTCCTAGTAAGTATCCTCAAAGAGTTTCTAGATCTGCAGCATGAGAAGATAGACCTCTCACCTCTTAAAGCCTAGGGGCAATATTTACCTACATGCATTCATAGATTTATTATGGCCCATGGACCCATACATAACACAGAGTAATTAAAAAAAACAACTACATATTAGCACTAGAGCTTGCAATTTAACTATGGATTTACTGGGCATCATTGCTACAGAAATAACAAGCAAATTCATACTACAAGCATTACCTCTTTCATGTACTGATTATATAACGCCTCTGCAGATTCCAAGTAACTCTGTGCTGTTTTAATATCATCTCTTTCTGACCAGAGAATACCCAGATTATTCTACAAAACAAAGAAGGGGAGGGATGTTATTTTAAAAGATAGGCAGAACCATGAAGAAGATAAAACAGAAAGCTGTGCTGAAGGAAGAGATGATCAATGAAAGGTTTAAGCCTGAATCCTATCTATATTTCAGTCATCCTTTACATAATGCTTTGGATTGGTTCCCACACACCACAGGTAGTGCAAAAACATGCTATACAAGTGGTTGTCACCTCTGGAAAACTGGGAATTAAGAGAAATCATGGAGGTTCGCTTCTATCCCACAGAACCTGTGAGAACTGCACTACTGGGGGGACTAGTCTCTCAGGATAGATAACAGAAAGTGCCAGATGTGGGAAACCTTTTTTTTACCTTGTTCATTTATAATCTAATTTTACCCATCGACAGATCTTTGACAGTAAACTTACTTCACATTTGCTTTCTCCATTAAAAACCTATTTGTTACCTTCTGGTTTTGTGATGATCTGTATTAAATCTGGCCAGTACAGAACTTCAGATAAATAGCCCACATTAGGTTCTGGCATAAAACCCGTTAGTCAGAGATGATGCTCAGACAATCAATGTAACTCAATGGAGCTGCAAAGGATAAGGCTCAGACTCTTAATAAATTAATGACTATACAGAGAAGGGAGCAAGTCTATCATTGTGACAATCACACTGCTTAGGGGTGGTCAGGTCTACCAATGTAAATCAATGGTGCCTCAGAGGGCAAATCAAATTACTGAAAGTTTCCAGGATTGTGTTGCGCAAGTGACATCACATTACACCAGCCATGTAAAAGCAACACTGTGTTGTACAAGAGATTACTGTCTTCAAGTCACTTGTTGACAGATGCTCCAAGCGCATGCAATATTTCTAGAAATCATCATAACATAAGAGAAAGAGATCTATAACAAAATTACAAAACCAACACTGTAACACACTTTTGATATTCAAAATAATGTGTTTCTCAGTGCCAAAATGATCAACACAAAAAATGTTTCCAACAAACTGTGTTATAAATGTTCTACTTATATTTCTATTCCACCCTATACTCAGAGGTATAAAACCAATATAAAGATCTACTAACAACACTGAAGACCCATACCCTCTTCACTAGAAGGGGCCACTGCTATGGAAATATAGCTGGCCATCCATTTTGGTACCTATTCCATATCAGGATTTGAAATTATATCTCTTCTGCCTGGAGTCTCTCTCAGACTGCTTGTCCCTTATTCTTCCAGCCAGGCCAGTCAAACACTTCGTGAAGACTGTCCCCATTTTTGCTCTTACCTGTGGAAATCCAGATTTAGAAGACCCAGGAGATTGGGTCCTCACTTGAATCTGGCCTTCAGAGACACCCCATACGTCTGCACAGGCCCTCTAGCACCCAACAGCAATGGGCGCTAAACGGGGCACCGTGTGGATTCCATAGCACCCATACCAACACTGGAGCTGGAAGGGCCACCGGTGGTGCTGTGCAATTGGCCAGCGCCTCCATCACTCACGGCGCACACCCGTCAACTGAGGGTGAGGTGGAGAGGCATGGCTTCATAGCTGCTTATGCAGCAACTATAAAGCCAGTGCTCGACTCCACAGACAGCTACTTAGCTGCGAGTGGCAGGGCAGAGCCACCTTGCTTCAAATGGCGCCTGCCCCTGGACGCCATCAGGCCGGTAAGTAGTGCAAACATGCATCCTCCAATCCAGTCTTCACGGCTGAAGACCGGATTATGGACACCATTAATGGGGTCCGCGGTAAATATGGATTTAAGGGCCCAAAGGACCCATTAAATCTGGATTTCTCCAGCAATCATTGGGACAGGGCCTTCAAGATGGGGTCCTAAAGGGGGACAGGGCATGCCTGATTACTACCAATTGGTTTCCAATTGGGGTCTTCAGGGTCAGTGCAAAAATAGCCTATAACAGGGTTTTCTCTGGATCTCCATCCGGCCCAGGACTCCCCTTGAGGATGGCTATGAGGGGAAGGCAGAAGCATACATGCAAGTTAGCTTCTGCCCTGCTTAAAGAAGAAGGGCTGGCTTTTCTACCATGCTTTTCTCACCCATTTAAGGGGACTCAAAGTGGATGACAAACGTTCTATTATTCTTCCCGCAACAGACACCCTGTGAGGTACGTGGGGCTGTGAGAGCCCAGCTGTGACTCGCCCAAGGCCACCTAGCCGGCTTCGTGGAGGAGTGCGGAACCAAACCCAGTTTTCGCAGGTAAGAGACCGGCTCCCTGACCGCTAGACCTCACTGCCTGAGTTTGGAGGGGGGGCGCCTCGCCCCAAAGAGACCCGCGAGAGATGGACGCGTGAAGCCTCCGAGCCCGGCCGGCCCGCCCTGCGGCGCCCGCCCACCCACCTGGGCCTGGATGTAGACGGAGACGCACTCCCGGGCGAGCCGGTGCCGCTCCAGCAGCTGCAGGCACTTGGCCAGGTGCTCCTCGCCCGCCGAGCACTCCTGCGTGTCGGTGTGGTTCACGCCCAGCTCGTACTCGACCACGGCCAGCCGCACGGCGTGCAGGCGCTCGAGCTCCGCCTCGGCCTCGGCCTCGCCGCCGCCGTCACCGCCACTACTGCCACTGCCGCCGCCGCCGTGCCCGGCGCCCTCTTCGCCACGGAGCCCGCCGGCTTGGGCCTCCGCCTCGGCGGCCGCTTCCTCCGAGCTCAGCCGCTGCTTGACGTCCTCGAGCAGCTCCCGCGCGCGGTACTTGGAGCGGTATGGCTCCGTCTCCGGGTCCTTCTTGGACTCTACGCTCGAGAGGTTGAGGGCGCTGCGGAAGCGCTCGCACACCGAGGCCCACTCCGCGGGGGCCGCCATCTTCGGGCGGCCGTAACGTATCTACTCGTCCCCCGAATTGACGGCCCCTCACAGGCTCCCCTGTGGGTTGTTATACCCGCCTGGCGGGGCGGGGCGAGGCGGGGCGGCAGCCCGCATGCGCGCAGGCCCCTAAGCCACGAACGTCACAATCCCGCCCACCGCGTCTTTTTGCCCTCATTTGGCTCCCGTTCCCGTACTTAAGATGGAGGGGGAAAAAAGTGAGTGACAAACGCCAAAGCCAACAGGACATGAGCAAGAGGCGGAAGAGGAGGTGTCAGCAAAAGTTGCTGCGTGCGTGCACTACAGGCCCCCTCCCACCTCCTGGTGGTCTCGCGCTTCCCAGCTGCTGCGGGTTTTCGCCGGTTCCTTCCCAAGGAACTCTGGGAAGGGTAGTTTTTCAAAATCATCCTAAAATACAAGTCCTGTCTGGCCCTGGGCCACGGCTGATGCTCTCGGTTCAGTTCAGGTCAAGCAGAATGAAGCTGTTAGAGATCTAGTTATGTTGGGCAAGGCACTGGAACTGGCTGTAGCGGTGTGTTTTAGGATTTTCTTATTCCACCATTTGCTTTATTTGCATTTTTATCCAGCCCTATACCCAAGGGTCTCAAGGCGGGTCGCGGCGTATCAAATGAACACATTAAAACCAATCACATATAAAAACTGTGGCAGTGTCTGAATGCCGGGAGGGAAAGGATATTCCTTGACTTAGCCAAAGACCAGGGTAAAGAGGTGCGTCTTCACAGCTCGTCTAAACAGAGTGAAGGTGCCTGACCCAACTCAGGAGGGAGACTTGTTTCATAGTCTGAGAGCCACCACTGAAAAGGCCCTAACCTGGGTGCCCACCCTTTTGCTGCTGTGAGTGGCGGTACAACCAGGAGGGCGCCCAGATCTTAGGGCCTAGCAATATACACCACTCTTTTTTTTTTTTTTTTGGCTTGAAAACCAGACATTTATTGCAGAACACAAGTTGAGCCTTACATCTGTCCAATGGAGGATTTTCTGTGCCAGTCCTGGTTCATGTCACTCGACCAACCCGTTTATAAATTAAAATGCCCCACAGGATCGGATCCAGAGCCCTAGTCACACACCGTGGCCAGCCAGGTGCCAAGGAAGCCCAGGAGTCAGGAGAGCACACAGCTGGCCCTGCTCACAGCTCCTAGTCAGCCTTTAGTTGAATTGCTCCAAACCTGTCTGGAAACACCAGAGCTGGTAACAGACAGATAATCTCACTGTGACAAAATTCCACAGTTTTACAATGCATTGTTAATTTTTTTAAAGAATAACTTTTGTACATGTTCTGCTGGTTTGTCCATGATTCACCTTGGCTTGCCCCCTTCTGCTCCCCACTCCCACTATCCTCCTTGGCTGTGTTGTTCTGTTTAATATTCCATTTAAATCTGATATCCACTAAATTCTTCCTAGACTGTTGGCATTATCAATAGGTACCAAAATACTCATGCTGCATCCATACAGCTGTTCTGGACAGCCAGCGTGGAAACAACTATTAGAAACAAACGCCCCACTGGATTGTACCTGTTTATTTAAGTCCAGCTGCCCTTTTCTCACAGTGGCCAACCAGCTGCACAAGGAAGGTCACTATCACATAGCTTTCTCCACGCACAATTGCCCAGCAGATTGGTTGGCAGATTCGTGCTGCCTCCCTATTGACTAACTACTGCATTCTTGTCTTAGGGTCATACCCTCTGTCTTAGGGTGAATTTGCATGTTGCCTCCCAGATGCCCAAAGTACTTGAAACTGAGCTGGCACTTAACTAAGTACTGGTTAAGTGCAAATAACTGTCAATATGGTGGCAATTGTGGGACCCTGGCAACAGCATCGCCAAAGGGAACCAGGTGACACAGCGTGCAGTTGTGCCTGCATTGCTGGTCTCATGCTCCCATTCACCTCTTTCAGCTGGAGGAGATGCAGATGCAACATGCAGGGATATACCAGTATAGGTATTAAGTAGCTTTAACTGCTCCACACCTACACGCGCAAGGGAACTTCAGCCTGCACAGAGCCATTTCTTGTAAAGCAATGGTTCTGTGTCATGTGGGTGCAGCATGGGGAAGTTCCCCCTGCCTTACCATGCAGGTAAATGCAAAAAGACCCACAGCTTCAGGAAATAACAGTTCCAACTTAAATTTACTTGTCACTTTGCTGATGTGCTCTTCCACTCCAAAGGTAGATGGAAGGTGGGTTAAAACTTAGATGTGAAATGCAGCATAACTGGAAAGCTTGCCTTTGATAAAAATGATATTAAGTGACCAATCAACACCTAAGAAGTTTTCCTTATAAATCCGTTGAGCCTTTAGTTACTTAAAAAAATGCATTATGAACCATCACGTTTACTGTGAAAAACTGACCGTGAAATGTATCCTCTCTACCTTCTTTACTTTAGCCCTCTTGATAGATCAGCGGAGCTTCTCTATGTATTGACAACCACCAAATTCTTTAATTCTTTGCTACTGGGCTTATATCTGCAAGTATTTCTATAGTATAGCATTCCACAGGACCAACTTTTGGCAGGCAAGAACTCTTGAAATTAGACTGGGGACAGAGGTGATATACAAACTTTGAAACTGAGTGGGAAATGTGGTTCACCTACAAAGGGAGAGAAAGGCTCTCAAATCTATTCTCAGAATAACAGCATTTATTAAGATGGAGATAATACAGGAAGTCCTTGCATGTTGTTCCTTACAGACCTATTTCAAACTGGGACAAGCTATGCGCTTGTGTAATATAAAACAGACACACAAGATTCTTAAATTTTAAGAAGAGCACATCTAAATCAATGGCTACCTTATGATTCAACACTGTGTGAAAAGGGGACTCTGAAAAATCAGGTAACACAATTTTCTGCCAGCCCACACAGGTTAGTTCTACTTTGCTGAATGAAGCTTGTTTCTGTGTCAATGTATACAGGAGTGCAACCTAAAAGGAGCATGAATGCAAACTGAGGACTGAGTTATGAGAGAAATAAAATCCCCTGCTTATTTTACCAGTCAATAGTGTTTTTTTAAAAAAAGTCTGTGGATACCCATTGCAAAATGTTCAAATGATATAAAAATAGATTTTGAGCTACAAAGGTCAGATAAGACTGTCCCTTTGATTTGCCAAAACTCCTGAAATTTACTAGGTAATGATGGACAGCCAATTCTGTTCTTAGCAACAGACAAAAAAAATCTGCCAAGGTCACCATAGGACAAATGAAGCAAAAACATGACAGGTTTAAGACTGGCCACCACTCTGTACCTGCCCTTCTGCAGCATGATTTGAACAAATGAGACAACTTAAAGCTGGTAATAAAAAAAGTAGCAAAGCAATCAACTTTACTTCTAATAAAAGAGATTTTATCCATTTTATGATGTATTAACAAACAATCAAAAAGCCCGATCAAAGTTTCTTTTTTGGCCCCTGTTTCTGAATCTGTCATGCCTGTTGGAACCACCTCGTCTTCCATTCCTGAATTCTGACCCTCCGCCTCGGCCACCTTCACGTGGCGATTCTTCAAGTTCAGGCAACTCTGTTGCAACAGAAAGTTCCCAACGTCTTGTGTCATGCCATGTTTGCTAGCGAAAAATATAAAGTTTGCATTAGTCTGATTGTTTCTACACACTGTACTTTTATTTACAAACCTAGTATGATGTTCAGTGTTTATAATCATGACACAAAGATAAAATGTGAACTAAGCAAAATATTTTTTTTTACAAAAATAGATGAAGCATCTAAATAAGCCATCATTACTAACATACTATCTCATACAGCACATCAAGTTGAGAGTAGAAAGGATGTCATTTTCCTTTTCAATAATGTTATTAACTGCACTTGGACGATGACCAAGCCTTTGCTCATTACTTCATTTAAAAAACCTTAAAGCACCATCTATGCACATCTTTTATCCTTAAAAAAGATAACAATTATGCCACCTCTACGTGTTAATTTACAGTGCTCAGGTTTAACCAGAACAGTATCAGAATCATTTAAAGGCTTAATTACATATAGCAGAAGCTTTGGATGTTTCAGTACTGAAACATTACAGTTTAATAAATGCTTATACTGGTGCTCAGAATTTTATTATTTCATCTGGAAAAGTTTCAGTGTTTACTATGTAGCCAGCCCTCACCTGGATTTTACTTAATTCTGTTGCAGGAATATCAAAGCACACGCCCTAGATGCAGAAGAGATAAATCTGTCAGTCACCAAACAAAGAAATATGAAAATATTCCTTAACAGAACAAAATAAGCTTATTAATTCACATACAGTGATACCTTGACATATGAGTTTAATTCATTCCGTAACCTTGCTCTTATGTCAAATCGCTCGTATCTCAAAGCAATTTTCCCATTAATCCATTCCAGCTCCCAAAACACCACCTCAGTTGTTTTTGTTATGTAGTGTACTGTATTTACATACTCGTATCTCAAATCTTGCTCTCATCTCAAAGCAAAATATCACTCGCTCGGCGGCTTGTATCTCAAAACACTTGTATGTCAGGGGACTTGTATGTCGAGGTACCACTGTACTGTTAATACTTGAGCAAGAAATTTTCATAAGAATTTGCTCATTTGTAAAAGTGTATAAAAACAGAACACAACCTAGTTCACAGGTTTGTGAATGTAAGATACCTTACAGATCAGAACAAATAATTACAACAGTCCATTATCTTGTTTCAGGATAAAACAAGATGCTGGTTTGTGAAAGATGGAACCCAAGACAAGTGGAAAAGAAGGAAAGGTAATGTCATTCAGTCATGATACATTTAATGCAACTGTTGCTTTTGAACTTTTTGCCACTATCCAATATACTTTATAATTCTCATTTCGAATATTCCAGAACACATAACTGAATATTCTTATTTTAAAAGCTGAAGAACTAGGGCCAATGACCTGAAAAAACTAAAGGATGGCTCAAAATACATCTAGGTATGAGTACTTACAACTTTGCCTCTGTTTTCAAAAATCCACCTCTCATCCTGGGCCACTAACATTGTGATCTTGTAAGTGCAATAAATTTCACACATAACTATAACTGAAGCAGGAAAGCAAATGCTATCAAATATTTCTAATAATGCAAGAAGTACCCTGTTGGATCAAATTAATGATCTATCTAGTCCAGCACCTTGTCTCGCATTGCTCAACCAGCATTAAAAAAAGCCTCCAAGCAGGAGATTAACCTCACAGTCACCTTCTCATTCAAAGTTCTCATCTTTAGAAGTGTACCACTTCCAATAGGGCTTGGGAAACATGACTAGTTGGCACTGGGAGCCGAGTTCCCCATAAATTTGTTTGAGCCTCTTTTGAACCTATCTAGATCGGTAGTAAAGTTTGCTATTAACTGAGTACCATGTAAAGGCTTTCACTTATCCTGAACCTTCCAACGTTCAGCCTCACTGAATGACTACTATACAGTGCATGATTTAATAACCTCTATTATGTTCCTAATTTTCCTCAAATAAAAGTGCTACATTTTAATCTTCCTCATGAGATACTTGCACTAGTTCTCTTTTATTACTTTAGTTGCTGTTTTCTGAAGAACCAAGTATATAAACCCTAAGATTCTTTCCTGTATATGATGGGAACTGCTTATATTATTTTCTGTTTATGCTTTGGTCTATCACCATAATTAGCATATTTCATACTTTGGCATATGAGACAAACCTATAGTTCGGCAAGGACAAGGAGGATTGGGGAGGGTGGGAGAAACTTGTTCTTCCCTTTTCAGAGTTATTTTCTTTTCAACCAGAACTGTACACTGTATTCTAAACCAAAGACCAGTAAAAGGGCATTATATTACCTGGGTATGTGCAATTCGAGTATTCTGTTCAATGTACATTAATTTACATCTTTCTCACTAAACAGTGCTTACTATTCTGAATTCATTCACCTGATTTGTAGAAACTATTTTGGAACTTTTTGTGATCCTTTCTTGCTTTTAAACACCATAAACAACTTTGTGTCCTCAGCAAGCCTGGCCATTTCACTCTCATCCCTGTAACTAAACCAGCCATCAACAATCTAAAAAAGAACACTTGTCCTTGGTGTGTGTTTTTGATACAGAGCCTGGTAACAAGGCAGACTAGTGTGTTTTTAGCAGCCTCTAAGTTTGTTTCCCTTTCTGGGCAGTGCAAAGCTCTGTGGCATTGTGTTATGCAATAATGTCACTGTTGTCTATGACTTCAAACCTCCCTGGGAACACCAGCTTCAAAAAGCACAAACAAGACCACAAAGGCCTCAAAATGCATGTGATGGCAAGAGGTTTGCACTATGACAAGCTCCAGGAGGCAAAAAAACTAGGTAAGCCCATGTAAAAGGTTCTGCTTTCTTCTCAGAGGCTTAATAAAGACAAGCTACCATAGCTAAATACTAGGCTCTGCTTTGTGAGTGACTGTTTGTTTAGTATGTTACTAAACTGTATTCTGTATTCCCTATTACAGACCATTAACAAACTTTTCTTATTACACCCATCCATTATAAGATGTTTCCATAACCAGTTACTTATACCTAAGAGGAAATATCCTTTTGTTCTACAACTGCCAAGTTTCCTCAGCAGTCTTTTTGGGAGGGACTTTTTTAATGAAAGAGGCTTAACCAACACCATCTTTGCATTTTGAGGGTTAACATCTATTGAAATCTCATACTTTGGGAGAGCACGTGTTTATGTAGCAAGGCCTAGCAGACCTTGGAGTCACTGGAGCTGCACCACCCACAAGTAGTTGCAGCTGGGAACCAACTTGGGGAGAGAGAACACTAATTGGATACAAAGGATGGGGACGGTCCCTCATCATCTCATGGGAGGGGGTTACGTGCTCATCTTCCCCAATGTTCTGCCTTTGTTAGCATCTCATTGGCTATGGTTTAACACTTGATGTAGTAGCTGTTCTTCTACTTAACCATACTTATCTCAAGTGAAGTATTCTGCCTTTGCCTTTCTGCTAATCTGTACCTATTTCTGTACTTTGGGAATTCACAAGCTGGATCCCACACTCTTTGTAGAGATATCTTTTTATTTGCCTGGACTTTTTGCCTTTTATTCAGTTACTGCTATTATTTGCAATTGCTCAAACTCTGCCTTTTTATTTTAATAAACCAACTTATTATAATCTTGGCCTGGTTCTTTGTGCAATCAAGAGCCAGGGAGCTTAGGTGGCATCAGGGCCTTGGCCATTCCTACCATCTCAACTTCATCTAAATCTTCACAGAGCTTCAAGCAAACAAAGTTTACTGCATCACCCTTATCCACTAAAATCACTGGCTGTTCCTTAATAAGAACCATTCTCTAAATGTCTGGTAACTTCACTTTTAATGAGGTTTTCTACCAGCTTCCTCAAAACAGATATTAGAGAATTATAAAATGGTTAGCTAAATTTCCCTATATCCTGTTTAAATATGTTAAACAGAATTGGTCAATTTGCTGCCCATAGACATGAAAACGTTGCTTAGCAACACTTGTGAACTCTAGAATGATGTCATCTGAGTTATCTTACTTCATAGTAAGGTCTTACTGCCCCAATGAACCTCAGTCTCATTTCCCAAGAAAGTTCATTCAGGTTTGAAAAGCTGACCCAAATATTCTCAAATGAGGACAGATGCCTGCATTACACTTCTCTGTAACTCCATCTTTTATCCCTTAACAGCTAATAGTCTTTGTACTTCTACAGCAGGTACCTGCTTCTACTGGATTTAAATAATTTATTGTTTGTGTTCCTACTGCCTTTTCTAAGACATGTTTTGAATTAATAGGCACTGTGGGCTTGATTAAGAAATTCAAAACAATTCCAAAACACAGCAAATAACTTTTGTACTGTTTCCAAGAAAACCGCACCGATTCAGCCATCATGCCGATGACACCACGACCTCACTTTTACATTCTGAACAATAAACTCAAATTCTTTTTATATTAAGACAACTTATTGTCTGTCAACTAGCAATAGCTATAAAACATTCAAGATAGTCTTACTGTCTTCCCCTTGAGAAAACGCATTCTGTTCACTTTGCTGTCGATGTCTTCACCCAGTTGTTCTTTCAGACCTCTCCAAGCATAACCAATGGTGTGCATTTCTACTGAGCACTTAAGTACCATGGTCACATAACCCTTTTAAAAGAAAGCAGTGATATATCTGTCACAAGAAGTCCACTATAAGATTTTAAAAATAAGACACACTAATAAGTATTATTAGTAATACAAAAATTGGACCTTATTTTGCTTCCAAGCCACTAATTCCTTACACAGTTTTGAAGCATACATTGGGAAGAAAATATACAATCACTAAAACATAAGTGGTGGCAGCACTGCGTAAGAAAACAAACAGCTGAGCAGTGATGGGGAAACAAAGGGCCTCCTCACGATCCAGTTATGCACCTGAATAAAATATGCAACTGTTAAATCATAAATATTCAACGTTTCCTAACATTTTTTCCATTTAATATAGAACCAAAATACTCTGATAAAGTTATTAAGCCCTCCTATCCACTGGCTTAGAGAAAAAAGGACCCAGATTTTATACATGCCCACCAAAGGTTGACAATTCCAATATAACCATGATAGATTATATAATTTTATGTACTCATTTTAATTACTTTTACAGTATTTTCTCCCTATTTCAATAGTTTTTGTATGAAACTGAAAACTACTTGAGATGTTTTCTATAAAACAGAGGTTATTATAAATTACTTAAAAATAAAAGTATTTACAGCATCAGAGTTGAGTAAGGAACGTTGTTCAATGGATGTAGCTCCAGATATATGGGCAAGTGCAGCGGCCAAAGCTTCTACTGCTCCCTTTTCTTCTATCAGTTGTTGAGCTGATTGTCTGAAGAAGTCAATGGCAGAGGGAGGAACAGAATCTAAAAATCTGGATGTTTTAGAAAAAATAAGTTAGTGCATACTAAAATACTGAACTGACAAGATATTTCCAAGAAAAAAATTAAATCTTAGGTTGCAATTCTAAAACTCACATAGGAAGTAAAAACCCCACTGTACATTGTAACTATTTTTGAATGTGTGTTGCACTGCAGTTTTGGAATTTTAAGACTGTGTAAACAGAAGGTGTATTCCCAACCAAATCATCCTTTAAAAAAACTTTCCTGAGGATTGAGATCCTCCATGGAACGTATAGCGTTGAACTGAAGTGAAAGAGCAAAATCACCCATAGAAGATTAGAGTGGTGTCCTAAGTCTCACTTTGATATTTTGGGGTTTTTTTCCACTGTCAAAAGTACCCATTTTTGCACCCATTTAGGACCCATTTGGGTGTGAGCCGGATGACCGCATTTCCATTACGGCACCCATTTGGGACCTGATTGTTTCCACTGCCATTGGGGAAATCTGGATCTAATGGGTACATTTTGGCCTTTAATCCGGATTTTCTGTAGACCCCATTAATGAGGTCTACAATGGGGTCTGGGGTCTTCTGCCAGAAAATCCGGATTAAAGGGAGCCTTTTTCCACTGGAAACAGGCAATGGGGTCCAAAAGAGGCTAGGGGGAGGGGATGCACCCACTGCCCCCCCCAAACCTAGGCTCTGAAGTCACTTTGAAGCCATTTCAAAGTCATTTCGAAGCCACTTCGAAGTCATTTCAAAGTCATTTTGAAGTCACTTCGAAATCACTTCAAAGTTGCTTCGAAGACTGCCCCCCCCGTCCCCCCAAACACCTGGCGTAATGGACTGACCCCTTGTGGGTCGATCTGGATTCCCCACATGGGTGCAAAGCTGTTTCCACAGCAGGGGTGTTAGCACCCATTCCTAATGGGCGCTACACCTCCTGTGGAAACACATTGGGTGCTTCCCTTAATCCGGATCTACTAGATCCAGATTAAGAAATGTACCCATTCCTTAGATCCGGATCTTCTTAGACCCAGATCTAAGGGCTGCAGTGGAAAAACACCCTTGGTATGCAACACTGTGAAACACAGTTGAGAAATGGCAAAGTAAAGTTTAAGATTGAGTTCCATTAGGCTGGTAGAGGCAAAGCACAATCAAAAGCTGTTGCTGGTATTGCTTCTTTCCTTTTTCTGTTATATTCAGATCA
The DNA here is from genome assembly GCA_023333525.1 of Aspidoscelis tigris stejnegeri. Lineage (NCBI taxonomy): Eukaryota > Metazoa > Chordata > Lepidosauria > Squamata > Teiidae > Aspidoscelis > Aspidoscelis tigris. The sequence continues at coordinate 102,552,954 of JALMGA010000002.1, forward strand.
AACCAATGTAAACCCATATACAGATAACTGCTATTTGTGTAAGCAAGCTAAAAAATAACTTTAGCCTGCTAAGATTAAGTATTTCTGATAGTATACAAAAATCAATGGCAGTTGAAGTATTGATCTGTAGGACACACTGCATTAACTTTAAATTTGTTTATGCATCTTTGCAGAAGGTCTCCAGAAGGGTTAAGAACATAAGAGAATCTCTGGAGGATGACACCACAGTCCATCTAGTTCAGCATCCTGTCTCACATAGTGCCCCACCAACTGCTTCTGAGCATTCCCAAGTAGAACACAAAATCAATAGAACTTTTAAATGATCTTAAAAGTCACACATTGGCCAGAATTATATATTATGAAAATTAAACAGGCTGTGGCCTGATCCAGTGATGTATTAAAGATAATTCAAGTTTATTTACATTGTAAATTATCCATCACTGCCTAGCCACCAATGGAAGGAAACATTTAAAATATAACAGAGATAAGATGGTTTTGAGAAATCTCTCTTCTTCCACAAGTATGTTCCAGAAAAGGAATCTGGCTTCTTACAGAACACAACCCTTTTATAAACCATTTCAACTGCCCTGGTATAAGGGTGGTTTACTTTTCCAGAGATATTGTACAAAGAATTCAAAGTTAGAAATGCTTCCAGTCATGCTGAAATTATACCAGTTTAAATACCCTCTACATCAATTCACTGAACCGGAAAACTAGGGACCTATTGTAATTGCACTGGATTCAAACTGCAGGGGAAGAAGTATAGCCAGTCCCCATACTGACTAAGGTAAGGCTCTAAAATATTCACTTTGTACACAAGTTCCAAAAGACTGATAACTAGAATATAAGAACCTAAGAGGCGCTTTGGCAGATCAGGCCTCAACCCATCTAGCCCAGCATCCTGCCTCACAAGGTGGCCCACCAACTGCTTCTGGGCATTGTAAAGCAGAAGACAAAGGCAAATCCACCTGCTCTTGATTCTGAAGTTCTCAAACAGTTTGCAGAGTAAGAAAACAGGAAGGAGAAAGTCAAAATGTGTACACCTCACAATGGAAAGGTAATGAATCCCCGTAGAATTTATATAGTTACTTGTTATAGAAAGGGAGACAAATTTCAAGTTCTCATATGAATCAAAAGTGAACTTACCTGATTGCATCTTTACTAGAAGCTTTAATAATTTCTGTTGCTGTAGGAACGCCTACACGTTTAAATGAAATCCCCTGAAATTAGATGGTGCATTGCTTATCAAAAAATGATTATAAAACTAGCATCCTTAAATGAAGTGCATTTCAGGGCATAAAAGTGCTTATAAACAATAGTTACCTAGAAATGCATGCTGTGGTGAAAACATTCAACAGAAAAATGATACAGGAGTTATAAGAAGCCCAAAGATACTTACTGCTTTTTGCTCTACTTGTCTTAACTGAAAGTCTTCCTTACGTTGATAGAAACAGATACACATGCCAGTCCGTCCAGCTCGTCCTGTACGCCCCGAACGATGAATATAGGACTCCACATCCTTCAAAAATTATAACAAAAGGGTCACATTTACTTACACATTTAAAGCATTTAATAATCTCATAATATGACAAACTGACTGCCAGAAATGTCAAGTGCACCCAAGTTGAGAGCTGTGGAGTTAGCCATTGATTCAAAAAGGCACCTGTCTACTTTACCATATAAGGTTCAAAATCAATATTCACCATACAAGCGTTGCACCAATTAGACTATGGGCCTTTTTACATTTTGCATCTCGTCCCAGGGAGATGAAGTTCTGCAATCCATTTATGGATGCCCACAGCATCTGAAACTTAATCAGTGCTTCACTAGGCACCAGCTTTGATTGCTCTGCTGTAGCAATGGCGGCAGTGCACATGCGCAGCAGTGTTGTTGGGTAAATAGGTGATACAGCAATCGTGTCCGCCGTGCCGGTCATGTGCTCCCCCTGCACCTTTTCCCTGCCCTGGTGCTAGTACAGGTGTGGAGCAGTTTAACTGGCCCACACCTATACGCAGAGGGGGAACTCTGGCACGTGTGGAGCCATTTCTAGTAAAGAAGTGTCTCCGCATGGTGCAGATACGTCTTTAAACCAGTAACGTTAAGTGTAAAAAGGCCCTGTATTTCTTGTACTGCATCACAAATTATTAATGGTTTTCTTCCATGCAGGATCTCATCTGCATGACACTGCCTGGTTGTCAACAAAATACATACATGCACCTGTAACATGATCAGTCAATGTCAGGATCCCTGGCAAAAAGACATAAATACCAAGGAGATGTAAGAAACACTGCTTTAAGTGTCCCGGGTCATGAAAAAACATAGCAGAATTTACCATTTTATCATTTCAAGCAATTTTAGGTCAAAAATAGGGACAAAAAACTGTATAAATATTCCAATCAGTATTCCACTAATTCACCTCTCTGTAGCATTACTTTTTAAAAAGCCCATAGATTTCAGAAGCTGACCATCATTAAGTAAAACAGCCATGCAATCTCTTACAAAAGTCTTGAGAACAATTGTCCCTCCTGTTGTCAGCAGGCAACTTTAAATAATTCATTCCTTTCCTAGAATATGAATATATAATTAAATGAAGTTCTGACTTGTTACAAACAAGCAGTTTACCTTTGGTGGTGCACTTTGTATTACCAAATCAACCTCTGGAATGTCTAAACCACGAGCAGCTACATTGGTTGCAACCAGAACCCCAAATGTTCCATTACGAAAGCCTTTCAGTGTGATCTCTCTCTGTTTTTGCGGGATATCGCCATGTAAACACTGTGCATCCTGAGTATATGAAAAACAGAAAGTGTCAGATATGAATGGGACAGGCATAAACTGATTTACAAGTAGAAACTAGACAAAGATTTAGTGCAAAGTACACAACTCAAACCCACTTACTCAACTGCAGGAAAATAAAAAAATGAACACTTGATACAAAGGCTCAAGCCCAGTTTCAATTATGAGAAAAAGGCTCATACAAATACTAAATTGCTTGAGATGCCGTTAATTGCTCAAGTTACACCAGTGATGTAGGAGCAGACCCCAGATTAGGAACCATCCATTAAGGCTCAAGTCAAGCAGTTATATATTTAAGAGGTTCTTATGGGGTCCAACACATCTAACTGCCTGACTTGAGTCTCTAGATCAGAGGTGTCAAACTCAATTTTGCCAAGGGCCAGATTAAAAAAAAAAACTGTCAGGGCCAGGGGGCGTGACCGGGGGCATGGCCAGGGTACAGAGGACGGGCTGAGGGCGTGGCCAGGGCGTGGCCAGGACTCCGAGGAGGGGCTGGCTGTCCATGGCGGTGCCCGCGCACTCGGGCACTGGAGCGTCCCGCCGCTCGCTCACTCGCCCTTGCCTCGCCTCCTTCGCGCTCAAGGAGGACAGCAGTGGTGGTGGCGGCGGCCGGCGGCCGCCATGGGCCGTATTCATACAGCCCGCGGGCCGCATCCGGCCCACGGGCCGTATCTTTGACATCCCTGCTCTAGATGGATAAGATTTCAAACTTTAGGATCAATATATAAAAACAATCATTTCCTCAGATACAGTTATTGTTAGAATTTTAGCTGATTATTTTTAGTCAAGAAAGTTACAGTACCTGCTTTATGGAGGCATTCAGGGCCAGTTCAGTAGCTTCTTTTTTGGTCTCACAGAAGATGATGGTCCGTCCGTGACTACCACTGTAGACTTGAATAACATCTCCAATGACTGCAGCTCTTTGGGACCAATGACACTCAATAGCCAAATGCTGTAAGCCAACAACATTATAGTCAGGTAGCAACGGAAGAGGATGTAAGAGACCCAGCACCCCCAAGAATCAATATTCTCAGCAGCGTAACTCATTTCACTGAGAACTAAATGCAACTAATTTAAATAATGTTTAAATGATTCTCAAATGGAAAATTTTAAAAAATACTCAGCGCACATTCAATTAATTGTCTTTTACTTTACGAATTACTGACCTCCACAGTTGTAGCTGTTTTTTTAGTCTTCTTTCCAATAAGATCAATCTGTTCGTATTTGGATTTCATATATTTCTTTGCTACGTCATAAACCCAATGTGGACAAGTTGCCGAAAAGAGTAGTGTTTGGGGATTGTCTTCAGAATCTTAAATGCAAAACATCTTGCATCAAAACAAAATTCAAGCGCTTTCAACAGTAAGATGCATAAGTACAGTTTCTATCATAAAACTACTTATAGCATATTAATGTTGATTTTAATTACATTTTAACCATTTATTTATTTATTCTGTTACCTGAACGCCTTGGGCTGAAGGATAAATAAATGAAATCCAATAGGCTTATACCAAAGAAATATAAAAAATTTAAAATAGTTTTAAGTTCACTTTCATACACACTGACATCTAACTTTCAAAAAATTGAAAATTCATCCACATAATACAGAGAACAAGGAGAATTGCAACAAAATGACCAAGCAGCAATTTGCTTTAGATATAACACTCCCAGTGTGCATTTACCTTTTTTATAAGCATATGCTAAAATTTCCTCTACTTGTTCAGCAAATCCCATATCCAGCATCTGGTCAACTTCATCCAGGACCACATGTTTCACATTGGAAAAATCCAACTTGCTATTTTGAAGGTGGTCCTTGATTCGGCCTGGAGTCCCAACAAGAATGTCAATGCCATTTCGAATTAGATCGTCTGAAAAGAAATTTTTAAATGCTGTTTACATATTGTAACTATTATCTTCAAGCTTCAGTCTTTTTAAAGAACTCTATAAAGCACAACTGGTTTTTTAGGGGAGAAACAAAGGTCCCTTTAGCATCTACAAGCTCATTGGAAATGCTAACATTTATTTAGCCTCAAATACTTGGATACTGTGCAATGGGTTCTCCCCATTCCCATTCATGTCAACTTCCTGCATTTTTCTTTGAAATGTATTTTCTTAAAAAGGAGAAATATTTTATTTTTAGCAAAAAGCATTACCACTCCTGAATAGCATATTGTTGAGAATTCTTACGCTGGCTATTATATGCAGTTCCTCCATAAAAGCAAGCCACAGTGAGTTTCTTTGTGATATCTTTGAAATCCTTGGATACCTGCATTGCCAATTCCCTTGTTGGAGTAAGAACCAACACCTACACATTGAGGGGGGAAAGTAAGAAATAAAAGTATAGTTAGCCAGGAGTTAAATTCAGCATGAGGCAGTCTAAGTTTTGTAAATTAATTTTCATTAGAAAAAATGTCACTGTATATGTGCTATCATACCATTTATTTCATACTTGGAAAAATTCAGAATATATCAAAACAGAGAAGATTGGCATAGAAAACTCCAGTAGGCTGAATCAGTAACAAGCCTGGCTACAGATTTAAAATTTTGTTTTGTTCTCAATTAGAGACCAGTTCCTAAGTAAGCTCTGCTTGACTTACCTGTTTTATTCTTTCTGCACTGGCCTTTTCCAGAATCTATCCTGAAACAGGGGGCTGTTTGCATTGTAGTGTAGACTATGGATGGGCCTGCCATAGTTTGCACTTGCACACAGACAGCAGACTCGTATTCCAGGATATATTTCAGAATAAGGACTTGTGCAGAATGTTTTGTCAGAAGAGTAACAATAACTCACCCCAATGCCCTGTCAATTACTTAATTCTAGTTCAATTGTCCTTTAACAGTCAACTGCCCTTCTACCAGTAGCAGGCAACATTTAATCTGAGTTCCCTGATATGGTCAGTTTATTATTTTATTCATAAGCATAAAACAAGCCACATTTTCCTACTTTTAAGTTTTGAAAGTTTATTGCATTTACATCTTTCCAATGTCTTATCACAATTAACAACTCACTTAACTAGATTTCTGCTATTCTCCTGACGTAGCTAAAACCCATTTGTTTATCTAAACAGCCAAACTATTTATGAATTTTAGCCCTATTATTTTATTAACTTCTTTCCACAACGCTTCTCGATCATTTTGTACCTTGACTATACGCTAAAACTCTATATTTACTTAAAATTTCTCCAAGAGTTCCAAATTACATTAGAAGTTTTTAAACATCAATTTCTGTGCCACATGACTAAGATTAGAAACAGGAAACTTTTTCAGAAGGCAGATAGGAACTATTTTAAAAATGTTATAGCTAAAGAGTGCAAAAAAAAAAAATCTTAATGCAAACCACTTGGTTACATAGCTGACTTACTCATCTGGGTGTTGAAGTCTTACAAATCACTTTCTTCCAAATCACGCCCAAATGAAACTTATACAGGGATGATAGATTACCGTATTTCCCGGCGTATAAGACGACTGGGCATATAAGACGACCCCCAACTTTCCAGTTAAAATATAGAGTGTGGGATATACTCGCCGTATAAGAAGACAACACCCGGCGTATAAGACGACCCCCGACTTTTGAGAAGATTTTCCTGGGGTAAAAAGTAGTCTTATACGCCAGAAAATACAGTAGTTTATTTTGCAGGGCTAACAACTATATTAACAAACAGCTCAGTGTTGTGCTCTTTTTTTTACTAACAAGTATGAAGCATATAATCTAACTAAACACAAGCTTTAATTTCCAGACATAAGATCTGGGTTGCAATCTTCTGCCTACCTTCTAAGGAAGCCACAAGGATCAGAGAAGGATTTGTATTTGAACAAGCCAAAATGGGATTGATCTTTAAATTACCTTTGGTGTACGACCTCTTTTCCTTTCTTGCGGATCTTTCATAAGTTTTTCAATTAAAGGAAGAGCAAAAGAGAAAGTTTTCCCAGTTCCCGTCCGTGCTTGAACGATCACATCTTTACCATCGTATATAGGTTTGTAAGTTTTTACTTGGACTGAAAACAAGTAGTTAACTCCACGTGCTGTGGAAAAATACAGATGAAATTTTATGCACATAAAAGGAGGGCTTCAAATAAAATACATACTTTTAGGGTGTTTTTCCACTGCAGCCCTTAGCAATAGGTGATAACCCCCCTACCGTGGAAACACCTTTGCACCCATGTGAGGAATCCGGATTGACCCACAAGGGGTCTGCCTGTCTCCCCAGGTGTTTTGGGGGACAGGGGGTGCAATCTCTGAAGTCCCTCCGAAAGCAACTTCAGAGATTAGCAAAGGCTCAGAAGACAAACCCCTTGCGAGAGTTGCATATGAATTACCTCCTTGTGAGCAGGGATGAGTCATCCTCATTAAATATGTACCTCTTTCCATGCCTGAAGGTAACAGTTCGCTTTGTTCTCCCTTTGTACTCGGAGGTTTGTCTTCAGAGCTAATTTCCGAAGGCAACTTCAAAGTAATTTAGAAATGGTTTCAAAATGACTTCGAAGTCTAAGTTTTGGGGCTCCCCCCATGGGGCCCCCCTCCCCATAGCCTCCTCCAGACCCCATTGCCAAGCTAATGTGGAAAGTACCCATATGATCCGGATTTCCCCAGCAGTGGTGTAAACAAATGTGTCCCAAATGGGTGCCGTGGTGGAAATGGGGTCATCCGGCTCACACCCAAATGTGTCCTTAATGGGTGCAAAAATGGGTACTTTCTGACAGTGGAAAAACACCCTTAGTCAAGAATGGGAGGAGACAGATGTACTGCTGGTTTACTTTAAGGTACATCCATAAAGCATTGTGTGGCTCAAGATCCGCATTAACTCAAGTAATGTAAGTTTTCCAAAGATGGCTATCCATACCCTGAACTGGAACACACACTCCTTCCCACATTGTCCGTTTTGGCTGACAGCTACCACTGCTGAAAGCTATCCTACTCGCCTGTGAAAGTCTCTGAGCAAGTAGCTTGCACTGAGCTCTACAAAATCTCAATAAAATCCTGGGGGAGAGGGGTGCCTTTCCCAAGACACTGCTTTGCTCTCCTCCATGCTAGGTGCTGGCAACCACAAGAGATAAGGAAACCTCTGATGGAGCTGTGGATGAATGCAGCTTTGACTAGGTGGCAGCAAGCAGTGTCAAGGAGTCAGCTGCAAAGTCGTTATAGTCATGCCTCTTCCAATTCTTCCAAACACAATCACTGGAAAGTGTCTATCACATCTACTGTAGAGGAGTATAGACTGAACAAGCATTCCAATTCACATTCTAAACATTCAAATAGTATACCTTTGAGAAGATCAAGAGTTGGTTTAGAGATATCAAAGTTTGCAAAGTCTCCTTCCCTTTGCTCTGCAGCTAACTCCTGCCAGAAAAAAATAATAATTAGCTACAAGAATTTAAAAAAATAGTTAAATTACTGTTCAAAGTGCCAAAAGAGAGAATGCATTTATTACATATGATTAAAATATTCACCTAAGTACATATTTTGGAAAAACATAAGATGACATTTGCAAAAAACTTGATTACAAACTCAAACTGAGATCGGATAACCATCACTTCCACATAGGCTCCAGAGTGCACGAAGAAGGGGCAAATATCTTTCCACTTCTACGAAGGTTGTAAAAGTGCACTTATTTTATTGCCCCAAGGGCTCCCCTTAGAAGTTGTGAGACTCTGCCGCATAAACCAAATGTACAATTTGACCCTAAGAAAAGCCATGCTACACATGGGCTTTTAAGGTAAGAAGAATCCAGCATCAGTTTGCATAGCTGGGCAACCTAAACAAGTGATTGCTACCCTGGTTTTGAGCACACCATAGCCCTACCCTGCTCTTTTTAAGTACAGCTTTAAGAATTTATTGAAATTTATTTATGCAAATGCTACAGTAGGCCTACAGATTGCAGGTTCATATTCTGGAATATAATCTAGAATAAGACCTAGTACAGAAAGGGCCTTAGACTACTGGCAGTGGGCAGTAGGATGAAGATTTCTTCTTTGAGGAAAGGCACAGTGTTCTTTTCTTCTGTCGTTTACATATGCCCATCTCCTTGATTAGTCAGGCAAAAATGCATATGGCTGTATATACTAAGGAGTCAGAAAAAAGTTGGGGCAGGCAAACCTAGTCCATAAAATATACCACCGAAAGAAGGATCCTATTCTTGTTGTCATCCATCCCAGACACTGGGGATATACAAAGGAAAACCTCTATAAATAAAGTGCATTAACAGGCTGACATGTGAACTGGTATTCCTTCAGATATGCAGGTCCCAAACAGTGATTTGTTGCTCTTGCAAATAAAATTATGATCGTAACCTTTTGTGTAGGTTCATGGATTAATTTTGGTATTACAGCACCAAAAATTTCCCTCAATAATAGAAATCAGAATTTTCTGCCATATATTACTATTCAAGAGAAAAGATCACATTAAACAGAAAAAATAAAAAGTCTGAAAGCATTCTCTCACCGGGTCTAGATCACTTTCACTCTCTGCCCTTGGTTCTCCATCAAAATCACTGAGATTCTTTGAGCGGCTAATTCCATTGGTCACAGGAGACGTCGTGCTGTTTTCTGCAATTACGTCTTCAATATCATCAAAAACTTTTTTAACTTTCTTTGGTTTGGGAGGCTCTAGTTCAGAATCAGACAATGTATCTGTCTCTGGCTTAGATTTTTGTTTTGCTGATTTCTGCTTTTTACCTTTCTTTTTATCCTTCTGAAAGATAGATATTAAAAGAAATGAACAAAAGTTTAAATCTATATAGAGACTTCCCCCAACACAAGAAATCAATTATTGTTGATACTGACTATGCCAAAACAAAAGCACATTCCAGAGTGAGAAAACTAGTTGGAGCATATATCATTGTTACATTTTCTCCTTTTGCTTATTTGATGGTGTCAGCTGACAAACAAGGAACAAATGATAGTAGATAGTGATATCTATTTGATGCTTTCCTGCATTAAAATATATGTGGTTAATCAGTTTGGATTCTTAAAATTCTGTTTAAAAAAATACAACACTAAGGAATAAAGCAGCAACAGCTGTGCTGAATGGCAACAAATTAATAAGATGGCAACTGAAGTCTTTTAAAATTTTTAAGGGGAATTGCCATTTGTTTTTTCTCTCTTTCCTTCTCACTTACATTAGTAATACAAGGTATTACCAAACAAACAAGCCCAAATGAAAGTTCTGAAATAATCTGTCTATGACAATTGGCTTAGCACCAGCCCTCCTCTAAGTAGATTCTTGCCAATCTGCTCTGTGACGAAGACTAAATTGCAAGTGTATTTTGCTTTTTGAAGCTGGGCCAGTAACATACTGAGAAAGCCGGGTTGTCATGGAGGCCACGAAGACCTGAACTGGTCCACTGAGAGCTGCCTCAGCATGGATACTGAGATACCCCAAAACATCTGTGACTATCTCAGCCACTTCAGATAGAAAGGCTGTTGGGCAGTGAGGCTGATGGTACATCAGCAGCATCCCCATGCTTTCCCTCTGACCCGACAACAAAAATAACCCTTAAATTCAGACCCACAGAGGATTGGTTGCCTGGTAGAAATAATAAAGGTCCTACAGACAACAGTGAGAGGACAAATAAGCCAAGTTTTATTCCGCTTTGAAGATGGACTGAAGCTGGATTAAGCCTTAGGTGTGACCACAAACACAGCGAGAAAACACATCAACGTGACAAGCTGTTTTCTTTCAGTGCTAAATAACTCAGAAAATTCACCTTTGGTGTAGATAATGTGGAAAGGAAATTACTGGTTGTTCTGTTGATGTGTTCTCTCCCTCTGAAAGTGGATTAAAACTGGGTTAAATAGCTTAGGTGTGACCACAGCCAAGGTTTAATCCAGCTTCAGTCTGCTTTCAGAGTGAGAGGATACATCACCTGTTTACTTTCAGTGCTAAATAACTCAGAAAATTCACCTTTGGCGTAGATAATGTGCAAAGGAAACTACTGGTTGCTCTGTTGATGTGTTCTCTCCCTCTGAAAGTGGACTGAAACTCGGTTAAAGCTTAAGTGTCCACAGCCAAGGTTTAATCCAGCTTCAGTCCGCTTTCAGAGTGAGAGAACACATCAGCAAAGCGACCGGTGGTTTTCTTTTCACACTATCTGTAACAAAGGGTGAAGTTTCTGAGTTATTTAACCCTGAACAAAAAACAGCTGATGTGTCCTCTCGCTCTGAAAGCGGACCGAAGCTGGATTAAACCTTAAGTACGACCGCGGGCCGAGAGCCAGGGAAGCGGCGTCCGCGTGGTTGAGGGAACAGCGGCGCGACGGCCCTTCTCCTCCTCCACGTGAAGGGGGAAGTCGGCTCAGCCACCGACCACGCCGAGCGCTGTTTCTAGGCCTCGAAGCCGCCGCGTCCGGTTCACACTAGAAGCCGCCGCGTCCTTGCTTCGGCTTCCTGGCTCCGAGCCGCCCCCGCCTCCTCCTTCTCCCCCCCCCCACCCCGGCCTGGCTTTCGCTTGCTTTGCTGGCTGCTCCAGCCACGAGGCCCGGCCTGCCTGCTTGTCTCCCAGCCGGCCGGCCGCCCGGCCGGCCTTACGTAACCGCCTCCTACCGCACCTTGCGTGATTTGCCGCCGCCGCTGTTCTCGTCGGGCTCGGCCATGGGGGCGTCGAGCGCCCACTCTTCGTCGCTCTCCATGTCGGGTCGGGGGGCTGCGGGCATTTCCTGGGCCTCTTCGCCGCTGAGGTGATGGCAAAAGCGGCCACTCTGAGCCGAGGCCGGGCCGAAAGGAAAGAGCCCCGCCCTGGCGGCGCTGAGGAAAGCGGGAGGAGGCGGTGCCTGCCGGCCGAGGGAGGCGGCGGCGGCGGCGAGCGCGGAAGAGCTGCGGCGGCAGGAGGAGGCCCGGCAGCGGGGGCGAGCCGGGCAGGCGGCGGCGGCGGCTGGCGTTGCGGTGGAGCCCGCGAAGGCGGAGAAGCGGCAGCGGCTCGTGGCGGGCGGAGAAAGGAGCAGCCGGCGATGGCTTCGGAGGCCCAGAGCCTCAAGGGCCGCTAAGACCGGTACTGCTCGCGGTTGCGTCAGGCAGCGATGGAGCCACCCCATTCCCCCTCAAGGGCGGCGGTGGCGGGATATGAGCCGAGCCGGCCCGGCAGCAGCGTCTGTACAAGCCAGCCAGACGGACGGACGGGGCCCTTCTGCTGCTGCACCCCTTCCCGAGACGCGCAGGCCGCTGCTGGGAACCCGGCGAGCTGCTCCGCTCGCCTGCCCGCTGGCTCCGTCTTTCGCCCATGCGACTCGAGCAACCCGCGCGGCACTGACTTCTCCGCACCAGATGGCGGCGACCGAGAGGGGAAGCGCCACGAGGGTAGACCGGATCCGTATGATCCGTCCATGACACGAGGGGTGAAGCCCTTTAACTTCCATTGGACGTTTTTAGAGCGTCCTTAAGGGGAACCAGGACATGATGGGCTGTGTCCACACCTGAAGATTTAAACTGGCTTTTCTGCCCCGCTTTTCTCACCCATTTAAGGGGACTTAAAGTGACTGACAAAGCTTCTGTTCTTCCCCCCACAATAGAACACCCTGTGAGGTGGGTGGGGCTGTGAGAGCTCAGAAGAGAGCTGTGACTAGCCCAAGGTCTCACCTAGCTGGCTTCATGGGGGAGGATGGAATCGAACCCGGTATTCCCAGAGAAGAGTCCAGCTTCCTAACCACTAGACTAAACTTCAAGAAGAACAAGAGTTGGCTTTTCTACCACGCTTTTCTCACCCATTTAAGGAGTCTCAAAGCAGCTGGCAAGGCTTCTGTTCTTCTCCCTACAATAGGCACCCTGTGAGGTAGGCAGGCTGTGAGAGCTCAGAAGAGAGCTGTGACTAGCCCAAGGTCCCCCAGCTAGTGTCATGGGGGAGGGCAGAATCAAACCCGGTATTCCCAGAGTCCGGCTCCCTAACCAGATCAAACTGGCTCACCTGAGTTTTAATTCAGCTTCAGTCCACTTTCAGAGTGATAGGACACATCAGCAAAGTGAACAGTCATTTTCTTTCTGCCTTATCTAGCTCAAAGGTGGATCTTCTGAGTTAAGTAATACTGGATGAAATCAGAGGCCTGTTCACACTTGGCTGTATTTTGGAATATATCTCAGGAGGGGGGTCTGTTGTCCATATGTTAATGCAGACGCTGGCTGGCCTCACTTGGGGCATTCTATAGCCTGCACTAGCATGTGGACAGCAGACCTCTATCCAGGACATATTTCAGAATAAATCCAAATGCAAATAGGCCCCAGCTTGCTGATGTGTTTTCTCACTCGGAAAGTGGCTTGAAGTTGGTTTAAAACTCAGGTGTGAATGCAGCCTATATAAATTGCTATTTTAAAAAGTTGTAAAACTTCCTTATCTATCTTCCCTTATCTCCTAATGAAGGGAATTAGCACATTTCATTTGTAAAAAGACACCAAACTTTTCAGAGACTTCGAATTAAGTGGAAGTGAAATTATTTCACTTAGGGTGGTCACACCTAAGGTTTAATCCAGCTTCACTTTCAGAGCAAGGTAACAAATCAGCAAAGTGACCAATAATTTTCTTTTCAAAGTTATCTTTCCCGAAGGGGAATTTTCTGAGTTATTTAATACTGAAAGAAAACATCTTGACACTTTGCTGATGTATTCTCTCGCTCTGAAAGTGGGCTGGATTAAATCTTAAGTGTGACCACAGCCTTAGGCTGTAGGCTAGTGGTTTCCAGACTGTACTTTTCACTATGCATGATTCATAACGTAGAACAATTCTATCCCTGCCATCTTCCCAAAACGAAATGGCAAAACACTGTTTCTGTATCTACTTTAAAATGTTGCATGGATATTTTCCAAATCGCCACAAACATCATTGGAACCAGTTTAACGACAACACTGATGGAACCTTTATCCTTTGTTCTTTATCCACCAGGTTTTTTTTATTTACTTATAATACATTTCTAGTACTGTAACTATTAGTCATGGCAAACACATAATTAATTTTTCAGCTCTATTCAATTTAAAAAATGGATTTCCCCCCTAACAGATTTGTGCCTCCTAGAATCTGCTCACCACCACTAACATCCATTTTGCAAATTGGTGTTCTTGGTTACTGACAAGTAAATTATGAACTCTCTTTTAATGTACGCACTAGTATCTGAAGGACACACTGCAAAAGCAGCTGTGATTCTTGTATAAACACTCAAAATGATTGTTGGGAATGCCATGATCTAATTTCCCTAGGTCAGCAATAACTCTTTGGTAGGTTCTGACAAATAAAAAGCCATTATCCCAAGCCAGGTCCTTTTCAGCTGTAAGAAAAAAGGTAACCACTTCCCATCTAATAAGTAAAGGCATAGTAGAGGACTCAGTTTCATCCAGAGAGAGCTTCCTTATTCTGCATTATTTGGGTAATCCAGAGTAAAGTTCATCCAGACACATTTTATTCTCTGTGGCCAGGTTCCCACTGGATATTTTAATCTGGGTTGAAAGCAGAGATTTTTTAATCAGTAGTGAGGTCTGGTTTTTGGTATTCTCCACTGTTATAATATGGACTTCCAGGGGAGAAACCCCCTCCCCTCTTCTGTCATACCCTGACATCATCTGGGTGGGCTATTCAAACCACACCCCCTAGATAAGCCTGTCCCCAATGGAATCCTTCAGCACCCCATTGTAGCACAGCTTCCCATGTTAAAGATCACCTCACCTGGGGTTTTGTGCTAGATCCCTAGATCAAAGCGGTGCAAAATGGGTGGGTGGGGAGATGGAGGGAAACAGAGGCTTTCACCCAAGAAGCCGACAGTTGCCCTGGACTGGAACGTAAGAGGAGCGCAAAATGGTGAGGATTCAGGCAAAAGGGGTGAATGGAAGGAGGGACACAAAAGCCGATAAACTTTTGCCACCCCAGGACAAAAGCTGCCAATTTGTTACAATGAACACTTGTTACAATGTTATAGCTCTCCAGCTTCCAGGCAGCCTGATCTCATTAGCACGTAATGGTGGACAGCCAAGGAAGAGAAGGGACTAGGTCACAGGAGGAAATCACAGCTTCTCATTGGGTCAGGGGAAACTGGAGAGAACGCCCCTAAAATATGATTACCTCCCCAAATAACCCTGCTTGCGTTCCCATTGCTAAATAGTGAGGATTATTTCTAAATCCAGCAGCAAGACCTCTTTCGATTTGATTATAGATAATCCACATTTCGGGACCTCTAATACTCAGAAACTACAGATTCTTTTGAACCTTTGGGGGAATGGTGAGCTTTCAAAACGATTTCAAAGCTCTTTAAATCTTGAATGGGAATGCAGCCCATGTTTTATTCTGTATTATCCAAATAATGCAGAATCAGGAAATGCTGGCTGTCTGGAGCTTCAGATCATTAAGAATCTCAAGGGGATTGCACTCACAGGGATTACCTTGGCCATCAGTTTCTTAACTTATGCCTTTTAAACAGATTACACTGTGCAAAAGGATTCCTTGAGAACCCTGAAAATTCTCACTGGGATAATCACAAAGGTGCATCTAGCGTACACACTTTCTCCTCAAAGCATGCAAGAATATCTCCCTATTACTTAGTGGTTTCATCTTCCCCCCGTCCCTTGGAGGCTGAAAAAACAAAGGGAAACAGCAGTGAATCTACATGATTCAGCTGCTTTTGTTTTTTTTAAAAATGAATTCAAGGTCCTGTTCTGCACAAGAAGGGATGATGTGAGAACATGAGAAAGCGGCCAAGAGGAAATATTTTTTTCATACTTCATTCAATAGCTGGGCAGTGGTTTCCAGAGAGGCAATCAAATAAGTGAAGGAGGTGGAGGGAAAAAAAAGATTATAGCGCATCTATGCATCTCATTTCCTGAATATTCTGTGCTAGAAAAAGTGGGTTGGAGAAAGGTTGGGAACATGAGGGCCACAGGCTGTCTCTCAGGCTTGGTTACACCTTAACTTTTATCTGAAGAGAGGCTGTCCTGGGTCTGGAGTTCTGTGTTGATCCGACTAGATCAAAGTCTGGGAAAAAAACCTGGCTTAGTGTGTAACCTTGGCCATAGTGATATAAATAATGACTGGAAAAATAAAGAGTAGAAAGACTGGAAAATGTTTATTACACGATTTCCATACTTTTAAAAGAATACGATCTGCCCTACATTAAAATATTTGAAAGCTAAAGATGTATAAAGTTAATATTTTAACGTAATTACAAAGAAGTGTTCAAACATTGGTCAGAAAAATAATTAAACATTCATAGCTGGAGTCAGCTGAAGCAAGCTGTTCAGGGCCTGTTTACTATGTATAGTCTTCTCGATGTCTTCTAAGTTCGAAAGAAAGCTGCTTCTTTTCTTCAGTCCATCTAAGATGACAGAGTTAGCAGATGCCAGGCTCTGTGCTCTAGAAGTAATCAAAAGAAATCAATTTATCCATAGTGAACCATTTGTAATCTCTGGCTGTATAGTTCTAGTATGCAGTAGGGATGTGCATGAATATTCAGAAATATGAAAATCCGATTCGAATCTGATGAATGTTGACATTCAAATTTGAATCAGATTTCTTAACATTCGAATTTAGGCAAGCGGATTTCGGATGTTCCAAAACATTTGTTCAAATGATTTGAAACATTCAAATGTACAGATACGTATGTATTATATACATATCTGTACAAACATTATACACATCTGTATGCGTTTGCGCTTATAATACGGGATGCATATGGGATAAAACGGGATGCATACGGAATGCGTACAGATACGTATAACACATATGAATGTTGTTGACATTCGTATCTTTAAATACAAATCTAACATGTAGCCAAATGTTTAGATGCTATGATGTGCTGGAACAAAGCCATGGAGGACGACTGTATATTAGGGATGTGCACAAATTTTCTTTTTCATTCGAATTCGAGTCAAATTGAATGTTTTGAATGAATGAATGAATAGATTCAAATGTTATGGATTCGAATCGGGTTTTTTAACATTTGGATTTTAAACATTCAAATCGAATTGAATGTTCTGAGATTCGATTCGACTCAAATTTGAATGCAAAAAAACATTCAATTTGACTCGAATTCGAATGAAAAAAAAATTTGTGCACATCCCTGATATACAGTCGTCCTCCATGGCTTTGTTCCAGCACATCATAGCATCTAAACATTTGGCTACATGTTCTCTACCTAGCTACTTAAAGGGCCTTCTCTCATGCTAATTGAGATGTCCCTTTTTCGAAGAATATTTGCAGTCTACGGCTTCCCTATTTTTATCCCATTGGTTTTAAGCTTTTAAAAATCTCCCTGCCACCACTGTGAGTGCCACAGTCAATCCAAGTTTGTCCCTATCCATTTTTACAATCTTACAGAGTTTGAGATGCCTGAAGTAATTTGACTATTTCCTATGCCTAGAGTATGCTGCCACCTTCAATCCATTATGGAACAAAGAAGTGATGAAAACAGCAAATGACACAACAGAATGAAAAGAAAAAAACACAAGTAAGCTGTGGCTGTGGCTGTGGCTGTGGGCGCGTTCCCATCTACTGCAAATCCAGATTACTCTGGTCCAGAATAATCCAGATTCTGCTGCGGGTTTGAGCTGGAGGCCGGAACAGCCCAGAGCATGCATTGGGCTGTTCCCAAACTGAACCCTCAAGTGCGCAGCAGCACACCTGTGAACAGTACGGCACATCACAACAGTTTTGGAGGACAAGAACTACCGCCACTGCTGCCGCCGCCGGCCTCTTCCTCTTCCTCCTCCTCCAATCCTGTAACCAACAGAGCCAGCAAAGCCCTGTCCTCTCTTTCCTTCCTTTTCCCTCCTCGCTTCTCCCCTCCCCCACTCCATTGCATGCCACCTGACGCTGCCACATCCGAGGGGCAGCCGTCCTGTCCCACCCTGCCTGCCGGCTCTCCTCCTTCGCTCACCTTCTCCGGCACTAAAATCTGGACTGGATGGGAAAGTCCTCTTTTCATCAGGGTCACCCCCCCCCCCCCGGATTTCTGCAGAGGTTTCTGCAGAAAGTCCGGGGGAAAAGAACTGGCATGGGAACGGCCCTTCCCGGATTTGCACTACTGGCAAATTTAATGGGAATCCTGGATACCGAGTCCGAATCCAGTCTGCATTTTAGTCCCTATGGGAACGCGACCTGTATGTGTGTTCTTACACAGGATGTAAACAAAACTACATTTTCCTCATGTACCATCTCCAGAAGCCAATCGTCAGAAGCATGCCACCTCCAATAATAAAGACAGCATGCAGCAATCATGATTGTCACTGATAATTTTGTCTAATCCTCTTTTGAAATTAACCAAATTGATAGTCATCGCCGTGTCATAAACTGGTGATCCCCACAGTTGAGCTATGCACTGTATGAAGAAATACTGCTTCTTGTCTTGAATTTTCCAATTTTCAGTTAAAATTCAGTTCAGTTAATACACAACAGAAGAAAATTTCCATCCATTTCCCTCCAATTTTCTCTAAATCAAAAGTTACCCATGCTGTTTATTTATTTTTTTTGTTTTCTTCTTTTTCAGATATTTTTAGATGCAATTTCTGTCCCAGTCAATTGGGTCATTAACTGAGCCATAATGGGGGGCAGTGTCATGAGGACACTGTACCCTCGTAATGACGGTACGGTGTCCTCATGACACTGCCCCCCCCATTTTGTGTTCAATGTGCAGGAGGAGCAGGTATGTACACAAATGCCTCCTTCTTTCCCTGCCATGCCACCATAAGAGCTGATCCCTGTTCTTCCTTTTGGCAACTGCCCTACCACAACCACTATGCAAGATGACTTGCCAGCCCCCTCAGCAGCATTTGATGTAACTGAACATATTTGAAAGCCCCCTGCTGTCTGAATCAAAGCCGGGGACTCCTCCCACTTCTATTTTGAGGCCGAGGGGGGTTACCTGATCCAACATCATCTTTAGATGCAATCATGATGTGGGAGGGGAGATACTGTCTCCTCTCTGCATCTAGATTGCACCCAGTTTTGATAGCCATTTTGTCACCAGCTTTGATCTCAAAGGGTGGGGCGGTGGTGGTGTGCAGAGCGCATGCCACCACATTAAGACTAGAACTACTTACATGCCGCCATTTTTGAATGAGATAAGAGGGTAATACATTTAAAGCACTTTACTCCCTCTGTGTGTGGATCCTGCCAGAGACAAAATTCAACATCCCCATCCCCGAGTTTCTCAAAGCTGTGTAAGAGAATTTTAAATATAAGAGAATACCTTGGAGAGTCTATTCCACTGTCTCCAGTTATGCTGTGGTTTCCTGTTCCTTCCAAATGGTTTTGTTCATACTGAACGCTCTGATGAAGAACTGTAGCATCTGTGTTATTAAACGACCGTGGCTCTCTCGCAAGGCTTGTCTTAAATTCCCAGGCTTTCGGTGGCAGTGCCAAGGCGGCCAGTTTCTCACCTACTTCATTTACTGACTTCTGCCGTACTCCAGTCTTTGCTTCATTCACACCATAGAAATCAAAGACACAGGTCTGAGGAATATCCAAAGTCTGCCCATGTTCATAGACATCCTGTATGTCTCCATTGTTTTTGTAAGCATATTGAGACAGCTGGCTGTATGCACAACTTTCTCCTTCCAGGTTTATGTTCTGGTATTCTTTTAAACCATTGCAAAATTTATTTTCTTCATGCTCACAAGAATCAGTCTTGTCTATGTCCATACCGCATCCTGGGAAGTGAGAATTAATACTTCCTAAAACTACTGTGTCCACTTCCAGTTTTGAATTTTTCCACTTTGCTGCATCTGAAGAATTACCTGAAAGTTGATTGGATTGCACCTTGGCCAATCTCATATGCTCCGGCTGTTTTTCGGCATAATCCAAAGTACTATTAGCGTTCCTCTCATCCTGTTTTTGATATGAAATTCGTGTTTCATAAGTAAGTCCTTCATCCTGTGCATCTGTAGGCTCAAGCCATTTGCAAGCACTGTTAGACTTTACCTCCCTTGTGAAATCATTGCCTTTTCTGGATAATGTGCTAATATTTTCAGATTGCTTAAAATGAGTGCCATCGGTATCACAGGAAAGACACACAGTTTGCAGCCATTTTGTATTTTGATTCAATAAGCAAGCCTGCTTGTGTAGAAGCATTTCACTGGAATTCAGTATATGCTTTTGCTCTTCTTCTTCATACAGGTCCGCAGCACACGTGCCTGGGGCTACTTGAAGCTGTGCGACACTTTGCAGGTTTTCTCCTTTGTGCAAGCTATGTTTGCAAATGGCTTTCTCCTCGCTGCATCCATATCTACCATCTGCCTGTAAAACACTGCACTGTAAGTAATCTAGTGCTTTCTTTTCGCCATCTTCCATATTACATTTGATGGTGCCTAGCTGTTTGGTTTTATGTTCTGGGGCTGATGAATCCAGAGACTGAAACCTGGTGGAATTCCTCTCTGATGATCTTGCAACTGTAGACTTTACAACACTGTTTTTTCGACTTCTGTGTCCTTTTGTTGACTTATTCCCTCGACATGGAATATCCAGAAATGGATTAGCAATTTCTTTTTTGTAAACAAAGTGAGGTTCAAAATCTGCTGCATCTTGGTAAAGTTGCTTATTGCTAACCATAGTTTCATTCCTAACACAAGGCAATGGATGTCTGGTATAGTTTTCCAGTCCATCATCAGCTGATATTAGTGCATCGGTTTTAAATTCTCTCTTTGGTGAGCTCACAAGTTTTTCCTTGTTAGAATGCGCTTTCCTGTGATGCTTTGGAGTTTTATTTTGTCTCTTCCTGCTACCACTTTTAGAAAGGCGCTTCTGCTTCATTATTAAAACTTCCGTAGAGGTTCCTTTACTAATATATTTTTTCTGCTCCTCCATTTTCTGCATCAGTGCAGTGTGTTTAGTTAAGTTATCTACTGTTAAGACAGGGTTGATCCGCTTGATAATTTCATGTTCCACGTCACGTGGGATGTTATCCAGATTATCTTCATCCCTGACTGGCCACCGTTCCGGGGGAAACTGGGCAGAAAATGAACAATGTGTTTTTTTTGTTTTTTCTTTCTTGGAGGTGTGACGCCAGAAAAAGCTCAGCCCAAACTTTTTCACCTTTTCCTTTTCTTTCCTGGAGCATGCAGGAAGAGAAGCTTCACATAAATGGTTGCTAATGAGCGTCTCAGTGACTTGATTTTGAATAGAGAATTTAGAATCACAGGTACTCTTTTGACTTTTCCCGTTAGACTCACGGCTGACTACCTGATGAGGTCTCTGTTCATTCAGTGCTTTCTGCTCAAGGAAGCAATGGCAAGGGGAATGATCCTGTGTAAGTTGGCCAGCATCCTCCACACTTACAAGGTAAGTAACGGAAGGTTCCAGAGGGCAACTGTCTTCCAAGAAGACTCTCTTACTACTTTTGATTGCATTATTAGAGATAAAGTATGTGTTTGGGGTCACTATGAAATATCCTTCCCCAGTGTGATAAATCTTCCGTTCTTTAATGAGCATTCCAAGAGTGCTGTAGAGAATATCATGTGTGGGAGTTGCAACACCTAGAAGAGAAAGGAAGAAAGGGCAGACTTGTTCATTTCTATAACGCATTCAGTTTGCAGAATGCTTTAGAATCCTTCTGCTCAGGCTTAAAGCAAATGTATACAGTCAAACACAATGGGTGCTTTCTCATACAAGATTAAATGTGAATCCAGTCCATTTTCAGGATCATGTGATCCCATTTAAATTTATGTTCCTGGACTTTACCAGGATTATACTACTCAAATCCGCAGAAAAAAAGTCCTCAGAAAAACTGTTCTCAGTCTTGTTTTGGTGGCTAGCCCACTTTTTTCCCCCCAAGGGGAATACTACTGGACTATTCAGGGAGGAGATCTGCCTTTTCGGTTGTCCCCTTCATATCCTTCTGCTTGCCGCCAGTGACTGGGATTTCACTTCTGGGAAGGTATGCCCCCTTGCAATGCTAGAGTCCCGGAGACCAAAAAAGTGTTGGATCTTTGAACATAGATTTCTCCTTTTTGTGAATGCCACTGTCACTATGAGAGATACATTACACTGTAAGATCAATCAACAGAAGAAATCATTTTTTAGCCCTGCTCTGTCCTGAGCAGCTCATTTAAAGCATAGAAGAAAGTGAATCTCCTCTTCTCTCTTTGAACCTGTGCAGGAAACACGATTGTTCTCTTCCCACCCCTTGCTGATTTGAAAGGGAGAGATGGCTATGCCCTGTCCTTTCACTCAGCTGAATCTGCACAAAGCTGCTGCCTTCCTGGTAACATAGTGAATGGAGGGAGTGCCTAATTTGAAAGGGAGAGTGTTCACTTTGCCTTGTCTGTTCTTTCGCTCAGCTGATTCTGAGAGGGGCAGGCTTACAGGGTTTGAGCAAGGGTCAGAGATGAAAAGATCCTGTTTCTCCATGCTGGGGATTTGGGTGGTTTGCATGGGACCTGTGGTATTTGAATTGAGCCCGTGTTATTGTCAAGCAAATGGGTACAGCCAGAATGCACACTCGGTTCTGAATCTGGATTTAAATAGTCCAATCCAGATTAAAATAGTCCAGTGGGAACACAGCCCACAAGCCTTTTTGCACTTTGCTTCCCATCTCTGGGAAACAAAGGGCCTTTCCGCACGTGCCGCCAAAAATGGATCTATAAGATCCGTTTTCCAGCAGAATGTTTAAAAAAAGAATCTGACTCAAACAGGGTCAGATTCTCGGAGGCCCCACATGTCTGCAGACGCATGGGGCAGCGGCGGCAGGGCAGGATGGTAAACGGATTGGGGTGGGTGCTGTGTGGATGCACCAGCACCCATCCCAAACTGGCCCTGCCGGCATATGCCCATCTGTCATAGAGGCAGAGTGCATGCTCTGCCTCCCTGACAGGTGGGCGAGTCCAGCGGCCGGCTTCCCTGGCTTCCCCCTGGCAAGAGAAGGGGCGAAAAGCCCGTCTCTGGCCAGGGCAAGCCGAGTCCTACCCCCACCCCCACCCTGCCGAGGGTCCCATGCTCGTGCCCGCCGCCTTACCTTGTCGCCGCTGATCCAATTCTGGGACCAGCAGAGCTGGCGTTGATCGTGCATGCATGCGCCGCGGCCCTGCCGATCCCAGCAGCCCAGGACTCTTGCCAGGGGGAAGCCAGGGAAGCCAGCCACCGGACCCACCCACCTGTTAGAGAGGCAGAGCATGCACTCTGCCTCTTTGCCAGCTGGGCACGTGCTGGGAATCCGGCTTTCCCCCCACTAGTGCGGAAGCATTCGCTTCCGAACCGGTTTAAGGGGGAAAGGCAGATGTAAGACCTGATTTTTCAGGTCTTACATCTGGGCCAGATTTCGGCGGCAAAACCAGTTTAAGCAACCGGTTTTGCGCACCGATGTGCGGACATAGCGTCCTCAAAGGGACCCTATTTCCAGTCCCTGTCCAGATGCCACGTCCTTATCCTTCCCGCATCTGGCTCTAAATCCCAAGGCCCAAAGGGTGAAATGGCCCAAGTGTTCATTAAGCGTTAACATCTGTGGATGCTCAGTGCATACTAACCCTCCCCAAAACTTAACTCAGGTACGGATGGCTACCCAGACAACAGCTATCTTTGAATCCTGGTGCTGGTGCCAGGGCACATGTGTGGCACTGTCACCAGGGCAACTGGATGATGCAGCACGTCAGTGCACATGTACAGTCCAGCATGTTTCCGTTCTGAACTTCTTAATGTTTTGCTGCAGGACTCCCTCTTATGGCTCCACATGCACATCTGTGCAGTTTTCTTGACAATGGTTGTCATCTATGCAGTCTAACCACATGATGCCTTTCCTAAGAGAAACAGTAGGGGGCAGTAGGTATCCATGAAATAGGATGAAAACCACGACACCCTGATTTGTAAGGTATCCAGATCAAATTATTTTAGAGGCAATACTGTGGGGCAGCAGTGTGTGTGTGAGAGAGAATGAACTACTACGGTAGTGCAAAGAGCCTGGAAAGTAAAATATTGCCTATTCAATCCCCAACCTAGCCTTGGGAGCAGGCAAACTACTTATGTCTCTCTGCCAAGAAAACTGCATAGCGGTCCAAAGGAGATGTCCATGCAATCACCCAGGAGTCAGCCATAACTTGGTGGTACCCAACAATTTCGTGGAAGCACTCCATGGTTATTGTTGCTACTTCAGCTGGTAGCTGGGGAACGCAATCAGTGATCTCAATGGATTGAGCAAAAAGCAAAGTTTCTTGCCCATCCGGTAACTCACTGTATTTGAAGTTATTTAAGGAGGGGAGGGTGTTAAAAGCAGAACTGATCTTCCTCGAAATGCCTTTCCCCCTATTTTTTCCTATTTCTATGAACTATTCCATCCAGTGACAGGGACAGAGGGCAAGTTTTCCATCTTCTGTTACTCTGTTGCCAGCCACTGAGACACAATCTGACTCATCCTTACGACCTGAGGCTAGGGTCTATTTCTCAGTATAAAATAATTAGTCTGGAATGTGGAGGGAACTTTTTATCATATGTGGTGGACTTGTGAAAAAGCAATATATATATATATAGGGTACAAATCTATAATCTGATGAGACCAATTTTAAAGAGACATTTTGAATTCAAACCGGAATTGTTTCTGTTGGGAATTGTAGATAATACTTTGGATAATATAAATCCTTTGATTTTATATATGGTGACAGCAGCTAGATTGCTGTATGCACAAAAAATGGAAGGAGGAAGAGATACCTTCAGGACAAGAATGGCTAGTTAAGCTGATGGACTTGGCTGAAATGGACAAACTAACCAATTTATTAAAAGACGGAACAACAGATAAGTTTACGAAACACTGGAGCCCCTTTATTAACTTCCTACAAGAAATAGAAGTAATGACGGACAGTTTTGACTAAAAATTAAGGGGTTAGCTGAAAAACAACAAAGGACTTGAAAGGGAAGCAAAGAAACAAGCGACATCAAGAAGAGAAGCCGGAAAAACGGATGAAGTCATATAGAGTATTTAGGCAATGTAACAATGTGATATGAGTAAATGTAAGAAGCTTTTTTATGTTATTTTAATAAATAATTAAAAGAAATAATCTGGAATGAGTTTTGAGATGAGCAAAGGCTTCTGAAAGCCATTAACCTTCTTGCTATTTAAATAATTTGTACTATACACAGTATTTTCAAGGATCAGCTTAAATATTTCTCAAGGTGTGTCCAGACTTCTTGATGCTGCGCATCAGAATGCACAGCCAAGATTGAGCTGTCAGACATGATGGCCGATATGTTGCAGTGGCGTTGCTTTATAGCGTCGCTACTGCAAATTTACTTAATGCTGATATAGCACCATTCGCTGCACAGCATTAAATAAATCTGAAGCTTCCTGTCATTCTGGACAGGATGGCAAGAAGATCCAACGAGAGCTGAGACTGCAACTCAGCTCCCATTGGCTGCCCCATCCCATGTGATCTCGTGCGCCACACGGAAGTCTCACAGCTCCCCAAGCAGGAAGCTACGGGGGGCTGCTGCAGTATGGATACTGGACCGCTGCTCTGCAGCCGGTAAATTGCAACTTTTTTTAATACTGTGGATTTAATCTGCTAATCTGGAAGGGGGCCTCAATGTCTCTTTTAAAATATAAAATGTTACACAAGTTGGAATTAGTAGGTAATACCCTTATTAGGTTATGAAGAGTTGGCTTTTCTACCCCGCTTTTCTCACCCATTTAAGGGGACTCAAAGTGGCTGACAAGGCTTTTCTATTCTTCTCCCCACAACAGAACACCCTGTGAGGTAGGTGGGGCTGTGAGAGCTCAGAAGAGAGCTGTGACTAGCCCAAGGTCACCCAGCTGGCTTCATGGGGGAGGACGGAATCGAACCCGATATTCCCAGATAAAAGTCCGGCTCCCTAACCACTAGGCCAAACTGGATCATGTACTGTATTTGTAAATTATCACTCTTAGACTGCGTCACCATGCAAGCCATTTGGTGTCAATTGGGCTTACATGGGACCGGGTGCGGGGCCGAGTTCAAATTTGGCCGTCCCTGTACCATTCTGGGTAATGCAGGCTGGGGGCGGATTCAGCCATCCCCATGCAAACCGCACTGGGATCGTGATTTTACTCCCTTTCCCTGGCAAGCCGCTTGCTTGCCTCGAAAGGGGAGTGAAAGCAAGCCTGTCAGCCGGGACCCTGTTCACGATCCTGGCTGACAGGCTTGGTTTTACTCCCTTTCCCAGGGAAAGGGGGTGCAGAGGCTTGAGTTTTCTTCCTTTTCCAGGGGGACAATAAGGTTGCCTCCCTGGAAAAGGGAGAAAACCCAAGCCCCTGCTCCCCCTGTTCATGATCTCAGCTGACAGGAAAGAGGCTTGGCTTTACTCCCAAAGTAAACTCAAGCCTCTTTCCTGTCAGTCAAGATCGTGAACAGGGGGTGCAGAGGCTTGTGTTTTCTCCCGTTTCCAGGGGGGCAATAAGGTTGCTTGCCTGGAAAAGGGAGTAAAATGCAATCTGGGACTGTCCCCATGCGCAAGCTTGGCTCGGACCAAATTGCCCAAACTGTGTCCGGACTTGTTTTTTCCAGGACCAAATTTGGTCCTGGTTTGGTTGATTTGGTCCGAGAAAATTGAACCAAATAAAAAGTGCATGGGGATGCCCCCCCCCCCCAAACCCAATTTCACATCTGGACCAAACATGCATGGGGACATGGCCTTACACACAGATTTTTAATGTCATTTTAACATCTTTTTGACCAATGCAGACTGGCAATCCCTGTCTACATTGCAAAGAGAGTCAGAACAGGTCAATTCTGGGCTTTGTTTCAATTTACAAAGGGAATTCCAGTTGCTTTCCAGTCCCCAGATAGCATGCATTCTTTTACTCCACTAGCTGCAGACCCTCTGATCTGAATGTTTATATTAAGTGTCAAAGCCATGATTTATCAGATTACCTGGGTAATGTTTCTCCAACTGATCCAATAATGTTTCCTGTGTAACAGTTATTTGAGCTGCATTCATATCAGATATAGCACAGCACAAGACTTCTGCCAAAGGAACAAACTGGGACTGAGAAATAGGATTCATGTGCACTGGAGATACATCACCTGAAAAAGGAACAGAGAAGGAAGAAAAAAGATAAGAGATTACATTTGAATATTTTGTCCTCGATTTTCAAAATACTGCCTTTTTTTTTTAAGTGGATGGCTAGTGGTGGAATAGAAGCTACGTTAATAGCCTCTTTTAAAAAATGTAAAATCATAATTAAATGGTCAAATAGTCCATTACATCTTGTCCTAAACACAAGTTGTAACCAAAGGAAAGCACAACACAGTAATGGATGCATGAAGCACATGAGCAGACACTTATCGCCATGCTTGGCAGCCCATGGGGCCAAAACCATGGCTTAAGACATAAAACAGAACTATGGGAGAACTATAATGTACCATGCAATGGAAAGATACTGTACTATTGTACAAGCAGTACAGGAGGGAGAAGAACTATAAGAAAACTATCTTAGCTCTGATCCACTCCCTTTTTGATAGTGAATCTAAAATGGTGGCAAGAGAGAGCAAAAATAGTAATGCTCTTTTTGTTGCTGCAGAAACGGTGGATCAATTTCCCCAGTGAGTGATACTCAGGCAACTATGGTGACTGTCTAGGAAATCAAATAAAACCCCAGAGGTCGATTTAACATTACTGTTCTGGTATCTTCTGCTTGAATCTCTGGAATTTTCTTAAATCTTAAATAATGCTTCTTTGGCTTGAGAGTCAAGGCTTTTTCCCAAGGAATCTTCCCAAACCACAATTTTGGCCTCTATAGAGTCCAATCTCTCCTCCCATGTTCAACAATTCTGCCTCTCATTTTTCAATTTTAGTTTCATTTTTCCTTATGTCCTGCTTCAATTTCTGAATTTCCTCTTTCCTAAGAGTGTTAAAAAACACGTGGATATAAATGACACAGTTGACATTGTCTATCTGGACTTTCAGAAGGCCTTTGACAAAGTCTCTCATCAAAGGCTCCTGAATAAACTCATCAGTCATGGAATAAAAGGACAGGTCCTATCCTCTATTGTAACTGGTTGAAAAACGGGGAACAGAATTAGCAATAAATGTACAGTTCTCAGGATAGAAAGAAGTGAGAAGTGGGGTTCCAAAATTCAGGATTAGGACCTGCGCTTTTTAATTTATTCACAAATGATCTAGAAGTAGGGGTAAGCAGTGAGATAGCAAAGTTTGTTGATGACAAAAATTGTTTGGGGTAGTAAAACCTGAAAGTGATTGTAAAAAAGCTTCAAGGGATCTCTTGACACTGGGCGAGCAGGCAACAAAGAGGCAAATGTCCTTCAATCATTGCAAGTGCAAAGTGATGCAAATCTGGGCAAAAACCCCCAATTACACAAATAAACTGATGAAGGCCAAGCTTCCTGTGACAGAATAGGAAAAGGATCTTGGAGTTTTCGTGGACAGTTCAATGAAGGTGCCAACTGAGTGTGCAGCAGCAGTGAAAAAAGCAAATTCAGTGCTAAGGGGAATTAGGAGGGGAATAGAAAACAAGCTGGCAAATCTCATTGTACCTCTATAAATCTATGATGAGGCCACATTTGGAATACTGTGTACAATTCTGGTCACCACACCTCAGTAAAATATTGTGGAATTGGAAAAGGTGCAGAAAAGGGCAACCAGAATGATCAAGGAGCTGGAACATCTTCCTTACAAAATCAGGCTGCAATGACTAGAGGTCTTTGTAGCCTTGAAAGGTGGCATTTAACACTGTAGCCTTGAAA
The DNA here is from genome assembly GCA_023333525.1 of Aspidoscelis tigris stejnegeri. Classification (NCBI taxonomy): domain Eukaryota; kingdom Metazoa; phylum Chordata; class Lepidosauria; order Squamata; family Teiidae; genus Aspidoscelis; species Aspidoscelis tigris. The sequence continues at coordinate 102,581,364 of JALMGA010000002.1, forward strand.
GGTGGCACATGACACTAGAACCAGGAGACACACTATGAAGCTGATGGTCATGAGAATTAAGACCAGCAAGGGGTAGTATTTTTTCACCTAGAGGCTCATTGGTCTATGGAATTTACTACCAGAAGATGTGGTGACAGCAACCAGCCTGGATATTTTTCAAGAAAGGATTAGACAAATTCATGGAGACCAGAGAGACATCCAACATGCCTCTAAAAGACCATTTGCAGAGAGCTGAGGGCAGGTAAAAGTTTTGCCTTTATTTTTTGTTTAAGATGCCCAGGAACAATTGGTGTGCCACTGTGTGAAACATGATGCTGGACTAGATGGGTTGTGGCCTGATCCAGCAGGCTTCCTCATATGTTCTTCAATTCTCTAGTGGTTTCCCCAAACCTTCTCTGAGACTACCAATTTTTGGCTTGAAGTCTCCAGCTAGCTGTTCAAATTATGACATCGTCATCATCAGTAGCAGAAGCTTTTCTTTGTTCTTTCCCAGCTCCTGATATTGTTATGGCTGTCCTTGTCCTTGTAATCATGATTTTCTTCAAATCCTCAATGACTCTCAGATGCTTCAAAATTTCAATTTTCAATGCATTCTTCCCTAATTCCTTATCCCTTGCTGTCATCCAGTAGTCAGAAGATGCCACTGCAGCTCCTTTTTCTTTGTAATTATTTCCCAATTATGCTTTCCTCCACTTCTTGTTTTGATGGTGAGGTTCACTCCTTGTCTCCTCATCAGATAAAAAGCAAATAATTTTACACTTAAACTTCATCTGGCTGCCCTCCTGCACGTTTTATCTTTCCTTCTTTCCTTTCACTATCTGGATCATAACAAATTGTGGCAAGTTCTTCAAGAGATAGGAATACCTGCCCACCTTATGTGTTTCTTGAAGAATCTGTACGTAGGTCAAGATGCAAAAGTTAGAACATATTAGCAGGAGTTGTACACCCTTTATACACACCAGCATATGGAAGGGAGGCCTCTGGATGTCTTTAGGATCTTTGCTAAATGTGGAAATGCTGTTACTCTGAGAAATGTTTCAAACTTACCCCACACCAAAGACGATGAGAGGCTTTCTGCCTACTTTCCTTAGTCAAATGTAAATATTATTAATATATATTTTATCTAAAACATTGCTACATCACATCTTCATCTTTTTAAAAATGAATCCGTTTACAGTATGATTTAAAAACAAGATTAAAATCAACTGAACAGTAAAATAATACAACAGCAATAAAAAGTATAGTAAAACCTAGACAGAGCGAGCTATGTGAAGCCTACATGTTCATAAAATGCTTGTCCATGTCAGTGCAAAACGCAATATAATTTGGCTTTAAATTAATTGGAGCCTACTAAAACAGTTTTCTTATGTTCCAACAAAGGAAATGAAAGCTCTTTCTATGGCTTTTTCTCTAAAGTCAACAAGATGAAGAGTACCTCCTTAGAAGAGGATGTTAAATACTTCTTGACTTATCTTACAATTGGCATGGGCTATGTTTAACAGAATGTATTTAGAGAAGTTCCCAAGAATAATTCCTTTAATGATGCTGCTAGGTTACTACCAGCAGGTGTATAAATCAGTGTTGGATTGCTTTGTGCAGGGCAATAAAATTCAAATGGTGTTCTATTCACAGTGATGAATAGCACAACATTTAGACTAGCTATTGTAAACAAAGTAGTTGGTTTCAGAAAACATCCTCAAAAGAGCATTTCCTTGTTCAGTCTTTGCCAGCATTACCAAGTTTCTCTTCCAATGTACTAACATAAACCAGAGTACCAGCAGTGCATATAATGGATTTACTGCGAAGTATGTAATGTATAATGAATATAATGGATTGACTTCTTCCCAAAGATGCCTCTCTTTGAGAATGAGGAATTTATGTTTTCACATCTGGATTACATGTTATTAAAATAGGTTACAAGCTACATAATTAAAATTGTTTATGATTTTTGAACGTAACTTTTACAGTCCCAATCTAGTCCTGATTTAGTTGACAGAAAATCCAAAACAATCCAACACTGATGCTGAGTTTTCCATAACACCAATTACTTACCTCCTTCTGCTGACTTCTTGTGTTCATATACAGAAATCTACTGCTCATTTTCTCAAATAAAGAAGTTACATTCAGAAGCAATTGAGAGTGCAGAGCCAGATTACATTACAACATCAAAAACAAACAAAAAGCATAAAAGCAGGTTAACAAACTGAGCACGTGAAAGGTGGCCACAAAATCCCAGATGATTTTGGTGAACTGGGAGGTTCATATCTAAAAGTTGTCTTTGACACTCCATGATCACAGCATGCCAGGCCCACTTCTCCTGGAGCTCACCCAAAGTCATGTTTGCTGCTTCCATGACTCTGTCAATCTCATTTTTTGCTGTCTCTTTCTTCACCATTCATGTTAAATATTTCCTGCCATCAGGGTCTTCCCTCATAAAACATATCTTCTTATTATATGGCCAAAGGATGTGAGCTTGAGCTTCAGTATTAGTCCTTCCGGTGAGTAGTCAGGATTGATTTCCTTTAGTATTGGGTGATTTGATCTTCTTGCAGTCCCAGGGACTCTCAGAAGTTTTATCAGCCTTCCTTATGGCCCAACATTCCCAGCTGTACATTACCACTGAGAAAACCATAGCTTTGACTCTATGGACCTTTGTCAGCAAGGTGATGTCGCTGCTTTTCAATATGCTGTCCAGGTTTGGCATTGCTTTCCTCTGAAGGTACAAACATCTTTGGATTTCATGTCTGTAGTCACCCTCTATAGTGAAAGTTCATGGAAAGTCAAATCTGCAATTGCTTCCATTTCTTCCCCCTCTATTTGTCAGTAAGTGATGCACTGATACCATGATAATATTGAGCTTCAAGTCAGCTTTTACACTCTTCTCTTTCACCCTCATCAATAAGCTTCTTAGTTCCTCTCAATTTTCTGCTCTAAGAGTGGTATCATCTATACACGTTTCTTTCAGCAATCTTCATTCCAGCTTTTAGTTCACTTGGCCTGGCATTTTGCACAATATATTCTGCATTTAAGTTAAGTAAGGCAAACAGTATACAGTATTGATCCGCTCCTTTCCTAAACTTGAACCAAACTGTTGTTCCATGTTTGATTCTAATGATTGCTTCTTCATCTGCATACAAGTTCTTCAGGAAAGAGATAAAGTGTCTAGCATTCCCATCTCTTGAGAATTTGCCCGTTTCTTGTGATCTACACAGTCAAAGGTTTTAGCATAGTCAGTGAAGCAGAAGTAGACGTTTCCGTGGAACCCTTTTGCTTTCTCCATAATCCAGAAAATATTGGCAATTTGATTACTAGTTCCCTTGGTTCTTTGAAATCCAGCTTGCTCTTCTAATAATTCTTGCTTCACCAATTGCTGCAGCCTAGCTTTCAGGATCTTGAGCATTACATTGCTACTCTGTAAAATGAGAGCAACTGTTTGGTACTTTGATTCTTCCTTGGTATTGCTCTTCTTTGGGACTGGAATGTAAACTGATCTTTTCTAATCCAATGGCCAGTGATGTATTTTCCAAATTTGCTGGCATAATGGAGTAGCACTTTTTAATAGCATCACTTTTTAGTTTGAGTTCCATCACCTGTTTTCTTTTCTTTTGGCAATGCTTCTTACAGGCTACTAGCTTCTACTCTCCAGGATGTCTGGCTGTAGGCTGGTGACCACATCATCATGGTCCTCAGTGATGTAAGATGTTTCTTGTATGTTCATCTGTCTATTTGGTTTCTCTTTTTTTATTTCTTCTACTTTTCTTAGATTCCTACCATTTTTCTTTTATTATGCCCATTTTTGCATGACGTGTTTCCTTGATATTTCCAGTTGCCTTGAAAAGATCTCTTGTCTTTCCCATTTTTTGCACTGTTCATTTAAGGCCTTCTTATCTCTCCTGGCTATTCTCTGAAAACCTGCATTTTCAATCTTTCCTTTTCTCTCTTGTTTTTTGCTTTCCTTCCTTCCTCAGTTATCCCACATAGTAATTTTTTGGAGGTCTTCTATACAATTGTATGAAGCTCTGTCTGTAGTTTTTCAGGCACTCCTTTGACCAGATCGAATCCCTTAAACCAATTCATCATTTTCACCACATATTCATCAGTGAGATTATTTAGTTGGGAATTGCACCAGTGCTCATGGTGCAGACGTGGGCCTCCATCCCCAAACCTAACTGCAGTGGAATAATATAGTGTACCATTCAATGCAGTTACATGCAGAGGTGTGCACGAATGCAATTTTCAGGATTTGATTCAATTTGAATCAAATATCCGAAGACTGAAATTGATTCAAATGTTTTAAATTTGAATGTATTCACATTCAATTCAAATCAAATACATTTGTATCTATTTGCACAAATATTTGATTCGCATTTGAAGATATAAATGTCGACAACATTCGTATGTGTCCATACGAATCCGTAGGGATCCCGTTTTTGTCCCATATGTATCTGTGCAAATGCGTATGGATATGAATAAGATGCGTACGGATATGTAATGCGTACGGATATGTCAAAATAATTCGTATGAATGATTCAAAATATTCAAAAATTCATTCAAATGTTAAATTTTAACATATAAACATTCTATTTGGATTTGGATGTCCATATTCGAATTCAATCGAATTTTGAATGTTTTGAATTTTTGTGCATATCTCTAATTACATGGCCCTAGTCTCTGGCCTGCTCCATTTCATACTCCAAGGCCAAACTTGCCTGTTATTCTAGTTACCTTTTGATTTTATACTTTAGCATTCCAGTTTCCTTTGATGAAAGTGACATCTTTCTATGATGTTAGTTCTAGAAGGCGATGCAGGTCTTCTTGTCATTACATTTATGCTAACAATACATTTAAAGCATACCACAAGTATTTATTTTGGCTGAGAAAGGAAAGAGCTGTCATCCATCACATAAACCAAATGGAAACCGCACTGAGTGCTAAATTACAGCACAGCTTTGGGGAAGATAACTTTAAAAAACTCTTTATTTACCAAGCTCTGTCCTAGGCAGCCTGCCAGAAGGCCTGTATTATTGGTCCTCAAATGATTTTACCAGTCAACTCAAATGCAGCTAATTGTTCACACACGTGAAATCTGAGAACACAGGTTTTCAGAGTATATGACCGAAACTCAATGTGGGAAACTCATCTGCAATACAAGAGTCAGGTAACAAAATATAGCAAACAAAAGGTCTCCAGCTATGCTTCAGTGATATGAAAGGATGTTTTGTTCAGTCCTTGTAATTTGAGCTTTGCTGGATTAAGAGTGCTTTCGCTAAGCAGGTAATACTTTTCACTTTTCCCTTTGACATTCAAATTCAGTCAGCCTAAATCTGCTATGGTCAACAGATCTGCTACAGCGTACATTGGATTCCAACATACCTTCATACTACTAGAAGTGAACTTCTCTGGAAGCTCATAATTCAAATTACACTTAGGGCCCATCTCCATGCAATTTTTATTCCTGCTTTGCCTCAGGAGCGTTTCTGTGCAAAGCCTATTAAGGGCTACATGCGAGACAATATGTGTTAACAAAAAGCCCACCTTGCAAGTGTACTACATCCGAAACAAGGGGCTAACATGTATTGTCCTGGGGTCATGCGGACGCTCCTGGGTTATCATTCATTAGGGCTGTCACTAGGAGGTTGTCATTTGCACTGTCATTTGCCTTCTCCCACCCACATACACACATACACACATGCACAGACACGAGCACTCACTGTGCTGCAGAATGGGAGAACTAAAGGATTCAAGCTGCCTGTTGCCTCGGAGCCTTAAAGAGGTGCATATTAATTTCTCCTTGCCTGCCAGGGTGGTTGGAGGCTGACTCATCGGAGCTCACAGACAGAGAGGTGCATACTAATCAGCTCCTTGCCGCGGAGCTTACTGCCACACATTTTAAATCCCTCCAGCCCAAGCCCTTCTTCTCCAAGCAGAGACGTCTGCTAAAAGCTTCCAATCAGGGCAAAGGGAGTGGAGAAAAAAGGATGCGGTTTCCCTGATGCTGGGGTTTAGCGCGTTTGCTTCAGGACGGGCTAATTTGAACTGTACCCGCGCTCTCCTCCACCTCATGCGGACATCTTAATCCGAACTACAATTCGGATTAAGGATGGCCCGATTCTGGAGCTCAGTAATTGGAGAGTATGGGGACGAGCCCTTACAGTCTAACAGCAGAAGACACAGAATATCCACCCCTATGGCACAGGGACAGAAATACTGTACACTCCAAGCAGCAACACTGGAGGGGGGACATTGACTTTTTCCTCCTACCGAGTTTTCAGCCCTCAATAGTCCTCGTCCATCAAAGTTGCCTTTTTCCTCTTGTCCCTCTGGCAGTACAATCATTATAGAGTCTACTTAAAAGTAAATCCCACTGAGTGTAATAGTTAAGTGTATTTAGGACTACAGACTAGATGAATGTTCATCTCTTATCCAGACACAAATGATGAAAACTTTGCCACATTCACAGCATACTGCAGATGCTGAGGTCTTCAACAAGATTTCACTTCAACCCAAACTTCAATGAAAGAGCAGAAATATATAAGAGGAAATTCTGTAAGAGGATACACCTAACATACCTTCTCCTAATCTGTCTCTTCTGCCTTCCATAACCCCCCCTGCCCATCACCAGTGCAGTAATGGCTCCCTGAAACACTTCTCCCCTCCTGCCTTCCTTGACATATGATTTCCCCCCCCCCACACACACACAAAACAGAACACTGTTTAAGATAAGGTAAAACAATATTAAGCAGCAAACAAGTTAAAATCCACAGTTCTATGAACTCTTCCCCTCGCCTCAAATTAACTCCCACCTCTCACCAAACTTCCTGTTAAAACACACACACACAGAGGCAGGACAATGGGGTGGCCCTTGTCCTCACATTCCCCACTAAGAGGCTCCTCAAAGAGGCGCTCCCCTTCAGTGGCGACCCCACCACCTCAAGCAGCAGCCTGAACAGCCCGCAGATGTTGAATTTATAGCTCCAACTGTCTTAGGTCCAGTCCTGCAAACACTCCCTACCGCTGGTGTTTCTGAAGCAGTATAAAAGTCCCACCATAGGTGTTAAATCAGGAATGCCAGTAGTAATAGGCAGATATGCCACCAGGGCGAGCCCCAGTCTCTCACACTGGGGTAACTGCAGTAGGGGATGCCCTGGAAGTGGGTCTCTGGTGATGCAGTGTCTGCACAAAACAGGCACAGAGGTTGCTCTTGGCATCACTCTGGCAATAAGAGCATCTCAGGGTCCCTGAGACCCTCAAAGTATTTTTCCTATGCTCTGAGGAATGCAGCTGCAGAGGGAATTTGAAGGTCCCACAGAGCCCTTCTTAGAGCACTGTACAGTAGCATTTCAATGCCATGCCCTTGGAGCTTTCTTAGGGTGCCCACCATTGCAGGTGGGTTGCTCCCATAGAATACACACAGCAGTATCACCTATTACTAATTCTCATTTCTTACATTCTGAACTTCAATGGCTGCTTTCCATGCATTCCCAGAATCTCTTCCCATAATCCTGAGGCACTACAACTTTAGGAAATCTTGGGTGTTTTTCCACTGCAGCCCTTAGATCCGGATCTAAGAAAATCCGGATCTAAGGAATGGGTACATTCCTTAATCCGGATCTAGTAGATCCGGATTAAGGGAAGCACCAAATATGTTCCCACGGGAGGTGTAGCACCCATTAGCAATGGGTGCTAACACCCCTGCTGTGGAAACAGCTTTGCACCCATGTGGGGAATCTGGATCGACCCACAAGGGGTCGTTCCATTACCCCAGGTGTTTTGGGGGGCAGGGGGGTGCAGTCTTTGAAGTCACTTCAGAGTCACTTTGGAGTCACTTTGAAGTCACTTCAAAGTCTGTGCAAAATAGCTCCAGAGTGCTTTGAAGTCTGTGCTGATCTTTGGAGTGAACTTCGAAATGACTTCGGAGTCACTTCAGAGTCACTTCGGAGTTCACTCCAAAGATCAGCACAGACTTCAGAGGCACTCTGGAGCTATTTTGCACAGACTTCAAAATGACTTTGAAGTGGCTTTGAAGTGACTTCGAAGTGACTTAGGAGCCTAGGTTTGGGGGGGGCAATGGGTGCATCCCCTCCCCCTAGCCTCCTTTGGACCCCATTGCCTGTTTCCAGTGGAAAAAGGCTCCCTTTAATACGGATTTTCTGGCAGAAGACGCCAGACCCCATTGTAGACCCCATTAATGGGGTCTACAGAAAATCCGGATTAAAGGCCAAAATGTACCCATTAGATCCGGATTTCCCCCACGGCAATGGAAACAATCGGGTCCCAAATGGGTGCCGTGGTGGAAATGGGATCATCCGGCTCACACCCAAATGGGTCCTAAATGGGTGCAAAAATGGGTACTTTTTGATAGTGGAAAAACACCTAATAATACAAATGGTATTTCAAGAGATCAAGGGAACTAGAATCTATGCTATGTGGTTTCATTCTACTATTTTTGCTATGTGTTAACTAGATGCTGACACTACGGCCAGTAATGAACCTCCTGCTTCATATTCAGAGGATTCGATTCTTGCTACTTGTTACTGGCACGGAAAGAACTCTGGGCATATTCTGCTTGTCAGTAGAGATCATACAACTAAGATAAATGTACAGAGTGATTGTTTTTCCTGTACTAACAAAAAGAGGTTCCATTGTAACGATTAGGATAATTTTGATTTTCCTTTGCACAGTTCCTTCATCTGTTTTTCACTTTGACACCAGGAATTCCCCAACCCCTCTTCTTCAAAGTCCAAGCCTCAAAATGTTTTTCATGGCTGGGAGATGAGAGTAGACCAAGAGCTCATAAATTATTTCCTTCCTTCTTTCCAAAACATACAAAACACTGTATCAGCATACTGCACAGCTGTACAGCATAACTGGATATGACAGCTTAGAAACCCAATGGATTAGATGGGGAGGTTTCTACAGTTATTTCAGTTACTATAGCTAAAAATGTACCTTTTGTCTCAAGCTTCCCTGTGTGAATGGCTGTATTGTCTGCTTTGGTTTTCTTATATATAAAGTGAAATGAAATTAAAATTAAAAGAAGGGAAGGGGGAAGGGGAATGAAGACCTTGAACAATGACCTGAGCCATTTCTACCTTGTTAAAATATTTACCTCTAATAATTTTCACCAAGTCATTCAATGCGTTTACATTTCACTGTTTTATACAATAACATCACAGGATGGCATAAATCCTTGGAATGGCAATGGAAGACAAAAGCCCTTTCTGAAATGGCCAGTGGACTGGCTTACAGCACATGCTAAGCCCCTGGATGGAGCTATGGAGTGGGATATAGTACTATATCCCACTCCATCGGTGGACCTACCAAAAGTAGGCCACGAGTGGACTACTTATGGTATATTGGTCCATGAAGAGCATGAAGACAGAATACACCCCATGGGCCAGTATACCAGGCCTGGCCCTTTTTGGGTTGGCACCTGAAAGCGTCATTGGTAATGCACTATATCTGGACACATGATCAAAAAAGCCCTAGCTGGGAACTCTGAAACCCCAGTCTTGCTTTTGTTCCCAGCCTTTGGAGCACTGCAGAGAGCCCTTGGAGTGGGCTGCTTAGTCTGGAACAGTGTGATGCAGAATCACCTGTGCTCAGCAGAAGGGGCCCTTGAATGTCTACTTGTAGAAGAGAGCTCCTTTTGCCCATGCCACTTTCAACATTAGTATCTAGCAACATCCTGGAAGTATGAGCAGATATGGCGAAGAAGATACCCATTCTATCTCTGCATCAGAAAAGCAGTACATGCACGCACAGCAGCAGATATAGGAACATCTGATTCGTGCTCTGTTTGTCCTATTGTTGTTAGATTTAATACGGCTCCTCATGAAAACAGGAATGCACAGCCTGATAAGCAACGGAGTTTATTGTACAGATTTATCCAAAGAAAATTCACATGAGAAGCCAAAAGCTAAAGAAAAGCTACTTTTAATATCTTCAAGGCACGCAGAGAGACACACAAAAGACAGCAATTTAGGTAACAATAGCTGAGGTAGGATAAATACAGAAATCTACAGATTTCATGTTCTTAGAGAGAAGAGAACAAAATGATTTTTTAACATTTGAAGGTTGTCTTCCCAGTTATATAAACATTCTAAAGAGACAGAAGGCACATGCTAAAGAAAAGTATGAACACCCCCAAATCATACCTATCTTTCCTGTCCCTTTGACTGCCAGTAAATAATCAATTAATGGGGACTGTGGGAAGATGCCTTCTCCCAATCTGTGAAGGTCTTTCATGGTGGAGAGGGTGATGGAGCTACTCTAGCACAATTAGAATAGAGAAGGAAATGGTGTCTTCAGTGTCACAAACCCAATGGCCTGCTTCCTCGCTATAGCAGGTAATAAGACAAGGCTCTTCTGCTGATTGATTGCCCAGTAAATTGAATAGCCCAACTGACTAGCACAGCTTGGCCCTTTCCTCAAAATTCAGTTAATGTACTGTGCTAAACAGGGTCTTTATTGCAGATATTGGAGAAAAGCTGCCACTGAGAGCCAGGGTCACCAAGGAGATGGGAAGAGTTGGCCTTTCTACAGTGACCAGATACTGCTTCAGTCTCTACCAGATCAAAAAAGGTACATGGTGATATCACCAAAAATGTTTTAAGAAAAGTATGATATCTACAAACACAAGACACACTATGGGTGTTTTTCCACTGTGCTCCTTTAATCCAGATCTAAGAAGATACGGATCTAAGAAATGGGTACTTCCCTTAATCCGGATCTAGTAAATCTGGATTAAGGGAAGTACCCAATGTGTTTCCACAGGTGGTCTAGCACCCAATAGCAATGGGTGCTACCCTGCCTGCTGTGCAAACGCCGGAACACCCATGTGCAAATCCGAATCTACCCAAGAGGGGTCCGCCTGTCACCCCAGATGTTTTGAGGGACAGGGGGCGCAATCTCTGTAGATGCTCCGGAGAATCTCTGAAGATCCTCCGGAGTGATCTGCCGCTAACTTCAAAGATCCTTCAGAGCCTTTGACAGCGGCATTGCTCTCACAAGGGGTTCTCTTCAAAGCCTGTGCTAATCTCTGAAGGCAACTTCGGAGGGACTTTGAAGTTTTGAGTTTGGGGCACACACGCACCCATGGGTGCCCCCCCCCCTGAGCCTCCTCTAGACCTCATTACCCAATTGTAGTGGAAACTGGCTCCCTATAATCTGGATTTGATGGCTGAAGACCCCATTGTAGACCCCTTTAATGGGGTCTACAGGAAATCCGTATATCTGGATTTCCCTAGCTGTGGTGGAAACAAATGTGGTTCTAAGGGGGTCTGTAGTGGAAATGGGGTCATCCTGCTCTGAGCCTAATGAGTCCTTCATGGGTCCTTCAATGGGTACTTAGTGCTAGTGGACAAACACCCTTTGCCAAATGCTGCCTCAGGCGCCCATCACAGACTCATGGAACATTCAGGTACATCAATGCATGTGAAGGAGAAACCTCCAAAGATCAGTTTGACATGAGAAAACTGTGTTCCAAACTGATGAAATGTTTTGCCCGTTCTGTGATCGTATGAACCAGTCTTGATTTTCAAAGGGTAAAAAAAAATGCAGCAGAACAGGAAAATAAAGCAAAAGTCATTTCAAGAGACAGATGTCTTTCAAATTATTACAACTGGATCTGCACCTGAAAGAGGTCCTTGATTTTAGAGCAACATAAAACTCCCAAAACTCCAGAACCTATGCAGGAATAGAGTCATTCAAAGTTAACAATATAAAATATGTAGAAACTAATATCAATCAATAGCTAGAACAAGGAAGGAAGAAAGGATTACTGGGGCTCAGCAATCAAAATACAAGGCACAAAAGTCAGCAGCAGGCGGCTGGGGTCCTGGAGCTTATATATAACACAGACCTTGTTCTTGCCCTTAGGAGATATTTACAGCGGAGGGGGAAAAACCACCAGGTTTAAATTGAAACCATTCCCCTCAAAGCCCGGCAAACATATGGAACAAGTTACAAGGTAAAGCCACAAAAGGCAAGTTATATGAATGCGTTCTGCAAGCAACTAGGCATTTCCATGGAATGATGGAAGGAAGGAAGACAGCACAAAGAGCAAGGAACACATGTAAGAAGATGAGATGGTCAATTGGACAGAAAAAATCTTGCCCCACATAGCACGTTGTGTAGTTCTCGGTCCTGGGGCCCCAAAGTACAGTACAAATTTAGTGCACAGTCAGATGAAGGTTGTGACCAGACACAACAAAAAAGTATTTCTGAGGTAGCCTAGAGAAGGTTCGAGGTGGGGTTGTTCACACCTGAGTCTGCTCCTCCTCCCTTTCCTGTACATTATGTACTAGAAAAAGTGGATTAAAGAATGCTTGGGAACGCGGGGGCCACACACTACTATCTCTGAGGCATCTCATTTGTTATATCTCGACAGAGCCTCAGTATGTAGAAAATACACCTTTATTTGCCTTGCACAAACTAGTCTGGAAAGTTAACCAGGGGTAAAATGTACCCAAATGTTTCCTAGCTCACATCTCATTGATAGAGACAGTAGTAGCACAGAAGCACTGCTGTGAGATTTGTGCAGCACTGGGTGTTTTTCCACTGTCACTAGAAGTACCCAATAAGTACCATTAATGGGTACTTAATGGGTACTTCTAGTGACAGTGGAAAAACACCCACTGTAAAAGCGCTGTGGTATGGCCTGGAGGCTGAGAGCCCACCAAGGTTTCTCTGCCCAGTCTTATTTTCAAAAGCCCAGGAAGTGGCTGGCTTCTAGGGCCTCTTCTGACATACTCAAAAATGCAACCATGTAGAAACGCTGAAGGTAGGAAACAAAAGTTCCCCATCTGTGACATTCTGTGGCTGCTACTGCTCTGACCATAAAACGTCAGGATCTTTCACAGGGCGGATTGTGACTTAATATGGGATACCTTTACAGTAGACAGCATCCTGACCTATAAGCAGATATCTCAAAACAATCCACAGAAAAGCACTGATATTTTTTGTGTTGTATCCTTTTATTTTCCTTTTACCCCCTCTGGAAACTAAACCTTTTATTTTCCTTTTACCCCTCTGCAGTGTCTCTCTTTCTGCATCTCCCCATTTATATTGTGGATATTTACCATTAGCATTGGATCAAGAAATGGGTAAATAGAATAAAACAGGGAACATGGTAAGCTATCCCCTGGGAACAACCTGGGACATTTAATGGTCCACCTGTCAGTTTTCCTTCAGCATGAAGTTACTGTTAACAGAGTTTCCCAATCATCTGTTAAAAATTACCACCTCATATAAGCTCAGACATTTTGCCATGATATGTATAGACCTCAGATCTACACGCTCAAGTAAGCCGATAAATTGACACAGGATTTGCTTGCAGCTTAATGATTAACCACAGAACATAATATATCTGTCAACAGACTCCCACATTATCATGTCAGAAGAAATCCAAGACAATCAGTAAAGCACCATCTAAGCTGCAAAGCCGTGGGCCTTTTCACACGTACCTTCAGTGGGATTCAGCAACAGGTCTTTGCTGTGGCGATCATGAAGAGGCCACCCACCCAGCACCCTGTGGAGTTTGCACATGGAAGAAATGCTTCACAGCTTCTGTTCCACAGTTACAGAGGACTGGGACAACCGCACATTTTCTGGGCCACTGTGGGATGGAGGCACCATTGCAGTGTGCAGATAGAACATCTCAGAGCATCTGAGAAGGTCCTTAGACTTTTTATTCTTTTCCAAAAAGTTCTCAAGAATATGCAGGTGTCCTTCATCATACTAATAATTTATTTAACGTACACTTTAGGGTTGCAGTAAAAGCCCTATTAATTAAGAAGCACCATCACAAAGAAACAAATTGTTCACACTAATTTTTAAGGCAGGAATTGCCCATTAGAACAGTAGCTGTTGGCTGCCTGCAGCAGAAAGAACAAAAGACAAATATGTTATTTTGGTATACGCAGTGTGAGTAGATCTTTCCCAAGCAACATTTAAATTGCAATTGTCAATGTGTGAATCCATCTGTACTTTGAGGTTTGCCAAAAACAACATCTGAGTTGGACTACTGCTGTGTATTCAGCTCATGCTAAAAGAGGCTGCTGTTGATATGCAAATCTTTTCAACTCCTTCTCTGTGTGTGAAAATGCAAGACCAAAGCAAGATTTAAACTGAAACAATGCACTGTCCTAATACATGGAATGCAGCCTGTTATCAACTTGTTGCTTTCCCCGGTACTAGCATCCTTTTCACACATATGAGAACAGATCCTGAGACATCTAGGAACTGGAAGGGGGAAATGACATTGTGGTAAGGAAAAGAGGAGAGTGAAAAATGTGAAATGATCCCTTGTCTTGGAGATGACTAGGTTCCTTACTTAGGGTTTAGCTGGAACAGGAAAAACATCAAGGATGTATATTCTGTTGAGCAGAATTAAAAGACAAGGATTAAGGAACTGCCTGCTTTTCCCCATGATATTGTTGTGAACCCCTGGAGCACCCCTGTCCTCCACTGCCACCCAAAGTCTGCACAAGCTCATGTTTGTTGCTTCCATGACACCACCTATCCACCCCATCCTCTGCCATCCCTGTCTTTCCCACCATCAGGGTCTTTTCCAATGAGTTCTATCTTCTGTAGCCAAATGATCTGAGCTTCAGCTTTAGGATTTGACCTTCCAATGAACAGTCAGGACTGATTGCCTGATTTGATCTCTTTGCAGTCCAAGGGACTCTCAAAGGTCTTCTCCAGTACAACCATTTGAAAGCGCCAATTTTTCGGTACTCAAGCTTCCTTATGGTCCCATTCTCACAGCCATTTCCATGAAGGGAGTGTAAAGAAAAAGGATTACGGTTGCCTGTAATGACCCACAATCCTTCTGGAACTGTAGTGGGGATGCCAGAAGTATAATCCCAGGATATTGAGGTGATATCCTGAAAAATCACTATTATGGGAAATCCAGCAATGATATCAGGTTTCCCATAATTGTAGTTACTGAGTTCTGCGGGACAGCTCTTTATGTTATTGTTCCTGTTGCAAATACCAGGATGCTAGCCAAGCACTGAAGAAAAAAATACAAAGGGAAATGGGGCGGCACTTGGCAGGCCTCTAGGTATTTGCAATGGGAACAATTACAGAAAGTGCTGACAGTCGGAGATATGAGCCCAGGATTGCCTCCTGCCTTCTACGGGTACCCCAGAAGACTGCATTTGTTTCCCCTTTTACTTTTTTGTCTTTAGATCTTGTTCAAGTGTGAGATGGAAAACTATTTGTCAACCATTTTTGTTGCTATTGGCATTTTCATGTGCTAAGGAAAGGTTAACTTTAAGTTATCTAGGCTAGGTTGGGGGCAGGTACATATAATAGTAAGTAAGCAAGTCATCGATCTGACCATATCAGATATGAAACAAATGATAGCAAAGGCAATAAGAGTAAAAATATATGGCATAAAAGTTACATTAAATTGTGAGCACACCTTCTCTGTGTTCCATTGCTGCTTCCTATTTCCCAATGTGTTCTAAAGCCGGGGTGGCCAGGGCTTCAATGGACTTAAATGCAATGTGATCACAACAGGCAATGTGCTGGGCAGAGACCCGAGAAATCCCAAAGAAGTGGAACCACTGAACATGCACGAGTCTCCAACTTAAATGTTCTCCTCTACTCTGAACTACAGCTGGTTTGACAGCTAAGGCCCCTTCTGGACAGAGATGATTTGGCCACAGTGATCCATGCTCTGGTAACTTCCAGACTGCTGTAATTCTCTCTATGTGGGGCTGCCCCTGAAGACAGCTTGGAAGCTGCAGCTGGTGCAAACTGCGGCTGTAAGAGTTGCACTGGCTGCCAATTTGCTACAGAGCCTAATTCAAAGTGTTAAGTTTAACTTTCAAGGGCCTAAATAACTTAGGGCCCAAAGATCTAAAGGAATGCCTTCTTCCATATTGACATGCCCATACCTTAAGATCTGGAGGGGAGGCCCTCCTGGTTGTACTACCACCCTCAGCAGCACCTGGGATAGGGACTTTTCAGATCAGGTCTCCCTCCTGAAGTGCGTCAGGCACCTTCACTCAATGTGTTTAGACGAGGTGTGAAGATGCAGCTCTTTACCCTAACCTTTGGCTAAGTAAAGGAACAGGCTTTTCCTCTCCACATTCAGGCGCTGCCACGGTTTTAATGTGTTCATTTTATATTTTGCAACCTGCCCTGAGACCCTAGGGTATAGGGTGAGATAAACATGTAAATGAATAAATAATAATAAATAATAATAATTTGGTTTGAAAAGATTTGCCAAATTTAGTTATGAGAAAAACTAGGTTCAGGGTTACCAAATGACCTAAGGAACTATTTCTCAGCTTGGTGCAGAGCCTCCGACAGTGAATTTGATGGGCACCATCTTGACACAGCTTAAATCCTACCTCATTGTCAGTTCTGCACTTTTTGAGGATGTTTTCTGTATTTCGTTCTCTGTTTTTCATCAGCTGTCAATGGTCACTCCATGCAACCTAACAGAAGGTCCAACTAAATGTGCAGGCAACAGGGACGGGGACACAATTAGGTCTGCCGTCAACACTTTTTAAAGCGTCAATTTACACCAAGCTTTAGCAGCAAGGGCTGAATATTACCAGCTCTTTGTATTTCCTCCCATAAAACCATTTCTGTGCTTCTGGCAGGATTCTGGGTCTTGAAGTGACCCTCAAATGGATCAACGAACAGCTAAAAATAAGCAGAGCCAGATGGGTGTAAATGAAACACAGCAGGGTCCACCTCCTACTGAATCCCTTTCCAACCGATCCACAGCAAAACTGGATACAGTATATTGATAATACCTTATTTGTCTCTGGCATGGATTGTTCTTACATGTTTATTTGTGAAGTAATATGATGCTAAATATGAAACTGTTCGTCTGACACTATCACCTGAGACTTCTGGCTCTCATGATCGTCCCTGTCATCTTAATGTTATTAGAAAGGTGGTACATCTTGTGCAAGCCCCTGAATTAAAATGAATGGGGAAAAAAGAGAGGGGAGACTGGCTTTCATTCCCTTGTACTTTTAAGATGACAGCAGGAGGCGCATGGGGAGGTTGTTTGTAGAATCTCTGGGGAGGTTTGAACTTGCACCTCCAGGTCCGCCCTAACCTTAACTTCGCCCTGCATCATTAGAACAAGATTCCAGAAGTATTATTCATGCACAATACTCCTATTGTTTAAGTGACAGCATGAGAATGAAGCAAGTAAGCAAGAACAAGGAAATGATGACTTCCCTAAATCATCAGGAAACTCTCCTATATCATCAGGAGAAATCATCAAGGACCACCAAAAGAATCCTTTGAAACTTCCAGGAAGGATATCCAGCAATCTGAAATTAACAAACTCCGGTTTAGCCCTGGGGACTGTACAATTAGACAAGGTTTTGAGAATGAGAACTTTCCAACTCCTGATCAGTCGAGTTTCCACAAAGAACTCTGAATGAGTTCCAAGTGCCTGAATGTGAGACCACTTGCACCTCCTCTTGCAAGAAATTCCTAACTAACACTGAAGGAATTGTGTTGCTTGGCCATTCACCTGAACAGCTCTCTTCTTAGGCACAGTATGAACTCCCATGAGGATCCAATTGCCAGATCACAGTGATGATTCTTAAGAGAAAGCTCGCAACAATATTTGTAGAATACTTCATTTGTAACTATTTTCTTTATGTATTGGCCTTCACTGACAGAATCGAAAGTACCACCCTGGAGGACACGTGCAACATTAAATGCTCATGTTTACTGGAAGAGTAATGATCCTGTACTGATTTAATGATACACAGATGTCATAGAATCAATGCAAGGTTCCCATTCTACAATGCTATATGAAATTTAGGATGATCTTGGTCTGGCTAGTGTATCAGACCAACAGGCATACTAGGAGCTTCCCTTCCATATGCTCATGTGATCTATCAGGGCCCAGTGCAAAATCACCCTATTATTCATTTAAGGGAAACTACACATTTATAAATGTTTAATTCTGGGCATTTAAGGTGGACAAATGTATAGGTTATTTTACATAACATTTTTACATAGTGGTCAGAAAAACTGCTACCATTTCATTGGTTAAAATCAACAACAATCTGATTTTGCATGATATTTGTATTTATTTTTTACATTACTATCTAGATTGAATATCCCTGGGGAGAAAGATTCTCTGAAACAGCAAGCAAGCAAGCAAGCAAGCAAGCAAGCAAGCAAGCAAGCAAGCAAGCAAGCACTATGTTCTTTCTAACACTACAAAGTCAGTAAAAAAGTAAAAGATTAATTTCTGAAGTGCCTATAGTGGGTAACAAATCTTCCAATCTGCACCTCCTCCCTTGAAACACAGAAAAGCACTAGGACAAATTGTTGTTTTTTCAATTAACAATGGAACACTTAAGGAAGACTCCTCAGATTAACAGTAGACATTAAAATGTTTTCTGCAAGGCTGAGCAAGATCTAGCTTCAACTAATACTTCTACAGTTTTAATAAATAATTGATCCACCAAAAGGAGATGCCCTGTTAGCTCAATGTAGTAATGAAGGCTGTTTTAGCACAAAGAAGACTTGAAAGAGCTAGAAATTATGCTTAGCTGTTGCAGAGACAACTTTTTCCAGTGACAACAGCCCCAACATAGAACAATTTACATAGTTTCTTTATTACTCTAACATGATGTAAACAACTTTTTAGTCATTCTGACACTGAATTAATATGTGTTACTAAGGCAACACCTGCACAATGGCAGATCTGCATGCTGGAGGCAGGAATTGTGTTGTTCACTAGTCCTGTCTGCTCCAGTCCATTTTAACATCAAAGCAAGAGAACTTTCCGACCAAGTCTATTTTGAAAGGTGCAGGAAGTGGCATGAGAAGTCAGACATGTTCTGCATCTTTGAAAATAGGGCCAGGCAGATTGCCAGGAAGAAAATGGCACAAGTGCCTTTTTTCCTGCTTTTTAGTTGGTTTTACAGTACATATGATTCTTTTGAAAAGTTGAAGTATTTTATGTTTCTTTCCTACTTTGTATGTCTTAAATGTAGATGTTACAGTATACTTAAGTGTTAATTTTAATTTGCTTTATTTTATTTAGCATATTTTATAGGCCACCTTTTTCCACCTTGGAACACAAACATGCAACCATGGTTTTCAAGTGGTTACTCATCCACATACTAACTGGATCTCAAACTATTTAGCTTAAGGAGAAAGCCATTTCTCATATTGGAGTCAATCATCAGTTGCACTTTAACAATAAACAGTCTGTTCAAGAAAGTCTCCAGCTGTTTGCCCTCTGTCTCTTCCTAACCCTGGCCCTTTATGCACTTTCCATTATTCTTGAATAATGGTCTCTTGTCTGCATGCTCACATACACTATGGCAGATCATGTCCTACTGAATATCCTTTGTCTGCCCTGGAGCTTCGGTCCAGGTTGAGGTTCACAACAAGACTAATGTTTGTATTCCAGACTATGAAGAGTATGCAGACAGCATGCTTTTGTATACCAGAATACGACGAGGACTACTCAGTGAGGCTCCAGGAAGCACTACTAGAAGTGATATCTCACCAAAAAGCGCCCTCCTAGGCTTTGCTGCTTCCAAGAGCAGAGGCAGCAGTGGTGTCTGGTCCACAATGAGCTGTCCAAATGTGGACAGCCCTTGGAGCGAGCTACTGTTAGCCCACTCCAGCATGAACCAAAGCAGTTAGTTCACACTACATAGCCTGGGATAACCCACATAGTGCGTAAGGGCCTTTGAGGCAAAAGATGAATGCGTACAGCTACCTAATTGGACTTTGAGGCTGCTTCCGCACTTGGCCTTATTCTGGGATGTATCTCAGGATAGGGGTCTCTTGTCCACATACTAATACAGGCTATGGCAAGTCTCACTAGGACCTGCTGTAGTCTGCAATAGCATGCAGATAAGAGACCCTGATCCTGAGATATATTCCAGAATAAGGCCAAGTGCGGAAGCAGCCTGAAAGTGCAATATACCTATAGGCAATCCTTGGCTTCATTTTGTGTATACAGTATGAAGAGAGGAAAGGCAATGACAGAAAGAAAGAAAATAGCACAAAGATATGCCCAACTTTGGCTCTGAAGCCTCAAGCACTTTTGTCTCTTTCCTGACTGGATTTGGATTTCCACTGACTGTTTTCATGATAACCGCAGATTACCACATCTGACATTCCATGCTACGGCTAAACATAAAGCCATTTTGTTGCTTTGTTGTTGTTGTTGTTATCCCTGATCTTCACAGATAATTTGCTTTTTCAAAGCATCTGTGCAAAAATTACACCAAAAATAGATTTATGAGTCTGAGAATATATATGGTAGAATGCGAATGGTAGGATGGAAAGTCTTGCAGGCTTCTTCTTACTGCTCTATGCCCTTTTCAAGGAATGAACAATCACCAACCATTGTTACTTCAAGAGGAAAGAAGTAGCGGGTAGTTGAGCTCAGATGTTTTGTGGACAACAGAAGAAGCCCTCAAATGAGACACTATACCATCAAGCCACAGATGACAAGTCCTGCTATAAGAGAACCTTTCAGGCAGACCAGAGTTGTGATTTTGATGTCCCAGTCATTCTTGTTCCTTTAACAAGAACTTAAGAACTTGATGAGCTCAAAATAAACTTCCTTCTACATCATTTATTTTCGTGCCATTGGCTACACTTCTAATTTAAGACACAGATTCAAAGCCAAAAGGGAGAAAGGAACCAGTAAGCTACTGCATTTCACACATCTAGAGCATTTAAAGGTGTTAACTCGGACTGACAAGGCCCTAAATGACTTGGGCCCCAAATATCTAAAGGAACGCCTTCTTCCATACCATCCTGTCTGTGCCTTAAGATCAGGAGCTGAGGCCCTCCTGGTTGTCCCACCACCTTCTGTAGTGAGTCGGGTGGGCACCTGAGAAAGGGCCTTTTCAGTAATGAACCCCAGGTTATGGAATAGTCTCCCCCTTGAGGTGCATCATGCCCCTTCCCCGTATTTATTTATTTATTTATTTATTTATTTATTTATTTATATTTACATTTATATGCCGCCCCATACCCAAGGGTCTCTGGGTGGCTCACAGCATTTAAGAACAGACGTATAAAAACAATATCAAGTTTAAAAACAAAACAAGTTTAAAAATGCAGTTTTAAAAGTATAAGAATAGTTAAATTCAGAAAGTAAATATTCAGAAAGGCGGTGAAGATGCACCTCTTTGCCCTGGTCTTTGGCTAAGGTGATTACACTTTCTCCCCCATGGTAGATACCTTTATTTTAAGATTTGATTTTGTTTTGTTTTTTAAACTTGTTGAATCTTTTAAAGTGTTTTTATGTATTTTATTGTTTTAATATATACTGATTTGTAAATTGCTGTTTTAAATGTTACCTGTTCTGAGACCTTTGGGTATAGAGCGGGATAGAAATGTAAATAAATAAATAAATAAATTCTAGACCAAGAAACCAAATGTAACCACCTTGCAAGTGACGGAGTTTTGACACACAGCTGATGTCCTGTAGCTGTGCAGGGAACACAGCTATTTGGGGAGGACTGTCCCCCATAGCAGTGAAAAGCCGTCTGGAATCACGCACAGGGACTGGAGCTGTGTCCAGAAGGACTTATAGTTCCAAGTGCCCATCACTAATTCAGACTGAGATATTAGTCCTCAAATCACCTCCTTCCCTCTATGCATTCACATGGGGGTAAGGCAACCTTCCCCCAACCATGTGCCCTTGGAATACTTGCAGGTGGGCTTAATGGAAGGATGCATTGTTCAGGGGGTGGAGAAGGCTCAAGGCCAGAGGCATTTGCCCGCCCCACTTCCTTGTTACCCAGGGAGGTGCAGCACAAGTGTATGGTGTTGTGCTTTCCATATAAAGAAGTAAAGATGCTCATTAATCAAACTCAGCTCCTAGTAACAGTATCAACACACACATTTCTTGGGAACAATACAGAAGCGATTTGCCAATGCCTTTGCAGAATGCCTTTTCCAACTTCCTAAAGTCACCTAAAGTCATGGTGTTTCCTGATGTTTCCCTATCCAAACACTGACCAGGCTCAATCCCTCTCAGATTGCTTTCAGCACATAAGGACAACTGGGCTTCAAACTCTGGTGGAAGCCAAATACCCGGTGACCTAAGGTGGATACCCTAATCCAGTGATGGCTAACCTTTTGAGCTTGGTGTGTCAAAATTCACAAGAAAACCTAGCTTAACTCGGGTGCTGTGTCACTTCCAGAAATATCCATAATTTTGTGATATTTGTAGCTCTAGTAAGAAAGTTATATTTTTGATATATGTATTTTATTAAAAGCAAAAATGAATAATTTTTTACATTTGCTAAATCTTCAATTGAAAGTTGGTATTTAGTACACTCCAAGAACAAGCAAGCACTACATGCCCAGGTGCCAGGGTGACCAGGTGTGTCACCTAAAAGGGCTTGGTGTGTCACCTGTGACACGCGTGTCATAGGTTGGCCATCACCGCCCTAATCCCAAACATGTCAGAGATGGAGTTGAGTCCTTGTTAGATGAGGAAAATCACCCTGCCTTTGCTCTGAAATCCCTAACTGGTACCACGTCCAGTAGGCTGCATCCAGACATCAATTACTTATCCCCTATATTTGGATATTCCAGAATTCCATTCCATTCCATTTTTATTTGTATACCACCTTTCCAAAACAAAATATTGCCCAAGGCAGTTTACAACAAACAGAAAAATATATAATGCAAATACATCAGAGAAATACAGCAGGTAAATACAGCAAGTAAAGAAATAAATTTCAATAACTAAAACTTCAAATATATATCATAAGCAATGTACAGAATTTGAAGAGTAAACTATGTAATCTAGAAAATAACAACACCAACATTTATAATGCCCTTTAATAAATAAGTGACATCTGGATGCAGCCGCAAGGTTACCTTAAGGCTGTTTTTGAAACTCCCACATCAAAGGGTGTTTTTCCACTTAGCACTAAAGGACCCATTAAGGGTCCTTAATGGCTCCTCTAGTGCTAAGTGGAAAAACACCCAAAGAGATCAGAATAATGTCTGGGGGAAGGGAACAGAGTCCCATCACAAATCTCCAAAGTGGTCATCCTACTGCTACCAACATTCAGGCTGCATCCAGGCATCTATTATTCTGCTACATCCAAATATAGTAGAATAAAGAACTGCCATCTGGATGCAGCCTCTGAACCACATCTTTCCCTGGGAAAGTTAAGTTTCCGGAGACGGGATGAAACACTTCACAAAAGCCAGAAAGTTGGTCCCCACTCCAAACAGCACGGATCTACAACTTTCTTCAGACTTTAACAGCCTGTGGAGGAGGGAAATTGGGTGTTTTTTCTACTGTCAGAAAGTACCCATTTTTGCACCCATTAAAGACCCATTTGGCTGAGAGTCGGATGATCCCATTTCCACCACGGCACCCATTTGGGACCCGATTGTTTCGACAGCCGCTGGGGAAATCTGGATCAAATGGGTACTTTCTGGCCTTTAGTCCGGATTTTCTGTAGACCTCATTAATGGGGTCTTCAGGCAGAAAATCCGGATTAAAGGGAGCCTGTTTTCACGCTTGTGTGGCAATGGGGTCTAGAGAAGGCTAGGGGGAGGGGGCACCCATGGGGGGGGCAAAACCTAAGCTTCAAAATCATTTCGAAGTCACTTTGAAGTCTGTCCAAAATAGCTCCGGAGTGTCTTTGAAGTCTGTGCTGATCTTTCAGAGTGAACTTCGAAGTGACTCCGAAGTCACTTCGAAGCTCACTCCGAAGATCAGCACAGACTTCAATGGAGGTGTTTTGCACAGACTTCGAAGTGACTTCGAAATGACTTCAAAGCCACTTCGGAGATTGCACCCCCTGTCCCCCCAAACACCTGGGGTGACAAGCAGACCCCTCATGGGTAGATCCGGATTTCCAAATGGGTGCTCCGGTGTTTCCACAGCAGGGAGACTAACACTCATTGCTGTTGGGTGCTAGACCACCCATGGAAACACATTGGGTACTTCCCTTAATCTGGATGTACTAGATCCAGATTAAGGAATGCACCCATTCCTTAGATCCGGATCTTCTTAGATCTGGATTAAAGGAGCGCAGTGGAAAAACACCCATTGAAAACCTTCCAAGAGATCAAGGAATCCTCAGGGTTTGAGCATCTTTTTTTCGGATGGAGAAGACAACCCATCGTCAACCTCACTGGGAAGTGAACGCAGAAGGGCAGCTCCAAAGTTTCCTAGGAGTTAAGGGAAGCCCTCTAAAAAGGCACCGCGCCCCGGAGCCCCACCCCACCCCACCC
Organism: Aspidoscelis tigris stejnegeri; assembly: GCA_023333525.1. Classification (NCBI taxonomy): domain Eukaryota; kingdom Metazoa; phylum Chordata; class Lepidosauria; order Squamata; family Teiidae; genus Aspidoscelis; species Aspidoscelis tigris. The sequence goes on from JALMGA010000002.1 coordinate 102,605,607, forward strand.
CAGCGATCCCAACCCCAAGGGATCACTTCTGGACGAACTGGACTGAACGGATCGGATGCGGCACGGATCTACAGGGCCAAAATCGGAGCCCCCCTGGTGGCAGACCGGTAGATCGTGGGCGGAGCTTGGGGAAATTGAGCACCTCGTTGATTGCTTGGCGCTGGAAGCTTCCCCAGACCCACAGGGGGACCCTGAGACGGGGGTTCCTCGCCCGCCCGGCCGCTCGCTCGCTCGCCCGCCCGGCCGCTCGCTCGCTCACTCACCAACAGCCCTGATGAGGAAGCCCTCGGGAGGGCGCAGCGCCCGACGCAGCCAGGCGTCGCGGAGCAGCTGCAGGGGGCCGGCGGGGCCCTGGAGCAGGAGCACGCCGCCCTTCAGCCACCCTTGCAGCCAGACCCTGGCCAGGGCGCGCGCCAGGCCGGCGTCCCAGTAGCAGGCGGCGTTGGCGCGCCGGAACGCCTGGAAGACGGACGCGCCGCTCGCCCCGTCGTCGTCGCAGCAGCAGCAGCAGCGGCGTCGGCGGCGTCGGTCCGGGTCCGGAGAGTCCGGAGCGGCCACCTTCGCATCCTCTCCCCCTTCCTCCTCCTCCTTCTCCTCCTGCTGTCGCTGCTGGCGGCGCAACACCAGAGCCAGCGAGCTCGGCGCCAACTGCACAGCGCGCCGTGGAAAGGGCGGCGGGGACATGGCGGTGGCGCGCGGACGCCTCTCCTCAGCGCGCTCGGGCTCCTTCGTCCGCTCTAGTCCCGCTCACACTGGGCTGGCCGCTGCTGCTGCTGCTGCTGTGCGCGGGCAGAGGCGCCTCCGTCGGCCGCGGCTGCCAAGGGAACCGAGGGTAGGGGGCGGGGCGCGTCCTGGCCTGGGGCCTCGGTGTCCGCAGTGGGCAGGACCGGTAGGAGAACCACCTGCGGCGGCGCGGCGGCTCTTCCCCGAGGCGCGCGCGGAGGCCCCTGAGGGCACTTGCTTGTCTGAAGGGAAAGCAGGTTCCGCGCGGTGTCTCCTCAGCCCCAACACCAGCGCCGGGTGTACCCGTGTGTCAGACCCAGGCGGGAACCATAACAGTGCTTCCCTGAGGGGGGAACGGGGCTGAGCCCGACAGTGTTGGATGAAGAAGTCTTTGCCCTTAAAAGTCTCTTGTACGCCGAAATGTGCGAAGGAGTAAACGAACTTCGACGCCAAAGTGCCCTGGGCAGCTGTGTCCTCGCTTAACCACAACATAAGAACCTCAAGAGGAGCCCTGCTGGATCAGGCCACAGCTCATCTAGTCCATAAAAACCTCAGAGGAGCCCTGCTGGACCAGGGCACAGCCCATCTAGTCCATAAGAACATCAGAGGAGCCCTGCTGCATCAGGCCAGAACCCATCTGGCCCATAAGAACCTCGAGGAGCCCTGCTAGATCAGGCCATGGCCCATCTAGTCCAGCATCCCGTTGCACACAGTGGCCCACCAGTGGCCCATGGGCACCCCAAGCAGAGACAAGGGCAAACCTCCCGCTCTCAAATCCCAGCAAATGGCCTTAGAGGCATCCTGCTTGTCCGCCCAGCCTGAAAGATGTACCTAGGCATCCATTCTAGTAGCCACTGATACATCTGTCATTCATAAATTTGTCTAACCTTTCCTTTAATCCATCTAGGCTGGTTGCTGTTACCACCTCTACAGGCAGGAAATTCCATAGACGGATGATCCTCTGAGTGAAAAAATACATAAGGCTGATAACCCACATTCAGGCCCCATTCCCACTTGGCTTTTTAGGTCCTTTTTGGACTAATTTTTAAAGCCCTGTTTTAGTCCTGATGATTAATCTGAATATAGCAGTTTCCACAGAGAAAAAAGGCTTTTAAATCCCCCCCCCAGGTGCAAACCCTGTAAGCCTCAGATCAATGCAGCCACACTTTCCCCTTCCCCTCCCTCCCTTTGAGCTGTTGGTTCTGTTGTTAGCTGCTGCAAAGCAGGCTGGCTGGAGCTTTAATTTTTTGTTTTCTTACTTTCTCCTCCATGATCAAAACACACTTTCCCCTTTTCACACCTTCCCTTTCCTGGTAAAGTTACCTCCATCCACATTACCAGGAAATGTGCGCTCAAGCAGATCAGCAAAGGAGCAGAGCACAATCGGAAGGTGGGGGAGGGCTGCTTACAGTTTTACTTTAAAGCCTTTTTGCTGGTGATTGTTATCAGCTAGAAGGAATGTATCTATTTCTAGTACCTGCTAACAATAATCAGAATAGATACATATGTAACAGGCAGAAAGGTTTTAAAAGCAAAAAGCAGCTCCCCCCCCTTTTGTCTTTTTTGTTAAGGGATCTAGCATTGCAGGCATGGGAAGGGAGGGGGGACCTTTGCATCTGTGAAATCCCACCCACATCTGGCTGGCATTGGCCAGAAGGCTAGATCTCCATCCCAAATAGCCCAGTAGCATTCCCATTTGAGGGGGGAAAGTGGACTCAGCTCCAAAAGGGGAGAAAAGTCCAGTTTTCCTCAGTACTTTTTCCCCCCTGCAGATTACTGCAGGGTAGTCCTCATAAAATCTAGGAATAAGAAATTGAATGGGAATGCTAGATACCAAGTTTGGATTTATACATAAGTAAATGGGAACTCTGGATACTGAATTCAGATTCAGTTAAGATTTAAATGCCTATGGGAATGCACCCAAAAAAGGGCATCAGTCTGCGGTGATAGTTAAAACTGACATGATACAATATTGCAGCCCATTTGAACTTCATTTTTGTACTGCATATTCGTTTAATGTTATCCAGTTATACAATGTATTAATTTGCAAATGTGTTTTATTGTTGTTCATTGTCCGATGGTTTGGAATGAGTTTACCCATGGAATGAATTTCTCACACTTCCTTTCCCCTCCCTTGGATGGGAAAGGTGTGTTAGAGACTAATGTTGACTAGCACTTGCACTTGTGTGGGCTACCCAACAACAGCCTAGCTCCCACGCAATCAGTCACCAACCTGTGTTCGATCGTGCTGCCAATCCTCCGCAGGGTGCTGCCATCTTGACTGCACATGTGCCAGTGCCGTTGCTACAGTGATGCTGGCGCTTCAGTGGGACCCAGTTGCCACCAGCGTGCTTGCGCTGCAGCTCAGATGATCTCCTCAGCCGAACAGAGCGCAGACGCTCACAGGTTGGACACTTAAGGTAAGGATATGGTTGTGACTGTTGGTGGATTTTGAGTGGAGTTTAGGTGAGTTTAATCTGGGAATTGAATGGTTTTGGGTATAGAGTATGGGTCATTGGTGGTGGTTTTCTGCGGGTGGTTTGAGTGTTTCGGTGAGTTTTGGGTGTTTTTCCACTGTCACTAAAAGTACCCATTAATGGGTACGAAATGGCATTTTTGTACCCATTAATGGGTACTTAATGGGTACTTCTAGTGACAGTGGAAAAACACCCATGGACTGCCTCTGAGTGCTTTTGCTTGTGCATTATAATTTATCTGTGCTGAAACTGGTGACTGAACATAGTACAATTTTTTTTTAGTGCGTGTCTTTGTCTGCACTGCTATTTCACTGATTGCAAATATATATATATATGTATGGCTGTACTGTATTAGAAGATACATTTTGGGCTAGAAAAGATGGCTCCAAAGTGTGCTGTCAGCAAGGCAGGTGACTCCTGCAGAGGCAAAAGGGAAAAGCAGGAAGGTTGCCCTGTCACATGAGGACAAAATCAAAAAAGTCACCACTGTGGGAAGAGTATTCGGTGTCAGACAGCAAACCATCAAGACCATTTCTGTCCTTCTTTAAAATGAAGGTGCCACTCATGCCAACGTGTAAGGTATTTCAAGACCAGGCATCCACTGATGATGAGAATGGAAAAGGCTCTGAATATCTGGATGAAGGACCAGACCACCAAAATTATCTGCAATAAGACCAAGAAGATCTTTGAATGTCTTATGCAGACATCCAACGAGAGAAGTCCTCATTTCCAAAATGTCTGATAAAACTTAAAACTTTGTTTCCCTTTCCATAAGCATCACTGAGTTTAACAGGATTGTAGGGATATGCACGAATGTTTTTTTGGCATTCGATTTGAAATGAATCGAATGTTTGAAAATCCGTATTCGTACAAATGGATTGCATTTGAATGTGGTAAAATTATATTCGATACAAATCTATTTGTACATATTCGTACGAACATTTGATGCGTATCTGATACAGATACATATCTGACATGAACAGATATGTATCTGATATGAACAGATATGTATCTGATATGAACAGATATGTATCTGATATGAACAGATATGTATCTGATATGAATAGATATGTATCTGATATGAATAGATATGTATCTGACATGAACAGATATGTATCTGATATGAACAGATATGTATCTGATATGAATAGATATGTATCTGATACATTTCCCCAGTTTAACAAATGTCTGAACTATTCATACGAATGTCCAGAAAAATTTGTATTCATTTGAATGTTAGCACACAAATATTGTAACATTCTTTCTTTTTTTAATTTTTATTAAAAAAAACCACATACAGATTAGATAATACAAATAGCATATAAAACAAAATCATATATACATATAATTCAGTCATTAATCCTATTACATAAAATGGATAAGAGAATCATCGAGGTCGGATGAGTAGAATTTGAATGTCTAAATTCCAATTGTTAGGAATATTCATGCGCATCCCTACAGGATTGGTGTCTGAGTAGACCTGGCTAGAATTGTTTCCTACCAACCAATGCAGGCATTATCTGTTTGCTTTCCTAATACTACACTGCCTTCTAGTGGCTACAGATGTTGTTTCCTATTTAGTGTAAGTTCGGATTCATAGAACTTGAATGTCCAAAATGTTCGTTTGTGCAGAATGTAGCCTTATATATTTTCCTTAAAATGTGGTACATATTTTCTGCTATGCATAGTGTAGCAGAACATACTATTCTTGATATAGCAGATTTTGGACTAGCACAGTTAGGATAATATTCATACTCTAGTGGGATTGCTTACAGAATTCATTTCCAGAGTATTGTTCCTGGGTTTCCCTATGTGTCACATGCATTTGCGCAGGAGTATCCTCAACTAACGGCTGTGGTCTTCAGCAACTTTCATTCTTACCCTTCAGAGACCTAGTCAGTGGTCCTCAACCTGTGGGTCACGGCCCCTTTGAGGGTTGATCTACTGTTTCACAGGGGTCATTATGAAGTAGCAATGAAAATAATTTTATGGTTGGGGGTTAAGGTTAGGTTGGGGGTCACCACAACACGTGGAACTGTATTAAAGGGTCGTGGCATTAGGAAGGTTGAGAACCGCTGACTGAGAGGCTAGCCTCAAAGGCTTCAGCTTCAGGGCCAGATCCCAGGCCTACTGATCCAGATCAGAGCCTTTGAGTGCTGAAAGTTCATAGGAGTGTGCTTTTAAAAACTCCATTCAGTGCTTTGAAGACAGCATTCTTGCATAAAGCAGAGCCTACAAAGACTTTACAGACTGGGTCTTTCAGGAATTGATGACTAAAGATGAACTGAAAAAGGACCACGGCTTAAATGTGGCTATTCTTGAGGATAATATAATTGAGGAGAAGGAATCTAAGAAATCACACAATTCTGAGAGCTACAAATTGAAATCAAATGCCTGTGGGAGAAAAGCGAACAGTAGTTCCATTAATTATCAGCACTTTATATTTGATACCAAAGAAGTGCAATAAATATTTGGAAGACAACCTAGGTCAGTGATGGCGAACTTTTTGAGCTCGGTGTGTCAAAATTCGCAAGAAAACCTAGCTAAACTCAGGTGCTGTGTCACATCTAGAAATATCCATAATTTTGTGATATTTGTAGCTCTAGTCAAAAAGTTATATTTTTGATATATGTATTTTATTAAAACCAAAAACAAATAATTTTTTACATTAGTGACTTTTGTTGCTAAATCTTCAATTGAAAGTTGGTATTTCATACACTTCAAGAACAAGCAGGCACTACACGTCCAGGTGCCAGGGTGACCAGGTGTGTCACCCAAAAGGGCTTGGTGTGTCACCTGTGACACGCGTGTCATAGGTTGGCCATCACCGACCTAGGTTAAATAACAATTCCACAGCTGCAAAAGCCATAGTACTTGGAACTCTCTGTCATCTTCAGAGATTAATCTTGTTGATTTCTAAATCTTTTATTAGGATACAAATTAATAAGGAGCCAAAACTCCTGTCATTACATCTGGTAGACTGTGCTATGCAAACCTAAAAAAATTGCAGTTCAGTTCAATTCAAACTTCCTTTTTGAAATGACACATTGCTTGAAATTTGAAACTGTCTCAGCTGGTTCAGCCACTTAAAATACACGAAAATGCCCTTTAAATAGGGCAAGAAAATGGCAAATTAGAACATTTTGAACTTAAGCAGTGTGGTTTTACTGGTTCCTTAGAATATTCCTAGGCCTGGTTTGATTCCAGACTTCCTTCTTGAATAGGTATGGTGTTTAAATGAATATCTACCGCAGATGATGCAGGCCCATGCATGGAGTACAGCACAGCTAGCAAACACAACTTTGCTTTCTATCATCTCAGGGAAAGGAACACAAGAATGTCTAAACAATGCTATTTTGTAACTTACTACATACATCGCAGCCTTTCAACATTTGGGCAGCTAAAGGGACTCATAACTAATGGGATGGCTGTAGGGCAAAACATCTCCCTGGTTTATTTCTGGACTCCTTTCTGTTGACCATGAATCCTAGAAGCACAACAAGTTCTGGAAGATTACAGTTTGTCTACTCTTGGCTTATCCCTTCTACTTAGCAAGAAATATTGAACACAAATGGAACTGATTGTATGGAAAAGAAGTCTTATCTTCCTAACACAGTGCCTCATGTGGCCTAAACTAGAAACTATTATATGCAAACAGCTTAAGGAAAATGTAGATAGTTCGTAACAGGTTTGTTCCTGTTGAATGTCCAACTCCCAAGCACTGAGGCAAGCTTACCAAGTGAAATTTATCTCCTTTATTTGCTTTAGATTGTTTTTTTAAAAATTGCCCTCCAGTTTGAATCTTGAAAGCTTCAAGACGAAGGCTTTGATTGTGATTTGTAATAAAGTGCATTACTGTTTCAAAAGATAGGGGGAAATCTCATGGGATCGAGTCTGATTTTCAAGCCTGCAATTCCTTCCTTTAATGTCATCTTACAGCTTAAATGTTTCTTTCCAGAGTGTTTTGAATGACACAGATACATATTACTTGCATGTGGCGTTCTTCAGGAACCAGTTTTTGGATGATATTCAACATTTCTTCCGTGTCTTTACAACTTTGCTGTAATACCTGACTGGAATCCCAGAGGACCCAATGAGATAAACATCAAACAAGTAGACAGTTCCTGCTTCGAGCCCACTAATGGTCTCTGTTGTCACAGCTCGCTGTAGATTGAGATCATGGAAGTATTTGCACAGCACTTTGTCACTTTTTTGCCTTGATTCTGGTCCTGAACACCTGTCAGCATTCCTGGTTTCCATCCAGACTTGGTCTTCCTCAATCTGCTTCTTGTACACACAGTATTTGCTTGGTTGCTGTGTTCCTAGCCAGGCAATGGTCACCGAATCACAAGTCCTCAGTCTGCTGAAGGACTTAATTTTTAAGCTCTCTGGAAGAACTGGGAAGAAAGGCTTGTGGAAGAGGGAAGAAATTTGGATCTTCACAGATGCATTTGAAGGTTCAGTTGACCCCAGGCGCACCAAGTAGACTTTGCCCATCCTTCCTTTCAGCATGAAGTGTCTCAAGCCAGCAAAACTCTCTGACATCAGTACTTTCCCATCCCTGGTTATTTCAACCCGTATTTGCCCACTGCAAGACTGAAAAGCAAATTGGACCTGCTTGTGCCTTGCTTGGTACTGCAAACTGTAGGATTTTTGCTTTCTCCAATCCAGGGTGAGTTGAATTACCTTGCCATCCTTGAGGTCAATGATTTTGGGCTCAGGTTCTTCAAGAGTTCGGGCAAAGGTGCCAGTATAAGTAGCACTGGCATTGGTGAGGAAGTTCACCACAAATATGTCAAAATAATACTGGGTACTGGGATTAAGGTTGGACACCGTATAGGTGTTCTTGGTGCCTACACATATCTGCCTTATCTCTCCATTGCTAGCTTTACTAATAATACTTAACTCACCATTGGGTAGTATCATCAATTGTTGAGGTTCTATAGCATATGGAGAGAAGGTGAGCACTTGACTGTGTGGTGACTTTGTCCTAGAATATTTCATAGCTGTTTCTGCTGCACATAAACTCTTGTAGTTGTGTCTTTCATTCACTAGGAGACAGTACTGGGTGTCTTCCTTGTATTGCAAAGCAGTTGGGCTGGGCTTCCAAGCTAGAGTGACTGTGGTGTGACCAATGGCAATGACATCAATGCGTGGATCCAAAGGGAGCTCTGGATACATCTGTTCTGAAGGTGTGTCACTTGTTAGGTACACTGTGATATTGGTGTCTTTTTCAAATGATAGGAATTCAAACACGTAGACTGCAGAATAATACGTTGTTCCAGTGTATGTTTCTACTGAATTACCTCTATAGCTAAAGAGGGTAGACACAGACTTCATGGGCTTCTGAAATTTCTCAGCTTCCTGGATGCCTAAATTATCTGTCAGCGAAAGAGAAATATATAAAACAAATTAGTTATGCTTGAGATGAAAAGAGCTAAGAGTGCTCTGCAGTGAAATGTGTCTAACAGGTGGCTGTTGTGGGAAGAGGAACTTGTGCCATGGGTTGCCCAACTATGGGAAAGCATTGTCTGGGTTCCCTTCAGTCTCCCCATAGCTTCAGCTCTTTTATTCAGTAGATGATGAAAAAGGAGAGTTGGCTATTATTACACCACTTTTCTCACCCTTTAAGGGGACTAAAAAACCTGGCTCACAAAACTTCCTATTTTTCTCCCCACAACAAACACCCTGTGAGGTAGGTGGGGCTGTGAGATCTCAGAAAGAGACCTGTGACTAGTCAAAGGTCACACTACTAGTTTTGTGTAGGAGTGCAACCTTTAACCAGGAGACTACCAGAGAAAAGTCCAGGGCCGCATCCCCATGCACGTTTGGTACAGTACTGAATGCGGGATTAGCAAGGGGACCAAATCTCCCCAAACCATGCCAGATCAGGACCAAATTTGGCACCCCAAAAAACAAGTCTTGGCACAGTTTGGGGTCTCGGCATGCATTGGTTAGGCAAGCCGAGACCATGCATGGGGACAATCATGGGCTATCCAGGGAGGAGATTGGCGCTCACATCATTAGAAGGTGGGGTGTGCTTGCCGTTCCTGCCCTGTGCATCGGAGATTGCAGCCGCTGACGTTTTAAAATCTTGATCGCCAAGGCAGGCAGGATACTGGCTTAATTTTTGTGCATTTTCCACGGAAATATTTCCACCCCCATTTCCCGATTGCCAAGGCAGGCAGGATAATGGCTTGATTTTTGTTCCAGTTCCAAAAATCTTCAACCCGTTTCCCGACCGCCAAGGTGATAATGAAATAAAGGCTTGATTTTCTCCTTTTTAAACTTGGCAGGCGTTCTCGCGGTGGAATGGAGGTGCGCAAAAGTGCTCATGCGCCTAACTGCCACTAAACCTCATAGCGGCTTTCGGTCTTTTAAAATTATTTATAAATGTATTATTATGAAGTAAGCTTTATTTTAACTTTTTTTCCCATGCCTTCCAGCCCAGTCCTGGCTTTCTCTTCTACTGCCTAGACTATTGTGTGGAGTTAAAGCATAAATTTATAATTTGCAATGGAGAGGAAACACTCATGGCATTATTTTTCCTTCCAATAACAACATTTCTGTATATCTTACCATGTGCTTCTTTCCCAAGGTAGTTGGCTGAAGACCTATGAACCTGTATACTCCACTCAATGGGAACATCACAAGGGATCACGGTAACCATGAAAGGTGCCGAGCTTCTGCCTTCATTTAGAACAAAGTAATACCTATAGATGAAATTATAAATAAAAAGTATGTGTACAGAGGCTCAGCGGTGGGGTGGTTAGCAGTGGTTGCGGGGTCACCTGGGGGCTGGCAATTATGCCCACAAGCGAAATGGTGCACATAAGCTGCTGGTGCCACCCACCACGGGCTTTGTAGTTGTTGCATAAGCAGCTATGAAGCTGTGCCTCTCCGCCCCGTCCTCTGTTGATGGGAGGAGGGCGTGATTGATGGTGGAGCTGACCAATCACACCGTGCCACCAGTACCCCTTCTGGTTCCGGCTGCACGGAGCCGCGGAATGGGTGCTATGGTGTCCCACGGCGCCTTACTTAGTACTCATTGCAATTGGATGCTAGTGGGCCCGTGGGGAGGTATGGGGTCTTCCTGGAGGTCTGGATCTTCAAGATCTTCCTGAGATCCAGATTTTCAAGATCTGGATCTTTGAGGCTCTGTGCAAAAACAGGGCTAGAAGAATGGAGGAAGTGATTTATAATTAAGACTTTATGTCAAGTAAATTTTAAGGCTGTGTTTTAAAATAATAAAAATCTATATTAAAAAAAAAGAAAAAAGTGGCTGCAAAAGGAGGAAAATAGCACTATCTGAATCTGGGCATAGTCCATCCATCTATCCCTTATATTTTTCATTGAATCACTTTACGATCTACAGTATTCATCTGTAGGCAAATAGTCTGCAGTTTATTCATGTGGCATAATCATTGAATTAGCAGTCCATCTGTCTTTCTGCTGATGAAAAGCTGAAATCTCTAATAACATTCTAAAGGGTGCAGATTTTGATTATTTGAACCCAACGGAAAGAAATCCATTCAAGTACATGGAATTATTCTAGTAATTTGCATCTAGGGTCAAACTGGTGACTGGGTTGTGTGAAGAAGTGCATTTCAGAAGACTTGTACATGTCCAAAATCTCTTATTTTAATCTGTTACATAGTTACAGATGAATTATCCCAATAAGCCATATATTTAAAAAAAGACTTTACCCTTTTATTTTCATATACATCTCATAGGCTGTTTCCGCACAGGGGCAACCCCCCCCCCCCGGATCCCCGGCACCCGGATTTATTAAAACCAGTTCCCAGGGGAACCAATTTTAATAGCTCCGGGTGCACGGCAGATCCTGATTAACAGGGTAGATCCAGATATAAGAGATCCGGATCTACCCCGTACCCTGCCGCCGCACACGCGGTGCCGATCTGGATTGGAGGCGGGTGCTGTGCGGAGGCAACGCGCCTGCTCAGAATGCTCCTGAGGTCAAGGGCTGCCAGTAGCAGCCCCAGCCACCCAGGAGATGCGCAGGATGCAGGCGCGCTGCATCCTGGGCGAAGACCCTCACAACGACGCGGACCCTGAACAGGTAAGGAGGGGATCGGCTGCATTCCCAGCGGGGTGGGCTAGGGTGGGCTTTAGGGAAGCTCACCCTGGCTCCAGAAGCGGCAATCCGTTGCTTCTCGGGCCAGGGTGAGCCGATAGGTAGGAGCCCCCGGCTCGACATGCTTGGCTCCGGCGAGCCTATCATGGCTCGCCGGGGGAGGGCCATGAGTAGTTACACTTGCACCGTGCGGACGCATCCTAAGTGGATGCGTTTTCACAGCACAAAACCACTTGAAATGTGGTGTGTAACTAACACCCATTAGTCACGGATTAAGCACAGGTAGGTGCGGACGCACCTACCGGAAGTGTGCTTAATTGCCCCCTCTAATGCGGACGTGGCGGCACCAAACCGGTTTTGCCGCCGAATTCCGTATTAAAAAGGGACGTGCAATGTGGACACGTGTGGCCGGAAGTGTGCTAAAAAGGCACATAAATGTGGACACGCATGTCCCAATCCGTGCTTAATGGGTGTTAAAGGGCCTATGAGGAAACACCCATAGACACGCTTTTGTTAAGGATTCTGGTTGACCTCTAGAGTATTATAAAATGTTTTAAAATCTATTTATTACACAACTATGCATTTCTTTTATTTTTTAAACTAAACTAAAATTAAACATTCATCACTCCAGAAGAATATTGGACATAGTCACTGTTACTTTTTTCTTGAATATGCATATGTCCTGCTTAGGGTGGGGTGTATTTCTGTAGACAGAGGTATTCTGTCTTGTTCTGATTCCAGTTCTGTTAGCAGTAAGTGACCAGTAATTTCTTTCCACATTATCTATGCCATATGTGAATTTTCTGAGTTATTTAAACTGAAAGAAAACAGCTTGCCACTTTGCTGATGTGAGCCAGTTTGGTCTTGTGGTTAGGGAACCAGACTCTTATCTGGGAATACCGAGTTTGATTCCACACTCCTCCATGAAGCCAGCTGGGTGACCTTGGGCTAGTCATAACTCTCTTCTGAGCTCTCACGGCCCCACCTACCTCACAGGGTGTCTATTGTGGGAAGAACCACAGTCCAATTCAAGGTGTTGATGCTAACATGCAAAGCATGAACCAACTTTGGCCCTGGGTATCTGAAAAAGCGCCTTCTCCCATATAGAGCTGCCCATGTATTGAGATCTCAAGGAGAGGGAATTATAGTCCTGCCTCTCTCAGAGATTTAGGGGTAGGGATCTGCAGGGAAGTCTTTTCTATGGTGGCCCCCAGACTTTGGAATTGCTTCGTTCTCGAGATTTGCCAGGAACCTCCATTATATGGTTTCTGACACCTACTTAAAGCATTCCTCCTCACCCAGGTCTTTGATGTTTAGCTCCTTCTGGGTGCTGTTCTGCCAGGGAAAGTGGATGGGTGGGATGATGGATGGGTGGGAGGGAGGATTATTTTTCAAATATGTCTTAGGCCCTGTTCCCACTGGGACTTTATTGTGTGTCGAAAATGTTTTGAAAATTGTTTGTCCACATTGAAAATTGGCTTCCTGCACTTTCTAGGAGTAAATAGGAAAAAAGAAAGCATTAAAACCCCACTTGTTTAAAGGATTCTCATGCCTGTTTTTGTTTTTAACACACTTTATTTTCCCTTTGGGAACAGTAGATTTGCAGTATCCTGCTCACCTGCCTGCCGCTTGCCCTTCCGGGCTTCGCTGCCGCCGTCACTACCTCGCTTCGCTGCTACCTTGCTTGCCCAGCTGCTTGCCCGCTCGCCTCAGCTGCCCACCATTTCACCACCGCCAGCCTTTTGGGCTGCGCCACTACCGTCACCTTGCTCCCTAGGCTTCCCGTGCGAGCCCTGCCCTCCCTCCCTCCCTCCCTGCCGTTCAGCTGCTGCTGCTGCTGCCTTGCTCGACCGCCATTTCGGCTGCTGCCAGCCTTTCAGGCTGCACCACTGCCATCTCCTCGCTCACTTGGCTTCCTGCTGAGCAGCCATGGTGCTCCCAGGGCATGGGGAGGAGGAACGGCTGGCGGGTGGGTGGGCAGGCAGGCAGGCAAGCAAGCGAGCCAGCCTTCCCTCCCTCCCGGCTGCTGCTGCTGCACCACCACCACCATGCTTCACTTTTAAAAGTGGAATTAACAAAAAAAAAAATGGGAATGTGCATAATGCGCATTTGCGTCCGTTTTTCTTAATTCTGTTTTAAACAAGCCAAGTGGGATCACGGCCTTAAAAGTTTTATTTATTTTACTTTTAGGGTGCATTCTGACACAAGTTATAATCAGTCTAGAAACTGTCTTGAATCTTCAATGTTCTGCCTGTTTTTAAGGGATCCACAGTTTCTGAGGATTAAAGGTCCTGAAATGTGGAGTATTTGTATGTGGATTAAATGAGTTCTCAGTGCAGCATTTTGCAAAATCGAACAACAAGCAGACTTTCTGGGGAGGGAACCATACTTTTAGGGGTGTTCTCCCCCGTTCCCTCTCATTCAATGTTGTTGTCAGCTCTTTGCCATGTTCTCTGCTATTACATGCTAAGAAAGAAAGGGAGACTGGGCTGTTTCCTATGCCCCCGTGGTTTTCTTGGTGAGGGTGTGTCTAGTAGGGGCAATTTGTCAAAGTCTAACCTCAATGACACCCCTCTGTCATTCCCCCTTTTTGCTTCTATTATGTGCTGCTTTGCTATAGCGATCTGGTTCGAACCACCATTGTAAGAAAAAAGAGGGAGCAGTCTTTAAAGATGCTCCACTGCCTTGTTAACATGGGGAAAAAGTTGTGCTACGGTGGATGCAAGATGGAGGGGGGTGAGAACATGCGGTGAATGAAAACTGCTGCCAAAGGACTCCATGATCTGATGTGGCGGCAGGTTTATATAGAGGGTGGGGTTTGGATTTCCCACCCCAATGAAGTCATGGCATGATGTACAAACTAGTGCCCAATTGCTGGCTGCACAGAGAGGGGAGGAGAGAAAATGAGGTTTGTCCCATGACAAGCATGGGAGAAAGAAGTGTGGGAATGAGCAAGTCCATCTTGAGTCTATTTCAGTGTTATAAGGCAACTGAAATAGTTTCCAGTGGTCATTTGCTCAGAATTCGGAATATCCTACCTATGTTGGAACCTGGCCTTACTGCTTTTAAATTCTTACATAAACAATATCATTGTTTTCTGTGCCCCAAATAAAAGCAGTAGTTAATGGTTTTCAAATTATTGGTTCCACAATTAATCATTTTATGCATCAGATAAAGCTACTGAGTGGTCAGCAGTTTCTATTTATTTTCTTGTTTTAACAAATAAAATCCTATTTCTCTCTTTGATGTTTAGTATTATTAATCCATCTTTTTCACTTAGTTTAATTAGCTTACTTCATAATTACACTGTCATGGCACTAGGATTTGAGGTGGATGGTGTTCAGTTTCTGAGTTTATGGGATATGAAAAATACTGCAGCAAATCAACATGAAAAGCTCATCAACAGCTACATTTGTTATTTTCTTAATTAATGTAGTGCTTTGGGAATACATTTTTCCCTATAGTACTGTCCGTGCATTTGCCACTTCAAAGAACTGAAGAGGAATTGATACAATTAGGAAACATCAGCCTTGGAGAAGGTTCTGTGTACAGTCCCAATAATTACCAACTCCTTCATCTTAGCACCAATTGCATTTTTAATCCTGCAAATTAAATGGAATAATTCATTTGACTTCATATCAGGTTTGTCTTTTAATTCATCTGGATCGAGGTGAAGGCGACAAACAAAAGAGTGATTGAAAAAATGGTGCTTTTAAAAATTATTGTGGTTAAATAAGCTTAGCTTCCATGATGTCCATTGCACTTGGGGCATGTAATTCTAACCCCCATATTGCTGCTGAGTTTATTATACATGGCCTTGTGATAGTAGTCATATCCTGAATATTTCTTTCTTTCTTTCTAATTCTTCCATCTTCAGCAAAGTCTTTTCTGCTCATGGATGCTCTTGGGGACCATCATCAGCCTGGTGTCTGGATGCTTAGATATGGCTCCTCTTATAACTGCCCTTGCTCACTTTATTCCTTCCAGATATGGCTGGATTTCACCTTCAACCAGCCTGATTTGTTATGATGAGTGATCTGGAATTATGAGGCTATTTGCACTTACCTTAGTGGACATTCCATACCAACTGCTAGAACACATCATCCACACCTGGATGCTGCTGCAGCTGTCTGGAAGTTGTCAGGGGCCCCTCTGGGTCGTTCCTTCTGTGGACAACTTACTAGTTACCCACTGGCATTCCTGTGCTCTATGAAAGTGTTAGGGATTGGTGTCCTCACACTCTTCCAGGTGTAGTGTGCTGAGGGGTGTTGGCTGCGTGGCTGGCTGTGCAGTCATTTGCAGTGCTTGCCTCCCTCTGCAAAGCCTGAACTTACTTTGGATGCTAGTTTGAACTTTGCCACAGTGATCTTCACAGTTGTTGTGCTTCATGGACAGAACAGAAGAAGAAGAAGAGTTGGCTTTTTTATCCAGCTTTTCTCACCCATTTTAAGGGGACTCAAAGCAGCTGACAAAGCTTTTCTATTCTTCTCCACACAACAGAACACCCTGTGAGGTAGGTGGGGCTGTGAGAGCTCAGAAGAGAGCTGTGACTAGCCCAAAGTCACCCAGCTGGCGTCATGGGGGAGGGTGGAATCGAACCCAGTATTCCCAGACAAGAGTTTGGCTCCCTAACCACTAGACCAAACTGGCTCACAGAGGTATTCTAACCCACAGAATGCAAATGGACCCAATCTTCTTTGAACTTGATCAACTGGGAATTGTAAAATGAAAAAGGAATAACAATGTCTAGTTGGTTTGGCATTTAGTCTAATGCATACTCTTAAGTGTTTGGATGTCTAAGGATGTCATTAATTAATCATTAATGTTGGCTGTGTTCACACTAATTTTTAATTCACCTTCAGTCTACTTTCAGAATTGAAGAACACATCAGCAAAGTGAACACTCATTTTCTTTCGGCATCACCTAGCTCAAAGGTGGATCTTCTGAGTTAGATAACGCTGAAACAAACCAGCTTGTTGCTTTGCTAATGTGTTCTCCCATTCTGAAAGTGGCCTGAAGTTGGATCAAAACTTGAATGCAGCCTTTGAAAGTTTGCTTTCTGTTTAGAATTTCTTTCCTCTTAAGAAATTATATTGAATATTTATGTGCCTATATTACTTATCCTATGGGAGTGGTAGAGCAAACTGCCTGAAAAGGAGAAAGTTGCTTGTTTGGTTCCCAGCCTCTCTCTGTAAGTAGGCAGTGGCAAACCATTTCTGTTTGGCTGGCAAGAAAACTGCATAGAGGTGCCCATGAAGGCAACAAGGAATTGGACATGACTCAGTGATACCCAACAACAAAAATTATTTACCATGAAAAGACAAAAGTGAATCTCGTTACCTTTTAGGTACGTCTTTCAATAGATGAATTGCCATTTCTTTGCCATCTCTGAGAAATGATGTTTGATAAAAATTGAAGAGATCACTCTTGAAGTTTTGCTGTAAACTGTTAGCCGTATCCATAGTATGACAGAAATACGTGACCAATAAAAACAAGGAGACGAAGAATGGGTGAGGTCCAGAAGTCCTCATTTCCTCTACAGGCCTGGGAAACAATAAAAGCCTGATGGATATGCTTCCTAAGTAAACATACAAACAGGCAAGCAAATAATTAAAAATCAGAGAATGCTAATGAGCAACAACAGTTCATAGATGACAAATCTATCAGTTACGCTTTCTTTTTAATGTCACTGATACCTTGTTTTCCCTTCATAGTAGCTTTAAATACCATAAAATTCATATCTGGTCAAGTTAAGATCTTTAAGAACCTCATTTTAATTTGTGTGTAATATGCACTTGATTTTATACTTCTGTACTGCCCTTTGGTGAAAAAGGAACTAGAAATAAACATGATGATGATGATGGTGATGATGACAGAAATTGCCTTTCATTGGACCCTGCAGAGGTTGCTGCAATGTAATCCCCATCTTCCCAAATTGTTGGCTTTAATGGCTGATGGGAAATGAGGTCCAACCTTATCTGGACCACACCGTGCTACCTATCTCGGTTGTACCTGAGTGGTGTACCAAATGCCGCAATTTAACTATTGATTGGAGGGCAGTATTCATAAAATCTAAAGGTTCTTTGCTGGGGAAGTTGTGTAAGCATGTCAAGAAGTTTCTTCACTACTTGTCTTTCTACTATCAACTACAGAACAGCAACTAGTTTTTACTTTACTGGAGGGAAAATTCTCCTCTTATATTGGTACACAGAGGAAATCCCTTCCTTTCTTAGTTTTGATAAGAGCTCTACTGATTCAGATCACAGCTGATGTAGTCTGGCATCCTGTTCCACACAGTGACCAACCAATTGTTTCTGGGCGTTCCCAAGCAGAAGACGAAAGCAAAACCATTTGCTCTCAACTCATGTAAATGGTCTTTAGAGGCATCCTGCTTGATCCCCCAACCTGGTGGTAGTACTTAAACATCAGTTCTAGCAGCCATTGATACACCTGTCCTCTGTGAAGTAGAAAAGGCTGCACTTTCAATTACTGGGAGATGGGAAACCATGATCTCTCTGAATGTGAAGCACTTCCCCAAGGGAATGTTTCTTGTATAGCGGCACAGTAATCATTGCACATTTAGTGAACTGTGCAACGGTCATGTGGAAAGAACATTGCTTAAAAATCCCAAGGGGAGGGTGAAGAATAGCATATGGGGAAGCTGCCGGGATTTGAAAACTGAAAAACAATTGCAGGACAAAGTTTCAGTAGGCAGGGGGTGCTCTTAGAACAATATCAGTTTTTGGGAAAGCTTTCTGGTACCAGTTTATGACTTACCATACTGGCAAATTTGATCAACAATGACAAGAACCAGGAGAAATCTGGAGGAATAAAGGAAAAGGGATCTATTTATTTGAAGGGTGTTTTTTTAAGGACCAGTAGCTCAAAAGGCAGGAGACAACTTATCAGTTTTGCTTAATGTTTTTTGGTATAGGTCAGTATTAATTTTACACTGTGTTACAGTATGTTTGAATGTGTAATTCTAAACTTTATCAGGGATGTTTCATAAGAGTTTGCTAGTAAGTTTTGTGCCTGATTGTATTAAATCCCTTAAAAGAAAAACGAGTTTGTTTGGCTTTCCCCACCTTCTGGAACTAAAATACTCTTAAAATACAAGTTATTGAATTGTCATATATAAAAACATCAATTCTAATGTGAAAGAATGAACCACACAAAAATTATTTCATGCCTTGATCATCACTTAAATAGTGAAATTTGCACTATATACTGAAAATTTGTTTGTGCAGTCTTTCTGCTCAAACTTCATCTTGTAACCTTGGCAAACACCTGAACTTATTTATGAAGAACTATAGCTTTCCTATGTTTACTGCCATCTGAAAGATAAACTGTGCAATAGTCACATATTGTACTAACAAATATATAGCCTGAGAAAGAGAGAGAAAGCAAGCTCATTACCCTGATCTGGTATTTTTTAATCTAAATACAATTTCAAAAGAGGTTTTTTGGGTGAGGGCATGGAGAGGAAGCCAGTATTTCATTGCACTTACCTTTGAACAAGTGCTGTCTTGATAACTTTCCTTCTGTGCAGAAATCCACATGAAGTAGCCCCATGCACACTTCTTGAGATCTTCAATAACAGCTGAAAAGCACAGCAGGAATCTTGTCTAATAGGACAAAACTGCTTTTTCCATATGCTTGAAGCAGAAGGATTAAAAAAAAAATCATTTAAAGTCTTACAGCAAGAACAAAGCAGATAGTTGCTCTTATTTTATTCTTTTTCGGTGCAAATTGGTTGATTTAGATCTCTTTAAAACCAGGCTGTCCTGTACTAGTAGATCCTTTAGGGGGAATGCACAACTTTATATTCAAAGAGCAAGGCAGGGTTTTGTTCCTTGTGGAAGGTGGCAGACAGGCAGCTAGCCTGGAAAACAACATCATGTCCCACCAGTGATTGCTTGGGTCTTTGACAGAAATGCTAAAGAGTTGCCTGCACATGAGGTAGTGTGTGCGCATATGTTCATTTAACCCTTTTGTAGTAACAGCTAGCTGTCTTTCTGCAATAACAATTGTATGGAAAGTCAGCTCTCCTTCCACCCTGTAAAATCGTATCCAGAATTGCATCCAAAGTTTTTTAGAACTAGAGAATGCCCAATTCCTTGAAAATGAATATTAGTTCCTGGGTGCCTTCTTCCTTGTGCTTCGCTCCTGCCACAGGGAAGAACTTTCTGATCTAGTTTAAAATGTAGAAGCATGTCTCTTTGGGACAATCTACAGTATGGGTGAATTCCCATTACAAGCTTAAAACGGTTTTGAAATGGTTTCGATCCTCGCAGTCCCCACGTCAGGATGGCTTAACACACTTTCCGCGTGTTAAATCACCCCAAAGCATTGTAAATGTTAACACTCATTTCAACAGGTCTTACTCCGGTTCGTGCATTTGAAACGTTGTACATTTCTTACTGTGGGAACTGTACCGTTTTAGTGGGATGAGAATGCGTGTTTAGGGTTTCCCTCCCCCAATAGCTTGCTTCCAAAGATAGTGATTTTACTGTAAAAATCCACCCCTTACAGGAGCCACTACACTGTAGCAAACTACCCACTTCACACCTGATAACAATGTTGCAATTTTGCATAATTCTGAAAGTTTTGACCTTTAGAAAGGGAAAAGAAAGGAAAGCAGCAGCAGGTTCTGGGAGATGTGTGAATGTTTTTAAGGCTGTGGCGGTGAGTGGGCAAAGGGGGCTTGAGCTGCTGCTGCTGCTGTGTGCCCTCAGCAATGGGGAGAGGAGGGGAAACACTAGCTGGCTGCCCGGTGCCATTTTTCCTCCATCCAGGCAAGCAGCAGCCACCCAGCCACCCAGCTAGGCTCCGTGAAGGGGTCCGTTACGGGTGGCACGTTCACACCAGGAGGAAGAGGGCAGGGCAGCCCCGAAAAGTGGCTTTTAGAAAGTAGCCATTTGAGTCCCCCCCTTGAATCACATACACCATGTATGATTCTCAGAATCCGGATCGAACGTGATTAAGTTGAAATAATGGGATCAGGCAAATTCGCGTTTGCATCTGGTTCTATTATTTTGGTTTAGGGAAACCATATTAAGCTTGGGAATGCGGCCTTAATTAGATAATGCTGCAGTGAAACAGCTTTACACTTTGCCAATGGGTTCCTTCATTCTAAAAGTGAACTAGAGCTGGATTAAAGCTTTAGTTGTGAATGCAACCCAAGTATCCTTTCTTATACATCAATCCCTTGTTAATTATATGCAATATTAAAGTGTCACATGAGGAACAATACCCTATTAATTTTAATAGAAGAAATTTGCCTTTAAGTGTTCTGCAGTATAAATGTCTCTTTCTTTAAATCCATTAGAAAATTAAAGACCAAATGCTCTGCAAGCAAATATTTGCAAATTATATTTAAGCTAATGGACAGGCCACAGTTTTAACCCTGGGTGAAAGGCAAATGTGAAATATATCAACGTGACTGTATATATATATTGCACTGTTACCATTTTGTGTCCAGATGGAAAGAGATAATCTGTCGTGGACTCTTTATTTCAGTTCTTCCAATCTTAATGGAATCCTGCTAATGGATACTAGCGACAAGGAAATAAATTAGTTATTCATATGAATTTGGATGCATTTGGACATTCGTACACGAATTGAATGTTACGACATTCATACGTTAATATTCGTATGAATATGAGTGTTTTGGAACATTCATATGAATAGTTTTGACATCTACTAATATGTACCCAGGGTATATATCTAGGATACGTATGCATTCGTTATCAGATATTCGTACAAATACATTACTACCAAATAGAATCCTACCACATTCAAAGGGGGATCTATTTGAATGAACACAAATTTCCCAACATTCAATTCATTACGAATCAAATGCCAAAAAACCCCATTTGGGCACATCCTTACTAGCGACCCATGTTTGTATTTTTGGTATCATCTGTGATAAACTGTATATGGTTTTTAAAATTGATTCTGACTACTTTTCATCACTTGATAAATTCCTATGTCATGTAAGTTGTTTCTTTTCACTGAACTGAAGAGAACTGGTACTTATTTTGATGTATTCTGAATCTCTGTGTGCCTAGTTATGACCTACTTTTATTTTTAATATGACCTTTAATTAAAAAGATGTTTCTCTGTGTTCTTTTACGTCCCTTTCTTCTTCTTCTAATTGATTTTGTTTACTTTTCCTGGCTTGTGATTTTTTTTTTAAAATCTGTTTAATACTTTCTGATCTTCTGTAGGACCATTTACTAAAGAACAGGATATGAATGCAAGCAATACATTCCAATGCAACTGCAATAGAATCACCAAAGAGTGACATTTCTGTTTAGAAAGTCTAGCTTCATGTCTTCAGTTGGTCTCAGAAGTGCTGTATCTTCTTCTACAGATGTTCAACCAATTAGACAATACTCTTACAATCTTAAAGCAAAACATCTTAAACTGAACCCTTGTCAACTGGAACTTTGTATTTCATGGAGCACTTTAAACTGAAACAGATGGAACAATAAAAGAAAGTACTCCAGTCCCTTCTCCAGATGAAGAGACCTTTGCAATGTAATGAACGGTACCTTTTAGAGTTGGATGAAGTGGAGGGAAAGTAACTGGTCAATGTGGCTGGTAGAGAAATGAATCTAATACATGCATGCAATGGTTTGGTTTAACGTGGTAAGAATGGCTCACTCACTGAAGTTCTGTAAGCTAATTTGGGTGGCTGAAGAGTATTTCTGAGGGATTCATAGAATCATAGAGTTGGAAGGGACCTCTAGGGTAATTGAGTCCAACCCGCTGCTCAATGCAGAAAATAACAAATATCTGTAATACAGGAGGAGCATTTTGATAGGTACCCTGTTGTACCACTGAGATTTTCCAGGGTAGTTTAGGGTTTTTTAGGCTAGGCTGTTCCCTCTTCATCTCCCATATCCACAACTTGCCAAAGTTCACACTGAGTCACTCCAAGCCACTCCTTTCATTCCTAAAAGCCCGCATGCTGGGCTGGCGCTCCTTATTTTTGTGAATCATGTGTTGTCTGTTCCTATTGAAAAGAACAACACTGTTTGGAAATTCCTTTCATTTTTTTCCATTTGACTACTGTCTGACAGGTGCTTGCCTGAAATTGCCATTTTGCACTCTATTACTTATTGTACTGCTGTTTGCCAAATGAAACTTTTTCTTTGATTGAAGAACTGACTTGGAAAGAATTTTTATAATGCTGTCTGCTTGCTTTTATGAAGTACTTTGTCAATTTATCATTATGAAAACCTCTCACACAAAAGACCCTTTACTTGTGTTGGCTGATAGACTGAGCTAAATTTCCCCTAGAAGACACATGTCCAGACTACAACCTGTAACAGCACTATTTTGGGCACCCTAGCCTAGTTTATGCTTCATACTGTGTGGCTGAAGCATGTGCAGAGGGACCGTTTTCCGGAACATGACAACATCTTGTGTGGAAAGCGAAAGAGTGAAAAAAATGACATCCTCCATGAGGTGCCAGCTATGGCCTTCTTTTTTATATAAAAAAATCATATTGTTTTAATTACAGTCTCCTGACTTGGCTTGTTTTGACTAGCTCTTGTGTTTAAGCATGTTGATTGCCAGAGAGTAAGGCCATGATCACACTGGGATAGTGGACTGACTTGGGGAACTGGCTAGGTTGCTTCATCTGCACTATGAAGTGATCTATCAGGGGCCATGACCTTTGTTAGACCACAGGTCAGAGCTTTGGAGCATACTGCAGCACAGAAGTGCCACTATATCTCACTCAGACCATGTACTACTTGCTTAAAAGCAGTCATAGAACATTCTCCTGGTATACTGGACCAGTGCCCACCATGCACACAGCTCATAGGCTGTGGGACTGGTATACCATGCCCCATGCCATTTCATCAGGCACATGGAAGCATGCTGCTTCTGGACATCTGTCTGCAAAAGCCCTGTCACCTTCAGAGACCAGAAACCTTCATTCCCAACCTCCAAAGCTAGACTGGGATGGGCTGTCTGCAAAACAGGTTACCTAGAGTGGGCCAGTAGAGTGCAGGATACCTCACAGTGTAAGATGAACCTGGGCAGTACTTGGTGCCCAGGAATCACACCGAAAAATGCCCTTCTATATTTTCCCCTGAGCTATTCTCCCAAAATCTGTCTTATCCTGTAATTGGATAATCCCATCACTTTTTTGGCTCCTTGACAGTTTAAATTTCCAGGGTTTGATCACAGAGAAGGACTACGTGGTGTAGTTACTCTACTTTCCTGGGTGAGATGAATGTGCGCAAATATTCACTAAATGTTACAACATTTGTACATTAACATTTGTATGGATACAAATGTTTTGGATCATTCGTACAAATAGTTCGGACATTTGTAATGTTACGGGATTCATTTCAGATATATATCCGATATGTATGTGTTCATGTTGGATACATATCATATACATATCGTATATGTATTCAGTTGTATCGGATATGTATCATATACATATTGGGCACATTGGATACATATTTGTTCATATTGGATATGTATCAGATATGTATTCATTCATATCAGATATTTGTATGAATTTATACAAATACATTCATGTTAAATGGAATCCTACTACATTTGATGAGGATCTAGCTGAACAAATACAAATTTTCTAATATTTGATTTGTTACGAATCAAATGCTAAAAACCTCATTTGTGCACATCCCTACTCCAGACAACAAGAGGAAAATGTGGCAGGATGAAACCGTGAAGCACGCTTGAGCCTTAACTTTGTCTGGTGCTTGGTCCCGCAATGTGTATGATGAACTAGAATTTAATTCTAAGTCTGTTGATTTCAGTGAGGCTGACTTCTGGGCATGTGAATAGCTTCTCTATTGCCTCAGTCTCATTTGCTTTCAACATACAATTTTATCCTTCTAAGCCTCATAATGAAATGGCAAAAGAGCACTGAAAGAGTCCCCATTACCCCTTAATCTTTGCCGCATTTTAGCGGAGTAATCCTACATTTTGCTCTTTAGCTACAAGATTGGTGTCATACATGTTAAAGGATTAAACCAAAAGAAACGCAACTAATCCTCCACTCTCTTCAATAAACATGGACACTTTAGAGAAAATCAGTGCAACAGCACTCGATATACCTCAACATCAATATCAAACCAATATTAATTGTTTTAATTACAGGACAAACCCAGAGCAGTAGATTGAAGGTAATTGCAAATGCAAGGCTGTTTATTAGGGGTTACTTTGTGCATATTTTTAATAGGTAATTCCAGAAGGCAAGTAAGTAAAACATTTTATGGATTAGTCCATATGACCATATCAAAAACAGAAATATAATACAATGCATACAAACTTAAAATCTGATAAAATTTGCACGGATCTTCAGGGTAAAAAGTGCAACCTTTGTAACAGACTGCCTGTCCGAGCCCCTGAGCAGAATGTGAAGTTTCCCAGTATCATCCATAAAACTATAGTTATCAAAAAGAGGGTCTATATAGTAGCTCCTTATTTTCTCGTATAGTCGACAATTCAGAAATAGATGAACTAGGTCCTCAACAGTGTTTTCACCGCATATACAGATTCTCCTGTCGTAGGATAACCCCTGATAGCGGCCAAATTTGGACATAATGTCCAGTTGATCAAATCTTGCTCTGGTAAATATTCTACAAAGATGGAATGGCATTGGGAATTTGTGATAATCCTCTATGTTGACCTGGCATTTCTATGTGGCTAAATAAAGCATAGCTGTGGCCTGAACTACGGCAGCAATGTCCGTTTGTGCTGCAATGTCCAAGGCCCGTTGGTAAATAACTGAGGTGGCTTTAGGGCCTAGGGCGCTCAGCACTTCGAGAGGCCAACAGAGGCAGAAGAATTTCTTAAGCTTGCAAGCCGGGTGGTCTTTTCCCTTGACTGAGCCTGCTCTACCAAGCAAAGGGGAGGTAGTCTTTCTGGGTGCGTTCTTGTTGTTTTAACCCAGTAATTGACTTGTCTTTTAAGGATTTCACAATTTAAGGGTGGCATTCCAAGTTATGGGAAAATTAGTGCACTTCTTAACAGGTATATGTTAAACAGCAAATTATGGGGAAGTCCCTTCAGCTTGTATCTTGTTCAATATAAAAAGATAAAGTATTTCTTGAAGTATTAGGATTAACATATCTGAGAAGTGAACTCAGGGCATATGTCCACCAGAGCCAGAGTTACAATGCAGTGTTGACAGGTGGTCAGGCTAGAAGACTCAGAGCAACACAGAGAGGAAGTGAGAAATCTGACAAGCAGATAAGCCGGTAATAGCAATATATGCATCCCAAAGCAATATATATATATCCTGAACTGTCATGTTGAAAACTGTCTACAAGGTCCAGTGAGTCCCCAATGGTCCTGTGTGTCACCTGGCAAGTGCAGCCCCATCTAGCTTACTGCAAAGCAAACAGAAGGTTAGATACCATTTTGCAAGTGTAGAAGGAATGTAGACCTGGCTCAGGTTGCTATCAATCCCTACCATTCCAAGCCGGAGATGCTTAATTAGAAACTCTTGCACCTCCTATTATTTTGGAAGTCGTTTTTGCAGCCAGCATATCCTTGTAGACCTCATTAAAATTTTGCATTCAAAAATGTTTTAGGGTTCTTCCTTGCTGATTTTGTTTCTCCACAGTAGACATATCTAAACAATAGGTACTAGAAAAACAAGGGATCTTCAATATTCATGATTCATCTTTCGGCCGTTGACCTTGGTGTTCAGGTGCATACAGTAGCTCTTTGAAGAAAAACAAATCAAGTTGATTCTATCTCACTCAGATAGCAAGCATGAAGGCAGTTCATAACTGCACTCCCTCTTTCTTTCTTTACACACAAGGGTGGTTTTTTTTTTTGCTGCCTTTCTGTCCCTGACATCTCATCTGTTCCACACACTGTTCATAATTCTTTCTTGCATCCTCAAGGGAAGGTGGCACAATACACTGGAATCTTAACAAACCTAAAGACATTGGGCGTACTGTAAAATAGATTCGTAGGTAGAGTTCAGACACTCCTTATGTCGCTCTGAATATTTCATACAGCATGGAGGTTTACCTGCTTTCCATTCCCACTGGAACCATGTACAGTAAATAACAGCACCGGATTGCAAACGTTTAATAAATAGGGTTTTTTCCCCACTTACCTCCCTTAATCTGGATCTAAGATGATCCAGATCTAAGAAATGGGTCCTTCAACTAATCTGGATTTAGAAGATTCAGATCTAAGGAAGAACCCAATGCTTCTCCACGGGCAGTGTAACACCCAGTATCAATTGGTGCTAGGCAAGCTCGCAGTGGGAACACCAGAGCACCCATGTGGAGCATCCATCTGTATCGAAGTGGGAGATGTTCATCTCACCAGGGTTTTTTTTGGGGGGGGGGGACACATCTAATCCGGATTTGATTCTTGAAGACCTGATTGTAGACCCCTTTAATGGGGTCCATAGGAAATCTAGATTATAGGTCCTGAAGGACCCATTTAATCCGGATTTCCCTAGTACAGGTGTGAACAAATCGGGTTCTAATGGGTTCTGCAGTGGAAATGGGGTATTCTTGCTCTAAGCCTAATGGGTCCTTAAAAGGTCCCTGATGGGTACTTAATGGGTACTTAGTGCTAGTGAAAAAAACCCTATGTTAGCCGAACTGTTCGCAGATACTTGTGATTTTTGTTGTTGATTACCAGTATAAGTTTTCCACACTCAAAAATAATCAATGGCTAATAGTGAATAGGCATTTAGCCCCCTCCCTGCACCTGGTGTGATTGGCCATGAATGTCTATAACCCACTCAAGGAGTCCGAGGATAGATGCAATTCCTTCATGCAAAACAGTTGAAAAAACAAGGCATGTGGAAAAGTAGATATTTGCTTTCCCCCCTTTCAAATTAAACTTCTTTCAGGGGGAAGGGGGATTTATTTATTTATTTTTCATGTGGAGAAACATTAAGTCTGATGAGCTGCTGCTTGTAGTTTAAAATAGTGCAAGCTATAAAAATAGTTGACGTTCGTTTTTGCTGCTTCTGGGAATGCGGTCATTACAAAGAGGCTGATAAGCCTGCGTCTAGACTTGAGGTTACAGGGCTGTCAGAGTCACTTCTGTGTGCAAAATGTTTGGCCAAGTTAACTGCATCATGCCTCAATCAAAATCTCAGTTCCTACCTTTTCCTCCAAATTTCTGCTTAATGGCTCAAGTACAAACAAACAAACAAACAAACAAACAAGCAAACAAACAAACAAAAACAGGCCATTTTGCTGAGGTTCTGTAAAGCCAAGACAAAACTAATAGAAAATAGGTACTAGGAAATGGTGTGTTAAAATAAGAAGCAAAGAAAACCGTCTTTTATTATGGTTCCTTGAGGAGAGCCACGGCTGCCCCACCTCAATTTCTGTGGTGGCTCTCTCTTACGAAGCCGAATCCTTAGACCATCAGGCTGCGAGAAAGATAATGCTGAGACGATGGTCTGGGTAAAAAAGAGACCCTTTGTTTCCAAAGGGCGATATTTATTGATCCCTGTCATAAAACTAGGCAGGGTCAGTTAATGACGTGTTACAATATCATTAGTCAGTTTAAACGGCGCGTTACAATACAATTGGTCAGTCAAGGTGGTCTGACCGCTTACGTAATCTTTGCTGGACACAGCGTAGTGACATTATCAAGGTGCGACCCAATCCTACATGGCAGAAAACCCATGCTTGCAGTACGAGATCGAATTTCCTGCATTCCTTAGATGCTTCCCTTATCTTGATGCCGACTCACATCCTGCGTCTGTTATCTCTCAATGCTTGCCAGTAAATTTCCACTAGGCCTTAAGCTAGCTATTTTACTGACTAAAATGGATCTCCACATCTCCTCCTTTCTTTTGTTTTAAGTTGGTGTAGAATTCCGGAGGGATCTTCATAGTCACCTTCTTCATTCCCACAAGATGGTCAGGTGTATTGGGCACATCTTCATCTGTGGCTTGAATCAGCATAGCAGAGTGTTTCTGTATAGTTGCTTCTGCAATGCTCTGCATAGCAGATCGAATTATTGGCATCAGACACGGTAGCATCATTAGTCCTATTAGGCAAAAGGTCGCAAAAAATATTGCTTGTTTCCAGTTTCTAAATATTCCTCCGAGGAATCCGCCGTCATCTAATATTCCAGTCCATGTTTGGACTGGGACATGTGCAGTTTGTATCATTCTTTGCGTAATTTGTGCAACAATTTCACCACTTTCATCAACCTGAATACAACAATTAGACAAATTAAATTTTCCGCATACCCCCCCTTCCTTTGCTAGCAAGTAGTCGAGGGCAAGACGATTTTGCCTAATATAAGTTCTTGACAATACACTTTCCTTGGCCAATTGATTGAGTGCCTCAGATGTCTCATTTGTTTAGTGTGGAAGTGTATCTGGTCTTGCTAAATTTTACTGTGATGTAACCATATGGGTCTTTATCAGTAGCATCTATTCCTATACCCATATTATAATATTCACCCTTAATCCCTTGAGCCAAATTTTTATGCAAACACAGAGGAACCCAATTCTCATAAGCACAATTCTTGGTTGCTGAGGGGGTAGTCATAGTGATATCGTAAGGACCCTTCCCATTCCCTTTTTTTGTATCATTTTACTTATTGAGTAAGTAAAGTACTGTGTTGAGGGCCCTCTTTCCAAAAATAAGTACCTTTCTTGACTGGAATATTTTCTTTGCCATTCCAGCGAGCCACACTTGACTCCCGAATTTGATTCTGGGCCTTGGCCCATTCTTATGGCTTTGCAAACATCGAAACAGACGGTTATTTGTACACCAGCTTGTTGAGATCGTGTGATGTTATGTATTAAGTACCCATTGGACCTTTGTGCGTGGTGAAAGAATGCTTTTGCTTGAACCGATTCATTTCCTCCTTTGCTATACATACCTCCCTTGTAAGCATACACATAAACTGTCCCTGTCAAGGGCCCTAAAGCTTTAGGATCGTAGCATACAATATTTTTTCCTTGGAAACACCTAGAAAACTCTGTGCTATTGTGATAGCATGGCTCTAATCTTGTTGCATTACAGTCTGGCTTGACGGAGAAATACAGCAAGGTGTTTGTGATTTGTGTGCCTGTCTGAGTTTGCATGATGCAGTCTGTACACTGCTGCTTCGTTTCTCTTCTTAGCCTTTCCGCCTTAGTTTTTGTTCTTGTGAATGAGTGTAATTGCCCCAATGGATTTGTTCCTATTACCTGTATACTGTGTTTTCGATAAATCTTTCCTCTGAACCACTGATAACATTCAAATATCCGACCCCCTTCATAATCCACCTTAATTTTCAATTGACTGTTGCATTGGTTTTCAACTTTTATCCCTTTGTTAGCACGGATCCACATAGTCACACATAGCTCCTTAGTTTTTCCTCCGCCATATGGACAGTGCAGAACTGCCCAAGTGCCTTTGGTCTGAATCATGACAATTTCCTTCTGCTCCCATGGTGGCAGGGATGCACGTTCAGCCTCATATGGCATTGGCAAGACACCCTCCCTTGGTTTTTGTTCCCAATTTTTTCCAGTGGCCGCGGATAAGAGCATAAGGAGTGTGATGGTGACCTGTAGAACCGTACTCACCCATTCCTCCCCCCTGTTATTCTTCCTTGTATTCGTGTGCGATGATAGCTGTCGCGAGGTCATCTTCTTCTGTGTGATATGGCTTGTTAAAAGAGTGTTGCTCCGAATATGTGACCGTGGGAGTGGGGTGCAGTGTGGATCTTCTGACAGAGTATGTCACGATATATTCTTTCAACCAGTACTCAATAAGGAATATGTCACAAAAACAAAGCAGAGCACAGTGCACCCACACCCTTTGCAGCAGGTGCAGTGAGAACAGCAGCAGGCTCTGCAAGGGCAGGGACAGAACCAGCACACTCGAAAAGAAAGCCAATTTCTGATAGGCTGACGTCCTGGTCCTGTTCTGGAGATGGCTTGCCCTGATATGGTTTCACGCAGCGTCCTGGGACCCACAAAACTCCATCTGCCGTTTGAACCGCTGCGTAACCTCGTCCCCACGTTAACAGATCAGCCGGACCTTTCCAGGTAGGGTCTGGGAGTTGCCTGTACAACACAAGAGGGTGGGGAGAGACTTCTCTATTCCTAAAATATCTATCAGCTGCAGAAGTTGGGTGAGAAGAACCAGTCAAATTCCTGAAATTCAAGGTATATAGTGCTATTGATAATTTGTTCTGAATTTCAGGTAAGGAGGGGACATTTCCTCCTTTCTTTTGTTTATCTAGCATCAATTTCAAACTCAAATTGGCTCTTTCTATAATCGCTTGCCCTTGAGAGTTATAAGGAATGCCAAATTTGTGTATTACTCCCCAATTAGAGCAAAATTCAGCAAAATTTTTACTTACATAGGCTGGAGCGTTGTCAGTTTTGATCTGTTCTGGGGTGCCCAGTGTAGAGAAGGCACGTACACAATGATTAATGACGTGCTTGTGGGCCTCCCCTCTTTGGGCAGTGGCAAAAATGAATCCTGAGTATGTGTCTATAGCCACATGGAGATACGTCCAAGGGGCAAAAGCTGCATACTGTGTGACATCCATTTGCCATATCTCATTGCACTTAAGCCCTCTGGGATTAACTCCAAGAGGTAGAGCCTTGTCTTGTCTGCTACAAGTGGGGCATTGTTGAATTATAGCTGTAGCCTCAGCTCTAGAAATGTTGAATTCTTTAGCTAAAGCCTTCGCATTCTGGTGAAAAAATTCATGGCTTTTCCCTGGAGAGTCTAACGCAAAGACCTGCCGGGTGGCTATATCAGCTTTATTATTCCCCTCTGTCAGTGGACCGGGGAAAGGTTGGTGGCTCCTAATATGTGCCACAAAATATGGTTGGCATTGCTGTTCTAGAATTTCCTGTAATTGTAGAAAGAGGGTTAGCAAGGCTGAATCTCCAATGGGGGAAACATAGCTGTCAAAAATGTGGATAATCACCAAATATACGTATAATGAATCTACAATCAGATTTAAAGGAACATCCTTGTGATTTTTGAAAGCCAAAATAGATGCAGCCAATTCAGATTTTTGTGCTGAGGTCTGTGGGTCTGTCAGGAAAGTTTTCCACTGACCTCCTTCACAGTAAGCATAAGCTCCCCTGGTTTTTGACCCATCTGCAAAAACGGTTAACGCTCCCAAAATTGGCTGTTCACGATGAAAATTTACCATTCGAAAGGGAACTTGGGTGAGGAGCGCTATCCTAGCATCTGCAGGTAAATGATACTTTATTTTGTTTTGAAAATTTGCCAATGCCCACTTCAATTCATCAGAGTGCTTAAAATATTGTTCCCATTTAGGTAGAGGCAAGGGAACAAATAGACTCATGGGATCTGAGCCTTGCAAGGTCAGGCACCTATCTCTGAGCCTAAAAATCAGTTCAGAGAGCAGGGACTCCCTTGAAGAGATTGTCTTTTTCGGTGTATTTGGCAAATGGACCCACTCTATGATGAGCAATTTTTTCTGTACTACCTGGAGCACTATTCCAGTGGGTAGGCGTTCTGTGTTAAGAATTGCAGCAGATAAATTCTCTGCAGGGTCCTTTCTATCTACCCACTGGCTGGCCATAAGTTGTCTTATTTGTCGCATTACATTCAATTCTTTGTTTCCCATTGTGATAATTGAGGCCGGTTCCTTTCCACCGCCCAGGAGAGCAAAAAGAGGCTGTAGGAGGGTGGTAGATATGCCTATTGATGCACGTGCCCAATTAATAATCCCCAGGTACTTCTGCAATTGTACTAAAGTGCACTGAGTAAATTCCCCTAATTCTGGAATTACAGGTTTAACTTTTGTCCCTAATATTTTGTTCCCTAGATATAGAAAGGGTTCCTGCCTTTGAATCTTTTCTGGTGCAATCTGAAAACCTCCTTGTTGTAGCACGGCTGTTAATTCTCTTTCTATACCCAGAATGGTATGGTCACTCCTCCTGGTGGCCAATCATTTATCGTCAGATGATACGTTGTGGCAAGGTTTTCTAGCAGACCTTGAGTATAATTACTGCCAAGGCCGTATTGTGCAATGGCATTTTTAATTTCTTTTATTTGTGCGAAGGGTAAAGCTTCATAGACAGGGTTCGCAGCAGTGAACGAGACAGGATAATTAGATATCAGTTCTAGATCTTCCTCAGTTAAATTTGGGTTGTTTTTTGCTGCTAATATCCCTGAGTCCAAAAAGCCAAGAATATCAGATCCTGGCTGAGACCCTGGTTTTAATCCTAATTCTAATACTCTTTCTTCATAGCTAGGTGGGGGGGGGGGCTCTTCTTTTATTTGAGAAGGGGCTGAGGGGGAAGTTAAACTCTCAGCAACACTTCCCAACATAACTGATGGGTGTTCTTTTTGATCTTGATCATGGTAATGGCGTAAGGCAGTCATTATAGCCTTCCACACTATGAGAATTTTTACAGGCGCATGTGGTTCCGCGTGCAAATAATCCCCAATCTTTGACCATGCATCTAATTTAATTGAGCCCCTAAGTGGGTATGCTGGGCATTCTTGCCACACATATCCCATAAATTTTGTAAGTTCTCCCCTTGAGGGAAAGCAGCCATTAGATTTTAAAGCAATTTTAGAAATCTCAACCATGTGTCCTATTTCTCTCACGTGAGCTAGCTGCTCCCAGGACATTTTTGATCCCATACTTACGTATTTGCGCTGGGTAAGCGATGAGACGGTTGAGGACGCTCGGGATCCGTAGCTCGGGTCCTTTTACACCGACTCCCTTCAGTGTATTTCAGCGAAACATCACGTCGGGGTTCACCACATGAGGAGAGCCACGGCTGCCCCACCCCAATTTCTGTGGTGGCTCTTTCCTACGAAGCCGAATCCTTAGACCATCAGGCTGCGAGAAAGATAATGCTGAGACGATGGTCTGGGTAAAAAAGAGACCCTTTGTTTCCAAAGGGCGATATTTATTGATCCCTGTCGTAAAACTAGGCAGGGTCAGTTAATGACGTGTTACAATATCATTAGTCAGTTTAAACAGCGTGTTACAATACAATTGGTCAGTCAAGGTGGTCTGACCGCTTACGTAATCTTTGCTGGACACAGTGTAGTGACATTATCAAGGTGCGACCCAATCCTACATGGCAGAAAACCCATGCTTGCAGTACAAGATCGAATTTCCTGCATTCCTTAGATGCTTCCCTTATCTTGATGCCGACTCACATCTTGCGTCTGTTATCTCTCAATGCTTGCCAGTAAATTTCCACTAGGCCTTAAGCTAGCTATTTTACTGACTAAAATGGATCTCCACAGTTCCTTAATAGTAGGGATGGGAGTGTGGGTGCCGGGGAGGGGGCTCTGTGGGGCTTAGCCATCTGATGGCAGTGCCTAAGCCCCGCAGAGCCTCCCCCCCTATCCGGACGGGAGAAGTGTTTACTCTGCTTTCGAAGTGGAAGCAGGAGTAAACCGGTCCCTTCCCCCGCCCAGATCAGGGGCTGAGAGGAGTGGGGGGGCGCCCTACCCCTGCTCCAGGTGGGCATCCCCGATGCCTCCCAGGAGCAGGCGGGAGGCAGCTCCACGCCCCCCCCCATCTGGGTGGGAAAAGGGCCCCCGTTACTCCTGCTTCCGCTTTGGAAGTGGAGTAAAGTCTTCTCCCAGCCAGATTGCGGGCGGGGGGAGGGGTGTGGGGCTGCCTCCCACCTGCTCCTAGGAGGCATTGGGGATGCCCACCTGGAGCAGGGAGAGGGCGCCCCCCACCCCTCCTCTGGTCAATCTGGCCGGGAGAAGGCGCCATTTTACTCCTGGTTCCTCTTTGGAAACGGAGTAAAGGCTTCTTCCGCCTGGATCGCGGCAGGAGGGGCAGAGGGGGCTCTGCGGGGTTCGGCACCTCAATTAGGTGGCTAAGCCCCACAGAGCCCCCTCCCTGGCACCCGCACACCCCACCCTGGGGCCCGGGATGGGAGGGTGGGGGGGTCATCTGGGCAGCATAGGAGCCTACATCCAGGCGCGTATACCCCGCAGATGGGCATGATCATGGTGGGAAGCCTTTGTAGACCGGAGCCACGTGCTCCAATCTGCAAAGAGGTCCTGCCCCATAGGCAGCTGTCCTGGGCCCTGGGGTGGGTGGGTGCCCGGGTAGGTACATGCCAGCTGCACTGGGCTCGATTGAGCCCTGTACAGCCAGCACGCAGCGGGGCTAGCGGCCTGACAGGACTGCCCGCCCCTGGGTGCTCGCACGCAATGGCAGGCAGCCTTGTGGGACACGTCCCCGCCCCTGGCCGGCCTTTCCCAGCTAAGTAACTTCGCTTTAGCCATTCACACACAGGCACGCAGGAACAGCAGGGCTCCCTTGATACACATTAACATAAGGATGAGGAGGCCCAGGACACAGACTAGAGACCCTTTGGTCCCCAGAACTCTAGGTAAGTACAGAAAGGTCCTAGGAGCAGTGCCAGCTCATTAAGGTGATTTTTCCTGCTTTGCTTCTACTTAAAGACTCAACTTGCTCCTCCTGCAGAGGTTAGACATCCTTCTTGCACCATAGAGAGAAAGCAGAATCAAGAACCTCATGTATAACTTTCACTTACGGGTTCCCTAGCTCTAGAGACGTATCTATACTAAGTCGGGAAAATAAACGTCCTGTGAACCACTAGATGGAGGAAGGGAACAAAGAACAGGAAAAGACCTACAGAGCTTTGCATCTTTCCTGCCTGCTTCTGCATAAGGGAGTTCTGCTCCTTTCATTTCAAGACTGAATTTGTTTAGTATGAAAAAAGCCATATCGTATGAAGCAAAGTTTCAAGTTGCTGGTGACTGCACACAAGCATAAATGGGTTGGGTGAGTGACTATAGGATCCGTTCTTAGATTATCCTGGTGGACCTTGCTGTAGGCGTTTTCAGTCCTTACCAATCTGCCTGTGCAAACAGGGCAGCTCATCTGTTTGCATGTCTTGCATGCAAGGTGAAAACCTACACAGTTCTGTATAAACAGCACAATCTATTCAAACACAAACCCACTCAGTATATCCTGACAATTTGTCTGACCCACCCTTGGACAAGAGCAGACTGATAATCTGTATCCAAGTGATGCAGCCCCTGGAAATCCTTGTTTGTTTTTGCTTCAGACAGAATAGAGGCAATTGTAATTCTAATTTAGACCCATGCAACCATCTGGTCGCGATGCTTTAGCTCTGCATTTTCGGCTAGGCAGCCTATGAGGCCTCTTCCCTCTATGATTTTCTGTTTTTCCATTGAGCTCCAATTATGCACTGAGGAGGGACATGTCTATGAAGACGCGCTGGCCTGCCTAATTTCCTCCCCCTTGCTGACACAGCTGCGGACATGCTGAAGTCAATCTTCTTTAAGCCCTGTTTCTGATATTAGATTAGCTCTGGTGCCGCCTGACATTCAAGATTTATCCCCTCCAATGAGCTCATTTATTTTTATGTCTTGCCCAGCAGTTTTCTGTGCTAAACTCCACCTTTGAATTACAA
Organism: Aspidoscelis tigris stejnegeri; assembly: GCA_023333525.1. Lineage (NCBI taxonomy): Eukaryota > Metazoa > Chordata > Lepidosauria > Squamata > Teiidae > Aspidoscelis > Aspidoscelis tigris. Next base: position 102,641,326 of record JALMGA010000002.1, read on the forward strand.
CATGAAATGGATCATTGACAGCCCGGTTAGCACTTCCTGGCCTGGCAGGATACAAGCCGAGTTCTGCAGAAACCACCTGAAAGGCATCTGTTGAAGAGCTATTGCAATATTGTGGGAGCCAGTGTCACTGTGTGATACGGAAGATGTGGCATGTTGTGAGAATGTGGTGGGCTTACTAGAATGCTCAGGGATATTGGAAAAGATAATATATGTCAGGGACAAATTGTTAGGCAGTGCAGGCAGCGGATACTTTGACTTTGTTGCAGCTAGGCAGCCAGTTTTAACTGTCCACCTATTTTGTTTTGTTTTTCCTTCTTCCAAATTGAGAGGAAGACAATCTGTAAGGTTTCTCAAAAGTCTTCAGGGCTTTCTGCAAAAATCCTTAATCCGGATTAAGGGTCCATGTAGTACACATTCTGGGCCTTTCTATCTGCATGTTAATGTGAATCAAGGAGGTCCTGCCCCTGCCCGTGTGGATCTGTCCGCCTGAGATGGAGCTGGAGGTGGATTAAGGAAGCAAGAGGTAATGTGGCCCTGATACAAAATATGGGAGCTGGGCAGAAACTACCTCTGGGTAGATGGTGTCTGGGATGATTGGGGGTGCTTTTTAGTGAGGTGCCATAGGATCCTCCATAGCCTCTTGCCCCATTCAACCCAGATGGGTACAGAAATAGAGGCTTGGGATGCAGTGAGTCATATTTTTGTATTTTGCAATTGTCCCCACAAGCCTCAAATGTGGGGTCAGGTGAATGATAGGTGGATCAAAGGCTGCTAGAATGGATGTTCAGGTACATCTTCCAGGCTGGGAAGGCAGGCAGGATGCCTGTAAAGGCCATTTGCTGGGATTTGAGAGCAGGTGAAGGTTTTGCCCTCATTTTCTGCTTTAGATGCCCATGAGCAATTGTGGGCCATTGTGCGAGACAGGACACTGGACTAGATGGGCTGTGGCCTGGTCCAGCAGGTTTCCTCTTATGTTCTTATATTCTTATGAGTCTGATCATACCCTATGGCCCTTTAGTGGTAAGAGATAATTCCAGACAATAGTTGAGAGGTGTCAAGTACTACCTAGTCAATGAGTGGAAGAACGCAGATGTTATTTTAGGGCTGCTCCATAAAAAGAACTGTATGGAAGTTGGGATTTCAACAGGTATGCTTCTGATGTGATGTAACGAATGATGCGGGTGTGAGAAATGAGGAGAATTGCTTGCTTTACTAGGCTACACAGTTACTTACCCATATATTCCGGCGTATAAGACGACTTGGCATAGAAGACGACCCCCAACTTTTCCAGTTAAAATATAGAGTTTGCGATATACTCGCCATATAAGAAGACAACACCCGGTGTATAAGACGATCCCCAACTTTAGTGAAGATTTTCCTGGGTTAAGAAGTAGTCTTATACACCAGAATATACTGTAAATCTCTTTCCACAGGATACATTGTTATTGGTAAAACTGGATAGATCATTGGTTAGAAAGGAGACATTCAGATACAAGCTGAGCTAGCGCGTGATGTCCTGTGAACTATTTGCATAAAACATGTCCTTGGGCATGGTGCACGTTTATGCTTAAGAGAGATTAGAAGGGTTGATCTTCGGGTATGGGGCGGGATAGAAATGTAAATAAATAAATAAATAAATAAATAAATAAATAAATAAATAAATAAATAAATAAATAAATAAATAAATAATGCTCTGGAAGGCTTCCTTCCGCTGAGGTTTGCCATCCGAGTGGTGAAGCATTCCCACTCTGATGCAAGCAATTCTTGCTATGAGTTCTTCTAATGTGCAACTATAAAGGACATAGGAACTAAGACAAGCCTAGCTGCATGCATGTAAAATCGAGGGTCAGCTTCAGACACTGGCTGAATATAGATCAATTTGTTGTTAGATTGTGTTCTTTTTGTAGGTGTTAAATATTAAGCTGGTTCCAAGGTTTTTTTAAAAAAAACAAATGATCTGCTGTTTTTATAAACACATGTATTCAGTGTGCATTTTATTAAGTTTTAAAATATGCTCCTAAAATATATTTTGTAAAAACAAACAAACAAAATACCTTTAGTTTCTTTTTTGAACATTAAAAAGTTTGAATGCTGAAGTATACTGATTATTCTGGATGATTGTAAATTGACCTTTTAAAAATGTGGATGCCTGAAGCATTCATCTCTGTTTACAGTCTAAGAGAATGAAGGAGCCAGACGCATGCTAGATCCCATTTTTGAGGCACTGAATTTGACAAAGCAAGCCCTTCTGAATTTGTCCCACATATAAATCTATAGGTATCTCTCTGTAACACTTTCGGCAACAATAGCAACATTTTATTTATGTATAGATGGAATCAAATTGCTAGTTCTCAGATAACAGCAGCAAATTGCTGCTTTTTGTTTTTATGTATGCTGGCATGCAGCAGTTTTAATTTCTGTGTTTTAAACACCTGTGTATATAATTCAAGTGCATGTTACTTCCCATGCATTGCAAGTTATCTGCATTTACCTAAAAGTAGGTATTCCTGAATTTATTTAGCACGTCAAAAAGAAAATACACAACATGAAGGTGCTCTATATTTTTATGATGAGTATTATTAACCATTGAAAATATTGTTATTGGGATAGGAAGCATTATATAGAAATAAAAAGTATCCTCAGGAAATAATAAAAATTCAGCAGCTGTTTCAATGTAAGAAATACCTTGTTTATGATAAACTCTAGCCAGAAATAAAAAAAAATATTAATACAGAATCAGCATAACATTTTGCTCGTTCAGAACTATACACGATGCTACAACTGTTCTCAGATAATTTATACAAATATGAAATGCTTCTTAGTCTTCTTTTATCATATACTGAACAAGTCAACAAACATCTTGCAGCAAGCTTTAGATAGTGCCAGAAAACTGGCAAGGAAGAGATGAAAGGGCAAACGCAAATTATTATTACTCAAGGGTATAAATTAGTAGAAGCTGTGGTGATATAAAGCAAAGCTTTGATTTTGCAGTGAATGTGGGCTGGGAAGAGACAGAAGCCAGGGTCAAAAGATGGTTCAACCCCTCAACTGACTTACTGATTTTTTTCTCAAATATCAATTAAGCAAAAACAAAAAAAGACATAACTTTCCAGATGGTTCAGGCAGCTCAAGTGATTTATCTATCAACCATGAATCAGTGTAGCGGGAAATGAAAACTGATATGTTGAATACTGGAGGTAAACAGATTGAAGAAGGACTTAGTAAGAAGATTTCCACTGGCTGGGAGCAATGTCAATTTTAATTTATGCCGTCCCTATGGTTATATAAGGCATAGTAAAACATTTATAGCTCTGTATTGTTCCTCCTCATTACGTCAGTGCCTATTAATCCCTTTCTGTGCTTAACAGCCCAATCAGAGAAGACAAAAACGGGTGGAGATGGGAGCTAAATACATATGATCCTTACCATTACTTGATATTTGTGTAAGAGAGGCATATGGTGACCCAGATATAATATGTTGTATTAAAGTGCTTTCCCCCACTTTCACTCTAGAGAAGAATAGTAAAATAATCATGGGAATGGAGAATCAGAGGTTGGCATATAATTAATTATGACAATTATCAGCCAGGTATTTATAAAACTGCATAAATAAACATTGGACACCTTTTTGCTCCATCCGTGTTGACATAGAAAGTAAAATTCAATCCACTCAAAAATACAAATCCTTTCATAATCAGCTGTACTGAGCTTAGAACACCATACTGCTCTGCAGCATTCAGTTGTAATTATTAGGCATGACCTATTAAAATGCATGTGCTGCATATAACAGGGAGTTGCCCAATGAATATAGAGTGCAGAAAGTATAGGAAATCAACCAGCCGTGGCATTGTTACAGGGCATGATCTGGACACATGTATTGTGTGGGGAAATTAGTCTAGTCCAGCCACGAATCAAACTGGGAACGATAGTGCTTCCTAAATCAGCATGTGTTTCCATTAAAATCAAGTGAGCAGCAAGCAACATATATATCAGAGACAGCTTCTTTCATATAAAGGGATAATTTTATTAAAGCAGCAGCAAAAATTGAAAAATGGCAATTTCAAGTGGGTGCTGTGCAGAGCGCTATCAAATGTGTCAAAATACAAACGCAAGGGAATCCCAACAGTGACACGGGCACAAGGGTTGACCAAATAAGGAGAATTAGCTCAGCACATGGAAAAAGTATCAATGAAATGGCAATCTGAGGCAAACTTGGTACTTTAGAGTGAAAGGATGGAAAATAAATTAAAAACGACCTTCTATACCTGTGGTTCTCAACCTGGGGGTCGGGACCCCTTTGTAATTACCCTTACAGAGGGATCGCGATGAGTCTCCTGGTGCCCTTCCCTCCCACCTCCCAGCTGCTCTGCCCCTGTGGTTGGGGGTCTCCACAACATGAGGAACTCCATTAAGGGGTCACGTTATTAGGAGAACCGTTGTTCTATACTAACAAAACCCTAACCTAACAACCACCCAGAAGCAACAGTTCTCACCTTTGCTGATGTGAAGAGAACTTGAGATCAATATTTTGGTTGCCTGTGAAACTGAAGCAAGGAAAAACTTCTTTGCTGGAACTGTGGAAAAGGAGTTTGCGCAAAGGATAAACTTCACAGCTATGCTGGAAGTGTGATTTAATGAATGGGGAAGCAAGCCATTTATAGGCACAGAAAGAGTTTTATGGTACAGCACGTAGCTTCAGGCTGAAAGGCAGTGCACAGCAGCAACTGGATTGGAGAGGCCTCTTAGCAATGAGCATGAGGCGAGTAGGAACTGGGGGCCAAGTGATGGAAATGATGGAAACCATTGGGGGTGACGAGACCCATTGAAGCAAAGGATGCCCATACCTTGCTGCTCCAGACCAGGCAGAGGGAATATAGAACAATGAAACATCTGGGTGGTAATTCTGAACAAAGAAAGGTACAACCAAAAGGTGGGGGCTAAAGGTTCCATTCAGGTAAATGGAGAAAGGAGAAGCTAGGTGAGTGGAGGGATGGAAACGAAGGATGTTCATGACTTGAGGGGATCCTTGGTTCATCCAAACTGATGACCTGGCTTCACTGCAAACAACAACCTAGTCAAGTAGGTTAAAATATTTGATTGGAACTTGCTTGATTCTATCCAGAATTCCTGAGAGGAGTAGCCTCCTGGTAATGCACAGTATGGTCTTTTCAGTCTTCGTCACCTGGGCCCAAGTCCCTTCACTGCTGCACCCACTGCTACAAGGAAATTGGACTTTTACGTTTGCCACTTCCTGATCATTGCTGGTTGTCACTTGGATTCCCAGCTCAATCCCAAAGCATTCTTTATATGGCTTAAACACCTGGCTGAATTCTTTGTTGCCCTGATCAGTGCCATGGCTAAGGTAGCCAGCTTGGAAAAGAGTGTACCTTTGTTGTTGCTGAGCTGCAATGTAGTGTGTTGCTCCTTTTGTGCAAATCCTTTCCTTGTGGATTACTTTACTGGATTGGACGGCCTTCGTGTCAGAGACTTTATTCTTGAGACCTCAACACAGCAGAGGGTGAGACATCTGTGTGGTCCTTAATAGTTTTAGGATTCTCCAGGGTGTAATTAGTTTAGATCAGCAGTTCTCAACCTTCCTAATGCCGCGACCCCTTAATGGAGTTCCTCATGTTGTGGGGACCCCCAACCACAGGAGCGGGGCAGCTGGGAGGTGGGAGGGAAGGGCAGCAGGAGGCTCATCGCGACCCCTCTGAAAGGGTAATTCGACCCCCAAAGGGGTCCCGACCCCAAGGTTGAGAACCACTGATTTAGATCCAAGTCCCTTTTTCTTCTCCATAACCTCCTTACTGGCCTAGCTGTCAAAAGTGTATTTTTAAATAAATCACATATACTAAGCCCTGCCAGGTCTGTATAGCTTGTTTCCTTGCCTGGTACATGCACAGTAAAGTCTCTGTAGTGCAGCTCCTATCAAGGGAAAACCTTATATTTCACTCTTTCCTATTGCTTCTTCTAACTGTTCGACAGTTGGGATCATCTTTTATTCTAGTCAGGGAAGACACAGCTGTGAAAACCACGTGGCTGTATGTGAATGCTTGAAAGAATTCTGTTGGCTCCTGAGAATTGCTAGGCATCATTGATATCTGTGTATTTGCCAGCACAAGGACTAGAAATTCAATATTTTTATACTTAAAACTCTTTTTAAAGAAGTTGAACTTTTTGTGCAACTTCTGTGCTTGCATGATACAATGGTATGCCGTTTGTCCAATGGTGGGAGGGAGAAATAGATATTTTTCTCTGGCATTTTATGTATTTTTGTGTCCCATTAAACCAGTCCTTTCAAAATACCTACTTGCTTATAAGTGGGATTAAAATATTGTGTGTTGGAAGACGCAGCAGTTTGCATAACTGTCTCCTTTAGAAAACACGCAAAAACAATAACCTAAAATAAAGGCAGGTGGATATGAACATTTCTTTAATGAGACCCCTCTAGTTATCTCTCTGCAGGATGCCTTGATCAAAGATAGACTCTAATAAAGTGATCTCCCATTTGAAAGAAAGAAAGAAAAACATGCTTGATCTATCTGTACTCTACTGGGTATTATTAAAATGTGCAACCTAAGGACAATTCATTTAGTAGTAAAGGTTTTATTTCCCTATACTAAATAAAAGTAGCACAAGGGATGTTTTCTGCTAATTAATAAGAAATATGAGATGCATTGTAAATATGTCACAGAATCTCTTACATTACTGCCTAATGCCAGGGAAGTCAAAAGTTCAATAACCGAGTTCCTTTGACTCACTGACAGTGTAACTCTAGGCAGGTTTACTGAGGTTTTAGTCCATCATGTTTGGAGAATGTTACCAGGAAAAGGCACATAGGGGTGCTGTTAATGTTCCCTCCAGAAGTATGACTCACATGCACTAAGTGAGGGTGTGATCACACAGGGACGTTTTGAGCATCTTTTTTCAGGGATCACTCCATCTGGGGATGCAGAAAAACTTTCCATGTCAGAGTTTTTTTATATATAAAAAATAAGCAGTTAGAAGTCTCCTTCCTATCAGCTCTTCCTCATTTTTGTCTTACTTGCTGACCTCTCATTGGATGATGCCATCCTGCATTTCCATGGACTTGACTGGCCAAAGGCTGGAACAGTCAGGGGTTGGCTAGGAGCCTCTGTAGCCTCTCACCCCATCCAACCCCAACTTCGGCTACACATCCCAATAGTAGAGATGTGCATGGATATTCAAAACATTCAAAATTTGATCGAATTCATTCAAATTTGGACATTCAATTCAAACTGAATATCTATAAATTCAAATTTAAACATTCAAACAAGTTTTGAAAATTTGAATCTATTCGTTCAAATTATTCATGATGCGTACTTGAAGATCTGCATCTTTCCCACATCCGTATGCATTTGTACGGATCCGTACGGGACAAAAACGGGATGCATACAGGATAAATACGGGATGCGTACAGATGTGTACGGGATGTGTGTTAGTTTGAACAGACTTGAATTTGCTTAATTCAAATCAAATGTGGGTAAATTCAAATTTTAAAGATTCGAATCAAATTGGATTTTCGGATATTTGATTTGAATCAAATTGGATCCCAAAAATTGCATTCGTGCACGCACCTACCCAATAGTGGATTATTTCACATCTGAAGGAGGGGTGGATAATCAGAGGTCTGGGGATGAGGTAAAGTGTCTTTTATACAGTATATGTACTCTATCCATCCATGAAGTCTCAAGTTTGGTCCACAGGCATCCCTAAACACATGTCTAAAAGCATCCTTGGTTTTGCTGCAGTACTGCTATTGTCAAAATAATTGTCACAGAGTGTGGGCAGCAAATCTTTTGGCTTAACCTAATACTGTATTTGGCAGCATGGTGTGTTTGTTTGCTCGTTTTTGAGGTTTTATTAAAGAATTATTCCAACACTGCAGTTTTCATAAAACAGACTTTAACAAACCTCATATACCCACTGCTCGTGGTTACAGAAATGAAATGAAATGAACTTTATTGATTAGTTGTTTGACCATATTGGTTACACCATTACTTTAATTCTTCTTCAGCTCAAATTCCAGCCCATTTGGTTACATCTTGAAATGCCAAGCTTGTTTTTTTCTGGATTTTCTTCTCTCTATTCAGGTTTTCTTTTATTCGGGGTGAAACAGCATTAATGTTTTAATCCCCTTCCAGGAGGCCACTGTTCCGGTTCCCTGGCTGCCCAGGAAATAATACCTATGCAAACCTCAGCTCTGAGTCTTGCCCCTCCCCCCTCCCATGACAGTCCTTCCTCTGCCTCCCTGCCTCTTGCTCTGTCATTTGATCTGCCTCCTCGGCCCCTTGCTTGATTCCCTTTGCTCTGTCATCAGATCTGCCTCCTCATCCCCCTTGCTGCAATACCCTTTGCTCTGTCATTGGATCTGCTTCCTCACCCCCTCTTGCTGTAATTCCCTTGCTCTGTCATTGGATCTGCTTCCTTGTCCCCCCCTTGCTGCGATTCCCTGTGCTCTGTCATCAGATCTGCCTCCTCACTCTCCCTGCTGTGATTCCCTTTGACAGCAGCAGGAAGATGTGTCGAAGCCCTTCCAGGCCGAAAACAGCTTGGATTCGGCTACTTTACTGATGGGGATTAAAATGCTAAGGTGTAACCTTAGCAGGGGCATGGCCTCTCTTAGACCACACCAATGTGTGGAAGGGTGGGTCCTAGTAAACTTTCTGAGGCCTCATCTACCAGAAGTTTAGGATCACCCATTTGAACTCAACTCCCATTTGAACTCAAGCCTTGTTCAGTCTCAAGCCCTTTGAATGAACTTTGCATAAGCTTTCAGCATCATTCTCATGACATGTTTGTTGTCATGAGAATGGCAACTTGAAACAAATACTGAACAAACTCTTAGCACTGCCCGTTCCCTCGCTATCCTTTTATCACAAAGCTACTGCAACATATTGCAAGCTGCTGGGAATGGGATCAGATATATGACTGCACCCAGAACCTGCTTTGTAACACCTCATTTAGAATTTCAGTTCCTGGAAAATACTGAACTTTTAAATGATTGAGGGAGCAACACTATTACTACAAGAAACATTTGTCTTCTGCATTACCAGATTTATTTTATAGCAACTGGATGCCATTTGCTAAAGTATCTGTAAAAAACAGCTGGAATTTTTACGTCTCAAAATTTATTTGCAACGCCTTTGAATGATTACTAAAACATTTAGGTTTGCCGACAAAGAGCTCCCTTCTTCAGGGATCACCAGTAAAATGCAAACTCTGACTGGCACAGTGCTTGGGATGGTTATTGCTTGCTTGCTTGCTTCCTTGGAGCCACCAAACACATCATGTGAGTGGAGTGTGGTAGGGATGTGCATGAATATTTGTAGGCAATTGAAATCTGATTGAATGTGCCGAATTTTGACATCCAAACTCGAATAGAATGTCCCAAAATTCGAATGTAAACATTTGAATCAAATTTTGAATTTCAGATCTATTTGTTTGAATTATCTGGAGACTCATATGTGTACAGGTTTGTACACTATGCACACTTGAAGATCTGCATCTTTCCCACATCTGTACACATTTGTATGGATCCGTATGGGACAAAAATGGGTTGCATATGGGATAACTACAAGATGCGTATGGATGTGTATAGATGCTTATGAATGTAAGGAAAGATGGATACATGTGCATACAAATGTTGGCATTTGTATGTGCAGATTTGAATCAAAATTTCGAATGAATAGATTTGAATTTAGTAATTCGAATCTTGTTAAATTAGAATTTAAAAGAGTCTAATCAAATCAGATTTTCAGGTATTCGATTCGAATAGAATGTCGAAAAAAAATCTGTGCACATCTCTAGAGTGTGGTGCCCGCCTTACCCTGTTCTCCTCCTTACATGATGTTTTGTAGATCAAAACTACTGTATCCACAAAGGCAATTCTCAATCCAATAGTCAATAAAGTTTATTCATACCGTAATGATTTAACAGTCCAAGTTAGTTAGCCTCAAGTCCAGCTTGACTGTTAGTGCCTACACAATTACAAATATTGTCTGGAATACATAGTTAACCACTACTAAAACTCAGCCACCATAGAAGAAAATATTTACAATCAGGACAAGCATGATTTAATAGATGGGTGCATAATACAATTCACATTATACACGCTCACCATCTATTATCACACTGATGCCATGGCTTGCACTTCAGATGCCCCCCCCCCCCTGCAAAACCTACCAACATGTCAATACCACTGATTTATTTTCCCTGAAACAACCTTAAAAAGAGGAATAAAGCTTCCAATTATCTCTTTACAGAACCTGGAAGCCCCCCTGCCTAGAATAATGCACAGCAAGCTACCTTATTTGGAAGATTAATTCTCTTTCAGTCCCAGTATTCTATTATCTTTTCCCCAAGGTCTTCATTAGTCCTTCAAGTCTAACTGATTCCTAGCTTCTGAGGTTTATGCTGAATCAGCCAAAGAGCTGTAGCTCGATTCAAAATTGTGATTATTCAGTCACAATGGCTGCCTATTGTCAAATAGCAACACACTTGTGACGTCGGGCAGTCAGAGTCTTGGTTTCCAGGATCCCAGGATGCAAAAACATGGAGAGCAGGAGAGGAAAGGAGCTAGTGGTGCTTGGTGGGTCAGAATAATAGGGGAGATGGTAGGTGTGCCACTGTCAAGTGCAATTCTGTTCGAACCCACGTGACATTTGACTCTGTTTTACAGAGTGGATTTGTCAAGCATTAGTAAGCTCCAATGGAGAGCAAGTATGAAAACTGAGAGTGCCTTCAATCTCAGAGCTCATGGCTGCTATGGGAAACTGCCCACTTGGTCACTATGGGTCACTTGTGCTGGAATGATTCCACATAATAAGAACACAAGCCTCTCCATTTTCCTTACCTTGAGCAAATGCCAACACTTTCCTCAAACTTTCTGCACTGTCTACACTTGCATGCAGCTCTTGTTTTGTGGCTCTCATTTACATCACAAGGAAGGAGGCTTTCCTTACTGCCATTCTGATCTTCCCTTTCTAGCATTTCGCTGTCCGCCAGAGGAACTATTAGCCACATGTGCACATCTGGAGAAACTACAGTCTTCCTGCTTCAGTTCTGTTCCTAAGCTGAGCAGTCATGCTCTCCACAGATTCTGAAGCCAAAAGATTAATTTTTGCACTTTCTCCAGGGGTGACTTCCATCTGGGCAACAGAAGGGTCCTTACCTTCATCCCAAGTTTTTGTTACAACGATAGGCTCCTCTTTCCTCTCTACACTGCCAACTTTTCCCCTTTCCTCTTCATAAGTGTAGACTGTCTATCTCTAAGGGTGTTTCCGCACTGACCAGCTGAAAACTGGATAGAAATCCATTTTTATGAAATGTGTCTCTAGCAAGATCCGTCTCAAATAGATATGGATCTAATAAGTGCTTCTGCACTTGCTTGGGAAGGAGGAATTGCGAGGAGCACGTTATGCCTTCGCAGTGGGGACGCTGTAGCACAGATTGTGGAGAAAGGTATGAGTGATGCAGCCCAAAGCGAGGATGACTTGAGGACAACCTAGAACGATCTAGGTGTGAACAGAGTTGGTGCGACCTCAGTTCGAATTATTAATAGGACGTCCTGTCTTATATAGGTGTGACAGGGGCCTAAAAGAAGGCAATTGCTCCTTCCATATTGTTGCCAATAAAGCTATATTGATGTGTCCATGTAGTAAACCAGTGGTTCTCCACCTGTGGGTTGCAACCCCTTTGGGGGTCGATCTACTCTTTCACAGGGGTCGTTATGAAGTAGCAATAAAAATAATTTTATGGTTGGGGGTTAGGGTTAGGTTGGGGTTCACCACAACATGAGGAACTGTATTAAAAGGTCACGGCATTAGGAAGGTTGAGAACAACTGAGTTAAACCAAAGCAAATCATTATCTTTACCTTAGCCATCTGTTCTTGTGCCTTAGTTTGACACTAGCTTTCTAGACAATTCCATTGGAAGAAAAACAGTGTAGATTCTGTTAAACAGCAGAAAAATAGCCACATTTTATTCCACTGTCACAGGAGTCTAGGTGCAAATGAATTTTCCATGTTGATTTAGTCTCTCCAGTGAAGGCATCACTACTTCTTGTGCTGCACATTTAGGTTTATTTCTTAGAAGGAGGAGGAGGAGGAGAACATAAGAATATAAGAGAAGCCGTGCTGGATCAGGCCACAGCCCATCTAGTCCAGCATCCTGTCACACACAGTGGCCCACCAAATGCTCATGGGCATCTCAAGCAGAGACAAGGACAAACCTCCTGCTCTCAAGTCCCAGCAGATGGCCTTAGAAGTGCCCCAGTTCCTCCCCCCCCCCAGCCTGAAAGATGCACCTAGGCATTTGTTCTAGTAGCCATTGATACATCTGTTGTCCATAAATTTGTCTAACCCTACCTCAAAGCCATCTAGACTGGTAGCTGTCACCACCTCTTCCGGCAGCACATTCTATAAGCCGATGACTCTCTGGGTGAAGAAATACTTCCCTTTGTTAGATCTGCCTCTCCCCTGGAAGAGTTGGGTTTTATATCCTGCATTTCTCAGCCATTTATGGGGACTCAAAGCAGCTGAAAAGCTTTTTTGTTCTTCTCCCCACAACAGACACCCTGTGAGGTAGATGAGGCTGTGAGAGCTCAGAAAGAAAGCTGTGACTCAGCCAAGGTCACCCAGCTGGCTTCATGGAGGAGCGCGGAATCAAAGCTGGTGATTCCCCTAAACAGAAGTATAAGGAAGACTAGTGAGCTCCCAAAATAGAGCTGGATAGTTGTCGACTTACCTCTTTGCTGTAATATCTATTGAATCCCAATTTTTCCATTCTGGACCATTTTTAAAGAGAGAAAAATAAAACCGCTAAAAACGTAAAACTCCAGAAAGTGAAATAAATGAACCATTATTATTTGGCACACAGAAATGGATAAGCTTGTGAGGACAAAGGATCAGTGCTCTCCTTGGAAGCTTCCCTTTGATCTTACTAAATTCTTTTCTGGTATCCTCTGCACCAAAGGTTAGATTGGTAACTGGAGCTTTGCCCAGTTTCTTCTGATCACATGGAAGCAACCTGCAAGCCACTTCTGGAGTGAATTTTAAACAACTTGATTGCTTTTTCCATTTTTTCTTTTCATGCAGCATTGCAGTCAAAAACAAATGCAGAGCATATCGATCAACCAGTATTGTGCTCCAACAAATTAAAGTACGTTTGCTATATTTCTATTGTCAAAGCTTTATTTTTTCCATTTTAATTATCTGAGTGAACGGCAGATGTTAAAGCCATCTTAGCTACCCCCTTCCTTTCATTTGCAGAGTTTATAAATGTTTTGAGGTCACTGAACAGGGATTAATTCTTGTTTATGAGGGATGATCTATATATTTTGTGATAGATGAAGATGAAAAATATTCTAACATTAAAAAATCTACTATGTATTTCATTGGAAAAGACTATTCATTTAAAAAAATGTAGCCCATAGGTTAAAAGAATTTTTTTTTTGGCAATGCACTAGCAAACTTGCTGAGAATATCGGTTTGCTTATAAAGCAGGGATGTGCAAAACACATCTTGAAATGTTTACAGAAACACTGAACATGGTATTGCTTCTTTGTGTGGGGCATGAGTTTGATAGGTGGAACACACAGCAAGGTGAGTTTGCACCTTGGTTCACCTTGTTCTTGCACTACCTGTTTCCGCCTTCACATATCCTGGAGGCAGTGGGGGGCATGCCTTGAGATTTTGGACTTGGTGGAAATGCCCCTAGCATCTCTAATGTGCCTGTTAGTTGCCAGATGAAGTTCTGGTAGGCCTGAAATCTTCACATGATAATGTGTGGCCTACCCTGGGCTCTGAGAAGACGTGGATGGATGGGGGCAAGATGTGTTGTTGAATGTTCCACCTAACAAACCAACCCCCATGTAGGGGAGCAACATGAGGCCTATTCACACGTGGGCCTCTGTAGAACAATTCTGCCAGCCCTGGGACAGAGCATTCACTCTGCCAGGTGGGCGGTTCTGTCCAGAACCGTCCCATCCCATCCCATCCCAGGGTGGCCTAATTGCACCCAGAGTGCCCGGCCCAAGCTGTCCCCAGCCATCCCAGAGCTGTCCGGCAGGGAGAACATTCTCACTCTCCCTGCTGGACAGCTCTGGGGCCCCATCCCATCCTGTCGCCATTGGGCCCTTTTGGGACCTCTGGCCAACAGCCCCTTTTGGGGGAGGGGCAAGACCGTCCCATCCCATCCTGGGGTCCTGCACACCCATAACATACATTCATGCTGTGTTCCTAAATGAGATAGTTCAATATGAGAAAAAAGATTCCTCTTTCCTCCCTTTCTCATAAGAATAACAAGATGTAATTATTTACATTTCTATCCTACCCTGTGGTCTTAGAATAGGTTATAACAATAAAACCGAAATCAGAGATAAAATTCAATTTATAAAAATGATGAATAAAAACCCAAAAGGGGAGGGTAAACTACTTTTTCAGCCAGAGGTAAAGTGATGTATATTTGCCATGCATTTGATGGCTTATAGTGGAGGTTATTCCACAAGTTTCGGGCTACCACTGAGAAAAGTCCTCTCACAAGCCCCTTTATCTTTGACTGCTGTTTCCATAGTCCAGTAACTGCTTTTCCCCTTTACTTTCATTGTGCTAACATGAAAGTATTTTGTGTGTGTCCTTTTTTGCTTTTATATTCTGTTACTCTTTTGAGGTGGGGTCGATTTTGGAGACCCACTGAGCTCCCATGGACTCATGGGAATTTATTTATTTATTTTATGGACACATGGAAATTTGAAAAAAATGACTCCTAGGTCTTAATCCAAAAATCTTAACAACTAAATCATGCTGCATGAGAATTATCTGCATTCTTTTTGTACCTGAGGAGTCACTTGTACAGAGACACCTTCAATGTCCCTTCTGTCCACATAAAGCAGTGTTTCCCAAAGTGTGGTACGCGTACCCCAGGGGTATGGGAAGAGTTTGATGGGGGTACGCGTTGCACCGGAGTTTGGTGGGGACCACGTGGAAATATCCACTGCACCGTGCTTAGCTGCGCCCACAGAACAAGGAAAGAAATAGGCGCGTATCACAGTTTTTACATGGGAACTAGGGCCATCGTACATCGTATCGCAACTCATTATGGCGGGAACTTCTGCGCATCCTTCGCGCAGCTTGGGTTCGGCCATTTTTAAACTGCGGGAACGTTAACAGTTGACGTTGAGCCGCGGAGCTGTTTAAACGCCGGAGAACTGCAGTGTTATCTAACGGTCTTGTGAGGCGTGACATGGCGTGAATATACTGCACTTTGTTACAGAGACAACTTACTTCTTTAATAGTTAGTTCCGGGCACCTGTTATCGTGCTTTAGTAAGCTCCACTGATTTTGATTATTTTTATAAAATACAATTTTTATCCCTAATGTTTTTTATGAGGGGTACTCATAAATTATAGAAGGGGTACACATATGTCAAAAGTTTGGGAAACACTGACATAAAGCTAAGTATGCACACTCAGCAGTACAGAAAAGGTGGTAACTCTTGGTAACTATTAATTTATGCTGAAAGTACACTTGTAATTTGAAAGATTTTAGTGTTTCAAATCACAGTTCTTCATGAATGCAGAAAAGAACTTTACCACATTTACCAGACACATGAGGGAATAAAACCACATCTGGAAAAATCTAACAGCAGTGTCTGTTCCACCCAGTCTTTAATAAGGTGTGTGTGTTAGCTAAAGAAAAAAATCCCTCCCCCATCCACCACTTTTATGACTTGTTGGAGAATTGTTCAGATAATAACATCCCCAGGGCAGGTGCAATATAGCTTTTCCTTCTTCTTTCTTTAATGTCTAAGTCTGCCATTCTTTGACCTGGTCTATACTCAGGGCTTGGAAAGCAATGAAAGTGAATTACTGGTTGATCCCTGAATCTTAGCTTCAGTAATTAGGGGAGTGAAAACAGCTCAGCTATTAGGGTGTATATTTTAAACCAGCCTTCCATAACTTGTGAACCAGAAAAATTAAATGTGGATTATAAGTCACAAGTGACAGGCCACTGAAGGCTCAATACTTCTGTGGGATTTTTTGCCAGGATGGGTTACAATAAAAACCAACATTAAAATGCAGCAAAAATAAATTCACTTAAAACAACAAGCCTCCCCCTCCTATTAAGTGTGCCTTTATCTGATTTCTATGCTGAAGCTCAAGGATGTAAATTATCTTCAGGGAAGCACTATGATTTGTAGATACCTGCATTCAAGGGACTGTGAATAGGACTTCATGAAACTAAAAAGCACTACCGGCTGTGATCCCACTTGACATTTTTAAACAGAATTAATGAAAAATGGATGTGAATGCACATTCTGACCCTTCCCAATTTTTTTGTTAATTCTGCTTTAAAAAAGTAGAGTGTGGTGGTGGGGGCAGTGGCAGCCAAAAGGGAGGGCGATAGGGCAGGCTGGGCTCTCTCTTTCTTGTCACTTGGAGTTCTTCTTCATGCCCTGGTAGCACTGCGGTGGTGGCCGAAAGGGCAGCCGGGCGGGCTAGCGGGCAGTATACTGCTAGTGTATCATTCTCAAAGGAAAAATAAAGCATTTTAGCAACAAAAATGGGAGCGAGAGTTGTTTAAACAAGTGTTTTATAAAGTGTTTTTTCCCGATTTACTCCTCTGAAAGTGCGGGAAGCCATTTTCAATGCGGACACAGAATTTTCAAAATGTTTTCAGCAGGCAATAAAACCACAGTGGGAATGTGGCCACTGTCTTTTTGCCTTGTGCAGACTGCAATTACTGCAATGAATGCCATGACAGAGCATGCTAACATAGCATTCATGCCACTCATTGCAGGTTAGTGGAAACTGAGACCTTCTGTGTGCAAATCAGATGCTGTACAACTGTGCTGCAGCAGCCTTGTTTGTTTGTAATTTATCCTATTTATATCCCATTCACCTGAGGATCCCAATAACAATAAGGTAACAACAATAAGATAAAATCTGTGAAAGTTAAAATATAATTGAAATATAGTATAAAGTTTGTGGGCTTTCAGTAGCTGAGAACTGCATCTGTAGGATGCTGATCTAGATGGGCCATTAATCTAATCCAGAAGGATGTTTTTAATGTTCTTATGACATTACATTTAAGTCTCACTTTTATCACCACACCCAATGCATTTTAATTTGGACAGACACTGGTATTTATTTGAGTTTTTCTAACTTGACCTTCATGCGAAGATCTCAGAGTGGGTCACAACAATAAAAATATAAAAAACACAAAACCAAATAAAACTTACATAAAAATATAATGACACTTAAAGGAAGCTAAGCATCAAAGGCCTGGATGAAGTTGTATGCTTTATAAGTACCTAAAGGCATATGAAGTAGGGATCTGCACAATTTTTTTTTTTGAAAAATCTGTATTCATACAGATAGATTGCATTCGAATGTGCTAAAATTCTACTCGATACGAATCTATTTGTACGTACTCGTATGAACATTCGATATGTATCTGATACTAGATACTTATCTGATACATTTCCCCAGCTTAACGAATGTCCGAACTATTCGTACAAATGTCAGGAAATATTTGTATTTGTTCAAATGCTAGCATACAAATATTGTAACATTCTATTTGAGTTTGAATGTCCAAATTCGGCTGAATTCAGCCAAATTTCGAATGTTACAAATATTCGTGCACATCCCTAATATAAATTCAGTGCCTGACATACAACCATCCCAAGTCATTTCAACAGGGGCTGCATCCTCACTCTTACCTGAGGTAGGTTCTCTTAACCCCAATTAATTTAAATTGCTACATTTGTGTGCTTCAGATTTCCACACCATTTTCTAGGGAATCATAGCCTCATGCAAACTGAGGTTTGACTGTATTACATTTTCCCTTTTCCAGCACATTGTCCCCTACATGACACTGACTTCTCAGAGAAGACTGAGAAAGTGAAATCAATTTCCTCCATCATTTGGTAACAGGCCAGACCTGGTTGTCTTTACCACATATGTCTTAGACTTCTTCATCATTCCAAACTGCAGTGCAAACATTATTTTGCAGTGTGTAAAATAATTTCCCCAGTTAGCCAGCAGAGGGTACAATGTTAACAATTTCAAGACAAAGCGTTCCAGCAATTAGGAAAAACTGATTCATTTTCCTACTATCCTCTAGGATAATAGGATAATGTTCCTGTTATCCTGTAATGCTCATTCCAAACACACAAAATTACAAATACTTTGGATGAACGTTGCATTTCTACTTAATGAGAAGTACACAATGATTAGGCATGTTAAACATTCTGAAAATGATCCTTGTATGCAAATTGCCTGCACATTTTGTGATTTAAATAGCTAATTGAATTAAAATCTGCTACTTATTTTTACAAATATTTGTGTTTTTTATTCTCTGATCAGTTAAAAACAGGAGGAGGTAAGAAGATGAATATAATATTGTTTAATATTGCTCATTGGAGTTGCGGTCTATAAATTCTAATTATCTTTATTGTAAAGCTGTTGACAAAGAGATTGCTACAATTCAGTCTATATAAAAACAAAAATCCAAACAAGAATAGAATTCATTTGGTATCTGAACATAACAATCTCATATGCCATTATCTGGGTCCATATAGCACTAGCTTGATTCGCCCACCAAGAAATATTTTCCGTTGACATTAAAATTTTCCTATTTTCTTCAGATGGTTAGCCTTTAGTGTGTGGTGTTTTTTTTGTTCAGAATTCACTTATGCCATAGCTAGTGCCACACTCAGTTTGCAAAACTGCTTTTTACCTGGGCCCTGTTCCCATAGAGACTAAGGGTATTTTCCACTGTCACTAGAAGTATGGGTATGTAATGGCATTTTTGTACCCATTAATGGGTACTTAATGGGTACTTCTAGTGACAGTAGAAAAACACCCTTTAATCCGGACTGGATTCGGACTCGGGATCCAGAGTTCCCATTAAATTGCCCAGTAGTCTGAATCTGGGAAGCCCGGTTCCCATCCCAGTTCTTTTCCCCTGGATTTTCTGCAGATCCCCCTGCAGAAATCCAGGTGGAAAAAAACCCTGCTGAAACAGGACTTCAATGATCCAGTCCAGATTTTAGTGCCGAGAAGGCGAGCGAAGGAGGAAAACTGGCACCCAGGGTGAACGAGTGAGTGAGCGAGTGAGGAGTGCAGGGAGGGGAAGCCACCCCATGGATGATGATGATGATGATGATAAATAATTCCGCACTCCTCCATGAAACCAGCTGGGTGACCTTAGGCGAGTCGCAGCTTTCTTTCTGAGCACTCACAGCCCCACCTATCTCACAGGGTGTTCTGTTGTGGGGAGAAGAATAGAAAGTTTGTCAGCTACTTTGAGTCCCTTAAATAGGTGAGAAAAGTGGTGCAGAATAGCCAATTCCTGCTACTCCTACTCCACCACCACTTTGATAGCCACCTTATTGGACTGCTGGTTTCTATGCAAAAACCTGTGAAGTAAAGGAAAAGGTTGTTATTTTACTGGTGGCTAATTCCAAAAATATTTCTTTAAATATTAGGTGCCTGCTTTGCAATTTTTGCTTTGCTACTTTTACAACATTGAAGTCCTTGTTGATGCTTGAAATATCTTGAACGATCTTAGCAGTTCAGATTGTTTGAGTTACTTCCATTGGAAGAAGAAGTATCTATGGATTCTGAATTGTGCAGCCTTATGTGTGTTCTGTCCATGGCTTGCTACAGAAGCCACTTGGACAGTATTGTAGAAGACACATCTTGGGAGAAGATAAACTCCATTTTAAAGTGATATTTCCCCCCATTATTCTCCCTCCCCACCCTTCCAAACTGGCAGGAACTAGTCCCTTGTTTTACCTGGATCCTGATTTTTTTGCCTGGATCTCCATCTTTTTGGTATGGAGATCAGAAAAAGTGATGAATCTTTGAACACAGATTTCCCCTTTTGTGAATGGCACTCTAATTACGAGAAAGACATTACATTGTAACAGCTTGCAGAATCTGACAATTGCAGAGGGGATTTTTTTTAGCCCTGCTCAGTCCTGTGCAGCTCATTCAAAGCAAAGAAGAAGGGAGCATCCCTTCTTCTCTCTTATTACATTGTAACAACAGGCAGAATCTGACTGACAATTGACAGAGGGCATCTTTTTTTAGCCCCACTCAGTTCTGAGCAGCTCATTCCTGCTGCCTGCCCGGTAACACTCCTTGGAGGAGCTGCCTTGCCGGCAGGATGCATAAATGGCCATTTCCATTAGCTCCTTTCCCCATAGCTATGGTTATTAATCAGGGGCAAGCTTCAGGGTAACCTCCCTATAAATCCACATAAAAAGCTATAAATGGGAACAGGTAAAAATGGATTAAATGCTGATTAAATTAATCCAGATTTAAAATCACAGTAAAAGTCCAGTGGGAACAGGGCCTATCAAAATATATATTTACTCAATAATGTAAATAAAATTTTAAAAAGATTTTTTTTAAAAAACACAGTAAATATATTATAAATATTAAGAACAGTAAAATGACCTAGAAAGTAATGTTCCTAAATTGTCCAAGAACAGTCAATTTTGTGGGTCTTTTGGTGAAATGTCCTCCTAGTCCTCTTGAATTCACTGCAAAGTTCTTGAGCTATGTAAAAGGAGATAGTCAGGAGTCTCCCCAGATAGATGAATGGGCAACACATTTGTCAGTGATGATAGGGGACTATGAATAATCAATGGGTCAAATAGCTGCCATACACATTTCGGCTATGCCTTCTTCAGTGGCTGCTAGTAAGACCTAACTGATACAGCATAAACGAACCAGCCGCTTTGAGTTCCCTTAAGTGGGTGAGAAAAGCGGGGTAGAAAAGGCAGCTCTTCTTCTTCTTCCTCTTCTTCTTCTGTTTTCTATGCACATTTAAACAGCAAAAGTATCAGACAATCCATAGAATTCAGCTAGACCATTCTGGTCACCCATTCCAACTCCCTGCTCCATGCAGCAATCCAAATTAGACATCTTTAACGGACTACAACATTGCCCTAGTGTGAAAGCATCTGGTGAAGGAACAGCCATTTCTTCTCCAGCTAATTAGTTCCACCCTCAAACTGTCTGTAGAGTAAGAAAGATTTTCTGTTATTCACCTGAAATCTCCCTCATTGGACTGTCAAACCATTATACTGCAGCCTACATTGTGAGATTATAAAGTTAGAGATGTACTGAATTGGATGTTTTGAGTGTTTCAATCTCTAGATGGAACAGCCATAAAAACGGTATCCTTTTTCCAAGCTTAAAACAAAGCAACTTTGTTCCGGCCTGCTTTGTTATGGTATTTCATAATACCACCCTGGAGTCTGAGATTAACCAAATTTTTTTTTTGGGGGGGGGGTTGGATAATTGGAGATAGGAGTTTCTTCTTCATTTTATATAGCTGGAACAAATGTTTCAAGTTTAGTTCCACTGGAACAGCTGGTTAAGCAGCTGTCTTTGTGTTTTGTTCCAAGCACAGAGCAAAATGCAGAAAACTCTTTTGTACAATCCATAGAGAGCAACTCACAGCCCTCTTCTGTGTGCAATCTACTCAAATGTTTGAAGATGGGGCATCAGTTCTCTGCTACCTCAATATTCTCTAAGCTTTCTATCTTCCCTCACAGGGCTTTTTATTACTGTGCTTTCTCATCTCTGAAATGGTCTCAATTTGTTTGAATCCTTACGGCAAGGTTCCACAAACTGGGCATAATACTCAAGGTGGGATCTTAAGAACACTAAGCGGAACTAAACTGTTGCTTCCTATAATTTGGAAAGCATTCTGTTACTGATCCAGCTCAGAAGTGCATTTGCTTTTCTTTTTAAAATTGTGCTCCACATTGCTGATCTTTTACACATGTCACCAAACCACGATTCTCCAATTCTTTACCTATGCCTTTCAAACTTTCATCTAGAACTGTGTTCTTTTCAGTTTAGTTCTCCAATGAATCAAGATCACATCAGATTTTAATTCTATTGTCCATATTGTTTTGTTATTCTACTTAATTTTGTCATTAACACATTTAGTAAGAATTCCATCGACCCCATTGCCCAAATTATTAAGATATAGGTAAATATTTAAAATATTCCTCAAGTTTGTTAAGGCACCACTGATGAGTACCAAGAGATTTGTTGAATTTTTAAAAAGTGCTTTTAATGTATATTCTGTTTTTAATCTGTTGTTTTAACGGTTGTTACCTGCCCAGAGATCTTTGGGTATGGGGTGGGATAGAAACATAAATAAATAAATAAATAAATAAATAAATAAATAAATAAAGAAAGAAAGAAAGAAAGAAAGAAAGAAAGAAAGAAAGAAAGAAAGAAAGAAGAGATGGTAGGTGGTAAAATTGGGATGATGGTGTGTCCTAGAAACAGCCTTTGGTTTATTTGCCAGTCTGCCAGTGAAGTTTAACTGCAATCTCTGACCAAAAGACAAGACAAAAACAAGCATTACCCCTTTCCTCCTTTTTTGGTGTGCTCCACATGCCTTCACCAAGTACTAGTTGTTGGACCTTAAGATGTCCCCATATTTAAGGAACTCCTATCTCTCCTGAACGTCTTTTCTTAGTAGCGTTTTTCCATTAAATAATCTTTGTATTTTTAATATAGTTTCTTCTCTGATTGAGTGAGTGGCAATAGAGTATCTTACTAGTCAGGTCATCACATGTCGTTCATCCAAGCATTCAAATGGGTTGCAGTAGTTCACTGCAATAAAAGTGACATTCTTTGTAAAACAGGGTCGAGCTATACACAGTATTCCTGAAGTACTTTGAGCCAAGAAAATGGCTTTTTCTGCTTTGGAATCAGGAATGTCCATACGTATAGTTGTTAGTCAACCTCAAACTCCCTGTTCCCCCATCTCTTCCCAGCATAAACATTGCATACTTACCTGAACTCATTCCAAGTAGCCCTGCCCATTTACTCCTCCCACAACGTTCTTTTTTTGTCACTGACTTTGTTTTTGTGTTTTGATTTCTCCATAGCCCTGCTCAAGCTTCAGTCTCTCAAGGTGTGTTTGCCTCTTTTTATCTCTGCAGTTCTCATCAAGCCACAGGTTTTGGGGATGTCCAGAATTTAGGTGTCACTAAAAGTATTCTAATACTTTCCCTCAAGGATCTAAATAATTCAAACATAGAAGGGCAACTAATGTCATTATCAGGCATCGGGCTTCTCAGCTTGTTACAGGATGCTTGAACTCAATTTGAACACCAT
Organism: Aspidoscelis tigris stejnegeri; assembly: GCA_023333525.1. NCBI lineage: Eukaryota > Metazoa > Chordata > Lepidosauria > Squamata > Teiidae > Aspidoscelis > Aspidoscelis tigris. Next base: position 102,664,505 of record JALMGA010000002.1, read on the forward strand.
GTTGTAATTGAACCCTATTTGAATTCTGGGCAGATCAATCAATTTGGATCTTTATGACCAACTATATTTCTTGATGGCTGCTAGTGTTATTGGCAGACAGAAACACTGGCTGGCTAGGAAAGTTGAAATGGGAATTCTCTCAGGAAAATTCAACTCCCCCCCCCCACACCATCTTATCTTTATAAAAAGTCAATAAAAGATGAGAGGGCGTGACCCCATGGGAGCCGGTTGCTTCGGTAGTGATGTGATTGATAAAAATCCGCGTTGTAACTCACAATAAAGAGTCCCCATATGGTTTGGGGCAACACGGATTAAAATCACACTTTCCTGGCCCCATGGAAGCCGCTTTTTGTGAGCCCGCATCTTTTTCTCCCCCTCCCCCCACCCGCTGGAGTGATGACAGGCTCCCTTCAGCTGTCAGATCCAGCTCCCTGCATTCATGTATTTAGCGCACAAGCAAACCAGCGATCTGCCCCTTTCTTTCACAGCAGACGCTGCATTACTAGGAGGGGGAGAGGGATTCCTTCCCTTCCTTTCTCTCGATTTCTTCCTCTTTGGGTTTCCTCTTCTGTCCCCGTCCCCTCCAGTAAGCTTCACTTGTGTGTGCGTCTGTCCCTTTGCCTTCCTTCCCTTCCTTTGTCTTGATTTTTTCCTGGGTTTCCTCTTCTGTTTCTCTCTCCCCCTCCCACGTAAGCTTCACTCCTTTTATCCATGTGGTTTTCTCCCCCCCCTTGCCTGAGCATGCATTCGCCCAGGCAAGGGCTTCTTTTAGCCCAAACGAATGCCTGACAGGTGCTCTGTAGTCAGCTGAGCAGCTGTCAGGCAGGGATAGGGGCTGTTTGTGCACGTACAGAGGTTCGCTAATATGATTAAAAACAGCTACTTTCACAGCTCTTCTTACCATTTTAGCGGGGCAGCGTCCCCATGCTCCCAAGATAAACCATGGTTGCCCCCTAAGACGGATGCAGTACTGTTTGAAAGGGTTTTTTTCTGCCGCGGATTTTCTCCTTTGTGCCTCATCTAGCCCTGAGTAAAGCTGCTCATGGGGCTGCTCTGGGGCAAAAGAAGCTTAACTTCAGAATATTTTCGGCATGGAGATGCACCAGAGAATTCCAGGTACAAATGTGTAACAATTTAGTTTCCACTTAAAAATCAAGTTAGGTTTTGGAACATTGTAAATTCTCGTTTGAACTCACAGTTAACATATGAAAGTCCAGATATATTGGTATATTGCATTACCATTTATTAGGGGGGTGCACAGAGCCAATTTCCACATTAGATTTGAGATGACTAGAATGTGGGAACATTTGGCTCTGGGTGAATACCCCCCTCCCAGATTTGGGGGTATTCGTATCTGTGCACAGATATTCGATAATAAAGAACAAGTAAATCCTACCTCCACCCCTCCATTGGCAAGGTGTTTAATATATAAATAAAAAAAATAGCAAAGGTCTTGTGACTTTATGCACATAAACGAAAATTGTAGTATCTGAATTCAGTGTGTGCATGCGCATGCAGTGGTATATAATATTTTGGCTTCAAAACACATCTTCATTGTGTGTGCCACTTATATATGCTTTGCTGCTTATTTTGAAGATAGTTCCAGCTGAATGCTTTTCCTCTGGCCTGTTGCTTGTCAGATTGCATTTGCAACAGTTATAGGTCAAAGTGAAGACGTTTCTAGAACTAATTAAAAAGATTAATCTAAAAAGAAGTTAAAGCCACCGCTGCCTGTAGAATTGGGAACAGTGATAAAAGAAAACACAAGCAGAGGCCTTAATGGGTGTTTTCCCACCGCAGCCCTTAGATCCAGATCTAAGAAGATCCGGAATGGGTACATTCCTTAATCCAAATCTAGTAGATCCGGATTAAGGGAAGCACCCAGTGTGTTTCAATAGGAGGTGTAGCACCCATTAGCAATGGATGCTAATACCCCTGCTGTGGAAATACCTTTGCACCCATGTGGGGAATCCGGATCGACCCCCAAGGGGTGGGTCCGTCACCCCAGGTGTCTCTGGGGACAGGGGTGTGTGATCTCCGAAGTCCCAGCTTCAGAGTGATTTTGGAGTCATTTCAAAATCATTTCGAAATTATTTCGAAATGACTCCGAAGTCCCTCCAAAGAGATCACCAAGGACTTTGGAGAGGCTCTGGAGCTGTCAGTGCAGTCCATGTGCTATTAGCGCAGACCGCACAGACTCCCCTCCGTAGTCCCTCCAAAGAGATCGGCAGAGACTTCGAACCCGCTCTGGAGTCCCTTCGGAGCGCCTCCGAAGTCTGCACTGATCTCTTTGGAGGGATTTCGGAGTTACTTTAGAATGATTTCTAAATGACTCCGAAATCACTCCGAAGCTGGGACTTCGGGGCTCCCCCCCATGGGTGCATCCAGTCCCCCTAGCCTCCTCTAGACCCCATTGCCTGTTTCCTGTGGAAACAAGCTCCCTTTAATCCAGTGACCCTTAGGTACCTGGTAACATCTACAGTATGTTTGGTAGACGTCCTCTTTGTTTTAGTGTCCTTGATTCATCCTTGGTCCATTCAGTGTGCTCTTACCCAGAATACGTAATACCCAGAATATGTCAGTTTACCAGCTTAACTTTGACGACCTCATGGCAATTACTGCTCAATACAGCAAACGTGAGGCTATATCCACACACATAAAAACTATCTCAAAAGCAGCTTAGAGGTGGTACTATGTGGCACCTAGTGATACTATCCCATCTCTAAGCCACATTAAAGGCCAGAAAATGAACTTTCACAGCTCACTTTAGTCTTTAATGTAGATTAGGGAGACATTTCATCTCCATTTGATTTTTTTTTATTTTAAAAACAAAAGAATAAAAATAAAAATTGCCCAAGGCGGTTTACAGCAAACAAAAACATAATACAAAATGATAATAAAAACATTATAATAAAAAAAATTATAAAATCACACGTCATACAAAACATTGCAAAATAACACAAAACCCAAACACACACAAATGAGGCAGCTGAGGCCGAACAGAGTCCATAGCAACTGACCAAAGGCCCTAGCCCCACAAAGAATCCCCTCCTTCAAGATATCAGTGGCCAGCCAGACTGGAGACTCCTCCAGAGGACAGGATGGTCTAGGCTGCCACCTCCAGAGCACTCCTAGTATGGATGGCAAGGTGAGCCAGTTTGGTCTGGTGGTTAGGGAGCCAGTCTCTTATCTGGGAATACTGGGTTTGATTCTGCTCTCCTCCATGAAGCCAGCTGGATGACCTTGGGCTAGTCACAGCTCTCTTCTGAGGTCTCACAGCCCCACCTACCCCACAGGGTGTCTGTTGTGGGGAGAATAGAAAAGCTTTGTCAGCGGCTTTGAGTCCCCATAAATGGATGAGAAAAGCAAGATAGAAAAGCCAGCTCTTCTTCTTCCTCCTTCTCAGGCAGATGGGAACTAACACTGATTTTTAAAAAACTGCATGGGTTGTAGCCTGTGTCTTTCAGTTCCACAGTAATCCTTTTCTTCTACTTAGTGGTACTAATTTGCATCTAATACCTAGTATGGTCATAGTTTTTCCTAGCATTTCTACACAATAAGGTTTTTGTTTTCCTTCAGAAATGTCTGTGTGGCACAGATATTAATGGTGTACTCTCAAGGAAAACTGAAGGTGTGGTCCCTTAGATCCATTTTATAAGTTATCCTGTTTTGAGTGGACTTCTAAAAAAAAGTTTAGAATGTGTGTACTCCATTCTGTCATTCTTATAAGGCAGCTTTCAACTAGCTACATATTGGCTACGTTTTTGTAAATGGTGGTCCAATCTACATGACTAGGAGGCATTTTTGGTATAATTTGAGTGCCTTCCCTTCGCCATGAAGAACCTTCAGGCTAACCCAAATGGCCAACTGAAAGGTGTCTAAGTAATATGAAAATGCTTGGGATGTGCACAGATATTTGAAGCATTCAAAATTTGATTGAATTTGTTCAAATTTGGACATTCAAATTCAAATAGAATGTCTATAAATTTGAATTTAAACATTCAAATGAATTTTGAATTTTTGGATCTATTCGTTCAAATTATTCAGATATTTGTATGTGTACGGGTACATACATGATGCGTACCGGCACACACACATCTTTCCCACATCCGTACGCATGTGTATGAATCTGTATGGGATGAAAACGGGTTGCAGACGGGATAAATACAGGATGGATGCAGACGTGTATGAATGTGTATGGGATGCGTAACGATGTGTACAGGCACATACAAATGTTGCTGACATTCGTAAGTGCAAATTCCAATGGAAAATTCAAACAAATTGATCTGAATTTGCTTAATTTGAATTGAATGTGGTAAATCAAAATTTTAAAGATTCAAATTGAATCGAATTTTCAGATATTCAATTTGAATCGAATTGAATCCCAAAACTTGCATTCGTGTACACACCTCGAAGATACTTGTTCTAGAAAGTTCATTTTGGATTCTATATACCACCCAGTCACACTGAATAAACGTTTTTAATAGGAGGGGGTCATTCTGCAGCTTCTCCTCCCACCATTATAGCTACCTACCACCCTTCTTTAAAATTCTCCCCTTTCTAATTTCTTGCTGTGCAGAATCTTTCCTTGGCTGCCCCCTTGTCTTTACTGGATCTTTCAGTTATACAAAGGAAAAGTTGTCGGAATGCCTGTTTCTTTAGAGAAGCTATTTCAGGATTGCTATTTTTAAGCTTCTCCTCATGTTTCCAGGTCATCATTAGTTTATTGATTAGTCAGTACTGACCATATCAAAACCAAAGGACACAGAATATTTAAAACCAAATGTAAAGTGAAAGTCTTCCTAGATGTTCCTGGTTTGTGGTTTTTAGGAATGGCTAAGAACAGCACACCATGAAAATTCACTGTGGTTAACTGGCCCTTTGTTAGTTAAAATTATAATTATCACAATTTTAAATGAGTTCACTACGGTTTTACTATAGTTCACCTCATGCTGTGAACTTTTGCTTCTTTCCAGTTCATTTGTGCACTTTTGAACAAGTTCAGATGTGATTCTTTGACTTAACAACCCATGGTCTACTAAACTGAGAATTACCCTTGTCTCCAGCGACCTGTCCAGATTGGGAGAGGGGGGGAATATAGAGCCATTACAATACTGCTGTGGTGAGGTTGCCTCACATATCATAGGCAACCCCACCACAGCTTTGCTCTCCCCCCCTGAAAAAGCACTACATACTATTGCTAGAAAACCCAGTACTGGTTGTGCATTTTCCATCAACAGTGCTTCTAGGTACCGTATAGACCAGTGGTTCTCAACCTGGGGGTCGGGACCCCTTTGGGGGTCGAAATGCCCTTTCAGAGGGGTCGCGACGAGTCTTCTGCTGCCCTTTCCTCCCACCTCCCTGTTGTTCCACCCCTGTGATTGGGGGTCTCCCCAGTATGAGGAACTCCATTAAGGGGTCGCGGCATTAGGAAGGTTGAGAACCGCTGGTATAGATGGACTGGCAGTTGTTGCACCATCCACTGCCCATGCGTGGAGGCTGAAACAGCTGACTGTGCATACATGGTGTTGGCAATGCATACATCTGGGAATTCTGTGCCTGACGAATGCCAGATTGCACATCACGAAAATCATGGCACTGTATAGGCAGGAAGCAATAATGGAGCAGAATAATACCCTGCGTTATCACTTCCTACTATACCAAAATTTCCTATTCCATCAAGCATGGGGAATTCTGGTTTGACAACATTCATAAACAGGGATTTGATCATAACTTTGTGGTTAGGCTGAAATAGGAAAATGGACTTGGATAAACTTACTTAAGATGTACGGTTGTGGTCTTGAGACAATACATTTATTATACTCGATTAAGTTTATAATCCAAATTCGCTGTTTATTTTGCCCATCGAGGGGATAGAGAATCTATTGCTTCATTGCAATGTGTTTTATCTTTTAAAGGGTCCAATAAAGTTTGCTTTTGAAGAAAAGAACAACAATCTGGCTATTAATCTGCAAAAACACCATGTTCCTTTTTATCCTTACACATCAATGGCGTGGTGAAACGTTCGCTCTTCTCTAAATACAAAATGCTTTTGAGACCCATTCGATATACTGCATAAAGCTCCTCACACTAGCGCCGAACAAGAGATCGGTTGAAAATGTCATTGCTAGCACTGACAACATTTTAGTGTGATCTGATATTGCTGTCAACTAAATAAATGGAATCTCCAGACCTGCATCTTCTTCCATAACTAACTTCTTTTTCTAGCTGCCCTCTGGCACACACATATCATATTCAGTCAAAGCAGCTGGACATGCATAATTAACCAGTGTTTGCATGAGACATCCACTCTTGGTCATCTCAGTCCAATATACTATGGACCCATTGTACTAATCATCCTTGAAAAAAGGAGGATATTAGTGGCTGTAAAAATACAGAGCAAAAATGTATGATAACTGTTGCAGTCTGTAATTTAAAATACTTCCAAACCAAATAGATATATCAGTTTAGAAAGGGAAACAGGCCAAGCACACCATCTAAAAGATCCACTCACTTTATTGTTTTCCTTTCTAAGTGCTTTTTCTAACATTACATGTAACACATCCCTAGCAGCAATTTCCGTTGCTGCCTCTAATTTGGTTTCAAATGTTATTACTTGTCCTAAATGCTTTCCAAATTTGCTTGGTTCTTGCCGCTGCTTGAATTGGATTTCAAGCATTCTGCTCAGATTTGTTGTTTTCTGTTTCTTTTGCAACTAGTAATAAGAGGTTTAATTAGGGCCTGATTAAGAAAAAAGTTATATAATTTTATAATAGAGTATGGTTAAAAGAATGCCTGGACCTTGACTTAAATCCGTAATAAATATGGAGGGAAAAAAATACTAATCCATTTTGACATAGTAGAAAACTTTAATCAATTAATTGTGATCTCATAAATTCATGCTGATTTTGTATTTTTAAGAACTACTTCTAATGATGTTGAATAAACAACAAATAACATTCCTGAATTCAGAAATGTCAACAGTGGCTTTCTCAACAACCTTTCCTTCATAAGCTAAAGGTTGATTCAGTTTAGTAATTTTTGAAACAGAACATGAGTGTGACGGTTTCAGGGATACAGGCTGCAAACTGTTTTGCTTCCTGGCTTTGCAGGCTTCTTGCAAGCTGCAATAGCCAGCCTTGTAGCAAACAGCTTATTGCAAACCCAGGATTTTGGCTGCAAAATGGCGGGAAATCCTGTGCGGGCCCTGTTGCAGTGATTGGCTGGAGTAAGGTTTTGGAGGGAAAAGCTGTCCGGGGATCTGAGTACTGGAGGGGCTAGAATAGGAGTTCCCACCAATCAGGCTGGAGGGACAGCAACCTTTGTTAGGAATCTCCAACAGCATTTTATTGCGGTTACAGCCAATCAGGGTCAGGGATGTGTGTATAAAGGAACACAGAAGACAGCAGATGAGGTCTTCATGCTGGGACAGGAGCTGAAAGGAAAAGGGCTGAATCCTGAGGGAGCTGGACCAGTAGCTGACCATTGGGCTGTTGGCTGAGCGATTTCTGAAGGGGACAATTGAGGAAGATTGGGGCTCTGAGGGAGACTTCGCTAGCAACTGACCAGGCTGGATGATCGGACAAGCAAGGATGGACTGGGCCTTGTGATCATCTAGGGCCACATTCTGGTACTCTGGCTGGGCATGAGCTGTGGCAAAGCAAGCCAGAGGGGGAGGAACGTGGAGAGGTTTGTCTTTTAAAAGGGGAACTATTTTCCTTTAGGGAAAGGGGTAGCTCCTAGCCTTAAGAGACTTACTGAGTTAAACCTGAGTTAATCCAACAAATACCTGAACCTTATTATCTTCTAGTATTGCCTGTGTATAATAATAAACTTGTTTTTGTTTACTGTTGAAATGCTTGCTACCAGTGTTTTGTGTCCACACTGTAGTATTCACTTGGCCGTTGCACGAACCCAGCATCCTAACAGGGCCAAGCTACTCCTAGAGGGGGCAGGCACTTACAGGATCTCTGGGCATCGTGGCAATGAGAAAATAGGGGAGAAAATCAGAACTTCTATCCTTACAAGATCAATCCTTTCAAAATCAACAGGATTAAAAAAAAAAACAATCATGCAGACCTTTTACTCTGGTTCAGCAGCAAACCTCACAGCAAAGGAAAAATTCCTATGTGCAGGTGCTACAGACCTTCAGTGCCAGATTTTATAACATATACTGTATTATGACAATATTTTATCGATATTGCTATCAGTTTGTGGTGAATGGAATTTACACCAAAGGGTTGGTGGGAAAGGACCAGAATCTTCATCTTGACAAAGAAATGTTAATAGCCTAAAATTCTTTCCTCAAAACAGACTGAGTTTCCAGAGTTTTGCACTATCATGGATGTTGTTGTCAAAAGATAAAGCTCTGCAAATGATACTGTGAGCTCAATTCCACACCCTACGTATGTTCTCATGATGTAAGGGTTGTGAGGATATATCCTATATTTTAATCTATATTTTGAATGTAATAAAAATGTAATAAAAGCAAATGATATTTATTTGATATCGTTTATGTTTCTGCAAAGCAGGTGAGGCTTTAAAGATGTTCTTCATCTAGGTTATGCAGGGCAGGGGAGATGTGAATGTAATACTTTGATATGACCTGGCAACATAAAATTCAACTATACAAGTGACTACAAATAATTTCCTTTTCTGACAGAAATTAGTTCTGACAGGTTTCATGGCAACAGATTTACAAATGACTGGGAATTACCACCTCAAAGGGTCTCAGTTGGAAGGTGAGATGTTTCTAGTTCCTTCAGCCCTGGGAGCATGCTTATGATAAGGTCTGGCTAGTCTAGGCAACTTATGTCACCATTGAGACTTCCCTAGCTTAGGTGTTGCTCATAAGGGTCCATTTTCATGTTTGTTCCCCATACCTTTTCCTCCTGTACCTAATCAATCGACTCTGAGATGTACCCAGTTAAGATCCAGAATCACTTAACAGCCTCAGTACCAGTGGGTAAAGTATGACTACTTCCTGAGTTTTCTTCCCATTTATTATCTGAATATAAGATCATTTTGCACTTATCTCTTGGACAAAGATTGGGGCACTCTGGGTGCTCCATCTGCAAGCCGTGGCACTGCCTCTATCCTGGAGTGTCTGGGAGCACTCCTATTTTCTGTAGCTGTGGAGCAGTAAATTACTTCACAGCTTCACCAAGAGCATCTAGTACACTTCCAGTAACCTCTGAGATGCAGCATTTGTACTACTTACTGGTACAAACACTGTGTGGGGGTAGGGTGGCTGTGCAAACGCACACCCCATTGCGATCACCATAACAGTGGCCCAGTGCTTAGTGGATGATGCCATGGCTGTCACTATGGTGATTTGAATGGTCTGGGACAGACCATTTGCATTGCAGTTCCCTGTAGGTAAGTTGGAGATGGTACCAACGCTTGCAGTGCAAACGCTAGCCTCTGTCCCTGACCTTAACTTCAATGGGATACTATCCCACTGACCTTAAGTGCAAAAAGGCCATAAACTTTCAGATTCTGTGGAGATTCAGCATTATGGAACCATGTATGCATGTGCATGTATGTTTACATAGTCATGAAAAAAATAACGTACACCCTCTTTGGATTCTATGGTTTTACACATCAGGAGATAATTTAAAAAAAGGGTTTTTTAAGGGCTTAAAAGGTAAATACAAGAACAACACACAGCAGATTCCACACTTTCATTATTTATTTAACAAAAATGAGGTCAAAATGGAAAACCCATGTGTGAAATACACCCCATGAATCAATACCTCGAAGCAACAACATGAAGGGCTTGTTTTCCATATAACTTTATCAGTCTCTCACATCGTTCTGGAGGAATTTTTGCTCACTCTTCTTTACAACATTGTTTCAGTTTATTATGGGCTCTCTTAGGCCACATTCCCACTCTGCAATTTAATTCAGCTTTAAACTGGGTTTTTAAAATCAGCAGCGAGGGCTGTTTTTGCGTACTCACTGCTTGCTTATAATGTGGACCCACTCTCCATTCTGCAGTGCCCGGCCCCTTTCCCCCCCTCAGCAGAACCCCTCCCCATGAAGTCAGGAATGGTTTTTTAAAAACATTTTTAATTAGTTTGTTTTCAATTGTTTTGAGTCCCCCTCCCTCTCAAGGGTAATACATAATTCAAAATTCTTGTACAGATCATAGGGTGTTTTTCCACTGTCACTAGAAGTACCTATTAAGTACCCATTAATGGGTACAAAAATGCCATTACGTACCCATTAATGGGTACTTAATGGGTACTTTTAGTGACAGTGGAAAAACACCCTATGATCTGTACAAGAAAAAGCTGCACAATTCATAACACTACATTGAGAAAATTAAATGTAATGTGGTTTTTTCACTTTCACTCTTCTTACTATCTAAATATGTTTTAATTATCATCCATTTTTGTTGGCATATTCTAATCCTATCTAAATTACTGATATAATTCAAATGACTATTCAATATTTCTACCGTTATATTAATTATATAATTATACCATTTACTAATAGACCATTTTGTTCTATCCTTCCATCCACTAACTAGGACTATTTGGGCACATGTTAGCAATTCTTCTACTATTTTCTTTGATTGGATAGATAGATTATTTAACTCCCATTCTCCCTCTTATTATAAATTGTATATTCAACATGTCACTAATTTCTTTCTCTATCATCTTCCAAAATTCGGATACTATAGGGCGTGTCACAGGTGACACACCAAGCCCTTTTGGGTGACACACATGGTCACCCTGGCGCCTGGGCATGTAGTGCTTGTTTGTTCTTGAAGTGTACGAAATGACAACTTTCAATTGAAGATTTAGCAAATGAAATTCAGCAACAAAAGTCACTAATGTAAATAATTATGTCTGGCTGCTGATTCCAAACCAACTACGAAGCCTAAGGCCTGTCTGTAGTAGCAACTTCTGGTTTGAATTTGAGCGCGAGAAAGCGTTGCCATAGCAAAGCTGACAACGATCGGAAGCTGAGGCCTGTTTGGGGAGGGGGAGGGGGGTTGCTTACTTGAACGTTAAAAAAAAGGAGGGGGAAACAGTACGTGCCGCCGCATCACGTGCATCCCCCCCCCCCAGTTTAGTAGTACTACTAGCTACAAGTGCGCGCGCAGCCCAGCCCAGCCTGGAAGGCCCTGAGAGAGAGAGGGAGGGACAAAGCAAAGCGCTACCCCGCATGCGTACGCCCGGCAGGCGCATTACGTCAGCGTCAGCTGGCAGCCCGGCAATCAAGGCACCGGCACCGCCGCCGCCGCCTCCTCAGCGGATGAAGCAGCAGCAGCGCAGCAGCAGCAGCGGAGCGTCGGCCGGGAGTTCCGGGGCGTGCGCTTCTGCGTAGAGGAGGCGGGTTCCTAGGAAGAGGAGGAGGAGGACCAAGTACTGGCCAGCTGCCGTAGGGAGTGAGGGAGTTTTCGGCCCTCCTGCTTTTGCTGCTGCTCCCCCCCTTCTCATTGAATCTCCTTTAAGCCAAGCACCGGCAAGGCCGAGGGGGACGCGGCTGGAGCGGCGGGTCGTTGCAAAGAGCGGCTCCATTCTCTCCATCTTGCCCTTGTGGTGAGTGTCGGCTGGGGGGTTTCTTTCCCGGGGGGGGGGGATAAGTGATGCACAAGGGAAGCATGGCAACAACAACAAGAAGGGTTGGCTTTTCTACCCCGCTTTTCTCACCCATTTAAGGGGACTCAAAGCGGCTGGCAAAGCTTCTGTTCTTCTCCCCACAACAGAACACCCTGTGAGGTAGGTGGGGCTGTGAGAGCTCAGGAGAGAGCTGTGACTCGCCCAAGGTCACCCAGCTGGCTTTGTGGAGGAAGAAGAAGAGTTGCCTTTTCTACCACACTTTTCTCACCAATTTAAGGGGACTCAAAGCGGCTGGCAAAGCTTTCTGTTCTTCTCCCCACAACAGAAAACCTTGTGAGGAAGGTGGGGCTGTGAGAGCTCAGAAGAGAGCTGTGACTAGCCCAAGGTCACCCAGCTGGCTTAATGTGGGAGGGTGGAATCGAACCCGGTATTCCCAGATAAGAATCCAGCTCCCTAACCACTAAGTCAAACGGGCTCACACCCTCCCCTCCCCGTTTTAGTGAATGCAGGGGGTTCCTCTGTCCCCTCACCCCCACCCCACCCTGACCATCACCCCCACCCCCATTCCCACTCCTGCGTCTGGGAATGGCCATTTGCTGTCCTGGCTTCCTTTAGGCTGAGTCAGCGGAGACCTGTGGTACCTACTACCTTTCTTCTATTCCTTTCCTATTCCTTTCCCCCCTTCTCTCTCAGGCTCCCTCGCCTCTCCCTCCCCCTCCTCCAAATCTCGTGGTGCTTCGAGGGCGTGATTGGCTGCGCCACTGCGTGACTGACTTTTCGTGTGCAAGGGACGAAGATGCTCTTGCTCCTGCTGCTGCTGCATCATCACCACCACCATGGCCATTCGCCAGGCTGCCTTTCTGGCCAAGGAGATACGTCTGTGTCACGATTTGGACTAGACAAGACTAGGCGGGGGGGGGGGGGAGACCCGCTTTTAGGAGGCCTGCCCTCCTTAGCATCATGGATGGGGTTGTATGCTGAGCGGCAGCTCTTCTTCCCAAAGTCTTCCGGATTTGCTAAACGCCAGGAGTAGCAAGGGTAGGATGGGTGGGCTCAGGGCCCTTTACAACATGTGTTCTTAGACTTGGTCCCGGGTTTGAAAGCATGACATGAATTAAACCAGTCTTATTCTGCAAGTCTCTATGTGGTTTCTTGGAAGCAAAAACTATGAAATGAAGGAGTACATTTGTGTGTAAGCATGTAATTTAAGGGCAGGGCTGTAGGCCCCACCACTATATTCTGGCCTTGTGATGGTGCTTGCTGCTGGTGAGCAAATGTTTCTGTAGGTATGTCCCTTTATGGTCTGTGTGAGCTCTTAACTTCTTTGAGAGTAGAAGCAGCTACTTCATAAACTACTTTTCCACCCAACATACAGTGACTCACTATTAAGCTTGTCCTCTGGGGAAAAGTAAAGTAATATGAAATGTTTATCTTTGTTTCATCCTTGTATTTCAGACTTTGAGTCTCTGTTTCTTGGGCAAGTCAGCAGTTTTCTAGATGCTAATATATTATATAATCCTTTAAAACATTTTACAGTAAAATGATGTTGAGTTAATAATGCACAGTATTTGCAGATTCTGCAACTTGTTTAGAGAACATTCTGCTATCCAGTCAATAAAGCACATTTCTGAAATTTGGAGATGATAGTCATTGTTAATAATCTACTCAATTTCTTTTTATTGCCTCCTCAGAGATCTTTTGTACCATGAAAAAAACATTCCTTTGTCCTTCTCTGTATTGTCTATTCCCTTCTTTTTTCCCGTTAGTTGAACTAATAGAATTGAAATTTAGACCATTCAGTTTATATGAAACAAATGGGGATTTATTCAGGTAAAAATGTGACCCCGCATTTTGTTTTGTCTATTTGAATAGGTATCAGATATCAAATACTGTGGCTTGCATTGCCATGGTTTCTGATGGCTTGGAAAGCAGACCTTGCCAAAATTTAGTTAGCTGTTTGTTCTAGATACATTTTGTGAATACTTTCATTCCCAAGTAGAAGTAGAAATGAAAACAAACTAACAAAAAGAGATTTACAAGCCATGGTTTCACTATTCTATGTTGAAGGCTGGAGCCATGGTTGATATCTTAACTGTATCACAAAGTTGTGTTTATGTAACAGTTAACAAATAAATTACATCATATTTGGCAAAATGGTCTTTAACTGCCTGTGAGAAATGAGGGGAAATAAATTTCTTTGCTGTAAGTCAGCTATTGGTAACCTCACAAGAGCTTGTTTTAGTTAGAAAGTAAATGCACAAATAATTCTATTTGGCACTTCACATGTGTAAGGATTTTGGATCAGGATTCTTCTCAAATGACTTTATCAGAAGAGGACCTTCAGCAGAGCATTTATTTTTAGAATTTAGTTCTGGTAAGATTATCATTATTGATCAGTTGAGCTTTTTGGATAGTTGCCCAACTTTTCTTTTGGGAAGTGAGGAACAATAAAGGTACCACAAAGCTGAAAGACTGATTCCCTGAAGAGTAAATACACTGAAATCAGTAGCTAATGGGGTGTAGACTTGGCATGGTTCTTTAAAAAAATTCTGGTTCCCAAGATGACAGAACCTTGTTTCCCTGGGCACGCCCAGTGCTGGAGCAATGATTCAACAATAACAGCAGAAAGGAAATAAGTGTACTGTACTGTGTACTCAGTTGGATTAGTTAAGTGTTGATGATTGCAGAATTTCAAGAAGATATAAAAACCCTTGATTTTATTTTAAAATACTGTATCAAAAATGGTGGACAGTGTTTCTAAACAAGTATATTTATGTTTAGATATATCTATGAGAAGATATCCCCCCACTCCCCATTTTTATAGTCCATGGGAAATGTTAATTAGGCATGGATATAGAGATATTTTGTTTGGAAACTGAGTTTTAATGAAAATTTAAAATTATTATAGAAATTATCTTAATCCTGGGTGTTGTGGCAACAAAAAACTTAATTAACCTGAAGTTTGTTATATTTTTGTCCTGAGATAAAATCTTAATTTGTCTTGTTTTTAAAGGCATCATTTGAGACCAGTCCTGCTTCTGAATCTTTCAAGAGCATTAATCTCCAAGGTTTCACCTAAAATTGGGTCCCAAGCTGGCAAAAAATGCATCGGGGCATGATAGGGTTTTTATCCCTCAGAAATTGATATCGTTGTCCAAATTACAATATCCTTCCTTAGAAGAAGGCAGACTTTCTGAGGTTTGGCTGGGAAAGATTGTGACACTCTGCATTGTCATCCGTCTTTTGTTAGCTGATAATAAACACTATGATGAAGTGGGAATATTGACATCTTAGGTTGTGTTCAGACTTTGTTAGATAGCTAATAGGTATCCACTGGCAGGACATCAAGGTGAAATGCTAGCAGACCTCTGCCTTCCTCAGTCACGTGGCAAGAATGGAAGAAAATGTGGGATAAAACACTTTCCAAGCACCTTGGTGTAGCATTTGCACACCTGCTCTGCAGGTTTGGGGCTTTTGTTGAACACAGTGATGGAGTAGGTAACCATACCTATGACTGTAAATAATGTTACATGGTCATAAAGTGCTGCACAGCATTATCTAGCAACAGGCCCACTTCTGTAATTCAAGACTACAACTAATAACAACTTTTCTCTGGACTGTTTTCAGGACAGCTGTATTTGTTCTGTATTGTGGAACCAAGAACCTTGAGGAATGACACATTTTATGGCTCTAAATTCATGCAGTACTATCTTGGCTTACAAAAATATATGTTCTTTTTGGTGAGCGATTAGAGTTGAACAATGCAGTTTGAATGAAATGCTATGCAAAAAGAACAGATTATTGTTATGCTTGGTGGTTGTTCACACAAGCCTGATATTTGTAAGCCAGGTGATACACGCAGTCTGATAAATCATAGTTATAAATCAAGTGATTTTTGAAGACAAACCTGGAAATGCCAGGTTTATAAGCAGTGCTACTGTTTAAACATTATACATTTTTGGATCAGCATGGGGAAAACATATTGTCCAATGAACTGAAAAGAATGCAGATGGCTTCCACTTAATTTAGATGGAGCTGCTGTTTTAAGTTCTTCAATAAGTTACAGATTGTGCATCCTGGAAGGAAGACTGTCAGTATTTTTAAACCACAGTCTTTGATTCTGATTTTACCAGTCTGAAGTTGTCTTACTTTTTTGGAATTAAGGAACAAACATAATTTCCTTGTAGAAACTGTGCTGTAAATAGAATTATGATGTAAAGGCCTTCATTATATTATTTCCAGTGACTTAAAACGCTTCTATACAATAGTGAACAATCTATTGTAATATTGATACTTCTGTGTTACTTTTAACAAATACTTTCCTTTAATGTATTGAAGGAGATGTTTGTGGAATAAGATTGGATGAGATTATCACGCTTTATTTATTTAATATTCGTATTTCTGTCCCTCCCTATACCTGAAGGTCCCATGGTGGGTAACAGCATTTAAATTCAGTAGTATATTAAAACAACAGTATATATTAAAACAATATGCGTCTGTAAAGTGGGAAGAGACAGTATATTCCCATTTAACCAAAGGCCAGGGCAAAGAGGTGTGTCTTCAGTGCCCTCCAGAACATATACAATGAAGGGGCCTGATGCACCTCAAGGGGGAGACTATTCCATAGCCTGGGAGCCATTACTGAGAAGGCCCTTTTTCAGGTGCCTACCTCCTTTACCACTGAAGGTGGTGGGCTTTCCACCCAGATCTTAAGGCATGGGTGGGTCGATTAGCTAAAAGCTAATTCGAAGATCTCAAAGACAATTTGAAAAGCTCAGTGAATTTCAGAAAAAACTTCCTCAGAGAAAGTACCAAAAATTTTAAACATCACACACTGTTATACATTTAAAGAATTATAATATTTACAGCATGACCAAAAAACTAGTCAGATTCCTAAATGTAGACTTTTTAACTAGTTCACTGTCTGTCAAATATTGTGGAAAATTTAGCCTTGTAGTGTACACTTCTGGAACCATAATTCAGTGTGTCCTGTAGTAAGTTATAGAATGTGTTGGATGTGGTTGGGCTGTTTGCTCATAGGTGAATTATATTCTCTGGTCTACACTTCATTGAGATATATCAGTTGAAATATGGAACATTTCACAAAAAAAGCAAGAAATGGTTCTTAGCTTTGAATTTGCCATGTGTTAAAACCCTCTGATTTAAAAATCTATCTAGTTTTCTGCGTAAGCTATCTTTTTAATTTTTTTCAAAGACCCATAATTTAATATCTATCAAAATTAAACTTTATTTAAAGAACTTTGTCTTATTAACATGTTGAAAGACTCTGAACACTTATTTGAGTCCTTTCAAATTCTCAGTTCCTTCATTCTGTTTCTGTATCTCTACTTGCAATGCAATTGAAGAATTAGGTTTAGTAGTAGCATGTAACAGTGGTAAGCATCTGTTAGCATTAGGAATTTAGTGAATAGAAGGTAGAATGATGCCCATGAGCATTAACGCAGACATTTCTTGCTTTAGGTAGTTTTTCTTGATACAAGCTTGCAACTGTTTTTCATCATTGGTTACTTTGTATATTGTCTGAAAAAAATGATACCTGTTTCCTGCTCTTTATTCATTAAGATTAAAGATTGTTACTTGTGGTCAACTGAAAACCTAGGGATGTTACAACTTTGCTAGAGTATCTTAGGAGGAGAACTTTTATGACCTTTTTTTTAAAAAAAATGCTATGATGACTCCACATGTAACAAAAAGTTACTCTCTGCTGCCATTTCTTCCTCTTTTTTTTCCTGTAATTTTCAGTCATGTCTAGTGCAATCATTTTTTTCTAGTTCATCTCCTTGCAATACCTGCCCATAATAAATGAATTAACTGATCATTGTCTTAAGGGAACAGTAAGATGCACACACCACACAAACACCACACACACATTCCCTCAGTATTTGGCTTTTGCAGCAGTACTTTACATAAGAAAGAGCCTTGGCTTTATTATTCTGATCTTGTCTGCCAATCAAATGTTCTTATCATTAATCGTCTGAGTATGTCATTACCTTCTTCCCTTGGATTAACCTCATTTCTCCAGTTCACAGTTCAGTTTTGTCCTGAACCTAAGATAACAAACGTCTGTAGCCTCCACCTTTTCGCTGTTTCCAGTATTCATGCCTGATGAATTTACGAATATCTGAAACAACCAGAAGAGTTGGTAACAGCAGCTAGTCTGGATAGCTTTAAGGAAGCGTTAGACAAATTCATGAAGGACAGGTGTGCCAATGGCTACTGGAATTGATACCTAGCTACTACCTTCTGATTCAAGAGACAGGCAGGATGCTTCTAAGGTCCATTTGCAGGGAATTGAGAGTTTTGCCTTTGTCTTCTGCTTGAGAATGCCCAGAAGCAATTGTTGGGCTACTGTATGAAACAGGATGCTGGACTACGTGGGCTGTGGCTTGACTCAGTAGGGTTCCTCTTAGGTTCTTATCAATTTAGCCTCAATATTTAGCCCAAACTCAGATACTGCCATTTCCATTTTTACTTTGGTGTGTTCCTTTCCATCCCCTCACACTTTTGACTAAAAGAGTGATATCATTTGCTTGTCTTATTGACAGTTTTTTTTACCTCTTCTTCCAGTTCTACCATTCTTACAATATACACTGTAAAGACAAAGATGGAGACAGTAATTCATCTGTCTCTCACTTCCCCATTCTGAATTACTGTCTCTTCATGTTCAGTTCTTACGATTACCTCTTATTTCTTGTAAAAAATTCTCAGAATCCTCAGTTGTTCCAGTAAAACCACTGTCCTTTGTTCAGTGAGTGTCAGGACATACTTTCATAAACTTTGTTGTAGTCAATGAAGCAAAGACAAATACTTTCTGTTATTCTTTTGCTCTCTCCATTAACCATTTTATGTTTGCTGTTTGATCTCATATGCCTCTGCCTTTTCTAGAACTGAGTTTGTTTCCCCTTTTAGGTAAATATATGGAAATTTATAGTTAGACAGTCAAGTCCCCAGTGAATGGTAGTTTGCTTTAGGATCAGACTTGACTAGTTGAAGTACATCCCAGTGCTTTTTGTGCTCAGTTTGGGACCCACTGCTTCTACCTACCAAGTGATGACATTTGCAAAAACCTGTTGGATACATTGCTGGTTGCTTATCTTGGTTATATCATATTTTCTGTTGACAAGGCTTCCCTTGTACACCAAGTCTCCAAAGATTGTCCAGATGTCAATTTTACCTGAGCAAGCTAGACTGCTTGGGTTCCCACATTTCAGACAAGGGGATGGAGATGGAACCAGTCAAACGGCACCCATTTTGACTTTGGACTACTCACAGCACTGAGAGCAGGGCTTTGCTAACCTTTATAAAAGATCTGTTCCCAGCTACAGTACATCCACCTATAATGCAAGGATTCTGTTTCAGCAAATTAGTGGAACATGTTCGCAGTCATGCTGCTGCATTCCTTCAGTAGTTCCAGATTCAAGGTATCCTCTAGGGCAGTGGTTCTCAACCTGGGGGTCGGGACCCCTTTGGGGGTCGAACTACCCTTTCAGAGGGGTTGCGATGAGTCTCCCACCACCCTTCCCTCCCACCTCCTAGCTGCTCTGCCCCATGGTTGGGGGTCCCCACAACATGAGGAAATCCATTAAGGGGTCGCAGCATTAGGAAGGTTGAGAACCGCTGCTCTAGGGTAACCTGCCATGTAGAGCACATTACAGCAATCAGTTTTGGAAGTTCCTAGAGCATGGATGTGGCCATGGATGGATTTTATTGTTATCGCGTTTTTCAGTGGAAATGCTGTGATTTGGATTGTAGTTGAGCATTTTTCAGAGATGGCACACTTTGTCTCCAAATAAATTCTCTCTGCTTAACAGTTGGCTAAATTGTTAATGGAATATGTTTTTAAACTACCTGGGAGTTCTGAATGAATAATTTCAGAATGAGGTTTACAAATGACTATCAAGTTCTAGAAGGCATTCATCACTATATTGAGTTTAATTTAGTCTTATTTCTTTGTATATTGTCTGAAATGGGATGACAAGATAGAAATTACAGACCAGGTTTTGGAAAAATGTCTTGGGTATTTTACCAATATCCAGCAAGAAAACTGGCTGTTACGCTTCCCCTAGTTGAGTTTGCTCAATATGATTTTGTTACCAGTAATTAATTCTGTCACACAGTTGTCACCTTTCACTTCAGTTTATGATCAAGAGACTTCAGTTCTTGTTGCGTTCTCTGCTCTCGCAGCCGAAATCCAGGAGCAACAGCTGGGGGGCTGCTGCGAAAGGGGCTCTGGGAAGCAGAGGGGAGCGGCCGCAATTGGAGCAACAGCTGGAGGGCTGCTGCGATAAGCCGGGTGTTAGGATAGTTATTGCTGGATAGCTGACTGGCCCAGGTTCCAGGGATCAGCCACATGTTAATGGCTGACCCTGATCAGAGTAGAAAAGGAGGTGAGGGGAAATAAAGAGTCTTCAAGGCAGGACATCAGCTGGAAAAAGAGACAGTTTAATGGTGCAAGGGGTTTTTATACAGCACAAGAAGGGGGCATAGAGGGAGTGACATCAAAGCAACATCAGGAGAGGTGATTGGAGGAAAACTGCTGTCTTCAGGGGCAGAGATCCTTCTGATGTCACATCCTCAGGTCAGAGGCAAGGAAAATCCTCAAACCGGAAGAGAAGTGAAGTTGTTCTGTATGTCTCCACATGGCTGAGAAACTCCATTATCGCCTAAGGCAGCTGCACAATGGAAAGAATTCAGCACCAGAATTCAGCACCCTGGTGATGAAAGGAAAATCTCTGGCTCCCTTTTACCCTTGAGGTTTGTACTGAGAGGGGCTGAAAATGAGGCAAGGGGGAAAAACGCTGAGCAGCTTTTGTGGTTAGTACAAGTTCTGATTTTTCTGACCTCTAATCCTGTTGTAGGACTGCAGCTTTCTGACTGGGCACACGACATCATTATGGAATAGGCTGAGCTCAAGAAGAAAATGAAAGAAGCTAAAGCTGCCTGTAAAGGCCAGGCTGGTAGATGTTACCAGTTCGTTGCTGAATTGCAATCTGAGGACAAACTTTATTTGCTATATACCTTTAGTTCTTCTGCCCCTCATACAAATTAGGCTTATTTTATTATTTTCTTTAAAATTGTTAGAAGGAGTCTTGGAGCTTTTTGGTTGAAATGACCTAAACACATGAAGGTTAATCCAGTTTTCCATCACAGCATCTTGCCAAAGAAGCATCCTCTGCTTTTGTATTCTCCTTTCATGATGGGAGAGCACAAACATTTTGAGATATCTGAGATTTTGGACACTTTTATAAAAGACATCTGAACTTTTGGATATTTTTATAAGGACCAGTAATAATACTTGGTTCCTTGATTAAGATTGAGCAGTGCCAAATGTTTATGGGTTAATCCTGAAGTTCTCATCTTCCTGAGACTTTCCTTTCCCATTGTTCTAATAAGCCTGGACCTTAGAAGTTATGAAAGAGGGGAAGTTGGTAAGAAGAGGGCAGGGGATAATGTTATATTTAACATTGTATTGCCTTTGTTAGATTTCTTGTTCTCCTGGGCAGAAGGGGTGCAGAGATGCAGCATGACAGGTTTATGGCTGGCTGAAGATTTTCAGGGAATGCTGAGATGAGAAAAAGGGGAGTGGATCGGTGGTGTATGTGATGGGTTAGTTCTTGATGTCAAGTGGACTTCAAAACAGAAGGGTCCAAGGGGTGACTGTAAAAATGAAAGTATTGCTTTGTTCTTTGTAGTTCAGAGTCATTTGGAAGTAACATTGTTTTAATATTGCATACTTAGAATTTTTTTTATCGTGCTGGTGGCCTGACAACTGATAATTAAATAATTTCCTTAGCAGGATATAGGATGTGCTTTACTACTTGAACAAGTACAGTAAAAATAATTTCATAAAATAAGGAGATTAAAGCTTGTGCTGATCACTTGCACTGATCAGATTTTTAAAATGGAGTGTAGCAGAGCGTAGATTATATTTTTAGGTGACAAGTTTCCTTTTCTAAGATTGATTTTTAATTTTACAGTTACTTGGTCAACAGTATGCTTCAGACAAGCCACTTACCAGGTTTGCTTAAGGTGTGCAGAAATCAGCATGTGGTGAGTTACTCTGTATGTTGGTGGACTTGTCACAGGTTTCCCAATGCCGCACTTTGGTTTTGCACATCAGGACTTAATAAAAAAAGCTGGTTTGTAGAAGGTAAATACAAACTCAGATGAACAACAAGACACAACAGATTCCACTGTTTCATTATTTATTCAACAAAAATGAAGCCAAAATGGAAAAAGCCACGAATCAATAGCTTGTAGAACCACCTTTAGCACCAACGTGAAGTCTCTCACATCCTTCTGGAGAATTCCCCCACCCTCATGCTCTTCTTTACAACAGTTCATTGACATTTGTAGGCATTTGTTTATGCATATTTCTCTTAAGGTCCCACCACAGCATTTCAATTGGGTTGAGGTCTGAACTTTGTCTGGGCCTTTGCAATACCTTGATTCTTTTCTTTTTCAGCCATTCTGTCGTAGATTTGCTCGTGTTTTGGGGATCATTGCCTGTTGCAGGACTCACTTTTGGCTAAGCTTTAGCTGCTGGGTAGATGACCTCACATTTGATTCTAAAACACTTTGGTATACAGAGGAGTTCACTGATTGCAAGATGTCCAGGTCCTGTGGCTGCAAAACAAGCTTAAATCATCATCCTTCCACTTGACAATTGTTACATATTTGTGTTGATATGCTGGGTTTGGTTTTTGCCAAATGTGGTTCTGTGCAATATAGCCAAACATCACTTCTTTGTTCTTCTCTGTCCAGGTATATTATGGTTTGTTCAGATACAACTTTGCAAACTTAAGCCATGTTGCCACGTTCTTTTTAGAAAGGAAAGACATTCTCCTGGCAACCATTCTAGACAAGCCATACTTGTTCAGTCTTTTTCTAAGTGTACTGTCATAAACATGGACATTTAGTATGCTAACTGAGGCCTATAGAGCCTTCGCTGTAGCTCTTGGTTTTGGGTTTTTTTTTTGCAGTTTCTTTGAACATTGCATGGTCTGCCATTTGGGTGAATTTGGTGGAATGTCCACTCCTGGGAAGATTGTCAGCTGTTTTGAACGTTGAAATAATCTTTTTCACTGTTGAATGATGGACCTCAGATTGCTTGGAAATGGCTTTCTAATCCTTCCCAGTTTGATGGGTAGCCACAATGGCTTGTCTCAGATCTTTGCTGATGTCTTTCCTCCTTGGCATAGTGTTAACATAAGCTAGAATGTTCCAGACCAGTAGAATGCCAGAACTTCTGCTTTATAGAGGTGGCCACAATTGTTGATCTTCAATTAAACAAGGGCGTTTGATTAGCAGCACCTAGCTGCTACTTAAGTTCTTAATTCCTATGGAAGCAGTGAGGATTTACTTAATTTTTCACATTCTGCTTCTGCATTTTGGCCTAAATTTTGTTAAACAAATAATGACACTCTGTAATTTGTCATGCGTTTTTCTCCATCTGAGGTTGTGTTTACCTAATTTTAAGACCTTCTGAGGAGCAGATATTTTTCATTATGTCCTGATGTGTAAAACCGTTGACTTAAAAGAGGGTGTGCTTTTTCTCATGCCTATCTATCTGAATTTGTGTATAACATAATTTCACATGATCGTACCAATACTGTAGAGCTTGTTGAAAGTAGATACTGCCTGGGTGACTGGAACAAGGAATGAGTGAACACTACACTGATTTGCATCAAACTACTGAACACGGCTTTCATATGACCTACTTTTCACATGAAAGAATGTAGGTCAGAACTAGCAAAATAAATTGGAGGTAGATCTGACTGTTCAGTAGTTACTGTGACCTATTTGTAAATCTTAATGTTTTAAAATGTAATGAGTTTGTAACAAAATTCATGTATTAACTCAGTAGTGCTATATGTTATCTGCTTTTCTTAGAAATGTTATTTCTCATATGAGCTGATTTCTGGAAACTGGGTATAGCAGCTTATGATCAAAGCTGATAAGATGGCCCTTTACTAGCTCAAAAATTGCTTACTAATCTTAGTGGAGTAGAGTCAGTGATAAGTATGTATTGCAACACAGAGTTACTATATTTTACTTTTTAAAGGGGTAACTCTTGATGCTTCCAATGGTAAAACCTGACACTGAGATTCCTGCGCTTTTTGTAATGTAAAAGACAACACCTCCCGCTTAAAAAGTCCTCCATCCTTTACCACGTAGTTAGATTCAGGAGACATAGAAACCAAGACTATAAATGCAACTCCTTGGCACATTTTTGACAGTCACATTTTTCAAAAAAGAAAAAAACCTTGCAATTTAAGAAGAGATTTGGAGGAAGGAATAAGATTTTTCTAAAACCTGAATATCCCTTGGACCTTCAGCTTCGTCTCTGGGTGGTGGTGACAGCATAGCTACCCTTGTCCCTTTCTTTACTTTATTATAAAAGTTTCCACTTTTTTCTTTTATTCTTCTCCTGCAGCATTAACTCTTGTTCTCCCTTGCCTATCTACACGTCCTTAACTTCTTCATGTTCTAGAGGAAATGGTGTGGCTTTCACTCTCCGCCATGATTTGGTTATGTTCTCCCGCCTTCTTCAGCTTCTCCATCATGACAACAGCTTTAGTTCTTGCCCACTGCCCTGGTTTTGTGAGTGTGTTTAGAGTCAGAGATGGGCCAAAGACAAAGCCTTTTGCTCAGAGACCGAAGGCTCAGCTTCACTGGGAAAAAACAATGATCTGTGCAGCCTACTTCAGGGCATTTTCCTCCACTTTAACTGAGGCTTTCAAGCTGGAGGATACAGGAGAGGTTGAGATTCTGGCCTTTGTGGCAAAGAAGGGAGGAAGCTGGCTTGCCACTTGCCACTCCATTTGGGCAAATAATACCTTGTCAAAATGCTAGCGTGAAGTACTGAAAAATAGGACTTAAAAGGTTGAGGTGAGGGAGAGTCATTTGGAGGGAAAACACCTCTGATGAAAGAATAAAGTCTCCTCTTTTCTGCACTATGTGAAAATTAGACTGCATGCCTCCCGAAAAGCTGCTGAGAGAATGAGGCAAGGCTAGAGTCACGCAGAGGAAAACTATGCCTCTAAAAGCAAATAAGAAGCCTTGCTGTGTCACCACGAGTTTGGAATGATGAGAAACAAGGCCGGCTAGGCAAAGGTGAGGGGACAAAATATCTCTGAGAGGAAGCGAAGAAAATTAGGCTGTCTTTTTCAAAACCACGAAGGCTTCCACAAAAGTAAGCATTGTCCCTCAGCAAGGAAGTCTACAGTCCCTGAGCAAGGATGAAGAGGGTCGGGACTGTCTCCTTGCTACTCTGATTTGGAAGGTAATACAAAACCGGGCAGGAAGTGGGACTTAACCTGCTTTAATGCGGAGAAAGTAAAAAAAGGGTGAGGAAATTCAGCCGTGCTTTGGTGGAGAGGGAAGGCCCGTTTACCCCGTATTGGATAGGTGGAGGCAAGTAGTAAACAGACAAAGGAAAAGCAGAGCTGCTCAATTCCACAACCAAAACTGAAGACAGCTAATAAACTCTCAGGCTTGGTTGAGCAACCCCAGGGACTTTTGGCATGGAGCTTTTTCACACTTTTGATCTTAGCAGCTGGTATTTTTACTTCCTTCAGGGGCCCACGCTTGAGGAGCTGCATGAAGTAACCGGCCTTACGGCTTCTCTTCTTTCTATAACTGCAGCTCTGTATTTTTATGGAGGCACTGGCTCTCAGACCGTAAAAATAATTTTCTTTGATGTTGCTGCCTAACTATAGGCATGTTTTATGTGCTGATGCATCTTATATGACTAACTTTGTTGTTGTTGTTGTTGATGATGATGATGATGATGATGATGATGATGATGATGATAATAATAATAATAATATTTACATTTCTGTCCCGCCCCATACCCGAAAGTCTCTGGGCGGGTAACAGCAGATTAAAATAGAATATACATTAAAAGACGTTAAAAATTCAACAAATATAAAACAATATACAGTGTTTAAAATGATAGTGTCTGTACTGAGGGCGGGGAGGGGGGATATAAGCAGCTCAACCAAAGGCCAGGGCAAAGAGGTGTGTCTTCACTGCTTTCCTAAATATATATAAGGAAGGGGCATGATGCATCTTGAGGGGAAGGCTATTCCATAGTCTGGGGGCCATCACAGAAAAGGCTCTCTCCTGAGTGCCCACCAACCTCACTGTTGAAGGTGGTGGGACAACCAGGAGGGCCTCACTGCTTGATCTTAAGGCACGGGTAGGTCGATATAGGAGTAGGCGTTCCTTTAGATCAGTGGTTCTCAACCTGTGGGTCGCGACCCCATCGGGGGTCGAACGGCCTTTTTGGCGGGGTCGCCAAAGGTCCCGCAGGCCCCCCCGTGTCCCCTCCAGCCACGCCCCCACCACGCCCCCCGCCGCACCGCCAGCTGTGCTCCGGGATTCCCGGCCGGACCGGAGCCCGCACCGCCCCGCCCCACCTCACCCGCCGCCTCCTGCTCCTCCTTGCGCGCCACTGCCGCGCACTTCCGAGCAGCGCAAGTGGCCGAAGGCGAGGAGCTGCTGCTGTTGCTGCTGCTGCGTCTGACGGGGCGCGCTTTGCGCCTCTCGTGCCTGCCGTTCCGGCCTCGCCTGCTCGTGTTGTCCGGCTTGTCAGAAGACTCCGCGACCCAGGCAGGCTTTAGGTTTCCCCTCGCGCTCCGGCCTCCCTCAGCCGCCTACACTCCCTTCTCGGTCTGCAGCAAAAGGCAGCCCTGAGGAAGCGTTATATGTTTGCGCGCCCGCGGCGGGGAGGAGCTCCCAGCCAGGTGTCACTGGGGCGGGAAGGACGGGCGGACGGAGGGAGGGATGGAGGAGGAGGAGGAGGCTGCTGTCTGTGTCCTGACTGACTCGACGGCGGCTCGAGAGCGCCGGCCGGCTAATGGCTGCGCTGCCAACTACGGCCCAGCCAGAGGGCGCAGGAGGAGGAGGAACTGAGGGCGAGGCGAGGCGGGCCGCCAGGGACTGCGGCGGCGCGAGGTTTGACCGACGGCCCCGGCAGCGGCTACCGCGAGCCTGGGGTCCATTTCCCCGAAACCCTGAGGGCGTCATTCCGAGACGGCATCTAATTGGAGGCGCTTGGCGCGGGGGCAGGCGGCGGCGGGAAGAGTCCCCAGTCAGGCAGGCGGTAGCGGCTCCCGCTGATGTCCCGCGGCGAGTGCCAGCACCGCCTGCCCTGAAAGAGTCGCCCGCGGGCTGCTGCTGCTGCTCTTGCCGCCGCCGCCACCAGCGCCACTCGCCGGGCGGCGGGAAGGAGCAGCAGCAGCAGCGGGAGCGCTCGTCATGAGCGCTGAGGCGCCGCCGCCGCCTTCCCGCACCTCCATGCAGCTCCGTGCCCTCTTCTACTTGGTCCCGCCCCTGGCCCCGCCCCTGGCCCCACCCACCCCACCTCTGGCCCCGCCCCGCCCCTGGCCCCGCCCCACCCCACCCCGGGCCCTGCCCCTGGGGTCCCTGAGGCATGGCGAGCTGCATTGTGGGGTCTCGGCCTTCGAAAGGTTGAGATCCCCTGCTTTAGATATTTGGTGCCCAAGTCATTTAGGGCCTTATACGTCAGAGTCAACACCTTGAATTGGGCTCAGTAGTAAATAGTTACACATACTCCAAATTTATATGCCTAGTCTATGCATGCAGCAGTATTCATATTCCTGTCCGCAACACTTGTGAACACATAACTTTTTATAGAATTACAGACTTTAAAAATAAAATAGTAAAAGAAGGAAACCTTATTCATAAACATCACTTGTGATGTCAAATATTTATTTTCTGAGAGCTTACAGGTTTTTTGTTCTTCTATATTAAACAATCTCAAAAATAAGTACCAAGTACAGTAGCTGGCCCTGCCCTGATGTGTTTAGAGATTAGATTAATTCCATTTATTAACAGTGAGTTGTAATGCTTTATTTGACAGTCAGTCCCCGTTGGCAACACACTTTCAAGTGTTCTAAATCCTTACTTTATTATGATTTTGGCAAGACAAGAGTTGCCAATCCGTATATAGTTTAGACATTTCTCTGTATGGGAATATAATACAGTATATTTCTGGCATATAAGACTACTTTTTAACCCAGAAAAATCTTCTCAAAAGTCAGGGGTTGTCATATATGCCAGGAATATACGTCGTCTTATATGGCGAGTATATCCCAAACTCTGTATTTTAACTGGAAAAGTTGGGGGTTGTCTTATACGCTGGAATATACGGGTATTTTATTCCTTTTCAATAGAACAGTAAAACAGATTTAATCTGTACATAGTAACTTAAATGTGGTTTCTTAGAAGCATTGTTGTCTTTAGATATCTACATTGGTAAGGACTTTTGATTTATGAAGTAGTGCTTATATTATGAAACCACCACATATTAAGGTATTCGCCAATTGTGATATCATGGAATGTGAGTTCTGAAATGATTCTAAGGTGTAAACCCAATTATTTGTATTGAATGTGGCCTGCAGAATCATTTCTAAGATAATGCTTGTGTAAGGCACTCTGGTGGAACCTGATGCTATGAATGTATTCAATATAATAGTTTCTGTAAATCTTATTATGTGTTAATCGCTGATTGTATTTTTTTAAAAATTAAATAGTTCTGTACTATTTGAAGAAAATTCCAAAGCACTTTACATTATGACTTAAAAGCAAGGTTAAAATAAATTTTAACAGTGCAATATTAAACAAAGCTCCAGTTTTTATAACCGCTCCCCTTTCCATCTCATATAACCTTATCACAATAATTTCTACCTTTGGTAGAATTCAGTAATGTATCTTGAAATACTGTACCTTTTTTCAACTGGACTTAGCAAGCATAGTGAGGTCATCTGCCACCAAATTCCTAGCTTCTAACAAATTGAATACCAATTTAGAAAACTTCCTGATTATTCCAGTACCGCTTTACCTAAGAAGAATATATACCAGAGCTAGGTTTGAACAAATTAGCATCATGATGCAAGCTGGTCATTTCTGTAACATGCCAAGAAATTAGAGATTTTGCATCTGGGGTGAACAAACAGTGGAAGATATTGAACACTTCTTAATCGAGTGCCCAGCCTACTCTGAACTATGATACAGATATCTTCATCCAATAATATCCAGTTGTCGGTCCCACAATAGAAATGATCTCCT
The DNA here is from genome assembly GCA_023333525.1 of Aspidoscelis tigris stejnegeri. NCBI lineage: Eukaryota > Metazoa > Chordata > Lepidosauria > Squamata > Teiidae > Aspidoscelis > Aspidoscelis tigris. The sequence continues at coordinate 102,693,196 of JALMGA010000002.1, forward strand.
GACACATCTTCTACAAGGCTAGGAAAGATCTACAATAATCAGAGTCGGTCTCTTTATTCTGAAAACCATTAAGAAAAGAGCCCACTACCTGAAACAAGAACTGGGAAAATAAGATGTTTTCTTTTTTCTGTTTCCTTTCTTTTGTTATTAGATGGAATTTTAAAATGGTCAAATGACTGATCAAATAAATTATTTTGAAATTTGAAAATACTGTACCTTTTGTCATTGTTAAACTGTATTGTTTTAATGAACAGCTTACAGTTTGGATAGTTCTGAAAAAGTTCACCTCCATCTCTTTTTGTCTTCTCTCTCTAGAATTGAAGCAACGCAAGCCTATTTCTCATGGAAGGACTATAGCTCATGGAAGATAAAAATCATATCAGAACATCTTTGGTTTCTAGGTTACCAAAATATGGAACAAAGCCTGTTGGAAATGTTCTACAGATGGTTTCAAATGGAGCAACGTTTAATATATCAGGGAATACTCAGAGTGTTGACAAAACATTCAGCAAGCACAATGGCACTATCCGCATGTCTTCCTTCTCTTTTAACTGGCGAAAATCAAATAAATACCAACTGGCTGATCAGATCAATAACGAATCTAGCTCCAGTCACAATTCTAATGAAAGGCTAACAGATTCTGAGAAGTGTCCTCAGACTGAAGGATCAGTTGGTAGAGAAGTGCTCAGGTTGGGCTCAGATACCACTTCTTCAAAAACTGAAAAACAAAGCAACATGCTTGTGTCCCATGTAGAAGAATTAAACCAGAAGGCTTCGTCTGGGCAGTCAGGTTCAGCTAAATTCACTAAAACTTCATTGCTAGGCAGGCCTTCATATTCTGGGCTTAGTGCTCCAAGATCACACTTGAATGGAATTTGTGGTAGCCGTTCAACTATAGGCTTGCAAAAGACTAGAGGTAACTCTGCTACAAGGAGCGGCTCAGGGGAGAATCTGGCCAAGGCAACAGACATTGATAAATCTTCTGAAAAAATGGTTAGATCACAAAGCTTTTCACATTCCATACAAAACTCTTTTTTGCCTCCTGCATCCCTAACCAGATCACACTCTTTTAATAGAGCTGTGGATCTTACAAGGCCTTATCAAAATCAGCATCTAGCTGTCAGAGCATCTCAGAAGTCAAACCTCTTATCAAGAAGTGCCCGACAGTTGGATGGGCCCAATGGTAACGAACCATTAAGATATGCATTTGCTAGACCATATTCTGGTTTACCTCCTCCTGGCTTGAAAAATCAACCACTGTTAAATGGTTCTGGGGATGCACCATCTCTGAGGTTTAGAACAGGTCGTCCTTCTTTATTGAAGCCTAGCAACCAGTATCTAGGAAGAAAAATTCCAGTAGATGGTGGTAAAAGTAATGATTCCAACAACTGCATAGTGGAAAACTTGATTTCAACAACAAATATCAATGGTTCTACAGACATGAAAGGAATTCAGAGTAGTGAAAGAGCAAAAGATGGAGCCGCACATAATAATTTTATAGAAAACAGCTGTAAAGTTACTTGCATGGATGGTGATGTGGATGAAATATCTATATCTTCCTTATCCTCTTCTGAGAAAAATGATCTGAGTGAAGACTTTAGTGATGACTTCATAGATCTAGAAGATCCCAACAGAACTATAAAAATGCAGGAAGAGGAAGTTTGTGTACAAGAGCTGGAGCATGAAAATGAAATTCCAGTAGGTCAACTTGCATCTCTTAAAGAAAATGAAGGATCAGGTTGTAATTCTGATGAGTGGCTGAATATACGTATGTTGGGTAAATACATCTTTTTTTTCACTGTTTAGATATGCATATATGTTTCTTCAGAACTGCAATAATCTTACCAGCTAATAGCATACACTTTATTTTAGCCCTATTTGTAATTTCACAAGGAAGACAAACCTGAAAAAGCATTAAATTGTATGAAATGGCATTGTGGAAAGAATCTTGGATTCAGTTTCCTTAGATGCTGGCTTTTTGTAGTTGGTTGTTTCCACCACATATATGTGTGGGAGCCACATCATTTTAGCCACTTATGAGCCAAAACTCAAATTATCTTCCCATATCAGTTTTTTTTAATCAGATGATAGTGGAAATATTCTGATGCACTTTTAGTGGTCAAGTGATAGCTATGATCAAGCCAGGGTAGAGTATGTTCAAAATAGAATAAAACATATGCTAAATGGTGCCTACAGATACCAGTGCGCTTTAATGTGATGAAGTATAGTCAGACCCCCGTATCCACTGATCCGGTAACCGTGGGTTCAGTTTCCTGCGGTGCCGGATCAGCAAACCCCCATCCCCTGTGGGCCCGATTTGGTCTACCTTAAGCTCTTCCTGAGACAGGCAGGAAATTCCCTTAAATGGCACACATTTTCCCATAATGTCCCATGATTTCTTCAGGATTTCACAGGTATTATGGTATTTAAAACAGCAATTTAAGGTGAGTGGTTTGGCGTTTATGAAGAGAAAGCAGTAAGTGGCAGATCCAGTTTGCTTAACATATTTAGACAATTATTACCCTGGTATTTTTCTTTGATTTGTTTAAGACCAATAAATTAAGACTTAATAAAAATCCTGAAGTAGTTTACAACATGAAATATAAAGAGAAGATTAAAACAAAATCTTACCTATACGTACTGGAAATCATTAAAAATGGGAAGGTTAAGGAAAAAACCAACAACCATTCACACAGGGTAATTCTGAGACACATTGAGATGTGGCAGGCTTATAGGCTTGATCAGTGAGTGAAGTAATTATGATTCTGAAAGCAACAGGGGAAGATTGTCTCAACGGTTGTCTGCAGTACGTATTTAGAGCCATGAATTTGACTGATTTTTTTTTTGTGGCTGTATGAAATGAATGCACTGTGAAACTCCATCTAGCCAACGGGGAACCTTTGTTAGTCTTTCAGTTAAGTTTGTTTTCTTATTGTAGAAATTTTGATCACAGTTATGTTTTTGCCCAGTTGAGAAATATAAAATGTTCCAAGCTTTTGTTTCCCTCTGGAAACAAAAGTGAAAGTTTTTATTTGTAATTTTACTTCATAATTCCTAATAATGCTTTTCATATAGTTTTTATTTTTGTCACTTTAACCCTCACGTGTTAGGGTATAGCATTTGTTATAAATGGAAATAAATAAATAAATAAATAAATAAATAAATAAATAAATAAATAAAAAATAAATAAATAATGGTATTTTTGCATAACACAGCCCTTTTACTGCTTGCTTTATAATATTTAGTTTTAGAAAAGGATTGGAATTGGACAGCCTTATATTTGATAACTGCAGTTGGATAGTGCAGCATATAAGAACAATATTTTAAGAGTATTTTGTTTTGTTTTCATTCATATAGTAGATGACAAGAGTGAAAGTGCAAAGCATCACACTGGGGACAATGTGATTTCTTCTGACACAGACTACAGAGTTGGCTCTTCTTTTGAACTTTCTCCCTCGGATAGCTCTGATGGAACCTATATGTGGGATGAAGAAGGATTGGAACCTCTTGGAAGTGTCCATCCATGTGGAAGCTATGATTCTTCAGAAATGAATAGCATAGTATGTATAGTTTCCTTATGAATATGAATAGTATATGAAATAGATGAAACTTTTTGTCAAGGCTTACACTTGAAATAAAGTTAAGGGTGTTTTGCCACTAGCACTAGAGTACCCATTAACGACCCATTAACGACCCTTAATGGGTACCCAAGCGTTCAGTGGAAAAACACTCCAAGACTTGAGAAGGAATGTAGCTGGAAAGGGGGAATAAAACATGCTAAATACAATCACTTCTAGAACATAACCATAGCTAACCACTTTCTAGAGCAGCTACCTTTTTCTGGTTTACTGATGTTTTTATTTCAAGCTAGAGGGATGTGAACAATAAGTTATTATGACACTGGTTTTTTTTATGTTAATTTAGTGATGGGAACTTTTATAAATAATGTTCGATTATTAAAAAAAATACTACTAGAGATGGATACTTCGATGATATTTTCTTTTTTGTCAAATAATGAACAATAGTTTACCAATCAGTTCAAATTCTGGAATTGTAGACTGAATGTGGTTTTAGTAGAGTGTTATACTACTAAAGGGTAATACTGCAAGCATTTGTTCTTCTGTTGTTGTTAGTACAGCCGGTAGAGCTTTAAGCTTAAGACTAGTGCAGCAGTTGCATACACTTGCAGAAAACTTTAAAAATCTGAGATGAGTAATGAATAATATAAGTTTAAAGACTAATAACGAATTGGTAAGTCACTAACTGTTGCATAAAATAGTCACTAAATTTTTTGACTTAAAATACAATTAAAAAGTCTACATTACCTGAATTAGTAAATGTTCACAAAAAGCACCATCACAGAATTTTTGGAAGCAGTTCTGTGGCAGAGATTAGGGTGTCATTTGTTATGTTCTGTCAGTTACTGCAGGTGTACGTTCTGTTTCCATTACCCATTAGCACTGTGCCCCTTATGTAGTACTGAAGTGTCTGCCATGATTACATTAAGGGATTTCAGTATCCACATTGGGAAAACCTCCAGTGAACCAGCACTGATGTCCATGGCTTCCATGTCTGCCGTGAGACTGTCTCAACATGTAATAGGCCCCTTAGTTTCCTGATTCCATTTTTATCTTGTTTTAGTTACATTTTAATCCACTTAAATATTTATATATATTTTTATATGGAAGTGGCTGTAGCTCAGTGGTAGAGCAAACTGAAAAACTGAAAAACGTGGCAGTGATGGCGGCGAAAAAGAACTTTTTCTCTGCCACCGTTGCGGCCTCAAGTAGCCGTCCAGCAGAGCTTTTCAGAATAGTAAATGGCCTCATAAAACCAAGCTCAAAGAAGCATGAGCCAGGGCCAAGCAATATCTGCTGTGACAATTTTGCAAAGCACTTTGAGGACAAAGTCGCCCAGATTCGTAGGGGATTGGATGTCACAATTGGACAGAGTCCAGATGAGGTGTCCAGAGAACTGTCTGGTCCTGGTTGTTTGGATCAGTTTCAATTGTTGCAGCCTGAGGGTGTGGCCGACGACATGCTCTCTGGATCCCTGCCCTTCATGGCTGATAAAAACTAGCAGACAAGGTATGACCGGGTGGATCCAGGAGGTAGTGAATGCCTCTCTGAGGGATGGGGTGGTTCCACTGGCCCTGAAACAGGCTGTGGTACGCCCCCTCCTGAACAGGGCCTCCCTGGATCTGGAAGATCTAAACAACTATCGCCCGGTGGCAAATATACCTTTTCTAGGCAAGGTTCTGGAGAGGGCTGTCGCTGTCCAACTGCAAGCATGCTTGGTCTGGCTTCAGACCCGGTCATGGGACGGAAACTGCCTTCGTCGCCCTGGTTGATGACCTCCGGGAGAGGGACAGGGGGAATGCTACCCTGTTGGTTCTCCTGGACCTCTCAGTGGCTTTTGATACCATTGACCATGGTATCCTTTTGGAGAGACTACGGAGTTTAGGAGTGAGAGGCAATGCTTGGCACTGGTTCTGCTCCTATCTTCAGTATAGATCCCAGATAGTGGCTGTTGGATATACTGTTTCGACTCCCTGGGAACTCACCTGTGGGGTTCCTCAGGGATCAATCTTATCTCCCATGCTATTTAACATCTATATGAAGCCAATGGGAGAGGTCATCAGGAGATTTGGAGTAAGGTGTCATAAGTATGCAGATGATACCCAGCTCTATCTCTCCGTACCATCTGAATCAGGAGAGGCTGGATGGGGGTGAATAAATTGAAGCTGAATCCAGACAAGACAGAGGTGCTGTGTGTCACAGGATCTTGGGTCCGTGTAGTTGGGAGACATCCTGTCCTTGAAGGGATGGGTGCGTAACTTAGGGGTTCTCCTGGACTCCACGCTAACACTTGAAGCTCAGGTGGAGGCTGTGGCCAGGAGTGCCTATTCCCAACTATGGCTAGTACATCAACTGAAGCCTTTTCTGGACAGAGATGACTTGGCCACAGTTATCCATGCTCTGGTAACCTCTAGATTGGACTACTGTAATGCACTCTACATGGGGCTGCCCTTGAAGATGGTTCGGAAGTTGCAGCTAGTGCAAAATGCAGCTGCTAGAATACTGACTGGAACATCTAGCCGGATGCACATCACGCCGGTCTTAAAAGAATTGCACTGGCTGCCAATTCGCTACCGAGCCCAATTCAAGGTTTTGACTCTGACTTATAAGGCCCTAAATGACTTGGGCCCCAAATATCTAAAGGAACGCCTTCTCCCATATCGACCTGCCCGTGCTTTAAGATCAAGTGGTGAGGCCCTCCTGGTTGTCCCACCACCTTCAACAGTGAGGTTGGTAGGCACCCGGGAGACAGCCTTTTCTGTGATGGCCCCCAGACTATGGAATAGCCTCCCCCTCGAGGTGCGTCAGGCCCCTTCCTTATATATATTTAGGAGGGCAGTGAAGACGCACCTTTTTGCCCTGGCCTTTGGCTGAGCTGTTAATGTTCCCTTGCCCAATACAGACACTATCATTTTAAACATATTGTATATTGTTTTATATGTGCTGAATTTTTAATGTCTTTCAATGTATATTCTATTTTAATCTGCTGTTACCCGCCCAGAGACCTTCGGGTATGGGGAGGGATAGAAATGTAAATAATAAATAAATAAATAAATAAATATAAATAGCTGGTTTGATCCCTAGCCTTTTCTCAGAAGTAGGCAATGGCAAATCATTTCTGTAGCTCTGGGGGTGCACATGCAATCAACCAAGAGTTGGTCATGACTCAGTGTTCCCCAAAAAGGAGAAATGTTTACATTATTTTCTCCTGTACAGGTCTATGATCATAATAAAAATGGTGGTGGTAATAATGGTGATGATGACAACAAAACTGTGTCTGCCACAGATCTGTAGGAATATATATTGAGAACACAATTTAGGGAGTGTAATGTTTTGTGTTCAGTTTTATTTTAAGCTTCCCAATTTTTTAGCTCTTATGGTTACAAAGAAATGTTTCATTTCTCAGTCACCAATTCAGCCAGTTCAGTTGGACAGATCCAGGTTGAACTGGTTGGATGTGAACCAAACCAAACTACATTAAACCTTGTCTGACCATGGTTCAGCAGAAATAGTTGGGGTCCCTTCACTTCTGTGTGATCTGGAGAAAAGGGGGAGCAGAAATCACTCTGGTGCAAAACCTGATTGCACACTGCTCAGCTAATCTGTACAAAGCAGACTTTCCCTTTTTTATTTGGGCCACTTGGAAAAACTGAAAGATTGTTCAAGTCCAGTTTGAGTAGCCTGCCAGATCACTCAGATCATATTTTTTTAGTTCAGAAGTTGGAATAATGGCAAAAATACTTATTTTTCTCATACTGAACACTAAAGGTAACTCCTTGGCCCTTGTTAAAAGGAAGTCATGCAGTTATTAAACCTTGCACAATAGATTTGGGCAAAGGTGGAAATCTGGAAATTTGCTGCTGTTGCTTAGTTTATGCTAGGTGCTGAAGCTACATTGCCTAAGAGCATATAACTCTGTGCATTTGAACTAAAGCTTTGTGGTCTTTTAATTTCATCCTGAATCTTCCTGTCAAAAATCGTATAACTTCCAATTGCTTCCTTTGCTTCCTTTTTTGTGGTTATCTCTTTGCTTTTTGTGGTTACAGCTGTTAGGCATGTCACTACAGTCTGTTTATCTTATAGTAACAGATTTAGGCTAGAAGTGAATGATCTGGTCTGAGGTTGAAAGAGCTGTGCTATAGATACCCTTAGTCACAGAAAATATTTAAACTAGCAAACCAAAAATCAGTAAGGATTAGGGTGAAGTGTAAAAACAAATTAGTAAATTGTTCTTACAATGCTTAGAAGACTTAGAACCTGACATTAAAGTCCTGATTCTCAGAGAAGGAGACGTGAAGTTATGACCAAAAACTGATTGGGCTTTATGAGCTTAGAAAAACATGCTTAGGGAGTTTATCAGTCTTCTTGTGGGGACTGATCACTCCATGTTGAGGAATATAAGATTTCATTCTAAATTTTGATTGACTTGGAAATAAGTTCAACCACTGATGTTTCAGACTGCTTAGTTTTATTCCTAGGCAACTGTGGATCATCATGGGGAGCAGAAGGCTCTTACATCACTGAGAAATTATTACAGTGCCTTTGTCTCTTGTTTAACACAGTAGTTTGTCGGCTGGATACAAACTAATTACAAAACTGAATTATGCAAGTGGTTGAATCCTGCACAAAACCTGGAATCAGGGGAAGAAAAGGGGCCCCTCTCCCACTTGGAAAGGGCAAAAAAGATTTGTTTGAGGTACGGTACATACTCCTTTAGCATGAGAGTCCTGTTCTAGCAAACCATTGCTTCACAGGAAATCACCTTAGAGATACAGTAAACTTCAGTGTAAATCTGAGGATTAGGAAAACTGCTCCAAAAATTTCAAATGACTTATATTGTGGTTGACTGACTCTGTTCAAAATTACATTGACCTGAATGAGGAAGGATTTCTAATGCAAGAAAAAAGAGGGAAGTGGGCAATTAAAGGCCAAACATGCCTATTATTCTGGTTATCTTTTGATTTCCTACTTTGGTATTCTGATCTCATATGATGAAAATGAATTGTTTTGTGTGGAAGTTTTAAAGATGTTCCAGGTCTTCATAGAAATGGTCAATTTCAGCCTCTTCAGTGTCAGTATTTGAGGAGCATAGACTTGGTTTACTGTAATATTAAGAGATGTGTCTTGAAGTCAAATAGATATCATTCTATTATTTTTTATATTGTCCCCCAGTACTACTTTTCTCACCCTTTTATTGACTATGAGGACTACTTCATTTCTTCTAAGGGATTCTTTCTCAAAGTAGTAGATAAAATGGTCATCTGAATTGAATCCACCAATTCCAAACCATTTGAGTTCACTGACTTTCAAAATATCAATGTTTAATCTTTTACCACATTTTACCTTGGTTGTTAGATAATGGTTCTTAGAACTGAGTTCTTCCTCTGAGCCAGAACTGAGTTGTGGTTAGGGTGCTGGACTCATATCTCTCAGTCATGGGGTTTGATTCCACAATCCTCTATGAAGCCTGGTGGGTGACCTTGGGCTAGTCACAGCTCTTTCTGAGCTCTCACAGCCTCACCAACCTTACAGGGTGCCTATTGTTGGGAGAAGAATGGGAAGCTTTGTTAGCCTCTTTGAGTCCCCTTAAATGGGTGAGAAAAGTGGGGTATAAAAGCCAACTCTTCTTCCTCGCTACTACTATTATCTGTGGTGAGGGATGCTAGTTGGGGAAGGGCAGTTGGCCTTTAATCATATCCTATGTCCAGCTAATCTTAGGAAGTCATATTTGACTATCGAGGGACACTCAGTTTATTTCTCCTCATCTGTATAAGCAGTGAATCATACAGTGCTTGGTTTTCTCTGTTAATGAAAGTAAATAAGACTTACCTGATGTTTGGTGTTTGTCACATTTATAGCTGTCAGATGGTAATTGTCTGCTAAAGAGGAGTAAGCCTAGCCTTATTTATCCAAATGAATTTTTCCCTAGTCTGTAGTTTTGTAAGGACTTTGGAAAATACGCCAAGCAAACAGAATAGCATAGACAGTTAAGAGGACAAAAAGGCTGATAGTTGAAATACAAAGATAGCATTTGTTTCTAACCCTGACAACAAGCTAATGTAATTGTTCATCTGGCTTCAGGAAGACAGGAGATACTGTATTCTGGTAGTGTATCTGTCTGCTCTTTCCTGATTGGATGACAAGCTGACTAGGTTAGAAGGACTCCCTGACTTACCCTATGGTTACCATAGTAGCTGTAATAATAAGCCTAAGCCTTGTCTCTGGTCCCTTTACTGTGAGGTATGTTGGGGGGGGGGGGATAAATTTTAGTTTGTTCCCTCTTAAAGTATGGATGGTGCTAATTGTGTGGCTAGAGGTACAAATAACTGATGTGGTGTTAATGATTCAAACCTTAACTTCAGAATCTAGACTTATCTATACTTTTTTGGTGGAGTATGATTTTAAATTGTAATCAAGCTAGCCTGTCTTTTAGAGTATTGCCATATTTAATTATATTAACGTAATATGGAGCATGCAAAAGAAAAGTAGATGAGAGTGCTATAGGATATCGGTGACCTCAGCCTGATATTGTGTTCAGCAAGTTTGCTTTTGATGTTTCTTCCTTTTATTTCAAAATGATAGTCATAAAATCATGGATATGTTACTTTCTTTTCTTTTAATTGGATATATGAGTTACAGAAGCTTCTAGCAGATATCTTAGAATTTAAATTAGTAACTAATTTTATTTAATCAAGAACTATCCAATTACAACCTCCTCCTGCCTTCTTTCCTAGCCCCCTCTGTATTGCTCCATATCTGCTCTTGTAATCCTCTAGAGCAAGTTTTCAGAGATATAGAGGAAGAGATATTAATGTTGTATTGGTTAGTGACTTTTAAAATTTGTTAACAAATGTCTTTACAGTTCACAATCTTGGTGTTACAGTGTTTGTGCTTTCTGTAGAAGGCTGTCTTGGGCCATTGGAATAATTGACAGTATTTGTCCCAGTTGAGTAGCTGTTGGCTGTTCACATAAGACTAAATTATATAGGAGAGCTGCAGTTCCTAAAAATACCTTCAGTTTCTAAAATTCTTTATTTTTATATGAGAAAACTGAAAAATGCAATAGCATAAAGCTTTGTAAATGTATTCTGTGTGCCCCTCCCTTGTCCTTTCAAGAGAGTTTGGTTCTTTTTACTTTATAGCCTCCAGATTTGATCCCATTTATTTTAATGCCAAGTTGAAGAAAGAGGCTTCAACGTGCCCTTTTATAGCAAGTGTTTTGTCTTGTAGGATATCTTGAATAATCTTGATTCATGTGATCTTGAAGATGATGATCTTATGCTTGACATTGACTTGCCTGAAGACAAATCCTGTGATAATGGTTAGTGAAATAATCTTAATATATGCAATGCTGCCTTGAAACTCCTTATAAGCTACTTTAATTATTTTTACTTCTTTACCTACCACCACCACCACCACCACCACTGTTTTCCTTTAAGCCTAGGTTGTAACCAGTGACACCATAAATAGTTTGTGGTATCTTGAGGTATTGTTACAGAGTTTATCAAACTTCGTCATTGGAGACTAGAAAGAAGTGAAAATGTTGATCACCATGGGGAAAAATCCTCCCCTTTCTATGGCACTATGGCATTATGAAAGTTAGAAATAATATTTGTTAAAGAAGTTTAGATACATATGTCGTCTGCATATTTCAAGCCCTTAGGAAAACCAGATTGCACAGCTCAAGTATTGCATTACCCAGTAAATGAATTCTGATAATCTGTGGAAGAATTGACTAATGGAGGATTGTAACGAATATTTAAATGCTTATTTAAAATAACTAATAATATAGTACAAACATCCCAGGTAGTAAATCCCTCAGGAAAACAGAAGCTTAAATTACACAACTATTAACAAACAAAATGTCTAAATGAACAGAGAAGTTTTAATTTTCATGCTCTGCATGTCGCACTGTTTATAAGCTGCATTTTCCTTCTTTCATCTTGGAGTCTGTGGTGGAGCTTGTATGCTATTTATAGCATTCTTTCTAGTGCAACAAGTATGTCCTGACTGAACGAGCACAGTAGTTTTAAATCACAGGGTCAAATTGGGCTCATTTCCCAGTAATACGCAAGCAGGGAGTGAGCAGGAAGGAAGGCCTGTTTACCACTGTCTTATGCAGAATTGTGTCTGAGTAGGCAGTAGAATAACAGCAGCACAGTTCTGAAAAGCTCTTAGTCAAAGCCACAGAATGTGAAGAGAGAGCATTTGGGTAAGTGGAAACCTTTAAAAAGTTTATTGAAACTCTTCATGTCTGGGTGCAGTTTGTATTTTGACATAGTTTAAGTTTGTAAGTAATTGCTAAAAACTGGTCTTGTTCACATCTTAAACAATATAATCTAAGCATAAACATGCACTCTAAAAATACACATTGCTCTTATGTTGTAGAGTCAGTGTTCTAAAGCTCTCTTTGTAGAAAAGAATAACATGGCAGTTATTAACCAAGTGAGAATAGAGGCTTTTTGCCATAATGAAGTACTGTTAGCTGCTTCAAAATACTGCTTTTAAATCTTAGCATTCAGATTGCAAATAAGTCATTAATTTAAAAGAAATCCTGCTAAATTCTCTTAGAATCAGTATAAATAGGGAGGGAACAGATTTGTTTCAAGACAGTTCATATAATATTATAGTCAGAATAAATATACTTATGAATCTAATAATAAATACACCATAATAGTCAAAATAAATACAAGATATACATTTAAATTCATATGTTTACTGCTATAAGTTTGTACTTTAAATCAGTTTTTTAATACACGTCAGTTATTTTGGATGGTTGTTGAATTGTTTCCTAATGTTCGTACAGTAGATTGTGAAAATATGAACCGTTATGAGCGACCAGACAGGAATATTCGTCAGAAGGACGGGTTATGGAAGAGGGCACCCCAGCGATGGAATACCCAAGACCATTATCACCTTGGTCATACTGACCATTATTCCCCTAGTAGGAATGACTTAAACAGGCAAGTTTCTTGACAAAGAAGAGAAAAAGTTCTGCTAATGTTTTCTGATGGTCCAGAGATTAGAGAGTTGATGCTTGGGCAATGCACGGGAATGATTGAGTACTGATGGTAAGTTACGCGTTCTTGTTAGCTTCTGAGGCTGGCAGCACCACTGAAAGCTTTATCAGGCTCTCATAAAAAAGTTGCCTAAGTAACTAAAATGCATTTTAATTTTTATTTCTTGCCACGTATGAGTACTTGTACATCATGATGGTGTTTGTGGGTCACAGTCTTGAATTGCACTAATCATATTTAGTCAGTTAAAAAAGGTTTTAATTGATTTATCTAAATCATGAGTCAGTTAAGCATTATCTCTGATTTGAAAACTATTAAAATTATTATTATGAGCAACTAATGGTGAACTTTATCCAGCATTTGGAAAGATATTTCCCTTTTACTACATGAGAAAGGAAATGCCTATTTTAAGGTAGCATCTATAAGTACTATCTAAAAATAAACTGTATGCTTTTTTTCTTAGATGGTATGTAATTGATTGGGTTAATAGATTATTATTTTGGAGTGATATAATTAATTTTTAAACTATAATATTGGACTGCAGATTAACTTTGCAAACTGTCTTTCAGGAGCTGCAGCTATTTAGATTCTCCTCCTGTTGGTCATCTTGAAGGATATGGAGCACCGAGCTTGTACCCACCTTTGAGATGCTTGCCAGCAAATACAGTGATGCTGGATGAAATGACTCTTCGGCATATGGTTCAAGATTGCACAGCAGTGAAAACTCAGTTATTAAAAATGAAAAGGATACTACATCAGGTTAGCAAGGGAAGGATAAACAGAATGTGAAGTTGGAGGTGCCACATTCTGTAAAGTGTTGTGGTAAATGACAGTGATATTTAAGCTTGTTGTCTGAGGAGAAAGGCAGTTCTGTTTATGTGGGCTAAGGAGTCATTCTGCTGCAAAGAAACCAACAATGTCAGATCCTATAGAGCAGTGGTTCTCAACCTGGGGGTCAGGACCCCTTTGGCGGTCAAATTACCCTTTCAGAGGGGTCGCGACAAGTTTCCCGCTGCCCTTCCCTCCCACCTCCTAGCTTCTCCACCCCTGTGGTTGGGGGTCTCCACAACATGAGGAACTCCATTAAAGTGTCGCGGCATTAAGAAGGTTGAGAACCACTGCTATAGAGCTTCTAGGGAATCTGTATGTTCAATTGGATTTTCAGGGTGTTCAATATAAAAGGAGGAGGAGACATGCTTGGTCTGTTCTAGGAAAAATTAGTGTCTGGCCAAATACCCTACCCCCACGGGGGTATACATATCTGGGCACTGAATATGGGGAGGCAGGTGCTCCGGTGGTGGCATGGGCCTTTTCTAGGGCCCTCTGAAACTGGAAGGCCTGTATTTAGCCCTCAGAACCCTTTTGTGATTCCAGAGGGCCCTGGAAAAGGCCTGCGCCGCCACCGGTAAAAGGCCCCCGGGGAGGCCACTTCCACTGAAGCTTTCACAAATTCTGGAGTATCCAATTCATGGACGGATAGGGCCCTTCGAATAGGGCCGTATTCAATCCGTCCACAAAGCTCGGAATCCAGATGTATTCATCCACATTCCAAATGCATGGATAGTCCATTCACATCCCTACTCTGTTCATCAAGTGAAATGTCTCTCAAAATACTTAGGTTCCAGGACAGTATTTTAGTGTACAAAAATAATGCATCAATTAAAACAAACAAATTTCTGCCTGACTGGTGACAAAGATAAGACAGAGTTACTCAGCTGTTATTTTGGATTAGTGTTCTCCGAAAGGAAGACAAGGGTTGTATCAGAAAAGACTGAGTTGCTGGGCTGTATTTGCAGCCTGAGATTCAAATAATCACGAACTATCTTTGTATTTTGAATATACTAAAATCTTCTGAGCCTGTTGCATCGTAGGGTACTGAGAGATCTTGCTGATTGAAATGAGCAAGCGAACAAACAAGTGAAATTCTGGGTGGCTGGTGGAGGGTAAATTCTATCCCTAACTTTTAAAAGGCCAAAAAGAATAATCTGGAAAACTAGTCTAGTTGTTCTAATATCAATATTTGGGATGATCTTAGAGATGATTATAAAGACATTAAATAACAAGCACCTTTGAAAGTAGTGCAGTTCTTGCTGAACATCAGCATTGATTTGTCAGGAGCAAATTTTGCTAGACTTTCTTGATTGAGCAGTTTTCTTAGTAGCTTGGAGGTAGGTGGTAGAAATTATTGAGTGTTTTCCGTGATACTCTAATTAACAAGCTGGTTAGCTTTGTTCTGCATGGCACTATATTGAGTATACAGCTGAGTGGAAAATGGTTCTCTAAAAGGGCTCATTAATAGTTCCTCATTAGATTTTTTTTTTGAGCAGGGTACTACATACTTTGGTTCTGGGCCCAATAGTTTTCAACGTATTCTTAACTTGAACAATGAATTCCATGGATTTCTTGCAACTTGAGGAAAAATTTGTATGTGGTACCAATTATGGAGTAAAAATTCAGAATGGTTTTGATAAGAAAGCTGGGCATACATCGTTTGGAAACAGTAAATGTGAAAGAAGCCTTAGAATTTTAGTTTACCTTATGCTGAATAAAAGTCAGCAATTTGTGTAATAGCACTAAAAAGTGATTTGTAGTTCTGGGTTCTGTCAATAAAACTAGCCTCCACATCTTACCAATTTATAGTTTCACTCCATGTGGTGCTGGCTAGTCCCATCTCAGAGACTTCATGCAATTCTGAGCATCTCATTTTAAAATGATTCTGATGCATTGGAACAAAAAGTGACGAAGTTTGGGGGACTAAAAACTTCAATGAGAGATTAAGTTAGGTCTTGAGAAGACTGGAAATGTGGAATATGATAGCCATCTTGAAACATCTCAATGGATGTCTCAGAGAAAAAAAACATGACCTATTCCTTATAGATTGAAAATGCAGGGTTTGTAATAATTGGGACCAGCTAACATCAAGGGAGGGTCTTACTTATTTTTTAAAGGGAGAATTAATTTGTCTTCTAGCTGTTCCTAGAGAGTTGGTGGCAGCTCTCTCCTTGGTTGGGTTGAAGCAGGTCATTTGCTAATGGTACTTCAGAGACCTACATGAAATTGAACTAGGTGTCATTAATGGCCCATTCCAACCTTATGACTGAATTGAGTTATACAGTTCAGGAATCGATAGTGAAAGATGCGGAACTCAAAAGTAAATAACTCAAAAGGAGTTATTTTATGGGATGTAATCACATAGTTTCCCCTCCTATTCACACATTTTTCTTACCTGAGTGTCCTAGACACTCTCCCCTTTTCCTCTTCAGTTTTTGGATACTGCACTTCTGTTTAGCTGTTAATCTTAGCTTTAAGAAATATATTGAAGTGAAAGCTTTTTTAGCTCAGTCCTTCAGCTTTATGGTTTTTTTCCCCCCAAGAACTTAAATAATCTCTGTTATCACCTCATGATGAGGAAAATACTGAATAGTAGTGCGGTTTAGAATTTTTGTAGACACTGAGGAGAGGTCTTCAAAATTATCATTGAGCTAATTCCAGCAGATTGGTAAGGCAAGCTATAAAGGAATTTTTGTCCACTACTGAAGTTTTGTGATGTCACTGAGGTCCATTTGAGTAAGAGAGTTCAGTATTCTTTGTCCCTAAAGGCAGCTATGTAGCTTTTAGTTAAGGAGATAATGCTTCTTTCAGCTGCTTTGAATAATATACGAAGAATTCAATATAGACCATATGGACGAAAAATAAAAACAGACAAACAGGTTGTTTTTCTAGGGATGATTCACAGAGGCCTCTTTGGAGCTGTAACCAATCATACTTCAATATTCTTTATGCTTTGTAATCCATAGTCCAAGGCTCACAGTTCTCTGGCTTCATATAGAACTAAAATAAAAAGCTCAAGAACAGTTATTTTACTTAATTAGATTATAACGTATATGAAGTTTACTGAATCAAAGTGGTTTGGAGACAAAATAGGATAAATAGCTTTGTGGCATTTTTAAATTCTTCAGTAAAAGATTTAGAAATAGTATGAAGAGATGCTGGAGATTGCAAACTTATTTGATGATAAGTATTGCTTCCGTGATAATTGTTTCATAACATAGCCACTGCTGCCCTGAATTTACATGCCTTTGATCCAGTAAACACACACTCACAAAGTAGCGACTCCTCGAGATAGATTAGGATCAGGGACTTAAAGTTACCGACACAGCTTTTATGGTGAAGGATTTGAATCCAGGGACTTACAGGTTTTAGTCATTTTATGACACTGTCTCTCATTTACACTCAGGACTGATGGACTTCTTGGTATTCTTTAAAGTTCCAGTATTTTAAAAGATCTTAGTGGTCAAGTAAATGGGAAACCTTCTTTTTTTCCGTAGAATGATGAAAATGTGTCACTCCATGATGTGACTGTCTCGCTGCCTTCAAATGTAGAAGTGCAGGAACCTGAACCACTATTTAAGGTAAGCCAACTGTGATTATTCCAGAGCAAAGGCTTTTAAACTTCCAGAACTGAAAGGAACGTTTTGCTTGAGCCAGTTGTTACTTTGTTGAAACCATCGCTACTCACGTAAAATCAAACAGATGAGCAACACTTAAATTAGAGCCAGCTGAACAAATTAAAAAAAATATGGCGAGATTTCTAGAGAATGCAAAAATGTTCCATATTTTTGTGACTTTTAGGTTGATGTGAGGAGTACATTATCTAACAACATTTGTAATAGTAGGACTGTTCCGAGGTTAGGACAAGCACGAAAATAATCTTATTTATGTATTTTATGCAAGGGTAGAAGCTACCTGTGAAATGTGCCATTCAGCTGAGATACCTGCGACTGCTCTTGCATTTCACCCAAAAGCATAGTTTGCCATTATGAAGCCAAATCAAACTGTGAATAATGGTTGATAGTTTTTACTTCTGCTGTGGGATTATTGCAGCTTTTTATGATACTTGAGCAGATGTGAATTAGAAGTATGTGAATTTGGCTGCTGAATCAGCAGAAAACAAACAATCCAACCTCTTGTTTCTATTTGGGAGCTTGGTATTTGCATGGGCTAGCATGCGTTCAGTAGGATCCTGCTGGTAGATAGGAGCCCATCCTGGAGGATTCTGACTACTGTGTAACACTGGCAGAGTATCAGTAGATGTGATGGGTTTATAGTCTCACAATTGGTGTTTAACTCCTCTCTGCAGCTTCTGTCATATGCAGGGGAAAGGTTCTGCCTCTTCCCCCACAAAAGAAAGAAATCTTTTTACCAGCAGGACTCCAATGAAGCTTGGAAATCAAAGGGTGGTGCTATGAGGCACCAAACCCAGGTGCTCCTATGCAACATGTGTGAATTTCATTTGTAGCAGTTTTGAGGCTGTTATGCCATGTTCCAGGGAACATGTGGATAAAAAGTTTATATGAATACATGTTCCCTGGAACATGCATAACAGCCCAAAATCTGCTGCAGAAGAGATTGAATCTGGCTGTAAAAGCTTACAAACGGCTATGTGTGAATATATATCCGTATACACTATCTGTCCACAGTCTTTTAGCCTAATCTATTTTTGACAAATGTTTGAGGGTTATTATTTGAGTTTTGCAGCCCTCTAGCCAGTTTAGTGGTTAGGGAGCTGGACTCTTATCTGAGAATATCAGTTTTGATTCCGCCCTCCCCCATGAAGCCAGCTGAGTGACCTTGGGCTAGTCACAGTGCTTTTCAGAGCTCTCACAGCCCCACCTACCTCACAGGGTGTCTGTTGCGGGGAGAAGAATAGAAGCTTTGTCAGCCGCTTTGAGTCCCCTTATATGGGTGAGAAAAGCAGGGTAGAAAACCAACTCCTCCTCCTCCTCCTCCTTCTATTACTAAGTATCAGAAGAGATACAAGAATACTTGTGTTACGTTAAAATTAAGGAAATTGATTATATTTTTTAAAATTCTTATCTATAAAATCTGACATAACTGTGGCATGCACTTTTTAAATAAGCAAGCATTCACAAAGTTAGCACCGCCCTGATGCTCTGAATTAAAATTGCCATCAACTCACGTTAGAGGCCATTCCATTGTGACACTAGTGTACTGGCCTTTCTGCACGGCTTCACCTTCTCTCTGCGCATTGACAATCTGCCAAAATTGGATGACAGTTTTCCTTTTGAGATTTTGTGAGAAGGGGAGGAAGGACAATAATGTAAAACTCAGCTGGAAGCTCATTACATGGGTAAAAGAATTCCGGGTTATGTGATCATGATCAATATATAACAATAATGCATATTACATGATTAAATATTTAATAGAAAGTACAAAGGAACAATAATATATCCATGCAGATTTATTTAAGTTAAAAATTAGAGGCATGAACATTTGGGAAAAATCAAAGGTGGGAGCATCCTCCTTTTCTTCAGCATAGATACACATTCTTAACTCCATGAGGACAGCAGGAACTGGCAGCGCCCCATTCCAAAATACAGGTCCAGCGAAGAGAGCAAGGGAAGAAGACAAAACTGTGGAAAGAGAGAAGCCTGTGGAATGGATGATCTGGCTTGGGGCACTTTAATTGGGATGAGCTTGAATATCTGCAGCAATGGAGCAACAGTAGTTCACTTTCATTTGTCTTCCGAGGGCGTGCAGCACAGTCACTGTCATGGTGATCCTTTCACAATTGCTTAGTTTGCCCCAAGGAGCACAACTATCAAGACAGGCAACCGATATTTAATAAAAATAGCAGAGAATCTTCGACCAGATAGAAAAAGCTGCTTGAAGAGTGCTGCCAACTGTTGCTTTTTTGTTTACTAGTTGCTCTTGTGTTGTGTCTCAGACATGGTAATAGGACCAAAACATACCAAGGCTTTCCCCCCCCCCTATTATACTAGCCATGTTTAAAATAAACTAGAATTTATAAGCAAGCAACAAAGTATGGCTCATTGCCTCTAAAAAAAGCCACGTATACTTTCCTAGGACAGATTGCAACATTCAAATAACATTTGGGCTAGCTAGCCAAACTGTGCCTTAGTGTTACATATAAACTTGGCTAATGTCTGCAGTTGTTGTTACTTATTAATGCCGATGAGTAAAGACAGACTTAAACACTCTTAGGAGTGATTCATCATCAAGATGTTTTCATGATTCAAAAGCATTTGCTGTCCTTGCCTACTGTCATCACTCACATCAAGATAATTAGACTTTGGGTTTTTTTGCCTTCATGGTGAAACATTAATACCCCATTTGATTATTTTTTGTGCCAGACTGATGATTTGCTAAGTGAGATCACACAACTTAAAGAAGATCTAAAGAAAAAGGATGAAATGATCAAACGATTAGAACATCGACTTGTAAGTACATATCCTGTAGAGAATGAGAGTGCTACAATAACTTCTAAATAGTCCCTTGGATAGGATAATTTTCATGTTAGGTTTGTATACAGGTGCTCATCAGCTTTACAGAACACGTTGAAAGCTTTCTTCATTGTATCAGGGCTTTTCTGCCACTTTGGAGAGGATTTGCCCTTAGTATATAAGTCAAAATGGCAAGGGATAAGCTTTGTCTTGGGTAATCTCACTACTTCACAAGAGAATCAGACATGACTTGTATTTTAGGCTGAAACCACTGACAATGACATGAAGAGCAAAGTGCCCCCAGGCAGTCTCTGCCTGTGCTCAATGGCACTGTCAATGTGTGGCACTGGAGTATGGATCCAAACTGGGTCAGTGTCATGCGTTTATAGGGCCCTCTAGCACCGTTGGTGAACATTTGCAGGAGCTTTGCTCTTCACATTTTCATTAGTTTTACATTCCCCTCACTTTCTGAAATTACAAAAGTGCCTGTGCTTTTGCTTGGATAGGGAGATGTTTGCGTACCAGTAAGCATTTTATAAACTGTATAGGAAGAGGGAAGAAAGTTATCCTTCCATCCACAGATCTCTGTAGACGTGTCCCTGTGCCCATGTGGGAATATGGTTGCATTCACTTTATGCTACATTTAGCTCTCCCAAGTGATCACCATATTTGCTTGTTTGAGTTTGAAGTACTGCTGTAATCCAGGCATATGTTTTGTGTAACCACTGGTGCAAAACCTGCAAAGCCTGTGATACAGGCTTCCTGTTTTATATTGAGGACTTGCTTTCCCCTCTCCTGTATGTTTCTGTTTACAAGGGAAAGAGGGAAAGATTTTCATGTAGCTTATAGCAGGTGTTACTGTATATAGCAGAGGCAGCTAATATTTATGATCTAAGGGCCATATTCTTCTTCATCTTTATCCAGTTTGTCTTTTCTTTATGAATAAAGTCTGTTAGGTGTAACTGCAGCAGAGACACCAAGAGATCTGAGGCAGTTGTGTGCACGTACGCTGACAAGTACACACAGACCTCCTGGAGGAAGAATGCTGTGAGTAATTGATACAAAATTCCTGTTCTTTTTATATGTTGAGTTTGTCTGGAGGCATTACTCTAGTCATTTTGCCAGCTTGCAGTAAAATCTCTGTATTGTGATGGTCTGAAAACTGGAAAACTCTGTTATCAGTATCACACACGCACTCCTCACACTGCTTTTCACAGTGCCCTGCCTCCAGTCTTCACTCTCCTTTCTGACACTATTTTGTGTGCTAGCTGCAGACGGCATCAAGACTTTTGTCTTATTGGTGGGGAAATTGATGCCCATTTTAAGAAGTTTTTTGACATATAACATTGCGCTCAACAGTCAAATCAGAAAGCACGCTGCACACTTACCAGACTTTCTGCTGCGACTTCAGAGCAATAGAGCATTAAGAATTAACATAGAGGAGCCATATCTTGTTAAAGTTCAGTTTTAAGTCCTGAGGCAGCCTTTGGCAAAACTCAAGTTACAGGCAGCATCGATGTGGAGAGATTGGTGTGGAGTCCAGGTACCATGAAAAGCACTGGAGGCCGACTTAAGTGACAGGTTTTTACTGAATGTGATAGTTCAGAGAAACAGTACGTGCAATTTCTATGTAGCAGGTGCTACAGGTTTATCATGCCATATGTGCTTACATATGATACAGAAATTAAACTTGTGAACGATCCTTCTCCTTAGCTTTTACACGAATACTTCATGCTGGTGGGTCATAAGGACCAGAGGAGTGACTTCAATCCTCCTCCAAATCACAAAAAAAATCAGTGTGCAAAATGCAACTCTGAAGATGTTTCTTGCACACTGAACCAAGCCCTCATTGCAATGAAACAGGCTTCCCTTCCATGCCTGCCTTTTGCACCTGCGAATAGAGGGAGAGGAGGCCCTCAGAGCACAGTCACAAAGACTTAAAAATGGCAGCTTGGGGGCAGCAGTGGGGCCATCAAACCTTTCTGAGGCTGCCTAAAACTTGAAGAGACCTTTAGAGATGCCTGATCTGGCACATTCTGGTGCTGTGGAGATGTGACCTTAGTCTCCCTAAGAGGATAACACTGTTTTGGAACATTACTTGCAGAAACTCAGAAAAGTGACTGCAGTAATTTCAGTTTTAACTTAGAAAAGTAGTTTTCATCATTCTCTGATTCAAGGCATGTATAGTTATATCTCTGAAAAAGGTAGTTTGTGCTCCTTAAAATAATTTCTCTTAAAAATAGAACTAAAATATGCAACCAGCTACAATGTTTATCATTGTACCAGAATGGTTCTTAGAGTAGAAGAGACTCTATAAACCAGTGGTGCTCAACCTTCCTAATGCCTTGACCCTTTAATACAGTTCCTCATGTTGTAGTGACCCCAACCTAACCCTAAACCCCAACCATAGCATTATTTTCATTACTACTTCGTAACAACCCTTGTGAAAGAGTAGATTGACCCCCAAAGGGGTCGTGACCCACAGGTAGAGAACCACTACTATAAACAAAAGATTTTTAGTGGAATTGCCTAGCTCTTTAGCATGTATTTGCAGGCAGCTGCTAAGTAGAATGTGTGCCACAGGTTGTATGTTGTTAATCTTAGACAGAAATGCCACTGAGTCTACTTTTAGTGTAATCAATCCTATATACTTATCTGTTTTTCTCCTTATCAGTACTGAACTAATGGCAAAACCACTTTTTAAAAAAGTTGCTGTAAATTAATATCTACTTTACACCAGTATCACATGGACTGATATTATGGCTCAGGTTATTGGATTCCTCTTTAGCCACCAAAAGCTTTTCATACACCATTTCTGTGCACAAATTCCTTTTAGAGAAGTCAGTATTGCAAATTTATAATACAAAGCTATCAGCAACTCTATCAAGATAAAATTACATTGAAAAAAACTTAGCCTCTGAATATTAGCAGCCCCCTGCAAGGCTTCAGAGTGGTTGTTTTTGTACACAGAATTATATAGGCAGTAGAAGTAGGATGGTGAGAACAATAAAGTACCTATTCATGGGCTCTTGAAATAGCATGCAATTATTTCCCCTAATTTGCAAAGAAACCATTCTGTGAAAATAGTGTGAATATGTAACATTGTGAATATCTGGAAATTGTCTTCAATCCCTCCCATATAGCCTTCTATATAACTGCCATTTTTCGTTATGCATATGTGAAAGTCACAGTTTACAAAGGTGAGTGGCATAGGATGATTGTAATTAGATGCAAAAGGAAATATTTATTTCTTAACTTAGTTCACCCTACATCATACATTTTTTCCTTACACTGTTCTGAGAAGCAATTTTGCATAGGGGAGTCTCTATTTAAGCCAATCAGCCTGATGCACTCCAGGACCTGTTGAATTAGAACTTTGATCAACAGATACTGTTGTCCATGGGCATCTAGGGAAGATCATGTTGGTTAGGTGCCTGTAGTTCTGATTTTTAAAATTTGCTTTAAAAGGAGTAAGTAAACTCCTTTATATCTTTGTAAATTAAGCATTTCATGTGTGTTACACATATTAGTGTGGGTGTATGGGAAAAAGTAAGGGCAAGGGAGGAAAGTATAAAAAACACACAACTTGCTGATGTATGAAATTACTTCTTAAATTTCCTTCACATACTTTGCATACATTTCAAATAGCTGCTGCCATCCCTCAGCCCTCTCTGGTGTAAGAGAGGATATTGTAGGAGGGTCAGTAATATAAGGCAGGTATCTGCCTTAATAGAAACAAAAAAGAGGAAAGGGGAGTTGGAAAGAGATAGCAAAAGGAGAGCTCTTACAAGGTAGTCCCATGTTCCAAGTGCAGCCTGACCTTTGTGTTAGGTAGGTAGGTCTAGATGGCACAGAGGGTAAAGGAATCCAGGTCAAGAAGGCTGAAGACAGTGCCATTGTTGCTAAATAGACCAAATACAAAAACTTACTGTTCTCTTTACCAAACAACAAATGAGAACAGGGCAATATAGAACATTTACAGACAGTAGGATTAGGTCATGAGGAAGCACAGTACAGTCCTAACTCTGTTACGTAAGTTCTGACCTTAACAGTGGCATATCAAAACTTTAACTTCCTGTGTCATTGGACCCATGCTTGCGAAACTGTAAGTTTATAAAACAAAAGGCGCCTTTAATGATTGTAAGAAGAGGCAATTACAGCAGATGGTGCCTGCAACACCTCCTGAAATTCCCTCTTCTATACAGTATAGGAATCCCATTTCAGATTATGATAACACCTAAATATATAGCTATAAACCCATTTATGTGATTATAGTTTACAATTTACTTACTGTGTATTTCTAGATTTGGAAAGAAAATTGTGTTTTTAATACAGTTAATCATCAACTGGTGGATAGCATAGTAGTGTGAGTGCATAACTGAATTGCCATTAACATACAGTAATAATGGCACAGATACAGGAACCTGTTTAGGACTATGAAAAATAATGAGATTAAAAAAGAATACTAAATCATTCCCTTTGAAATGGTAACATGACTAGTCAAATAATTTTTTCTACTACTACTAAATCATTCCTAAAAGAAGGAGCAGAACCATAGCTTTGTCTTCCCAGGGGAGGCAAGTTGGCTAATGCTAGGGATTGTCTTGATTTGTATCGTAAGAAGTTGTCACCTGCCGTATTAGAACAACAACTAATGGCTTTGCAAGTTTGCTTGAGGATGAAGCTGGTTTGTGCACTTGTAGCTACTGTTCCCTCTGTTTCCCCACACTTTGCTTCCATCAATTTCAAGGGCTAAACAAGTTTGCAGGGTTGTTGTTAGATTGTTTTTCTGTGCTCTGTCTTGTGTAAATATGTAACTTATTTCAAGTTCAATAGTGAACAGCTCATAAAAGGACTAGTTACATGTGTGAGTTCTACAAAAGAGTATGAGATGTATAGAATCATACTACTGCAGAATCTTTGTTGATATCACTACAAAGCAGGTGTGTTGATGGCTTGGGGCTTCCTGTCTGCACCCTGTCTTCTTAGCATTGTCTGTGATCAAGCTGCCAGCCAACTGGATCTCTGCATTTCTGATAAATTTCTTCATGTTTGAATTGCAGTCCTTGACCACTGACTTCATCACTGCTATTACAAGCAGTTAATAGAAACTCTGGCTTCTGAAGTCTGCTTGTCTGTTATTTCCTTTGCATCTGAGAAGATAAGGCCAAACATTGCTGTATGATGACAAGGTCATTTCATGGTGTCATGCATTTGAGGGTCTATTGGGGCTTTCTTTAGGCCAGGGATGTCAAAGATACGGCCCACGGGCCGGATGCGGCCCACGGGCTGTATGAATACAGCCTGCGGCCGCCGCCTGTGGCTGCCACCGCCGGCCACCGCCGCTGTCCTCCTTGGGCGCGAAGGAGGCGAGGTGAGGTGAGGGCGAGCGAGTGCGCAGGTGCTGCCATGGACAGCCAGCCCCTCCTCGGTGCCCTAGCCACGCCCTGGCCACACCCCCAGCCCGTCCTCTGTACCCTAGCCATGCCCCCGGCCACGCCCCAGCCCCTCCTCTGTGCCCTGGTCACGCCCCCGGCCATGCCCCCTGGCCCTGACAGTATTTTTTTTTTAATCCGGCCCTCGGCAAAATTGAGTTTGACACCTCTGCTTTAGGCCATGCTGGCCCCAATGGTCCCATAACTGCACATGGTTGGCCAATGACCTTATTGTTCATTTTTTTGTCACATCCCCTCAAACTCTTAGAAGGCCAAAAAAGGTATGTCAAGGTTAAGGGCTTTATCTTTTTTCTAGATGGCAAGTTATGGCATGCTAACGTACCTAAGTACATTGCTGGAATGGATTTTGCACACCCCTGGTTAGTTAGCCACTGGGACTCCATCTAATCTGTAAGATAGTAAAGCATTGGTGTAAATATGACATCACTTATTTGAAGTTTAATAGTGAGCAGATTATAAAAATACTAGTTAGGCATGTGAGTTCTACAAAAGGATATGAGTTGTACAAAATCATACTATTGCAGTGTCTCTGTTGGTATCGCTACAAACCAGGCACGATAATGGCTTCGGTCCTCCTATCAGCATCCTGTTTCATCCCATTGAAAACTACACTAGAGCTCCTACTGTTCTGATACTTCTTCAGTAGGATTGTTTCACATGCATGAAGCCATATTTTTAAAATGTTTTATGGTTACATATGGTTACATTTCGTATTAGAACTTAATGAATGTAAAAATAACTGTTCTCACAAAAAGTAAAAGGGCAAGCAACAATAGGCAGGAACAACCTTTTTCAATCCAAGGGTTGCATTCCATCTTATTCATTTCACTTAATCATTTAGCATACTAATAGTGGCCAAGGCTATAATGATTGTTGCCACCCACTGTACTTCACATAACATACTGTATGTCACATTGATATATCACAAGCTGTACAACATGGCAGATTCCTAGGGCCAGAATTTAGCTAGGGTAAACATGGCAGGATGCAGCTCACATGGAAAGATGCAAGAGAGAGCTGTGTGCTGCAGCAGACAATATGACTTGAGTAAGGTTGCTGGTGGTGTAGTAAGCTGAACACCGATAGTTCATAGTGTAGAAAGCTTTGGGAGCCCTCATGGAGAGGTATCTCCCTCACTGACTCTGGCACTGTGAGGCTAGCACAGAATGATTTAGGAGTCTTTGTGTTGGAGTAGTATCATCCTTCTCTTTGTTCCCATGGACCTTAAAGCCTTTTTTGCTAACAGTATTCATGACAGTAGGAAGAGATAATCTGTTAGAATTCCTAAAGCAGCTGTGGAAGTAGGTGACTAAAAGAGACTGCTCCACAACAAATAGTTAGAACTTATTTGGTGACATGATGTGCCCCCACCCCCAACCCATGTTATAATGGTGGACAACAGTAGTGTATGTTGTCATGGGATTTGGAGGCCCAGTTAATTTGCAGTGCTAGCAGGCCAGATCCTGTTTGGTCCTTTCTCCTCACAGCTCTTTGTGCTTGCAGTTATTCCTTCTCTCCTTCCGAGTGAGTCAAGATGCCAATTAGGAGTGGACTAGGTGGAAAGACGAATACTTTGATTGACCTAACTGTTGGTCACTGTGTAACGTTATCATTGGGTTTTTCCACTGTCAGAAAGTACCCGTTTTTGCACCCATTTGGGTGTGAGCTGGATGACCCCATTTCCACCATGGCACCCATTTGGGACACATTGTTTCCACCACCACTGGAGAAATCCGGATCATATGGGTACATCTCAGCCTTTAATCTGGATTTTCTGTAGACCCCATTAATGGGTTCTACAATGGGGTCTTCAGCCAGAAAATCTGGATTAAAAAGAGCCTGTTTCTACACTTGTGTGGCAATGGGGTCTAGAGGAGGCTAGGGGGAGGGGGCACCCATGGGGGGGGAGCCCCAAAACCTAAGCTTTGAAGTCATTTTGAAGTCACTTTGAAGTCTGTTCAAAATAGGTCCGGAATGTCTTTGAAGTCTGTGATGATCTTCAGAGTGAACTTCGAAGTGACTCTGAAGTCACTTTGAAGTTCACTCCGAAGATCAGCACAGACTTCAAAGGAGCTATTTTGCACAGACTTTGAAGTGACTTTGAAGTGACTTCAAAATGACTTCGAAGCTGCTTTGGAGATTGCACCCTCTGTCCCTCCAAACACATGGGGTGACAGGCAGACCCCTCTTGGGTAGATCCGGATTTCCAAATGAGTGCTCCGGTGTTTCCACGGCAGGGAGGCTAGCACCCATTGCTATTGGGTGATAGACCACCCATGGAAACACATTGGGTACTTCCCTTAATCCGGATCTACTAGATCCGGATTAAGGAATGTACCCATTCCTTAGATCCAGATCTTTTTAGATCCGGATTAAAGGAGCGGGGTGGAAAAACACCCCTAGATAGGGTGTCTTTCTTGCTTTGTTTGGTTTGTTCAACACT
Organism: Aspidoscelis tigris stejnegeri; assembly: GCA_023333525.1. Lineage (NCBI taxonomy): Eukaryota > Metazoa > Chordata > Lepidosauria > Squamata > Teiidae > Aspidoscelis > Aspidoscelis tigris. The sequence continues at coordinate 102,720,955 of JALMGA010000002.1, forward strand.
ATACAAAGTTTAGAAACAAAAACAAAACTATAAAAAAGTTTTATAGGCCATAGGAAGACTTTTGGTGGGTCCCTCTATTTTATTTCTCCCCCCCCCTTCCTTATTTTGTTGAGGATCACTGGCCATAATATATTTTTTTCCTGTTCTTGTATTAGTTAAGGTTGGACTGGGGGATGTTGATTTTGTAATAGGCATAAAGTATATAGTTGGGAAGGGTTCACCTTTCATTGTTTAACTTCAGTGATAACTTTTGTAGACATCAAATACAGAGCTAAAATCAACTTTTACTGATTCTGACAGAAGCAGATGACAGGATTTTGCATGGAAGCTTGTAGTGAAGAGTGATGGTTAACCTTTCCTTCCCTAGTTTTGATTCTTCCCGCGCTCTTTGTATGGCAGTCAGAATCATGGGTAGATTTAGTCAAAACTCAAACTTTCGTATTTAACAGTTTGTATAAATATAAAATAGATGTAGCCTGATATTCAAGCCAGTAGTTATCAGAACTTAACTCCTGTTTCCAGATTACCATACAGTCTTTTACAAATTAAATGATTGGTATTCCAAATTGATCCTTTTAGATTTTAGATTCTGGTTCATCTTTTCCTCTTTGTTATATTTTCAGCAATAGCCCATTTAGTATTTTCCTTACATCAGCAAGTATTGCTGATTTGTGAAATCAACCTATGTTTTTAACTTACCTCTTGCACACAGAAGTATTCTATAAAACTAACATGGAAGAGATTTTTCTCAGACACAACTAGCAGCACAGTAAGAATTTTACAGACAGGATTTACTTTCCCATGCCATCTGTTCTCAGAATTGCTGTATTGTTCAGGGTATCTTGCTGGATGTATCTCTTGTTTCTCATCTTACACAGTGTGGCTGAATATCTGTTTAAATTGCAAGAAGGCATTGTCTGTGGCTCTTATAATGCTACAGTGCATTCAATTTGCAGATCAAAATTAAGAATCATTTAGGTAATCCACCTGACTGTTGTTCAGATTTCATTGGTGACGTCTTATCTACCCATTTTATTTATGGTGAAGCTGCAATCCTTTGTATATTTATAAGAGCCTAAGTTTCAATATAATTTTAGTTCTGTGAATAGTATCAGCATGTAAACACTAGCCCAAAATGCTACAGGCTATAGCATCAGAGGCGAACTAACCTTGAACATGATGAAAAAACTCACACAGCTTTGCTGAGACTATGGCATTCAACTGTAGATTTATATCAGAAGAGGTATCTGTGCATGCATATACCAATCATAGAGAAAGTCTTTTTTAAAAATCATTTTTAGTATTTATAACATAACAATTATGGTAAATATAACAAATTTCAGAAATAACCATAATAATACAATAACAACTAAGAAACAGTGCACTCAGGAAACAGTGGATTCATTCCTAACCAATAATCTTGAGGAAGGACTTTGGCTTTTCACTTAATTCAATATTTCCTCCACTTAGTAGCCTGCAGTTATAAAAACATGGCACGGTAAGTACTTACTGTACTTACTAGTGCTATAGTAACCTTCTGGTTAATATAATGCATTATATTTTAGGAGTACATTTGAAAGGCAGTTTTGAAATAGCAGATTGTAAAGGATAATGTCACAAGATTTTAGTTGGGAATGGTTATGGGGAACATAATTCACCAGTATTGAAAGATTGTGATGTCAGGCTGTTTAGAAGTTTAATTCACATTACTGCTGTTGACTTTTGAGTATTTAAGATCTTAAACCCATTACTTTTGTATGTATTTATATGTTAAATTTATACCATTCTGTTCAGATGTTTTGAAATCATCAACTGTTTCATTTCATGCAAACCCCTTGCTTATAGGTCATAGTTATAACTAGGGTGCTACATTGTAGTTTAGGCCTTCCCACGAAAATGTGCTTAGCACCTATTTTGTCTTAGAGGTACCAGGCGAACTCATTTTTATTCTCACAGAATTTTTCTTTCTTTTTCTAGTTACAGTTAACAGAATGCAAATTATAACATCCTGTATTTATTTTGACTGAATACTGCATATGAATCTGCATTTCTTTTTTTAAAAAGTTAAGCCGTCTTAGGATCTGACTTGATGAAGGGCAGTGTAAAAGACAGGTTGTTTGCTTAAAGTAATGGGAACATTAATTCATTGTGGCAATTTAGAAGATTAGTCTGCTTCAACTAATTGTTGTCATTAAAATCACCGGTGTCTATGTAGCTGCTTGACCTGAACTTTCAGCTTTGAAATTTTGTTTACTTTAATAAAAAAGGTTTTTCAAAGGATGTGCACAAACCAATTCCCCAATTCAAAGGTTCTTGTCCTCCAACTTGAATGCTTTTGACCAGGAACCATTCTAAACCAAACTGTTTATAGTTCAGCAATTCAGGTAAGTATGAAGAGGTGGGAGAACATACAGTCTGAAATCAGAGATGTACAGAAAAAATATTTTCCTGATTCAGTTCAGTTTGAGCCAGACCCCAAAAACTCTTTATATGTACTAACATGTTCTATGAACTGTTCGATGAACTGAACATGTTCTGTGAATTGTTTTTGCAAACAGGGCCTTTGTTGTTCAGTTTTGTCAAGCTACTGGAGGGGGGCACAGAAAGCTCCCTGACTGTGCCCCCGGCTCATGGCTGCCATTGCCAATGTGCCTGAGGCCTAAGCTGTTCCTTCATTTTCAATTTTTTTAAAATCCTTTAAGCAGGTGATCTCTGTTCTGTAAAGGTTTGAGGGTAGGGAAGCATCATTGAACTTACCTCAATTTTTAATGCCTACGTCTTTTCCAGAGCATGGGAGTAATGGTTCTTTCCATGACCATGCCTGCTCCTATGTATATTTTAAGAGTTTAAAAGAATCGTGGCAAAGATTATTTTATTTATATATTTACTAATTAAAGCATTTCTTTTCTACTAGCACAGTGTAAAATATACTAAAAATATTATTTTATTTCTCTGGCATGCCAACACTCAGAAGAAGTTAAAGATCAAAGGCCTGGGTAAAGAGGAATATTGAACCAGGCACAGAACATTGGTGACTGGCAGACTTTCACTGGGAGGCTTTTCCAAAGCCTAGGACCACACAGAAAGGGCTTTCTTCCATGTCACCACTCATCACATCTCTGAGTTTGGCAGAACTACAAGAAGAGGTTCCTTTTGTGATCTTAATCCTGGATAGATCTGTATAGAAGGCTCTCCTTTAGACTTTCAAGACCCAAGTCATTTTGGATTTCATGTTAATATCAACATTTTGAATCAGGCTTGGCAGTGAATAAGCAATCAGCACAGATTTTCAAGATTACTATGATCTATATGCAGCCAGAAACTCCCATCAGCAGTTGAGCTGCTGGATTCTGCACAGATTCTAGCTTCTGGATCATTCCCAAGAGTAGCTTCATGTAGAGCTCATTACAGTAGTCTAGTCTAGAGGTTACCACAGTGTAGATCGCCTTGACCAAGTTGTCACTACCCAGGAAAGGCTGAAGCTGGTAAGCCAGTTGGGTGTGGAGGTCAGGTGTCCATCCCTACTGATGAATCCAGAAGCACTCCATGATCACACACCTTTCTAAGAAAGAAAATCACTCTATAGTAGTGGTTCACACTCCCCTAAAATGGGTCCAGCAAGAAATCAAAGATGACAAACAGGGTTGCATTGTCCCTATCCCAATAAAGGTTATCCATCAGGGTGACTGGAGCAGTCTGAAGCTTCGTCCAGACAACACTTGCTTGTTTGGTGTTATATGGATAATCCAGAGTAAAGCATATCTAGACATGTTTTATTCCAGATTATCCACGTAAAACAGAATAAAGAAGTGCTGCCTGGACAAAGCTTCAGTGTCATCTGGTTGCCTGAAAAACCTGTTTCCTCTAAGGATATCTGGATTCATATACCTTGTCCTTCAAAATAGGGCTAATAGAACTATGATCGGTCACTTGGAAGGTTTCTTTTTTGTTATAGAGTTTCAAAAAGGAGCTCACAAGCCAGAATTACCTTGTTTCTCATAACGGCTAGAAATTTAGTTTGTTTCTTTTACTTGTTGTTCCACCTATATGACCTGTTAAATCTCATGAAAGTTTAGCAGAGCACCAGTCATCCCAAATAGTACATGGGTGGTTAAGTACTGTCTTGAAGACTGTTTTTGTTACGAGCTTTCAAAAGTAAAATACTACTTGATAATATGGCTGTTTACTTCCATAACATATTTTGAAACAATATTGAAGTATACATGGAAAGACTGTTATCATGGTTGACTTAACAATGAAATGATTTACGTGCCTTTTTGAAAGTCACATTTGTTCATTTGAGCTTCCTTCCAGGCAGATGTGTGCAAGATTGTGCCTCTAATGTTGTCTTACGTGGGTTTTTTTTCTTTAAATGTATATGTTCCTGTACGCTTCCGCCCCTCCCCCCCAGATGGCAATTTATACAGTACTTTGATCTTTTGAGTACCTAATCGGAGATTGTTACGATAAAAGGTATTTCTTGTTAATGGAAGGAACGATGTGGCTTTTTGGTGCTGTTTTTCCCGCATTTCTCTTTTTTTATTATTTTTTCTTCCCCATCTTTCTCTGCACAGGGTGGGTATTCTGCTCCTTCCTTCTCTCCCTGGCAGGGCTCATTCCAGGGCATCCCTCGGACAGTTCCACCGCAACGCAGACAGAGTGAGTCTGTACTTCTCACTCACCCCCCTCTCTGTGCTCCGGTAGCCATTTCCCCTTTGCACGCACCGTTCATTGTGTAGCAGTTTGCTCTTCCAAGCAAGAACAATAAGGCACATGCTAGTCTGTGGCCTAACTTCTGTACCACCTTCACTTACTGTATAACTGCAACTTACAGCTTTATTGAAACCAATTTCATAATAGACCTTAAAGCTATCTGAAAGTTTTATATCATCTCTTCCGCAATATTTATCTTGCTTGTTCTTAACCCTGCCCCTGGCTTTTTAAATCTGTGTCTGTCATGTTCATTCATGTTGTTGGCATGTATGCCCATCCAAATATATTTGCATATTTGTGGCGATGTGTTCATGCAGTCATATTTTGGTAGTCCAATATGACACATTGTTTTTGATTTTTTTCCCTGTCATCTGTGTCGATTTTTCTTGGTCTCTCAGTCAGCACTATGTGAAAAAAATATGTTTAACAAACTAAGAAATGGTTTTTCTAGCAATGCATGGATTATTAATTCTAATTATTAACCAGTGCTTGAACACAAATGCATTTTTTTGCATTATTGCTTTTGATACATAATAGAAAAGACAATTTGCTGATTTGTACTGTACTCGGAGATTAGAAAACTGGTAAGTAGGTATATTGTGAAATGCTGCTTATGTTGTCGAGGAAGAATGTAAGTTGAATGCCTTGCATATATAAATATTATACTGGTCCATCTATATGACTAATCTGCCCTTCTAACATAAATAGCTTGCAAAAGAAAGCAAACAACAAATTTAAAAGCCCACCCTGTATTCTTAAGTAGCCCGCTCTTAATTGTGTGGAAGGTGGAATTTGAGCTGCAAGGTGACTGAAAAACCTCTTTTTCATAGATTTTGAGCATATGCAAATATAATCTAGCAGATAGCAACATCCAGGGACATGGCTACCATGAGCTGAGTGTGTTTTTTATTTATAAATGGTCCCAGCTGTCTGAAATAGAGATGAATTGCCTCAGTTTGGCCCCAGATTGGGCAGTCTGCATGTAAAACAACGTGTCCCAGTGATGGTACATAGGCAGACCAATCCAGGTACAGTTCAGCTGAACTGGCACAGGGTTCTGAAATATTCATTTCTTAGGCACATTAGCGTTTTTCTCACTGAGTCCAACAGCCAACTGGTGTGCTGATGAGGACCAATTTGGAACAATCCAGGACACTTCAAGGTGGCCTCCAAACCACATATGTTCTGCTGGCTTGCCTGGCATTACTGTTTGCTTGCAAGCTGGAGACTGAACCAAACTAGAAAAGGCAGTTTTTGCACTCCTTTGGGGTTACGTTGCCAGCTCCAGTTGAAATCAGCCCTAGAAGAGTTTGCTTAGCAATAGAGTTTTGAGTTAAGAACTGTTAATTACTTGTTTCAGTACTATATACACTATGAAATCTGTTATTTTGTCTAGAAGAGAGCAAGAAACCAGTTTAGGAAATCACAGTATCAGCTTGCATTACTTTCAGGGACGTATAGCACTGCATCTTTAAAATTAGTGCGATAATCTAGCCTCTGTACTGTCCTAGAATCTACGGAATAGGCTAATAGGCCTAATATCAGTTTAGCCTTTTTTCAGTTATGTCTTACCGTGATAGGATTTCTTTTTACTGTGCAAGCATTAGAGATGGAATTCCTCAGTACTAGTCTGCTTTCTGTAGCCATTGGGAAGCAACCTTGTGCATTAATGCCTATAGAGAAAAGTCTGAAGTTGTTATAAGTAGAAAAAAATTGCACTGCAGTATGTTACTTTTCTCTTAAACTAACCTTGTGTTGGCAGCAGTGGCAATAGTGGCCAACAAGCTGCACAGAGATGCCATCTAGTGGGAGTGGAGTGCACACTAATTGTCCTACTTGCATTTTCCCAGCAGCTGGCCTTCAGAGCCACGACACCATTGATAATCTCCATTGGTGGCCTCAACTTCCATCAACTGGAATTGTTTTTGAAACCATCTAAACTTTTAGCTAGCACCACGCTGTGCAGTAGGCAAATTCCAAACTTTAACTATGCATTGTGTTAAAAAAGCAGTTTTTCTTGATTTATGCAGGGCTCATCTTCTTTGATAGCCTAGTATTTTGGGAAAGGGAGAAAAACTCTCTATTCACTTTGTTCACACAAGGCACCAGTGTGCCATAACAGTATTGCTTTGCTTGCAGAAAAGTATATTCCTTTCAACTAGGGTTAGGAAATCAGGAAAGCAGTATCAAGGTAAGATTGTGCTGCAGGTATGATGGGAATTCAATTTTTTTTCAGTTTTGGGCATATTTTTAGAGTTCAGTACAAAATGTACTTTTGCATGTGTAAATCAACATATGATTATCTTTATATGATTGAAGTACATACACATGTAACTTTTTACATTTGTATTGTGAGCAAAAAATAGTGTTCATATTGCACCGGAGGTAGGGACATATATGAACCACTGCTAGAATGTCAGCCAGCTGGATCTGAAGGAGACTGGCTGGGTGCTGCGTCTGATCTGATTCAAACCCAGGCTTTTCAGTCAGTTCTGTGGTTTTTCCCCTTCTCCTCTAACCAGGTCACCAGAAAGAGAGAAGAGGTTGCTACCTACCCATCAATTTATGGCATGTTAATAAGTTGTTATCCAAAGTGTGATTTCATCTTCTTCTTCCTTTGAGTCATCACCTGGAGTGTGGAGGAGCTTGCTCAAATCCTGTTTAGATGTCTGGCCGAATCCTGCAGCCCCTAGTTCAAGAGAGCAAAACCAAGCTGGGTATCTGCTGACTTGGAACCAAGCTAGGGTCCTGTCCCCAGCAACTGAAATGTGGCTAGATGTACAAGCAGAATATAAATTACTGGAAAAATGTAGGGAAAAGAATTTTTTTTTCCAAATGATTGTCTGCTTTCTGTAATGAACAATTTACTTGGTTGCTCAGCAGCTTGCTTGAGCTTACTTGTGGCTGAATTAACTTGTGGTTGTAGTTCGGCAAGACTCTTGAAATGAAGACTCACAAATTTTAGTGGTGCAGTCTATGATAGCAGAGTTCCTGAAAATAAATGAAGCAAGTGATATACAGTTCAATTAAGTGAACATAGTTCACATGTCTACTGCATGAGTAGGCATCGTTTTTTGTTTTAGTGTTGAATTGGTACATGTGGCCAAACAATATTGAACATATCTGTCATGCTGCCAGAATTTCAACACCTGTGAGCCAGTTTGATCTTGTGGTTAGAGACTCATATCTCGCAGTCGTGCGGTTTAATACTGCACTCCTCCATGAAGCCAGCTGGGTGGCCTTGGGCCACTCACAGCTCTCTTTTTGAGCTCTCCCAGCCCTACCTACCTCACAGGGTATCTGTTGTGGGGACAAGAACAGAAAGCTTTGTCAGCCACTTTGACTCCCCTTAAATGGGTGAGAAAAGTGTGATATAAAAGCCAACTCTCCTCCCCCTCCTCCCATTAAATTTTATTTTATTCAAGAGTGTTTTGTTTCATTCAGAAGTGTTGAAAATTTCCTTGTGTAATTAGAGTTAATCCCAAAACAATAAAGACTAGCTACATGTTTCTTTTTAAAATATCCATGATCAAAGTCACAATTTTTATCATTATGGTAATTGTTAATCATCCTTTTGGCTTAACATCATTGGCCCTCCTGAATGGGGCTGAGGAAGTCTGCAGCCTCCTAATAGAAGGGCATTGGCTCTTCTTTTATTTTTATGTGTTTTCAAGGATAACTTTAAAATCTGGTCATTTTTTGTTTTTTTTTTAAATTTCTCTGGAGAGCTTTAGGCACATGAACATTCATAAGCGTAAACAAAAGATTTTATATATCTTGAGCCAGGGTAATGGGAGCAAGTGAAAACATTTAAACAGTGTAAAAACCTGGGAAAAGGCAACAGAAAGATGAGCAGAATACAGTGGTACCTCGACATACAAGTGCCCTGACATACAAGTGTTTTGAGATACAAGCCGCCGAGCGAGTGATATTTTGCTTTGAGATGAGAGCAAGATTTGAGATACGAGTATGTAAATACAGTACAGTACATAACAAAAACAACTGAGGTGGTGTTTTGGGAGCTGGAATGGATTAATGGGAAAATTGCTTTGAGATACGAGCAATTTGACATAAGAGCAAGGTTACGGAACGAATTAAACTCGTATGTCAAGGTACCACTGTAGTTGTTTTAGATGATAATGAAGTATGAAAATAACCTGCTTTATTTAAAAAAAAATGATTGAAGCTTTAAGTGTATCCCATTCCTCCTTTAAACAAGTGTGATAGTAACATTTATGCTATCAAAATAATGAGACAGGCCTCAAGAGGCATCAAAGTGTGTATTTCAAGTGTTTATGTGTAAACACTAAGGCCCTAATAAAGGTGAGTAATTTGTTGAAGATCCAGTTGATTTGTCCTTCAAATTCAAAGGTAAACATTCATAATTTGCAGAACCTTTATTATGCTGAGTGCAAAATAGATCCATATATGCCACCATCTAAATGAAAAGGAAGAAGAAAGAGTTCTTCATCGCAGTTACTCATTGTTATGTCTTAGTCCTCTGACACCATTGTCCTTGTCTTTTTCTTGTCTCTGCTTTCCATTTTGCTATTGGCAAGGAGTTGAGGAATTAGTCCATTACTTCTATGATAAAGCGTGGTACAGTACAACTTCAGATTTCTTCCTGTCTCCTCCTTCCACTTGGTCACTCTTGTGTTTGCTCCTTGCATGGTGCATGCATGTCAAAGGTGTGCATGCAATTGTCTTGTTTTCTCCATCTCTCACAACATTGATAGGGAAAGACTGCTCTGCGGTTCTGAATGGAGCAAAAATCAGTGTTTCATTTTTGTGTTGTGAGAAAGATTACATTTTCATGCTTGCAATTTTCTACACCTTCCTGGAATGGGACGAAGCTGTCTGTAAATTGTAAAACATTTGAAGTAATTTCCAGTTTACTGTATCTGACTTCATTAATTTTCTGCTCTTGAGTACCCCACAACAACTCATGTAGAGCACCTCTGCACAGGATGCTGCTGTATTATGGCAGGGTACGTTGGGTCTTTTATAGCTAGTGTCTACAACGTCTGATAATGAATAATTTCTAGAACTTAATATTTGCTATCAAAACAACTTTGCAACATTGTAAATGCGGAAGATGTAGACAAAGGCACTCATGGCCCTTATCATGATGTGCTAAATGATTTCCTTAATTAAATGATGTAAAAAATGTGCTTCAACATAGTTGAGGATTTACATACTGCTTTTCTAGAGGAGGAATAATATTTAATTGATGCACATTTTACTTGAGTTTTGTCAACCCTTTCAGCATCTCTTTTAGAAACATGCCAGAAATTAATTGCGTCCTAATATAAATTTTTTTTTTTAACCACAAAATACTACTGGCCATGTTCATGAGCAGTTTATTTAGCTAAAGCTATTTACCCAACAACTATCTTAAAGGTCATGCTAGGCATTTTCTAGTAAATTCATTCTGGTGGAATATGCAGGGCATTAGATGGGGAAATGAATAATGAGCATGTGTTTCCCTCTCCTGAGTAGTTCATATACCTAAGTGGCGTTTGTACTTTAAAAAGTACCACAACAAGGCTGCTTTTTGTTAAGTTTGAAAGTCCCCTCCCTTTGTTTTGCTGTTAAAGAAAAAATTGTATTAAGAAAAAATTGAGATGCTGTGTATAAATCTGAGTCAACCAGTGAACTAAAAGTCATGCAGGCCATAAAGCTTTTTAAAGAAAAATACATTTAGATTAGATATAACTTAGTGTGTAATGTACTGCATGTAGATCACTATGCGTAGTTCTGTAAACGAAGAATGCTTTCACATGGAGAATAACATACTTGTATTCTCAAACAGCATGACTGTAACTAATTGTAATTAACTGACATTTCAGTTGCTTTCTCTGACTACCAGTTGTACAACTTACATAAGCAGCATACATCTGTAGAAGCTAATACTAAAAAAAGGCCATTTAAAAAGGTTATGTTCAGTTTACAGCATTTTCTTGTTCCATTGAAGAATTGTGTTGGAGGTAATTAGTAAATTATGTAAAGTTCTCTGCAACAGGTTTTGCTCAATCTCTTTATTCAGTACTCACTTTCCTTTACTGCATACTCATAATAATATTTACCACACTGACATAAATTTTTCTTGCTTTTGATATTCTCTCTTTATGGCTGTGAGTATTTTGTTACCATACTAACAAATAGATGTTGACTATGTGTAAATGGATAGCAGTTTTTAATAATAGTGTAGTAACAGAAGGAATTCAAAATAAAACCATCAAATCCCTGTTCCTTTATGACCATGCTGCTTATCCTCATTACATAACAGTTTGATGAAAATAAAGTAGTACATAAGAGTGTAGGATTTTGAAAATGTCTATGGTGCTTTTTTCCTTCTTTTTTGGGTAGGTAAATATTCCCATTCTCCCCATGTCCTAAGTTAACAAGCTATTCATATAAGATTCTGAATGCATTTACACAGAATGCTACAAGTATATTGAAGTTACATTCTTATTTTCAGCTGTGAAACATGGGACCTAGTAAAGGTTGTTAAGATATGAAGAAACGTGAATTTTGTCTACATTGGGATCTGGAGATATTTGTTGCTTATATAACAGTTGGGTGTAATGTGCTGTTTTATAAAACTATATTTTCTGGCGTATAAGACTACTTTTTAACCCAGGAAAATCTTCTCAAAAGTCGGGGGTCGTCTTATACGCTGGGTGTTGTCTTCTTATACGGCAAGTATATCCCAGACTCTATATTTTAACTGGAAAGTTGGGGGTCGTCTTATATGACCAGTCGTCTTATACGCCGGAAAATACGGTAGTTGCCCTGTGTCCAGGGAGGGGGAAAAATCATTCTTGCACTTGAAATGCTTTAGTTGCCTTTGTACTAGGAAAGACCCTTGGACTTAAGAAGTAACTGTAGATTCATGAGGAAGAGGTTGTGTATGAATTTAAAAACACTAAGAAATATGTAACTGGGATGAGAAGAGCTGTATGTAAGTGAGCACTTGGAATCTTGCGAGAAGAGTTATGGGGTGCAATGTACAGGTTGGGAAAACTAGTTGGTTTTTTTCATACAAACACTGTTCTAAGCCCCTGCTTCATGGGTGTTTGTATTTGTTAGTAGTTAAGACCAGTATTACATATTGTATTTTGTCTGTTTTCCCAGGCTTGGAAAATGACAATAATAAATACTTCGACACAAAATTTATTGTAATGAAGGTCTTTGGTAAATCAAATAGAAAAGATTGTGTTAGAAATATCTGATCCTTGAATATTTACTCTTGTGTCTCTTGGTACTTTCAAAATTATTAACCGTACAAAGCTGTGCACACACGAGTATAATCCTCTGGATTTGGTGGGATTCATTCCAAAGATACAAACGTAGCCGCATAATTTTGTGAGTGTGTAAAAAATGTTCATTTGCTGCTTGATTGCGACTAGATTTTTTCAAAGGAATGGGTGGAAGATGGAGGTTTTTATAGTATCACAGATGTACACTTCAGCAAAAGGGGACGTCAGTGCTTTGCAAGAGCAGTGCAGCCTTGCCTGAAGTAACAAGAGGATGAAGTTTTTCAAAATGGTGCAAATATACAACGATCAATTTAAATCAGTTGATTTCTGGGAGCTAAATGGCATACTAAGAGAGGATGGGTCATGATTTCGGGTGGAAACATTGTGAGATTGCACTGTACATGTATCAGGTAAAACCTAAAATTCAGAAGGTTTATAAGTACTGAAATGTTTGTAAGTACTGAAATATCCTGAACATAAGAACATAAGAGAAGCCCTGCTGTATCAGGCCACAGCCCATCTAGTCCAGCATCCCATCGCACACAGTGGCCCACCAAATGCTCATGGGCATCTCAAGCAGAGACAAGGACAAACCTTTGCCTGCTCTCGAATCCCAGCAAATGGCCTTAGAAGTGCCCTGCTGTTCCCCCCGCAGCCTGAAGGATACACCTAGGCATTCATTCTAGTAGCCATTGATGCATCTGAAGTATCCTGAAGTATTCCCCAGCACCTGAACTTATTGAAACAACTAATGGCCAATTGGTAGACAAAGTACTAAAAAGTAAAGGTGCTGTCCCCTATGGAATTAAAGTTGTCATTGTTTTTGTAGGTCACTCATTCAGTGCATATTCATGTTCATCAGGTCTGCAGTGTCATTGATTGCTGTAACTAAGAACTGTGGAAGTTGTAATTTAAAATTTCCAAATAAGAATATACAGTTGGGTAGCTAATGATTTTGAAAAATAAGGTTTCTTGCTGGTGCGCACAAACTGTGAAAATGATTATCATATTTGTTTCAGCCTATATAAGATGCATGTCCATCTTGTGGACAACTTGTGAAAATAAACTGAGGTTCTGAATCTGGTATTGATGAAGTGCAGGAGTTTCTCCCAAAAAATCTGCCACTAATGTGTTCCTGATGACTCTTGAATATAAGATCTAGAGTGCATTAGGAATGTATGCCCACAAGATGGGCATGCATCTTACATAGACGCATCATAAACTAATTGTTGAATGATTCCTGATTAGAACTGATACAAAGACTTGGACACATGCAAACACTGTTCTAAGCAATTGGGAAAATTTCTGCATCCTTTATGAGTGAGGACTGGTGCTTACGTGCATTTGTGTGCCTTTACCGCCTCCCTAGGAGCTAAATTAAGCTCTTACTAGGGCATAGGGTGTTTTTCCGGATCTAGGGAATCGGTACTTCCCTTAATCTGAATCTCGTAGATCCGGATTAAGGGAAGTACCCAATGTGTTTCCGTGGGTGGTCTAGTATCCAGTAGCAATGGGTGCTAGCCTCCCTGCTGTGGAAACACCGGAGCACCCATTTCGAAATCTGGATCTACCCAAGAGGGTTCTGCCTGTCACCCCAGGTGTTTGGGGGGACGGGGGTGCAATCTCTGAAGCAGCTCCGAAGTCACTACGAAGTCACTTTGAAGTGACTTGGAAGTCTGTGCAAAATAGCTGTGGAGCATCTTTGAAGTCTGTGCTGATCTTTGGAGTAAACTTGGAAGTGACTTCGGAGTTACTTCCAAGTTCACTCCGAAGATCAGCACAGACTTCAAAGACACTCCGGACCTATTTTGCACAGACTTCGAAATCACTTTGAAGCTTAGGTTTTGGGGCTCCCCCCCCAAGGGTGCCCCTCCCCCTAGCCTCCTCTAGACCCCATTGCCAAACTAATGTGGAAACAGGCTCCCTTTAATCTGGATTTTCTGGCTGAAGACCCCATTGTAGACCTCTGCAATGGGGTCTACAGAAAATCCGGATTAAAAGCCAAAAAGTACCCATATGATCCGGATTTCCCAAGGCGTGGTGGAAACAAATGTGTCCCTAATGGGTGCCGTGGTGGAAAGGGGGTCATCTGGCTCTCACCCAAATAGGCCCTTAATGGGTGCTAAAATTGGTACTAAGTAACCGTGGAAAAACACCCATAAATTGCTATCTTGGCTCTTCTGTCCTCCTCTGGCAGGATGAAATCCTGTGTTGTCGTATGACAAATGCATTTTGGGCCTGTAGGAGCGTCCATGATCTGTACTTCCTCTTCAAAGGTCAAATAACACAAATTGTTTTTCACTATCTAAATTACCTTGTCCCCTAATGTCATATCTACACAGCTGGGGCAGTATGTAGAGAGCAACAGCTAAATCCCTTTATATATGAATATTACATGCATGAGGTATATTTTCCAATAGTGTTTTCATGATGCTATACCACAGCAATTAGCTGTTGATATACTCCTTCATAAACAGCTATGTAAGGAATCTGGAAGTTGATTTTTAAATCTTATTTATTAACTTTGCGTAGGCCAGTTTCAGTTGTTTTCTGGGGGTGGGTATTGTAGGCTTGATATTGGTTGATTGTTTTTGTTTTGAGATCAAGCGTGATTGTGGGAAAAAGTGTGCATGATTCTTAATGCACTAAATCCTCAAAGTTTTGCAAGGTAGATTTGAAAAGATAGGTGGCAAGTAAAGACACATGGACCCAACTTGAACAGTAGCTGCTGGATACATGAGGAAAAGCAAGAACTGAATGACAAATTGTACTCACGTGAAGGCTCATTTTCAATGGGGTCTCAAAGTTGGTTGGAAGACATTAACGCTTTGTTACACTGAGTAGACCCCATTGGAAAATGAACTCCCAACAAGTAAAATAAGATCTGCCATGTTAGGCAGGCTGAGACTAGAAAAATACACAGTTATAAATACACAATAAATATCAAGCTTTCACCCTGCCAAACAAAAGTAATTGCATTTTTTTTTCATTTTTAAGTGTTGAACAAGAGCATCCAAAAGTAAAAGTTGCAAAAGTGAGCAAGCACCAATGTTTGTATGTTGTACTCCAAGTTTAGTCTGGGTATTTTAAGTGCAAATTGAGAAACAAGCTCAGAATTTTAAACACAACTGAGTACAGTGGTACCTCGACATACAAGTGCCCTGACATACAAGTGTTTTGAGATACAAGCCGCCGAGCGAGTGATATTTTGCTTTGAGATGAGAGCAAGATTTGAGATACGAGTATGTAAATATAGTACAGTACATAACAAAAACAACTGAGGTGGTGTTTTGGGAGCTGGAATGGATTAATGGGAAAATTGCTTTGAGATACGAGCGATTTGACATAAGAGCAAGGTTACGGAACGAATTAAACTCGTGTGTCAAGGTACCACTGTATTTTAAATGCAAACTCAATTGTGCTTATACTGCTTCCATGTGGGGGGCATAGTTCATGTAGGTTTTTCCACAGCTCACTGGCAAAACATGGTTCACTTTTACATAAAATCCAACAAGTGAAAATAATATAGACTTTTCTGTTTGTTGTGATGGGGTGCCAGGTCTTACAGTTCTTAACCTTTCTGAACCATTTTGATCTAAAACAGTGGGATGTAGTGCAGCCATATTGTATTTCTTTTTCTGCTTAGCCACGAGGTGTGACATCAACAGTCAGAAAGCTCTAGACTGGTATATGCTAACTATAAATATATTATGTTAAACTAAATAACATAGTATAGTGAGCCATTTTGGTCTAATGGTTGGGCTAGTCACAGCTCTCTTCTGAGCTCTCACAGCCCCACTTACCTCACAGGGTGTCTGTTTTGGGGAGAAGAACAGAACGCTTTGTCAGCCGCTTTGAATCCCCTTAAATGGGTGAGAAAAGTGAGTTATAAAAGCCAACTTTTCTTCCTCTAATTAAAATTATACTCAACACGAATCTCTGAAATACATTGCAAAATATTCTATCCACAAGTGTGTAGTAAATGATTTGTATATTCTCCAACAGATCATGACGTAGAGGAAGTGGAAAGAATTGTGCCTTCACCTACTTTACTTACTGGCCCTAATTTATCATGCACAGATTATTATGACTAAGTTGCCAACTCCTACTTTATAGCCTCACATTTTAGGAATTCTATGAATAGTGTTAGATTTAATATATGTGTATTTATTGGGAAACAGTGAAAATAATCTGCTATGCACATGCATGCCATTTAATTTGCTTGTCTGAAATGACCAATTCTTGGGTATTATTTTACTATTTAATTGTTGGTTTGGGCTGCTTTTTTAGGTTAAGCTGAATTGTTGGATCATTTGCGCTATCTATTTTTAGGATGGCTGAATATTCTTCTTTTGGTGTCACTTAGTCTGGAATGTATTGTTTCACCTGTCTTTCAAATGTGAACTAGTGCAAACACTGTACTGAATTTTGAAGTTCTGTAACAAATCAGTGTCTTAGATTTATGTTAACTGAGTTACTCTTCTCTAATTTGTTTACGTGTAACTTTCTCTCCTGTAGCCTCAAGTACTACAGCCTTCCAGCCTCCTTCCCCGTTTCACAGACCTCGCCCAGGGAAAATTAATAAAACCATCACACACCGAGGCCCACAGTGAGCATCGCTATCAAGACCAACAGAACAAAGATGGCCATGAATATCAAAATGCTGCAGATGGCTCCTTCACCAACAGCCTCAATGACTTGAGCACTTTAAAGTCACAGTTAAATGTAAAGAAATTAGAGGAGAATGCACATTCCATCAAGAATGTAAAAAACAGAGAGAAACCTAAAGAAGTAGCTGGTAAAAAATGTAATGCCCTAAAGTCTCATCCTACTTCTTCCCAATCATCTACTCAAGTAAATACACAAGAAACACAGACCAGATTTGTTCTAAAAAGCCACTATTCACGAACAAACCAGGCTTCACAGCCAAAGATTTCAAGAGCTACAAAGTCCCCAAAGCAGAATGCTTTAGTGCCTCCTCAAGTAACTTTTTCAGCAGTGTCTCCAGATAGTAATTCTGCTTCAAAGGACCCTGAACACGTGCCGCCAAGCAGCCCAGCACAACCGCAATCAACACCAAGTGAGTCTGATTTGGACAGTAAGAGTCAGAGAACTTCTAAACTTCGGCCTCCAACCGTTTCCTTTAAGACCAAGCAAATGACAAATCCAAAAATCACAGTGACTCTTGAATCTCAGAACAGCTGGTCAAAGCCAAACCACCCAAAACAACTAACACAAGCAAAGGAAAATATGCAGATTCAAGATTCAGGCATTCATTCCATTGACAGTGTAGCTTCTAATCGGCATTCCCGCCTCCCTAAACCAAAGACATATTGAAAGAATGACTTGCATATACACATATTCGTGTCCAGTGCTGTGAAATTGGTTGTTTTCCTCTCCCTGGGGCTTAGTTAAGATTCTTCCATCAGAAACTATACAGGCACTGAATGCTACATATCTTTTGGTTCTTACTAATTGTATTCTATTCCTTTAATTTTGTGCCATTAAGGAATGTGAATCATTCTTTCAAAACATGGTGTGGAAAAAACTGTGATGTCAACATATTAGATGTCTGCTCCTTTAAAGAAAGTTTGGCTTAATACTAAAATATTCAGTGACCATTTGGTGCCGGAGTGCTACACCACTTGTGGGAGGAAGGCAAGCTTGTAATGATTTGTTTGGATAACTGAATAGTAGATAGTTGAGGCTGCACTTTTGGTTCTGACAATTATAAGTGATGAACAACTTACAGAAAGCTGGTCTTTATTTTTAATTTTCATTCTTAGCTGTACTTCTGAAAACTCTCAGAAGTCTATGCAAAATGCTTCTATTTATAACATTTAATCCAAGACATTCTAAAGAATAGTGAGATATATTTGGTATTTAATTGGAGGGTTTGCTCTCTTTTTGTTTTGCAAACTAGATTCATCTATTTGCTTCTTGCATTTATATTCACTGTTCACAAGTGAGAAGCAAAGGTTCACAGGGTGAAATGAATCTTCAATTATATTTTAAGCATTCATCCATCCATGCATTATAGATAACATGTTGGAATGTCTCATTGTTAAAAATAAGTGTCAAACTCTTTCATGCAAGCTGTTGTGAAATGGTATGATTTGACTCTGGGAATAAAGGATCCACAATACCTATGTTTAGAATTTTCACAACATGACATTAATTTAAGATTTAACTTAATTGTAACCTTATTTATTGATTTTTTTGTTGGTATTGCAAGTCTTAAAACACAACTGGAAGTGTTTGCACAAAACTATACCATAAATATAAGGATTTGAAACTTATTTTTCATAATAAAAGTTTTTTTTAAAAAAAATCTTAAAACATGCACACACTTTGGGAAATCCTGTGGACTAATATATTACTGGTACTAGTTTTTCATAGAATAGTTAATTACATTACATATTTGACTAGTTCCTAGGTAACAATTGAGAAACTAGAAAATGACTCAGAAAATGAGAGAAGCTTGCTTCTATACTTTGTATGAGGACTGTAGTCAGATGTTTATGATACAGTAAAGTATTCCCAGTATGCAATAAAATATTCTATGAAATGTATTGAACCTTACAAAATTGACTTTGTATTAGCTTAAGTGCATCTTATTTCAACATCAACTAGAGAATTCTTAGCGATGGCATTTTCAGATGCTGCTATTTGTAATGTTGATGAAGCAAATTTGAGTATCTGGTTTTAGTGGGCTTTGGGTCCTTGGTTGAGTATCAGGCAATGTTCTTGCAGAAAAGTAGTTTTTTGAAAGACATTCCAGAGCATTTGTTGCTTTGGCTTCTTCAGCGAAGAGTACACGTCTTCTTCAGAAGGCATTTAAGAAAGTTGCTTTTAAACCAAACGTGCTCCACTAAAAAGAAGATTGATGAAGGGCATTGGTTAACATTTTACTTATGTTTTTAAAACTGCAGTTATAAAAAATGCTATGCCAAAACCAAGTTATCTTTGCATGCTTTTTTGTGGGAGCAGCTAGCACTGACAAAGGGACTCTAAGGCCATACTTTTATATCTGCCTTTGTGACAGAAGAACAATCTTAGCCTCTTGGTATTTGACGGGTAGCATCTGAAGACACAAACCTTTTCTGTTCATTCCAGATCCCATTTCAGTTTGGCTCTTGAAAGATAAGCACCCTGCTTTTTGATGGGACTCTTCAGTAGCATTTCTTCAGTGTGGACCTGCAGCACTTGCTTATTAAGTACACTGGAAAGAGAGAAAATCTGACAGCCATCCTGAAGTGGCATAAATGTCTTTAGTTGCCTTTTGTGGCTAGGAATGGAGTTATGTGATGAGTTAAAAAGCTAGAATAGTAAATCTGTGTTGCAGCATTGCTTATGTAAACTTGAAGATAGGCTGCAGAATTAATTATTGCACAATGCTTCTTGATCAAATTAAACACCTGCTTTTCTGTTCACTCTAGCCAAATACTTGGGATGCAGTCTGCATTTCACAGGAATGGTGAAAAAATTGAAAGCTGAGTAGCTTTTTGTCTTAATCTTCAGCTAGGAACAGAAGTTTTTGTTAAGATGCATTTAAGGCTTTGAATTACAATTAAAGCAGGATCCCATATTGTTTTATTTAATAGATTTGTAACACCTCTATTAATGAAAACTTTCTGAAACAGAAGATGGTAATATTTTGTTCATTCAGATAATATTTATGCATTTTTTGAAAAAAAAGGTTGCTTTCCTTTGATAAATAGATCCTTTTGTTTCATGTATGCACTTATCTTTACACCTCCAAATGTGCTCCACAGATATAAAATGTACTTTATGTTAAAGGGCAAATTGAATTTATTTTTACCTACTGCCCTAGGAAGAAACTGCTCCTTGCCAGGGAAGGCATTAATATATGGAAGAAAACCCCATAGAATAAAGATTTCATCATACTTGAATGCCTGCAAACATTTTTAAGGAAGAAATTAGAAAATGCTGAATGATATATTTTGTGAAAGATCATTATTCCACTGATTCTGGTCTGCGACCGTATAAATACATTCATTATTTCACTTAGCTAGGGCACTCAGTGAGAAGTAAGTGCCTGATAAAGTTACGGTTCTGCTTCTTATGATTTCTTTATTAGTTTCAGGAGAATATAGCACTTGATAAAAATTAATCCTGAAGATAATTTTAAGATTGCGTATTTTAATCTTTTGTGTGTGTTATACTGGCGGTTAAGAAGCAAAACGGGACGGCAGATTGAGTACGTGTAAGGTTGATATGGGTAGGCTGAACCTGTACAGTTGGGATTTTGGGTGAGCTGTTAATGTTGCAGTATTAACATCATAAGTTCAGCAGGTCATCATGGGTCACTTTCTCACTACCTCAAATGCTTATCTGAAGAGGGAGTAAAGTTGGAAATTGTTGGCGTTGATGACTTTAACCATCATATAGCAATCTCCTTAAACTGGATATGTGAACTTTCCCCAAGTGTGACGATGTCGAAGAATGTTACAGTGTATGTATAGAAAGTCCAGAGTATGAGGCAAAGCTTTCTTTTGATGGATGAGGAGCAAGTGCTTTGTGAAATGCCAGGTCTGTAATGGGGTCCCTAGTGGGTGTGGTTTTATCTACCAAGAAAAAATAATCTTTCATTAAAAACCATCTGGGCTTCTTTTTAGGTTTTAACTTGTACCTTTTATCTTTCAGAATATCCTACATTATGCAATAATTCCTAACGTGTTAAAACTGTTTCTCAAATGTACAGTGGAAATATTGATCTTTCAAGGGTAGATGTGGAAGCAGAACAAAACTAATTTGCACTTTATAAGCTCCGTTACTTGGAGCTGTGCCTAAATTAATCTCAATGCCTGTGTTAATAAAATGGATTTTCATTGTTCACTGCTGTTAATGTTTGGGGTTTAAAACTATTAGTTCCCTAGCCAGTATAACCCCGAAATGGATCCTCTTCGTGATACTTGCTCTTTATTATCTCCAAACATTAATATTGTTACTAGGGGTGTTCCAAACTGCAGTTTGTCAAAGCATGAACTGTAGTTAGAGGCCCAGGATTGTCAGGTGCTAAGAGACCTGGCTCTCCTTGACACCTTTATGTTATTCATAAGGAGCCCCACTGTGTGTTCCCAGAGTGTAGCCACCACCATTATAACTTCCTCTGACATGTCCTGTAGCTCCGCCCACAGAGGTGGCTATAATGGTGGCAACAATGCTTTGGGAAATGGGTAAGTTCTCTGCACTGTTTGGACTCCTCCGAAGTAACATGGACATGCTAAAGAGAATGGGGCCCAAGGCCTCTAATTGTAGTATGGACTTCAGTGTACTTCTCTTGTTGTCACATTTCATGACTCCAAGAGTAATCCTCAAAGGTTTGTCACATTAAGCATCCACGTACTTGCCATCCACTATCTGTATTTAATATTGTTGAAATGTGGGTGTATCGTGTGCTGGAAGATATTTATGAAGATACGTTTGCAGGACTTAAGGAATCTTTTGTCTTTCAGCTTCTGTGTAGTTTTGGATTTTACGTTCCTAGCAAATCCATGTGCAATTCCATTATTAGTTAAGGAAAATACCTTGCAAAGTGAACATCAGTTTTTTCCGAGTGTTTTATGGACAAACACGATTTACATAAGATTCAGCTATAATCTCAAGTAGACCTTACAGAAATCCTTGGTCTCATATCCTGATTTTTGTTTTCGTGATGCATAAATAACCTTGCATGTCACTTCATATGCATTCAGAGCCTTTTGTATCCTGATAGACCAGCATGCCTTTGGATGAAATGTGATTACTGTTTTGCATAATTATTTTTTGGTATAGATGCATCGAAATGGTTCTGGAATGGCTCTCCATTTTGTCTCTTTAAAAGATGAGATTGCAGTGACTCTCTGCCATGGGTACAATCCAACAAGAGTTAAGCCCTTTTAAGGCCATTTATTTCAACAGGGAAACTAGCCTCGTGCTTGGCCAGTTGTGCATTGAAATCACTGGAACTTAGAAGCTTTCTACTGGTATATTGTGCCCTACTGAAATACTACTATGGTTGTAGAGCCTGGTTTTAAAATGTTCTACAACCATGTTTCAGAAAACTCAAATATCTTGATCACTGCTGTGGAAAAGCTGCTCACTGCCTATATAAATGTCAAAAGCACTACTATAAATCAACTGCAGTGTTAGTATTTGTCTCAAAATCAGTACTTGCTGCAAAAGCACCCTTAAGACATATATTTCATTTCTGAAAAATAAAGTAAATACTGTATATTCGAACTTGCTTGTAAAGATGGTTCAAAAACTATGTAAAAATTTTCCTCAGTGTTGCTTTAGTGAATAAACTCAATAATCCTGAGTAATTTTGTGTGTTAACACTGATTGTATGCGTTTTCGTGTTAAATTCTGGGAGATGCAGAATACTGCTGTATTGGATCTTAAATTTCAAACAGATTACCCTACCATTTTATTTATTTATGGAATTTCTATGCTGCCCTTCACTATAGTTGCATCTTGGTGTGTAAAGTAAATAGCATAGCACGATAGAACACAGTGAAACATTAAGAGCAAAAATAATACAATAAAAACAGTAAAACTAAGAAAATAAAAACAGTAAGACAACAATAGTAATAATGATAAAAGAACAAGCTATTTTAAACCTAACAAAATAAGATTCTTAATTTTATTTTTATTATAACTTGGTGAAATGCTAGGCAACCTTGTTGCTGAATGATTTTGACAGGTACCTCAAGTATCAAAAGAAGACATCTGACATGATCCAACCCCCCAAGAAAATGGAGGGCCATTACTGAGAAGGTCCTATTCATAGCGGACTTCCCCCAATGCTTGGGAAAGGATGGTATAGCTAGATGGGATATTCCTAATGATCTCAGCAAGCTGATTTGTACGGCAGGAGGTGTTCTTTTAAATAAGCTGGGCCCAAGTTGTATAGTGCCCTATGCACAAGCACTAAATTGGGCTTGAGAACTGATAGGAAGATAGCACTGATCTTTAAGAACAAAAATAATGTGACTGTGACTTAGATGCCAGTTGCCACTCTAGTTATAATCTGAAACATCTTTGAGGTGAGCCCCACATAAAGTGTATTGCATTAATCTCACACGGAGGTCACAAGAACATGAGCCAGAGTGACCAATGGAAGAGCTTCAATTGTCTGATAAGGTAGACCTTAGCATAGGCACTCCTGGTTATCACTGCAACCAGAGCTTCAGGGGACAGCAGTGAAACCAAGAGAACACCAAGCTCTTCCACCTGTCCTTTCCACACCCAGAACAGGATAGTGAGTAATATCCCTGATTCAAGCACCATCTTGGCTGGATTAAGTATCAGTCTATTAGCTTCCTGTCAGCTCTTCACTGCCTCCAAGCTCTGTTCAAATACCTCCACTGCCTCTGGAGACCCTTATATGTGAGCATCTAGGAAGGTGACCGGAGCTATATACTTTGTACTCTCCAGAGATGAGACTGGAACCATTGTAAAACAATGCTCCAATTTCCATGTCCTGAAGATGCTCCAAAAGGATACTGTAGTCATGGTATAACAAGTTGCAGATAAATCAAGGAGCACCAGATTCAAAAGTGTCCAGATAGTTCATTTCATCCAGATGTTCTTGCAGTTATGTTGGAACCATCCTCTCAAGTCCTTTCTCTAAGAATGGAAGGTTCACTATGGGGTACTAGTTCTTTAGGGCCCCAGGATTTTGGGAGCCCCCCTTAAGGAGTGAATGAATCACAACCTCCTTAAGAGCTGGTGGAAATTCACCAGTAGATAATGCAGCATTTACCACAAATTGAATCCAGCTAGTCAGTTCTCTCCCACATGGTTTTAAAAGCAGGGAAAGACAAAAACTTGAGGGAACAAATTATAGCGCACACTCTTGCGAGTCAGCTTGTCCACGTCACCAAGCCACAAGGAAAGAAACTGATCCCCTATAACAGAACCAGATGGTGCTCTGGGGATCTCCATATCATCTTGCACAAGGTGGTATCCGACTCTAAGCAGAGAAATTTTGTCCTCAAAGTGCCTGGCAAATTGGTCACAGCTAGCTTGGGGGAAGGAGGGTAGGGGTGGGGGGCAAGGAGAGCCCTGAGTCCACAGAAAGGAGAACGGAAATCTGTGAACTGTTTGTTATACAAATCCTCAGCTTTTGACTTTGCAGAAAACTAGGATCTCAGCATCTCCAGATGTTATGATGAACTAAAACACACTGAGATCTATATATGTCCAATTAAGAAATCAGTCTGCAGTACAGGATTGAGTCTAATTTTGTTGATAGAGCAACAGTTTTCCATTATATCTTCCTTTCTGATCTGCACATTTAGTACTGCACTATGTGAACAGATGTGTGGACATCATTCTCAGGACAGTGCACTTTTTTTTTTAATGTGAGCAAGCTAGAAGCACATGGCAGTATTTTAAAATCATTGATGCACTCAGTATATTATTGTGAGCCAGTCTGGTCTAGTGGTTAAGGAGCCGGACTCTTATCTGGGAATACCAGATTTGATTCTGCATTCCTCCATAAAGCCAGCTGGGTGACCTTGGGCTAGTCACAGTTCTCTTCTGAGCTCTCACAGTTCCACCCACCTCACAGGGTGTCTGTTGTGGGAGAAGTACGGAAGGTTTGTCAGCCCCTTTGAGTTCCCTTAAATGGGTGAGACAAGCAGGGTAGAAAAGCCAGTTCTTTATTAAACAACACTTTCGTGCATGTGAATACAACAATCAGCTTTGCCATCTTCCAGCAGAAGATACAAGATACAAAGTTTAATTATTAGTCGACTGACCATATCATAAAATATAATAAAATACAGAGAATACAATACAAAGTGAGGGTAAAAATAAAATCGTATTCAGTATTTTAACAATGAGTGTAAGACAAAGCAGCACGAATTCTGGCAGCCTTGATAATAAACAAGGCCACTCGAGTGGTAGTACATTTATCAATTCCACTATGGAGCATGTACATTTTACCTCTCTTGTCTAGTAATTGATAATTTGCCAAAAAAAAAATAAAATAAAAATGTTATATACTGCTCTCTAATACTATTATAAAAAGCACAATTAAAAAAAAAACCTATGACTTGTGTCCTCCACACCTTTGGCTTTACATGTTCAGAGTCTATCTTCGACTGGAATTTTCAGGTACCGTTCTTGAGTCATCTTGACGTCCAGTAGATCAAACCTTGCCCTGGTAAAGGTACATCGTAAGTTCAATGGTAAGGGTACCTCAGATAGTTTTCCAGTTTCACTTGTTTTTTTGCAGACAGTTAGAAAAGGAGTTGCTTTGGCTTGTGTTATGGCAGGTAAATCATTTTGTGCTTCTGTGTCTATTGTGTGTTGTTTTAATACTTCCTTTGCCTTGTGTCCCAATATTCCAAGATCTTGCAGGGACAGACCGAGATAATTTATCTTGGCTGCAAGTACTGTTAGCCATGCCGGCTCTGATCTGAGGTTTGCTTGTACTTCAAGACAGAGGTACGGGAGTCTGTCTGGTGTCATAAACACAAGTTTTAGCCAGTAATTGAACTGTCTAGTTAGAACATGGCATCTCAGTGGAGCCATCCCCAGTTCTGCCTGTACTGCTGCAGACAGAGTTGATCTAGGCAGTCTCAGGAACAATCGCAGCTGCCTTAGTGGAATACTTCCATTTTATCAAATTTTGTGACGTCCCAAATGTTGGCTCCCTATAACAAAATGGGCATGACTTTTCCTTTAAAGACCTCCAGAGCAGGTCTGATGGTCCCTGGGTATAGTTGATAAGTTTGTAAAGCTGATGGGCAGACGGTGCAATTTTTAATGTGAGGTGCCCATGATCTGTTGGTCCAGAAGATGATACCTAGATACTTGTATGAGCTGACCTGTTCTACAGTTAGACCATTTAAAGACCAGTTCCCAAAAATCACAAGCTTAGATTTTTCACTGTTTATATGCAGGGCATTTTCTTTACAGTATATATTGAACTGTTGCAAGGTTCTCAAACCAATTGGTGTAGTTGCCATCAAAATCATATCATCTGCATATAATGAGATGTTAACTGATCTGCCTTTATTTTAGGTTTCTGGAAGTTCTCATGGTTTAAGTCCTGTACAATATCATTCACATAGAAGCAGAACAAAAAAAGGTGCTAGAATGCAACCTTGACTCACACCACCAGATGTCTTTATTTCCTTTGTCAGGGAACCACTATTGCCTGTTCGGACTTTTAATGAAGTTTTCAAATAAAGTACCATAATTAGTGCCAGTAGCCTGGGGTCTATATTTGTGGATGCTAGTTTGGACCATAGTTTATTTCGATTTATTGAATCAAAAGCTTCCGAGAGATCAATTATA
The DNA here is from genome assembly GCA_023333525.1 of Aspidoscelis tigris stejnegeri. NCBI lineage: Eukaryota > Metazoa > Chordata > Lepidosauria > Squamata > Teiidae > Aspidoscelis > Aspidoscelis tigris. Next base: position 102,747,246 of record JALMGA010000002.1, read on the forward strand.
TAAATTTCTTTCCCTAGCTGAATATTTTTGGACTAGGTGATGCAACACGAAGCAATTGTCAGTACCAGACCTTGACTGTCCAAAGCCAGCTTGTTCTTTGGCCAGTATGTTATTTGCTGTGGTCCATTTTATTTAAATGTAGCTTTGCACAAATTTGTGCTACTATCTCGATTAAGCTTATGGGCCTACATTGATCTATTGCCCTTTTTATATATTTGGACAATGACACTCAGTTTCCACCTGGAAGGTATTGGACAAGAATAATTTATACGGGTGAAAAGACCAGCTAATAATTGTGCCCACCAATCTTCGTTAAATAGGTGAAACGATGGACAGACTTGCAATTGACACTTTTCACCACCTTGAAACTGTTTCTGTCCCTCCATGCTGTATGACAGTTTAGTGGACTTAGAGCTGTATAACACATCTTTCTTTATGTCTGCCAATTTTACCTTTTTTTAAAAAAATTGCAGTATGGGTTGCAGCGTTGTACCTCCTGATATCAGTCATTGGTGATGTTATAATAACAGTTCAGGTGGGTTTTGCAAACTCCTTTGCCCTGGGTAAACTCTTATCCAGAAAGCTCCTGCTCTTGGTCTAGTTTTCTAGTGTTTTTATCCTCACCAGTACAGCTGAGGTAACTGTATTATTTAGAAATAATCTATTTTAAATATTTATATACTGCTTCCCATTAAAGCTATAATCTCGCCTTCTGAGTGAAAGTGTAGATGCATATTTCATACACTGTTCAGAAAATATTATTATAGTGCCCAAAATTCCATCCCAAAGGAAAACCACCCCACAGAGATCAGGTCAATCTCATGCAAAAGGACCTTTCGCATTTTGCAAAAAGGGGAACTCCTGGTACTCTCCAGCCCGGAGCATATGCTCTATGTGAAGATTATTTCATCCAGGAACCATTTCTGCACATGCCGGAGTGCACTTTTTCATGCACCACAGCTATACTAGGTGCCGGCCAGTAAAGCCCAGCATGCTCCATTTGCACCTAATGGAGCATGCCACGGGCAGCACAGGTGTAGTTACCCATTGACACTGCTGTAGTGTTGGGATTGCCTCCCAGAGAAAGGCAGTTTGCACTTAGCTATCATTTAGGGAAGTGCTGGTTAAGTTTGGAAGGGATCTGGTACCCCAAAGTGTGGACACTGGATCCATCCCCTGTCTTCATTTCCCTGGGATACTTTCCCAGGGAAGTGAAGGGTTGAACAGGCCCATAGTTTGAACAAACTGATTAAACACAAATAGGATATAAACTAATCCCTTCCGGTCTCCAAAGGAAGTGGACTTGTTCTCGTAACAACATGGTTCTTGGAAAGACTACTTGCCCTTTCTCTGGCAAACATTGCTCCTGGGTTACAAATTCCCCTTCTCCACCAAAAGCAGCCTAAGCTACAGTCTTGGAGTGATCTAGACAAGGAATTTGCACATACACACATCTGCCATAAAGCAGGTTCTTCCATTTTATATATAATCTCACTATATGCATTTTCAGTTAAATCAATGGTTTTTGTTATCTCATTTTGTTATATAAACCGAAATTTCCAGATACATGCTTTGCTATTTGGGAAAACTAAATTTTAATATGGTCTTTTTTACTTAAATCATTATTTTAGATATAAAGTTATTACTGGTTAATCATTCTATTTTGTGCATTATCTTTTTTTTCTTATGATATTAGGAATTTGGGTGGATTTGGAAAGGACATGAACTAGAAATTTTCCCATTGACATTAGTGAATGTTTTTGTTATACACAGGGTGTTTTTCCACTGTCACTAGAAGTACCCATTAAGTTCCAATTAATGGGTACTTAATGGGTACTTCTAGTGACAGTGGAAAAAACACCCACATTTTCATTATAAGGTCAATGTTCTAGAACCAATTAGGTAAAGATAAAGTGGAAAGATTGTAGAAAACACTGACATTCAATTTTACTACAGTTTCTCTGGCATATGACCTTTTTTCCCCAGCTATTGTAACCTGCCCAGAGACCTTCGGGTATGGGGCGGGATATAAATGTAAATAATAAAGTAAATAATAAATAATCTCAAGATGATATCAAGAGGACTCCTGGGAGAGTTGGGCTCACCAATGTCACAAGCACCAATGCAAAGGCGTGCAGGCTCTTTTCCAAGGGACAGCTCAGAGCCAGATAGTTAGTTCTGTTTTACTGCAAAGTATTATAACTGCAATATTAACGGAAAGTTTTCAGGATGAAAATACTGTTTTGTAGTACATATCTACTTCAGATATAGAAAATGCAGTTTTGAAAATATAAAACTTCTAGATCATCCATAAATTGCATTATTCTAGTGACGAACCTTAAAAATCAAACTTAAGCACCAGCTAAACATCCCTAGACAATAGGAGTGTGCACATTTTTTTTGGGGGGGGGGTATTCAATTCATATCAAATGCAAGAAAATTCATATTTGTTCAAATAGATTCCCTTTGAATGTGGTAGGCTTCATATTCGATACAAGTGTTCAATCCCATACAAATCCCATACAAAGCTTCATACGAATGTATCAAAACATTCAATTAGATTTGGGATGTCAGTCTTCCAGTGTGCCAGTATTCAATTCAAATTGGAATGTCTGAATTTGTCTGAATTCGTATGAATATTCATGCACATCCCTACTAGACAGTCTAGATTTGCTTGGTTTTATTCATGTTTCTTTTAACTTTTCTGTCACCTCTGTCCTGGTTAAATTTTCATGACTGCTTCAGTGCAGCTTGTGTCTTTTTAATGTTTTAAATATTTTCTCAGATCTTCATCTGTGCATATGTGATTTTTTTTTTTAAAAAAAACCTTTTTGAAAGCAAAGCCATTATGGATGACGTGACCACCCAGTCTGATTGTACACTATGCTGTCTGCTTCATGTCCAGCAAAGCAGCCTTGATCAGAGAGAGGAGAGACCTTGCTATTAGACAGAATTTGACATATGTAGATTGGACCTCTGTTTCATTACTTCCACTTCTGGGATAACAGGCTTTGTGCCTGTACTTTCTCCTTTCCCCAGCGTTTTTATATAAATAATTTATTTAATAGACAAAATGAAGAAGGCTGAAGGAGATAAAGAGATAAATTTGCTGGGCAGCAGAGGGCACTGTGATGTAACCAAATAGGGAAATGTGAATTCTAAAAAGAATGATGAGATTCTTGTCTCATGTTAAAACCAGCTGCACTGAGCAATGTTTTTTGCTGAAAACCAATGTGGATATGATTCTGGACATTCCCGCTGACTGAAATCCAGAAAAAAAGTGGGAAATGGGAGATGTCCTCAAAAGGTCCCACTGGCCTGGTCCCACAGGAACATTTTGTGGCATTTTGCTGCAGAGTGAAAACTGAATGTTGTCCACTGAAAAATCAAAGTGGATGTGATACCGGATCTTCTGGCAGTCTGAAATCCAGAGGAAAATGGGAAATCCTAGATGCATCCCAAAATGGCTTATCACCTGGTTCTGCAGTTACAGTTCACCAAGTTTTCAGTCCAGTGGACCTATTTTGGTGGCATTCCTTATTGTGCTGCTGAAATGGGTCCTCTCTGGTATACTGGACCAAGGAGGTACACCATCCACATGGCTCCATGATCCAGTATACTATTCCCTTGTACATTGGTAGACCTTCAACTTGAGGTCTGCTGGTGAACTGTTTTGGGCACCCTTATTTGGTTTATGCTCTGTGCTGTGCAGATGGAGTCCACTAGGAGGCAGAGAGGCCTCCTTTTCACCACATTAGTGTGCGGAAGGGAGACCTCTGGACCTTTTCAGTCATGGGAGAGTGCCCCATGTGGAAAGGACCTATGATTCCCTAATCAGCATAAACTCTTCATGTGAGAAGCACCTTGCCATCAGTATTCTGGATGTCAGAAACCTATTATGTTAATTTTGCCAGTCTTGTCACCTTGGTCCAGGTATGATCAGGCGTCCTAAAAGCTATATGACTTCCATTGTTCTCATTTGCTCTATAGTAGCCACAAAAGCTGCACAGCTTTCCCTCTGGCTTCCTTTTCTTCAGCACATTTCACAAACCTCAGAGTAAAAGAAGCAAGAATTTTCCTGTTCCATAGACTTGTAGTACACACTCAGCACCACTGGGGTGCTGAATTCTTTCCACTCTGTGTGGCTGCCCTTAGGCATTAATGGAGTCTGAGGGCACATGGTTTGAAGAGAACTGCCCTTCTTTTTTTGTTGACCAGAGGAAGTGATGTCAGAAGGATCTCTGACCCAGAAGACACCAGCTTTCCTCCAATCACCTCCCCAGATGTTGCTTTGACGTCATTTCCCCTGCGCCCCTTCCTTTTGCTATATAAAAACCCCTTGCAACATTAAACCCCTCTCTTTTTCCAGCTGGTGTCCTGCCTTGAAGTATCTTTATTTCCCCTCATCCCCATTTCTTGACTATTTGGATCAGCCATAGCGACGTGGTTGATTCCCAGGACTGGGCCAGTTGGATCCTGGAATAACCTATTGTAACACCCGGCATTCTAGCGCAGCAGCCCTAGCTGCTGCACCTCTGCCTCCCAGGTTGATTCAGGTCATGAGAGCCAGACCGTGACATTGCCCCATTTTGGATGCCCCAAGTGGCTGCCTCTTGACTGCTTGCCCCTTCAGGCCGTGCCCCATTCTTCCATGGCATAAGAAGCACCCAAACTGACCGTAGATTTGGCCACTGAAGCTCAGGACAGATGACCTTGGCCTTAAGAGCAGTTCCCTTATCATTTTGCCAAATAGAGAACTTGGGTTGCAAGAATGACACACACCCCAAACCTTCCTTGTTGCTATGTTTCCTCAACAGAACAGAAGAACTAGGAGAAGACTTCAGTGGTGAGCCAGTGCTTTCTGGTGAAAATACGCATGAGGGTGAGAGGCTTCTTTGGCGATAACATGGAACTTGTGTGTAGGGTACCATTTAAGACTGGTTGAGAGCTGAGGAGAGAACTTGAATAGCAAGGTTGGGATGCAGGCTTCATCTGGATCCTTGGAAACCTGTCAGAAAATCTATTTTTACCATCTTCACTAGAAGCAGAGAAAAGCCTTATGAAAATTTGTCGATAGGAAAAATTGTGTTCCTTCTAAATCTCCTTGCTGCTGAAGTGTGGGCTAAGGGAGGCCCATGCCATGTCCCAAAATGTTTCAAGAGCACCCTTGGGTATTCTAGTTCAGGTGTTTGAACTGGAGAAACAGCCTTCTGTTTTCAGGGCTGCCCGATATTTTGTCAATGCCAATGGTTTTTAGGTGCCTGCTGAGATCTTTTGGCACTGCGCCCAGTGTGCCGAGGATGACTGGGACCACTTTCACTGGTTTTTCCTAGAGTCGCTGTAGTTCAATTCTCAGATCTTCATATCAGGTGAGTTTGTCCCACTGTTTCTCCTCAATTCTGCTCTCACCTGGAATAGCAACGTTGATGATCCACACCTTCTCTTTCTCAACAATTGTAATATCAGGAGTGTTATGCTCCAATTTTCGGTCAGTCTGAAGCCTGAAGTCCCAAAGTAGTTTTGCCTGTTCATTTTCAACAACTTTTTCTGGCTTGTGATCCCACCAGTTCTTTGCCACAGGCAGATGATACTTTTAGCACAAGTTCCAGTGGATCATTTGTGCTACAGCATTGTGTCTCTGCTTGTAATCAGTTTGTGCGATCTTCTTGCAGCAGCTGAGTATACGGTCGATTGTTTCATCCACTTCTTTGCAGAGTCGGCACTTTGGATCTTCTCCTGATTTTTCAATTCTGGCTTTGATGGCATTTGTTCTTATTGCTTGTTCTTGTGCAGCAAGAATCAGTCCTTCTGTTTCCTTTTTCAATGTTCCATTCGTAAGCCAAGACCAGGTCTTTTCCATGTCCGCTTTGCCTTCGATGTTCTCCAAGAACTGTCCATGCAGTGTTTTATTGCACCAGCTGTCAGTTCGGTGTTGAATTGCAGTTTTCCGGTACTGGTTCTTGGTTTGCTGCACTTTGAGAAGCTTCTGGTTGTTGACTTCAATCAAAGCTGATTCTTTGCTTTCTGCCACATAATCTGCTAATGCATGCTTCTCTTCTTCCACTGTTTGCTTCACTTGCAAAAGTCCTCTACCGCCTGCTTTCCTGGGCAAGTACAGCCTGTCGACATCACTACAAGGATGTAGTGCATGGTGGATCGTCATCAGTTTTCTGGTTTTTCTGTCTAAGTTGTCCAGCTCCTGCTGAGTCCAGTTCACCTTAATGGCCTTAATGGTGTTACTGCCATTCAGTTTACTTTTCAAGATTTTTCTAGTCCTTTGGATGTACTCTTTGCTGACCACAGATTTCACATGGCCATGCTTAATGTTATCCAGTTGCAGTATGCCCAGGTATTTGTAGGCTTCTGACTGGTGGGATTTGATGACTTGACCATTTGGCATTTCAGTGCCTTCACTTTCAGTAATCTTCCCCTTCTTCAGTGCCACTGTGGCACATTTGTCGAGGCCAAACTCCATACTGATGTCACTGCTGAATATTCACACTGTGTTGGTCAATGACTGGATCTCGATTTCAGATTTTCCATAAAGCTTCAAGTCATCCATGTACAGTAGATGTGAAATTTCCTGTGAATTCCTGGCAGTTTGATAGCCCAGGTTTGTTTTCCGTAGGATGAGTGATCATAACGATGATGAAAAGCAGTGGGGACAATGAGTCCCCCTGGAAGATGCCCCTTTTGATGTTGATCAGTCCATAGCTTTCATTTCCAACAAAAACCTCAGTCTTCCAGCGTTTCATCGCACTTTCTATAAATTTTGTGATGTTCTGACTGATCCCGATGGTTTCCAGGCACTTTGTGATCCAACCATGTGGCAGTGAATCAAAAGCTTTTTTTATAGTCGATATAAGTCATATGCAGGTTTGTTTTTCGGCTTTTGCAGTTCTCCAGAATCATTTTGTCAATCAGTAGCTGGTCTTTTGTGCCCCTGCTTCTCCGTTTGTTTCCTTTTTGCTCTACTGGGATGATGTTGTTGTCTTCGAGGTAGTCTTGAATCCTGTCTGCTATTATGCCTGTCTGCAGCTTGAGCATAGTAGGTAGACAAGTTATTGGCCTATAGTTTCCTGGTGTGGCTCTCTTTGCTGCATCTTTCTGTATTAAGTATGTTTTGCCAGTTATTAGCCATTCACTGATGTTTCCTGTTTGCAGCATTTCATTAAACAGTTCGGCCATTTTTGCATGCAGCCTGGTCAGGTTTTTAAGCCAGAAGCCATGCAAGTGATCAGTGCCAGGGGATGTCCAGTTCTTCACTTTCTTCACTCTTTTCGTGACCATTTCAGGTGTTATTTCCAGCTGCCGCATTTTGTTCTTGGAGAATTTCTTCTCGAAATCCTTTATCCACCCAGCGGTTTTGTTGTATTCTTTTTCAGCCTCAGCAGCTCTTCCTGAAGGCTGCTGGCCTGGAAGACGGGGTCATCGACACCATATTGGAGGCTCGTAGACCTTCTACTAGAAGGATCTTTGAGGCCACTTGGAAAGCCTTCGTGAAGTGGTGCAAGCCTAGGGCCCTGGCGCCTACTGTCTGCACCCCCCCCCCGCATGTGCTTTCTTGCCTCCAAGACGATTTGCGTAGGGGGTTGCAGTTTAACACTTTACGGAAGCAGGTTTATGCCTTGGCCTCGGTGTTAGACCGGGCCTCAGGCACAAGTCTGCCCCAGGACAGGTTCATTAGATCCTTCCTCTTGGGCCTTAAGGCCCTATGACCACTGACGGTGCTCAGGTTCCCCTCCTGGAGCCTAAGGCTGGTCCTCTCACCCCTAACAGGGAAACCCTTTGAACCTCTGGCCACAGTCCCTTCAAGGTGGCCTTCCTGTTGGCAATTACGTCAGCTAGGTGCATGTCAGACATCTCAGCCCTCCTAGCCCAGGAACCCTACTACCAATTCATTCCTGACTCGGTTACCCTCCGACTTGACCCTAAATTTAGGCCCAAGCTGGACTCCCCTTTTTCACAGGTCACAGGAAATCCATCTGCCCACCTTTTGTGCCAACCCTCAACACGACCTAGACAGGAAATGGCACACTCGTCATGTTAGGTGGGCTCTGGCCTTCTACTTGGACAGGACTAGGGAGGCCAGGTAACCGCTGTCTTTCTTCGTATGTTTCCAGCCTTCAAACCTCGGTACGACAGCAAACGCCAGGGTCATTGCGGGCTGGGTGAGGGCCTGCTTGGCCCTAGCTTACCACAGGGCATCAAGGCCCACCACTCTAACCACTCAGCTGCCACATCAGCGGCCCTCGCTCTCAACACACCTCTGTGGGAGATCTACAGAGCAGCGGCCTGGTCGACGCCCATGACCTTTACGAAGCACTACAGACTGGATCAATTCAGGGCAGCGGTCCTACAGCGCATGATCTACGACTCCGTAGGTCTACCTGTGGTTAGCAGTTACTACTCTGTCTATGCCCACCCTGAGTTTTGGGATGGAGGCTTTGATACATCCCATCGTGATCTGACTCTGAACCCACAGAGAATGTAAAGTTGTCCACTTACGTGAAGTTACATTCTTGTGGGTTCAGGAGGATCACGACCCGCCCTTGTTGGTGGGTGCTCTTTACTTGTTATTTTCTATACCTTGCAGAATCCCTCGTCGTCATCCGATGGACATGCTCCTCAAATGGCTGGGGAGGTGTGTCCAGAGCAGCCTTTTATAGGCTGTGCACCACCTAGTGGTGAAATTTGGCATTGTTCGACTGAGCAGTGAAGGAAAATACAACCCATCGTGATCCTCCTGAACCCACAAGAATGTAACCTCACATAAGTAGACAACTTTACATTCTGGAGTGGAACTAAGCCATCTGTTCCTATAGAAGAGGCATTGTGGTTGTTACACAGAGAACTGAAGCACCCTTTTTATCCTGCAGGAGAAGTTTGACTTCTTTTTTGTTTTACCAACCGCCCTTTCCTTTTCTTGCCACACCCATGTTAACTTCTGTTGTTTGTCTAAGGTTACCGAAGTATAGAGAATGTTTAATTAAGTTTAATTGTGTGACAGCTATAAAGTGGGAATGTAATTACTCATTTAATTATTTTGCCGCTTGCTGCTTTGAGTGTGGGTATATAATTGCTCTTTCTATAAGGGTACTTGACTTTGTGAGCTTGTATGAAATAATAAGAAGCTCAAAGATTCTTTACAGCAGGGTAAGCTGTGCTAGCATAGCCTTGAAAAGTAGCACCATTAGAGTCAACCTTTTATTAACTTTTCCTGTTTTTTATAATCCTGTATCTTAATGGGTGGGGGGAGGAGGAGGGAATTTATTATCCCACCCCCATATCAACCGGCATTTCTGGAACATGAAAATATTCTTTGGTGAAAAAATAAACACAAATTACATCCCACCCAACCTCATGCTGCTTTATTAATCATATCAACAAATTATGTCCTAGTAGGTAACCATTAGAGTTTTGCACTGGAATGTCAAACTACTGAAGGATAGAACACATGCATTGGGAGGGACCATAGCAAAAAGGGCCAGTATCAGCTCTGTCATCCCCAGTCAATCTCTATCCACCCTCTGTTGCTAAATTTACCCTTTGGTTAAATAAGGAAACAGGTTATCTTGCCTAGTTTCAGAAACGGTTATTGTTTAAGTATGTTTATTTTACATTTGGTTTTTAATGTTGTAACCCACCCTGAGACCTTTCAGTATAAGGCACGATAAAAATGCAAATAAATAAATAAAAACATCAAGTGAGGGGAAACTGTGACTATCCCACAAGAATTAAGGGTCACAGAAGAATATTAATCATTGCAATGTTTCCTAGTGAGATCAGTTTCCACAAAGTGAAGGCAATACTAACAGGATCAACACTGGAACTGAATCAACACTGGGCTGCTGGACCGGACCAGCCCCTCTCAGGGAACATCGTGTAAGCATTGCATATCCACTCTCTTTGTTGTTATTTTTTTTCTTTTTCTTTTTTTAATTAGAAGTTTTAAAAGATATTTTACAGATGACATGAAAACAAAAGAAAAAAGTTTAATTTTTAGTATAGCATATAATGAGCTTAGAATAATTCATAAGCAATAAGTCTTCTTAACAAATCTGTATGCCAGAAAAGGCTAAATACTATATTCTTTCCATCATTAGTTCATAGAATTTGGTTCATAGGACACCAACTGATCCCTCATGGGTGTCCTGGCTTTTCCTCTAAAATCATTATTCAGGACTGAGAGGTTCAGTTGTTGAACAAAAGTGCTCTAAGTTTAACCTCCTTCTAAACTGCAACATATCTCATAGTGGAAAATACTGCAGTCTGAATAAGATAGTTTTTGTAAAATGCGACTTTCTTTGAATCACATCTTTATGTAAAAGTAAAAGGATGACATAGGTGATAAAATATGACTTCACTTGTTCGATGCAGTCTTTGAAATGTTCAGTAACATGATTTCCTTCCAAGATCTCATTGATTTAGGGTTCAGCTACATCCACAGTTTAATCCCCTTTTGATCAATCTTTAGAGTGAAAAGAACATATCAGCAAAGCAATGGACCATTCTGCTTCCCCATTATCTAAGACAAAAATGATTTTTCTAGGTTAGCTCATATAGAAAGAAAGGAGCTTCTCTTACTTTGAAGGTGGATTGAAGGTGGATTAAAATTTAGGCACAGCTAAACCCTTAACATTGGTAAAATCCACCAGCCTTCCCAAAGTGACAATGACACACCTGGCAGCTCTATCTCCAACAACTTATGGAGGTAGCTTTTCCTGTGTAATCCTTCAACTTACTTTGGTTGGCTGGACATCCATAGTTCCCTTAAACCCTTGTTTCCCATAGGGACAATTACTTGCATAACATGATTTTGCACAAAACAGTGCTTTGTGGGAACCAAACTGTTATGTTGTACAAGAGATGACTGCATTTCTTGAAGACTCTGGATCATAAATAAAATTATAGTGAAATGTTCTGTTTTATCAGTCTTGATTAAAGAGTCAGATATCCTTTCTACATAAAATTGCATCAGGTTTGGATGGCTGCCTCCACTTCTTTTTGTCTTTGTTGTTAAATTTGGATACAAAATTGTCATTAGCAGGTGTTGTCAAATCACTTTCAATGTCTGGTCACTATTTGGACATATGCTTGCTATCTTGACCTATCTTTAGCAATTCTAAGAATGTTCAAGTAGTAGGCTTTTATTCTTTCAGCTGAACCTTTGTGATTAAGAAAACACACACAGAGAGACAGAGTATTTCCCTGTTGATTCACATCCCAGCAAGGGAGACCATTTTGACAGTTCTTTTCAATGCTTATGCAACCTAGAAAAAGCTGTGTATCACACTGCATAGGGTGCCCCAGACATCAAATTAAAAATCCAGAGCTTACCTTTACTTTACAGTAAAGGCCCTCTGCAGGGACAATGGATTGTCCTCATGTTCTCCTGTACTTCGCAGCAGCAGGAAGACTTATTTTGTCAACTTAGCTCCTTCCTCTCTGGTAGACCTGCTGCTTCTGGGTGAGGGCAAACTCTCATAAGATCTTGTGAGATCTTGCCCAGACAGTCTTGAAAAATATGGCACTCTATTTCAGATTATCCTTGCAAGCAAAGAGGATTTCATGTATTTGTGTGAGTATGGGTTTTTTTCCACTAGCACTAAATACCCATTAAATACCCATTCGGCTCAGAGCAGGAAGACCCCATTTCCACTGCAGACCCCATTACAGCCACATTTGTTTCCACCAGTTCTAGGGAAATCTGGATTACATGGGTCCTCGAGGACCTATAATCCAGATTTGATGCCTGTAGATCCCAATGGGTCTACAATGGGGTCTTCAGGCATCAAATCTGGATTATACGGAGTGCATTTCCACCACTATTGGGCATTGGGGTCTGGGGGGGCACACCAAAGGGGGGGGGTGCCTCGAAACCCAAACCTCCAAAGCCTGTGCACAATCTCTGAAGCTGGCTCCAAAGAATAGTGCAGGCTTCGAAGAGGACCCTATGCGAGAGCAATGGCATTTCTTTGGACCTTTGTCAAAGGTTCCGGAGGATCTTCGAGTTTATGGCAAAGCTCTGGAGCTGCTCTGGAGAATCTTTGAAGAATCTCTGGAGCGACTACGGAGATTGCACCCCCTGTCCCCCAAAACACCTGGGGTGACAGACAGGCCCCACGTGGGTAGATCCGGATTCACCACATGGGTGCTCCAGTGTTTCCACTGTGGGCAAGCTAGCACCCATTGCTATTGGGTGCTGCACTGCCTGTGGGGATGCAATGGGTACCTTCCTTAATCTGGATCTACTAGACCCAGATTAGTTGAAGGAACCATATCTTAGATCTGGATTAAGGGGGAGGGTAAATGGAACCCCCCCCCCAAAGTGTAGTACATTATCTGTCTTCACAGTAATTTCATGTATTGAATGTTAGTGAAAAATATGGTTGTCTCAAACACAAGCAAGGCTGCTTGCAGCTGCATTCCCTTGGGAGTAAGTTCATGTGTTCCACACCCTAGGATACCTGGGACCTCCATTTATTATTATTCTCTGTTTACAGTCTTTTAGCCAGTTCCTAATCCAGGACCGGACACATCCTTTTATTCAATTATTCAAAATGAGTTTAATCAAGAGCCTTTGATGGAGGATTTTTTTGAAAGCCTTCTGAAAGTCCACATAGACAATGTCATCTAGATAACTTTTATCCATGTACTTATTAATACTCTCAAAGAATTTTGTCAAGTTAGTCAGGTAGGATTTTTGCCAATTTTCCCTCAGCAGTGCCTGCTCCTCTGTATGTGTACTAAGTTTATCCTTAATGATTGTTTCCATTACTTTACCTGGAACTGATTTTAAGCTGATCAGTCTGTAATTTCCTGGATCATCACTGAAGATTGGTGTAACACTTGCTACAGTCGTAAGACACAAAGCATCTTAGGGAAAGATTATATATTTTGGTTAGAAGACCAGCAATTAGACATAGGACTTCTTTAGGAATTCTGGTTTTGATTATTTGTTACCTCTATTCAAGGTTAATTCTTCTGTCTTTTGTACTGCACTTGTATGCCATGCCCATGTTCCATTATGTGTCAGGGATTATCTCCAACTCTAACTTGCTCACTAGCTTCATTCTTTACTGAACAGAGACAATTTGGCCATGATGATCTACGCTCTGTTAACTCTGGACAGAGACTACTGCAATGTGCTCTGCATGGAGCTGTTCTTGAAGTTAGTCCAGAAGCTGGAACTAGTGAATAATGTAGCAGCTCAATTGCTAGTATGGCTTTCTGGCCAGACACATGTCATACTGGTTTTGGAAGATCTCTACTGGTTGCCTGTATGCTACTGAGGCCTATTCAAGATGTTGATGTTAAGATATAAAGTCCTAAATGGGCTTACACAGACTTAAACCACTAAAACTAGAAGCAATCACAGAGTACAATTATAAATTGGCACCAAAGTCAACAGACAGCCATTTTCAAAGGACTCCTTCACCTCCTAGGACCAAGGCAAAAAAGTTGGACTCACTCAGTTTTAGTTAACATCCCCAGGCAGAATCAACCTTAATTCTAAATCACTTCTACCAAGTCCAGTCCCATAGAGCAGTTTGAACTGGATGCCATTCATCCTACTCAGAAAATTTAGGACAACTATCCGTCTTTTCACTGGTTAGCTTGGGGTTCTTGTTCTTTATGCATCCTTCTCTATTTTTCTCTCTTTAGTAAATCTGGACAATTTTTTTTAAGAATAAAAGGAACATTGCAGAAGAACACAGTCGCGACCTCAATATATTGGTGGTTGTCAGATATTTTACCACGAATAACTTTCCTAGGCAGATGTTCTTTCCTTTCACACGGATTCACAGGAGAGGCATCACTTGTCTTGTCAAAATTCATGAAACCATATCACTCCACAGGAAAGCAGTCCTATTTGCATAGAAAGGAAAAAGATGAAATAACAGCAAAAATATTTCATTGCACTGGTATAAAGAAGGGAAACGATGCCCTCCAGAAGTTCAAATCGTGGTCGAGACATGTTAAAGTACCATAATGATCTAGCCAGGAGCATGCTTGGAGCAGTTTCTAATAACTACAGACATTTTTTACCTAAGGATGTGAGGGAATCATAGACCTTGATAATCAAACCGCAAAATGTCAAGTTGACTTACATTGGGCACTATTTTCTCCCCTCAGGCCCAAATGGGGGACTGAAATGTTGCAGAAGTCATGTATTTCCTAGGAGACTGGAAGCCTGCTAAAGTTTCCTTCCAGTGACTTAATTTCTGAAATAGTACGGAACAAGTGTATTGTGCAGTGTGAGCTCTGTCAACACAATTTCTTTCTTTTTGGGAATGCTGCCTGGGGGAAAGGAAAAAAGCTACAGGAATGGTTCTTTGTTGGATGAATATTCTATGAGTTTAAATTATCCAACTGGAACTTCAGAGAAATAAATTAAATGATAGAGAATACTGTGCATATAATTTGATTACTCTGTTATTATTTATTTATGTTTTATCTTCCTAAATGCATGGCAATAAGTGTCCTCTGGAAGGATCATCAGCTCGGTAGCACTGACCTGACTGTCAAGGTTATATTTGGTCAACTAATCTGTACTGGAATCTAAAGAGCTAATAGGTGTTTTTCCACTTAGCATTAGAGTACCCTTTAAGGACCCATGAAGGATTCTTAATAGGTCCTTTAGTGCTAAGTGGAAAAACACTCAATACACACCCATGTGTGAAATAAGAGATTCCTTCCAGATCCATTCATTGGTGTTTACTTTCATTTCCATTTTATGTCCTACTTTCTTTCTTTCCCATCAAGTAGTTCCCATGCACTTTCCTGTCTAAGTTATCGACTGGACTTAGCTCTGTCTAGTTTGGTCAAGATGTTAGCCTCTTACATCTTCAACCATACTCAAGGGCCTTTCTACAGTCGGCCTTATTCCAGATCATATCCTGGAATAGGGGCTTGCTGTCCACATGGTAATGCAAACTATGACAGACGCTGGGTAATAAGATTCAGTGCAGAAATTGCCAAGGACTTATTAACCGTAGATCAAGTTCTGGACTTTGCTTAATCCAGACTATTCAAATTGCTATAAGATTTTCCATTGGCCAAGCCTATCAATCCAAAATTTTCAGTAAGTTCTTACCTGGAAGCACATAAAGAAGCAAGTTTCAAATTAACAAACACCCCTTGTACCACTGAAACTGAAACTTCATGCCATACTATTTTTGCAAAGTGAGTCTGAGTTGGGCAGATTTTGTGTTCAAGCAGGCATTCAAAACTGTTTTGTTTTTTCATTGTGGACATATTTTTTTTTTGCCATTTATATTGACAACGGCGAGACTTTTGGCTCTCTGTCAAAATGAAATTCAAGATAAAAGTTATTTCTGCACTTCATATCCTGGAGCAGAGCAGGCCGCCCCGTCAACGGTAAATAACCTGTCTTAGGCTGGGATGGTTTAGTAGTGGTGCAGGACCCAGCTGTCCTCTTTGGGGCAGGTAGGGTGTCTTTCCACTAGCATTAAGTACTCATTGAAGCACCCATTAAGGACCCATTTAGCTCAGGGCCGGATAGAGACACATCTGTTTCCACCACAGCTAGGGAAATCCATAAGAACATAAGAACATAAGAGAAGCCTTGCTGGATCAGGCCACAGCCCATCTAGTCCAGCATCCTGTCGCACACAGTGGCCCACCAAATGCTCATGGGCATCTCAAGCAGAGACAAGGACAAACCTTCTCCTGCTCTCGAGTCCCAGCAGATGGCCCTAGAAGCGCCCCAGTTCCTCCCCCCCCCAGCCTGAAGGATATACCTAGGCATTTGTTCTAGTAGCCATTGATACATCTGTCATCCATAAATTTGTCTAACCCTTCCTTAAAGCCATCCAGACTGGTAGCTGTCACCACCTCTTCTGGCAGCACATTCCATAGGCCGATGACCCTCTGTGTGAAGAAATACTTCCCCCTGTCAGACCTTACGCTCCTACCCATCAGCTTCATAGAGTGCCCCCTGGTTCTAGTGTTGTGCGATAGAGAAAAGAAATTTTCTCTATCCACCTTTTCTATGCCGTGCATAATTTTATATACTTCAATCAGGTCCCCTCTCAAACGCCGTCTCTCCAGACTGAAGAGGCCTAGACGTTGCAGCCTGGTTTCGTAAGGGAGGTGTTCCAGACCCTTAATCATTCTGGTTGCCCTTCTCTGCACCTTCTCTAGTTCCACAATATCCTTTTTGAGGTGTGGTGACCAGAATTGTACACAGTATTCCAAATGTGGCCTCACTATAGATTTATAAAGGGGCAAAATGACACTTGCTGACTTATTTTCTATTCCCTTCCTAATTATTCCCAGCATTGAATTTGCTTTTTTTGCTGCTGCCGCACACTGGGTTGACACCTTCATTGAACTGTCCACCAAAACCCCGAGATCCCTTTCCTGGCGTGTTGCAGAAAGCTCAGACCCCATCAGTTTATAGACGTAATTTGGATTCTTGGCCCCAATGTGCATTACTTTACACTTGTTAAGATTAAAGCACATTTGCCACTTGGTTGCCCACTCAGCCAATGCTAAGAGATCCCTCTGGAGCTCTTGGCAATCTGTTTCAGATTTTACTACCCTAAATAATTTAGTATCATCAGCAAACTTTGCTATTTTACTATGTACCCCTTTTTCTAGATCATTGATGAATAAATTAAAAAGCATTGGTCCCAGTACTGAGCCTTGAGGGACCCCACTTTTTACTTCTTTCCACCCTGAGAAATTGCCGTTTACTACTACTCTCTGCTTTCTGCCCTTAAGCCAGTCACAAATCCAGGACAGAACCTGTCCTTTTATTCCATGGCTGGTGAGTTTACTCAGTAGCCTTTGATGTGGGACTTTGTCAAAAGCCTTCTGAAAGTCCAGATAGACAATGTCTACTGGTTCACCTTTATCCACGTGTTTATTGACACTCTCAAAGAATTCCAACAAATTTGTGAGGCATGATTTACCTTTGCAGAAGCCATGCTGGCTTTTGTTCAGCAATGCCTGCTGCTCCATATGCACACTAATTTTGTCTTTAATAATGGTTTCCATCACCTTACACGGAACTGACGTTAAGCTAACTGGTCTGTAGTTGCCTGGATCACCCCTGGATCCTTTTTTGAATATTGGTGTTACATTTGCTACCCTCCAGTCCTCAGGTACGGAGCCTGATGTTAGGGAAAGATTATATATTTTTGCTAGAAGGTCGGCAATTTCG
Organism: Aspidoscelis tigris stejnegeri; assembly: GCA_023333525.1. Lineage (NCBI taxonomy): Eukaryota > Metazoa > Chordata > Lepidosauria > Squamata > Teiidae > Aspidoscelis > Aspidoscelis tigris. Next base: position 102,764,440 of record JALMGA010000002.1, read on the forward strand.
CATTTGAGTTCCTTAAGGACTCTTGGATGAATACCATCTGGTCCCGGTGACTTGTTAACATTTAGTTTATTAAGACATGCCAGGACCTCTTCCTTGGTTATTTCTGTACAGTTTAACTCTTCAGAAAACACAGGCTCAGCTACTGGCATGTGTCTTCTGTCTTCCTCCGTGAATACGGAAGCAAAAAATTCGTTTAGTCTCTCTGCAATCTCCGTGTCTTCTTTAATTACCCCTTTCTCTCCTTTACTATCTAGTGGTCCAACTGCTCTCCTGGTTGGATTCCTACTTCTGATATACTTAAAGAAGTTCTTGTTATTTCTTTTGATGTTTTTAGCAATGTGCTCCTCAAAATCTTTCTTAGCTTTCCTAATGGCCGTCTTGCATTCGTGTTGCCAGTGTCTATGTTCCCTCCTGTTCTCCTCATTTGGACAAGCCTTCCATTTCCTAAATGAACTCTTCTTGTTTTTAATGACTTCATCTACTGCATTTGTGAGCCACATTGGTTTCTTCTTGGACCTAGAAGTCCCCTTTCTTCTTTTAGGAATGCATTCTAGTTGCACTTCCGTTATTGTGTTTTTAAGTAGTCTCCATGCATTTTGAAATGATTTAACTCTTTTGACTTTCCCTTTCAATTTCCTTTTCACTAATTTCCTCATTTTGGGGAAGTTTCCCTTGTGAAAGTTTAAGGTCTCTGTGTTAGACTTTATTAAGAACTTACTCCCTGTATTTAAGTTGAAGGTTATTGCATTGTGGTCACTGTTCCCAATTGGATCAGCTACAGTGACGTCCTTTACCAGGTCCTGAGCATTACTTAGGATCAAGTCCAGGACTGCATTTCCCCTGGTTGGTTCCATGACCATTTGTTCCATGGAACAGTCATTTAGCAGGTCTAGGAATTTTCTATCTCTTTCCTGAGTTGAACAGGAGTTCACCCAGTCTATGTGAGGATAATTGAAGTCCCCCATTATAACTACCCTATCTTTATGGGCTACCTCCTTTACCTCCTTCTCCAATTGTTCATCTCCTTCGGACGTATGGTTGGGAGGACGGTAGCATGTCCCTATTGTTAGACTTCCTTTTTGGCTTGGTATTTTTATCCACACTGCTTATGTGGAAGAGCCAGACTCACTTGGACATTCCAGTTCATAAGATTCTATCTCTTCTTTAATATACAAGGCTACACCACCTCCATGTCACCCTTCCCTGTCTTTCCTGTACAGTTTGTATCCTGGGATGACTGTATCCCATTGGTTTTCGCTGGTCCATCAGGTTTCAGTTATGCCAATAATATCAATCCTATTTTCCATAATCCAGATCATATGGGTCCTTCAGGACCTATAAAGGGGTCTACAATGGAGTCTTCAGCCATAAAATCCAGATTATAGGGAGCTTGTTTCCACAGCAATTGGGCAATGGGGTCTAGAGGAGGCTTGGGGGAGGGGGCACGCATGGGGAGGGTGCCCCAAAATCAAAACTTTGAAGTCCCTCCGAAGTCCCTCCAAAGTTGCCTTCAGAGATTAGCAAAGGCTCTGCAGAAAAACCCCTTGGGAGAGCAATGCAGCTGTCAAAGGCTCTGGAGGATCTTTGAAGTTAGCAGCAGACTCCGGAGCCTTTGCTAATCTCCAGAGGCAACTTTGGAGATTGCACCCATTGTCCCCCAAAACACCTGGGGTGACAAGCAGACCCCTTGTGGGTAGATCCAAACTTGCAAATGGGTGATTCCAGTGTTTCCACAGCAGGCAGGCTAGCACCCATTGCTAGACCACCAATAGAAACAGATTGGGTACTTACCTTAATCTGGATCTACTAGATCCGGGTTAAGGGAAGTACCCATTCCTTAGATCCAGATCTTCTTAGATCCAGATTAAAGGAGCTCAGTGGAAAAACACCCCTGGTCCTATGCTGTGCCTGGCACCAGCTTTGGAAGCTGCATGAGCTGCAGAGCTGCACTGGAAACTCCAAAGACCAATGCACTCTGTTGTACCAAATGCACCCCCCCCCCCATCCTAGAAAAGTGGGCCATGCACCTTTGCACATGGCGACATGGGACAGGGTGACATTTTGGGCCGTCTGTTCTGCAGTATGCTCCATGCCACGTGGATGAAGCATTTCAGGAGGGGCAGGGCCTGCATCATCCTATGACAGTGTGCAGAAGCCAGGTCCCTTAGGCATCTTTCTGGACTGTACCAGAAACTCCTGAGGAAATGGCCTAAGAGTAATCAATGATGTCAAATATCAGAACACCCAGGTGTGTGGTTCTGCATTGTGTTAGGACCTAGAGTACACATTTTTCACAGAATAAATCTGTTGATAAAAGCAAGATTTAGCTTCATTTTAATTACTGTTAATCTGCTGAGACTTTCCCCTTTGGAAATATCACACTGGCATTTTCTTCGATACCAGCTGCAAGCCAACATCTTTAACATTTTCTTTTTAAGTACTTGTGTATCTAGTTCCTTGTTTTCCTCCTCTTTTACAAATTTTGTATCATATTTCAGCTGCCTGATTCCCCATTTTCAGGCCTGGATGGACAATTAATTAATAGAAATATCTCAACCTCCCTCTTTTCTTTCTTGGGTTTAATTGATTTTTTAAAAATAACCTAGAAGTTACTTAAGAGCTATTTTGCTTATCCCAGGTGGCAGTATCTATTTGCCTTGTGACCCGAGTGCTTGTATTTTACATATTCTTTCAGATAGTCCCTAAATGATTTATTTCAGGGAATGTCCAATACTTCACACCTGAACAGGGCCAAGATGATGCTATTCTTATGAACATCCATTTTTACTCCCTTCACCATTTCATAAGAACATAAGAGAAGCCTTGCTGGATCAGGCCACAGCCCATCTAGTCCAGCATCCTGTCGCACACAGTGACCCATCAAATGCTCATGGGCATCTCAAGCAGAGACAAGGACAAGCCTTCTCCTGCTCTCGAGTCCCAGCAGATGGCCTTAGAAGCGCCCAGGTTCCCCCCCCCCAGCCTGAAAGATGCACCTAGACAATCGTTCTAGTAGCCATTGATACATCTGTCGTCCATAAATTTGTCTAACCCTACCTTAAAGCCATCTAGACTGGTAGCTGTCACCACCTCTTCCAACAGCATATTCCATAAGCCGATGACTCTTTGGGTAAAGACATACTGCCCTTTGTCAGATCAGACTCTCCTACCCATCAGCTTCACAGAGTGCCCTCTGGTTCTAGTATTGTGTGATAGAGAAAAGAAATTTTCTCTATCCACCCTTTCTATACCGTGCATAATTTTATATACTTCAATCAGGTCCCCTCTCAAACGCCGTCTCTCCAGACTGAAGAGGCCTAGACGTTGCAGCCTGGTTTCGTAAGGGAGGTGTTCCAGACCCTTAATCATTCTGGTTGCCCTTCTCTGCACCTTCTCTAGTTCCACAATATCCTTTTTGAGGTGTGGTGACCAGAATTGTACACATTATTCCAAATGTGGCCTCACCATAGATTTATAAAGGGGCAAAATGACACTTGCTGACTTATTTTCTATCCCCTTCCTAATTATTCCCAGCATTGAATTAGCTTTTTCCTCTGCTGCCGCGCACTGGGTTGGCACCTTCATTGAACTGTCCACCAAAACCCCGAGATCCCTTTCCTGGTGTGTTGCAGAAAGCTCAGACCCCATCAAGAAATTCACTTGATGCCAAGAGATAGCTCCATTATTAAGGTGCAAGGGGTGTCCAGACATCACCCAGAGATAGAGATGTGTATAAACTAAAATTGTGTGTTTGGTTTGTGAGACAGTTTGGTCCAGTGGTTAGGGAGCCGGACTCTTATCTGGGAATACCGAGTTTGATTCCGCCCTCCCCCATGAAGCCAGCTGGGTGACCTTGGGCTAGTCACAACTCTTCTGAGCTCTCACAGCCCCACCTACCTCACAGGGTGTGTTCTGTTGTGGGGAGAAGAACAGAAAAGCTTTGTCAGCCACTTTGAGCCCCCTTAAATGGGTGGGAAAAGTGGGGTAGAAAAGCCAACTCTTCTTCTTCATCAAACCAAATTCCTATTTGTTCAGTGTGATGACGAACTAGTTAAGTGGAAAAAAAAAGGTGTTTACATGAAATGAAATTACCTTTATTGATTACCATATTTTCCGGTGTATAAGGCGACTGGGTGTATAAGATGACCCCCAATTTTTCTACTTAAAATGGAGATTTTGCAAAACTGGGATGCAGCCTAAACCGAGCCTCAGACTTGGGGAGAGATGGCAGCTTTACCTGCTAATCCCAAGAATGTGGCTTGTAGCTTTCCTTCTGGCGCTGATGGGAGGGAAAAACCTTGCTCTGATAAAGATCTGTGGCTGCAATGCAGCTTTGGAGTCTGCCTCTCTAGCGCGATTTTGTCTATGACCCTGTAGGGGAGGGGATGTTTCACTGAGCGAAATATGAAGAATCCTGCCATCATTTTCTCTTCAAAAGCCTCTTTGCTTTCAACCCCTCCCCTACTGGGTCATAGCCGAATCTCGCAGTAGAAGGGCAGACTCTTCTAAAGCAGAGAAGAGAAAATGAGGGCAGGATTCTTCATATTTTGCTCCGTTTAGCAAGGTTTTTTCCTTGTGTCAGCGCCAGAAGGAAAGCTACAAGCCAGATGATTGGGATTAGCAGCTAAGGCTGCAGTCTCTCCCCAAGTCCAAGGCTTGGTTTAGGCTGCAACCCAGTTTTGTGCTGGCAGCTGTGGCCAGCAGGACCCGTGTGAGGGCATTACTGGTGTATAAGACGACCCCCAACTTTTCAGAATATTTTTTGGGGTTAAAAAGTCATCTTATACACCGCAAAATACTGTAGTCATTTGACCATATCAAGTAGGTGTGTGCACGAACATGTGGGTTTTTTGCATTCGAATTGGATTCGAACATTTAAAATCCGAATGCTAAAAAACCCGATCCGAATCCGTTACATTTGAATCTATTTGTTTGAATATTAGATTTGTATTTAAAGATATGAATGTCGACAACATTCGTATGTTATATATATCTGTATGTATCCCATTTTATCCCGTATGCATCCCGTTTCATCCCGTATTTTAAGTGCAAATGTGTATAATATTTGTACAGATACGTATGTGATACATATCTGCACATTCAAATGATTTGAATCTGAACAAATGTTTCGGAACATTCGAAATCCGTTCAGATGTCTAAATTTGAATGTGAAGACATTCAATTTGAGTTTGAATGTCGTCATTTGAATGAATTCAATTGGATTTCAAGTGTTTAGAATATTTGTGCAGATCCCTAATATCAAGCTTTGAACTGGTTGAAAAACAATGCCATATCATTTTCCTTTGAAAAAAAGTCCTTTTCAGGGGCAAAAACAAAGTGAATGCAAACACACGAACCAAACCAACCTGTTCAGCACATCCCAACCCAGATTGTCTAGATTTCTTTGGTCCCTGAAAGGAAGAGAAGATTAAGAATGACTTTGAAGGAGTCATCAAAGCATTGACTTTTTCTAGCTTTTCATAAAAGTGGTGAAGCATTGAAGCAGAGGTGCTGATAAAAAGGTTGCAAAGAGTTCATACAGCGTTCATCAAGAGCATGGGTGTGGACCAGTATGGGCATGCAGGCATGTGTCAAATGGAAACAATTATTTTCCATAGGGATTCAGACTTGTGAATGACATACAATAATTCAGCTTCATATCCACTGCATGGCTAGAGAGCTTGAATTAGGTGGCCCGTGTAATCACTTAGGCTTGATTCATTCCCACTCTGTTTTGACTTCCTTGTAACTGATAAGAAAAATTTTCCATTTTCCATTTTTATTTTCCAAAAGAAAATTTTCCCCAAGGCAGTTTACAACAAACAGAAAAAATACAATGCAAATACAATTACCACATCAGAGAAATACCTCAAGTAAGAAAATCAATTTCAATAACTAAAACATCAAATATACATCATAAGCAATGTACAAAATTCTAATAATAAGCTATGTAATCTAAAAACCTACAATACACAGTATCAAATAAAAAATAAACCAAAGACCAATTAATGCAGGGCAACTTGTAGCAATTGCAAATTTGCCCAGGTTTTCCCCACCAGCTTCTCAAGCCTCAGAGTAAAAAGAATCTTCCTGCTCTCCTAGTTTACAGTACACACCCATCACAGCAGGGTGCTAGAATTCTTGCCTGAAGGCAGAATGGCTACCTACCACATGGCATCCGCCTTCTCTTCCTGTTTGAGGATCCTCCCCGCCTACCACCATGGGATATGACATCAGAAGGACTTCTGCCCTGCTCAGCTGACACAACTCGACCTATCACCTCCTGAGGTCACTTCCTTCCCCGCCTTCTGGTGGGGGATATAAAAAGCCCTGCACAGAAATAAATGCTCTCTTTTCCAGCCCATCTTGTCTCCCGCCTAACTTCTTTCTCCTGTGCTCTCTGTCTTTAAATCACCATAAGAGCACAGTGGCTAATAAGGGATTTACTTTCGTAACACCCGGTGATCGTACCAGTCTACTGGTACCATGATCGTTGCAGCCCATTTGGGTTGTAACCATGTATCGCTGTGGTCTCAGGACTGCAGCCACGATCGAGGTAGTCAGAAACTACCTCCCCCAGGTTTCCCAGAGCCAAGGATTCAGGTTGCTAAGCCAGATAGCGACAGCAACTCAAAAATGTCAACGGAGAAACTGAACCGCAGTTGCAGCAAAGCAACAACAACAAACCCAGATGTCCCTCCGTTCCTCCATCTTCAGCTGGAACCCACACCTAGAGGAGGCCGTGGCAAAGGCTCCAGTCTCACAAGCGCAGCACAAAACCTGGTTGTTTCTCCTCTCACCCCAGCCAGAAGCAGCCACAGTTTTTATATCCATCCTGGAGGAGGGTGTGGTGCGGGCTACAGTCCCACAGGTGCAGTACAAAACTTGGCTGTTTCTCCAACTTTGCAGGCCACATGGGATTCACATTCATCAAGTAAGGTCTTGGTCTTGTTACAAACCATGTTTTGCTACTCTGTCCAGGCCTAGAGACATGGGATCTTTTTGCTTTGGTCTTGGCACATCCTTTACCCAGTGATCACAGACATAAGGCAAATAAGAAGAGTTGGCTTTTATATCCCATGTTTCTCATCCATTTAACAGGACTCAATGCAGCTGACAAAGCTTTCTATTCTTCTCCCTACAAAAGACACCTGTGAGGTAGGTGGGGCTGTGAGAGCTCAGAAGAACAGCTGTGACTAGCCCCAGGTCACCCATCTGGCTTTGTGGACAAGTGCGGAATCAAACTCAGTGACTATGAGATATGAGTATGACCTCTAATCACAAGACCAAACTGGCTCATTAATATACCTTAATGGGGAATTTTATTAGTTTAAACAGCACACACATTATAGGAGTATCCTTATTTTAGATTCAGAAACCCCACTGTCTCAGTTCTTTTGGAAAAGCAGGGAATCAGGACAAAAGAAAAGGAGATTCTAAAAGGAAAATTATGATGTTTCACTCTAGATTAGGAAATTTTGTGATTTGCAGACCATCCCAGGAAAATAATACAGAAAGAGAAGGAAGGTGCTTGTCATTAATAGATATTGTTGCAAGGTCAGCTGGTGGAAATGAAGAATCAAGGTGCCAAGCAGCTTTCTGGGTCCCACTGTGTGTGAGAGGGAGGGGCCTTTTTATAGACTAAAGTATAGCTGGAGGTACACCTTGGACAAGCCATTTACAAATGCCAGAACAATAACTACACAAAACAGTAGGTTCTAGGAGAATTTCTACTTTTTTTTTGTTAAACAAAGCAAGAACAGGATGCCAAAGCAATGGCTAAATGTGCACCCAACTTTCTCTAGAGTTTACCTGGACACACTGATATTTCTAGTTTTACTGCTAGAAGGACAAAAAGGCCCAGTCCTGGGCAAACCCAGACAATTTTGGAGCAGGAAGGCTGAATTTACCTGCAAATAAAGCTACATTTAATAATATCCTGGCAAAGGATGTTCTTGAAGTAGGGCTGATGGGGTGCCATTTATATTGTACAAAAGGCTTGCAACAACATCTTTTACACTCCTGGCAAAAGGTGATGGGAGGAGTCAGCTTGCCCTTTTATTTCCATCCTGTTTGTTCTTAGAGTCTTAGGATCATGGTTCCTGTTACTTGTAGCTGCTCCCCTCCCCCCCAGTTATGTAGTTTACCCATCCGGCTCAGGAACTATTGTACATTGTGTAGTGGGGATGGATGTACTGTGCAATGGCATGTCTTTTTTTGTTATAGTCTCCTTTATTAAAGACCACTGCCATAATTGGCCAAGTTGCTGAAGTGCTATCTCTTGTATTATAATAGTAGGAATCATCTGGGATGAATTTTGCAAACTGAGCAATCTCTGTTCATTGCGTCTTGTCAATGCAGTTATTTTACAGCAAAAGAGAAAAAGAAAGAAACTATCTGAATCTAAGTTTCAGCTTCAGCTGCCCGTATCTTCACTTCCTTATATTAATGAGGTCTATTTTTTCCCTTCCATGGTATATTTTAAGACAAGGGATGAAGGGCTGTTCTTAATACTGGAAGTATCCTTGAATAAAAGTCAACTGTCCCTGTTAGCCAGTACTGAAATCATTAGCATTTCAATATTCTCAGTGAAAGCTCAGATTCCAGGACCATTTTCACCTAATATTGTTAGAGTTACAAGCATGTCTGACAAGTGAAATTCTTAAGAGACTGCCTTTTGCACCACCTGAGCCTCGGCCATTATACTGCCACATTTTTGCTACACCAATATGTCTGATGGCATCATCTATACATGAAAGGGAGCAACCAGCAGGCTTGGAGAAGAAGCCCACCTATTTTCAGAAGTTTTATGAACAGTGTTTAGGAGAAGACATCTAAGGGTAAACCCTCGAAAACACAACACAGAGAACTTAGCCTAATAAAGATCCACAGAATGCCAAGTAATTGCTGGGAGAGAATGTATAAACCTGGAAAGGGGAACAGAACAAATTAACTTTGAGGGTGGCACAGTTGACAGGAAGGAGGACTGGTAACACTTGATACAGAAACGTTTATTACATCACATGTATTTATACTGATACTGATTTCAGCTTTTTGGGCACCAAACATCACATGGCCAATACACTGCCACATTTTCACATGTATGCCTGTGAATGGTATTAGTCTCCATAAAAAGATAACATAGAGTCCTGATTAATTTCAGGGACATTGTAGTTGGAGAGGGAAGATTTAAAACTCTCCTCCTAGCTTATTGTAAATCCTGTAATAAAGTGTGGGAATTTGTGCCTGCTGAGAACTCATAATGTGTTCTCATTGAGATTGCTACTCACATTACTAATAACACATTCTGGGCGCATCCGCACGGCATTGTTATCTCGAATTCAAAATGTTTTGACTCCGCCCAGTTCAGACGGCCGTTCGGCTTAACACGCTCCTTGCGTGTTAAACCACCTTAAACTGTTATAAAGTAAATCCTGATTTCAAGAGGTCTCACTCCGGATCCTGCGCTTGATACGTGTTTCATTTTTTACTTTGTGGACAGTATCGTTTTCCGGGATGAGATTCCGTGTTGTGGCTGTCCCGCCCCCAATTGCACTGTATCCAATGTATTCTGGGGACGTCATTGGGGGGGGGGTGTTTTCCTGCCTGATCGCCTCCCTGCCCCTTCGCCTTGTCACCGGGCGAGGGGGACTTGTTGGAGTGGCAGGTCAAATGGGCTGTGTTCTGGCTCTCCCCCTCCTCTCTCACCAAGAGTTAGAGAAGGGCAGCCAGCACCGCCCTAAGGAAACCAGACAGGCTTCTCTGGTACCGAAGAGGGATTCCAGCAGCCTTCACACAGCAGCAAGTAAAACTCTGTGCCTTTAAAAATAGCTGCTTCCCTGCCTTTCACTTTAAAGGTCCGAAGTTTGAAATTGCACAAATTTGCAACATTGTTAATCAGGAGTGAAGGGGTTCCCTGATACACTGTAGCTGCTGTGTGAAGGCTGTAGCAAAAGTGTCTGATTTTCTAGCTGTCATGAAAGCCTGCCTGTGTGTGTTTGTACGGGCTCGCTCCCTCGCCAGGAGGGTAAGGCTAGCTAGGCTTTCTCTGGCTGGGCTCCATTTAGCCGAAGTGGATCGAGACTTCTCCTTCTCCTCTTTTCTTTTTCGCCCCATCCAGCAGCAGTGGAGTGGGGCAAAGCTGCCCACGCCGCAGCGCCAGGATGGGTGGGTGGGTGGGTGGATGCAGCCTGGCTTCTCGCTTTCTTCTTCCCTCTCTCCTTCCTTTTCGAAGGCAGCAGTAAAGAAATCTTTCAAAATGAGGCACTGAGAGATGACTTAGCCCCCTCCGCGAGATCCGCTTACAATTCCATGCTAAGGGCTCGTTTACTCTGGAGTAAGAAGCCCCACAGAATGTATGACATTCCCTTCTGAGTAAAGGGGCTTGGTATAGCGTTCTTCAGCACAGACAAATAAAAATAAAAACTCTTTTAAAGGCGACGGTTTTAAAGTCCTTATGCATTTCTCCTGCCCCACAAACTAAAGGTCCAGAGCCTGTTCAGACGCGCGGGATGGGAACTTGGGAACGTAGCAGAGGTTCTGGGGCTGGCACCTGCGAGAGTACCTCTGTGTGTGTGTGTTTGTGTGCGCACATGTGCTTATTTTTATAGGAATGCTTGGTTATGATTGCTTCTTTTGGCAGTAAGGCACTCTGCGTATGCTCAGTGCAGCTTTCCTTTTTTGATGTACCATGTACACCGGCTTCGGGAGGGCGGGAGACGTGAGATGCTCATGCAATGTCTCCCCCCCCAGGTACCCCTCCTTCCTCTCTCTCTTTGGGAAAGGGGGGGGCTTCTTAGGAACCCCTCCCTTTCTCCTCTCTCTTTTTGGGAAAGGGGGGCTTCTCAGATACCCCTCCTTCCTTCCTTCCTCCCTCTCTCTTTTTGGGAAAGGGGGGCTTCTCTCACTTTAAAATCCCGTCTGTGCGAGGACGACACCACCCCCTTTGCTAGTCCCCCCCCAAGACTCTTTTCCTTGGTGCCTTAGCAATACCTCCCTTCCCCTCCCCACCCCCACCCAGCTGCTGCTGCCCCCTCTCCCCCCATCCTCATCTTCCTCATGCCCCCCCCCCCGATTTGGCTTCCTCCGTTCCTCCCTGTTCCTGATCGGTGGCGGCTCCATTCTTCCCCCCTTCTCTTTTTCCTTCCAGCTCCCCCCCAAGCAGCCAGTCAGTCAGTCCCCCACCCCATCCCCAGCTGCCCTCTCCCCTCCCCCCTCTCTCTTTAGGGACTAATTTTCCCCTCTGCCGTGTGGGGACCGCCTAACACACCCACTGCCGCCCGTCTCTCTCGGCTCTCCTCCTCCTCTAGCCTCGCACCGAGGGAAGAGCAGTCAGCAGCGGAGTGGGACAAAGCGGGCAGGGGATCCCCGGCGGAGCATGGATGACGCAAAGGGAAGGGAGGGTGGGATCCTGGGACTGAGGACCAATCAGAGAGAGGGGGTGGGCAATGGGCAGGAGGACAGGGCTGCCGTCTGGACTCCCAGGATTGATTACGATTTAAGGCTGCCCTCGGCATGCCACTGAACTGGGTTAACTTGGAATTTGTGTAAACAGGATTAACCCGGTTCACTTATTTCGGTTTCCTTACACTGAATTATGGCATGCCATGGGGATGCACCCACAGTTAGAGCCCAGAATATCAATACCATAGAACCTAAGCTTGATAAAAATTGGGCACAACTTTTTTCAACACAGAACGTTTACCTCTTAAAACTGGTCAGCATAGCTGATGGGAACATATCTATTCTTCATTCCATTTCATTCTGGCCTTGTTATGGTTCTGCTGCCCTGCCCCAAATTTGCTGTTTAAAGTCAAAAGTTCTAAAGGGAAAACCCTTTAGGTTCAAATGTATTAGTCCTGGTTGGGTGGAGCTGTGAGAATGCCCCCATAGTTGGTGTTATGTTTGGGTTCATTCCAATTCTCTTCTGAGGAGAGTTTACTGAGAGAGGGAATAAGAAAGGCCTATGTTCTTAAAGATAAAGGCAGCATTTAGGCCATCCTTATTAATTACTTAGATATATAAAGCAACTTAGGCAGTAACAATGCAACAACAAAGCATTATCAAAGCAACAGCAAAAACCATCAAGTTGAACACAAAGTTGAATTTTTAGAAGCAAGAGAAAGAAAAGAGCTTCAAAGTTCCAGTCTGTGTCCATCTTGTTTCAGCTGAGAGACACATAAAGTATCTGTTGGTTTGCCTTGAGAAAGAAATTGAAATTGTTTATGTGTTTTGTTTGCTTTAAAATAAATCCTGTTAATTCCTGTTTGAACAAAGACACAGAGCATTTCTTCAGGAATTACTTAAAGACATGCTCAGAGGCCTTGTGTTCATGTGTGTCATAGAATCATAGAACTGTGGAGCTTGGAAGGGACCTTTAGGGTCAAGTCCAACCCCCTGCCGAATGCAGGATTTCCTAAACCATCCCAGACAGATGTAGGTCCAACCTCTGCTTGAGGACCTCCAGTGAAGGAGAGCTAATGACCTCTGCTTGTGCCATTCAAGTAGAATTAAAAAATTGTCACACAATAATAGAGATGGTTGCCATGGCTTCTCAATTACCCTAAGAAAGAGATACCTGCTTCTGCACCTTGACAATAAGAAATTCAACGTTTTCTTGCATGGGCTTTATGTCATTGGACATCTCAGATTTCAGAAAAGCTTTTCACAGAAGCCACCAGTTAGATCTTCTTTACATTTTAAACTTTAAAAGTATAGCCAGGTCCTCCAAGATCTTGAGGGCAGTAGAACAGATCTTTGCCACCTCCTTATGTCAGCAGCAATTTTCAGAAGGGACTTTCTTTCTTTCTTTCTTTCTTTCTTTCTTTCTTTCTTTCTTTCTTTCTTTCTTTCTTTCTTTCTTTCTTTCTTTCTTTCTTTCACTTCAGTTGCTGTGTCTTGTATTCTTAATATTGTTCTGTTTTATAAACCTTCCAGAAAACATTAAGCAAACTTATTAAGACTGACAATATATAAATAAATCAGTTTAAAAACTATATTAAACAAGAAGGAAATAAAATTTCCCAAATTGCCCAACCCCTCCCATAACCTCACCTCATTCTCCTTAAAATGGCTCTCGAAAGTGACAGTCTCCTTTGTTGTTACCACTTTGGTGGAGGCCAAGGTGGTGGCCCCCTGCCACAAACAGCAAGCCTGTATGGGCCTCAGAGCCAAGTATCATTAATGGCTCTTAGCTTGCTTGGACCCAATCCTGCAAGTACTCTGCGCTACCTAATCTCTCTGCAACAGCAACAATGCCACTGATCAAGTTTGAGATGTTGCAGGAACAGTAGTAACCACAGTAGGAGAAACAACATTAGCAAGATCCCCAGTCTCTCCTGATGTTGATAGGGAGCATTAGGGGTGATTGATTGATCGTAGTTAGGATATTCTTTCGGTAGATTATCATTGGTTACCATATTCTAAGCTTCTTTTGAGTTAAAATGTCCAAAAGAAACAGTAAACAATTCCCAGTGACTTGAGTTTATATAGCTTGCCTAATTCAAATAATGAAGGAATGTATGGCCGTGTCTTCACGGCAACCTTATCTTGGATTCAAAACGTTTTCAATCCTTGGAGTCCACACAGCAGTTTGGCTTAACACGCTTTCCACGTGTTAAACCACCCCAAAGCGTGGTGAATCTCAATCCTGATTTCAACAGGTCTCACTCCGGATCATGTGCTTGAAACGTTTTACATTTTTTACTGTGTGGACAGTACCGTTTTAAGGGATGGGAATCCATGTTTAGGGTTTCCCTCTCCCAATAGCTTGCTTCCAAAGACAGTGATTTCAGTGTTAAAAATTCATCCTTAACAGCAGCTCTACACTGTAGCGATGGAACCACTTCAACCTGATAACAATGTTGCAATTTTGCACAATTCTAAAGGTTCTGACTTTAGAAAGGGAAAGGAAGGGAGGAAAGCAGCTGAATGTGAATGTTTAAAGCAAAGGGACTTTAGTTGCCGCTGCTGTGTGCTCTGAGCAATGGGGAGAGGAGGGGAAAGAATCACTGGCTGGCTGCTGGCTGCCATTTTTCCTCCATCCATGGAAGCGGCAGCCACCCAGCCACCCAGTTAGGCTTGGTGAAGTGGTCCCTTTTGGGTGGTGCATCCATGCCAGGAGGAAGAGGGCAGGGCAGCCCCGAAAAATGGCTTTTTTAAAGTAGCCACTTGAGTCCCACCTTGAGTCACGTACCCCACGTACGATCCTCAGAATCCGGATCCAACGAAATTAAGTTAAAAGTAATGGGAACAGGCAAATTCGCATTTGCATCCAGTTCTATTGTTTTGGTTTAGGGAAAGCGAAATAAGCTTGCTGTGGGGATTCGCCCTATGAATCTTTGAACATAATGATTGGGAGAGTAAATAAGATCCACAACAAACAATAGGTTTCACCCAACATGCATAGGATCCTTTGGATCTACTATACCACTACCACATTCAATTTTGACAAGTAATGAGTAGGCAGGCAGTTCAGTAGTGGTTAAGAAAAAAAAATTGGTTATAAACACTATAAATATTAGACTCTGTGATCTTTTTATACTGTCTGTAATTGCTTTGTGGTTAGGAGATAAACATGATGGAAGGAATTGTAAAGCTTGGTCAAGATCATGCAGTCAGGTCAGAGGGAGAAAATGAAAGCTGTAACCATTAAGCCATCCTAGTAAATTAAATGAAACTTTTGTCATTAAAGGAGGACAGCCGAATTTCAGAAAGATTATAAGTCACACATTCCATAAACATTATTTCTCAACAAGTAATTCAAGATCTCAATAGCTGGTCCTCTGAGAAGTGCTTAAATCACTAATTACTTACCAATACTAAATAAAAAAATGTTGTCCGAACATTTGTCCTACTATTTCAGTGACCTCTAGCGAAACTCATCAAACATAGCATTACTGTCCTCCAGAGTTACTAGAACTATTGTGTTTGTGCAGTTCCAGAAAACATATGCTGAAAGGTGTACCTGCTATTCACTTCTTGAGAAACACTTTTATATACTGGGCCTAGAGAAACACTTTTATATACTGGAATACAGGCCTGCTGTCTGCCTGCTAGTGCAGACAGCAAGCCCTATTCTGGGATATAATCTGCAATAAGGGCCACTGTTCAGCTGATGCTGAGTAAGATGTGGCAATTCATAATATCATCATAGTAGTTGGCAATGGCAACTGATAGGCTGTGGAGCTGGGTAGATGCAAGTCATCTCCAGCCAGAGGGCGGCTGGTTGAGTCATAGTGGCAGAGGCACTGATATCATGGAGGTGGGTCCAGTGAAGTCACAGATCAGTCACAAAATGTGCTGGGGTGATGAATTTTATTTGACTTTTCTGTCCAGGAAGATATCAGTTTTTATATCGCTGATCACAATAGAACTGAAAAGTGATAAAAGGTAAGTCTGGGTATGATCAGAAAGGTGTTGAAGTGGCTATGCCATGTAGGGTCACCCAAGATGGACAGGTCATAGTGGCTTGCTCAGATCAAATGTGATAGCAAATCAGTATAGCACCCTTGTTCAAAGCATTACTGAGACAGCGTGGAGAGCACAAGTACAAGTAGCTCCAGGAAGAGTGAAGTGATTGGGCCAAAGCTGAAAGACACTCAGCTGTGGATGTATCTGGAGATGAAAGGGAAGTCTGATGCTCTAAAGAACAATAGGAACATAGGAACCTGGAATATAAAATCTGTGAACTGAAGTCAAGGATGAGATGTCAAGGTTAAATATGGACATCTTGGGAGTTAGTGAACTAAAATGGACTGGAATGGCCAAATGTAATTCTGATGGCCATTATTTTTACCACTGTGGTCAAGAGTGGAATAGCTCTCATAGTCAATAAAAGAGTGGAGAAAAACAACACTGGGTAACAATTTTAATAAGAACAGAGAGGTATCTATGAATCTAACGGGGCTGCAATATCTGGATCTCTTCAGCCTTGAAAGACAGCATTTAAGAGGTGACCTTATTGAAGTGGATATGGAAAAATGCTCTATTGCACAACACTAGAACCAGGGCCACTCTCTGAAACTGATGGGCAGGAGAGTTAGGACTGACAAGGAGAAGTGTTTTTTTTTCCCACCTAGAAGGTCATTGGCCTAAGGCATTTATTAGCAGAAGAGGTGGTGGCAATTAGAAGAGACAGCAGGTGCATCTCTTACTGAGCACTGGAATGCACAGTCATGACAGGGTGTCACACACCACGAGTGGTAGATCGTAGTGGTGATGGATTATCCCATTGTTACTGCACACTTACCTTAATGCTGGTAAGAGAACACTCACTGCGCAGTATGATGAAAATTTGAATCTTCTCACCAATCCAGGCAGGACAATGAGAAGAGATGATGAGCACAGGAAGGGAAGCTCAATTCCAATTGGCTGCCTCATCCCATGTGATTTTGTGCTCCCACTCAGCTCTTCCAGCTTCTGAGGAGGAAGCTATGGAGGCTGCTTTTAGTCGGGACAGCCGGTTGTCTCTTCATAGCAGGTGGAGGGGGCCAGGTAGGATGCCTCTAAAGGCCATCTGCAGGGATTTGAGAGCCGGTGAAGGTTTTGCCTTTGTCTTCTGCTTGAGGATACCCAGAAGCAATTGGTGGGCCACGCGATGAGACAGGATGCTGAACTAGACGGCTGTGGTCCAATCCAGTAGAGCTCCTCTTATATTTTTAAGTTCTTAAGATCCTGCAAACTAGGCCTCAGTGTTATGTGAACGGCAAACTAGAACTGCAAGCTAGTTTCGAAGGGACAAAGGAACAAGAGATCAAATTGTCAATATATATAGAAGAAAGCTCTTTAAACCACTCTATACAGACACTCCCCTTTTCCTCCACACTGAATGTGCAATGAGGGGACAGTGTCATGGAGACACTGCCCCTTGCTGCACATTCAAAACATGAAAATGGTTCTGGGCAAATCCTATATATCCTACCTCTTTTTTTTGCAGTTTTATAATGTATATGAGATCCATCAAAACATACCTTAACAAAATGGCCTTTAGTGATTTGTGGGCTATTTCCCTTTGATTCCCATTATTATGGCACAGTAGTTGGTATTTTTATGGTATTTTTATGTTTTGTTGTGTATTTTATGTTTGTCTTGTTTTTCTTAATTTTGTTGACTGCTCTGAGGCTTATGTAATAAGGCGGTATAGAAATCTTAATAAACAAATATATGATATAATAAAAATAGAAATGTATATATATGAGGTTTATGGTACATATAATTTTATTATATTTTATTCTGGTCTTACTTCAGGGGATTCTTTATTTCTGGCTGTGATTTTGTGGCTTCACATGTAGAACAAGGTCAACCTGGCACAGTTCTTTGAGTTCACAGTATTCTCCAATCTTGCTGTATGTGATCAAAATAGCAGCTTCATTATGAATCATGAGCCCTATTTAAGAAAATCAATTTCTAGTTCCATTGGCTTACTTCCAGGTTTTGCTTCCATATTCTAATTCCTGGAGATTGCTGTTGGCTGCATATATACTTACCTTTGCTTAAGGGCTGGGAACTCTGAATCTTTCTCACAAATAAACACGTCTTAGAAAATAAACATACGAAGGAGCGAACAGTGGGTAGTTTGGATCAGTTTGTCTTGCTGACTCAGCAAGCTGAACACCTGAGGTTTGGCTCTCTCACCTCTTTCTTTTATGAAGGGGAGTGTGGTGGTCCCTGTAAAGCCCCTTGTGTGGCTGTATAAGAGCAGCAAAGCACCTGTAAAAGACTATACAGGCTTAAAAGATGTGCTGAGCCTGAATGGGGTTTGGCTTGTCTGCATGCTGAACCAAAAATACATCATCTGGCTTGGTTCAATGCCAGTTTGGCACATCTTTATTAGAAAGCAAATCAATGATAGGGTGTTACAAAGCTAGCATCAGGCTGTGGTCTCAGATCAGCCAGATGACCAGTCTCAGAACAGAACAGAAACTCAGGCTGTTTTAGGTCTGGGGTGGGAGAGAGGTGAGGCAGCTCTGGGAGCATTGTAGACACATCACTGTTGGCAGTAGGTGGGTGAGGATATGCTGGGCAGGCCAGCTTCGATTGCCCCCTCTGGCTCCAAACCCCACAGCCACTATCTGCCCTCCACACTGCACCAGTGTACAATAGAATGACTTTCCCGAGACACAGTTAGATGGCTCTGTGGGTGGCACAGCTAGAATGTGGCCAGTAGTGATCAACACAGGTCAGCCCCTGCGGCTTCAGGCAATGCTTTCTGTGCTGCTGCAGAGCTGGGCAGAGACCTTCAGCCTTTTGCTTGAGTCCATTTCTTGCAGCTGAAATGAATTCAGGACAGTTCCATTTGGGAAAGGGAACTGGGTACAAAATAAAGACGCTCTTGATAAATATGCAGAATCATGTCATTTCGAAAGGATGGCCATGTCTACGCAGCAGTAATATAAGTGAAGAAAGTGGCATGTCTTGTCCCCATTCATACCTGCTATCCACAAAACTGCACAGCAGAAGCAGCATTTTCACTGTCCACGTGGTTGGGCAGCCAACATTCACTGTGCAATTGAATCTGGCACGGAGGTAGATGCCGAAAAGCACTCTCGGTGCTTTGTGAAAGCTGGAGTTTCCAGCTCTTACATAACTTGGAATGGAAGCTTGGCAGCTTTTCATGTGCAGGCATAGATGATACCAAACGCAGCCTGGCCAGGCATCAACAGAACCAGGGAGTTGCCTAGGGCAGCCATTTTGAGGTAATAATGATGGAAGTACTTCCCTCCAGGTGCCTTATACACATATACATCTATTCAGATTTTTGTTGAAGTGGAAAACATAATTTTTAAAATAACATGAGGACAGATGGCATAATCAATAAAGTATTTAATTAGTTAATTGCATTCATAAAGCGTTTTTAGAGGTGTTTTTTATTATCAGTCCCATTGCTGGGAGCTGATTGGTGGATCTTCCCAACTAGTTCTTTTTCTTCCACTTCCATAGGCCCAGTGGAGGGACAGAGGTGCCACTGCTGAGATACGAACTAAGGCATTCAAATTCAGCAATGCTTACCATTTATATATCATTTTCTTTTCAAACTTCTAACTACCTCAGAAGGGCTGTCTTTACATTTGTCTCATCTTCCACTTGACTGATAGAGAATGGTTGCTTATGGTAAATTTTTGGCAGATGTGAAATGTGAACAAAGGATCCTCTGAGTCATAATTCAAGTTTGAGGGCACATGTTAATGCACATGTCTGTGCATTTCCACCTATTTTTGGATACTTGAGTACAAAGATCCCTTTTTCTTTCTTTCTGTGCTATGATATCATCATGACGGGAAAAGAAGAAGCTTTTTTGGCTTTACAAAATAATGAACTGGCATTTACCATTATTTTTAAATATAAAATATTTAGTCAGTTATTCATCAGTTGTTTTTATCTTAAGTAACTATTTGATGAATTCTATGCATAGCTGTAAGAGACCACTTATTAATTAGGGCATTGCTAGACAAAATAATTATGCGATTATTAAGCATGATGAAAATGAAAGACCCACTGGAACCTGGTCATAGTTGACTAATTAGAACCAGCTTGGATATTCAGTAACTACAGAGCTTTACAAATATCCTCCTCTGAGTCTCTTTCCCTTTCTCCAGGGAAACAAAAGCAAAGTTTGCAAGAGAAATAGTTCCTAATGATTCTCTGGTTTCATTCCTATTTACATAAAAAGAGACATTTAGAAACTATCTTTGCAACAATTATAAGCAAACCCAATGGATCCTGTAGGCATTCAGCTATTTTACTTATTCTTGTTTCACTCCTGATCAAAGATCTGCCAGGTTTCACTTCTGTTTATGTCTCCTCCAGAAACACGGCTAGGTTCAAATGGAATGCGAAGAGACAAAATAATTGATGTATGTCTCGCTTTGATATATTATTTGCAAAGACTGTGTAATTGCTTGTCAGTCCATTCCTGGCTCTACCTCAAGTAAAAAGTGCTTTAGTATTCTTCTTTCATTCTTCCTGCTTTAATTGTACTGACAATCCTGTTCTCTGAAGAAATATCACAAAATAAATGGCCGCAAGGTGCACATCAAAAGGCTGGCTTTGTGGCCTTTGAAATTAATGGCAAAGCTTCAAGAAACTCCAGTGGAAACATTGGGACTGAAGTGGAGGGAGATGGAACGGAGTTATTTTGTTTCTTTGTTGATTTTACCTCAAGCACCCAAGTTGTATGTATATTTGCTTCCTTCTTTAAGTGAAGTATTTCATTATTTAGAAGCCAACAGATTCCTGTCAGGCTCTGTAGTGAGGGCTGCTTTTGAGGGCCTGATGTGGTCGCCAGTACCATTGCATGCTCGTTTCCTAAGAAAAGATGGCGGTGGCTCTAGACGTTCCATCAGACAGTACATTGGTGAGCTTTGTTCTGGAGCAATAGAAAAGCACAATCAAGTACGTAATCAAAGTAGTGACATAGTCTTTGTATTTTGACTATGTGTCAAACAGGCTGAATGGAACCTGTAGGCATCAAATACGGGGCCATTCTACACTAGAATATATTAAGCATAAGGACCTACTATCCATAATGGAGCTTTTGATAGTCTGCCCAAGCATGTGGACAGCAGGCCCCTATTCTGGGATATAATCTTAGAAAAAACCAAGTGCAGAAAGGGCCATTGTTGGACTATGGTCCCTCATAACTGATTATGCAGACCACTGCTAATGAGAGCTGATGTTCCAACAACGTTTATTTTCATTCTTTAATTTGTTGCTTGTTTGTGTACATAAATTGCCTTCTTGAAATGGACCCAAGGGGGATCAAAAACAGAGGGGAAAAATCAGATTAAATTCATGAAAGAGGACAAACAAAAGCTTTGCCAAAATCCACGCAACAGTACAGAATAGAATACCTTGTCCTTCTGAGGCTAGGATTCAAAATGTGGTGTAATCCTGTAATTTTATCAGTTGTGTGAAGAAACATATCTAAGATAGGCTGGGACCCCTGATAAAGAAGACAAGATGGGTTTCTTATAACTGAGGCTGTATCTGTGCACAGTGAAAAAAGTGACTCAAAAGTAACTTGGGGTCTTTCTGCACTTCCTATGCCTTGATCTGAACCAGTCAGTCTGAGCCAGCTAGGCATACTGGTTGAGCTCATGGCAAGGTGTGGGTCTGGAACAATGCTGTCCATGTGGCAACACTAGTCCAGACTAGCCCCCACACCAGCCCTGAAGCTTGCATGAGCTCTGAGGGCTCCAATAGCTAGGAATAAAGGTTTCTAGCTTTGGAACCCTTGGAGGACTTATTCTGTTGGTATGTTTTGGTACATCACTGAAATGAGTCCCCCAGTAGTCCAGAAAATAAGAGATGTGCCTTTTGCATGGCTCTACGATCTGGACTGGCCTGAGCTCATGTTTGATCAAATTCATCAGTAATCCAGACAAGGATACTCCTGGTGCAGATTAAATTCTGTCCTATGCAGATAGCATGCTTCAGAGGTAGGCGGCACCTATCTGTTCCACACTAACATGTGGTCAGACGTCCAGAAGCTATGAGGGCTCCTAACACTGATTACCATTAAGGGAGGAAACATCCTTAGGGGTGGTAGTATCTCCATGTTAATACCTAATGCACATTAAAGTTCAGAAAATGCACTTCCAGTATGCATTCTCTGGCCTTTAATCTATAGGTGGAATTGAAACATTAGTGTCCATGTGCTACCACCTCTAAGCTGCTTTTGAACTTTGTTCTTCAAAAGACAACAACCTGTCTGAATGCAGCCTGAAAGAGGGAAGAATGCCATAGAGTATGGAATTCACTTACAGTTCCCAAGAGGTATGGCCTCCCAGGGAACATACTGGCAGCATGACCACAGCAGCTGGGGTGCAAGATCTGTGCTAGGGAGTGAGCTAAACATTTCTAAGTCATATATATATGGCACAAACTGAGCGGATTGATGCTGGTGCATCACCCAACCCACCCTGGCTTGCCCTGCAATGTTGGATGCTAGGGAACATTTGTTCCCCAGCCTTCCAAGAAGGCTGGAGTGGAGCTACAGCAGTGTAGGCAGCTTCTGGCATGCGTCACCTTATCTCATTTTGTTCTTGGCCTGGATCAAGTGACGTGAACCAAGTTCAGGCTCTTCATGGAAAGCAAAGAGTTGCCAGTTTAATACCCAGCCTCTTCCTGGAAGTAGGTAATAGCGAACTACTACTGTATTTCTGCCAAGAAAGGTGCATCAAGGCATCTGTTCGGTCAACTAGGAGTTGGCCAGACTCGATGATAACCAACAAAAATTTAAATCAAAATATACAAAGAGCAAATGACAGGATTAATGATTCCCCATATGGCATTCAGAATTAATTGAGTATCAAACTACTTGGTGAAAGCAGGAATAAAATATAAAAATGCCAGATAGGACAAAACCCTATCTACAATGTGGTAAGAGATTTTGGATGAGATTAAAATCTATGAAACGTTTTCATTAATTCAATACAGCAGTAAAAACATACCATTTAGACTCTCAACCTAGAGTTTGCTCCAATGAACGCAATATTGAGGAGTTGTTGCATGGCTCAGAAGCTGTTCACACCAGTGCCCAACAAAAATGAAGTATTATGCATATCTATTTTGAGATTGAAAGGGGTTTGCTCCCAGATTATCAAAATACTGCAATCTGAGTCATTTTCACACTACCCTTCCCATTGCTGGATGGGAAAGGAGCACATTGACCCAACGTTGACAAGCGCCCACACTTGAGCACTAGTGAACTTTACTGCTCCCTTCCCCGGGATTGGATACTCACCTTATTCAATCCCAGGGCCTGGTCCTTCTTTGGGCACTGCCATTTGGGCAGTGGCACCTCTGCAACTGTGTGTGCATCAGTGCCATCACCTTGATGACATTGATGTTCTGTGCACACACAGTTGCGTCTACAATCACCCAAGGTCCAAGCACATTTGTGTGGGACCTCCAACAATCTCAGAGTGCCAGCAAGAGTGAATGGTTGTGCCTCTGGATGCTTCAGGTAAGTAATTAGCTAACATTGGTTAAGGTGTGGAGCACAATCACCTCTTGGACAGGGTCTTTGGAAAAGAGGTTTTTAAAAAAGAAGAGTTAACCGGCTTGGTTTCCAAAACACAGACAGGCAGTCACAAACACACTCCCAAACAATAAAAAAATCTTTAATACAATGTAAAATGTTTATTAAAAACTCAATAAAATACTCAGAAATAGCAAAAATACCAGGACCCGTCAAAAGTCACCTGCTTCCGTTAAGGTACTGTCAAAATACACAGAACACTGGCTAGAGTCAGTACTGTGCTGGTGGCAATGTATCTGAGGCTTGTTAAGTTTTTTAGTAAGGTATATTCAGTTGTTAGAATCTGTCAGAGAGAAGAGAAATGAAAGGTGATAAAAATAACTCCACTCTCCCAGGGTGGCTAGGGTATGGACTCTCCAATTCCCTGGGGATTCCAACCTATGCTCCTCACCAGACATTAACTAATTGTGGCCTACTGACCGAAGTGTAAATAGGCCTCTGCTGGACAACATTAAGCAGCGGTCACTATACTAGGTGACACCCCCCCATGTTTTTATCTCATTTCCAAAACACTTTTTCTAGCCTAGAAAGTTGTGGGATGAGGAGGGGCAGGCTGGTATGTGAGCAATCCGACTACGAACTATCTCTAAGGCTCTGCTCCCACACAGTACTATATGTAATAAGTTTAAAGACTCTTTTGAATCTTCAGCTTTTTAAAGAATTTGTACCTTTAGCCTCTTCAAAGGTGCTTTTTAAAAAAACTGCATATGGATACAGCCTTAGATTGCAGTATTTTGATAATCTGGGAGCAAACCTCTTTCAATCTCAAAATAGGTATGCATAATACTTCATTTTTGTTACTTTGTTTACATCAGTGGTTCTCAACCTGGGGGTCGGGACCCCTTTGGGGGTCGAACTACCCTTTCAGAGGGGTCGCGACAAGTTTCCGACGCCCTTCCCTCCCACTTCCCAGCTGCTCTGCCCCTGTGGTTGGGGGTCTCCACAACATGAGGAACTCCATTAAGGGGTCGCAGTATTAGGAAGGTTGAGAACCACTGGTTTACATCATGTTTCCATTTGCATCCAGTCCTAAAAAATCTCTTATGAAATGTTTTGTTTCTCAGCTTGTACTTTCTAACTCCAGCCCTAATATCTGAAAGATGTTAAATGCAGTCTTTAGCTAATAATAAGAGACTTGAAAGCTCCCGGATTGATTAGTTTGTTCGCCGAGGCTGTCTGTTGTGTTAAGATAATTTCTTAAGCAGAAATGCTGAACTGGATGCTTTCAGTATCATATTTTCCCCCTTGGTGCACATCAACACTTTCAAGGGTAATTGTGTCTTTGTTTGCCAGAAGCATTAAAATTGTTATGGTCCTAAAAGGAAATGTTCCTGGACTACTTAACTCAGTGGCAATTTAAATCCAGCTCTTTCATTGCAAACCTTATAGTTAAGTTTAAGGGGTGTCAGAATGGTTAACCTTTTGTACTTTTGCCAAGAAATGTGTGATTTAAGATACCATAGAGTAAGAAAATACTTTGATTGAGATAATTTTATCTTCTTCTTTGGTAAAAATGAAATGACCAGGGGTCTCTCTGCACTTGGCCTTATTCTGGGATATACAGTATATAGGGGTCAGCTGTCAGCATGGTGGAAGACTATAGCAGCCCCCAGACGAGTCCTGCCATAGTCCGCCTCAGCATACAGATAGCATATCTATCTATCTGTCCTAAGATATATTCCAGAATAAGGCCAAGTGCAGAAAAGGGCTCAGGTTTTATGTAATGAATTAATGTAAAACTAGATATTCTCATTTAACTTTTTCAAAGACCTTAAGGAAAGAAAAACAAATTTGGTGAAGTACTTTTTGGACAATAATTTCAGTCCAGTTCAGGCTTTTGAGCAAATGAATCAGAAGCTATCTTCTGTGTCTCCTCCTTTTCCTCCTTTTCGTCCTCTTCTATCACACATCAGATACTGGTGGGACCATTGGCCTAATCTGGCAGGTCATTTCTTATGTTCTAAAGCAATTGGTAGAAGAAGGCATGGGAGGAAAGGAACTGAGCATTAGTTAACCTAGCGGCTGTTGCTCACACATTCTATGTTAGTAACTGTGAGCTCTTAAATCTGATGTAACATCATTTTGGGAAACAAGTGGTCCTCCATAATGGTAGATCAACACTCTTCAAATTAATTTAGAATTTAGTAGTTTGGAAGGTAAGTGCTTAAGTTATTAAGAATAAGGTGGTCCTTTTGAGGTTTCTTCACTGGCTTTTATTTCCTCTTGCCTGGATACCTTTCCAGTGCCTATATGTGCCTTTTCATACTACGTATTGTACTTGGGGAAAGTAGCAAGTCAAGTGTAGAAGAAATCATCATTATGGCCAGGTAACTCTTATGAGGATCAATCATTCATTTAAAAAAAGGTTTTTCCTTATGCTGCCTGATATTAGCAAGTTATTTTTGTGTTAAAGTCAATCTAATAAAAATGAAAACTTTCCAATTCCTACCTAAACATGGCTGCCACTACTTGAAATGGATGTTTGAATCTGTAATATTTCAGTGTTTCCCAAGATCAAACACGAGCTGAGAAAAAGCCAGGGAAATATCTCTTTCTCTAGTCAAAGGTCTTGATTTATTTTCACACCAGCCTGCCCAGGAGGAAGTGTAAAAATCCCAAAGCAAACACAAATAGTTCAGAGTGTTGTTTCAACTATCACACTCTGTGAGGTCTTCAAGGGAGAAAGAGAATACCTGAGAAGAACAACAAAAGAGAGGGGGGGCTGTGATAGATGGTGGAGGGGAAACACAGTCCACAGTCCTCAACTTCTGATTGCAGGCACCTTGGGGCTTTTGTTTAGAAAATCCTGGTCCTTGATCATTTGAACAAATAATCCCTAGGGTAAAAAAGGTACCAAACAAGCTGGAGTAATAGGCTATCTGCCAAGTTTCCTCTCCTGTGCTTGATACCTGTATTTCTGTGATTTATCTTTTCATCTTTTATCAGCCTGCTTGATTTATTGGTCTTCCTATGGAGCTTTTTTGATCAAAGATTAATAATAGAGGGGGGGTATTTTCCTTTCCTTCTAGCATCCTGGTTCGTTTGTTTGTTTTGCACCCTATCCAGTTTTTCTAATATTAAAATAGGTTTCCATATTATAGCTCCACGTGAGTTGTGTTGTGTGGTAGAAGTCTAGCTGTTTAAGAAAAGCCAGATTTTCTATCCCATTGAATTCCCCTGTCTTCAAACTTTAATCTAATCTGTTCATAATATCGGTGAAGTGTCAGAAGGCATGCAGAAACACTTTATAAAAACCAGAATGGGCAAAAGGCAAGTGTGGCAAGTCTGGTGCTCTCTATGTAATGCGTTCACTGAAAATGTCACTGTTGTGCAAAATGGCATGATGTGATCAGAAATCCAAATATGTGAAACACCCATACGTGAGCCTATTTTTTAAAATGTTGGACGCTAAACTGTAGTGACCACAAAAGCTACAGTTTCCCCCTAGCTTCCTTTCCAGCCCCACCTTGAATCTCAAGCCTCAGAGTAAAAAGAATTTTCCTGTTTCCTTAAGCTTGCACTACACACTCAGCACCAGCAGGGTGCTGGACTCTTTTCACTCGAGGTAGTAGCCCTTGGAATGGTGGCAAGCACACGGCATTCGTCTTCCCTTCCTGCTGCCATAGGATGTGATATCAGAAGGACCTCTGGCCTGCTCACCTGGCACAGCTCCACCAATCACCTCGCTGGATTGTGGCTTTACATCATTTCCTCCCCACCTCCACTGACTGCTGTATTTAAGCCCGGGAAAATTAAACTCTGTCTCTTTTCCAGCTGATCCCTGCCTCCTGCCTCATCTCTCCTCCCCATCCCCCATTTTCTAGCTTCCTTGGGGTCAGGCATGACATGGCTTGCTCCCCGGTTATCTGGGCCAGTCAGATAATTGGAAAAACTTTTGTAACAGCTGGTGTTCAGGGGCAGCAGCAATCAGTTGTTGCTCCCCATTTCCCGGAGCCCTCGCGTTCATCGCATAAGCCAGATGCGCAATACTAAACTGTAAAATGGAAGAAAAAGAAAGGATTTACTAAAGCCATGATTTGTTTGGGCCTCCTTTTACAAAATGTGTCTCACTGGAATGCAGAACATAAGTTGACTTACCTTCTGCAGGGAGAAACGTCCCGGTGACATATAGGGTAGCTTTGTTTTTTGTTAAGGCTTCCCGATTTAGGAAATTATTCATTGTGTTGAATGGGGTGTCTTGTAAGGGTGATGGGGACAAATAATGATGTTATTTTTATTTTTATTTTTGAGTTTTGTATGTTTTTTGTGATTTTATCTTTTTGTAAACGTGATATGGTCTTATATGACTAATCAATCAAATTCAAAGTTACTAAGTTACTAAAGCCATGACTTAGGGATGTGAACACATGGACCCTCACACTGGACACTAGAGTCCAAGTTGATCATCAGCTTTGGGTTATTTTGTATCATTTTGTTGCAAGCTACTTAGGCTGCATTCACACATAGCAAAAAAAAAAGTGATTTAGAGATGGCAGTGTGTAGCACTTGTATTCTCATCCCACCTGTAGTCCACCTGCTCTAGCTTAGAATTTTCATGGGGAGGAGTAGACAGACATGTGAACGATCCCACGTGCAAACCATCTTTAACCTGCAGCCTAATTTTAGAATATCGTAGTGGGATAGAGATATTAATCAAACTAAACTGAAAAATGCAAACCAGGAACTGGGTGGCAAAACACAACGAAGTTCATGGATTTCTGAAAACAGAAGTGACTTGGGCTCAGTTGAAGCCTGAGCTATTTCACCTCAGGTGATTCAATGCTTCCGTCCGCCAGTTCAGTTCAAAATTGTACAGCATTTCAAAACAGTTTTATTCTGCAAAGTGTTATCAATTTTTAGGACTGGACACGGTTGAATGCAACAATTTTGTTTACTTCCGATTAGAAACATTGTATATAGTGGTGTAAAATAGTAGTAGAGACCCATTCTGAGCATATGTACTTAAAGCTAGATTTACTTACACATGTACAGTTAATCACTCATTGTTGGAAGCCATGAGATGTATTAGCTGATTATTTCTGAGAGGGTGCTGTTTTGTACTCTTAGATATAATTTCAGATATTTCAGAGAACACATATTGTTGTGTAGAAGAGAAAGAAACATCTGGCAATATAAAATCTAATTCTCCCCACCCTTCCAGCTTCCTTCCTGCAGCTTCTCCCTATGCAGCCAGAGGGAAGCAAATGATTGTGGCATGGAAATGCTGTCAGAGTTTCTGTGCAATAAAAGTAGCACAAAATCTGTCCTTCCAAGGTCTGCCTTTTAGGCAAAGCTGTAGCTAGATCAGGGCGGCCACCATCATATTGTTCAAAAGAAAACGTAGTTTTGCACAAAAATGCTGATTCAAAAATCATGGTGCTACAATTTAAGTTGGAGTGACTAACACACAGCTCTTCAGAATGATTTGTTTCTTCTCATGTAGTTAATGTCCAAGGTAGTTCCTGTTCAGAAAACCATAAGAGAACAATCTCATAAAGCCTCTAGGATAATATAAAATAAATGTCTCTGAACTACATTTCCTATCCTTTTTTACTAATTGGGGAAGATGAGAATTAAACAGCAACAATATTTGAAAGGACTAAAAGTTAAATATCCTGTGGAGGCGTCTTGCCAAAAAGTTTGGGGTCAACTCTCAAGTGATATTGCAGTTTGGTCTAGTGGTTAGGGAGCCGGACTCTTATCTGGGAATACTGGGTTTGATTCTGCTCTCCTCCACAAAGCCAGCTGGGTGACCTTAGGCTAGTCACAGCTCTCCTCTGAGCTCTCACAGCCCCATTTTCCTCACAGGGTGTTCTGTTGTAGGGAGAAGAACAGAAAGCTTTGTCAGCCACTTTGAGTTCCCTTAAATGGGTGAGAAAAGTGGGGTACAAAAGCCAACTTTTCTTCTTCTCCATTTGTGGCCAGAAAATCTCAGCTCTGGAAGCTACACCAGCAGCTGGGAAAAATAACAGCAAACCTTCCCAGCCCCATTACTGCCTATGTGAGGGAGAAACTGCAAATTATTTTTCTGCCTCTGGAGAGTTATGCAGGTGCTTCAGTCTGAAACAGTGGGTGACCTATGGCCAGTCTCTCCCCTATCCTCTGTGGTCAGCAGAGGTAATTGGCAGCTGTTGCGAGCATCCTTCTCCAACATCCCAGCACACTGAATCTTCATTTTTCTTCTCTTCCCCATCTTTCTCCTTTTTTGAAGAACCTAATTCACCTTTTAGTGCTTTATATATCTGGAGTTAAAAACTCATTTTTAACATACCAATATTTCCTATTCAACACAATTGTATCCAATTCATCCAAGCCTTTTTTCTTTTTATAGCAATCTCCTCCTCCTCCTCCTCCTCCTCTTTCTTCTTCTCCTTTTTCTTTTGAGAGTTTTTCAAAAAAATATTTATTTTGAAGTTTCAGCAATTGCAATATAAACATATATCCTTCTTGATCCCAATTTTCAATGATAAACATTTCCCCCTGTCCACTGAACCTTCTTGTTCAGCGGTCAGACCCTTGCTTTGGAGCAATGCTAGTCAGAAATCTGGCAAGGAAATGTGAAGATTGACTAGCTGCATTTCAGCTTGCTTTTAACAAGTCAAAGGCTGGTCCAGAAGGGATAAAATATATTCGAAGCACATGTTTTCAAAAATTGCATGCCACTCCCAGCTGCTCCCCCCACCCCCAGCACCCGCTGCTATATTTTGCTGTCTGTTCCTGTCTGGGAGAGCTAGGTGGCACTTTCTGCACATCTCTCATTCTTCTGATCTATTTTCCGTAATTTGCTCATCTTGCATCTTTCCCCTCACATATGCAGTGCTCATGAAGAGGATTGGAACATGGCAATTCTTAGAATAACAGCTGTTCCTGTTTAGTACTCCACAGCAATCTTCTAGCTGCATGGGCAAGCCGAAAATCCAGCCCAACTCCTGTGTGCCAGGAAGATACACGTTCAACTTGCACTTGAACTGGAAAAATCACAGATGTTTTCATACCGTGACAAACTGATGAAGCCTGAAGCTTGTAATTTCCGTAATTGGATGCACTTGCACTTGGATGCAGCCTTTCATTTGATGGTGACCTGATGAGCAAATTTTCTGTAAATCCATAGGATCCCTGAGGAACCTTGCTTTTGTTCCAATGTGTGTGTCATGATAATGGCATAATTCACCTTTTTTCTGCAATTTTGGAGGGCATTTCCTATGGGGTTCATTTGAGATCCAGAGGGTCCATTTCTGAGCTGAGAGATCCTTGCTTTTCCCCAGAGGATATCTTTCCAGACAGAACAATCCGAATGAAATCCAGTGCATCTAGATGCTATAGACGTCAACAGAAATCTCCATGTCAGAATCTCCCAGCTCCGTGGTCCTACCACTTCCAGAGATAGAGGAGGATGGACAGATTCTTCAGCACAAAGAATAGGCCTGTTGCCACAGGCTTCCCTGGAGAGAGCTAGCTGTGCTACACACTTATCAGAAGTGGCTAGATTACTCCTGGTCCCTACATCCAAACTCTTTTCTGGATGCGGTGCAGTGAATGGGAGTAGCTGTTTAACTGCAGCATCCAGTTGCCATGGCAAAAGCTGAGCATGCTCTGGAAGTTGTCTTGGTTGTTGAACTGGTGATTTGACTGGCTCTAGACTGCTGCTGGACAGGTATGGGGCTAGTTTAGTATTTGTGGTATAAATGGCTACCGCTATGTTGGATCCTTACCGGCTCAGCAAGAGTGAATAAATGTAAGTGAAACAGCTATTGTTTTCCTACCACTTAGTGGCCCTCGGTATCTAACGTTTTCAGTATTAGATAAAGACGACGACGACGACGAAGAGTTTGTTTTTCTACCCCACTTTTCTCACCCATTTAAGGGGACTCAAAGTGGCTGACAAAGCTTCCTATTCTTCTCCCCACAACAGAACACCCTGTGAGATAGATGCGGCTGTGAGAACAAAACAGAGAGCTGTGAGTAGCCCAAGGTCATCCAGATGGCTTTGTGGAGGAGAGCAGAATCAAACCTGGAATTCCCAGATAAAAGTCTCCCTTAAGTCTCCTTAGGCATCTGTTATTCCTTAAATCTCCATTTGGGATAGGCTTGAGATAACCAGTTTCCCTCTGGTTATCAACGGAAGCAAGAGATTTCAATGGAAGAGAGAGATTTCTTGCCTTGAATTGTACCCTGGACTTGTAATTTTTATTTATTTTTTAATGAGAGAGATGGGGGTAATCTGTAGTTGAGTTGCTGCTGCTGGAACCAGCACTTTTCATCCATATTAGCTTGGAGAAGTCAGGTGATTATGCCCTAATGTGCTGGGATATGCCATGTCTAGTTAGTTAAGATTGCCGTATTGGGCCAGAACACATATTGTGTTGGTTCATCTGACCATTTAAGCTGTTGATTATAAAAGGGAATATAAACCCATAAACTCATTATGGGTTGGTTATTATGATTTTCTTTGTGATTCAAGCTGTGAATTACAGAGACGTTACAAATTCAAGACATTACACCTGCCTGGTTGCCTTGGGGAGCGGGGATTGCTTACTAGGGGTGTGCACAGATGCAAGTTTTGACATTCAATTCAATTCAAATTGAATATTCAAATATCCAAATCCATACGAATAAAGAAAAACAAATATCCGGACATTCAAACTGATACAAATACATTCCTATCTCTTCACCTGAATATTCAATACATAACAAATGATATGAATCTTGTATGCACCTGTACGTATCTGTATGCATCCCATTCATACACATATGAATGTCCGAATTATTTGTATGAATAACTCAAAATATTCGTATTTATACAAATACTAAAAAATGAATGCCTGGACAATTGATTTGCATATGAATGTCCAAATTTGTCCGAGTAATGAATGTTTTGAATATTTGTGCACATCCCTACTCAATAGGTAACAGTTGCATGCCAGGCATTTCCCACTTAGTTTCTCAAGTTTCTCATTCATAGATCAAAGGACTAAAGGTTGCTGTGTGTGAAAGAGAGAAAGAGGGAGGGAGAGAATTTGGTTGGTTTTGGGTGGACAAATTTCATTTTAAAAGCCTTTGCTCAAATGCTCCTTGTACAACAGTTTAGATGAAAATTGCACCGTACATTTTCAGTGTAAGAAATGCTGAATTTCGCTACTTGTCTCTCTCCTGTTGTTGTTTTCCATGGGAAACAGGGTTGTTACATCTCTGTTTCCTGGCTACTATCACTTGGGATGTTGCTGGTGCCCATCTGTTAATATGATGGCGATGAGGTCAGAGCTGCACAAGGCCTTTCATGATCAGGAGCACATCCAAAGAAGCGTCTCAATTTGTCAAGCCATGCTCCAGCCATCTCACCATTGTGCTTCAGCACACAGTTTGGGAGTCAGTGAGACAGCGTGATTGACTTGAGTATGAGCCAAAGTCCAAGGCCAGCTATCCATGACCTAGTGCCCCAGAGCAAATTATTAACTCTCAGACAAAACCATGAGAACAGAGGTGCCATAAATGGAGCACTGATGTACATCTTATGAAACTATTCATATCCGGAAAGCCTATGATGATTAACAGCAGCACATGGGTCAGTGATTCACCTTGTTATATAACCAGTTTGAGACTGTACTGGAAATGCCCCTTGCAACCACATTATTAACTTTCTCCTTTGTTGTCAGAGTACCCTTCCTTCTTTGTCATTGTCTTAAATTTAAAAATCAATTCCTGTCAGGAATAGCAGTATAATATGGGTGTTTCCCCCCCTCCTTTTCAACCAAGCAGATGCATTAATCAAAGATATAGAGCAGCGAAGGAAATGTCAAGCCTAATAGCTCGTATTGACGCAGTCATCAGTGACAGAAAAGCTGCTTTCAGCTAATTTGCATGGATTCACTGGCATTAATTATGATACCTGGTATCTTCTATAATGTTGTAAAAGGGGTGTTACACTCTCTCTGTGCACATAGAGAGGATGGGGAAAAACTCTTTGAGTTTTCTAGCCATACCAGTGAGAGAATGGTCAAAGCACCCAGGCTGGCTGTTAAAACTGATCAAACAAATTACCCTATTTGTAATCCTGAGAACTGTCATCTTTGTCATAGTAACACAGCTCAATAACTCCAATGACCCCAAGGGCAACACTAGCAAAAGCACAAACTCCTAACGTGGCTATTCTCCTAATAGCAGAATGCAGATGCTAGGTTGCTGACTGGGAGACCTAGCCAGATGCACATCACGGCGGCCTTGAAAGAGTTGCACTGGCTGCCAATTTGCTACCGAGCCCAATTCAAGGTGTTAACTTTGACCTGCCTGTGCCTTAAGATGTGGAGAGGAGGCCCTTCTGGTTGTCTCACCACCTTCAGCAGCAAAATGGGTGGGCACCCAGGAGAGGACCTTCTCACTGATGCCCCCTGGCTATGGAATAGTCTCTCCCTTGAAGTGTGTCAGGCCTCATTCACTGTATATGTTCAGGAAGGCGGTGAAGACGCACCTCTTTGCTCTGGTCTTCAGTTAAATTTGGACACACTTTCCCTTCCCAATTGCAGACACAGTAGTTTTAATATATGCTTTTATTATTTTAATACATTTGATTTTAAATGTTGTTACCCACCCTGAGACCTTTAGGTATAGGGCATGCCAGTATAGTTGAAAGACTGGTCAACAAGGTCTGCAGGTGTTGAGGTAAGCCTAAGATAAAGAACTGAAAAATCATAACTTGATTAGAGTTAAGAAAACATTCCTGAAAATGGTAATGGCAAACCCTTTCAGTGCTAATACATGGAAAAGCGTATGAGTCTGGCTTTACCTTTGAGAATAGTTATGGTTTTAGACAACAATATTCCCAAGTCAGATAGCAACTTCTACTCTTGGGAAAGCAGCAAACTTTCAAAAGTAAATCAGACGAAACAATGACATAATCAGACCAAAGCCAAGAGGACCACAAGCGACGTCTGGTTAGTGATGGAGCCAGTACTGAAAGAAGAATTCCTCACTTCTCAGGGACCCACTCCATTGGAAAATGAAATGTGATAAACATGAAGCAAGAAAAACCTGAAACTGTTGAAGCAGAAATGAAGCACACCAATTGGGTAAGCAAATAATTAGATAAACCCAGAGCATGAATTCATATGTAGGAATGGAGTGGTAGGGATTGTCAAAAAGGACCAAAGTACTTGGTTAGACGCGAATAAATGACAGGATCATTTCTATAAAAAATAGGGGCTCGCCACTAGCATGAATTGTCATGGAAAAGTTATATGCAATTAAGAGGAGGATGCATAGGCCAATTCACACACATGTGCAGTTGCACTGGGCTCTGAACTCAAGATGGTGGTGAGCTGCTGGCAATCAGACACATGCCTGGACACAGGTAAGCCTCCAGAAGCATGGGGTTTAGTTTAACATGTACTAATGTTCCCAAGTGTGTACGCTAGTAAACATTAGTCACACACTTTCCCCATCCAGGCGTTTCCCGTCCATATGTGGTTTAGAATGACAGTCATACTTCTAGCCACCTGTCCATTCAGCCTTGGAAAAAAAGACTATAATTTATTTATTTATTTATTTATTTATTTATTTATTTATTTATTTATTTATTTATTTATTTATTTATTTATTTATTTATTTATTTATTTATTTATTTATTTGTATTTCTATCCTGCCCTATACCCAAAGGTCTCAGGGCGGGTTACAATATTGTATTGATCTTAGACAGGTCCCTGCCCTCAGGCTTACAATCTAAAGAGACAAGAAACAAAAGGGAAATGGTGTGAGAGGGAACAGGGAACAGCAAAAAGCAAGCACTTGGGGTCTTCAGATCCTATTCCTCAGTTCATTTCTTATTGCTGGAATTTTCTTATTCTCTTAACTTTGAATTTTCTCTTCATTGATGACAAACCAGAAGATGGTAGAGATGATCAGCCGGCATCTACTCAGCCCCACCTTGCTCGGCCTCAGGACCAGATGTTTCCTCAACTGGTGGATCTGCTGCTGTAGTCACTTTGCCATCTTGTGATAGGAGCAGTTGGAAGAGAGAAGGACACTGCTGGGAGCAAGATGGCAGAGCAGCCCAGAACTGCTGCCTCTTTTCCATTCCTCTCAGGCAAGATGGTTCTCAGCCTTGTGATGATGGCAGTTGGAGGAGGGAGGGGACCTGCTGGGAGCAAGATGGCAGATAAGATAAATAAGATTTGGAGTATTGATATAGGAAAAATAGAGAGTTAAAGAGAGCTTAAGAAAAAATATTTTTTATTTTTTATTAAAGTACAACATTTTATAAAGAGTTTAGTTGAAAATGGATCAACAATCCAACATACAAAGATTAACATTGAAACAACAAAACTTTCTAATTTATTAAACCAACAAAGTGAAAAGCAGAGAGCTTACATAATTCTGTTTAAGACATTATCAGAAGAAAGATTTAAATTATATGGCTAAAGATTTTTCTTCTATATTAGCAGTTGTTGAGACTACAGAAGACCAAACATAACAAGAAATATTTGGGAAATGACCTTGCATTAACATGTTTTGATAGATTATAAGCTCATGTCTTGCACAGTCCCATCACTGGCTGTATAGGCCTCTGATGTCTAGAAACACATTAAAATGGTCTCCCAAGGTGGATGCTATTCCAGCCACCACCGCACAGGCAGACAACAGCAGCAGGGACAGAAAATGGAGAGCTCTGGAGCTGGGCAACTTTTTCAGGCTCCCTAAAGCGCCCACTTTCAGAGCCATTTCTGGTCATGCCATGGAACTCTTGCAGCTTTATTCACTTTCTCAGAAGACATGGAAAAATTGTGAGTTGCAATTCATGTGTCATCTCCAAGTCAGACCACCAGAAAAATACTTTTTGGGGGTGCACCAAGCCACTATTTTGGCAATATGCATTGTCCTGCTTAATATAAGCAACTGTGAATTTAATGCAAAAGTATGCAGCTACTACCCTGAAAATCCAAGTCCTTACTGCTAGGTGTGTCCACGAATGCAATTTTCGGGATTCGATTCAATTCAAATCTTTAAAACAAGAATTTAATCAAATTTGACTCAAATTAAGCAAACTGATGAATTATTTGTTTGAATTTTTGATTCAAATTTACACTTACAAATGTTGACATTTGTATGTACCTGTATGCACCATTACGCATCCCGTATGCATCCGTACATGTCCGTATGCATCCTGTGGTTATCCTGTATGCAACCCGTTTTTGTCCCGTATGGATCCATACAAATGTGTACTGATGTGGGAAAGAGACGCATCTGCAAGTACACATTGTGTACAAACCTGTACACATGCGAATGTCCAGATAATTTGAATGAATAGATTAAAAATTTGAAATTTGTTTGAATCTTTAAATTTGAAATTATGTAATTTGATTCGATTGTTGAAATTCAGGCAGATGTGATCAAATTTCAAATAACTTTGAATATTTGTGCAAACCCCTCATATCACTTTTTTTACAATGGGTATTTTTCCACTGGCAGAAAGTACCCATTTTTGCACCCATTTGGGTGTGAACTGGATGACCCCATTTTCACCACGGCACCCATTTGGGACCTGATTGTTTACACTGCCGCTGGGGAAATCCAGATCAAATGGGTACTTTCTGTCCTTTAATCCGGATTTTCTGTAGACCCCATTAATGGGGTCTACAATGGGGTCTTCTGCCAGAAAATCTGGATTAAAGGGAGCCACTAGAAACAAGCAATTGGGTCTAGAGGAGGCTAGGGGGAGGGGGCACCCATGGGGGGAGCCCCATGACCTAGACTTCGAAGTCATTTCGAAGCCATTTTGAAGTTACTTCGAGGTTGCCTTTGGAGATTAACAAAGGCTCCGAAGTCCCCCTGAAGGTAACTTCGGAGATTAGCAAAGGCTCTGAAGACAAACCTCTGAGAACAAAGGGAGAACAAAGTGGACTGTTACCTTCAGGCATGGAAAGAGGTGCATATTAACGAGGCTGGCTCATCCTGTTACCTTCAGGTATGGAAAGAGGTGGATATTAATGAGGCTGACTCATCCCTGCTCACAAGGAGTTAATTAATATGCAGGCTTTCGCAAGGGGTTTGTCTTCAGAGCCTTTGTTAATCTCAGAAGTTGTCTTTGGAGGGACTTCGGAGCCTTTGCTAATCTCTGAAGTTGCCTTCAGAGGGACTTCGGAGCCTTTGCTAACCTCTGAAGGCAACTTCAGAGGGACTTTGGAGGGACTTTGGAGATTGCACCCCCTGTCCCCCAAAACACCTGGGGTGACAGGCAGACCCCTTATGGGTCAATCCGGATTTGCAAATGGGTGCTCTGGTGTTTCCACAGCAAGGAGGCTAGCACCCATTGCTATTGGGTGCTAGACCACCCATGGAAACAAATTGGGTACTTCCCTTAATCTGGATCTACTAGATCCGGATTAAGGGAAGTACCCATTCCTTAGATCCGGATTAAAGGACCGCGGTGGAAAAACACCCAATGTGTGGAAAGACACTTAGATGGCACAAAGGATTTTGGTCAATGTATGCCTGCAAGAGAGAAACACATGCTCACTGTTGCATTGTGCTTAATCAATGTATTGAAGAATATACAGCTATGGCCATGTGCGCTTACAAGCTTCAGAATCACTCATGCAATTCAAGGTGATGCTGCTTCATCAAAGAGAACAACATAATATGGATGCTGAAAATATATTTCAAATTATTCTTAGGCTATAAACTAAAAAGCAGGATAAGAGCAAGTGGTAAATCAAAAGCAAAGGCAGAGCAATGTGTTATACCTGCTTTGTAGATTTATGATTAGTTTCAATTGCCGCAGCTTATGAAATATTGAAAAACATGTTATATGATAAGCTGTATCACAATCTGCTTTGAGAAGGAAGGCTCATCAGAAGCAGTTGGGACTAAGCTAGCTACCATCTTAGTCTCTCTACTTTCTATAAACAGGATATGGAAAGCATCCCTGAGTCTTAGTTTCTGCAAGATAGGATAGACAAGTTGCTGTCTTAGCCAGGAGCTCTACTCTCCAATCCATGCAAAAGAGAAAAATCGTCCTCTTTCTGGCTATGGGCCAATTTGCCCTTGACCTGTTATGTATGCATGGTAAGCCCCCAGATTGAGCATCTGTATGTGAATGAGCTGTTTCTTTAACTTTCCTGCCTATCAACTTCATATGGTCTAGTGGCTAGGAAGCTGGACTCTTATCTGGGAATACATGGTTTGATTCCACCCTTCTCCCAAAGGTAGCTGGGTGACCTTGGGCTAGTCACAGCCCTCTTCTGAGTTTTCATCTACCTCACAGGGTTTTCTGTTGTGGAGAGAAGAACAGAAAGTTTTGTCAGCTGCTTTGAGTCCCTTTAAAAGCATGGTGGAAAAGCCAACTCTCCTCCTCCTCCTCCTCCTCCTCAACCCCTGGCTGTGACCCAAGAAGAGACTTTTTTTCTACACCCACATTTCCCACACCATACATTTTATCAGGTCACCTCTTAAATGCAGTCTTTCAAGGCTGAAGAGGCATAGCTGTTGCAGCCTGATTTCTTAAGGGAGGTGTTCAGCCTCTTGAACATTTGAGTTGCCATTTTCTGTACTTTTTCCAGTTACACAATATTTCAAATGCAGCCTCATCATAGATTTATAAAGAGGCATAATGATGCTTGCTGATTTACTTTCTATTCTCTTCCTAATTACACCTGGCATTGAATTTACTTTTTTCACTGAAATTGTGCACTTGGTTGACACCTTAATTGAACTGTTCACCAGAACCCCAAGATCCCTTTTTGGTCTGTCACAGAAAGCTTCAATCCCCATCAATTTATAGCTGTAACTTTGCACTTACTAAGATTGAAGCATATTTGCCACTTCATTGCCTACTTACCTAATGTCAAGAGAGCTCTCTGGAGTGCTATATAGTTACTTTCAGTTTTTACTACCCTAAATAATGTAGTGCCATCAGCGAATCTTTCTATTTCACTGCTTACCTGTACTTTTAGACCATTTATGAATGCTTTAGTAATACAGGTCTCAAAACTAATTCTTGGAGGACCCCACTTTTCACCTCCTTCCACTCTGAGAACTGGGTGTATAATAGAATTTTCTGTTTCCTGTCCTTAAGTTATCAATTCTGAAAAGAACCAATCCCTTATTCCATGACTTTGATGAAGACCCTTGTCAAAAGCTTTCTGAATATCCAAATAGACAAAGTCAACTGAATCATCTTTATCTATGGGCTTACTGCCTCTTTCAAAGAATTTTAACAAGTTACTAAGGCATGAATTACTGATTATCAAAATAGGTCCCCCAATAGTCTGGAAAAGGTAGGTGTGCCTTCTGCATGCTTCCATAATTCATACTGGCCCAAGTTCATATGCTGGTAGTCCTCAATGTCAAGGACTATTGGTAATGCAGATCAAGGACTTACTGAAGATAAAGAGAAATTGTTCACTTGCTTTTAATTTCCTGAAAATTGGAACTATTTCAGTAGTCACTGATTGTCATCTAATGGTCCAGTTGCTTTTCTGGTTGGGTTCCTAATTTTTATCATTTCTTCTGTTGCTTTTAGCAGCATGCTCCTCAAAATCCCTTTTAGCATTTCTCTCTTGCTGCCTTGCATTTGTTCTGAGAGGATTTATGTTCCTCCCTGTTCCCCTTCTTAGGACATGCCTTCCATTTTCTAAAGGTGTTTTTCTTGCTTTTTATGACTTTCAGTGATGAAGATGATGATGATGATGATGATGATGATGATGGTGATTATGCTCCTCTGTCTTGGCTCATATACCTCCAACATTTGCATGTAGACATTTGTATGCGTTCCTCTGGGGCAAGCTCATATCTGTTAGAAGATGTGAATTCTTGGACTGCCTCTTACGTCTTTCTGCTTGGATATTATTGACTAATTCTTCACTCACCTCAGTATTATGTGCAGAATTTCAACCCTCCTCCCAAACCAGAAGCTGCCCAACTCCTTTTGGATTCCCTCCTGGAATCAGTTTAAAAGCTGCTCCACAACCTTTTTATTATTAAGCATCAACAGTCTGATTCTATCTTGGTTCAGGTGCCTATCTTGTCCAAGTTTGGCTTGTCTCAAAATGTTTAGACCCTATCTCTTGTTACTACTGCTTCGTCCATGTATTGAGGCTCCTAAGCTCCACCTGTCTAGCTGGTTCTGCATGTGGAACAGGCAGCATTTCTGAGAATGCAACTTTGGTGATCCTGAACTTCAGTCTTTTTACGACTATAACCAGAACCTAATGTAAATTAATTCAAGCATTCAGTAGCTTGTTTATTTGTTAGTTGGTTATATTTTTGTAACTGATGAACAATTGAGATACATTATATAATATTTTTTGTTGTTGCATATTATTCAATAAAATTATTATTTTTTAAAATCATCCAGTAGCTCAATGTATGCTTTAGGGCTCTTGTTTAAAAAATGCTATAGGTAGTTATGCTAAAACTTGTCTTATGATAGTTATCCATGGGTGTTTTTCCACTGTCACTAAAAGTACCCATTAAGTACCCATTAGTGGGTACGAAATGGCATTTTTGTACCAATTAATGGGTACTTAATGGGTACTTCTAGTGACAGTGGAAAAACACCCCATGATGTGTATCCTCCTTCATACCACATGTGTGTGTGCATATATGTGCTTAAAACAGATCCCATGCTCATATGGCGCTATTCAGTCAGACTGTGAAGTTCTAAATGGAACATATTAACTTCAAGCTATATTGGTTCGTATGAAAAGTTGACATCAATTTATTTCAGTGCCAGAGAAGTAGCTAGAACATCATATGAGAACAGGGAAAGGTAGATGAAGGACAGAACTTCTACATAACTTCATCTGTGACAATTTAGAAATCAAATGAAGGAGTAAGCAATGAATAAATGATAACATCACTTGGGGTTTTAGAAATGTCACCTGACAGGTTACTAAATTAATGCTTACTTTCAGCTGAAAGGAAATCTGCTGCTCTTGGACACATTTTATGCTTTTTCTTGAAAAAAAAATTACAGTTCTTATTTCTCTCAGCTGATGGGATTAAAAGAGGAAACAGTCAAATGGTAAAATAATGAACAAAAACTTTAGGAAGTCCACCAACATTTGCTTGTCTATAATTGAATTCTACAAAGGTATTTATGAAAGCCATTAGTGCATGTGAATTGTTCTTTAGGTTATTTAACATTTACATTGATGAAGGAGGCCCAAGGTTTAGGGCAGTAGTGTTTTAAAAATAACCGAGGCACTAAATAATTTGTGGACGTGTCCATCAAGTGAGCTGTCTGGTCATTTTGGAATGGATGTTCTAAATTGAGGTCCATACCCTTTCTTTTGAAGGACAAAAATTCATCCACAAAAGACACTTCAATTGTTCTGTTCCATTTCCTGTGAGGAACATAATGCTTTCTTTAAGAACAGAATTTCATTTATTTGCACTGTTGCTTAATGTTAAATGCTTATTACCTAGCAATGAAAAGCAGAGCCTGGTAATTAAAACAAGTAAGAAAACTGATTTCATTTTTGACTTAGAAAAAAAAATGCTGTAAGTTTTTTAAAGCAGAGCTAGTTTTAAAAATAGATATACTTCGTTCTAAACTTTAAGAAACGTTCTGCAACTGAAATGCTTTTATAACTCTGCAATTGAGTTAAGCAAAACAAAAGCTTAACATTTAAGGTCAATGTATTTTAAATCACAAGATATTTCTAAATTGCACTAAATACATCATGTAGCCAGGAAAACAGTTCAGAAAAACAATGCATTAGAATTGCCAATGAAGGATTTTGAGATTTACATTTGCAACTATATAAAGTCATATTTCAGTTTCTGCTTGATTTATTCTTATTCTTTTCTGGCTTTTAATGTTGATTAGTGTGTGGATGGTACCACCTCTAATCCACTTTCAAGCCATTTTTAACTGTGTGTGGGAAGCAGTCTTTTGAAAACATCTGGGACAAAGCTGTGGCTCACATGGTAGGGACCTCTGCCTCCATGGTTAAGGTGACAGTTCACAGTGCATGAATGTTTTTTTGGCATTTGATTCGAAATGCAATGAACATTCAGAAATCGGTATTCATACAAATATAATGCATTTGAATGTGATAAAATTCTGTACGATACGAATCTATTTGTATGGATTTGTATGAACTTTCAATACGCATCTGCTACGAACAGATATGTGTCTGCTAGGAACAGATTTGTATCTGATACGTTTCCCAAGCTTAACAAATGTTGAAACTATTTGTACGAATGTCTGGAAGCATTCATATTCGTTTGAACGTTAGCAGACAAATATTGTAACATTCGATTCGCGTTTGAATGTCCGAATTTGGCTGAATTTCGAATGTTATGAATATTCATGTATATCCCTAGTGCACAGCACTAGAGTTGTTTCCACATTTACCTTGCTGGCCCAGTCTAGTAGGACTGGGGCAGGCTGGAGTGGTTCCAGCCACTGGACCACTCCTTCTGTCCAGGAACAAGCCTTCTACACTTGGAAAGCTATTTCAGGGCCCCGTGCTGGCTCTGAAGATTGCAATCTTTGGAGAAAGCATCTGGGTTAGTGAAAGCATCTCAATGCCCTAGGGAGACTCATTTTGGTGTGCTGCTGAGGTATGTCCCCCTGCTAAACCTGTCTGGTGCACCATTGAAGAGGGTCCCCCTTTCTGCATGACTCTATATGTGTTTTTCCACTGTCACTAAAAGTACGCATTAAGTACCCATTAATGGGTACGTAATGGCATTTTGTACCCATTAATGGGTACTTAATGGGTACTTCTAGTGACAGTGGAAAAACACCCTATGTTACATTTCAGATTCTCCTGGTATACCAGTATCCAACTCTAGCTGGCCATTTTGACTGTCTAAACTGAGCTATGTTCCATCCAGTGTGGATGAAGTGGCCTAACGGGGCATGGGACTGCCCCATAACCTGCTTCAGCACGCACAGGGGAAGTTTTTGGACTCCTTGTTGACCCAGTCTGAAGAGAAGTGCAGAAAGGCCCCAGAATTCCAGCTAGAGAGCTTAAGTGCTCAGCTAGAATTTTTAGAGAACACAGAATAACTTTTTCTAAATGTTACTATCATCACAAGCAATGGAAATAAATGTTCTCATCAAGAATGTGGTGAGAAAAGTACTCAAGAAGATGCATACTACAGGAATGAAATGCAGTTCATTCATCAAAACTGAGGAAGGTCAGAAGTCAGTAAGGAAAAAATATAGTTTCCAAGTAAAAGTTTAGCCTCTCAATATCTTCAGTCTAAAGCATCTCAGAAGTGCTAGTAATCTGAAAAAATTATTGGTAGCCATCCACAAGTTACTGGACTCAACTTTGAGCTGGGTGTAAAGCAGAGAGCTTGGCATCAATTCCAGGTAGCATTGGCAGGTGGAAAGGGCTTATAGGGTGTTTTTCCACTGTCACTAGAAGTACCCATTAATGGGTACTTAATGCCATTTTTGTACCCATTAATGGGCACTTAATGGGTACTTCTAGTGACAGTGGAAAACCCCCCATAGTCTCATAGGTCTCTGTGTGTGGCTGTGTTGGCCCATGTAACAAGGATTTATTAATGTGGGCCATGTTGGAGTGGGTTACCTGTCACCCACTTCAGGGGCTGTTCACACCCAGACAGCCATGAAGAGCCCTCAGAGGCAGTCCAGAGACTGCAAAAGCTGGGAATGAAAGTACTTGTCTTTCACATTTTATGGGATGGCTCTTTTAGGTGGTGTCACTTTCAGTGCCACTTCTGATGGTGCTTCATGGAGTACAGCCAAAAAGGATCCTCCAGCACACTTTTTGTAGCCCAGAATATGGACATTGGTCCTCTTATGGCCCCTTATATGAAGCTTCATCTAATCCAGATGGAGTGTGATGGGGTGAGGGGCAGGATCTGCCACTAGTGTGCAGATGGAAGGCCCTTATTCCAGGACTTATCCTGGAATAAAGGTAAGCACAGAAAAGGCCATAGACAGTTTTTGTATGGATCCTATGAACTTAGCCTGCTGCTGCTGCTTGGTAGAGTGATCCCTGGGAGACTGTGCCTTCTGGCCAACACTGTGGCTACATAAATTTAATCTAGGAGCACTCTTCCAAAGGAAGACCACTTTACAGTGGTCTCCTGAGCATCCCCCAGCTGTGGACTAGTCTAGCTACCTGTCAGATGGAGGACTCAATTGGCCAAAGCAGTGCTTGGAGCCCAGGCCATTTCTCTGGGCTCTGGAAACAGCCCCTGGCCTACAGCTCCAGAAGTCCTTACATTATGCTGGGATTGACAACTATCATGCATATGAATGTCTGTGCTCTCTCCACTGCTGTCCCCTTCCTGGCCCAAGCTGCCTGATTTGGGCCAAGAAGCATGCTTTGTGTTCCAATCCATGCCAATGTTCACAAGGCTTAGCATCTACAAGGTCTCCCATTCCTGGAGTAGACAATGCTGGCCTACATAGATTAAATGATATCTATTCTAAGGAACTTTATATTTCACATGTTAATGATATGGATAAGACGTATCATCACCATCATCCAGCTGCGTATTGACAAAAACTCCATTGGTCAACTGCAGAAGGCCACAGTGCTTGGATACTGCTTGGATATGGATTTTACACCAATACTGTGTGTGAAATGCTCAATGTAAAATAAAGGCCAACAGAATTCCTTTCACATGGAGAGATGGACTTTGAATTTCCAACAGAAAGGACACTTGCAGCACTTACACACACTTTTGCAGTTTGTTTCCAATGCCAATGGTGTTGTTTACCACCACAGTTTCTCATTTTGCATTATGCTATATTTAAGGGAAAGTAAGACATTGCTTGCAAATGGCAACTTATAAACAAGAGTTGATTTTTTAGTTGGGAAAGCTTACCGCTTTATACGCAGCTCAAAGAGAGCAGTGATTTTGTTTTCACAGCCCAGCTAGTGTGAAATTGGGGTCTTTTGCAGGTGTCTAAAAAGAAAACCATTCTGCCTTTTTGCTAGCAAACAA
Source organism: Aspidoscelis tigris stejnegeri (assembly GCA_023333525.1). NCBI lineage: Eukaryota > Metazoa > Chordata > Lepidosauria > Squamata > Teiidae > Aspidoscelis > Aspidoscelis tigris. The sequence goes on from JALMGA010000002.1 coordinate 102,809,414, forward strand.
CTACAAATTTTATGAAGTGTTCGAAAAATGGGAGAGTTTCTCTCTGTTTCACATGATAACTTTGAAGCTGTTGGCAGTTCCTAAACAAAGTGGTATATGTAGCCTTGACAGTGCTTAATGCTAGTTGTCCCATTTTCTTCCTCATATTGTAAGGATTTCTTAGCAATATGTCTGAGTACTGTTTAGATGGCTTACATTATTTTATTTCTCCTGATGAAAGCTATGGAGCAAAATGCATTAAGGATGTTAAACATCATAGGAATATATTGTTTTAAAGACATTTGTGAGTTGATCTTCACCCTGACGCTTTTGCTCAACTCAAGATCATCTTAATATAAGTAAAGTTTCATCTCTGTTCTTATGCTTCTCACAAATTAGTATGCAGTGGATGAACTGTAGTTTTATCAAGGATAATCTGGGTATTTAACAAGGAGCGACATGAATTAACAACTGTGTATCTCTTTAATGATATGCTAGATGATGGATTAGAAAGAATAAAAAGTGTAATGAGGTTTGGACTGAACTTGCATCAGAGCTCCTTGATTGCAAAAAAAAAATGTTTTACTCACTTTTTCACTTTAATAAAAAGCAGATTTCATTTGAAGTCCTTAGAGGCTGAATCCATCCAACCACAGATAATAATGACAGCTTCCAGCACATAGCTTATCGCATGGTAAAGTGACTTCTATTTTTCCCTTCATGTTGTTAAAACATAGTTTTGGGATTTTTTAAAAAATGATGCTATTGGAAAAGATACCGAGATCAGTCTAATAAGAGAATACAGTAAAATCTCTTTGTCTAAGCTGGCCCTGAGATGCAGAAGATTAGGCAAATCTTTGGCTGGAATGCAGCTCGGAAATTGATATATGTTTGACATGACAAAATACAATGAGGGTCTCAAATCAAACATCATGGAGAGATACCATAGCTTGTAAACATGTTAAGACTAAAGAAATATACAGAAGCCTGGATGATAAGATAATGGGTACATGATTGGGGGCATTTCCATCCCCTGTGGGCAACTTCAGTCTTAACATGCATGAACTTAATAGGAAGATCAGAAAGAGTCCAAGATAGGTAAGCATCTTATCTCATGCCGACAAGGGTGCTCTAAGGGTGCGTTCCCACTTTCTGTGAATGCGGGTTACTCTGGTCCAGAGTAATCTGGGTTCTGCTGCGGGTTTGAGTTGGAGGCCGGGAACAGCACCGAGCACACATTGGGCTGTTCCCAAACTGAACCTGCAAATGTACAGAAGCACACCTGCGAACGGTGCAGTGCAGCAGTTTTTGAGGACAGGAGCCGCCGCTTCCACTGCCGGCCTCCTCCTCCAATCCTGCAATCAATGAGGCCAGCAAAGCCCCTTCCTTGGCTGCCTTCCTTCCTTCCTTCCTTTTCCCTCCTTGCTTCTCCCCCACTCCATTACATGCCTGCCTGATGCTGCGGCATCTGAGGAGCGGCCTCCCCTCCCCGCATCCCCCAGCTCACTCGCTTGCCCTGGCCGCCAGCTCTCCTCCTTCTCGCCTTCTCCAGCACTAAAATCTGGACTGGATTGGAAAGTTCTCTTTTGACCAGGATCCCCCCACCCCGTATTTCTGCAGGGGGTTCTGCAGAAAATCCAGGGGGAAAGAACTGGCATGGGAACAGCCCTTCCCAGATTTGGACTACTGACAAATTTAATGGGAATCCTGGATGCTGAGTCCGAATCCAGTCTGGATTTTAGTCCCTATGGGAACATGACCTAAGACTTTGAAATATGCATTATATGTACTATACATATCTTTAAAAGCCCCACTCGTGCCCTTCCTTACTTGTTGAAACTTCAGCCAACAATGAATGAGAGTGTTACAGAAATGCTCCAAAATTTCTATAAGAAAAGCACATGAACAGCTAATATTGCATAGGAATAAGGGACCGCTGCAGAATTATGCGATTTGGCCTTACAGTCAAACTAATTAGCTACGTGAAATAAATAAGCAAATATGATATTTGGAGTTGACTGTTAATTAGTCCACTTTCTACATATGTGCTGGTTCTAGTTGGTGAAATGCACTGTGCATTACAGATTATGCCGTGGTGAGTAAAACATAGGGTATTCATGAATAAGATTCAGAAGTGTGATATTAAAAGTAAACTAAAAGCAAAGGTTTATTTTAATTAGCATCTTTTATTTGGTTTTCCTGGAGCAAATGAAGTAAACAACAAATATGTTACTACTGTAATACTGAAAACATATCCACAGTAGATTTTAAAGTATAAAAAGAGGACAAGGGAAGTTGAATTCTGAATTCCTACATTTCATCTTTGGATGTATTATTCATGGATTTTTAATACTTCTGGCTATTTTCTCCATGAAGAAGTCTTCAGAATAGGTAAATATGAATATTCGGGGATTTCTCTGGGGGGTTGACAGAAGAGGTAAGTTGCTTCAGGGGTCTGGTGGACAAAAATTCTCTGGGCCTTTCCGCACATGCCGCCGAAAAACGGATCTATAAAGATCCATTTTTTTGGTGAACCATTGTCTCCGAGGATCTGTCCCTATTTGGGACAGATCCTCGAGGCCCCACATGTCTGCACATGCTCGGGGCGGCAGCAGCAAGGCCAGATGGGGGAAACGGATTGGGGTGGGTGCTGTGTGGACGTGCCACCACCCATCCCAATTCGGCCTCCATAGGCCCTCCCCTGTCAAAGAGGGAGAGTGCATGCTGGGCCCTCCCCTGGGCCTCTCCGATTGGCTCCATTGGAGACAGCACTGGGAGGCTGTCAGCCAGTGATCGTGCCTTCTCTTGCAAGGGGGAACCCGCAGCCTACCCATTCCACCCCACCCAGGGTCGTGTGTGTGCGGTTGCGTGCTTACCTGCTCGCTGCCAGGCTTCCTGCTTCTGGCCAATGGGAAGCCGTGGGGCACACACGCGGATGCACGCTGGGCCTCCCACTGCCAGATTCAGCCTGGCAGCAAGCAGGTAAGTAGTGGATTACGCACACGTGATCCTGGGATCGTGCCTTCTTGGGTGAAGGGGAAGGCGGGGAAGCTGGCTGGCAGCCTCCTGGTGCTGGCTTCAATGGAGCCAGAGCATGCGCTCTCCCTCTTTGACAGCTGGGTGTGCACCAGCAATCTGGCTTTTCCCCTGCTGTTTGTGGAAGCGTCCTGCTTCCGAAACGGTTTCAGCGAAAGAGCCAGATATAAGACCTAATTTTTTGGGTCTTACATCAGGATAGGATTTCGGCAGCAAAACCGGTTTAAGAAACTGGTCTTGCATGCCAAAATGCGGACCCGGCTTCCCCAAAGGGTCCCTAATTGGGTTCCCTTTGCGGAAGCCGCATCTTAATCCTTCCCATATCTGGCTCTACATGTGTTTTTAGAGCCAGTGCGGAAAGGGTCTCTGTCCCCATTGGGCCTACAAGCAGTGCCTGAGACATCCTGAAAGCACAGGTTGATAAATTAGCCAGAGAGTGGATTTTACCCTCATTTGCCCCTACTGCTACCATGTAAAGTGATGGCAGTGGCTGGGCTGACTTACCTGGGGTGACATCCATCTGGTGTGATTTAGGGTTTTTTTCACTAGCACTAAGTATCTGTTAAGGACTCATTAGGCTCAGAGCAGGAAGACCCCATTTCCACTGCAGACCCAATTAAAGCCACATTTGTTTCCACCTGTCCTAGGGAAATCCAGATTAAATGAGTCTTTAAGGACCTATAATCTGGATTTCCTGTAGACCCCATTAAAGGACTCTATAATCCGCTCTTCAGCCATGAAATCCGGATTATATGGTGTGCTTTTGCACTGCGATTGAGCAGTGGGTTCTGGGATGGTACCTGGGGAGTGCCCTGAAATGCAAAGCTTCAAAGCCGGTGCCTAACCTCTGAAGATGGCTCTGAAGAAAACTCCGGAGAATGGCACAGACTTCAGAGCTTAGGCCATTTCTATGGGGCCTTTCTGCGGAGCTTTGGCCAAGCACTGCAGAATCTCCAGGGTGATTTGCTGTAATCTTTGAAGATGTTCCACAGTGTCTCCGAAGTTTGCCCATCCTCTGCGTGTCAATCCCCTCCCAAAAGCATGGGGTGACGGATGGGCCCAAAGTGGGTAGATTCAGAATCGCCACGTGGGTGCTCCGACATTTCCACTGTGAGCATGCCTAGCACCCATTGTTATTGGATGTTACACCGCCCGTGGAGATGCATTGAGTACCTCCTTAGATCTGGATCTACTAAATCCAGATTAGTTGAAGGGCCCATTTCTTAGATTCGGATCATCTTAGATCTGGATTAAGAGAGGTAAGTGGATCATACACTTCGGGTGTTGGATTGAGAATGGGGCTGGACAGTCCCACATTCGGCTGTGCTGTCTCTGAACAAAGTTTACAAAAACACACCTTGGTGTAGTTTGTGCTATGTAGGCCTAAAACATTATTCATAGGGAGATATTTAAGGATAGCTCAGTAGATCCACATCTCTATGAATTAATTACCAGCATTATTAATCACCACAGAAATATCTCATGGTATTAATATCATTATAACTCTTTTTGTATGTTTCTCTTATCATTTATGTTGGATATTGAGTGTGTTCTGCGCACAACATTTTCTGACTCAGTTCTTCATGAAATCTGAGGTAAAGTGTTTTTGCTGCAGTTGGGGATAATGTATGCATGTTGAAAAATTAATTTAAGTGCCATGAATTTTAAGCACACTAATGGGTTTTAGGGCTCTTTTCATGGGCTTCAGATTGAAGCAAGCCACTTCACATTTAAATGCTACCTGGCTGGATTAGCCCCCCCCCTCCTCTTTTTGTTGACATTTAGATGCTCTGGGGAAGTTTAAAGGCAGGACACCATCCCCTGTTTCACCCAGAATCAGAGCCTTTGCCTTTGAATTTCAACACTGTAAATCTATTTCGGGATCATTCCAGCCTTCGGGCAGAATGAGTGTGAACCCTCCAATTTGATTTCTTTTAAGTCTCACCTGCTAGACTTTATTTTGGGGCTGCCTTCCCCAATAAATTACTGCTAAGGATGTGCATGAATATTTGTAACATTTTTTTATTCGTACAAATTTGTATGCATTTGGACATTTGTATACTAAGCAAATGTTACAACATTCATACATTGATATTTATACAAATACAAATATTCAGAACGTTTGTTCGAAGCTTTGGAAGCGTGAAGCGGGGAAGTGGGAAAGCAACTGTGCCAGTCACATCTGCAATGGATCCAGAGTGCATTTGACATGGTTTGAGAGTGGATTCAAAGTGGATTCAGTGCGGATTTGACACATTCAGAGCAGATAAGTTACAGGATACACATGCATTCATATTGGATATTCAATTTCATACAAATACATTCGTATTGAATAGAATCCTGTCACTTTCAAAGAGGATCTATTTGAATGAATATGAATTTTCTTACATTTGATTTGTTATGAATCAAATGTAAAATAAACCATTCATGCATGTCCCTAGTGACTGCATATCCCACTGGTGGCTGTAAGAAACCACCTGGAGGAAGGGAGCAGATATCAAATTAAATAGGCAAGCTGGTCCCAGTACAGTGGTTGATACTGGAACTTGATTGTAAAGATAACTTTCCCAGTCTGATTGAAGCATCTCACAGTGATGACCCCACGTTCTTTCTCCTCATTAAGAGGAACAGGGAGAGTAAGACCAAAGTCTGGCTCACCGGAAGACAATTCTAATCACTAGAATCCCCTGCTATTTCTCCTCACATCCTGTTCCTCAGGCCCAACCACCAGCCGTAGGCTGAATATTCATGACACACTTATGGGGCCTTGAAGATGCACTGAGGGTGCAGTGTCTGGTGCGTACATTGTACACTCAGAATGGAGCAAAAGTGTGGGATCTTTTGTGATGCTACACTTCCCTTCCCTTATGCCTACTGTAATGGCGGAGTGGGTTGAGGGGCCTATGGTGGCAGAGCAGGAGGTTCTTGAGTCCTTCAAGTCAGCTTGTCCCACTGCTGCCACTGCCTGGTTTTAAAGACAGAAGGGTGGGGTGGCCTTGCTTCAATTCAGATAGTGGGAGAAACCTGTTCAATGGAGGTGAGGGGTTACTTCACCTCTGTTTGACATGCAAGGGAAGCTTGCTTCCTCTCACTGGATTGGATACCATTCTATAACTGATTGTGTGTGGATTGCTTCCCATTGACCTTCACCTCCAGGAATGGATACCGTTTTACTGTACAACCAATCTAACGGAGCAGAAGAAGAAAAGAAAAACTGCTAAATACCAAATATATGCAAACCTGATTTTCTTATCTTGATTTCCCTAGATACCAACACTAGGTCTGAAATGCTACACCTTCTGGAGTGATGATATTAGCAAAGTCTTAAAACCATGCAGTATTTAGTTCCTATCTTCATGAAAATGAATGTGAACCTATAATGAATGGCTCACCCTTCAGCTCTAAACAGTGAGATGCTGTGTGTGTGTCATTTTAAGTGGGAACTAAAGCAATAACAGACTGCAGCATCTGCATTTTCCAACTGCACAGCAATACCTACCAACCCCCAGGAGCTATATATAACATAGTTACTTTCAGTTGCCTACTGTATGTAATTGTTTATGTATAACTAGAAATGTTTAATTGCAATGGTGGGAGGGTTTGATATCTTCAGTATGGGAAAAATCAACGTATTATAAAGGAAACAAAGCGTCATGGGTCTCAATCACCTGTTACAGCTTTTCTTCCTCTGTTTAACACATGGATAATTTTGCAAGTGCTTGTTGGATTTCGTTTTTTGGAGAACTTCATTTTTCTTTTTCTTTTTTTCAGAGTGTGCACCTTGGAGACAATCCTTTTGTTGCTTTCTGAAAGTCAGAAAGTATTGAAATAAGTAAGAGGAGTGGAATTATGGTGTACTTTTCCAGAAGCTCAATAATGCATCTGCGTGGACTCAGTTTTGGCCCACTCCAAGCAGGCGGCGTAGTATCAACTGTGAAGATAGCATCACATTGGGAAAAAGTCCAGCAGGTGTTGAACTCTAGTCTGAAATCCTTGCAGCTGCAAAATGAAAGTTCCACAGCTGCATGGTTTCCATCTGTGCAACTTTTGCAGGGAACTGAAGATGGCCCTGAAAGTTCCATAGTCCCAGGATAATTCCAGATTTTACATTCCATCTGAATGCAGCCTTAGCTGATTTGATGGATGAAGATACAGTGTTCTAGGTTCTTAAGTGGCATACTGCGAACCAGTTGTGGCCACTTGACAGTATGGTCAGAGCATCCCTGGACAATTTCACCCCTGCAATGCAGAAGTGGTTCCTATAAAGTAAATTTAATGTCCCTTTGTGTGTGATCCAGCCACTGTGAGAACTGCTGAACTTGTGCAATAACTGTGGTATTATGGAAACTCAAAGGAGCTATACTGTGCAGTGTTTTGTGGTATGATAACCAAATGGAAGAGTCTCCTTGACAGCCAATCTTTCTTTAGAAAAAATGGAGGGAAACAAAAATTGCTTTTCCTAGTTACTATTGCTAAATTCCGAGGAAGTGTGTTGAAAGTGGGAATTCTCTATGAATATCTGATAATATTGGGCATATTGATGGTATGCCATCCATGTCCTACTTTGCAGTGACGCTACCGTTCCAAGTATGTATCTGGGTAAAAATGAAATCCTTGCACAGAGAGTAAAATGGTTCCCTGGTACTATGCTATGCAGACTGGGACTAAAAACACCCATAGCTGTCAGACAACACCCTCCGCCGACAAGTCATGTCTTTGCTTCCTGATCCCTTGACAAAAAGACAGGTTCTCTCAGTGGTAGCTATGATCCTGTGGTCACCTTCCCCAACAGAGAGGTAAAATAAATGACTAATAGAGAATGGACCAGTGAACCAACAGCATTTGAAACCGATGTTGGCATGGCAGTGAATAGATCACTGTGGTACTTTGTACCACATTCTCACCCTCTACAGATTAAAATGTAGAATGATGCAATCAAATCTGTTACGCCAGCTCCCCTTTTCCCCATCACCCCATCACTTCTGGTTTGCCAGCTATGGATGGTGGCATTCATCTTCTAAAGGCAACAGGCAGTGCCAGCCACATATCACAGGCAGGAGGAATACAGTTGCCTGTCAGTGGTTCTTCATTCCGCCCATCATTTAGGCCAATATGATATGCTATTGTCACAGGATCTGTTTATACCTCTGAATTCTGGGCTGCATTCACACCTAAGGTTTAATCCAGCTTCAGTTCACTTTCAGAGTACGAAAAAACATCAGCAAAGTGAGAAGTTGGTTTTCTTTGGCATTATTTAACTCAGACAATTCACCATTGGGATGGGTAATGTGGAAAGAAAATGACTGGCCATTTTACTGTTCTCTAGGGGCGTACATGGATGGGTTTTTGGGCATTCAATTCATAATTATTTGAATGTTAGAAAATCTGTATTTATTCAAATAGATCCCCTTCAAATGTGGTAGGATTCCATTTGATACAAATGTATTCATACAAATTCGTATGAATATCCGATATGAATGCATATTTATTGGATATGTATCCTGGATACATATCCTGGATACGTATCCTTTACAAACGCATACATACTGGATATGTATCCTATACCAATGCATACTTATTGGATATGTATCAGATACATATCTTATATGAATCCATACGTATTGATACGTAACCAATATGTATCCCCAGTTCGAACTATTTGTACAAATGTTCTGAAACATTTGTATTTGTACAAATGTTACTGTATGAATGTTGTAACATTTGATTTGTGTACGAATGTCTGGATTTGTATGAATTTGTACCAATAACAAATGTTATGAATATTCATGCACCTCCCTACTGCTCTCTTATCTCACTCTGAAGGTGGACTGAAGCTGGATTAAAACTTAGGTATAAATGCAGCCCTGGTGGCAAAGATAAACAGCAGGAAAATGTTGCTGACTTCTTATTTGCAGAGACATCGGTCTGGCTCAAGGTGAAAACAGGATGATTAACTCACTGGCCTATTGGTTTGATTCACCACCTTACTTCTCCTCTTGTAATATTTACAGAATAACCAACTTCCTGTCTCCTGCTCTAGGTTTCCACCCTCTTCTAATTCAGAGATGTTTATCATTTCCAGTTAATTAATGTCTAGAAGAGTTGAAATTTCACCAGCTGTGTGCTGTTCTTCCATGACAATTACATAAAACCATTCACCGTTAATTCTCCAAATTCCATAATCTCCAGGCTTACGATACCTACATTTGCTCACTGACTTGTAATAAAGGAAACATTTTCCTCTAGAAACATTTGGGCGGATCCAAGAGCCTCCCTGACAAGAAAGCACACTGTGCTTCCTCTCTGCAGAAACAGGACAATAAACTCAACAGAGAGTGAAATAGAGGTAAGAAACAGTGACTGAAATGCTCATCAGGAGTTACCAGTGATCAGTTGGGCACATCCAGCAGAAGTGAGCTCTACAAATGCTGACTATGCCAAGAAGAAGTAGAAGTTAAAACTGGGGCACTTTAAAAAAATATCTAAAGCATATCTGTGAGTGGTTTGGCCCTCTTTTGATCACAGCATATATATTCCATCACCCACACAAGAGAATCCAGATTAGGGGATGGATGTAAGGGGTATCAATCAATCCGAGCAGGTTCAAATTTGGTTAGTTTTTCTGGGAACTTTGATAATGGCTTCCTGCTTCTTTTTGAAAGACACTTTTTCTTTCTTGCTTCAGCCAAAAGATGTTGATATCAAAACAATGGCAGAGGGGGAGGAGGAGAAGGAGGAGGAAGAGGAGGAGGAGGAGCAAGAGAGAGTTGGCATTAATCCCCCACTTTTCTCACCCCTAAGGGGACTCAAAGCAGCTCCCCACAACAGGTAGATGGGGCTGTGAGAGAAAGAGCACTGTGGCTAGCCCAAGGTCACCCAGCTGGTTTTGTGGAGGAATATGGACTCGAACCAGGAAACTGCCAGATAAGAGTCTGACTCTCTAATCACAAGACCAAACTGGCTCACCAAATAGGATGGTGATATAGGTAATGGACGACACCCCTACCGAGATACATCTCAGGTCATATTCAGACATCCACATCTGGCAGGAAGAGCCCTTATGCTGATCCAGCTTGGAGTTTCTGCTGTTGCCCTAAGGCAGTGAACAAGGCATCCTGTCTTTAGAGTGGAATTTTCCATTCTGAAGTACCCCTGCTGCATCCCATGGCCTTTTCTGAACATATCTCACTTAATCCATATTAGTGAATCTGGATTAGTTAGATCTGGATCAACCTCAGGGGCTTTAGAGCAGCAAATATGTATTAAGGAATGACATAGTGCAGAAAGCCTGTTCTGCATCAGTGGATGTGGACTACTGCTGTAGAAATGCTGAACATGCAATGCAGTTAGGTCTCAGCACCTCTGTACAATCAGTCCACATCCCTGGCAATCAACAGCTGCACCTGCATAGTGGGGACAAGGTGCCTTTGAAGGCAGCACAAAGACACCCTGAAACCATGTCCATTCTACATACAGATGATCCTTCCTCGATTGGGATCAGGTGGTGCTAGCATGGAGGTAGGCCACATTTATCTGTCTACAACTAATCTGAACCCTTGGCACAGTTCTGGATTAACAGTCCCAAGTGGATGAGTCCACTTAGCAACTCTTTGGCCTTGATTAATAGGTATAGAAAGGGCCCATGTCAAGTTCGGTCTTGTGGATCCTGCAAGTTGTCTTCTGCTGCTTTGAGTGCCTGGAATTCTGGGCTGTTTTTTTGCAGCATGTGCTCATGAAAGGCTGTAAAACAATCATAATAAATTGCTATAAGCATCCCCTAATCCCCAGATCCAAACTTGGCAGCAGGTATGTAAATGGTCTCTCAAGGTGGCTGGGCCCCACCTAAACTGGCTCCTTCCTTCACCCACCTCATATGCACATGGCTTCATTTGGCTAGAAGGACAAGCTGTGATATTTGCAGAAATCCACTGATGGGAAATCAATAGCTTTCAGAGAAGGGTCAATGCTGAAGTGACAGCTCTTTGTCATCCTGACTTTTATCTTTCCTTTCCTTGGGCACAAAATTGCACAGTTTAGCAATATTTGATATTTTTTATTAATGATGAACAACGGGCCTGTCATTATCACAGGAAGAAGTGTGTTTGTGTGTCTGCCGGTGTGTATGGTGGAGAAAACAGCTAAGAATTATTGCACTGGTACATGAATGCATGCATGCATAAAGTCTACTGAGGTCTACTTGTCAGGAAACCCAGGCCACCCAGCATGATAGTGTCTGAATATAGAGTGATTTGTTTGAGCCCCAACAAGAATACAGCCTCATAATGGAAAAGACTTAATGTTTGTGGGAATAAACAGCATAAATGTGGTGACCTGGCTCAACCCCTCCCTCCTTGCTGTCTGCAGAGCTGCGCAGAAAGGAAGCGGGCTGCCAAGCACCACAGCTCACTGTCAGTTATGATAGAGGTGTATACCAACCAGTTCCCCCAGCCCACTGGTGTCCTGCTTTATATGTCTGTGAGACAGACTCCCCTAAAGTAGCATGCATAGATTGTTGTAAACCAAATGCTCAAAGTTTACAACAAATAAAATAAAGAAGCAAGGTTTGTGAATAGCTTAAATGTTCAAGAGTTGCTTGAAAAGATGGTTACTGCCAATAATATAATGTCCTGTTCCCTTTAAGGAGCTCTTCTGTAAGCTAGCAATGCCCGACAAGCTCTACAGTAGGCCCTTCCACTTCTCAGTCCTTCCCTCACAGATTCCCTCTACCATTCAGTGAGACAAATCCCCCTAATAATAGAGTTAGATTCTGGGCAATGTTGTTTGCCCTGCCGGACTCTGCTCCACTCTGGCTCTGAACGAAGTAGTCTGTCCACACACACTCCAGTCAGTAGGTGCGTGCTCCACCTTTCTCTAGAGCAGTGGTTCCCAAAGTTGTCTGGGCTACGACCCATCTAATATAAGTTTACCAACTCGGGACCCACCTCTAGGAAATTTAACCGTTACCAATATGAATAAAGGACTTTTCAAATAACAAAGTTTTAATACAATTTTTTTTATTACTTAATTAAATAATTACATCAAAAAAGTTATTTCAAATATGGTTAAATTTCCTAGAGGTGGGTCCCGACCCACAGTTTGGGAAACCCTGCTCTAGAGGCAAGACCTCCCTCCAGTTCTCTACCCTATACCCCAAGAAAGAGCGAACTAGACATCCCAAGGGTGTAGCTAACCCTCCTTGATTCCCCCCCCCCCACTAATGTTGCAAGACAAGAGACAAGAGACAATGAGAACACTGGGCTGCTGCTTTTTATAGTCCGAGATCCCGTTGTTCCCATTGGTCCATTTTCGGTGGGTTTGCGAGGCTCCTGCTGCTGCTCCGCCTCCGCTGTCACTCAGGCTGCTGAAAAGCTTGCAGAATGGCCCTGTGGCTGCAGCCTATCTCTTTGAATATTACAACAAACAAACAAACAACACAATTGTGTTATATGTTATTCAGTTTAGAGATCTTGTGACTCTTAAAAGGCATAGGTACTTTGGCCATCAGGTTTCTAGGTTATAGAAGGCTTGTAATGTAGGTCTATACATTTCACAAATGACTCCATCATTTAATTAGAAACTAATGACAGGTGAGAAATAGCAAGAGCATCCTGCTAATTGGCATTTCTGTTGAATACGCCTATTTGTGGTCAATCCCTTTCACTAACTGCTGACATGGAATATACAGGTCCCATGGGAATATTCCCATTCATGCTCATGAAAGGAAAATAGTGACTTTCATAATGCTTTATAAAAAAGACAAGTTACAGCCAGCACATAGCAGTGATTAGAGCCGGAGTGACCCATGGATCACAACCATAAAAGGAGGTCAGTGGCTGGTTGAAAGCCTTACTTGCTCTACTGACCTGTGTTTTGATCTACAGGGGGATCAAATAATAGTTTGAGAGGAGGAAAGTAAGACTTCTAATTGAAAACTCACACCCTCATTGAACTGCTACGTAAGTCACCATTAAGTTAACTCTCATTCACACAAGAGCTGTAGATTCCTGTTCCAGGTCCACTGGAAAGATGATTATTCTATGGCCTTTACTCCTACAGTCTTTATGTTTAGAGTAATGTCAGGACTACTTCATTCCACCCTTAAGGATCAAAACTCACAAAACTCAGACTTTTAGGATACGTATGTGTTAATGTAACTTTTTAACAGCACTTCTTTTTGGGGTGTATGATTGCATGTTCTAATGCTTATTATAGGATCTCCTTGCAAGTTACCTATTTATTACTTTGCAACTCTGGGTTTTTCTAGAGGTCAGACACCTCACTGATTAATAGTTATATGTATATGTATATGTATATGTATATGTATATATGTATATGCATATATATAAAATCAATTTTGAGGTATATATATAAAATCAATTTTGAGGTATATATATAAAATCAATTTTGGGGTAAGTGCTCAATTATTTTCAGACTTGCTTGCTCCACAGGGCAATCATCTCAGCAGGGTCACCTGAGCTCGTAAGGCCCTGGATGCTCCACCCACATGTCTTCCAGTTTGGATGTTGTACAGGATGATTGCATGCCTGTCACCAGGGAGTGAACTTCAGGTAAGGGTGGGGGAGGTTTGGGTGGGTTTATTATGCATGAAGATCTACACGTGCAGATGCTTAGTGCATACTAGTGCCATTCCATCCTTTGCTTCCCAGAGACTGGAGGCAAAGTGCATAAAGGCCCATTTTCAGGGACAAGATCTTGACCAAGAAAGAAGAAGAGAGTTGGCTTTTCTACCCCGCTTTTCTCACCCATTTAAGGGGACTCAAAGCTGCTGACAAAGCTTTCTGTTCTTCTCCCCACAACAGAACACCTTGTGAGGCAGGTGGGGCTGTGAGAGCTCAGAAGAAAGCTGTGACTAGCCCAAGGTCACCCAGCTGGCTTTGTGGGGGGAGAGTGGAATCAAACCCGATATTTCCAGATAAGAGTCCAGCTCCCTAACTGCTAGACCAAACTGGCTAATGAAAGAAGTAGTACTGGATGTTCTTGGAGTGGGATTGTAACTGTAACCAGAGGTCTTTCTGCAGTTGGCCTTATTGTGGAACATAGAACAGGCACCTGCTATCCACATGCTAGTGCAGACTATAGCAGACAGCAGATGAGGTCTGCCACATTCTGCGTTAGCATATGGATAACAGGCTCCTATCCTGAGATATATTCTGGAATAAGGCTCAGGAAGAGGATTGTAGTAGGGAATGACCCTTGGCCTATTAAATGAGCTAATGAATTTTAATGTGTAGTAAATTAAATACATTTCTTGCCTAGCCAGCTGAAGCTGAGCCAAAACCAATAATATTAAAACATAAAATGATCAGATAAGAAACCATACCATAACCTTGTCAGCCTGTGTTAACTAGCTAGATGCCACTCTTAATTGTATTGCACCCAAAGTCTCTGAGAGTCAGAGGGAGCACTTGTTTTCTCAAGATTCAGTCCATTATGCCATGCTTATGAAGAGTGTTCACTTCTTTGGAAGCACTTACATCCATCACATTCCCTTTTACTTTAAAGGCTTCTGCTAAAAAGCTGGTGTACACTTGCCAGCATTAAAGAACTTGTAGACCTTCAAAGTGTATCCTACAAGCAAAGACTTGTATCATCAATTCTTTCCACCTATTTGGCTCCATGCAGTTTTTTAGCTCTGCCACATTGTTGTCAGGCCTTGCCTTCTCGAGAGACACATTCAGTGGAGAGCGTCTTCCAGATGGAAGCTTCATTTACATAGGGTGTTTCTCCACCATGCTCCTTTAATCCGGATCTAAGAAGATGAAGTACCCAATGTGTTTCCATGGGTGGTCTAGCACCCAATAGCAACACCAGAGCACCCATTTGCAAATCCAGATTGACCCACAAGGGGTCTGCCTGTCACCCCAGGTGTTGCCTTCAGAGATTAGCTAAGACTCCAGAATCCCTCTGAAATTGCCTTCGGAGGTTAGCAAAGGCTCTGTAGTCCCTCCGAAGGCAACGGAGATTGGCACAGAGCAATGCAAGAGAGGTGCAGATTAATTAGCTCCTTGTGAGCACCAATGAGCCAGCCTCATTAATATGCACCTCTTTCCATGCCTGAAGGTAACATGCAGCTCCCAGGTGCATTGCTCTTGCAAGGGGTTTCTCTGCGGAGTCTTTGCTAATCTCTGAAGGCAACTTCAGAAGGATTTCGGAGATGCCTTTGGAGGAACTCCAAAGTCTTGACTTTGGGGCACCCCCCATGGGTGCCTCTCCCCCGCCCGAGCCTCCTCTAGACCCCATTGCCAGATTGTAGTGGAAACAGGCTCTATACAATCCAGATTTTCAGTCTGAAGACCCGATTGTAGACCTCTTTAATGGGGTCTACACAAAATCCAGATTATAGGTCCTGAAGGAGCCATTATGATCCAGATTTCCCTAGCTGTGGTGGAAACAAATGTGTCCCTACTGGGGTATGTGGTGGAAATGGGGTCATCCGGCTCTCAGCCAAATGGGTCCTTAATGGGTGCTAAAATGAGTACTTAGTGACAGTGGAAAAACACCCATACATGCACATGGGTACATCTCCCAGCTGTTTATGGGCCTAGACATTTAGATGTTGTTGATTCCTGAGCTGTTACAACATGAAAGCACCATACTTGTAATCTTTAAGTTTAAAGTAACCCGAAGCTACTTTGGTAAGAGAAAGTCACCTCCTTCCTTCCTTCTGAATGTACAGAGGAGAGAAGAAGTGACGTAAAGGCTGAGGATCCCACTGGGAGTCTCTGCCATGGACCAGAAACTGCCACTCTCAGACTAGTGTTCTTGAAAGCTTTGACGAAAGGCATGATGGGTGCCCGTCACTTCTTTCCTTTCCACAGCAGCCCAGAGCCCCGCCCTCCCAGATCTCAGCCTTTTTTAGGCTCTGCATGAATGGAGGCTCAGACAATTTTATGCCTTGGATACTGTAGATAAATCATTCACTGATGTGGCAATATTTAAGGAGTTATTGTGATTTGCAGAAGCCTTGTATCAGGGACAGAATTAACATGGTGTTATCTTTGTCCTTCACTTTCCAATTACTAGGCAGCTGAGTCAACTGAGGTCCTCAAAGACAAGGTGATGGCAATGAGTAACCAGCTGCATTTTGGCTGGTTCATAATAGTGATAAGTCTTCCCAAGACACCTCCCTCTGTAGCAACGAAGTTGGGTTGAACAGCTGGAACTCAACTGGCCCAGGAGGGATCATTGTGATCAACAAAATAAATGTTGAGCAACTCTGTGGCCCTGAACAATAACAAAAGGATGGAAAGCCACTAAGAGCTTTATAAAAAATACTCTGAGGAAGAGGAGCGATTATTAAAAATATATACTAAATAAAAATGATTTTTAAACAGTGATGGAATACCATGAAACCCTTTTTTTCATGGTTACAGGGGGTTCCAAACTCCGCTGTGGTTCTATATTTGCATGTGTTTGTTATTGTAGTGAAGTCATTTCACCCTCCCCCCCCACATTGCTTTTTTAAATTTTGTATCTATAACAAGGTATCCACAGAGAACAAGATGAGAGTCTCATAGCACAAACGGGAAAAAATTATCAAGTAATTTATTTTGCACATTTTTCCCTGTATTTTCTATAGTCTAAACTACTGTGTTTTTTTTTTAAATTTGTGTGGATTCACAAACTGAAAGGCTGAAGTTTCCCCAGTTTTGTGAGAATGGATGAATGGACTGTATTTATGCAATGCCTACTTTTTCCAACTATTTTTTTCTATTTAGAAAGAATGCAAAAGATGTCTCTGACCGAAAATACACAGAATGAATGGGCTGTGCTTACATAACATGACCAACAAATCCAAAAGCATGGAAGTGGATTGTTTCAGCGTCCCTTAACTAGAATTTCAATTTGAACGCTGATTCTGTCAGCTCAAATGAGTGAAAATTCACCCGAAATAGGGCTTCTTTTGCACTTTCATGGGATACCACTATCCTACAGAAGTTAAGTTCAGGAACTGTGGCTGTTCCATAGCTACTGAAGTTTGGAATAGCCCCACATGCTCTGGGGCCACTCTGGGATGGAGGCAGCACTGTGATGTACAGATGCAGAGTCCCAGAGCATGTAGGCTGTCGCGATCTTCCAAGTGCAAAAAGGCCTAGCCTGAATTTCTCAACTATCAGTGTATGAAGTGCTGAATCCTCACACATGCTGTAAATGCAGTGCGATCAGCTGGAGAAGTTATGCCAGAAACATTAATTCTTTCACACCTTCCATCTGACTGAGCAATAGCATCAAGAGGATTAGAGGTAGCTGATAGGGATTCCTTCTTTTATTTTATCTGTTTCGCTAAGTTCTAATTGCCTATAATTGGTAGATTAAGGGCATTTCTGCATTGTTTGGTATACAAGACCAGGAAACATAGTAGCAGCCTATCTTCCACAGGCTGGTGTGATTTAAGGGAGGGCCAGGGCCTTCCACATTCCTTCCCTATTCTATTATAGAGCCCCTTCAACTATGCCAGACCAGGCAGCCAT
Organism: Aspidoscelis tigris stejnegeri; assembly: GCA_023333525.1. Classification (NCBI taxonomy): domain Eukaryota; kingdom Metazoa; phylum Chordata; class Lepidosauria; order Squamata; family Teiidae; genus Aspidoscelis; species Aspidoscelis tigris. The sequence continues at coordinate 102,826,921 of JALMGA010000002.1, forward strand.
TTTGGCCATATAGTTCAGGCTATGCTCCATCCAATGAAGATGAAGCAGACTAGTGGGGGTGGGGCCTCCCACAAATCATACCGGCCTGCTGAAGGGAGGCTCCTAATGTGTTTGTTGACATTTTCACTTGGCTGTCCTCCAGAATCCCAAGATTCTTTTCCTGACGTGTTGCTGAAAGCTCAACCCCTGTAAGTAGGGTTGTGCACAAATATTTGCATGAATTCAGGTGAATTCGGACATTCGAATTCAAACCAAATGTTTTGATAAATTCATATGAAGCTTCATTATGGACTTTTATGGGGTTCGTATGTGAAATCGTATTGAACATTTGTATCAAGTTCGAATCCTACTACATTCAAAGGTGATCTATTTGAACGAATACTAATTTTCTTGCATTTGATTGTATATGACTCAAATACAAAAAATAAAAATTTGTGCACATCCCTACCCATAAGTTCATAGACATAATTAGGATTCTTTGCCCCAATGTGCATAAAGTCCACTTGCAGGGATTTTGAGAACATGTGAAGATTTTGCCTTTGCTTCTGCTTGAGAATGCCCTGAAGCAATTGGTGGGCTACTGCATAGGATGGACTAGATGAGGTGGACTAGATGAGCTGTGACCTGATCCACCTCTTATGATCTTAATACAATCTTTTTTCTGCCCAAGTCTATTTCCCTCTGTTTAGTTCAACCCTATTCAAACCAAATCCTAAAATTAAAACTCACCTTCCCAGTTTGACATTCCTTTGCCACAGGTTGCCATGAATAATGTACGCTGAGGGAAAAGTTAAAAGTAGGTTTGCCCATGTCTTCTTGATTGCATCTGATGGGGCTGTCAAGTCTCCACTTCCCTTCCTGGTGTGCTTACACTCCTCCCTTCCACAAATCATACATTGAAAGAGATTAAAATTGGAATAGGCAATTATTATTTTAAAACTAGAGACTTTTACCTGACACTCTTTAATAAACTTTCATGGCAGCAATTCTCCTGAGACATAGCACATCATGTTGAATGATGACAAAAGATTTTGGAAGATAGATAAGAGCCTTAGGACTGTGATTTTTCCAATGTGTTTAAAAACAAACAAAACAGAAAATAAGAATGAGCAGGGTGGCTTTTTTTAAATTTCAAATGATGGTATCTTCAAAGGCGGATTTCTTTCCCCATTTTCAGAGGGTCTTGTATTTGAATACACAGCTTTGTACATCAGATATTCCACTGGGCATAGATGAATCTTTTGGGGGTGGGGGTGAGAGATACTATTAAAGTATACAGTAATATATAATACTCTAGAACAGTGTTTGGATTAAAAGCACGATTCATATTCTGCCTTTTGTGGTACCTTGAATGTGTAATGAGGGTTTAGTATCTCCACAACACCACGATCCCATTGTGAATGCAGTGTGGCATCTACATGGATGTCATGATTTTCCCCTGGTATGCTGCCACCAATGCTGCTATGGTGCTCTTCAAATGTCTTTCTCTCTCCTGTGTGGTGGTGACCCCCCTGCTGCCCCTAGTGCCACTTGAAAGGACTTACCACCCCCCCTCACATGTCTTTGCCTATTTAAACACAGGGAACAGCTTATAGGCTCGTCCTCTGTCTCTGAAAGCCCCCAGTCTGCTTTCAGATTCAAAGTCAGGGACTCTGCCCACATCAGTTCTGGGGACAGGGAAAGCCCTTCTCTCCACTTGCCAAATCCTCAGCTGTGCTAGTACTGAGGGAGGGAAGCTTTCTTTCTTAGACCTGTGGCTGAAATTTTAAAAACTGGAGGTAGAGGCTATCTCTCCTTTCCTCTCCCAAGGAGGAAAGGTAGCCTCCATCTTCACTCTCAAAATTACAAGATGATCTTGCCATGGGAGGAGGAACCTCCCTTGCCCATCACAACTGTGGCTGGGGATTCCTACACTGGGATTTGGCAGGCAATGTATCTGGCAGTGTGTGGAAAGCATGCTGTGGATTTCAGAGAAGCGATTGCTTTTCTCAATGCAAAGGGGAATGGATGCTATGCTTGTATTAGCTCTCCCCTCCCAGTGGGGATCCTGCCAAATACAGGCTAAACAACATCCTCTGGGCTCAATAGGAAGATTCTCAGCACAAGGTCCATGTCAGGAAATAAAGCATATTAGATACAGGAGACAGTAATATTGAACAGGTTCCATCATTTTTTGTGGTCAGTCTCAAAATATATAGAGGGAGAAGAAGGTAAGCAGCTGAAAGAACAGAAGGCTGGGATGCACATCAGAGCCTTTTGTGTTGTGGCACCCAGATTGCAGAACACCTTCTCTAATGAAATGTTATTATTATTATTCATGGTGGCTCGTGTCTAGTGAGCCTAGTAGGGCAGGAGGCAAAGCAACTAAAAAAGGAGTGGTATTAGAGTCAGAAGGAGGAATGGTAGATGGAGATAACTGTAAGGCAGCTACTCCATTCAAACCCACCTGAGAATTGTTTCCATCGAACATAAAGGATTATGGACAATTTAGACAGCCCTGACAGAAGGGGAAAGACAGAGCAAAGTCAAGCTCTGCTTTACCAGATGTGATGCAATTTTTGTCATTCAAAAATTTGAACTGAAAAAATTCAAAAATTTGAACTGAATGTCCAAAGATTTGAATTGATCTGAATGTTTAAAATTTGAATGTATTCACATTCGATTAGATTTATTCATACATTCAAATTTATTCATACGAATTTTCAATTTGTATTTGAAGACACAAATGTCAACAACATTCAGCATCTGTACGCATCCCGTTTTATCCTGTATTCTTCCCGTTTCTGTCCCATACGTATCCGTACAAATGTGTACAGATACAAATAAGATGTTTATGGATACATAAGTACTGCGTACGTATCCATAGAAAATATGAATGTCCGAATAATTTGTACGAATGATTCAAAGGATTGAAAATTCATTTGAATGTTTAAATTCAAATGTATAGACATTCAATTCGAATTCGAATGTCTGAATTCAAATGAATTTGATCAAATTTTGAATGTTTCAAATATTGATGTACATCCCTAATGGACACTGCTCTGTCTCTGTTGTTATTATTTTTAGACACATTATAGAACAGAAATATTTTTGTTCCACTAAATACTGGAATCGCTTTGTACTCTATATTTTTAAAATTATGTTTTAATGGCTCTGTTTTATATCTACCTGCCTGCCTGCTTGCCTGCTTAATTAACTTTATAAACTGCCTGAGATTTATGTCATATTATTGTGATTAACTGCCACTGCCACTTTATGCAGGAGATCAAATGACAAAAGACCTGTTTGCACTTACCTTACTGGAGTGGTTCCAACTATTCCAGGAGAGGTCCATTTGCATGCTGGGCCCCCACTGCTGATATCTAGGGGCACCCAGGAGTTTCCAAGAGCATCCTCCAGCTGCCTCAATCTTCAATAGCTGTACACCATCACACTGAGTTATGTGTGAACAGTCCCAAGTTCTACTAGGCTCATTCAGGTACTACATAAGAAACTGTGTTCACCCCTTCAGTGTTCACTTAGGATGACAACTTCGTATAACAACTTTGGAACGGATCCAGATTGTTCTCCTCTGATGTAGACAAGGGATTATTTTCATGCCAAGACAGTGCACATAATGATGTGAATGGTGGAATCCTGAAAGCAAACGACACACTCTCACCTAATCAGGAAATAAGATCTGTGTAAATTGCACTTTGATTAACACAGTTTCTGACAGCCTGGTTTCATTATTGTCTGGCTGATAGACCCGCCTTGATTCATGTGGCCCCATTTATTCAGTATTGCCCAGGATATATTTTGTTTTGTTTTGTTTTTGCCAAAATCTCCACTGATATGCATTGTATTGACCAGCCCACCTGAAAATTTACATTGACTGGAACAGCGAATTGGCTTACCAATGCAAATTATTGGATTGATCATTGGGGTGGTTTCCAGCTGAAACTCAGAGGTCAGTCGGAAATTCTGCAGCACGCTGGAACATTCTTCTTTCTCTACAACCCATTTCCTATTAGTGGTGCTACAGTGAGCAAGGTGTTTCGTTGGCCAGTTATGGGTGCAACTGTGTGATTTTGGTAAGTTTTGAGTGTGTATGAGTTAGAATGTGGAGTGGGTGGGTGATGCACATTTGTGTGTGCTTAGCCTACCTGCTAGTAGGACACGATTATTTGTAACATTCGTTATTTGTATGCATTCGGACATTCATATATGGATACGTATTAATACAAATGTTTTGGAACATTAGTACAAAGCTTTGGAACATTCATGAAATGGGGAGGTGGGAAAGCGGCTCCATCAGTCACATCTGCAATGGATCTAGAGTGAATTTGACATGGTTTGAGAGTGTATTCAAAGTGGATTTAGGCTGGAATTTGACACTTTCAGAGCAGATATGTTACAGGATACGTATGGATATGTATCTGATACATATGTGTTCGTATCAGATATTCATACAAATTCATATGAATCCATTCGTATCGAATAGAATCCTACCACATTCAAAGGGGATCTATTCGAATGAATTCAAATTTTCGTACATTTGTTTCAGTATGAAGTGAAGGCAAGAAAAACCCATTCATGCACATCCCTGTCTCCTAGTGTTTCCTGTATACGGTATCTGCTGCAGTTGATGTATTTCCTGAATGTGCACCTTTCCATGCACCCATTTTTGTGTGTGCACATAACTTCTTTTGGTGCTTTTGTGTGTGCACACCTGCTTTCTGAAAGACATACAGTATTTCCAAAGCGTGCTGTTCTTGCAGCGTCTCTGTGGGAAGTTCACATGAGTGTGGGAATGGCTTCTCCAGAAATGTTAATCTCTCTCTCATGTAATTGTCAGCAGGTGGAGCTTTTGTGTTACTTATTTTTGGTATAAAGCATATAAGGGTTAAAGACATCGCTGTTTGGATGTTAAAAAGTGGAGGGAAAGCTGAAAAATTGCTCTGTGAACAGAGCTCCAAGAATGATCTGCCCTTCTGAATGCAGGCCAAAAATACCGAAACCATTCTTTTTCATTTTTCAAAAATCATTATAAACTATAGCATATAATGCATAATCTTGGAAGTGGTGGGAAAATGCCAATTACTTTTGTGTAATATATTATTGAAGTTAGTTAGCAGTTTATAGCATCAAGGTAATTGGTGTCCCAGAAACAAAGAATAAGACTTTTTATAATCATTGTATTAGCTTATGCCTTGACTTTGCAAACAGTATGTTCATATTGTGGAGGGATATTGTTTTAACGTATTCTATAATTTTGGAAGTTTCTGTGATTTCTGGTAGACTACAATGCACAGCCTAGTGACTGTTCATAAACTTAGGCCGTGTTCAGACATAACAGAAGGGGTGCCTCAGAGGGACAATGTCTTGCGCTCGTGTTCCCTCATCCACCTTTTCTAGCACAGGATGTTCAGGAGAGAGGGAGGGGCAGACTAGTGTGTGAACAATCCCACCTCAAAGCCTTTTCTAAGATGCCTCAGAGCTGCCTCAGAGTTGCTTTTCTTTTTTATTCTTTGCTGTATTTGATCACAGCCTTGATGTTGGGCATAAAGTCACTGGTTTGTTATTTGCTTTATGATAGCACAATTAAGTATATTTTTAAGAGAAAAAAAAATCTGTCCTCTATTGGAAGGTTCTGCATGGTCCCACAAGACTGTGCCAGCTGGGCTCTGGGTGTGCAGTCTCCACTTAGCACCATGCACTGAAGGAGCACCAGGACCCCCTTGGTGCACACAGTTTGCTTGAAAACCATGCCTGGCTGGCTCTTAAGCAGTTGCGTGATCTCTCAGGTATTCCTGGCCTGTATTCTGCTCCCAGGATGCTGCCATTGAGAGAGGAAGTGGTTCTAGAGAACTATATGGTGCTAAGAAGCTCATTGGTTGCCTCTTTCTGGAGCTGTTTTCAGCTGCAACATGGAATTTCTCCTGGACTTCAACCTCAGGCCAGGAAACTTTTATTCCTTGATCCAAAGGTAGGGTGGGATAGAGCAGCCATTATGTGGATGGTTGCCAGTATGCCACAGGCATTTCTGGACTTTGCTTCCTGTCAGTTGGATGGGAAAAGTGCATCCCTACTTGTGTGCACTAGCATTCATATTTGCGAGAGCTAGTGCACACTAAACCACCTCCCAACATGGCTGCAGACCTACATGGGTCTAGATGCGTGTCTCAGCACTGCCATCTTTTATGTAGAACCCAGCGTGACTGCATGTGTGCCAACAACATCATCAGGACAACAGTGATGCACCGTGCATGTGCCGTTGTATTTGGGGTCATCTGAGGTGCCAGCGCATTTGCTCACATGCAGAAATAAAATACAACAAAACATAACAGAATAAAGAAATCGCAGTCAGAATTGACCGATTCCAAAGGGAAATACGCACTGTTTGCCACCTGGAAGATGACATTAACTATCTAAATATTCACCAAGCTGTAATGAGTTGAGATAAACAGCAAATACCATTTCTAATGGTCTCTGTTCAGGATATTTACTTGGTTCAATAATCTGAATAAACATTTTTATTTGTTCCTCTTGTGCGATTTGTCATGAATCCAACATGAGGTCATTGAATAAATGTTGGTTGGTCACCAAACAACAGTCATTTGAGCAATGTGCAAGGAAAAAGTTTCAGCAACTTTTGTCTTTGGTGGCCTGAAATGGGGTCTGCTTTCTGAACTTGCATAGTAATCCAGATTAAGGGCCATGCAGAATGCATAATCTGCATAGCAGTCCAGATCAAGAAACTGCTTAGTACGCATCGTCTGCATGGGAGTAGAGTAGCTCTGGATCAGAAGTGTTCTAAGGACTCGCTAATCGGGATTAGTAGTAGAACCAATAAATGTGGCCTAGATCCGTGTTGGCACTCCCTTGTCTGGATCAATAAAGGGACATCCTCACACAGAACAGATCTAGGAAGAATGTGGGTGTGATGTTGAGGGACATGCCCAGTTACAACATGACTGTGAAGACACCTTTGCAGCGACTCTGCAACAGTGGCTGCATTGACGGCAAGTGGTGTCTTCATATTGCCTTCAAGGGCACCGCAGCAACTCCTCCCTCCCTGATATGTTTGATGGATGGGGATGTGTACTGAATTTTTAACGTCTTTTAATGTGCATTCTGTTTTAATCTGTTGTTTTAAGGTTGTAAACCGCCCAGAGACCTTTGGGTATGGGGCGGGATATAAATGTAAATAAATAAATAAATAATTGCACCTGGTGTTGGAGGTGCTGTGGGCCAATTGCATCACAGTGTAGGTGGTTTGTACGGAACTACTTCACATCCACTGATAGAGAACAAGGCTTAGACCTCTGAACTACATTGCTCTTTAGAACATTTGCTGTTCTAAAGCCCAATCAATGCAGATGCCTCTGCCTGTGGTTGACCCAGATCTAGTTAATCCGGACCTAGCTAGCAAAGATTTTGCTAATCTGGATTAAGCAGATTTTTTATACAGCTTCCATGCAAAGCAGTAGGTTGACATGGTTCAGTAATTTTCCAAATGACTATCTTTCTTCAATGATTAAAGTTGGGAAACCAACCAGCTCAATCAATTCATTCATTCATTCATATTTCTATCCCACCCTATACCCGAAAGTCTCAGAGTGGGTAATAACATTTTAAAATCAAATATATTAAAACTGATAAAAGCATATATTAAAACAACAGTGTCTGCAAGTGGGAAGGGATAGTGTGTCCCCATTTAACTGAAGGCCAGAGTAAAGAGGTGGGTCATCACTGCCCTCCTGAACATATACAGTGAGGGAGCCTGATGCATCTCAAGGGGGAGATTATTCCATTGTCTGGGGGTCATCACTTAGAAGGTTCTCTCCCAGGTGTCCGCCCGTTTTGCTGCTGAGGGTGGTGGGACAACGAGGAGCGCCTCCCCTCCAGATCTTAAGGTGGTTTAGGGGAAAGGAATTTCCCCCCTCTCTCTTTGACATTGTCATATTTGGTGTTGGACATTTAGTCCTTAAATACATTGTACAGTGTTAGAGCCTACCTGCTTGCTTATAATCGCAGATTATTTATTCAGTTATCCAATCATTTTTGGTGATATTGTTTTTGAGTTCTCCCAGGCATAGTCTCTCTTATGCCAGAAACAGAATGAACAAGACAATTCAAAGTTGGAATTCAGACTTCTCTTTTGAGGAATATCCTGTTATGCCCCAGCCCAATTTTTGGGTTTGTGCTTGGCATGCTACACCAAACAACACTCACCAAGGTAGGTATTGCAACCCTCTTCATTTCCAGCAATAAGGAGATCCAGGACATAATTCTCAAACCCTGATCTCCTCTCATCCATATTGAAAGAAGTATTTATATGCATAGTTACAGTTTACAAATAATATGATACGTTACATTTTTGTCAAGGCAGCATAATTCTACAACACATGTCTATTGCACATTCTCATGGCTCATAGTTCACCAACTTCCTAATTAGCATGTTAATTGTATGTTAATAGGCATTACTGTGACCCTTCTAACACTGCCAATCAAATTAAAGATTAAGTTTCCTTCTGTTGGTGGTCTTACATGCCTTATCTTGGCAGAGACACGTTTGCGGTACAGTATTGATAATTTTATTAAATAGTTCCCATGGAGAAGTACAATGAATTCAGGCAACTCTGTTTGGGCAGGGACCCCCCCCTTTATTTTTGGCAGGGGGTCCCTATCAATTGTTGCAATGTGACAAGAACCTGCTCAAACGATGTGGTTGTGTTCACCTTTTCATGTTTGTGAGTGGATGTCTGCAATACTGTTTGTTAATAAGCCACAGAAAGCCAAATGTAAACAAAATTCACCTGTTACATAAACCCATTTTCACTTTAATGAAAGTGTTAATTTAGTTTGCATTTAATACCAATTATTTTAGTAACCCATAGATACCATCCTGCACACCTTCACTAATGCTATAAAGATCTACAGTTCTTCAATAAGGAATACAGGGTTATCTCATTCCGAAATTTTTGGTGGCCAAATGCAAGAATTTGGAATATGACTCACAGAATATTTTTGTGTTTTATTTTCAGATCACAATATGGAAGGGAAAGAAAATCTAGAATGTTACAGGGAAGTTAGCAATCAGCAGGTGGTAAAGGGGAAGAAAGGTAATTCTGGAAACTTATTGCTTCCAGGCAAAATAGTGAACATCTAAAAATACACAAGACTGCTGGGTAGTGTCTTTTTTTCCTGCACAAAAAGTCATCTCTCTTAATTAGAAAGTGCCAGAGGTAGGGTGCTCACCTTGAAGCTCATTATCTTACTTAGTTTTTTTGGTTAAAAAATAAAATAAATCCCAATTCCTTAGTATTTTCTCTTTCCTCAAATATAGAAATTTCCATGTGGAATAACATTTCTATTTTCTTAGCATCCAGGGTAAACAAGGTGACTGTGAATGAGGAAGCCTTGTTTTAATTCTGTCTTACTACTACATCATCATTGTCGCCATTGGCATTGTCATCAGTTTCTTTGAATAGTACCTTTCCATTGTATGATCAAGGCAGTCTACAATCAAAATACAGAGAAATCATGATTATTAACCACAAGATTTTAAAATATTTTATTATTGGTTCTCTATATATATCAGACATTTTTATGTTTTCACACAGTGAGGTAGTAAGTATATTTTTGTTACCACTTAGAGCTCTGACTGGGACTGGCTGATGCTGACCTATTTTCAGTCAGCATAGAGGTGCGAGGAGTACCAACAAATGAATTCAGCTTTGTGCTAGTCCTCCTTGCCCTCTGGATCATCTGTGCAGGTGAACCGATGCTCATATAGACAAATATTGCTTGAACAAAAACAAAACAAAACAGGGACCAGAAGTAGAACCAGAAGTCAGGCCATATACCTGGCATGTGACTTTAAATTCCAGGCAACACATCAGCATGGAAGTAAGGGATGATCCAAATGCCTCTCCTGGTGCTGACTGTTCTGAAGAGGACAACTTCATTGTAGTTTGCTCTGGTTGAAGGAGAATGGGGTACAAAGGTCTTTATTTTGTGCATGCTATGATCCCTGGCCATTTGAAGGTCAGCTATTTTGCAGCAGGTAGATGACACCTGAATATTGACTATTGAGGCTTTATTTTATGCCAAAATAGATTCCGTCTTTGGCATAAGCTCCAGGCCTATCCGATCAAACTCTCATGCCCTACAACAGTCCATGTTCAATCAGCCTCCCCACTCTATGTAGCACTATGCATTTTAGTAAGTCAAACTTATCCATGCTGTTTTGGATAAGCTGGAGCCAAATCGCTTGTATTTGGTAGTACACCAAGGTGAGGGTTGAGTAGAAAGTTTGGTACAATTCACAGTATCACTATTTCATGTAAAGCTGCTCTTTGATTGTTTTATTAATTCAGATGGCTTTGAGTCATCCAAGTTGTACAAAGATTGGCTTGATGCAAATTAGAGACCGATAGCATCAAGCTCACAACATGCTCCCTGGATCGGCACTTGGCTAACTAAACATTCCAGCTGAACTGAACCAGCAGAAAAGCCGTGTGTAGGAATGTTCTCTTCCATTTTCTTTCTAACTCATTAGAGCACACTGAGGCCGTGGAAAGACCCTTAGTGTGAGCCTTCAGAAATTTCCAGAAGGTTGCTCAAAAGACAAGAAAAGACAGCTGCACTGAACTACGGAGAAGGTCCGCTGATTCTATTTTATGGGTCTTCCTTTATTTATAGAGGATTCTTAGTGAGAAGCTTTTCAGACTACATCTACACATACGAGAAGGTAACCTCCAGGGCAACCAAGCTAGGCATTCAAGAAGTCCTCTGATGACTTCCAGCCTCAAAGCTCTGGGTACCAACTGATGCGAGGGCAGAATTTTGCTCTCTCAGGGTATCCCTCATGTCAAGCTGAACATGAACAGCTTGATGTTGTGCCTGTGTAGTGCAACTGGCGATTTCAAAAGACTATGAAGTTGGCCTGAAGCATCACTGCCACTTCCTCCATGCTGAGGCAAGCAAGAGTAATTTGGCTGGCCTGCAATGTACGTCCAACTTGGTTGGCTCCTGTGTAGGCAGCTATATAAAAAGGTGCACATATATGCAGCCATTGTTTGAAGGGCAGAATAGGGGTGAATTATCTCTGGAATATTTGTAGCTGTTTGGCACTTTCCAGAAGTACCTGAGACTGTCATGCACTGGTTAATTACCATGGTTGAAAGCCACTGGCAAGCTCCTTGTGTTATTCAACAGTCCAGTATGGATGAGCTCAAAGAACAGGAACTCAATCCTGTGACAGCTCACTCAAAAGTAATTCCCACTGTGTTTAATGGAAATTAGTTGCTGTGATGACCCGGCTCAGGGGGCCCTTCTTGAAGAATGGAAGTGGCTGCTAGGCACCACGGCCCACTGCCAGTTATGATAGGGCTTTATGCCAACCAGTATCCCCAACCCACTGCCGTCCTGCTTTATATGTCTGTAAGACAGACTCCCCTAAACCAACAAGCATACACTGTTGTAAACCAAACACTCAAAGTTTATTATTACAAGTAAAATAAAGAAGCAAGGTTTGTAAATAAATGTTCAAGAGTTGCTTGAAAAGATGGTTGTTGTCAATAATATAAAGTCCTGTTCCCTATAAGGAGCTCTCCTGCAAGCTAGCTTAGGTTTGCCAAGCCTTACAACAAGCCCTTATAATCTTCAGTCCTTCCCTCTTAGATTTCCTCAACCATTCAGTGTGATAAATCCCCCTAATAGTAGAGTTAGGTTCAAGGCAATGTTGTTTGCCCTGCTGGACCCTCCGCTCTGGCTCCGAGTGGAACGACCCGTCCACGTCCACGTCTGTCAGTGGGTGCGTACTGCAATCTTCACCTACTCAAGAGGAAAGATCTCCCTTCCACCCTCTTCCTTCTACCCCAAGAGAAAGAAGCCTAGAAGACACAAGGGTGTAGCAAACCCTCCTTGACCCATCCCTCTACTAAAGCTGCAAGACGAGAGAAGCTGGGAATACTGGGCTGCTGCTTTTTATAGTCCATGATCTGGCCATTCCCATTGGTCCATTTTTGGTGGGATCGTGAGGCTCCTCCTGCTGTTCTGCCTCCGCTGTCACTCAGGCTGCCGAAAAGTCTGCAAAACGGCCCCACGGCTGCAGCCTGACTCTTTGAACATCACAGTTGCAGTTGTGGATGCACAGAATTACAGATTTTTTTTTAAAAAAAGAACCTTTAAAATGCCTTTTAAGAGACAGGCTCTGATCTATATTGGCATTCTTTTTGCTCAGAGTTGGTGAAACACTTTATTGGGTGCCACATACAGTTGATGTTTTGGTCACCCCAAAATGAACTTTATTGAGAAAGAAGTGGAGAATTTCTTCATTCTGTGACAGACATGAAATAATACTGTGGGGTACAAAGTATGATTTTTATATGCTTTATAAATATTAAAAATGATTCTAATGTTTCCTCACACACTATTTTTTACTACTTTTCCTTAGCTAGTATTGGGGCTGAAATGAATCCAAACAGCTATTCTCAGGAGCTCTGTTAAACAAAATACTTTCTCAAAGGTGCTATTGAAGTTCCATTAAACTTTGAATAGGCATTTATGTGATACAAGACTGCAAAGTTCTCTGGAGGCTTGCTGCTGGATTAGAACATTGTAAATGTCAAAGTGAATATAAATAGATTCCTTAAAAACATTTATTTAAAGAAATACATAGGGAAAGGGATGTATTTTCAGTTCTATTTATTATAGCGTTCGGAGATCATATGCTTGTTTATTCTTTTCTCTGGGCTTCTGAGTGGTCATCAGGTTGCGGTCTTCTTCTTGATCTTGCTTCCCAGTGTGTTGTTTGAACCTGAATTACTGCTTGGGTCTGACTTCAGACTTGAAAAGTGTGCTAAAAATAATCTTAAAACAACTTTAAATGAATGGTTGGCATTTGGTCCTATGGGGAAAGAAGGAAGTAAGATGCCATACTTGGATAATGGTAAAGTGAAAATTTCCAAACTTGATAGAAGATAGAGTGGTTGGCATCTCTACCTTTTCTTTGTCATGTTTGCCACCACCTAAGTCTTACAGGCTGTGTCTGCAGTGGGCTGCTAAAACAGCCCAGCAGACCTCCCGGAACACTTTACTTGCATCAGATGAGAAGCTGGATCAGTGTGAAGATGTCACTGAAGTCCACTCCAACCATGAACTGCTTTTGGATGCTCCATGCATCATTCCAAGCTGGTATTCCAGACCAGACGCTCATATGGGGACAGAACACAACAGAACACCCTGGGGTAGTGGGGCTGTGATTAGCCCAAGGTCATCCAACTGACTTCATGGAGAAGTGTGGAATCAATCCCGGTATTCCCAGATAAGAGTCCGGCTCCCTAACCACTAAAGGTGTAAACGCAGCATAAGAGTTAGCTATGACTAGATGGCATTAAGTAAGCAAGCAAACAAGTATATAGAAAGGGCACATACATAAGATCCACTGAGAAATCATATTGAGGATTTGTGATTCCTGACCACAGTGCTTAATTGCAGTGATCAATAAATAAATAAATAAATAAATAAATAAATACATACATACATACATACATACATACATACATACATACATACATACATACATACATACTTTCTAGAGGCTGATATGTGGAACATGACAGCAAATGTATCTAAGTAAGTAGAGGAGCAAGTGGTGGAAGGAAGAAAATAAAATGTTTTAAAAGAAGAAGCAGTTGGAGGGAGCTAAAAGCTGCCCAGAGATAAAGATGAAGGTACAAAACTCACAGGATTTTTTTTTTAAAACCCTTTTATTTACAGTTGCCTTACAGGGACGGTGGTTTTCAGAGAAGGTGATAAAGAATAATTAAGCTAGTAGGATGAGGAAGATAGTGTTGGATCAGCTAAAAATCAAATTGTGCTTTTTATTATTTAATTTTCTACAAAGGCTTAACAGTACTGATTTGAGCCAAATTTGCTAATTCAATTAACTGATTATGCTTTTCTTTGTTTTTTAAAAGAAATTATTTCTTTCCTCCTTATAGATTTATTAAAGCTTTTTATTATTTGGATATGCTTGAATGAGATTTTTTTTGTCATTGCAAATTGATTTGAGATGTTCATAAACAAGAACGTTTAAAATAAATCGTTTCCACCACCCAGCCCCACCCAGTTGCCCACATATGTAAGGAGGGAGAAGAAACAATCAACTTTCATTCCAGAATTCTGTTGGCATATTCATCCCAGACCGTATAAATAAAGAGATGAATTGTAGCACTCAAGCAGAAAAAGAACTAAGCAAACACATACGCAGAAACCGAACATAAATTGCAATGTAGATTGCAAAAAGTGTTTCACGATCTTATCCATTAGGATGGGCAAAACTAAAAAGGGGTCATGGACCTAAATCTTAACATTTTAGCAGCCAGGAGTGTGAAAGCTCTATTAATCTAGGCGGAGGGAAAGAAGTCTCAAACTGCAATGCACAAAACTGCTGCTGGGCACAAAAATCGATCTTAGGAGGGAAGAACAACAAAACTGGGAAATGCAATAAAAAATAAGAGGCAATCATAAACAACAACACAGAAAAGCATATGTTTAATGCATATATTTTTTTTTATTTTCCACTTAGTGTTGTGATTATGCTAGGGGTAACAGCAAGTCATTTACACAAATCAGTTGGCAGAGACAAGCTGAAATACTGTTTCAATTACTTCGTTCACAACAGCTACAACAGTAGCTTAGCTATAAATCAGAATCAGATTCTCCGAAACTGCTTGGATTAAGATGAAAGATACAGAAGATATTTCCATTCTGGTTCAATTACAGTCACTTCCAGCATTGGGTGTTCCACCAAACAAAGAAATAACCTTTTACGTACGTGTTTGAACTATATTTATTTCTATTTAATAACTGTACTTTTCCCTTTTGCTGCAAAAGGAATGGGCATCCTTGCAAATGCAGTGGAACACATTGGATTACTTGCTTTAGAACATATCAGAAGTGTAGAACAGGCCAGAGAAATGCACCAGTTGAGCTAAATGTAAGACCTGAGCCTTCTTGAGGGCTCTGAGAAATAACCAGCGTCTGGGTGGCTTCTACACACTTAGGCCTCCAACCACTCTGCATCCCATCTCAGCCTTTGGCCTTGCATTTGGAACAGGCTGCCCTCACATTGTACCATACAACACTTTTTGAATCCAAAGTTGCTAAACCACCAGTATGTGCCTTTATGATTGGGGGGAAGGAGGCTAAGATGGGACAACCTATTCAGTGGTCTCCCCCTGGAGGTGCGTCAGGCCCCTTCTCTGTTGGTGTTCAGGAAGGTGGTGAAGATGCACCTCTTCACTCAGGTCTTTGGTTAAATGCTGCTTATGCTTCCCACACTGCAAACACTACTGTTTTTAACTACTTTTGTATTGCTTTTATCATGCTGGATTTTAAATGCTGTACTAGTTTATTATTGTTTTTGATACAGTTTTGATATGTTTGTTTTTAAAGGTTGATAGCTGCCCAGAGACCCTCGGGTATGGGGCGGGATATAAATATAAACAAACAAACAAATAAATAAACCTAGCTGGTGGACCAGTCCCTGCCTAGCCTGCACCTCAGTGAAGCAACAACACACCAGTTACTGCAGACACTAGGGAAGTGCATGAATGTTCTTAACATTTAATATTTGTATGAATTTATACGAATTTGGGCATTTGTATATGAATCAAATGTTACGACATTCATACACTGACATTCATATGAATACAAATGTTTTGTACAAAGCTCCAGAGCATTCATTAAATGGGGAAGTGGGAAAGTGGTTGCACCTCAAGGGGGAGACTATTCCATAGCCTAGGGGCCATCACTGAGGAGGACATCTCCTGGATACCAACTCCTTTTGCAGCTGAAGGTGGTGGGACAACCAGGAGAACCTCCCCTCCAGTTCCCCTCCAGTAGGTCTGTAAAAACAGAGGCCCTTTTGCACTTGCCCTGCTATTGCACGTTGGGATGCCTTCTGGGAAGCATCATCTACACTTGCATGAGGGATTCCAAACCAGAAACATCTGCTATCCCAGAAGCTACCTGAGTGTCCACTAGTTGAGGAGCACAAAATCGTGCACCACACACATCCGCCAGCTTGCCCATCCTGGCCAGTGGAAAGAGTATTTGGACCTCTTCCAGTGCTGGGAGTCATCTGAGGTGCCATGTAATCATGCTGGCATGTCAGATGATCTGGGACGCAAGGATACATGTATGGTGCATCACTATTGTCCCCTCAGACACATGCCCAGACCTTTGGTAGGTCTGCGCATGCATGGTGGGGGAGGGATGGCATGCACTAGCACTCACAAATGTGAATGCTAGTGCATGCCAGTGGGAGTGCACTATTCTGATCTGCTAAATGGGATGGGAAGTGCAGAAAGTCCCCAGGTCTACAGTTGTGGACAGCCATCCCACAATGGAGATAGGTGGGCCCCCTCTCTTCCATTCTAGCATGTAGAAGTGAAGGTTCTGAAAAGGACTGGCTTCCACTCTGAGAAGGTCCTCAAAAAGGCTATTCTTTCTGCTTCTGTTATGAACTTATTCTCCTATGCTGAAAAAAAAAAATGTGCTCATGAAAATATTCTCAAAAACATTCCCTACATGCAAGAACTTGAATTTACAAGAATACAGATCATAGGAACATACAATAAATGACATTTCCAACTCAGGACCCTTTTCCATGATACTCCTATTTGTTACAAATCAAATATTAAAAAATCCGTATTTGTTCAAATATTCGATACAAATGTGTTCATATGAATTCGTACAAATATCCAATACATATCCAATACGAATGAATACATATCTGATACAAATGAATACGTATCCGATACGTATCTGAAATGTATCCATGCTCTGAAAGCGTCAAATCTGACCTGAATCCACTTTTAATCTGCTCTTCATCCTTGTTGAATGCAATCTGGATCTGTTGCAGATGTGACTGCCGCAGCCACTCCCCCCCCCAGTTTAATGAATGTCTGAACCATCCGTAGAAATGTCTGAAAGATTTGTATTCGTATGAATGTTAATGTACCAATTGACTTGTGTACAAATGTCTGAATTTGGATGTATTCATATGAATAATGATTGTTGCAAATATCTGTGCACATCCCTAATGGCCTCACATGCGCATGCTAGTGCAATTTAAGGGAGACCCACCGCTCCCAGTATGCTCTGTTAACATCGCATGGAGCATAGACTGAGCTAGGGTTGTCCTTTTCCCCTTTCTTTTCTTTTACTCTATTTTGTATCTGTAAAATCAAGTGCCTGCTCGTTTTGTTATTGAATGACATAATAAACATTAAAAAGAGGAGCCCAACTAGATTTTCATCCTTCCCTACCACACATCTAAATTAATCGTTGAGTCTTCTTTGGGTGTTTTTCCACTGCACTCCCTTAATCCGCATCTAAGAAGATCCGGATCTAAGGAATGGGTACATTCCTTAATCCGGATCTAGTAGATCCGGATTAAGGGAAGTACCCAATGGGTGCTAGCCTCCCTGCTGTGGAAACACTGGAGCAATCATTTGGAAATCTGGATCTACTCATGAGGGGTCTGCTTGTCACCCCAGGTGTTTGGGGGGGACAGGGGGTGCAATTTCCGAAGCGGAGTCACTTCAGAGTCACTTCGAAGTTCACTCTGAAGATCAGCACAGACTTCAAAGAAGCTCCGGAGCTATTTTGCACAGACTTCGAAGACACTTCGAAATGACTTCGAAGCTTAGGTTTTGGGGCTCCCCCCCATGGGTGCCCCTCCTCCTAGCCTCCTCTAGACCCCATTGCCACACAAACATGGAAACAGGCTCCGTTTAATCTGGATTTTCTGCCTGAAGACTCCGTCGTAGTCTACAGAAAATCTGGATTAAAGGCCAGAAAGTACCCATTTGATCCAGATTTCCCCAGTGGCAGTCGAAACGATCGGGTCCCAAATAGGAGCTGTGGTGGAAATGGGATTATCCAGCTTACACCCAAATGGGTCCTTAATGGGTGCAAAAATGGGTATTTTCTGATAGTGGAAAAACACCCTTTGTTAGCTTAAGTAGCTATGTCCCCCACCCCCACCCCTGGGGCAAAAAAATAGATGTCACAGCCAATTTCTTATTTGAATGCTTCTATTTGGCAGGCTCTTTCTTCCTTTTTGATTAATTTCAAGGTAGTCCAGATGTTAACTGTTTTTGCCCGAGGCAACTGGCTCCCAAAATCCAAGGTTGCCCAGTTTTTGGCTGCTCTCCCAATCTGACCTTTAGCTCTTTCCTTTTGGAGGGGTTCTTGTACCAATGCACATCCTGTACATTTTTACAGTGCCAATGGTTCACTGCTAATTTTTTTTTTTACTGTAATCCTCCTTTAAGGTATTCCTGCTGTCAGATTAAAGAGGGGTGAGAGGTTTGCATTTTGGCTTTGCCTTACAATCCTGTGTCAGATTAAAGAAGGATGAGAGCTTTGCATTTTGGCTTTGCCTTACAATCCATTTAAGGGTATGTGAATATGTGTTCCTTTGTAAACTAGGAATTCACTTATATATCCCAGACAGAGGGAATATTAGTTGAAAGAAGGTAAAAACATTCAATAGATTTCCAAAGCATCTTTAGAACACCTTTTTGGAAAGTTACTAATTTTCACTTTATTTCTTTTCTAGCTCACCCAAGCAGAGAAAGGCTGGTATTTTGTATGAACACACACAGGCCGGGTCCCCATGAAAGGTGTTTGGCTCTGATGGGGCACACATGTGACTGGGTGCGGGTCTGAGAATGGATGTCGCCCATCCCCGGGCCATTACCGGCAACACAGGCTGTGTGTGGGCTGGGTGCGGACTCAGTCACCCCCATGCAAACTGCACCAAACCCTGGCACAGGGGAGCAGCAACCCCTCCTCTCCACCCCCTCTCCCCTCATTGGAAGCTGGACTGACATCACCCTACCCCTGTGCCACCAGCTGCAAATGCCGCATCCCCCCCTTTAGCTGGACTGAACAGGAAAATTAATATTTTTTAAAAAAAATGAAGCTGCTATGAGGTTTGGTGGCAATTGAGTAGTTGAACAGTTTTGTGTACCTCCGTTCTTCCCAGGAACTGCGAGAACACCCAGCAAACGTAAAATCAAGCCTCATGCCAACCTTGGCGATCAGAAAATGGGGGTGGAATTTTTGCCATGTAAAAGGAAGAAAAATCAAGCCATTATCCTGCCTGCCTTGGCGATCAGGGAAGGGGGGTGGAATACTTGTATAAAAGAGTCTCATGGGGCAGCAAAGGCCATTTGACCCCCTCATCGTTTCAGCTTTAACACCATTTATTCCCCCAAAATCTCAGTGGTTGCGATCTCCAATGCACAGGACAGGAACAGCAAGCACAGGGCATGAAACACCACCTCCCACTGACTTGAGCACCAATCTCCTCCCTAAATAGCCCAGGATCATCCCCATGTGCAGTCTCGGTTCTCAAAGCAATGTGTGCCAGGACACCAAACTGTGACAAGACTTGTTTTTTCGAGTACAAAATTTGGCATGGAGTTGGTATGGGTTTGGGTGATTTGGTTGGCGGAAATCAGACCAAATCAAAATCCTTTCTGAACTCAATTTTGAATTGGACCAAAACCTGCATGGGGAGGCACCCATAGAGGCGCACAGAGAGACATCTTGTCTCCCTCACTCTGGGTGTCTCTTTTCTGTACCTAAACCACCCTTTTCCATTCTGGTCCCTTACCATGGGCTCTATTACCCACAGGCTCAACAAGCATGACTAAGTGGAGGGTCTGGAATACCTCCCTAATGAAACCAGGCTGCAACATCTAGGCCTCTTCAGTCTGGAGAGACGGCGTTTAAGAGGGTACCTGATTGAAGTATATAAAATAATGCATGGTATAGAAAAGGTTGATAGAGAAAATTTCTTTTCTCTATCACACAACACTAGAACCAGGGGGCACTCTATGAAGCTGATGGGTAGGAGAGTCGGATCTGACAAGGGGAAGTATTTCTTCACCCAAAGGGTCATCGGTTTATGGAATGTGCTGCTGGAAGAGGTGGTGACAGTCTAGATTGCTTCAAGGTAGGGTTAGACAAATTTATGGATGACAGATGTATCAATGTACTTTCAGGCTGGGGGGGGGGAGCAGGACACTTCTAATGCCATTTGCTGGGATTCGAGAGCAGGAAAAGGTTTGTCCTTGTCTCTGTTTGAGATGCCCATGAGCATTTGGCGGGCCACTGTGTTCGACAGGATGCTGGACTAGATGGGCTGTGGCCTGATCCAGCTGGGCCTCTCTTATGTTCTATTATTGTTGTTGTTGTTGTTGACATTAAACAACAGTAACACACAGCAAACAAGATATTTATGCTGGTTTTGATAATTGTTATCACTAGTCAAGCCCTTCCCACGTGCCTAGGACTGAGTGATGTATCGGCGAATGATATGAGCAGATCCCAGCAAAGTAGCTGGCAGATGGATATTTTGTTGATGCCAATGCTTTTCAAGTGCCCACTAAGATCTTTCGGCACTGCCCCCAGTGTGCCAAGTACCACTGGAACCACCTTTGTTGGTTTATGCCAGAGTTGCTGCAATTCTATTTTCTGGTCTTTGTGTCTGGTACGTTTTTCTGTTTTTCATCAATCCTGTTGTTGTTGTTATATAACATGAAATGTATCTTACGTCCTCAGATACAGACTAGCCAGGCTGTTGGAGGGAGGAAGGATGAAAACCCTACATGGAGGAATCAACTTCCATTCTCCCCAATCCCCTTAACATTCCAATTGATCTTTAATACCATTGCTGTATCAACCTTCCTTTCTCTTTTCTCTTGCCAAGAAAACAAGCGCAGTCCTTATTTGTCTTCAAGCAGTTGTTTATGCTTTAACCTTCTACTTCGACTGTTTTATTTCCACACTCTTTGGGAATCCCAACCACTGTATCACAAGATGGAATACCTGCTATTTCTGGTTTCCTCTTGTTCTTTCCACTGAGAAAGGCACATGCTGAAATCAAGAGCACATATTTCTCAACTAAAATATCATCATGATTCTGCTGTCAGGCTCTCTCTGTGTAACAAACCTTCCTTGTTCATTGGCTCATTATTAACCGCAAATGGCTATGTGCTCGAGTTAAGTACAGCTTACAGTGAGGTTGTGAAAAACACACGATTCATACCGGCAATATAAGAACAATCAATAAAGATTTATGGTGCAAGGAGTAGGAATGTGCACATTCTTTGTTCACTTTCACTTGTTCATGCTGATGTAATTTGCATTCATGTGAATTTCCCCTCCCCATGGTGAATGTCAGTGGTCTCAAATATTTGAATTAAACATTTGATTTTTTTTGTGTGTGTCTGCGTTTTGCCCAAGGGAATCAAGGGCAGCTCAAAAAGTACAATAAGTACTAATAAGTCCAAGGAAGAAGTGGTGGCGGCATGAGTGATATCATGGAAACAGATGGAGATAATGGGTGTCTCCCATCTCAGCCAAGTATAAACAACAACAGAGGGTGTTTTTCCACTGCAGCCCTTAAATCCGGATCTAAGAAGATCCGGATCTAAGGAATGGGTACATTCCTTAATCCGGAAGTTGTAGATCTGGATTAAGGGAAGCACTCAATGTGTTTCCACGGGAGGTGTAGCACCCATTAGCAATGGGTGCTAACGCCCCTGCTGTGGAAACAGCTTTGCACCCATGTGGGAAATCCAGATCGACCCACAAGGGGTCGGTCTGTTACCCTAGGTGTTTCGGGGGGCAGGGGGGTGCAGTCTTCGAAGCCACTTCACTTTGAAGTCAATTTGGAGTCATTTCAAAGTTCACTCCGAAGATCAGCACAGACTTCAGAGGCACTCTGGAACTATTTTGCACAGACTTCGAAATGATTTCGAAGTGACTTTGAAGTGACTTCGGAGCCTAGGTTTAGGGAGGCCCCAATGGGTGAATCCCCTCCCCCTAGCCTCCTTTGGACCCCAGATTTTCTGGCAGAAGACCCCATTGTAGACCCCATTAATGGGGTCTACAGAAAATCTGGATTAAAACCCAAAATGCACCCATTAGATCCTTATTTCCCCCATGGCAGTGGAAACTATCCGGTCCCAAATTGGTGCCATGGTGGAAATGGGATGATCTGGCTCACATCCAAATGGGTCCTAAATGGGTGCAAAAATGGGTACTTTTTGACAGTGGAAAAACACCCAGAGACTTGATGTTTTTCATGTAGTTTAGTTAACTAACTAGGTACTGTGGCTGACCAGTAGCTTTAGCACTCGTAGTGCAGCAGTGAAGAAAGGAATATCTGTGCAGCAAACCAGGAACCAGCAACACATTCAATGCTTCCGATACAGAAGAGCAAGGCAAGAAGCAACTGAACTCCACACTCCATTTGAAAAATTGAGAAACATGTAGGGATATGCATGAATATTAAAAACATTCAAAATTTGATCGAATTAGTTTGAATTTCTATAAATTTAAATTTAAACATTTGAACGGAATTTCAAATTTTTGACACATTTGTATGAATTATTTGGACATATGTGTACAGATAAGTACATGTTGCGTACTTGCCTGTATGCATATAAATGCATCTGTACGCATTTGTACGGGTCTGTATGGGATGAAAATGGGATCCACACAGGATGAGTACAGGATGCATATGGGCATATATGAATGTTGACATTTGTATTTGCAGATACGGATTGAAAATTCACATGAATAAATTTAAATGTACTTGAATCGAATTTTAAACATTTGAATTTATTCAAATTTTGGGATATTCGATTCAAATCAAATGGAATCCCGAAAATTGCATTCATGCACACCCTTAGAAACATGTGCTCCAGGCCTCTCCTTAAGCTCCCCCCTCTCATTTTGAAGGAATCTGAAATCCAAAACAGAAGGTCAATTTCCCTGGCTCCAAGAGTTAAACAACAGAAAGTGAAGCAACCAAGAAGGTATACAAATTGTCACTCAGACTCCATTTATGAATCACAGAAAGCTAGCCAAGAACCAATAGGAAATTAGAATAAAGCTGCAAAAAAGTACAGGCACAGAGGCTGCACAAAATGAAGGCTCTGAGAAATTGGGATAGTTTCAACAAATGTACCATTTTTTTGTTTTGTGTGCAAAGGCCAATTACAAAGCATAGCCAGATCCGCTTTCACATGAGTAAATTAAAAGGCACAGGTCCTCACACTAAACCTTGGGGTATGACACTTCTCATCTCTTTCTATTCTCAGAACTGGCCATTTATTTCTTTCTGTTTCCTGACCTTTATCCAGTTACCAGTCCAAGACTAGGTCTGACCTCCAATTACATGACCGATGAGTTTATTCAGAAGTCTTTGATGAGGGGCTTTGTCAAAAGCCTTTTGAAAGCCCAGCTAGATAATGTCAGCGGGGTCACCTTTATCCATGTGCTTATTAACACTCCCAAAGACATCTAACATGGTTGTAAGGCATGAATTGTGTGAAATGAAAAGCTACTTGGCACATCCCTAGTGAGGAGATCTGTTTAATCCAACTTCTAACAGCCCTGCCCACTGATTCTAGGTGTTTTGATTGGACTGGAGTAGATAAGAACATAAGAGAAGCCTTGCTGGATCAGGCCACAGCCCATCTAGTCCAGCATCCTGTCACACACAGTGGCCCACCAAATGCTCATGGGCATCTCAAGCAGAGACAAGGACAAACCTCCTGCTCTCGAGTCCCAGCAGATGGCCTTAGAAGCGCCCCAGTTCCTCCCCCCCCCAGCCTGAAAGATGCATCTAGGCATTCGTTCTAGTAGCCATTGATACATCTGTCATCCATAAATTTCTCTAACCTTACCTTAAAGCCATCTAGACTGGTAGCTGTCACCACCTCTTCCAACAGCAAATTCCCTAAGCCGATGACCCTCTTGGTGAAGAAATACTTCCCCCTGTCAGACCTGACTCTCAATGTGGTGGCGGCATAAATCACACATTTGACATTCATTCAGGGCCTGTTTGTACTTACCTGGCAGTAGGCACTGGTCAAACCTGTCTGCACCTGGTCACTGTTGCAGTTCACCTGGAGTTGCCTGAGGCTTTTCTGGAACAATCTAGTTTTGAACTGTGAAAACGAAATTCACAGCTTGTCCAGAAATGGCTGGATTGCTCCTGAGGAGGTGAATTCACATCCTTTTCTGAATGTATGTGGCAAGTGGGCACTGGCTGAAATGTCCAGCCTCTATTATTTCTCCATAATTTATTTATTGTTTTAGGAACATAGATTCCTAAGTATTTCAAAGCCTTCAGTGATAGTTTAATTACTGAATGGTTACAATGATACAGTTGATATTTAGGATTAATATTCAGGATTAACCATACTAAACAAGCAAAGTTTGTGAATCCAAGTATGGTCAAGACGGAGAGGAAAAATGTAATGCACCACCCTTCTCCAATTATGCCATTAAGAAATCACTACGCTATCAAAAATGATCGATTCAAATTAAACTCTTTTAATGTGACCAAATTAAAAGATTGTTGCATAAATCCTGGGAATCTCTATGTCTTAAATCTCTTAAATCATCTTTAAGATGAATTAAAAGATATTCTAGGAAATTTACTCTGTGTATGGTTCGAAGTAACAGGTGAATTTTATTGTCTGACATTATGAAACAAGCTCATAATGGTCAACTAACAATATTTGAAGTGTAAAATTCTTAAATATCTTTCCTGAGGTCAAGTTAGATGTCTATAAAATTATTAATATTACTTTAGAACAAGCTTCTGTGCTATCTACTGCAATTAAAATTTTGTTGCAGTAGACCCAGAAATCTGGAATTTATCTACGCATAATTATAAAATAACTAATCCACTTAGGGAGACAGCTTATTAAACATTGAATTTATATTTGTATACTTTTTCTGTAAATAACATCAGATCCATCTGATGAAGTAGCCTTGGGGTTCACCGTTAAGCACCCAATAGATACATATAAGGCAAATATGCGGTACCTTCCGCACTATGAGTCCCATTGAGGTCCCATTAAGGATGCTCCTTTGGCATGGAGAGATACAGATCCAATGGGGCCCATGGGTCCTCTAATTCAGAATAGCTGCAGATACAAAAGAAAAAAGGGGTCTACAATCTGTCCTGGTGTGCCAACAACCAGATCATGCAGTGAGCTTCTGCACATAGTCTGGGGACAGCCTCCTATGTGCTTTGTACACAGTTCTGCATGTCCTCAGCAGTTACAGAGATGCTATGGAGACAACTACAATGTCTTTGCAGTGGGCGCCGCTGTCTGTGATGTCCACTGAAACCAGAAATGGGCTTTGAGTGCTCTGGATGGCACTTCTGTTAAGGTCTCCTTCTTTCTCCAGGAATGAGTATTACAGTGTCCACATGGCCTCCATATTTAGTATCCATTGACACTGGGTACTAATCTCATGCTATTAACTTCTTTCTCTTTGTTAGTCTCTAAGGTGCTACTAGACTTATTACTTATTCACCAATTATGTCGTTACCCTCAATATTTTATGTGCGTATTGTTGTGCTGTATATTCTAATTGGTTTTGGGTTTTTTAAAAATGTGAACCTAAGGGGCAGCCAGTGTATCTCAAAAGTGATCACAACAACAACAATAATTTTTGGAATATATACCAGAATGAATATCGGAATGTTTTGTTGCAATGTGCATCA
Organism: Aspidoscelis tigris stejnegeri; assembly: GCA_023333525.1. Classification (NCBI taxonomy): domain Eukaryota; kingdom Metazoa; phylum Chordata; class Lepidosauria; order Squamata; family Teiidae; genus Aspidoscelis; species Aspidoscelis tigris. The sequence continues at coordinate 102,852,533 of JALMGA010000002.1, forward strand.
TATGAGCTTCATGTTCTATAGTTTGAGCCAAAGTTTAAGAGTCTACTCATTTCAAAAGCATTAAAAGAGGCTCAAATATCTGTTAGCTTTTACAAAAAATATGCTGTCAGTGAAAAAATTAAACAGCACCCTATCTTCTTTAACATCCTATATAGATTGCCCACTTTCTTTTTTAAATATCCTCTTTCTTACTTCTTCAAAATGTCCTTCTAAAACTGCTTGCTCGCACTACTTCTCCATTTTAATGTGGGTTTACACTTTCCACAAAAAGAAGCAAGAAGTGAAAATAATATAAATTTATTGTCTATAGTGAGCACATCCATCAGATAGATCTGAAACTAATTACCTAAGAAATGAATGATGAAGCTGTGGGCACTCATCACCCTGAATAGGACTTACTGTCCAGAATAGGGGTGTGCACGAATGCAGTTTTTGAATGCAATTAATAATGAATCAAATATTCAAAAATCCGAATTTATCTGAATAATGAAAAAACAAATGTATGGACTAAGAACGTGCACGAATGCAATTTTCAGGATTCAATTTGGTTTGAATTTGTTAAATTTGAATTCAACCAAATTTGATTCCAATTAAGCAAATTCGAATCTATTTGTTCAAATTTTTCATTTGAATTTGCTCTTATGAATGTCAACGACATTTGTAGATGCCCATATGCATCTTCCCTGGTTCCGTACACATCTGTATGCATCCATTCATGTTCACATGCATCCTGTAGTTATCTTGTATGCAACCCGTTTTCATCCTGTATGGATTCATACAAATGTGTACAGATATGGAAAAGATACAGATTTTCAAGTACACATCGTGCATGAACCCATACACGTGCAAATCTCTGAATAAGTCGAACAAATAAATCCAAAATTCAGATCAAAACTTTAAATTCAAATTCAAGGATATTCGATTCAAATTCAAATGTCAAAATTCAATTGATTCGATTAAATTTCAAATGCATTTGAATATTTGTGCACACCTCAAGTTCGGACATTCAATTCGATATGGATACATTCATATGTATTCTTACAAATAATTTGGACATTCATCTGGTACATACCCATACGCATCCATACTCATCCTGTATGCATCCCATTTTCATCCTGGATGAATCTGGGTGTGTATGGGATGCGTATGAGTACATTCAAGATGCGTATGTACCTGTACAGATATGAATGTTCACATTATTTGTATGAATAACTCAAGATATTTGTATTCATTCAAATTTGGAAATCTGAATGTCCGAACATTCGATTTGTATATGAATTCATACGAATAATATTTTGAACATTTGTGCAATCCCTGGTTCAGAATCAATGTATAAATACCAGTTCAAGAACTGTCATGTGTCCAAAGACCTCTCTCTTTCTACCTCTCAATTTCTCTGCCCACTGGTAGGAGGATAATGCGGACAGAATGTCATATACAGTATGTGCATTACTCTGTTGTGTGTTGGCTATACAACCCACCATAGGCCAGAAAGTAATCTAATAGTAGGGACATCATGTCACCCTCCTGAATGAGATTAGTATTTGAACAATGAAGTTGGGGAAATACTGGGGGGGGGGAGAAAAGAAATGGAGGATTTCTTCCCTCACATAACTGGGTGAACTCTTGTTCAAACTTATGACAAAGAGATAAAATTCCATAGACATGCTAAACGATTGTTTCCTAGACCAGATGTCTGTGAAATCAACCAGAGGAAGGGGGATCATTGACTTAATCCTAAATAACTCTTTAAGATCTGTTTGAAGATATCACTGAGGCTGATCCAACAGGGAACAGTAACCACAAAGCAATAACCCTTCAGATTAAATGCACTTAGTAAATTGTCAATAAAATGTAACACTTTCATAAAGAAAGCCTCCCCCAAATGAAGAAACTAGTAAAAAGGAAAGGGAAAATTAAGAGGATTCCAATCACTCCAAAATGCATAGAGCAGGGTTTCCCAAACTGTGGGTTGGGACCCACCTCTAGGAAATTTAACCGTATTTGAAATAACTTTTTTGATGTAATTATTTAATTAAGTAATAAAAAAATTGTATTAAAACTTTGTTATTTGAAAAGTCCTTTATTCATATTGGTAACGGTTAAATTTCCTAGAGGTGGGTCCCGAGTTGGTAAACTTATATTAGATGGGTCGTAGCCCAGACAACTTTGGGAACCACTGGCATAGAGGTTATTTACAAATACAATAATGGAGGCTGGCCTAGAATGCATGACTCAGGCCGTGATCCCACTCATAGCTGTCTTATCGTCACATTGCTCAGATTGTTTTCCCTTTGGGATTGTCCTGGGGTCAGGCTGTCCCACCTCAAGCCAGCTTCTCCAGAATCCAGATTTACAGAGGATTCAAACCATCATGGGGAGCCAGTCCGTTTTCACCTGTCATGTGTAAACAGGGATCTGGGCTAGAGGGGCTGACTGTGATGGGGTGGGTGGATCCAGCCTTCGCTCCTGAATCTCTCTCCCTTCCCTCCTCTGAATCTCCCTCCCCCACAACTGCTCTCTCAGAGCCCCCCCTTCTTCCTGTATCTCTCTGCTACACACACCCATTTCGCACTTTGGCTTTGGTTTCTCCCTCTCTCCCTCAGTCTCTCACACCCAGGACCACACATGCTCCACATGCTTGTTGCCAAGTTAGACAGGCTGACAGAACAGGATGGGAATAATTAGGCATTCTTAATTAAAAGCTCTTTGCCCTTTTAATATGCGGGTGATCACAGCATAGGTGAATTGGGGAGGTGAGGCAGAGGAGATGAAGGGGAGCCTTGTTCTTTGATCTTTTAAAGAAGTTAGTGATCACACAGCAAACAAAGGGTTTTCCCCTATACAGGGTGATCTTTCCATATCTTGCCCAATGCCCTCCCATCCTGCCCCCCGATTCCTCTTTGTTCCAATCACAAGCTTGCAGACTCTGTCATTTTTTAAAAAAAATATGAATCTATTTTGTGCTCTTTTCTGGTTTTATGAAAAATAGGGAGGGATTTAAAAAATAAATGGCCATAAAATGTTGGGAGGGGCTGTGAGGCACAGAGTGATGCAACAGTATAACGATACCGTTCTAAGGACAACGTGGCCTTCCATTTTCCTTCAGCAATGCGCAAGGGAAACAAGGTTGTGTTCTAATAAAAACGTTTACTTAGAAGTGAAAGTGCTTCAACAGCTTTTAGGGAAAAGGGCAGATTACAGCTTGTCCTTTTTCTACCAGAACGGCTGTGGGGGTGTATTCCGATTGGGATATACCTGAACTGGGTCTGTTTGGGACTGGATAGATACAAAGCTGATATGCAGGAGAGTTAAGACCAACCAGTGGAAGGTGTTTTGTTTTGTTAACAATCAGAGGACGATCGATCTATGGAATTTACTACCAGATGAGGTCATGACAACTAGCCTGAATAGTTTGAGAAAGAGTCAAATTCATGAAGGACAGGTGTAACTTCCAGGTTGAAGAGACAGGCAAGATGTCTCTAAAGGATATTTGCAGGAAACAGAGCAAGTGAAGACTTTGTCTTTATCTTCTGCTTGAGGATGCTCAGAAAAGTAGCTGATGGGCCAGAATCCAGCATGGATTCTGTTATGTTCCTATATTTTTATAATGCTAGTAGCTCGTGTATAATCAGAAGTGCTAGAGAATGTTTCTGTTCTTTGAATAACTGGTTTATTGTAAGTCAGCCTCCAGAAAGTAAAAGGTGTTTTATGTGTTGGTGTGATGCATGTAATGGGGAATGGTCTATCCATTCAGAATAAACCTGTGTGATGAAATTTGCACAATATGCAAATAAGACATGCTGCCGTTGTAAATTAGCACAGCTAACTTAGCATAGCTAATTTGTGTCATTTTTAGCAGGTGTTTCATCTCTGCTTTTGTCAGGTATAGTCAAGGGGAAAGGCTGTGTAAGATTCAATAATCTTCTTGTTCTTGTGGAACTGAAGGGCATGGAAATGCAAAACGGTGAATTAGTACTGTTCCACCATTCAGTGCAGTCACTGTTTTTGATGATTATATAAATAGATGAAGATTTACAAAATATTTTTTTTATAACTGACATTCATGACATTTCTTAGTGCTTTTTTAAAATAAAAAATACATATGTGTTCCAATCTGCTAAAAACTTAAAAGTGAAAGTTTGCAAACTTCTTGAGAGACCCAGCACTCTTTTTGCTCTGCTTATGTTTTAAGCATTATACAACCTGATTTCATCATATTCTGTAAATTTGCTTTTTATTAAGGTATCTACTAGATATGTTTCATTGAATTCTTTCTGACCATGTGCTCATAGAGCCTAGAGGAGAACTTTCAAAAACTAATACTGAAAGTTTATGTGTTTCATAAAAGTCATTCCATTCCATTTAAGAAAAATGTTGTTCCTTCATCAAATTGCAGCATTCCTTCCTGTCCATATCCTGTAAGGAAAATTCAACAAGGGATTCAGTATGTAATGTTCCCTTAGGGTGGAAAAATGCTGCTCTGTCTATTCCTCCTTTTTGCCACAGTACATCAAACTGTGGTCCAATTTCAGCACTGAAGGACTGTCACCTTCAGCACTAGAATTCCTGGAGTTAGGTTCAGCTGACCTTTCTCCATCTTGGAGACTGGAGTTAGTTTCTGGTGGGCAAATGTAAGCAGCCAACCAATTTACAGCATCTAGATGAAGCTTAAGTTAAAAAATAAATAAAAGGAAATCATTTCATAAAAGGGCTCTTTTGGGGATCTACTGGATGCTGTGTCTGAAATCTAACTGTAGTACAGCATGGTCATACCAATTTAAAAAAAGAGAGAACAAAAAATGCATTTTTTTTTAAAGCACCGCATTTTGGAGGAGTCAAAACATATTACTGGATGATTAGCAAAGTGAATGTGCTCCACGTTTAAGAAGGCCCAGGTAAATTGCCTTTTGAATTATGGGTGTGCCAAATTGGTTCATTTTTGAGCCAGTTTGACATGAATCAGAGGTTCAAAATGAACCCCCTGCCAGTTTGAACCTCATGAACTCGCTCAGTTTGTGCCAAGCTGGCTCAGATGAAAATTGGTTCAGAAGTGTTTCTGGCATCATTTAGTCACTTTTCATTGTTTAAAAGGGCAACGAGCTAGTTTGTTTAGTGATTTGATTTGAACTGAACTGCTAAAAACAGCCTTTTGTGTACATTCCTATTTTGAATGATCCTTATCAGTGGAGGTTTACTTGAATACAGTGGGCAGCAGTGTCCAGAAAGGGTAGCAGTGCTTTGAGGAATGCTATGTGACTGGGCCTATCAATTTAATGGCACATTGGAAACAATATGGGAGGGCTGGTTCACTGGTTTGCTCTTAACTTTGGTGGGATACCATCCCACTGACATTAGGTTCTAGGACAGTGGCTGGTGTTTGCACTGTGAGTGCTGGTACCACTCCCAACTTATCCACAGCTGCTTGAGATGTGAAGAGTCCATCTCAGACCATCCAAATAATCATAACAATGCCTATGGCAAGTTTTTTTCTGGGCATTGCTATAGTGATCATGACAAACTACTCATTTACACAGCCACAACCTCACCACCCTGTCTCTTCACATCTTCATACCCAGCAGTGGATGTTACCAACCAGGAGCATACTAGATGCTCCCTGCCAAGTTGTGGAACAGTCTTCATTGCTCCACAGCTTTGGAGGGTCAGAATGCTCTCACATATTCTGGGCCACTCTGGGACAGAGGTAGTGTTGCTGTGTACAGAAAGACTCACCTGGAACATGCAAGAGTCTCCTGGAAGTGTAAGTGCAAAACGGCTATTAAAATGGAGTCATAGCGTTGTCATTCAGTCCTGTTGAAAGAAGTGAGCTAAGAGAATGAGTAATAACAAAGGGACTACAGATCAAATAACAGTTGCTAGTCCTTTATCAGAGTAACATGGCATATGCATTTCTTTTATTTAGTGGATGGGTTTTCAGAACCTACTTTAGATGCATCCTAGGACAAGCATGTACCCAAGGGGATTTTTTTGAATCTCTTTTTTCTTTCAACAGTAGATGTTTGTGCTGTATTGCACACAGCTTTAGAAGTTCATTCACTCTCAGTTTCAAGCTGATTTGCCATATGTCATGGGATCTCCTAGTTGAGATTCACCAGTTGAAAGCCGGCATGCACAACTCATCACAGATATCTTTGGATCCCGGCTCTTTTTTCTCGGAGCAGATTATAAATGAAAGAGTGAATTGTGTGCAATAATACGGCCATATGGAAAAGAAAGCCATGGACCTGCTTCCAGAAGAAAACCTTCTGTTATTGATTGCTTAGAATTCTGCTGGGAATTGTCTGAAAAAAATAGCATGATTTCCATCAGCGCAAGGAAGACCATCTGCTACCATCTATAAGCCTTGCTAAAGAGAAGAGTAATTTGATCCTAAAAGCACAACAAAATGATGGGAAAAGTCTAGAAGCCATTCCTTTTTCTTTAGAACAAAAAAATAATGAATGGTTGGGGGTTTTTTTTAATGGTTTTTGTTTTGATTTGCTTTTGGTCTGCTGATTTACAACATAAAAGCAGTGACTTGTTTTCAAAATAATTCTTTTCATGTTCTAAATTGGTATGAGCTGTATAGGTTCAGGTCAGTGTTCATACATGTTAAGCAGCGTATGGTGAGTATGGTTTTCATTTTTGTAATGGTTGGTATCTTACTGATGTATGCTAGTTGGAGACAGTTTGATTTTGGGACTGCTCTGAGTTCCATCTACTCAAGCAGACGCCAGTGGTGAGACTGATGTTAAAACATCATACGCCATAAGAAATATGGGAAAGAAACTGGTAAATTTTAATGTTTGAATTGGCCAAGCAAACAAGGCAAGCAAGAGTTTGAAGGAAACAACAAGTGATTCCACACTGGCCGGTATATTGGACCACCAAGTGAACTAGGAGCCTCCCTTCCACATGCTGGTGCAACCTAAGGGGGTTCAGGCTTGCTGGTCTGCAGAATTGTCCAATGACACAGAAACTGTAGTCAGCCACTGCACTAGGTCCAAAGCCCAGGGCAGCTCTGAAGACCAGGAAAAAAGGTTCCTGGCTTTTGGAACTCCTGAGCCCCTGTTTCAGTGGAGTGCCCTATTGTACCACCGAAATGGGTCCCTGGTGATATACTGGGCCATGGGATATCTATCTGTGTACCTCCATGATTCAGTGCACCACCCCTAGCATGCCCGTAAACTTCAACGTTCAGGTCTACTGGTAAACTGGACTAGGGTACCATTTTGTGTGCCCTAACCCAGTCTATCATGTACAGATAAAGCATGCTAGGATGGGTATGGCCACTTGCAGTCTGCACTAGCATGAGGAATCAAAGCTTCTGGACCCATTTCTATCATGAGACAGTATCCTGTGTGGAAAAGATCTGTGGTACACACCAGGTCAGTCCTTTCATCCACAGTCAAGTCATAGATGAGAGATGGTTTACTCTGGACTACCTGCCATTTATCAACAGCACTAGCAAGCCAGTATGGAAGTTTACAGGCAAGCCCTGGTTCTGAAGGTTTTGAGGTAGATTAGGAGGAGTGATAGTCTTAATGTGTCTAACACTCTTTCTTTGAATACTTCCCTCCCTTCTATCCCTATACCTCCCTGGGCTTCTAAGGACCAAAATACCCACCCATGGCTCCACTCTTTTACCCAGGTACATAGTTCCCTATACAAGTCCCTCTGGCTAGAGTGGCTTGGTTCTCCCTGCACTGGGACAACAGGAAACCCTACTGGTTCTCACCCATCAACAATGCCCAGTCACCTGTGACCCACTACAAACAAAGCTGCCTAGAAGGGGCCCAGAAAAGATTAAAAGGCAGTCCTGCCCTAAATAAAGTTTTAAAACAATGGAAGAATTAAACAGTTTAAAAATAAATAGTTAAAACAATCCACCCAATGTCCTCAAACCCCTAAATGGGCCTCTAATGGGCATTACCTTTGGGTCACCATCTCAGGCCTCTGTCTTGTGCCCTGTGCTGCTTAAATAGCTGCCTGCTGCTATTCCAAACAATCCAAGCGAGCTGCTTGGGTAGGAAGCAAAAACAGGCAGCAGAAGACAAATCCTGTTCATTAAGTTGGAGAATTCTTCTTCTTCTTTTTTTAATTTAGGCTCTTTTAGGGCAATGCTTATTTTTTGCATTTTTCAAAGAAGGTAGCACATGCATTAGCTGTGTGTCACTCAGAGGCATTCGTATTAAAGGTGTGCAGAATATTGGTAACATTCAAAAGTGGCATGAATTTGGCCAGATTTGGACATCTGAATTTGAATTGAATGTTTTAATACATTCGTATGAAGCTTCATATGGGATTCGTATGGGATTTGTATGCATTTGAATAGGATTAGTATGGGATTGTATAGGATTGAACATTCGTATTGAATTCGAATCCCACTACATTCAATGGGGATCTATTTAAATGAATACTAATTTTCTTGCATTCAATACGGATTGAATACAAGAAAATATCTGTGCACATCCCTAATTCATATAATTCTATTTCACATGATATTCAACTGACCAGACATGTAATGAGGAGCAATTCACTTGGCAGTCCCAACCCTACTGTCCCCTTGGACAATGCAGTGGTGCTAATTGCCAAAGAAATATAACATTTACATTTAAATCATCCTGCAGAATGTTTGTCTCCATTTAGTGGTATGTCTGAACTTCTTTTTGGTTTTGCACATTTAACTAAAGCCCATTGAAATGTCCACCCTTTCAGGGATACCAGCTTATTGATCAAAGGTTCTAATAAATCATTTTTCTGCATACACATTGATGCATCTTCTAACCAACCATCTCCCATTGTTTAACATGGATCTCACAATATATTAGGCTTTTCCAACTATGGTTGGCATAATTTGCCCTGAGATGTGGATATAATATAATATACTTGCATTCAAATTGTTTTTGGAAACAGTAGGTAATTTTAGTCATTTTTGATGAGTAAGGCAGTTCAAAAGCTGTTTTTGTTGAAGTGTTTTCATAGATGTCTCAAGAGGGGAAAGCTGGGAAGAGATCTAAAGTCCTGGTGGGAACCGTCACCTCAGTTTTGTCATTACTGCAACTTTCAGCCCAAAAATGCAGACAGCCTCACAGAAATATTTTGGGCTGGGCAAAAATCCACAAAAGATTGACCTGTGTAATGTTTTGAACATAAGTAAGTGTACACACACCCTTCATCAGCTCTAATTTTAAGTCTGCTCTTTGGGTTCACTGTACTTGACATCTGTAGATGGAGGAAGAACTGAATTTCCCTTAGGCATGCAGCATTCTTACTGTTTTTTGAAATACATATCCAGGAGGCATCCCAAATCCTCTCCACTGATCTGTTGCTTGTCATAGTTAGCTCTGCCTCTTAAACCAAGCTTTGGCAGCTAATAGATGTATTTCTCTAGTATTTACCCTGTGGAGATCAGAATATGTCAGTTCCAAAAAGTTACTTCAATATATTCCATTATTCTGGGATGCTGTCATGTTTCCAGGTCATTCTGAATATACAAAAGCCAGAAATAGTCATTGCAATGGATGGCAATGTATTCCAATTATTTTGACACCATCTATGCCTGCGCCTTTATAAAACACACACATACACACACACACTGGGAAGACTCTATTAGTTAACTGAAGCTTCTTTTCTCCCCCATATGCTTCTTCTGACAAAAGGCTGGAGTAAGATTAAAGATACTTCTTTTTCTTCGTGTATTGGATCAAAGAACTTAACAGACCCAAACATATTTAGGAAGAACCAAACATATTTAGCAAGTTGCTCTGAGTATGGCAGCGAAAAAGGTTTGTGCCGTAAGAGGGTCTGAATGCTGCTTTGTACATGTGGCACATTCATGCATATTTTATCATAACATACAATAGATACGATCATGTGCAGAATTGTGTATTAATATGTCTATGTCCCTTGGCAATGGGAACAAATAAGTGGAACTACATTCAAATGGAATTCAGGCACTCAAACAGCAGTCCTTCCCTCTTTTCATTCATCAGTTAGCAATCACTTCATTGAGGATTCAGCAGTCCTCCAGTCAGAAAACTAAAAACTAGGGATGTGCACAAATGGAATTTTGGGCATTTGATTCGTAGTGAATTGAATGGTAGAAAATTCATATTTATTTGAAAAATCCCCTTCAAATATGATAGAATTCTATTCAGTATGAATGTATTTGTAAGAATTTGTATGAATATTTGATACAAAGGAATAAGCATCTGATATGAATCCCGGATACATATCCTGTACCTACACATATGTATCAGATATGTATTGGATGCGTATCCTATACAAACACATATATATTAATATGTATCCAATATGTATTCCCATATATATCCTCGATATGCATTCCTAGAATGTCTGAACTATTCATATGAATGTTCCAAAACATTCGTATTTGTATGAGTGCTAATGTGCAAGTATTGTAACATTCAATTCATTTATGAATGCCCAAATTTGTACAAATTTGTACAAATAATGTTATGAATATTCATGCATATCCCTATTACAGACCTTTCCTACATTAGGACCTTTCCATACACAGCATAAAATGTGGCAATGTACTGGTCTTGGACTGAGAATTCCAGGCTGCAATCTTCACATTCGGGTTGACGGTTAACCCAAATAGCCTGAAAAGTCAATAAATAGGTCAATGGCTACTAGAACTGATGCATCTTGCCTGCCTCTTCATCGGTCCACCATGAAATTGCCTAACCCTGTCCTAAAGCTGTTCCATGCCAATGTTCTCAGCAACTGCTCTATTCATAAACCATAGATGCTGGACTAGATGGGCTGTAGCCTGATCCAGTGAAGCTATTCTTCTGTTCGTATTGATTAATAAGAAAAGCAAGCTTTTAATGAGCTCAAAATAGACCATATTAATGATTAATAGCATAAATACATATAGAGGAAAAAAGAGGACACTGAAAGAGCTGAACTAGCAGCATCTAGATCACCATGATCCCTAGCAGCATCTAGATCACCATGACAATGTCTGAGCACATGCTGGATGTTGCCTTGGATGTTAACAGTTTTCTTAAGGGTTCTGTTCTCCACTTAAGGTCATTGTCTGGAATGGGTAAATGATAAAGATACTTCCAGCATCAGTCCACTTTCAGACTGGGAGAACACATCAGCAAAGTGACAAGCTGCTTTCTTTCAGTGTTAAATATCTCAGAAGATTCACCTTTGGGATAGAGAGTGTGGAAAGAAAATTACTAGGGCGCGTCTTCATGGCATGTGTTATTTCAGTTTAAAGAATTCGAAATAAAAGAAATGGAACAAAGCTGTCCACACGACTTGCAAGTTGATCCGGTTCCGATGGCAGCCTTAACGCGGGATCAATACTCGGAGTCCACATGGCAGCATTGTCCTCCCGCCCATTGCCCACACTCTCTCCTGTGATTGGTTTTCCCTGCCAGGATCCCACCCTCCCTTCTCTTTGCGTCATGCTCCGCCGGGAATTCCCTGCCCAATCGACCCTCCCCCTTCCCAGCAGCAGCAGCATCCATCCATCCATCCATCCACCCATCCATCCTGGTGCTGCGGCGCGGGCGGCTTCGCCCTGGGGCTCCTCGTTGCCCAGTGGCAGAGCCGCTCCGCCGCCGCTGCCGCGTTCTCGGCGCCTTTTGCCCGGCCTGCCAGAGTGCGCTCGCAGCCCGGGCCACCCCTGCCTCCCCCCCCGGCGGCTCCGGCGGCCGCCGCGCCATCCATCCATCCATCCATCCATCCATCCATCCATCCATCCATCCATCCATCCATCCATCCATCCATCCATCCATCCATCCATCCATCCATCCATCCATCCATCCATCCATCCATCCATCCAGGTGGGCACACTGAGCCCGCCTGCCCTCTCGCCCGCCCCTCGGCTCTCCTCCTCTTCCAGCCTCGCGCCGAGGGAAGAGCAGCCGGCGGCGAAGGCGGCAGCGGTGGCATCCATCCATCCATCCATCCATCCATCCATCCATCCATCCATCCATCCATCCATCCATCCATCCATCCATCCATCCATCCATCCATCCATCCAGGCGCTGCGGCACTGGCGGCTTCTCCCTGGGGCTCCGCCGCCGCTTTTCCCCTGCTTTGCCGCCACTTTGCCCTGCAGAGGAGGAGAGCCAAGGGGTGGACAAGAGGGCGAAGGGGGCTCCTCGCTTGCTCTTCCCCCCGTGGCCGGGAGGGAACTCCGAGAGCGGGGAAAGTTCCCCGGGGACTCCCTTTTCCTTTCATTTTGAAAGTTCAGAACTGCGCAAAAGTGAAACTTCGACTTGCTACAGATGGGTAACCTTGGGCTAGTCACAGTTCCCTTCTGAGCTCTCACAGACGCCCCCCCACCTCACAGGGAACGAAGCTGGATTAAAACCTTGGCTTGTGGTCACACCTAAGGTTTAATCTAGCTTCACTCCACCTTCAGAGTGAGAGAACACATCAGCAAAGTGACCAGTAGTTTTCTTTCCACATTATCTAGTCTAAAGGTGGATTTTCTGAGTTATTAACCCTGAAAGAAAACCAGCTTGTCAGTTTGCTGGTGTATTCTCTCACTCTGAAAGTGAACTGAAACTGGATTAAACTTTAGGTGTAACCACAGGCAGAGGCAAAGTAGCCTCTGAAGGGGGCTCAAAGCGGCTGACAAACCTTCTGTTCTCACCCTTCAGGGGACTCAAAGCGGCTGACAAGCCTTCTCACCCTTAAGGGGGCTCAAAGCGACTGACAAACCGGTTCTCACCCTTAAGGGGGCTTAAAGCAGCTGAGAAACCTTCTGTAATCACCTGTTAAAGGGGGCTCAAAGCAGCTGATAAAGAAAATGAATGGTCATTTTGCTGATGCACAGGAGCAGCAGCAATGGCAAAGAAGGGGGGAGGAGGGCCACAGCTTTTAAAATACAGGCTCCAGGGCTTTCCTTTCCCTGTTTTAAAGTTCCGAACCTTCAAAGTCCTGAAATTGCGCAAAACTGCAACATTGTTTTTAAGGTGTGAAGTGCTTACATTGATACAGTGTATCTTTAAGGACTGGAAGTTTATAGTGGGTGTTTGAGGGTGGATTTTTTCAATGAAGGAAACCCTAAACATGACGTGCTTCTAATACGTTCAGCCATTGGTTACAGTGCGATTGGGGGGGGCGGGACAGCCTTAATACGGAATCTCATCCCGGAACGATACTGTCCACACAGTAAAAAATTAAACACGTGTCAAGGGCATGTTCCGGAGTGAGACCTGTTGAGATCAGGATTTATTTCAAATCGGGATAACGTCGTTTAACACGGAAATACCGTATTAAGCCGAAGTGACGTGTACACGGCCCGAAATCAAAACGTTTTGAATTCGAGATAACGACGTCGTGGGGATGCGGCCCTAGTCACTTTGCTGATGTGTTCTCTCGTTCTGAAGATGGACTGAAGCTGGATTAAACCATAGGTGTGACCATGGCTGATGTAAGAACATAAGAACATAAGATAAGCCCTGCTGGATCAGGCCACAGCCCATCTAGTCCAGCATCCTGTCGCACACAGTGGCCCACCAAATGCTCATGGGCATCTCAAGCAGGACAAGGACAAACCTTCTCCTGCTCTTGAGTCCCAGCAGATGGCCTTAGAAGCGCCCCAGTTCCTTCCCCCCCTCAGCCTGAAGGATGCACCTAGGCATTCATTCTAGTAGCCATTGATACATCTGTCATCCATAAGTTTGTCTAACCCTACCTTAAAGCCATCTAGACTGGTAGCTGTCACCACCTCTTCCGGCAGCACATTCCATAAGCTGATGACCCTCTGGGTGAAGAAATACCTCCCCCTGTCAGACCTGACTCTCCTACCCATCAGCTTCATAGAGTGCCCCCTGGTTCTAGTGTTGTGCGATAGAGAAAAGAAATTTTCTCTATCCACCTTTTCTATACCATGCATAATTTTATATACTTCAATCAGGTCCCCTCTTAAACGCCGTCTCTCCAGATGGAAGAGGCCTAGACGTTGCAGCCTGGTTTAGTAAGGGAGGTGTTCCAGCCCCTTAATCATTCTGGCTGCCCTTCTCTGCACCTTCTCTAGTTCCACAATATCCTTTTTGAGGTGTGGTGACCAGAATTGTACACAATATTCCAAATGTGGCCTCACTATAGATTTATAAAGAATCTACGTAAGAATCACTGAGATAATTTTGTTAAAGAACAGGTTTGGAGGAGCAGTAGGGCTTGTGCACATATACTGTTCTTGTTGGCCTCTCAAATATATCTGCTAAACCACAGTGAGTAATTAAGTGAGTAAAATATTCATTACTCTAACCACAAGTCAAAACTTGACATATACATGGACAAAATAAGTGCAGATTTCTCAAAAACCACAAGTCATAACCTAACATATAAATAGATAAAATGAGAAGAAGAAGAAGAATTGGCTTTTCTACCCCACTTTTCTTACCCGTTTAAGGGGACTCAAAGCGGCTGATAAACCTTCTCTGTACAAGAGACACCCTGTGAAGTAGATGGAGCTGTGAGAGCTCAGAAGAGAGCTGTGGCTAGCCCGAGGTCACCCAGCTGGCTTCATGTAGTGCAGAATCAAACCCGGTATTCCTAGATATGAGTCTGGCTTCTTAACCACTAGAACAAACTGGCTCACTTGCCCATGTCAGCTAGTTAATTCTTGGGCAATTCTGTTTAGCCACTACATACCAGGTTTGGACCTTTCACAATCTAACCTGTCTTCATTTTCTTCATATATACCCATAAACTAACTTTTTCTTTCTTTCTTTCTTTCTTTCTTTCTTTCTTTCTTTCTTTCTTTCTTTCTTTCTTTCTTTCTTTCTTTCTTTCTTTCTTTCTTTCTTTCTTTCTTTCTTTCTTTCTTGTGCATGGAGGCAAGTACAAATAATGACAAACCTCTAAAGAAAATAATGCTATTAACTCCATTGGAGAGTGAGACATACCAGTATAAAGTATTAATTATTTTTAAAAAGTTGAATATTGCAGAGCATTTGAAAGAAAACATCAACTTTCTAACAATGCCAGATTTGTTACTGACAATATGTTTTTCTCTGCGTGAAGATCTTGGGGACAAAATATCTGCTTGGCAGGAATACAAAGACACCTGTAACCCTGAACAGTTTCATTTGTTCATCTTTTTGGCTTCCTGTGTGTCGGAAGCCTTTTATCCCTTCCTTCCGCACATTGGGGGATGTCTGCATCTGTCTTATAATGCTTGATGATCCCATTCAAACTAAGATTCAGGGACAACAATTGTGCAAAATGCTCTTCGTAGCCCCACGCTTATTTTTGTGGAGCTTTTTTTTATGTCTATAAAGCTGAATAAAAGCAACCCTATAGGGCTGAAAAGTGCAGAGAGGTTCATTCTTTGGGGAAGGACAATAGAATGCTGGAAAGGGATGTTGCTTATGTGCATAAACAAGAATATGTAGACAACACACTTCAGAATCTGCAGTACAAAACAACTGGAAATGAAATGCATGCGCTACCCATGATCTCCATGTTCATGAAACAAGGAAATTCTGCACATCTAAACAGGGGATGCACTACTTTAACCCTCTAACACTTCTCCTTTCGGTGCCACCAACATCTGCAGCATGGTGTTTTCTTTAATGGCTTAATAGTAGGAGATTTCTAAATCTGTCATAACACTCCAGGGTATCTGATTTGCTTGTTAGTGGAATATTTCCTTTTTACAAGTTCTGGCAATGGCTAAGGGGAAATGGGGGGGGGGGGAACTGTTTCATTTTTTTAAAATCCTTCTATAGGCTGCTCACATCCAAAGCTTTCTCTATATTGTGTCCACTGAGGCATCTGCTTTCAGTTTGAGGAGGCCAGCCAACTCAAAATTTAGCCTCCAGTCTTTTCTGCTCAGAATAATTTCTGAAGAGCCTTCTTTTAGAAGCTAAAAAAGGAAAGGCTGTGATATATTTCAAATTGCAGAGCATTGCTTAGCCAAATATTTTCAGCCTTTTGGCTAAGAGGAAGCATATCGTACTTGCACCAAATGAGGACAGGAGCCATCCATTAAATATGTCCCCCTTCACCTCTTTGTTTTTTTATACTTCATTTTGGCCAAAACTAATTCCTTCCTCTTTTTTTTTGGTCTTGAAATACTTTCTTAAGTGGCTTTTCCAACTTATATGTAGGAAGCAAAATGGAGTCCTGTTTTTTTTTGGGGGGGGGAGAGTGGGGAAGTCTATCTAGAAAAAGTCTGGTTCAGCAATAACAAATTCAACTTTTACTTTACTTTACTTTACTTTACTCTGAGATTTATACCCCGCCCACCCCACAAATGGGCTCTGGGCGGCTTACAATATAGACATATAAAATGCCGATAGTACAATACAGGCAAAATTATGCATCAAATACAAAACATCAATCAAAATAATCTTTAAAACCATAATAAAACCCAGATCCCCCATAACAGACCAATTCCCCACCACAGAGCAGTATCATAGAAAAATATGACCGGGAAATAGAGATCTCATGACCAACCTAAGGCTGATCTATCATTTATATTGGTGCGTAAAGGAAACAGACACAGTGCAAGGATGAATGAGCAAAAGACGAGTCAAGCTTTCTGCAAAGGACTGAATCCACTGAAGATGTGAAGCTGTAACAAATTTCTGCAAATATTTCGGCAGAAAAATTCTCAACCCACCTCACTTTCTGAGAAGAATGAACTCAGGATCAAGATTACTCCATTTCCGTATTGAAAAGTCTATTCCCCCCTTCCCTCCAAAAAGGAAAGTGGATCATAGTCTTGTTTGCATGTTATTTTTAACAGCTTGCCTTCCAAGCAGGAGGCATATTCTTGCTTTTAAAATAAATTCTTAACTGGTTCAGTTTTGGCTGCCTAAACACCAGCTTTTTCAAAACAAAACCAACAAGTCCTGTTCCAAAGCATGGGAAAGAAAACAGTCACATGATAAGACCTGGTATGGGGAAATACCTGGGTAATTTTCCACTGCAGCCCTTAGATCCAGATCTAAGAAGATCCGGATCTAAGGAATGGGCACATTCCTTAATCCGGATCTAGTAGATCTGGATTAAGGGAAGCACCCAATGTGTTTCCACGGGAGATGTAGCAACCATTAGCAAAGGGTGCTAACACCCCTGCTGTGGAAACAGCTTTGCACCCATGTGGGGAATCCAGATCGACCCCCAAGGGTGTTTTGGGGGGCGGGGGGGGGCAGTCTTTGAAGCCACTTAGAATTGACTTCGAAGTCATTTCGAAGTCTGTGCAAAATAGCTCCGGAGTGCCTTTGAAGTCTGTGCTGATCTTCGGAGTGAACTTCAAAATGACTTTGGAGTCACTTCAGAGTCACTTTGAAGTCACTCCGAAGTTCACTCTGAAGATCAGCACAAACTTCAAAGGCACTCCGGAGCTATTTTCACAGACTTCGAAATGACTTCAAAATGACTTTGAAATGACTTTGAAGTGGCTTCGAAGTGACTTCGGAGCCTAGGTTTAGGGGGGGGCAATGGGTGCATCCCCTCCCCCTAGCCTCTTTTGGACCCCATTGCCTGTTTCCAGTGGAAACAGGCTCCCTTTAATCCAGATTTTCTGGCAGAAGACCCCATTGTAGACCCCATTAATGGGGTCTACAGAAAATCCGGATTAAAGACCAAAATGAACCTATTAGATCTGGATTTCCCCCACGGCAGTGGAAACAATTGGGTCCCAAATGGGTGCCATGGTGGAAATGGGATCATCCGGCTCACACCCAAATGCGTCCTAAATGGGTGCAAAAATGGGTACTTTTTGACAGTGGAAAAACACCTCTAGTCAACTGCCCAATAAACTACAGACTGCAGAAATTAAAGTGAGTTTTCCCTTCATTTTGAAAAATGTAGAGTTCTTCAAAGTGAACCGAGATTCATACAAAGCTCAATGAAGAGCTCAGGATATTTAGGCTGTACTTTGTAGTCAGATAAAAATGTGAAACAGACACGACAAGACATGCTATTGTTGTACATAGCTTCTGAAATCTGTGCCAGAGAGCCTGTATCTTTTGGCATGTGAAGACTGCTCAAGCAACATTTATGAACTTCTTGCATTTATATCCTACTTTTCTTCTAAAAGTTTCAAGAGATACATATTATTCTCCTGCCTTCCATATTATCTTCATGAGAGTTAGTGATGGATTCAAAGTCAACCGTATGTTTCCACAGAGAGGAGATTCAAATTCAAGGATTCCTCAGTCCTCAATCTGATGCTGTAGCTATCATATTAAGCCAGTTATCTTGACATTCTATGCTTTGCTCAGTTCTCTTTGCACAAACAACACATCATTAGGAGTCAGTAGGACCATCCCATCTCTTTTGAAGGCATTCATTACTCCCTAGACCCACCTGGCCATTTCCTACCACTAGCTTTTATCAACCAAGCTGTGCATCTTTAATGGGCCTGACTTGTAGAAGACAAAAGCAGGACCTGAGATCTTATCTGAACTGATACAACTCTAGTTAAAATATAAAAAAAATATATCAAATGCCATCTGGCACCTATTTAATTCAGTTTGATCCTGTCTTTGTGTATTCTGTATGGTCAATAAATGTTTTTAGGAAACTCACCTTGAATACTGGGTGACACTGATTGCGCATGAAGTAGAATAGCTGCCTCAGCCCTGACTGATGTGACTGCTGGTATGCCATTCGTTTGTTTACAGGCATCACACCTTTTGCCTACGCTAAGTGCGGTTGTTACTTGTCAACAAACTGGATGTGGCCCTGTTGCACATCTACACTTTTGTTCACCACTCCTCTCTACTAAGAGGACCAATAATTTTAAACTCTGGACTCCAAAGTTCAAAATTTCAATCCTAGTTTTTCCAGTCTATATGAAGGTTTCCTCCAGTTCATCACAGGAGCGGAAATCATTTCAAATTCACTGAAGAAGAAACAGCTGCTCATTAACCTCCTTGCCCCCTGCCTGCTGAAGCTCTGCTTCTCAATAAGACTATGCTAAGGCTGCTTTGCAGCTTTCCTTGAACTGATTTCACTTAGGAAATTAGGATTGTGGAGCATTCCTCTTTCCTATCCATCTTTGGCTTCTGTGCCTGGTAGGGATGTGCACAGATATTTGTAACATTTGTTATTTGTACAGATTCATATGAATTTGGACATTCGTACATGAATAGAATGTTATGACATTCGTACATTAACATTCGTACAAATATGAATGCTTTGGAGCATTCTTATGAATACTTTGTACATTTGTTAAAACTGTTAAAATGTATTAGTACCAATACATTCATAGTGAATAGAATCCTACCACATTAAAAGGGGATCTATTCGAATGAATACAAATTTTCTAACATTCAATTCATTACAAATCAAATGCCCCAAACCCCATTCATGCACACCTCTGGTGCCTGGGCATTTGGTGTCTGGTCTTTGGACAGTGAGAGCCTCTACTCTCGTTACCTCTGTTTGCTATTTTCTCTTTAATGCTACGATTACATTTCTAGTTCTTTCCCAGACACTTTCACACACTCACGGGGTCCCCTTACTTAGTTTTAAAGTGAAATACTTTTCTTTTTCCTCTTCTCTTGTCAATCATTAGTGATTGCCAGTCTGTGCTATCAAGTAATTCTGTCAAATTGCACTGATGATTTCCGTTTCTCCTGGGTTTTAAGCCTTTTTGCCAAATTTTAATAAAGTTTCTTATTTTTATTGAATTTTTTTGTTCAAAGTATTTTTTCCTGTCTGCCTCATACTTTGCAGCCCACTCTGATTAATCTTCTCTTTTTAAAGCCCTTAGCTTAATAGGTCCTGCTTGTGTCCCCTAAACAGTAAATTTAGAGCTCCCAATATCAGATCCATAAGGACAGTAGATGAAGCCTCCAATTGGAAATCCCACTCTGAGTTGTCCAGACAAAATTAAAAGATAGATTGGAGAAATCAAAGGGAAATTTCCAGTGAGAGTTCTGCAAAAAAATTGTTGGCTTGCTCAAAGAGTTTTCAACAGTGCTTCTAAGTGGCAAGAACAAATAAGTCTATTAGTTCACCAGAAAAGTCCTGCCCTCTCTAAGCCTTAAGGTGCCTCTTTGCCTGCGCAGAATGCCTCCTGAAGGCCGGAGCTGCCAGGAATAGCCCCGGACAATCAGGAGGCACGCAGGACGCAGGTGCGCTGCATCCTGGGTCCCTGCAGCCAGAATCGGGGTGACGCCGAGCAGGTAAGGAGAGGATTTAGCACGGTCTCCTCCGGGTGGGCTAGGGAGGGCTTCGGAGAAGCTCCCCCTGGCCTCAGAAGCTGCGATCTGCTGCTTCTGGGATGAGGGCGAGTGAGCTGCAGTAGCGGGGTCCCCCGGCTTGCCATGCTTGGCTCCAAGAGCCAATCATGGCGGGCCGGGGGAAAGGCCCCGGAGCATGGATCTGAGGCGGGTGCTGTGTGTGCACACAGCACCCACTTCAAATCCGGATTAAATCTGTCCTTCTGCCGTGTGTGCGGAAGGACGGGGCGTGGGTAGATCCACATCTATTAGATGTGGATCTACCCCCGTAAATCCGGATCTACTGGGCATCCAGATTTATTAAAACCGGATCTACTGAAACCCGGTTTTACTAAACCCGGATGAGGTAGATCCGGATTTATTAAGGCATGTGCGGAAGCAGCCTTAGAGTCATCCCAACCTCTCCATGAGTTGTTCTCATTTTAATCCTGGTTGAATGATTCTGAGGGCTGGATGGAATGACTAAGTTGCTTCCCTTAGTGGATACACGAAGGAGGTGAGAAGCATCTTATGGACAAGATTTTCAACTTGGCTGTTTTATCAATGGGCTGAAATGGCCAATTTCTGAAGCTCAGCCAGCATTTCTCTAGAAGCTATGAGCTGCCATGAGCCAGAGAGCATTTGCTCACTATAGTTCCTGCTTATGTGGCAGCTCATATCCACCTCCTGCCCTGAATCCTGGCTGCAAGTCATACCCTTGTGGGTGCAGCCCAAGTGTGATAGAATTTCAATAAATAATAAATAAAAGGAAGTCTATATGGATACAAATAATTGAACTGAAGGGGTAAATGATAGAAGGAAGGTGGGGGGGGAGACATGGGTGGTAACGGTTCAAGCATATTAAAGAAATCATTGACCTTTATGACTGTGGTGATGTAAAGGTGAAGACAGTTTATTAAGGTCCTTTGTCAGTGTGTGATCCTGGACATCTCTGTAAACTACCTGGGACATCTCTTTTCAATTTCCAGTGGCATAACATGCTCACTAGAGAGCATGATTGTTGAGAGCTATAGAGGGCAACTGATGCCATGAAGAATGGAGATATGATTCCCCATACTGGCCATTGATGTGTCCCTAAAGGTTGGTAGAGACAGGACTTGAGCCCTTCAAGGTCCTAGCACTACTACTGCTGGTGGCTGCCATAAAAAATGAGCGCTCCCTATATAGAACAATGAAAGGGCTATTTTACAGAATTAATTTCTAACTCGGTGGCATCTGCTTTGCATACCGAATATCCCAGGTTCAACCCCCAGTATCTCTGTGGAATCAAAATGCAATAGCAAACCATTTTTTCTTGTTGCCAAGAAAAAGCGTGGAAGTGTGTATGGAATCACCAGGCATTGATCAGGGGTCTTTCTGCACTTGGCCTTATTCTGCAATATATCCCAGAGTAAGGACCTGCTATCTGCATGTTACTGCAGACCACTATCCCAAGATATATTCCTGAATAAGGCCAAGTGCAGAAAGGGCCCTTGACTCCACAGAGCCCTTTCCTTTATCTGATGCAAAAAGATGTCATATTTAACTAGAGTTTATCCTGAAACCAGGTATTCTATTGCTTCTTTAAGGTAATAGTAATGATGATGATGATGGTAATTATTAATCAGGAATTAAGTAAAAAACTTATTAAAGGTAACCTAACAGTTGACAATAATGAATCTCAAACTAGAAGCATAAAAAAGTTCTAATAGCCAAGCCTTGATAAAACTACTCATGGAAATTGATGACAATGAAGCAATTATTTTTCCACCTAAATCAGGTGTGAAGACAACTCACCAAAGCATACTTTCATACAATTTGGAGCCAGTTTGGTCTAGTGGTTAGGGAGCCAGACTCTTCTCTGGGAATACCGGGTTCGATTCCATCCTCCCCCATGAAGCCAGCTGGGTGACCTTGGGCTAGTCACAGCTCTCTTCTGAGCTCTCACAGCCCCACCTACCTCACAGGGTGTCTGGTGTGGGGAGAAGAATAGAAAAGCTTTGTCAGCTGCTTTGAGTCCCCTTAAATGGGTGAGAAAAGGGGGTAGAAAAGCCAACTCTTCTTCTTCTGCAAGCAGCGCATGAACTGAAAGATTTAGCAGCCTTTGATACTCACCTTCTAGCCCTTTGGCTCAAGAAGGACTGAAAGATCACCATGCCATGGGGGAGAATGTTCTTTCAAACCTTTTATGCTAAGTCCTTCCCCTTTCTGGACTACTAAAGACTGCTGCAAGCTCTACAAATGATTATTTTATCCTTTGTTCAATGAACCACTGCAATGTTGTAATTAGTCTGGTCGTTTAATGCCTGCCAATTGTTCTTTCTTTGACAGTTTGTGTATTTAGTAATTTAAATGACAACAACTAGAAGCCGACATGCCAGGAGGGAATAAGTGACCATGGAGGGCTTTTTGCTATTCATTTGAGTTAGAAGCATATTCAGATCCTCTTAAATTATGCAGCAGAATAATGAAGATAACAAAGCTATCAATGTGTGACGTGAAAAGGTAGCTAACTGCAGAGTGATTTAATTATATTGATCGCCTTAGATAGGGTGAACTGTCTACAATCCAGAATCACTTCAGTATAAACCATCTCATCCAATCTTCTTGGGTAAAATGTTTTTGAACCTTTTAATCATGTTATGGATGTAATGATGCAGCGTATCAATTATCACCCCAGCTGCTCCCCTGAATCTCTTCTTTGCGAGTGCCTTACTGACACTTGCTTCTGAGCTCTTTTTAAAATCCCCATTTTATGGTAAGTATGCTAAAGAGCAGGAGAAGCCTTTGGAAATGATGGCTTAATGAATATAGGATGAGTGTTTATTTTCAAAATTTCACTAAGCATAAATCATGGCAATAGCAAAGCAGAGTATAAAAACAAGCAGAGCACACACCGCTGCCTCTGCGTACTTGGCAGTAAATGTATTGGCAGTAAGTTTGTTGGCTGACCACTGGGTGGCACTCTTCATCCTTGAAGAAGGTTATAGCTTCTTGCTGTCTAAAATGCCATGCAAAACCATACAAGACATCATCTTGTCAAATGCACTTTCCCAAGACTGGAATTCTTGGTTTTCCAAAGAGATTGTCTGATATCATCTAGTCTTTATTTTTTGCTTCCGTCAGAAAATAAACGTTCCTGGCCTTGGAGCCCCTAGGGAACTCATTTCAGCATTCTACTTTGATGCTCTGCTGAAATGGATTCCCTGGTAGTCTGGAACATGGAGGCATGCCTGCACACCTCCATGTTATGGACCAGGGCCTGCTAGTACCCTGGTTGACCTCAACATCAAGGTCTGTTGTTGATGATGGGACTCTCGATCTGGATCATGCTTCATTCTACTGGTGCTGGCCGTTATTTGTTTTAAGAAATTTATGTTCTGCCCTTTGCCAAAAGGTCCCAGGACAAGTTACATTAAGAAAGAGAAAAACACTTGCTGGTAAGGAACACTGTCAAGTGCAGAGAGGCCCCCTAGGTACATGATAGACTGTGATCTTTATTTTTAAACATTTGCCTGTATAGGTGTGTTATAAAAAATACAACCAGTTTTGTTTATATTTTGAATGCAAACTATTTCCTTAGCATTTGCTTCACATCTGGAACTGTCAAACATCCTAATCAACATTAGTCACTCTCCAGTAAGGACAGATAAGTGTTTTTGTCCTCAAAGGTGCCATGACCCATTGATGTGACCTTCAGTAGCCATTCCTGACTGTGTCAGCTCACAGCCACCTCATATAGCTGGAGTTTCAGCTCCATGGTACATTTCACAGTCAAAACAGATGATAACATGGTCATGAAGTACCACCACCAGCAGCCACCCCAAATACAGTCTTATGTTACACCAGTATGTTACACCTCACAGAGGTCAAGGAATGCCAAGACTGGCTCTTCTGTGGAAGTAACATTGCAGCATTCTCCTAGGACAAGGATTGGAGATACCAGCATTCAAATAAATCCCCAGTAAGCCATAAAGCTATCTGGATGACCTTGGTCCAAGCACACAAACATGCTCCTTCTTGCCTATAAGATACAGAATCAGGATCACCCTATCCACTTCTATGTACCTTGTTAAAAGGTGGGCACTCGAGAGAGGGCCTTCTCAGTGATGCCCCCCCCCCGCTGTGGTATAGTCTCCCCCTCGAGGTGCATGAGGCTTCTTCACTGTGCATGTTCAGGAAGGTGGTGAAGATGCAGTTCTTTGCTCTGGCCTTTGGCTAAATGTGGTACAGTTCCCCACAGACATTATTGCTTTATACCGTTTTATATATATGGCGTTATTTTAACATGTCTGTTTTTAAATGCTGTTACCCACCCTGAGACCTTAGGGTATAGGGCGGTATAGAAATGTAAATATAAACAAACAAACAAATAAAATGTCTTGGTACCTACCTCTACTACAAATCAGGCATGTTCATAAATCAATGCTGAGAGACATATTCCTATAGCTACTGCTGGATTCCAATACTGCTAACCCTAGACAGTGTGATAGGAATTTAGCCCCATGTTGTCCAGAAATCAATAGGTTTCCCATTGCAGGGAAGTTATTCAAACCAGTTTAAATTGACTTTTTTTGGCCAACTGCAACATGATTCTGAAACTGCAAGGAAAGCCATCTGGCAAAGCCTTCTGCAAATTAAAGAAAATGACAATACTCTGTTATTTCAATTGTAAGCTGCTGAATATAAGAGCTTCATTTTCACGGCTTGAAATCATCTTTTTGATTATGGATGACTTTATTGCATTATCTGTCATGAATGCCACAGGAAGAATACTATTCTTATGTTGAAGTGGTCTGACCTGAAAAGAAATGGATTCAGCCAATTGCAAAGAAACATCTGTGGTGTATGATGGATTGTGAACTTTATTTTTAAACATCTGCCTGTATAAGCTATGTTATGAAAAATATAACCAGCTTTGTTTACATTTTGAATGCAAACTAGTTATTTCCTCAGCATTTGCTGCACATTTGAAACTGCCTAATTTAGTAATCAACATATGTTATATAAGGTTGTGTAAACTGAGGGGTTAAATTAGTAGACATGCCATGTATACTGTAAACATGGTAATCAAGAAGTGCAATTTATGAAGCCTACATATCATATTTAATTAGGATAGCTTTTTTTTCCCTGTACTATCTTCTCATTATTTGCATCTGTCACACACAAAGTAATTTGGAGCTGGTTGCTCTTCCCAGATCCCAAAAGAGTGGAAAATCTTTACATAAGGGAAACCTGGGAAATTAGATTGGCAGTATCCATAAAAGGTTTTAGACAGAACCTAGGGTGATGGGAAATAAACTTATCCTGTAACTTATCCTGAGCCCTTTCTGCAGTTGGACCATTGATAATGCACAGAAAAGGATAATTAAATAGGGCACAGAGATTGCAGAGAGGCTTAATTAACTGTTTTCCTCTGTTTTCACTGAGGAAGACAGAGGACATACACCTGCAGCTGAGTTAATCTTTTCAGGGAGGGAATTAGAAGAATTAAACAGGATAGAGGTAACCAGGGAGGAGGTCCTTGCATGTCTTAATAAACTAAACACTTATAAATCACTGGGACCAGATGGCATTCTTCTAAGAGGTCTTAAAGAATTCAGATCATCAGTCTATGGAATTTGCTCCTGAAAGAGGTGGTAACAGCTACCAGCCTAGATGGCTTTTAAAAAAGGTTAAGAAAATTTATGGATGACAGATGTATCCATGGCTACTAGAACGGTTGCTTAGAAACTTCATCCAGGCTGGGGAGATAGAGAGGACACCTAAAGTCCATTTACTAGGATTCGAGAGCAAGTGAAAGTTTTCTTTTGCCTTCTGCTTGAGATGCCCATAAGCAATTGGTGGTCTACTGTGTGGGACTGGATGCTGTACTAGATGGACTGTGGCCTGATCCAACAGGGCTCCTCTTATGTTCCTAAGTACTTATGTTCTAAAGATCTAAGGTTCTTGGGTTCTTGGGTTCTGAGATTCTTTGTTCCTGTTTCTAGGTTCAACATTTCATAGGTTCTTAGGTCTCTTAGGTTTCTGGGTTCTTAACTTCGTAAGTTTCAAAGCTCCTAATTTCCCAAGTTCTTAAGTTCCTGAATGACTAAATTCCTAATTTTCAAGTTCTTATGTTCCTAGCTTCCCAAGTCACCTAGTTCCTAAAGTTCTAAAGTTCCTAGTTCCTTAGGTTCCTGGGTTCCCAGGTTCCTAAGCTCCCAAGTTCCCAGGTCCCTAAGTTCTTGAGTTCTTGGGTTTCTAAGTTCCTAAGTTGCTTCATTACTAAGGACCTAAGTTCCCAAATTCTTATGTTCTTAAATTCCTAAATTCCCAAGTTCCAAGATCCTAAGTTCTTAAGTTCCTAGTTTCCTATGTTCCTAGCTCAAAGGTTCCTAAGAACTTAGGTTCCTTAATTTCTATGTTTGTAAGTTCCTATGTTTGTAAGTTCCTAAGTTTCTATGCTCCTAGATTCCTAGGTTCTTAAGTTCCTAAATTCTAAAGTTCTGAGGTTCTTCGGTTCCTAGGTTCCTAAACTCCCAAGCTCACAAGTTCCCAAGTTCTTATCTACTATAGCTCTGAAGTTCCTAAGTTCTAAAGCTCCTACGTTCTTAGGTTCCCAGATTCCTAAGTTCTTAAGTTCCTCAGATGTGTCTCCAGATTTTAGCAACCAGATTTTAGATTTATCCTCTGTTGAGTACTAGTATTGTTTGCTGTACATAATCAATCCTCCATTAGCCTGTTTCCCTGAAGTGTTCAGGAGAAAATCGTACCCTTATTAGTGTTGAAGAAATCTAGGCTGCTTCCTTGCATGGATTAATAGATGCCATCTTATCTTCATATGTTGGACTGGACTTTCACATGGGGTGAAGCCTATTGACTTGAATGATGCTGCCTTGGTTTCCTTTAGTTTAACCATTCACATTTACCTTCTCACTTGTTCTCTTTGTCTCTTTCTGTCTTTTTCTTACACATAGTTTTCCTTGCTCAGCTGCTTCTGCCTATGGCAACAATAACCACAGCAGGTGTTCATGGACTGCTCACAGCTGAGCCTTTCACTGTAGCAAGCAGAGATGCTATGGCATAGCCCATGTTGTTCCTTAAGGCATCCAGAGAAAGGGCCAAACGTGTAGCATATAAAGGACATAGTTATATAGTCCAATTATTTGTCTAATTTTAAATACAATTTAGAATAAGATTATAAAGTAACCTTGCTACAAAAACATTATTTATATGAATGCAAGATGTAATCCACTGTTATTATATTCATCAGATGTATGCCTTAATCTTCATTCTTACATATCTCTGTATTTCTAAGTTAGGATCTGTCCAGATATAGCAATATTCTTGGCTGTGTTGAAAGTGAGAAAGAAGTACAAGTGGAAAACACTGGGATTTACCAGTTAATGCCTTATTAGATTCTTTGGACCCTTCTGCACTTCCTGTGCCATGACCAGAACCAGTGAGCCAGTTTGGTCTAGTGCAGAGGTGTCAAACTCAATTTTGCAGAGGGCCGGATTAAAAAAAAAAAGTACTGTCAGGGCCAGGGGGCGTGGCCGGGGGCGTGGCCGGGGGCATGGCTAGGACACAGAGGAGGGGCTGGGGCATGACCGGGGGTGTGACCGGGGGCGTGGCTAGGGCACAGAGGAGGGGCTGGGGGCATGGCTGGGGCATGGCCGGGGCGTGGCTAGGACACAGAGGAGGGGCTGGGGGCATGGCTGGGGTGTGGCTGGGGTGTGGCTAGGGCACAGAGGAGGGGCTGGCTGTCCATGGCGGTGCCCGCGCACTCGGGCAGTGGAGGGTTCCGCCGCTCGCTCGCCTCGCCTCACCTCGCCTCGCCTCACCTCGCCTCCTTCGCGCCCAAGGAGGACAGCGGCGGCGGGGGGCGGTGGTGGCGGCGGGCGGCAGCCGCGGGCCGTATTAGTACAGCCCACGGGCCGCATCCGGCCCGCGGGCCGTATCTTTGACATGCCTGGTCTAGTGGTTAGGGAGCTGGACTCTTATTTGGGAATGCCGGCTTTGATCTGCACTTCCCCACGAAGCCAGCTGGGTGACTTTGGGCTAGTCGCAGAGTTCTCACAGCCCCACCTACCTCACAGGGTGTTCTGTTGTGAGGAGGAGAACAGAAGGTTTGTCAGCCACTTTGAGTCCCCTTAAATGAGTGAGAAAAGTGGGGTAGAAAAGACGGCTCTTCGTCTTATTATTATTATTACTGATTAGCGTTAGGCATGTATCAAAGAAAGGTTGTTGGAAGGAGAGACTGAACTTTAACAAGCCCTTTGTCCTTTTGAAACAATATAAGGACTTCCTTATGTATGGTCCCATCCTTTTATTTTATGTCAGACTCAAAGTGTGTTTAGAATAACAAGGAGTGATAATGTATTTTGTCAGCATATGCTATACGCTGAACAACTATATGTATTTTTGAGTATTTGAAATCTACTGATTAGGTTTAGGTTTTCATTTATTCACTGTGAAGGCAATACCTTCCCAATTGGATTTTTGAAACTCCTTCTTCAGCTTATTCTGTGCATTTGATCTGAGCCCATAAAGTGATGGCCTAACCTTATTGTTGCAAAGAAGGAAAGTCAGATAGGTTTGGGACTGTACATTGTTCTGGGATAAATCCCAGCGCGAGTGCCTATCAACCACACATCAGTATGAACTTTGACAGGACCTACCTCCAGTCATGTTTTATCCATGTTGCATAAAGCATGGACCAAAGCTAATTAGCTGTAAGAACATAAGAACCCAATGGGCAGGTAGTCATACATGTGACACTCAGTGCAAAACACTGGGAAGCCCTCCTCCCTCTGCTGGCATTCTACCTTCATTTTATTTAATGGACTAGTTCGATTTTTTTTTAAAAAAAATTAACTTGAAAAGTATTAAATAATTTTTCTTAAAGATAAACTCTTCCAAATTAATAGTTTGTTATGATATAGTATGTTTATTTCGTGCGTGGTCCCCCAAAACTCTTTCCAAAAACCAGAGGACTTAACTCCCAAACTTACCACAGCACAGCAGCAATTTTTTTCAGATTTATCAATCAAATTCCCAGTTATTTCTGTTTAGTGTTAGGAGAGAGCACCTTCTCCCACTGAGAGTTTTTTCAATCTGGATTTATACCGATCCATACGGGATGAAAACAGGTTGCATACGGGATAACTACGGGATGCATACAAATGTGTACGGATGCATGCAGGATGCGTAATGATGTGTACAGGCACACATGAACGTTGTTGACATTCCTAAGTTCAAATTCAAATCAAAACTTCTAATGAATATAGTCAAAGTTGCTTAATTCAAATCAAATTTGGTTAAATTCATATTTTAAAGATTCAAATCGAATTTTTGGATATTTTTGGATATACCCCTACTAGATAGTGCTATATCTAGGCATTATGTTTGGGCATTGCTAAGCTGATGTGGATCAGTTCAGCAGGTGAACCGTCTTGACAACCTATGAACAAAACATCCACATCTAGTACATTTAACACTGGCAAGAAGTGCCTTTTGACTGGCTTTTAAAAAAGGGATCTTGCACCTCATTCTGCCCCTACGTCGTCCCAGCCCCACACCTTGGTGACCCAGTTTCCCTGAATGTCTTTCCTTTGCCTGTGGCCACATCCCCATTATAAGCTTAATCCAGTTTCCCTAAACCAAAATAATAGAACCGGATGCAAACGCAAATTTGCCTGTTCCTTTCAGCCTAATCGCGCTGGATCTGGATTCTGAGGATTGTACGTGGCATACGTGACTCAAGGGGGGACTCAAGTGGCTACTTTTTGAAAGCCATTTTTCAGCACTGCCCTGCCCTCTTCCTCCTGGCATGAACACGCCACCCATAATGGAACCCTTCACGAAGCCTGTCTGGGTGGCTGTTGCTTGCCTGGATGGAGGAAATACGGCATCGGGCAGCCAGCGATTCTCCCCATTGCCCAGGGCACACAGCAGCAGCAGTAGCAACTCAAGCCCCCTTGCTTTAAACATTCACACATCTCCCACAAAACTGCCCCTGCTTTCCTTTCCCCTTTAAAGGTCAGAACTCCAAAGAGCTAGAATTGTGCAAAATTGCCACATTGTTATCAGGTGTGAAGTGGTTCGATCGCTACAGTGTAGCGGCTGCTGTGAAGGTTGGATTTTTACACTGACATCACTGTCTTTGGAAGCAAGCTGTTGGGGGAGGGAAACCCTAAACATGGATTCTCATCCCTTAAAACGGCAGGGTCCCCACAGTAAAAAATGTAACACGTATCAAGCGCACGATCTGGAGTGAGACCTGTTGAAATGAGGGTTAACATTTACAACGCTTTGGGGTGATTTAACATGCGGAAAGCGTGTTAAGCCAAACTGACGTGGGGTATGAGAGGATTGAACCCGTATTGAATCCGAAATAAGCTTGCTGTGGGGATTTGCCCTGTGAGTCATTGATCCCATACAGATCTGGCACTCCACCCAGTTCCTAATGTTCTCCATTCACTTTCTGCTGCAATCTCTCAGAATAAGAAGTTAGTTTTGAGTATAACACTTGTGTAGTAGATTCATTATTGTTACTTGAGATTATAAGCAGTTTCTTTGAAAATCTGTTTATCTGGGATCATGGAAATCATAGAGGGGCAAATCTCACCCATCAGAGGACTGAAATTGACAGGCAGCAGCATAATAATCATTAATAAATCTTCCAGCCAAAGAGAAAAGAAATAATGATTGAGCCATGTGGGATAAATTAGCTGTCA
The DNA here is from genome assembly GCA_023333525.1 of Aspidoscelis tigris stejnegeri. Taxonomy (NCBI): domain Eukaryota; kingdom Metazoa; phylum Chordata; class Lepidosauria; order Squamata; family Teiidae; genus Aspidoscelis; species Aspidoscelis tigris. The sequence goes on from JALMGA010000002.1 coordinate 102,883,440, forward strand.
CAGGAGCTGCTCTTCCTATCAGCAGGTTTTGGTAACATTATCACATCCTTATTATCTAGGTTATGCTTCTCACAGCTGCAAACACTACAGGATAGAATGATAAAAACCCTCCAATTATGTTCTTGGCTTACAATGCAATGATTCTATTCCGAACAGACTTTTTGTTGTTGTTGTTCTGCGTGTTTATAGGGTAAGAGGCATTGCCTGGCGATGCTTATGATTTTAGCAAATGCCAGGGAAGTTATCGAAGAGAGATGGCACTGAGTCAGAAACAGCAACTGGACTAAAAACTGTGTCCTAATAGCCTGCGCTATTTAAGTGCATTTCTCGCTGTTTTCTCTGTCGTATTTAAATACTCCTGCAGGCTGGTTTTTAACTTGAAAGGAGGCTGCAGTGGAAACCTGCTCCCAAAACACTGATTTCCAAGTAAGTGTGCACGGGAGAGCAGCTTTGCTCTTAAGTCAGTATGTAGCTTAAGGAGACAGCTGAAACAAAAGGGCTGTTCTTACTCTGGCAATTAGCACAGTGCAATTGCTTCCTAATTGGGACTGAACTTTAAAGTCATTGGGAATGAATCCCCACTTGGCAATGGAAAAGCACTGGGTAACCCTGAAGGGTACAGTGCTTCTAGAGTTCATAAATTTCACGCGAGGACAAAATAGGAGAGAGGAAACTCAAGTGCCGTCTTCAGTTCTTTGAAGGAAGCCAGGATATAAATACTATGAAACAGGGGTGCTTTTACTGAGCGCAACAGCTATCCTTGGATAGACATATGGTGAGCAAATTAATCGCCTTTTGATTGGATTATTTCAATATATGTATGCGAGGCTTCTGCAGCAGACAGCCAAGATATTAAAATTGATAGAGAATGTTACAGCCAGAGTGCATAAACATGGAAGAGGATTACACTTTGGACTTTTCTGTATCAGAATCAGTGGATCTGAAACAGCCAGACCCACTGAGTCTGACCACAGAAAGTCATGAGCTGGATCAATGCCGTCCAGCCTATGCCGTGGCCACAAACTTTAAGGTGGGATTCTGAGATTTCCAGGGATTAGGAACAAAAGCTTTGGTTGATCAGCAAAATGCACCCCCCATTTGTCATGAGCACAGGAGACATGTGTTCTGGACCAGGACCTGCAGGTCCACCACTAGATATGTTTATTTGTGTCTACCACTTATCCCGATCAGGGATGCCCTGATTGGCAACAAGCTCCATCCAATGCAGATGGAGGATTCCAGCAGGATGTTGCCTGACACATATATGTGTCATTCTGTGCGACTCAGAAGACAACCATGGAGGCTCCTGATAAATCAGTTTATATAATGATGGTCCAAGTGACCCCCGGCAATGGACTAAGGGTGTGTAAAGACTGGGGGATACTGCGCATTCTGATGCGCAGTCAGTGCATGGGTGTCACACCTGTCTCCTGATACTTTGTAGCGGTGGCGCATTATGCCGCTGCTACTGTGGATTTACTAGCTGTGGAACGATAAACACTCACTCCACAGTATCAGGTACATTCCAGTAAATGCCAAGTTTCCTGCCATCCTGACAGGATGGCTAGAAACAGCCAACGGGAGCTGAGCCTGCAGTTCAGCTCCCATGGGCTGCCCCATCCCATGTGATGTGTGCCTCTCCACATGTGCCTTGGAAATCTCACAGCTGCCGAGGATGAAGCTGCAGACTTCTGTTTAGAGTGGGGACAATGAGTTGTCGCTTCGCAGCCAGGTAAGTTGCAATTTTTTATATAACTGCGGATTTTTATCTGCTAGTCTGGAAGGGACCCAAGTCCCTCAGTTGTGATCTTGTTAGCCAGAGTCAACAGACAGCATGCAAACTGCATGCTGTTGCTTTAAGCATATGAATATAGTACTAATCTGAATGCTGCTCCCATATGAATCTTGCTGCAAACTGGTTTTACGTGAGCCAGTTTGGTCTAGTGGCTATGGAGTTGGACTCTTATCTGGAAATACTGGGTTCAGTTTCACCCTTCCCCATTGTCACGATGCCCAGCGATCTAGTTAGTGTCTGCCCTCTCTAGGAGAAGCTTGGCCCTGTTAAGATGCTGAGTTCGTGCAATGGCCGAGTGAATACTACAGTGTGGACACAAAGCACTGGTAGCAAGCGTTTCAACAGTAAACTAAAACAAGTTTATTATTATACAGAAGCAATACTAAAAGGAAAATAAGGTTCAGGTATTTGTTGGTTTAACTCAGTAAGTCTCTTAAGGCTAGGAGCTACCCCTTTCTCTAAAGGAAAATAGTTCCCCTTTTAAAAGACAAACCTCTCCACATTCCTCCCCCTCTGGCTTGCTCTGCCACAGCTCAAGCCCAGCCAGTGTACCAGAACGTGGCTCCAGATGATCACAAGGCCCAGTCCGTCCTTGCTTGTCCGATCATCCAGCCTTGTCAGTTGCTATTGAAGTCTTCCTTCAAGATCTTCCAGCCAAAAGACCCCTGGTCAGCTACTGGTTCCAGCTCCCTCAGGATTCAGCTCTCTTCTCCTTTCAGCTCTTGTACCAGCATGAAGACCTAGTCTGCTGTCTTCTGTGTTCATTTATACCCATATCCCTGACCCTGAGTGGCTGTAACCTCCTGGGGAAAACTGCTGCCATAAAATGCTGCTGGAAACTCCTGATTGGTGGGAACTCCTGCTCTAGCCCCTCCAGCACTCAGATCCCTGGACAGCTTTTCCCTCCAAAAAGCAGCTGCAACCAATCATTGCAGCAGGGCCCACACAGGATTTCCCGCCCTTTTTGCAGCCTCTGCCTAGGTCTTACAACAAGCTGTTTGCAACAAGGCTGGCTATTGCAGCTTGCAAGAAGCCTGCAAAGCCAGAAAGCAAAACAGTCTGCAGCCTGTACCCTGAAACCGTCACACCCATGAAGCCAGCTGGGTGACCGTGGGCTAGTCACAGCTCTCTTCTGAACTCTCACAGCCCCACCTACCTCACCGGGTGTTCTGTTGTGGGGAGAAGAACACAAGCTTTGTCAGCCGCTTTGGGTCCCCTTAAATGGGTGAGAAAAGCGAGGTAGAAAAGCCAACTCTCCTCCTCCTCCTTCTTAACCAACACTTATAAATTCAGACTGTTCAGTTTATTAAGAATATTTTGGTGAATAAGAAAAGGTATTATGTTTGTAAGCACCTTTGGTGTGACTCCAAGTTTTCACAAAGTGTGCTACCTTCTGTTTGCTATGTATGTGGTAACTGCAAGTTGGTTTGTTTTTGTTTTGTGTTAAAATGGGAACTATTTCACTCCATTTCTAGTTGTGGAATGTATAGAGAAGAAAGAATGTCAGAGGAAACCAAAAGAGATTGAAATAGAATATAAATTCCTGCCAATCTTATTTTCCCACCTTGTGCTCCTCACATTTCAGATAATGTGGCTTAAACTATTTCTCTTAAATTTCTCATTTCTTTCTGTACAGTCTCCCATTTATCCTCTGTTGTGACACTATCAATGATGATGGCTTGCTGCACAACTGTGAAGTTTCTCCAGATCTTAAGCCCACTATTTATCTGTCCTCTGCCTGTTTTGAAATTGCTCCATTTCAGGCATTCCAGCCAAAATAACCTAGGCGCTTCAATGAAGTTATGCCAGGTCATGCTATGGTGCACTGTAATTTACATGCCAGATCAGGACAGCATTATATGGCATTTGCAGGGAAGACATTTTTTTTTTAAAGGCTGCTTACCTGTGGAAAGGACTCGCATGCATGCTGTTTTTCTTTTTAAATGTAACTCCTCTTTTAATACTAGCGCTTAATTATATAATGTAGAAATGCTTTGTTGCATAAGTAGCAACTGTAACTGTAGGCAACCTTACTGCCTGGCAGGGTAATTTAGCGCTGTTGTGCACAGCTGTTGATTGACAAGGCCCATGAATCTATCCATGCATTTTGCAGGTAGACGATTTGTAGCTGACCGTAAGAAAGACAAATGTATTTGATTATGTTCAGCATTTGCCTACATAGCACTTACGAACTGAAGAAAAAAAGAGAAACTGAGAAAACAGAACTGGATCGACAGTTTCTGTGGACCATTTTGTAGGAAAGCTGTTTCCAAATGACCAAATGTACTTTCATCATGCCCAGCATGAATTTCCTTCCTGTGCAACTGACAGTCAGAAACACTAAATGTGCTGCTATTACTTCCTGTGTGGTCTTCCTAAACACATAGTACAATTGGATTGCCTTACAAAGTGATTCTAAAGTGCAAGGTAAGCTATGAGTATAGCTAGGGTCCAAGTTTCTTTTCGCATAGGCCAAGCCAACTCCTGATCTGCTTAATACCCATCCTGATTTGCTACTATTTCAGATAATGCACCTGTAATAACAATTATAAACTGGGCAGAAAAAGACAAAGGCTTCATCCCCACTTGACTTTTAAAATCTGGATTGGACTATTTTAATCTGAATGCAGGACCGAGTATACATTGTGGGTGTTCCCATTTGCTTGAGGATAACACGGGCTGAATTTGAATACTGTAGTTCTCACTCAAACTGCACAAATCCCCAGCACAGAGAAACAGAACCTTTTAATCTTTACCCCTTGGTCCAACCTCTATTAAGCCTGCCCTGCTAAGAATCAGCTGAGTGAAAGAACACAGGGCTAAGTATTCACTCTCCCTTTCAAATTGGATACTCCCTCCAATCACGTTACCGGGAAGGCGGCACCTTTGCACACAAGCAGGAGAGCGAAAGAACACACAGATAGCTCAAAGCAATAGCTCCCTTTCAAATTGGAGGCCCGTTCTAAGAGAGATGTGAGGATTCCCTTCCTTCTCTGCTTTAAATTAGCTGCTCCATCTCCCCCTCTTCCCCCTCTCTCTCCTTCCCCTTACTGTTGCATTATCAGGGGCTAGCTGGCTGATGGGCTACAGTTCATGCCAGCCCTCTTAAAGGGAGCTGCTGCAAGGGCTTCAAGCTTGCTTTTAAAATGGAGGGGGAGGGGGGCAGTCGATAACTTCACAATGGAACTTTCTCCTGAGGAAAAGCAAGAGGGGATTCTGTGATCTGTACATAGCTACGCAGTTGTTGCTTTTTAATGGAAGTGATTTTCCTCAGTGACTGTTAGCTGCTACAATTTAATGTATCTCTTGTAGTTACAGTGGCATTCAGGGGAAATCCTAGCCTTTTTTTGTTTGGGGCTTTAGCATTGCACAGGTGGCAAAGGGAGGAGGGGGAGACCTTTCCAGATGTGAAATCCCACCCATCCACAGCAGGCATTGGCCAGAAGCATATGAGGAGGGGCAGTCCGAAGGCTGATCTCCTCCTCAGATAGTCTGGTGGCATTACCAAATGAGGGGGAAAAAAGTGGTCTGGGCTCTGAAACAGGATTGAGAACAGTTTTTCTGAGGACTTTTTTTCCTGCAGATTTTAACAGGACAGTCTTCATAAAGTCTGGGAATAAAAAAATAAATGGGATCAGACGATCCTGAAAACAGACTGAATTCACATTTAATCTTGTATGGGAATGCACTCAAAGAGGACAGAATGTGGAAATTTGACCCAAGCTTTATATTTAACATAGTAGTTAAGAAAAACTGCAAACAGAGCTTGAACAATACTTTAGACATACACAAAACAAGAAATTCATATAGTTAATAGATGGGAAGCAATTAATATTTATTTCCATTGGTTTGCAAGTACAAAACAAAACCATGATGAGCAGGATGCAACAGACATAAAGAAATGCATGCATTAGAAACTCTGCATAAACAATCTGGAAGAATTAAGACAGGTTTTCCCCTGCCACTGCATCCCTCTCACCCTCTTGCAACACCCCCATTGTGTTACTCTGCCATAATGGATTCCACTGCCCCCTCCCCCTCCTGTGACACCCCCAGCTTTGGGCCACTTCCCTGCTGCTACTGCAGTCACCAGTCCCCACTGGCTCCCTCAACTTCCTGTAACGTCTCACCTTTTTTTGCCCCTTGCCACTACTATCAACACACGCCTAGGTCCCTTGCCCTCCTGAAACACTTATTGCCCCCCACTGCTGCTGTCACCACTGCCCCTGCCCCTGCCCCTGCCACTACCCCTAACCTCCTGCAACACTGTCTCATTTTGCCACTGCTATGGTTACCAACCTCCATTGAACCCCCTTGCCCTCCTGCAACACCCCAATTGTGTCATCCCTGCCACCCCTGCTACCATCCCACCAGCTATCCATCTTCCTGCAACACCTTTCCATTATGTTGCCCCCTCTGCCAGGTTGGAAGTGGCTAGCCGGGCCAGTGGCATTGTGTGCCTATGTCTGCTGCTGGCTCTGATTGGCCAGTTACCCACACCTGTGCAGAATGCCTGGCATCGAACTGGATGTTCTGCACAGGTGTCGGTAACTGGCCAGCGAGAGCCGGTGGCACGCGCAGATGCACAACACCGGCGGCCAGGCCTGCCACTTTGAACTCGTTGGCGATGAGGTAAGTTGTGTGTGTTTGTGTACTTGTCCCCCTGTAGGCCCCAGCCCAGGGTGGGAGTGTTACAAGGGGTGTCCGCGGGGGCTCAGTCACCTAGATTTATGCAGCTGAGCCCTGTGAAGGCTGAAGATCCTACCCGATGGGCTGGCAGATGTGCCACTCCATACGGTAGACTGGGCCCATGTGGGGTCGGTCTACCGCATGGAGCAGCACATCGCCCTGGCCAAAGGCATCACCAGTCTGGCCTTGCCCCACCCTCAAGAGGAGCACCCCAGGCCTGGAAAGGTAAGTTAATTTTGCGGGCCTGTCGCGTGTTGAGCCATTTTAGGTCCAATAGCAGCAGTAGGGGGTGGGGCCCACAGCTATTCGAGAGAGAAAGTGTTAATGGTCTCCCTTCTGTACAGCTGTGTGATGACCCAGGGGAGCTGGGAACGGGTGTAGAACGTGATTTCATGCTCTACACCCGGAGTGTGTGTAGGACACCCTGGGACAAGCTGGGGCCGGCCCAGCAGTGTGAATGCTCTGTCCTGGGGCATCCTACAAGTGTTTGAGATGCCCTCATGTGGATAGGTCTCTGGTTAGTATTAACCAGCCACTCCCAGAGGAGCAGCTTGTACCATCTCAGGAAGTTAAATTTCCTGTAGGATTTTCCAACATCTCCTAAGATCCTAGAACAGTGATGGCTAACCTTTTGAGCTTAACTCGGGTGCTGTGTCACTTCCAGAAATATCCATAATTTTGTGATATTTGTAGCTCTAGTAAGAAAGTTATATATATATTTTTTTTAATGGATTTTTTATTTATTTAAATAATAAGTCAATACACTTAAAGAGATTATACTTTTACATTTTTCAACCCACCCTTCACCCTCCCCTTCTTCCCTCCCTCTTCCTCCCAGGACATGGATGTGTTTGTTACAGTACAATTTTAGTTTACAATTCTCAAGAAATGAGCTTCGTCAGGTATGCTGATGTTGTTATTGTTTTGCACAGCCCTGATAAAAGGAATCCAGACTTTCTTCCACACCTCTTGTCGTCCTTCTCCCAACATCTTGTTTTTTAAGATAGTCACAAACTCATTCATTGCAATATCCCAAAGTTGTGCATACCATTCTCTTATATTCAGTGCTTGTGCTTGCTTCCATTGTTTAGCTATTGTTATGTTTGCTGCATGAATCATGAAGTGCAAGAGAGTTTTAAGGTCAGGAGAAGTTTGAATTGTATTAAGGTTTTGCAAGAGATAGATCTGTGGATCTAGATGGAGGGTCATACCAGTTATTGTTGCTATTTCTTGTTGTACTGACCTTCTGAATATCTGCAAGGGTGTGCATTCCCATACCATATGGAAGTATGTAGGAGTATCGTTACAACCTCTCCAGCACTGTGCCGTGTGAGATCTTGTTATTCTTGCTATATGGACTGGTGTTAAGTACCACCTATAGATTAGTTTTGTATGTGTTTCCTTAATCTTTGTTGATTTCATCCATATCTGCTTATTATTTGTTATTCTATTCCAGTCTTCTTCTGGTATGTTCACTGCGAGGTCCGTTTCCCATAGAGATTTAATATGGTCTAATGAGGTGTAAGTGTCCGTTAATAGTTTATAAACTTTTGACGTTAGACCTTTAAATGATTTGTTAGTTTCCTTTATAACTTGTTCTATAGGAGTAAGTGGTTTACCTATTATCTGAGTAAGTGCAGGAGATGTCAGTGTTTGAATTAAAATTCTTTTTTCTAACCAATTTAATTGATGTTGTTCAAAGACTTGATCTATATCCTCGCGTTTTACCAATTTAGTTTGGTCATAAAAGTCTTCTATTGTATTTAGATTTGCTTCTTTCAAATGATCCCAAGTTTGTCCCCTTATTAATTGCTGTATTGGAGGGAAATGTTTTAATTCTATTAATGGGGAGATTGTTTGCAATAATTTTGTTTGCCATAATTTCCAAGATTGTAATTGTGTTGCTATTATAGGGTTAGGATGTTGACAATCACAGTTTTTAAGATTGTTTACATATGGTATTACAGTAATAATAGGCGCTTCTTTTGTTTCCATCTCTCTCCATTTGGGAATATTCTTCCTCCTGCCATGCAATGCCTGGGAAATTCTGAAGGCATGAAAGTAATTTTCAATATTTGGTATTCCCCAACCCCCCCTAGCCTGGTGAGTTTGGAAAACTTTTTTAGCTAGCCTAGGTCTAGTGGTTCCGAAAATGTACTTATTTACTATACTGTTCAGTTCCCTAAATATTGCTTTAGGGGGTTGTATTGGTAAAGTTTGAAATAGAAAGAGTATTCTGGGCATAATCTTCATCTTTACAATTGCTACTCTTCCTAGAAGAGAGAAAAATTTTCCCGACCAATGTTTTATGTCTTTTTTAATTGTGCGTATGACTGGGTTATAGTTTACATATATGATTTTTTGTAATTTGCATGGTATATATAATCCAAGATATTTCATTTTTTTAGGTTGAATTTTTAATCCCGTTAGTCTTTGAACTTCTAGTTGAATCCCTGGCTTGACGTTTTTGAATAAAATTTCTGATTTTTTTAAGTTAATGGCTAGTCCTGACTGTCTTTCAAAGTCCAGATTTATTGTTTTAATAACCTGTGCTGTCCCTATTGGGTCAGAAGTTATTATCAAAGAGTCATCTGCATAATTCTGCACTTTGATTTTTACTCCTCCTATTTCATAAGGTGTTATATTGTTTTCTTGTCTTATAAAGTCTAATAGGGGTTCTATAGCCAAATTAAAGAGTATTGGTGATAAGGGGCATCCCTGTTTGGTGCCTCTTTTTATGTGAAAAAAGTCAGAAAAGGTATTGTTGATTTGAAGACATGCTTGGTTGTCACTATACATATTTGTCAGCATTCGTATAAATTTATCTCCAAATTCCATTTTTTCTAGTATAGTAATTAAATAATTGTGTAAAACTGAGTCAAATGCCTTCTGGACATCTATTGAGAGGATGGCTAGTGGTTTCTTTGTATTTTGAGCATGGTACATGACATTCAATAAAGTTCTGATAGGGTCTATCATATATCTGTCTGGCATAAATCCTGCTTGATCCGGGTGTATTAATTTTTGGGCGAATCTTGCAATTCTTGCTGTTAAAATAGCTGTCATTATTTTAAAGTCCTGATTGAGAAGAGCTATAGGTCTATATGACCCAGGGTCTGTTGATTCTTTATTTGGTTTAACTATAGGAACCAATACTGCTTTTCTCCAAGAATCTGGAATTTTTCCGGTATCTAGTATGAAGTTATAAAGCTTTTTCAGCTGTGGTATTAAAATTTCTCTATATGTTTTGTAGAAGGCTGCTGTGTAGCCATCCAGTCCTGGGGCTTTATCTGCTTTTAACTTGTTAATTTGAGATGTTATCTCCTGTACTGTTATTTGTGCATTTAGAGTCTCCCTCTGCTCCATGGTTAGTGTATTCCTAATCAGCCCTAAAAAATCTATACCCTGTGTTTGATTTGTTGCCATGTTAGTTGGTTGGGGTGTATCATATAGTTTCTCATAGAAAGCTATCATGGTTTTGTGTATCATATCACTAGAAGTCTGGAGAACCTGGTTTTCATCCTTTAGTCCTGAAATATGATTTTTTATCTTTTTTCTCTGCAATTGTCTTGCTAAAAATTTGGAGCATTTGTTTGCATATTGGTAACTCTTCTGCCTAGTAAATATTTGTGCTTTAGCAATATCTTGTGAATCTAGTATTTCTATTTTCTTTTTTACTTCTTCTATCTGATTCTTTATTGTTGGTAAGGGGTTAGCTTTATGCTGCTGTTGTAGGACTGTTAGTTCAAGTTCCAAATCCTGTCTTTTTTTCCTACGGTTTCTATTCAACCAGGAAGCTTGTGATATTGCTTGACCTCTTATGACAGCTTTCATTGCATCCCAAACTATATCTGGGGAGGTGGAGCCACTATTGGTTTGGAAATAGGCTTCTATTTCATGTTGTATTCTTCTTTTTGCCTCTCTGTCTGCCATAATATTATTGGGAAATCTCCATATTCTTGTTCCTATTCTATCTTCTTTGTATTTCCATCTAATGTATACAGGAGCATGGTCTGAAAATGTTATGGGATAAATTCCTGCCTCTTTTACTCTCTGTGCTGCCTCCAAAGTGGTGAAGATATAGTCTATGCGGGTGTACACTTTATGCCTGCAGGAGTAAAAGGAATAGTCTCTTTCTTGTCCGTTTTTATACCTAAAGGTATCTATTAAATTATATTTTTCAATTATTCGCTGAAATTGTGTTCTTGTATTAGTTGTTGAGTTACCTGTGGATTTATCTAGGTATTTGTCCAATACCATATTAAAGTCTCCAGCTATAAGCATCTGCTCTGAGGCAAACTTCTCAAGCTTTTTAAGAAGCTCCTTTAAAAATTTTGCCTGTCCCTGATTAGGGAGGTAAAGTGATCGAAGAGTTACCTCCTGACCTGACAAAAGTCCTTTAACAAATATGTACCTTCCTTGTGTATCTGTAATTTTAGCTGTACAAATAAAATCTAATTTCTTATTTATCAATATAGCTACACCTCTTGAATGTGAAGTTCCAGGGGATTTAAATTCAATAAATCTGTTTGTGGGCAGTAAATAATTCTTTTGATAAGCTCTAGACTGATGAGTCTCCTGTAGGGCCCATATTAATGCTTCTGTATGCAGGAGCTGGTGCAATATTTTCTTACGTTTTTTCATAGTATTCAGACCCTTCACATTATATGAAATTATTTTTAAGCTATCTCCCATTCTGATTTTCTGTCTTTATTTGCCTTCTTATAAGACTTATATTTCTGTATAAAGTATTCTTGGTACCCCTTTTCTATACATAACCATTCGTTCCTCATTTCTGATATATTTTTTTCCTGTTCCACATCCTTCCCAGGATCCCCTCCCTCCCCTCTTGGATTTTTCCTTATCTTGATGTTACTGTCTGCACATGAGTTGAGCCACTCAGTGCACTGGAATCCAAAGCTACATAGGTAGCAATCCATCTTGAGTTAGGTTCCTTTTCTTATTGAGTTTCAATGCTTGTGAACTGTTATCACCCAGTCCTTTCCTTTCCTCCCCTCCCAGAGCCTAAATTTCCCACCACCAGGGTGGGGATGACTATTTTCATGATCTTCCTCTTTATGCCCATAAAAGTTATGCCACCTGCCAGCTGTGTCTTAAATTCTCATTAACTTAACCCCTCAATTGTCATATGTATATATTACCCATATATGTATATATATGTAACAGCTTCTCAAATAATGCTTTATAACAATTTCAAAAGAAAAAAAAAAAAAGAGGGGAGGGGATAGAAAATAAAGGAGAAAGCAAGAAAGAAAAATGTAACAAGAAAGGTTATGGTTATAAAAAAGCAAACCAGGATTCATCAGCCAGTATATACATGAGTTATTTCCTTCGCTTTGTCCAGATATCTATCCGCTTCTGTGTTGTCCTTGGGCGAAGTCTCCCCTCCTTAATTTGCCAGGATTCCTGAGATTCCAAAGCTTGAGCTTGATCTGTTTGTGTTACAGATGCCTTTGCTTGTGTATGAGTTTTTATCGGTTGTGCTGGTGCTTGTGGCCTTTCTCTGGTCAATTCCTCTGCTATTTTGTCAGCGTCCTCCGGCGTGAATGCTCTTAAAATTTGCTTATCAGGAGCAGTTATTATCAGATTACACGGGAAACCCCATCTATAAATTATGGATTTGGACTGGAGCAATCCAAGGGCAGGTTTATAGAGTTTTCTTTGCGCAATCACCTCTGAAGGAAGGTCTTGAAAGATGGAGGTAAGGTTTCCAGCATATGATAAATCTTTTACTGCTGATAAAGCTCGATATACTTCCATCCTTTTGTTGTAAGTCTCAAAAGCTACTATAATGTCCCTCGGAGGTTTGTTTGCATCTGGACGTGGTCTTAAAGCACGGTGGGCTCTTTGTATATCAGCTTCTGTTATAGTTACACCTGGAATAATCTCTTTCCACCACTTAATCAAGTTGAATTTTAGGTTCTTTTCATGTTGTTCTTTAAAACCACGAATGCGTATGTTCTTCCTCCTTGAGTTTGCTTCCACATACAGGAGTTGCATTTTTGTTGCTGCCAGCTCTTCTTTTAAATCTTCTATCTGGCTTTTATTTTCTGTTGCAATGTTAAATGCTTCTGAAGCTGTTTGTTGAGTATCTTGAAGAGACTGTTCAATAGCTATCAGTCGCTCAGTCACTCTATTTAGTGATTTATCAAAGTTTCTTTGAATATGTTTTGATAAATTCAGAAGTTCAGGTGGTAAAGGTTCCTCCATTTCAGCTTGCTCAGCTGTTAAGTTTGATCCAGACGCCATCTCCTCTTCAGCCATTTTCACTTTCGTTTGCAATCCTTTGGCATCCGCCACTTAGACAGGCAATTGTTCACTATCAAAGGCTCTGGTTTGTGCTGGAGTTTCTCTTCTTTTGATATAATTTTTAATTTGTCCGGTGGCTAGCCAAAATTTTAGTTTTTTTGAAGGATTATTAAAGTTTGGGAGAGGAGCTCTCAGGAAGCTGACTACTCAGGAACCTTGCTCATGCTCATTTTTGATATATGTATTTTATTAAAAGCAAAAATGAATAATTCTTTACATTTGCTAAATCTTCAATTGAAAGTTGGTATTTCATACACTTCAAGAACAAGCAAGCACTACATGCCCAGGTGCCAGGGTGACCAGGTGTGTCACCTAAAAGGGCTTGGCGTGTCACCTGTGACACGCGTGTCATAGGTTGGCCATCACCGTCCTAGAATGTGCCACTCATTTTTCTAATAATGCCTGGAGAATGCAATGATGAATGATGGTGCTTGAAAAACAAAGGGTAAACTAAAGGCAGCACAGCATAGTGTACTTTGGGAGCAATTTAGAAATGAGGATTAAAGGTCAAGACTTCTACCAGGAAAATTGGATTCAAAGTGGAATATTAAGCTCCTGCTGATGAGTGTGAATTCATTATGCCAACCTTCAGCTAGCTTCCAGTCAGCAAAGCGTGAATGAGTGTAATCGAAGTTGGAATCCAATTGGATGATATTAGTTTGGAGAAGGCTACAAGAAAGCTTTTAAGAACTTTCTTTCCAACAAAGAATGAGAAACACTTATAGAGACCTGAAAGAAAAATATAATTGTACTGTAACACCTAAGTTCTAATCCAGCTTCAGTCCATCTTCAGAATGAGAGAACACATCAGCAAAGTGACTAGTCATTTTCTTTCCACGTTATTTTTATTTTATTTATATTTACATTTCTATCCCACCCTACACCCTAAGGTCTGGGGAGGGAGGAGAAGAGCGTTTAAAATCAAACATGTTAAAATAGAACCATATGCATAAAACATTATAAAACAATAATGTCTATCCCAAATGTGAATTTTCCAAGTTAGATAATGCCAAAGGAAACCAGTTTCTCACTTTGCTGATCTGTTCTCTCATTCTAAAAGTGAACTGAAGCCAGATTAAAACTTAGGTGTGAATGCACCCTAATACTTCAAGTTTCATTTTCAAAGTTCAGTCAACCTCTGAGGACGCAAGAGATCAGAATTAGTTTGCACTCTTTTCTGTTTGAGAAGCAAATGAGAAAGGCTGCATGTGGAAAGTCGCTGCAGCATTTTGTAATGATTTAGATCTGAAATATTTTGTTAGTGGGAAACTGCTGTAGGCTGCATCCTAGTTGTATTGTCACAGTTATTGAACTTCAACTGGAAGGACAACCCAGAATGCAAGTATCTGTACAAAAGGGAAATCTGTATTTTAGAGGGAAAGTTGGAGACATTGAGGTGATTCAGGCAGCCTTTCTCTGATGTGCTAACAGTTTGGCTCCTAGTTCTTTTAAAAATATTATTCAAAAAATTCCTACAGCAAACATACAGACAAAAATCACATGTTCCTGGAATGTAATCGTAGGGCGTGTGTCTTTTTAAAAATGAGATAAAACCACAAAATATATTATTTAATAACTGTGAACCATCTTCAAATACTGCTTCACATTAAACCAATTATATAAAACACATTGTCAGAAGTCTTTAAAAAATGACCTTGCTGAAATAGTCCATCTTATTAAGGAACAGGACTCAAAACACACTAACTCTGACCATACCCAATATCTGATAATCCTTTCTGCTCTTGTAAGATTCCATTACAAGGCCTTTTTAGATATCCACCCCTCTCCACCATCACAACACCCCTGGTGCTCTGATAGGATAAAAGTTCTGTGAATCACACTTTGGGCGAAAGAGAAGGCAAATTCATGCAGTATCCACCCACTATAATATGAATCAGCCCCCTTTAGTCTTCTTCCGAATCACACCCCAAAAATGAGAATGGATTAACACACTATGGCCCTGTTCCCCATGCAACTTTGGTACGGTTCTGAGATTTGCAGGCTTGGCCCCATGGATTTTGGATTTGGTCCACAAAAAGCGTGCCAAAAGGGTGCCTAATTTGATACCTGAAAAAACAAGTCTTGGCACACTTTGCGGAACCGGTATGCATTGCTCAGTGAGCCGGGAATGAACATGGGGACGCTAGTGGGCTAACGGGGAGGAGATTTGCGCTCACATCATTGGGAGGTGGGGGTGTGGTTGCTGTCCCTGCCCTGTCCATTGAAGATTGCAGCCGCTGGAGAATGGCTTGGTTTTTTAAAAATTTTTTTGCCATTTCCATGGAGGTAATTCCAACCCCATTTCAAGAATGCCAAGGCAGGCTGCATAATGACTTGAGACATGCAAAAATCAGGACTCAAGAAAGTAAAAGTGAAAATCCACAAATAAAAAGGACTGGACTAAAAAGTTGTGAATGTTGGGGTTGGAAGGTAGTCTGAAGAAGGATTAAAGTGAAGGTGTGACCACAGCCAATGCCTTCTCCTTTTAATCAGTCTTTTTATTAGAACAGTCTGCCAGTAAAGTTGAAGCTATAATTAAGTGGATTTTTTTAATACTCAACTTCTATGAGGATGCAATTAACTTTCTTGCTGCCACCAGAACAGAAGTTATTAGTTCTCAGTGTTACAAAAATTTATTACTGTTCTTGTCTACAAATCATAAAACCAACTGATGATTAGGATGAATTTCCTATGTTGTGTTGTTTATTTTTCTGAAACTTTGTTTCCAGAATAGATGGATAACTCTACAGTCCTATGATGTATGCATAAAAGATGTTACTTCATTTCTTTTGTCTTCAGCAGCTAGGACTGACCCCTGAACTGATAATATTTAATGTTTTTGGAATTAAGTCCCAACTATGTATTATGTCAGTGGTGTTCTCTTTTATTTTGACCAAGAGTGATTTAAGAGTTTTTACTGTCCTATAGATCTGTCCATGAAATAATAATATGGCAGTAATACCATCAGTCACTTCCTTTAACAGCAACGCAGGTGGTGAGTCCCACAGAATTATAACCAAAATCTACATATTGAGAAACAATAGGAAGGAAATGGCTGCTTGGAGAACATCATGTCTTATGGTGTCATGAAGTTAAAAATGCTTACATTGTCCTAAGGAGGAATCCCTCATTAACCCAAACAAACACAATGGCTACAAAAATAAAAATAAAAATAGCACATGTGTTGGAGTTAGTTTCACAAGAATTACTGGTCAGCTTTTTAAAGAAGAAGAGTTGGCTTTTCTACCCTGCTTTTCTCACCCATTTAAGGGGACTCAAAGTGGCTGACAAAACTTTCTATTCTCCCCACCTGTGAGGCAGGTGGGGCTGTGAGAGCTCAGAAGAGAGCTGTGACTAGCCCAAGGTCAGCCATCTGGCTTCATAGGGGAATGCAGAATCAAACCCAGTACACCCAGATAGGAGTCTGGCTCCTTAACCATAGCCCAAACTGGACAGTTCCTCCTCTTCAGTCTATGCCAGCCCACACAGTCTGGCAGAGAAGGAAGCTGGTGGTTGACCCTGGAGTTCCTGTAAATAACATTGGCACAATTAACATGGCAGGGAGAAAGAATGCTAGAAGCTTATGGCACTCCTTTTAAAGTGGTGATGTGCTACCTGCATGTTGTGGGCTTCTCCCTTCTGTGCTGATCAAAGCCATGAGTTCCTTACCTGCAACCTTAATGGGTGGGTACAGATCCTCCTGCCCATTGCGGGATTCTCTGCCTTCCGTTGATTGCTGGAGGGGTGGTACTGAACCTTCCTCTGTATTTGTTGAAGTTGCTGAGGAGACAGGTAACTCTCCATGACTGGTGCTGGTAGTGGCACAGAGGTAAAAGGGCCACTAGCAAGAGAGATAAAAAGTTCTCAAAGCTCTTTCTTCCCATCTGCTGTTCGGTTATGGTTGCATGGTGGCTGGATGTGAGTAGGTTCATGTGGACACTGAATGTGTCATGGGGCCATGTGGATCCTGACCTCCTGTGGCATCTTCATGACACCATAAGACATCATGGGGATGTGGCTCTTCTAGGATTCCTTTTAAGTTTTCCATATGTGAGAAATCATAAAGAGAATTGCTGTGCCTGGTGCATGTCAAGACATCTAACTAAAGCATGTGTGGCCGTCTGGGGCTGTTTTTACCCCTCCAACCTATACCAGCACAGAGCTGGGGAGCAGTGAAGTTACTGGCATCATTTCTAAACCTCTGAACTGGTTCTGCTGAATGGGGGATAAGGTCCAGTTTGGTTTGAGCATGAACTGGCTGAACCAAATCACATAGGACAGTTGATATACATCTGCCCTCTCTGCCTTCCAGCATAAATGATAAAATTGGACAAATGACTATCATTTCCAATTTTTTTTTTTGCTTTTTACTGCAATTATAAACTAATTAAGTCTCTCCACTTTCCCACCTGTTTTTATCCACTTCCTACTCTCAATTAATTTCATTGTGCCTGTGCACTGGGTTTCCGCCCCCCCCCCCACACTTTTAACAACTTTTTTTTGCAACCAGTCAGAAAAGAGGAACATGAAAGCAATGGATACTGGTTACACAGAAAGAACTATTAGAAACAATAAAGTATAATTTCTCCCTCCCCCACAATCCCACTTGTCATATAGTATGATGGGGGGGGGGGAAGAAAAATACTTTTTACAGATCCCACATCTAACAATTAATATCAAAGCAAGTGATGATTAGCAGTATATATAAAGCTATATAGAGCCTATCTTCTGGAACAGGGACTGAAACAAACATTATAGAAGAAGCGTTAAGTTCTCATCTGTGATTTCTACAGCATCCGGAGGCAAAGCTTCTAAGTTCCACCTGAATCATGCATCTATTTTCCAGATGTTCCAGCTTGCATAGCTGATGGGGACATTGCTTAAGGCACTCAACAGTCCTGTTTCATGAATCAAGGTTTAATTCATTGCCAGAAGCTCCTTTACTACCCTTCAGGATATTTACCCAGGATTCTGCTGTAAAGGAAACTGAGAGATAAATAACTCTACCTTGTAAGTTTATGCCCTGTTGGACTACATTTACATGAGCTTGCCTGGAACTGAATTTCTGGCATGGATTTTGAATAGATTTTAAGCAAGTTTTTTTTCAGGTCAAGAACTTGTAGCTGAGGCAGAATGATTTCAAAGCAAGTGAACAGGGTTTAATATATGGATCACAATAACCAACTGGCAATGAAGAAGAAGAATTGACTTTTCTACCCTGCTTTTCTCACCCATTAAAGGAGACTCAAAGTGGCTGACAAAGCTTTTCTATTCTCCCTACAACAGACACCCTGTGAGATGGGTGGGGCTGTGAGAGCTCAGAAGAGAGCTGGGACTAACCCAAGGTCACCCAGCTGGCTTCATGGGGGGAGGGCAGAATCAAACCTGGTGCTCCCAGGTAAGAGTCCAACTCCCTAACCACTAGAGCTCGTGATTGTGTAAGATCAGAAAGAAATCCCATTGTGTTTAGTGGTGCTTATTTCCATAAGCACATCTTATTTATTTATTTATTTACATTTCTATTCTGCCCTATCCTCAAAGGTCTCAGGGCGGATAACAATATTAAAATCCAGCATATCAGAAAATCTATATTAAAACAATAATAACCATCACTACATTTAAAATCCAACATGTTAAAAACAATGCAATCTTTGCCCTGGCTCTTGGCTAAACAAGGAAATGGCTTTTCCTCCCCACATTCAGCCATTGTTATGGCTGGTTTTAATGTTGTAACCTGCCCTGAAACCTTTGGGTATAAGGCGGGATAAACATTATAAATAAATAAATAAATAAATAAATAAATAAATAGATGTGTCCCTTTGCTTATAGCCTTTCATAAGAATCTGGACTGCATTAACTTCTCTCTTATGGGTCTTGTGAGCCAGTTTGGTCTAGTTGTTAGGGAGCCAGACCCTTATCTGGGAATACCAGGTTCGATTCCGCCCTCCCCCATGAAGCTAGCTGGGTATCCTTGGGCTGGTCACAGCTCTTCTCTGGGCTCTCACAACCCCACCCACCTCACAGGGTGTTCTGTTGTGGGGAGAAGAATAGAAAAGCTTTGTCAGCCGCTTTGAGTCCCCTCAAATGGGTGAGAAAAGCGGGGTAGAGAAGCCAACTCTATTATTATTATTATTATTATTATTATTATTATTATTATTATTATTATTATTATTATTATTATTATTATTATTATTATTATTATTATTATTATTATTATTATTATTGGTCACTCCATTATTGATTAGAGGGATACTAAGGGTACATCATGTGGAATATTAATACTGTGTGTGTGTGGGGGGGGGGAAATGAAGATTGATTGTGTTCCCCTCATCCCCACATTTGATTTATAACACATATTCAATTTGGACTTGGTTGTTCTCATTCCTGTGCTCAGCATGGGGAACTCATACCTTTTTTTCTCCTTCCCCTACCTATTTCCCCTCCCAGAGCAGTAAGCCATTGGCTGCTGTCCCATCCTTCAAATTTATGTACATCCCTAGTCTTTGCCTCTGTGCACAAAAATGGTAAGTTAGGGTTTCCCTAGGTAAGCTTAATGTAGATCTAGGTATATCCCCCCCCCACATTTTCCCTCTGATTCTGCCAAACCATTGGAACTGTCAAACGTGTCCTCAGATAACTCCATTCATTCATAAGAATGAATGTCTCACCTTGTCTGACTCTGCACATGAGCAGTTAGTCCTAAAACTAGGATCTCTATTGGAGTTAGCCCTCTACTGTACTGCTTCTTGCTGGCATTTCTGTTGCCTTTGGACATTGATTTGTAGCTGATTACTGTCAATTCTGTCAGTCTTCCATTTTTGTGCCTTTTAAAAAGCTTTTTTTTTCATATTCGTTTTATAAAGTTTTGGACCTGTTTTTGAGGAATTTCAACTCTGGGAGTGTTTGCCTATTTCCTGGATCAATTTCCTGTATTTAAAACCTTCATCTTAGGATCCTACATCGAGAGCCTGTGGCTGGGTAGACCTGTTTCCTCGCTAAAACCAGTTATTCTGAGACCACTGCTTTTAACAACTCGGTTGCCTGGATTTGGTGGTTTTGGGTGTTGTATCTTGGGTAGATTTTCAGGGAATGGGTAAAGAGGTTCAGAGGGACACTTTCACTTTCAGCCTCCAGATCTGATGTACATGTATCGTTTAAGGGGTAAATTTTTAATTATTGATTGAAAAGAAACTGATTTCTCATTGGAATACAAAGACCATATTATGTGAATGGTGGAGAGTAGGAACAGTTGAACGAGACTCTTTCTTGCATTTCTGATTAAAGCTATAGCATTAAACCCGAAGCTGGATGTAATTTGGAAATCCTCTAAATTAAAAGTAATTGAAACTCGTGGAGTCAGGATTCAGGTAAGTATAGATGTTCAGGTTATAAGAAAGTGGTAGTATTGTTAAAGTGTGAGGAAGGTATGTGTTCTGGGAAATAACTAAGGAAGGGCCCTTGTCTGTTTCCGTCTGCCTGGTTCTACTTGTTGTGACACCACTATGAAACTGGTATCATAGCATCTTGACAACTTTTCATTTCACTATGAGGCGAGTCTGAGAATGTGAACTATTGAACTGTAGAGAGTGGCAGTTATATCTCTTTGATGTGCAATGCCAGCAGCATACTTATCTGGGCTCATACTAAACAAAAAGTTAACAAAATGTGACACTAGATACATAACTGGTGTCATAAGATTAAGCTTCTCTTTCTTTATCCCAGTGGATGGTTATTTAACTCTAGGGCTGTCTGTCTGCCTGCCTACCTCTCTTCTCCTTTTACATAGGTAGAATTTCTGTTTTTTTTTTTACTTCAGGTATTGTTACAAAGGTTCACTTCCTCAGCCTTGAAAGAAAGGACCTTATTCTGGAATAGATGGATGCCATCCACATCCTTGCACAAACTACAACAGGCCTCTGGTGGAGTCTGTCATAGCCTGCACCAACATTTGGATGGCAGGTCCCTATACCTGGATGTAAGGTATAAGGATTTCTGAAATAAGGGCCAGTTCAGAAAGGTGATAGGAGTCCTCTATTTCTACACTAAAACGTTTATGGATGGACTTTCTTGACCAGTCATAAAGTTTTTTTTTCTTAAAACCTTTGACTCTTTTTCAATGTTTTTTTCTCCTTCCAAGTTTTGAGGAATATTTCTATTCAGGAATTTCCAGTAGAACATCACAGCAAGCTTGATAAATGTGACCTATATTGAATATTGCCCTAAACTTCTGGAGAAAAGAATTTGGATTCTAACAAATGGCGGATTTCTCAGTATTTTATAGTGTTTTTTTTTATTTCTTCTATATTTCCATGCCTTTGTATGTATTTAGTTATAGAAGAAAAAGAGTTGGCTTTTCTACCCAACTTTTCTCACCCACTTAAGGGGACTCGAAGCGGCTGGCAAAGCTTTTCTATTCTTCTGCCCACAACAGAACGCCCTGTGAGGTAGGTGGGACAGTGAGAGCTCAGAAGAGAGCTGTGACTACCCCAAGGTCACCCAGCTGGCTTCATGGGAGGGCAGAATTGAATCCGGTATTCCCAGATAAGAGTCTGGCTCCCTAACCACTACACCAAACTGGCTCACTCAATTATGTATTGTTTTATTGCTCAAAATGAGAATAACTCCTATAACCTGTTTACCTGAATGATTCTGCCTTGCTCTAATATAAGTTTTATTTCCTTCTTTATAGTGTAAGGAAATTTTAGTATTGCTTTTAAGCTTGCTGCATGTTAGGATTTTTTTATTTTAGAAAATATTATGGTAGTTTATTTTCATGGCTTCTTCCTTATTTATTTTTCTATAATTGCTTCAAAGATGTTTATATTGCACCTGTTTGATGCTTATATACAATTTTTTTATATACAATTTTCTCTGTGCTGGAAGAACACAGCTGGCTCTCTCCAGTCACCAAGAGAATCATCATTCTCTCATTGATATGAGAACTCCCAAGTTCTGCAAGAACCAAAAAAAACAATCATTTTAGGGAGGGGGCAAGAAATCTCAGGGAAAGGGATGTTATTGGCACTTTCTCATAGATAATGTGAGGGTGTAAAGAGTTCCTTGATATTTGCAGTCATGAATTATGTGGAATAGGATCAAAGGCATGCTTGTGAAATTCATGAGTATTGTGGGTGGAGTTCTTCTTTAATCTCCAATACTGCTGATTCAATATATAAAGGAAGCTTCCAAATTGCTTTGGGTGTAGAATCAGTAATCCAAAGTTATCTGAAGTGTACCAGTACTGTTGAGGATATCACCAGGCAATTCCAGATATAAGAAATATGGAATAATAACGGTTTACTAAGGGGTAGTTGTTTGGTGGTTGTTGTTTTTTAGTTTGTTAAAAGCTTTATTGACTCTCTATGAGAACTGGAAAATGAACTTTTAATAGCTGGGTTTTAAAAAATTATTGTTATGTTGTACTTTATTATCATATTTACAACTTTACAATATTATCCTGTCTGGTAGGGAGTCTTGATTTCTAGCTTCATATAATTTTTTCCATACATCCTGTAGACTAAGGAGTTCATTTTAGCACCTGGCCTTTCCTTTGAATCACCTTTTCCTCCCAACTGTATACAAAAAAACAAAACAAAACCCCAAACACGACTGGGAACCACCACAAAACAACTCTGGAATGACAGAGAATCCTGGATGTTACGAATGAATACTGGGCTGTTTTTGCATAGTGCTCAGATATAGTTAATAGCAGCAAAAAGTGTTAAATTCACACTTTTTCCCTCTAAGCTGTTACTTCTTAATTATTTAAAATGAAGGGAGGATGTCCTCACACCTTCAGCCCTGCTTTTAAGCTTCCATAGCAATCTTTCGATCCTTTGACATTCTTCTGTTCAGCCATAGCCCCAGGAACTATTTCTTAAACAGATGTTTGAAGATATATTTTCTTTTCACATCCTGTACATTTCACAGTGCTGATCATATCTGTGAGGGGACTAAATGTAAGCTTAAAGCATATGCTCATTATGCTTGGTTTGTTTTCTCCTAAAACATTTTCAAAAGGACGACCCCAAAGTTCTTCTACCTCAAGGCTGCCTTGATTCAAAGGTCTATTCAGTTAGCTATACACACTTTTTGAAGATAAATAGGACCAAGTCATATGTTTGAGCATTGTAAACACGCATACCCTTTCTTTTATGAAAAAAATATTCTCATTAAGCTAAGTGAAATGTAATACAAGATTATCACAGATATTCACAGCCTCATTTACCTTAATATACAAACTTTTCATTTTCAACTAATGCATGGGCTGCATTCACCAAATGATCTTGTGCTGTATAACCTTGCCTTTTACTGCTTGAGCATTTATGAGCAGCTTTGAAAGGGAGGGAAGAGAGACAAAGGAGAAAGGAGAAAGAAATTTGTAGGACCCCTAAGTATTCAGTACAATTTCAAGCACTTAAAAGCCATTTCCCCATTACCAAGGAAAAGAGCTGGATAATCTTCAACTACTTACACTTCCCATTCCCCACTCTGTTTTATTTTCACATTGTCTCTACCACCCCAAACTTCCCAGCTTTCTTTATTGCCTGACTCTTGTGAGTGAAATGGAACTAGGAGACAATTTGTTCTTATTGGATACCATTAAGTTATGTCTGACTCCTAGCTGACAGAATGTGCATCGCCATGGACACCCCTTTGCAGTTTTCTTGGCAGGGATACAGAAGTGGTTTGTCGTTGAAGATTTCCAAGGAAAGGCTGGGGATTGAACCTGCAACCCACTGTTTCCCAGGCTGCCTGCATTTCCACTGAGCTACAGGGTCTCCCAGAATGACAATAACATCCTGGAATTCACTTCATTTTGCTACTTGTTATCAAGGCCAGATTATGCATGCATTAAAAATCAGCAAAGCACTAGTGGCAGGCCTGGGTGAGCAAAGACAGAAGTTTGTGCTAATTATAGGTTTTCTTTGAACCTATTATTTGCTAGCAAATTGTGCTTTGATCTAACCTGAAAGTATTGCTGATTTAGTCTTAAATGCAATCTTAAGTGCAATCTGAGATTCCCTGTGCTATGATGCAACACTTAAATCATATGCTTTTCTTCTTATAATACAGTTCTCAACCTTCCTAATGCCATGACCCTTTAATACAGTTCCCCATGTTGTGGTGACCCCCAACCTAACCCTAACCCCCAACCATAAAATTATTTTCATTGCTACTTCATAACAACCCCTGTTTAAGAGTAGATTGACCCCCAAAGGGGTCGTGATGTGCAGGTTGAGAACCACTGTTATAATGCTACTCAGGGAGGATCCACAGGATGACAGAGGCTGCCTCACAGCATGGGGAGAAGACTTTGGCTGGGACATTCTTCTCAAAGTGGCAGCATCCTATTCACATGGCTGCTGTTACTCCCAACTGAGCAAACATCCCAGCCAAGGAAACTTTGCCCATCAGTTTCTAAGATTTCGGCTGTGGATGTTTCCCTATATACAGAAAATGGTTCTCAATGTGAGCAATTTCCTATGTTTAAGAAAACAAAAGTCATGTTATCTTGACTGATGAATATGTATCCGCTAATCTGGATACAGCCTTATTCTTAAATCTTACAATGCAGCATGGATTCTTAGGTCTGAAGCCAGTCAACAGAGTGCTTGGTTGGACGAACAAGGAAGAGGGACTAACTCCTCCATTTTTCCTTACTGGCAAAGTGAAGTATAGGGTTTCAGAACTCCATATGCTAATTGGTCTTGCTTATCTCCATGGCTCAGCCTCATGAAATGTCAAGTAACTGTGATTATCCATCTGGCTCCAAGTTAGCTCTTACCTTTCTGTGGCAATGGGGCACAGGGGGATCAAACCACATTGATCAAGCAACACAAAAGTCTGTAGGGAGGGAGGGCGAGCCTCAGGATTTCCAGTACTCAGGACTTGGGGACCAAAACTCACAGCAAGTGGAGCTGCAGTTGTGAAAAACTGGAAGGTCTCCCTTACTTTAAATCTCACTACTTGGAATATTAAAATGGTAGATATTGCAGTGTCAGAATCGATATTGATCCAATTCCAAAGGCTTCAGGGGAGGAAGGAAGAATACTCGTTCTTAGAGGTTTGGTATCCCTTTTTGTCGAATATCAATTTTATTGGTAGAGAATATGCTCTTCCAGAGAGAACATTACATTTTCTAGATCATTTCCACAACTCCTGAAACATAGTATAATAATAATAATAATAATATTTATTTGTATACCGCCCTGTGGCGAACCAATCCGGGCGGTTGACAACAATAAATATAAAAACATCATATAAGAATAAAACATTATGGTCCCTCCCCCCCCTTAAAAAGTATTAAACAATATGACAAATTAAAATACAGTATCAAAAATATAAGACAAAATATAAAACATAATTAAATGGGCCAACAGCCCTAATATCCCTCCGGAGCTCCTCAACCAACATTTATTATGGGTCCACGAGGGGAATGAGGGGGTCAGGAAGCCCGAGCTGGGATACAGTTCATATTATTTCAAAGATGGGTCACAGTTGTACTAACAAATCCAAATGTATAACAAATAATTTCTTTCCTTTTGTTTTAAGGTTCTTTATATGAGTGTTTAGTAATGCTGTATACTCATAAGTTATTCTGTAAATTAATTGCAATTGTTTTTGTAATTGGTTCTAAAATAAAATTTAAAAAATAGGAAAAAATAGAGGGGGGAAATGGAGCTCAGCTCTCTGTCAGCACAGATATAATCCAGCTCTTGTTGAAGTAGTGGACCCAACAATGGCTAAGATTAAGGGAAAGTGGATTTAGGTTTGCCAAAGATCTTTGTGGATGCAATGGTCCTTTGGCATGCAAAAGTCCATCCAAAGGATACGGAATGGATAGGGGGATGAATTTGTATACACAGAATTCTACCTGTAGGACAGGTGGGAAACTGGCCTTTTAGGCAGGCAAAATGAAGTAAAGAAGCTTGTCAACATTCAGGTTTTCCAGGTCACACAAACAATCAAGCATTCAATTATTATGTCGGTCCCACAGCTGCTTTTGCCCAGGGCATAAAATCCTTTATGTCTTAAGTGTCACCTTCCTGCACTTGGCTTATAGGATTAGCCTGTGATGTAAGCCTAACATTTTAACAGAAAAACAAGCAGAGCTGAAGATCTAGAGGCAGCAGTCCTGGGTGGCTGTTTCATTAACAGGATGCTTTCTGTTTCTACTGCTGTCCAGGTCTCAAGTTCTGGTAGGGCTCCACACGGCTCAGGCTCATATAGATTAAATATAGATATCTTTGCACTGTGTGGGGCATCGAAACATATTGACAAAAGAGTTTTTTTTTTTACTTCATTTTATCAAAAGCTGAAAATACAGGAAAAAGTAAAAAACTTAAGGGTTATTGAAAAGGCATTTGCTTTTGTTGTTAAACTGTTTTTAACTGGAATAGAGATCATTTGTCCCTTTCTGCATGAACCCTTAATTAGAGGTCTGCGTGCTGTACATTCTGGGCACCCCATATGCATACTAATGCAGATGACTGAGGCCCCTCCCTCACTGGTCCATTTGCATTAGATGGAGTCTGATCTAGATTAAGAGGCCCTTATGTAGTACCATTTAACTGATACTACCAGGTGGACCAGGGACCTGATCCGGAACGTGGGAAGCACAGGAGGTAGAATATTTTATTCCTAGTCTTTGGAAGTATAGGGTGAAGCTTATGCATGAATATTCATAATATTTGTTATTCATACAGATTAGGACATTCGTACATGAATTGAATATCACAATAATTGTACATTTGTTAAACTGGGGATACGTATCAGATAGGTATGCGTTCATACAGGATACATATTTGATACATACCCAATATGTATGCGTTGGTATAGGATAAGTATCTGATACGTATGCATTTGTATAGGATCCATATGCAGGATCCGTACACAGGATACATGTGCATTCATATTGGATATTTATACGACAGAATCCTACCACATTAGAAGGGGATCTATTTGAATGAATATGAATTTTCTAAAATTTTCTTACAAACCAATGGCAAAAAACAAAACAAAAAACCATTTGTGCACATTCCTAGTGAAGCTGCAAAGCTCACACAAGCTTCACAGCTGTGACATGAAGAAGAGTTGGCTTTTGTACTCCGCTTTCCTAACCCATTTAAGGGGACTCAAAGCAGCTGACAAATCTGTTCTTCTCCCTACAACAGACACCTGTGAAGTAGGTGGGGCTCACCAAAGGTCAGCCAGTTGGCTTCATGGAAGAGGGTGGAATAAAATCCAATACGAGTGAGAGCTCAGAAGAGAGCTGTGACTCACCAGAGGTCAGCCAGCTGGCTTCATGGAGCAGGGTGGAATCAAACTCGTTATTTCCAGATAAGAGACTGGCTCCCTAACAGCTAGACCAAAGATGCTCACTGGATCAAGCAGGCTCATGAGTTAGTTTGCATCTGGACTGTCAATGGAGATAGCTCTGATCTTACTCATTCCTCCTTGCAATCAGTGGGCTGGACTATTCTGGACCCACTGATCTGGGTCACCAAGTGGTAAGAAAGGGCCAGTATATTGAGTCCTTGATTAGCACTGTTGCCAAAGAACTAGATCCTTGAGATGAAAGTCAGCCAAAAAATTTAGGCATTAGATGCTTAGTTAATGCTTACAGTATAACTGATGGAACTAGGGATGTGCATGAATATTCAAAAAATTGAATATTTTATTTGAATCTGACAAATTTCAACATTCCAACTCAAATTGGATTTTCAAAAATCCGTATTTAACATTCAAACTTGAATATGGATTTTCAAAAATTCGATATGGATTTTCAGATGATTCGAATGTGTAGATTCTTACCTGTTGTATACGAATCTGCCTGAAAATTATCCGAATCTTGTGCTTAAAATACGAGATTAAAATGAGATGCATACGGGATAATGTGGGATGCATACGGATTTTTCCAGCACATGCACAGATACATATAACATATGAATGTTGTCAACATTTGTATCTTTAAATACAAGTCTAGCATTCAAATGTATGGATTCGAATGTTACAGATTCAAATAGGATTTTATGACATTCGAATCTACTCGGATTCAAATGTCAAAAATACATTCGTGTACATATCTAGATGGAGCTATGCATCTAGTATCAACCATTGACAATTTCAAATTAATGCTGAGAGCTGTTAAAATGTGCACAAAATGGCATAACATCTATAGAAATATGCTACATTTTCTTGATGATATTTCCTGGGCTATGCTAGTAGCAAGAATTTGCCAACTTTATACATATATAACAATATCAATTATTTTACATAATTTTTTTCCTGGTATTTTCTAAATGAAATGGACAAATCCAGTATTATCAAAACAACCACATGTGTGCATTTTTAATTTCCTTGTATGGACCCAAGGGTAGTGATGGGTATATTTTTATTTCTATAATTAGATCAGCATGCTGTCCAGCATTATCCTCAGCTATGTTTTTTCGCCTTCTTTGTCTCCTTCTTCACATTTCTTAATTTGAAATCTGAATGAGATCTCTGGAGATTTCAAAAGTCTGCATGCCATTTTGTAATATATTAGAGAGACTGAAAAAAGCTACGGCCTGATGCTTATTTTGGGATTTTTCTCACACAAAAATAAACATTTAGCTATAATACTGTGTTTCTATATCCTGATTACTTTATGAGGAAGATACTCAAACTAGGAAAAGCTGTCTTGTTGTCATGATTATTCTGTTATCTCAAAGAGCTTACTGAGACTTCTTAGGGATTAAGAAGGGAGAGAAAGAAATTATGCTAACATTTTCATTGCCAGATATGCATGTACACTGAGTGTATAAAGTTGGCAGGTTCTTGCTACTAGCATAGCCCATGAAATACCATCAAGAAAATGTAGCATATTTTTATAGACGTTATGCCATTTTGTGCACAGTTTAATAGCTCTCACCATTAATTTGAAATTGTCAGTGGTTGATACTAGATGGATACTAGATTCAGACTCTGTACCACTTTTTAGGTCTAATAAACATTGGTTAGGTTGCTTTGAAATACTTTTTTTGAAAAAAAAATAGGAAAAACAGGTTGTTTATTGCCTATTTTTGCCACCATTGCAAAGATATGTTGCATTTCCTATTAGGCAAACAAAACATTACTGGCCTGTCTAAGGGAGTTAAAAATATTCCATGTCTAGCTTGTAGGGATGTGCACAAATTTTTGGGTGGGTGGGCATTCAATTCATAAGGAATTGAATGTTAGAAAATTTGTATTTGTTCACGAGCAGGGAGGATGGATTCCGGAGGACAGGTTGGAGTGGGAGCCATGCAGTACTGCTCCCACCCTTCCCAACATGGCAGGTGGAGGGAATCCATCCCTTCCCCTGGCTGTGGGCGGAAGCGTTCTGCTTCTGCACACATTCAGGGGGAAGTGACGGATGCAAGACCTGATTTTTCACGTCTTATGTTTAATCCGGATTTCGGTGGCAAAATTGGTGTTAAAAACCAGTCTTGCATGCCAAAATGCAGACGCAGCTTCTGCAAAGGCTGCCAGAATAGGATTCCAATGTGGAAGCCACTTCAGGTAAGTGTCTTTGATGTGTTCTAGGGGGTGGTTAATCCGGTTTCTGCAGCTAGTGCGGAAACACCCCTAGATTTCCATTTCCATTTTCCATTTTTATTTATATACCGCCTTTCCAAAAATAAATTTCTGCCCAAGGGGGTTTACAACAAATGGAAAAAACATATAATATCAATACAATTTTTAAAAAAAGGCAAATAAATATAGTTAGTCAAATAAATACATAAGTCAAAAATACATTGTACGTTATAATAAATAATACATCATATAATAATAACAACAATAGTAATTTTAAAACCCCCCAAAAACTTATAAAACTGTCATTGTTTGCAACACTGAGGCCAGCGAGAGTGGAACTTAAATAGGTGACTCAGCCCCAGGCCCTTTTCGGCTCAAGTGTGTGAGACATTGAGAAAAACAGTCTCTTTGGAGTCTTCGTGCCCATTTTGCAAAGAGGCAACTGTGTCATCTTGATTTTCTGGCGTGCTCTTTTCCAAAGTGTTATCAGGATTGAAGCAACAATTATCTTGAGCTATCTTGGGACATTTTGCAGGAGAGCACTCGCTTGCTGGAGGCTTCCTTGCGCCGGGTCTCCCTTTCCCTCCCACAACACAACAACCTCCCACAACAACCACACCCTCACCACCAGAGAGCTAGTGTAAAACAGCCACCCTCACGCACACCCCCACACATGCACATGCATGCACAGACATACATGCATACAGACACAAGGTTTAAAACAATATTAAACAGTGAAAAGAATGTAAAGACAGTGCTATTTTTTAAAAAGGCACACATATGCTCATGTACACCATCTTTCCTCTCCTCTTCCTCTTGTTCTTAAGAAGTTGCAGGGGAGGGAGATGCCTGGGCACAGCGTTCAGGTGGTGGTCCGTGGTCCTCCTCTCCTCTTCCTCTGCCATTCCTAAGACGTTGCAGGGGAGGGAGGTGCCTGGGCACAGCGTTCAGGTGGTGGTCCGCGTCCCTCTTCCTCTGCCGTTCTCAAGAAGTTGCAAGGGGGAGGTGCCTGGTAACCGGGCTCAGGTGATGGTCCGTGGTCCTCCTCTCCTCTTCCTCTGCCATTCCTAAGACGTTGCAGGGGAGGGAGGTGCCTGGGCACAGCGTTCAGGTGGTGGTCCGCGTCCCTCTTCCTCTGCCGTTCTCAAGAAGTTGCAAGGGGGAGGTGCCTGGTAACCGGGCTCAGGTGATGGTCCGTGGTCCTCCTCTCCTCTTCCTCTGCCATTCCTAAGATGTTGCAGAGGAGCGAGGTGCCTGGGCACAGCGTTCAGGTGATGGTCCGCGGTCCTCCTCTCCTCTTCCTCTGCCATTCCTAAGATGTTGCAGGGGAGGGAGGTGCCTGGGCACAGCGTTCAGGTGATGGTCCGTGGTCCTCCTCTCCTCTTCCTCTGCCATTCCTAAGACGTTGCAGGGGAGGGAGGTGCCTGGGCACAGCGTTCAGGTGATGGTCCGTGGTCCTCCTCTCCTCTTCCTCTGCCATTCCTAAGAAGTTGCAGGGGAGGGAGGTGCCTGGGCACAGCGTTCAGGTGGTGGTCCAAACCTTTTAATTCTTGATTTGCAAGGACTTCTTTTTCCTGATCCTAGCAATAAATGTACACATCTTTCAGGTATTAAACCCAAACACTGGCTTGATCAAGAATGCAAAGTTGCCAAATTCCTACTTCTCAGCAAACATAAAGAATATATAAAAAATAAAATCCAAGCTGTGCAGTCGTCATCCTTTCAGTGCTTTGCCAGGAGAAAAAGGATTACAGGGAAAAAAAACCTCCTAAAAAAAGGAAAAGCAAGATGCTCAGAAGAATAACTGAGCTCGACTCAAACAAACAATTAGAACTAATGATTCAGCCACTTTTTGGAAACTTGTTGTCAGCAAACTCAGACAATCAATACTTGTATTGAGTTCACAGTCCCAGATGTTTTTGGGGAAACTTAGTTTCAAAAGCTATACAATTCTGAAGTTAATGAGAACTCCAATACAAACTATTTTCCTTCAGATATGCCAGAGTGATCTCCTGTCTCAGTCTCTGAAATAAATAAATAAAAAGTCTAATAGATTAGATGAAATCTGAGAAGGCTGCAGGAGGTGACCTTATTCCTGATCAAGTTCAGGATTGAATGGCACCTTCCTAGGTTAGCGGCTGTATTATCTTGTATTGATAAAACACTGCATATCCCAAGTGATTGGGGGCTGGCAAGTATAACCCCAGTTTAAAAGTAAGGGTTAGAAAATGAATAGAAGTTTGAGCGTGGTATAATTCTGCTATATATATATATATTGGTCAGCTCCTTGGCAGACATGCTTATTTTAATGATGTTAAGGATTTCAAAATCACTTTAGTGTACTTTTGGGGCTGGAATATATATGTGAACTGTTGAAAAAAATAAAGTAAAAATAAGAAATGTTACATAAATATAAATGTCTCTGTGGAATTCGGCCTTTTTTTTCTTAACAGCCAAGTTCCTTCTCCCATGTGCCTTCTACTGTGGAATTTTCTGAAAGCAAGGAACTCCAAATGCATATGATTCATGAGCATAAACAGCAAGGGGAAGATTTTTTGTTTTGTATTTTAAACAGTGTTTCATTTTTCATTAGGGATGAATATTTAGCACAATTCTACTCAAGTGCCCAGGTGGCAGATGAGCCTACCCAGATGTGCTTTTAACACAATCAGAACATATTGCATGCAGCTAAACCAATCTGAACTTATTTTAGAACATTTCTTTTAAATAAGACATGCCACATTCTAAAAGACTAAAACCCATTATTCTGGGAGCTGCTTGTTATTTGAGATAAAACCTGTTTGTTATATTCCTTTAGAAATACCAGTGCCTTTGATTTATTGCAGTGAGTTTAAGCTTTTTATTATTTTTCTGGGGTAGCCCTTTTTGTAACCACTAGCTAGCTTTGATTTAGATGTCAAGATTATTTCTAACTCTTGATCACCAAGAGATCTGCATAGCTGAGCAGAGAAGTGAAATCGGATGCTTCCAGTCCCAGGCTTAACTCGGCACTACACCAAAGTGTGTTTCAGAGGTCGCTGATAGCTATATTTCCACAAAGTTATCTATGTAGTTATTGTACAATTGGGATGTGCATGATAGGGTTTTTCTGGCATTTGATTCGTATTGAATCGAATGTAAGAAAATTCATATTTGTTGGACTAGCTCCCCTTTGAAAGTGGTAGGATCCTATCCATTACATTAGTGTGAATTCGTATGAATATCTGATACGTATCTGATAGATATCCCATAACATATCTACTCTGAAAGCATCAAAACCACCCCGAATCTGCTTTTAATTCACTCCTGTGAGCCAGTTTGGTCTAGTGGTTAGGGAGCCAGTCTCTTATCTGGAAATACTGGGTTCGATTCTGCACTCCCCCACAAAGCCAGCTGGGTGACTTTGGGTGGGTCACAGCTCTCTACTGAGCATTTACAACTCCACCTACCTCACAGGGTGTTCTCTTGTGGGGAGAAGAGCAGAAGGTTTGTCAGCTGCTTTGAGTCCCCTTAAATGGGTGAGAAAAATGGGGTAGAAAAGCCAACTCTTCTTCTTCTTCCTGATCCATGTCAAATGCACCCTGGATCCATTGCAGATGTGACTGGTGCAGCTGCTTTCCCACCTCCCCAGTTTCACGAATTTCCAAATATTCATATGAATCTTCCAAAACATCTGTATTTGTACGTATGTCAATGTATGAATGTTGTAACAGTCAATTCATATATGAATGTCCAAATTTGTATGAATTTGTACAAATAATGAATGTTATGAATATTCGTGCACACCTCTAACCTCCAAGCTTGGTGGATTTCACTTGAAAGACAAAAGGCAGAGATTACCGAAGATTACCGAAGATTACCTGTCTATCTGCTTGGCTCTGAATAGACAAAGATGGCAGTGTGCTGGAAAATTGAGGAGGATGCTAATCCAAAGGGTGAAAGCAATGAAAGGTGAGACAAGAACATTTCACTGACAACAAAAACCAGGGAGGCTAAAGCAGTGGTCTTGCAAATGGCAGTTCAGATGTTTTGAAACACCCCATGTGGGAAGAAAGCAAGGAGTGTGTAATGGCCATTTCTTCACTATGTGGGCTACTCTACCCTATGGAGCACAATACAACCATTGGAGCTTTATAACATCCAATGTGGACCTTGGTGAATGTAGGTGCAAACTATTAAGAGTTCATCCCTCCCCTACAGGTGTGCTAGTGTTTGTAAATACCAAATGCCTAAGTGACAATAAGTTACAGTTTGGTCTTGTGGTTTGAGTGCTGGACTCATATGTTGTAGTCCCTGGGTCTGATTCCATGCTCCTTCATGAAGCCAGCTGGGTGACCTTGGGATAGTCACAGCTCTCTTCCTGAGCCCTCACACCCCCACTTACCTCATAGGGTGTCTGTCTGTGGGGAGAAGAATAGAGAGCTTTGTCAGCTGCTTAGGGTCAAATGGGTGAGAAAAACAGGCTAGAAAAGCCAACTCTTCTTCTTCTTACATGTTTGAAATACCCTTTCAAATGGGAAATCTGGTCCACAGAATGCCAGATTATAACCTGTCTCAGTGGCAGCACAAATGTAAAAAAAAGTATTGTGGTCAGACTCAGAGCATGAAGGTGGCATAAGCAACTAAAATCAGCACTTGAACCTTTTCACCCAAACTGTACACAAGCAAACCAGCTACAGCATGTAAACTGAGAACATAATATCAGTATAAATTCAGTATTAGAATTTAAAATTTGTACTTTGATGATCAGTGCCAAAAACCTGGCAGCAGCAAGAGTAGTATTAGCTTTAGAATCTTGCAAAAGAAGGCCAATCAGGATGGTACTAGAGTTTCCTGACCATATGAACTTTGAAAATGTCAGCAATGTTGCTTAAGCTGACTGTCCTCCTTGCAAAAACAGGAAATTTCTAAGGTCAAATTACTCATACTTTTAAGATTTACCTAATTCCTTAGCTCCTTTAAATGGCTGTTTGAAATGTGGCTTGCTAGTCTCACTGCCTGATCACAAAACCTTGAAAAATACAATTATTCACATTTGACATTAATTATTTCAAATATAAATGAAAAAACGTTGGAGTTGCAGACCTGAGAGAGATTATGACCGGTGTGACATGGTGGTAGGAGTGGGATTCCTGCTGATTTCACGCCTGGTGGTGAAAGCTTCTGCCCAGTTCCATTAGTGGACACACAGAAATTGCCCCCCAAAGATGGCCACCTTCTTCACATTTCTTAAATGGAAGTGGAAAATGAAGCAGGTAGGTCGCTCCTGCTGCTACTGTCCTTCCATATAGCAGTGGCAAAGGTGAATGAGGGCCCTCAAAACAGGCATTCCCACTTTCCAAAATGACCATGTGTCACCCTCTTAGGTGGACTGTGGGCCGGATAGATGTGGTGGCATGTGGTTGCCGAATCCTTCTGGGTCCTTCCATTTGGCCTTTTTTGTCACGTGGATGCAGCCTTAGAAAAGGCTCATAGGTAATAAGAATTGATCCCCCTGCCAGTTTACCACTAGAGGGACATGGGCAGTTTTGCACTTCCCTTCCCGTCCTGTGGATGGGAAAGGTGTGTGATAAACTAACTAGTTGATGACAGTCCAGCCTCCACACAATCGATCACTCACCTGAGCGTGGCTGATCCATTCCTAGGTGCTGCCATCTTGAGTACAGTGCCCTACATTGACTGTGCATGCACCAGGGCTGTTGCTGTGATGACACTGACACTTTGCACCGTCTCAGTCATGTCACAGGGTCATATAAGCTGCCAATGTGCTTGTGTGGCAGATCAGATGATCTCTTCAGCAGACTGAAGTGCAGATGGTTGCTGGCTGGATCTTAATATATGTTCCCAGTCACAACTGGGGAGGATTGGGTAGCTTGTAGTGCACAGTTTAATGCACCATGGCTAGTTTACAATTAGGCAACATCTGGGCAGGCAGGGGGCACTTGTAGACGGTAACCACCTCCTGTAAGTGCAA
Organism: Aspidoscelis tigris stejnegeri; assembly: GCA_023333525.1. Classification (NCBI taxonomy): domain Eukaryota; kingdom Metazoa; phylum Chordata; class Lepidosauria; order Squamata; family Teiidae; genus Aspidoscelis; species Aspidoscelis tigris. Next base: position 102,918,788 of record JALMGA010000002.1, read on the forward strand.
ATGCACCTGCCCAGATGTTGCCTTCTCAATAGACATTAAGGACCACCTTTAAAAAGATAAAAAGTTACAGAAAGGGTTAGCTAAACTGATGTTACAAGTAAATATATTTAAGTGTTGAAGTATTTAAATAAGTTGAACAAAATAAATAGGAAGTTTCTGGTAGTTTAGGTTCATCCCTAGCCCTGCCAGGGAGTGCATTTGTTAATGCTCTGCAGAAGAAGCAGTTTCTGCTCTCAGAAGCAGTCTGAGCACTGGATGGGTGCAGTGATGCAGTCTCTATGTTCCAAGTATTATTTTAGCATGGCTCAGCCCACATGGCAGAGCATGTCTTGCCTTAGATGCTGTAGGACCGACTTGGAACCTTTGTCTAAAATTGCACAAGGGATGGGCAAAAGAAAGTTTGAAAAGATCTGGATGCTAGAAAAGAAAAGAAGCCATGTTTTTATAATTATGATTTTTGAATCCAGCAGCAGTGAATGGACCTTGATTGAAAGATGGGAAACTAGGACACCTACATTGCTGAGCACCTTGCTTTCATTTGCCTAAACCAGAATTTGGTGCACAATGGGCGCATCCCCATTATAAGCTTAACCCAGTTTCCTTAAACCAAAATAATAGAACCGGATGCAAACACGAATTTGCCTGTTCCCATTACTTTCAGCTTAATCGTGTTTGATCCGGATTCTGAGGATCATATGTGGCATACGTGACTGAAGGGGGGACTCAAGTGGCTACTTTTTAAAAGCTGCTTTTTGGGGCTTCCCTGCCCTCTTTCTCTTGGCATGAACGCACCACCCATAAGGGACCCCTTCACGGAGCCTAGCTGGGTGGCTGGGTGGCTGCCGCTTGCCTGGATGGAGGAAAAACGGCAGGGGCAGCCAGCGATTCTTTCCCCTCCTCTCCCCATTTCCCAGGGCATACAGCAGCAGCAGCAACTCAAGCCCCCTTCACAGCCACAGCCTTTAAAACAGAACCTCCAGCTGCTTTCATTTCCTTTCCCTTTCTAAAGGTCAGAACTTTCAGAATTGCACAAATTTGCAACATTGTTATAAGGTGTGAAGTGGCTAGATTGCTACACTGTAGCTTTAAGGAGTGGATTTTTATAGTGGCTGTTTTGAGGGGTGGATTTTTTCAATGAAATCACTATCTTTGGAAGCAAGCTATTGTGGGAGGGAAACACTAAACACGGATTCTCATCCCTTAACACCCTACGGGCCCCACAGTAAAAAATGTAAAACGTTTCAAGAGCACCAACCGGAGTGAGACCTGAAACGTTTTCGCACACTCGGGTTTGGAACACGCGGGAGACAGCTCCGGGCGCAGCATTCACTTTGCTGCGGCCGAGTTTGCGTCCCGGCATGTCCGGAGCTGTCTTCCGCGCGTTCCAAATGTAGAGCAATTTAAACTGCTCTACATGCGTTCGGGCGCGCACGATCTGCCCGCGGGCGTTCGGGAGGAGAAGTGTTCGCGCATGCTTCTCTCTCCCTAACAGCCGCGGGCTTGCCTCCCCCGCCGGCGCAGCTTTGACCATCAGCTGTTTTCAGCCAGCGCCGGCTGCGGGAGCCTCCTCAGCTGTCTCCCCGCCCCTTGCCGTCGTTTGCCGGCTAAGACAGCTCACGACGCTTTGAGCATTTGCACACGGGCGCTCCGGAATGCGTTTACACGCATCCCTGCGCCCCTCTGTGTGAATGCTCAAAGCATCGTGAGCTGTCTTAGGCTTCCCGTCCTACTCCCGTTCCAAATGGAACGGGAGTAATGCGAAAATCCCTCTGTTGAAATGAGGATTAACATTTACAACGCTTTGGGCGATTTAACATGCGGAAAGCGTGTTAAGCCAAACTGACGTGGGGTCTGCCAGGATTGAAAACGGTTTGAAATCGAAATAAGGTTGTAATGGGGATGTGGCCAATGGATAAAATGACAGTCCCACTTCTAGTGGCTGAAAATGAAATTCTCAGTCACATTGTGTTCTCATCTCCCATTGGTTCCAGTCTGAGGGACATTGCTATTTGAATCAGACCTACACAGTTAAATGAGTCTGCAGAAACCTTTGGATATGCACATTCACTGAGAGGTCTCTGTTGCCTTCCTGTGCTGTAGTTACTTGGTTACTCCAGCTGTTGCCATGTAGACAAATGTTGGTGGTGTTTGAAGTGACCCATGTGGCAGGCAGAAACTGACCCTACTTTACTGGGCTCTGGAAACAGCCCAACTCTGGGAACATTTTGGATGTGCTGCTGAATTCCCCACTGCCTGCAACTGTGGAGCCGGAAAACTTGTTCCCTGACCTCCAAGGTAGGCTGAGCTAGACAACCACCTTGCAGATGGCCACCAGAGTATTTTCGGACCTTTTCCATTCCTGGCCCAAATTGTTGTGTTTGGGGCAAAAACCCAAGACACATATGCACCAAGACACATGATGTGGAAGATGCTTCACTGCCCTTGACCATCAGCTTAATTGGTTCAGACTGTTGGAGGATGGAGTCCAGGGACTTCTAGAAAACACCAGATTTCTAATCCTTATTCTAATAAGAGAAATCAGGGGGAAACATCAAGGACTAGTTATCACCCCTATGTCTTGCTCCTGAGCTTTCAGAGGCATTGAATAGCTACTGTTGAAAACCAAACGTGGGTGTAGGTAGATTTTGATCTCAATCAGTGAAGCTTTTTTTCTATTTTGAAGTGGATTGCAACGGAGTAGGTGATACTTTTAGTGCTATATAACACAGTCGCTTCCATTAACGATCAGCTTCTGATTACCAAAATGTCACATTAAATCCATTTTAAGTAGCACTTCAGGAAATGCCTGAAAACTGAGGGTGGTGTTGATATAAAAGGTCACCCACACCAATAGCTTGTAAAACAAGATTGTTTGAGGAAATTGTTCTCAGCTGCCAAAGTAACACAACGAAGCAAAAACAAGAAAGGGAAGGAACCGAGGAAGAAAGGAAACTATCTGAGGCAATTACTTTTTTTTATTGGAACAGTATATTAATACAACACCTGTTTCTAAGAGACTAATTTGGACCTGTCTCTTCTTCTTGTCTTTTAAACGGCAACAGAGTATATGTAGAATATATCTTGTGTTTGCCTTTGTGGGTAGTTCTTTATCTGGCAAAATGGTTTTATATACATTAGGTGTATTCGAGCATGGAGAGTGTGTTTGGCAAGTGAAACTATTGATAAATCACTTTGTAAGTTGGCCATTTCCTGAATATACAAACAGGAAAAAAGGATTTTTATAAAGGTGGTGGTAGAGGTAGAGGAACTTGTATTAATTCAGGAAACAGGTAATATGAACACAAGCAAGCTTGAAAACAAATGTAAAAAAAATCACAATTTGGGGAGTTAAACAATTCAACAATGAAACATATTAATGTCCTGCCACTTTCAGGCTGCATTCCCATGCACTATATAGTCTGAATCGAATCGGAATTTGGCAAGGAGCGTCCCAACGCAAAGCCTCCTAACTGGGCTACTTGCTGACCAAATCGCTCAAATCCATGCTAAATTTAGTTCTCTAGAAAACTGCTCTTGCTATGCTTTGGGAGCCAAGTCTGCATTATTTTGGAGGCTGAGTCCACACATGGAGATGCTCCCAGGCTATTTGGGGAGGAGATTGACACTCACGTCATTAACGAGCGGGTTTCATGTCCTGTGCTCGCTGCTGGAGATCTCAACTGTTTGGACATTTTTGCCAATAAAGGGTGATTGAACAGAAATGAGTCTCTTTCTGCAAGCATTATTCCACACCCCCTTCCCCGATTGCCAAGTCAGGCCAATGTGCAAGACAAATAGCAGCCATACAACGTACACACAATAACAGAGAGCCCCAGTTTTACAGAGAAAGATGCAATCGCCATCCCATGAGTCTCTTTCCATGACCATTATTCCACCACCCCTCCCTGATCGCCAAGCCAGGCATGTTAATTGAATCTAAATTGTGCACGAGTGCTAAACTGCTGTACCGAGTGGAGTGGAGGAGCACACCTCCGGTAAACTGCTGCCAAACCCTGTAGTGGCTTTGCAAAGTGATCCGGCCTTTTCACATTATTTTTATTATCATCATATTTTTATTGCCTTTCAGCCCTGTGTGCCACGGTTGGGGAAGGAGGTGTTGGATGGCATTTCCCTGCCATCACTACAGCGGGCGGCACAGGGGTTGGTGACCTGAGAGCCTGGCTTCCTATCGGGAGAGAGGAGGCAGAGAGAAAAGGATGCTGTTCCTCCATGCAGGGGTTTAGCATGGTTTGCATGGGGACACCAATATTCAAATTGAGTCCACATTATCAGCAAATGCATGGGGATGGCTTGATTCAAACTCGGCCCTGCATCTGAACTAAAAATAGTCCACTCTGCACTAAATGGAGTGCAGGGGGATGTGGCCTTAGTAGTAAAAGGGGTGGATACCTGGGAAGGGGCCTTCTCAGTGATGGCCCCTAGGCTATGGAATAGGGATGTGCATAAATTGTTTTTTGGCATTCGATTCATAATGAATTGAAAGTTAGAAAATTTGTATTCGTTCTAATAGATCCCCTTCAAATGTGGTATCTCATACAAATGCATACAGATCCTGCATACGGATCCTATACAAATGCATACGTACCAGATATGTATCAGATATTTATCTTATATGAATGCATATATATTGATATGTATCCGATACTTATCCCCAGTTTAATGAATGTAAGAACTATTGATACGAAGGTTCTGAAACATTCATATTAATACAAATGTTAATGTACAAGTGTGGTGACATTTGATTCATGTCCCAATATTCCAATTCGTACGAATAACGAATATTATGAATATTTGTGCACATCCTTACTATGGAATAGTCTCCCCCTTGAGGTGCGTCAGGCTCCTTCACTGTATATGTTCAGGAAGGCAGTGAAGATGCATCTCTTTGCCATGGCCATTGGTTAAATGGGAATATATGGTCTCTATGGTTACTGTTTTAATATACTGTTGTTTTAATATAGGTCTGACTTTAAATGTTGTTACCCACCCTGAGACCTTTGGGTATAGGGCAAGATAGAAATACAAATAATAAATAAATAATTAAAATATCAGAATTCATACTTTTGTGTGTACAGTAGATCCCTACTGGCCGTGCCATGCTTACGAAGCTAGCTCCACCAGCACCACCTTGACAAGGTGAGGGGGATGTCTGGATCAAACCAGTTTTTTGCACCATAGTGAAAAGGAGGTTATACAACACAGCCTGCGATCCCTCTTTTCACCTTGTGGTTTTCTTCTTCCTGCACTGGGAAAGCCAACTCAGGGCCTGTTCACACTGGAATATATGCTGGAATAGGTGCCTATTGTCCACGTGCTAGTACAGGCTACATCAGGCCCCCAAGTGAGACCTTCCAAAGTCTGCATTAGCATGTGAACAACAGACCCCTATCCAGAGATATATTCGAGAATACAGCCAAGTGCAAACAAGCCCTCAGTTGCAATGAAATTCTTTAAGACTTCAGCATAATCATACAGTAGAGATAACAAAAAATCAATAGCATCTGGAGGATGTCATGGGCATTTCTCCAAGTCAGCCTGGAGAGGTGATCTAATGTAAGAAGAGGCTACAACTGGCTTGTACATGCACACAGACACTCTGGGGTCAACTCTGATCCAATGCCAGAACAACTGGCTGTGAGAGGTCTTTAGAGAACTTTTACTCCATGTTCACTAAAGGTGGTTCATCTGTGTAGAACTGTGGTTCAGCACAACCCTAGAAAAGAGAGGGAAAGAGATCGACAGAATGGCCTAGGAATTCAAAATGTGGACCTCCATCCCTGAAAATATGGTATTTCTGTGTACCATTCTTCATACTTTGTACTTTGCCTACTTTGCATTTTTCTATAAACCCAGGAAGGAAAGGCAATAAAAATTCAGATTATTTAACCATAGAAGGGGCTGGGTGGGGGAGCCTTAACAAACTGAGTAAATGTTAATATGGTATATTATTCAGATTACAGTTTATCCTACTGACCCATGATTTTTAATTTGATCCTGAGCAGTTACATTATTTCAAGATGAAGTGTGTTAGGAATGTCAAAGATTTCAATACTATTAAATTGTTTCTCAGCAACAGCAAGAATTCAGGCATCTTTTTGTTGAATAACATCCTCATCTGCATATCTTGCTGCATTTTGTAGTGCCAACTGAATCACAGATCCGTCATTTCCCCCTTTGCCAATGACAGGTCTGGTATAAACCTTTAGCAAGTGACAGATTAGGCACATTAGAAGCCAAGTCTATTACTCTGGCTAATAAATTGTTCATTCTTTTGATTTGCTGAGGGGGGCAAGAACCCATAATTTCTCTTTTGAACAGGAAGAAAAGAGTACAAGTTTATTTTTAACATTTTTTATACCCTTTACAGTTCAGATCAATAGTTCTGTTCTTTCCAAAGGCCCAGGTGAACTATTGTTTCCGTCACCTCTCTTGGGCCTCAGGCTCTGTTATCATACAGATGTTAGCTTCCTCTGCGTGTGATCCTCATGACTGATTGAAAATTTGCAGTCCCCCAAAAGGAAACACACACATGTCAAAATCTGCCTGATTGTCTTGTGTATAGCTTTACATCATGTGAAGATCTCAGATAACATTGCTTAGTGCCCAGTATGCAGTTTATTTTGACAATCACAGAGGAATATTGACAATTGTTCTCCATGCACCCAGCAAGTACTGTATATTCCAGCGTATAAGATGACTGGGGGTATAAGACGACCCCCAACTTTCCAGTTAAAATATAGAGTTTGGGATATACTCGCTGTATAAGAAGAGGACACCCGGCGTATAAGACAACCCCTCACTTTCGAGAAGATTTTCCTGGGTTAAAAAGTAGTCTTATACGCCAGAATATACAGTATTTTAATATACCAAAGTGAAACAAAACAAAACAAAACAAAAAAATGAATGTGGCCAAACACATCTTGAGTAGGGATGTGCACAAATATTCATAACATTTGTTATTTGCATGAATTCATCCAAATTCAGACATTCAAACACGAATTGAATGTACATTAGCATTCATACAAACACAAGTGTTTTGGACATTCGTATGAATAGTCTGGACATTTGTACAAATAATTTGGACATTTGTTAAACTGGGGAGGTGGGAAAGCAGTTGCGCCAGACATCTGCAATTGATCTAGAGTGCATTCGACATGGATTGAGAGTGTATTAAAAGTGGATTCAGGTCAGATTTGACACTTTCAGAGAGGATATGTTACAAGATATGTACAGTATTGGATACCTGTTGGATGTGTATTCATTCATATTTGATATTCGTATTCATTCATATTAATATATTTGCATTGGATAGAATCCTACCACATTCCAAGGGGATGTATTTGAACAAATATGAATTTTCTAACATTCAATTCGTTATGAATAAAATATCAAAAGACCCATTCGTGCACCCATTCGTGGGAACACTCAATAGTACAACTCCATAACGAAACACCAGATGCATGCGAGCTTGTTAAAATGATCATGTCAATTGCCAGCAAGCTCTATATTTTGTGTATTTATATGAAGTTCTATAAGTCAACATTGTCCATTGTCTTCAATTCCTGGTATTTACAGGGAAACATTTATGCCGTTTTGTTGGCAACAATATAAAAAGTGTTTGCCATTGCTTTCTTCCGGGAGATAAGGGGATTGAACAAGGGCTAACCTAATCCTCTATCACTGAGTCACTGTCATTCCTGAAGCCCTATAAAAGGCATGCCAAAGCAGATAATAAAATACACCATTCTTTCACCATCATTTTGACATAGGATGAATGAAAATGTCATGAGCAAGAAAATATTGGCGACATTTCCCTTTATTTTGCTGAAATGTCAGCCATCACAGAAACCATTAATAGCAGTAATATAATTTTATGAGTATGCTCCTGTTGATTTTCTTGCTGCTAGCTGGGGTCAACTCTGGTTGCTTCATGGACACACCCATACAGTTTTCTTAGCAGGCAAGGCAATGGGTTGCAATTACAGTCTTCTGGAGAAACTTGGGATTGACCATGTTGGCCTTAGTGCTTTCCAGGCAGTAGCTTTATCATTGACCTATGACAGGAATATAAAATGCACCATTTCCTTAGAAGGCAGAATGAATATACCCAACAGATGCTTTTGTGGTTCCAGTCACAGAGTTTTGAAAAGGATATTACAGAACCATAGCTGCATCTGTTGAAACTACTGATATTTTCTTTTGGGTAATTGTTTCCATCTAAATTCATTTTGGATCTTGGGACAAACTGAGAGAAGGCTTCACCTTATGTTGTATTCTCTCTCTCCCCACCATCACTTTCTTCTACAGCATCTCTGGGAACTTTGCTTTTTTCACAAAATAACTGAGATCTTGCCCCATCCTCATTGGAAAAGTTGGGGATGTAACACTGAGCTTCAGCAGTTCAGAGTTGAATCATCAGGTGTGCAAAACTTAAATGAGGTGAAATAACACAGATTGGTACACCACTCCACAAGCTGAATAGAGCTCAGCAGACATGTATTCCTAGGCAACTAATGGCCGAATCTAGTTTCTATAGTTTTAGACTGTTTGTGCACATATACAGTACACCCATCCTGGTTTGGAGTGGGATGCACCATTCTGGGATAGGTAACTTGTCACATGCTGGAATAAGTTGCCTCTCAGCCAGAACTGTCCATTGGACCACCCGCCCACCCACCCTCTCTGAATCCACTTCTAATATGCTCTATAGATCCATTGCGGATGTGGCTGGTGCAGCTGCTTTCCCACCTCCCCAGCTTAACAAATGTCTGAACTATTTGTACATATGTCAATGTACGGATATCTTATTTGATTCATGTACAAATGTCCACATTCACACACATTTATATGAATAACAAATGTTGTGAATATTCATACGCATCCCTACTGAGGTCTTCTGATAGAAGGAGATGCCATGGATGAAGAATGCTAGGAGATGATGAGGCTTTTATTATCCCACAGCAGGGAGTGGAAGGCAGGCCTTGAACCCCCATGGCCCCCAGATGAAAAGTTAAACTCAGACTTTTATTGAGCCCTTGATGGACTTTTAATACATGTTTGATGGGCTGTCTGCTGCAGAGATCACAAGTTCTGATTGATTTATTGGCTTCTTGATACCAAAAGAAAGTGGAAATGATTTCAGAAAAACTATCTTGGATTAGGTAACTGAAACAAGGAGACAGTAGTGATTGCAATGGAGACCTAACCCAACCAGCACAAAGTTTGTACTAATCATTGGTCTCTATATGGATGAAAGGGAAGAGCAATTGGATGGGAGAAGCTTCATATTTCGATGCTGGGGTAATCTTCTGGATGCAAGGTCAAAGGGTTCAAATCTTCATGCAGATTTGTGTGTATCGGTCTTGTCAATGCAAACTTGCTGGGCACAATGTTGATAGGATCCATCTCTTGGTACCTGTGATAGAATTTACTTGATGGATAACCACTGTGGGTTAACATATTTTAGAGCAAAAGAAAATTACCTTCTTCAGTGTGCCTTTTGGTAGACAAAAATGGAGAAAAGGAATAAAAAAAAAATACCAATCTCTACTGTAGCATAGTTCTCCAGCTTTTGCCTCCCCACTTCTGAAAACAAGCCCTTTCTGCACTTACTTGTTAATGTGGATCAAGAAGTTGCTAAGAACACATTGTCTGTGGATCTAGCTGAGATAAGTGCAGAAAGGGCCTTAAGCTGATGGTTCCTTGCTTATTGTTAGATGGCAGGCAGTAAAAACTTAGAAACATTGGTACACTGAAGAACTGGAAGAGCCTTTTGTTACACTTTATGTTAACTATTTTATTATTTATTTATTTATTTGTATTTGTATTTTATTTATTTATTATTTATTTATTTGTATTTTGCCTGAAAGATTTTTCTTTATCCAATGAATGAACATTTGATGACAAAAGGAGGTAAGAGAAATACTGTTTATATCCCCATTATCTCAAGTGATTGAATACTTCTGAACCACCTGCTTCCAAGTCCTAGAATGCTACCCAGGATCAGGCTCACAGACAGCAAATGAAAGTAAGAACATAAGAAACGCCCCACTGGATCAGAACCATGAGCCATCTACATCAGAAGTCTTCTGCTGTCACAATGACCAACTAGCTTCACAGGAATGCCCGCTAGCTGGAAATGAGAGCTCTGATTGCAGTTTCAGAGGCATACCACCTTCCTGTGCAAAGGAGAGCTTTGGTCTGGTGGTTAAGAAGCTGAACTCTTATCTGGGAATACCGGGATTGATTCTACCCTCCTCCATGAAGCCAGCTGGGTGACCTTGGGCTAGTCACAGCTCTCTTCTGAGCTCTCACACCCCCACCTACCCCACAGGGTGTTCAGTTGTGGAGAGAATAGAAAGCTTTGCCAGCCACTTTGAGTCACATTAAATGGATGAGAAAAACAGGGTAGAATAGCTACTCTTCTTCTTCTTGGCAAGTGGAGGGAGGTGAGGACCAAAGGGGGGGCACCACATATTCTCTTACAAATATGAGCCCTCTTTCACATAGGCAAATCAGGCTGGGGGGGGGGGAAGCAGGATGCTCCTAAGGCCATTTGTTGGGATTCAAGAGCAGGCAAAGGTTTGTCCTTGTCTCTGCTTGAGATGCCCATGAGCATTTGGTGGGCCACTGTGTGCGACAGGATGCTGGACTAGTTGGGCTGTGGCCTGATCTAGCAGGGCTTCTCTTATGTTCCTATGTACTGCAGACCCAGCAGCAATCTTTAGTTCTAGACATACTAGTGAGTTGGATCTCAAAGTCTTTTCACATGTGTAGTACTAGAATATCTGTTGTTGGCATTCCCTAGCTCTCTTGCTCATATGCTCAGCTTTATATGCTAGAAAGAACACCTCAGACACAGGCATAGATCAGCAAGCTGCTAGCTGAACATTTTTTCCCCAACAGATATTTGTGATTCTATTCTCCAAACAAGAATATTTGAGATGGGAATCAAAAGCTTCTTCATCAAACTGGTCTGGAAGACCAAACTTCTTTGTATATCTTCTACAAGTATTTTGAGTGGAGCTTGGCATTGCTGCTACCTGATCTACGAAAGAAGAATCCAACTTGCTATTCTGTCAATATGCTCTAAAATTCACTTTAAAAGATGAAAGCCACTGCATTTTTTATAGACGACTTTCTGGTGTGAATGAAACAAGAAATGTTTGAAGCCAAGACATTTCTACAGTGAGACCCAAGTCAATAAAACTTTTGATTATAGCCTCATCATTCTCTGAATGCAGAACGGATAATTTACTGGAGCAAAAGTCTTCCTTTTAGCCAAGGGTCCCTGCCTATTTCTCAAGAGTTCTGCCTTTAGAGGGACCTAGTCTGGAGGATGTATGTTGGCATCCATTCTAGTAGCCATTGATACACCTTATTGAAAAGTATTTGTACTATCATTGTGAGATTTACATGTACCATACAGTATGGGTAATTTTTGTCTTAACTACCCTGGGGAAACTTCCCCAGGAAGTGAAGATGGGGGATAGTTCTGGTATATAAATGGCCGTATGACCAGGCACTGGCTCATGTGGACTATATGCTATAGAGCAATGGATGTCTCCTCAGTCATGAGCATCAGTGGATCATGGTGCTGTCATGATGTGACCGTGACTTGTCACGGTATACCAGCATACTGGGCTAGCAGGACATCAAGTAGGTATGTGCACAAATGGTTTTTCTGGCATTTGACTCATAATGAGTCGAGTGTTAGAGAATTAGTATTTGTTTGAATAGATCCTCTTTGAATGTGATAGGATTCTATTCAATATGAATGTATTAGTACGTGTTCGTACAAGTATCCGATACAAACACATACGTATCCTGGATGAATCAAATTTTACCACGTTCGAATGCCTTCTGTTTGTATGAATATGGATTTTTGAATCAAATGCCAAAGAACATTTGTGCACATCCCTATTATACATCATTTTCGATGAACAAATATGGGACTGAACTGAACAATCTTTAAAAGTGGCATGCCTGCTTCCATTCCAGGGTATAAGATTCAAAGGTGGGGGCTGGTGCTTTTTTAATTGTTCCATAACAATCCACACTGAAGGCTGGGTTCGAACAAGGCATGAAATTGTGCTCCACACCCGGCCCAAGCCATCCTCAGCCATCCCAGAGTTGTCTGGCAGGGAGAGCATTCAGACTGCTCTGGGCCCCACAATGGCCTGCTGGCATTGGGGCCTGTTGGCCCACCAGTAAGCAGCCCCTTTTGGGGGAGGAGCAAGACTGGGCTGGGCCTGTTCTTGGGTCCCACAGGCTGCTGCTGGTTTAATCGCACCGGTGGGAACACGCAGGGACCACCTGAGCACCCACCCCCTTAGGGGTCCACGCTGTCCCCCAGCCCCATGGGTGTAACTTACCTTCTTGGGACTCGGGTTTGAATTGGCAGCCCTGTGGACGGGGTTTGCTGAGTTCAATCCATGGCATTGTGTGCAGGCGCACGCCGTGGCCCAGTCAGAAGCTATAGTGCGCTTCTGTGCACAACTCTGCAGATTGAACTCAGCAAGCCCCACACACAGAGCTGCCAGTCTGAACCTGGGCTCCAAGCAGGTAAGTCACGCATGTGGGGATGGGGGGCAGCACAGATCCCTGGGCGGTTGTGAATGCCCAGGTGGTCCCTGCGGGTTCCAGCTGACCCAATCGGGTCGGCTGGAGCATGAGGGACCCAATGAGTTTTCAGGCTGGGACATGCAGGGACGGATGCTCCATTTGCACCTTGACCAGTAAGGGATACGTGGGAATGCATCCCTTACCAGCCAAGTGTGAATGGGGAATCCCTGTGTGTCTCAGCCTTTGTGCACTAAAGCCAGCTGTAGTGCAAAAAGGCCTATGGATAGTGCTTGGCCCATGTGGACAACATATTCCAGGAGACTGCTTTTTCTGGAACAACAAAAAAGGGCCTAAAACACCTCCATTGTCCATATGGATAGTAAATGTGAAATAGATAATATAAAAGTAAAGAGAATATATTTACAAAGGAGTAGAATTCAGTTTGATTCCTCTGAAAGGTCAGGCAGGGTACAAAGGTGAATGCTATCTCCTTTCCTTGGTCACTATCTGATGCTACTTTACAAATAATGAAATGCCAACGCTTCCTTTCTTCCAGTACTTTCTCTCAAGATAAATCAGAATGATTTATAGGAGTTCACTCTCTGTTGCTGGTCTGCTAGCATGCATGTGTGTCACAGCAGCTCCTTCTGTTCTGGCACTTTGAGAGAGGTTCACAGCACAAAAGATCCCCCAAACAGCATGGATTTGCTTAAACAGTTGGTAGGCTACACACAGAAACATCAAATGTCCATTCCCTGGATTGAATAACGGAAAGGAAGAAAGGAGTAGTGAAAAAAAAAAAAGTATAACATTCCTACTGTCTGAGACTTCACGCATTCAGCAATCAGACAGCAATCAAAACACTCAGAGAATCTACAAAAGGCTTAATCAGACATCAGAGAATGGAGCCTGGATAGTTATGCAAATGTTTTCTATGCATGCTCTCATTGTAACAGAAAATCGCAATAGCTAGCACATGTGGAAACACTCTGTCATAATCAGCAGGCTATTGCTCTTGCAACAGACTATCAGAGTCATGAAGATTGAAGATTTAATTTGCAAGTTTCTTGGGAGACTGAGATATCTGTCCATTCTCCTCACCTTTATCTTTTATTTTTATTTCTGCTTTTATTCTGAAAATGGCATCAGCTTATGGCTTACCCAGTATAAGTGAAGAAAACGCAAAAATTGGATGGGCCATCACATGGGCACATGTATGTCCCCGTTGGTTGGAACTTTGCTCAGATATGCCCCCAAGACCCTATGGGTGAAAAAAAACCAACAACCTTACCTTTGTTGGCTCTAGCTAGGGATGTGCACAAATATTTGCAACATTCAAAATTTCTATGAATTTGACCGAATTCAGACATTGAAATTAGAATTGAATTTTGACACATTTGAAGAGTAACATTCGTGAACCTGGGGATGGCTGCATCTATCACATGTGCAACAGATCCAGAGTGGATTCAAAGTGAATTGAGAGTGGATTGAGAGTGGATTCAGGGTGGATTTGAATTGTTCTGAGCAGATATGTATCAGATACTAGGGAATCCGTGTGGGATCCGTAGTGGGGATTCATATCAAATTTCTATCGAACATTCATATTGAATTTGAATCATACCACATTTGAAGATTATTCTCACGCATTTGATTTGATACAGATTGAACCCACCCCAAAAAATTCATGCCTATCCCTAGTCCTTCTGCCCATCAGATTCATAGCATGCCCCCTTGTTCTAGGCTGCATCCAGACTTGTTTATACTGTGAAGCAGAATGCGCAGTCACAATCGGGGCATTACACATGACGATTGATGCCTTGTCATGGCATTGCATTATGTGATTGTTGCTGCGCACTTACCTTAATGCTGATCTAAGGACACTTACTGTGCAGTATAAAGAAAATTCAAATTTTCCCACCAGTTAGGCCAGAACAGGGAAAGCAGCACGATGAGAGCAGGAGGGCAGCTCAAATGTGATTGGCTGCTTCAACCCGCGTAGTGGCTCATGCCAACTCAGCTATCGCAGCTTCCAATGAGAAACTACACAGCTGCTTTTCGAGTCGGTATGGCCGATCGTCTCTGAGAAGCAGGTGAGCTGCGCTTTGACCTTTAACTCCGGATTTATTCTGCAAGTCTGGTGGCAGCCCTAGTGTCACTTTCCACTTACTTACACTGAAAGACATTTGCCACTTGGTTGCCCTCTCACCCAATGCTAGAGCCTTTCATAACATCTCTCAGGTTTTACTACCCTGAGTAATTTGGTGTCATTAGTGAACTTTGCTTAGCTTTACTTCTGACCCATTTATGGATAAATTGAAAAGCAGAGGTCCCAATGTTTAACCTTGGGGAATATCACATTTTACTTCCTTCCACTATGACAATTGTTCTTTTATTCCTAGTCCATTTCCTGTCTTCTTATGCCATTGACTGATGAGTTTATTCCAAAAGCCTTTGATGAGGGACTTTGTCAAAAGCCTTCTGAAAGCCCAGATAAACAATGCCCTCTGGATTGCTTTTATTCATGGGCTTACTGACACTCCCAAAGAATTCTAACAAGTTAATAAGGAATGAATTACCTTTACAGGCCATGCTGACTTCAGCAGTGCTTGTTCCTCTATGTGCACACAAATTTCATTCTTAATGATAATTTCCATCACATTACCTAGATCCTTGTTTGAAGATTGGTATTAGGTTTGCTGTCTTTCAGTTTTCAGCCATCCAGTTCTGGTTATTTCTTAGCACTTCATTTATCCAGTCATGCTAGGATATGCCTAATTAGTTCTATCCAATTTAATTTTTCTGACTTCTTCCCCAAAAAGGCATAGACCCTGTGTCTTCCTCAGTGAAAACAGAGGGAAACAAATTCACTTAGTATGTCTGCAGTCTCTACGTCCTCTTTAATGATCCCTTTTTTGACCATAGTTAGCATTCATGTTTGTCAGTTTGCATTTGTTCTGCCAGTATTTATATTCTTCCTATTCTCCTTCCATGATCTAAAATGAGTTTTTCTTAGAGATGTGTTGAACTGATTAAAACATGAACCTGCTCAATTGGAACCAGGGATGTTTAGTTGAAATTCAAACCAAAAAACATTCAGGTTTGGGACGAGGGTCAGAGTGAATTCAAACTGAACTGGGGATAGTGGTAGAAATGGTTTGTGATCACCACTATTTTGCCTTTTAGTTTTCTTTTTGAGAAAAAAGAGCTTTTTTGTTTGAATACGGTCAATGTTTGCTCAATTTTTTTGAAAAAGCTTTGAATTCACACCAAACCACTTAAATTTCAGTTTGGTTCAGTTTAAATTGAACTGCTGATTTACTGTCCATACACATCTCTAGGTTTTTTTTTAAATGACTTCCCATATTGCACTTATGACACTAATGTCTTCTGAGATTTGACAGTGCCATTCTATATGCCTACATACTTACCTACTTATCCATTCATCTGTGAATTAATTTTCCTTGAAACTTTTGCAGATATTTTACATTAAAAAGACATTCTTACTTCACTTTGAATTTCACTTTAGGCAAGATTTTGGGAGCAGCTCTTCTTGAGCCACGTGAAATCAAAAAATTCACCACCCTCTTGAACTAAAACAAAGACAAATGATTAAAGGCACTATAATAAGCAGAATCCTGTTACAAATTACTAATAATGAAGCACTAATTAACAGTTAATACACAGAATAGATTGTCTTGGAACTGCAATTAAATAATAAGACAATAGCAATAGAAAATGAGAATTACAAATGATCTAGAGTAAACTCAAGTGTACTGTTTATTTAGATAAATGTTGACAAAATTGGCAATTAACCAAAAATCATCCTTTTTTTTTAAAAAAATAGCTCATTTGGCTTTTTATAAAATTGGAACTGTGGTGATCTAAAAATAAAAGACTGCACTAAAGCTCAAAACAGTTCTTATAACTCATTTCATATCATGCTCCCAGTGGTCCCAAGAAACAATTGTTATGGTACAGCTAGTGGTTTGTCCTTGATGGGGTTGTAATGCCCTGGAAAGGATAGATGCCAAATTTGGGGGTGCTCTTGGACTTTGGGCTGATGCTTGAAGGTGGGGGCCGAGGCCAAGAGTGCCTACTCCCAACTGTGGCTGGTGCATCCGTTGAAGCCCTTTTTGGAGAGAGATGACTTGGCCACAGTTATCCATGCTCTGGTTACCTCCAGATTGGACTATTGTAATGTGCTGTACATGGGGCTGCTCTTGAAGATGGTTTGGAAGCTGCAGCTGGTGCAGATTCAAAATGCAGCTGCTAGACTGCTGACAGGGACAGCTGGCCGGAAGCATATGGTGCTGGTCTTAAAAGAGTTACATTGGCTGTCGATTCACTACTGAGCCCAATTCAAGGTGTTAACTTTGGCTTATAAGGCCCTAAATGACTTGGGCCCCAAATATCTAAAGAAATGCTTTCTCCCATATCAACCTGCCTGTGCCTTAAGATCTGGAGGGGAGGACCTCCTGGTTGTCCCATTACCCTCAGCAGTAAAAGGGGTGGGCACCTGGGAGAGGGCCTTCTCTGTGATGGCCTCTAGGCCATGGAATAATCTCCACCTTGAAGTGTGTCAGGCTCCTTCACTGTATATGTTGAGGAAGGTGGTGAAGATACACCTCTTTGCCCTGGCCTTTGATTAAATGGGAATATACTGTCTCTTTCCACTTTGCAGATACTGTTACTGTTTTAATATTTACCTTAAATCCATATTAGGAGAGCTTCTTGTCAGAGCCAGAGTCTCATTGGTTTGTGTGTTAGTGCAGACCTGTGAGGCCCAGCCCATTACTGATATTTCTGTATTAGCTGGAGTATACTGCCATACCAACTGGAACTAGGGTGCATTTCCACCGGCCCTTTGGTCCTGCCTGAATCTGACTCCAGGGTCCAATGTCCCAACATTTTGATGGGATTCCCTGTTTCTGCGGATTGTCTGGGATTCCCCAGATTATCAGATTTTAACAAGACTCACTGTGGAATCCTGGTAAAATCTGAATATTTATTAACGGGAACACTGCCTGTGCCAATCACCACCACCACAATTTACATTTTCCCTGCCCCTTTCCTGTGTCTTTCGTCATCTCCCCTTGTGCTTGCCTTTCCCCCTGCCCCTTTCCTCCATCTGTTGGAGAATGGTGAAGAAGGCAAGCAGCAGGATAATGATGAAAGATGGAGGGACAGGGCAGGGCAGGAGGGAATGGTGCCCTAATGCAGTCAGGACAGCTGCAGGGAGCCCTCGGCACCAGTAAAAAAAATCTGGGTTAAAACCTGGATTTTTTTGACCAGTGGAAATGTACCCCTAGTCTGTCAAACAGACTCATTTTGATAGCACACCAAAGCATGCCACCAAAATAGGGGTCCTATGGGCTCCAAGGTTAGGAACTTCCATTCCTAATCCTTCAGAGCCCTTAGAGCTCATGACCCCAAATCTGTGTTCCGGACCAGTGGGCCTTTCTGGTCTCTTAAAACATTTTCTTATTCCTTGGTTTGGTGGCATTGCTCCATAGACTACTTGCCCTTCTATCATAACTAGGAAACCAAATTTGTTGCCAGGTAGGTACAGTAGTTATTCCCTAGTTCTGAGGTTGTTATTTTTCATCAAGGAACTACTGGATCTCTGACTAGCAGGAATGAGATCACTAAATTAGATTCCACAGCACCAGGGGCTCTTGAATACAATTTCCCTTGCCTAACGCAGTACTGTTTCAGTGTTGATTCAGGTAGCAAAAGCTGACTTCTCTTACCCAAAATGGAACTACGCTTGAACCATATTATGTAAGAAAAGAGCTACACCTTTATGGAACTTTGAATACACCGTGAATGCTCAGTGTCTGCATAACACTGTTCCTCATTGCACATTCCATGTGCGGAAACACCACTGTTTTAGCACTTAAAGTGCAGAGTGGGTTGAAGGGTTTGTTTATTTATTTGAAGGGTTTATTTATTTATTTGAACATTTATATCCCAACCTGAAGGTCCCAGCCTCACCTACAAACTTGTTTTTCATTTTTCCTCCCCATTCCTGTCCTCTGTAGCATACCGCCACACATTATCTATCTGCAGAGATATTAAATTTACATTACAATGGATAAACACAGAAGAGACAGATTTTTTTTTAGCAATTTAAATTAATCCAATTTACTTAGTTGCCAAAGGAAAGGGAGTATTTTTCATTCTTTCCCTCTGCTGTGATTGTTTTCAGGTATAAAAGGTGAGATGGTCAATAATCTATTCAGTGACAGTTTTATTCAGTTTATTCCCATATCAAGTGTTTACTTCTTCTGAACGATTTTATCATTTGTGCAGCTCTGGTGCTCTCAAGTAAGTGATTAGCTGAGAACTAGGGGACTTATCCACCCAAACACCCCTGAGCTCAGATCATTGTGAAACTTTGGTGTGCCGAGTTAACTTAGATTTCTTGATGAAGCATTAGCAGACACGTGATTTTCTGCAAAGCAGGATCCACTGACTAGATGAAACTGGCTGAACTCCCAGAAGCACAAAACTCTGCAGCAGGAGTTAACTGGGTGAAACAGTAAAATGAATCCAGATTGCTAGATATTTTGTTTTCACTTTTCTTACATGAGTTTTTGAATATGCAGTGACTATGTGTATGAGTGCAAAGTTCCAAAATCTGGCTAGATTGCAGAGATTAGGGCCCAGAATCAACAAAAAACTCAAGGGCCGGTAGTGTGGGGTCTCATCCCAGACTCTCCTGGGCTGCCTCTAGACTTGTGGAATAAATCCACAGTTACCTGCTGTGAAGCAACGACCAACCAGCCCAACTAAAAGCAGCCTCTGTTGCTTCCTCATTGGAAGCTGCGAGAGTTAAGTTGGAGTGCACTGTCACATGGGATGAGGCAGCCAATCAGAGTTGAGCTGCCCTCCTGCTTTTGTTCGTCTCCTCACCATCCTGCCCGGACTGGCAGGAAGATTCAAATTTTCTTAATACTGTGCAGTGAGTGTCTTTAATCCAGGGTTAATGTAGATGCACAGTAATGATGGAATAATGTGTTTAGATGATGATCCATCGAACTTTGTGTGTGACAGCCAGAGTCATGGTATTAATGTGTCTGGATGTACCCCTGGCCTTACACAAACCAAAGTCCTCTGGTTTTGAAAGTTCTGCTTGGCCCTATTGAGGGCCCACTTGACATAAACTGGGAACTGGGTTCTTTACTGTGTATCCTTTTATGGGGCTGGTCAGAAGACAGATCAGGTAAGCTACTTCCACCACCACTGAATGTGCAAGGCCAGAATGAGGGCTGCGTATGCACGTAAGGTAGTGGATATGCACTTCAGATATTTAATATCTGGATGTACATGTCATGACATCATGGGAGCAAGCATTCAGACTGGTTGCCCAGTCATCTGGGCAACTAGTGATGTTTCCAGAAATGCTTTCTTCCAGAATATCACCAAATAAAAGGATATTTAGTAGGGGTGTGCATGAATGCAATTTTTGGTATTCTATTTAATTTGATTCAAATATCCAAAGATTCAAATCAGTTTGAATGTTTAAAATTTGAATGTATTCACATTCAATTCAATTTGAATACATTCAAATCTATTTGTATGAATTTTCAATTCGCATTTGAAGATATGAATGTTGACAACATTCAAATGTGTCTGCACGTATCTGTACACATCCATACTCACCCATACACATTCATACGCATCCTGTTTTTATGCCGTATGCATCCCATTTTTGTTCTGTACATATCTGTACAAATGTGTACAGATATGTATGTAATGCATACGTATTTGTACACATAGAAATGTCCAAATAATTTGTACGAATGATTCAAAAGATTTGAAATTCGTTCGAATATTTAAATTCGAATATATAGATATTCAATTTGAATTCGAATGTCTGAAGTCAAATGAATTCAGTCGAATTTTGAATCTTTTGAATATTCGTGCACATCCCTAGCCATGGGAGGCAGCCTAGGAGTTGGGAACAAATAAGTTCATTTTGGGTCTTTGGAGCTGGAACTGGAATTAGTTCTTTTTAAACACAACTTCACTGAAGTCTTGTTTGAAAAGCATGCAGTATCCTCCCCGGCTTCACACATTTCATCCAATTTTGGAAGCAGAGTGTCACTTTTTTTTTATTAACACTTTCAGGATTATCTCATATAGGTGGTTTCACCATTTGATCCAATCCCTCTGAAGAGTTATCCCCCAATTCTACTGAAGTTGGAATGTTATGTATAGAAATTCATTATCTGTATTTAAAATGTTGCATGAGAGAATCATAAACGTGAAAAGAGTTGGTCTTTTTACAGAACTGTCAGGTTTCTGGTCATGATTGTTTTGGTTATTTTACCAATGTATAAGATTTATATTTACATGAGAAGAAAGATCATTAGGTCTAGAAAGATGATTTGCTTCAGCAATGCATACTGCCTCATTGTTCCACTTTTCTTCCACGTCATGCCATGATCCCAGTGGCTGTGGAAATGATTAAGCTGTCATAAACAAACCTCAAGTGAGAAATAAACACAAGGAACAGATTAAACAAACCTCTTTCCATGCAAATAATTCTGCAGAAAACCAGAGAACGACAAAAATCCTTCAATTTCAAGGGATCCAATACCCCCTAATTCCCTTGCTGCTCTAGATGCATTAGAAACCCATGAGAATGTGTAAGAGATGTTCAGGTATAGTTTCCACATTTATTATTGGTCCAGAGACCTCATTTTGACACACACACTGGAATGCTTTAAGTAAGCACTCACTAGGGGCAGCTATAAGGCAGAAGAAGAGGAGAAAGTGATGCCTGAATGCTTTCTCCTGTTCTGTCTCCAAAGCGCTACTGACAGCACTTATTGTGGATCAGTGTTTGATGAATATGGGATCTGCACTTTAAGGACTCACATGACATAATTCATCCCTAACTTGGCTAGCTGTTCCCATGCATAGTAAAGAACATTGGCCATTTCCATATGGCATGGGCTATCCCATGTTGCATTGACTTGGGCTACTGATAGCACACTCCTCAAGAGATGTCAACACTGTCAGCCCACCCTGGCCCACTGGGATTGAAATCCAATCTCAGCTTCAAAAGCAAGAACCTGCTTTTGAAGGCTGGGCGTGAAAGGCCCGGCTAAGGATGTGCACAAAAAACATTTGCATGTTTGATTCACCACTGAAACGAAAACCCATTAGTTCTTTTCATTGTCAAACCATTTAATTGAAAACTGCCCTTTCATTCATTTTAACCTCAACACCATATTTTCCATTGAAAAAAGCTCTTATGTCCAAAAGCACAGCAAAACGTGGATGTTCATTTGATTTGTTTTGATCATAGTTTTGGGGCAGGTGAAAAACTGAATTTTCATTTCAGTTTGAATACAAAACATTTTGTCAAATTTGTGAACACATATAAAATTTTGTACATCCCTATTCCAAGTCATGGTCTTTTTAGCAGTGCACCAGGAAGCACAACATTTCTGGTACTGCTTCCAGGTTCATGGGTGAAAAGGAGGTGGGACTTCTATATTGGTCCATGGAGGTGAAACTTCCACACATCCTTCATGACATGCTATGGTGTACTGTGGACAACTTTGTTGAGGTCTGCTGGGCTGTGGTCACACTTAAGATTTGATGCAGCTTCAGCCCACTTTCAGAGTGAGAGAATATATGAGCAAAGTGAGAAGCTTTATTTATTTATTTATTTATTTATTTATTTATTTATTTATTTATTTATTTATTTATTTATTTATTTCAGTCTTAAATAACTCAGAAAATTCACCTTTAGAATAGATAATGCAGGAATAAAATTACTAGTCACATTGCTCTTGCTCTGAAGGTGGACTGAAACTTGATAAAACCTTACGTGTGACCACAGTCCTTGAGATGTGGACCATGACATCATTTTGGTGCCATATCCCATTCCATTGCTCTATCCGGTGTAGACAGGGCATTCTGGGTTATGTGTGGTTTCTGCTATTCCACTCTAGCATGAGGGCAGCAGGATCTATTGTGTTATTGCCAACCCTTAAGTAAGATTCAAACTGGATTTGTATGAAGACAGAGTAGGAGGTTGTTGGGGTGGTGTCATCTTGCCTTCATTTTTGGTAGCAAAACACTTTTGGGAAATTCTTTCATATATTTCTTACCAATTTTCAGATCAAACAGGGGAAACAGATTGTCTAAAACTGTCCTACTGCAATTGTTTTTACACTAAGGACAGCCCAGCTATATTTGTTTTAGCTTCCACTAATGAACTATGCAGGAATACGTCTACTGGGGAATAAGCCATCCAGTATTTCTGCCTTAATCACTGGCATGAAATTTCCATAATGAGTTAAAAGCAGTTGTGATTACCTCTCAGATCTCTCGGCAGCATTAATCTTTTCCACTTCCTCTGTGTCTGGAAACGGTGTGAAGATACTCAAGTGGATACAAATTAGGTTTGTTTTCATTTCTCAGAACCCTCCTCAATGTGTGATTTTTGCACACATTCCTGATATTGCTGATTTAAGTACCTAAAGGTAAAATTATAAATACGTTGGCAGTAATGGGGAATAGGCATGGGAATACTCTGCCTTTCAGTTCCAAATGGTGATAGAATTTTACTGTTCTTATGTGATAAAAAAAGGATAATATCACTGTGAAGAGTATAAAGCTCTCCCCCGCATAGCTGATTTTATTTATTATTTGTATTTCTATCCCACCCTATACCCAAAGGTCTCAGGGTGTCATGCCCTGTTCAGCCTCATCAGAAGAGGAGGGTATGCCTGCAATGCTACCATAGGCTGAGGAGCAGCCACAGCAGGGCATTGCAGGCATGGAAGAGTTAAGGCCGGTTCCAGGTGAGCAGCCAGACAGCTCTGATGATGAATCCACCAGCAGTGAGCCTTAGGCAGCAGAAGCAGGTGAGACGCAGATCAGAGCGATTAGCCCAGCTGCACCGCGGGCGTGGCTCTGACTCCTCTATTTAAGAACAAGCTCACCTTGTCTCAAGTTGCTGCAGACAATGTCTTTGCAGTCTCATGTTACCTGAGCTTGAAATCCTGGACTCCTTGTGACTTACTGACCCTTTGGACTGCCTGATCCTTGCTGACTTTCTGGACTCCTAGACCCCGGACCGAAACTGACCTCGAGAACACCTGGAACCCTTGGGACTGAGTAGCTGCGCAAGTGTTTGCCTGTTGCCTGACCGGCCTGCGACGTGACACAGGGCAGTTACCAATAGGGATGTGCACAAATATTCAAAACATTCAAAATTCTATCGAATTAGTCTGAATTTGAACATTCAAATTCAAATCGAATGTCTATAAATTTGAATTTGAACATTCGAATGAATTTCAAATTTTTGAACATTCATATCAATTATTCAGACATTCATATGTGTATGGATACGTAGACAATGCATACTTGCCCGTATGAAAATGGGATGCGTACAGGATAAATACAGGATACATATGGATGTGTATGGATGTGTGCAGGATGCGTACAAATTTGTATGGGCACATACGAATGTTGTCAACTTCCATATGTGCAAATACGGATTGAAAATTCACATGAATAGATTCAAATGAATCGAATGTGAATACATTCAAATTTTAAACATTTGAATTGATTTGAATTTTTGGATAATTGAGTCAAATCAAGTTGAATCCCAAAAACTGCATTCATGCACACCCCTAAGTAACAACATTTTAAATCAACATATATTAAAATAACAGTATATACTAAAACAACAACTTCTAACTTTTTCTGGATATACAGTAGATCAGCAGATCTGGTGTTTAGAGTCTTGAGTTCACCAAGAATTGGCGAACACCTTAAACTACACAAAATTTTGGCAAAAGATTAAGGCAGGTAATTCTGCTGTGTTCAGATCAGAACAGAGTTAGTCAATAGAGGAAGGCAGGGCAGAAATGGAAATTGCTTTAAGTGCACTTTGGACACAGGCACAGTTAGTGCATTAAATGTCATCTGCTATTAAAATATTCTATTTTTGTATTGTTCCCCCATCCCCTTGGAATAAAAAAAAGGATACTTTTGAGCTTGTGAATTTAAAGATTTACAGGGGCAACACATTTTTCTGAATGGGAAGCTAAATGATTAGGACCATACATTAGCATTCTTTTTATGTATTATTGCCTTGCTGTGACAGAGAGGCTTGTGGAATTCAATGAAGCTATTAACAAAAGGACTCAAGAGGGATAGGTCATAATGAACAGTTCAGACTGAATGTAATCCATGGGAGAAGGAAATGGCAAACCACTCCAGTATCCTTGCAAAAGGTAGAGAAGTTTTGTCTAGTGGGAAAAAACAAGACCCGGAGCTGATTGTGGCTCAGAGCATGAGGTGCATACTGCAAAATTTAGATTTAAATTGAAGGAAGTAGTAGAGATGTGCATGAATGAAAATTACACGTTTGTTTCAAATCAAACTGGACACTCACTTGTTCTGCTCAAAGAGAACCATTTAATTGAATAAATGGTTGCTTACGCTCAAATCTGTACTTAATCTAAAATAAAAAATTCCAATTTTCCATTGTAAAAGCCCTTTTCAAGGGCAAAAACACAGCAAACATGAACTGTTGGATTGAATTATTCTTCATGAGTTGGGGACTGGTTCAATTCAATCAAATTTCTGGATATTTAAACAACTGCACATCCAGTTCAATGCAAACAGTTTCAAACGTGAACTATTCATTTGAGTTTTTAATAAATTCCACAAGGTTGGTATATTTAGATACAAAAATAATTCTGAAAAAAGAATTTACATATTGTTTGAATAGGCATAACACATATACTCAGATCGGATGTGTACTTTGCTCCAAAGTTTTAACTGCAAGTTTCAGAGACCTATCAATAAGCTTTATTACAAATTTAGATCTTGCAAAAGAATTACATCAGGCTGAAATTAATAAAAATGAAGGGGAATAACAGTATGGGCCTCATTTGCTCTCTTAAAGAGTTTACAAGGAAAAAAGGACTGTAGTATTGCATATCAGGCTTACGCAATGAATGAAAGGGCTCCAGGAAATGGAGAGCAACAGCCGATTGCTGCTGCCTCTGAATGCCGGCTGTTATGAAGGTTTTTCCAGTTATCTGACCAGCCCAGATAATCAAGGATCAGGCACATGTAATGCCTGACCCTGAGTAAGCTAGAAAATGGGGAATGGGGGAGAGAAGAGATGAGGCAGGAGGTGGATCAGCTGGAAAAGAGAGCGATTTATTTTCTGCTGAGGTTTATATAAGCCGTGCCAGGAGGAGGCGTGGAGGAAGTGATGTAAAGGCACAATCCAGGGAGGTGATTGGTGGAGCTGTGTCAGGTGGGCAAACCAGAAGTCCTTCTGATGTCTCATCCTGTGGTGGGAGGCGAGGAGAATCCTCAAAGAGGAAAAGAAAGAGTTGTTGTCCTTTGGGGCCATGTGCTTTCAGACACCATTATGCCCCAAGGCTATTTCCTGGTGCTCTTTATTCTGTGGTTTTCCTTTTTGGTCAGTAGGAGGCTTGAAGGGAAACTTAGGGGAATTTGTGCAGCTTTTGTGGTTACTTTTGTGTTAAAGGTACTTGTTTATTGGAGCCCCACAGAGGAGTCATTGCAGATGCACATACAGTCAACCAGGAATAGGCCTGGCTCAGGACCACCCCAAAACAACATATTTCTCCAGCAGCTATAAAGCTGATTATTTTACAAATACTTTCACATCCCAAGGGGACCTAAATGGAAATTGACTGTAACGCCAAGAAATTGGGGCAGTAAATTTGTGACACATTTTAGTGCAGTTCTAATTGACAGTCTTAGCTGTGACAAACTGCTGCCTGTGATACACTACAGCCTATAATTATGAAATACCCTAAGATAAATTTCTCTCCTTTTGAGAACTGAATCACAAGAGCAATGAGAATGTTCATCCCTGTTGTGTTAAACATTATATCTTTGTTGCCCTTTAAATTCCAGGTAACAGCTTGGGTTCCGCTAATGAAGCACTCTTAAATTCCAGATCCCATTCCAGGGAATGCTGTGTCATTACCACCTTGCTAGATAGAGCCAAGTATGGAAGGCTTGATCTGTTGTCTGGTCTACAAGATGACATTCTGCGTTAATGATAACTATTGTCAAACATGAGTGAATTTGTATGGAAATGGACATTTGTGTGAATCTAGTATGCTAAATAAAGGGGGATCATCCATTATCACATTCCCATCAATTATGGTAATTAAAAACTAGTTGGAGGTGGTGATCAGACTGTGCAATTTTGGGGCATCTATCTACACAGCATCACCCCAACTGTGGATACAGTAAAACAATGACAACCCTGTATCACACATTTTTTAAAATATGCATTTTAAATATTCCTTCATGGCTTGTTTCTATTCCTCCCTGCTTGCCTCCCATTGGCTGACACTGGCCTGTTTTTAGATGTCATCTTAGCAGGGTTGGCTTGGCTTAGGAGTCTCAAGGCCTCCTTCCCATCTGACCCAAACTGCTGTTTCCTGCTCTGAAGGTGATTCTTTTGAGTTTGTCCCTGCCATCTCCAAATCATCCTGGTGTATCTAAAAGAATGCATTTGAACGTACGCTCAGTCTCCAGAGCGGTCTCACTAAAGCTATTGGAAATGGTAAGGAATCAGTGACAGAGAAGCTTCTGAGCCTTATGGAAAATACTATCATTTTGGCTATTTTTGCTGGTTATTTCAAAAATATTTTCACTGCAAAAAGCTCTCCTTTGTCTGAAGAAAGCTGAGAATGTAGCAAGATTGGCTCTGCAAAGACCCATTTTTAGCAGGTGTTAAAAATAAAATTTTCAATAAAATTAATAAAAAATGACGATTGCTCTTGAAATGCCATTCACTGAAGAAGAAACTAAGCCTCTAGTCTTTTGCTATTTTTGCTTTAATATTAAATTCTGACACCCAGTAATCCATTTATTCTATAGTGCAATACACTAGAGAAAAATGCTGAACTGATCCGGATCTACTCTACCCCTGTGCAGATGATGTGCTCTTAAGCAGTTTCTTGATGTGGATTACTAAGTAAGTGTGGAAATGGCCTATGGTTTGAATGGCTTCCCAGAAAGTCCAGTGAATACCTGGGTTGGCAGGGCTATTGTGAACACCCAGATGTGCGTGTTGGCACTTTGCACATGTGTGGATGCCTGTTTCAGCCTCTACACATGTACAATGGATGAAGCCATGATGGTGGCTCTGTTTAGAAGATAAGTAAAAAGTACTGCTGCTGCATTTTCCATCAATAGTTTCTAGCACTTTTTTTTTTTGAGGGGGGAGGATTTGCAAGGCTATGGTGCAATGGCACTGTGCTCCATGTGTATCGATGAGGCCAAGAAAACCAACTTGATTTACATCTAATATTTTGAAGTTTGTTTCAGGACTGCATATAGTCTTATACTTTGCTGAAGGTGTTTTTATTTATTTATTTATTATTTAATAAATTTATATCCCGTCCTTCACCAAATGGTCCCAGGGTGAGTTACAACAAGAATAAAACATATTAAATAATAATGAAAATATCACCCCTCCCTCCCTCCCTTCTGAACAGGACAGCATCCTGAGGAAGCATTTTAGATGGTAAAAGTCTGGTTGAAAAGATATGTTTTCACCAGGTACCAAAAAGTATACAATGTAGGCACCTGGCAAACCTCAAGAGGGAGGCTGTTCCAAAGTCCAGGGGCTACCACAGAGAAGGCCCTCTTGTATGTTCCTATGCCTCATATCTCTGCAAGAGGAGGAACTACAAGAAAGCCCTCTCCTTGAGATCTCAGTGTGCATGTTTATATGAGAGAAGGAGTTCCTTCAGATACCCAGGGCCCAAGCCATTTAGGGCTTTAAATGTTAGTGTCAACACCTTGAATTGGATTGGTAGCAAATAGGCAACCAGTGCAAATCCTTTAAGACTGTTGTGATACGAGTTCAGCCAGATATTCCTGTCAGCAGATGAGTTGCTGTATTCTTCACCAGTTCCAACTTCTGAACCATTTTAAAGGATAGCCCCACATAGAGTGGATTACAGTAGTCTGTTCTGGAGGTTACCACAGCATGTGTCACTGTGGCCAAGTTATCCCGATCCAGGTAAGGCTTCAGCTGGCGGCCTGAATGAAGTTACAAACAACTTGCATTC
Source organism: Aspidoscelis tigris stejnegeri (assembly GCA_023333525.1). Taxonomy (NCBI): domain Eukaryota; kingdom Metazoa; phylum Chordata; class Lepidosauria; order Squamata; family Teiidae; genus Aspidoscelis; species Aspidoscelis tigris. The sequence goes on from JALMGA010000002.1 coordinate 102,947,485, forward strand.
TCACACAAATATGATAATGATCGAGAAACGTTTTTTAAAATGAATGTGCAAGAATTAAAAAAAATGCAGTGTTTCTGTTAAGTTCTTCCCTAATCTTATTTCTTTGCTCATTAAAAACAAGGGGGGGGGGGTTTTAAGTCAATTTCAGCATTTTCCTCAGAGTGCTGCCAGATTTATTTATTTTCTATGTGTGACTGAAAACAAAATGTTGACTGCAAAGAGGTTGACAACAGTTCAAAAGAAAGCATGTAAAAACTTAGATAAAAAGGTAATAAGACAGTGGTCTGAATTTTAAAATAGGGACTATTTTATGGAGGTGCAGATTTATGTCTGCTGACTAGCTGGTTAACATTTTTGGAGAACCAACATCTCATTGATTACCTGCAGTCTTAGAAAAACCTTTGAAACGAAAACAAAGGAAGAAATAAAGGCCAATTCTTCCCCCATAAGACTCTCCCACCTTTCCCATTGCACTGTGTGAATTCTTCTTTTTGGACTAAGATATAAATACAGAACAAGTGATTGAGATGCAGAGTCACAAAAGGTTACTTAGCAGCAAAACATGCCTTCTGTTTGGAGGGAAGGGGGAGTACTGGAGAAGCCATCTGGATGTCAGGAAGCAGTTACTGCATACTGATGCCACTCAACCCATTCCATGCTTAAGCCACTCCCACAGTTACCTTGGCTATTTGGGTACAGGCAGAGCACACTATACTGTTATAAGCATTTTGTCCCAAGCTGGGATGGATTGTTCCTGGCACAGAGCTAAGCAATCTGCAATGGACCAAAGTGAGGAGCCTCTAAATGCTCAAAAGGCAAGGAAATAAACTTCCTGGGTTCTGGAGCTCCCAGAGATCTATTTTGTTTGTGCATATTGGTGTAGTAACCACAAAAGATTCTTTTTCTTCAGCCTTCCATTTCTCAAGCCTCAGAGTAAAGAGCAACCATTTTCCTGTCCCATAACCTTGTAGTACACACTCAGCACCACCAGGGTACTGGACTTTTTCCACTCCATGCAGTTGCCTTTGGGCATTATGGCATCTGCAAAGCACATGGCTTTCAAAAGGACAACTATTCCTATTTGAGGATTTTCCACACCTCCTACCACAGGAAGTGACATCAGAAGGACCTCTGTCCTGCCTGCCTGACCCAGCTCCACCAATCTCCTCCCTGAATTGTACTTTTACATCACTTCCTCCACGCCCCCTCTTGGAGCAGGCTATTTAAACCTCTGCAGAAGAATAAAGCTCTCTCTCTTCCAGCTGATTCTGTCTCCTGCCTGATCTCTCTTCCCAAGGTAGACAGAGGCTGCTTCCCCCAGGTTTCCCTGAGCCACAATTTTAGGTTACAGTTCATGACTGCAACATATTGGTGTGCTGCCAAAACAGGTCCCCTGTGGTGCATTATACCATGCCTAGCATGCTGGGAGAACTTGATAAAGAGTTCTACTAGTAGAGTGGAGCAGAGCACCATTTTGGGTGTCCTAGCCTGGCCTATACTCCATTCTGTGTGGAAAGAGTATACTAGGAGGGTCAGGGCTTAGATGAAATTCTACTGGTAAGTACCGAAAGGACTTAGATGAAATTCAGCAAGAACCTCAGTAATAAAGTTATTCACATATAGAAGGGGGATTCATAGGGCCTTGCAATGTCTGAATTATTCCAACACACCATACAGCTCCTGATTTTTCAAATCCCAAAGCCAAGGAATGAAAATTCCCTGTGTTCAAAGATTCCAACTGGTCAGTTGAAGAGACAATCAGGCAGTGTCTCTGCCCCTGCCATCACTGTCTCTGACTGCCAATAATAAGAAAAGGACAAGCCCTCAGAGTGGGCTATCTGATTCTGAGAAAAGTTTGCTTCTGGGGGTATTTGTTTCTGTGGGCCTTATAGGGTGCTTCTGCATTGGACACTAAAAACCCATTAAGTACCCATTAAGGATGGATTTTAAAAACCATGTCCGCACCACAACACCCATTAGAGACCCATGTGTCCGCATTGGCTCTCATGTGATGGGTCTCTGATGGGTTTTAAGAGGCCCTTAATACATATTAAGGGAAGACTACCTTGGAAGTAGTCTTAATGGGTACTTAATGGGTACTTCTGCAGTTAAGACACATCCATTTAGGATGTGCCCACACTGCAAAAGTGTCCTTTGGAGCCAAGCATGGCGAGCCGGAGGCCTCTTTTCTTGGGGCTCCCCCTTGCCCCAGAAGCCACAGATCACGGCTTCTCGAGCCGGGGGGGCTTCACCTACACCCCCTATCCCAGCCCAGGGTGAGCCCGTTCGATCCCCTTCTGGCTGCCAGGGCCCAGCACACTTTGCGCATGCATGGAGCACACCTCCCTATTGGCCAGGGCCACGCCGCACTGCACCCACCTCAAATCCGTATCTAATTCTGTCCTTCCCTTGCAGGTGCGGATGAAAAGAGTGTTAGAAGACCCGTATCTACTAGATACGGATCTTTCTAGACACGGATTTCCGAAATACGGATCTAATAGTTTCGTATTTCGGAGGTCCAGTGCGGAACCACCCATAATTGCAGGTATCTTCAGGCTTTCTCCAAATGGTCTTTTTCAGCTGGGTGGAAGCAGTCTGAGAAAGATCTGCATTTAAAGACCAATTCTTTAATGATGGACAGATTTTCAAATTAACACCAAAGTCAAATTATCTTTAATATAACATTATTCCAAGCAAGATATGTAAACTTGATTCAAGCTATGATTTTCAGGTATATACACAACCAAGATTTCTGGGTTTTGCTTGTATAAATATGTGGTTTCTAGAAAGAATATAAGCATAAGTTAAGACTTGATCAGATTCACAGTTTTGTTACTTCTTAACTCTTTTGATGTCAAATGCAATTTTCTATTCTGAAAGTCTCTGTTCTAACACTTTCTTACATTCACTTAACCTTTTATGATAATAAACACAACCTGAAAATTAAAGTACAGATACTGTATCTCCCACTGCGAAGAGAGAACTATTGTTATTTAACTCTCTCACAAACACTTACTTGCCTTTAAATCACCTGAGTTTCTGCCAACTTTGATTTATACACACACACACACATACCTGTTATGAAAGTATTATGTTCTAAATTTACAATAAAAAAGCTTTATTCTTATAAACAACAATTGGGGCAGTCAAGCTGTTTCTAGGGTATACCATCCTAGACAGCAAGAATGAATCAATGACTGAATGCTCTGCCATATATTTTAATTTAATTTTCAAATTAATTTCTAATAAAATGCCACATCTGACCCCCGGGTGTGTGCGTGTGTGTGTGTGTGCCCTGAAACATGAAGCTCTGAAGCCTGTGCATAATCTCTGAAGATGTCTCCAAAGCAAACTTGGAGAATGGCACAGGCTCCAAAGATGACCCATCAGAGCAATGCCATTTCTAGGGAGCTTTATCCCAAACTCCAGAGAATATCTGGAGTGATTTCCCGCAATCTTCAAAGATTATCTGGAGCCGCTCTGGAGGATCTTCAAAGAAGTTTGCACACAAGCTCCCCCCTCCCTTGAAAACACGGTGTCCCATGTGGGTAGATTCAGATTCAACACATAGGTGTTCCGGTTTTTCCATTGCAAGCATGCTAGCACCCATCGCTACTAGGTGCTACACTGCCCATAGAGATGCATCTGGTACCTCCTTAGATCCGGATCTACTAAATCCAGATTAGTTGAAGGACCCATTCCTTAGATCTGGATCATCTTAGATCTGGATTAAGGGAGGTAAGTGGAAAACTCCCCATTGGTAACGATACTGTGGGGCTTAGTTCACTTACCTAGAATACCTGAAACTTTCAAGAAAACTCTCTTGTGATGTGTGTGTTTTTCTTTTGATATGAATGAATGAATTTTATTTATGGTCACAGACCAAAATCAGAAAGTAAATATACATTACCATTATTTCAGTTCAGCATATAAAAATATCTGCTAAAATCCTTTGGCTCAGGTATGATCCATTTCTTGCTTGTTTTCTTCCATACCTGTTGATCTGCATGGAATAATTTTCACCAGGCTGTGCATAATGCAGTGTTTTCTATCTTTTTAAAAATACCATATATTTTTAGCATTCAGCAATAGTCTTATATCGATATCTCTGCTCATGATCTCATAGAGAATTACTAGAGCATCCTAGAAACATGCCCAAGACAATACCTCAATTTTATAGTGAACTTTAGTTTATTTAGGACATTAGCCAGATCGGGAACTAGACCTGGCCTGAAGTATCATACCAACCTGTATGTTTACAACACTCACCTTTGGAGACACTTTATAAGGAAGATCAGAAACAGACAGGCTGCTTTTAAGAGCATTCTTTCTATGGACTGCATCTCTACCTCTGGGTGGAAGCAACCAATGGCAGCTCAGTGGAGAAGGTGCCACAGACAAAAGCACCCATATTGTCTCCGGATTGGAATGAGGAGACACCATTCCCTTGATACGTCTGTTCAATGTGGGAAAACGCACAGGAGGCACCTCTGTTGGCAACTGTGCTGGTAAAGGGACTCTCATAATGTTATTAGAATTAAATAAAAGAAGTCTGAACACTGTTCCTTCTGCCTGTATTAACTGCAACAACATCAACCACCATCCAAGGTATATAAACGGAGCCAGAAATTCATAGTCACAGATGCATTTTTGCTTTTGCACGTACAAAATAAATGCTGGCTTCCTCATGCTGCTGAGTTCTCTTGTGCCCCTGGGCAGCTGTGAGCTACATTTAAGTACCCCGTGGGCCAGTTCTAGTTGCTCAAGTTTTAATATTTTAAGAAAGCACCAGGAGCATTTATAGTGGGAATAAGTTTTTGCATCTGCCCCTTTCTTTTAGGAGGGATAACTCCAGGCACATCTTTGATGTACCTGTCTTATTCTTTTATCACAGTTAGGTAACTTAAGCAATTATGCACCCAGTCTTCCTACAGCACAGCCAAACTTTCCAGTCGGTATCTTAACATAGTAGGCAATAAAGGAGAGGAGAAAGGTAGCAAATGTTCAGTTTTAAAAATCCACATCTTAAAACTTTCACACAGAATTTAGAATCTGCTTTGTCCTAAAAAGGGGTGTTTTTCCATTGTCAAAAAGTACCCATTTTTGCACGCATTAAGGACCCATTTGGGTGTGAGTCGGATGACCCAATTTCCACTATGGCACCCATTTGGGACACATTTGTTTTCACTGCCGCTGGTGAAATCCGGATCATATGGGTACTTTTCTGCCTTTAATCCGGATTTTCTGAAGACCCCATTAATGGGGTCGACAATGGGGTCTTCAGCCAGAAAATCTGGATTAAAGGGAGCCTGTTTCCACACTTGTGTGGCAATGGGGTCTAGAGGAGGCTAGGGAGAGGGGATACACTCATGGGCGGGGATCCCCGAAATCCCAGCTTCGGAGTGACTTCGGAGTCATTCCAAAATGATTTTGAAATGACTCCAAAATCACTTTGAAGAGATCGTCAGAGACATCGGAGCTGCTCCGGAGCTCCGCTGCACTGTCGTTTGCTATTAGCAAAGACAGCACAGCCTTTCCTCTGAAGTCCCTCCAAAGAGATCGGCAGAGACTTCGGAGTCTCACCGCCGGTCTCTCTGAAGAGATCAGCGCTGACTTCGGAGATGTTCCAAAGGGACTCCGGAGTGGCTCCGAAGTCTGCACTGATCTCTTTGAAGGGACTTCAGAGAATGCACCCCTGTCTTCCGAGACACCTGGGGGTGATGGACAGACCCCTTGGGGGTCGATCTGGATTCCCCAGATGGGTGCAAAGGTGTTTCCACAGCAGGGAGGTTAGCACCCATTGCTAATGGGTGCTACACCTCCTGTGGAAATACATTCCTTAGATCCGGATCTTCTTAGATCCAGATCAAAGCAGCGGGGTGGAAAAACACCCTAGGTCTTTGTCTTCTCAACTTCCTTGGTTGTCACCAGAAGCTTTAATTACATACTTTGCCACTTTCACAGAGACATGAGAGAACCAAACTCTGGTTCTTTCTTTCTCCCAGTCTCTCCATTAATGTGTGTGTATGCAAATTGGGTTCCCACTTAAGCACTGTTCTTGTTGCTGTTGTTTTAAAAAAGCATTTGGGATAATGGGCATCTGATCAAATAAGTTGTTGAAAGAAATGCATTGGGGACTTAAAAAGGATGGGGCATGAAGAGAGATAATCCTGAAAGAAAGAATACAAAGAACAACAAAAATAATTTGTGAGCCAATTTGGTCTAGTGGTTAGGGAGCTGGACTTGTATTTGGGAATACCAGGTTCGATTCCACCCTCCCCCATGAAGCCAGCTGGGTGACCTTGGGCTAGTCATGTCTCTCTTCTGAACTCTCACTGCTCCACCTACTTCACAGGGCATCTGGTGTGGGGAAAGGAACAGAAAGCTTTGTCAGCCACTTTGAGTCCCCTTAAATGGGTGAGAAAAGCAGGATAGAAAAGCCAACTCTTCTTCTTCAACTCTTCTTCCTGCTTTTGGCATTTATTACCATCTGGTACTCTAAGAACCTTTCTGTATTTACCTCTGTTCTGGATTTTGGTTATCTTCTGGGCTTCTTTTCCCTACACAGTGGTGCAACTGCCCCTGCTAGCTTCTGCTCTGTCGGCATGAGATGGAACATATTCTGGAACAAGAGGCTGAAAATAGCCCCCTGGTCTACTTTACGCTTAGAATATCAATAGTCCTTGTGTGAGGAATGCTCCCCAAGAACAGTGTGTCTGTAAAAACAGAGACTGATAAGGTAGCTTCAAGGAGTAACTGGTCTGAACCAGTCAGCCATGGACTTTGTTTCTACTGCACATGTCAGTGAAATCTGATATGTATTTCTTTTCCTTACTTGGAAGGCGTTACCGGGAATATTGTAATTACTGGCCGGGTTAGGTATAATAGATTGAGCTGGAATGTGGGAGGTTCGAAGTTTGTCTTGATGGGGTCTTGGAAAGCAGGCTTCCTATGCTGCAGCATACCAAAGTTAAAGGAAGTCTTTTCTCTCTGACCCTTCTGCTTATTAAGAAACGAATATGGATAGCATTTGCTGATGGAGCAGCAACTTGTTTTCATAGTGATTTGGAATTTTCCTAACAACTGACCTAATAAACAGGGATAAAAGTGTTTCTCTTCCCAGACACTCCCCCTGATTGTACCTTCCCTTAATGTGTTTTAATTGTTGTCTTTTATATGTACAATTTTACTCTTGTTCTTAATCTCACCTGTAAACCACTTTGCGATTTATTTAGTTTTAATAAGTGATTATACTAATTTTTAAGTAAGTAAGTCAAGCAAGCAAGCAAGCAAGCAAGACAGCCATGGGCGGGATCCATTTCAGTGGTGCACTTGTACTGCCAAAAAGCGTAAACCAAGAGCTTCAAAGACAGGAACATTCAGTCCTCTGAAACTCATGCAAGGTAAGGTAAGTGCAAAAAGGGACTAAGGGTGACTGTAGCACTATTCATAAAGTGTTGGTGTGCTGTTTCTTCCCTGGTTTTGATGTTTCTAACCAGAGTTTTTTTTTTTTCTAAACACAGGAAATATCCTCAGAAATTGACCATTTCCTGTGTTCATAAAAACAGGCCTGAAGAAAGTGCCACAAAGGTAACCACATGGATTCTGATGGTGGTGGGACAGTAAGAATGGAACAAACAACTCTCTGAGCTGTTTCTACCATTATGGCACTATAGCACTCCAGGCAGCACCTAAAAGGTGTGGGGACATGGGTGGTCCCTGCACTCTCATGATGTGTGGATCTTGCTTCTCATTTTATTCATTGGCCCACAGTTCAAGAAAAGTTATCAGAGTAAGTGGCTATCTCTTATATGTTGTGTGCACTTCTCTTGCTTTGCAAATGTTTCATGCCCTGTGTTTAACTGCAAACTGAAATAGATTCCAAAAATATACTCTAAGAAAGATCAGTCAGTGACAGTATGTCATGGAACTGTGCAAAGACCAGAATATTGACATAAAATTGCAATGTTAGAAATTAATTAGTTCCAAAGTTACTGATGGTTATTCTATCCAGGTACACTTAGCTGCACATCTCTCTGGATTCAACACATGATTTTAACATTTGAAAGTTCGGAGGAACATAACTATGGATGTGCACAAATATTTGTAACATTCAAAATTCTTATGAATTTGGCCGAATTCAGACACTCAGATCCAAATCAGATGCTGGCACATTCAAAGATTGACATTCGAATTTAAAAGTAAAGTTTTGATACATTTGTATGAAGCTTCATTACAGATATGTATGGGATATGTATGGGATTCACATGAGATTTGTATGGAATTTGTATCTGATATTCGTATCGAATTTGTACAACATTCATATCAAATTCAAATCCTACCGCATTCAAAGGGATTTATTTGAAGAAATATTAATTTTCTTGCATTCAATTGAATACAAATCAAGTACAACAAATGAACAAACATTTGTGCACTTCCCTAGACATAACTCTTGTAAATGCTCAATGCATACTGTACATGAAAATCCTACAGGTTTCCTTCAGTATTTCTCAGAGGGTTTGCCTGACAGGAATGCTCAGTTGCCTTCACCAATATAAGCGAGCTCTTTTCTCTATGTGTATTTCATTGATTCACACATCTATGATCATTCAGGATTCTGATCTGCAGATACAGAAAAACAATGTAGAAGCTTAGAGGTGTTCTATGGAAATCACTGGCTCACAACTAATAGCCCCTAGCTTTTACTATGGATTGATTCATTTGGGTTTCTAACAGTAGTCAATCTGGCTATCTTCACACTGGATATTATAAGAAAAACTGCTTAATGTTACATTTCTACATTTATGCTACTGAAACAGAATAGAGAAAAGATTTAGGATATAGACGTGAACATTATGAAGTGCACTGGATCATTGTGAAATTGTCTGAGAAGTCATGCAAATACTTGGCGCTGTTTGTACAAACTTTTTGTAACTGTCTTGAAGACTGATATATGTGATTTTGGTTTTAAATCTGGGAGCCACAGAGCCTCATTAATTGATCAGACTGTAATTGATTGGTTGCCAGATGTACCACAGGACCATATGCTGCTTTCAGTGTATATTCTGGGAATGGTCATTTTAATAAGAGCAATGAATTGTGCTTTTAGCTGAAAAAGAACCATCATTAGTAATTGCTCTATGATTTGCAATCTGCTGGTGAAGTACGTTAAGCGCACTAGTGGTTGGCCAATAAAGGGGAGAATTTGAAGTATTCCACTAAAAATGACCTTGACTATAAAATGTCAACTTACATTTTTCTCTGGATGATGGATGCTAAAGAGGACTTTAGGCCACTCAACAAGCCAAACTCCTCTAATAAACAATTTAGAATAAATAGAATATTTTGAATTCATTTTTGGTCAAATACAAACAGTACAATTGCCTCTCAGGGCTCTTTCCAACAAATTCCTCTTTTAATTTTGCTTTCAGGATGTTTAATGAAAGCTTATAAGCATGACCCAGCAAATAAAATAGGCTTATCAGGGGGCTATTGTTCTATCTTTATTTGTTGATTAGAGACCTATCACTAAGGTAGATTCAAAGAGGCTTAATAAAATAATGTGATACAATGCAAAAGTGTGTAGCGTATAGCAGGACACCACTGATGTTGTACATTGTGCCCTGAATGCTACCTGTAGCTAAAGGAACTAATGCCAAGGGACAAAAAGACTTGTATTCAGAACCTAGTAACCTATAATATGGGATCCATGCTATGCTTGTGTCTAATTGCTGCAACCAAAAATAAGATAATTCATTATGGCAAAAACTTACATAGACCATACACATGAATGTTGAAATGGCTCCCCAGGAGCCCTAGTATCAGGCCATCCAGATGTGTTTGCTCATGGGGAGCTCCTAAGTTGACCAATGAGCTATGGTATTTGCCTTTCCTGTTGGGAGATATGACTCTTGGGTTGCTTGGGGTCAGCACATGGAAGCATGGAGAAGAATTAATGAATGAATTGGTGTTTTTCCACTCTCAGAAAGTACCCATTTTTGCACCCATTAAGGACCCACTTGGGTATGAGCCAGATGACCCCATTTCCACCACAGCACCCATTTGGGACACAATTGTTTCCACCGTGCCTCGGCAAATCCGGATCATATGGGTACATTTCAGCCTTTAATCTGGATTTTCTGTAGACCCCATTAATGGGGTCTACAATGGGGTCTTCAGGCAGAAAATACAGATTAAAGGGAGTCTGTTTCCATGAGAAACAGGCAATGGGATCTAGAGGAGGCTAGGGGGAGGGGATGCACCCATGGGGGGGGGGAGCCCCGAAATCCCAGCTTCAAAGTGATTTCAGAGTCATTTTGAAATCATTCCGAAATGACTCCGAAGTCAATCTGAAGAGATTGGCAAACACTTTTGAGAGGCTCCAGATCTGTCAGCATGGTCCATTCGCTATTAGCGCAGACCACGTGGACTTCCCTCTGAAGTCCCTCCGAAAAGGTCAGCAAAGACTTTGGAGTCCCACTGCCGGTCTCTCCAAAGATCAGCGCAGACTTCAAAGGCCCTCTGGAGTGATTCCCCGCTGACATCGTGGGCACTCCAGGGCTGTCTTGTAGACGTTGGAGACGTTCCAAAGGGACTCCGGAGTGGCTTTGAAGTCTGTGCTGGTCTCTTTGGAAGGACTTCGAAGAGTGCAACCCCTGTCTCCCACGATACCTAGGGTGACGGACAGACCCCGATCTGGATTCCCCCCATGGGTGGAAATGTGTTTCCACGACAGGGAGGTTAGCACCCATTGCTAATGGGTACTACACCTCCTGTGGAAACACATTGGAGCGCAGTGGAAAAACACCCTATGTATCAACTTTCTCAGACTACATAAACTCAGACCTGGCACAATTATTTCCTTTCTTAGAATTATCATATTTAACCACTAGTTGCATGACGGAGGTTACAAACTGGTAACAGAGCATAACAAATTTCCATGTCTTGAAGTGGTGCTAGAGTCTTGTGCATAAACTACATCATATTGAAGCAAACATTGCAGAATTAGCAATTATTGTCATATGCTACTTATACAAAAGAAGGGAAGTATGCAGAGATGTATGATTACCAAACAATGCTTCCCCCTGAACCCAAATTGTTATACTGAAGGTGTGATCATATAGGACTTTTGATCAAAAATCACTCCACCTGCAGATGCACAAAAACGTGCATAAACATATTTTTCTCTTCCTTCAAGACTGTCAACATCTTCCCTGATGATGGATGATATACAATGATTGACCAATTATATGCCTAGCTTTCCATGGCTTTGATTGGTCACATGCCCATAGTAGCCATTTCCAGGCTGTGATTTATTTCCTCTGGAGCTCCCACAGCTTCCATCCTGATCCAACCAAAATAAGAGTCATCCTAGGTGTTATTATTTCTTTTATGAGGAAGTGATGCCCTTTCCCAGGCTTTGGGAAGGGGTAAGGCACATACAGGGATAAAATATGTGATGTTCCAGACTCCAGTTTGCTCAGGGGGCATTCCTTTAAGCATGTCTTTGATTGTGCCCTGGGCCATGAGACAGAAGGGTACATTAGAATGGTTTCACCTTCTACCACAAAGACACATATGGTCTTTTATTTATACTATATCTTTTTCTAAATAAAGTAAAATAAAAGATAATGAACAGACTATCCATATTACTTGAAGGAAGCGTTTTGTTTTCTGAAAATGTCTTTGAAAGATTTATGAGTAACGAAGACAACAAACATTCAAATCTGCATGTAAATAGGGTTGTGATATGTGACAGCTTGTATCAATTTTCCTTACAGAGAGGTTTAGTATAGCTTGTGTTCATCATTCTCAACTTAAATCTTCCAAGCTCATTACAGGCTGTTAGTTCTGAACACCCTGAGGAATGCCAATTAATCTCTTCTTGGTATGTTTCTTGGAATTTCTGATGCCCTGTTTACTCTGTTGAGATTTAAAGGTAAATCAGAAATGTCCCAAAATTAATAGCATGATATTTATGTATAAAATGTGTTACTTTGCTATCTGTTCACATCGAATGCAGTTTAATGAGGGACATCCACATGGAAAAGTAATCTTTGCTTTAGTGATCGTATCTGACAGTTGTTGATACACCTGTATGCTATGAAATTGTTTAATTCTCTTTTAAATGCTAGCAGCTATTGCTATATGACAGCAATGGCTTCAAAATGCCACCTCCAGTATTGCAAGATTGAAGAGAATGCCATATATCATACATTATGCTATGGTTTGCACTAAAAAAAAATGCAAACTGGTACCAAGATTAAATTCTGAATATATAGCCATGTTAGTCTGGATCAGCATTTAAAAAGGAGGTCTAGTAGCACCCTAAAACCTATGAGAGAGAAGAGGTTGAGATATGAGCTTTCATAGACTAAGCCTATTTCTGATGCATTTGATGAATCAGGCTCAGCCTACAAAGGTTCACAACGAGGTGTGTGCATGAATGCAATTTTTGGGATTCAATTTGAATACTCAAATACCCCAAGATTTGATTCAGTTCAAATGTTTAATGTTTGAATTTATCAAATTCGATTCACATTAAGCAAATTTGAATCTATTCATTTGAATTTTTCATTTGAATTTGCACTTATAAATGTTGACAATATTCGAAGATGCCCGCACGCATCTTCCCCAGGTCCGTACACATCCATATGCATCTGTACACACCTGTATGCATCCCATAGTTATCCCATATGCAACCCATTTTCATCCTGTATGGATCTGTTCAAATGTGGATGCGGGAAAGATGCTGATCTTCAAGTACGCATTATGTATGAGCCCATACACATACAAATGTCTGGATAATTCAAACAAATAGATCTGAAATTCTAAATTCAAATCAAATCTTTAAATTCAAATTTAAGGACATTCAATTCAGATTCAAATGTCGAAATTTGGTTGATTTGATCAAATTTCAAATGCATTCAAATATTTGTGCACATCCCTATTCACAGCACTTCTTTTCTCTGTTAGTCTTTAAGGTGCTATTAGGCCCTTGTTTTTAATTCTTCTTTCTTCTGCGAGGACATGAATGACATTCAGTCTTTCGCTAGAGTGCTTCTTTTTCTTTCCTCTTTTTAAATAAAGAAAGGAAGGCCTGTGGAAGAGGAAATTGGCAGGCAAAGAAATCTTTGCTGTTTGCTAGTCATCCCCTTCAAATTTCCATAGTTAGGTTAATGCCCAAGGAGGAGACATCCAGAGATAACTTGCCTGAGGGGAGTTTTTCAGAAAGGGATGCATAGGATACCATGGCAGATGCCTATTATCGGAGAGATATTTTACGGGGGAAAAAAGAAATAAGACATCAGTCTCAACCTTGGGGTTACTATATGGAAAAATGGGCAAAAGCAGGCGGCAGAAGACTTTTACAAATTTGTAAGAGAGATTTGGAAGCAGTATTGCACAGACAAAACTGGCATTGTATCAGCTGAGAGAATTTCTATAACACAAAAATTGCTTTTATTTGGTTTTTGTTTACTTGAAACAATTACAGGACATGGGCACATTTTCAAGGTTAGAATATAAGCCACATAAAGACTTAAATCTAAACCTTCAGGAGTGTTAATTACTCAGCTCCTGTTTGCCATTTCTTTTTCTATGCATGACCATCAATGCATAGGACTGGCCTGAAGGAGAAGTACAGGAACATCGGGCATTGCATGTTCAGGAGACTGATTTACAGCCAGATTCTATCAGACCTCAGTTTAGATTTGTACAAACAATCAATTCATTTATTGCTTTGTTCCACTTACTAAACATCTATTGACTTAGGATTATATACTGCCGTCTGCCAAAAGGTCTCCAGGCACTACATATATTTTTTTAAAGTACTAAGTACAAAAATTAAAGCAGTAGCAGCAACAACAATAAAGGTCCCAAGTGTAGTTCTATACAAGCTTACTTGATCCAAGCCCAAATGACCTAGATCAGTGATGGTGGAACTTTTGAGCTTGGTGTGTCAAAATTTGCAAAAACAAACAAACAAACAAACAAACAAACCCTAGCTTAACCCAGGTACATTGTCACACCTAGAAATATCCATAATTTTGTGGTATTTGTAGCTCTAGTAAAAATAGTTATATTTTTCATATGCATTTATTGAAAGCAAAAGCGAACAATTCTTTACATTAGTGACTTTTTTGTTGCTGAATTTCATCTCCTAAATCTTCAACTGGAAGTTGGTATTTTGTACACTTCAAGCCCAAGCAAGTACTACTAACTTCGTCTGTCAGTCAGTTTCTTTTATTGGTTTTAATATTGTTTAATACTGAGAATAAGGTCTCACAAAAGTATGTAGAGGGAAAAATTGTGAGTAAAGCCATCACTAGATTTTTCAGGGTGCTAAAAGTGTCTGGTAATTGGTTCCAAGCACTCCAAATGTCCTGTTCTTAGTGGCACATTTCTTCATTCTCCAGGTGATTCCTTTCCAGATTCTCTAGTTTCAACTTTAAATGCAAATCATTGTCAAAAGGAATATTAGGCCCCCTTCCCCAAATGAAAATCATTGGTAAAATGAATATAAACTAAAAAAAGAAAGATGCTCACCTGTTCTCCACTGCCACACACAGGACTTCAGTCCTCTAGCTGCCGGGAACACAAACACACTGCGCATGACCCCGGTGGCATGATGATGTGACTCCATTGCACCTCCTATGCCAGTGTCATGGTCAGCCAGGTAGAGGACACAGAGGATGAGGAGGACTCACCTCCTCAGGTACAGGAGGAACCTGAGGTGATGCCAGGACCCAGCTCTGACCCCCCAGCCCCATTGGAGCCTGGGGTTCAACAGCCCAGCCTGGCCACAGCAGAAGTACAGGATGGGGGAGACATGGAACAACAGAGCCTAGAGATCCCCAGCTTTAAGCAAAGGAGAGCAGAAAAGCAAGGGTTAAGAAGATCCAAAAGGCTTGCCCAGAGACAGGCTGATCACCTGCACCTGTGAACTGAATCTGCAAAGTTAAAACACAGGGCAGACGCCCAGGCCCTTTGTCAGAAGCTATTAGTTCTCCTTTTGGGAAAGCTGCTCTATCTGACCTAGAATACCTGGTTATTGTGACTCCGGACTGGACCGTGGCGTTGCTCTCTGGAACCCTGGACTCGGACTGTTTATTGACCTTTGCTCTCTGGACTACGTTGCTCTGCTGCTGAATAAACTGCCTTGACAAGTGAGTCATTCTTATCAGCTCTGTGTTTGTGTGAGTGTGCTGGCAGCTTTCTCGGACAGCCAGGCACAGACAGTGGCCATGGCCTACAAGCTACTGAACACTTTGTGTCACCCAAAAAGGCTTGGTTTGTCACCTGTGACACGTATGTCATAGGTTCACCATTACTGACCTAGACAAAAAAGTAGGCACCTAAAAGTCAATAAAGGCGATGCATGGCACATTTCTGTGTGAAGAATTTTCCATATTTGGCATGATCACCAAAGTCCTCCTACAAAGAGCTACTCCAGTACTGGGGAGAAGGTCTAAAAGATCTCCCAGAGTAAGTGGGAAGATGCTTGTTCAGATAACTGAAGCTTTGTTTGTAGGGATGTGCATGAATATTCGTAACATTCATTAGCTGTACAGATCCGTACGAATTCAGACATTTGTCTACGAATTGAATGTTATGACATTAACATATTAACATTCATACAAAGACAAATGTTTTGGAACATTGTACAAATAGTTCAGACATTTCTTAAACTGGGAATACTTATCGGATACATATCTGTTTGTATTGGATACATATTCATTTGTATCGGATATTTGTATGAATTCATATGAATACATTTGTATCGAACAGAAATCCTATGGCATTTGAAGGGGATCTGTTTGAACAAATATGAATTTTCTAACATTTGATTCATTACAAATCAAATGCCCCCAAACTCATTTGTGTACAGTACATCCCTATTGTTTGCATTTAAAATCAGTGAGACGGTACACCATTCATCTGAGGTGAAGATCAGGTGCAGAGGAAAGCACCCACACTTCAAGTGGCTGGTGCAGTCCCCAACTGGACTACCAGCACTTGAAGTGAGGATGGCCTTGCCAACCTGGCCGGATTGCCATAGAAACAGCCAAGACCATATCTGGCACACATGGGAACAGTTTCATGGTGATTGGCCCATGGTTTTTAAAATCTGAGGGGACCTCTTTAAAAAAAAATGTAATTGAAACATGAATACAATAAAATGTAATATGTTATGCTTTTCTACCTTGCACCTTCCACTATACCCCAATAAACGTAAGCTTCAACCAGACATCACCTAATTATTCCATTTTATTTGGATAATCCAGAATAAAGCACGGATAATCTTGAATAAAATGCATCTGGATGTGCTTTACTCTGGATTATCCAAATAATGCAGAATAAGTGTTGTCTGCATGAAATTTTATTCTCTGCAATCCAAGTTCTTCTTCCTTAGTCTCCATATCACAATGTAATCGAATGGCAGCAAGCAGCATGCTGCTTGCATGCCTGTAACTGTCTCAAGTCCTTTTTGCAGGCTGGAAAGGATGGGAAGATTTCCCAGGCCCTTTGCAAACATCTTCTGCAAACTGCAAAATGGACAGAAAATATTTTCCGGGCAGTTTGCAAGCATTGCCGGCTAGCTGAAAATGGTGGGAAAGTTTCCCAGGGACTTTGCAAGCTTGAGTGACAGGAGGGAAGAGTTCCCTCCAAGGGCAGCAAAACCCTGCCAGAGCACCAGGATCTCTCCTGGCTGCTAAGAGGAGTAGGAAGAGCTATTAGAGCTCCTCCTACTGCTCTGCATTTACAACACTTTATAGAGGATTGGGAGTAACTGTAGGTCAGTGGTAGAGAAAACTGCTGGAAAGCATAGAGTTGCTGTTTCATTCTCCAGCGTTTTTGTGGAAGCAGGCAATAGTAAACCACTTCCGTATCTCTGCTCATGCACTCAATCTGATGGCACGCAACAATGACAACATGGAACTGTGTGCACGTTGAATGTTGGGTTGTGCAAATTCCATACCCTTTGAGTGCACCCAAAGTATCATGAAAGTTCATGGATGTATGATTCCTGAATGCTTAGTGTGCTGTTGTGGCATCATAAGGGCACTGTGTGAATGCAGCCATTGCCATCTTCTCCCTGTAAACTCTTCAGAAGTATCTTCAAGGACGAGATGGAACTTTTCTTCATAACAGTTCTTTTCTGATAGGGACAGATGTAACAGAGAGCCTTCAGACAATCTTCCTTCCTTCCTTCCTTCCTTCCTTCCTTCCTTCCTTCCTTCCTTCCTTCCTTCCTTCCTTCCTTCCTTCCTTCCTTCCTTCCTTCCTAAGATAGTCCCATGTTGAGAATTTATAAGTGCTCGGTATGGTTGTTCTGGATCCGGTGAAAGGGATTCTCTTTTTTCCCTTTTGGAGCAAAACTATCATTTATAGTGATGTGGGATTTCAGGGGGTTAAGGGAAGGAA
Source organism: Aspidoscelis tigris stejnegeri (assembly GCA_023333525.1). NCBI lineage: Eukaryota > Metazoa > Chordata > Lepidosauria > Squamata > Teiidae > Aspidoscelis > Aspidoscelis tigris. The sequence goes on from JALMGA010000002.1 coordinate 102,964,912, forward strand.
TGGATTCCTGCCTTTCATTTTGTGCAGGAGCGCTCCTTTAGACCTCCTAACCAAGCTATATGTTGTGAAAATTGATTTCAGTGCAGCAAACCTAAATATAGCTGGGTGGAAAATGGGAGAATGCATCCAGATGGGACTAAAAATAACATTTCTGCTTAGAAACAAATGTGTACAGAAGCACTTCTGCAGAGGAACAGAACCACAGGACCACTGTTGCATGGGAGCAGAGAAAAAAGAAGGAGATAGGTCTACACAACTTGTCAGTCATTTACAACGGCAAGGAGGGGTTTTGGACTGGGCAGAGTATGGGGCAGAGCAACCTGTTGCATGTTAGATTTGTCACTTCCTTAGGTGTGACAGGGAAAAATGCAGTAGACTTTCATGATCTATTTTTCCTCTGTTTTCACTGGACATGACTTTTAAATTGATTTCTTTAAGTGGGAGGTAAGACATGTGTATATAGAGCCTTAGGCTAAAATTGTAACTTCCTTTCCACCTAGTTGGAAACAGGAGCTTTCACACTTTCCCTTCAGTCTAATTTAGGCAGGGAAATTATCAGTAGGTTAGGAAGAATTTAATGTAACAAATAAAACTGGTTCTAGAACTCCCTTCTGGATCTCCTTCACAAAACCCCAAATCAGCAGTAGTTTTTCTTCTCAATCCACTGACCTTCAAGATCTCTTATTATTTCAACTTATCACCCTGCTCATACCTATCGCCACTCCAGGGTCTCATTATCACTTTTCTTTCATTGACTAAAACACTTAGCATTTATATAGCATATTTCAAAGGGCTCAGCATGCCTGGAATATATTATGTCTGTGATGCTCATAAATGAATTTCAATTCCCATATTGCTGATTTAGGGCTAAAGCCTGAGATGATTTTGGCTTTTCTGAACCCCTTAGGGAATTTGCAGCTAAGGTGACATTTGAATTAGAAGTGTCTCAGCACAATTGCTGGCAATAGACCTTATACTTACCTATTCAGAAATGCCACCCACTGAGTTCAAAGCAACCTACCCCCAGATGAGTAGGATTACAGCCTTCAGTTTCATCACTTCTAAGGAGAGATCTGCACAACTGGTTTAGTGGGTTCTTGGTTCACAATGGACCAGCTAGATTGTAGATGTTCACATTGTAGTGCATGCTCCAGGGGGCGGCTCTTGAAGGCAGTTTGGAAGCTGCAACTGGTACAGAATGCTGCAGCTAGACTGCTAACTAGCATTGCTGGCCAAAGACATATCTTGTGGATCCTAAAAGAACTGTACTGGCTGCCTATTTGCTACAAACTCTAGTTCAAAGTAGCAACATTAACTTATAGAACCCTAAATGACTTGGATCCTAAGATCTAAAAGAACCCTTCCTCCCATATAGACCTCCCCATGCCCTAAGATCTGCTGGTGAGTCCTCCTTGACTTTGTCATCTTTTTTAGTAACTATATATAACCGTAAATTTGTACTTTGGCACTAATGATCATGCTTAATGTGAAACAATCTGATGAGAGAAATCTTCATTTCTGGGTTAGTTAAAGAACCCACTCACTATACAACGTGTATTTCTTATTTCATCCCAGTGAACATTAAATCCACTTAAAGGTCTTATTTATTGCTTCATATTTTTCACCCAGCAGCTTTGAGTGGGAGCAGCTGTAATTTATCTGGTAATATGAAAATGCATGCCAACAAACTTTTGTTGATCAACTCAAGAAGGGCACTTACACATCTTTTTTTTTCAGAAATGTTTTGCTTCAGATATTTAATGTTTCTCTTCCCTTCCCCTCCCCCCTTGTATGAATAATTCAGACATTTGTATGTGTATGGCTATGTATGCATCACCTACATATCCATACGCATCACATAGGTATCTGCACGCATCACCTATGTATCCATACACATCCATATGAATAAGTACGGGATGAAAATGGGATGTATATGGAATAAAAATGAGATGCATTTGGATGCGTACGAGATTCGTATCATTGGATATGTATTAAATATTTGTACGAATAGATACGAATGTATTTGTATCGGTGCAAATGTCCAGACGTTTGTTTTTATTCATATGAATTCAGATATTTGAATATTTATTTGAATCAAATCAAGTATTTGAATATCTGAATTCCTATGAATAAATGCATTGCAAACGTGCACACCCCTGTCCCACACTGTATTCTGGAGTATGGGAGCATGTTGTCTGCCCTCTCTTTATAGTCCAGAATAAGGACAGTGGTCCAACTGAAAGCCACCTTAAAAGGGATACTGCAGATCAGGAATAGGGCTCCATTTTGCTGCCCTATCCTACTTCATAAGTTTGGGATCTGTCCTACATCGTCAAACATAGGGTATTTTTCCACCGCAGCCCTTAGATCTGGATCTAAGAAGATTTGGATCTAAGGAATGGGTACATTCCTTAATCCGGATCTAGTAGATCCAGATTAAGGGAAGCACTCAATGTGTTTCCACAGGAGGTGTAGCACCCATTAGCAATGGGTGCTAACCCCCTTGCCATGGAAACACCTTTACACCCATGTGGGGAATCCGGATTGACCAACAAGGGGTCTGCCTGTCACCCCAGGTGTTTTGGGGAACAGGGGGTGCCATCTCCGAAGTCCCTCCGAAATCCCTCCAAAGTTGCTTTCGGAGGTTAGCAAAGGCTCCAAAGACAAACCTCTTGCGAGAGCCTGCATATGAATTAGCTCTTTGTGAGCAGGGATGAGTCAGCCTCATTAAATATGCACCTCTTTCTATGCCTGAAGGTAACAGTCTGCTTTGATCTCCCTTTGTTACCAGAGGCTGTGCTAATCTTCAAAGTTGCCTTCAAAGGGACTTCGGAGCCTTTGCTAATCTCTGAAGGCAACTTCAAAGGGACTTCGGAACCTTTGCTAATCTCCAAAGGCAACTTCAAAGTAACTTTGAAATGGCTTCAAAATGATTTCAAAGCCTAGGTTTTGGGGCTCCACCCCAAGGGTGCCTCCTCCCCTTAGCCTCCTCTAGACCCCATTGCTAAACTAATGTGGAAACAGGCTCTCTTTAATCCAGATTTTCTGGCTGAAGAACCCATTGTAGACCCCATTAATGGGGTCTACAGAAAATCTGGATTAAAGGCTGAGATGTACCCATATGATCCGGATTTCCCCAGTGGTGGTGGAAACAAATGTGTCCCAAATGGGTGCTGCGGTGGAAATGGGGTCATCCGGCTCACACCCAAATGCGTCCTTAATGGGTGCAAAAATGGGTACTTTCTGCCAGTGGAAAAACACCCATAGAGACAGTTGCAAATAGTACCTTCAGTTTCCCTATAATTACTTCTTCTCTCTTATAGTATAATTTTGGCTGCTTTGTCATTTTGTAGTCCAACTGCCTCCCTCCTTTTAATATATCAGAATAGAAATACACGGAGTCCCACTGAGAAATGTCACTGAGTTTTGCAGAAAAGACCTTGTAGCTTCCAAAAATAACTTCCCAGAAAACTAATGAAATATCTCAAAGCAGGAGCTTTATAAAATGTTCTGGGGCTTGTTTTGTGCATAACAATAGCAGCTTCAAAATCTGTTAGTGCTACCCTTTCCATTGCCCATGAGAAACATCACCGGGATTGTCCTCACTGCAAAAATAATATTTAAAAAGACTACCTTTCTCCATGCCTCTTATTATTTTGTGAATGAAGCATGATTGTGAAGGTGAGGCCTGTTGTAGTTCTCACTAGTAGGGATGCGCATGGATTTTTTGGGGGTATTTGATCCTTATTGAATTGAATGTAAGAAAATTCATATTCATTTGAATAGATCCCCTTCAAATGTAGTGGGATTTGAATTCGATACAAATATTCAATCCCATACAAATCCCATATGAATCCCATGCAAAAGCATACAAATCCCATACATATCCCATACAAATCCTACATGAATCCCATACGAAGCTTCATACGAATGTATTGAAACATTGTATTGAACTCAAATACAAATTAAATAAATAAATAAATAAATAAATAAATAAATAAATGTCAGTCTTCAAATGTGCCAAAATTTGATTTGAATATGATTGTCCAAATTCAGCCAAATCCGTACAAATTTTGAATGTTACGAATATTCATGCACATTCCTACTTGCTTGCCTGCAGACAGCAGGCTCTTATTCCAGGATTTATTCTACAATTAATATAAGTGCAGAAAGGGCCTAAGATTGAATTCCTAAAAATTGGCAGGTTAGGATGCTGCAATATATGGCTATTAAAGAACTGCATGGGCTGAAAATTAGTGGCTTGATTTGAATCAAACCAACTGCTCTTGGTTTATGTTTGGAACCATTTTTTTTAAACTACAGGGTGGTTCAGTTTGCATAGGAACCATAAGAAGCACCTAGTTCACTGCAAACTGCTCAAAACAATTTCATACATCTCTAGTAGGGATGTGCATGAATGTTACTATTAGTCTTTTTCAAGCTTGAATATTTAGTTCTTCTAGGCTTCCATATTCAACTAATTTGTTATTGAACAGCAAGGCTCTGTTCAAATTCAGGTCTACTTTCACGTCCTTCCCAAAAAGTCCTTCATGGTAACTAAGAAAGAGAGTTCATTACAAACTGTTCTGCAGTTGTGAGAGAAGCAGAAAAAAAATGCATGTGCGGCTAGAAGGAATGAGCAGAAACAGAAAAGAAATTGGCTGCTGCTCCCCCTGGGCAGTTGAATTCCCTTTCTCTGCTTCAGGATCATTCTGTATGAGAGAAATTACAGAGTAGGTTATTCTTGGACTGGGCTATAGCTGGGAGGGGAGAAGAAAATGTTTATATTACTTGCTCCAGGGATGGGAAAAATAGCGGAGGAGGACTACCTGACCACCCACCTATTAGAACACTTTTATTTTTTGCCACTTCAAACACTTTGTTTCATCGTTAGCACATTGGGATGATACAGAATGCAATGATGGGTGCATCCATGGCCCTTTCTGCACAAGCCATTATTCTGACTCATGGAAAGGTCCAAGGCTTGACTTCTGTGTGCTAGTGCAGAACGTGACAGGTCCCACCCCCAGTAGAATGTTCCAGCCTTACTGGATGGAATAATAGATCGGGATAAGCTGCCAAAGTATCCTAGTATTCTAATAGATCCTGATGAAATGGCCTGCAAGTGGACCTTTTTTTTTTTTTTTTTAGTAATCTGGACAGCAAGCCATGTGTGAAAGGCACACAAGCCACTCTACTAGTTTGCAGTGGGACCCTTTTGACCAGTGCATTAGGAAGGTCCAGCAAGGTAGTTAGTAGCACTTGGAGACTAACAAGAGAAGAGTTGGTGGCATGAGCTTTCGTAGACACGTCTACTTATTCAGATGCATCATGCCACCAACCCTTCTCTTGGTAGTCTCCAAGTACTACTAACTACCTTGCTGGACTTTTTGAATTAGGGTGTTTTTCCACTGTCACTAGAAGTACCCATTAAGTACCCATTAATGGGTATGTAATGGCATTTTTGTACCCATTAATGGGTACTTAATGGGTACTTCTAGTGACAATGGAACAGCACCCTTAGACTAACATGGCTATTTCTCTGATATTGAGTGCATTAGGAAGTATCACTGGAAATGACTGTGCCCCTGAAAAGGCCCCAATTTGAAACTTGGAAGGCTGAAAACTTTTGTTCCTGATTTTTGAGGGCTGAGCCCAACCTTTGAAGCTGGCAACTGGGGCTGGGTCCAGAGGGGCAGGATGGACTGTCTGCTATGCCTAATTTAATAGCTAGGCTGGGTAGTATTGTCCAGCACAGCACAGATAATCCACATCATGCAGAAATGGTCCATGTTTCAAGAACATCTTCGACAACGAAACAATCCAAAGGTATAAAAAAGTGAGAAGAGAAGACTGCAGAGAAACTGAACTATTTATTTAGCAACTTTTTCACAGCAGAGAGTTTGGCTCAGGATGTTTCACAGAGGCCATGGAGATCCTTCATAGCAAATTAAAGGGGGGTGCTGCTGGTTCCTGAGCAATGTAGCCACTTTGTGAAGAGACTGGGAAAATCAGCCTCTATTCACAGATGCCAACAGTTTGGTCTAGTGGCTAAGGAGCCAAACTCTTATCTGGGAATATTGGGGTTGATTCCACTCTACTCCATGAGGCCAGTTGGGGGACCTTGGGCTAGTCACAGCTCTCTTATGAGCTCTCAAAACCCCACCTACCTCACAGGCTGTTCTGTTGTGGGGAGAAGAATAGGAAGCTTTGTTAGCTGCTTTGAGTCCCCTTAAATGGGCGAGAAAAGCAGGGTAGAAAAGCCAACTCTTCTCCTCCTCCATGAAGCCAGCTGGGTGACCTTGGGCTAGTCCCAGCTCTCTTCTGAGCTCTCACAGCCTCACCTACCTCACAGGGTGTTCTGTTGTGGGGAGAACAGAAAGCTTTGTCAGCCACTTTGTGCCCCATTAAATAGGTGAGAAAAGCAGGTTAGAAAAGCCAACTGTTCTGGCAATTGAAACAAACAGCTGCAATGGCCAGGCTGCACTTAAGCACCTGCACGCTCCAACCAGCTGAGTGGGGGTGAATGGAAATACAGCCTTATTCTCAGGAAAGAAGTGGAGTAAAATGGTGAAGATGACAAAGAAAGAGGTAGGCCTTTTTTTTTACAAATGAAATATCAACAGATCTGCCAGCCTCCTCAACTGACATCAATCCATGAACTGGGGCCTATTCGCACTTGGATGTATTCTGGAGTATATTTCAGGATAGGGGTCTGTGGTCTGCATACTGATGCAGACTCTGGCAGGCCTCACTTGGGGCCTGCTTTAGCCTGCACGAGCATATGGACAGCAGGCCCTTATTCTGGGATATATTCCAGAATAAAGCCAAGTGCGAATAGGCCCCTGTTAAAGAGGTTGATAGTGAAACTGTAGAGTTCTGAACAGAAATATATGATTCATTGTTAAGCTTGGCTGAGAACTGGAAGGTGGCCAACATAATTCTGATTTAGAAAAGGGTTTCACACTTCTGGGCATATTTCTTATGCAAATAGCAGCTCCACCTTCAGTAGTGTTTTTCTTGTTGTCATGTGGCTTTAACCATGTGCCCAAAAGTTGGTTGCACCATCCCATTGAAGTTAAATACAAAAAGGCCCATAGATCCTCATTGTTCACTTAAGGAATCTGAAACTTCACTTCCGGAGGAATTCAGCATCTAATCTTCCCTTCTAAAAGACCAGCAAAGAGTCTTCTCTCATGCCAAATCCTAAGACAAACTGGACTCTGCAGCATCCCTGTGAAACTTTCTGATATAGATCTTGGGTGGCCAACCATTCTTGCCATCCGTTCCAATTGGCAGAGCCAAAGGCAAATAACAATAAAGCAAAACATCAACTTCCAGCTGACCACATTTTAGCCATCCTTGCTAATGAAGGTTTAAGTTGGGATCATTTTCTTGGACTTTCTTGCGAATGTCTCTCTTCTGTTTGTATCATTTTCAGGCTTGGGCTCTATTGAGATGGACAAAATTTCCAGTAAGTCACAGACAATATGTCACTATTCCTTTTGGGCCTGCTGCCAGCCCCAGAGACCTGGGCCCTTTCTGCACTTGGCCTTATTCTGGAATATATCTTGGGATAGTGGTCTGCTGGCCACAAGCTAATGCAGATCATGGCAGACCTTACCTGGGGCCTTCCAAAGTCTACAGATGCAGCTCCCTATTTTGGGATATATTCCAAAAAAAGGTCAAGTGCAGAAGGGGCCAGGAAAGTCATTATTGGAGACACCTTCTTGGTCAATTTTGGCAAAGGGTGGTTTTGATCCTTTGTGGTCCTCTTCTGTTTACATAATCAGTGGTAATGGCAGCAACCTATCTGAACCAATATCTTCCCAGTACAAATGAGCTCTGCACAGAAAATGGCCATTTTCTTGGGCTGTTTGCTCTACTGGCAGAAAATTAGAACCTGCAGAAATTTTGCTTCATGGCTTCAAAGCAGGCAAGCTGTTGGGTGTGCACATGGGGTGTTTTTCCATTGTCACTAGAAGTATCCATTAAGTACTAGTTAATGGGTACAAAAGTGCCATTACGTACCCATTAATGGGTACTTAATGGGTACTTTTACTGACAGTGGAAAAACACCCAGGGTGTGCTTTCTAGCTCAATGATAGGGACAGCAGATCCCACACATTTTTTTCCACCTGTGGAGGTGCAGACTTGCTTTCTAAGATTTTTCCACATCCCACTTTCTCTGAATTTCTCTTTATCCATGCCCAGCATACTCATTTCATGCAAGCTGATTTTAACTGCCTTTAAACATGAATTATACAAGTGATTTGTTTGGCTGCTCTACAGCAATTATTATTAATTAAATATTGATATCTCTCCAACAGAGCTCATTGAGCTTTTGTGAGTATAATGAAAGCTGGGTATATGCTTGGTGTGGCCTTATCGCAAAAATTACAGAAACAATGAGCATACAATTACTGCTATATTAGAATAATAAAGTTGAAAGGGACTGTTTAGATGTTTAATAGGTGTCAAACAATGCCACCGCAGTGTGTTAACTAGATATCAATTAGTGTAAAATGCTGACTGACAGCTCGGAAGGATGGTAACAGATTGTTTGCTGCTACTATGTTGGTTAAAAGACTCAATATCTCCCCCAAAGGGCATTAATCTTCCCCTCTCAAAATAAATGACATTGGATGCTGATTTGGAAAGGCTTAGGAAGTGAAGCAGAAACGTGAACTTTTGAAGTTACCATTTGCCTTACTCATTCTACCATCGTCTATTGCCAGAGTGATTTCCCAGCATCTCTAAGACAGAGGCCCTTTCTGTACCAACTTGCCGTCCCAGAACAAATGGCTCTGTATTATGCTTTGTCAATGTGGGACTAGCATTACCTTGTTCAGCATCCATCCTGAGGAGTGCCTGTCCTGGAATAGCTGCAGACCCATTTATAGGGGTATACATGCATCCCATGCTGCCTGTTCTGGTCGTTGTTGGTATTTCCACATCTTGTATAGAACTCCAAAAATGGTCATGTAAGTCACAGTGCCTGTGCATCACTGTTGCAGGCCCATCTTTGCAGCCTCTGTACCTCCTCCAATGCTCATGATTGGACCCTTGGCATGGAAGAAGGCATGTTGCTTCAAAGACTGAGTGTTCTGTTCAGTTCTGCTCTTGTGCACTGGCCACAATGTGTGAGTGGTGAAAGCCTGGGTGGGGTGGGTGGCACCATGGGCCTGGAATCAGTTGTATGGAATCAGACAACAATGGTGTATCTGCACTGCTGGCAAGCTTGCCCTGGGACAGATGGCCTCCACCCCTTCCAAATGCAAATAGTACCTCACTTCTTGTCGTATAGTAGACTGGGACAGTTACACCACTCTAAGGGAGTTGAGAACAGAAAGGGCCAGGATATCTGTAATTCAGGAATGGAGAATGCTTGCAAGCCCCCTGAGAGTCCCTCAACTGCATGGTTACTATCCATGCCCAAGATTATGGGACTGTGGTTAGGCTGACGGACTCTTCTCTGGGAATACCAGCCTGGATTCCACACTCCTCCACAAAGCCAGCTGGGTGACTTTGGGCTAGTCACAGCTCTCTTTCTGAGCTCTCACAGCCCCACCTACCTCAAAGGGTGACTGTTCTGGGAAGAAGAACAGAAAGCTCCTCCTCCTCCTCCTTCTTCTTTAATAATGCCTGATGATTCAGAGGTTCCCTATACCTGCTTTAACTCGAGATACCAGGAGCTAAAAGTGGATTCATAGATATGTAAGACACATATTGTGCTATCGAGATGCTGCTTCCTCATCTAAAGGAATACCTGAAATTGAAGGGTGGGAGGAAAACTAATTAGTTGTGCATGACTGTTGTGTAGCAATGCAGCTTTGTTCTTAAATTGCAGATTGGATTCCATGGCCAGTAGACTGATTGGATGTGTGTACAAACAGCCCGTGTGCCATTTAAGTTAATAATTTATTATTGGAAAGCAGGATACATACAGAGGGGGAGGCAGAGGGGGACGAAGAGGAAGAACAGCCAGCTTCCATTACAGGGAAAGGCATTTTCTCTCAGATGCACTCTAAATGTCAACAAGTGTCATTAGCTTAATGCAGTATCAAAATTATCTTAAAATAGACCCATTAGGTGCAAATGAAATGTTTCTTTAGGATGTGTCCTCCTTTTTCTTCTATCTTTCATTCCTTTCCTGCCTCAGCTTCATTTCCTAAACTGCTTAAGATGCATTACGTACATCACTAATTTAAACAGCTTAAATGAACCCAGTCATTGTTGCATTCTCAGAGAAACTGGGAAATATTACCACATGCTGCAACCCACGCAGCAGAACTATTGTTTGGTAGCTAACCATCTTGTGGCTAAATTACTGTCACTGAAATAAAATGCACATTTGCTTAAAGAATCAAGCAGAATGGGCTAATTGACTTTTGTGGGGGTGCTGGCATTTCCACTATCTTCATAAAGTTAGAATAGGCACCTTTTCCTCACAGCTCATCCATGCTCTTAGCAGGCAGCAATGATGGTTGAAATTCAGGTTGAGATCCATGAGTCTGGAACAACCAGGCCCACTGGTTCTGACCATGGGAAGGTGTGGTCTGGAACAGAGCGATCTGGACAATGGTGCTGACACAGACAACTACCCTCCCCAGCCTCAAGGCATGCACAAGATTTGACTCTGAATGTAGAGGCCTCTGAGGCCGCATCCCCATTACAAGCTTATTTGGGTTTCAAACTGTTTTCAATCCTCGCAGACCCCACGTCAGTTTGGTTTGACACACTTTACGCATGTTAAATCACTCCAAAGCATTGTAAATGTTAATCCTCATTTCAACAGGTCTCACTCCGGTTTGTGTGCTTGAAACATTTTACATTTTTTACTGTGGGGACCCTACCATTTTAAGGGATGAGGATCCGTGTTTAGGGTTTCCCTCCCCAAATAGCTTGCTTCCAAAGACAGTGATGTCAGTGTAAAAATCCAATCTTCACAGCAGCCACTACACTGTGGCAATCTGATAACACTTCACACCTGATAACAATGTTGCAATTTTGCGCAATTCTAGCTCTTTGGAGTTCTGATCTTTAAAGGGGAAAGAAAAGCAGGGGCAGATTCTGGGAGATGTGTGAATGTTTAAAGCAAGGGGGCTTGAGTTGCTACTGCTGCTGCTGCTGCTGCTGCTGCATGCCCTGGGCAATGGGGAGAACCGCTGGCCGCCTGCTGCCATTTTTCTTCCATCTAGGCAAGTGGCAGCCACCCAGCCAGGCTCCGTGAAGGGGTCCCTTATGGGTGGCGCGCTCACGCCAGGAGGAAGAGGGCAGGACAGCCCCAAAAAGCAACTTTTAGAAAGTAGCCACTTGAGTCCCCCCTTGAGTCATGTACGCCACATAGGATCCTCAGAATCCGGATCGAACGCGATTAAACTGAAAGTAATGGGAACAGGCAAATTCGCATTTGCATCCGGTTCTATTATTTTGGTTTAGGGAAACTGGATTAAGCTTATAATGGGGATGCGGCCTAAGAGTTAGGAACAAAAGTTCCTAACTTTGGAGCCTCTGCAGTATTCATTTGAGGGAGACGCTTTGGTGTCCCACTGAGATACATCACACAGTAGTCCTGAATATGGGAGTTATGTCTTCTACACACAGACCTCTGTGTCCTGGGAACAGGTCCCACTCTGGTTTACTGGCAGACATGTTTAATGAAGTCCACAGTATTCTCAATCAGGTTCTCTCTAACTGGGATTATGATCCATCTAATGCAGATGGAACATACCTGTGGGGGGTGGAGACTTAGGCAGCTTCCAGATTAGCTGATTAAATTAGCAGATATTAAAAAAAATGCAGCTTACCTGCTGTGAGGTGACGACTCCTTGTCCCCACACCCAATGGAGGCCCGCAGCTTCCACCTCGGTGGCTGTGAGACTTCCATGACATGTGCGGTGAGGCATGCGACACATGGGAAGTGGCAGCCAATGAGAGCTGAGCTGCAGGCTCAGCTCTCGTTAGCTGTTCTCACAGTCCCTCCTGGGCTGGCAGGAAAATTTGAATTTACCTTATACTGTGGCAGGAGTGTTGCATGTTCCGCAGTAGGTAAATTTGAAGTAGTGGATGCATAATGTGCCACCGCCATGCAGGATCGGGCATCAGGTGTGACACCTGTGCCTCAGCTGTGCATTCTGATGTGCAGCTTTCTTAAGTCTGGACACACCCTCACAGATCTGCACTAATGTATGGATTGATGAGGCCTAGAAGCTGAGGACATAGGCCAGTATTCTGGAATTACGGCAAGTGAAGAAAGTGTCTAAGTAAACAATCATGCTCAATAATATATTTCCCCCTCACTAAGGTTTGAGGGTTGTTTCACCTCAGGAGTTAGGGTGTCTTTAGATGGAGGTGGGGAGATCTTACTACAGATGAAAAATAGATGTAAATAATTCCTACTTACCAGACTGTGGCATGGAGAAATATGGACTAAATCAGGAAAACACATGACCTGGCAATTTGATGAAGCTGAGACTTCAATAAGCTTACATCTGCCCAGAGCCTTTCTTTGCTTACTTCAGAATTTATTGGTTCTGGTGCTTTGTGATGTCACCTTGTCAGTCACAATGATTGCTTGGATTATTCCCAACCCATCCCCTAAGTGGACTTTATATTTATGCATGTGTCCCACAAGCCTCTAGCAGTGATGTTTGATATCAAACAGTAATCTCGTCAAAGTTTTCATCTCAGCTCGGTATCATATAAACGGCCAGCAAGTCAGATGAAAAATGTACATGAGAGTATTTGTTAAAACAAAGTCTTGGGAAATGTACTGCTGAATGAAACGATCCATTTGTCACCCTAGCACTTTTGCTGAAGTTCTTTTGATACTAATGTCACTGAGCACACTTCACTTGATTTCCTCCAAAGGAATCATAGGGTGTCTCCAGACACGTTTAAAAATTTGCATTCCCCTCACAGCAGCAGAACACGTCACTGGTTACATCACAATTAGGGGAGTCAATCTTTTAGGTGGTTAGAGGTCAACAGTGCCGTGACCTCCCCAGAAACCTGGCTCTATTCGAGTTCACACCTGGTAGTCGCCTCACAGAGTGAACGGTTGTGACCCTATCCTTGATTTTAATCATGTTTTTACATGATCAGCACTGGTTACCTATCAGCTACTGGGGCCTATTCAAGGTGTTGACACTAAAATTTAAAGCCCTAAATGGCTTGGGCTGAGTGTCTGAAGGAGTGTCTTCTCCCATATAGACCTGCCCATGCACTGAGATCTCAAGGATGGTGCCTTCTTGTAGTTGCTTATCTGGCAAAGGTACGAGGCATAGGGGCATACAAAAGGCCTTCTCTGTGGTGGCCCCTAGACTTTGGAACACCACCCTCTTGAGGTTCACCAGGTGCCTACATATCTATTGATTGGTATTTACTTGAAATGTTTCTGGAATACAAGCAAATACCACTTTTAGTTGTCTTGACTTCTATAAATTTAGGCAATCCTAAAATTTCCAGATTTTTCTGACAATATTTCCTATTTGACATGCTAAACCTGGAGATATGAAAGCTTAAAAATTTGACATTTGTTCCTTTTGGCTTACTACAATTCTGTTAAATCAACAAACAGTGATGAATGAAACTGCTTGCTGGTTGTGCGTAATTTTATATTTTGTTTTCAGCTGTTCTGTTGGGCTAAGTTTTTCATAATGTGAGTAGTTAGTATTGATTGTTATAAAAACAATGGCTTTTCCGACTTCTTTTAAAACCCATTAATCTGTATATCTGCATACATCTTGACAGTCATAGGCTCCATAGATCTGACATTTATGTGGATCTATGGGGTCGTGCACCCTGCTCATCTGATCTTTTGCACTAACAGACTCATTTAACAGCATCACCCAGTGGACCAGTTCAGTCCTGATCTAGAACATGGGAGGTATGAAGAGCATGTTTGAGACTACCAGAGTGCATCTTTCAGTGGCATGCCATACTGCATTGCAAAAAAGCAATTCCCAGAGGCCCAGAGGCCAGAATCTCCCCCCCCCCAACCCTTCAGAGGTGTGGGGTGTGCATGAAGATTGTGTGAGCTTTGTGGCTGTGATCCAGATCAGTGCTGTTGGTGCAAATGGTGCTGACCCAGTCCACTCCTTCTCATCATCCGAATCAGTGGGCCAGGTTAGTACAGGCAGGTATATGGTAAGAGGGCCTATTAAACTGCATGAAAATTGATTCCATAGAACATAATATATTGTAACACATTAGTCAACCCCGAGCTGAAGTGTGCAAACACACCTCCGCATCTTCATTTCAGATTGTGAAGGTTTTGTTCGAAGCAGTGATCAAAGGTGCCTGAAGTGAGGGCAGAAAATTGTGCCCTGCAATACAAGTGCCTTAGTTCACACCTGCATATGGTGTGTTGTGATTGTTCCTGCTACATCTGTTCCTGCTACAGTGGAGGCACAGCAGTGAAGATACTTTTATGACACCTTTGTAGGGATGTGCATGAATATTCGTAACATTTGAAATTAACACAAATTTGGCCGAATTTGGACATTTGAATTCAAATAGAAAGTTGGCACATTTGAAGATTGACATTTGAATTCAAATTAAATGTTCTGATACATTCTATGGGATTTTAATGATCATTTGTAGCAGTTTTTGGGCAGTTGTGCCATGTTCCAGGTTTCTTCTTCTGAGAACCTAAGCTTTGGGATATAGCTGCAATTCATGCCTATTTGCCTTCTTAGAAATGAATCCCATAGAGTTTAGTGGGGCCGCGTCCCCAAGCAATTTATTTGCCTCTCAAGTTCAAGTCTATTTGTACAGTCTACAAACCCGAAGTAACCAATGCTAAAAATTACAAGTATTTACAAAAGAGGTAAAAATGTTTAAAAACACACAATATATATACATACAAATTGATAGTTTAAAACTTGTGATCATAGCGTGGGTGATTTACTCTGTTACCGGTTTCATTTCCTGATTTTCCCTCTATTTGCCTCTCTATTGTCCCTCTTTTCCAGCAGACTTTAAAAGTGCCATTCAATTCCAGAATAAGCGTCCCCATGAGGTTCGGTAAAACACACATTTTAAATGCACCTACCATCCCCAAGGAAGCGTGTTTGTTTGCCCACATCTTTTTCTCCCTGCCCCCTCTCTGCTTGATAGGGTGCTGGGGAGACAACCCCCGACAAGTCCAAAAGAAAAATAGCCATATTTACAAGTTCTCTGTTCATCTCCCCTGCCTGCAAAACCCACCAGAGCCATTTATCACTTTGGGATCAAGAGCTTGCTTCCAAAGATAGTGATTTCACTGTAAAAATCCACCCCGTACAGCAGCGGTTACACTGTAGCAATCCACCCACTTCACACCTGATAACAATGTTGCAATTCTCCACAATTCGGGCTCTTTAAAAGTTCTGACCTTTAGAAAGGGAAAGGAAGGGAAGGTGCTGCTGTTCTGGGAGATGTGTGAATGTTTAAGGCTGTGTGTGCAGGCGGCCAGGGTGCTTTTTTCAGAGACCTTGGCCGCAAATCCCTACTCCTTTTGCCACGGAGCGTCTCCATGCACAATGTTGCTCAGAATACCCATGGCTTCCAAAAAGTGCTATGGTAGTCTTGTTTAAAGGGCACTTTTCCCCCCGTGCATTTTCTTCCTTTTGTGCTGCTGGAAGCTCGGAGAAAAGCCGTGCATGGGGGCAAAAGAAGCTTTTTAGCAAGCTTTTTATTGCTTGGGGACACAGCCTGGGTCTTACTTTCAGAGTTGTGTATGTGACCAAATTGTAGAACCCATAGCTCTCCCAATATTGTTGAACTCCATCTCTTCATCCCTGCTCCACAAGAGTGCAACTAAAACACAGATAAGTGAGCTAAACAAGAAGAGTTTCCAGTGGTGTAGTAAAATATTTGTACATTCATTATCTATGTACATTGTCTTATTTTCTCCCCTCTTCCTCATGCTATGTGTACAGTGTTTCTGTATTACTTAACAAACCCATGAATGACCTTAGATATCTCTACATTCATAAAGGTATTCTTGGTGATCACTCAGTCAAATGTAAAGGGACACAAGAGCCTTTGTAAACACAGACTCAAAGATTTAAATTACAGCTTTGGATTCAGTCTACAACCTTCTGTTCTGCTTGCTTGGAATATCTTAAAAATAAATAAATAAATAACCTCCCAGAGCTATTTACCAATACAATGAAAGATTGCAGGAACTTTCCCTTGTAAAACCAGGCTTGACATTAACAGATAGGAATTTGCCACTAACATAGCAAGAAGATTACAGTGCTTGAGTGTCATGGGAAGAAAAGGATTACAGTAATCTTTTCCTTGTTCTACAGAGCCTCATGTAGGAGGAGAAAAATTGCACCACACTGCCATAGGAACATGAAAATGATGGGGAAATTATCTGCAACATTTTGAATAATGATTTTGGCATACATTATAATATCATTCCTCTGATGCTTTCATTGGGGAATTGGGGATATTGAGTGCTCTGGGTAGAACAGTACTGAAAGGACGATCAAGAACTACTGCTTGAAAGGGTTTAGTTCATGGGTGCAGGGGGGGGGAAAAGGAATATATTGATTTGTTTTAAAAGAAAACCAATCCTAAATATGTACTAAAACGTACATGTTTTAAGCTATTTTTTCTGTAGAGAAAATATCGAATCCTTAAACAAGGACAATTAAGGACTCTTATACAAAGTGTATTGTTCCTCCAGTATCTGAGGAGAAAAAAAAAACTGGGGAAAAATGGTTGGTGACAAATTTTTGTACGTGACATTGTGAGGATCCATTTCATTAAAAATAATATTCATACCTTTGTTTCTTTGAGGCATGAAATCAATTTTGAAATGTTTCACAGTTGAATAGAGATGAAATGCCTTTTGAACACTCTGACCTATAGTTTATTGAGTAATGGAGACTTCCCGAGCAGAAAGGAGTCTTGGATTCCGGACGTAGAATGTGAGACACAAACCTGAAAATACCTAGTATTTTAAAACATTAGCTTACCTATCTGCCTCTCTTTCCATCTATCCCTCCCCCACTCTGAATTTTGACTTTTGAATATTGGAAAGTGTGAAGACAGGGGTGTGTGTGATTAATTCTCAGAAGGAAACAATTTAACAAACAAGCTGTCCTACACAATGCCTGATACCTCCTGAGGAGATAGTCGAGATATATTAGCATTAGAAAAAGGGCAGGTAATCACAATTAAGCCACTATTGGATAGACTTGCTTTGGCTATTTATTTAATTTATTTTTTAATTTATATGAGGATCTGCTTCTTTTTCCTAAGACTGATCAGTTAAAGCAGGTAAAGGGTCCCCAGGGAGGCCACGGGGGAGAGGTTTGGGGGGAGGGTGGCCAAGGGAGCGAAGCCCCGGGGCATCCAGTATCCATAGAAGCTTCGATCAAAGCTGCTACAGATACTGGATTATTTGATTCATGGACAGATAGGGCCCTTCAAATAGGGGCTCATTTAATCCGACCATGAATCTCAGAATTCAGATACATTCATCCAAATTCTGAATGGCATGAGTCATTCATGCACATCCCTAGTTTTGAGGAAGAGTTTGGTTTATTTTAGAAGGGAGGTAGTTTCATAAGTGGGCACCACTGCAGAGGTTTTTTTTTCTCTCATGGTTGTTATCTGATGAGGGTCTTCAGGTGGCAGCATAACCAGAAAGCCCTACGGATGGATGGAGTGACATGGTCATTCAGGCCACATCTCCACAGCTGCAGTGGGAGGTGCTTGAGGGCAGGCAACTCCACAGTCACAATGTCCAAACATGTCACTGAGTGCTTCATAGTGTCTACATCCAGTTACACTGGCATACAGTGAAGTGTCAGGTGAGGAACTCCTACAGAGTGCAGTTTCACACCCTTGTCCATGGGTACCTCAGGCTTTTGGGAGTTTAATTGCCATATTAAGTGAGAATTTATGGTGGTAACCTTTGCCATTAACCTTTACTGTTATTAATATTGTTTGCAAGGAAATGTTGAATCTATGTTATAATGCTCCCTGTTCAGGAGATCAAATGTTCCCCACAGTTTGTTGTACCAGATTTTAAAATAATTCCCTGGCTGATGTATCTTCTGCAACGATGTCCAGGGAATGGTCTGTGAACACTGAATATTATTGCACTAATGCCTGACAGATTTATCTGATCAGGAGTCTAACAACACACCATTCAAAATACAGTGTATGCTGCTTTGGCCCTTCTCAAAGCAAAAGCTATATGTAATGTGGCTTTGATTTCTGGTGTTTTCAAGTGTTATGTTCTTCTGATAATATACAAATGTGTTAAATGAATTTGTTAGCACTTTGTTGACTTCTCTTTGTGCTATTAAATTTGCAAGCCAGTGGTAGTCCACCTTAAAGGTTTTACTTTCAAAAGAAAAATAATAATAATTGAATTTTTCTCTTGATTACTCAATATGAAGCCACATATATGAAAGCTCTAAAGCATGTTATCTAAGTATAAGAAGCTTTTAGATCCCGGAGAATATATTCCATTGCATAGTAATTGAGAGAAAACAAATTAGAAGGTAGATAATAGGATTTTGAGCATTCTTAAGCAAAATAACTAATCATATCTCTGAAGGCAAAGAAGGAAAAATTGCCATGTTATGTGCTCCTCAATAACATATTTTTATGGCTGCTTTAAGCTACAGTGAAGATCCACAAAACTCAAGACTATCTAATTTGTAAGCCAGGGTCAATTACTTTGATGATACGTTCTGGATATGACACACCAATATGGCTTCTACCAGTTCACTATATGTACGGTATGCAGAATCTGAGTGCCAGTATCATAAGTAGTCTGATTTAGTGTATTACTTATTGGCAGGATAAGAAATGAGATAAGTAACTAATTGGCCAGACTTGCTTCAGGGCACCATGAGCTACATTCGTGAAAAGTCTGTGGCTGCTGCTAATGAAACTTAAAATGGGAAACCTAAAAGAACCACCACCACCCCGCCCCAGTATTCACTTTTTTGTTATTTTCTGCTTCTTCTTTTGTCACTGAGAACTCCCCTGCTCCAAGGGCCACATAAACATGTGAGTATTGCAAGGCAGTAAGTTGACACAATCCAGGTGCATAGTATATATTTACAAGTGCATCTGGATTGTACAAGGCTAAATCTCCTTCCTCTAATTTTCCTTTCCAAATATGTCACCTATGTCTAAGTAACAAATCAGTACAGTCCTGCCTTTTACCTACACCAAATGGCATAATCCCACTTCTCATGTTTTCTGCACAAATCATGGCAGGATCCACGTGGCACCATTATAGTGTTATGAATGGCAGTGTTATAAGGCAGCAGGATCCACATGACCCTGCCCTCCATGGTACATTGGCTGGATTGAATGATTGTGGGCCTGAGATTACCAAAACAGGGCAATATAAACATCCAAGAAATGTTGGAGAGAGAGGCAGGATGTGGGGAGGGCAACATTTCCGGCCACAATATTGAGGGTGGGGGAGGGGGGCAGGGCAGAGGTAGCATTTCTTGTGGGGAAAGAACCAAAGTGAGGCAGTATGTCACCTTCTCACTAGATTCAAGAAAGAGAAAAGGATGTGGGAAACACACAACACATGCTATCTTTGCCCTTGACCTCAATATGCACATGCAGGAAATATCCTGGAAATGTCCATTTGAAGGTGCAGAATTGCACATCTCCAGAGAGCTCAGGTCTGATAAGCATAATTATAATGGAAGTTGGAGAATCTGGGCAAGTGGGAAAGCATGTGTGGATGGGGCTGTCCCACAAGCTCTGACCTAGGTTGAAAAAGGGAAGGAAAATCCTCTCTTTCCCAACCTACAAAAGTTCAGATATTACCTCCATATTCATACCCTCAGCTATGGAACTGAAATTGCCTGAGTTTCTGGATAGGTCAAAGTCTGGAGGACTGGCTCAAATGAAAAATTGGAAGGCCATTGGGGATGTGAATCCAAGTACAAAAATCTTCTTCAGGCTGTTTGTTTGCTTGTTATTTGCATTTTTATCCCACCTCATACCTGAAGGTCTCAGGCCAGGTAAAACCATAAGTGTGACAACAGCCATAGATATACTGAAGTTTAGTGTGTGAATAACAAAAGAGCTCCAGCATTTTTTTCCCCTAGACTTACATACACTTGTTATGTGTAAATGTACAAGTTTTGTTTGGAGACTGGTAGAAGCAGAAGCAAGGGGAAAGCTAGAGAAGAGAAGATACTTCATTTTGTCCTCACTGCTTTTCCTCACAAAACTGCATTCTTCTTGAAACTGATCTACTTAGGAAACTGATCAGTCTGGCACTGTGAACAGGCTTTCCAGAATGTAAATACAGGGGAAGTTTTTTTGGGGGGGGGGTGACCGAGGGAGGAAATACATGTATCTATTCCTCAGTAGTACGGATGTACATGAATGTTTTTTTAATTCAACTTGTATCAAATTGAATGCAAGAAAATTCATATTGAGTAGATCCCCTTCGAATGTGGTAGGATTCATATTTGATATGAATATTCAATCCCATATGAATGCATACAAATAGTGTACAAATCCCATACAAAGCTTCATACGAAGCTTCATATGAATGTATCAAAACATTTGATTCATCAATTTTCAAGTGTGCGAATATTCAATTTGAATTCAAATGTCCAAATTCACCCAAATTCACCCAAATTTCAAATATTACAAAAAATGTGCGCATCCCTACTCAGTAGTGTTTTAATTAACAAATTACATAGAAAATCATTAATTTATTATCAAATGGGGAGGCAGTTGTGGTGTTCTAATAGTTAAATACAAGGTCTCTGTGGCCAAATAGTTATTATTCTGTCATTTTGGTATCAACCAGGAATCTATTGACATTATCAATCTAGGCCTGAAGAGATTATCTCTCTGGACTAAACCATTCTCTTATCTAGATATTCAAGCCTCCTGTGTTAGAGTGCAGCAGACAATATCACAACCCACTTCCTTTTTCATCATTATTGGAATGGATGTTTATGTTTTAAAATTGTATATTTTGGACCTTGGTTCTGGTCTAACAGACAGATTATTAGGTTTCCTGATCTTTCTTCTCTACTTTCAACCTTCATATCAATGAGGTATCAATCATGAAGTCTGATATTGTTGTCTCCAGGTGTCTGTATCATGGCATGGCCCTGCTTTTATTGGCAAAGCATTCTCACTCAAAGCTAGGGATTCAGGGAAACACATGGCAACTCCCTCCCTAATTTGGTGGTTCCTCCTATCCATGTGGACTTCCAAAATTGCATCCAAGTGTGCTAGGCATGACTTGACTGGATAAAGAGCAAGGAAGAATTTCAGAAAGAAACTTCAAGCTCATAAGTTATAATTTGTAATACAATAGGAGCAGTCTCCACCTTTTTTTATTTTGGAATTATAATAAAACAGGTTTCTAAAATATAGTATATGGAGAATCTCCATGGATACAAAAAGCTCTTCACTTTGCAAACTTGCCTCCTATGAGTTACAACACATTGATAATGATAATGGGGCAGAGCTGATCTGCTTGCACCTGCTCCTTCTTTCATGGGATTCTTTCTCTACACTTGTTAATACCTATAGAGAGATAAAGAAAGAAGGGAGGCGGTTTTATAATTGCATGTATTTACATATACTCTATAATAATTAAATGAAGGGTAGTTAGTAGTAGATTATTTTAACTCAGTATATGTTGCAATCAGTTGTTGGAGTCTACTCAGTTTGCATCTCAGAATATCACCCTAGCTCATATGTATCAGATTTTGTTGCTATGATACCAGTTGGAGAGACTTTGCACTTATATGCTATATAGTACATTGGGAAGAAAGGCAGGGTTTGAGTTTGTTTGTTTTTCTCCTGCTAAGTAACTAAATAGACTCTCCCTCACCTCCCATTTTTAATGAGTTAGAGAAGACATTTTCCCACTCCAGATCAGCAGACTTTTTCTATTTCTCTCCCTTTTATTTAAAGTCTTTCCAGGTCCTTTCAGGTTATATGGTATTCACAAAACACATGCAATGCTATTTGTTCAGTGTTGAAGTATCGTGTGTGTGCCTCTCTGTGTGTCTGTTCACACTTAATTCTTGTGGATACCCTGGGACTGTGTTGGTCGCCCTGTCTTCACAACTGGTGCCACCTCTGCTGGAGTGTCTGGGATCGTCCCTGATCCTTTGAAGCTGTGGAGCAAATTTTACTGCTGCACAGCTTCAGCAGGAGCTGCTGGGCAGCTCTCAATGAACTCCTGTATGGAGCATTCCACCTTCTTTGGGGGAAAAGGCTGGGGGGGGGCGGCAGCGGCAGGGCAATTGCAGCACCACCAATGCACTGAGCATCACAATTACCATGGCAACAGCCAGGCACATGCAGAGTTCAGATGGTCTGGGATGGACTGTCTGCACTCCAAGCACAACCACTAGCACAGTTGGAGATGGCACCAGCATTTGCAGTGCAAATGTGGACCACTGTCCCTGTACTTAACTGCATTGGGATGTTCATTCCAGGTGATTAAGTGTGAACAGGCCCAGGGATTAAGAGACACTAACTTAAAAGAAGGATTATCTGATTTGAAGTGGTGATGACTTCTTGGGTCTATTCACACTTTGGCCAGTATTTCAACAATTAGTGAACTTCTGGTGAAGAGCATCTGCACTCTGAGTTGGCTGTTACAGCCTCCAAGGATATCCTACCTTCCCAGAAGTTCACTAATTGTTGATTAGGTGTGGAGCTCCACACCTTTACCAGTGTTGACCAACCTTACCCGAAGTGTCCAGTGGCATGACCATTTACTCTTGTTCCAGTTCCCTGTGGTCAGTGGACAGGGGAGGCAGTGTTTATGCAGGTGCAGTGGCATTGGTGGCTGTAACCAATTGCTGACCTCAGAAGTGACTGGACCACTAATCCCTGAGACTGGTGTCCAGTCATTGAGTTGTGAGAGGGGCCTTTGATCACCAATTGAGCAGTGGGCACTGCATGTTTGATCATGGGTGCTGATGTGATTAGCCACAATATGTCCCTCTGCTCGAACATGCCCCTCTGCAATGTCATCCAAGCATGTCACAGAACAGCCAATCACAGCAGTAAGGAGACAGGACTTCTGACTTTGGACACAGCAGCGTGGGCTGGTAAGCAAGAGGACCATTCACACTTCTGGTCAGTAATGGATGCTTTGGGGAAGCTTTCCTCATGACAAGCACAAATGTGCCACCTTTACCAGAAGTTAACCAGCCCTATTTCACAGCAGCCTAATCAGGTAAGCGCAAAAATGCCCCTTGTTTAGATTGGAGAAACTCTATCATACCTGAGAGACGAATTAAGGAGTTGTTAGTCCATGTGCACAGCAATCTGCTGTCATGAAGGTTGAAAATATTGGCTTTATGTGCAAGTGTCAGCAACCTCTGAGCTGGCAGAGGGAGTGGATGTTTTAATAGCCATCCTACCTGTGACTCCTAGCATCACCTGGGGCTCATGTGCATGCAGTGTCAGAGTGAAATCCATTCTTGGCCACACTAGATTAAGATATGGAAACAGGTCTCACGTTTCTGGTTTTATACTACTATAGCACCCTGATGCCTTTCAACCACTAGACATACTAATGGTAAACTTCAGCACAGCATCGAGTGCTTTGAGGTCACCACTTACTGCTCTTGGCAGATTGCTGCATTTGACAGTTTGCAAATTGGGATGTATTATTCATCCCTTCCCTTGCCCTTCAAATGCCCAGAACCAGGGAACACCCTTCCTCAACTGCTCTTAAGATATGAGTGCACACTGCAAAGTTATGGCTATAATTTAAGCCATTAAAAAACCATCCCTATTATGCTGTAATTATTTATCGATTTTATATACAATAGCCATTATGCATAGTACTCCCTGAGCTAATGCAAAAATCAGCAAATTTGAAAATCCCAACTGACCTATTTTTATCAGGAAATACCAGTTATGCATATAATAGTGATGACATTTTCAATTGTTATAAATGAAGAGAAAATAAAAGAGAGAGCAAGGCGGTAACCAACTTTAAAAAATTATGAAAGCAGTGCGGACAAGTTTATCTATGAAGCACCAGGTCAGCATTGCACAAAGAGTACAGTTTTACTAGCTATTTCCTCCCCTGTTTTTCCTTTTGGTACCTTCCTCTTGGGATTAGCTTTTGGCAATAAAGCTTGGAGGTCAATAGATAACTTACAAAACAGAAGGCTTCAAGAGAGAATGCCTCACAAATCCAGCATTTGCATGTGGAATAACCACATTGCTTGTGGCTACTGGGCATAAATCTAAAATGGTTAGAAGGCCTGGGTTTCTTCCAAGCTTTTGATAGGCTTTCATGAAATGTGATATGTTATGTTTAGAACACTGTCACTAATAATATGAGAATTTGGGAGATTTTGAGCTATGTTTCCCAGGGTTCTGACAAGATCCAGAAATGTCAGTGGAAATGTCAAATATCAAAGCAAATTCTCTCATGTGCTGTGGAAAAGTAGGCATGCCAGCTGAAGCTATGTTTCTTATTAAGTCATGTTTCTAAAAACCTGGACCTACCTAAATACCTTCACTAGCCTTTACTCTTTTATTTATTCACTGTCAATTAAATCTGAACTCCTGAAGTCCAGTATGGAGCACAACATTTTTCTTTACACATGCCTTTTTGTTAGTCCCTCTCTTTGTTCTCTCTTCAGGAATTAGATTGCTGATCTGAAAATAGGGCACAGATGGGTATGCATGAGCCACAGACTCATCTATGTGTCACAGGGCTGTGCACAAAGCACTCAACATTTGTGTGGATGAAATGCATTGGGATATAGTTGCTGCATGGCATATTCATACTGCCATTGACACAAATGGCATTTCTTGTTCAATCTGTACCTGCCCTGCAGCTGAAGGCCTATTAGGGCCTTCCCACAAATTTGTGTAGTGTTCTGGGTCTAGTTGGGCTGCCCTGTGTTTGAGCAAGCAACCCCTCCAGTGCTGTTATGGGTTGCCAGTGGAGCGGAACAGGGCTGAGTATATTTGAACAGCATGCTGCACTCCAGTACTTGCTGATGCCTCTGGAGAGGTCTTGGAGACAGTGACAAGGCTTCAAAGGCCAGGAATGAAAGTTTCAAACTTTAGGAGTTTCTGACCTGGATGGACTTCTTGGAAAGCTACAAAAAAGAGTTCCCCATAGTATATTGGACTAAGAATTGTGTCATCTATACATCTTTGTGGTCTGGTACACTACCCTTAGTGAGCCAGTTTGGTCTAGTGGTTAGGGAGTCAGACTTTTATCTGGGAATACGAGGTTCGATTCTGCCCTCCCCCATGAAGCCAGCTGGGTGACCTTAGGCTAGTCACAGTTCTCTTCTGAGCTCTCACAGCCACACCTACCTCACAGGGTGTTTTGTTTTGGGAAGAAGAATAGAAAAGCATTGTCAGCTGCTTTGAGTCCCCTTAAATGGGTGAAAAAGGCAGGGTAGAAAAGCCAAGTCTTCTTCTTCTTAGGTCAGTTGTAGGTCTCAACATTGAGATCTACAACTATCCCAGGTTAGGGCATCATTTCCAGGACTCAATGGCCCTAGAGGTCCCTTCCAACTCTATGATTCTATGATTATTCTCTACTTCACAAAACCAAATCAGCGGTCCTCCAATGAACCTAAGATAGGATCTACACAAGGCATCCCAGCAGCACTCTAACAAGAATGCTACAAACAATAGCAGTTGCTTACATGTTTATCATGGAAAAAAAAATCACAGCCAGGGAGCTTAGGTCCCTGGAATCATTGTTTCTATCTGGAATATTTTCAAGAATTCGGGAAATCACTTTGAAATTTGGGCCATGAAATCATGGGGAAGAACAGTAATAAGAGCTTTCAGAGTTCTGATCACTTTACCATACAAGCACTCAAATTAGTATTTATGGTTGAATGAGGTCTCACAGTGAGCAAGGACATGTAATCCTTACATCCTTTGTGCCCTCCTATACAGCCACAAGGATTCAGGGACGTGCAGTTCCCTGTACCTTCAGTACAGTCCTACAGCACCATGAGGACCCATGAGAATTTGGCCATTGATGGATGGCCTGAGACAAGTACAGTATGTCACTGATTTTTTGGGGCTTGCTGCCTCTTTTATTTTACCAGTTTATTTTGATGTTGCAGGGCCAGTGTAGGATTATTTGTCATAACAGATTTGTGCTGATTTATTTTGGCCAGTCAAGATCTCTTAGCCGGGCAACATTCTTATGTCAAATTGAAGGTTCAGTGACATGAGTGTTACAAGGGAGTACAATAAATAAATAAATAAATAAATAAATAAATAAATAAATAAGTACGTACGTACGTACGTACGTACGTACGTACGTACATACATACATACATACATACATACATACATACATACATACATACATACATACATACATACATACATACATACATACATACATACATACATACATACATACATACATACATACATACATACATACATACATACATCTTTTCCCTTAATGTATTATTTTCTTTTGTTCTTCACCCACAGTTAAAGTTAGATCACATGTTTTTCCAAGCCTCGATTTTCATCATCAGCTTTCTTTGCCTGCCCAGTGGGAAGGGGCCAGCCACTGCGAAGGGGTCAGCCACTCTCATGAGGGCAGCTGGCCAATGGCGGCCGTGGTGCACGCACACACAATGGACGCCAGGCTTCTTGTGGCCAGAAGCCGCTGCAGAGCGACCAGGTAAGACGGCAAGCGCGAGCACGCAACCCTGGGCGGAGTGGGGAGAGGGTATAGGCTGCGGCTTCCTCTCACAAGAGAAGGGGTGGTTGCCCCTTCTCTTGCGAGGGGAAGCTGGGGTGCCGGATGCCGGCCTCTCAATGCCTGGCTCTGATGGAGTCAATCGTGGAGGCTGGGAGGGAGGGCCGAGCTGTCAAAGAGGGAGAGCATGCACTTTCCCTCTTTGACAGGGGAGGCCCTTCTAAGGCCGGATTGCGGTGGGCCCTGCCACCGCCGCCCTGCACATATGTGGATGCATGGGGCCTCTGAGAATCTGCCCCTGTTTGGGGCAGATTCTTTTTAAAAACGTCTTGCCAGAAAACGGATCTTATAGATCTGTTTTCCGGCGGCACGTGCGGAAAGCCCCTGAGATTAGAAGAAGTAATTGTAGAATTTTAAGGAAGCTTCCCTGAAAAAATCCATTTGTAGCAGTTTTTGGCCTGTTATGCCGTGTTCCAGGTTTCTTCTGAGAACCTCTACTTTCGGATATAGCTGTGATATCCATGTTCAGAGGATTTTGCTCTTGGATGTGTCTTTCTAGACCTTGTTTTCCTTCTTATAGAAGTCTGCTGTTTGTTTGGCAGTTCTTTTGTTAAGAGTTGTCACTGAGTCATTGTTCTTTTCCTGGCTCTAATCTGTTGGTGTTGTTTCCTTGGATGGAAGTGTTTGGAGTGAGGTGTCATCAATATGCAGATGATACCCAGCTCTATCTTTCTGTGCCATCTGAATCAGGAGAGGCAGTAGAAGTGCTTGACAAGTGCCTGGAGGTGGCAATGGGCTGGATGAGGGCTAATAAATTGAAGCTGAATCCAGACAAGCCAGAAGTTCTGTGTGTCACAGGGTCTCAGGTCCATGTAGTTGGGAGACATCCTGTCCTTGATGGGGTTCAGTGCCCTGGAAGGCACAGGTGCATAACTTGTAGGTACTCCTGGACTCCATACTAACACTTGAAGCCCAGGTGGAGGCCGTGGCCAGGAGTGCCTACTCCCAACTACAGCTGGTGTGTCAACTGAAGCCTTTTTTGGACAGAGATGACAGTTATCCGTGCTCTGGTAACCTCTAGATTAGACTACTGTAATGCACTCTACGTGGGTCTGCCCTTTAAGATGGTCCCAAAGTTGCAGCTAGTGCAAAATGTAGCCACTAGAATGCTGACTGGAACACCTAGCCAGACACATATCACACTGGTCCTAAAAGAATTGCACTGGCTGGCTGTTTACTACCAGGCCCAATTCAAGGTGTTAACCATGACTTATAAGGCCCTAAATGACTTTGGCCCTAAATATCTAAAGGAACACATCTTCCCGTACCAACCTGCCCGTGCCCTAAAATCTGCAGCAGAGGCCCTCCTGGTTGTCCCACCACCTTCAGCAGCAAGGCTGGTGGGCACCTGGGAGAGGACATTCTCGGTAATGGCCCCCAGTCTGTGGAATAGTCCCCCCCTTAAGGTGTGTTGGGCTCCTTCTCTGTTCATGTTCAGGAAGACGCGCCTCTTTATTCAGGCCTTTGGATAAATGTCAGCCACTGAAAACACCATTGTTTTAATTGATATATATTGGATTTTAGATGTTGTGATGGTTTTTATTGTTCTAGTATATATTGTTATATGATATGGTAGATTTTAAGGTTGTTACCTGCCCAGAGACCTTCGGGTATAGGGCAGGATAGAAGTATAAATAATAAATAAATAAATAATAATGGTGGATTGTTGAGGCTTACCTGTTTATTATGTATTTGCATTATCCCTGGGTGTGAGTGACTGGTGGGTCATGGGTAGGGTTGTTCACGAATGTTTTTTTTGTATTCAATTTGTATTGAATTGAATGTAAGAAAATTCATTTTCATTTGAATCAATCCCCTTAGAATGCGGTAGGATACTATTTGATATGAATGTATTCATACAGCTTCAGTGCTGGTTGGGAGCCTGGCATAGGAACAGGATGTCACAATGTGGATGGCCTTGTTCAAGGTCATGAACAATCTATTCCGGGATAGATTTCTCATTCTAGTACAGGCTGGCCTGTCTTGTACAGGAACACCAAAAGTAAGTGTCAATATGGCCCAGTCTTCTCCTTTTAGATCCTATCCTTTCAGTTCACCTAATTCTAATATAGCCCACCTCAGCCAAAACATTGATGTAATTGTTTTTAGGTAATGATATCTATTGGCTGGAGAAATGACTCTTGTGAATAGTGAAGTAATTACTTTTCTTGCTGAATATTTAGTGCTAAATAGGTCAGCACAGGAAGGAAACAGCAGGAAACTATATAATAATCAATAAAACTGGAATATTTTCTTGAACCAAACATTGAATTTGCCTGAGTGGTCATCCTTAATTGCTTTTTTTTAGAATGAATAAGCTCAACTTATTTTCTAATTGGCTCATCAAAGAGCTTGCAAGTTTGACTCTATCTTTAAAATATT
The DNA here is from genome assembly GCA_023333525.1 of Aspidoscelis tigris stejnegeri. Lineage (NCBI taxonomy): Eukaryota > Metazoa > Chordata > Lepidosauria > Squamata > Teiidae > Aspidoscelis > Aspidoscelis tigris. The sequence goes on from JALMGA010000002.1 coordinate 102,994,049, forward strand.
GTCCCCCCATTCATGCACATCCCTAGTCTAGCATTAAAATACCCTGCAATCCTGATGGGGATTGAAGAGAATATAAGATATTGGCCTTTAAGTTTAGCCCAGTGATGGCCAACCTATGACACACGTGTCACAGGTGACACGCCAAGCCCTTTTGGGTGACACACATGGTCACCCTGGCACCTGGGCGTGTAGTGCTTGCTTGTTCTTGAAGTGTACGAAATACCAATTTTCAACTGAAGATTTAGCAAACGAAATTCAGCAACAGAAGTCACTAATGTAAGGAATTATTTGTTTTTGCTTTTAATAAAATACATATATCAAAAATATAACTTTTTTTACTAGAGCTACATATATCACAAAAATTATGAATATTTCCAGATGTGACACAGCACCCGAGTTAAGCTAGGTTTTCTTGCAAATTTTGACACACCAAGCTCAAAAGGTCTAGCCAGTTTTTTGGGAGTTGAGAAAGGAACCATGAAAAAGGTATTTATTCATTGACCTATACCCAAAGGTCTCACAATAAAAAATATTTTGAAAAAATAACTAAAACAATGACAGTACTTGTATGGGGAGGGAATATTGTTCCCTTAATCAAAGACCAGAGTAAAGAAATACATTTTCACTTGACCTCTGAGCATATGCAATGAGTGTGCCTGACATACATCAGGGGGAATGTTATTTTATAACATGGGGGCCACAGCTGAGAATGCCCTGCCATGTGCTCCCATCCCCCTAACTACTGCAGGTGTTGAGACCACCAGGAGGTAGGGCTGTGCACAAATATTTGTAACATTCAAAACATGTATGAATTTGTGTGAATTTGGAGATTCAAATTGAAATTGAATGTTGGCACATTTGAAGATTGACATTTGAATTAGAATCAAATTTTCTGATACATTTGTACGAAGCTTCATTGCGGATTTGTATGTGATGGATTTGTATGGGATTTGTATCTAAAATTTGTATCGAATTTGAATCCTACCACATTTGAAGGGATTTATTCAAATGAAGGGATTTATTCAAATGAATATGAATTTTCTTGCATTCAAATTGAATAAAAAAAATGCACATCTCTACCAGGGGTGTCTGATTGGCAAATCTCAGAGCATGGACTGGTCTATATGGGAGAAAACATTCCTTTAAATTGTTGGAATGGTAGCAAATAGGCACTAGAGATGTGCACATTTTTTTTAACATTCTATTCAAATAGAATCAAATTCCCGAAAATCCTATTTGATCTGAATCTTTTAAATTAAAATTTACCAAGATTCAATTCAAATTTACCAAATTTGAATCTATTTGTTCAAATTTTTTATTCGAATCTGACATACAAATGTTGACAACATTCATATGTGCGCGTATGCATCTTCCTCACATCTGTACACATCCGTACACATCTGTATGCATCCTGTAGTTATCCTGTATGTAACCAGTTTTCGTCCCGTATGGATCTGCACAAATTTGTACAGATGTGGGAAAGATGTGGATCGTCAAGTACGCATCGTGTATGAACCTGTACACATAGGAATGTCCGGATAATTCAAACAGATTTGAAATTTGAGTCGAATATTTACATCTGAATTTTGGGACATTTGATTCATGTTCAATGTTGAAATCTGGCACGTTCAATTGGATTTCGAGGGCCTACAAATATTTGTGCGCATCCCTAATAGGCACTTCTACACTCAGATTTAACAAGGAATACTTATACTAAACTTCCACAGAAGTCTAATTTGATAGTATTAATATATAGTTTTCTGGAGATAAATGCAGCTATGCCACTATTACAGCAATACTTTCCCTTAAAATAGTCTCCGATGCATGTGAGGCATATTCATATAGAGCTATGAGAACAAGAGGCCAGAACATCAGGTCATGTTTGCATGGGATGTTAGCAGATGTTGGGGGCTTCCACAAGCACAGAGAACAGTCGTGCACAAATTTGTTGGTGCCTTCCCTTTGGGATTGAGCCAATGTGAGGTTTCCTTAGGTTTCTTAAGATTCAAATGAAGCCAACAAAGTGTCATGTGCTGGTTCTAGCCACTCCTGCCAGCCCTGAAGTTTTTGGTCATTCCTTGATTTCTGCTCAAATACTCAACAATGCAAGACCTTTTCTTGTTGAGACTGCTGTAGGTCTAGACCAGTATGCAGATGACAGGTCCCACTTCTAGGATATAATCTTGAATAAGCCCAGTGCAGAAAGGACCCAAATGTGATCAATTAGGAATGTTGTATAATGACTGAAAAATAATATTTGGGGAAAAGATGTGTAATGGTGATGAGCTCTCAATTCATTTGATTTTAGTTACTGCTAAACAGAAAACAGACAAGATTTATTTGTAGCACTGCAATATGGAAGCCGGGAATCAAAGATGTGCAACAATTTCAGCCGCAGAAAAAAGAGAGAGGGAGGAAGAAGTATGACAGTTGTCTACCCTTTTGGCCATTTGCATGAAACACATCAAGCAGCATCATACCAGACATAGAGAAGCCTTGACTGAGTCCTATGACTCAGGAGACATTTACAGCGTACAAATGTCCCCTGCCTGCCCAGATGTTAACTAATTGCAAACTAGCTGTGGTGAATGAAATCATACACCACAAGCAAACCATCCCTTACCAAAACCAACTCAAAACTTACCTTTCCTGTCCAGGAGGCAAGCACTCACACCTTTCCCGGTGCAAGGGGTCATTGGAGGTACCGTGTAAACATGTTGTTATCACAGATGACCTGTGATGTGTGTGTGCACAGGGTGTCATCGTTGCCGTGATGATGGTGCTAGTGCATGCGCAGTCATGCCACAAAATGGTGGCATCCTGCAGAGGATTGGACACGTGTTGGGATTAAGGTAAGTGTCTGGGCACAGGGGCAGGGGGGCTAATCTATCATGTACTAGTGTTCCCTAGTGACCCAGTTTGTTCTTGTAGCTAGGGAGCCAGACTCTTATCTGGGAGTACTGGGCTTGATTCCGCACTCCTTCATAAAGCCAGCTGGGTGACACTGGGCAAGTCACAGCTCTCTCCAGAGCTCTCCCAACTCCACCTACCTCACAGTGTGTTCTGTTGTGGGGAGAAGAACACCAAGCTTTGTCAGCCACTTTGAGTCTCTTGAATGAGTGAGAAAAACAGGGTAGAAAAGCAGACTCTTCTTCCTATTCCTCTTCTTCCCTGACCAGTGGATGGGAAGACAAGTGCAGAAATGCCCCTCCTTTGGGTGAAGCTAATCTTGCTTTATGAACTATGCCTTTATATTCTATGGCTGTGATTTGAGCACACCGTTACAGATGGGAAAAGCTCTGAGAATTCTGCAGCCAGGAGGTTCAGAAGGAGTTTTGTATATATAATGCTGCAAGTTTGTTTCTTAGCCAAGCTCAGGACACACATTTTGACCTTCACAACTTTATACAACAGAGTCTCTTGAGGTGCCATTTTTTATATTAACCTGCCTGGCCCATATGCTCCTCAGAGGGCATTCTCTTTATTCCCTTTTCCATGGAGGAGGAAAAGATGTCTGTTGTATTCCCTCCCTTTGGAGGCATGAATGTGAACTCATTACAGATTTTGTTCTCCTGCTTTTTTTGAAATTAGTCTGTTTACCTTCCCCCACTGCATGGATTTTGATACAAAAAGCTCAACTGTTTGATTATGTTTGGCTTTAATATTAAATATTATAACTGCTGAGTGGATTTTTGTAACTTTTGTATATAGTTATATGACATTATGTGGGGTTAATTTTATCTGTGAAAATTTTAAATACTGGCTTGCATGTGAAAATGTTGGCAAAGACTCTTATGGGAAGTTCCTACTGGTTTTACTGCCACTGCAATCTCTTAAAAGCAAAAATCATCTTGTTTAGTCAAAAAAACAAAGTGGAACATGTAAGTGAAATCTCTTATAACAGCTGCTTATATAATGAAGGATTACTGCATATTTTAGCTTTCATGTGTGGCTTAGAAGCCCCTTTTAGTAAATGCTGACAAAGGTCCTTGTTTATATATGCTTAATAGTAAATGTTTTTCCCCCAACTGCATACTTGTTTATTGCATTACATGAAGATTGCTTTTTTTGTGTGCAAACAGCTCCTGTGTTCACACTTCTCTTGGCTCTGTTTGTGCAGACAAGGTAATTTCTTTAGCTCACATTTACTGGAATTGGCACTAAATTCTCCTTTGTGCATTTGTGATAAAACCTCCTTTTTAGCTAAAGTTTATAGGAAAAAAGCTTAAATGTGAATAGGAACTGAGAAGTTAAATAAGAGCCTTTTTCTCTCTTTCTGTTCCCTGTCCCCCTGCCTTAAAGGAAGTTCCATCTCTTCCTTTTTGTTTTCTATTATATTTAACTGCTCCCATGCCCATATTCACTCACTCACTCACTCACTCACTCACTCACTCACTCACTCACTCACTCACTCACTCACTCACTCACTCACTCACTCACTCACTCTTGTTTTTTGCCCTATATGAAATAAAATTGTTATTAAATCACATAAAAGTAGCTAAAACAATGCCATGTCTGCACGGGGTTTCTTAGGGTGTTTTTCCACTAGCACTAAGTACCCATTAAGAACCCATTAAGGACCCACTTGGTTCAGAGCAGGAAGACCCCAGTTCCACTACAAATTCCATTAAAGCCACATTTGTTTCCACCTGTTCTATGGAAATCTAGATCATATGGTTCCTTTAGGACCTATAATCTGGATTCCCTGTAGACCCCGTTAAAGGGGTCTACCATGGGGTCTTCAGGCATCAGATCCAGATTGTACAGAGCCTGTTTCCACCACAATTGGGCAATGGGGTCTATGGGTGGCTCGGGGGGGCATCAATGGGGGGGGGTGTCCCAAAACTCAAAACTTCAAAGCTAGTTCACATTCTCCGAAGCTGGCTCTGAAGATCCTCCAAAGTTACCTTTGAAGAATAGCACAGGCTCCGAAGAGGACCCTATGCAAAACCAATGACTTTGTCAAAGGCTCTGGAGAATCTTCAAAGTTTGTGGCAGATCACTCTGAAGATTCTCCAGAGCTGCTCCAGAGGATCTTTGAAGAATCTCTAGAGAGTCTACAGAGATTGCATCCCCTGTCCCCCCAAACACCTGGGGTGACAGGCAGGCCCCATGTGGGTAAATCCGGATTCACCACATGGATGCTCCAGCGGTTCCACTGCAAGCAAGCTAGCACCCATTGCTATTGGGTGCTAGACCACCCATGGAAACACAGTGGGTACTTCTCTTAATCTGGATCTATTAGATCTGGAATAAGGGAAGTACCCATTCCTTAAATCTGGATCGTCTTAGATCCAGATTAAGGGAGGTCAGTGGACACCCCCCCCCCATACTTTTCTACACTTTCAGACATGCACACCATGGACCTGCTGCACTGAGGTGATCAGGATAGCCTGGAGCACTCCAGGACAAAGCATATGCACTCATCACCAAGTGGTCCAGAATCATCTAGCTGTTGAGCAGTAAAAACTAGGATGCCCCAAGTAAACTCCCAGAGGCAATGTATGCATTATTTCTATACATGAACACTGCATGGAAATGGTGTGACACAGCTGTGGCTGTGCAGTTGTGTACTGCATCAATGAATGCCATAGCAATGACCTGGCATGCATAACCATTGCTATGATGATGTGGATGGTCTGGGATGGGACCATCCATACTTCGAGGACCTTCAGATGATTAAGTTTGGGATGATACTGGCATTTACAATGAGAATACCAGGCACCATCCCTGAATTTAACTTCCTTGGGACACTGTTAAATGTGAAAAAAAGCCCCATGCTTAATGATCTGCCTGTCTCTTGCTATTCTTCTGCTCACATATAGTTCTTTTGCTCTTATAATGAGCTGTGGTCTGACTAATCCTACAAAGTTCCTGCTGTGTTGTTCATATTGTTGTGCCCACTATTGCATTTAAACCCCATTCTAGAACCATCATTTAACTTAAAAGAAAAGTTGCTTTCCATGTTCATCCTGGAGACAGACTAAAACAATATGGTGTAAAGAAAGCTAGAATGTATTAACAGTTGGAATGCTAACCTATCCGCTGCTATTGCTGCCTGCACCAGTATTCTGAGTGGTTATTATACCTTTCACTACTCACTAGGTTCCATAGGAAAGCACTACATTTATGCTCACCTTGAATTGATAGCAGTGGATTTGATGTTTCCCTGTGGTAGGGAATCCTGCCAGGTATCCTTCCTCATGGCAACAAAAACACATGGTTCCAGAAAAAGTGACTGTCCTCATGCTGATATTGCCAGTTTTATCTTGTGGTTAGACTGCTGAACTCAAGCCTTGTAGTCACGGGGTGTGATTCCACACTCCTCCAGCTGGGTGAGCTTGGGCTAGTTCCAGCTCTCTTTCTGACTTCTCACAGCCCGACCCACCTCACAGGGTATCTGCTGTGGGGAGAAGAACAGAAATTTTGTCAGCCACTTTGAGTTCCCTTAAATGGGTGTTGAAAGCAGGGTATAAAAGCCAACTCTCCTCCTTCACTAGACACTAACGAGCCACTATGTAATTTTGAAGATGTTGCCTAGGTGAAGTTGGTGAAGGGAGCACTAACCATTGTGAGGTCATGCTTATGAAGTCTATTGTGAAGAGGAGATGAGCAGCTTGTGTTGCTGGCTTAAAGGACGCACCTCATTGTGATCTTGTCAGTGGTAGGTGGTGCTGGTGGTGGAAGGGCAAGGAAGCTCGGAGAAAGTAGTACTGTGTCCAGTTCTGGGCACCCCAATTTAAAAAAGACATTGACAAACTAGAGCAAGTCTACCAAAAGGGCTAGCAAAATGGTTAGTGGTCTGGAAAGCATGTCCTACAAGAAAAGGTTGAAGGATACATACATATCCTATACTAATGCATATGTATTGACATGTATCCGATACATACCACCAGTTTAATGAATATATGAACAATTTGTACAGATGTTCCAAAACATTCGTATTTGTACGAATACTTATGTATGAATGTCGTAACATTCGATTTGTGTAGGAATGTTACGAATATTCTTGCAGATCCCTACTGAAAACAGAAAAATGTGGCAGTGTTGAAAAGTGGGATATTAAAAGAGCGATAGAAAAGATTTTATATTCTCAGCACAGGAACAAGCACTCTATAAAAATGCCATTTAGGAAGAACTGAAAAAAAGTCATAAAGTGCTGCCTATGCAAAGGTGCTGAAAAACACACACAGGGAAACATCAAATCCACTGCTGCCAGAAAATGATTATAAAGAAAGGAACGAGAAAGCAGCATCCATTGTTTGTTGGCACATCCACAAACATAACATACTAACAAGTAAATATTAGTGAGACAGTAAGATCAACAATGTGCTGGAAAGTGAACAGGCTCAAATACTGTTGTTGTTTTTTTCACTTGAGAACAGATAAATATCTGACACATTATACATGGTAATATTTGGTGACAGTAGACTTGAAGAGGAATAGCCGGGGAAATATATATATATATACACACTGTATATTTATATATTTATACAGTGTGTATATATATATATATGTGTATATATATATATATATACACACTGTAAATCTAGCAGAAGAACATAACAATTATTTCAGTAGTTGTTGGTGTCTTCGGTGAAGTTTCCAAATATTTGGAGCCCAGAAGTCTTAACATCTTGGACATTGATAGCACTACCATTCACTAGCTTCAAAAGATAACGTTGCTGGGAACAGTCTATCTACTGTGCCAATATATGCTGTTTCCACACTTACTGGTATCCCACCCAGTCTAGGATGGGGTAAAGTTTCTCCCTTCTCCATATTAGTGCAACAAAGAGAAAGACCTCCCCCACTCCTAGGATACTTTGTTCACACCGGATGAGGTGAAAGATTGGGATAAGGTGTCAAATGGCACCCTATCCCACTGTACCAGTAGACCTCAGTGGGGGTCTATGGAGGACTCTTTCTGGCTGCATCCCAGGAAGCACCACCATAATTGGCCCTGGAAGTGTCAAAGAACCTAAAGGGGCACCCTGGGAATTCCTTCAGAGGCTGAGCACCACCTTCAGAAGCTGAGCTGAGCCTTCATTGGTGGTGGCCAGGGCTGAGATGACACTGGCTGTCCAAAATGCAAATAATGTTCCAGTGGCAGCCTATCCCAGGATGGAATGAGTTGTGTATCCCAGTCAAACATGGCTTAGGATAACAAAAGTAAGTGGAGAAACAACCTCTGATTATTTTAGGTTTAGGGCAAGAAACCAAAGGAGGAACAGACATTAAATATGAATCGAGTACAAAAAGACACATTCCTGCACATCCCTAGTTAGAGCTAGGCTATCATGTACTAGCATTCCTAAGTGTGAACACTAGGACATGGTAGTCTTTAATGCACATTTCCTGTCCATCAGACAGGAAAGCAAGTGCAGAAATGCTCAAACCCTCAGTTGCTTTCATTGACACACTAGCTTTCTATGCTTAAGAAAAATAAAGAAAAGCACCCCCACCCCCCAGTCTGGACTGTAGATTAAACAAATTGACCTGGAGTGATGGACAATTCAAATTAACAAAGGAAAAAGCAATTGGATGTCAGGAGTTGCCTCCAAAGGGCATTGTCTTCAAGTCTGAGTTTTTCTCTCCTAATCTTTCAGCACAAATCAGGCACAGTTTATTTTGCTTGTTCTGCTGTTATTGCACTCTAGGGCCTTTAGTAGCAGTTTCTCCTGAACAAAGGTGAAAAATAAAGGCTTATTTCCTTTTGGAAGATCTCTAACACTACCCTCATCTATTCTTCTACAATACAAGCCTTCTGAGGGTAACCCACCTAGACTAATCTATTCTGCAAACAAGGATAATGATGATGGTGGTGATGATGCTAGATTGATCAGCCAATATGGCCATATTGAAAACAATATTTAAAATCAAATATTGTATTAAAACAACATTCTGTCTGTCTCATTCATCCTTCTGGATTGTTGTATGCAGCTTGGTTTATGTTCAAAGACTCCACTGCCTTTTGTTCCTGCCATGACCTATTTTGGGGCAACAACAGAATTGTTTGAGTAAGGCTAATGGTTACACCTAAGGGAAGAGATTATTATTACATCCTCATTCTTAGATATCAAGGTCAGCATGGAAAATGAGCAAACACTAAATGGAGGTAGCTAGGGTCGTGGAGGGACTCAGCCATCTAGGTTGTTCATCAGTAAGACCTGTGGCATCCAATAGCAATGGGTGCCAGGCAAGCTGGCAGTGGGAATGCTGGAACACCCATGTGGAGCATCCGTCTGTACCCAAGTGGGAGATGTCCATCATGCCGCTTTTTGGGTGGCGGTGGTGGTGGCATGTCTAATCCATATCTGATGCCTGAAGATCAGATTATAGACCCCTTTAATGGGGTCCACAGGAAATCCAGATTATAGGTCCTGAAGGACCCATTACATCCAGATTTCCCTAGTAGAGGTGTGAACAAATTGGGTTCTAATGGGGTCTGCAGTGGAAATGGGGTCTTCCTGCTCTGAGCCTAATAGGTCCTTAATGGGTCCCTAATGGGTACTTAACGGGTACTTAGTGCTAGTGGGAAAAAACTCATACTCAGAAGTAGCCCACAACTATGGAATCTGATCAAGATTGATGGAGGTGTGACAGTTAAAAGAACCTATGAAAAATTATCTTTTATTTATTTATTTATCTATTTATTTAATAAATAGCTTTATATCCTGCCCTTCACCAAATGGCACCAGGGCAGGTTACAATATGAATAAAACATATCAAATAATAAAATGTAATTAAAAGCATCACTCCTGTCCTCCCTCTCTAACAGGGCAGCACCCCGAGGAAGCTATTTAAATGGCAAAAGACTGGTTGAAAAGATACATTTTCACCAGATGCTGAAAACTATTTAGTGTAGGCACCTGGTGAACTCAACAGGGAGGCTGTTCCAAAGTCTAGGGCCCACCACAGAAAAGGCCCTCTTCTATGTCCCTATGCCTCACACCCCTGCAAGAGAAGGAACTACAAGAAGGTTATTTCCCTGAGATCTCAGTGCGTGGGTAAATCTATATGGGAGAAGGTGCTTCTTCAAGTACCTAGGGGCCAATCGGTTTAGGGTTTTAAATGTTAGTATCAACATTTTGAATTGGGCTTGGTAGCAAATAGGTAACCAGGGCAGATCCTTTAAGGCCAGTGTGATATGAGTCTGGCTGCTGCATTCTGTACCAGTTCCAACTTCCAAACTGTTTTCAAGGGTAGCTCCACATAGAGCGCATTACAGTAGTCTAATCTGGAGGTTACCAGAGCATGGGTCACTGTGGCCAAGTTATCCTGATCCCCTGCAGTCGGCAGACTGAATGAAGTTAATGGTAGACATTCCTGGCAGTCACTACCACATGGGACTCAAATGACAGCAATATCAAACTTTTTCATCCAATGTTAATTTAGTTTAGTCTATGGAACAGAAGGAAAAAGGAGTCAAATAAAACAATGCACACCACACTAATGTAGTATACATCTGGAAACCAACTATCAGTTATTTCAACAAAATTTGTATCATCAGAGATCATTATTCTAATATAGTATGAAACCTGATATTCTGAAAGAATTGATCAATTGCTACCTAAGCATACCTGATGGTAAAATTCAAATATATAACCAAACTGGGTTTCAGTGGGCCAGTCTATTATTTCTAATAAAAGCATTTTAATTAAATATTATCATGGGTCAGAAAGTATATTGCAAAGAAATTAGCAATTACTGCTTGTTATTTCACAGTGGGGTTTGGCAAATGAAAACTAAGCAAGGAATATATATTGTTAATTGCTCTTGAAGTAAGCTTGTTTGTGAAGTATATGGATAGCTTCTTGTCTCTCTGCTTATAACTTCTGGTCACCAGTAATGAGGGTCTGTTAATTATCTAAGAGGCAGCAGGAGGTTGGCAGAGGTTATTAACTATCTCATTCTTCCATTTTTTTATTTTGTTATTTATTTATTTATGAGCAGGGCAGATGGGGCTATTTTTGGCCAGTGGGGACTCCCTGACACCATTCATCATTGGATTGTAACCCCATTAGGAGAATATGAATTGACCCAAAGCACTAATCTTTTTTTAATAAGCCTCATTATTTTTCAGAAAGAGTGTGTTTTAATGTGGTTCTCCTTTGAGTGTCTGCAGACCGTTCCATTCTTTCTCTCTGTTTTAAAGCTATAATTGTTCTTTCCCTGATGAACTGTTTATAAAATAAAATAAACAAGAAGTTAACACTTAGGCTAGCTGTTGGGGATAAAGATATGCATGTGTGGAATTTTTCTAGTTGCAGAGCTGTACTTCTGTGCTAGAGTACAATAGCAATCTGGTTACCAACAATAGAGTCCACAAGTTTTGTTAGCTTCAAAACTTATACTTTACTAAGTCTAACAAACAATAACATTTCAGTTTGCCTTTTCTGTCTGTTATACTACATGGCTTCTTCTTCTCTCCTGTTGAACAGCAATCAACTAACTACAAAAGCGAAACTGGAACTGATCTCAGTTCTTACAGAAAAGGGCGGGAACAAACAAGGTTACATTTACCCAGTTAACTCTTTTCTGCTGTTCTGTGACAAGCACTTGCAAAAAAGACAGAACACTAGCAAAGGTCTGGTTGCCGTAAAATCCAAAAACTCCAAGTCTCTGGCCAGAGTCGTATCACACCGGCCTTAAAGGATCTGCACTAGTTACCTATTTGCTACCAAGCCCAATTCAAAGTGTTGATACTAACATTTAAAACCCTAAACGGCTTGGCCCCTAGGTATCTGAAGGAGGACCTTCTCCCATATAGACCTGCCCGTGCACTGAGATCTCAAGGAAATAACCTTCTTGTAGTTCCTTCTCTTGCAGTGGTATGAGGCATGGGTCACTGTGGCCAAGTTATCCCGATCCAGGTAAGACTTCAGTTGGCGGAGTGAATGAAGTTAATAGTAGGCACTCCTGGTGTCGCGCAGCCTCTGATTGGCCAGCTAACCCACGTGGCTGGCTGGCCAATCAGAGGCTATGCTGTGCGTGTGGTGCTGCCTGAGCCAGATCATTCTGACACAGCACAGGCAGCAGGTAGGTGCATGCGCACACGCTCCTCCCCAGGCCCTGGGGTGGGTGGGCATCCGAGTGGGTTCCTGACAGCTGTAGAGGACCCAATTGGGTCCCCTACAACGTGCAGGAATCCGTGGAAGGCCCTTGACAGGTCTGCCTGCCCCTGGGTGTTCCCACGCAATGGCGGGGAGGCCTGGGAGGGGCATCTCAGCCCCTGTCCGGCCTTTTCAGGCTAAGACAGTCTGGGATGCTTTCCCAGTTTGCACATAGGCAGATGGGGAAAATGTCCCAAATTGTCTTAGCCTAAGTGCATCACAGCCATTCAGCTGTAATGTGAAAAGGCCTCCTGATTCTCGGACTGTTTTGACTTCACTTATTCTTGAATCCCAAAGGACTTGGTTGCTGTTTTTTGGTTCAGCTGAGACTAGCCGTGAGCGTGAGCACGTATGTTCGCATCTTTGACTCAGCAGGCCTGAGACACGACACTTCCTTTTTCCCTGTGATAGCTAGATATTTCAGAACAATGACAATAGCATGAAGACAGAGCTAAGGAGTTGATATGAAAAGTCCAGAAACATTGCTGGATATCCCATAATACAGATCACATCTTCAATTAGCTAACCTGGGACTATATTGGGAATGCCACAAAATGCTCCAATTTTGGATGTGATCAGACACCCTTAGAAGAGATGCTCTGTGGATTAATTTGAATTTGAAACAAGAGACTTTTTTTTTTTTTTTTTTGGCCAGCATTTGCCTCATCCTGTCTAGAAGCCTCAGGAAGGTTTCATCTTCATCATCTGGAATTTCATAACACCAAAGCTGAAGTGTGGCAAAATAAAAGTGCGTTCTTAGACACATATTTCGACAACTGTTTGTAAGGATTTTTTTTTGTTTATTTTGGGATGGGATGCTTTTACTTAAAAGGACGATTTAAAAGAGTGGTAGTGGGAGATTCTGGTTTGACATCCTGGAAATTCACTTGAGGGGAACCACAGGGATCAGTTTTATCTCCAATGCTCTTAAATATCTATATGAAGCCACCAGGAGAAGTTGTCAGGAGATCTGGAGTGACGTGTCATCAATATGCAGATAACACCCAGCTCCATGCCATCTGAATCAAGAGACATGGTTGAAGTGTTAGATGTGTGTCTGGAAGCAGCAATGGTTGGAAGGAAGGCAAAAAATTGAATCTGAATCCAGACAAGACAGAGGTGTTGTGTGTCACAGGGCTCAGCTATGTGTAGTTGGAAGGCATCCTGTCCTCAGTGGGGCTGTGATGCTCTGGAAGGGACAGGTGAAATCTGGGATTGCTCTTGGACTCTGCACTGATGTTTAAACCTCTGGTGGAGGCCATGTCCAGGAGGGCCTGTTCTCAACTATGGCTGGTTCAACCCTTAAGGCCTTCTGACACAGAGATAACTTAGCCACAGTTATTCATGCTCTGGTAATTTTCAGGCTGGACTACTGTAATGTGCAGTACATGGGGCTTCCCTTGAAGACAGTTTTGAAGAATGCAGCTGCTAGACTGCTGGCCAGGGCACTTGGTTGTTTGAACATCACACAGTCTTAAAAGAGCTGCACTGTCTGCTGATTTACTACGAAAACCAATTCAAGATATTAACCTTAACTTATAAGACTCTAAATGACAGGTGCCCCAAATATCTAAAGGAGCACCTTCTTCCAAATTGACTTGTGAGTGTCTTAAGATCTGGAGGGAGGACCCTCCTGGTTGTACTACCACCCTCAGTGTACTACCACCCT